>CM046880.1:517038272-519633458 GCA_025667525.1 Glebionis coronaria
TATATATATATATATATATATATATATATATATATATATATATATATATATATATATATATATATATATATATATATATATATATATATCTATATATATATATATATATATATATATATATATATATATATATATATATATATATATATATATATATATATATATATATATATATATATATATATATATCTATATATATATATATATATATATATATATATATATATATATATATATATATATATATATATATATATATATATATATATATATATATATATATATATATATATATATATATATTATATATATATATATATATATATATATATATATATATATATATATATATATATATATATATATATATATACATATATATATATATATATATATATATATATATATATCTATATATATATATATATATATATATATATATATATATATATATATATATTATATATATATATATATATATATATAGGTATATAGGTATATATATATATATATATATATATATATATATATATATATATATATATATATATATATATATATATATATATATATATATATATATATATATATATATATATACATATATATATATATATATATA
The DNA here is from genome assembly GCA_025667525.1 of Glebionis coronaria. Lineage (NCBI taxonomy): Eukaryota > Viridiplantae > Streptophyta > Magnoliopsida > Asterales > Asteraceae > Glebionis > Glebionis coronaria. The sequence continues at coordinate 517,038,895 of CM046880.1, forward strand.
TATATATATATATATATATATATATATATATATATATATATATATATATATATATATACCTATATATATATATATATGTATGTATATATATATATATATAGGTATATATATATATATATATATATATATATATATATATATATATATATATATATATATATATATATATATATGTATATATATATATATATATATATATATATATATATATATATATATATATATATATATATATATATATATATATATATATATATATATAGAGAGAGAGAGAGAGAGAGAGAGAGAGAGAGAGAGAGAGAGGATGGTTAATGTGAGAGTAAAATTAAAATTGTTAAAATAAGAACTTATTTGAACCATTGGATCTATAAATTAGTGTGAGATGAGATTAGTCTTTAATGAGTAATATTATAATAATTAATTAGAGTTTCAAGGGTATTTTAGTATCTATGTGTGCATTTAACTTTTACCAACTTCTTTTTATTTCTTATAATTGTTAGTAATACGTGCTACATTTTATTAGTATATTACTTAATACATTTTTGTAATTGACAATCATTTATTTTATTAGTATATTATTTAACACATTTTTGTAATTGACAATTATTAAGTAATGATACATAAGAAAAAGCAAAGATACAACTTGCACATCGAAGATATAGGAGGGTACAAATGGTACAAACGTAATTTGATTCTTTTTTCTAATAATAATTTAATATGTAAGTACATTAAACTGAGTAAAATACACAACCTTCATACACGACATATAATATAATTAGACATTTACTAAAACGAACCAAAATGATACATGTAGATGAAGATATCCTACAACTTGATACATCATTTCCAAATAATCTAAAAAAATACGAATGTAGATATTGATCTTATTTAAAATTCATACAACCCCACTGATACACATATGCACGCTCGTACATTATCTCGTAAATATTTGGTGCATCGTGGTGGGTCATCTCGTAATTAATCTGTGCTTCATGGTACGTCATCTCATAAATAACCGGTGCATCGTGGTACGTTATCTCGTAAATAACCGGTGCATCATGGTAAGTCATCCTGTAAATAACTGATGCATCGTGGTACGTCATCTCGTAAATAACTGATGTGTCGTGGTAAGTCATCTCAAAAATAACGAATGCATCGTGATACATCATCTCGGAAATAATAAGTACATCGTGATACATCACCCCTTTCATCGAATGCATAACCGACACTTCTCGAAATCCTGCTAGAATATTATTGGTTATGTAATGGTTCTTACTTTTTCACTTTAAAAAGTTCTTATTTGAACCATATTCTATATATATATATATATATATATATATATATATATATATATATATATATATATATATATATATATATATATATATATATATATATATATATATATATATATATATATATATATATATATATATATATATATATATATATATATATATCTATATTATATATAGGTATAATTATGACTTGAAACCACAGTTTCAATCCCAGTCATATCCCAGTCACATCTTTTAGCCAATAGTATTTCAGAAATTCCTAGAAAATCTCCAAATTCCACGAATTTTCCGTTTGTAATCGCAGTTTTATGAAAATCGCGCTTTGGAAACGCAGTTTTGCAAACTGCGTTTTGAAATTCGCGTTTGCAGTTTTTTGTAAAACTTTTTTAAAATTCGGATTTATTGTTTTTTTTTAATGGACCAATATCAGGTTATACTTAGTTTAATCATAATTTTATGTCCATCCTTCATAAAAGAGCCCTTTGGACTCTTAATGGAACATAATTTCACGTTATTCATATCTCTTTGTAGGTTGCTCCATTTTGGAATTGTATCAAACTATCAATACTTCTGAAGTTGAAGAAGATGTAGATGATCCTGGTGCTTTGGCAGCTGCTGGATGGTTACATGCCATTAGTATGATTCTTGAATAAGTGTAAAACCTATACCCCACTGGCTCTATAAGCTTCACGACATTGGCAAGGTAATGTTTATTTTCCTCAACTTTTAAAATCATTCATCAACAATATCAAGAACTAAAAACCAATATATATTTTTATTGAGCTATTGTCATAGAAGTTGTCTGTTTTGCATCTGTATGAACAGGTCATATTGGGTCGACCCATTACAGGTCAAAATAGGATTGAAGTGATAAAAGATGAATAAAAAAAGGGGAGATGGAGATGAACTGCTACATGACGATGTCATAAAGGTCGGGGTATGCACTTCTCATACGGTCCATTGGATACAAGTGAGCAGATGAAGGTCACTTATTCGTGTGGTTGAGGTATCATTAGTTTGTTTTCGTAATTAAACTTTAATTTATAGGTAATGATTGTATCTTTTAAATATTATGGAAAAGAGGCTTTCGACATCAGTTTATCCATACAAAAAATGTATCACTTTGTATTATTTATTTAGTTTAATTAGTGTTCCTTCTGATTCATGATGATATACCTCTCTTCTGATATAAATAGTTTCATTTTGGGAAAGTATAGGATGGTCAGTGGACAATGCATTCTTATTGGATTTTATAATATTTTGATACGATACCGGTTACATCTGGTATGTGTGTTATGAAGTTGGGGTTTCTGTTTGCGGCGGAGTTTGGGAATCACGTGTTGTGTCAATTTCAGGTGATCGAAGTTGATCCTGATGTGGAGTCGTCTTCTGCGACATTGATGGAAACTGAACTTGGGGTTTCTCTATGTTATGAAGGTGGGTTACTTATTTTTTACCAGTGTATGTTATGCTCTTTTAGTTATTGGCTCAAATACTATTCTATTGAAATTCTAATGCTGATGTGCAGCTTACACTTATTTTTATTCTTCTTTGTAGTTGTCCTGTTTTATTTTATTCTGTGTTTATATATGTTTTCTCTGACTTCACAATATCAAATACTATGATGATCAAAAGTAAAGAGTCGATGTGCACTTTGAAAGGTAAGATCTTCTATGATTAGCTACTACTAATGTATAGAGGTTTGTGATGGATGGTTTTAATTACAAGTACATAGTAGTGTAGTAAGTATGCTCAGGAGGTTTTCCCCTTTCATACAAAACTTAATTACCTCTAACCTTGATAATGTTAACTTGAGCAATAATAGCTATGCTCCACTCTTCGGCTTTGAGGCATGGACAAGCTCAAGAAATGTGCTTTAAAGGTACGAGTTTATCACTCTTATCGACAAACCTCAGCTTAGCCTAGCATCCGCAAATGAAATATCAAGAATCGACCATAAGTAGTTATTCATCTAAAATTATTATGAAGTCATACTTGGGGGTGCTTAGATTTACATTTTAGAACTGCTTATCATATACAGTAATTAGAATAATCTTCTATACCTTCAAATAATTCAAGTTTATGGGTACACAACCCATTCGAAATGTTGGTGGTCTGCATAGCAATAATACCCTTATGTGACACACTTTAACGGTATTAAAAATTTACTCGGTGTGTTAGATGAAACTATTAATATGATCATCTTGAAGAAAAATATTATGGCGGCTCACACTAAACCTGATTTTCTTCTAATATAGGTTCAAACTGTTACATCTAGAGGACAAACTAAACCATGAAAGAGAGATAAGCGAAGTAATGTTTATATACAATATATCATTTATGTTAAGCACCAGTAAGATTGAACATTGGTTTACGGCATATGATTGTTCTATCTGCTTACTTCACTAAATACTACTGAAATTTGTTTATACAGTCGGAGAATGTTGGTGGTCCGCATAGTAGGTAATATCACTCTGTGACACAAATAATTAATACGAAAGGTATGGAGAGACTGTTGATGTCAATCTGTTTAGAGACAAAGGTACCAAAAAATCAAAAGGATTTGCTTTTGTTGCATACGGGGATCAAATAACTATGGTTCTTGCAGTCGATCAGTGTTTCGATCCATCTGATTTCATGTTCAGACAAATAGCTGGTTTTTTGTATTTTTAGTCATCTATCTTTAAGTTGTTGTATTGTGTTCAATATATCGTGATTGTGACAGAAATCAGCTAGGGGTGACCGTGACCGCCGTGATCGAGACCGATCAGACCGTGGTCGTAATCGTAGTGAGCGTGGACCCCTAATTGGAGCCGAAGACCAGCACAATTAAGAGCGCTTAGCCAGAAGTTGAGCACGGCTTTTAATGAGGCTCAACTCTTTTTCTTCTTGGTTCTCTTTCAACGTTTTTTCTTTCTCTTTGAAAGATTTTGATTCACAAACCCCTAAACCCAATCAAGGTCATGCTGTTTTTCTTGAAAATCTTGCTGTTTTAATAAATTTAATATTTCTCATGTGCAGTTGTAGAATATTGATAACCTATGAATCTATGAAGTGGGTTGATGTTTTCTAGTGAGAGAAACTAGAGAGAGAAAGTGAGAGAAAATGTATATGATTTTATTACTATGAAAATGCAAATGGAACAACAACCAACCCCTTTCCTTAGTGGAAAGGGGTATTTATATTCCAAGCCTAACATTGGGCTTGGGCCGGTCCATCACAAGCCCATGGACCGGTTCTTACTTAAGTTAATAAGCAACTAATAACTAATTACTAACTACGAGCTATTACAACATAAATCATATTGTGGAGTGACCGATACTTCTAATATACGTTAAAACGTATTTCTAACAATCTCCCCCTAAGGGAGGTCACTCCACGTTACAAAGTTCTAAACCTAGCATACTATACTAAGTCTTCGTTCTTTAGCTCGTAGTCCTTTCTTCTTTTCTTTCTTTTGTTGTGAATATGTTGGTTTGATCTTTTTGGCTTAGACTTGAGATCATTGTTCTTTGGCCTTTCACGTGCGATCTTTGCCTTTCTTGTGAACTTTGCCTCCTCGTGACTTCATGTTCCACACACTTACGTCTTTTTGTTGAATTCTCGAAAGCTTCAGAGTTTGGTACAGCGGAAGACTTCATCTTGTACTTTCTTGAATTTTTGCTGAACTTTGTTGCAAAAGACATAAGCATGTGGGAACGACTTTTACAGGTACACCGCAACACCACCGTCTTCACTGGTACACAGCAACGCCACCGTCTTCAACAGGTACACAGCAACGCCACCGTCTTTAACAGGTACACAGCAACGACACGAATAAAATGGCTTTGAACATTTTATTCTAATTCGGTAGCATTTTACCTCCGGTCGGTGAAGACCGTTGGACGATATTAGATATCGTACCCGTGACGGATAGTTTCAATTAAGTAACATCCTGACAGGATTTCGCGGGTAAACCCGTTCTCTTTATTCGACCGTCCAAAGCTGACTGCGAACATAAAGAGTGAATCACTTGGATAAATTATCCTTGTGATTAAAAGCCGTCAATTCATGAAACCTGGAACAAGTGAATTTCAATTAAGATTTTCACCATCGTTGCTTTCCAGTTGTCACGAGCTCAATTCATAAAGAATCTTGCACGTCACCTACCAAGTGCTGTTTGATGTTAACACTAGAAGGATTTCCACTCGTCACTGTGATCAATAAAGAGTCACTCTGAGTGTTCTGGCAAGATCATATGATAATGCGAAGAGGCCTGGAACGAGTTTAAGTTCAATTAAGAATTAAACCACTGTTACCTTCCAGTTTTTCACAAGATTGGTTCTAAAAGAACCGCACGTGTAACCTACCATGAGCTTGTTTGATGTTGGCTCAAGCAGGATTTCCATCTTCATTGTAATACTTGCGTATTACTCGGATGTTCTGGCAATATTACAGGAATATTGCGTAGGACTCATGAAAATCTCTTACTTTTCACAGTGTGTGAGAAAGCAAGGAATAAATGAAAAGTGTCCTAATGAGACTTTTGATGATCTCTTGGCTCTAGACTCGATTGTGCGTTTTGATTTAGTGAGCGATGGCTGGAGAGGAGTGCCACCTTTTCAATACCAGTCTATTCGGAGTGAATAAACCAATAGATAACGTGTTGATCTTCGTGTGATTAAAACAAATACCTTTTGAGAGATATTTGAGTTAGCTGGGAAGGGTTGTGCATTGCATCACTGGGTCCATGATGTCTTTCTTCAATACCGAGAATCATTAGCAAAAATGACCTCAATAGCATATGTATTGACCCGGTTTCTGCCTAAAGTTGTAAGGAGGGCTTCTTTCTTTACACCCTTTATCTTTACAATTCTTTTTCATTCTTCAACCCCTTCAATGCTTACCAATACGTCATCACTAGCACCTTGTTGTGATTGTTCCAGTGCTAGCTTAAGTACTTGGTCGGCATTCAGCTACGTTCACATTCTTTCTCCATCTTTCCTAGGACTTCTAATTCTATCTAGGGAATTGTCCTTGGGAAGATTCCATCGGCTCTGATGAATCATTGGACTAAACCTATTCCTACCACCCTTTTGTCACCACAGTCGTCGTGAATTAAGTGTGTTTTGGGAAGGAATTGCCACCATGAAAAATCATTGAAAATCACTTAAGGTACTTGTGATATTGAAATCAAAAGTTTTGTACCTTAGGTGTTTTGTTCATCAAAAACGCTCCCCCTTAACACGTGCTTTACACATATTAAGTTGGATAATCGTTAAGTCTTTTTCATCTTTTAGCCAAGTATCATTTAAATCTCCTTAATCCCATTTTCTCCCCTTATCCAAAATGTTAACCATTAATATTTGGGATATTGAATGGATTAACCGATCTTTGGGTAAAAATGAAATCGATGTTTGGCCATAGAACAAGTTATTGCTCCCCCTTAAGTTAATAAGGAAAAGTTGTAGTGCTTTAGTATGATATATTTTGAAAGATTTAGAATCTCGTGAGAAATTCTTGAAAAATTATCATACCTTAACACTACAGCAAGCCATTAAAGCACATTATTCACAAATATACATATTCACAAATAATACCAATATAGAGTGACCTGAAATGTACGACCCATTAGATGGATCGTTGCAGTGTCCTGTAGTGCACTCCATATGGTCTACCACCCACGAATCTTCCCAAGCTCCTCATCAATCTACGTTCACGGAGCTTCTGATCGATCTTCTTGATGACATACTTCGCCATCTGCCGGTAACCTGGATGCCAATCTTCAGTCATTTCTGGCAACGTCCCACCCGAGTTCAGATGCTCCAACATTCCTCTGACTTGTAGAAGAGTCCCATCACTGTATTTATGGAGCTCACCCACCCTCATAAACTTCATTAAACCTCGACTGTTCAAGTAGAAGATGCCGTAATTCGGGACAGAAATACCGGTATAGGGACATCTTTCTACATGTTGAGGTAGCACTTTATTCACTGGACGGGTTAGGTTAAGCTTCCTTTGATAGCTTTCGACTCCCAACTGAAGATCTTCAACTCGTGTCTTGATGACAACGCTTCGTGTGAACATACGAAGTGCTGTATTCAAAGCAATCAGGTCTTCACGAGGAATATGTGTGAGTTGATCTCTGGTCATCAGAAGCAGCATATCTTCGATATCCTCAAGGCGAATGATGGAAAAATCTCCCTGCTGGATTTTGTATTCCCTGTCATCCTCCCTTTTCAAACGAATCTCCGTCACATGATAATAGCCATTCTTGGCTTCAGTTTTCATTCCTAAGATGCTGGAGATGCGGATGTCTGATCTAACATTGCTTCCAGAATTGACCAAGCAGCAACCCCTGTACGCCCTTCTGACTCGTTCGTCCCAATGAGATGCACCTATGACAGCATACATATCATAATTACGATTTATCTTAGGGACCCAGAGTCGGTTTACCTTTTCTTCGATAAAGGGTATTGTCCCCCAGTTGGCAGCTTTCAGCAAGGTCAGGGAGGTTGCGTACTTTGATGACCCCTTCAGTAGATACACAAGATCATTGGTGACGAAGAAGTCAAGAGCAATCTGATTATCTTGAGCAGGATCCATTGGAGGTGGAGCTCTTTCTGATTCATGAAGACCTGGCCGTTGAACGGTATTCAGAGCCTTCAGGATCTCCTCGGCATAATATTCGAACTCCATTTGGGTCAACCGGGTTTTGGCGTGAAGTCTTTTATCCTTCAGTACTTTCTTTACCAAAGATGGAGTAACCGAAGTCTTATACTCATGAGCAAGAAATGCACATAAGTCAATCGGACTTCGGATACGAAGATACAAGACATCTTTGTCGGCGTCGGTGATCGGATCATACTGCGCCGCTGCCGTGATCCAAGCCTGTGGTGGAGCAGTCTCGTCGATCTCCAACGTGTCCTCCCAGTTCCTTGTGCTTGGTTCAGGAATAGTAGATTGTGGGTTTTGTTGCTGAGGAGTGGAGACGTGAACATCTACTTGTTCTGATTCAGGCATTTCAGCAGTGTCATGGACTGGTGAGTGTTGTGCAGCTTCAGGTTCGGTTACCGATTCTGCAATCACAGGAGCAACAACAATAGAACTAACAGGGTTAGTTGTAACAGGTATGGATGCAGGGATAAATGTACCAGGAATAGATGACCCTGTAGTGGCATTCACATCGTGGCGCCACTTCGATCGTCTGGATTCCGTGGATGTAGATTTTTCCTTTGGTGCTGCATCTTTCTTTGACTTGGTGCCAGACTTAACCACTTTCTTTGAGCTGGCACCCTTATCCCCTTTCTCACGCTGTTCACCTTTATCCGCATTGCTCCCCTTAACACTCTCCTGGTGACCATCACCACCATCATTACCATCATTATCATCATCATCCTCATCCTCATCCTCATCATCATCATCCTCATCCTCATCCTCATCATGATCATCATCTTCATCATTATCATCCTCATCATTATCATTCTGATCCTCATCATCCTCATCATCATCATCATTCTTATCTTCTTCTTCTTCTTCCTCTTCTCCACCAGTACCCTCTTCTTCGTCACTCTCTTCCCTTTCTTCCTCAGGGAGAATGTGGTAGGGTACCACACTTCCAAACGTCTTGAACAACCTATCATCCTCCATGATAGCGTCATTCAGGGATTTGAAGAGAGCCCGTTGAATCCTCGATTTATCAAACGATCCAAGTTCCTTCATTCGAGCTTTGAGGATCTTCTTAAGTTCAAAATCCGTCAAGTCATAAGCAATCTTGAAGGCGGCTTCTGAAGGGTTGGATGATTTGATCATTAAGTTGTCAGCAGCAAGCGTCTTCAAATCATCACGCAGTTTAGGCATTAGAGATTCAATGGAGTCTTTCACTCTCTGCTCAATAGAAGCTTCAAGAGCTGCTTTTTGCTCTTTAAGGTCATCCTTAATAGCTTTAAGTCTCGTAATTCGTGCTTGATGCCTATCAACTTCAGCCTTTTTAACCCGAGCAAGTTCTTCTGCATGAGCTTTACGTGTAAATTCCATATCAGCAGCGAACTTAGCAATCAAATCTTCTTGAGCTTTCCTTGATGCTTCTTCACTTTGAGTTCTTCTATTTAGCTCTTGGCGAAGTTCATCCATTTCTCTCTTGTGATTATCCACATGTTTATCCAACATCTCGGCCATCACTATTGCAGCCATTGCAGACGTTGCAGAGCTGCTCTGGGTTGATGGTATGGGCTCGGTTGTGACTGCGGTGCTGAGGATGGGCTTTATTGGTGGTGGAGGAAATGGTGTAGAAACCGGTCTGGTTGGTAAGGGTTGAGTTGGTTGAAGTTGAGTTACCAAAGGTTGAGTAGACTCTTTGTCAATACCAGCTGAAACAGGGATTGATGGCTCCTTCGAAGTGGAATAATGTTCAGGTGACCCAAACTCATCAACATCATCTGGTTCCACGTACTCATCCTCAATATCTACCCTTGCACCTGAACCACTACCGCCAGTATCTTTCCTACTCCTTTGAATGGCTATCTTCATCATTTGTTTCTCAGTTTTATCAAGAGTAGGATTAATAATGCCTTCTTCGTCACGTAGACGCATCTCATCAGCCTTACCCTTTCCCTTCTTACCCTCTGTCTTCTTCTTCTTGGTTTTGGGTTCAGGTAAATCTATCTGCTTCCGTTTACCCTTGCTCTTAACCGTGGTGGAAGAGTCCTTACCTGCTAGAATGCTTGCTCGTTGATTCTCAATTTCTGTTAGCAAGTTCTTGTAATCAGCAGATGCAATAATCTCATCGTTCAGAAGATGACTGGGAATGGGACCAGGAATAACCGTATTCGAATGAGTCTCCTGCCTTAAGTCTACCAAATCATCATCATCTATCATGTGGTGACGACTACCTGCACGCTTGTTAATGGATGCATCGTTTTCCATAAAGTAATGTATGATCAACTTAATAAACCTAGGGTACTGGTAGCTTTTAACCTTACCCTTTGTGTTTGTGAAGAGTTGAAAAGTAAACTCCTCCCACAGCAGTGATGCATAATCAATACCCATACCTTTAAACATACCATAAAACATCTTGATGATTGGTGGACGAACAGCATCAAACCCAGTTGTTTTGGGTGTTAAACATCGGCTTAGAATCCCAAAAATAGCTTTCCATGGTTGACCAACTTTGGCAGTAGTAAACTCAGACGGGGTTCGTATGTCAAGACATCCAATGGCGGTGAACATCTCCATGATCTGGTCCTTAGTCGGGTTGGCTGAGTATGATAAGTCTTTAAGTGTCGGCCGAAATCCAAAAATCTTCCTAAAGTCTGACACAGTAAGCGTCTGCTGCTTGTTGTCCAAGGAAAAAGTGATTTTGTTGGACGTCCTCTCTTTGGTAGCCCAGAACTCGTAAAGGTAGTCATAGGGCACTGAAGCACTTCTCCTTAGCGCATGCTTGAAATGAGATTTATCAAGCATGGATGTACCTACCTTAAATCCATTATGGGTAGAGTGAGATACCTCCTTCAAACGAAAGTTGTTCGGAATAAACTTTAGAGTCTTGGCTTCGGCAATGGCGGTGGCTCTGGTGTGTTGTATTTGTTGTACGGTAGGGTTAGTCATCATCTCTGCTTAAGATAAAACACAAAGGTTGATACATACAAGTATGAATATCATTCTGATTTTAAACCTAAGCATTGTACATATGACATAATCCCTTAAGCTTTGAAACCATGCAAACATCTTCTATAGGGAATAATCACTCAATTCGGAATAATAGGTCTATACTGAATATGAATCCTATGCGGAACATAAGTCTATTCGGAACATATAACCTATGCGGAAAAACATCCTTATTCTGAATAAAAGGCTATTCGGAACATTTATCCTATGCGGAAAGCAATTCCTATTCTGAATAAAATGTCTATTCGGAACATTGGGCCTATGCGGAATAAATATCCTATTCGGAACATTGGGCCTATGCGGAAAAACATCCCTATTCGGAACATTTGGTCCTATGCGGAATAAAGTTCTTATTCGGAACATTTGGTCCTATGCGGAATAAAATCCTTACTCGGAACATTGGGCCTATGCGGAATAAATGCCCTATTCGGAACATTTGGCCTATGCGGAATAAAGTCCTTATTCGGAACATTTGGTCCTATGCGGAATAAAATCCTTACTCGGAACATTTGCCTATGCGGAATAAAATCCTTATTCGGAACATTTGCCTATGCGGAATAGAAATCCTATTCGGAAAAAGTTTCTTTATGCGGAAAGATTTCTCCATGCGGAAAGATTTGGCCTATGCGGAAAACTTTTGTCTATGCGGAAAAACTTTTCTATTCGGAAAAACTGCTTCTATGCGGAAAGTTCTTTCTATTCGGAATGAAACCGTTATTCGGAAAGTCCTTCTTACGCGGAAAGTTTTCAACACTTATATTTTCTAATTAAGCATGCAATCGTGTGATACAAGTGTTCTAAAGGACAAATCTGGGCAAATAGATCAATTCCGAATTTAACCCAAGCAAAACCCCCAAATTAATTAACCCTAATTAAGCAGTAATTTGATTTCGATTGTTTTCAATTTAAACAGTTAATTAACTTGTTGTGCATGAAAGATTAATCCGATTTAATACCTTGTTGATGATCTTGATCTAGAAGATTACTGATTGGTGAGATGTTCTGATTGCTTTTCGTGAGTGTGTGTGTGTTTGATTATCAATGGCGGCAAAGAAGTTAGGGGAACAGTGAAAGAAGAGTGGGAACGGTGGGGAGGGTTTGACTAGGTCAAATTTTCCACAAGTTAGACATATTGTCAACTTTGCCCCCTCAAATTTTCTTTTTGCTTCATTCAATATTCTTTTGTTTACCAAGTTTTAATACTTGCCATTTTGACCCTATCTTATGTTAACTTATCCTAGCCTTTGTGATTATCCTATCTTAACACAAACACAAAACTATTCATGACAAAATCAACAAGACATATGCCAAAGCAATCCAACCATTAACCATTAAGCTTTGTGAGTTTCCTTGAAAACTTTTGAAGATCTTTTTGATGTGAAAGATGATGAAACATTTTCTCCCCCTTAAACGATGACCCGCTTTCTATTTAAAGAGCTGTAGTCATTGTTTAACGAGGCACATGATGATGAAAAACATTTCCCAATTGATATCTTGAAAAAGTTTGATTCGTGGTGTTAATAAGATTTCTCTTATTTTAACAAATTAATGCACTGAGACGTACACCAATTGGTGTTAGACCAAGTTGTAAAGTAAACTTGATCCCTTTGCATGATTTGGCTTGTAAATCACGCCCGAGAAAATTAATTCCCGTTGTGAGCCAACGTTTTCCAAGGAAATACGTGACTTTAAAATGAAAACCGGGTTGTAGTCAGAAATAACTACAAGCCATAATGGGCATGTTTTAAAACATTTCAACTTTTATACGGACTCTATTTATGGCACCGTGTCAATATTAATCGACATTTCTAAGGCCGTAAATATTACCGTACTAAAAGACATGCCCGATTTAAACGAAAAATATTTTTGGTTTTTCTTGATTTTATAATTTTTATGGTTTTTCTTGGTTTTATATTTTTTATGGTTTTTCTTGGTTTTATATTTTTGTATTTTCTTTTGTGGTTTATATATTTACTATAATATACATGATCACGAACAAAGGATACTCTGAATAGTTTACCACAACTATTCAGCTGATTCTTCTGCCAACTCTTTGAGAGTCGCTGGAGTGAATGATTTCATACCAAGCTTATCGATCAAAAACTCGATTCGTCCTCGATCTAAGGCTTTGGTGAACATATCCGCCAGCTGGTACTCAGTAGTGACAAAATACAGCTCGATCACTCCGTTCTCCACCTGCTCCTTAATGAAATGGTAGCGAATGTCTATGTGCTTGGCCCGGGAGTGTTGAACATAGTTGCAGCAAAGGGCAATGGCGCTCTTGTTGTCACAATACATCGGGATTTTGTTAAATCCAAGACCGTAGTCAGTTAATTGTGATCTCATCCAAAGGACTTGAGCACAACAACCGGACATGGCGATGTATTCAGCCTCCGTGCTAGAAATTGCAGCGCTTTTCTGCCTTTTTGAAGACCAACTGATCAATCTATCTCCTAGGAGTTGCACAGATCCAGAAGTGCTACGCCTCGTGTCTTGACATCCAGCATGATCGGCATCTGCGTATGATATTAAAGCAATCGAGGAATCTTTCGGATACCATAGACCACGATGAAGTGTTCCTTTTAGATACCGAAAGATCCTTTTAACTACATGTAGGTGCTTTTCGGTAGGCCGAGCCTGATACCGGGCACACATGCATACAGCAAATTGCAAATCAGGCCTGCTAGCAGTCAGATATAGAAGGGTGCCGATCATCCCACGGTAAAGTTTTGGATCGACAATAGTCCCATTCCTATCTTCATCTAACTTGGATTTCTCCACCATTGGAGTGTCTACGGGGTCACAATTCTCAAAGTTATATTTCTTAAGAGATTCTAGAGCATATTTGGATTGATTAATAAAGATGCCTCTGGGATTCTGAGAAATCTGTAATCCTAAGAAAAATGAAATTTTTCCCATCATCGACATCTGAAAGCGTGTGGACATTATCTTCTCAAATCGATTTGACAATTCTATGTTAGTGGCAGCAAATATTATATCATCAACATAAATTTGTACCAGAAGCATGTCGTAGCCTTCCTTGAGAGTGAATAGAGTGGGGTCCACTTTGCCTTTGGAGAAGCCTTCCGACATGAGATATGTTGACAGGAGATCATACCACGTGCGTGGAGCTTGTTTCAACCCATAGAGAGCCTTCTTAAGCTTGTACACATGATTAGGAGACTCCGTACTGACGAACCCATCCGGTTGACTAACATAAACCTCTTCCCTTAGCTCACCGTTCAAAAATGCCGTCTTCACATCCATTTGATAGACGATCATGTTCATATGAGCAGCAAACGCAAGGAATAGTCTAATCGCCTCCAATCTAGCCACAGGAGCAAAAGATTCCTCAAAGTCTATACCCAAGGCTTGTTTATATCCTCTAGCGACCAATCTAGCTTTATTCTTCAATACCGCACCCATCTCATCAAGTTTAACCTTATAAACCCATAACAAAGTAAGGATGTTAACCTTGTCAGGGCGAGGAACCAATTCCCATACTTCAAGTCGTTGAAATTCGTTTAGTTCCTCCTGCATAGCTTCAATCCAAGATGATTGGGTCATAGCCTGCTGCCAATTTTTGGGTTCAACTTCAGAGAGAAATGCATCAAAGTAACAATATAGTGCACTCTCTTGTAATTGATGGCGTGTAGAGACTGGTCGATCTAGATCTCCAATAACATTCCTAATTGGGTGATCTTTTGTCCATTTAGTGCTATGGTTTTCAATCCTAGGTGGTCTGGAGTGAACAATAGAAGGAGCTTCTTCTGAGGTAGACGCGGCTGAAGGGTTTTCAGGGATCGCTACACCAAAGAAAGGAAGCTCTTGCAAGTGAGCATATTCCAAGTCGTGATCAGTAGAATCCTCTTCCACATCATTAGGCACAAGTAGGGGTGATGATTCAGGTGTAGTTTGAGAATCACTTGGTGAAGGTGCATCCGGTTCAATGTGAATTGTAGATGCATTAGATAAAGGTTCATTAACTTGAGCAACCACTTCAGGTATTGGAGCAATTACTACAGGTGCTGGAACTTCATCAGTCAGGGGATCGAAGAATTCATCAAACAACGGTTGAAACAGTTTATCCCACTCGGGCCTTGATGGTGGTAAAAATGATGTAGAAGTAGGATTATTGGGAACTAATCCGGAACTTATAGCACCGGTTCCCATCTCATGAAGCGCGGGTTCAGAGCTGTGTTGCTCAGAAGCCATCGCTGTCAGCTCGTCGAAATCTGCGTCCATAGTTTCTACAATCTTGCCAAGACGACGGTTATAGATTCGGTATGCTCTTTTGGACGGTGAGTAACCAATGAAAATACCTATATCGGCTTTCGGTTGAAGCTTACCCAAGTTCTCACTATTGATGTTTGGATAACACAGAGCACCAAACACATGGAAAAATGAAACATCGGGTTTTCGGTCATGTAAAAGCTCATAAGGTGTTTTTCCATGGCGTTTCCGAAGGATAGAACGGTTTTGGGCGAAACATGCAGTAGAAATAGCCTCTGCCCATAAGAACAATGGAGCGTTCGCATAAATAAGCATGGTCCTAGCAGCTTCCATAAGTGTACGATTCCGTCTTTCAACGACACCGTTTTGTTGTGGAGTGCGTGCAGCAGATGTTTCATGTGATATACCAACTCCTTCATAATAATCACGAAGAGTCTGGTTGACGAACTCTGTACCATTGTCTGTACGAATACGGCGGACAGTGGTATTCAAACGTACCTGAATGAACTTCAGAAAAGTGATGATAGCCTTCGGTGCTTCATCCTTTGTACGTAGAAATCTAACCCATGTAAACCTGGAAAAATCATCCACAATGACGAGAATGAATTTCTTACCGCTCACACTTTCAGTTCTCATCGGTCCACAAAGATCCATATGCAAAAGATGAAGTTTTTCTTGATTAGTGTCTTCAGCTTTGGGTTTGTAAGATTTCTTGGTGCTTTTCCCTCTTGAACACGCGGAACATAAATGGTCCTTGTGAAATTTAAGCTTTGGAAGACCACGAACTAACTCGTTTTTAGCCAGATGATTAATAGCATCAAAATTAAGATGAGATAATCTACGATGCCATAACCATGACTTGGTCTTAGATGCTTTAGAGAGAAGACATACTGGAGAGGCGGCCATCATCTTGTAGAGACAACGTATAAAGATTTGCACCACGAGATCCCTTCAACAAATCTTTTCCTTCCAAGTTGCGGATGAAACAAGTGTGTTGTCGAAAAGCAACCTCAAGGTTGGAATCGCAAAACTGTCCTACTGAGAATAAGTTATGACCAAGACCTTCTACATAGTATACCCTAGAAATCGTCACGTTTCCAATCTGATATTCACCATACCCCATAATCTTTGCTATATGATCATTCCCAAATTTAACCGTACCAAGAAACTTGCTGACGAAATTTCGGAGCATCGAGCGATTTCCGGTCATATGTTTTGAACAACCGGAGTCCAAATACCACAGGATGATTTGGACCACCTGAAAATATCACCACACAAAGACAATGTAGAGGTATCGGAATCTGAGTGTTCCTTGTTATTAGCAGGTACAGATTTAATAATCTTAGATTTGCTAACTCTAGGTTTCTTAGATTTCCTAGCCTTCTTCTTCTTAATTGGTGGTGTAGATTCTAGTTGGCTCAAATCCTGAGGTATTTCTTCACTGATAGGCACTATAGTGGGGGCTGACCTAATTAAAGGGCGCTGTTTCCATACTTGAGTGCGAGTGTTCCTAACTAAAGGACGCTCAGACCTAACCTCAATGGATGCATTCCTAGTTAAAGGGCACATTTTACCATCTAGTGTAAAGGTCCTACCAGTGGGACGCCATTGCCAGCCAACTTGGGCACGAGTTCTACCCGTTGGCTTCCATTCAAGACCATTCTTAATAGCATTCATTTCATTAACGTGATCAATCAGACACAAATCATGACGCTGGGAAAACATACATTCATTACAATTCCAACAATTTAAATCAGAATTCACGAATGGTTTAGGCTGCTGCACAGGCGCAGAGCTTTTAGTCTTAACATGATTCGTTTTATTTAAAACTGAACTAGCATTCCTATTGTGGACTTCTACTTTCTTCTTTGTGGCACTACTAGTGGAGGGCTTGATCTTAGCTTTCTTGAGTGGCGATCCTTTAGCCTTAGTAGTCGCTTTTAATCCTGTAGAAGGCAAAGTGGGAATATTAGCAACAGTGTTTAAAGGTGTCTTACTTGATTGTGCCAATGACGGTTTCGCTCCTGGAGTCTTATTAAATGGAGTGACAGCAATGGGCCTATTATTAAGTAGTGCAGAACCTGGTGTACCTATGTATTGCAAATATGCTAGGCAATATTGAACTCGCTTAACATATTCATGAGCCGAATAATAGTCGCTACTTGAGGGATCTAAGGCATAAAGATCGTCTAAAATATCCCTAAGAAGATCGACATGCTTAATGGCATTCCTCATATAATCATCGTAGGTAACCGGGTTTCTCTTATGAAGCGGATTCTTATAAAGCACTACTGATTTGGTTGTTGGAGCACTAGTGGACGGTGCAGAGTCGGTAGCTAAGTTATCAACAACTTCTTGTCGGGTGAGAAGAAGTGTCTCCTTTAACTCAGCCAAAACCATATTTTTGTCTATGAGCAGGATGTTCAAATCAGAGATTTCCTCGCACTTTTGGTTCAGTTGTTCAACAAAAGATTGTTGCTGTACCGCATTAAAAGCGAAGCGTTCTTCTAGTGAACCATAAAGAGCGGATAATCCCTGTCTTGTCCGATCCATCTCTCCTAGAACAGACGAAAGTCTAATTTCTAAGACTTGGTTTTTAGACTCTGCAGCCTCTAGTTCCATTTTGAGTGTTTCATTTGATGACACATCTCTCTTCAATCTCATTATCTCCTCCTCTAATGTCTTAACAATTGCAATCATCTTGTCACTATTCTCAACACCGTTTTCACAAACATTTGATATCAAAAGATTCTCATTTTGAGTTTGTTGTTTTGATTCTAAAGATATACAATGTTGTTCTAGTTGATTAAAGCGTTTTGAAAGTAAATTGTAAGAATCTTGTAGCTTTAAAAACTCAGCGTTAGATTCGTGACAAGAATGATTATCTACCTCATTTACAGTATCAGCAACATTTATAGAGAGATCACAAACATCATCACAAATATCATTACAAATATTCACAGCATCACAATTAATCATAGCGGATGTAAGCTCATTCGAATAATTAACATTTACAGTGGTAAGCACATCACACGAGATTACTGCAGACAAGAATCGGTCATATTCGGTTAAAATCTTTTCTTTTTCAACTAGTTGTAGTTCGTAAGCGGTGTCCATTTCATAAAACCCTTTTTGAACTTCACGAATTTCAAAAACAAGATTTTCCTTAAGAGATGCAAAAATTCCTTTTAGACTTTCGACAAACGGATTGATCTCAGTTTTAAACACCTCGTTCATATGTTCTAAAGCCCATTCTCCGGCGTTTAAGCCATTTGAAGTCGTACGTTCCAAAATGACCTTGTCAAAATTAGTAAAGTATTGATTAATCTCTTGTAAGTTTAACCATACAGTGCTAACAGGTGGAAGATCTTTTGGAATTTCCTTAGGACCTTCCATATTGACAAGTGCAGGAAAAGTACTAGGGTTTTCTTCAGCTAATATGTAGGTTGGTGCTGTTATGAGATCTTTGTCCATATGGAATCGAATTCTAAAATCGGTTTTTGCAAGCTCCTTATTCAATTTAAAATAATCACACTCGGGATATTTTGCAGAATTGTATGACCGATCCTCATCAACTAGATCCTTACTTGTTTGATCATTGGGAAAAACAATCGGGTCTAAAGCCAATCCTAATTGAGTTGCATTATAAAGTCTAGGAATATGTCTTAAAGCTTGTTTTGCATACCGTAGATTAGGGGGAAGGCCTTTTAGACGTGATAAGTTAAATTCTCTAAATGAAGCATCAAATAAGTGAACTAGTTACGAAGCAGCGTATTGTCTTAAAAGCAAATAGTCTAGGCTTCTAATCTTATTAGTGGCATTAATCTCCATTTCATTCTTCTTAGACTCGAGTGATTCAAAATCTGTTTGAAGTTTTTGAAAATTTGTGACCACTAACTCCTTTTCTTTAAGTTCATTAGACAAATTTGCTCTTAAGTTTTCGATTTCTTGCAAGTGACCCATTTGTTTGTTTCTAAAATGATCATATTCGAGATTAGTTAGAACACTAGACGAGGGCACTAATCCCAAGGTTTGAACTTTCTCATTGCTTAAGGTAAGCTCATCAGACAAATTCTTATTCTTAGCTAAGGTTTCTAAGAGTGCAGCATTCATTTGGCTAAGTAATGTAGCAGGAACCATGACCAAATCTTGTTGAGCAGGAGTAGGCGTATGCGAACTGGGTCCCGGTTGTGATTCACTCAAAGTCTGGGGACTCACATTGATATTGCTATCATTGTTTGTCTCCTCGTTTGAAGGACTCACCACCGAAGATTCATTCGAGTCAGCACTCTCTTGCACAACTTGATGTGGTTGAATACTAGCATCAGTGGTATTATCGGTGGTATTAATAAGTACCTCAGATCTCTTTTCTGGCCCTAAGCTGGAGATAGTTGCCATGAGAGCAGCCTTTGCAGATTGAAAGTCATCACAGTCGGAGTCATACACATCAAGATCATCGGCTTGGTAAGCTGCATTCTGCGTAGTGACAACGTCTTGTTCAGCAATCCCGGGATCAGCAAGAAATGCAAGCTCCTGTTCATCAAGTTCCCTTCCCTGTGCCTGAGCATTTACCAGATATATCTTTTCTGCAAACCACTGTCCATCCCTTCTCCTCTTGGGTTTCTTACAATCCCTGGACATATGACACTCTTCCTTGCAGTTGTAGCATGTAATCATTCTCAACTTGCCTATATTAGCCCGTGGAGGATTGTTGACCATTGGAGCAGGAGCAGGATTGACCGTGCGAGCATTGGTTGAAGTGGAAGGTCTCCCCTGATATGGTTGAATAGGCTGAACCATGATCCTGCCATTCTCAATAGTAGCTTGTTGACGAGAATTGGATGAATTCCTCAACTGATTGTTGGTAGGAGCTGATCCTCTGTATCCTCGTTTGCTTAAAGTTCGTGTGAGATAAGTAGACATAGTAGTTAGCACTTCAACTGGGTCAGCTCCTTGTTGGAATACAGGAACGGGGACTTCCTCATCATCACAATACAGTGCTTGATCTGGATGAGCTGCATAATCAGTAGAAGGAATACTCATTTGATCAGGGTAGCTTGTTGGATATGCTGCATTCTCTTGATAAGAAGAATATGAAGGCT
Organism: Glebionis coronaria; assembly: GCA_025667525.1. NCBI lineage: Eukaryota > Viridiplantae > Streptophyta > Magnoliopsida > Asterales > Asteraceae > Glebionis > Glebionis coronaria. The sequence goes on from CM046880.1 coordinate 517,059,173, forward strand.
GAGCATAAGGTGCAACATTTGCTGGATGAAGTTGTGAAGCATACTGTGGTGAAGGTGCATTGAACCGATATTGTTGCTGATGTGAGGTGGGTGGTTGCGGTAGAATCGAGTATTGTGGGAAGGTTGGTGTCATATAAGGTGATGGATGATAGGCTTGATGTCCCAAGATATAAGGTGTGTTGTTGTGTGACAAGCTTGGTTGATTCGCCATCAAAGCTAAGGAATCTGGGTACATACCGCGAGGAGAACGGTGCATAATCACATGCTTCTCATGCTGCTGAAGGAAAGCATAGATTTGATCTAAGTTGCACTTATGCAAATCCCGGGTTAACTTCACATCGGTAATATACTCACCCCATTCAGCTTGAGGTAAAGTATTCAAGAACTTGGTGTTAACCTGGAATGGAGCAATAACAAGATTGTATACATTCAGATCATTCATTAGAGTAGTGAATCTGAAGTAATAATCGTGTAGTGTTTCCCCTGGGCTGTACGTGAATCTATCAAACAAATCATACAGCTGACACTCCCTTTCCTGTTTGGTGAGAGACGTTCCTTGTAACAACACCTTTAGACGTTCCCACAAATCTTTGGCAACAGTATATTGACTAACCATACGATAAATATCATGCGGAAGAGCTTGGAGAAGTGTCTGTAGAGCCTTTTCATCAGCATCAGCAATAAGTTGTTGTGCCGGTGTGAGTTCTTCATATTCTCTTGGTCGAGACACGTTATTTGCCACAATGGTACCATAGTCGAGTGGACCATTCAAAATCGATTTGACCATAAGCCTTCCGTATGTTGGTTTGCCCTTCAAGTATTGCATCATACGGCCCTGCCATGCTTCAAACACCTCTTTAATAAGCATCGGTGGACGACTATCAGTCCCCGTTATGATCGAGATATCTGTAAGAGATGTCATCTGAGGCATTAATGAACTTGGATTCATTGTGATCACTTAACAGACTCAAAGATTATCGGTTGATCGAGAAGTGAAGAAAGGTTGAGAAATTGTGTTGTGTTGGTTGAACTCAAGATTAAATCCACTAAAGATCGTCGAAAAAACTCAAATACCCCTTGAACTTGCTTATACGGAATAACCCAAACTCAGAATAAACCCTATTCGGAATAACACCTATTCGGAATAATCCTATGCTGAAAATACCCTATTCGGAATAAACTCTATGCTGAATAACCTTTATGCGGAAAAACCTCCTATTCGGAATATTTCTTCAATGCGGAATATCTGGCAATTTGGCTTATTCGGAAAAAACCTCCTATTCGGAATGATGGGCAATTCGGAAAGATATTTGGAATATTTCTCCTATGCGGAAAAATTTTGGCTATTCGGAAAAAATCTGGCTATTCGGAAAATTATAGGCTATTCGGAAAGTTTTTTGCTATTCGGAAAGATTTCTGCTATTCGGAAAGATTTCTGCTATTCGGAAAGATTTCTTCTATTCGGAAAGTCTATGCGGAAACTTCTTCTATTCTGAATATTTCTCCTATTCGGAATCCCTATTCGGAATAAACCTTCTATACTGAAAATACTTCTATTCGGAATCCCTATTCGGAAAATTCTGGAAAAAATGTTTCCGAGACTTAAAAAGCAGCTTTTAACCCCGATTTTTGATCCAAAACCACAAGAAGTTTTATGATTTTTACCAAAATAAGCTAAACCCAATCCTTATCAATCAATCCCAATAACAAAAACACCAAAAACAACAAGATTCAAGATTGATTTTTTCTAAAGATCACTAATTGATTCAAAAACTAAAAAAGCAACACAATCCTTACCTTAAATCACCCCATAGCTCTTGATACCAAATGTAGAATATTGATAACCTATGAATCTATGAAGTGGGTTGATGTTTTCTAGTGAGAGAAACTAGAGAGAGAAAGTGAGAGAAAATGTATATGATTTTATTACTATGAAAATGCAAATGGAACAACAACCAACCCCTTTCCTTAGTGGAAAGGGGTATTTATATTCCAAGCCTAACATTGGGCTTGGGCCGGTCCATGACAAGCCCATGGACCGGTTCTTACTTAAGTTAATAAGCAACTAATAACTAATTACTAACTACGAGCTATTACAACATAAATCATATTATGGAGTGACCGATACTTCTAATATACGTTAAAACGTATTTCTAACAATAGTCATGTCCGCTGTTCTTGGTTTAAAGGTTGGACTGCCCATGGTTGAAGAAGGTGACATGATATCCTAACTAATCCTTATGTCCCAATGATAGATATTTCTAAACTGTTTGCATTACTAATCTTAGATTTCCCCTTTTTCTGTTATGAACCTTCTTGTGCCATACTGTTTTTAGTTTTTTATTCATTCAAACTATATTATTTTTATCAGAAAGAAATCTTATTTTGATGCTTTAGATCATCCTGAAATTATCGTCTTATGCAATATAACTATTGGCACAAGTCTATGGTATTGATTTTGGTATGTTGACTAAGAATTTCAAGTTTATATTGCTTCTACTATCAGGAATCATAATTTCTGTTTTCACATTGAAATTGGTTTAATGCAGGATGTAAATATCTAATCCCAATAGGTCTGTAATTTTCTGCTGGATTGTTCCTCATATTGGAGAAGTTGGAATTGGTTTAGAAGCAGCAGGCAAGAAGCACAAATGATAGTTGCAAATGGGGAAAAATAAAGATGTATATCTTCCCTTTAGAATTTGAGTTTTCTCATTCTTTCTAATTTAGAAAAAAATCACGTATATTAAGTTTCAAAGTATCTATCCTTATGAATCAATAATGGGAGCTAATTTGTCTACGCTATTTTCTACTCCAGCTTTGGATACAATAATTTGTTAATGCTTAACTTTGAAGCTTCCTAATAATCAATAGATAATTTAAAGTTACAGAAAAAGTAGCTTAGATGGAACCACATAATAGGTCGAAACAGACAACAGTGATTAGAAAAAAACACATAAGCAACTATATCGTTAGAGGAAGCTGGTACTTTTGATAGTAGAAGCACATCTACAACCAGTTTTGTTGTAGCTGATTATTAAAGCAATTCCCAACTATGATAATCAACTTTTTTTGGTATGTTTTAGAACACACACTTCAAACAATCCATGTATTATTATCATTGCACTGCTATACTCTCCAATGTAATTTCATAAGAAGAATGTCCGTTCCAATAGTTAAATTTCAGTTATAAGTCATGGCTATACTTGAAAAAAATGACTTATCAATTACAAACATAGCTCTCACAGACTGATGTGGTTGATGCTCTTTCTATTTTAATTAGGCTGGTAAGTTGAAACTGGTGGGTCCGCAGCCACAAAGTCTTCTTCCATGGGCGAAGCTTGAGGAGAAGGAACTACATCGCAATCTTTTGTCAAAGGCTGTTCATCTTCCACTTCAGGTTTGAGCTATAAAAAGTCAGAGTTGCATTTGTTTTAGATCAAAGTGCTATTGTTAAATACAGGTTGTTACGAACACATTTCACATGTGATAAGTGAGTTTGATCTCAGTAGGCAAGGAGATCTTCAGTTAGGAGATGGTGATTCATATGGAAACAACTCAAATAATCAGAATGATAAAAGCTAAATATAACTAAGGGTCTTTTGCGCTAAAGTGACTTTGAACCTGGCCATAGAAAAGTGATTTGCACACATCCACTTTTTATTCTGACACTCTACTCTGCTTTAAGTGATTGCACGGAATGTACAGCCTTCTACTTTATGAAGCTGTACTGTGAGTGCGCAAATCACTTCCCCTCCTCTGTGCACGATAATATGGTGTTAAATTGTTAATGGTTAATATAAGCCACAAAAACTGAGTACGTAAGCACGACTTCTGTAGAAGATCAACAAGTGTACATAATTATATCTTTATCTGGTTTTTGACAATAGCCTCTTAGCAGCCGTTCTTTAGGGTCTTTTTCTATGATTTATCCGCTTTTTGACCATCTGCAGTCTTTTGTGCTATTTACTTCAATTTCATTGTTAAACCGTAGAAAGTTTATGTGAATTCATTTTTTGATGTCTTTATCCATCAGGGCAAAACAAATTGCACAATGGTTAGAACATACTCACAAGAGCACATTCACAAGCACCCATGGGAGTGAGTCACATCATCATCTTGGCGCGAGTTTGCTGACCCAGAGAACAAACGCACGTTATCCCACATATTACAAGTCGACACCATGAACCACAAGTCGATCCTCAAGAGGGCAAGCTCTACACCACCCATGCTCTTGACTCCATATTTTGCTTTAGGTATGATATAATCAGATAATGAGTTCAATTTTTACTGTCTTCGATTTATAGTTTCTTTTTGTTATTATGTACGTAACCAGACTTTTAAACATTCTTTTCATTAGTTGCAGCTCCCTCTAAACAGTTTTTTACTTGGCTATTAGCTACTTAGGACCATGGTTCCTCCGCAAGATTGTAGCTCCAGATATCTGCCACTGTGACGAATCAACCATGGTTGATGCGAAAGAGTCGATTAATGCTGCTTGCCACCAGGAACATCAGTCTACACAAATATGTGGAGGTCGAGGAGAAAAGCAGGTATGATCCATACCGACAAGCCGAATGAGTGGACCAGTTGCAGACAAGAAAAGAGCTTAAGAATAAAGCCGTTAAAAACACCGGCAACCATGGACGAAAGGATAGAGAAAAAATGTGTCGAAAAGTTCTAGCACAACAGTGAAAAGGGTAGAGAGGCACGACATTCTTGTGAAGTATGTTGGTAGGTTTTCAATGTATTCAGATAGCCTCTCATGCCATCGGATTTCTGTATTGTGCAAACAAAAAAACCAACAGTTAACTATCTGTATTATTACATGGCATAAGTATATTTCCAAACGCTGAGGTGCTCAAATTTCATCTGAAACAACGACAACACCAATGTCATTGGTCAAAAGATCAGTTGGACTAAAGTATATGTGATTACTTATGAAACAGTTCAGAGATTATTCACATTTGATTAGTATATAGTTAAGCAAATGGTAAATTACAGCAAAGATTATCCTCGTGACAGATAATTGTTTAGACGAAGTTGTTTTACCTGTTTAGTCCGCTTGAAAATGGCTTTCACCATCATCATAACAAATCAGAAAGACATAAACCTACGTCCAGGGTCAAGTTGAACTTGCATTCAATGAGCAAGTTTTCATAAAATTTTACCCAAAAGTGAGCTAACTTAAATGCACCTACAAAAGCAAAGAAGATAAATGACAACATTTTATCTGTTTCATACATAAATGCAGATATGTTTCTACTTGTGCTCATTCTAGCCCAGATACAATAATTTCCTAAAATAGTGATACCAATAACGATATTGGTTAAACAGTATGACCAGAACGACGATACTCGAGAATTTGCTTTGATGCTTTTAATTATACATTTAGCGCCAAATAGAAATGCATCACTATCTGAGGTAATGCAAGCGTCAACATGACCATCACGGCTTAATTGTGCACAGAGCCCTTCCACTTCTCCACGTGCTTTCGAAACTGACATTCCAAACAGTTCAAGCAATTAATCCTGGTGTTACTCCTACTTCTTAAGGTCCAGGCTTCTCTCAGCGGGAAGGACAATGCAGACCACCCGGCTAGCCTCTTTCTGAATATTGGCCTGCAAAATGAGGTCCTCTTCAGGAATGTATCTGGAAATAATACATTGCAGATGGTTAGTTATTCTTAATGGAAAATACCCAAACAGCAAGCTACTGTATCTGGACATCCATAGCTTTTTCCCTTATGTATCAAATAAACCTCAAACAGCAAGATCTCCTATAAAATCTTGCTGTCTTCCTGCATCTATGGCTACTATCATAAGTTATCATTCACAATGAGTGTGTGGATCTGTTTCATAAATACTCAACCAGATTACACTTGCTTAATATTTCCGTTTTGATCTGCATTTGTCCATCTTATTACAGTCCGGCTTATTACAGATATTAATATGCCGACATTCAAATAGATCATGCCTCAACCATTGAATAGTTGGTACCTGATCTCACTACTTTGATAAGATGATTATTTGTATGAGTGAAGAACAGTTTTGGGTGCTCTACTTTATCCGGTTGATTCCACGGTTGAATGAGGATGACTTTTGGCTTCCATCAACTCCAGAGGTTAGGCGAGATTTTATCATAGCAATTATGTTTATCGTTTATATATGGGTAGACGGCTCTTGTGTCCTCTAATTCTTTGTGAATTGTATGTGATGACCATCTTGTGATGTTCTCACTTCTCCTATAACGAGTCTGCTAAGTGTTAATGTTTTGGAAAAACCCTACTTTTAAATTTGGTTATTCCATTGCTAAAAGTTCAACTATGACGTTCTTTTCCTTTTATTTTCACGTCCTAATCGTAATAGCATCAAACTGCCAATCGACTCTCGCAAATTACTTGAAAGATATTGCGATATTTGTACAGACCCAAAGACTGAAATCTTGCTAAGACGAACAACTGGAGGACGTGTCATAACTGCAGCTTTTATGTTGAAAAACGGTGGGCTGTCACTATATTTCTTGCAGGTAATGAATATTGCTAAGACGAAAACCTATACAAAAAATCCACCCGTTACGAATATGTTCTACAGTAGAGTGCCGATCAAAAGCTATGCAAATTTAGTTCACCTTTCCTAACAATCATGTTTTATTATATTTTTTCCAGGAAACTGATCAAGTACTCTTATAATGTAGTCATTTGTGAGAACAGCTTTCAGCAACCAATTTTCTATAGTTATTCAAGATTATGTAGCCGTCACAGTAGCATTTCACTCGATTACAGGTATGCATGTTATTCTTCTAGCGATTTTCATTTGTAAAAAGCAATTGGCATCTTGAAACTGATTATTGTTAGAATCCTGAATAAAGTATAATCATATAATCACTTTCAGGGGCTGTTTGGATTAAGCTGTGAGTGAGTGATTTACAAATCACATATTTTGAATATGAATTGTTGACCCTGCTACACCTGGATCAAATTCAGGAGTGTGTAATCCGAAGTTGAATGCAGGTCTCTGTCTCGAGATACTGTCGCGGATGGCCCGTCTCCTAAAATTAGTGATGTTATCATAGAAGGTACACTATGTTTCTTATGTATTTCTGCATATGCTCCATTACCTCTCGAAAGGATCAAGAAAATATTGGGCAATGGGCAAATTGAAGCAAACCATACAGATACATCCCAGTTATTGAATTCGTTTAGTATTTCAAGCAATTCCATGCTGGCGAGGAGCTAAAGGATGAACTTTCTGTCCCTAAGTGGCCTACCATGGAATCACTTGTCGATGTACCCGATGTTCATGCCTCTATGAAGAGTCTAGATTTCAGATTCATAATAGTTGATCCATCATGCTTAATTTATACTGTCTACCCTCAAAATTTTACTGATGTTATTGCTTTCTAATACGAAATGCAGCCCTGATGGGAAGTTTCTTAATTTTAATGTATGTGGTGGGCCCTAGTAGAGTGTGGGATATCTCAGCAACAACACTTGCAACTTCCTTAATTAGCCAAAGAAAACATAAGAAAGGGCTCCTTAACTCATCTATGATAAAATACATGTCCTAGCTATACGAATATGGTCATTCAGATGAGATGGCTTAGAGGTGGCCATTTAGACGACATGAGCACGTTGGGTAATGGGTCTAATGAGTTTTGGTTGAAACATATTCTTAATACACGAACCTGGCTGGGTTATGGGTATGGGTCTGTTGCATGTGGAGTATGCAAGAGAGTTCACTAAGTTTTTTCCGAGCTCTTCACAAGCATGATTTCATTATTCTGGATTATAACTCTAAAAAGGTATTTCACCAAGTGGATCAACTCAAATGCAAACATTCATGATACTATCAAACCTTTATGACCAGTTGCCTCTCGACAAGTTTCTGGTCCTCGAGAGTTTTGAGGTTTCCAATCCCTTTGAAGACAGAAGAATATTACTATGTAATATTGTAATCTGTAAACATTACTATGTAATATTGTAATCTGTAAACAAATTTGAACAAAATCCCAAGGAAGTTACATACCATTGTTGGGTTGAGATTAAATTTTTTAGTACTGTATTTTGTTCATAATTATCTATGAATTTTTTTAATTATATATATATATATCTATTGCAGCATAAAACAAAAATTAGAGTTCCTATATTTTGAGAATAAGATATTTTGTTAATCTAAACAATTGAATATCTCAAAATGTTTAGGCTAATGACTAAAAATATCAAAGATTAGTCTGCTTTTAACAGATGCGGGTCTTACTGTCAACAGATATACAAAATGTACTTTAAAAAAAAAATACGAAACGACCCCGCCCGTTAGGCGGGTTACGAAGCTAGTATATATATATATATATATATATATATATATATATATATATATATATATATATATATATATATATATATATATATATATATATATATATATATATATATATATATATATATATATATATATATATATATATATATATATATATATATATATATATATATATATATATATATATATAGAATATGGTTCAAATAAGAACTTTTTAAAGTGAAAAAAGTAAGAACCATTACATAACCAATAATATTCTAGCATCTGTCCGTTAAATGTGCATTAAATGAAATTTAAGTAATACAAAAACTAAGAATTAAAAATATAATAAAATGGGTATTATAGGGATTTTGCTTTCTCAGTTTTTAATACCAGCATCTTCTCTCTCCTGTTCAAAATCATAGCCTCAAAAGCAGCCTCCATCTTTATTTTTTATATCTCAACCATGTATAACAACAAGAAAAAAAAGAGGATATGGATCCAAGAAGAGAACCAAAACTTACTAACCAAAAAAACATTATAATAAAGGATCAATTTGCTCATGGATCGGTATCTGCTTATGCCAGAGTATATACCGACACCACTACCCGATCGAATCTCGTCGAAAATCCTTATAGGACCTGGTAGCTGTCGCAACCTAATCGCTGATATTGTTTGATCTAATGTCGGCGATACCCGATCCGGCCAACTATGATTGTGTTAGATGTTTTAGTCCAGATGGTTTATTCTCGAAACACACGCATCATAGTTGTGTTTAGTATTATCTACAGTTATGGTTGCATTATATCCTACCTTATACATGGCGTTAGTGAATGAAATGGGTAAGTTCCATCAATTTGAAATTAGTATAATATATACTGGTGTTGGTGGTAGATGCATGATTCATATCTCTATTTTGCTTGAAATTGAAATTGAAATTAGTATAATGTGTACTGGTGTTGTGAATTAATGTTTCTTTGGTTTACATTTTTTACAGTATCTAGTTTTGATATGTTGTTGGCATATGTATTCATATAACCATTTTTTTAGTTGTAGCAGGATTTCGAGAATTGTCAGTTATGCTTTCGATGAAAGGGGTGATGTATCACGATGTACTTATTATTTCTGAGATGATGTATCACGATGCATTCGTTATTTTTGAGATGACTTACCACGACGCATCAGTTATTTACGAGATGACGTACCACGATGCATCAATTATTTACAGGATGACTTACCCTGATGCACCGATTATTTACGAGATAACGTACCACGATGCACCGGTTATTTATGAGATGACGTACCACGAAGCACAGATTAATTACGAGATGACGCACCACGATGCACCAAATATTTACGAGATAATGTACGAGCGTGCATATGTGTATCAGTGGGGTTGTATGAATTTTGAATAAGATCTATATCCACATTCGTATTTTTTTAGATTATTTGGAAATGATGTATCAAGTTGTAGGATATCTTCATCTACATGTATCATTTTGGTTCGTTTTAGTAAATGTCTAATTATATTATATGTCGTGTATGAAGGTTGTGTATTTTACTCAGTTTAATGTATTTACATATTAAATTATTATTAGAAAAAAGAATCAAATTACGTTTGTACCATTTGTACCCTCCTATATCTTCGATGTGCAAGTTGTATCTTTGCTTTTTCCTATGTATCATTACTTAATAATTGTCAATTACAAAAATGTGTTAAATAATATACTAATAAAATAAATGATTGTCAATTACAAAAATGTATTAAGTAATATAGTAATAAAATGTAGCACGTATTACTAACAATTATAAGAAATAAAAAGAAGTTGGTAAAAGTTAAATGCACACACAAATACTAAAATACCCTTGAAACTCTAATTAATTATTATAATATTACTCATTAAAGACTAATCTCATCTCACACTAATTTATAGATCCAATGGTTCAAATAAGTTCTTATTTTAACAATTTTAATTTTACTCTTACATTGACCCTCCTCTATATATATATATATATATATATATATATATATATATATATATATATATATATATATATATATATATATATATATATATATATATATATATATATATATATATATATATATATATATATATATATATATATATATATATATATATATATATATATATATATATATATATATATATATATATATATATATATATATATATATATATATATATATATATATATATATATATATATATAATCCAAGTTATATATATATTAAAATAACACTTCTCAGTCTGGCCTTGTCGGAACCCAAGAATGCTTCGGCACCGTTATAGTCAAAAGATTTTTAGACATTTTGAGAAAAATGTTTATAGTTATAAGATTTTGAAATGTTTTATTCAAAACCTTGGTTTTAAAAAATCTTCCATTCTCTATAACGAGAGCTCTGGTACCAAACTGTAACACCCCCAAATAATTATACTTTAGTACAACGGAAGAGTCGTTGGTGTTACGGGATAGCACATTACTCAAATCATAGACAACGCTTAAAATCGTGTCGTTTAATAATAAAGGATTTTCCATTCATAAACATCAAATTACATAGGTCCCAATTCATAGTATTTCATACAATTTTACAAAAACATTTGAATGGAAATTTTATTTGAGTGCGGGCCATAAATTCTTGTCGTCTTCCCGAGAATTACCTTCAAGTACCTGAGATAAAACATGTTAAAAAGGTCAGCGATAACGCCGAGTGAATTCATAGAGTTTAATAAAAACCATTAATATATCATCGGTATATGATTATTACCAAAAATCATTTTGTACAAATCTTTGTAATAGGCCATAAAATAAGCAAAAGACATTTTATAAAACTCTTAGTCGTAAATCATAATATAGGCTTCTGCCTTCAAAACCATTATACGAACCATTGTCGTAAAAACATCATACAATACGTTTTATAACGTTGTATAAATTTAATAAAAACCGTTATATGAATATGGTTATGTAAAACCAAAACACGAACATAATATCAATAATAAGACCCCGTATTGCTAGTCAGACAATATATTGTAATTCAATGTGTATAGCAGTATTTTCGTTATTGGATTATTATAAAGCGCATGACATTGCTACCTTATTATAAAAAACAACGGGTAGCTAACCCGAAACTCATTTGACCATCTAAAACAGCGTGTTGTCATAATAATCACGCTTATATAATTCTTCTCATACATAAATTTGCTTACCAATCAATGTGGCACGACGGGGATCAACCGTCAAGGCGCGAACTGGGGTGATCTTCCCCAAATAGTACTATTATATGCATAAGCGTCTACGAAATCACGGTAGTTCACAATTCATGCTAATGGGACATTTAGTGACATAACCTAACTATAATAATCCATTTCATTTCATACATCAGGTCATATAATCATTCATTGGGTCATATAATCATTCGGGTCCAAATCAATAAACAAACAATCGGGACAACTGGTGTCCTATTTTATTAAAAACTAACATGTTATCTCCCTCGCGGGTTTATAAAACATTTCATAAAACATTTAAAAGAGTGCGAGGCTATGAACTCGCGTTGATTGGGAAAGGCGGTTATCGGCGATTTGGATGTATGGTACGTGCTTCAATCACGGAAACCTAGACAAATAATACTCGTCTTAGACTCTTTTCCAATGACTTTATAAAAACAATGGCTATGTATATATGATGACATTATAAGTATGAAGATGATCAAGTGGGATTTTATCTCTTCATACACATTATAGTGTTATGTGTTAGCCAAATTTTGACTAGTTATACTAGTTTCACTTATTTATATATTAAGGCCCAATAAGCCCATTAAAGTCCAGTATCATTTTATTAGTCCATTTATCTTTTTAAGACCAGACCAATACTCATATGTTGGGCCCAAGTGGGTTAAGCCCATGAGTAAGTCCATTAGTGTTTAGCCAATCTAGTTGGGCTAATAGTCCAATAAGGCTACTTTGGCCCGTTAATGTCCATAAGTTATAAAGCTCGGGTTTTATCGGTTTTCACTTGTCAAATGTACTTAAATATCAGTAGATGAGTTATAAAAAGTTTACATTAGACGGGTCCGACCGTCTAAGTTTTAATTGAAGAACGTTAATCTTTCGGTTTTAGCCGAAAAGACGTAAAACTTATATGTATAGTTTTATAACTTATAAAACATATCAATTTTTAATTTTATAAAATGTCACACTTATTTATCAAAGTATATAACTTATTTTTATAAGTATTATCATAAGTTAGTGGGTTTTAGGTATGTATTTTATATTAGTATTACTTGGGTGCTTATATTATAATATATACTTTTATTTTCCAAATCTGATTATGAAACTCACTTTCACCATTTTTACCATATCTTGAGTTCTACAAGGAGATAGAAGCTCAAGAAAGCACAAACTAAATAATATGTGCTACAATTAACTTATGTTTAGCTACAGATCAATCATCCTCTAAGTGTCCCTAATAATTCGTCCAAAACAGACTATACAGATTTGAACCTTAATAGTATTTTTATCATATCTTGCTCATTTTATTGAGTCCATTGAGTGGTCAACTCTCAGATATGTAAAAGTCATATACCTTACTGTATATTCAATAATCCAAGTCATTTCATCAAGTTATCGTATGGTTCTTTACTGTTTTATACAGCCTAAAATTTTAGTCAAGATTTTAACATCTTTATATGTAGCTTTTAATCATTTTATCTAAATTTATCAACACAATATCCCCACATAATACTTTGATCATCATATATCATCATATACATATAAATTTAGAAGGAAAATACATAATTACATTTACAAAATAACAAGATGATAGGAAGAGATTGATCCCTATACCAATCAAGATGATGAAAAGATGAGATTTTGATGAACAAGGCTTGGTTCTTGTTACCAAATCTTCTACTTTAGCAAGACAACTTCTTGGATCTTTCAAAGGATGAACACCTCCATGAAATCAGCCCTTGAACCTCATGAAAACTCCTTTTTAGTTGTTAAGATCACCTCAAATTAACATGTCTTCAATCGGTTATCATCATATGCAAGTTATACATATGATTTGTGGTTAAGATTTTTTATCAATGGTGGTGTTTTTGGTGTATATGGGACGTTCAAGGAGAGAGTAGAGAGAAAAATGGAGTGGTTTGCATGTTAGTTTATGAGAGAAGTGGTTTATGTTGCTAGTTTTGATGTATACATGGTTTTGGTGCAAAACTAAGACAAGTGTCTTAGTTTTGATATAAATTTGACACCTCAAAGTGTGTTGGTGAAGCATGCCATTTTATTTAGTGGGGATGGGACAAGAGTTATCTTGTCTTTTCCCCATTTATTTACGGGTATTGTTCGATTCTAGTTTCCTCGATTTGCGTGCCCTCGGGACGTTTTATGAAAAATGTTTTTATAAATTATGAATCAACGGCACAAAACGAATCAAATAAAAATTGTCTCATCAAAAATGGAGTTCAAAACGTAAATACGTAAACCTAGGGTTTCCGGTTTAGTCGTAAAAGACGTTAAATTATGCACGTAAGTCCTAATTTCTTCTCGTAAATTTGTGAGTTTATGAACCAACACAAATTAAAATTCAAAAAATAATATTCAAGGATAAATTTTATTTCCTGAAATGTCGGACTGTCACTAAAAACGGTGTATGTAAACGTAAGCACGTAACGTAGAGTCCTCCGGTTTAGACGTAGTCGATGCTACTTTAAGATGTAAACTCAAATTTCTTCCCAAAAATGAGTGAGTTCATAATATAACATTAAAATAATGTTTTTAAATAATACTTGAGAATAAAATATCGACTATAAATTGATGGATTGTCACACTTACAGCAGTGGGAATTGTACTTGCAGAGGGAACATTAGCAGGGGCTTCTGTTGTAGCAGGGGCTTCTTTTATATGTCCAAGATTCAGTAGAGTTTCAGCAACAGTTTTTGTAGCACTCCCCTTATCACTACCTTTTTCCTCACTCACCACTCTCTCTACATCAAGTGTCTGTGTACTTGGAAATGCATACCACTCAGTGGACTCATTTGCCTTATGAACTTCCTCCCCTTTGGAATCATCCTCATTTGTGGAGAGAATCAACTGAGGTCATCGCCTCCCCTCAAGCTTAGCAAGCCAAGATTCCAGCTCAGTAATCACTAGGCCCTACTGGTTGACTTTTTGTATAACTTGTGTATTTTGTTATTACAAGCTCATACACATAGCCGTCAATTCTAAAATAGAGAGTGGTTTCAAACTGCTCTCAACCCCAGTAGGAGATTTCTCTCCTAGGAAGGTATCATTGAGTGGGGAAGAGGACTTATTGATGGTGTCACTGTCCTGCTCACCCCTTGGAGATGAAGCACTAGTGGCAGCCAAATCCCCAGATTGATCCACACCTATGGAGGCTCTCCTCTCTACATCAGATGAAGATTCGCTAGGCAAGGGAGACCTAGCAAACCTGTCTTTGGTTCTTCTTTCTTTGTGTGGATTAGCAGGGCGTAAATCAATTGCAGTGGGATGAGAAGAAGAAACAGGGGAATCAGCAAGTGTCGTTTGGGTTGCTCTGGGTCTTGAAGCAGCTTCATGTCTGGTTTGATCAAACATGGTTTGGGTTAAGGGAACAGCTCTGTCAGAAAAGTTTTGTGTGTTTGGTGCAAGAGTGGTGAATAATTTGAGAGTACGGGCAGTAGCTGTGAAATGGCAAGTGTGTCTAATGGATCCATGTTGACCCATATCCAGAAAAAGTTCCACAAACCTTGGGTATAAACAAATCTTTCCACTGTTTTTCACATTTTTAATCAAACTATCAAAAATCATTTTAGAAAAACAAAATTTGCGCCCTGTGGCCAAAAACACTAAAGCAGTGGCCACATTACTACCAAACTCATTAAAATCAGTGGTTTTTTATGAAAGACATTGCAAAATTGTATGAATGATATATTTCTAATGAGGTGTAAAATGACCTTTGGAAAAAATTAGATTTTTGATCTTTAGAAATATTATAACCTAAGTTTGACAAACCCTCAAAAATTTCAGCCTCTTGTAGGCTAACCACCCCATCCTCATCGTTCAAAACAAGTTTGTCGCGAATGGAGGCAAGTGTGATAACTTTGGGATGGCCATCTACGAGACTTCTAATTATGACCTCTTCATTCACCGTTTCAGTCGTAGCATTCGACCAAAACTGTTGAATGTGTGAGGTGTAAATTCTAAGACTGAGAACAAGAGCTAACCTGAAATAACTAGACCTCAAGTAAGCCACTGCCTCAGTGAAAGCTGTAGGTTCACTGGATAAAATGGCGATTTGGTTGTGATTCCCAGCAATTTTGAGAGCCATGGAAAATTCTAATTGTGAAAAGATAGATTAATTGAAAAGATTATGTGGGTTCTGATCGACAGAGATAGTTAGGCTTGGTGGTTGAGGGAATTGAGTTTATATAGGTGAACTAGACTCTCGTGATTGGACCAATGTATCAATTTGCTTGAAAATTAGAAGAAAATCTTGCTAAGAAAATAAAAGATTTAAAAAGATTGAAATGAGGAAACCAATTCACGAAGAAAGCGCATTTAATATCTGTTTTAAAACAATAAAATATTATATTAACCAAAAATTAATAAACAGGCCCAACGGCTAGAAACAGTGTAATGGTATTGTCGGTCAACGGTCAAATAGGGGAACATGTGTCTAGCAGGGGAAACTTGCACAAGCAGGGGAATTAAAACAGGGGAAACTCTCCTAAGGGTATTGAATTATCATTAATAAGCTAATGATAAATAGCTTTGCCCTAATGCACAGGCCTGCATAAGCAAGCCAGATACATAGAAGTCAAGAGTCCTCCATTCATCAAAGGCCCCAAAAAGAAACCCAACACATAAGTAAACCCTGCATCGGTCAACCTAGACAAAATATACATACCCAGGTCTCCAACCCAACCATTCCCTTCCTATGGTCAAGTAGTCTTGGCAATATGCCCCCAAAAACCCCAATTTGTGTAGCAAGCTACACAAGCAAGAGTTTGACAACATATTACAGTACCTCGAGGTATAAGGACTCTAACATACATTGCAGCAAGTCTTCAGTGTCACAAAGTCCCCACTCACCTGTGGATATGATTTATTATCATACATGAGCATCATATGGATACCATGAGTCCTAATGGTTTGACCTACCCTCCCTTTAAAACATAACACACTTACAAACATCAATCTATGCAGAAATAGTACATCACAACCCTAGCTAGTTATTGAATAGTTAGCTTAAAACCACAAAAATAGCACAGATAAACAAAAAAACCTAAGCAGGGGAAACTACCCTAGCAGGGGGTAAAATTAAAAACAGTGGTATTTACAAATAGTGGAAAAATAAGCTAAAAAGTGATACAACAACAATCTTGTGGGCACATACAAACTTGCAGACATCTTTTAGGGATTACCATCCCAATACTTGTCACCAAGTACTGAAATCTCCCTATATCAAAAGGTTTTTTCAAGAGATCAGCCACATTAAATTCTGACTGAATGGTTTTAGGAATAATTAGACCTTTTTTAAAGCAACCTTTTATAAAATGATGTCTGATTTCAATGTGTTTAGTTTTATTGTGTAACAAATGATTTTTGATTATGTAGATTGTACTGTTATTATCAATGTATATCTTGGTATTTAGAAAATTGTACCCATAATCAAGCAGCTAATTTTGAATCCAAAGAACTTGTCCACAGCATGCAGCAGCTGCTACATATTCAGCTTCTGTTGAGGATGTGGCTAAAACAGTCTGCTACTTACATTGCCAAGATATCAATCTGTTACCCAAAAACTGACATCCACCTGTTGTGGACTTCCTATCTTTGTTGTCCCCAGCATAGTCATTGTCTAAATAGGAGATGAGCTCAAATGGAGACTCCTTGGGATACCAGAGACCAAGAGTAGGATGGCACTTTTAGTATCTAAATACCCTTTTTACTAGAAATAAGTGACAATCCGTGGGTGTCACTTGTTGTCTTGCACAAAGACATACAGCAACCATAATGTCAGGTCTGGAGGCTGTAAGGTACATCAGAGATCCAATCGTAGATCTATAATGTCTAAGATCAACAGGCTTGCCAGGACCTTTGCCCCAAGTATTATCCGTATCCATGGGAGTGGAGACTTTTCTTCCCTCACATAATCTAAACTTCTTCACAATGTCTGCGACATATTTGTCTTGAGATATAAAAATGCCATCTTTTCTTTGCTGAACTTGTAACCCCAAGAAAAAGTTTAATTCTCCCAAATCACTCATTTTTCTTGCATCAATTTAGAAAACTCCTTGCTAAGCAGGGGATTTGTGGAGCCAAAAAGGATGTCATCCACATATACTTGGACCAAAAGAATGTCCTTTTGTTGTTTCTTAATAAACATGGTCTGGTCAATCTTGCCCCTGTTGAAGCCATTATCCAACAGATACTTGGATAGAGTTTCATACCATGCCCTACGAGCTTGATGAAGTCCATACATAGCCTTTTGCACCTTGTATACCTTGTCTAGATGTTCTAGATCTTCAAAACCTAGGGGTTGCATAACATCTACCTGCTCATCAAAAGTGTCATATAAAAAGGCACTCTTCACATCCATCTGGTATACAACAAAATCCATATAAGATGCATCGGCTAAGAATAGTCTAATTGCTTCAATTCTAGCAACAGGGGCAAAGACCTCCTCATAGTCAATCCCTTCTTCTTGTGTGTACCCCTGAGCTACTAACCTAGCTTTGTTTCTGATCACTATGCCACTTTCATCCTTCTTGTTTCTAAGCACCTATTTGGTTCCAATAGGTCTGACCTATTTTGGACAGTTAACTAACACCTATACTTCTTGAATTTTAAATTGAAGTAGTTCTTCTTGCATTGCTTCAACCTAGCTTTCATCTGCCAAAGCTTGAAAAATCTTCTTAGGTTCTTCTTGAGAAAGAAAAGCAGCAAAGAGACAACAATGCATGTTCTCATGGTCAAAATTCATAGTTATATTTGCAATGAAACTATGCTCTTTGGCTGAGTACCTTTTTTGTCTGGGTGTAGTAATGTCACCTATAACATGTGAAACTGGATGGTCTTTATTCACTCTGTGAGTGGCATTCCTGTCCATGATAACCTCTGCCTCCGAGTTTCTAAAATCAGGTTCTATGGGACTATCCTGATTTGGAAAGAAATCTGAAAAAGGATTTCTTAGAGATACTGCATTGCTTAAGGATTGAGTTTGATGTGCAGCATGCAGTTCTGTAGATCTTAAACCATCCTGCCCAATTATTCTAGTTCCACTGCTTGACAAAAATGGAGAAGATGGAGGTAGGAGAGGGGATGTTTGATCTTCATCTGAGGTGTCACACAGTGTAAGTTCATCTTCCAACGGAGGCCATATTGTAGTAGCAGGGGGATTCTTGATTCTACTGCTTTCAGAATTAACATTAGCAGGGGAATCCTTGCTTCAACTGTAACACCCCCAAATTTACATAATTCAATACAGCGGAAGACTCGTTGGTGTTACGGGATAGCACATTACTCGCATCATAGACAATGCTTAAAAATCGCGTCGTTTAATAATAAAGCATTTCCATTAATAAATATCAAATTTTACATAGGTCCCAAGTCATAGTCATTTCATACAATTTTACAAGAGATTTGAAGGGAAATTGTTATTTAAGTGCGGGCCATGAATTCTTGTTGTCTTCCCGAGAATTACCTTTAAGTACCTGAGATAAAACATGTTAAAAGAAAAGGTCAGCGAAAACGCCGAGTGAATTCATAGAGTTTTAATTAAATCCATCAATATAACATCGGTATAAAATTATTACCAAAAATCATTTTGTACAAATCTTTGTAATAGGCCATAAAATAGCCAGAGTCATTTTATACAAATCCTCGTCAAAATCATAATATAGGCTTTCGCCTTCAAAATCATTATACGAACCATTGTCGTTAAAAACATCATACAATACGTTTTATAACGTTGTATAAATTAAATAAAAACCGTTATATGAATATTGTTATATAAAACCAAAACACGAACATAAAATCAATAATAAGACCCTGTATTGCTAGTTAGGCAATATATCATAATTCAATGCATAAAGCAGCATTTTCGTTATTTTTGGATTATTATAAGCCGCATGACATTGTTACCTTACTAAAACAAACAACGGGTAGCTAACCCGACAATCATTTGCCCATCTAAATTAGCGTGTCGTCACAATAATCACGCTTGTGTAAATCTTCTCATACATAAATTCGCTTACCAATCAATGTGGCACGACGGGGATCAACCGTCAAGGCGCGAACTGGGGTGATCGTCCCCAAATAGTACTATTATATGCATAAGTGTCTACCAAATCCCCGTAGTTCACCATTCATGCTAATGGGACTTTTAGTGACATAACCCGACTTTAATAATCCATTTCATTTCATTTATCGGGTCATATATTCATTCATCGGGTCATATAATCATTCGGGTCCAATCAATAAACAAAAAATCAGGACAACTAGTGTCCTATTTCATAAAAACTAACATGTTATCACCCTAGCGGGTTTATAAAACATTTCATAAAAACATTTAAAAGAGTGCGAGGCTATGAACTCCCGTTGATGTGGGAAGGCGATTATCGGCGATTTGGATGTACGATACGTGCTTCAATCACGGAAACCTAGACAAATAATACTCGTCTTAGACTCTTGTCCAATGACTTTATAAAAATAACAATTATGTATACATATGATGATTGATGATGATCAAGTGGGTTTATACGTCTTTACTCATTCATTATAGTGTTTATGTGTTGGTAATTTTCAAGTCTAGTTACACTAGTTCAATCTTGTTTACATTTAGAAGCCCAATGGGCCTATTACAAGCCCAATACTATTCATTAACCCAATTATACTTTTATTATCAGTATTATACTATATATGTTGGGCCCAAATGGGTTAAGCCCAATAAATAAGTTTATAAGTGTTTTACCAAATTAGTCGGGTTTATTGTCCATTAAGGCTACTTTGGCCCGTTAAAGTCTATATGTTGTAAAGCTCAGGTTTTATCGGTTTTTACTTGTTATATACGATTATATATTAGTATGTGAGTTTATAAAAGTTTACATTAGACGGGTCCAACCGTCTAAGGTTTATTTAACAAAAACGTTAATCTTTCGGTTTTAGCCGAAAAGACGTAAAACTTAGTATATAGTTTTTTTAACTTATAAAACTTACCAAACTACCATTTTTATATAAGGTCCATTTATTTATCCTTATGCATTTTTATATAAATGACATATATAAGTTCGTGGGTTTTAATTCACATTTTATACTATATTTATTTGAGTGCTTATATAATAATATTAAAATTAATTTCACAAAATCAGTCCTAAAAATCTAGTTTACTAAAATGATCATATCTAGAGTTCTACATGGAGATATAACCCCAAATTTTTATCACAGAAACTACATGATATGTGCTTCATTTTATTTCTCTATAGCTACTGATGAATCAACCTCTAAATATTTTAATAAATTCGTCCAAAACAGTGTAGGCAGATTTGCACTCTAAACTTGTTTTGATCATATCTCACTCATTTTTATGATTCCATTGCATGGCCAACTCTCACATATGTATAACACCTAATACGTACTGTATATTGATTCCACTTTACCATTTTGTCAGTTTAACATTTGGTTACTTACTGTTTTTATACAGCTATCAAAATTAAACAAGATTTTAACATTATTACATATGGTTTTTCATCTTTTTAACCACATTTATCAAATCTATCAACACCAAATCCCCACATAATATTTTTAATCATCATTCATCATCATATAAATATACATAAATAAGGAAATTACAAGATTACATAATCAAAATAACAAGAGGATAGGAAGAACAATCTTTATACCACCAAGATTAAGTAGTTGGAAGGATCAAGACTTGGTTTTGGGTCACCAAATCTTATGAACTCTTGTATGAAATCTTCAAAATCACCAAGGGAGATGTTGGTCTTTGAAAATCAGCCCTACTTCATCTTTCAAACTTCTCTTTGGATGTTAAAATCACCACCAATCTATAGAGCTTCAAAAGGGCTTCATCATATGTGTGAATAACACATGATTTCATGGTTAATAATTGATCAAATAAGGGTGTTTTTGGTGAAGATGGGACGAATTTAGAGAGAGATGGAGGAGAGTATGAGTAGTTTGCATGTATGTAAATGGAGAAATGGTTTTGGAGTGAGTGGTTTTGTGGTTTTGGTGCTTACAAGTTAAGCTAAGTACAAGTGTTAGCTTATGGCTTGTAATTTTGACACCTCATGGTGTTGGTGGTAGCTAGTGAACCATCCCATGTGTGGGGTGAGGTAAAACTTGTTTTGTCTCATCCCACTAATTTACGGGTACTCCTCGATTCTAGTTTTCTCGATTTGCGTGCCCTCGGGTCGTTTTACGAAAAACGTTTTTATAAATTATGAATCAACGGCACAAAACGAATCTAATAAAAATTGTCTCATCAAAAACGGAGTTCGAAAACGTAAATACGTAATCCTAAGGTTTCCGGTTTAGTCGTAAAGGACGTTAAATTAAAATCGTAAGTCCTAATCTCTTCTCGTAAATTTGTGAGTTTATGAACCAACACAAATTTAAAATCCCAAAATAATATTCACGGTTAAATTTATTTTCTGAAATGTTGGACTGTCACCAAAGATGGTTTATGTAAACGTAAGCACGTAACGTTGAATCCTCCGGTTTAGACGTAGTCGATGCTACTTCAAGACGTAAATCCAAAATTCTTCCCAAAAATAAGTGAGTTCATATTACAACATTAAAATAATGTTTTCAATTAAATATTGAGAATAAAATATAAACCATAATTGACGGATTGTCACAGCATTTACCCCTAAACAGGATCTTTGTCCTCAAAGATCATCTTATCTTACTACTCGCTTCTTATAGAGTTAAAGCCATGTGGGTATTTCCTCCACATTCGGTATTTTCTCACAAGTGTAATCCATTACAATACGTGAGTTTCATCAAACATAACTACGGGAATAAGATCAGGCTCAATGTTGACTTACTTTCTCTATCCATGATGTTCACGGGTTTTTGATGAATGCAACTTTTCGCCGATCTAAACTTCATTAAGGAATAGTCAGATTTTCACTTGATAGGCGTTTTATCAAGTTCGATATACGAAACATAATTCACGCAGCTCTTGAAGTCCTAGGGTAGATCCAGCTTATATGCCTTTCAAACCAATCTTTTACATCATCTCAATGGTCCCATACAACGGGGACTTAATTCCCATGATCTTTCAGATCGTCTATTCATTTTTCCAAGGTGAAAATTTTTGGCATAACTTCGCTACCCATCTGGCACTTCAAGATCTACATTTCATATTCACATAACCTCCTGCCCGCTACCGACAGTCAATAATAAGATCCTAATTTCAACAATCATTTAAGGTCTCGTGGGTCGAGTATTTTGTAAGGTTAGGTTCGCCATCATAGGAAACCTTAAACCTAAAAGACAGGTCCAACTCACAATGGGTGTATGTCGGGTGTCTTCATCCCAACTCCTGCTTACAGATGCTCTAATATATATCCTCACAAGATTCGATCTCGATCCTAATACGATAATTATCAATGATAATCTCTCCAAAGGAAAACGAATTTATTACCAAAGGTCAATCACTCAAACATAAAACAGCACTTATAGTATTTTGTATCATTACTTTACCTCGTCCCTTCGATTGGGGTGGTACACAGTACTCTCATCAAGATTCGTTCCCAATGATTTCTGAGCAAATCTCTAGAAATTCGATGCGAAGCGAGGATCTTGATAGAGATGATCGATACAGACACACCATGTTTACACAACTCCTTTAAAAACCAAAAGAGTCAATTTCTTCATCAAGAATCTATCATTAACAGGAATGATATTAGCAGATTTGGTCAGTCTGTCAACGATGACCCAAATCAAATCAAATTCAGACGATGACCTTTGCAATAGCTAGACGTTTACTAATGTATGAGGCAATGTCTGCCTTCATAATTTGCCATTAGTACAACTTCTTCAGATAAAGATACATTTAGTCAGAAATGACATGAATGGAATACTTATACTTATGAGATTTCAGTATGACTAAATCTCAAAATCCTTTATATTCAGGCAACCACAAGTGGCCTTTTATACATTTAACGCTATCAGCTTCTCAATTCTAATGATTCATATTAGTCGCGAATCCCTTTTTATTATCTTTATTATCCTTTTT
This sequence comes from Glebionis coronaria, assembly GCA_025667525.1. Taxonomy (NCBI): domain Eukaryota; kingdom Viridiplantae; phylum Streptophyta; class Magnoliopsida; order Asterales; family Asteraceae; genus Glebionis; species Glebionis coronaria. Next base: position 517,082,767 of record CM046880.1, read on the forward strand.
ATAAACATTGTTTATTTTATATCGTTCAACAATTTATTTTGCACCTTCATTATTAAGGAACATGTCCTAATTGGTTCTTTACCTTTTCTACATAATGTGTCAGTATCTACGTTCACTATCCTAGATGGAATAAATATCATGACCGTATTTATTCGAAAATTCTTTCTTCACATTTTCTAATTCTCAGTTATATCTCAACTATTGTTTTTATCAGTTTTGCTCAATCCGACGTTTAAAGCGTCGATAATTACTACAAGTAATTAAATATTAAAGATTTAATTTTTATGAAATGTAAACGCAAAAAAAAGTTTTTAAATTTTCTTAGTTTGTCCAATTATATAAAAATGTTCAAAATAAATTTGAATTTAATTAACACAATTTTTGTTGATTATAATTAGTAAGATCCGTAAATGTTCGAAAAACCTTCGTTTATTCTTTGGTAAAAATTTTCTTAGTTGAAAAGCAAAAATTGTCGTTTTAAATCTTAGTTTAAACGGTTTCCTCAATCCCTCTTAGGTTGTCTTGAGGTATACACGAACATTTACCCCTAAACAGGAGTTTAGTTAAATGTTCTGGGTATAAGGGAATAATCCCTTAAAAATCCTTTGTTAAAACATTTGTCAAAACACATTTGCACTTTTTTTTTGGTAAAACCCAAAGTCTTAAAAGGGCTCTTAATTTTTGAAGAGTCAATATAGATTCCATTATCTATTAATCACACGGTCAAATAATGTAAAGGATTTAGTCTTAAATTACATGTTTAAATATTCAGGGTACAGGTTTTCATTGTTCGGCCAATTCAGGGCAATCTATAAATAATTATTAACTGATTCTTATTCTTATAAACAAACAAATAGTCCTGAATGATCACAAGCATAATTTATCAAATTACAGCCTACACACGTGATTCACCAAATTTATGGATGCTACATGTGTATTAGTCAATCCAAACGACATCACGTGAAACTCATAATGTTCATTACAAGTTCTGGATGTAGTGATTGGAATAGATAATCTTTTTCGCAGATGCGAAGTTGATGATAACCATGCCTTGGATCAAATCTTGAATATACGCTAGAACCTTGTAAATGATCGAACAAATCTATCATCTTGGTTAGTGGATATAGATTTTAATCGTCAATTTACCTAGTTCATGGTAATCATTAAACATAAGAAATGATAACACCATAGCTCTTCATGATGACGAGCTTGGTAGAATAAAAGCTTACTCCGACAACTCTCTCAGTTGTACGATAATTATTTTAATTCAGATGGTGCTGACGTACAGTGCACACGCCACAGGTGCAGCACCGAGAATATAATCAATACCAAATTCAATTTTCCTTAATGGCGAAGGTCTAGGTAATTCACCCGCAAATACCTCCTAAAGTTTCAGATAACAGGTACCTCTTTTAATAAATTTCCTTTAAGTTCTTTCTAGATTATAATATTTATGACTAATTCACAACCATTCATGGTATAATTTCAAGTCTAAATGCAGGATATGGTCGTCCATCAAGAATTATTTAGATCACTTTCGATAATCAACATCTTATCATTTAGGGGAATTCTATTCGAGTTCCCATCAATTAAGACAATGTCGTCATGTCACAATCAATCAATCCATTCTACTGGCACTACCAACTTTCTAGTTTCGTTACCATTGATAAGATGTGAAATTCTCAAAAGACTAATAATAACTCATAATCCTTCACAAATTCAAGGATATATGGAGATACAACTACCATTAAAAGAGTAAGGTCAACGCATAATCTACGCGAGAGAATTTCAATTCAGATACAGACGAAAACATTTAACGAACATGAATATATCCCATGTTTTCATAATTTGAGTACGCATTTGAAAGCTCCTCGGATCGTTACCCATGTCATTCAAATGAAATCAACTCAAAAGAAATGATAGGAACGTCGATACATCCAGTCGGGTATCAACACTCGGTAATCAGATACTTTTTTCAAAGAATCTCACCACGGGAGAATTGGTCAAGGAGGGGATATCAATTGTCAATTAAGACAATATCCACAGATGAGTAAATTCGACTCAGAAGAATAAATAGTACGGGCACATATGTAGGTGTCCCTATCAATATGTCCCTATTTTTCACTTCTTGCAGATCTCATAAAATTTAATCTTTCACAATCTTCAAAGAAAATTTAGTGTTTGTTAATAATTTCATGGTGACTACTAATCAGCCTTGCATGGTCACTTCCTAATTGTATGTAGGCGCGCAACTACATACAATTTTATGATTAATGATGCAATACTCAGTTCGTCAAAATTTTATCATCATGTTTATAATAAAAACATTTTCATGCTTAATTCTTAAATAAGAATCAAAAATAAATTTACAAAGATTTTCTTTGTTATGAAAACAATTAAGTTTTCCAAGGTGTTTTATAAACAACTTCATTTCGATAACAGTCACTTATAAATCTGACTTTGAATAATCCTTATAGTGATGAAAATTCAATTTTTCTCAAGGGATACTATTTTATCTTATAAAAACAATGAGTGATCTGCAAAAGAGTAATGAAGAGTTGTTTACCAAGAACTAACCACAATATAATAAGAAATGAGCTTAGCCAATTAATCATGAGGTTCATGACCTCGATGGCACTCAAAAAGAATAATCCACAATGTAACTCAATTCGAGATGAGTACTTGTTCAATGGTTGCATCACTAATGCGAGCATTAGGAAGAAGCAAGAAAAGATAGATAACATCGATACATGTAGAATTTAGCAATCAAAGGTAGTCTTTTCATTAATCACAAACAAGTCAAAATTGTACCGTAACACATTACGTGTCACTATGTTATACAATTCCAAGAACTCATCCTACCAACTGATGTCTCAGTTAAGTTAGTGATTTTTAAAAGATACCACAATGAATACTAATCTACAAGAGTCATTAGGTGTTCCACATGTCCCGAAAGATCCATCGGTCCTAATTCAGAAGAAGATTTCTTCAATTTATTTCTTGGACACTGGGCATCCTCATTAGTGGACAATGGCCTAGGAACAACCCTTAACACGATCTAACAATCATTTAAAACCTTATAATTCAATCACAGGACTCAACAACTTCCTCTTAACAATTTCATATTCCATACGGGTTAGATTTTATTTTATTCAAGTTTCAACCAACTTATACTCAATTCGATATCCTACTTCATTCTCCAATACTTTCAATCTTATTCTTAGACCTTCAAATTGCAATAAAAGCTCGATATGATCAACACTTAATTTCCAATCCTATAGCTCTTTTATCAATAGTTATCAAATGAGTCACTAGTATGAAATGACTCGATCATTCAATTAGACTTCTCGGAAAGGTACTCGTGGTATGAGGCTTTTGGGTAATGGTTCCAATGACAGCCTCAAGTGCAACATTCACCCTTTCGATTTCAAATTTAAGAATTGGGTGACAACGAATCAGATGACACCTTTCCAGGTGGTAACATTTCGTTAAACTCCACTCTATAAGGAAATATCGTCATGACATCGATATCAGATTTAATCTCGCCAATTCTTCTTCAAGATCGTAATCAACTAATATCAACATTTTTACGAATATCAACCATTTTTTTGGGATCATAAATATCCACAACTTGGTTTAGATCTAGAATAGCTAGAATTCCTACGGGAATAGCTTCGTTTAATTTACTAGGGGATTTAGGGTTCCTTGTGACCATCTACGTCGTATAAATACCTCGTATAAATATCAAAATAATCATCAAACAATTATGTAATAAAATTACATCATATATATATATATATATAATCCAAGTTATATATATATATTAAAATAACACTTCTCAGTCTGGCCTTGTCGGTAACTCGGGAATTCTTCGGCACCGTTATAGTCAAAAGATTTTTAGACATTTTAAGAAAATGTTTATAGTTAAAAGATTTTGAAATATTTTATTCAAAACCTTGGTTTTAAAAATCTTTCGTTCTCTATAACGAGAGCTCTGGTACCAAACTGTAACACCCCCAAATTTACACAATTCAATACAACAGAAGACTCGTTGGTGTTACGGGATAGCACATTACTCGCATCATAGACAACGCTTAAAAATCGCGTCGTTTAATAATAAAGCATTTCCATTAATAAATATCAAATTTTACATAGGTCCCAAGTCATAGTCATTTCATACAATTTTACAAGAGATTTGAATGGAAATTGTTATTTAAGTGCGGGCCATGAATTCTTGTTGTCTTCCCGAGAATTACCTTCATGTACCTGAGATAAAACATGTTAAAAGAAAAGGTCAGCGAAAACGCTGAGTGAATTCATATAGTTTTAATTAAATCCATCAATATAACATCGGTATAAAATTATTACCAAAAATCATTTTGTACAAATCTTTGTAATAGGCCATAAAATAACCAGAGTCATTTTATACAAATCCTCGTCAAAATCATAATATAGGCTTTCGCCTTCAAAATCATTATACGAACCATTGTCGTTAAAAACATCATACAATACGTTTTATAACGTTGTATAGATTAAATAAAAACCGTTATATGAATATTGTTATATAAAACCAAAACACGAACATAAAATCAATAATAAGACCCTGTATTGCTAGTCAGACAATATATCATAATTCAATGCATAAAGCAGCATTTTCGTTATTTTTGGATTATTATAAGCCGCATGACATTGTTACCTTACTAAAACAAACAACGGGTAGCTAACCCGACAATCATTTGCCCATCTAAATTAGCGTGTCGTCACAATAATCACGCTTGTGTAAATCTTCTCATACATAAATTCGATTACCAATCAATGTGGCACGACGGGGATCAACCGTCAAGGCGCGAACTGGGGTGATCGTCCCCAAATAGTACTATTATATGCATAAGCGTCTACCAAATCCCGGTAGTTCACAATTCATGCTAATGGGACTTTTAGTGACATAACCTAACTTTAATAATCCATTTCATTTCATTTATCGGGTCATATATTCATTCATCGGGTCATACAATCATTTGGGTCCAATCAATAAACAAACAATCGGGACAACTAGTGTCCTATTTCATAAAAACTAACATGTTATCTTCCTAGCGGGTTTATAAAACATTTCATAAAAACATTTAAAATAGTGCGAGGCTATGAACTCACGTTGATGTGGGAAGCCGATTATCGGCGATTTGGATGTACGGTACATGCTTCAATCACGGAAACCTAGACAAATAATACTCGTCTTAGAATCTTGTCCAATGACTTTATAAAAATAACAATTATGTATACATATGATGATTTTATAAATATGATGATGATCAAGTGGGTTTATACATCTTTACTCATTCATTATAGTGTTTATGTGTTGTTAATTTTCAAGACTAGTTACACTAGTTCAATCTTGTTTACATTTTGAAGCCCAATGGGCCTATTACAAGCCCAATACTATTCATTATCCCAATTATACATTTATTATCAGTATTATACTATATATGTTGGGCCCAAATGGGTTAAGCCCAATAAATAAGTTTATAAGTGTTTTACCAAATTAGTCGGGTTTATTGTCCATTAAGGCTACTTTGGCCCGTTAATGTCTATATGTTGTAAAGCTCGGGTTTTATCGGTTTTTACTTGTTATATACGATTATATATCAGTATGTGAGTTTATAAAAGTTTACATTAGACGGGTCCAACCGTCTAAGGTTTATTTAACAAAAACGTTAATCTTTCGGTTTTAGCCGAAAAGACGTAAAACTTAGTATATAGTTTTTATTACTTATAAAACTTACCAAACTACCATTTTTATATAATTTCCATTTATTTATCCTTATGCATTTTTATATAAATTAAATATATAAGTTAGTGGGTTTTAATTCACATTTTATACTATATTTATTTGAGTGCTTATATAATAATATTAAACTTTAATTTCACAAAATCAGTCCTAAAAATCTAGTTTACTAAAATGATCATATCTAGAGTTTTACATGGAGATAGAACCCCAAATTTTTATCACAGAAACTACATGATATGTGTTTCATTTTATTTCTGTATAGCTACTGATGAATCAACATCTAAATATTTTAATAAATTCGTCCAAAACAGTGTAGGCAGATTTGCATTTTAAACTTGTTTTAATCATATCTCACTCATTTTTATGATTCCATTGCATGTCCAACTCTCACATATGTATAACACCTAATACTTACTGTATATTGATTCCACTTTACCATTTTATCATTTTAACATTTGGTTACTTACTGTTTTTATACAGCCATCACATTTAAGCAAGATTTTAACATTATTACATATGGTTTTTCATCTTTTTAACCACATTTATCAAATCTATCAACACCAAATCCCCACATAATATTTTTAATCATCATTCATCATCATATACATATACATAAATAAGGAAATTACAAGATTACATAATCAAAATAACAAGAGGATAGGAAGAACAATCTTTATACCACCAAGATTAAGTAGTTGGAAGGATCAAGACTTGGTTTTGGGTCACCAAATCTTATGAACTCTTGTATGAAATCTTCAAGATCACCAAGGGAGATGTTGGTCTTTGAAAATCAGCCCTACTTCATCTTGCAAACTTCTCTTTGGATGTTAAAATCACCACCAATCTATAGAGCTTCAAAAGAGCTTCATCATATGTGTGAATAACACATGATTTCATGGTTAATAATTGATCAAATAAGGGTGTTTTTGGTGAAGATGGGACGAATTTAGAGAGAGAGGGAGGAGAGTATGAGTAGTTTGCATGTATATAAATGGAGAAATGGTTTTGGAGTGAGTGGTTTTGTGGTTTTGGTGCTTACAAGTTAAGCTAAGTACAAGTGTTAGCTTATGGCTTGTAATTTTGACACCTCATGGTGTTGGTGGTAGCTAGTGAACCATCCCATGTGTGGGGTGAGGCAAAACTTGTTTTGTCTCATCCCACTAATTTACGGGTACTCCTCGATTTTAGTTTCCTCGATTTGCGTGCCCTCGGGTCGTTTTACGAAAAACGTTTTTATAAATTATGAATCAACGGCACAAAACGAATCTAATTAAAATTGTCTCCTCAAAAACGGAGTTCGAAAACGTAAATACGTAATCCTAAGGTTTCCGGTTTAGTCGTAAAGGACGTTAAATTAAAATCGTAAGTCCTAATCTCTTCTCGTAAATTTGTGAGTTTATGAACCAACACAAATTTAAAATCCCAAAATAATATTCACGGTTAAATTTATTTTCTGAAATGTTGGACTGTCACCAAAGATGGTTTATGTAAACGTAAGCACGTAACGTTGAATGTTGGACTGTCACCAAGGATGCGTCCTCTATAACTTTCTATGGTGTTGGAACATCATCTGGAAACCATGAAGGTGTAGTCATGTACCTCAAAGATGGATTCTCTAAAATAGTGGTTTCTTTTGTACCTGAAATGTTAGTATTCCCTAAAGAAACAAGTACATAGTTCATAGATTTAGAAAATATTTCAAGATCAAAGAACCAATCTGGACCTTTTTGTACATCTTCAGACTTGTCCTCTAGAAAATTTACATGAATGTTCTCAGTCACCTTGCTTGTCTTTTTGTTAAAGACTTTATACCCTTTGGTCGTCAGTGAATACCCAACAAAGTATCTATCATCCTCCTTTGCGTTAAACTTCCCCAGATTGTCAATGGTGTTAAGTATGACTATATGACACCCAAAGGGTCTGAAAAAGTCAATCAAGGGAGGTCTTCCATTGAATAGCTGATATGAAGTCATATTGTGAGCTTTTACCACCAAAGCTCTATTCTGAACATAACAAGCAGTGCCTACAGCTTTAGCCAAAATATCACTGGTAACTTGGAATCAGCTAGCATAGTCCTTGCAGCCTCTATGAGAGTCTTGTTTCTTCTCTCAATAACTCCATTCTTTTGAGGTGTTCTAGCAACACTGTATTCTCTTTTGATTACTTTGTTGGTGTAAAATGTGTCCAGCTCTTTGTTTCTAAATTCCCCACCATTGTCTGATCTAATAGTCACCACATTCATACTCTTTTGAAGCTCAATCTGAGTAATGAAGTTTTTGAGAATTTCTACTATATCCTTGTTTTCAAACAGAAAGAAAGTCCATGTGAATCTAGAAAAATCATCTATGACAACCAAACAATACCATTTCTTGTTCATGCTGGCAACAGGTGTAGGACCAAAAAGATCTATATGTAGCAGCTCCAAAGGTTTGGTGGTGGACCGAGCAACTTTGGATTTGCAAGATGCTCTATGTTGCTTTCCTTTCAAACAAGCAACACATGTGTGGTCATTGTAGAATGTCTTTGGAGGAAGACCATGAACAAGATTGAATTGAACCAATTTGTTCATATTCTTGAAGTTCAAATGACCTAATCTTATATGTCATGTCTTGCTTTCATCAACAGAGGCATTGGCTATCAATCAGGTTTCATTGTTTTGTAGAGCAATATCCTTTAAATCAATGGTATACATGTTCTTCTGTCTTGGAGTTCTTAACACTATAGAAGTGTTAGGTGGCAAAACAAACTCCTTTCTCAAAACCAAGCACTCTATATCAGTGAAAAGAACAAAAATTTTGTTGTCTGTAATCTGTGACACACTGAATAAATTGTACTTTAATTTTTTCACCAAATAGACATTATCAAATGTTATGCCATCTGTTACAATGGTCCTTTTTCCAGTAATAGTGCCTTGACCATCTCCAAATGATACACCATCATTGTCATTCAGGGGAACAAAGTTGGACAGATAAGCTTTGTGACCAGTCATGTTCCTTGAGTAGCCACTGTCCTAATATGCCCTATCATTCTTGATCTACTTAGTAACCTGCAAAAGAAAGCATAATTTAGTTTCTTTTGGGGACCCAAGCCATTACTGACTTAGGTCTACCTCGTGTATCAATGTAAGAGTATTTGTGAAAGGCTAGAGATACACCATTGGGTAGAGTGCCCTTTTAGGAGCCCATACCCAACGAGTTGAGGCTTTCACGGCTTTTCCCAATCTACCCATGCTTTTAGAAACCAGAACTTTACCAGAAGGGGTAACCCTTGGCTTAGCAGAGTAATCCCTGAGCTTAGCAGTGGGAACCATTGCTTGTTTTGTCCTCTATAGGTTCGTTGGTAAGGTCTATGGCCAGATGCAAATGCATTATGAGAAGTTGGTCTGGTCACATTTTCACTAGGTTTTTGGTGTGCAACAGATCTATTTCTTAAAGCAGGGGCAACATACTTAGCAGTTACTCTGTTTCTCAAGGCAGGGGGAATATACTTAGCAGGGGAAAAAGGTTTTGCCCCTGCATTTAATAGAATCTCTTTTGGTTGCATTTTCTTTAAAGGATTTGCAGCAACATTCCCCATACTAGTCTTGTAGTTCTGATACATATGATCAAAACTGCCACAAGTGAAACAAGGTTTGGTGTTTTTCACAAAATCATTGCCAAGTTGTAAAGACTTTTGATCATTCCAATTTCTTTGGTTTCCTCTAGGTTTAGGTCTATACATCTCAGCATACTTAGTAGTGTTTTTGACAGCTTTTGGACTGTTAGATTCTGAGCCTGAAGCACTACTGGTTCTAGATAAGCTACCTTTTGAACTAGTGTCACTTCCAAATAAGCCTTCTTTAGAGAAGAGAAAGGGGTTATCTATTTTCCATTGTTTTAATGCAGCTTGTTCTTTGTTAAAGTCCCTAATATCACTCATTTTTACTAGAGATTCCTATTGTTCCTTATTGTTTGACACATAAGCATTTTAATCAAATTCAATATCCTTCTACTTAGAAAAACAAGGAAGTCCAGTCCAAGAAAGATCTTTGATAGGACTGGCTCCATGTATGTTAGCAGGTGGTGGTGGAAACTCTACATGTTGATTCTTAACACCTAAACATATTTTATCTCTTGGAGATTGTCCTATTTCATCAACTGCCTTAGTTAAGCCTTTAGAAGCTGTTCTAAATTTTTCAACTGTTTCATCATCTATTTCTTTATTAGACCTAAAAGTTTCAACTTCATCAGTTAAGTCTTTGATTGAATCATCTTTTTCCCTACCATCTCTTTCAAGAGAACATATGTGTTCTCTGTACTTACTTTCTCTTTGTTGATATTCTCTGATTCTAGACTCTAAGTGTTCTAAAGCATGTTTATAATTGTTTAGATCATTTTCAGTGTTTAGGCATTCAACTTTTAGTTTTCTGATTTGATCATTTAATGACTCAGAGTTTTTCCTACAACCTTTAGTGCAAAAAGAGTTATCATATACCTCACTATCAGAACTTGAAGAAGACATTGCCATCAAAGCAAACTCATGATCCACAACTTCTGACTCATCATCTTCTTCATTAGCTATCAAGGCTTGATTCCTTTCAACACTGTCAATCATTGTGCTCCAATCCCATCCAACTCCATCAATGCCCTCTATTAATACCATAGCCTTTGCATCATACTCTTCAGCTCTGCTGTCCTTCTTGTAGCCATTTCCATTCCATTCCTTCTTTGGTGATCTGCATTCCCTAGCAAAGTGTCCATTTTCCCCACATTTGTATCACTCTACCTTTGATTTGTCAAATCTAGCAACATCTGTAGGATTAATAGAAATCCTTTTTCCATACTTCTTGTAGAACATGTTTGCTCTCATGCTTAGCAAAGCCATGTTCCACTTAATGTCCATTTCTTCTAGCTTCTCCTTGCTGATTTGAGTCAAATCATCATGTAGATAGTTGAGCCATGAGTTCCTTGTGATGCAATAAACGCACATGCAGTGTCTAGGCTAAATGTAGTAGGTCTCTCCTCCCTTGTGCTTGACTTGAGCTTGGAGAGCAGTGGAATGAATGGCAGTGGGGACTTCAATCCTACTGCTTTTAGGATTTCCACTACTATGGGAAATGAAAGCCATATTAGCAGGTGAACTAGTTAGCCCACTTGCATTTGTGGGTATAGAATCCATTGCCTTCATTTGATTCACCACTGGCTCAAACACCTTCAGATTATTGTAGATGTCATCAATGTTCTTGTCATCAACGTCATCTCTATTTTTCCAAATAGATTTGTAAATAAACCGTTCTTGTTGAAGGCTTCCCTGAAATCTAGTGTTGACTTGCTCTTTTGACACTTCTATTTCAAAGAACTCAATCTAAGAAACTAGATCTTGCAGCCTATTGTATATGGATCCAATGCTCTCATCAGCCTTGGTAGTGAATGAAGAAAACTTATCCAACATAAGGTTCTTCTTTTTCTTCTTGGTGGCTTCATTTCCACCCACTGTGGTGCAAATCGCCTCCCAGAGATCTTTAGTAGTCTTCTGTTTTCTGAACCTGAGTTGATGTCTATCAAGCAAAGCTAATAGCAGTGAAGTATGTGCTCTGACATCATATCTTCTTTTCTGAACCTCATCAGTAAGAACAGCAGCTGATTTGGTTTTTCCACTTCCTTTAGAACTTTCACCTTCTTTTCCCTTGTCAGTATATTCCACTGACATAGTTTTAGTGTACTGATCACTAAGCTATACTACCTCCCATAGAGCATAATGCTTCATTTTGAGATATTGTTGTATCCTGTACTCCCATATTTCAAAGTTGTCAGGATCCAATATGGGAAGGTTGACTGTACTGGTGCTTGAGTGTGATGTTTCTCAAGTCATATTTGATTGGTGTGTAGTGAGATGTTTGAAATGAAGTTTTGTTCTTGGTTTAATCGAAGTTTCTCAACAAGCTCTGATATCACTTGTTGATCTTAGACTTAAATTTTAAACCTTAGCTTGTTTAAGGGTTGTAGTAGAAAGAATGAATTCAAACTACCACTAGAGAAACTTTGCAATACACAAAGTAACTAAACAAGACGCGGAATATAAGGTTTTGCACAAGAACAAAGGTTAAAACAAACTTCAAAGATTTAATATATTAAACAATATACGAATACCCAAGATGGTATTAGGGTTTTACAACCTTAAAGCTATAATGTAAACGGCAGAGATAAGTATATGAAACATAAACCCTAAAGGATCCTTTTATAGTGCAAGGATCCTTGTACAAGATATTTATGAGCTAAACAAGGAAACAATACTACTATTGTAACAGAAACACGCTAAAATCTATTCCAAGTTTATGTTCATAACAAGGTCTTTATCTTCAAGCAGTGGGAACAGATCCCATTGTCTTCAATAAACCAGCAGGGGCAAAAACACTTGCAACGGGAACTTACTTTTCATAGCAGGGGTAATTCCTCTTGTGTATTTATTCCCAACAAACTTAAGTTATGAGATGTGAGGATTGGGTATACTATTAGGCTTCATCTCAATCTTTCGCGATTCTTCTTGAATCTCTAGTTGTTTTTGTTGATTCGTTTTTTAGTCATTTATATGGTTCTTCATCTGTTCTCGAAACTCTTGTATGTACAGTCTCTATGTGTTTAGATCATTTGTTACTCGTTCACCTCATTCTGTGGGGCTATTACATTTGCTAAACATGTTAAGGTCCCTTTTACCCTGTTAGATCTCGAGTTATCGCTTCATACGCCTATGGGATGTATTTCGGTTATTATCCGCGATTTAAAGTTGTTGTCCATTACATATTGGGGATATATCTTTGTTCTACTAATTTGGTTCCTTTAGATAGGAGCGATTCAATATTCTTCTCATTTGGGATTGGTTGATTGAGCATCAAGCTACTATTGATTGTCATACGAAACGTGTCATCTTTGGCGATTTGAACAATATTGAATTCATATACCATGGTTCTCGACCTGGTAAATCCATTAAAGTCATTTCTGCTCTTAAAGCTCGAATGTTAATTTCTCACGGTTTTGAAGGTTTCTTAGCATCCATTAAAGACACTTCCTTGGAAGGACCTCAACTTGAGAGGAATCCAGTCATACAAAATTTTCTTTATGTATTTCTTGATGCGCTGTCAGGATTACCACCTGAGCGTGAAGTCAAATTCTCTATTGAATTGATTCCTGGAGTTGAACCTATTTCTCAAGCTCCGTATAGAATGGAAACCATCAAATTGAAAGAACTAACAGATAAACACTAAGAACTTCTCAAAAGCGGTTTTATTTGACCAAGTGTATCTCCATGGGGCGCACCGGTTTATTTTTAAATAAGAAGAATGGAAGTATGAGGTTATGTATTGATTATAGAGAGCTGAATCGGATTATAATAAGAAGCAGATACCTACTCCTTCGATTCGAAGATTTATTTGATCAACTTCAGGGTGAAAATTTCTTATCAAAGATTGGTTTGAGGTCGGGTTATCATCAATTACATGCAAAGAAGCAAGATGTTTCAAAACCAGCCTTTCACGTTTTGTGAAAAACGCGAATACTCGTCGTCGAGTTCGTTCTCGGTGGAGGTATGGTGTTTAGCTAAAATATATAGACGTATTTAATCGAGTGATTACGTTATTGGAAAGACGAAAATAAAAGAAAAAGGAGACTAATTTCGTTAAAAATCACACTACGACGTAAAAGACGCGAGATCGTAAACTCGGCAAAAAACCGAACTACGCTAAAATTCACCAAAATTTAAACTTAAGTTAAGAAAAATATAATTAGAACAAAAATTAAAACTAAAATTTCCAAAACCTTTTAAATTATTTTATATTAAATTTTAAAATTTAATAAAAAATTGAAAAATAAATAAAACGCATAAAAAGTGAAAGTGAAAACTTTTTGTTTTGTAAACCTAAAACATATTAATTAAAACCTAAAAATTATTTTTCTAAAAATTTAAAACAGTTGTTCTATTTTTAAATGACTTTTCAAAATATTAAACTTCAAATAATCATAGAAAATTAAAAAATAAAGATAAAATTTTTATTCTATTTTCTAAAAATCTTAAAATTAATTACAGTCTAATTAAATTTGAAAGTGTAAAAAAATCTAAACTAAATAAGCTAGCAATAAACTGATTATACACGGAAAAGTTTTATTAAGCTAAACAAGCACACCCCTTAAGTAATTATTGAAAGGAAATCAAATCAATAAAGTCCCTAGGGCACTAGTGGTATGGAATGTGTGTGATATGTCGCATAGTGTATGAATGGCGAGGGTTTGAGTCCCTCAAGTACCCAAATTTTTTTAACTTTTTGTTTAATCTTTAAACCTCTCGTGAATAGTAACACTAATAACTTCCAAACATCACTTCCAGTCAAATTAATGTAAAATCAAACACATAATAAACTAAAAATATACCAGACCTCCCTTTTTTCTCTTTGCTTATTTAAGCTATGCTGCAAAGGGGATTTTGGATGCCCGGGATGGGATTTGGATGGAGTTGTTGGGCAATAGACGGCACCCTCACAAGTCGGTGGACTTGTGAGGAGTCAAACACACAGACTAGGACTCTCTAGCACAAGCAATAATCCAAGTACAAATCAAACAAAGAACAAGATAATAAGGCTGCTATTATTGGTTCTGGTTTTAGTAACGTTGTGATGTACTCAATCAAAACACACTCACACTATCTGACACACTATTCACGCCACGAATTAGTGCTTTTCCGCACAGTTATGAATACTCACATGTAACATAAACACGACCAATAACAAACGGGGCACAGTAGGTGCTATCTGTGCAGAACAGGATGCTTACGAGGTAAAATAGTTAACTTTTGGTCCAAAATTAAGGCACTAAAAATCTACTACCTCAAATCTCAAGTTGTAATCTATTTGAACAAGTACGATAGTGACCTCAATAGTCCACTGTATGGACGATTTAAGCTTAGGCAGGTGCAGTCAGATGTTAAATGAATTAGTACACTACCAAAACTTGTGGTACTTCAAATCACGATTCAACTATGTGACCCCTTAAACCTCAGCAAAGACTCCCCAAACCCCAGGTATCGGTCCACGAAACAAATCTACAAACTCGCCAAACCTGGTGTAGTAGTGATTATCTCAGAAATATGAAGCTATGGGCTGTGAGGTCTATGAGCAATTTTAAGGTAGCCTATACTACACCACTATGCGAATACCAGATCGAGCACGTCAAGACACTCCCCTAACCTGTTTCTAATTAAATCATAAACCAAAAACCTATATCCTATCTGATACTAAGCGGACTAAAAAGAAGAGTGTTTGCTCACGCTAGGGTATCTTGGTGGAAGTCGGCAACTTCGCACCTTATCTTAAGACACCAAAGACAGCAGGTCACTGTTTATACTCTTTGGTTTTATTTCTTGTTGGAAGGCCATTGGTACAAGAGTGCATACAACAACACGACACAATTACTATTAAGCAACAATCGACACCACTAGACCCCTAATTCTCAAATACAGCTTCCAATGATGAATGGTGTGGATATGGATAGTGATTGAGACCACAAACAAAAACTTAAAACTATCTACTACAATCCACAAAACAACCTCGAATCAAAGACCGCTGCTATGAACATTAAACAAACGATTACAATTTGATTTCTCTCTACCTTAAACCCCAAATCAAATTCTCAAAGCTACTGATGCTTCGTCTAGACAGAAATAGGCCACAGTTGACTTATTGGTGATTAACTTCTTAACACTGAATTTTGAAAAGCTTTAGAGCCTCAACCTATAACACCACCAATCCTAATGACATTCTAATACTATCAATGACCAGAGTAGAAAACCTGAAATCACCCTAACAACTAAATGACAGATTTTAGAGTGAACTAGCAAAACAAAATCTTTAAACTAAACCCTCCAATCTTATGCTCAAAATCGATTCTCCTAAACCTTATCAAGCTGTGCAGAACTTAGCCTAGCGTAGAGGTGGTATGCACTCCCCACACCAAGCTCTCCCAAACACACTTTAGAAAGACTAGATAATCAAATTTTTACAAGGAAAATAATCTTAAAATTCCATAAACCACAAATATCCTAACTGATATCAAATAAAAATCACTCAACATGCATATTACATCCACAAATCTCTCATTTAATCTCTGAAAACAAAGAAAACACATGCAATCTTTTTTTGACAGATTATATAAAAGAGAGAGAAATGGTGCACCTCTAGGGCATACATCCATTCCCTAGGTGTTCGAGCTTATGTGATCGCACGATCACAAGCATCCAAACCCTGAAAAGATTAACAACCATGAACAATAACAAATATTATCACTGATTTCTTACTTTCTTCGAAAACTTTTCTGAAAACTTTCTCACAAACTTGAAACACAAACAAACAACACTGACTTAAAATCAACTAAACACTTCCTTAAAATTTTTGATGAAACTCAAACATTTTTCATACAAAAAAATAGTAACCTTGGAAACCAAATATTTTGCAAAGAAAATATTTTTAGCAGAAAAGTAAATAACAGGAAATTTAAACTGCAAGAATAAGAAACATGGAACTCAATACTTTCATTCACAAAATTTGTATCAACATTACAAACTTATGAACTGAAAAATTGGAACAAAGGAAAAAAAACTTACACCTATTGCCCTTATATGTGGGTCACAAGAAGGATCTAGAATCTAAAAAACGTAAACCCTAATATGCAGAAAATACCAAACGTGCCCTTGGAGAGCTTGAATCTAGAATGGGTCAAAGAGGTTCATGTGACCTCTGTCATGGCCATGTGATTTCCCAGTTGTAAAACTTATCCAACATGTTCAAATGCGAGTAAGGAACAAGCAATGATCAAGATCCGTTGGATTTCTCTGTAGCAATCTTGTCTTCATCTTGGTTTGGTGCAGGGGACCTCATGGGGGGTCCCATGATGAGTTGGGATCGAATATCACCACATAGGTATGATGTGGTTTTGATTAATTAAGCAATGGAAAAGTTAATTTTTATTTACCCCTTGGCTTAATTAAAATCGAACCTGGTGATCATTTAGGGTTTATGGGAGTGTTGAATCTGTATGGGGAAAGTTTAAGTGTTGCCCGCCAGTGATATAGTATTAAAAATGTTTTTTTTCTTTTTTAAAAAGTCATTAATACACAAAAAGGTTGGGTTAATTTTGGTGGGTTTGGGTAGTATAAATGGGTGGGTTGATGATGTGGCAAAAGATGATTGGTGGGTATAGTTTAGTGGTTTGGCAGAAAACACACTTTATCTTCCATGTTTTTGGCATCTAAGGTTTTCAACAGCATAATTCCAAATCACTTTGTATTCAACTTTGCACCACTTGTCAAATATGGCACCATGACTTTACAAACTTCAACCAAGGACTAAACATGCAACTTGTTCATTCCCCAAGGGCTCATAATGTAAATTCTTATCATTTTAGGGACCTAAATGCAATTTTTGAGTTTTGCAACGGTTTAAAATGACAAGTCTTCAAAAGTTGAGGGACCAATCTTGTCAAATCTTCAAACTTCAAGGACTTCAATGGAAAATCAACATTCGGGTCCGATTCTTTGTGCGGCTTCGTTTCCCGTGTTTGTTTTTGCTTGTTTCTTGTGATCTTTTGTCTTTTTCTCGATATCCGTACCTAAAACATACAACAAACGAATCCAAGTATATTTTCCAATATTTTATGATATATATTAGCATTTTATGCCTGTTTTGGACGATGAGACCATGTATAATTGCGGTCTCATCACTCCCCCATACTAAACCATTGCCGTGCCATCACGCAATGCTAGAATAAAGTATCTTAGCATCTCCAAAATTCATTTTTATTCACTTTTATTGAATCATAAACTTACTACACTTCTACTACTTGCTATTACTTGTGTTTTAGACATAATATATGATCTTCATCGCAAAATGGGACGTTTAGGTTCATAGAACAAGAACACGTGAATGCTTCGTTAGAAATAATTTCATCGTCCTAGATTTTCACCCAATTCCATGCCAAGCGTGCAACGAGATCATTGTCATTATAAGTTAGTAATGCTAACACTACTCATATGCCGTAATCACGTACTTAGATTCCCATTTTCCTAATTGGTATCTCTTATATTTTATTTTTGTCTTGAATGTTCACGAGGATACATTTTTTACTTATGCGATGATAGAGATTTAGGTCTAAAAATAGAGTCATACCGGTGTAACCAAGACCATCGAATTAATAAACCCCCCTAATAGACAACGATGTCAAAAAACTAAGTCAACAAGAAGGATTGATAAACACGGTTTTATAACGGTTTTGAACATGAGACTTATTACCAAGACTTTTATACGCCCCCTAACAAATGGGCCTTATTATCATAGGTTTACCTCCATCTTTTATTCAACTTCGCCATGAAGCTTTTTGATAGTCGTTGAAATACGTCTTTTAGGAAAAAGAACGTAAATAGGGCAAGCGTGCACGACGATTTAGGAAAACCGTGTGTGAATGACCCTAAAAGTGAGTTCGTTCTCGAGGAGGCTAGTGCGTTGTGTGATGAATGATTGATTAATGTTTTTGATTATTAATGAGAAGAAGAGAAGGGAAAATGACGAAGACGGAAAAATAGAAAAATTGGCAAAAACACTACTAGAAAGTTACGGCGTAGAAACGTAAAAAGGACAAAAATGAAAATTTTAACCTAAAAATTCCTAAAAATTACTAAAAATCCACAATAATATTCTAAGAGTTTACAAAAAATCCAAACTTGCTAAAACCTTTTAATTAATTTAATAATGACTTTTTAATGCTAATTAAAGCCCTAAGAATCACTTTTAAATATTAAAAAGCCCTAAACAAGATTTAATAGTTTGTAAACCTCAAAAATGACCTAATTAAGCTAAAAACTATTTTTAAAAATTTTAAAACCAAATTAAACTATTTTTAAACTCCTAAAAACTATTAAAATCTATTAAATCTTAAATTAATTCTAAAAAGTAATTGAAAAGCCTAAAAAATATTTGGAAAGTGAAAAAGTTCCTATTTTAATGTCTAGAATCTAGGAAAAATGAAAAAAAGTTAAAAATAAAACTTTGAATTTTTATGATTAAAATAATATTAAAATATTCTAAAAAATAAAAAGTTCTTAAATAAATTCTAAAAAATTCTCAAAAATCCTAAATATTCTAACTAAGACAAAAATGTAAATTAAAGCTCCTAAAACCTTTTAATTAATTTTATATTAATTTTTAAAGTTCAAATAAAAACCTAAAATTAAATAAAATTAAAAATTAAAGTTTTTGAAAACTTTATGATATGTAAACCTCAAAAGTATAAATTAAAACCTAAAAACTATTTTTTGGAATTTTATATTACTGTTTGCTATTTTTTAATTACTTTCTAAAAATAAAACTAAAAATAATCCTAATAATTAAAAGAATAATGGGAAAAATAATATTTTGAAACAGAAAAGTCTAAAATGCTTATCAAAACCTAGGAAAAACAAACTTGGCCAAATAAGCTTAATAAATAAGCTGGAAAAGCCTAAATAAGCTACGGCTTATTTTAATAAGCCAAACTCAAAACGTGCTTAAATAACTATTGAAATGAGACTCTAACGTAAAAACTCATCTAGATCACTGGTAGAACCCCTCACTCCTGAGCTGTAGGTCGGGGGTTCGAGTCCAGGCAGGGTGAAGTTTTTACTTTTTATTTTTCTTTTTTTTTCTCTTTTTAAAACTTAAACAGTGACACTTTTAGACACTAAAACACAAACACAAATTGAATTTGACAAAGATTAAGACAAGTTATGAGCAGAAACGTGGCCAGGTCTGCTTATGTTTCTGATGAACAAGTATGTTCATACACTTGTGCACTAAACTACCAAGAGGACTTGGTTTGCTGGTGATTTGGTGGTGTTTTATGGGACAATCAGGCACCCTTGTGCTCTTTGGAGCACAAGGAGTCACAAATAAGCAGCAATCAAGCAAAATCAACACTCCAAGTAACACAAATCAAGCAAGAAAAACCAAATAAAGTTGCTGAGACAATTTTTATGGTATGGTGGTATATAAGCTGATTAGAGTGCACAAAGATGAGTTTCCAAGGCCTAAATTTTGCACACAAACTCACCAATTAACATACAAACAAATCACAATCCTGTCTTGACCTATAAACTAACAGCTCATCAAAATTTAAATACCATCTCACCCAATACAGTCACCAATGGAAGTTTCTGATATTATAGCTCTTAAACCAAATTTCAAGCATGCATTTGTGTTTAAACCAAACCAAACTGAAAACTTATGTGCCTAGCAACCTATAGCAACCAAATGAGTAGATCTAACACGTTTTATCACAAAATCAATCAAAGAAACTCACTTAATATGCTAATCCAAACACCCCTTTAAAAACTGAATACCAAGATTTTTCAAACCAAATCACTTAAAATCAATTCAAACTGATTCTAAAGAGTTTTAGCATGCATAAAACACCAAATAAACTTCAATCAAACTCATAAAAACACTTAACATGCAGTTTTCACCAAGATCACTCAAATCAACATCAAAACTAAAAAATTAAAAAGAGAAAAGGATTTTTACCTAAGGGACTTACATCCAAGTCCCTTGTGGTTGAAAAACCACCTCCTTATAGGCCCGGGCCTATGCTGAACTTAATCAACAACAACTCAAACAATCAAACCTGCAAAAATCAAACAAGAACACAAAGAAAATGCACTTTCTGATTTTCTTAACTTATAAACCTTTTTACCACTTGAACTTAACACGTTTTAAAAGCAACTTATAAATCAGAAATCTTAGGATGTTATTCCACTTTCACTTCCTAACAACCTCTAATTTCTGAAATTTATAAAATTCCTTTCAAAACCTTTTTGAAAAACTTAAACACTCAAAGTGTTCTACAATAAAGATGGAACTCAGAATTCTAGCACTTAACACAACACACAACTTTTTAAACTTAATAAAAGGAATTACACTTGTATTTAACAAACACCAAACTTCATTAATTTAAAAAAGGAATTACAAGGTTTTTAGCTAGAAAACTGGAACAAAGGAATGAACAAGTCTCATTCTCTTTAAATACTGCTAAAAGACTATTCTAGAATCTAGAAATAAAAAATTAAAAGCTGAAAACCCTAATGGCTAATTGTCCTAAAATGCCCTTGTCTTCTTTGACGAATCTTGGTCAATTTGGTACCCATGTGATTGACAGCTTTCAAAATGTGATTGTGGACGTTGGATGAGCCTTGGGGACAAAGGACTTGGTCTTAATCGTTGATTTTGTCGGGGTATTGGGTAAAGGGTGAAAAAGATGTTGCAGGGGAGGTCTGGGGAGGGGTCCACAGCCCATGTGGAGATGTTTTGAGAGGTGGGTTCAAGTGAGGTGGAGGTTAATTGGTGATCTGGATGCTTTGGGGTAATACCCCTTTGTTTTTGACCGAATCGAACCTGGGGGTGGTTAGGGTTTATCATGGGATTAGGGGTAATTAGATCCGGTTTGGGTTAAATTAGTTTTTTAAAAAACTGTTTAGGAGGGAAATGGGGAAAGGTTAAGTAAGTTGACCAGGAAGTGGGGGGGTTTGAATTGGGTTATTTAAAAATAAACCGGGTTAGGGAAATGGGCTAAGGAGGTGTGTTGGGCTCAGTGGTGGTAATAACATTACCCATCCTTAAATGGCTAACAGCCATTAACTTCCTTTCACATCCAGTCCAAAATGGTTAAGTCCTTTTCACCAACAGTCCAAACACAATTGCAAATTTAGTCCTTTTGATGTATTTGACTAACTTTTGCAACTTTGATTAATTTCCAAGGGCCTTTCTTATCAAATCTTCATTCTTCAAGGATCACACTTGTACAGTTAACTTTTGGAGGGTTAATTATGACAAGTTCTTCAAAGATGAGGGGCCATTTTTGCAAATTCTTCAAACTTGAGGGGTCTTTTTGCAAAATTCCATAAATGAGCTTGGTTCATTGTGCGTCTTCGTTTTTCATGTTCGTTTTTTTGATTGATTCTTGTGTTCTTTTGCCAATTCCTCAATATCCGTACCTAAAAATACACAAGTAACAAACACGAGCATATATTTGGCATATTTTATGATATTTAATGCAATTAAAGGCCGTTTTGGGCGATGAGACCATGTATAAAAGCAGTCGCATCACTCCCCCATACTAAACCATTGTCGTGCCCTCACGCAATGCTAGAATAAAGTATCATAGCATCTCCAAAATTTAATTTATTCACATTATTGAAATGATAAACTAGCTACTACTACTACTATTACTTGTGTTTTAGACATAATGTATGATTTTCATCGCAAAATGGGACGTTTAGGTTCATAGAATAAGAACACGTGAATGCTTCGTTAGAAATAATTTCGTCGTCCTCGATTTTCACCCCAATTCCATGCCAAGCGTGCAACGAGATCATTGTCATTATAAGTTAGTAATGCTAACACTACTCATATGCCCTAATTACGTACTTATTCTCCCATTATTCCTAAGTTGTATCTCTTATATTTTATTATGTCTTAATGATCACGAGGATACATTGTTGACTTATGCGATAATAGAGATTTAGGTTTAAAAATAGAGTCCTAACGGTGTAACTAAGACCATCAAATCAATAACCCCTCCTAATAGACAACGATGTTAAAAAATTAAGTTGACAAGAAGAATCGATAAACACGGTTTTATAACGGTTTTGAACATGAGACTTATTACCAAGACTTTTATACGCCCCCTAACGGAAGGACCTTATTATCTTTGGTTTACCTCCATCTTTTATTCAACTTCGCCATGAAGCTTTTATTATGACTTCGGTCTTGCCTTGCCTTTTATTATCCGCCTCATCGGTGGTTTTATTAGCCAAAGACGTATATCCTCACGCTAAAGCGAATTTTGGATCTTTAAAGCTTCGAAGATTAAGGCTTGATTCACTTTCAATTTTGCATAGATTTTAGGCCTTGTGGGGCTTCAAATTGTTTGCTAGATTTTGGTGAGCACTTGAAATCTTATTATTGGGTGAAGCTTTCGATTATTGGGGTGCCAATACTTCAAAACCGTGACGCTGGCGATACCTTAATGTCTTCCCAATTTAATTACACGGAAGCTACTAGAAAAGACTAGAAACCCAACAATCAAAACTAAACCGCTAAGTCAATATTTATTAAGCAAAAAATATTTACAAGCGAAGGGAGAATAAGCAAACAACGAGAACACATGAGTTTTTGAAAGAATACGAGTACTCTACGTTTAGCATAGTAACTTATAATTAACTCTATCATTTCTCGTCCTCATTTAAGAGACTTAGCCTAATGTGTAGTTAAGGAATCAAAGCTAAGTGCTCAACACGCACGGTCGAGTCAAAAATTACTCTTATTCTCGCCATCGGAAAACCTACATTCGTGTCATCAAACACTTATGAAACATGAGAAAAATTTTAAAATTTGGCCATTTTTAGCCTTATTTTGCAACAAAATGATAAACAAAATGATAAACTTTGGAAAGCGTGAAGGTTTGGCAAGGCAAGTATCTATTCACCCCCCCCCCCAATACTAAAGTTAAACATTGTCCTCAATGTTTCGAGTCTAGGGGTGCAAACACCCCCATACTAGAGACGTAGTCGAATGCCTAATCTAGCATGGAAAGGGTGTAACCAATAAGTAATAGCCGTTTATGAAGTGTGCTAAAAACCTAAGGTTAGGACATAAAAGGATATATCATATGGATATTGGGAAATGTCTCCAAAGCAAACGATCGAGTGCTCCCATGAAACGAACACGAGAGGCTCCAATTGTGAAGATCATGATCTAAAAACCACAATTCACAAACAACCACGGAACAAAGTTTGGAAGGGCACAAATCCCCTCACATTAAACTAAATTAGAAAGCAATAATATGTACATGGATAGGCATGGGTCTCCCCCACGAGGCACCTTGTTTTTGATAACCGAGTCAAAAGCTCGACTCGAATCCCCATAAATGTGATCATTTAGGGATAATCATGGTATGGTCAATTTTTGGTGGGGCTTACATGTAATCAAGGCCCAAAAGCAACCGTGTATAAAGGCAAAACCTCTATACCGGGATCAAAGATCGTGTCTTCGTTTTCGGATGATAAACGAAACAACGCTTCTTCAACACAAATCCCAATGGGATAGAAGAAAATAGGAGAGAAGAAATAGAAGGGTGGGACAATGGGTAAGTCAAAACATTGAGCTACTCGAGGTAGACTCGCACCAATCAAATGAAAAGATTTTCCATTTATTGCATCGGTGGAAGACCGAGATTTCCCTATATAAGCAATTCCAGGATCAAATATCTCGTCCTCGGTGGAGAAAGGGGAGGGAACATAAGGGGATTCCCCCACACTAAGTCCACACAAAGCATCGTCAAAAGGAGAAGACGAGCTTGTAGTACTCAATAAACGCGGTGATGACGGAGTTAGAATTGTAGAAAAATCTTTTAAATTAAATTCAAAATCTTTTCCTTTTTCATCTTTTAAACTCTCCTTGTGAAAACCCGATTTAATTATGTCAAAAATATTTGGTGTATCTAAAGCAATGTTAGTCACACTAAAAATTCTCACATTTTGAAATCTTTTTGATTTAGGTGGTGGCAAGTTTTCAAATCTTTTGTCAACAAAGAAAACCTCCCCATCGGGATCAACGTATTCATCATCCGAAGAATCACTCGAGATTGGAATCATAGGCTTAACACTCTTAACCTCCATCGGCGGAGGGGAGGGAACTTCATTTTTCTCAACAACTCCTAAAACTCTATTTGAAATCTTTTTGCAAATGTTTTTGATGGGATTGACATTGTACAAAGATGTGATAGAATACACATGAGAAAGAGTGGAGTTTTGGGTTGCATTAATGACGAGTTCTTCCTCATTGAAACGAAGAGTGATTTTTCTTGCATGCACATCGATGAGTGCTCTCGAGGTATCCAAAAAAGATCGACCTAAAATTAACGGAACTTTAGGATCGATGGGAATATCAACAACAATAAAGTCTACAGGGTAGTAGAACTTTCCAACTTTCACAAAGACGTCCTCGGCAACTCCACAAGCTAGAATCGTAGAATGATCGGTCATTTCGATTGACATTCTTGAAGGGGTGAGATTTGGAAGATTGAGCAATTTAAAAATCTCAAGAGGCATCAAATTAATACTAGCACCAAGATCGGCCAAGGCGTAGCATTCGTCCATGTCTTGGATAGCACATGGGATTAAAAACTTTCCAGGATCACCGACTTTTTGAGGTATGCGGCTTAGAAAAACCGATGAACAACTAGACGATTTTTGCAATTTATCTTTGTTATTCAACATACTTTTGAAGTTCGCGGCAAATCGAGGCATCGTGACTAAGGCGTCGGCAAAACTTATATTAAAATGCAAGTCACGAAACATTTTCATAAAAAGTTCAAATTGATAATTATTTCGTTCTTGTGCCTTTTCCTTGTCTCGTCTTGATGGGTAGGGTAAAGGTGGTGTGGGTTGGGGCAAATTAGGCATAGGCATCGGCCTTGGAATCTCGGGTTCCATGATGGGTATTGGTTCAACCGTAGGTGTGGTTTGAGCGGTACTTCGTGGGCTTGAGATATGCTCCTTTTCAACCACAACCTCGGGTTCTTTCTCTTTTTCCTTCTCCATAGAAGTACTTGGACGAGAAGTAGGTTCTTTGAAAGTTTTACCACTACGAGTGGCAACAACCTTCAATTCTCCTTTCGGGTTCACGATGGTATCACTAGGAAGACCACCCGAAGAAGAGGGCTTACACATGATAGCTTCAAACATTTTAGCCATACGGTCTTCAAAATTAGATTGCCTAGCATCCGCTTTTAACAATTCTTGCTTAATCTCATGTTGACCTTGCTCCATTTTTTGTTGATTTTGTTGGAGTCGTGTGACATTTCCTTCCATTTTATTAGCATGAGTTTTAAGTTCATTAGCAAGTTCGTTTTTAAGCTCGTTTTTCAACTCGGATCTTAAGCTAACCATCTCACGTTGCATGTTGTCAAACTTAGCATCATTAGCCTTAGCATAATTCAAAAATTCTCCTTGAAGATTTTTGGTGTGACCGTTTTGAAAACCTTGGGCATTGTTTTGAAAATCAGGGTTTTGGTTTTGGTTTGAAATTTGCCCATTTCCACTTTGGTAATTACCTTTGTTATAATTTCTTTGATTTCCTTGGTAATTTCCACCTTGGTTGTTGTTGCGATAATTATTAGCATTTTGATTTGGTGGAGCTTGATTTGAACGAGAACCTTGACCGATTTGGTTGTAAGTTCCCGTGGCTACAAAAGCATTCGAAGTGTTACCATCCGCGGTAATGCACTCGAAAAGATCATGAGCTCCCCCACACGACAAACAACTTTTAGAAACCGCTTTGACCGAAGCGGTGTTGGAAGCTTCTTGAGCCTTCCAATGGGACATAAGGTTAGCAAATCTATCGAAAAATCGGTTTTCTTCATTTGCCTCATCATGTAAAGCATTGATAGAACGAGACGATGATGAGCCCATTTTGGCAACACTCGGTGTGCGACGAGGGCTATAAACCTTAGACCTATTCTCGATTATGACCAAAGCTTCTTCAACCGTTTTACACAATAAATTACCACCCGCGGCGGCATTCAAATAATCTCTTTCATGATCGTTAAGTCCATTGTAAAACGTGTCGATTTGGTGCAAATCGGAAAAACCGTGATGAGGACATTCATGTAACATTTCCTTAAACCTATTCCAAGCCGTAGAAAAACTTTCATTTGATTCTTGTGAAAATTTAGAAATCTCATTTTTCAAATGCGTAGTCTTAGAGGGCGGAAAAAATTGGTTCACAAACTTTGAAACGAGATCCTTCCACGTCAATATAGAATTGGGTGGCTCTTTCTCTAACCAAATTTTAGCGGGCCCCGCTAAGGAATACGGAAATAACATCATCTTAATCGAGTCATTCGAGACATCCTTAAATTTGCACGTGGCGGTAAGACGATTAAATTGGCGGATATGGTTGTGGGGATTGTCCTTCTCATCACCACGGAATTTGTTGTTTTGGATCATCGACAATAAACCACCTCAAAATTCTCCGCAAGGATTGCGGGAATCACAATAGCTTCTCCATAACCCTCGGTGGGTGCTTGAAGTAACTCCATCATAGTTCGATTCGCCATGGTCGGTTCTTCTCGTACAATGGGTTCGTCAAAAGGAGACTCCTCACTAGAATGAGTTGGAGTGGGAGTTTTGTTCTTGCGTTTACGTGCACGTTTTGCTTTGTTACGAGTGAGCATAAACGTCACGTACAACGTGGAGACGAGCAAAGAAGATTCTTTTTGGTATTTTGTGTTTTTTCAATTTTTTTTTTGGTTTTTGATTGTATTAATCTTTTGGAAATTGGCGAATATATTAAGTAGACAATGAGTCCACAAATCTCCTCCTCAATCAATTCTCTTGATTAAAAAGGCCTCAAGAAATGAAAACGATCACGTGGAGTGAACGCCTTCGATGACTTTAGAACGATGGTGGAACACCAAATCGTTCAAGAGGGTTTAATCAATATGAAACCAAGAAAATATATATGATATGTAATAATACTTTGGGCGGCAAAACCCTCGATTCACTTTCAAAATCAAATACGCACAAGCAAGCGGAGGAAACGAGGCGGCGCGAAGCACTTAAGAGCCTTTTTCCTTTAGGTTGCGAAATACAACCGCCTTATACCCACCTTATAGTTTGTATTATCAAAATTGAGCTTCACGAAAGTATTTATCTATTTTTGCCTTTTTCTTTGGTTTGAGATTCGAATACAATGATGGAGTGATGAAATCCCGAATCAAGGTTGTGATTGCTCACGTATTTGGAGTACTTGTGTATTTATTGTTCTACGTATACAATATATTAATAATATTCACACAAAAACCGAAAAACGATAATACGTATTAATAGAGTGCTATTAATACAATTACTATTATGGCTAATATAAAAAAACAACAATGGTTCAATCAAAACACAACACGCCTCCCCGGCAGCGGCGCCAAAATGATAGTCGTTGAAATACGTCTTTTAGGAAAAAGAACGTAAATAGGGCAAGCGTGCACGACGATTTAGGAAAACCGTGTGTGAATGACCCTAAAAGTGAGTTCGTTCTCGAGGAGGCTAGTGCGTTGTGTGATGAATGATTGATTAATGTTTTTGATTATTAATGAGAAGAAGAGAAGGGAAAATGACGAAGACGAAAAAATAGAAAAATTGGCAAAAACACTACTAGAAAGTTACGACGTAGAAACGTAAAAAGGACAAAAATGAAAATTTTAACCTAAAAATTCCTAAAAATTACTAAAAATCCACAATAATATTCTAAGAGTTTACAAAAAATCCAAACTTGCTAAAACCTTTTAATTAATTTAATAATGACTTTTTAATGCTAATTAAAGCCCTAAAAATCACTTTTAAATATTAAAAAGCCCTAAACAAGATTTAATAGTTTGTAAACCTCAAAAATGACCTAATTAAGCTAAAAACTATTTTTAAAAATTTTAAAACCAAATTAAACTATTTTTAAACTCCTAAAAACTATTAAAATCTATTAAATCTTAAATTAATTCTAAAAATTAAATGAAAAGCCTAAAAAATATTTGGAAAGTGAAAAAGTTCCTATTTTAATGTCTAGAATCTAGGAAAAATGAAAAAAAGTTAAAAATAAAACTTTGAATTTTTATGATTAAAATAATATTAAAATATTCTAAAAAATAAAAAGTTCTTAAATAAATTCTAAAAAATTCTCAAAAATCCTAAATATTCTAACTAAGACAAAAATGTAAATTAAAGCTCCTAAAACCTTTTAATTAATTTTATATTAATTTTAAAATTCAATAAAAAACCTAAAATTAAATAAAATTAAAAATTAAAGTTTTTGAAAACTTTATGATATGTAAACCTCAAAAGTATAAATTAAAACCTAAAAACTATTTTTTTGGAATTTTATATTACTGTTTGCTATTTTTTAATTACTTTCTAAAAATAAAACTAAAAATAATCCTAATAATTAAAAGAATAATGGGAAAAATAATATTTTGAAACAGAAAAGTCTAAAATGCTTATCAAAACCTAGGAAAAACAAACTTGGCCAAATAAGCTTAATAAATAAGCTGGAAAAGCCTAAATAAGCTACGGCTTATTTTAATAAGCCAAACTCAAAACGTGCTTAAATAACTATTGAAATGAGACTCTAACGTAAAAACTCATCTAGATCACTGGTAGAACCCCTCACTCCTGAGCTGCAGGTCGGAGGTTCGAGTCCAGGCAGGGTGAAGTTTTTACTTTTTATTTTTCTTTTTTTTTCTCTTTTTAAAACTTAAACAGTGACACTTTTAGACACTAAAACACAAACACAAATTGAATTTGACAAAGATTAAGGCAAGTTATGAGCAGAAACGTGGCCAGGTCTGCTTATGTTTCTGATGAACAAGTATGTTCATACACTTGTGCACTAAACTACCAAGAGGACTTGGTTTGCTGGTGATTTGGTGGTGTTTTATGGGACAATCAGGCACCCTTGTGCTCTTTGGAGCACAAGGAGTCACAAATAAGCAACAATCAAGCAAAATCAACACTCCAAGTAACACAAATCAAGCAAGAAAAACCAAATAAAGTTGCTGAGACAATTTTTATGGTCTGGTGGTATATAAGCTGATTAGAGTGCACAAAGATGAGTTTCCAAGGCCTAAATTTTGCACACAAACTCACCAATCAACATACAAACAAATCACAATCCTGTCTTGACCTATAAACTAACAGCTCATCAAAATTTAAATACCAACTCACCCAATACAGTCACCAATGGAAGTTTCTGATATTATAGCTCTTAAACCAAATTTCAAGCATGCATTTGTGTTTAAACCAAACCAAACTGAAAACTTATGTGCCTAGCAACCTA
This sequence comes from Glebionis coronaria, assembly GCA_025667525.1. Lineage (NCBI taxonomy): Eukaryota > Viridiplantae > Streptophyta > Magnoliopsida > Asterales > Asteraceae > Glebionis > Glebionis coronaria. The sequence goes on from CM046880.1 coordinate 517,112,475, forward strand.
TAGCAACCAAATGAGTAGATCTAACACGTTTTATCACAAAATCAATCAAAGAAACTCACTTAATATGCTAATCCAAACACCCCTTTAAAAACTGAATACCAAGATTTTTCAAACCAAATCACTTAAAATCAATTCAAACTGATTCTAAAGAGTTTTAGCATGCATAAAACACCAAATAAACTTCAATCAAACTCATAAAAACACTTAACATGCAGTTTTCACCAAGATCACTCAAATCAACATCAAAACTGAAAAATTAAAAAGAGAAAAGGATTTTTACCTAAGGGACTTACATCCAAGTCCCTTGTGGTTGAAAAACCACCTCCTTATAGGCCCGGGCCTATGCTGAACTTAATCAACAACAACTCAAACAATCAAACCTGCAAAAATCAAACAAGAACACAAAGAAAATGCACTTTCTGATTTTCTTAACTTATAAACCTTTTTACCACTTGAACTTAACACGTTTTAAAAGCAACTTATAAATCAGAAATCTTAGGATGTTACTCCACTTTCACTTCCTAACAACCTCTAATTTCTGAAATTTATAAAATTCCTTTCAAAACCTTTTTGAAAAACTTAAACACTCAAAGTGTTCTACAATAAAGATGGAACTCAGAATTCTAGCACTTAACACAACACACAACTTTTTAAACTTAATAAAAGGAATTACACTTGTATTTAACAAACACCAAACTTCATTAATTAAAAAAAGGAATTACAAGGTTTTTAGCTAGAAAACTGGAACAAAGGAATGAACAAGTCTCATTCTCTTTAAATACTGCTAAAAGACTATTCTAGAATCTAGAAATAAAAAATTAAAAGCTGAAAACCCTAATGGCTAATTGTCCTAAATGCCCTTGTCTTCTTTGACGAATCTTGGTCAATTTGGTACCCATGTGATTGACAGCTTTCAAAATGTGATTGTGGACGTTGGATGAGCCTTGGGGACAAAGGACTTGGTCTTAATCGTTGATTTTGTCGGGGTATTGGGAAAAGGGTGAAAAAGATGTTGCAGGGGAGGTTTGGGGAGGGGTCCACAGCCCATGTGGAGATGTTTTGAGAGGTGGGTTCAAGTGAGGTGGAGGTTAATTGGTGATCTGGATGCTTTGGGGTAATACCCCTTTGTTTTTTGCCTAATCGAACTTGGGGTGGTTAGGGTTTATCATGGGATTAGGGGTAATTAGATCCGGTTTGGGTTAAATTAGTTTTTTAAAAAACTGTTTAGGAGGGAAATGGGGAAAGGTTAAGTAAGTTGACCAGGAAGTGGGGGGGTTTGACTTGGGTTATTTAAAAATAAACCGGGTTAGGGAAATGGGCTAAGGAGGTGTGTTGGGCTCAGTGGTGGTAATAACATTACCCATCCTTAAATGGCTAACAGCCATTAACTTCCTTTCACATCCAGTCCAAAATGGTTAAGTCCTTTTCACCAACAGTCCAAACACAATTGCAAATTTAGTCCTTTTGATGTATTTGACTAACTTTTGCAACTTTGATTAATTTCCAAGGGCCTTTCTTGTCAAATCTTCATTCTTCAAGGATCACACTTGTACAATTAACTTTTGGAGGGGTAATTATGACAAGTTCTTCAAAGATGAGGGGCCATTTTTGCCAATTCTTCAAACTTGAGGGGTCTTTTTGCAAAATTCCATAAATGAGCTTGGTTCATTGTGCGTCTTCGTTTCCCGTGTTCGTTTTTTTGATTTATTCTTGTGTTCTTTTGCCAATTCCTCAATATCCGTACCTAAAAATACACAAGTAACAAACACGAGCATATATTTGGCATATTTTATGATATTTAATGCAATTAAAGGCCGTTTTGGGCGATGAGACCATGTATAAAAGCAGTCTCATCACTTTTATTATGACTTCGGTCTTGCCTTGCCTTTTATTTAACCTCGCCATGAGGTGTTTATTATGGCCAAAGATGTATATCCTCACGCTAAAGCGAATTTTGGATCTTTAAAGCTTCAAAGATTAAGGCATAATTCACTTTCCATTTCGCATAGATTTTTCGGCCTTGTGAGCTTCAAATTGTTTTCTTGATTTAGGTGAGCACTTGAAATCTTATTATTAGGTGAAGCTTTCGATTATTCGGGTTGTCAATACTTCAAAACTGTGACGCTGGCGATACCTTAATGTCTTCCCAATTTAATTACATGGAAGCTATTAGAAAAGACTAGAAACCAACAATCAAGACTAAACCGCTAAGCCAATACTTATTAGCAAAATATATATACAAGCGAAGGGAAATAAGCAAACAATGAGAACACATGAGTTTTTGAAATAATACGAGTACTCTACGTGTAGCATAGTAACTTATAATTAACTCTATCATTTCTCGTCCTCATTTAAGAGACTTAGCCTAATATAAAGTTAAGGAATCGAAGCTAAGTGCTCAACATGCACGGTCGAGTCAAAAATTACTCTTGTTCTCGCCATTAGAAAATCTACATTCGTGTCTTCAAACACTTATGAAACATGAGAGAAAATTTAGAATTTGGCCATTTTTAGCCTTATTTTGCAACAAAACGATAAACAAAAAGATAAACTTTGGAAAGCGTGAAGGTTTAGCAAGGCAAGTATCAATTCACCCCCCCATACTAAAGTTAAACATTGTCCTCAATGTTTCGAGTCTAAGGGTAGGATACCCCCATACTAGAGATGAAGTCGAATGCTTAGTCTAGCATGGAGAGGGTGTAACCATTAAATTAATAGCCATTTATGAAGTGTGCTAAAAACCTAAGGTTAGAACATATAAGGATATATCATGTGGATATCGAGAAATTCTTCAAAGCAAACGATCGAGTGCTCCCATAAAACGAACACGAGAGGCTCCAATCGTGAAGATCATGATCATCTAAAAACCACAAGTCACAAACAACCACAAAACAAAGGTTAGAAGGGCACAAATCTCCTCACGTTAACTACTTTAGAAAGCGATAATATGTACATGGATAAACATGGGACTCCCCCACGAGGCACCTCGTTTTTTATTATCGAGTCATGAGCTCGAATCGATCCCCTCAATACTAATTATCATTGGGGAAGGTAACTTGGTCGAGGTAGTTCAAAGAAGGAACTTCCCCACCAAAGTAGTGCTTCAACCTATGGCCATTCACCTTGAAATTAGGTCCATCATTTTGAGCTAGCTCGATGGTCCCATATGGAAACACTTGGGTAACGGTGAATGAACCCGACCAACAGGATTTCAACTTGTCGGAAAAGATTTTCAAATGTGAGTTAAAAAGCAACACTTGATCTCCAATGTTAAAAACCCGGTTTTTAATTTTAGAATCATGAAACTTTTTGGTTTTCTCTTTATAAATCAATAAATTTTCATAAGCAATGTCCCTTAATTCATCCAATTCATTTAATTGCATTTTCCTTTGTTTTCCCGCAGTCTCAATGTCGTCATTACAATGCTTTAGGGCCCAATAATCTTTGTGTCCGAGTTCAATTAGCAAGTGACAATTCTTCCCATACACGAGCTTGTAAGGAGTGCACCCAATGGGCATCTTATGAGCAGTACGAAAGGCCCATAAAGCATCGTCTAACTTATCTGACCATGATTGTCGGTTTTCTCCTATCGATTTCTCCAAGATCCTCTTCAACGCTCGGTTTGAAACCTCGACTTGCCCACTCGCTTGTGGGTGATAATCCGTAGAAATCCGATGTGTAACCCCATATTTTTTTTAAAACTCTTTCAAATTGGTCATTGCAAAAATGGGTTCCACGATCGCTTATGATAGCACGAGGGGTTCCAAACCGAGAAAACAAATTCTTCAAAAACTTGACTACCACACGAGCATCATTCGTGGTCAAAGCCTTAGCTTCCACCCACTTGGATAGGTAGTCAACAGCGACAAGGATGTACTTATTACCACGAGATGATGGGAACAGTCCCATAAAATCAATTCCCCAAACGTCAAAGATCTCACACACTTGGATGTATTTTGTGGCATTTCATCATTTTGTGAGGCTTTTCCTTGTCGTTGGCATGAGTCATATGACTTGACAAGTGCATGTGCATCTTGGTAAATAGTAGGCCAAAAGAAACTGGCATCAAAGACCTTCTTCACCGTGAGATTAGAACCATGGTGACCACCCGTTGGTCCCTCGTGACAAGCTCTAAGGATATTAGAAGCTTCGGTGCCAAAAACACAACGTCGAATAATTTGATCCGCATAAGTCCAAAAGAGGTAAGGGTCGTTCCAAAAGTAGAACTTGACGTCACGAAAGAATTTTCGTTTTTGTTGAGTCGTCGTACCCTTAATGATGAAGTTGCCCGCATGGTAATTTGTGATGTCTGCAAACCATGGGGTGGATGAGTCAATCTTAGAATTCACTACACCAAGTGTCTCGAGAGGAAATGTTTCGGTGATTTCCTTGTTCTCGTACACACTTTGGTGAGGATCTTCCAAGCGAGAAAGATGATCGGCCGCTAGATTCTCGGCTCCTTTTTTGTCAAGGATTGTGACATCAAATTCTTGTATGAGGAGCATCCAACGAAGCAATCTTGGCTTTGCATATTTCTTAGCCATGAGATACTTGATTGTCGAGTGATCCGTATACACTATGCATTGGGTCAAGACGAGGTAAGGTCGGCATTTCTCAAATGCATACACCATGGCAAGGAATTCCTTTTCCGTTGTAGTGTATTTAAGTTGAGCCTCGGTCATCGTCTTGCTAGCACAGTGGATTGGCAAGAAGTGCTTCTCATGACGTTGCCCCAAAATGGCCCCTATGGCGTAATCACTTGCATCACACATTAGTTCAAAGGGGAGGTTCCAATTGGGAGCAACAAGAATGGGAGCTTCGGACACGTAAACGTAGTTTTTTCTTGATCACGAGGATCGATGGGGATTTGGAAGTAACCTGGAAAAACCATCTAATAAGCAATAGAAATCGTTTCCCGCAAGACGCTCTAACATTTGATCCATGAAGGTCAAGGGAAAATGGTCTTTACGAGTGGCGTCATTCAACTTATGATAGTCGATACACACCCTCCAACCGGTCACGAGTCGAGTTGGAATTAACTCATTGTCATCATTAGGCACAACGGTCATTCATCCCTTTTTAGGGACACAATGAATGGGACTCACCAAAGGGATATCAGAAATAGGGTAAATCATTCCTGTGTCAAGGAGTTTAAGGACTTCCTTTTTTATGACGTCGTGAATTTTGAGGTACACCCTCCTTTGACATTGGATTGCGGGCTTGTAGTCTTCCTCCATTAAGATTTTGTGGGTGCAAAATTTAGGATAGATCCCCTTAATGTCGGATAATTTCCACGCAATTGCCCCTTTGTGGTCCTTTAGAACATCGATAAGTGCGGTTTTTTCATCATCCAAAAGATCATTCGCAATAATAACCGGCAACTTATCGTCTCCTTCCAAGAATACATATTCAAGATGAGGAGGTAAATCTTTCAACTCGAGGATTGGTGGTTCCTCAATTGAAGATTTGGGTTCGATATTCATAACCTCCTCGGGCGGAGGAAATGAGAAATTGTTAAGAAAATCCTTGATAATCGATAAGTCCTCATCGTTGTCGAGGTCTTCGTTACAAGTATGAGGAACATCAAATTCTTCCAACGTAAAACCACCACCTTCAAATGGAGTGAAGGATGGTGTCGAATTATCAAGAATAGGATCGAGCATAGTGGGATTGCCACTATTTTCATCATCACCAAAACCTAAAAATTCTTGTGAAAATTCCTCGACGTCGATCATATAAACGAGGTTTATAGTCGCGACAGAATAAACATGAGAAAGTTGAGAGTTTTGTGTTGCGTTTATAACAAGTTCCTCGTCGTTGAATCGTAAGGTGATTTTTCTAACATGCACATCAATCAACGCCATTGACGTATCCAAAAACGAACGACCTAAAATAAGAGGAACTTGAGGATCCGTGGGAATATCGAGAACGATAAAGTCTACCGGAAAATAGAACTTTCCCACTTTCACATAAACGTCTTCGGCCAATCCACATGCGGGAATCATGGAATGATCGGCCAATTCGATAGACATTAGTGAAGGAGTAAGATTAGGAAGATTGAGCGACTTGAAGATTGTAAGAGGCATCAAGATAATACTAGCACCAAGATCGGCCAAGGCATAGCATTCTTCCATATCTTGAATAGCACATGGAATCAAGAATTTACCGAGATCGCCGACTTTTTGAGGTATGCGGTTAAGATAAACCGATGAACATCTAGACAATTGTTGCAATTTCTCCTTGTTGTTTAACATACTCTTAAAGTTAGCGGCAAATCGAGGCATCATGACCAAAGCGTCGGCAAAACTTATGTTAAAATGAAGATCTCGAAACATTTTCATAAAAAGCTCAAATTGGTAATTCTCACGTTCTTTCCGTTTCTCCTTACGAAGTCTCGATGGGTAAGGAAAAGGTGGTGTGGGTTGAGGCATAGGCATAGCCTTTGGAATCTCGGGTTCCAATGATGGTAATGGGTCAACCGTAGTTGTGGTTTGAGCCGTACTTCGTGGGATAGGGATATGCTCTTCTTCGACCACCACCTCGGAATCTTCCTTAATTTCCTCCACCATTGGAGTAATTGGTTGAGGAGTCGGTTCCTTAAAGGTCTTACCACTACGTGTGGTAATCACTTTCATTTCACCCTTAGGGTTCGATATGGTGTTACTAGGAAGAATACTCGAAGAAGACGGTTTACACATTATAGCCTCAAACATAGATGAAATTTTATCCTCAAACATAGATTGCCTCTTATCGGCCTTAAGCATCTCTTGTTTTATCTCATGTTGGCCTTGTTCCATCTTTTGTTGGTTTTGTTGTAACCTTTGCACATTACTCTACATTTTGTTTGCATGAGACTTAAGTTCATTTGCTAGCTCATTTTTCAAGTCATTCTTAAACTCGGATCTTAGGCTAATGATCTCCCTTTGTATATTATCAAACCTAGCATCATTTCCATTTGCATATTCAACAAATTCATTTTGAAGATCTTTTAAGTTTTGCAAACCTTTTTGTTGTTTTGAAAATCACGATTTTGATTTTTGTTTTGAACTTGATTATTAGCCCCTTGATTCCCATAGTTGTTACCCTTATAATTGTTCCTTTGATTTCCTTGATAACCAACTTGATTGTTTCGATAATTGTTAGCATTTTGATTTGGTGCAAAACCCGGTGGAGTCAATTGATTAGTGCGGGTAACTTGACCGTTTTGGTTGTAAGTCCCGTGGCCGCGTAGGCACTCGAAGTGTTACCACCGTTGGTAATGCACTCGGAGAAATCATGACCTCCACCACAATACATACAAGAAACCTCAACCGCTTTAGCCGTAGCAGGAGTGGGTTGTTCACCAACTTTAAACTCAATCAAAAGTCCCTTAAGCTTATCAAAGATTTTGTTTTCGAAATTTGCCTCGATATGGCAAGCATCGATGGTACGTGACAATGAAGGTGAAGACGAAGCCTTGCTAACACTCGATGTGCTACGAGGGCTATAGTCCTTAGACCTATTCTCAATGATCAACAATGCTTCCTCGACCGTTTTACACAAAAAAATTACCACCCACGGCGGCATTAAGATAATCACACTCATGATAGTTCAATCTATTGTAAAACGTGTCAATTTGATGCAAGTCGGAAAAACCATGATGAGGACATTCATGTAACATTTCCTTAAACCGATTCTAAGCCGTAGAAAAACTCTCATTAAACTCTTGTGAAAATTTTGAAATCTCGTTTTTTAAATGCGTATTCTTAGAGGGCGGGAAAAATTGGTTCACGAATTTCGAAACGAGATCCTTCCACGTCAATATATAATTGGGTGGCTCTTTCTCTAACCAAATTTTAGCGGGCCCCGCTAAGGAATACGGAAAAAGCATCATCTTAATCGAATCGTTCGAGACGTCCCTAAACTTACAAGTGGCGGTAAGACGATTGAATTGGCGGATATGGTTTTGAGGTTTGTCCTTTTCATCACCACGGAATTTGTTATTTTGGATCATCGACAACAAACCCGTCTTAACTTCAAAATTCTCTGCAAGGATGGCGGGAATCACAATAGCCTCTCCATAACCCTCGGTGGGTGCTTGAAGTAACTCCATCATAGTACGATTAGCCATGGTTGCTTCTTGTTCTACGATAGGTTCGTCAATAGGAGATTCTTTACTAGAAGGCGTTCCTTCCTTTCGGTTTCTACGTTTACGTGCACGTCTTGCTTGATTACGAGTTTGCATAAACGTCACGTACAACGTGGGGATGAGCAAAGAAGATTCTTTTGGGTGTTCTTAACTTTTTCACTTTTTTTTGTGCTTTTGATTGTTTTTACTTTTTTGGACTTTTGTGATGTATTACGTAGACAAAAATCTACAAATCTCTCCTAAATCAAATCTCTCGATTAAAGGAGCCTCAAGGAATGAAAACGATCACGTGAAGTGAATGCCTTCGATGACATTAGAACGTTGGTGGAACACCAAAACGTTCAAGAGGGTTTAATCTTTTGAAACCAAGAAAATATATAGATACGTAGATAATACTTTGGTTGGAAAACCCTCGATTCCCTTTTTCTCTTAACACGCACAAGCAAGCGGGGGAAACGAGGCGGCGCTAAGCACTTAAGATCCTTTTTCCCTTAGGTCATGAAATACAACCGCCTTATACCGACCTTATAGTTTGTGTTAATTAAAATCAAGCTTCACGAAAGTAATTATCTATTTTGCCTTTTTATTCTTTGTTTGATATTCGAATACAATGATTGAGTGATGAAATCCCAAATCAAGGTTGTGTCTGCACAATTTTGGAGTACTTGTGAATTTATTGTTTTACGTATACAATATAGTAATAATAATTCACACAAAAAAACGAAAAACCGATAATACGTATGATTAGAGTGCTAATCACACAAATAGTTATTATGGTTAATATAAAAACAAAATTTGTTCAAATCAAAACAAAACAACCCTCCCCGGCAGCGGCGCCAAAATGATGTTGAGTATTTTACGTCTTTTAGGAAAAAGAGCGTAATTAGGGTAAGCACGACGGTTTAGGAAAACCGTGCACAAATGACCCAAAGGTGAGTTCGTTCTCAAGGAGGCTAGTGTGTTGTGTAAAGAGATGATTAAATGTTTGTGATTATGATTATGAAGAAAGAAAAGAGAAAAGGATGACGGTTACGATTAAAATTACACTAAGATGAAAGTCGTAAACGTAAAACCGTAAAATATGACGAAATTTAAACTTAAGTTAAGAAAAGTATAATTAGAACAAAAATTAAAACTAAAATTCCAAAAACCTTTTTAATTATTTTATATTAAATTTTAAAGTTTAATAAAAAATTGAAAAATAAATAAAATGCATAAAAAGTGAAAGTGAAAACATTTTGTTTTGTAAACCTAAAACATATTAATTAAAACCTAAAAAAAAATTTCTAAAAATTTTAAACACTTTTCCTATTTTTAAATGACTTTTCAAAATTTTAAACTAAAAATAATCATAGAAAATTAAAAAATAATGATAAAAATTTTATTCTATTTTCTAAAAATCTTGAACTTAATTACAGTCTAATTAAATTTGAAAGGCTAAAAAAAACTAAACTAAATAAGCTAGCAATAAGCTGATTATACACGGAAAAGTTTTATTAAGCTAAACAAGCACACCCCTTAAGTAATTACTGAAAGGAAATCAAATCAATAAAGTCCCTAGAGCACTACTGGTATGGAATGTGTGTGTTATGTCGCAGAGATTATGAATGACGAGGGTTCGAGTCCCTCAAGTACCCAAAAAAATTTAACTTTTTTTTATCTTTAAACCTCTCGTGAACAGTAACACTAATAACTTCCAAACATCACTACCAGTCAAATTAATGTAAAATCAAACACATAATAAACTAAAACTCTACCAGACCTCCCTTTTTTCACTTTGCTTATTTAAGCTATGCTACAAAGGGGATTTTGGATGCTCGGGATGGGATTTGGATGGATTTTCTTGGCAATAGACGGCACCCTCACAAGTCGGTGGACTTGTGAGGAGTCAAACACACAGACTACGACTCTCTAGCACAAGCAATAATCCAAGTACAAATCAAACAAAGAACAAAAGAATAAGGCTGCTGTTATGGGTTCTGGTTTTAGTAACGTTGTGATGTACTTAATCAAAACACACTCACACTATCTGACACACTATTCACGCCACAAATTAGTGATTTTGTGCACAGTTATGAATACTCACATGTAACATAAACACGGCCAATAACAAACGGAGCACAATAGGTGCTATTTGTGCAGAACAGGATGCTTACGAGGTAAAATAGTGAACTTTTGGTCCAAAATTAAGGCACTAAAAAGCTACTACCTCAAATCTCAAGTTGTAATCTATTTGAACATGTACGATAGTGACCTCAATAGTCCACTGTATGGACGATTTAAGCTTAAGCAGGTGCAGTCGGCTGTTAAATGAATTAGCACACTACCAAAACTTGTGGTACTTCAAATCACGATTCAACTATGTGACCCCTTAAACCTCAGCAAAGACTCCCTAAACCCCAGGTTTCAGTCCACGAAACAAATCTACAAACTCGCCAAACCTGGTGTAGTAGTGATTATCTCATAAAATTGAAGCTATGGGTTGTGAGGTCTGTGAGCAATTTTAAGGTAGCCTATACTACACCACTATGCGAATACCAGATCGAGCACGTCAAGACACTCCCCTAACTTGTTTCTAATCATAAACCAACAACCTATATCCTATCTGATACTAAGAGGACTAAAAAGAAGAGTGTTTCCTGACGCTAGGGTATCTTGGTGGAAGTCGGCAACTTCGTACCTTATCTTAAGACACCAAAGACAGCAGGTTACTATTTATACTCTTTGGTTTTCTTTCTTGTTGGAAGGCCATTGGTACAAGATTGCATACAACAACACGACACAGTTACTATTAAGCAACAATTGACACCACTAGACCCCTAATTCTCAAATACAGCTTCCTATGATGAATGATGCTGATATGGATAGTGATTGCGACCACAAATAGAAACTTAAAACTATCTACTACAATCCACAAAATAAACTCGAACCAAAGACCGTTGCTATGAACATTAAACAAACGGTGACATTTTGATTTCTCTCTACCTTAAACCCCAAATCAAATGCTCAAAGCTACTGATGCTTCGTCTAGACAGAAATAGGCCACAGTTGGCTTATTGGTGATTAACTTCTTAACACTGAATTTTGAAAAGCTTTAGAGCCTCAACCTATAACACCACCAATCTTAATGACATTCTATTACTATCAATGACTAGAGAATAAAACCTGAAATCACCCTAACAACTAAATGACAGATTTTAGAGTGAAATAGCAAAACAAAATCTTTAAACTAAGCCCTCCAATCTTATGCTCAAAATCGATTCTCCTAAACCTTATCAAGCTATGCAGAATTTAGCCTAGCGTAGAGGTGGTATGCACTCCCCACACCAAGCTCTCCCAAACACACTTTAAAAAGACTAGAAAATCAAATTTTTATAAGGAAAATAATCTTAAAATTCCACAAACCACAAATATCCTAACTGATATCAAATAAAAATCACTCAACATGCATATTACATCCACAAATCTCTCATTTAATCTCTGAAACAAAGAAAACACATGCAATCTTTTTTTTGACAGATTATATAAAAGAGAGAGAAGTGGTGCACCTTTAGGGCATACATCCATGCCCTAGGTGTTTGAGCTTATGTGATCGTACGATCACAGTGATCACACGATCACAAGCATCCAAACCCTTAAAAGATTAACAAACATGAACAGTAACAAATATTATCACTGATTTCTTACTTTCTTAGAAAACTTTTATGAAAACTTTCTCACAAACTTGAAACACAAACCAACAAAACTGACTTAAAATCAACTAAACACTTCCTTAAACTTTTTGATGAAACTCAAACATTTTTCATACAAAAAAATAGTAACCTTGGAAACTAAATATATTGCAAAGAAATTATTTTTAGCAGAAAAGTAAATAACAGGAAATTTAAATTGCAAGAATAAGAAACATGGAACTCAATACTTTCATTCATAAAATTCGTATCAACATTACAAAATTATGAACTGAAAAATTGGAACAAAGAAAAAAACTTACACCTATTGCCCTTATATATGGGTCACAAGAAGGATCTAGAATCTAAGAAACGTAAACCCTAATATGCAGAAAATACCAAACGTGCCCTTGGAGAGTTTGAATCCAGAATGGGTTAAAGAGGTTCATGTGACCTCTGCCATGGCCATGTGATTTCCCAGTTGTGATCATCAAGATCCATTGGATTTCTCGGTAGCAATCTTGTCTTCTTCTTGGTTTGGTGCAGGGGACCTCATGGGGGGTCCCATGATGACCTGGCATCGAATATCACCACATGGGTGTGATGTGGTTTTGAATCCAGAATGGGTCAAATAGGTTCATGTGACCTCTACCATGGCCATGTGATTTCCCAGTTGTGATCATCAAGATCCATTGGATTTCTCTGTAGCAATCTTGTCTTCTTCTTGGTTTGGTGCAGGGGACCTCATGGGGGGTCCCATGATGACTTGGGATCGAATATCACCACATGGGTGTGATGTGGTTTTGATTAATTAAGCAATGGAAAAGTTAATTTTGATTTACCCCTTGGCTTAATTAAAATCAAACCTGTTGATTATTTAGGGTTTATGGGAGTGTTGAATCTGTCTGGGGAAAGTTTAAGTGCTTCCCGCCAGTGATATAGTATTAAAAACGTTTTTTTTCTTTTTTAAAAAGTCATTAATATACAAAAAGGCTTGGTTAATTTTGGTGGGTTTGGGTAGTATTAATGGGTGGGTTGATGATGTGGCAAAAGATGATTGGTGGGTATAGTTTAGTGGTTTGGCAGAAAACACCCTTTATCTTCTATGTTTTTGGCATCTAAGGTTTTCAACAGCATAACTCCAAATCCCTTTGTATTCAACTTTGCACCACTTGTTAGATATGGCACCATGACTTTACAAACTTCAACCAAGGACTAAACATGCAACTTGTTCATTCCCCAAGGGCTCATAATGTAAATTCTTATCATTTTAGGGACCCACATGCGTTTTTTGAGTTTTGCAAGGGTTTAAAATAACAAGCCTTTAAAAGTTGAGGGACCAATCTTGTCAAATCTTCAAACTTCAAGGACTTCAATGTAAAATCAACATTCGGGACCGGTTCTTTGTGCGGCTTCGTTTCCCGCGTTCGTTTTTGCTTGTTTCTTGTGATCTTTTGTCTTTTTCTCGATATCCATACCTAAAACATACAACAAACGAATACAAGTATATTTTTTGGTATTTTATGATATTAATTAGCATTTTAAGCCCGTTTTAGACGATGAGACCATGTATAATTGGGGGTCTCATCACTTGACTAATGCTCTGGATATTTTTATGGATTTGATAAATCCTGTATTTCATGAGTACTTGGACAAATTTGTCATAGTATTCATTCATGATATTTTGGTGTATTCAAAGACGAAGGAGGAGCATGAGGATCATCTTCGTATCGTATTAGAAGCCTTGCATCAGAAGATGCTCTATGATAAACTGTCAAAGTGTGAGTTTTGGTTGGGGCAAGTGGCGTTCTTGGGTCATATTGTATCGACAGATGGTATTACGGTGGATCCTACTAGGGTTGAGGCTATCACTAAATGGCCGAGATCGACGACGGTGATCGAGGTTAGATATTTTTTTAGGCTTGTAGGTTTTCACTTCTTGCTTACCTTTGACGATACTTATGCGTAAAGGAGAAGGGTTTTTCTGGAATGAGGAGCGAGAGAAGAGGTTTGAAGATCTGAAAAAGTGATAAGTTTCTTATCCCATACTTACTCTTCCTTCTGGAAATGGTGGATACCAAATTTATAGCGATGCATCGAACAAAGGTCTTCGTTGCGTCCTTATGCAAAATGGGAAGATTATCGCTTATGCTTCAAGGCAGTTTAAACCTTATGAACAGAATTATCCAACACATGACTTGGAGTTGGTAGCTTTGGTTTTTGCTCTTAAGATTTGGAGGAATTATTTGTATTGGAAAATTGTGATATCTTTACCAATATAAGAGCCTTAAATATATCTTTACCTAGAAAGAGTTGAATATAAGGAAAATATGTTGGTTGTAACTTCTCAAGGCTTATGCCACAAATATTGAGTATCATCCCAGCAAGGAGAATGTGGTAGCAAATGCACTTAGTAGAAAGAACTTTAGAACTTTGGCTAGTCTTATAATTTTGCTAGAGATAATCAAAGATTTGAAGCTCATGGAGGTTGATTTATGCATTGGTGGTTCTAAAAGTTTTATAGTTTGCCTTAACATTGAAGCTAACCTTATTTTGCGGATCAAGGAAGCCCAAAAGCAAGATGGAAAATTATAGTATTTGTTTGAAAACTTGAAAGTGGGTAAACAATAAGAATTTTGGGTGGACGATCATGGTGAGATATGTTATGGTAATAGATTATGTTTTCTTGGAGACTCTTCTCTTCAAGAAGTTGTTTCTATTGAGGCACACGGTTCTCCTTTATCTATTCATTATAGAGACTTGAACTAGATCTGTTGGCAGAATGGTATGAAACATGATGTGGCTAAAATTTTAAAAATAGTTTGACGTGTCAACAAGTTAAGATTGTACATCAACCTGTAAGTAGTCTTCTTCATAGATATTTTGACATAGAATTGGGATTTAATCTCAATGGAATTTGTAACGTGTTTGCCTCGCACATTTAAAAGAAGAATGCAATTTGGGTTGTGGTTTATCAGTTGACTAATTCGGCTCCATCTTTTCCTATTCAGCAAGGGTACTCTGTTAGCAAGTTTAGGAGATATTTTTCAGCAAGAGATCATCCGATTACATTGGACACATGCATCAATTTTGTCAGATAGGAATTCGTGTTTCACTTCATATTTTTAGGAAGGTTTACAGAATGTTTGGGGAACTAGACTTACGTTTAGTACTTGTTTTCACCCTAAGATTGATGATCAGATTGAACACACTATTAAACTATTCAGACTTTTCAAGATATGAAATAAGGACGAAAAATTGTGTTTAGTTAAGCTTGCTTAGAATAATAGATAGCATGAAAGTATCAAGTGGGTTTCTTTTGAGATTTATATAACCAAAAGTGTAGAACACCTATTGGTTGTAATATTAGTAAGCGATTGAGATAGTAGCATGATATGAGATATTAGAAAAGATTATTTGGTTATGACTTGAGATAGAGTATGATAAGGATAAGTGCATGTTTATGTGATGCCATTATTAGGACGTCTGGCCAACGTGATAATAATCACATGAAAGAACGTGAACTTATCATAGTCATATGATGTCTCGAGGAGTTTTTAAAACAATCTTAATGAAGTTGGAGAGTCAGCTATAGAAGGTCCGGAATTAGTTGAGGCGACGAATGAAAAAGTTACATTTGCTAAGGAAAAAATTAAAGAAGCTAGGTCACGACAAAAGAGCTATGTCGATCGTCATCGAAGAGCATTGGAATTTAAACTTGGGGAGCATGTGTTCATTAAGGTATCTCCGTGTAGAGGTGTTCGAAGGTTTGGTTTGAAATGAACATTAAGTCTGCAATTCGTAGGTCCGTTCGAAATATTAGATCAAGTTGGTGAAGTTTCTTTTCGTTTAGCGTTCCCTCCCCAATCGTTTCATATCCATAATGTATTCCATTTATCTCTTTTAGCGGTTACACTTATCATCTGTTTCACGTCGTTTAGTATCCGTTAGATAAAATTCAGATTGATTTGTCTTTTGTTGAAAAGCCTGAGGCTATTATAGATCTTTAAGAGCGAGTCTTGAGAAAGAAAACCAATAAATGAGGCGGACTGAACATTTCTTTCCACGACAAGTATGTTTCCGTTTTAAGATTCGACTTTAATTTCTAGGACGAAATTGTTTTTTTAGAGAGGAATAATTATAATACCCGAAACTAAATAACAATAACAATAATAATAGTTATTAAGATAGCTATAACCTTAAAAATAAAAGAAACAACTTTGTATCCCTACACAACTGAGAAGTACATATTAGTAACTTATGATTTAAGATTAACCCACCATGTTCAAATTTATTATTTGGTCAAAGAGAAAAATACTTGGTCTTTCACTTTCTTCCTATGCCGTTTTTGTCGACTAGTTAGTGTTACATATTCTAGTATATCATCAGCCACTTTGACTCTCCTTTTTTTTGATAAACAATATTATATTAAAGATTTCATGAACGCGTTACATCGTTGAGCATCCATGGGTCGACTGAGGGTGGCACAAGACCATCATACACTTCATCTACAATATCATATAACCCTCTCCTTGCAAGCTCATGCGCCACTCTATTCCCGTCACGCCGCACAAATGACCAAGAACATGAAGTAAACGAGCAACATAATCGACGTATGTGTCGGAAGAGACCCCTAATATTCAGCAACTCCTTATTGTGTTGGATCGCATCGACAAGAATACTTGAATCCGTTTCCAAAATAACGTTGTTAAATCCCTTTGAAAGAGCCACCTGGATAGCCCACAAAATGGCACGTGCTTCGATTTCAATGACGGAAGTCACGTATGCCACCCGTTTATTTCCCGCCACGAGAACTGTGCCGTTGTGGCCCCTTATCACAAAGCCAATTCCAGCAACGCTATTTATC
The DNA here is from genome assembly GCA_025667525.1 of Glebionis coronaria. Taxonomy (NCBI): domain Eukaryota; kingdom Viridiplantae; phylum Streptophyta; class Magnoliopsida; order Asterales; family Asteraceae; genus Glebionis; species Glebionis coronaria. The sequence continues at coordinate 517,129,138 of CM046880.1, forward strand.
CTATCTATCCCCCATCGGTGTTAATTTTTACCACTCCATTAGTTGGAGGACACCAAAGTACCTGTAGTGGAACATTAGGCATAACAGTATGTCGATGTGCACACTGAATGTTTTGGTTTATGTTTGATCTGAGTTATTTCCGATTTGCAGTTCGCGGGTGTATTTGGTTTTTATCCACATGTAGGTTACAGTTCGGCTCGTGAGTAAGTTATGATTAGCGATTCGATTACGTGTGGTTTCAAATTTCGATCATGTCGTGTCGAAGCTTGGGCTCGTGTTACGCTTGATCTCGGATTGTTTTCGCGATTTCTGTTATATCCATCCTTGTCTAGCCTAGAGGTATTTTTGAACTATAAATCCATTACATAATCATGCACTAATTATAATTGTTACGTTGAGTTTTTGTGTGTATTAAGAAACAACAAAAGTTCTATAAAGTCCCTATTTTTTGCAAAGTCCTTGTGGACTAATCCCCACCATCCAATCCATTTATCATCTAACGGCTCAAATTAAAAAAAAACCCACTCAATCCCTTTTAATAAACGGTTTTATATTCTAACCGTTTCATTTCTCACACTCCATCCTCCATTAACACACACAACCGCGCCTCCATTAACACACACACACAAATCCTCCATTAAAATACACACAATCCGCCGGAAAACACACACACACAATCCGCCAGAAAACACACACACACAATCCGCCGCCATTAAAACACACACGATCCTCCATTAAAACACACACACACCATTGATTCCGATTAGAAACTTTTGATGTTAATATAACCCTAATTAGTTGATTCCGCCATTGATTCCGATGGATATCTGTGCAGAACTGGCTCTGGCTGCTATTAATGCGATTGGTTAGTAAACCCTAACCCTAGTTTTCTGATTATTTATTATTTATTATTTATTATGCTTATTTGTTGATCTGCCTGTTATTAATCAGTTATTAATCAGTTATTTTTTATGGTATCCCTATAATTAATCAGTTGTTATGGTTATTCGTTATGGTTATATGTTGTTAGTGGCGATTACATTTTCAATGTGTAGAAGCATATGTTAAGATGATGGCCTAGGAAAGAAATGAAATGCCGAAATAGTTTAGTATCAGTGGTTAGCTATCGACTGTATGCTAGTTAGCAGCGAATCATTTGTTAGTGGCGACTCTTAATGTTAGTGGCGATTCGTAATGTTAGTGGCGACTCGTAGATTAGTTAGATTATGATTCATTCATATCTGTTTGTTAGCGGCGAGTCATTCATATCTGTTTGTTAGTGGCGCCTCTTAATGTTAGTGGCGCCTCTTAATGTTAGTGGCGACTCGTAGATTAGTTAGATTATGATTCATTCATATCTGTTTGTTAGCGGCGACGCGTAATGTTAAGCTTACTGAATTTTATTCATCTTTTTGTTGCAGAGCTAACAGAAAAGGACAAAAGAAAACGTCATTCATCTTCAAAACGTAAATTTCTACCTAAATTCGAGATTGCCAAACGCAAACCTTCAACTGTTACAAATAAACGTCTAAAAGTGGATGTTTCGCAGGTAAAAGTTTAATAGTGTTTTTAACAGTTATCTGAGCCTGATTCATACATATATTCTGAGCCTGACTCATGCATGAGTCAGGTGACATATGCATGAGTCAGTTGAATCATGCATGTGTCAGGTGACATATGCATGAGTCAGTTGACTCATACATGTGTCACTTGACATAGTCACGTCAAGTTTATATGATCTTTTGAGTTTTATGTGGATTCTCAGGCTGATGTGGATGTTGCGCATGTAAAAGAAGCTGGTGTGGATGTTGCGCATGTTAAAGAAGTTGGTGTGGATGTTGCGCATGTAAAAGAAGCTGGTGTGGATGTTGCGCATGTTAAAGAACCTGGTGTGGATGTTGCGCAGGTAAAAGAAGCTGGTGTGGATGTTGTGCAGGCTTTGATCGTCTTAAAGAAAGTGGTAGTGGCCGTGGCAGTGAGAGCGAGAGTGAGAATGAGACTGAGAGTGGGAGTGGGAGTGGTAGTGGGAGTGGGAGTGGGAGTGAGGGTGGGGATAATGGTGATGGTGGGGGTGATGGTGAGGGTGGGGATGATGGTGAGGGTGGGGATGATGGTGATGGTGGGGGTGATGGTGGCAGTGAGACTGAGAGTGAGAGTCAGAGTGATGGTGATGGTGGGGGTGATGGTGACGGTGGGGGTGATGGTGAGGGTGGGGGTGATGGTCAGGGTGATGGTGAGAGTGAGAGTGATGGTGAGGGTGAGGGTGGGGGTGATGGTGATGGTGAGGGTGGGGGTGATGGTGAGAGTGAGAGTGATGATGAGAAAGTGGACAGTCAACAGGGGTCGGATGATGGGAGTGGGATTCAGGATGATGAGGAGACAAGTGAGGAGGAGATTATTATTACTAAGACTAAAAAGATTGGTAATAAGTCAAGATCTAATTTTCATCCTAAGTTAGATCTTAATAAGGAGCTAACAGAAAAGGTTAAAACATACCCTTCTAAGAAACAGGAGGTTAAAAAGGAAGTGCAAAAGGAGGTCAAGCCTCCTAAAAAAGAGATGGTAAAACAGGAAGTGAAAGGAGGTCAAGCCTCCTAAAAAAGAGATGGTTAAACAGGAAGTGAAAAAGGAGGTTAAACAAGAGTTCAGGCCTTCTAAGAAGCGTAAGGCTGTTAAAAAGGAGGAGGATGATGAAAAGCCTTCAAAGAAGATGAAGGAGGGGAGGAGGGTGATAGTACATTGCCTCTATTTTGTAGGAATGTACCTTCTTCCTTTTTTGAATGTGTCCGTGATGCTAATGTGGCGGGTATAGAAGAATTCATGGAGGAGATTGGTCTTGGTGCATTGTGTATTCGCAAGATAGATAAATTACCTAGTATTTTGGCTAGGTATGTGGTTAAGAAATTTAAACCAGAAACCTACAATCTGGAGCTTACAAATGGTAATATTCATGTCACACCTCAGACAGTAAAAGATATTCTAGGACTTCCTCTTGGTGGTACTAGCATTTATGATTTACCTGAAAGAGAGATGGATGATGAGTTTGTTAGGACATGGATTAAACAGTTTGAGCCAAGGAAGTTGAGAAAAGTCGGTCCAGCTGATATCGCGTTGAAGGTGATTGAAGCGGATAAAATTGACTTTATGTTTAAAGTCAACTTTCTTGAACTTTTTGCGTTGGTTTTTGGGAAAGGTGAAACAATGAATGCTTACCCAAGTTTGATTGCTGTTCGCCGAATTCGTGAAGATACAGATGTTAAGAACATTGATTGGTGTGGGTACATTCATAGGTGTCTTGAAACAAGTAAACTACCGACGACTTTGAATGGCTATTACAACGGACCATTGTGTTTTCTAATTGTAAGTGCATTAATCTGTTTTTTATGTTTTCTGATTTAATTATATATAACATATATGTTTTTCAGATAACAAACATGTTTTTTTTGTTTACATCCTCTGTATTTAGATGCTACCAAGTGTGAGCGGGTTCCAGTTATTCGGTTGAGGCCAGCTATTCAAAGTTGGAACACAAAACTCATGATTAGCCGCCAAACTGTTGAGTTAAATGACGATCTTATGGGAAATTGGAATTGTATGGAGAATGGACTCCGTCTGAAGCGAAACAAAGTGAGGGTTTTGTTTCAAAGCCTGATAGTGTTGGGACTACAAAGCCTGCTAGTGTTGGGACTCCTAAGCCTGATAGTGTGCCTCCTACTGGAAAAATGGTTAGTATTAGCTTATTTTTATGTTTTTATATTTATGCGACAGCCTGACTCATGCATGTGTCGCCTGACTCATGCATGTGTCGCCTGACTCATGCATGTGTCGCCTGACTCATGCATGTGCCGCCTGACTCATGCATGTGTCACTTGACTCATGCATGTGTCATATAAATTTGCAAGTGTTTTTTAAACACTTGTACATTTGAACATTTATGAATTTTCATTTTATATACAGAAAATGTTGAAGGATGTTGAAGAAAAGCTTTCTCTTATATCTAGAGAAAAAATTGAACTTGAAACCATGTTGAAGAATGCCAACACACAGTTTCCCTATGACGAAGATCTTCTAGTGTTGTATGATAGATATAAAGGAGTTTTTGGCGATTCTATTTCGATAGATAATGTTGTTAAACCTGCTGGTAACGAAGATGTTGGTAATGAAAATATAATACTTGATGATAGGTGGATTGATGAGAACATTGATTGGTATGCAGAGGTGATGGATCTTCTTGTTGACATATATCTTAATGTACTTTGTTATATCCTTGTTAGTTTTAAACTTTTTAATAAGTTGGCTTCTCATCACATGACTCATGCAAGAGTCTACATGAGTCCATGAGTTGCCTGACTCATGCATGAGTTGACTGACTCATGCATGAGTTGCCTGACTCATGCATGAGCTCCTGACTCATGCATGAGTTACCTGACTCATGCATGAGTTGCCTGACTCATGCATAAGTCACTAACATTATGTGAGTTAGCATTAAAGTTTTTTTAATATTTCAGGAGGATGCGTATTTTGGGCCTCGGGATCATGAGCCAGTTAATGACGATCCTGTGCATCCTAGCACTCCTAAAAAGGTGGTTGCACGAAAGCAGTTTGCTAAGCGGAGTCCATACTTGCCTTCCCCTTTTATGCATCAGTGTTGTGATACTAGTAAGCTTCATAGGGTTGAGTTTGTTTTGGGTAATTCTTTATTTGCGATGGAAGAAGAAAAATAGTAAGCATATCTTTTTTCTTTTTTCTTTTTGTGAACTTCATGTTTTTAGATTATCATATGATTTATTCTGATTGTGTTCCTTTTTTTTAACGTGTAGTGAAACCATTTTCCGAGCAGAGCCTGTGTATGGTTATGTATTATCAGCTGTTCGATTAAATTTGGAAACATTGACACCAGGGTTGTGGTTAGATGCAAGTGTCGTGATTGTTTGGTTACCATTCTAAATTTTGAGGAGTCACGGAAAGAGAATCCAAAACCAAGAAGAGTTTTTATGCCAACTGGATGTATTGTAAGTTTCACATGAAATATATCTTTTAGATTTTCAATAATTATTATCATTGTTTGGTAATACTGTATTTTTGTTAAACGCAGGTACAAGGGATGATAGACAAATCAATGTCTGATGGTGAACAGTATAAATTGTTTTCAGAAGTCATTTCTGCGTATTTCAAAAATGATGCTGCTTCACTTTCTTTATCCGATACTGAATTGGCATTTTTACGTTCTTTTTTGAATATATTGGCATCAAGTTTTCATCATTTTGAATTTACATATAATACCTTTTTTTGGTTAAAATAGGTTTTCTTTCCAATTTGTGCTTCAAATCATTTTTTTGTTGTTGTTTTATGCCTCAACAAACCTTCATCAATGATTATACTTGATAACATTCATGTTGGAAATCCAAATGCACCGAAGTACAAACGAGTCTGTGATCCTTTGGTAAGTTGTATACTTGATTATTGTCATTACTGTTTTATATGTTTTCACCTTAACTCATGCATGAGTCACTGACTCAAGCATGAGTCAGTGACTCATGCATGAGTCAGTGACTCATACATTGTAAATAACATGTTTCCCCCTAAATTGTTTGTTGTGTAGAAAAAATTATTCGCTAGATATCTCAAAGAAGTTAATCATCCGAAGCACAGTACTGTTTCTAAGCTCAAAGGACGCAATCCGCGTTTGAAATGGACTACTAAGGTTAACCAAGTGGATTGTGGTGTCTTTGCGATGGTACATTTGGAGTCTTATCAGGGTCTTGCTCCTGAAGAATGGGATGTTGCTTTGGTAGAAGAGTCGAGCATACAGGAAACTCTTTTGAAGCGCTTGAGGTACAGGTTTGCAACAAAAATTTTGTTGCACGAGCTCAATTCTGAAAGGCAGAAAATGTTTGATTTGGCTTACAAATTTGAGATGGCACATGATGAGCAAAAAAGGATCTCGATTATTTTGAATGCGATCAATAACAGGGATGTGTGTGATCCTCCTATAAATGCCGAGAGACCTGCAGCCCAGAAAGATGTAACCGAGAAGGCAGCGACCGCGAAGCCAGCAGTTGAGCAAGCAGCCAAGAAACCTGCAGCCGAGAATCCAGCAGTTGAGCAAGCAGCCAAGAAACCTGCAGCTGAGAATCCAGCAGTTGAGCAAGCAGCCAAGAAACCTACAGCCAAGAAACCTACAGCCAAGAAGCCAGCAGTTGAGCAAGCAGCCGTGAAGCCAGTAACTGAGGAGGCAGCAGCCGTGAAGTCAACAGCCGGTCAAGCAGTAACCGAGAAGGCAAATGTTGATGCAACAGTAACCGAGAAACTAGCTGCCAAGAAATACACAAATATTTCAATACACAGATATTTCAAGAGTACTAATATAGGAGTAATCATATTCATAGCATAATCAGATATTCTACAATGGTTTTCAACAGTTCAATAAAAGAAAAATAGAAAATTAAAAACATATATTCAAACAGTTGTTGTACTTGGTTCTCCTTTTTCCTGTGCCTGTTTTTTAGCAACTGCAGCGATCTTCGCTAGTTTTACGATATAGTATGGATTTAGTGGACATGTCATTTTTGTATGCTCGTTTGTCTTCTGTTTACAGTAACCACACGCACGAGGCTGTTTCTTTTTAGCCTTCATAGCTATTTCTCTTGCACTTTTTATACGCAATCCTCTACGACCACCTTTGAGCCTAGCCCGAGTTGGATTTTTAATAAGATTTTTCTTTGGTTCCTCAATTGCATATATATCTTCAATAACGTCCTTTGTTTTCTTTGAAAGGGGCTTAGGCACTAAAACTTGATATTCTTTCTTTATATTATCCAGCTTTTGCACATATTCCGCCAGTTTTTCTGCATCTTTACTCAACCAAAACAAGCACTCGTCTACGTGGAAGTTAGCCTCATTTGTTAGTTTCTGAATTGTTTCATTCTTCTCTCCGTATCTGTTTGTGTTTTTTCTTAATGAAAGCGGTATCAAATTCCTTCTCCAACGCCTTAAAATGTACTTGTCCGGAATTTCTTCAATATCACGGTTCTTGAAAACACAAAATATGTGGCGACAAAGAAAACCATAACGCATAAAATGCCTACAAGTGCACTCAACAAATCCATCTCCAGGATTACGAAGAACCTTAAACATATACCTGAAACATATTAATAAGTGAGCATAACACATATGAGTCACATTGACTCATGCATGAGTCTGCGCGACTCATGCGTGAGTCAGCGTGACTCATGCATGAGTTAGCGTGACTCATGCATGAGTCAGCGTGACTCATGCATGAGTCAGTGTGACTCATGCATGAGTAATTCATGTATCAGTTAAATGTTTCACTAACCTTGTAGGTTATTACTTTGTCTTCTTCCTGTACAACCATCTCTTTTCCTTCTTCTGTATACAGTGTTCTATAAGCACCCGCTCTCGTGTCTCGAACCTTAACCGTCTCAATACCCTCTTCCGTCATAAATTCTTGTATTTGGCATGACCAAATTGATTCTACTATTTCAGCTTGAACCAAGAGAAATATTGTTCTAGTATAAACTTTACGCACATGTTCTTCGATATTTAACTTCGTTTCAGGATTTGGAGCCGCGTCCCATGTTTTGAAGTCCAAAACTTCTTGCTTATGTCTTTGCCTTTCGATTGCCGATTCAAAGAACATCATGAAATTTACTAATGTTGACCCATGATTTGTGAAACTCTTAAAGAATGCATTTTCACTTTCAGATCTTGAAGTAGTTCTCATTAGTCCAAACAGTGGTGAGTCAATAAAATAAGCCGGCAACCACAATTTACGAAGGTCATACATCTTTGTCATCCACTTGTGTGTTTCCAATCCAAAGCGTTCAATAAGTTCAAACCATCTTTTTTGAAACTCTTCTGGCTCAATGAACATATTCCACACAAGTTTGTTGAAACGATCTTTAAAATCAGTTTCCTTGTAAATCTTTTCACATATCTGAAAATGAAGAATGTATGAATGTTAAGATATTTTGATATCATGTATTCACACTGACTCATATATGAGTCATGTGACTCATACATGAGTCATGTGACTCATACATGAGTCATTTGACTCATACATGAGTCATGTGACTCATATATGAGTCATATATATATTTATAACTCATGTATGAGTTATCTGAAAAATAACAAACAACCAGTACCTTTGCTGGGATTTTCTACAAGATATGCCACATGCACAATCTGTGCTTAGATTCTTTCAAAACCGCTTCAGTTGCTCGTTTCATTGCCCCATCTTGATCCGTTACGATCATTTTTGGTTGTTTTTTGTGAGCTGTCATGAATGATGTTAGTAGCCACGTATAAGCTTCTGTATCTTCTCTTAAAAGCAATCCAGAGCCAACATTGACGCACTTTCTATGTTTATCAATCCCAGTGAATGGTACAAAAACCATGTCATACCTGCAAAACAGATACATTAAAAAGATATAATATTTCATACTATGACTCATGTATTAGTCAGTGTGACTTGCATACATGAGTCACGGTGACTCATGTATGAGTCATTGACTCATGCATGAGTCACATGTGATTTATGAGAAAAAGACAACTTACTTATTTGTTCGAAAAGTTGCATCAAAAGATATAATATCTCCAAACTCCTCGTAGTTGCGTTTATCAACTTCGTCTGCCCAAAACATCGCAACTAATACGCTATCTTCAATCTTATACTGAAATGTAAATCCCGGAACAAACTTCATCCTATTTTCCATCTTGTTAATAAGCATTTGTGCATCACTTTCTCCTATAATTGCATTAACATCCCTGATGTGATTCTTAAAATCATCACTAGTGCCATGAACATACTGAGATCCGCCTTTGATGCCAGATAACAAGGTATGTGCCTTTGTTGCGCCAAGTTTCATTGTTGAAGCTCTGACTACAAACAACCTTTCCGTTTGAGTCATCTTTCTTTGTTTCTTCGTTAGATGCTTATATTCTTTAGGAATCATGGGATGATTGTGCTTAGCAACAAACTTAGTCACAACATACTTTTTCCGGACATAATCTAAATCAACTTTTATTTGCGCCATGCAACCTGTTATACGGTGCCTCGTGTGCCTAGTTTGTTTTCCACTACTAACCAATGTGTTGATATTTATATCTTTTATATTCCCATGTCGGTTACACGTGATGTATTTACTTTTTACTTCACCACTTCTATTTCTTTTTTGTGTGTATTTTTTAACTTCAAATCCTGCTTTTTCAGCATAAGCTTCATAAAAGTCAATACTCTCCTCTATCGTTTTAAATTCTTTATCCTCAAGAGGCACGTACTGCTCATCAACATTTGGTTCCCAATATGTCGATCCTCCGGGTAACTCAAAATGAATGTATAAAGTAGGTTTTGGTGAATTATGAGCATCTGTTTCACAATCCAATAAAAGAATAGTTCAGGAATTGTATGAGTCATATATGACTCATATATGAGTCACACTGACTCATGTATGAGTCACACTAACTCAAATATGAGTTATGTGGCTCATCTGTTACATAACTCATGCATGAGTCAGTGTGACTCATGCATGAGTCAACGTGACTCATGCATGAGTCAGTGTGACTCATGCATGAGTCGGCGTGACTCATGCATGAGTCAGTGTGCCTCAGCAACTACATTTTCAGTAACATATCTATTTCTGGTACAAAGTTATTACCTGTATTGGCTTCTACATTTTTTATAACATCAACATCGCCAACCACATTTTCAGCTTCTACATCAGCATCTTCTTCAATAGCATCAGCAAGTACATTTTCGCTAACATCATCAGCAACTTCTACATTTTTTTCTAATATCAGCAACTACATTTACTGGATCATTGTCACTTGATGTGGAGGTTGTGGAACTCGCTGGGAGATGGTCATTTGTTATGGAGGTTGCCGGAAGTTGGATGTTTGTTGTGGAGTTGGCCGTAAAAGCGTCGTTTGTTGTATAAATCGACGGGAAAGGGTTGTTTGTTGTGTAGGTTGCTGGAAATTGTTGGGTTTGTTGTGTAGGGCGGCAAAAACGTGGGTTTCGTATGGAAGTCGCCGGAAAATGGTGGATACGCTGTGGAACTCGCTGGAAAAGGGGTGGGTTTCGTATAGAAGTAGCTGGGAAACGATTGTTTGGTGTGGGTCTTGCCGTAAAATAATGGATTCTTGTGGGGGCTGCCGGAAAAAGGTTGTTTGCAGTAAAGGCCGCCGGAAAAAGGTGGGTTGGTGTGGATGACGCAGGAAGAAGGTTGGTTTGTTGTGGTGGTCGCGGGTAGAAGGTGGGGTTGTTGTGGTGGTCTCCTTAAAAAGGTGGAGGTGGTGGAGGTGGTTGTGGTGGTCGGCCGTTAGGTGGAGGTGGTGGAGGTGGTCGCCGGTTGGAGTGAGGATCGGGTTCCATCACCGGTGGTGGAGGTTGTTGGATGTTTTTTTTTATTTTATTTATAAATAAAGGTAAGTTATAAGAAAGGGGGTTTTAATCACAGCCCTTAGATCATTTAGAGATAAAGGGTGGGGATTTATCCATGGAGACTTTGTTTAATAAGGGAGTGTGGGAGATCTTTTCCCACAATAAGTTAATTATGATTCCCGTGTAAATCTTGTAACTATAAGTTTAAACAATGGAAATTTTTAACACACTCAAGTAAAACTAAAAGTGATCACGTTTTATTATGCGGCATTTCATGTAATCATGTTGATTACATAATTTTTAAGATATAAATAAGAAACGGAGTAACTAGAAAATTATACGAATTTATCTTTTCTTTTTAAAAAAGGAATGATAAGTGGACGAGAACTTTTATTGCATATACATTCTATTCGGTTTCAAATACCATATATAACGACTTCAATGAATAATTGCTAACAACTCTGGGGTGTGCTTAGCACGACCCTAAACCTTTAGTAGTATTAATCAAGGTGTGCTTTTGCGCTGCCAAGGCGTCGTCTAGGCATGAGACGTAGTAGCTTCTCCGCTACGATATACATCATTGCGTGGGCTTTAAGCACGGCGCGACTCAAGACGTTAAATGGTGGGCAAAGGCGCGCAAAATAGCAAGGTGTGACGCTTTTTTTTGTTGTTTTTGCAGAATTTTTGGATTATTTTGTATTTGGACAATTTATTGGGTTATTTAGTATTTGGTCTTTTAAGCTTAAGTGGATTTTGAGTACAAAATTCATAACGGATATAAAGTTTTAACCTTTTATAAACTTTTGCATATAGGCTATATATGATAGCACCTTTTGCAAACTCTTGTACATGAAATATGATATTATTAGGGTATTCCAAAATTTTATATAAAATATTGTCGCTTTTGTCACGCCTTAAAAAACACCATTGCTTTGCCATGACTCCTAAGACTTGAGGATTAGACGAGCTGCCTCGCAACGCGTGACGCTATCTGAAACCTTGATTATAATTGAAGAAATCTGGCTCAGCAAGTGGACATTTTTTTAAGTTTTCACAATGTCAACGAGTGAATTGCTTTTCGAGTCTCCCACATTAAACAAAGGACCACACTGCTTGTCATTTAATTTATTTTCTAGTGGTTGGCTTAAGGAGCGGTTGCTAATGATAACAACTGCCTATGCATACAAATGAGATGGCTAAAACAAATTCACTATCAACCAGTAGATCGTGAACAATATGACAACAAGACAGAGTAGGTTGGGCGGGTTGAGTTAAAAGCCATGAGGTAATCTGTTTAAATTTAATGCTACTAAATGTAGGATTGTATTTGAAATAATGTCTAAATGTAGGATTGATTGCTTTTTTTTTTCTAAAACTAGGATGTACCAACTTTTCTTTTCTAATACTAGGATTATCTCCAAAAAAGAATTTCGACCTTATGTATATTTTACTTTTTTTTAATAAATTTTTTGTTATTTTTACTTAAAAAAAATTAAGCATACTGTATTCCGCCCCCCTAAAATAAATATTTTTCAAATTAGCCTCTCCGCAAAATACGTTCAAGTTCCGTCCCTGATTGCATACACTATTTAAATCAAAAATCTCTTGCCTAACATAAGTATCAAATTAGACACGTTGATTAGGTGACAATATCAAAACTTTAGCAATCAAATATCTCTTATCTAATAACAAAACACTACATGCAATATCAGAAAAGATAACTAACACTCATCAAGAGTGCAAACCTACTTTTAATTCATCCATTGATTTATTTTGATATATGAGAAAAAAATAATTAATCGACCAAAAATAAATTAGGGCTTTAAGTAATTACCTGTTAAGTGATAAATTAACAATGGTAGAATCACCAAGAGGTATGGTGGCTGTTGATCAAGAAGAAGAAAAAAAATGACAAATGGTTTTATATAACAGAGAAAAAAACAGTCGATGTCAGAAGAAAAAGAGGAAAGATGAGTTGTAAACCAATGTATGTTGTCAAGATTTGTAAAAAGTATAATATTTGACCTGAGTCATTTTAATTGCTGTAGGAGAACATAGAAAGACTATTGCCCAACAAAAGTAAATCAGAAGAACAAATCATATAAAACTTCTTTATAAATCAAGTAATGATTAATCAAATCAGGGTTCAAAATATCAACACTTATAATCAGGCTTTCATTTTGAAGATCAGAGGTTGAAGAAGAGTACTACTATTGAGAAGATGGGGCTAGATTGGTCAATACAAATGCTTTCCTTCACAATCCGCCCATATATGGGAGGAAAAATTTGGTAGAAAAAACACTCAAATATTCTTTCCTTTTGCTTACCTTTCTTTTCCTTTCTTCTTTAAAAAAAACTCAAGAACAGAAATATTTTTTTAGTTCCATTCCTTTCTTTTCTGTTCAAATTTAATCTGGAGAACACAGTGTAACATTTATCAAGTCCAAATTGTATCCGTGGCCCAAAACCCACAAAACAAACGGGCCCTAAAAAATTTGGGTACTCGAATGTCGGTTTTAAATTTTACTGTCAAACATTTCTTTGTGGGCTTGGTATACTCACAAAAACATAATATATTAACAAAAAGCAAGTAAATGTTTGAATTTGTAAAGTAACACTAACATTTATTTGTATATGATATTTTATATAATTTTAATAAATAAATATCCACTCAAAAATATATTTTATAAAACAAACTATAATATTGGATTTAAGTTTATTTAGATACCAAACTTTATTCGAATACTAAAGGACTAATCTCCATCCTTCATATCCATTTAAATTCAATGGATAAGATTAGACCCAAAACACATTCTCTCCCACTACTACGAAAAAGCTTATATAGATCACCCTCATATAAAGTGGTTTTGTAAAAAACCGATCTATATAAGAGGAAACAAAGGGATATCTAACAAAAAGATCAAAGATCACTTTTGATAGATCACTTTTTTAAACACCCTATCTATTTAATTAAAATAGGCTGGCTAAACTTACTTTGGAGAAAAACACAAAAAAAATGGAGGGTACACCAAAATATGTTTTAACAAACTAAGCGGGATTTATCCCTCCATTTTTTGATTTTTGACTTTTTCATAAATAAATACACCAAAACCCTACCTACCAATCTCTCTCTTGTTCTTCTCTAATGCAACCGCCGATCATAACCCTACTCACCATTTTCACTGATTTAACTACTGTTCTCATCCCTAAAGTCACAAAATCCATTTCAATAATTAATTAGAAGGTCAATGAGATGGCGGTCATTTGATATCTAGTAATGATAATTGAAAAATATAACAATTTCTAAACGTTACCTTTTGTTTTTGCTATCATATATTGTTTGTTGTTTGTTTGTATGTTAAATTGATGTCTTAAACCACAATAACATATAAAGATTTTTTAAAATCATATCTTTTTTATCGTGTTAAATATTGATGTTTTCGGTGAGTGGGAGTTAAGCTGTGTAAGTTGATCAATTTAAAACTAAACTTCATTCTTGGATTAAAAAAATCCCATGTTTTATGATATGGATTTTTTCGTCTCCTTATCCGAGCTTGTGATTTGATTTGGATTAATAAGTGTATAATAGTTATAATTTGGGGCTTTTGTGATTGTATGACTTATTTTATTTATTATGACATACTAAACTTATATAATCCAAGAACTTTATTAACAATATTAGGTGTTGATTAATGAAGCAGGTAATGAGATCAAAAAGGTTGCTGTTTTAGCAGTCACCAAATCAAGGGCCCTGGAAGTCGTTGAAACTGTTGATTCATACGTTGTTAAAGAAGACACCAAACCCTCTACACTCTAGAACATTGTTTAACGTGTACAATTAGGTATTAACTTGGGTTGTTGCATCAGTAGCAACTTAGAATTTGTGTTGAAACTTTTGCAATAAGTATTCTGCAATTAGTATTTATCTTTAAAACGATAACATAAGATCAATGGCTATTAATGTGGTTATGTTGTTCTGTCTTTTGGCTCTTATTTCTAAATGAAGTGTAACTCCTATTGATGTAGTTGTGTATTCAGGTTCTTATATCCAAATGTAGTCAAGAAATTATGGTAGGAACTCCTTCCTTGTATTTATCGTGGATACCCACGAAATCTGAATCTCTAGTAAGGTAGAACATTCTCACTTTTGGGTCTGTCACAGGAGTACAACTTTCTGTATTACTTTGGTAGATTGGTCCAAAGGTCTAGTGTGTAATGTTGCTAGTTGTGTAGGATTGCAACAATGTCTTTGTTTATTAATGTTTGGCTGCAAGTATGAGTCCAAAAAGATAATGAATACCCAAACTAGGCTTTTGTTTTTCAACGGAGCTAATTCATCAGACTATACCAGTAACACTAACAAATAAAGAGTATCAATTATATAAAGAAGAATAGATTACATACTAGTCCTAGTATCAATAAGTGTTAATGTAAAAAGTGTCAAAGTAGATGGAGTATTGCATAGCCTAAATGTACTAGTAATCCCATCAGGTAGTAGTTTGAGACTTGGAATAGTTCATTATTCTCTTTTACATTAGTAACACCAAAATTCTAAAGGTGTAACATTGTAGTATTATGAAAGGGTGGTTTTCTTTAAAAAATTTATTCAAACAATTAAAATAAAATTCGGGTCAGGTTGTCCCGATAAGATAATATTTCAAAAGAACAACCCTTAAATTTTTTATGCAAGTTCAAAACCCAAAAGAAACACAAAAAAATACATTGTTAATTTTCACGTTGTATAAATAATACCTATGAAATCTTCGTAGAACACCTTTGTTTTGTAACGATTTTAACGAAGTTGACATGTAAGTTTCACTTGTATATACATATTATTTACATAGTTTTGGGTTCGTCCCTTGGCTAGTATAGCTTAGAGGTGA
The DNA here is from genome assembly GCA_025667525.1 of Glebionis coronaria. Lineage (NCBI taxonomy): Eukaryota > Viridiplantae > Streptophyta > Magnoliopsida > Asterales > Asteraceae > Glebionis > Glebionis coronaria. The sequence continues at coordinate 517,144,423 of CM046880.1, forward strand.
TTTTTATGTTCATCTGTTTATAATGTGGTCGACCAGAGTGGTTCGTATCTTACCGTCCAAATCGAAAAGCTTGTAACATTAGCTAAAAAGAAAATTGATGAAATAGATTAAATAGGTTGAGAGTTAATGTATGTTTTTCTCATTCTAGTGTATTTGTGCAGGAAAATGTATGCTACTAGAAAATTTACCATAGTCATAGTGCTGAGCTCAACTCAAATGTATCTACAACCATCAGCTAGGTCATGGTCTCAAGTACTCTTTATTGTATGATTAATCCAAATATTGTAACTTTTGCTGATAACATCTCTCCATATGTTCCAGTTCAGATGTTTTGAGTGGATTTGCAGCGGAGCGAGGGAAGAGTTATTGGAGTTCAAATTATTTTCTTTTTATTCGGGGTAGTTAAATTGTAACATCCCACCCTTATAGGTCAAATGTCACAATACAAACTAAACGCAAGCTGAAGACTTCATTCAATAAATGGTTCAACAAAGTTCATAAGAAATCTAAGGAATAAATAAGTCTAAAGCATAATCGCTTTCGAGCGAAATACATATCCAACCACAAAAGCTTAAACGAAGAAAATTCCAACTTTAAAAGAAACTATAAATAAAATAGGGAAAGCTATCATCAATTTGGTCGACTATAGATCCTAAGCACTCTCCACTCAATACCTAGCTCCCCTCTTATTACCTGCCGCAAAGAAAAGAAAAGCGGCTGAGCTAACAAGCTTAGTGAACAAGTATATAAACAAAATGGATGGATCACATAATCTTCATAAATCGGGCATAGATTTCATATAACATAGGAACTGAACGAAACAGATAGCAAAATAATACATAAGGAAATGCCCATCGAGCTCCTACAATCAAAAGCATATCATATCATAACAAATTGCAGAGTTGCAGCTCCAGATGTACCCTACAAAGTGTGCAATGGGGTGTTGGCACTACACTAAGCCATACACCAAATCATATTCAAATCCTACATATATTAGCCTAGGATGCATCCATACGCCCCTACAAATAAATGAAATCATATATGGCAAAAGTGCATAAAAGAGCACACACATAAATAGGGACGCTGTGGACTGATCACACCGCCACAAATAGTGTCACGTCATTGGTGACACAATGACGTGGCCATGGTACCTCCATGGCTAGTTATCTCGGGCATCAGAACATAACAAAAGGCTCATATAACATATCGAAGAAAACATAATATATCAAACAAAGGTCATGATCAAACATATGAATAAACTTATATCATGGCAATGTCAAATGAAGCGTATATCAAACGAACTTGAAAGGCTTATAAAAAATGGACAGCAAACGGATAACGAATCAAAGGCTATGAAACATATAAATGGATGCCAAAGGTGCAAATAGATATGAAGCAAAGTCATGAGAATCCGTAAAAGAATTGATAAAATATATGTACCTTTAACAAATCAACGCTAGCTTGGCAAACCAAATCGATTTACTCCAACTTCATATTATCTACATGTTTTAAGGAACCAATTATTTCAAAATGTTTATTAATATCAAGTATTATACCTTCTTACTGTATCCTTATTAGTAGTAAGTGAACATTTTACACAAGTGAGATTTAAATTCGAAAGGTATGTGTAGTTTAATTTATTCTAATTTTTTGCTTACCATATTTATATGTGTTGGGAATAAAATGAGCTAAGACACTGGGACGCTGACAAGAGTAACTTGGACGTTGACAAGAGTAAACGAGGCGCTGACTGATGAGCACTGACAAGACATATGGGAAGCGCTGAGAAGAATAAGTCCAACCACTGATAGGAATACTTAGTCTACACGTTTTGTAACTATAGTAAAGATATGTTTAACATTGCATTTTCTATATTTATCTTTACCTAGAATAGTTGGAAGTATATTATTGTACACGACTCCTTATGTTATAAAAGGAGGTCGTAGGGTTTATAGTATATAGATTATTATTCAGTTTTACAACTTTCATTGTAAGCAATTTCGATTATCAATCAAAAGTGAAAGTTTGGTTTACTTCGTTTATTTGTTCTTTATTTTAAGTGTTAATTCCACATAACACTTGGATTGTCTATTACAACAAAGTTTCTCTACGTGTTAAACTTGATTCAATCTCGTTAACACAAAGATAATCGATCTAAGTTTGAGATCAACAAGTGGTATCAGAACGGGTGGCTCTTGATACTAGGAACTAACAAGGTGTTCGAGTCGAAGAATGGTGAAAAAGAAGAAAAACTCGTCTAGGGTTTCTGGTCGAATTTTTCTGCGTAGCCGTTTTCAAACAGCGACATCTCTTTCGTTAACCGTTGGATCGTCGTGAAATTCGCGCTGTAGGTTCTTGACACATGTGTAGTTGTTGTGCTGATTTTTTGTTTTATGGTTTATGTTTCATACAAAACCCTAGATCTAGTAGTGGTTTTGGCAAGGAAGGTATGGTTTATGGCTGTGTGTTTTTGGAAAGAGAGCTAAATATGTACGTTGCTGCTATAGTAATGACTCCATAGTAAGGTTGTGTGGTATGAATAGCTGATAGTAATATATGATCATAGAGCAGATGTAAAAGATTGAAGATTCGTTTTGGTTGCTGGAACACGTTTAAGGAAGAATGAATCGTGGCTGTTATGTTTTGTTCAAGGTTTTTGGTCTTCGTGTAATGTTTCAACAGTAGGCGATTACTTTACTGGATCAAAAGTTCACGTCTGCTCTTGACTTTTAGTTTTCATTAATAATTCATTGTGAAAAGAAGGAATGTGACGTGGGAGAAACAAAGTCAAAAGATGCTCTCAACTTTCCGATTATTTAAACAAGAAAAGAGTATAGGGTCCAATCTTTGTGTATCGGTGATGTTATCATTGATAGGGACGTTTGCGTTTTGTTCCCACAACATGCTCAAAAAGCTGCTGCTCATATTTATGATTGATGTTTCTCATTGGTTAAAAGATATGAGATTACTATTTAAAATAGTTGGATTATGTGGTTCACGTGAGGCTTTTGTCCAAATCGAAGAAGCGAAGTGTGGTCCTATGTCACATGAATTAGTTCGGTGAATAGAAGGGCATAATGTTCAAGGAATGGGACTTTTGATACATTGTTGAAGTTTTCACGTGGGATAAGAGTGGCCCAATGAATAAAGATATTTGATTGTGGCAATATATTCTTGATTTTCATGAAGTCTGAGACGCATTAAAATTACAGAAGGGTATTTCTTTAACCGCTGTCACATATTATTTAGCCACTGACACTTGTGACTCAGCCGCTGACACTTGTAGTCAAGCCACTGACAGCATTGTTCGCAGCCACTAATGGATAGTTTTGGAGCTGTTTGGGTTTTTGGTTGAGTTTTAGCACACAAAACGAGGTTTTTATACACATAGGTACATGGGATCTCATATTTTTTTATAGAATATCTTTATGATATTAATGGCTCGGATATTTTTCGAAGTATATGATTGAGGGGAAGAATTCTTATGATACGATTGATGTTTGAAGTAGATTTTTGCAGGTTTGTGTTCTATTATATCTTCAATCTTTCAGCGGGTTTGAAGATAACTTGTAGGTGCTTTAAGTTGTGACAACGGACTTGATAAAAAGGTAGCAAAGGTATGAGATTTTTCTTAAGACGCTCTATGCTCGTATTTGCTATTGTATGTGCCTCACTTTGTCAGCGTGATGATTCTTATTGTCAAGAGACTACTCATTATAGCCGGGAGTTTTATAATCTACTCATTATAGCCGTGAGTTTTGGAGTCACTTGGATAGTACAAGACATGGAACACAAATTTGGGTTATTGATGAGACTGCTTTTATACATAGTCTCATCGTCCAAATTGGGCTTAAAGTGCATTAAATATCATTAAAAGTGCCAAATATATGCTTGTGTTTGTTGCTTGTGTATTTTAGGTACGGATATTGAGGAAAGGACAAAAGATCACAAGAATCAAATCAAAAACAAACACGGGAAACGAAGTCGCACAAAGAACCGGACCCGAATCATGAATTTCCAAAGAAGTCCTTGAAGATTTGAAGATTGTCAAGAATGGTCCCTCAACTTTTGAAGACTTGTCACTTTAGACACTTGTAAACCTCAATTATTACAAGTTTGGTCCTAAAGTTTCAAGACATGACATTATTAGCCCTTGAAGTATGCATTAAATGCATAAAAAGCCCTTTGAATACTTTTGCAAAAAGGTTTGGTGGCCAAAGTAGGAATAATGAAACTTCATTATAAAGGAATAGTTGATTTTGGCTGTTTGAAAGTTATTTGACAAGCACAAAGGAAGCAAGGGACTGAAACTGCCCAGACAACTAAACTTATAACCTTCAATACCTAGCTGACACGTCACCCACTACTTCAAACCCACCAATCACATCCTCCCATCCTTACACGTCAGACTCCACTCACCCTTTTATTTTTAAAACCAGATTTATTAACTGATTATTGGTGGCAAACAGTTTTTTTAAAAACTTATTAACCCCTAAACGAATCTAACACCCCTAATCCCATATTCATCACCCTTAAACCCTAGACTAATCACAGTTCAAATTGAAATCAAAACAAAGGGTTTTTGTTTGATCACCTCCAGATCTTTAATTACCATCATTGTCACCTAAACCCACACCAAAACTATGATCCCAACACACCCATGTGTTGGGTAGGACCCTCCCCTGCCCCGTCTCTTTCACCTAAACCCTAGGAGGAGACAAAACCAATGGATGGATCGAATTTCTTTGTCCCCAAGCACAAATAAACGTTCAAGATTGTTTCTCAACAACTGGACTTCATTCAGAATCACATGCCACCACTTTTGACCAAGGATTCGAATATTTCAAAGGGCAATTCTGGGAATTACTTGTATTAGGGTTTCAAGTTTCATTATTTTATTTCATTATCCTAGAATGTTCTATTATCACTATAAAAGGAGGATGCAACATGTGCATTTCCCTTTTGTTCCAGATTTTTTTTAAAAAAACTTATGTAATTCCTTTTTAATCTTAATGAAAGTTGGTATTTGGTGTGCAATATAAGTCCTTTTCATTTATCTTAAAAGTTGGTGTTTTGTTAAGAAAATAAATCTGTGTTCCATTTTATCTGTTTAATTTTTGAGTTCAAGTTTTATAAAAAGTAATTCCTTTTTCAAAATTTGAAAAGTTGGTATTTTTAAAAATCTTGTTTCCCAAATCTGTCATTTGTGTTCTTTGTAATTTGTTTGTGTGAATCCTTGTGAGGAGTTCAAGTTCTAAGTTCCTATAGAAGTAGTTGGTTTAAGTTCAGAAAGTTTTCAAGAAAGTTTGTTTTCCAAAATTGGTTTTAAAAAGATTCTAGCTTATTGTTTTTATTCTCAGCTTATTGATTTTATAAGTCTGCTCATAAGCTGATATAAGCTTATGAGCATCAGCTTATAAAAGCCTCCTTAAGTACTTTTTGTCTTGTGTTGTTGTGCAGGGTAACAAGGAAGTAACAAGCTCCCATCATAATCATTCTTTTCTTACCTGTTTGAAGATATTTTTGGCCTTGGGTCCACTTGGATTCCACCAGCAGGCATTCTCTACATTTCATAAGCTACCATAAGCTCTCAAAAGCACAAATAGGAGGCACCAACTTAGGGTAAAAAGGCTTGAACCTCTTTTCAGTTTTTGAGCATATTATGTGAATTGCATGTGATTTTGTGTGCTAGCTGTTAACATGCTGGGGGCTTGATTTATGTTCACCTAGGTTGTTTATGTTGATTTAGGTTCATTTAAATCAGTTAAATTTAGATTTGATAGGATTTGGTTGCTTAAAGTCTATTATCAGAAAAGTTAAGGGTTGTTTGGGATTAGGTCTTTAATCAAGTAATTGTTGATTATTTGGCTTTAAGTCTTCTTAGACACACTCAGTAGGGTAGTGGTAGGTGTCATTAATATCTTTTTTCAATATTGAAAGGTTTTAAACAAGTTTGTGTGTTCAAATTGGTTAAAATGGGTAAAAACATTCAGTAAGTCTATTCTAAAGGAAATTCTTTTGTTTTTGAGCTGAAAACTTGTAGTCTGTTAGAAATCATGTTAACTTAGGATTGTGAGTTGGTTATTTAAGCTCTTGTTAGGTTTTGTGTAAGCCATGACCTGTTGAATCTCATAATTTGACCCATTGCATCAACAAGTATCCACCAGGGCTATATACTCTCATCAGTGACTGCATTTAAGGGATTGTGTGTGATTCTTGGTAGCATACTTGTGTTTTTCTTGCATTGTTGACTCCCCACAACCAACTGGTTGTGGGGGTGCCCCCATTATCCATCAAAAACCAAAGATCACCATCAAACAAGCTCCTCTTGTTCCTTTCTTCATCAGTGAAGAAAACAGATACAATTTGTTTCTTCTATTGTCACTGTAGCACTTGCCAAGTTTTCTAGGCCACGTTTTTGTAGAAATCAGCTTCAATCTTGTGTTATTTAAGTTTTCATTTGTGTTGTTGTGATTAGTTGGGACTGGTTTTAAGTTGTATAAATTAAAAAAAGGTTTTAACAAAAAGAGACTGGCCAGGACTCGAACCTGCGCCATCTCTCCCACACACCAACGTGATAACCAGTTGCCCTAGGGTCTTTGACTGGTTATCTCTTGGTTTAATTAATACTTAAGGTATATTTGGTTTTAGCTTATTCAAACCATCAGCTTAGTAATAAGCTGTTTTCAGCTTATTTGTTTTAGCTTTTCACCAGTTTACGATTTTCCTTTGTTCTTTATTAGGTTTAAGACTTTTTGGCTTAAAAAGTTCATTTTTCACGTGTGTAGTTAATTTATTAGGATTATTTTAAGTTTTAATTTTAGAAAGTAAATACAAAATAGGTAAAAGTGTTTTAAAAATCTGGAAAAATAGTTTTTAAGTTTTTAGTAGTATTTTTGAGGTTTACATCAATTAAAGTTTTCAAATTAACTTATTTTTTATTTCATATGATTTTAGGATTTTTAATCAATTTTAAAAATTAATATAAAATTATTAAAAAGGTTTTGGAAACTTTTGTTTGCATTTTTGTCTTAGTTACATTTTTCTAGATTTTTGGTAATTTTTTAGATTTTTTTTATAAACTTTAGATTTTTAATATTATTTTATTATTATTTTATTATTAAAAATTAAAAGTTAGTTTTTTTTACTTTTTTTCATTTCCTAGTTCAAATACATAAAGTTAGGAGTTTTGCAACTTTTAGAATATTTTCATTGTTCTTGGATTTATTTTTATTATTATTTTAAGTTTTAATAGTTTTTAATTGTTTTAAAATAGTTTTTATTAATTTTAAAATTTTCAAAAATAGTTTTATATTAAGTTAGGTTGTTTTAGAGGTTTACAAAGTGATAAAACGCATTTTGGGATTTTTGATAATTAAATTGATTTTTAGGGCTTTAATTAGCATTAAAAAATCATTATTTAATTAATTAAAAGGTTTGGGTGATTTTTGATTTTTTTGTAAACTCTTAATACATTATTTAGGACTTATTGCAATTTTTTAGGAATTTTTAGAGTAAACTTTTAAATTTGGTGCTTTTACGGTTTTACGTGTACGACCTTTTCGTCGTAGTGTAATCCGTCATCGTAACCGTCATTCTCTTCTTATCCCATTTCTATTTTTCTTTCTCATAACTATATAATCACAAAGTTAATCATTTCATTACACAACACACAAGCCTCCTTGGGAAACGAACTTCTCATTGGTCAATAGTGCTTGGTTTTCCTAAACCGACACTTAATACTTTCCACTATTTTACGCTCTTTTCCTAAAGGGTAGTAAAAAGGCTACATCATTTTGGCGCCGCTGCCGTGGAGGCGTGTTGTGTTTTGATTTGTCAATTGTTGTTTTTATATATAGCCATAATAGTAATTGTATTAGTAGCACTCTACTAATACGTATTATCGGTTTTTTGTTTTTTGTGTGAATACTATTACTATATTGTATACGTAGAACAATAAATTCACAAGTACTCCAAATACGTGAGAAATCACAACCTTGACTTGGGAGGTCATTACCCAATCATTGTATTCGAATCTCAAACCAAAGAAAAAGGCAAAAATAGATAAATACTTTCGTGAAGCTCGATTTTGAAAAATACAAACTATAAGGTGGGTATAAGGCGCATATCATAAAATATATCCTAAGGAAAAAGGCTCTTAAGTGCTTCGCGCCGCCTCGTTTCCCCGCTTGCTTGTGAGTATTTGATTTTGAGAGCTAATCGAGGGTTTTGCCGCCCAAAGTATTATTAAGTATCATATATAGTTACTTGGTTTTATTTGATTAAACCCTCTTGAACGTTTTGGTGTTCCACCAACGTTCTAAAGTCATCGAAGGCGTTCACTTCATGTGATCGTTTTCATTCCTTGAGGCTTCTTTAATCAAGAGATTTGATTAAGGAGGAGATTTGTAGATTTTTGTCTACTTAATACAATTCCAAAATCCAAAAAAAGTAAAAACAATCAAAAATCCAAAAAAATTTAAAAAGTTAAAAACACCAAAATGAATCTTCTTTGCTCATCCCCACGTTGTACGTGACGTTTATGCTTACTCGTAATCAAGCAAGACGTGCACGTAAACGAAAAAACAAAAAGGAGTTAACACCTACTCCTAATCTTTCTAGTGAAGAGACTCCAAGTGAGGAACCTATTGTAGAACAAGGAGCTATCATGGCTAATCGTACTATGATGGAGTTGCTTCAAGCACCTACCGAGGGTTTTGGAGAGGCCATTGTGATTCCCGCCATCCTTGCGGAGAACTTCGAGATCAAGACGGGTTTAATGTCTATGCTTCAAGCCAACAAGTTTCGCGGACACGAAAAAGACAACCCACATTATCACATTAGGCAATTTAATCGTCTCACCGCGACAAGCAAGTTTAAGGATGGACCACACGATGCCATTAAGATGATGTTGTTTCCATACTCGTTAGATGGACCCGCCAAGATATGGCTCGAGAAAAAACCCCCAAATTCGATTTTGACGTGGGGTGATCTCGTTTCTAAGTTTGTAAATCAATTTTTTCCACCATCTAAAACAACACATTTGAAAAACGAGATTTCACGATTTACACAAAGATCTAATGAAAGTTTTTCAATGGCTTGGGAAAGGTTTAAAGAAATGTTACATGAATGTCCACACCATGATTTTTCCGAATTGCATCAAATTGACACTTTTTATAATGGGCTTAATGATCATGAACGAGATTATTTAAATGTCGCCGCGGGTGGTAACTTTTTGTGCAAAATGACCGATGAAGCTTTGAAAATCATTGAGAATAGGTCTAAAGTTTATAGCCCTCGTAACACACCGAGTGTTGCCACTATGGGTTCATCGTCGTCTCGTAACATGAGTGCCTTGAAAGATGAAGCAAATGAGGAGAATCGGTTTTTCGATAGGTTTTCGACTCTTATGACTCATTGGAAAGCACAAGATGCTTTGAATTCCGCTTCGGTTAAGGCGGTTGCCAAGAGTTGTATTTCGTGAGATGGAGCTCATGATTTTTCCGAGTGCATTACCGCGGATGGTAACACTTCGAATGCTTATGTAGCTACGGGAACTTATAACCAAAACGGTCAAGGTTCCCGCCAAAATCAAGCTCCACAAAATCAAAATGCTAACAACTATCGAAACAATAATCAAAGTGGTGCTTATCAAGGAAATCAAAGTAACTACAACAAGGGTAATTATCAAAGTGGAAATGGGCAAATTTCAAACCAAAACCAAAACCGTGATTTTCAAACTACCACACAAGGTTTTCAAAATGATCACACCAAAAATCTTCAAGGAGAATTTTGAATTATGCTAAAGCAAAGGATGCTAAGTTTGATAATATGCAACGTGAAATGGTTAGCTTAAGATCCGAGTTGAAAAACAAGCTTAAAACGAACTTGCTAATGAACTTAAGACTCATGCTAATAAAATGGAAGGAAATGTTCAAAGTCTCCAACAAAATCAACAAAAAATGGAGCAAGGTCAACATGAGATTAAGCAAGAACTGTTAAAAGCGGATGCTAGGCAATCTAAGTTTGAAGATCGAATGGGAAAAATGTTTGAAGCTATCATGTGTAAACCTTCTTCTTCGGGTGGTCTTCCTAGTGATACCATCGTAAACCCGAAAGGAGAATTGAAGGTTATTACTACTCGTAGTGGTAAAAATTTCAAAGAACCCATTTCTCGTCCAAGTACTTCTACGGAGAAGGAAAAAGAGAAAGAACCCGAGGTGGTGGTAGAAAAGGAGCAAATTCCAAGTCCACGAAGTACCGCTCAAACCACACCTACGGTTGAACCAATACCAATAGTGGAACTCGAGATTCCAAGGCCGTTGCCTATGCCTCAACCCACACCACCCTTACCTTACCCTTCAAGACGAAACAAGGAAAAGGCACAAGAACGAAATAATTATCAATTTTAACTTTTTATGAAAATGTTTCGTGACTTGCATTTTAATATAAGTTTTGCCGACGCCTTGGTCATGATGCCTCGATTTGCCGCAAACTTTAAAAGTATGTTGAATAACATAGAGAAATTGCAAAAGTCATCTAGTTGTTCTTCGGTTTTTTTTAGCCGCATACCTCAAAGAGTCGGTGATCCCGGTAAATTTTTAATCCCATGTGCAATACAAGATATGGAGGAATGCTACGCCTTGGCCGATCTTGGTGCTAGTATAAATTTGATGCCTCTTGAGATTTTTAAGTCACTAAATCTTCCTAATCTCACTCCTTCAAGAATGTCAATCGAGATGGCCGATCATTCTACGATTTTAGCTTGTGGAGTAGCCGAGGACGTCTTCGTGAAAGTTGGGAAGTTCTACTATCCCGTGGACTTTATCGTTATTGACATTCCCATCGATCCTAAAGGTCCTCTAATTTTAGGTCGGTCATTTTTGGATACCTCGAGAGCACTTATCGATGTGCATGCTAGGAAGATCACTCTACGTTTCAATGAGGAAGAACTCGTCATAAATGCAACTCAAAACTCCACACTTTCTCATGTGTATTCTATCACGTCTTTGAACAATGTTAATCCTATCAAAAACATTTGTAAAAGAATTTCAAAAAGAGTTTTAGGAGTTGATGATAAAAACGATTTTCCGTCCCCTCCGCCGGTGGAGGTTAAGAGTGTTAAGCCTACGATTCCAATCACGAATGATTCTTCGGATGATGAATATGTTGATCCCGATGGGGAAGTTTTCTTTGTTGACAAACGTTTTGAGAACTTACCGCCACCAAAACCAAAACGGTTTTCAAATGTGAGAATTTTTAGTGTGACTAACATTGCTTTAGAAACACCAAATATTTTTGACATAATCAAGTCGGGTTTTTATAAGGAGAGTTTAAAAGATGAAAAAGGAAAAGATTTTAAATTGGATTTAAAAGATTTTTCTACAATGCTAACTCCGTCATCACCGCGTGTTTTGAGTGCTACAAGCTCGTTTTCTCCTTTTGACGATGCTTTGTGTGGATCAAGTGTGGGGAAGCCCCTTATGTTCCCTCCCCTTTCTCCATCGAGGACGAGATATTTGATCCCGGAATTGCATATAAAGGGAAATCTCGGTCTTCCACCGATGCAGTAAATGGAAAATCTTTCTATTTGATTGGTGCGAGTCTACCTCGAGTAGCTCATGGTTTTTGTGACTTACCCAATGTCCCACCCTTCTATTTTTTCTCATCTATTTTCTTTAAACCCTTTGGGTTTATGTTGACACATGATGAAGTGGCGTTGATTTGTTTTTCCAATGAAAACGAGAACGCCATCTTCGATCCCGGTATTTTGCACCATCAAAGGACTTAGTCCTTAATACCGGTTGTTTTGGGGCCTTGTTTATCATGTAAGCCCCACCAAAAATTGACCATACCATGATTATCCCTAAATGATCACATTTATGGGGGATTCGAGTCGAGCTTTTGACTCGGTTATCAAAAACAAGGTGCCTCGTGGGGGAAACCCATGCTTATCCATGTACATATTATTGCTTTCTAATTAGTTTAATGTGAGGGGATTTGTGCCCTTCCAACCTTTGTTCCGTGGTTGTTTGTGAATTGTGGTTTTTAGATCATGATCTTCACGATTGGATCCTCTCGTGTTCGTTTTATGGGAGCACTCGATCGTTTGCTTTGAAGACTTTCTCAATATCCATATGATATATCCTTTGATGTTCTAACCTTAGGTTTATAGCACACTTCATAAACGGCTTTAAATTTAACGGTTGCACCCTTTCCATGCTAGATTAGGCATTCGACTACGTCTCTAGTATGGGGGTGTTTGCACCCCTAGACTCGAAACATTGAGGACAATGTTTAACTTTAGTATGGGGGGTGAATAGTTACTTTCCGTGCCAAACCTTCACGCTTTCCAAAGTTTATCTTTTTGTTTATCGTTTTTGTTGCAAAATAAGGCTAAAAATGGCCAAATTTTAATTTTTTCTCATGTTTTATAAGTGTTTGAAGACACGAATGTAGGTTTTCCGATGGCGAGAATAAGAGTAATTTTTGACTCGACCGTGCGTGTTGAGCACTTAGCTTTGATTCCTTAACTTCACATTAGGCTAAGTCTCTTAAATGAGGACGAGAAATGATAGGGTTAATTATAAGTTACTATGCTAAACGTAGAGTACTCGTATTCTTTCAAAAACTCATGTGTTCTCGTTGTTTGCTTATTCTCCCTTCGCATGTAAATATTTTTTTCTTAATAAATATTGACTTAGCGGTTTAGTTGGGATTGTTGGGTTTCTAGTCTTTTCTAGTAGCTTCTGTGTAAATAAATTGGGAAGACATTAAGGTATCGCCAGCGTCACGGTTTTGAAGTATTGGCACCCGAATAATCAAAAGCTTCACCCAATAATAAGATTTCAAGTGCTCACCTAAATCAAGCAAACAATTTGAAGCCCCACAAGGCCGAAAAATCTATGCAAAATTGAAAGTGAATCAAGCCTTAATCTTTGAAGCTTTAAAGATCCAAAATTCGCCTTAGCGTGAGGATATACATCTTTGGCTAATAAAACTACCGATGAGGTGGATAATAAAAGGCAAGGCAAGACCGAAGTCATAATAAAAGCTTCATGGCGAAGTTGAATAAAAGATGGAGCTAAACCAAAGATAATAAGGCCCTTCCGTTAGGGGTCGTATAAAAGTCTTGGTAATAAGTCTCATGTTCAAAACCGTTATAAAACCGTGTTTATCGATCCTTCTTGTTGACTTAATTTTTTGACATCGTTGTCTATTAGGAGGGGTTATTGATTTGATGGTCTTGGTTACACCGTTAGGACTCTATTTTTAGACCTAAATCTCTATTATCGCATAAGTCAAACAATGTATCCTCGTGAAACATTCAAGACAAAATAAAATATAAGAGATACAACTTAGGAAATTGGGAGGTTAAGTACGTGATTAGGGCATATGAGTAGTGTTAGCATTACTAACTTATAATGACAATGATCTCGTTGCACGCTTAGCATGGAATCAGGGTGAAAATCGAGGACGATGAAATTATTTCTAACGAAGCATTCACGTGTTCTTATTCTATGAACCTAAACGTCCTATTTTGCGATGAAAATCATACATTATGTCTAAAACGCAAGTAGTAGCATAGTAGTAGTGTAGCTAGTTTATCATTCAATAAAGTGAATAAAAATGAATTTTAGAGGTGCTACGATACTTTATTTTAGCATTGCGTGAGGGCACGACAATGGTTTAGTATGGGGGAGTGATGAGACTACTTTTATACATAGTCTCATCGTCCAAATTGGGATTAAAATGTATTAAATATCATTAAAAATGCCAAATATATGCTTGTGTTTGTTGCTTGTGTATTTTAGGTACGGATATTGAGGAAAGGACAAAAGATCACAAGAATCAAATCAAAAACGAACACGGAAAACGAAGCCGCACAAAGAACCGGACCCGAATCATGAATTTCCAAAGAAGTCCTTGAAGATTTGAAGATTGTCAAGAATGGTCTCTAAAATTTTGAAGACTTGTCACTTTAGACCCTTGTAAACCTCAATTATTACAAGTTTGGTCCTAAAGTTTCAAGACATGACATTATTAGCCTTGAAGGATGCATTAAATGCATAAAAAGCCCTTTGAATACTTTTGCAAAAAGGTTTGGTGGCCAAAGTAGGAATAATGAAACTTCATTATAAAGGGATAGTTGATTTTGGCTGTTTGAAAGTTATTTGACAAGCACAAAGGAAGCAAGTGACTGAAACTGCCCAGAAAACTAAACTTATAACCTCCAATACCTAGCTGACACGTCACCCACTACTTCAAACCCACCAATCACATCCTCCCATCCTTACACGTCAGACTCCACTCACCCTTTTATTTTTAAAACCGGATTTATTAACTGATTTTTGGTGGCAAACAGTTTTTTTAAAAACTTATTAACCCCTAAACGAATCTAACACCCCTAATCCCATATTCATCACCCTTAAACCCTAGACTAATCCCAGTTCAAATTGAAATCAAAACAAAGGGTTTTTGTTTGATCACCTCCAGATCTTTAATTACCATTATTGTTACCTAAACCCACACCAAAACCATGATCCCAACACACCCATGTGTTGGGTAGGACCCTCCCCTGCCCCGTCTCTTTCACCTAAACCCTAGGAGGAGACAAAACCAATGGATGGATCAAATTTCTTTGTCCCCAAGCACATGCCACCACTTTTGACCAAGGATTCGAATATTTCAAAGGGCAATTCTGGGAATTACTTGTATTAGGGTTTCAAGTTTCATTATTTTATTTCATTAGCCTAGAATGTTCTATTATCACTATAAAAGGAGGATGCAACATGTGCATTTCCCTTTTGTTCCAGATTTTTTTTAAAAAACTTGTGTAATTCCTTTTTAATCTTAATGAAAGTTGGTATTTGGTGTGCAATATAATTCCTTTTCATTTATCTTAAAAGTTGGTGTTTTGTTAAGAAAATAAATCTGTGTTCCATTTTATCCGTTTAATTTTTGAGTTCAAGTTTTATAAAAAGTAATTCCTTTTTCAAAATTTGAAAAGTTGGTATTTTTAAAAATCTTGTTTCCCAAATCTGTCATTTGTGTTCTTTGTAATTTGTTTGTGTGAATCCTTGTGAGGAGTTCAAGTTCTAAGTTCCTATTGAAGTAATTGGTTTAAGTTCAGAAAGTTTTCAAGAAAGTTTGTTTTCCAAAATTGGTTTTAAAAAGATTCTGGCTGATTGTTTTTATTCTCAACTTATTGCTTTTATAAGCCGGCTCATAAGATGATATAAGCTTATGAGCATCAGCTTATAAAAGCCTTAAGTACTTTTTGTCTTGTGTTGTTGTGCAGGGGTAACAAGGATGTAACAAGCTCCCATCATAATCATTCTTTTCTTACATGTTTGAAGATATTTTTGGCCTTGGGTCCACTTGGATTCCACCAGCAGGCATTCTCTACATTTCATAAGCTACCATAAGCTCTCAAAAGCACAAATAGGAGGCACCAACTTAGGGTAAAAAGGCTTGAACCTCTTTTCAGTTTTTGAGCATATTATGTGTATGTGATTTTGTGTGCTAGCTGTTAACATGCTGGTTTAGGGCTTGATTTATATTCACCTAGGTTGTTTATGTTGATTTAGGTTCATTTAAATCAGTTAAATTTAGATTTGATAGGATTTGGTTGCTTAAAGTCTATTATCAGAAAAGTTAAGGGTTGTTTGGGATTAGATCTTTAAGCAAGTAATTGTTGATTATTTGGCTTTAAGTCTGCTTAGACACACTCAGTAGGGTAGTGGTAGGTGTCATTAATATCTTGTTTCAGTATTGAAAGGTTTTAAACAAGTTTGTGTGTTCAAATTGGTTAAAATGGGTAAAAACATTCAGTAAGTCTATTCTAAAGGAAATTCTTTTGTTTTTGAGCTGAAAACTTGTAGCCTGTTAGAAATCATGTTAACTTAGGATTGTGAGTTAGTTATTTAAGCTCTTGTTAGGTTTTGTGTAAGCCATGGCCTGTTGAATCTCATAATTTGACCCATTGCATCAACAAGTATCCACCAGGGCTATATACTCTCATCAGTAACTGCATTTAAGGGATTGTGTGTGATTCTTGGTAGCATACTTGTGTTTTTCTTGCATTGTTGACTCCCCACAACCCAACTGGTTGTGGGGGTGCCCCCATTATCCATTAAAAACCAAAGATCACAATCAAAGCTCCTCTTGTTCCTTTCTTCATCAGTGAAGAAAACAGATACAATTTGTTTCTTCTATTGTCACTGTAGCACTTGGCAAGTTTTCTAGGCCACGTTTTTTGTGGAAATCAGCTTCAATCTTGTGTTATTTAAGTTTTCATTTGTGTTGTTGTGATTAGTTGGGACTGGTTTTAAGTTGTATAAATTAAAAAAAAGGTTTTGAACAAAAAGAAACTGGCCAGGACTCGAACCTACGCCATCTCTCCCACACACCAACGTGATAACCAGTTGCCCTAGGGTCTTTGACTGGTTATCTCTTAGTTTAATTAATACTTAAGGTATATTTGGTTTTAGCTTATTCAAACCATCAGCTTAGTAATAAGCTGTTTTCAGCTTATTTGTTTTAGCTTTTCACCAGTTTACGATTTTCCTTTGTTCTTTATTAGGTTTAAGACTTTTTGGCTTAAAAAGTTTATTTTCACGTGTGTAGTTAATTTATTAGGATTATTTTAAGTTTTAATTTTATAAAGTAAAAAAAAAATAGGTAAAAGTGTTTTAAAAATCTGGAAAAATAGTTTTTAAGTTTTTAGTAGTATTTTTTAGGTTTACATCAATTAAAGTTTTCAAATTAACTTACTTTTGATTTTATATGATTTTAGGATTTTTAATCAACTTTAAAATTTAATATAAAATTATTAAAAAGGTTTTGGAAACTTTTGTTTTCATTTTTGTCTTAGTTACATTTTTCTAGATTTTTGGTATTTTTTTAGAATTTTTTTATAAACTTTTGATTTTTAATATTATTTTATTATTATTTTATTATTAAAAATTAAAAGTTAGTTTTTTTACTTTTTTTCATTTTTTCTAGTTCAAATACATAATGTTTGGAGTTTTGCAACTTTTAGAATATTTTCATTGTCCTTAGATTTATTTTTATAATTATTTTAAGTTTTAATAGTTTTTAATTGTTTTAAAATAGTTTTTATTAATTTTAAAATTTTCAAAAATAGTTTTAAATTAAGTTAGGTTTTTTTAGAGGTTTACAAAGTGATAAAACTCATTTTGGGCGTTTTGATAATTAAATTGATTTTTAGGGCTTTAATTAGCATTAAAAAATCATTATTTAATTAATTAAAAGGTTTGGGTGATTTTTGATTTTTTTGTAAACTCTTAATACATTATTTAGGATTTATTGCAATTTTTTAGGAATTTTTAGAGTAAATTTTTAAATTTGGTGCTTTTACAGTTTTACGTGTACGACCTTTTCGTCTTAGTGTAATCCGTCATCGTAACCGTCATTCTCTTCTTATCCCATTTCTATTTTTCTTTCTCATAACAATATAATCACAAAGGTAATCATTTCATTACACAACACACAAGCCTCCTTGGGAAACGAACTTCTCATTGGTCATTAGTGCTTGGTTTTCCTAAACCGACACTTAATACTTTTCACTATTTTACGCTCTTTTCCTAAAGGGTAGTAAAAAGGCTACATCAGTTATGCTACTTCTACATCAAGAATATTGTATTTTTTTCTTCAAGGTCATTACACAGAGTCTACATAGGGAGAGTCTTCAAGATTGCATACTTTTTCACAGTCCCCTTGATGTGTCAAAAAGGGGAAGATGTGCTATACTTAAGGGGAAGCTTCTTGGAGATCATGTACCACCTATAAAGGATTTGTGCTTAAGGGGAAGTGTTTTGACATCATCAACTAGGGGAAGATTGTTGGGTCAAAATATAGAGTTGATAATGTCAAAATACTAACACAAGGACTAAATCTTACAAAAGACAATTCTACAAGCTGGTGGAAAAACTTTGTAGAAAATCATAACAAAAGAATAGAAGATTTAGTTATCTAGTAATTATCTTCCTATGTAAGTCTTTATTTTCTAGTATATAAAGAAAATAACTGACGTAGGTTTTACATAATATTCTTACAATGTAAACTTAAAGTGTGTGTGTGTACTAGGCGTGGGATTCAATGTATACACGCCTAGTGGTTGTTTGTTAATGAATAATACAAGCAATCGTTGGGAGAAATCCATCTTGTTGTTTAAACACATTGTTTCATGATTATTGTTCTCTTCCGCTATAAATTATATCATATGAACAATGATTATGCCTAGTAGCTAAAAGATCCGTGAATCTTAGGATTCCATAATATGTTGTGGTGATTGTATAACGGACCGTAGTAATTATATAATGTTATGAGTTTATCCACTTAACTTAAATAGCAAGATACCAATTATGGTTTCATTCAAAAAACGTTATAGAAGTCATGTTTATTTTATATTATCTAGTAAAAATCACTCGTGCATTTATTTTAACTCGAGACTTCCGAAACTCATACTTCATATGAATTTGGATTGAATAAAATATTCCTTTACTAAGGTTGTTAAAAGCAAAAAAACAATATTAAGTGTTTATAGACTATCGAGATGCTTAATTCCCGCTGTAAAAGGTGAAGCTTGACTGTCATGATAGACAAACGTTTGCTTACGAGGAGTGTGAAAAATAACCGAACCAAAAGCTCATACTTTACTACCATACACGAATCTGGTTGGACACATTTTTTGATACTTCTAAACCACGAATGAAACTTAATCAAACTTTACATTTTCAACATATTCAAGAGTGAAACATTAAAAATATATGTTATACTTCATAAATAATAATTATGGTATTCTATGTTTAATAATCCATGTAAGTTAAACTTTCTTTTTTATAGTAGACATATTACCTTATAGATATATGAGATCTAGTTTTAACACAGATATACTACTAACCTCCTTACGTCTATATATGTCTTACATTCAATTGTGACCTTCTTGAGATATCTTTCTTAATGCACACAAAAACTCAACGTAACAATTCGAATTAATGCATGATTATGTAATGGATTTATAGTTCAAAAATACCTCTAGGGTAGACAAGGATGGATATAATAGAAAGCGCGAAACCAATCCGAGATCAAACGCAACAAGAGCCCAAGCTTCGACACAACATGATCGAAATTCGAAACCACACGTAATCGAATCGCTAATCATAACTTACTCACGAGCCGAACTGTAACCTACATGTGGATCAAAACCAAATACACCCGAGAACCGCAAATTGGAAATAACTCAGACCAAACACAAACCAAAACTTTCAGTGTGCACACAAACAGAAGCCCAAACGAGATCAAATGCCAAAGTGACTCCAACTTAGGTTCTGCTACTCTCGAGCCTGCTTACTAGCAATCAGAATAAAAGTGACTAGTTTAGGTTTGTTTAGTGATTTTTATAAGATCCTAAAGAGAGTCAAAGTGGCTGATGATATAATAGAATATGTAAAACTAACTCGTCGACAAAACCGGCATAGGAAAAAAGTGAAAGACCGATTATTATGCTCTTTGACCAAATAATAAATTTGAACGTGGTGGGTTAATCTTAAATCATAAGTTACTAATATGTAATTCAAATAATAAATTTGAATGTTGTTTCTTTTATTTTTAAGGTTATATCTATCTTAATTATTATTATTATTGTTAATAAATTTATGTTTCGGGTATTATAATTATTCCTCTCTAAAAAAACAATTTCGTCCTCGAAATTAAAGTCAAATCTTAAAACAGAAACATACTTGTCGTGGAAAGAAATGTTCAGTCCGCATGATTTATTGGTTTTCTTTCTCAAGACTCGCTCTTAACGATCTATAATAGCCTCAGGCTTTTCAACAAAAGACAAATAAATCTGAATGATATCTAATAGATACTAAACGACATGAAACACATGATAAGTGTAACCGCTGAAAGAGACAAATGGAACACATTATGGACATGAAACAATTGGGGAGGGTACGCTAAACGAAAAGAAACTTCACCAACTCGATCTAATATTTCGAACGGACCTACGAATTGCAGACTTAATGTTCATTTCAAACCAAACCGTCAAACACCCCTACACGGAGATACCTTAAGGAACACATGCTCCCCGGGTTTAAATTCCAAGGCTCTTCGATGACGATCGGCATAGCTCTTTTGTTGTGACCTAGCTTCTTTAATTTTTTCCTTAGCAATTGTAACTTTTTCATTCTTCGCCTCAACTAATTCCAGACCTTCTATAACTGACTCTCCAACTTCATTAAGATTGTTTTAAAAACTCCTCGAGACATCATATGACTCCGATAAGTTCACATTCTTTCATGTAATTATTATCACGTTGGCCAAACGTCATAATAATGGCATCACATAAACATGCACTTATCCTTATCATACTCTATCTCAAGTCATAACCAAATAATCCTATCTAATATCTCATATCATGCTACTATCTTAATCGCTTACTAATATTACAACCAATAGGTGTTCTACACTTTTGGTTATATAAATCTCAAAAGAAACCCCTTGATACTTTCATGCTATCTATTATTCTGAGCAAGCTCAACTAAACACAAGTTTTCGTCCTTATTTCATATCTTGTAAAGTCTAAATAGTTGAATAGTATGTTCAATTTGATAATCAATCTTAGGGTGAAACCAAGTACTAAACTTAAGTCTACCTCCCCAAACATTCTGTAAACCTTCCAAAAAATATGAAGTGAAACACGGATTTCTAACTGACACAATTGATGCATGTGTCCAATTTAATCGAAAGATCTCTTGCTAAAAAATCTGTACTAAACTTGCTAACAGAGTACCCTCGCTAAATAGGCAAAGATTGAGCCGAATGAGTCAACTGATAAACCATAACCCAAATTGCATTCTTGTTCTTAAATGTGCGAGGGAACCACGTTACAAATTCCATTGATATTAAATCCCAATTCTAAGTTGAATTATCTATGAAGAAGACTACTTACATGTTGATGTATAGTCTTAATTTGTTGACACGTCAAACACTTTTAACAATTTTAGCCACATCATGTTTCATACAATTCCGCCAACACATCCACACATCTAGTTCAAGTCTCTATAATGAATAGATAAAGGAGAATCGTGTGCCTCAATAGAAACAACTTCTTGAAGAGAGGAGTCTCCAAGAACACATAATCTATTACCATAACATATCTCACCATGATCGTCCTCCCAAAATTCTTATTGTTTACCCACTTTTAACTTTCAAACAAATACTATAATTTTCCATCTTGCTTTTGGGCTTCCTTGATCCGCAAAATGAGGTTAGCTTCAATCTTAAGGCTAACTATAAAACTTTTAGAACCACCAATGCATAAATCAACCTTCATGAGCTTCAAATCTGTGATTATCTCTTGCAAAATTTTGAGACTAGCCAACGTTCCAAAGTTCTTTCTACTAAGTGCATCTGCCACCACATTCGCCTTGCTGGGATGATACTCAATATTTACAGCATAAGCCTTGAGAAGTTACAACCAACGTATTTGCCTTATATTCAACTATTTCTAGGTAAAGATATATTTAAGGCTCTTAGATTGGTAAAGATATCACAAGTTTCCCTATACAAATAATGCCTCCAAATATTAATAGCAAAAAACACAACTACCAACTCCAAGTCATGTGCTGGATAATTCTATTCATAAGGTTTAAACTGCCTCGAAGCATAAGCGATAATCTTCCCATGTTGCATAAGGACGCAACCAAGACCTTTGTTCGATGCATCACTATAAATTTGGTATCCACCATTTCCAGAAGGAAGAGTAAGTATGTGAGAAGAAACTTATCACTTTTTTCAGATCTTCAAACTCCCGTCTCTCGCTCATCATTCAATAAAAACTCTTCTCCTTTACGCATAAGTTTCATCAAAGGTAAAGCAAGAAGTGAAAACCCGCAAGCCTCAGAAAACTTCTAACCTTGATCATCGTCGTCGATCTCGGCCATTTAGTGATAGCCTCAACCTTAGCAGGATCCACCGTAATGCCATCTGTCGATACAATATGACCCAAGAATGCCACTTACGCCAACCAAAACTCACACTTTGAGAGTTTATCATAGAGCTTCTTTTGACGCAAGGTTTCTGATACGATACGAAGATGATCCCCATGCTCCTCCTTCGCCTTTGAATACACCAAAATATCATGAATGAATACTATGACAAATTTGTCCAAGTACTCATGAAATACATGATTTATCAAATCCATAAAAACATCCAGAGCATTAGTCAACCCAAACGGCATCACAAGAAACTCATAATGACCATAACAAGTGTGAAAGGCTGTTTTTGAAACATCTTGCTCCTTTGCACGTAACTGATGATAACCGAACTCAAATCAAACTTTGAGAAGAACTTTGCACTGTGAATTTGATCAAATAAATCTTCGAATCGAGGGAGTGGGTACCGGTTTCTTATTGTAATCCGATTCATCTCTCTATAATCAATACATAGCCTCATACTTCCATTCTTCTTCTTTACAAATAATCTAGTGCGCCCATGGAGATAAACTTGGTCGACTAAAACCACGTTCGAGAAGTTCTTAGAGTTGATATTTTAGTTCTTTCAATTTGATGGGTTCCATTCTTTACGGAGCTTTAGAAATAGGTTCAGCACTAGGAATCAATTCAATAGGGAATTTGACTTCACGCTCGGATGGTAATCCTGGCAGCTCATCAAGAAATACATAAAGAAAATTTTGTACTACTGGATTCCTCCTCAAGTTGAGGTCCATCCAAGGAAGTGTGTTTAATCGATGCTAAGAAACCGTCACAACCGTGAGAAATTAACATTCGAGCTATAAGAGCTGAAATGAATTTAATTGATTTACCAGGTCGAGAACCATGGTATATGAATTCAGGATTGTTTAAATCGCCAAAGATGACACGTTTCATATGACAGTCAATAGTAGCTTGATGCTCAATCAACTAATCCCAAATGAGAAAAATATTGAATCGCGCCTATCTAAAGGAACCAAATTAGTAGAACAAAGATATATCCCCCATATGTAATAGACAACAACTTTAAATCGCGGATAATAACCGAAATACATCTCACTGACGTATGAAGCGATAACTCGAGATCTAATAGGGTAAAAGGGACCCTAACATGTTTAGAAAATAAATAGCCCCACAGAATGGGGTGAACGAGTAGCAAATGATCTAAACACATCGCGACTGTACATATAAGTGTTTCGAGAACGGATGAAAAACCATATAAATGACAGAAAAACGAATCAACAAAAGCAACTAGAGTTTCCGGAAGAAACGCGAAAGAATGAGATGAAGCCTAATAGTTTACTCAATCCTCACAGGTCATAACATAAGTTCTACAGGTCGAACCTAGAGCTTTGATACCATAACGGTAACATCCCACCTTTACAGGTCAAATGTCTCACTACAAACTAAATGCAATCATAACACTTTATTCAATAGATGGTTCAAAAAAGTTCATAAGAAATCTAAGGAATAAATAAGTCTAAAGCATAATCTCTTTCGAGCGAAACACAAATCCAACCTCAAAAGTTTAAACGAAGAAAATTCCAATGTCAAAGTCTAAGCAACTATAAATAAAATACGAAAAGCTATCATCAAATTGATCCACTATAGCTCCTAAGCATTCTCCACTTAATACCCAGCTTCCCTCTTATTACCTTCCGCGGAGAAAAGAAAAGCGGCTGAGCTAACAAGCTCAGTGAACAAATATATAAACAAAATGGATGGATCACATATGAATGAGTAAAGGAATAGAATCATCATAAATCGAGTAGAGGTTCCATATATCATAAGAACTGAACGAAACAGATAGCAAAACAATACATAAGGAAATACCCACCGAGCTCCTACAATCAAAAGCATATCATATGGTAACAAATTGTACATTAGAGCTGCAGCTCCTGATGTACCCTACACATTGTGCAATGGAGGTGTTAGCACTACACTAAGCCATGCACCAAATCATATTCAAATGCTATATATATTAGCCTAGGATGCATCCATACGCTCCTATAATCAAATCAAATCATATATGGCCAAAGTGCATAGAAGAGCACACACATAAATAGGGACGTTGTGGGCTGATCACACCGCCACAGATAGTGTCACGTTATTGGTGCCACAATGGGGCGGCTATCGTACCTCCATGGCTAGTTATCCCGGGCATCAGAACATTACAAAAGGCTCATATAACATATCGAAGCAAACATAATATATCCAACAAAGGTAATGATCAAACATACGAATAAACTCATATCATGACAATGTCAAATGAAGCATATACCAAACGAATTCGAAAGGCTTATATCAAAACGGATAGCAAACGGATAACGAATCACAGGCTATAAAATATATAAAAGGATGGTATTTGGCGGAACCATCTTAAGTCCATGTACCTTTTTGGTACCGAGCCTGCCACCCAACATATAAAAGGATTACAAAGGTGAAAATAAATACGGAGCAAAGTCATGAGAATCCTTAAAAGTATTGATAGAATATTTGTACCTTAAACAAATCAACGCTAGCTTGGCAAACCAAATCGATTTACTCTAACTTCAGATTATCTACATGTTTTAAGGAACCAATTATTTCAAAAAGTTTCTATATTAATATCAAGTATTATACCTTCTTACTACATCCTTTTTAGTAGTAAGTGAACATTTTACACAAGTGAGATTCATATTCGAAAGGTATGTGTAGTTTATTCTAATTATTTGTTTACCATATTTATATGTTGTAGTCATTGTATAACCGTAGTAATTATATAGGGAATTGATACGTACACATATGAATTTGATACATAAACATAAATGAAATTATAATTTGACCATTATGCCCTCTATTATATTGTAGTTATTGCTTGACTTTTCTTAAGTTAAAATTTTGCGAATTGCTTCTACCTGAACGACGTCCTCAATTTTGTATGATCTGATAACTGTAAATTAAAAAATCGGCTCAATAATGCCACATGTGTAATGTCAATTCTTTTCATGAGGGTAATAAATTAAAATGAACACTAATATATGTTTAGTAAAGATTAAGAAAATATTTAACCTATACTCCAAAAGGTAAATTAATTCATAATGTATCTTATAACACTTGTGGTATGTAACAAAAAAAACTCATTTCACAGGAACTACTTGTCATGAATGAGCAAGTATGGATACCAATGCGAGGACAACTCCCGTACACAACATGAAATCTAAATGGTGAAACAGTACGTAAATATCAAATTCCAGTTTGGGATTATAACCTTGATGACTAACTACACTATATAACAATTCATATATTTAAACATTGAAATACTAAACCACAAAAAATAACCCATGTATGAAAAACTCAGTTACATGCTTCTATACACATAACTGATGCAATTATGAACATAAGAATTACACAAATGCAACCGTTCTGATTTTAACCACAAAGAAGCAATCATAGCAAAGTATCTTTCAAATATAAACTTGAAAGCTACATTCGATCAAAGAAGATGTTGTGCTCCATTTTCATTTTTCTCCGATTAAGTGTTGTATATTTCGGTAAGAACCACTTAGGCCACACATCAATGTGACATATTCTGTCTTTTTTCGAATCACGAATAATAGCCCATATCCTTTAGCATAATAAACTTCTCATACGCTCTTTGGTAAATGATAGGTGTAAAAACACCCATCTTTTTACCACTTACTATAATAATAAACAAGCCAAAACGTGTATTTTATGTCATAAAAGTCAGAATTATGCGTGGTTTGTGTTTTTATTGTGTTTTAGGACCAAAAGATGAAAAATGAAGAAAACACGGGCTTTCACGGCCTTTTATCAATGAAAACGAGAAAAGACGAAGTCAAAAGATCAAGAATGCAAAAAGAACAGAAGTCCAAGACCAATTCTGAAGATTTATCGAAGAAAAAGTCTAAAGACAGAAGTTTAATGAAGTCGAAGAACCAAGTCTAATTAAAGAAGAAAATTATAAGACGAGTTTAATTTATATCGACAAATCCCGAGACGACGTTGAGAAAGACAAAGAATTAAAAGACGGGAAAGAAGAAAGAAAGAGGAGAGCATCAACATTTCCTCCTCCTATATATAGTCCTTAAACACTTCATTAGAAAGTAGTAGATTTTAGTTTTAATTTTTGTAAGGTAAGTAGGAGTAGATTAATATACTTTCTCTCTCTAGTTTTTCTTAATGTTTTTCAAGCTTTCTCTTTAATCTTGTGTCAAATCTTTGATCTTTAATCCTTTTAATTCAAGTTTCTAATCATTCTCAGTCTTCTCTTCTTGTTTTTAAATATCTTGTTTTGTTTGATTAATCTTAAAGTTTTCATCTTTATGCTTATTTTGATAAAAGTTCTTATTTTTCCATTGCTCTTATCAAATTCATACGTTTGATATTCTTATCTTCTTTGTGCTTGTTGCTTATTTTGTGTCTAGCTTATTTTCGTTTAAGTGTTTTTAAAAGTTTCATCTTTTTAAAGTTCAATCTTTCTCTCTTTTAGTTCGTTTTATAAACTTTGCTTATTTTGTGTCTTGAAAGTTTTTAAATATGTGCTTATTTACTTCTACTTATTATTGTTTTTATTAAGTTTTAGTTAATTGCTTATTGTCAAAGTGCTTATTTGGTCTTTGCTTATTTGTTTCTTTTGTTTCTTTTCTTTCCATCGTAATTGGCAAGGGTTTCTACATTTCGACAACTTGTTGTGATTGCAATAACCCTTAGGGTTTCTACATTGCGATCAAGATTGCGATAGCCCCTTATTCCGATCGTGGATTGCGATCGCTCATTGCGATCGTGGATTACGATCGCTCATTGCGATCGTGGATTGCGACGCAAATTAAGGTATATTGCGAGGGAACTTTGCCCAAATTACGTTTGCCACATTGCGATGGGAGGAACATTGCGATGGGATGAGTATTGCGATGAGCATTGCGATAGCAATGACATTGCGATAGTGTAACATTGCGACAGCTTGTGTGATATTGTGATAGCTTTTGCTATTGCGATAGCTTCCATCGCAATCCTTTGTTTATTTTATTTAGTTGTTTTCTTTTTCAAGTTTATTTCTTTCCCGCCATTTTTCTTAAAGTGTTATTTTAATTGTTTTACTTTATTTTAATTTTCAAGTTTGCATTTTTATTTAAAATTTTCAAAATTTACTTTTAAAGTTTAATTTTTTCGTCATTTATTTTTAAGTTTTAATTTTTAGTTTTAATTTTTGAGCTTCCACTTTACTTAACAACATTTACATTTTCATTTTACTTTAGTTTAAAATAGATAACCTTTTTCCTTTATATTCCACCAAGAACGATTGAGTCACACTTTAAACAAGTTAGACAAATGGAAAAGACTGGTTTCAACGAATCTTTTTTATACGAGAAAATCTCTTGTATTAAATGGCGCCGCTGCCGGCTCTTTTCGTGAAGATTAACGGTTTATTATCAGAGACGCGTTGGATTTTGGGATTCGTTCACCCTTGAACGTTATTTTTCTTGTCTAATTTTCAAAAATTTTCAAAAATCCTAAATAAATATATAAAATTTTCAAAAAAACCAAAAAAATAGAAAAACATAAAAAAACCAAAAATATTTCTTGTCTATCTTTCTTTTCCTTTTTAGGTGTGTATGCGTACCCGTGCTCGTAAGAAGAAAACAACTCAAGCCGAAGTCAAAACTCAACCTATTGTCACCATGGACAATCGACCAATGATCAAGCTTTTGCAATCGCACGTAGAGGGCAACACTGATGCTATTGTCATACCCGAGATTGGAGCCAACAACTTTGAGCTCAAATCCGGCTTCATTCAAATGGTCTCTGCTCAACCATTCTTGGGGCGTACACTTGATGATCCTCATGACCATATCAAAAGGTTTCTTCAACTCACTAATACGGTCAAGTTTAATGGGGTTTCACAAGAGGTAATTCGCTTGCAACTTTTTCCTTTCTCCCTAGAGGGACAAGCCCAACATTAGCTTGATAAGGAACTACCACAAAGTATTCTTGCATGGTTGGATTTAGAGACCAAATTCATCAACTACTTTTTCCCACCCTCACGTACTACCGCTTTGCGAAATGAAATCATTAACTTTGAACAAAAGTACGGTGAGACATTTAGTGAATCTTGGGACCGTTTTAAGGAACTTTTAAGAAAGTGGCCACAACATGGTTTTACAAAAGTGCATCAAATTAATACTTTTTACAATGGTTTAAGCATGAATGACCAAGATTCACTAAATAGTGCCTCGGAGGGTAACATTTTGGTTAAGTCTTTTAATGCCGCGTGGGATATTATTGAGAATAAGTCTAGAGTGCAAACTAAGAGTGTTCGGGCTAATGTGGCTAGTGCTAGCACTAGTGACACCGACAAGAGACTTGATAAGCTTACAACGGTTGTTGAAGCACTTGCTTTACAAGCCGTTAACAATGCCAAAAACAACACTGCTCTTAATATAACTTGTGAAACTTGTGGTGGGCCACACTCTTATGCTAATTGTGATAAAGCTTATGATCAATCTCACGGGGAAGTGTATGCTTACAACAACACCGAGAGAGTTCATTTCAAGCCTAATGTCGATGTTAATCACTTGTCTAACAACTCGACAAATTACTTGGCTCCACCCGGTTTTCAGTAAAGACCACCACCATCCACCCATAACAACCAAGGGCCACTGTGACAATCCGTCAATTTATGGTTGATATTTTATTCTTAATATTTATTTGAAAACATTATTTTAATGTTATAATATAAACTCACTTATTTTTGGGAAATAATTTGGATTTACGTCTTGAAGTAGCATCGACTACGTCTAAACCGGAGGATTTAACGTTACGTGCTTACGTTTACATACACCGTCTTTGGTGACAGTCCGACATTTTAGAAAATAAATTTATCCGTAAATATTATTTTAGGATTTTAATTTTGAGTTGGTTCATAAACTCACAAATTTACGAGAAGAGATTAGGACTTACGATTTTAATTTAACGTCCTTTACGACTAAACCGGAAACCTTAGGATTACGTATTTACGTTTTCGAACTCCGTTTTTTATGAGACAATTTTTATTAGATTCGTTTTGTGCCGTTGCTTCATAATTTATAAAAATGTTTTTCGTAAAACGACCCGAGGGCACGCAAATCGAGGAAACTAGAATCGAGGAATACCCGTAAATTAGCGGGATGGGACAAAACTAATTTATCCCACCCCACTACAAAGGGACGGCCCAAGCTAGGACACCACATCAAAGATGTGGCATCTTTACACTAGCTTAAGTTACACTTGTAACTTAGCTTCATTTTGAAGCCACTAACTTGTCAAAACCACTAGCAAAACCATTTCTCCATTTCTCACTCATGCAAACAACTCATTTTCTCTCCACTCTCCCTCATCTTGCCGTCCCAGTTCCACCATTAAACACCCCATTCATACAAAAATTTAACCACAAACATTTGTTATAATTAACATATGTTAATCTCCATTCAAAGAGATGAAGATTGGTGCAAGTTATAACATCCAAAGAGGGGTTTCTATGGAGTCTTAGGGATGATTTTCCACAAGTATTTCTTTAAGAATGGTGGTCTTGAAGATGGTCTTGGGTTATCACAAGTTTCTCCATCAAAATCCATGTCCTAATCACAACCTACATCATCATGGTGGTATAAAGATTGTTCTTCCCATCCTCTTGTTATTTTGATTATGTAATCATGTATTTTCTTTCCTACTGTATATGTATATGATGAATATATGATGATAAAATTATTGTGTGGGGATTTGGTGTTGATAAACATGGATAAAAAGATGAAAAACTATATGTAAAAAGGTTAAAATCATGCTTAAAACGATGGCTGTATAAAACAGTAAAGAACCATGTGATGAACTGATAAAATGGCATATATTAATGGATATACAGTAATTAATATGTCTTGTACACATGTGAGAGTTGGCCATGCAATGGAACCATTATAATGAGTGAGATATGACTAAAACAAGTTTAGAGTACCAATCTGAATAGTCAGTTTTGGACGGACTATTAAGGATATTTAGAGTTGGATTGAGCAGTAGCTAAAACTAAATTAATTGTAGCACATATCATGTAGTTTATGGTGTCCAAAAATGAGCTTCTATCTCCTTGTAGAACTCAAGATATGGTAAAAATGGTGAAAGTGAAAGTAAAAATCAGATTTTGGGAAACTAAAGTATAATAGTATTATATAAGCACTCAAATAAAAATAGTATAAAATGTGAATTAAAACCCCCTAACTTATATATTAAATTTATATAAGTATGTACAATGATAAATAAATGATACATTCTATAAAAATGGTAATTTGATAAGTTTTATAAGTTATAAAACTATAAACATGATTTTTACGACTTTTTCGGCTATTACCGTAAAATAACGTTTTTCGCCTATTAAAACTTAGACGATCAAACCCGTCTAATGTAAAGTTTTTAAACTCATATAATGATATATAAACATATATAACAAGTAAAAACCGATAAAACCCGAACTATATAACATACGGACATTAACGGGCTAAGTTAACGTTATTGGACTAATAATACAACAAAATAGGCTAAAACACTTATAAACTTATTTATTGGGCTTAACCCATTTAGGCCCAACATGTAAAGGGTAAATACTGATAATACAAGTATAAAATGGATTAATATAAGTTAATTTACTTATAATAAGCTTATTGAACCTAAAACACGTAAATAGGTAAAACTAGTAAACTAGTAAGAAGTTACCAATACATAAACACTAAAATGAGTAAAAGAGAATATGTAAACCCACTTGATCATCATATATATAAAATCATCATATGTATACATAATTGTTATTTTTATAAAGTCATTGGACAAGAGTCTAAGACGAGTATTATTTGTCTAGGTTTCCGTGATTGAAGCACGTACCGTACATCCAAATCGCCGATAACCCGCTTTCCCACATCAACGTGAGTTCATAGCCTCACACTCTTTTAAATGTTTTTATAAATGTTTTATAAACCTGCGAGGGAGATAACATGTTAGTTTTTATAAAATAGGACACCATTTGTCCCGATTGTCTGTTTATTGATTTGGACCTGAATGATTGTATGACCCGATGAATGATTAAATGACCCGATAGATGAAATAAAATGGATTATTAAAGTTAGGTTATGTCACTAAAAGTCCCATTAGCATGAATTGTGAACTACCGGGATTTGGTAGACGCTTATGCATATAATAGTACTATTTGGGGACGATCACCCCAGTTCGCGCCTTGACGGTTGATCCCCGTCGTGCCACATTGATTGGTAAGCGAATTTATGTATGAGAAGATTTACACAAGCGTGATTATTGTGACGACACGCTAATTTAGATGGGCAAATGAGTTTCGGGCTAGCTACCCGTTGTTTTTTGTAGTAAGGTAACAATGTCATGCAGCTTATAATAATCCAAAATAACGAAATACTGCTATACGTACCGAATTACAATATATTGACTGACTAGCAATACGGGGTCATATTATTGATATTATGTTTGTGTTTTGGTTTTACATAACCATATTCGTATAATGGTTTTTATTTAACTCTAC
This sequence comes from Glebionis coronaria, assembly GCA_025667525.1. Classification (NCBI taxonomy): domain Eukaryota; kingdom Viridiplantae; phylum Streptophyta; class Magnoliopsida; order Asterales; family Asteraceae; genus Glebionis; species Glebionis coronaria. The sequence continues at coordinate 517,176,013 of CM046880.1, forward strand.
ACGACGTTATAAAAACGTATTGTATGATATTTTTACGACATTGGTTCGTATAATGATTCTGAAGGCGAAAGCCTATATTATGATTTTTTATAAGGATTTGTATAAAATGACTTTGGCTATTTTATGGCCTATTACAACGATTTGTACAAAATGATTTTCGGTAATAATTTTATACCGATATTATATTGACGGATTTTATTAAACTCTATGAATTCACTCGGCGTTATCGCTGACCTTTTCTTTTAACAAGTCTTATCTCAGGTACTTGAAGGTAATTCTCGGGAAGACGACAAGAATTCATGGCCCGCACTTAAACAATAATTTCCATTCAAATGCTTTGTAAAACCTGTATGAAATATAATGACTTGGGACCTATGTAAATTTGATATTTATGAATGAAAATGCTTTATTATTAAACGACGCGATTTTTAAAGCGTTGTCTATGATGTGAGTAATGTGCTATCCCGTAACACCAACGAGTCTTCCGCTGTATTGAGTTGTATAAATTTGGGGGTGTTACAGTTTGGTATCAGAGCTCTCGTTATAGAGAACGAAAGATTTTTAAAACGAAGGTTTTGAATAAAACATTTCAAAATCTTTTGACTATAAACATTTTTCACAAAATGTCTAAAAATCTTTTGACTATAACGGTGCCGAAGAATTCCCGAGTTACCGTCAAGGCCAGACTGAGAAGTGTTATTTTAATATATATATAACTTGGATTATATATATATATATGATGTAATTTCATTACATGATTGTTTGATGATTATTTTGATATTTATACGAGGTATTTATACGACGTAGATTGTCACAAGGAACCCTAAATCCCCTAGTAAATTAATCGAAGCTATTCTCGTAGGAATTCTTGCTATCCTAGATCTAAACCAAGTTGTGGATATTTATGATCCCAACAAATGGTTGATATTCGTAGAAATGTTGATATTAGTTGATTTTGATATTAAAGAAGAATTGGCGAGATTAAATCTGATATCGATGTCATGACGATCTTTCCTTATAGAGTGGAGTTTGATAAAACATTACCACCTGGAAAGGTGTCATCTGATTCGTTGTTACCCAATTCTTAAATTTGAAATCGAAAGGGTGAATGTTGCACTTGAGGCTGTCAATGGAACCATTACCCAAAAGCCTCATGCCACTAGTACCTTTCCGAGAAGTCTAATTGAATGTGTAAGTCATTTCATACTAGTGACTCATTTGATAACCATTGTTGTAAGAGCTATAGGATTGGAAGTTAAGTGTTGATCATATTGAGCTTTTATTGCCCTTTTAAGGTTTAAAAATAAAGTTGAAAGTATTGGAGAATGAGGTAGGATATCGCATTAAGTATAAGTTGATTGAAACTTGAATAAAGTAAGATTTAACTTGTATGGAATAAGAAATTGTTAAGAGGAAGTTGTTGAGCCCTGTGATTGAATTATAAGGTTTTAATTGATTGTTGATTCGTGTTAAGTGTTGTTCCTAGGCCATTGTCCACTAATGAGGATGCCCAGTGTCGAATAAATAAATTGAAGATATCTTCTTCTGAATTGGGACCGATGGATCTTCTGTGACAGGTGGAACCCCCATGAATCTTGTAGATTAGTATTCATTGTTGTATCTTTTAAAAATAATCCCTAACTTAACTATGACATCAGTTGGTAGGATGAGTTCTTGGAATTGTATGACATAGTGACACGTAATGTGTTACGGTACAATTTTGACTTGTTTGTGATTAATGAAAAAGACTACCTTTGATTGCTAAATCCTACATGTATCGATGATATCTATCTTTTATTGCTTCATCCTAATGTTCACATTAGTGATGAAACCATTGAACAAATACTCATCTCGAATTGAGTTACGTTGTGGATTATTCTTTTTGTGTGCCATCAAGGTCATGAACCTCATGATTATTTGGCTAATCTCATTTCCTATTATATTGTAGTTAGTTCTTGGCGAACAACTTTTCATCACTCTCTTGCAGATCACTGATTGTTTTTATAAGTTAAAACAGTATTCCTTGAGAAAAAATGAATTTTCATCACTATAAGGATTATTCAAAGTGAGATTTATAAGTGATCGTTATCGAAATGAAGTTGATTATGAAATACCTTGGAAAACTTAATTGTTTTCATAACAAAGAAAATCTTTGTAAATTTATTTTTGATTCTTATTTAAGAATTAAGCATGAAAATGTTTTTATTATAAACATGACGATAAAATTTTGACGAACTGAGTATTGCATCGTTAATCTTGAAATTGTATATAGTTGCGCGCCTACATACAAATTGGAATGGACCATGCAAGGCTGATTAGTAGTCACCATAAAACTGATTAATATACACTACATTTTCTTTAAAGATTGTGAGAGATTAAATTTTATGAGATCTGCAAGAACTGAAAAATAGGGACATAGTGTTAGGGACACCTACATATGTGCCCGTACCATCTATTCTTCTGAGGCGAATTTACTCATCTGTAGAAATTGTCTTATTTGACAATTGATAATTCTTTCTTGTCCAATTATCCCGTAGTGAGATTCTTAGGAAAAGTATCTGATTACCGGGTGTTGATACCCGACTGGATGTATTGACGTTCTTATCATTTCTCTTGATTAGATTTCATTTAAATGACCTGTGTAACGATCCGAGGAGCTTTCGAATGCGTACTCAAATTATGAAAACATGGGATATATTCATATTCGTTAAATGTTTTCGTCTGTATCTGATTTGAAATTCTCTCGCGTAGATTATGCGTTGACCTTACTCTTTAATGGTAGTTATGTCTCCATATATCCTTGAATTTGTGAAGGATTATGAGTTATTATTAGTCTTTTGAGAACTTCACATCTTATCAACGGCAATAAAACTGAAAAGTTGATAGTGCCAGTAGAATGGATTGATTGATTATGACATGACGACATTGTCTTAATTTATGGGAACTCGAGTAGAATTCCCCTAAATGATAAGATGTTGATTATCAAAAGTGATCTAAATAATTCTTGATGGATGACCATATCCTGCATTTAGACTTGAAATTATACCGTGAATGGTTGTGAATTAGTCATAGATATTATAATTTAGAAAGAACCTAATATGAATTTATTAAAAGATGTTTTCGTTATCTGAAACTTTAGGAGGTATTTGTTGGTGAATTACCTAGACTTACGCCATTAAGGCAAGTTGAATTTGGTATTGATTATATTCTCGGTGCTGCACCTGTGGCATGTGCACTGTACGTCAGCACCATCTGAATTAAAGGAATTACCGTACAACTGAGAGAGTTGTCGGAGAAAGATTTTATTCTACCAAGCTCGTCATCATGAAGAGCTATGGTGTTATTATTTCTTATATTTATTGATTACCGTGAACTAGGTAAATTGACGATTAAAAATCTATATCCACTACCCAGGATGATAGATTTGTTCGATAATTTACGAGGTTCTAGCGTATGTTTTAAAGATATGATTCACGGCATGGTTATCATCAACTTCGCATCCGCGAAAAAGATTATCTATTCCAATCACTACATCCAGAACTTGTAATGAACATTATGAGTTTCACATGGTGTGGTTTGGATTGACTAATGCACATGTGGCATCCATAGATTTGGTGAATCACGTGTGTAGACTGTAATTTGATAGATTCATGCTTGTGATTATTAAGGACCATTTGTTTATTTATAAGAATAAGAATGAGTTAATAATTATTAGTAGAATGCCCTGAGTCGGCCGAGTAGTGAAAACTTGTACCTTGAGTAATTAACATGTAACTTTAAGGCCTAATCCTTTATATTAGTTGATCGTGTGATTAATAGAAAATGGAATATATTGACTCTTCAAAAATTAGAGCCATTTAAGACTTTGAGTTATACTAAAAAGAAAGTGCAAATATGTTTTGACAAATGTTTTAACCAAGGAATTTTTAAGGGATTATTCCCTTATACACAAACCATTTAACTAAACTCCTGTTTAGGGGTAAATGTTCGTGTATACCTCAAGACAACCTAAGAGAAATTGAGGAAACCATTTAAACCATAATTTGAAATTTGAAACGATAATTTTTGCTTTTCAACTAAGAAAGTTTTGACCAAAGTATAAACAAAGATTTTTCAAACATTTACAGATCTTAATAATTATTTTAATTATTTTCGATAAATCAACAAAAATCTTGTTAATTAAATTCAAATTTATTTTGAACATTTTTATATAATTGGTCGAACTAAGAAATTTAAAATTTTTACGTTTACATAGCATAAAAGTTTAATATTTATTATTTAATTACTTGTAATCTTTATCGACGCTTTAAACGTCGGATTGAGCAAAACTAATAAAAATGATAGTTGAGACGAAACTAAAACTTAGAAAATATGAAGAAAGAATTTCTGAGTAAATTATGGACATGATAATTATTTCATCAGGAAAGATGAATATAAATACTGACGCAATATGTAAAAAGGATAAATAACCAATTAGGATGTGTTCCTTAGTAATGATGGTACAAAATAATTTGCCGAACAATTTAAAAATACCTGATGTTTGCAAAAAGGATAATATAAATAGTGAAAGGTTTCACGGCTAATATGAACCATTAGAAATTGAGAAGCCGATGGCGTTAAATGATTAAAAGGCCACTTGTGGTTGCCTAAAAATGGAGATTTTGAGATATAGTTATGTTGGAATCTTGTAAGTATAAGTATTCTATTCCTGTCATTTCTGATTTAATATATCATTATCAGAAGAAGTTGTACTAATGAAAAATTATGAAGGCAGACATTGCCTCATACATTAGTAAACGTCTAGCTATCGCAAAGGTCATCATCTAAATTTGATTCGATTTGGGTCATCGTCGACAGACTGACCAAATCTGCTAATATCATTCTCGTTAATGATAAATTCTTGATGAAGAAATTGACTCTTTTGTATTTAAAGGAGTTATGTAAACATGGTGTGCATGTATCGATCATCTCTATCAAGATCCTCGCTTCGCATCGAATTTCTAGAGATTTGCTCAGAAGTCATTGGGAACGAACCTTGATGAGAGTACTCTTTACCACCCCAAATCGAAGGGATGAGGTAAAGTAACGATACAAAATACTATAAGTGTTGTTTTATGCTTGAATGATTGACCTTTGGTAATGAACCGCATAATCGTTTTCCGTTGAAGAGATTATCATTGATAATCATCGTGTTAGGACCGAGATCGAATCTTGTTAAGATTTATATATTAGAGCATCTGTAATCAGGAGTTGGGATGAAGACATCCGGCATACACCCACCGTGAGTTGGACATGTCTTTTAGGTTTAAGGTTTCCTATGATGGCGAACCTAACCCTACAAAATACTCGACCCCCGAGACCTGAAATGATTGTTGAAATTAGGATCTGATTATTGACTGCTAGTTGTGGGCAGGAGGTTATGTGAATATGAAATGTAGATCTTGAAGTGCCAGATGGGTAGCGAAGTTATGCCAAAAATTTTAACCATGGAAAAATGAATTGATGATCTGGAAGATCATAGGATATAAGTCCCCGTTGTATGGGACCATAGAGATGATGTAAAAGATGGTATGAAAGGCATATAAGTTGGATCTACCCTAGGACTTCAAGGGCTGCGTAAATTGTGATTCGTATATCTAACTTGATGAAATGTCTGTCAAGTGAAAATCTGACTATTCCTTAATGAAGTCTAGATCGGCGAAAAGTTGCATTCATCAAAAACCCGTGAACATCATGGATAGAGAAAATAAGTCAACAATAAGCCTGATCTTATTCCCGTAGTTATGTTTGATGAAACTCGCGTATTGTAATGGATTACACTTGTGAGAAAAGACCGAATGTGGAGGAAATACCCACATGGCTTTAACTCTATAAGAAGCGAGTAGTAAGATGATCTTTGAGGACAAAGATCCTGTTTAGGGGTAAATACTGTGACAATCCGTCAATTTATGATTGATATTTTATTCTCAATATTTATTTGAAAACATTATTTTAATGTTATAATACGAACTCACTTATTTTTGGGAAATAATTTGGATTTACGTCTTGAAGTAGCATCGACTACGTCTAAACCGGAGGATTCAACGTTACGTGCTTACGTTTACATACACCGTTTTGGTGATAGTCCGACATTTCATAAAATAAATTTATCCGTAAATATTATTTTAGGATTTTAATTTTGAGTTGGTTCATAAACTCACAAATTTACGAGAAGAGATTAGGACTTACGATTTTAATTTAACGTCCTTTACGACTAAACCGGAAACCTTAGGATTACGTATTTATGTTTTTGAACTCCGTTTTTGATGAGACAATTTTTATTAGATTCGTTTTGTGCCGTTGATTCATAATTTATAAAAACGTTTTTCATAAAACGATCCGAGGGCACGCAAATCGAGGAACCTAGAATCGAGGAATACCCATAAATTAGCGGGATGGGACAAAACTAATTTATCCCACCCCACTACAAAGGGACGGCCCAAGCTAGGACATCACATCAAAGATGTGGCATCTTTACACTAGCTTAAGTTACACTTGTAACTTAGCTTCATTTTGAAGCCACTAACTTGTCAAAACTACTAGCAAAACCATTTCTCCATTTCTCACTCATGCAAACAACTCATTTTCTCTCCACTCTCCCTCATCTTGCCGTCCCATTTCCACCATTAAACACCCCATTCATACAAAAATTTAACCACAAACATTTGTTATAATTAACATATGTTAATCTCCATTCAAAGAGATGAAGATTGGTGCAAGTTATAACATCCAAAGAGGAGTGTCTATGGAGTCTTAGGACTGATTTTCCACAAGGAGTTCTTGAAGAATGGTGGTCTTGAAGATGGTCTTGGGTTATCACAAGTTTCTCCATCAAAATCCATGTCCTAATCACAACCTACATCATCATGGTGGTATAAAGATTGTTCTTCCCATCCTCTTGTTATTTTGATTATGTAATCATGTAATTTCTTTCCTATTGTATATGTATATGATGAATATATGATGATAAAAGTATTGTGTGGGGATTTGGTGTTGATAAACATGGATAAAAAGATGAAAAACTATATGTAAAAAGGTTAAAATCATGCTTAAAATGATGACTGTATAAAACAGTAAAGAACCATGTGATGAACTGATAAAATGGCATAGATTAATGGATATACAGTAAGTAATATGTCTTGTACACATGTGAGAGTTGGCCATTGATACAAGCGATTTTGTATGGGTTCTAGATTCTCGGAATCTCCTCGAATTGATCTCAGCCTAAAGTGGAATAATTTGTTCTTGGTGACAAAAAGATGGGTTTGGTTTTCTATTCTATTAAAAGGATAAATGCGTGAAGTAAACAAAGATTTAAACCCAACCAATTACTTAAATAAAGCTAGAATTTAAATTAAACAATTTAATACGAAAGCAGTAAAATAAACTTACTGGAAATTAGCTCTATTCGGAATAAAAGAGGCTATGCGGAATATCTGTTCTATGCGGAATAATCAACCATGCGGAATAACAAAGGCCATGCGGAATATAAATGCTTACTCGGAATATTTAGACTATGCGGAATAATTGAAAAATACCCTATTCGGAATAATGAAAATGAACTCTATGTGGAATATATGAAATATTCCGAATAAGGAATAAACTGAGAAGGCTATCCGGAATATGGGGCCTATTCGTAATATGGAAAATATTCCGAATAAAGAAAGATCAAAAAAGGCTATTCGGAATAAATTATATTCCGAATAAGAGAAAAAGGAAATGGCAATTCGGAATAATCCAATATTCCGAATAAGGGAAACAGCAACTCGATCCAATAGACTACTCGGAATATATAGATATTCCGAATAGAGGGTGAAATGAACAGCTTATGCGGAAAGTCTGGGGCAAAGAACAGTAACAACAAGAAAACAGAGAAAACGATTTTTAACCCAATCGAACCAAACTAACAAAAACGTTTTAACGAAATTTACCACAAATCATCTACTAACTACAAGGATCAAATCCCAATCATAAAAACACAAATTCAACAACTTTTAAAGATCAAACTTGAACTAAATAAAAACTTAAGAACTTTGAATAAAAGATGATGATGAACAAGAGGAATGAAAAGATTAAATGAAAACTTGAATTGATGATTAAGATTCAGTAAACAAAAGGAAAGAATCAAACTTACAAGATTAAAAGAAGAAATCAAAGAGATGAAAACCACTCCTTAAGGGAGATGGTTTCCTACGAACTAGGAGAAAATGTAACTGAAACTAAAAAACTAGATGCCAAATTTTGTGAGGGTGATCCCTTTATATAGCCTGAGTGGTTGGTTGGTGAGTGGGCTTTCTCCCTTTCTTCTTGTCTTCTCGTCTTTTCAGAAAAGTTGAAGTTTTAGATTCTGATTCGGGATTTGTCGACGATTAAATTAAACTCGTCTTTTAATTTCTTCGTTAAATAGACTTGAGTTTCTTCGACATATGTAAATCTTCCATCTTTGGTCCTTTTCTTCGATAAATCTTCAAATAGACCCATTGACTTCAAATCTTTTGCATCTCTTGGACAATAGACTTCGTCTTTAGTCTTTTTCCTTGATAAAACCCGTGCAATCCCATGTTTTCTTCAATATTCATCCGGTTAGCTCTGAAAACACATTAAACACAAAAACCACGCATAATTCCAAACAAATGATATTAAACACGCGTTTTAGTCTTGTTTTAGTAAGAAATAAGTGGTAAAAGGATGGGTGTTTTTACACCTATCAAATCCCCTACACTTAACCATTGCCATGCCCTCATGCAATGCTTAGTGATAAAGCAATTTTACAATCTTCTCATAATCAATCAACCTTGGCCTTATTAAAATACTACTAAACAAAAATTAAAGTACTAAGAAAAATTAAAACTTTAAAGTAAACAAAAGGATAGAAAACCATTTTCACTTGAAAATAGCTACATGGATATAACTTGCAAAGAGATCAAGGACTTACATTAGGGCTTTGGTGCTGCGAAGATTTATCACCCTCAAGTTTCACGTTCCCCAAACTAAGCTTAAAAACGAGATCATTGTTATTATAAGTTAGCATATCAAACACTTACACACATGGCTTAATTAAATGCTTAAACTCCCTTATTCCTAGGTGTATCTCTTGTATTTTATTTTTGTCTTAGAATGATCATGAAGATGCATTTTTGGACTTATTTCGATAGTTTATTAAGGCTGAAAGCAAAGTAGGATGATTTGATCAATAGTTAGCTAAAGGACAAAATCTCTTAAAACTGCTTCTCGGGATATCAAAAAGTCCATATCTTGGCATAACTTGGTTCACGATTTGAGACCTTTCTCGGGCCGATATTTGGCATGTACTTCATACTTCATATCTTCGAGAGACGTTCTTGAGATAATGGTCTTCTCATCGTAATAGAGTTTCTTCACTTGGAGACTTTTGAGGGGTACTCCAACTTTGTTGACCACGACTTCATGATTATTTCTTCAATCTCTAATTGGGATTTTGAGATACAAAGATCCGCCTCCTTTTCGGACTTGGGTCTATTTATCCTCATACCTTGTTAGGGTCTTTTCGGATAGACTTCTCCATGATCTTTATGGGAATTGATTGCTTTTCGTCGTGAGTCTTGATCCTTCATATTGATTTTAGGAATAATGCTCTTCTCATCACTTTGGATCTTCAGCAATAAAATGGAATCCTCATGCCTTGTTAGGGCCTTTTCGGACTCGCCCATCTTCGCGCCCCGCTTCATAAGTTATGCCTTGGCTATGAACTCTTATCATTACCGAGCAACTTTTAAACGATCTTGGGCTAGAAGCTAAGTAACTTTTCAAATCATACGACCTTACTTATTGCAGATAAGTCATTAGCAAGTGATGGGAGAATAGGCAAATAATTACACCAAGTGAGCTTGTACAAGAATACCGACTTATAATTGACTCTATCATTTCTCGTCCTCCACAATTTAAAATCTCAAGTAATGAGACTCGTGGAAACTTAGCCTAATAAACCAACCAAGGTCTACATGGTTAAGGATACTAGCTAGAATAAACTTGGATAAGTCTATTCGGGTTGAGTCAAAATAAACGCAACGGGCCTAATATGTCAAAGATTTCTAAACTAGCTACACCACTTTATTAATATTTTTGAATTTATTTCGGCATATATACATATGAAAACAACGATAAAAATTTAAAAATTACGACTAAATGGCCAAAGTTAATTAAAAATTTGAAAAATGTTGAAAAAGATGATTTTCTAGTTAAATGAAGGCATTTTCATGGAAAAGTCCACTTAAAACTTCGATAGAAGTCCCCCCTACACTTAAGATAAACATTGTCCTCAATGTTTAAGCATGTGGGAAAAGTTTCCCCTACACTTATGACATTGTGCACGTTGGTTAAATCAAGTTAAGGAAGAGGCGACTAAAGTGATCAATTTCAAATGTGAGTATGAAGAAAACTGAATCACGATAGTTGAGAGATAGAACCGGATTTCGGATAACACGGGAGCACGGTTCTTCAAAGGTTCCAAGAGTGCATTCATCCCTGTAATCACATCACCACACAAAAACAAACACCTATATAGGTCCCCCTACACTTAGGAGGTTAAAACATAAAAGGATAGATACTCGGGCTGCCTCCCGAGGAGCGCTTGTTTTTGATAACCGAGTCACGAGCCTGACTCGACCCAAAATTAGTTCATGGGGAACGTGGTGAGGGATGGAATCATCTCCTGAGAGTTGTCCTCACCAAAGTACAACTTCACTCGTTGGCCATTCACCTTAAAATTTGGTCCATTAGGTTGAGCGAGCTCGAGAGTACCATATGGAAAAATTTGGGCAACGGTGAATGGGCCGGACCAACGAGATTTCAGCTTGCCCGAAAAGATTTTCAACCGAGAGTTAAAAAGTAAAACTTTGTCTCCAACTTGGAACTCTCGGTTCTTAATCTTAAAGTCGTGAATGAGCTTAGTCTTTTCCTTATAGATCAAAGAATTTTCATAAGCCTCGTTCCGAAGTTCATTCAGCTCATTGAGTTGGATCTTGCGTAGGTCACCGGCTTTGTTGATATCAAAATTAGCCCACTTCAAGGCCCAGTAAGCCTTGTGCTCCAACTCAATAGGGAGGTGGCACGCTTTCCCGTACACAAGACGATAAGGCGTACAGCCGATCGGGGTCTTGTAAGCAGTACAGAAGGCCCACAAAGCATCATCAAGTTTATCAGCCCATGAGGCACGATGCTCTCCCACGGTCCTTTCAAGAATTCGCTTTAGTCCTCGGTTGGATATTTCAGCCTGGCCATTAGTTTGTGGGTGGTAGGCTGTGGACAGACGATGATTTACACCATACTTAGCCATGACTCTTGCGAATTGGTCGTTGCAAAAATGAGTCCCACGATCACTAATAATGGCACGAGGCACACTGAATCTAGCGAATAGCGATTTCAAAAAGTTACAAACCACCCTTGCGTCATTAGTAGGTAAAGCTTTGGCTTTAACCCACTTTGAAACGTAGTCAACGGCTACAAGGATGTATTTGTTTCCTTTAGAGGAAGGGAATGGCCCCATAAAGTCGATACCCCAAACATCAAAGATTTCACATTCTTGTATGAAATTTTGAGGCATCTCATCTTTATGTGTGATCTTGCCTTGTTTTTGGCAAGCATCACATCGTTTAACCATATCGTGAGCGTCACGATAGATGGTGGGCCAATAAAATCCCGAGTCAAACACTTTTTTGCCGGTGTAGTTGGGACCAAAGTGACCACCTGTGGGTCCTTTGTGGCAAGCGTCAAGGATTTATAAAGCTGCCTGTCCATCAACACAACGACGAATAATCAAGTCAGCACAATGTTTGAAAAGATACGGGTCATCCAAAAAGTAAGTCTTAATGTCGTTAAAGAACTTCTTCTTTTTCTGGGATGTTAACCCGTCAACGAGAATTCCACCCGCCAAGTAGTTTGCAATGTCCTCAAACCACGGGGTTTCATCAGCAGTCGAGTTGATAGACATTAAGGTCTCCAAGGGAAAGGAATCATTGATTTCTTTGTTCGGATGATCCCCTTGGTAAGGATCCTCAAGTCTACTGAGATGATCCGCGGCTATGTTTTCAGCTCCTTTTTTATCGCGAATTTCGATTTTAAATTCTTGGAGTAGCAAAACCCAGGGAAGAAGTCTTGGTTTGGAATCTTGCTTTGTCAACAAGTACTTCAGCGCAGAATGATCGGTGTAAACGATTGTGGTGGAAAGGACAAGATAGGGGCGGAACTTTTCAAAGGCATAGACAACAGCTAAAAGCTCTTTTTCGGTTGTCGTATAATGCAATTTAACCCCTGTCATTGTCTTGCTAGCGTAATGGATTGGTTGGAAGTGTTTGTTCACTCTTTGGCCCAAAACCACACCAATAGCAAAGTCACTAGCATCGCACATCAACTCGAAAGGCAGCTCCCAATTAGGGGTAACCAAGACGGGTGCCTTAGTTAGCTTATCCTTAAGCGAGTTGAAGGCTTCAAGACACTCTTTGGAAAAGATAAAAGGAGTATCTTTTTCCAAGAGGTGGGTCATCGGGCGAGCGATTTGAGAAAAATCTTTGATGAATCGACGGTAGAAGCCCACATGACCAAGGAAACTTCTCACACCCTTCACGGTTGAAGGTGGAGGCAACTTAGCGATAACATCGACTTTAGCACGGTCCACTTCGAGACCGGCTTTGGAGATCTTGTGTCCTAGCACGATGCCCTCTTTTACCATGAAATGGCATTTTTCCCAATTAAGAACAAGGCGAGTGTCTTCACACCGCTTCAGCATACGTTCTAAATTGGCAAGGCAAGCAGAGAAAGAATCGCCATAAACCGAGAAATCATCCATGAATACTTCCATAGTGTCTTCCACCATGTCATGGAAGATAGCCATCATACACCGTTGAAACGTCCCAGCAGCATTACATAAACCAAAAGGCATGCGTTTGTAAGCAAATGTTCCATAGGGACAAGTGAATGTGGTCTTTTCTTGGTCCTTGGTATCAATGGGAATTTGAAAATACCTGGAGAAACCGTCTAAGAAGCAGTAATAGTCATTACCAGCAAGACGCTCGAGCATTTGATCCATGAAAGGAAGAGGAAAGTGGTCTTTTCTCGTGGCATCATTGAGCTTGCGATAATCAATACAAACTCTCCACCCAGTAACGAGACGAGTGGGAATCAACTCGTTGTGTTCATTGGGAACAACGGTTATTCCGCCCTTCTTGGGCACACAATGGACGGGACTTACCCACGGCGAATCCGAGATAGGGTAAATCAAGCCGGCATCAATAAGTTTGATAACCTCTTGTTTGATGGCGTCATGAATTTTAGGATTAACCCTTCTTTGGCTTTGGATTGCGGGTTTAAAGTCATCTTCCATGAGAATCTTGTGAGTACAAAAGTTCGGATCAATTCCGCGGATATCGGAAATTTTCCAAGCAATTGCCTTCTTATGATCTTTAAGCACGGCGATGAGGCGAGATTTCTCTTCATCTTTCAAGTCCTTCGCGACGATGACGGGCGACTTCTTCTCTTCTTCAAGGAACACATACTCAAGATGGGGCGACAACTCCTTAAGTTCTAAATTCGGAGGATTTTCGATGGGAGGCGTTTTCAAAGTCGGAGCATCGATAGCAAGAACCGTGGGAGATGGTGGAGAAGGATTGTCTTCGTTGAGAAGGTTTTCAAAGAAATGCATGTCTTCATCCCCATCGGTGGGAGAATCGGCATTAGCTAAGTTCACATCTCCCATGGTGGCTTCAAGATCGTTCCAAAACAAATCACTTTCTCCAAATAGAGACCGTGATGAATCAATAGAGGAAACGGTTTCAACATTGGGAAGAGAGGTAGGAATATTTTTACAAGCATCATTAAAGTGTTCTTCACAAGCCTCATCCAGAACGTCAATACAATTAACACTCTCGTATGAATAAGGTTGTTTAGACAACTTTCCCATGTTGAAGATGATTTTATCGTCACCCACTCTCATGATAAGCTCACCGGCATCAACATCGATGAGAGTGCGACCGGTCCTCAGGAATGGACGACCCACGATCAAGGGAACACGAGGGTCCATCTCGTAGTCGACGACGATGAAATCGGCAGGAAAAGTGAATTTGTCGACTCCTACAAAGACGTCTTCGGCTATCCTCACTGGATAAGCAACCGTACGGTTAGCTAATTCCAGAGTCATTTTGGTGGGGACTAGCTCAGGGAGAGATAATTGCTTCTAAACGCTTAGAGGCATTAGATTAATACTGGCACCTAGATCGGCTAGGGCCATGCAATTCTCTACTCCCGGGAAATTGCAAGGGATTAAGAAACAACCCGGATCACCAAGCTTGGTTGGCAATTTCCTTAAGAGCACTGTAGAGCAATTCTCATTAAGTTGGGTGTTGACAATGTCAAGAAGCTTCTCCTTGTCGCTAAGAAGATCTTTGAACATTTTCGCATACTTTGGCATGTGAGCGAGAGCCTCAACGAAGGAGATGTTAAAATTCAATTGTTTAAACATTTTGAGAAAGTTCGAAACCTGAATATCATCCTTGCTTTTGAGATTTTCTTTCCTCAACCTTGATGGATAAGGTATATCGGGAGAAGAGGAAGGCTTTGGGATCGAAGGATCACTCACATCCTTGGGTGGAGGAGGGGTAGAAGTAAGAGGTGGAGAAATTGGGGAAGTAGGAGGATAAGGAATAGGAGCAGGTGACTCGTTCTCCTTAGTCACAACCACCGGTGGAGGTATAGGAAGCTCGGGTTCCTTGGTACCTTTGCCACTGCGAGTGGTGATTGCTTTCATCTCCCCTCTTGGATTCGCAACGGTGTTACTCGGAACAGTACCCGAAGAAGAGGGTTGATTACCTTGGAAAAAACTAGCCATCATGTTCTTTAAGTCATTCGTTTGACTATCCAACGTGTTTCTCATGTCAGCTCTCAGATCGTTCCCTTGTTTGACCAGGTCTGCTTTCAAGTTGAGCACTTCTCGCTGAAGATTTCCCACGATCACATCGTTAGTCCTCATGTAGGTTTCCACTTCTTGGTGTAAAGCGATGGGTTGGTTGGGAGGAGCATTGTATGCGGGTGGTTAATAAGCAGGTTGCTGGTAAACTTGGTTATTTCTTTGAGGTGGTTGTGGTTGTTTGTGGGGTGGTATGTATGGTGTACGAGGTTGTTGTTGTTGTTGAGGAGGGCGATTGAGGTTTTGTTGTTGGTTTGGGTTGTTAGGAGGAAAACCGGGTGGTGAGAGATAGTTGTTGGAGCGGTAGCTAAGCAAGTTACGGTCACCTTGAGGACGGGCTTGATAAGCGGATTGAGGATAGGTTTCGTAAGCTGCATTCACATTCTCAGAAGGGTAGTCTTGGGTGGCAGTACAAGTGGTGTAAGAGTGAGGACCACCGCATATTTCACATGGTTGGCTGACAGCATTGACTTGAGCGTCTTTAGCGTTTCTAGCGTTGATGATGTTGGTGTTGCTGGCGGTTTGGGTAGCAAGCGATTCAAGAAGCGTAGTGATTCTTTCAAGTCGCTTATCGCTGTCACTAGTACTAGCACTAGCAACATTGGTCCGAACACTCTTGGTTTGCACACGAGACTTATTCTCAATGATATCCCAAGCAGCATTGGAAGTCTTAGCCAAAAGATTACCCCCCGAGGCACTGTTTAGTGAATCTTGGTCATTCATGCTTAAACCATTATAAAAAGTATTAATTTGATGCACTTTGGTAAAACCATGTTGTGGGCATTTTCTCAAAAGGTCTTTGAAACGATCCCAAGATTCACTAAACGACTCATCGTACTTTTGTTCAAAATTAATGATTTCATTCCGCAAAGCGGTAGTACGAGAGGGTGGGAAAAAGTAGTTGATAAACTTGGTCTCCAGATCCGTCCATGAAAGAATACTCTGTGGCGGTTCCTTAGCAAGCCAATGTCGGGCTTGTCCCTCTAAAGAAAAGGGAAAAAGTTGTAAACGGATTACCTCTTGTGGAACACCATTGAATTTGACCATATTGGTGAGTTGCAAGAATATCTTGATGTGGTCATGTGGATCATCAATGGTACGCCCCAAGAATGGTTGAGCAGAGACCATCTGGATAAAGCCGGATTTGAGCTCAAAGTTGTTGGCTGCAATCGCGGGTATAACAATTGGATCAGTGTTGCCATCTACATGAGCTTGCAGCAGTTCAATCATCGGGCATTATCTGGTAGAGGCTCATGGTTGTTGTTATTATTCATGTTGTTGAAAGGTGGGTTGTTATTGTTATTATTGTTTTGAGGTGGTATGTTGTTGTTGTTTTGTACACCGGCCATGTCTAAGTCTTCGAGAGGCTCGGGCTCTTGATAAGACGTTGATCATGTACGCATGCACCTGCAAAAGAACTAACAAGGCAAAAACAAAGCAAAAATATTTTTGGTTTTTTAATTTTTAGGATTTTTGAAAATTTTATATATATATTTTTTTTTGAAAGTTTTTATGAAAAAGTAACGTTCACGGGGAACGGATCCCAAAATCCAAGTTCTCACAAAAAACTGTTGATCTTAACGAGAAGAGCCGGCAGCGGCGCCATTTGATACAAGCGATTTTGTATGGGTTCTAGATTCTCGGAATCTCCTCGAATTGATCTCAGCCTAAAGTGGAATAATTTGTTCTTGGTGACAAAAAGATGGGTTTGGTTTTCTATTCTATTAAAAGGATAAATGCGTGAAGTAAACAAAGATTTAAACCCAAACAATTACTTAAATAAAGCTAGAATTTAAATTAAACAATTAAATACGAAAGCAGTAAAATAAACTTACTGGAAACTAGCTCTATTCGGAATAAAATAGGCTATGCGGAATATCTGTTCTATGCGGAATAATCAACCATGCGGAATAACAAAGGCCATGCGGAATATAAATGCTTACTCGGAATATTTAGACTATGCGGAATAACTGAAAAATACCCTATTCGGAATAATGAAAATGAACTCTATGCGGAATATATGAAATAGTCCGAATAAGGAATAAACTGAGAAGGCTATCCGGAATATGGGGCCTATTCGGAATATGGAAAATATTCCGAATAAAGAAATATCAAAAAAGGCTATTCGGAATAAATTATATTCCGAATAAGAGAAAAAGGAAATGGTAATTCGGAATAATCCAATATTCCGAATAAGGGAAACAGCAACTCGATCCAATAGACTACTCGGAATATATAGATATTCCGAATAGAGGGTGAAATGAACAGCTTATGCGGAAAGTCTGGGGCAAAGAACAGTAACAGCAAGAAAACAGAGAAAACGATTTTTAACCCAATCGAACCAAACTAACAAAAACGTTTTAACCAGATTTACCACAAATCATCTACTAACTACAAGGATCAAATCCCAATCATAAAAACACAAATTCAACAACTTTTAAAGATCAAACTTGAACTAAATAAAAACTTAAGAACTTTGAATAAAAGATGATGATGAACAAGAGGAATGAAAAGATTAAATGAACACTTGAATTGATGATTAAGATTCAGTAAACAAAACGAAAGAATCAAACTTACAAGATTAAAAGAAGAAATCAAAGAGATGAAAACCACTCCTTAAGGGAGATGGTTTCCTACGAACTAGGAGAAAATGTAACTGAAACTAAAAAACTAGATGCCAAATTTTGTGAGGGTGATCCCTTTATATAGGCTGAGTGGTTGGTTGGTGAGTGGGCTTTCTCCCTTTCTTCTTGTCTTCTCGTCTTTTCAGAAAAGTTGACGTTTTTGATTCTGATTCGGGATTTGTCGACGATTAAATTAAACTCGTCTTTTAATTTCCTCGTTAAATAGACTTGAGTTTCTTCGACATATGTAAATCTTCCATCTTTGGTCCTTTTCTTCGATAAATCTCCAAATAGACCCATTGACTTCAAATCTTTTGCATCTCTTGGACAACAGACTTCGTCTTTAGTCTTTTTCCTTGATAAAACCCGTGCAATCCCATGTTTTCTTCAATATTCATCCGGTTAGCTCTGAAAACACATTAAACACAAAAACCACGCATAATTCCAAACAAATGATATTAAACACGCGTTTTGGTCTTGTTTTAGTAAGAAATAAGTGGTAAAAGGATGGGTGTTTTCACACCTATCAGCCATGCAATGGAATCATTATGAGATAGGACTAAAACAAGTTTAGAGTACCAATCTGAATAGTCAGTTTTGGACGGACTGTTAAGGATATTTAGAGTTGGATTGAGCAGTAGCTAAAACTAAGTTAATTGTAGCACATATCATGTAGTTTATGGTGTCCAAAAATGAGCTTCTATCTCCTTGTAGAACTCAAGATATGGTAAAAATGGTGAAAGTGAAAGTAAAATTAGATTTTGGGAAATTAAAGTATAATAGTATTATATAAGCACTCAAATAAAAATAGTATAAAATGCGAATTAAAACCCACTAACTTATATATTACATTTATATAAGTATGTACAATGATAAATAAATGATACATTTTATAAAAATGGTAATTTGATAAGTTTTATAAGTTATAAAACTATAAACATGATTTTTACAACTTTTTCGGCTATTACCGTAAAATTAACGTTTTTCGCCAATTAAAACTTAGACGATCAAACCCGTCTAATGTAAAGTTTTTAAACTCATATACTGATATATAAACATATATAACAAGTAAAAACCGATAAAACCCGAACTATATAACATACGGACATTAACGGGCTAAGTTAACGTTATTGGACTAATAATACAAAAAAATGGGCTAAAACACTTATAAACTTATTTATTGGGCTTAACCCATTTAGGCTCAACATGTAAAGGGTAAATACTGATAATACAAGTATAAAATGGATTAATATAAGTTAATGAACTTATAATAAGCTTATTGGACCTAAAACACGTAAATAAGTAAAACTAGTAAACTAGTAAGAAGTTACCAATACATAAACACTAAAATGAGTAAAAGAGAATATGTAAACCCACTTGATCATCGTATATATAAAATCATCATATGTATACATAATTGTTATTTTTATAAAGTCATTGGACAAGAGTCTAAGACGAGTATTATTTGTCTAGGTTTCCGTGATTGAAGCACGTACCGTACATCCAAATCGCCGATAACCCGCTTTCCCACATCAACGTGAGTTCATAGCCTCGCACTCTTTTAAATGTTTTTATAAATGTTTTATAAACCCGCGAGGGAGATAACATGTTAGTTTTTATTAAATAGGACACCATTTGTCCCGATTGTCTGTTTATTGATTTGGACCCGAATGATTGTATGACCCGATGAATGATTAAATGACCCGATAGATGAAATAAAATGGATTACTAAAGTTAGGTTATGTCACTAAAAGTCCCATTAGCATGAATTGTGAACTACAGGGATTTGGTAGACGCTTATGCATATAATAGTACTATTTGGGGACGATCACCCCAGTTCGTGCCTTGACGGTTGATCCCCGTCGTGCCACATTGATTGGTAAGCGAATTTATGTATGAGAAGATTTACACAAGCGTGATTATTGTGACGACACGCTAATTTAGATGGGAAAATGAGTTTCGGGCTAGCTTCCCGTTGTTTGTTGTAGTAAGGTAACAATGTCATGCGACTTATAATAATCCAAAATAACGAAATAATGCTATACGCACCAAATTACAATATATTGCCTGACTAGCAATACGGGGTCATATTATTGATATTACGTTTGTGTTTTGGTTTTACATAACCATATTCGTATAACGGTTTTTATTTAACTCTACACGACGTTATAAAAACGTATTGTATGATATTTTTACGACATTGGTTCGTATAATGATTCTGAAGGCGAAAGCCTATATTATGATTTTTTTTATAAGGATTTGTATAAAATAACTTTGGCTATTTTATGGCCTATTACAACAATTTGTACAAAATGATTTTCGGTAATAATTTTATACCGATATTATATTGACGGATTTTATTAACTCTATGAATTCACTCGGCGTTATCGCTGACCTTTTCTTTTAACATGTCTTATCTCAGGTACTTGAAGGTAATTCTCGGGAAGACGACAAGAATTCATGGCCCGCACTTAAACAATAATTTCCATTCAAATGCTTTGTAAAACCTGTATGAAATATAATGACTTGGGACCTATGTAAATTTGATATTTATGAATGGAAATGCTTTATTATTAAACGACGCGATTTTTAAAGTGTTGTCTATGATGTGAGTAATGTGCTATCCCGTAACACCAACGAGTCTTCCGCTGTATTGAGTTGTATAAATTTGGGGGTGTTACAGCCACCAAGAGCAAATGTTCCACAAAATGCTAATGTGAGGGGCTCCAATGTAAACCAGGGAAACTATCACATGCAAAACAAAGGTTTTCAACACCAAGGTTTCAATCCTCAAGGTTTTCCACCTTATAACCAATACCCAAACCAAGTTTTTCAACAACAAGGGTTCAATTTACCTCATCCGCCAATGGACTTGGTTTTGCAAAAATTGAATGAACATGAGAAAATAATGCAAACAATGCAAGAATCTACTAGACAAATGCAAGAGTCCACGGATAGGAAATTCGTTCAAATGTTACAAACCCTTTGTCCCCAAGGTGCTCTTCCTTCTACCACCGAACAAACTGTTGATCCCAAACTTAGATCGATTAAGCTTTGTGTATACGAGATTAGATCAAGTACTACACGTAGAGAAACCTTTGCTTATGAATAAAGTAACAAAGTGTTATGCGGAATTAACACTTGATCTAAAACACAAAGATGTTAAACAAACTTTCACTTGTATTAGAATGATCGTACTTGATTACAATGAAAGAGGTTTAACTTGCGAATACTTATGAAAACTGATAACTAACTTTAACCTAAAAGATCTTCTTTTATAGAACAAGAAGTCTTGTACAATAAGCTACGAATCAACTATTCTAGGTAAAGATAATAATGGAAAATACAATGTCGAGCTTATCTTTACCATACACAATAAAGAAACAAATAAACAAAAAGATTCGTATGAAGATATTCCATCAGTGTCAATCTTCAAGGCTGTCAGCGTTGACTTCTTCAATGTCAACGCTTGGCTGTCAGCGTCCAATGTCATCCTATCAGCGTTGACATTCTTCTTATCAGCGTCTAGTGAACTGACCCATATTTTATTCCCAACAATCCTCCCCTAAACTTGATATCCATTCCAATGATCAAGTTTCTGAATAAATACTTAAGGCTTAGGAGGAATCTTGCAAAAACTTCTTATGTTGGTGATAAACATATCTAATTAAGTCCTTGGCCACGTCACTAGTATAATCAATCTCCAAGGGTGTCTCTAGCATCTTCTCCAACACTTCTTTGGACAAGAAATAGTCAGCATCCACAAGTAAATACTCTGAAAACTTTGTAGAGCTCAAATGAAATACACCACAAGTAGAATAAAGCCTCCAATGAAGATTACTGAGATCATCTTCAAGATCCTTCCATATGGCAGGATCTGCTTCTCTTGGACCACACAAAGTCAAAAATGTGTTCCAAAGTCTTATTCCATTTGCTGAAGTAGGTGCTTCAGCTGTATACTTGGCCTCTATTAATCTCCATAGATGCACCAAGTCTTCTCTGTCTATGCTTGCAAAAATAGAAATAACTGAAGTGAAAGTATGTACCTCCTTTCCAAATCTGCCAATCCTCCAAAATCCACACTCATCTTCATCAAAACTGATGATTGGATTTCTGTCATCTAGAGGTACTACATTAACCAAATCTGAAGCTTCCAATGGAGAAAGCTTGAGATGCTTCCTTATGACACCTTCAGTTGGAAAATACACATCCATATCTTTGGGAAATTGGAAAGGATCTACTTTCTTTACTGGTCTTTGAGCAATCCTCATTTCCTTTTGAATCTGCATTTCCTCAGCAAGCTCTTGTTTCCTTTCTTCTGAAAGAAACTGATAGACATTATTTTCTTGCACACTCCTCCAAATAGGATGTGCCGTATACTCTAACTCCTCAAAAGATAAAGCCAGCAACTTCTTGGATGTCCAATTAGGCTGATGACATCTAAGCAACTTGTAGTACAACTGCCTTCTATCTCTTTTGAGCCAAGTCTTGACCTCCTGTGCATTATACTTCAAAATCACCTTTATATCATCTTGTACCCTGAGAAGAACTTCCAACCCCAAAATTTGATCTGATAAACTCATCCCTGGGTTGTCCATTACCTTGTCTTCCCAAGCATGGTACATTCTGGTGATTTCAGGAAGGTCCCAATCAATCTGATTCTTCAAATCACTCAACCTTTCCTTAGCTAACTCATCCCCATATTCAAGTCTTTCTGGATCTTCAATAATTTGAACACTTGAATCTGAGCTATCCTCTTCTTTTTCACCACCACTCTCTTCCTCACTCTCAGAAGTGGCAACAAATGGTGATCTACCACTCCTCTTCAAATCTCTTTCCAAAAGTTGTGCAGCCAACTGTTCATCAAATTCAATTTGTGCTGCATCTTTCTTTGGAACATCTTCTTCAATCAGAATCCCCTTACCCTTGTCTTGTGGATCAATAATAGGTAAAGTAGAAGAAGAAACCTGCTTGGACACATCTTTGATGATTGCTGATGACTGGAATACATCAACACCACCTGCAACTTTGTCAGCGTTCAAGTTACCTCTATCAGCGCCACGATTACCTTTGTCAGCGCTGGATGTGTCAGCGTTCAAACCTGTATCAGCGCCCAATGTTTCTTTGAAAGATCCTTCCAAGTTTAATGGTGTCACCTTGGATGTATCAATAACTGGGTGCTTCTTCAAGTTGGTGAGTGCTTCAGCAACCTGTAAAGATTCACTAAATTGTGAACTCTTCTCTGAACTCTTCTCACTAGCTGTATGAATCAGCTCATCCTCTTCATCCTCTTCATCCTCCCCTTTGGAAGATTCCTCCATTAGACTCCTGCTACTTGGATTCTCCAAAACAGTTACCCGCTCCCTCAAGACTTGGAGTTCACGGCCCTGTTTGTTGACAATTTGTACAAGGCTGACATTTTGCTTTTGCAAGCTAATGACAGCAGCCGTCAATTCAGTCATAGTCATAGGTTCCAATCTGCCCTCAGCTAGAA
Source organism: Glebionis coronaria (assembly GCA_025667525.1). Classification (NCBI taxonomy): domain Eukaryota; kingdom Viridiplantae; phylum Streptophyta; class Magnoliopsida; order Asterales; family Asteraceae; genus Glebionis; species Glebionis coronaria. The sequence goes on from CM046880.1 coordinate 517,199,105, forward strand.
TGGGGATTTGACCTCCCAAAATAGAATCATAGGGCATGGATGAGGTCTTAATGATGTTGGGACTGTCTTGACCAGCATCTAAGCCTGTGTCAATAGCCCCAGCCTCACCCATGTCACCAGCCACACTTGTGGAGGTGGTTCTCTCTGCTACAAGGCTAGGATCACTAGAGGAGAACACTCCAGTAACCCTTTGGCATTTATTCAACCTAGATTGTAATGGGGTGGAAGATGAAGTAGATTGTGTGGGTGTTGGTTGGTTAAGGGGTGTTTGGGATTGTTCAGGGATTGTATCAGCGTTGGGATTGGCTGTGTCAGCGCCAACATTTTGAGTGTCAGCGTTGGGTTGGTCAATGTCCATGTGGTCTGGTGAAGGTAAAGGTTCATGGATAGGCTCAAGTTGGGGTTCAGGGTCTGGTTGTGGTTGTGGTTGAGCAGCCTGAATTACTTCAAGCATGGGTTGGGTAAGAGGTATGGATCTGTTTGTGGAGCTCATTTTAGCAAAAATGGTTTTCTGTTGTTTAGGGATCTCATAAAAAGTGTCATGATCCCTAGAACAATATTCTTGTAAATCAAAGACCATTTGCAAAAATCTTGGGTAAGCCAAAGTCATTTTACTTCCCTTATTTTTACACATCCCTTCAAAAATCATTTTTGAAAAATTATACTTAAGCCCACGTGTTATACAAACCAAAGCACTTGCAATTGACCTGTTTATTTCATTAAAAGAAGTACATTTTGGACTTAAGCATTGGAGAAGGACATGTATCAAATATTTCCAGTCAGAGGGAAATTCCTGCTTATGATATTTATTTAAAGTGACATCAGCAGGAATAGGATAACCCAATTCCCTAAGACCTTGTTCTATTGTTGCAATGGCAAGGGTAGTCACACCATCAGCGTCATCAAGACGCAAAGCTTGGCGAACCAAGGCTTTAGTGACCACCCATGTTCTCCCATGAACAGTAGATGTTAATGTGGTCACTCCATTAGCTGTTGTGGAACTAACATTATTCCAAAACTGTCTAATGTGTGCGACAGGGACTAATGGTGTATGAGAAAGTGCATACCTTAGAGAGGATGCATTTAAAAATGCCACCATTTGTGAATACTGAGGGAACAAATCATTATCAGCAGTCAAGTAAGCTACCATATTATGTTGGCTCTTGAACTCCAATGTTAAATTCTTTGAGTTGAACTTGGGTGCCATTGTGAAAGCTGTTTAGGTTATGTGATATGGGAAAAATCTAGGAGAAAAATGTTAGACAAGAAAATATGAATACCCAGAATAAAAAGATTAGCCAAATTTATACGAGAGATGCATGATTTTGATTAGTCAAAAATGAGGCAGTTATATTCAAAGAGCAATGATGAAAATATTGAATCAAATATAACTTATCTCATGCATTAATTAAAAGTAACAACTCCCCAAAATTACGGCCAAAGATTAGTCAAAAATAACAACTGGGTAGGGCCCACTAGGTGTCAACGGTCAAAAATAGCCCATCAGCGCCCAACGGCTATATTTTCTTGTCAGCGTTTGCCTAAAGCCCTGTCAGCGTCACGATTGGACGTAACAGCGTTTGGAGAAAAACTTGTCAGCGTCTAAAAATAAAAAATAAAAATATTTTAAAAAGAAAAAGACCTTAACAAAGTAATTTATCCTAAGGGAAATATCTTACAAGTTGATAATAATTACTGGGCGGCAAGCACTGTCCATTTATGCACACTTGCTTAAGCAAGATAGACACAAATGTCCTCTAGAGTCCCTTGCTAACCAAAATACTTACCAACAAAGGTATTTCATAAAATTCTTTGTAACTCCCAGGTAAACCCATAACCAAACTATTCCCAAGTCTCCCATCAGACCACAACCAATTCTAGGCCAAAAATGTCTTGGCAGCATGCATAGTTTATCAACTTTGCATGCTACAGTGCCTCATGGTTTAGTAAAACTAACCCATACTCACCTGTGGACACAATCTAGAATTGTGATGAGAGTATTGTAAGAATACCCAAGAGTCCTAAAGGTTCCTTAAACCTCCCCTCAAACTATGATACATGAGTTCTCAAAATATAAATGAACATTAAAAATTTATGTCAAGATAGGAATATAAATATTCCAACCATCATCCATAAACAAAAACATGTCCAAATAGCTCTTCAAAGATCCATAAGCAACTCTGTATCCAATGGTATAAAGCTACCACCACCTACACATTTAGATGAAAACCACAAAACTAACATTTGTTGCTGACAGCGTCCCGACAACACTTGTCAGCGTTGAAGGAACTCTTGTCAGCGTTAGACAATAATATCTCTAACAACGGCAAAATAACACTTGACAGCGTTACAATTACCTTTGTCAGTGTTAGAAAAATAAAGTGGAAAAATCTAAATCATCACAAAGACCAATAACAATGCATTATCCTGTACATACTTTTACAAAAAAAGCGTCCAAAACACATATTAAGTGAGATTAACCATTCCAATATTTGTTACCAAATATTGAAATCTTCCAGCATCAAAAGGTTTAGTTAATAAATCAGCCACATTATCTTCTGTGGCTACCCTATCTGGTTGTATTAAACCTTTCTCAAAGCAATCTCTTATAAAATGATGTCTAATTTCTATGTGTTTGGTTTTAGAATGATGTACAGGATTTTTAATAATGCATAAAGTACTGTTATTGTCTACAAAAATCTTGGTATGCATAAAATTATACCCATAATCCAACAGCTGGTTCTGAATCCATAAGACTTGTCCACAACAAGCAGCTGCAGCAACATATTCTGCTTCAGTTGTAGAGTTTGCCACCACTGTTTGTTTCTTGCATTGCCAAGATATCAATCTACTCCCAAGAAATTGGCATCCACCAGTTGTGGATTTCCTATCAAACTTGTCACCTCCATAGTCACTGTCTGAATATGCAATAAGGTCCAATGGAGAATCTTTTGGGTACCACAAGCCAAGATCTGGATAACATCTTAGGTACCTAAAAATTCTTTTCACAGCAAAAAGGTGACATTCTTTGGGAGTCACTTGATGGCGTGCACATGCACACACAGCAAACATGATGTCAGGTCTTGAGGCTGTAAGATACATCAATGAACCTATCATGGATCTATAGTGCCTAACATCCACATCCTTTCTAGCTCCAATTTTTCCCCAAGGATGTTCCCTATCCATAGGAGTGGAAGCATCCTTTTCATGTGGAGAAAAGCCATATTTCTTCAAGATTTCAGCTACATACTTGTCTTGGGAGATGAAGATACCATCTTCTTTCTGCTGAACTTGTAAACCTAGAAAGAAGTTCATCTCACCCATTGCACTCATCTTGAATTTATCTGTCATGAGCTTGGAAAAGTCCTCACTCATTTTTGGATCAGTAGACCCAAAAATGATGTCATCAACATAGACCTGCACAAGCAACACATGCTTTCCTTTCTTCTTTGTAAACAATGTCTGATCTATGGTGCCCCTCTTGAATCCATTGTCCACCAAATATGTAGACAAGGTACCATACCATGCTCTAGGGGCTTGATGAAGTCCATACATAGCTTTCTTCACTCTATAAACCTTGTCTGGATTCTCAGGATCTTCAAAACCAGGAGGTTGCATGACATATACTTCCTCAACAATTGTCCCATAGAGGAAAGCACTCTTCACATCCATTTGATAAACAGTGAAATTCATACAAGAGGCATAAGCTAGGAAAATTCTTATAGCTTCAATTCTTGCAACAGGAGCAAAAACTTCTTCATAATCTATACCTTCCTCTTGTGTATATCCCTGAGCTACCAGACGTGCCTTGTTTCTGACCACAATGCCTCTTTCATCTTTCTTGTTTCTTAGAACCCATCTTGTCCCAATTGGTCTCACATATCTAGGACAATCAACCAGCTCCCAAACATCTTGTATAGCAAATTGGTGAAGCTCATCCTGCATTGCTTCCACCCAACTAGGTTCTTTGAGAGCATCAAAAATCTTCTTGGGTTCTTCTTGTGACAGAAAACATGCAAACAAACATGCTTGTACAAGAGGGGTATCAACCTTCTTGTGTATATTGGCAATAAATCCACCAAGACTTTGATGGGATCTTCTTGTCTGAACTGGAGCCATAACATCACCAATGATCTGAGATGAGGGGTGATCCTTTGCTATGGAAGTGAGAACTCCTCCTTCAAGAAGTCTGGTGTCCTCAACTTCACGCTCCATGTTGCCAATATCTTCTTCATCAGACTCCCTTTGATCAACATGAATCTCTTCATGGACATTGGAAGGTCCACCTTGTTCAAAATGGGAAGAGAAAAGCTGTGTAAAGGTGTCACCAAAGTCTGATCCTTGTTTGTCAGCGCTTGGGCTAACAGCGCTTGAACTGTTGTTGTCAGCGTCTAAGCCATCAGCGTCTGAATTGGTCTTGTCAACGCTTGATTTGCCTTTGTCAGCGCCTGAAGAACCATGCATGTTTGTATTTGGTGGTATTTGGAAACCACCATTATCTTTTCTAGCAGCAGCAGCAGCAGCATAATACTCATCTGTCCATATAGGAAGTGTAACATATTCTTGTGTGGGAGATGATTCAACTGCTGATGGTCCATCCTCCTTAGCAACCTGTATACCTGAAACATTACCAATTCTCTTTTCCAAAACACTTGAAGTTACCTTCACAATGTCTGGATCAGTAACAGGCATATAATTTAAAGCTCTAGATAAAGGTTCTAAGTCAAACAACCAATTTGGACCACTTTCAGGATCACTAAGTTTACTCTCTAAAAACCTAACATGTACTTTTTCAAGTATACGTTTTTCCTTTTTAATGTAAACCCTATATCCTTTGCTCTGATACCACTTGTTGATCCCAAACTTAGATCGATTAAGCTTTGTGTATACGAGATTAGATCAAGTACTACACGTAGAGAAACCTTTGCTTATGAATAAAGTAACAAAGTGTTATGCGGAATTAACACTTGATCTAAAACACAAAGACGTTAAACAAACTTTCACTTGTATTAGAATGATCGTACTTGATTACAATGAAAGAGGTTTAACTTGCGAATACTTATGAAAACTGATAACTAACTTTAACCTAAAAGATCTTCTTTTATAGAACAAGAAGTCTTGTACAATAAGCTACGAATCAACTATTCTAGGTAAAGATAATAATGGAAAATACAATGTCGAGCTTATCTTTACCATACACAATAAAGAAACAAATAAAAAAAAAGATTCGTATGAAGATATTCCATCAGTGTCAATCTTCAAGGCTGTCAGCGTTGACTTCTTCAATGTCAACGCTTGGCTGTCAGCGTCCAATGTCATCCTATCAGCGTTGACATTCTTCTTATCAGCGTCTAGTGAACTGACCCATATTTTATTCCCAACACAAACCCTAGAGCTAATGTGAGTGCTATTACTACTTGAAGTGGAGCAACTCTAGTAGGACCTTATATCCCTCCTCAAGATACTCCATCTACACCTCCTCCACCTCCATTTATCCCTCCTACTACCACACCTAGTACTAGTTCTCCATTACCGTCTCCACCTCTTAATGAAGAAGTACCCAAGCAAAACCCTCCACCAACCCCACCTACCACCTCTAAACCTTCTACTTCTCAACCTTCAACATCTCAATCTTTACTTGCTACACCCACACCACCTAAACCCAACATCCTTTATCCTTCTCGGTTAGACAAGTGCAAATTGCTCACTAAAGAGGATGCTCAAGTCACTTCTTTTATGAAGATGGTCTCTCAAATGAACTTCAACATTAGCCTTGTTGAAGCACTTGTCCAAATGCCGAAATTCGTCAAAGCATTCAAGGAATTGCTTAACAAGAAGGAAAAGATGGCTGAGTTTGTCAGCACACGCTTAAATGAAAACTGTTCTGTAATCATTCTTAAAGAACTTCCGGAAAAACTTGGAGATCCCGGTCGTTTTGTGTTGCCTTGCATTTTTAATAAAACCGAAGAATTTACTGCCTTAGCTGATCTCGGGGCAAGTATAAATTTGATGCCCTTAAGTGTTTGGAAAACACTATCATTACCCGACCTTACACCAACAAAGATGACTCTTGAGCTAGCAAATCGCACTCTCGCTTACCCCGTTGGTATTGCTGAAGATGTATTTGTAAAAGTTGGTACCTTCACTTTTCCGGTCGACTTTGTCGTTGTTGATTACGAAATGGACCCTCATATTCCGTTAATATTTGGACGGCCATTCTTGAGAACCGGAAGAGCTTTAGTTGATGTTGCCAAAGGTGAACTCATTTTAAGAGTCGGGAATGATGCACAAGTGTTTAAAATAGGGAAGATCACAAACAAATCCAACGGAAGAGAATCAGCGAATATGATTAATGTGCTTGATGATTTTGTCGTCTACAACAATCCTCTTTTCGATTCTTGCTATGATAATCCACTGTTCCAAGATGACGTGGATGATTCTCTCTCCAATTTAGATCCCCCACCAATTCATGAGTCTCCACCGATCTATGATAACTATGATGATGATTTAAGTTCTGATATGGATGATTATGATGATTTTGTTTCAAAGTATAAAGACATGCCAACCTATGATGATTTTGATAATGTTGATACTCTTTCGAGTGATTCTTCACATGATAACCTTGATCCTACTTTTGACGAAGATCCTCCACCAACAACGCTTGATCCTACTTTGGATGACTACTCATTTGAGGAAGACTTTGCTACTTTTCTTAATACTTACTTCTCCAATGAGAATGATTCTCCTCCTTTGGACTTTGATGATGGTCTTTATCCTCCTTTGGATATGAAGAAACCCGTTTCAAAGGAGAAGAAGCCGGACGACGCCAACATCCGCAGTACTTATGTTTTGACACCTCTCTATCCACCTTCTGAGGATGAGATTGTGCGATTTATGAGCGGATCTTCTTCAAGGTCTACTGAGCCAGAGTGTTATTTTCCCCTAAAGGAAAAGGTGTTCGATCCCGGTATTTCAATTTTTAAGCCATCTCAGTATCCATCAGATGAAATAAAAGGAAATATTTTTGGAACTTATGGAGATATGCTTGCACTTCATCACACTCTCTACCACCGTGCTCCATCATTGCTTATGGGAACCTTGCCTACTCTTCTTTGGCTTGCCTTGTTCGCCTTAAGTTTGTGCTACTTGATGGATGAAAACCATGTATTTGATCCCGGTGGATGTTCTTCAAGCTTCTTACCATGCTAATCCACGTCGAGTCAGGCTCATGACTCGGTTAACAAAAACAAGCGCTTCTTGGGAGGCAAACCCGCAGTCTCTATCCTTTTTCTTCTGTTTTTATAATAAGTGTAGGGGGAGATCCTAGTATGTGTTTGTTTTTTTCTTTCTTATCATATGCAGGGATTCGAGCTTTCAAAGATACATTCTTGATGACTTTTGACGACCCGTGATTCCGTGTACCCGTCTTCCTGATTCTATCCTAAACTCTTTTGATTCATTATTTTATCAATTATGATTGAAATAGGAATCACTTTAGTTGTATTTTCCTTCGCAAGATTTAAACAAAGTGCACAATGTCCTAAGTGTAGGGGAGTTTACTTCCACATGCTTAAACATTGAGGACAATGTTTATATTAAGTGTAGGGGGACTTCTATCGAAGTTAAGTGGGCTTTTCCTTGTATTTATCCTCATTTTAACCGGAAAATTGATTTTTCGACATTTTTTCAAAATTTTTGATCTATTTTGGCCTATTAGTATTTACCTTTGTTATAGTTATTTCCTTTCGTTGCTAGAATAAATTTTAATAAAGTGGTTTTAATTTTTAACCATTGTGAATCTTTTGACTCAACCCGAGTTTACTTATCTAACTTTACTCTAGCTAGTATCCTTAACGTGTTTAAGTCAAGTTTTGCTAGGCTTTTATATAGGGAACTTTAAAACGCGAAAGTCTTAACTTTTACGGGTTAAGAACAAGAACTTTTCGCAAGTTCCTATAATTGATCCTAGAAAGTCGTTTATCAAGGGAACTTTAAAATACGAATTCTAAACTTGAAAAAGTCTAAGAAGTTGCAAGATCCTATAGATGACTTGAAAACCCAAAACTTTGGTTTAATAGGCTAAGCATCTACGAGTCTCATTCCTTGAGATTTTAAATTGTGGAGAACGAGATATTATAGAGTCGATTATAAGCTTGGTATTCTTTCATGAATTTATGTGAGTTGATTATGAGATTTTTCTCCCATCGCTTGTTAATAAATTTTATTGCAATAAGTAAGGTCGTACGATTTGAAAAGTTACTTAGCTTCTAGCCTAAGATCGTTTAAAAGTTTCTCGGTATTAATTAGTTTTCATAGCCAAGGCATAACTTATTGAAGCGGGATGCGAAGATTGGCGAGTCCGAAAAGGCCCTAACAAGGCATGAGGGCTACATTTTGTTGCTAAAGATCCAAAGTGATGTGAAGAATCATTTATCAAAAATCAATATGAAGGATCGAGACACATGACGAAAAGCAAATACTCCCGTAAAGATCATGGAGAAATCTATCTGAAAAGACCCTAGCAACGTATGAGGATAAATAGATCCAAGTTCTAAAAGAAGGCGGATCGTTGTATATCAAAATCCAAAATAAAGATTAGAGAAAAATGAAGAAGTCGTGGTCCAAAATTGAAGAATCTCTCAAAAACTTCAAGTGAAGAAATTCCTATTATGAAGAGAAGACCATTATTTCATGAATGTCTCTCAAGATTTGAAGTATGAAGTCAATGCCAAATATCGATCCGAGAAAGGTCTCAAATCGTGAAGCGAGTTATGCCAAGATATGAACTTTATGAGGTCCCGAGAAGCAGTTCTAAAAGATTTTTTCCTTTAGCTAACTATTGATTAAATCGTCCTACTTTATTTTCAGCCTAAATAACTATCGAAATAAGTCAACAATGCATCCTCCTGATCATTCAAGACAAAAATAAAATATAAGATATACACCTAGGAATAAGGGAGTCTAAGTGGATAATTGGGCCACATGAGTTTGTGTTAGTTTGCTAACTTATAATAACAATGATCTCGTTTTTAAGCTTGGTATGGGGAACGTGAAACTTGAGGATGATAAACATTCATGACATTCCAAAACCCTAAGGTAAGTTTTTGATCTTTTTACTAGTTTTCTTCTTTTTATAATTTTCTATCTCTTTTAAGTCTTGTGTTTAATAAAGGCCAAAGTAGATTGATCATGATGAAAAATGTAAAACTTGCTTTGTAATTAATGCATTGCATGAGGGCATTGCAATGGTCAAGTGTAGGGGATTTGATAGGTGTGAAAACACCCATCCTTTTACCACATAACTATAATAATAACCAAGCCAAAACGTGTATTTTATGTCATAAAAGTCGGAATTATGCGTGGTTTGTGTTTTTATTGTGTTTTAGGACCAAAAGATGAAAAATGAAGAAAACACGGGCCTTCACGAGCTTTTATCGATGAAAACTAGAAAAGACGAAGTCAAAAGATCAAGAGTGCAAAAAGAACGAAAGTCCAAGACCAATTCTGAAGATTTATCGAAGAAAAAGTCTAAAGACGGAAGTTTAATGAAGTCGAAGAACCAAGTCTAATTAAAGAAGAAAATTATAAGACGAGTTCAATTTATATCGACAAATCCCGAGACGACGAGAAAGACAAAGAATTAAAAGACGAGAAAGAAGAAAGAAAAAGGAGAGCATCAACATTTCCTCCTCATATATATAGTCCTTAAACACTTCATTAGAAAGTAGTAGATTTTAGTTTTAATTTTTGTAAGGTAAGTAGGAGTAGATTAATATACTTTCTCTCTCTAGTTTTCTTAATGTTTTTCAAGCTTTCTCTTAAAATTTGTGTCAAATCTTTGATCTTTAATCCTTTTAATTCAAGTTTTTAATCATTCTCATTCTTCTCTTCTTGTTTTTAAATATCTTGTTTTGTTTGATTAATTTTAAAGTTTTCATCTTTATGCTTATTTCGATAAAAGTTCTTATTTTTCCATTGCTCTTATCAAATTCATACGTTTGATATTCTTATCTTCTTTGTGCTTGTTGCTTATTTTGTGTCTAGCTTATTTCCGTTTAAGTGTTTTTAAAAGTTTCATCTTTTTAAAGTTCAATATTTCTCTCTTTTAGTTCGTTTTATAAACTTTGCTTATTTTGTGTCTTGAAAGTTTTTAAATTTGTGCTTATTTAGTTCTACTTATTATTGTTTTAATTAAGTTTTAGTTAATTGCTTATTGTCAAAGTGCTTATTTGGTCTTTGCTTATTTGTTTCTTTTGTTTCTTTTCTTTCCATCGTAATTGGCAAGGGTTTCTACATTCCGACAGCTTGTTGTGATCGAAATAACCCTTAGGGTTTCTACAATACAATCAAGATTGCGATAGCCCCTTATTCCGATCGTGGATTGCGATCGCTCATTGCGATCGTGGATTGCGACGGAAATTAAGGTATATTGCGACGGAACTCTGCCCAAATTTCGTTTGCCACATTGCGATGGGAGGAACATTGCGATGGGATGAGTATTGCGATAACAATGACATAGCGATAGTGTAACATTACGACAGCTTGTGTGATATTGCGATAGCTTTTGCTATTGTGATAGCTTCCATCACAATCCTTTGTTTATTTTATTTAGTTGTTTTCTTTTTCAAGTTTATTTCTTTCCCGCCATTTTTCTTAAAGTGTTATTTTAATTGTTTTACTTTATTTTAATTTTCGAGTTTGCATTTTTATTTAAAGTTTTCAAAATTTACTTTTAAAGTTTAATTTTTTCGTCATTTATTTTTAAGTTTTAATTTTTAGTTTTAATTTTTGAGCTTCCACTTTTACTTAACGACATTTACATTTTCATTTTACTTTAGTTTAAAATAGATAACCTTTTTCCTTTATATTCCACCAAGAACGACTGAGTCACACTTTAAACCAGTAATCAATTAGAGAAGACTGGAACAACGAACTTCCATACGAGCAAACCCTATGTATTAGTAAATCATTAGCCGATTTGAATGTAGAGTTCATAAGATAAAGTTCTCCATCTTGAAATATGGGACTTGAAAAGCCGGTTAAGTTCATTTTTTGCTTAATTATAGAGAAAGATAACTATGTTATGCAAACAAAATTTTGTTCATACGTCATTAAACTCATATTTATGCTACCTTAATTTGTCACACGTAATCTTTTTATGTATTTCATTCATCACAAGTCATTCAAAATGGTGCATGAAACAATTGTTATGCATGAAAAAAGAGTACATTTCTTTCAAAATCAATACATAAACAAACATATAATTAAACATAAAAGGTCTTTGAATCATCAGATATCATTGCAAACATGAAAAACAATTGCATGATGTATACATTATTACCAAAGTAAAACATAGTGATCAGTTCGTTGATTATAAGATTATTAAATCATGTGTGTTTATATATGCCTGTAACTTGTTATGGATTAAATAGGGACACATAACGAGGCCAACACAATTAACTTACCAGGTTAGGGAATAGAAGAGAGGGTTAAACTACCTAAGGGCATAATAGTCTACTTACAATTTTATTTATGTGTATGTATCAAATATATATGTGTACATATCAATTCCCAATTATATAATGTTATGAGTTTATCCATTTAACTTAAACAACAAGATACAAATTATGGTTCCATTAAAAAACGTTATAAAAGTCATGTTTATCTCATATTATCTAGTAAAAATCACTCGTTCATTCATTTTAACTTTAGACTTCTGAAACTCCATACTTCATATGACTTAGGATTGACTAAAATATTCTTTTACTAAGGTTGTTAAAAGCAAAAACAATATTACATGTAGACTATCAAGATGCTTAAATTCCGTTGTAAAAGGTGAAGCTTGACTGTCATGATAGACAAACATTTGCTTACGAGGAGTATGAAAAATAACCGAACCAAAAGCTCATATTTTACTACCAAACACGAATCTGGCTGGACACGTTTTTTATACTTTCAAACCACGAATGAAACTTAATCAAACTTTACATTGTCAACATATTCAAGAGTGAGACATTTAAAATATATGTTATACATCATAAATAATATTTATGGTATTCTATGTTTAATAATCCATGTAAGTTAAACTTTCTTTTTTATATTAGACATATTACTTGATAGGTATATGAGAGCTAGTTTTAACACAGATATGCTACTAAAATCCTTACGTCTATATATGTCTTACTTTCAATTGTGACCTTATTGAAATATGTTTCTTAATGGGAAAAGATCCCCCACACTCCCTTATTAAACAAAGTCTCCATGGATAAATCCTCACCCTTTATCTCTAAATGATCTAAGGGCTGTGATTAAAACCCCCTTTCTTATAACTTACCTTTATTTATAAATTAAAAAAAAAACATCCAACAACCTCCACCACCGGTGATGGAACCCGATCCTCACTCCAACCGGCGACCACCTCCACCACCTCCACCTAACGACCGACCACCACAACCACCTCCACCACCTCCACCTTTTTCAGGCGACCACCACAACAACCCCACCTTCTACCCGCGACCACCACAACAAACCAACCTTCTTCCTGCGTCATCCACACCAACCCACCTTCTTCCGGCGGCCTTTACTGCAAACAACCTTTTTCCGGCAGCCCCCACAAGAATCCATTATTTTACGGCAAGACCCACACCAAACAATCGTTTCCCAGCTACTTCTATACGAAACCCACCCCTTTTCCAGCGAGTTCCACAGCGTATCCACCATTTTCCGGCGACTTCCATACGAAACCCACGTTTTTGCCGCCCTACACAACAAACCCAACAATTTCCAGCAACCTACACAACAAACAACCCTTTCCCGTCGATTTATACAAAAAACGACGCTTTTACGGCCAACTCCACAACAAACATCCAACTTCCGGCAACCTCCATAACAAATGACCATCTCCCAGCGAGTTCCACAACCTCCACATCAAGTGACAATGATCCAGTAAATGTAGTTGCTGATATTAGAAAAAATGTAGAAGTTGCTGATGATGTTAGCGAAAATGTACTTGCTGATGCTATTGAAGAAGATGCTGATGTAGAAGCTGAAAATGTGGTTGGCGATGTTGATGTTATAGAAAATGTAGAAGCCAATACAGGTAATAACTTTGTACCAGAAATAGATGTGTTACTGAAAATGTAGTTGTTGAGGCACACTGACTCATGCATGAGTCACGCCGACTCATGCATGAGTCACACTGACTCATGCATGAGTCACGTTGACTCATGCATGAGTCACACTGACTCATGCATGAGTTATGTAACAGATGAGCCACATAACTCATATTTGAGTCAGTGTGACTCATACATGAGTCAGTGTGACTCATATATGAGTCATATATGACTCATACAATTCCTGAAGTATTCTTTTATTGGATTGTGAAACAGATGCTCATAATTCACCAAAACCTACTTTATACATTCATTTTGAGTCACCCGGAGGATCGACATATTGGGAACCAAATGTTGATGAGCAGTACGTGCCTCTTGAGGATAAAGAATTTAAAACGATAGAGGAGAGTATTGACTTTTATGAAGCTTATGCTGGAAAAGCAGGATTTGAAGTTAAAAAATACACATAAAAAAGAAATAGAAGTGGTGAAGTAAAAAGTAAATACATCACGTGTAACCGACATGGGAATATAAAAGATATAAATATCAACACACTGGTTAGTAGTGGAAAACAAACTAGGCACACGAGGCACCGTATAACAGGTTGCATGGCGCAAATAAAAGTTGATTTAGATTATGTTCGGAAAAAGTATGTTGTGACTAAGTTTGTTGCTAAGCACAATCATCCCATGATTCCTAAAGAATATAAGCATCTAACGAAGAAACAAAGAAATATGACTCAAACGGAAAGGTTGTTTGTAGTCAGAGCTTCAACAATGAAACTTGGCGCAACAAAGGCACATACCTTGTTATCTGGCATCAAAGGCGGATCTCAGTATGTTCATGGCACTAGTGATGATTTTAAGAATCACATCAGGGATGTTAATGCAATTATAGGAGAAAGTGATGCACAAATGCTTATTAACAAGATGGAAAATAGGATGAAGTTTGTTCCAGGATTTACATTTCAGTATAAGGTTGAAGATAGCGTATTAGTTGCGATGTTTTGGGTAGACGAAGTTGATAAACGCAACTACGAGGAGTTTGGAGATATTATATCTTTTGATGCAACTTTTCGAACAAATAAGTAAGTTGTCTTTTTCACATAAATCACATGTGACTCATGCATGAGTCAATGACTCATACATGAGTCACTGTGACTCATGTATGCAAGTCACACTGACTAATACATGAGTCATAGTATGAAATATTATATCTTTTTAATGTATCCGTTTTGCAGGTATGACATGGTTTTTGTACCATTCACTGGGATAGATAACCATAGAAAGTGCGTCAATGTTGGCTCTGGATTGCTTTTAAGAGAAGATACATAAGCTTATACGTGGCTACTAACATCATTCATGACAGCTCACAAAAAACAACCAAAAATGATCGTAACGGATCAAGATGGGGCAATGAAACGAGCAATTGAAGCGGTTTTGAAAGAATCTAAGCACAGATTGTGCATGTGGCATATCTTGCAGAAAATCCCAGCAAAGGTACTGATTGTTTGTTATTTTTCAGATAACTCATACATGAGTTATAAATATATATATATATATATGACTCATATATGAGTCACATGACTCATGTATGAGTCAAATGACTCATGTATGAGTCACATGACTAATGTATGAGTCACATGACTCATATATGAGTCAGTGTGAATACATGATATCAAAATATCTTAACATTCATACATTCTTCATTTTCAGATATGTGAAAAGATTTACAAGGAAACTGATTTTAAAGATCGTTTCAACAAACTTGTGTGGAATATGTTCATTGAGCCAGAAGAGTTTCAAAAAAGATGGTTTGAACTTATTGAACGCTTTGGATTGGAAACACACAAGTGGATGACAAAGATGCATGACCTTCGTAAATTGTGGTTGCCGGCTTATTTTATTGACTCACCACTGTTTGGACTAATGAGAACTACTTCAAGATCTGAAAGTGAAAATGCATTCTTTAAGAGTTTCACAAATCATGGGTCAACATTAGTAAATTTCATGATGTGCTTTGAATCGGCAATCGAAAGGCAAAGATATAAGCAAGAAGTTTTGGACTTCAAAACATGGGACGCGGCTCCAAATCCTGAAACGAAGTTAAATATCGAAGAACATGCGCGTAAAGTTTATACTAGAACAATATTTCTCTTGGTTTAAGCTGAAATAGTAGAATCAATTTGGTCATGCCAAATACAAGAATTTAAGACGGAAGAGGCTATTGAGACGGTTAAGGTTCGAGACACGAGAGCGGGTGCTTATAGAACACTGTATACAGAAGAAGGAAAAGAGATGGTTGTACAGGAAGAAGACAAAGTAATAACCTACAAGGTTAGTGAAACATTTAACTGATACATGAATTACTCATGCATGAGTCACGCTGACTCATGCATGAGTCACGCTGACTCATGCATGAGTCAATATGCCTCATATGTGTTATGCTCACTTATTAATATGTTTCATGTATATGTTTAAGGTTCTCCGTAATCCAGGAGATGGATCTGCTGAGTGCACTTGTAGGCATTTTATGCGTTATGGTTTTCTTTGTCGCCACATATTTTGTGTTTTCAAGAACCGTGATATTGAAGAAATTCCGGACAAGTACATTTTAAGGCGTTGGAGAAGGGATTTGATACCGATTTCATTAAGAAGAAACACAAACAGATACGGAGAGAAGAATGAAAAAATTCAGAAACTAACAAATGAGGCTAACTTCCACGTAGACGAATGCTTGTTTTGGTTGAGTAAAGATGCAGAAAAGCTGGCGGAATATGTGCAAAAGCTGGATAATATAAAGAAAGAATATCAAGTTTTAGTGCCTAAGCCCCCTTCAAAGAAAACAAAGGACGTTATTGAAGATATATATGCAATTGAGGAACCAAAGAAAAATCTTATTAAAAATCCAACTGGGGCTAGGCTCAAAGGTGGTCGTAGAGGAGCGCGTATAAAAAGTGCAAGAGAAATAGCTATGAAGGCTAAAAAGAAACAGCCTCGTGCGTGTGGTTACTGTAAACAGAAGACAAACGAGCATACAAAAATGACATGTCCACTAAATCCATACTATATCGCAAAACTAGCGAAGATCGCTGCAGCTGCTAAAAAACAGGCACAGGAAAAAGGAGAACCAAGTACAACAACTGTTTGAATATATGTTTTTAATTTTCTATTTTTCTTTTATTGAACTGTTGAAAACCATTGTAGAATATCTGATTATGCTATGAATATGATTACTCCTATATTAGTACTCTTGAAATATCTGTGTATTGAAATATTTGTGTATTGAAATATCAAGTCATGTGACTCATGCATGAGTCACTAACTCATGCATGAGTCATGTGACTCATGCATGAGTTACATGACAAAAATGGAACATATACTACTATGACCCATGTATACGAGATAACTCTTGCAACACTTGCAAAAGAAAGAGCCTAAAATCATGCCGATACCCCAAGAAATCCTTATACGAGGTAACTCTTGCAACTTTTTCAAGGCATTGCATGTCACATGACTTGCATGAGTCATGTGACCTGCATACATGAGTCATGTGACTTGCATGTGTCATAGTAATATATGTTTGTATGTGTTTACATGACTCATGTATGTAAGTCACATGACTCATGCATGAGTCACATGACTCATGCATAAGTCGCCTGACTCATGCATGAGTCACATGACTCATGCATGAGTCACATGACTCATGCATGAGTCACATGACAATAACAAACATATACAAACACATATTCATAAACACTTATACATAGTCACTGTATGAGTCACAAACAGTTTTATATGTGTTCAAAAACACGGAACGATATTGCACATCTTGTAACAAACAAGGTTATTCAAAGTCAAACTTCAAACTTCGTTCGAAAAAGTCAAGTACAACTGATATCAGAATCAAGTATTACTTAATATCATAAAGTATTACAAAGTAGATCAACATTTCTAGACAGCTGGTTTCTTCTTGGCAGCTTTCTTCTTGGCAACTAGTTTCTCGGTTACTGTTGCATCAACATTTGCCTTCTCGGTTACTGCTTAACCGGCTGTTGACTTCACGGCTGCTGCCTCCTCAGTTACTGGCTTCACGGTTGCTTGCTCAACTGCTGGCTTCTTGGCTGTAGGTTTCTTGGCTGTAGGTTTCTTGGCTGCTTGCTCAACTGCTGGATTCTCGGCTGCAGGTTTATTCGCTGCTTGCTCAACTGCTGGATTCTCGGCTGCAGGTTTCTTGGCTGCTTGCTCAACTGCTGGCTTCGCGGTCGCTGCCTTCTCGGTTACATCTTTCTGGGCTGCAGGTCTCTCGGCATTTATAGGAGGATCACGCACATCCCTGTTATTGATCGCATTCAAAATAATCGAGATCCTTTTTTGCTCATCATGTGCCATCTCAAATTTGTAAGCCAAATCAAACATTTTCTGCCTTTCAGCATTGAGCTCGTGCAACAAAATTTTTGTTGCAAACCTGTACCTCAAGCGCTTCAAAAGAGTTTCCTGTATGCTCGACTCGTCTACCAAACCAACATCCCATTCTTCAGGAGCAAGACCCTGATAAGACTCCAAATGTACCATCGCAAAGACACCACAATCCACTTGGTTAACCTTAGTAGTCCATTTCAAACGCGGATTGCGTCCTTTGAGCTTAGAAACAGTACTGTGCTTCGGATGATTAACTTCTTTGAGATATCTAGCGAATAATTTTTTCTACACAACAAACAATTTAGGGGGAAACATGTTATTTACAATGTATGAGTCACTGACTCATGCATGAGTCACTGACTCATGCTTGAGTCAGTGACTCATGCATGAGTTAAGGTGAAAACATATAAAACAGTAATGACAATAATCAAGTATACAACTTACCAAAGGATCACAGACTCGTTTGTACTTCGGTGCATTTGGATTTCCAACATGAATGTTATCAAGTATAATCATTGATGAAGGTTTGTTGAGGCAGAAAACAACAACAAAAAAATGATTTGAAGCACAAATTGGAAATAAAACCTATTTTAACCAAAAAAAAGGTATTATATGTAAATTCAAAAAGATGAAAACTTGATGCCTATATATTCAAAAAAGAACGTAAAAATACCAATTCAGTATCGGATAAAGAAAGTGAAGCAGCATCATTTTTGAAATACGCAGAAATGACTTCTGAAAACAATTTATACTGTTCACCATCAGACATTGTTTTGTCAATCATCCCTTGTACCTGCGTTTAACAAAAATACAGTATTACCAAACAATGATAATAATTATTGAAAATCTAAAAGATATATTTCATGCGAAACTTACAATACATCCAATTGGCATAAAAACTCTTCTTGGTTCTGGATTCTCTTTCCGTGACTCCTCAAAATTTAGAATGGTAACCAAACAATCAACGACACTTGCATCTAACCACAACCCTGGTGTCAATGTTTCGAAGTTTAATCGAACAGCTGATAATACATAACCATACACAGGCTTTGCTCGGAAAATGGTTTCACTACACGTTAAAAAAAAGGAACACAATCAGAATAAATCGTATGATAATCTAAAAACATGAAGTTCACAAAAAGAAAAAAAGAAAAAAAATATTCTTACTATTTTTCTTCTTCCATCGCAAATAAAGAATTACCCAAAACAAACTCAACCCTATGAAGCTTACTAGTATCACAACACTGATGCATAAAAGGGGAAGGCAAGTATGGACTCCGCTTAGCAAACTGCTTTCGTGCAACCACCTTTTTAGGAGTGCTAGGATGTACAGGATCATCATTAACTGGCTCATGATCCCGAGGCCCAAAATACGCATCCTCCTGAAATATTAAAAAGACTTTAATGTTAACTCACATAATGTTAGTGACTTATGCATGAGTCGGGCAACTCATGCATGAGTCAGGCAACTCATGCATGAGTCAGGAAACTCATGCATGAGTCAGGCAACTCATGCATGAGTCAGTCAACTCATGCATGAGTCAGGCAACTCATGGACTCATGTAGACTCTTGCATGAGTCATGTGATGAGAAGCCAACTTATTAAAAAGTTTAAAACTAACAAGGATATAACAAAGTACATTAAGATATATGTCAACAAGAAGATCCATCACCTCTGCATACCAATCAATGTTCTCATCAATCCACCTATCATCAAGTATTATATTTTCATTACCAACATCTTCGTTACCAGCAGGTTTAACAGCAATATCTATCGAAATAGAATCGCCAAAAACTCCTTTATATCTATCATACAACACTAGAAGATCTTCGTCATGGGGAAACTGTGTGTTGGCATTCTTCAACATGGTTTCAAGTTCAATTTTTTCTCTAGATATAAGAGAAAGCTTTTCTTCAACATCCTTCAACATTTTCTGTATATAAAATGAAAATTCATAAATGTTCAAATGTACAAGTGTTTAAAAAAACACTTGCTAATTTATTTGACACATGCATGAGTCAAGTGACACATGCATGAGTCAGGCGACACATGCATGAGTCAGGCGACACATGCATGAGTCAGGCGACACATGCATGAGTCAGGCGACACATGCATGAGTCAGGCTGTCGCATAAAAATAAAAACATAAAAATAAGCTAATACTAACCATTTTTCCAGTAGGAGGCACACTATCAGGCTTAGGAGTCCCAACACTAGCAGGCTTTGCAGTCCCAACACTATCAGGCTTTGAAACAAAACCCTCAATTTGTTTCACTTCAGACGGAGTCCATTCTCCATACAATTCCAATTTGCCCATAAGATCGTTATTTAACTCAATAGTTTGGCGGCTAATCATGAGTCTTGTGTTCCAACTTTGAATAGATGGCCTCAACCGAATAACTGGAACCCGCTCACACTTGGTAGCATCTAAATACAGAAGCTGTAAACAAAAAAACATGTTTGTTATTTGAAAAACATATATGTTATATATAATTAAATCAGAAAACATAAAAAACAGATTAATGCACTTACAATTAGAAAACACAATGGTCCGTTGTAATAGCCATTCAAAGTCGTCGGTAGTTTACTTGTTTCAAGACACCTATGAATGTACCCACACCAATCAATGTTCTTAACATCTGTATCTTCACGAATTCGGCGAACAGCAATCAAACTTGGGTAAGCATTCATTGTTTCACCTTTCCCAAAAACCAACGCAAAAAGTTCAAGAAAGTTGACTTTAAACATAAAGTCAATTTTATCCGCTTCAATCACCTTCAATGCGATATCAGCTGGACCGACTTTTCTCAACTTCCTTGGATCAAACTGTTTAATCCATGTCCTAACAAACTCATCATCCATCTCTCTTTCAGGTAAATCATAAATGCTAGTACCACCAAGAGGAAGTCCTAGAATATCTTTTACTGTCTGAGGTGTGACATGAATATTACCATTTGTAAGCTCCAGATTGTAGGTTTCTGGTTTAAAATTCTTAACCACATACCTAGCCAAAATACTAGGTAATCTATCTATCTTGCGAATACACAATGCACCAAGACCAATCTCCTCCATGAATTCTTCTATACCCGCCACATTAGCATCACGAACACATTTAAAAAAGGAAGAAGGTACATTCTTACAAAATAGAGGCAATGTACTATCACCCTCCTCCCCCTCCTTCATCTTCTTTGAAGGCTTTTCATCATCCTCCTCCTTTTTAACAGCCTTACGCTTCTTAGAAGGCCTGAACTCTTGTTTAACCTCCTTTTTCACTTCCTGTTTAACCATCTCTTTTTTAGGAGGCTTGACCTCCTTTTTCACTTCCTGTTTTACCATCTCTTTTTTAGGAGGCTTGACCTCCTTTTGCACTTCCTTTTTAACCTCCTGTTTCTTAGAAGGGTTTGTTTTAACCTTTTCTGTTAGCTCCTTCTTAAGATCTAACTTAGGATGAAAATTAGATCTTGACTTCTTACCAATCCTTTTAGTCTTAGTAATAATAATCTCCTCCTCACTTGTCTCCTCATCATCCTGAATCCCACTCCCATCATCCGACCCCTGTTGACTGTCCACTTTCTCATCATCACTCTCACTCTCACCATCACCCCCACCCTCACCATCACCATCACCCCCACCCTCACCCTCACCATCACTCTCACTCTCACCATCACCCTCACCATCACCCCCACCCTCACCATCACCCCCACCGTCA
Organism: Glebionis coronaria; assembly: GCA_025667525.1. Classification (NCBI taxonomy): domain Eukaryota; kingdom Viridiplantae; phylum Streptophyta; class Magnoliopsida; order Asterales; family Asteraceae; genus Glebionis; species Glebionis coronaria. The sequence goes on from CM046880.1 coordinate 517,220,347, forward strand.
CCATCACCCCCACCATCATCATCACTCTGACTCTCACTCTCAGTCTCACTGCCACCATCACCCCCACCATCACCATCATCCCCACCCTCACCATCATCCCCACCCTCACCATCACCCCCACCATCACCATCATCCCCACCCTCACTCCTACTCCCACTCCAACTACCACTCCCACTCCCACTCTCAGTCTCATTCTCACTCTCACTCTCACTGCCACGGCGACTACCACTTTCTTTAAGACCGATCAAAGCCTGCACAACATCCACACCAGCTTCTTTTACCTGCGCAACATCCACGCCAGGTTCTTTAACATGCGCAACATCCACACCAGCTTCTTTTACATGCGCAACATCCACACCAGCTTCTTTAACATGCGCAACATCCACACCAGCTTCTTTTACATGCGCAACATCCACATCAGCCTGAGAATCCACATAAAACTCAAAAGATCATATAAACTTGACGTGACTATGTCAAGTGACACATGCATGAGTCAACTGACTCATGCATATGTCACCTGACACATGCATGAGTCAACTGACTCATGCATATGTCACCTGACTCATGCATGAGTCAGGCTCAGAATATATGTATAATCAGGCTCAGATAACTGTTAAAAACACTATTAAACTTTTACCTGTTAATACTTGGTTTTTAGGCCTCGTATGAGAATTTTGAAGTCCCAAGTCTTTTCGAATTGAAAACCGGTCTTAAGTGCGACTCAATCGTCTTTTGGTGAATCAAGTGAATGGTTTGGTTTTGTTTGTTTTAAACTACTAGCAAGTAAATAAAGTGTCGTTGAGTAAAATGGAAGTTAAAAGATTAATTTGAATAACGAGTAAAAACAAATGCATATAAATGTAAAGGTAACAATGGAAAAGTACTAACTCACTAAATAAAACTAACACTTCGAAAATTTTCAGAAAATAAAAAGTACTATAAGAAAGTGATATCGAAAGAAACCAAAACAAACCAGAAGGGGACTGATCGGAATGTTTTCCGATCAGTAGATCGGAATATGGGACGATAACACAATCGGAATGTCACAACGGGAGTCAATCGGAATGTGGATGATGGTCACAATCGGAATGTGCAAATGCACCCAATCGGAATGTAACTCGAAGTCTCAATCGGAATATATAAAAACCTTACCGTCGGAATACTAGCAAAAGACCCCAATCGGAATACACAAAGGGTGCCAATCGGAATTTACAAAGCCCTCTTCCGATTGGGCTCAATCGGAATGCGGGAGATGGGATGCTCGGAAAAAAAAGGGCCAATCGGAAAAGGGAGTTATACCTCCTCCTAAAATTGTGGAAATCGGTTAAGCAAGTAAATAAGCTATATTTGAGAGCTTATCACAACACTAACACGAATCAATGCTTAAACCGGGTCAAATAAGCACTAGAATCAACTTATCAAACCGAAATCAAACAACTTTTTGGATCAAACAATAAAAACATCAACTTTTTAATAAACTTTTTTAATAAGAAAAATAAGCTAATCATAAAAATAAGCCAATAAGCACAAAAGTCTTAAAGCTTAATCAAATGAAAACTTATAAAATGATCAAAAGATTAACTTTTTAGCACGAAATCAATTAGAACAACACGGATCTTATGATATACGCACCAAAATCAATCTTAAATCAAAGAAAAGTAGAATGAGATTAAGAGATAAAAGCTTAAAATGGAACTTTGATTAATGAAATAAGCAATACAAAGATGTTTAATCTTGAAAGATTAAAAGAAAAAGATGAACTAGTGAGAGAAAGTTTAAGACTTTCTCTCTCTAAAAAACTAAAAAGTGAAAAATTAACTAAAAAAATCTAACCACCCTCCTAATGACTATTAGGAGGGTATTTATAGGGAAGGTGGAAGGAGTGCATGTGGTGCATCTTCTTTCTTGCTTTCTTCACGTTTTCTCGACTCGACTTTAATTCTTCGTCTTTGTCGTCTCGGGATTTGAACTTGTCTTTTAATTTTCTTCTTCTATTAGACTTAAGTTCTTCGACTTCGTTAAACTTCCGTCTTTTGACTTTTTCTTCGATAAATCTTCAGAATAGGCCCTGGACTTCCGTTCTTTTTGCACTCTTGATCTTTTGACTTTGTCTTTTCCCGTTTTCTTCAATAAAAGCCCGTGAAAGCCCGTGTTTTCTTCCTTTTTCATATTTTGGTCCTAAAACACAATAAAAACACAAACCACGCATAATTCCGACTTTTACGACATAAATCTCACGTTTTGGTCTTGTTATTATTGGAAATAAGTGGTAAAAGGATAAGTGTTTTCACACTTATTAAATCCCCTACACTTGACCATTGCAATGCCCTCATGCAATGCATTAATTTTAAAGCACGGTTTACATTTTCCATCATAAATACCCCACCTTGGCCTTTATTAAATTCTAAACATAAAGATAGAAATAAGTAAAGAAATTAAAAACTTACATTGGGTTTTGGCGGCCATGAACGTTTATCATCCTCAAGTTTCACGTTCCCCATACCAAGCTTAGAAACGAGATCATTGTTATTATAAGTTAGCAAACTATCACGAACTCATGTGGGCCAATTATTCACTTAGACTCCCTTATTTCTAGGTGTATCTCTTATATTTTATTTTTGTCTTGAATGATCACGAGGATGCATTGTTTGACTTATTTCGATAGTTATTTAGTCCGAAAATAAGGTGCACGATTTAATCAATAGTTAGCTAAAGGACCAAATCTTTTAAAACTGCTTCTCGGGATATCAGAAAGTTCATATCTTGGCATAACTTGGTTCGCGATTTGAGACCTTTCTCGGGCCGATATTTGGCAGCGACTTCATACTTCGAATCTTCGAGAGACGTTCTTGAAATTATGGTCTTCTCTTCATAATAGGAATTTCTTCACTTGAAGTTTTTGAGAGATTCTTCATCTTTGGACCACGACTTCTTCATTTTTCTCCAATCTTTATTTTGGACTTTGATATACAACGATCCGCCTCCTTTTAGGACTTGGATCTATTTATCCTCATACCTTGTTAGGGTCTTTTCGGATAGACTTCTCCATGACTTTTGGGGTGTTCTTGCTTTTCGTCGTGTGTCTCGATCCTTCATATTGATTTTCGATAAATGATTCTTCACATCACTTTTGGATCTTTAGCAACAAAATGTAGCCCTCATGCCTTGTTAGGGCCTTTTCGGACTCGCCAATCTTCGCGCCCCGCTTCATAAGTTATGCCTTGGCTATGAACTCTCGTCATTACCGAGCAACTTTTAAACGATCTGGGGCTAGAAGCTAAGTAACCTTTTAAATCGTACAACCTTATTTATTAGCAGATATATTTATTAACAAGCGGAGGGAGAATAGGCTCATAATTAACTCACATAAATTCACGAAAGAATACCGAACTTATAATTGACTCTATCATCTCTCGTTCTCCTCAGTTTAAAATCTCAAGGAATGAGACTCGTGGATGCTTAGCCTATTAAATCAAAGTTTTGGGTTTTCGAGTCGCCTATAGGATCTTGCAAATTCTTAGACTTTTTCAAGTTTAGAAATCGCATTTTAAAGTTCCCTTGATAAACGACTCTCTAGGGTCAATTATAGGAACTTGCGAAAAGTTCTTGTTCTTAACCCGTGAGAGTTAAGACTTTCGCGTTTTATAGCTCCCTATATAAAAGCCTAGCAAAACTTGACTTAAACATGTTAAGGATACTAGCTAGAGCAAACTTAGATAAGTAAACTCGGGTTGAGTCAAAATGTTCACGACTAATAAGAATCTAAAACCACTTTATTGAAAATTTATTCTAGCAAAGGAAACATAACAAAGGCAAATACAACTATACAACTAGGCCAAAATAGATTAAAAATTTTGAAAAATGTCGAAAAATCAAATTTTCCGGTTGAAATGAGGGCAAATTCATGGAAAAGACCACTTACTTCGATAGAAGTCCCCCCTACACTTGAAATAAACATTATCCTCAATGTTTAAGCATGTGGGAGTAAACTCCCCTACACTTAGAACATTGTGCACTTTGTTTAAATCTTGCGAAGGAAAGGACAACTAAAGTGAATTCAATGTGAATATATAGAATATGAAATATTGAATCACAAGAGTTTAGGATAGAACTGGGAAGATGGAAACACGGTATCACGGTTCGTCAAAAGTCATCAAGGTGGATCTTTGAATCTTTAATCCCTGCACAGCACAAGAAACAAGACAACAAACATATGCAGGGGCTCCCCCTACACTTATTATGAAAGCAGTGAAGGATAGAACACGGGTTGCCTCCCGAGAAGCGCTTGTTTTTGTTCACCGAGTCATGAGCCTGACTCGACCCAATTTTAGTTCATGGGGAACGTGGTGAGGGATGGAATCATCTCCTGAGAGATGTCCTCACCAAAGTACAGCTTCAAACGCTGGCCATTCACCTTGAAATTGGGCCCATTCGGCTGAGAAAGCTCAATGGTCCCATACGGAAAGACTTTGGCGACGGTGAATGGACCAGTCCAGCGGCTCTTCAACTTGCCAGAGAAGATCTTCAACCGAGAGTTAAAAAGTAGGACTTGATCACCAACGTGGAACTCTCGGTTCTTGATTTTAGCATCGTGGATCATCTTCGTCTTCTCCTTGTAGATCAGCGAGTTCTCATAAGCTTCATTCCTCAGTTCATTTAGCTCGTTGAGTTGAACCTTGCGATTATCACCGGCTTTGATGATGTCGAAGTTAGCCCACTTCAAGGCCCAGTGCGCCTTATGTTCCAGCTCGATGGGTAGGTGGCAGGCTTTCCCGTACACAAGACGATAGGGTGTACAACCGATCGGGGTCTTGTAAGCAGTACGGAAAGCCCACAGAGCATCATCTAACTTATCGGCCCACGCGGCGCGATGCTCTCCCACAGTACGCTCCAAAATTCTCTTCAAGCCACGGTTGGATATCTCGGCTTGCCCATTGGTTTGGGGATGATAGGCGGTGGAAAGACGGTGATTGACACCATACTTTGCCATGACTCTTGCAAATTGATCGTTGCAAAAATGAGTCCCGCGGTCACTGATGATAGCACGAGGAACGCCAAATCGAGCGAAAAGCTGCTTCAAAAAGTTCACAACCACCCTCGCATCATTCGTAGGAAGAGCCTTAGCTTCAACCCATTTAGAGACGTAGTCGACGGCGACGAGGATGTACTTGTTCTCTTTGAAGGATGGAAATGGCCCCATAAAGTCGATGCCCCATACATCAAAGATTTCACATTCTTGTATGAAATTTTGAGGCATCTCATCCTTATGTGTGATCTTGCCTTGACGTTGGCAAGCATCACAATGCTTAACCATTTCGTGAGCGTCACGATAAATGGTGGGCCAGTAGAATCCAGAATCAAACACTTTCTTAGCGGTGTAGTTGGGACCAAAGTGACCACCGGTGGGTCCTTTGTGGCAAGCTTGGAGGATGTCAAAAGCTGCCGGTCCGTCAACACATCGACGAATAATCAGATCAGCACACTGTTTGAATAGATAAGGGTCATCCCAAAAGTAAGTCTTAACATCATTCAAGAACTTCTTCTTTTGTTGGGATGTTAACCCTTGGATGAGAATACCACCCGCTAAGTAGTTTGCGATGTCCGCAAACCACGGGGTGCCATCAAGATTGAGATTTATAGACATTAGAGTCTCCAAGGGGAAAGAGTCATTGATCTCTTTGTTCGGATGATCCCCCTGATATGGATCCTCAAGTCGACTCAGATGATCCGCGACCAGGTTTTCGGCTCCCTTCTTGTCACGAATTTCAATGTTGAATTCTTGAAGGAGTAAAACCCAGCGAAGAAGTCTTGGCTTAGAATCGTTCTTAGTCATCAAGTACTTCAACGCGGAATGGTCCGTGTATACGATGGTGGTGGATAAAACAAGATAGGGGCGAAATTTCTCAAAAGCATAGACAACAGCTAAAAGCTCTTTTTCGGTCGTCGTATAATGCAATTGAGCCCCCGTCATTGTTTTGCTAGCGTAGTGGATTGGTTGGAAGTGTTTATTCACTCTTTGGCCCAAAACCGCACCAATAGCAAAGTCGCTAGCATCGCACATCAATTCAAAAGGCAGCTCCCAATTAGGGGTAACCAAGACCGGTGCCTTAGTTAGCTTATCCTTGAGAAGATTGAAGGCTTTGAGACACTCTTTAGAAAAGATAAAAGGAGTATCTTTTTCCAAGAGTTGGGTCATCGAGCGAGCGATTTTAGAAAAATCCTGAATGAATCGACGATAGAAGCCCGCATGACCCAGGAAACTTCTCACACCCTTCACAGTTGAAGGTGGAGGTAATTTGGCTATGACATCAACTTTAGCACGGTCGACTTCAAGACCGGCTTTAGAGATTTTGTGTCCTAGCACAATGCCTTCTTTGACCATAAAATGGCATTTTTCCCAATTCAGAACAAGGCGAGTGTCTTCGCACCGTTTAAGCATACGTTCCAAAATGGCAAGGCAAACAGAGAAGGAATCCCCGAAGACCGAGAAATCATCCATGAAGACTTCCATGGTTTGCTCAACCATGTCATGGAAGATAGCCAACATGCACCTTTGGAAAGTCCTGGGGGCATTGCATAAGCTAAAAGGCATTCTTTTATAAGCAAATGTGCCGTAGGGACAAGTGAATGTTGTCTTCTCTTGATCTTGAGGATCGATGGGTATTTGAAAATAACCCAAGAAACCATCCAGAAAGCAGTAATATTCATTACCAGCTAAACGTTCAAGCATTTGGTCCATAAAAGGTAGGGGGAAATGATCCTTTCTCGTGGCATCATTTAGTTTGCGGTAGTCTATACAAACTCTCCACCCAGTAACGAGACGGGTAGGAATTAACTCGTTTTTTGCATTGGGCACAACGGTGATTCCGCCTTTCTTAGGCACACAATGGACTGGACTAACCCACGATGAATCCGAAATAGGGTAAATCATACCCGCATCAAGAAGTTTGATAACCTCTTTTTTGATGACGTCATGTATTTTAGGATTCACCCTTCGTTGGTTTTGAATTGTGGGTTTATAGTCGTCCTCCATGAGAATTTTATGTGTACAGAAGTGAGGATCAATTCCACGGATGTCGGAGATTTTCCAAGCGATAGCGCGTTTATGCTTCTGCAACACAGCGACAAGTCGGGCTTTTTCGTCTTCTTTCAGATCCTTAGCGATGATGACCGGTAGCTTCTCGTCGTTTTCCAGAAAAACATACTCAAGATGAGGAGGTAGGTCCTTAAGCTCGAGAGTAGGAGGATTCTCAATAGATGGTGAAACTAACGATGGATCATCATTAGTCACCTCTTTAGGAGCAGGAGGAGAGAACGGGTCCTCATTGAGAAGTCTCTCAATAGTACGAATATCTTCATCCCAATTGGTGGACAAATTATCATACTTAATATCGAGAGGACCCAAGCTAGCTTCGAAGTCATCCAAGTCACTTTCTCCAAAAGGAGTCAATGTTGGAGCAATTGAGGCAACGGTCTCAACATTGGGTAGAGAAGAAAGAGTGTTTTTGCAAGCATCATGAAAATGTTCTTCACAAGCCTCATCGAGAACATCAATAGCGTTAACACTCTCATATGAATAAGGTTGCTTAGAAATCTTACCCATGTTGAAGACAATTTTATCGTCACCAACTCTCATGATTATTTCGCATGCGGCTACATCAATGAGAGTGCGACCGGTCCTCAGAAAAGGACGTCCAATGATTAATGGAACACGGGGATCCATCTCGTAGTCAACGACAACAAAATCCGCCGGGAAGGTGAATTTGTCGACGCCAACAAAGACATCTTCGGCTATCCCCACTGGATAAGCAACCGTACGGTTGGCTAATTCCAATGTCATTTTAGTGGGGACTAGCTCGGGGAGAGATAATTGCTTCCAAACACTTAAAGGCATTAAGTTTATACTGGCACCTAGATCGGCTAGGGCCATGCAATTCTCTACTCCCGGGAAATTGCAAGGAATCAAGAAGCGACCCGGATCACCTAGTTTGGTGGGCAATTGCCTTAAGAGCACTGCGGAGCAGTTCTCATTAAGTTGGGTCGGAGCGATGTCAAGAAGCTTTTCCTTATCACTTAGAAGATCTTTAAACATCTTAGCGTATTTGGGCATGTGAGCGAGGGCCTCGGCAAAGGAGATGTTAAAATACAGTTGTTTAAACATTTTTAGAAAGTTTGAAACCTGAATATCATCCTTGCTCTTTTGCTTCTCTTTCCTCAACCTTGAAGGATAAGGTATATTGGATGAAGAAGAAGGCTTTAAGGGGATAGGATCACTCACAACCACGGGTGGTGGGGAAATGGGGATAGAAGGTGAAGGAGGTGGGGAAAGTTGCTCTTTTTCCTTGTTCACAATCACGGGTGGAGGTGTAGGAAGCTCGGGTTCCATATAGCCTTTTCCACTTCGAGTGGTGATTGCTTTCATCTCCCCCCTTGGATTCGCAACGATATTACTCGGAAGAGTACCCGAAGAAGAGGGTTGATTACTTTGGATGAGCGAACCAATCATATCACGAAGGTGAAGAGCTTGATTATTGAAAGAGTTTTGCATGTTGGCATTAATATCATTGCTGTGTTTGGCCATGTCATTCCTTAGCTCGTCTCGAATATCGCTCCCTTGTTTCACCATGTCATTCTTCAAGTTGACAAATTGACTCTGAAGATTCGTCACCATCTCATGATTAGTCTTCATGAACGTCTCGACGTCTTGGTTTACGGCCATCGGTTGATTGAGAGGTGGAGCTTGAGAATTTCCTTGAGTTGGGTATGGGTTTCTTTGGGATTGATATTGATTTTGAGCACGAGGTTGGGATTGGTTGTTGCGGTTAAAGCTTTGTTGTTGGTTCTGGTTTGCAGGAGGGAAACCGGGAGGAGCAAGATAATTGTTGGAACGATAACTTAGCAAGCCACGGTCTCCTTGAGGGCGGGCTTGATAGCCTCCCGTGGGATAAGTGCCGTAAGCTACGTTAACATTTTCAGAATAATTGCCTTGGGTAGAAGGACAATCATTATAAGAGTGAGGGCCACCACATGTGTCACAAGAAATAGCAACGGCTTTAGCTTGTTGAAAGTGGTTTGTGGCCATGGCCATGAAATTCTTGTTCATTTCAGCGAGTTGTCGAGAAATTTCATACATTTCAGGATTGGAGGTAGTAGAAGAAACATTGACTCTCGAGTTAGATCTTGAGGATGCGGATGAATCCCAATTCTTGTGGTGAGTAGTCATGTTTTCGATCAACTCTCGGCACTCCTCTGGTCTCCTTTTCATAAAAGTGACACCGGCGGCGGCATTGATCGTGTCACGATCACGAAAAGTGAGACCATTGTAAAAGGTGTCAATGAGAGTGACGGGGAGCATATTGTGATTAGGACAGCGGTCGATCAAATCATTGTAGCGTTCCCAAGCATCAAAAAGCGATTCATCATTCTCTTGCATAAATCCACTGATTTGGTTACGAAGGCTAGTGACCATGGATGGGGGAAAGTAGCGCGATAAAAAGCGTTGAGTCATGTCGTTCCACGTATGAATAGAATTCTTAGGAAGACGGTCAAACCATTTTTCGGCATGGTGAGAAAGCGAGTGTGGAAAAAGTTGAAGGCGAAGGTCATCCATAGAAACACCGGGGCACTTCATGCTTTGGGTAATGGTAATGAATTTGTCGAGGTGTTTGTTGGCATCATCATCCGGAATTCCACGAAATGGGTTCGTTTGCACTTGCTGTATCATGTGATGCTTCAACGAAAACTCCTGAGCCGTGACGTGCATTGGCGCAATCGGGCCTCCGCGTCCATTCATGGTGGGTTGGCACAATTCCTCCATGGTTCGTAAATCAGGTAGAAGGACATTGTTGTTGTTGTTGTTGTTGTTATTCAAATTGTTTTGAGGTGGGTGATTATTGTTGTTATTAACACCAGCCATATCTAAATCTTCACGATTCTCGGGCTCAGAATAGTTCGTAGATCTAGTACGCATGCACCTGCAGAAAAATATACACAAAGAATATCTATATAATCTTTTTGGTTTTTATAGGTTTTTTTTTTAATGTTTTTGTATTTTTGAAGAGTTTTATATTTTTATGGATTTTTGGAAATTTTTATAGCAATAAAAAATAACGTTCAAAGAACGGATCCCAAAATTCAATTCGTCTCTCACTAGAAACCGTTTATCTTAACGAAAAGAGCCGGCAGCGGCGCCATTTAATACTTGGTTTTTAGGCCTCGTATGAAAATTTTGAAGTCCCAAGTCTTTTCGAATTGAAAACCGGTCTTAAGTGCGACTCAATCGTCTTTTGGTGAATCAAGTGAATGGTTTGGTTTTGTTTGTTTTAAACTACTAGCAAGTAAATAAAGTGTCGTTGAGTAAAATGGAAGTTAAAAGATTAATTTGAATAACGAGTAAAAACAAATGCATATAAATGTAAAGGTAACAATGGAAAAGTACTAACTCACTAAATAAAACTAACACTTCGAAAATTTTCAGAAAATAAAAAGTACTATAAGAAAGTGATATCGAAAGAAACCAAAACAAACCAGAAGGGGACTGATCGGAATGTTTTCCGATCAGTAGATCGGAATATGGGACGATAACACAATCGAAATGTCACAACGGGAGTCAATCGGAATGTGGATGATGGTCACAATCGGAATGTGCAAATGCACCCAATCGGAATGTAACTCGAAGTCTCAATCGGAATATATAAAAACCTTACCGTCGGAATACTAGCAAAAGACCCCAATCGGAATACACAAAGGGTGCCAATCGGAATTTACAAAGCCCTCTTCCGATTGGGCTCAATCGGAATGCGGGAGATGGGATGCTCGGAAAAAAAAGGGCCAATCGGAAAAGGGAGTTATACCTCCTCCTAAAATTGTGGAAATCGGTTAAGCAAGTAAATAAGCTATATTTGAGAGCTTATCACAACACTAACCCGAATCAATGCTTAAACCGGGTCAAATAAGCACTAGAATCAACTTATCAAACCGAAATCAAACAACTTTTTGGATCAAACAATAAAAACATCAACTTTTTAATAAACTTTTTTAATAAGAAAAATAAGCTAATCATAAAAATAAGCCAATAAGCACAAAAGTCTTAAAGCTTAATCAAATGAAAACTTATAAAATGATCAAAAGATTAACTTTTTAGCACGAAATCAATTAGAACAACACGGATCTTATGATATACGCACCAAAATCAATCTTAAATCAAAGAAAAGTAGAATGAGATTAAGAGATAAAAGCTTAAAATGGAACTTTGATTAATGAAATAAGCAATACAAAGATGTTTAATCTTGAAAGATTAAAAGAAAAAGATGAACTAGTGAGAGAAAGTTTAAGACTTTCTCTCTCTAAAAAACTAAAAAGTGAAAAATTAACTAAAAAAATCTAACCACCCTCCTAATGACTATTAGGAGGGTATTTATAGGGAAGGTGGAAGGAGTGCATGTGGTGCATCTTCTTTCTTGCTTTCTTCACGTTTTCTCGACTCGACTTTAATTCTTCGTCTTTGTCGTCTCGGGATTTGAACTTGTCTTTTAATTTTCTTCTTCTATTAGACTTAAGTTCTTCGACTTCGTTAAACTTCCGTCTTTTGACTTTTTCTTCGATAAATCTTCAGAATAGGCCTTGGACTTCCGTTCTTTTTGCACTCTTGATCTTTTGACTTTGTCTTTTCCCGTTTTCTTCAATAAAAGCCCGTGAAAGCCCGTGTTTTTTTCCTTTTTCATATTTTGGTCCTAAAACACAATAAAAACACAAACCACGCATAATTCCGACTTTTACGACATAAATCTCACGTTTTGGTCTTGTTATTATTGGAAATAAGTGGTAAAAGGATAAGTGTTTTCACACTTATTACCTGTGCAACATCCACTTTTAGACGTTTATTTGTAACAGTTGAAGGTTTGCGTTTGGCAATCTCAAATTTAGGAAGAAATTTACGTTTTGAAGGTGAATGACGTTTTCTTTTGTCCTTTTCTGTTAGCTCTACAACAAAAAGATGAATAAAATTCAGTAAGCTTAACATTACGCGTCACCGCTAACAAACAGATATGAATGAATCATAATCTAACTAATCTACGAGTCGCCACTAACATTAAGAGGCACCACTAACATTAAGAGGCGCCACTAACAAACAGATATGAATGACTCGCCGCTAACAAATAGATATGAATGAATCATAATCTAACTAATCTACGAGTCGCCACTAACATTACGAATCGCCACTAACATTAAGAGTCGCCACTAACAAATGATTCGCCGCTAACTAGCATACAGTCGATAACTAATCACGGATACTAAACTATTTCGGCATTTCATTTCTTTCCTAGGCCATCATCTTAACATATGCTTCTACACATTGAAAATGTAATCGCCACTAACAACATATAACCATAACGAATAACCATAACAACTGATTAATTATAGGGATACCATAAAAAATAACTGATTAATAACTGATTAATAACAGGCAGATCAACAAATAAGCATAATAAATAATAAATAATAAATAATCAGAAAACTAGGGTTAGGGTTTACTAACCAATCGCATTAATAGCAGCCAGAGCCAGTTCTGCACGGATATCCATCGGAATCAATGGCGGAATCAACTAATTAGGGTTATATTAACATCAAAAGTTTCTAATCGAAATCAATGGTGTGTGTGTGTTTTAATGGAGGATTGTGTGTGTTTTAATGGCAGCGGATTGTGTGTGTGTGTGTGTTTTCTGGCGGATTGTGTGTGTGTGTTTTCCGGCGGATTGTGTGTATTTTAATGGAGGATTTGTGTGTGTGTTAATGGAGGCGCGGTTGTGTGTGTTAATGGAGAATGGAGTGTGAGAAATGAAACGGTTAGAATATAAAACCGTTTATTAAAAGGGATTGAGTGGGTTTTTTTTTTAATTTGATCCGTTAGATGATAAATGGATTGGATGGTGGGGATTAGTCCACAAGGACTTTGCAAAAAATAGGGACTTTATAGAACTTTTGTTAACTTATTGTTTTATTGTTTCTCTTTATTAGGCGTTTTGTTTAACTTAAGGTTCGGAGTCTTTTTAATGAAAGGGGTAGAAACTACCACTTGGGTTCAAGGGCGGATCCATTAAATAAGTATGGGATGCCTCATGGCTAAAAATAAACGATGAGATTTTAGTGTAATTTTTATAAAATTTTGAACTTTTTTTTAAATGCACCACATCGAAAACTCAAATTGCCCCCCACTAACACACAAAAAGTTAACATTCGACACTCTAAACCTTATAAATCATTATCCATTCTCTAAGTAATAATTCTCGATTTATTATTTCTATTTTAAAATTTTTTCTAAGTCATGTCGTTAGTGTCAAAAAGAAAATTGTCGGCCAAAGCAATATCCTAGTTCCGGCCACTGCTTGTGTTCTTTCGTTGTATTTAACATAACCGAGAATGGTCAATTTTCACGTCTTATGTATCATTCTAACCAATGGCGGAGGTTGGACGTTTATTACGGAGGGCCACAACCCCTCCTTTTCTCCATAAAAATCCGCAAGCTAGTGATTTAAAACAACAAGCGACAGTTCTCGTAAATGTTACTAGTATCAAAGATGGTAATCGATGTCAAAAAGAAATACTAAAAATATAGAAGACAATAAAGAAATGAGTGGATGAATCAAATATTAAAAGAACGGGTGAAAAGTTGTGTCAAATTACTACGCTAAAGATCAAAAGCTTGTTGTCCAATACTAGCAAAATACTTTCGCGATAGCAAAATACTTTCGCCATACATATTTTTCAATAATAATTTTACGAATAATAATGAAAGTTTAAGTTGAAATAATTTTAAGCACTAATAAACCATATCATATAAAATACTATTACAAGATTGTGATAATTGATGGTGAAAAATATTTGTTGATGTTTGTAAAATTCGTCACAATATTATATAACGTATAAATACAGAAAATCTTTGTAGTTTTTATATTTGCACATTTTCACACATTTAATAACTTTCAAATCTTCCTACTTTGATATGTACGATTAAATCGAATTAATTAGCAAAATGATTATTATTTCACTAAATTTGTACTAAAATACATACATCGACGATATATATTTTCGAATATGCAAATTTGTAAAAAAAAATTATATTGTTCAAAACAAACACAGATGTGATAGTGAACTTACATTAGTGAACAATCTAAGTAATTGTATGTAAAAATTTATAATTTATAGCAATAATCATTTTGCATATTAATTTGTATTTGTTTTGTTATTAAAAGTGTATTTCTCATGAATTAATACAGAAATAAATTTATGAGGTTTTGGTGTTATAAAGGTTTATACTAAAAACTTGTAAGGTTATACTACTTACTTTGGAGAGATAATGCAACCTTTTTTATAAGTAATGCATGTTTATGTGTCGTTAAAAAGTAATACATATTTATGTAATGGGCCCTTTCTTATCGGTTTCGATAGTTTCTCTCCATTTCGTCTTCTAATGACTTTTTATTGGCTAGTCGAACCGATTGTGACTCTGGTTCCTAGTGGAACCCGTTGGTCCGCTTCGGTTTTCAAAACTATGTACACCATCATTTTAAATAAATAATATATGTACAATTTTGTCAATATATGTTTTTAGTTATTGTACAATGTGAATGTATAATAGTATTTTTAGGAAAAAGAGGACGTATCTGTAACACCCCCAAATTTACACAATTCAATACAGCGGAAGACTCGTTGGTGTTACGGGATAGCACATTACTCACATCATAGACAACGCTTAAAAATCGCGTCGTTTTATAATAAAGCATTTCCATTCATAAATATCAAATTTACATAGGTCCCAAGTCATAGTTATTTCATACAATTTTACAAAAGATTTGAATGGAAATTGTTATTTAAGTGCGGGCCATGAATTCTTGATGTCTTCCCGAGAATTACCTTCAACTACCTGAGATAAAACATGTTAAAAGAAAAGGTCAGCGATAACGCCGAGCGAATTCATAGAGTTTAATAAAACCATCAATATATCATCGGTACATAATTATTACCGAAAATCATTTTGTACAAATCTTTGTAATAGGCCATAAAATAGCGAAAGTCATTTTATACAAATCCTTATCAAAAATCATAATATAGGCATTTGCCTTAAAAATCATTATACGAGCCATTGTCGTAAAAACATCATACAATACGTTTTATAACGTTGTATAGAGTTAAATAAAATCCGTTATATGAATATGGTTATGAAAAACCAAAACACGAACATAATATCAATAGTAAGACCCCGTATTGCTAGTCAGGCAATATATTGTAATTTAGTGCGTATAGCAGTATTTCGTTAATTGGATTATTATAAGCCGCACGACATTGTTACCTTACTACAACAAACAACGGGTAGCTAACCCGACAATCATTTGCCCATCTAAATTAGCGTGTCGTCACAATAATCACGCTTGTGTAAATCTTCTCATACATAAATTCGCTTACCAATCAATGTGGCACGACGGGGATCAACCGTCAAGGCGCGAACAGGGGTGATCGTCCCCAAATAGTACTATTATATGCATAAGCGTCTACCAAATCCCGGTAGTTCACAATTCATGCTAATGGTACTTTTAGTGACATAACCTAACTTTAATAATCCATTTCATTTCATCTATCGGGTCATTTAATCATTCATCGGGTCATACAATCATTCGAGTCCAAATCAATAAACAGACAATCGGGACAACTAGTGTCATATTTTATAAAAACTAACATGTTATCTCCCTCGCGGGTTTATAAAACATTTCATAAAAACATTTAAAAGAGTGCGAGGCTATGAACTCACGTTGATATGGGAAGGCGGGTTATCGGCAATTCGGACGTACGGTACGTGCTTCAATCACGAAAACCTAGACAAATAATACTCGTCTTAGACTTTTGTCCAATGACTTTATCAAAATAATAATTATGTATACATATGATGATTTTATATATATGATGATCAAGTGGGTTTACATATTCTCATTTACTCGTTTTAGTGTTTATGTATTGGTAACTTTTTACTAGTTTACTAGTTTTACCTATTTACGTGTTTTAGGTCCAATAAGCCTATTATAAGTTCATTAACTTGTATTAATCCATTTTATACTTGTATTATCAGTATTTATACTTTATATGTTGGGTCCAAATGGGTTAAGCCCAATAAATAAGTTTATAAGTGTTTTACCAAATTAGTCGGGTTTATTGTCCATGAAGGCTACTTTGGCCCGTTAATGTCTATATGTTGTAATGCTCGGGTTTTATCGATTTTTACTTGTTATATATGTTTATATATCAGTATGTGAGTTTATAAAAGTTTACATTAGACGGGTCCAACCTTCTAAGTTTTATTTAACAAAAACGTTAATCTTTCGGTTTTACCCGAAAAGACGTAAAACTTAGTATATAGTTTTTATAACTTATAAAACTTACCAAACTACCATTTTTAGATAATGTCCATTTATTTATCCTTATTCATTTTTATATAAATGAAATATATAAGTTAGTGGGTTTTAATTCACATTTTACACTATATTTATTTGAGTGCTTATATAATAATATTAAACTTTAATTTCACAAAATCAGTCCTAAAAGTCTAGTTCACTAAAATGATCATATCTAGAGTTATACATGGAGATAGAACCCCAAATTTTTATCACAGAAACTACATGATATGTGCTTCATTTTATTCTTAAAGCTACTGATGAATCAAGCTCTAAGTATTTTACAAAATTCGTCCAAAACAGTGTAGTCAGATTTGCACTCTAAACTTGTTTTGATCATATCTCACTCATTTTTATGATTCCATTGCATGGCCAACCCTCACATGTGTACAAGACTCATAGCTTACTGTATATTAATTTAGCCAAGCCATTTTATCAGTTTATCATAAGAGTATTCACTGTTTTATACAGCCTCCTAATTTAGCCATGATTTAACCATTTTTACATGTGGTTTTTCCATCTTTTTACCCATGTTTATCAAATCTATCAACACCAAATCCCCACATAATATTTTTATCATCATATATTCATCATATACATATACAATAAGAAATAAAATACATGATTACATAATCAAAATAACAAGATGATAGGAAGAATAATCCTTATACCACCAAAGTGATGAAATGATGAGTTTTTGATGAACAAGGTTTGGTTCCTTGTTACCAAACCTTCAATTTGGCAAATGGTCTTTTTGGGTCCTTCAAATGGATGATTATCTTCATGAAAATCAGCCTAGGAACTCCATGGAAACTCCTTTTTGGATGTTAATATCACCACCAATGAATAGAGCTTCAAAAGGTTTTCATCATATGTGTAAATAACATATGATTTATGGTTGAATCAAGATCAAATGGGGGTTGTTTTGGATGAGTTTGGGGCGAATTTTAGAGAGGGGGAGGAGAGTGTTTAGTGGTTTGCATGTGTTGAAATGAATGAAAATGGTTTGAGGTGGTGGTTTTGATGTTGGTTGCTAGTTTACAAGTAAACTAAGACATGTGTCTTAGCTTATCTTGTAAGCTTGACACCACATGGTGTTGTTAGCTTTGTTTAGCCATCCCATATTAGGGGTGGGGTAAAACTTATTTTGTCTCATCCCCAATTATTTACAGGTACTCCTCGATTCTAGTTTTCTCGATTTGCGTGCCCTCGGGTCGTTTTACGAAAAACGTTGTTATAAATTATGAATCAACGGCACAAAACGAATCTAATAAAAATTTTCTCATCAAAACGGAGTTCGAAAACGTAAATACGTAATCCTAAGGTTTCTGGTTTAGTCGTAAAGGACGTTAAATTATAATCGTAAGTCCTAATCTCTTCTCGTAAATTTGTGAGTTTATGAACCAACACAAATTTAAAATTCCAAAATAATATTCACGGATAAATTTATTTCCTGAAATGTCGGACTGTCATCAAAATGGTGTATGTAAACGTAAGCACGTAACGTAGAATCCTCCGGTTTAGACGTAGTCGATGCTACTTCAAGACGTAAATCCAAATTTCTTCTCAAAAATAAGTGAGTTCATAATATAACATTAAAATAATGTTTTTAAATAATTGAGAATAAAATATCAACCATAAATTGACGGATTGTCATAGCATTTACCCCTAAACAGGATCTTTGTCCTCAAAGATCATCTTATCTTACTACTCGCTTATTATAGAGTTAAAGCCATGTGGGTATTTCCTCCACATTCGGTCTTTTCTCACAAGTTTAATTCATTACAATATGCGAGTTTCATCGAACATAACTACGAGAATAAGATCAGGCTTAATGTTGACTTACTTTCTCTATCCATGATGTTCACGGGTTTTTGATGAATGCAACTTTTCGCCGATCTAAACTTTATCAAGAAGTGATCAGATTCTCACTTGATAGACATTTTATCAAGTTCGATATACGAAACATAATTCACGCAGCTCCTGAAGTCCTAGGGTAGATCCAGCTTATATGCCTTTCAAACCAATCTTTTACATCATCTCAATGGTCCCATACAACGGGGACTTATATCCCATGATTTTCCAGATCATCAATTCATTTTTCCATGGTTAAAATTTTTTTGGCATAACTTCGCTACCCGTTTGGCACTTCAAGATCTACATTTCATATTCACATAACCTCCTGCCCACTACCGGCTGTCAATAATCCGATCCTAATTACAACAATCATTTCAGGTCTCGCGGGTCGTGTATTTTGTAAGGTTAGGTTCGCCATCATAGGAAACCTTAAACCTAAAAGACATGTCCAACACACCATGGGTGTATGGCGGGTATCTTCATCCCAACTCCTGCTTACAGATGCTCTAATATTGATCCTAACAAGATTCGATCTCGATCCTAACACGATAATTATCAATGATAATCTCTCCAAAGGAAAACGATTATACGGTTTATTACCAAAGGTCAATCATTCAAACATAAAACAGCACTTCTAGTATTCTGTATCGTTACTTTACCTCGTCCCTTCGATTGGGGTGGTACACAGTACTCTCATCAAGGTTCGTTCCCAATGACTTCTGAGCAAATCTCTAGAAATTCAATGCGAAGCGAGGATCTTGATAGAGATGATCGATACAGGCACACCATGTTTATGCAACTCCTTTAAATACAAAGAGTCAATCTCTTCATCAAGAATCTATCATTAACAGGAATGATATTAGTAGATTTAGTCAGTCTGTCGACGATGACCCAAATCGAATCAAATTCAGATGATGACCTTTGCAATAGTTAGATGTTTACTAATGTATGAGGCAATGTCTGCCTTCATAATTTGCCATCAGTACAACTTCTTCAGATGAGATACACTTAATCAGAAATGACATGAATAGAATACTTATACTTATGAGATTTCAACATGACTAAATCTCTAAATCTCCATATTTAGGCAACTACAAGTGTCCTTTTAATCATTTAGCGCCATCGGCTCTTATTACTAATGGTTCACATTAGCCGCGAACCCCTTTTTATTATCTATATTATCCTTTTTACAAGCATCAGCTATATTTTAAATTGTTCGGCAATTTATTTTGCACCTTCATTATTAAGGAACATGTCCTAATTGGTTCTTTATTTTTTTATTTTTTTATTTTACATAATGTCTCAGTATCTATTCTCACCTTTCTTGATGAAATATTTATCATGATCGAATTCATTCAAAATTTCTTTCTTCATATTTTTCTAAGTTTTAATTTCGTCTCGGTTATCATTTTTATCCGTTTTACTCAATCCGACGTCTAAAGCGTCGATAATTATTACAAGTAATTAAATAAAAAATATTTAATTTTTATGAAACGTAAACGTAAAAAGTTTTAAATTTTCTCAGTTTGTCCAATTATATAAAAATGTTCAAAATGAATTTGAATTTAATTAACACAATTTTTGTTGATTTATCGGAAATAATTAGTAAGATCCGTAAATGTTCGAAAAACCTTCGTTTATTCTTTGGTAAAAATTTTCTTAGTTGAAAAGCAAAAATTTTCGTTTCAAATTTTAAGTCATGGTTTAACGGTTTCCTCAATCCCTCCTAGGTTGTCTTGAGGTATACACAAACATTTACCCCTAAACATGAGTTTAGTTAAATGATTTGGGCATAATGAAATAATCCCTTGATAAAAAATCTGTCAAAACATATTTCTATTTTCTTTTTAGTAAAACCCAAAGTCTTAAAAGGGCTCTTAAGTTTTGAAGAGTCAATATATATATATATATCTTACCATCATTAATCAAACGATCATTTTATGTAAAGGGTCAAGCCTTAAATCACACGTTATATATTCAAGGTACAGGTTTTCGTTGTTCGGCCAATTCAGGGCAGTCTATAACTAATTATTAACTCATTCTTATTCTTATAAATAAACAAATGGTCCTTAGTGATCACAAGCATAAATTTATCAAATTACAGTCTACACACATGATTCACCAAATTTTTGAATACTACATGTGCATTAGTCAATCCAACGACATAACATGAAACTCATAATCTTCATTACGAGTTCTTAATGTAGTGATTGGAATAGATAATCTTTTTCGCGGATGCGAAATTTATGATAACCATGCCGAGGATCAAAAATTTTTAAAACATACGCTAGAACCTTGTAAATGATCGAACAATCTATCTTCTTGGGTAGTGGATATAGATTTTAATCGTCAATTTACTTACTTCACGGTAATCAATAAACATAAGGAATGATAACACCCTAGCTCTTCATGATGACGAGCTCGGTAGAATAAAATCTATCTCCGACAACTCTCTCAGTTGTACGGTAATTCCTCTAATTCAGATGGTGCTGACGTAAAGTGCACATGCCGCAGGTGCAGCACCGGTAATATAATCAATACCAATTTCAACTTGCCTTAATGGGGAAAGTCTAGGTAATTCACTAATAAATACCTACTAAAGTTTCAGATAACAGAATCATCTTTTAATAAATTCGTATTAGGTTCTTTCTAGATTATAATATCTATGACTAACACAACCATTCATGGTATGATTTCAAGTCTAATGCAGGATATGGTCATCCATCAAGATTTATTTAGATCACTTTTGATAATCAACATCTTATCTTTTAGGGGAATTCTACTCGAGTTCCCATCGATTAAGACAATATCGTCATGTCATAATCAATCAATCCATTTTACTGGTACTATCAACCTTCCAGTTTCATTACCGTCGATAAGATGTGAACTTTATCAAAAGACTAATAATAACTCATAATCCTTCACAAATTCAAGGATATTGGGAGACATAACTAACCTTAAAAGAGTAAAGTCAACGCATAATCTACGCGAGAGAATTTCAATTCAGATAAAGACGAAAACATTTAACGAATATGAATATATCCCATGTTTTCATATTTTGAGTACGCATTCGAAAGCTCCTCGGATCGTTACCCAGGTCATTCAAATGAAATCTAATCAAAAGAAATGATACGAACGTCGATACATCCAATCGGGTATCAACACCCGGTAATCAGATACTTCTTCAAAGAATCTCACTACAAGAGAATTGGACAAGAAAGGGATATCAATTGTAAATTAAGACAATATCCACAGATGAGTAAATTCGACTCAGAAGAATAAATAGTACGGGCACATACGTAGGTGCCCCTATTAATATGTCCCTATTTTTCACTTCTTGCAGATCTCATAAAATTTAATCTTTCACAATCTTTAAAGAAAATGTAGCGTTTATTAATCAGTTTTATGGTGACTACTAATCAGCCTTGCATGGTCCATTCCAAATTGTATGTAGGCGTGCAACTATATACAATTTCAAGATTAACGATGCAATTCTCAGTTCGTCAAAATTTTATCATCATGTTTATAATAAAAACATTTTCATGCTTAATTCTTAAATAAGAATCAAGAATAAATTTACAAAGATTTTCTTTGTTATGAAAATAATCAAGTTTTCCAAGGTGTTTTATAAACAACATCATTTTGATAACGATCACTTATAAATCTCACTTTGAATAATCCTTATAGTGATGAAAATTCAATTTTTCTCAAGGAATACTGTTTTATCTTATAAAAACAATGAGTGATATGCCAAAAGAGTGATGAAAAGTTGTTCACCAAGAACTAACTACAATATAATGGGAAATGGGCTTAGCCAAATAATCATGAGGTTCATGATCTCGATGGCACTCAAAAAGAATAATTCACAACGCAACTCAAATCGAGATGAGTACTTGTTCAATGGTTGCATCATTAATGCGAACATTAGGAAGAAGCAAGAAAAGATAGATAATATAGATACATGTAGAATTTAGCAATCAAAGGTAGTCTTTTCATTAATCACAAACAAGTCAAAATTGTACCGTAACACATTACATGTCACTATGTCATACAATTCCAAGAACTCATCCTACCAACTGATGTCTCAGTTAAGTTAGGGATTATTTTTAAAAGATACCACAATGAAAACTAATCTACAAGAGTCATTAGGTGTCCCATCTGTCCCGGAAGATCCATCGGTCCCAATTTAGAAGAAGATTTCTTCAATTTATTTCTTGGACACTGGGCATCCTCGTTAGTGGACAATGGCCTAGGAACAACCCTTAACACAAACTAACAATCTTTTAAAACCTTATAATTCAATCACAGAACTTAACGACTTCCTCTTAACAATCTTATATTCCACACAAGTTAAATTTTACTTCATTCAAGTTTCAATCAACTTATACTCAATTCGATATCCTACCTCATTTCCCAATACTTCAACTTTATTTTTAAACCTTAAAAGGGCAATAAAAGCTTGATATGAACAACACTTAATTTCCAATCCTATAACTCCTTTATCAATAATTATCAAATGAGTCACTAGTATGAAATGACTCGATCATTCAATTAGACTTCTCGGAAAGGTACTAGTGGCATGAGGCTTTTGGGTAATGGTTCCAATGACAGCCTCAAGTGCAACATTCACCCTTTCGATTCTCAAATTTAAGAATTGGGTGACAACGAATCAGATGACACCTTTCCAGGTGGTAACGTTTTGTCAAACTCCACTCTATAAGGAAAGATCGTCATGACATCGATATCAGATTTAATCTCGCCAATTCTTCTTTAATATCACAATCAACTACTAGCGACATTTCTACGAATATCAACCATTTGTTGGGATCATAAATATCCACAACTTGGTTTAGATCTAGGATAGCTAGAATTCCTACGGGAATAGCTTCGATTAATTTACTAGGGGATTTAGGGTTCCTTGTGACAATCTACGTCGTATAAATACTTCGTATAAATATCAAAATAATCATAAAACAATCATGTAATAAAATTACATCATATATATATATATATATATAATCCAAGTTATATATATTAAAATAACACTTCTCAGTCTGGCCTTGTCGGTAACTCGGGAATTCTTCGGCACCGTTATAGTCAAAAGATTTTTAGACATTTTGTGAAAAATTTTTATAGTTAAAAGATTTTGAAATGTTTTATTCAAAACCTTTGGTTTTAAAAATCTTTCGTTCTCTATAACGAGAGCTCTGGTACCAAACTGTAACACCCCCAAATTTACACAATTCAATACAGCGGAAGACTCGTTGGTGTTACGGGATAGCACATTACTCACATCATAGACAACGCTTAAAAATCGCGTCGTTTTATAATAAAGCATTTCCATTCATAAATATCAAATTTATATAGGTCCCAAGTCATAGTTATTTCATACAATTTTACAAAAGATTTGAATGGAAATTGTTATTTAAGTGCGGGCCATGAATTCTTGATGTCTTCCCGAGAATTACCTTCAAGTACCTGAGATAAAACATGTTAAAAGAAAAGGTCAGCGATAACGCCGAGTGAATTCATAGAGTTTAATAAAACCATCAATATATCATCGGTACATAATTATTACCGAAAATAATTTTGTACAAATCTTTGTAATAGGCCATAAAATAGCCAAAGTCATTTTATACAAATCCTTATCAAAAATCATAATATAGGCATTTGCCTTAAAAATCATTATACGAGCCATTATCGTAAAAACATCATACAATACGTTTTATAACGTTGTATAGAGTTAAATAAAATCCGTTATATGAATATGGTTATGAAAAACCAAAACACGAACATAATATCAATAGTAAGACCCCGTATTGCTAGTGAGGCAATATATTGTAATTTAGTGCGTATAGCAGTATTTCGTTAATTGGATTATTATAAGCCGCATAACATTGTTACCTTACTACAACAAACAACGGGTAGCTAACCCGACAATCATTTTCCCATCTAAATTAGCGTGTCGTCATAATAATCACGCTTGTGTAAATCTTCTCATACATAAATTCGCTTACCAATCAATGTGGCACGACGGGGATCAACCGTCAAGGCGCGAACTGGGGTGATCGTCCCCAAATAGTACTATTATATGCATAAGCGTCTACCAAATCCCGGTAGTTCACAATTCATGCTAATGGAACTTTAGTTGACATAACCTAACTTTAGTAATCCATTTCATTTCATCTATCGGGTCATTTAATCATTCATCGGGTCATACAATCATTCGGGTCCAAATCAATAAACAGACAATCGGGACAACTAGTGTCCTATTTTATAAAAACTAACATGTTATCTCCCTCGCGGGTTTATAAAACATTTCATAAAAACATTTAAAAGAGTGCGAGGCTATGAACTCACGTTGATGTGGGAAGGCGGGTTATCGGCAATTCGGACGTACGGTACGTGCTTCAATCACGGAAACCTAGACAAATAATACTCGTCTTAGACTTTTGTCCAATGAATTTATCAAAATAATAATTATGTATACATATGATGATTTTATATATATGATGATCAAGTGGGTTTACATATTCTCATTTACTCGTTTTAGTGTTTATGTATTGGTAACTTTTTACTAGTTTACTAGTTTTACCTGTTTACGTGTTTTAGGTCCAATAAGCCTATTATAAGTTCATTAACTTGTATTAATCCACTTCATACTTGTATTATCAGTATTTATACTTTATATGTTGGGCCCAAATGGGTTAAGCCCAATAAATAAGTTTATAAGTGTTTTACCATATTAGTGGGGTTTATTGTCCATGAAGGCTACTTTGGCCCGTTAATGTCTGTATGTTGTAAAGCTCGGGTTTTATCGATTTTTACTTGTTATATATATTTATATATCAGTATGTGAGTTTATAAAAGTTTACATTAGACGGTTCCAACCGTCTAAGTTTTATTTAACAAAAACGTTAATCTTTCGGTTTTAGCCGAAAAGACGTAAAACTTAGTATATAGTTTTTATAACTTATAAAAACTTACCAAACTACCATTTTTATATAATGTCCTTTTATTTATCCTTATTCATTTTCATATAAATGAAATATATAAGTTAGTGGGTTTTAATTCACATTTTATACTATATTTATTTGAGTGCTTATATAATAATATTAAACTTTAATTTCACAAAATCAGTCCTAAAAATCTAGTTCACTAAAATGATCATATCCAGAGTTCTACATGGAGATAGAACCCCAAATTGTTATCACAGAAACTACATGATATGTGCTTCATTTTATTCTTTTATAGCTACTGATGAATCAAGCTCTAAGTATTCTATAAAATTCGTCCAAAACAGTGTAGTCAGATTTGCACTCTAAACTTGTTTTGATCATATCTCACTCATTTTTATGATTCCATTGCATGGCCAACTCTCACATGTGTACAAGACTCATAGCTTACTGTATATTAACTTATCCAAGCTATTTTATCAGTTTATCATAAGAGTATTCACTGTTTTATACAGCCTCCTAATTTAGCCATGATTTAACCATTTTTACATGTGGTTTTTCCATCTTTTTACCCATGTTTATCAAATCTATCAACACCAAATCCCCACATAATATTTTTATCATCATATATTCATCATATACATATACAATAAGAAAGAAAATACATGATTACATAATCAAAATAAAAAGATGATAGGAAGAATAATCCTTATACCACCAAAGTGATGAAATGATGAGTTTTTGATGAACAAGGTTTGGTTCCTTGTTACCAAACCTTCAATTTGGCAAATGGTCTTCTTGGGTCCTTCAAATAAATGATTATCTTCTTGAAAATCAGCCTAGGAACTCCATGGAAACTCCTTTTTGGATGTTAATATCACCACCAATCAATAGAGCTTCAAAAGGTTTTCATCATATGTGTAAATAACATATGATTTATGGTTGAATCAAGATCAAATGGGGGTTGTTTTGGATGAGTTTGGGACGAATTTTAGAGAGAGGGAGGAGAGTGTTTAGTGGTTTGCATGTGTTGAAATGAATGAAAATGGTTTGAGGTGGTGGTTTTGATGTTGGTTACTAGTTTACAAGTAAACTAAGACATGTGTCTTAGCTTATCTTGTAAGCTTGACACCACATGGTGTTGTTAGCTTTGTTTAGCCATCCCATATTGGGGGTGGGGAAAAACTTGTTTTGTCTCATCCCCAATTATTTACGGGTACTCCTCGATTCTAGTTTTCTCGATTTGCGTGCCCGCGGGTCGTTTTACGAAAAACGTTTTTATAAATTATGAATCAACGGCACAAAACGAATCTAATAAAAATTGTCTCATCAAAAACGGAGTTCGAAAACGTAAATACGTAATCCTAAGGTTTCCGGTTTAGTCGTAAAGGACGTTAAATTATAATCGTAAGTCCTAATCTCTTCTCGTAAATTTGTGAGTTTATGAACCAACACAAATTTAAAATTCCAAAATAATATTCACTGATAAATTTATTTCCTGCAATGTCGGACTGTCATCAAAATGGTGTATGTAAACGTAAGCACGTAACGTAGAACCCTCCGGTTTAGACGTAGTCGATGCTACTTCAAGACGTAAATCCAAATTTCTTCCCAAAAATAAGTGAGTTCATAATATAACATTAAAATAATGTTTTTGAATAATATTTGAGAATAAAATATCAACCATAAATTGACGGATTGTCACAGTATCGATGGTGGCGGAAACCTTAAAAGGTCGCCTTGACATGATACCTATAAACAGAACCCGTAGGAACGCCACACACAGGATTTGGGTTGATGCCATGGCGTGCGAAAAAAATTCCTAGCCAAATGAATATAATAATTGATTACTGATAACATCACACCCTTAATCAAGCCCCACCAAACAATTCAAGGCCAATAAGAAATAAAGTAACCAATTTAACCCAAAAAAGTGAATCTCGTGAAACCCCACTTTCAACCAATTTCAGTAAATAAAAGCAACAATCAACACCAACAACTATATGAATCAAAAGGAATTTTATAAATTATACCTTGTATCCTGTTTATGGTGGATGTTGATACTTACATTTGGAGGTAAGAATCGACAAAAACATACTATTTATAAAAACTCACCTCATTTGGGTGAAGCTTTTTACACGCGAAACCAACAATCAAATACCAGCACCAACCATTATACCTTCATTCTGGTATGTATAATAAACCTAACCCCGCTGTCACCAACCCATCAGTATCGTCACAAGGCATACGTAGTGGTAAGAAAAAGATTAGGGGCAACGGTGGTCGTCAGAAAACATAGATCTGACTAACTGTGGGCAACGACGGTCATCAGAAAACCAAGATCTGACTTTTTAGGAAGAGATAAAATGCACCGCATAGAAAAAACTAATTGTTGGGAAGAATATGAAACACGTATTCGTTTCATGATGTTAGTAGGTCGGTGCAAGACACGTGTAAATAAAAATTTCCCACCAAAATGAATAAAAATTCAATATTATAGCAAATGTGAGTACCAACACCTTCCATAAACAGAATATAGTAATAACATGGTTGGCTAGTGTTGGGCTTATGAGCTTAATGGGCTAGTATGTTCTATTAAGGGAGTATCCAGCCGACCTATTAAGGGATATATGTATCGATGGATTCATTTTCTCGTGATCTTTTCAATGGAGTGCTCGTGAAATATTTTCTAGTTAGTTTGAATCTCGAAAAATGTAAACGTTGTCAAAAATCAGCAAAAGTCACTGGTTTTTTTTACTTTGTTTTCAATCCTTTTTACATGCAAGATATAATAACACATATTACACATATTAGTAATATAATTAAACGTATTTTTTCAGCAATGGTCTATTTTAGGAGTTTCCGGTATTATAAAGGTGTGTGGTATAGCACCCCAAATAGGCAAAACAAACATGCTTGAGTTTGAAAAATATTTTTAGTCACATGTTCCTATTTTTCCATTAATATCCACTTATTTGAAACGCTCCTAAAAGTGACTTCTTAACTAACCGGTAATGTTTGAATTTCATATTTTAATTACTTCCTCAAGTGGAAGAGTTTTCCAAAAATGCATTACGAAAGGTTTAACGTAAGAACGAATTTGAAATGAATTCCTCTTTGGTCTTTGATTATCACCAGAGTAGTAAATATATATTTTCATGCAAGATCACATTTGAATTACTACGCATAAGGAAGAATCTAGCTAAAAATAGATTATGAATTATGTAATGCAACAATACATTTGAATTATTTCTCTTTGATCTTGGATTGTTACTAAAATGGCTAATCTATTTTTCTATGTGAGATCAAGTTTGAATACATTCTCAAATAGAAAGATCCTACTTAGTTGATAAAATTTGGTATTAAGAAATTTAGTTTAAATGAAAGTAATTTGTTTAAATGAAAATAACCTTTTTTGAATAAAAGTAATTTGTTTAACAAAAGTAAATAAATATCTTGAAATTTGGTCATGCCAAATACAAGAATTTAAGACGGAAGAGGGTATTGAGACGGTTAAGGTTCGAGACACGAGAGCGGGTGCTTATAGAACACTGTATACAGAAGAAGGAAAAGAGATGGTTGTACAGGAAGAAGACAAAGTAATAACCTACAAGGTTAGTGAAACATTTAACTGATACATGAATTACTCATGCATGAGTCACGCTGACTCATGCATGAGTCACGCTGACTCATGCATGAGTCACGTTGACTCATGCATGAGTCATGCTGACTCATGCATGAGTCGCGCAGACTCATGCATGAGTCAATGTGACTCATATGTGTTATGCTCACTTATTAATATGTTTCATGTATATGTTTAAGGTTCTCCGTAATCCAGGAGATGGATCTGCTGAGTGCACTTGTAGGCATTTTATGCGTTATGGTTTTCTTTGTCGCCACATATTTTGTGTTTTCAAGAACCGTGATATTGAAGAAATTCCGGACAAGTACATTTTAAGGCGTTGGAGAAGGGATTTGATACCGCTTTCATTAAGAAGAAACAAAAACAGATACGGAGAGAAGAATGAAAAAATTCAGAAACTAACAAATGAGGCTAACTTCCACGTAGACGAGTGCTTGTTTTGGTTGAGTAAAGATGCAGAAAAGCTGGCAGAATATGTGCAAAAGCTGGATAATATAAAGAAAGAATATCAAGTTTTAGTGCCTAAGCCCCCTTCAAAGAAAACAAAGGACGTTATTGAAGATATATATGCAATTGAGGAACCAAAGAAAAATCTTATTAAAAATCCAACTGGGGCTAGGCTCAAAGGTGGTCGTAGAGGAGCGCGTATAAAAAGTGCAAGAGAAATAGCTATGAAGGCTAAAAAGAAACAGCCTCGTGCGTGTGGTTACTGTAAACAGAAGACAAACGAGCATACAAAAATGACATGTCCACTAAATCCATACTATATCGCAAAACTAGCAAAGATCGATGCAGCTGCTAAAAAACAGGCACAGGAAAAAGGAGAACCAAGTACAACAACTGTTTGAATATATGTTTTTAATTTTCTATTTTTCTTTTATTGAACTGTTGAAAACCATTGTAGAATATTTGATTATGCTATAAATATGATTACTCCTATATTAGTACTCTTGAAATATCTGTGTATTGAAATATTTGTGTATTGAACTATCAAGTCATGTGACTCATGCATGAGTCACTGACTCATGCATGAGTCATGTGACTCATGCATGAGTTACATGACAAAAATGGAACATATACTACTATGACTCATGTATACGAGATAACTCTTGCAACACTTGCAAAAGAAAGAGCCTAAAATCATGCCGATACCCCAAGAAATCCTTATACGAGGTAACTCTTGCAACTTTTTCAAGGCATTGCATGTCACATGACTTGCATGAGTCATGTGACTTGCATACATGAGTCATGTGACTTGCATGTGTCATAGTAATATATGTTTGTATGTGTTTACATGACTCATGTATGTAAGTCACATGACTCATGCATGAGTCACATGACTCATGCATAAGTCGCCTGACTCATGCATGAGTCACATGACTCATGCATGAGTCGCGTGACTCATGCATGAGTCACATGACAATAACAAACATATACAAACACATATTCATAAAAACTTATACATAGTCACTGTATGAGTCACAAACAGTTTTATATGTGTTCAAAAACACGGAACGATATTGCACATCTTGTAACAAACAAGGTTATTCAAAGTCAAACTTCAAACTTCGTTCGAAAAAGTCAAGTACAACTGATATCAGAATCAAGTATTACTTAATATCATAAAGTATTACAAAGTAGATCAACATTTCTAGACAGCTGGTTTCTTCTTGGCAGCTTTCTTCTTGGCAACTAGTTTCTCGGTTACTGTTGCATCAACATTTGCCTTCTCGGTTACTGCTTAACCGGCTGTTGACTTCACGGCTGCTGCCTCCTCAGTTACTGGCTTCACGGTTGCTTGCTCAACTGCTGGCTTCTTGGCTGTAGGTTTCTTGGCTGCTTGCTCAACTGCTGGATTCTTGGCTGCAGGTTTCTTGGCTGCTTGCTCAACTGCTGGATTCTCGGCTGCAGGTTTCTTGGTTGCTTGCTCAACTGCTGGCTTCGCGGTCGCTGCCTTCTCGGTTACATCTTTCTGGGCTGCAGGTCTCTCGGCATTTATAGGAGGATCACGCACATCCCTGTTATTGATCGCATTCAAAATAATCGAGATCCTTTTTTGCTCATCATGTGCCATCTCAAATTTGTAAGCCAAATCAAATATTTTCTGCCTTTCAGCATTGAGCTCGTGCAACAAAATTTTTGTTGCAAACCTGTACCTCAAGCGCTTCAAAAGAGTTTCCTGTATGCTCGACTCGTCTACCAAACCAACATCCCATTCTTCAGGAGCAAGACCCTGATAAGACTCCAAATGTACCATCGCAAAGACACCACAATCCACTTGGTTAACCTTAGTAGTCCATTTCAAACGCGGATTGCGTCCTTTGAGCTTAGAAACAGTACTGTGCTTCGGATGATTAACTTCTTTGAGATATCTAGCGAATAATTTTTTCTACACAACAAACAATTTAGGGGGAAACATGTTATTTACAATGTATGAGTCACTGACTCATGCATGAGTCACTGACTCATGCTTGAGTCAGTGACTCATGCATGAGTTAAGGTGAAAACATATAAAACAGTAATGACAATAATCAAGTATACAACTTACCAAAGGATCACAGACTCGTTTGTACTTCGGTGCATTTGGATTTCCAACATGAATGTTATCAAGTATAATCATTGATGAAGGTTTGTTGAGGCAGAAAACAACAACAAAAAAATGGTTTGAAGCACAAATTGGAAAGAAAACCTATTTTATCCAAAAAAAAGGTATTATATGTAAATTCAAAAAGATGAAAACTTGATGCCTATATATTCAAAAAAGAACGTAAAAATACCAATTCAGTATCGGATAAAGAAAGTGAAGCAGCATCATTTTTGAAATACGCAGAAATGACTTCTGAAAACAATTTATACTGTTCACCATCAGACATTGTTTTGTCAATCATCCCTTGTACCTGCGTTTAACGAAAATACAGTATTACCAAACAATGATAATAATTATTGAAAATCTAAAAGATATATTTCATGTGAAACTTACAATACATCCAATTGGCATAAAAACTCTTCTTGGTTCTGGATTCTCTTTCCGTGACTCCTCAAAATTTAGAATGGTAACCAAACAATCAACGACACTTGCATCTAACCACAACCCTGGTGTCAATGTTTCCAAATTTAATCGAACAGCTGATAATACATAACCATACACAGGCTTTGCTCGGAAAATGGTTTCACTACACGTTAAAAAAAAGGAACACAATCAGAATAAATCGTATGATAATCTAAAAACATGAAGTTCACAAAAAGAAAAAAGAAAAAAATATGCTTACTATTTTTCTTCTTCCATCGCAAATAAAGAATTACACAAAACAAACTCAACCCTATGAAGCTTACTAGTATCACAACACTGATGCATAAAAGGGGAAGGCAAGTATGGACTCCGCTTAGCAAACTGCTTTCGTGCAACCACCTTTTTAGGAGTGCTAGGATGCACAGGATCGTCATTAACTGGCTCATGATCCCGAGGCCCAAAATACGCATCCTCCTGAAATATTAAAAAGACTTTAATGTTAACTCACATAATGTTAGTGACTTATGCATGAGTCGGGCAAGTCATGCATGAGTCAGGCAACTCATGCATGAGTCAGGAAACTCATGCATGAGTCAGGCAACTCATGCATGAGTCAGTCAACTCATGCATGAGTCAGGCAACTCATGGACTCATGTAGACTCTTGCATGAGTCATGTGATGAGAAGCCAACTTATTAAAAAGTTTAAAACTAACAAGGATATAACAAAGTACATTAAGATATATGTCAACAAGAAGATCCATCACCTCTGCATACCAATCAATGTTCTCATCAATCCACCTATCATCAAGTATTATATTTTCATTACCAACATCTTCGTTACCAGCAGGTTTAACAGCAATATCTATCGAAATAGAATCGCCAAAAACTCCTTTATATCTATCATACAACACTAGAAGATCTTCGTCATGGGGAAACTGTGTGTTGGCATTCTTCAACATGGTTTCAAGTTCAATTTTTTCTCTAGATATAAGAGAAATCTTTTCTTCAACATCCTTCAATATTTTCTGTATATAAAATGAAAATTCATAAATGTTCAAATGTACAAGTGTTTAAAAAAACACTTGCTAATTTATATGACACATGCATGAGTCAAGTGACACATGCATGAGTCAGGCGACACATGCATGAGTCAGGCGACACATGCATGAGTCAGGCGACACATGCATGAGTCAGGCGACACATGCATGAGTCAGGCTGTCGCATAAAAATAAAAACATAAAAATAAGCTAATACTAACCATTTTTCCAGTAGGAGGCACACTATCAGGCTTAGGAGTCCCAACACTAGCAGGCTTTGCAGTCCCAACACTATCAGGCTTTGAAACAAAACCCTCAATTTGTTTCACTTCAGACGGAGTCCATTCTCCATACAATTCCAATTTGCCCATAAGATCATTATTTAACTCAATAGTTTGGCGGCTAATCATGAGTCTTGTGTTCCAACTTTGAATAGATGGCCTCAACCGAATAACTGGAACCCGCTCACACTTGGTAGCATCTAAATACAGAAGCTGTAAACAAAAAAACATGTTTGTTATCTGAAAAACATATATGTTATATATAATTAAATCAGAAAACATAAAAAACAGATTAATGCACTTACAATTAGAAAACACAATGGTCCGTTGTAATAGCCATTCAAAGTCGTCGGTAGTTTACTTGTTTCAAGACACCTATGAATGTACCCACACCAATCAATGTTCTTAACATCTGTATCTTCACGAATTCGGCGAACAGCAATCAAACTTGGGTAAGCATTCATTGTTTCACCTTTCCCAAAAACCAACGCAAAAAGTTCAAGAAAGTTGACTTTAAACATAAAGTCAATTTTATCCGCTTCA
Organism: Glebionis coronaria; assembly: GCA_025667525.1. Classification (NCBI taxonomy): domain Eukaryota; kingdom Viridiplantae; phylum Streptophyta; class Magnoliopsida; order Asterales; family Asteraceae; genus Glebionis; species Glebionis coronaria. The sequence goes on from CM046880.1 coordinate 517,254,117, forward strand.
ATCACCTTCAACGCGATATCAGCTGGACCGACTTTTCTCAACTTCCTTGGCTCAAACTGTTTAATCCATGTCCTAACAAACTCATCATCCATCTCTCTTTCAGGTAAATCATAAATGCTAGTACCACCAAGAGGAAGTCCTAGAATATCTTTTACTGTCTGAGGTGTGACATGAATATTACCATTTGTAAGCTCCAGATTGTAGGTTTCTGGTTTAAAATTCTTAACCACATACCTAGCCAAAATACTAGGTAATCTATCTATCTTGCGAATACACAATGCACCAAGACCAATCTCCTCCATGAATTCTTCTATACCCGCCACATTAGCATCACGGACACATTTAAAAAAGGAAGAAGGTACATTCTTACAAAATAGAGGCAATGTACTATCACCCTCCTCCCCCTCCTTCATCTTCTTTGAAGGCTTTTCATCATCCTCCTCCTTTTTAACAGCCTTACGCTTCTTAGAAGGCCTGAACTCTTGTTTAACCTCCTTTTTCACTTCCTGTTTAACCATCTCTTTTTTAGGAGGCTTGACCTCCTTTTTCACTTCCTGTTTTACCATCTATTTTTTAGGAGGCTTGACCTCCTTTTGCACTTCCTTTTTAACCTCCTGTTTCTTAGAAGGGTTTGTTTTAACCTTTTCTGTTAGCTCCTTCTTAAGATCTAACTTAGGATGAAAATTAGATCTTGACTTCTTACCAATCCTTTTAGTCTTAGTAATAATAATCTCCTCCTCACTTGTCTCCTCATCATCCTGAATCCCACTCCCATCATCCGACCCCTGTTGACTGTCCACTTTCTCATCATCACTCTCACTCTCACCATCACCCCCACCCTCACCATCACCATCACCCCCACCCTCACCCTCACCATCACTCTCACTCTCACCATCACCCTCACCATCACCCCCACCCTCACCATCACCCCCACCGTCACCATCACCCCCACCATCATCATCACTCTCACTCTCCGTCTCACTGCCACCATCACCCCCACCATCACCATCATCCCCACCCTCACCATCATCCCCACCCTCACCATCACCCCCACCATCACCATCATCCCCACCCTCACTCCCACTCCCACTCCAACTACCACTCCCACTCCCACTCTCAGTCTCATTCTCACTCTCACTCTCACTGCCACGGCGACTACCACTTTCTTTAAGACCGATCAAAGCCTGCACAACATCCACACCAGCTTCTTTTACCTGCGCAACATCCACGCCAGGTTCTTTAACATGCGCAACATCCACACCAGCTTCTTTTACATGCGCAACATCCACACCAGCTTCTTTAACATGCGCAACATCCACACCAGCTTCTTTTACATGCGCAACATCCACATCAGCCTGAGAATCCACATAAAACTCAAAAGATCATATAAACTTGACGTGACTATGTCAAGTGACACATGCATGAGTCAACTGACTCATGCATATGTCACCTGACACATGCATGAGTCAACTGACTCATGCATATGTCACCTGACTCATGCATGAGTCAGGCTCAGAATATATGTATAATCAGGCTCAGATAACTGTTAAAAAAACTATTAAACTTTTACCTGTGCAACATCCACTTTTAGACGTTTATTTGTAACAGTTGAAGGTTTGCGTTTGGCAATCTCGAATTTAGGAAGAAATTTACGTTTTGAAGGTGAATGACGTTTTCTTTTGTCCTTTTCTGTTAGCTCTGCAACAAAAAGATGAATAAAATTCAGTAAGCTTAACATTACGCGTCACCGCTAACAAACAGATATGAATGAATCATAATCTAACTAATCTACGAGTCGCCACTAACATTAAGAGGCGCCACTAACATTAAGAGGCGCCACTAACAAACAGATATGAATGACTCGCCGCTAACAAATAGATATGAATGAATCATAATCTAACTAATCTACGAGTCGCCACTAACATTACGAATCACCACTAACATTAAGAGTCGCCACTAACAAATGATTCGCCGCTAACTAGCATACAGTCGATAACTAATCACGGATACTAAACTATTTCGGCATTTCATTTCTTTCCTAGGCCATCATCTTAACATATGCTTCTACACATTGAAAATGTAATCGCCACTAACAACATATAACCATAACGAATAACCATAACAACTGATTAATTATAGGGATACCATAAAAAATAACTGATTAATAACTGATTAATAACAGGCAGATCAACAAATAAGCATAATAAATAATAAATAATAAATAATCAGAAAACTAGGGTTAGGGTTTACTAACCAATCGCATTAATAGCAGCCAGAGCCAGTTCTGCACGGATATCCATCGGAATCAATGGCGGAATCAAATAATTAGGGTTATATTAACATCAAAAGTTTCTAATCGGAATCAATGGTGTGTGTGTGTTTTAATGGAGGATTGTGTATGTTTTAATGGCGGCGGATTGTGTGTGTGTGTTTTCCGGCAGATTGTGTGTGTGTGTTTTCCGGCGGATTGTGTGTATTTTAATGGAGGATTTGTGTGTGTGTTAATGGAGGCGCGGTTGTGTGTGTTAATGGAGAATGGAGTGTGAGAAATGAAACGGTTAGAATATAAAACCGTTTATTAAAGGGGATTGGGTGAGTTTTTTTTTTAATTTGAGCCGTTAGATGATAAATGGATTGGATGGTGGGGATTAGTCCACAAGGACTTTGCAAAAAATAGGGACTTTATAGAACTTTTGTTAACTTATTGTTTTATTGTTTCTCTTTATTAGGCGTTTTGTTTAACTTAAGGTTCGGAGTCTTTTTAATGAAAGGGGTAGAAACTACCACTTGGGTTCAAGGGCGGATCCATTAAATAAGTATGGGATGCCTCATGGCTAAAAATAAACGATGAGATTTTAGTGTAATTTTTATAAAATTTTGAACTTTTTTTTTAAATGCACCATATCGAAAACTCAAATTGCCCCCCACTAACACACAAAAAGTTAACATTCGACACTCTAAACCTTATAAATCATTATCCATTCTCTAAGTAATAATTCTCGATTTATTATTTCGATTTTAAAATTTTTTCTAAGTCATGTCGTTAGTGTCAAAAAGAAAATTGTCGGCCAAAGCAATATCCTAGTTCCGGCCACTGCTTGTGTTCTTTCGTTGTATTTAACATAACCGAGAATGGTCAATTTTCACGTCTTATGTATCATTCTAACCAATGGCGGAGGTTGGACGTTTATTACGGAGGGCCACAACCCCTCCCTTTCTCCATAAAAATCCGCAGCTAGTGATTTAAAACAACAAGCGACAGTTCTCGTAACTGTTACTAGTATCAAAGATGGTAATCGATGTCAAAAAGAAATACTAAAAATATAGAAGACAATAAAGAAATGAGTGGATGAATCAAATATTAAAAGAACGGGTGAAAAGTTGTGTCAAATTACTACGCTAAAGATCAAAAGCTTGTTGTCCAATACTAGCAAAATACTTTCGCGATAGCAAAATACTTTCGCCATACATATTTTTCAATAATAATTTTACGAATAATAATGAAAGTTTAAGTTGAAATAATTTTAAGCACTAATAAACCATATCATATAAAATACTATTACAAGATTGTGATAATTGATGGTGAAAAATATTTGTTGATGTTTGTAAAATTCGTCACAATATTATATAACGTATAAATACAAAAAATCTTTGTAGTTTTTATATTTGCACATTTTCACACATTTAATAACTTTCAAATCTTCCTACTTTGATATGTACGGTTAAATCGAATTAATTAGCAAAATGATTATTATTTCACTAAATTTGTACTAAAATACATACATCGACGATATATATTTTCGAATATGCAAATTTGTAAAAAAAATTATATTGTTCAAAACAAACACAGATGTGATAGTAAACTTACATTAGTGAACAATCTAAGTAATTGTAAGTAAAAATTTATAATTTATAGCAATAATCATTTTGCATATTAATTTGTATTTGTTTTGTTATTAAAAGTGTATTTCTCATGAATTAATACAGAAATAAATTTATGAGGTTTTGGTGTTATAAAGGTTTATACTAAAAACTTGTAAGGTTATACTACTTACTTTGGAGAGATAATGCAACCTTTTTTATAAGTAATGCATGTTTATGTGTCGTTAAAAAGTAATACATATTTATGTAATGGGCCCTTTCTTATCGGTTTCGATAGTTTCTCTCCATTTCGTCTTCTAATGACTTTTTATTGGCTAGTCGAACCGATTGTGACTCTGGTTCCTAGTGGAACCCGTTGGTCCGCTTCGGTTTTCAAAACTATGTACACCATCATTTTAAATAAATAATATATGTACAATTTTGTCAATATATGTTTTTAGTTATTGTACAATGTGAATGTATAATAGTATTTTTAGGAAAAAGAGGACGTATCTGTAACACCCCCAAATTTACACAATTCAATACAGCGGAAGACTCGTTGGTGTTACGGGATAGCACATTACTCACATCATAGACAACGCTTAAAAATCGCGTCGTTTTATAATAAAGCATTTCCATTCATAAATATCAAATTTACATAGGTCCCAAGTCATAGTTATTTCATACAATTTTACAAAAGATTTGAATGGAAATTGTTATTTAAGTGCGGGCCATGAATTCTTGATGTCTTCCCGAGAATTACCTTCAACTACCTGAGATAAAACATGTTAAAAGAAAAGGTCAGCGATAACGCCGAGCGAATTCATAGAGTTTAATAAAACCATCAATATATCATCGGTACATAATTATTACCGAAAATCATTTTGTACAAATCTTTGTAATAGGCCATAAAATAGCCAAAGTCATTTTATACAAATCCTTATCAAAAATCATAATATAGGCATTTGCCTTAAAAATCATTATACGAGCCATTGTCATAAAAACATCATACAATACGTTTTATAACGTTGTATAGAGTTAAATAAAATCCGTTATATGAATATGGTTATGAAAAACCAAAACACGAACATAATATCAATAGTAAGACCCCGTATTGCTAGTCAGGCAATATATTGTAATTTAGTGCGTATAGCAGTATTTCGTTAATTGGATTATTATAAGCCGCACGACATTGTTACCTTACTACAACAAACAACGGGTAGCTAACCCGACAATCATTTGCCCATCTAAATTAGCGTGTCGTCACAATAATCACGCTTGTGTAAATCTTCTCATACATAAATTCGCTTACCAATCAATGTGGCACGACGGGGATCAACCGTCAAGGCGCGAACAGGGGTGATCGTCCCCAAATAGTACTATTATATGCATAAGCGTCTACCAAATCCCGGTAGTTCACAATTCATGCTAATGGTACTTTTAGTGACATAACCTAACTTTAATAATCCATTTCATTTCATCTATCGGGTCATTTAATCATTCATCGGGTCATACAATCATTCGGGTCCAAATCAATAAACAGGCAATCGGGACAACTAGTGTCATATTTTATAAAAACTAACATGTTATCTCCCTCGCGGGTTTATAAAACATTTCATAAAAACATTTAAAAGAGTGCGAGGCTATGAACTCACGTTGATATGGGAAGGCGGGTTATCGGCAATTCGGACGTACGGTACGTGCTTCAATCACGAAAACCTAGACAAATAATACTCGTCTTAGACTTTTGTCCAATGACTTTATCAAAATAATAATTATGTATAAATATGATGATTTTATATATATGATGATCAAGTGGGTTTACATATTCTCATTTACTCGTTTTAGTGTTTATGTATTGGTAACTTTTTACTAGTTTACTAGTTTTACCTATTTACGTGTTTTAGGTCCAATAAGCCTATTATAAGTTCATTAACTTGTATTAATCCATTTTATACTTGTATTATCAGTATTTATACTTTATATGTTGGGTCCAAATGGGTTAAGCCCAATAAATAAGTTTATAAGTGTTTTACCAAATTAGTCGGGTTTATTGTCCATGAAGGCTACTTTGGCCCGTTAATGTCTATATGTTGTAATGCTTGGGTTTTATCGATTTTTACTTGTTATATATGTTTATATATCAGTATGTGAGTTTATAAAAGTTTACATTAGACGGGTCCAACCTTCTAAGTTTTATTTAACAAAAACGTTAATCTTTTGGTTTTACCCGAAAAGACGTAAAACTTAGTATATAGTTTTTATAACTTACAAAACTTACCAAACTACCATTTTTAGATAATGTCCATTTATTTATCCTTATTCATTTTTATATAAATGAAATATATAAGTTAGTGGGTTTTAATTCACATTTTATACTATATTTATTTGAGTGCTTATATAATAATATTAAACTTTAATTTCACAAAATCAGTCCTAAAAGTCTAGTTCACTAAAATGATCATATCTAGAGTTATACATGGAGATAGAACCCCAAGTTTTTATCACAGAAACTACATGATATGTGCTTCATTTTATTCTTTTATAGCTACTGATGAATCAAGCTCTAAGTATTTTACAAAATTTGTCTAAAACAGTGTAGTCAGATTTGCACTCTAAACTTGTTTTGATCATATCTCACTCATTTTTATGATTCCATTGCATGGCCAACCCTCACATGTGTACAAGACTCATAGCTTACTGTATATTAATTTATCCAAGCCATTTTATCAATTTATCATAAGAGTATTCACTATTTTATACAGCCTCCTAATTTAGCCATGATTTAACCATTTTTACATGTGGTTTTTCCATCTTTTTACCCATGTTTATCAAATCTATCAACACCAAATCCCCACATAATATTTTTATCATCATATATTCATCATATACATATACAATAAGAAATAAAATACATGATCACATAATCAAAATAACAAGATGATAGGAAGAATAATCCTTATACCACCAAAGTGATGAAATGATGAGTTTTTGATGAACAAGGTTTGGTTCCTTGTTACCAAACCTTCAATTTGGCAAATGGTCTTTTTGGGTCCTTCAAATGGATGATTATCTTCATGAAAATCAGCCTAGGAACTCCATGGAAACTCCTTTTTGGATGTTAATATCACCACCAATGAATAGAGCTTCAAAAGGTTTTCATCATATGTGTAAATAACATATGATTTATGGTTGAATCAAGATCAAATGGGGGTTGTTTTGGATGAGTTTGGGACGAATTTTAGAGAGGGGGAGGAGAGTGTTTAGTGGTTTGCATGTGTTGAAATGAATGAAAATGGTTTGAGATGGTGGTTTTGATGTTGGTTGCTAGTTTACAAGTAAACTAAGACATGTGTCTTAGCTTATCTTGTAAGCTTGACACCACATGGTGTTGTTAGCTTTGTTTAGCCATCCCATATTAGGGGTGGGGTAAAACTTGTTTTGTCTCATCCCCAATTATTTACAGGTACTCCTCGATTCTAGTTTTCTCGATTTGCGTTCCCTCGGGTCGTTTTACGAAAAACGTTTTTATAAATTATGAATCAACGGCACAAAACGAATCTAATAAAAATTGTCTCATCAAAAACGGAGTTCGAAAACGTAAATACGTAATCCTAAGGTTTCCGGTTTAGTCGTAAAGGACGTTAAATTATAATCGTAAGTCCTAATCTCTTCTCGTAAATTTGTGAGTTTATGAACCAACACAAATTTAAAATTCCAAAATAATATTCACGGATAAATTTATTTCCTGAAATGTCGGACTGTCATCAAAATGGTGTATGTAAGCGTAAGCACGTAACGTAGAATCCTCCGGTTTAGACGTAGTCGATGCTACTTCAAGACGTAAATCCAAATTTCTTCCCAAAAATAAGTGAGTTCATAATATAACATTAAAATAATGTTTTTAAATAATATTTGAGAATAAAATATCAACCATAAATTGACGGATTGTCATAGCATTTACCCCTAAACAGGATCTTTGTCCTCAAAGATCATCTTATCTTACTACTCGCTTATTATAGAGTTAAAGCCATGTGGGTATTTCCTCCACATTCGGTCTTTTCTCACAAGTTTAATTCATTACAATATGCGAGTTTCATCGAACATAACTACGAGAATAAGATCAGGCTTAATGTTGACTTACTTTCTCTATCCATGATGTTCACGGGTTTTTGATGAATGCAACTTTTCGCCGATCTAAACTTTATCAAGAAGTGATCAGATTCTCACTTGATAGACATTTTATCAAGTTCGATATACGAAACATAATTCACGCAGCTCTTGAAGTCCTAGGGTAGATCCAGCTTATATGCCTTTCAAACCAATCTTTTACATCATCTCAATGGTCCCATACAACGGGGACTTATATCCCATGATTTTCCAGATCATCAATTCATTTTTCCATGGTTAAAATTTTTTTGGCATAACTTCGCTACCCGTTTGGCACTTCAAGATCTACATTTCATATTCACATAACCTCCTGCCCACTACCGGCAGTCAATAATCAGATCCTAATTTCAACAATCATTTCAGGTCTCGCGGGTCGAGTATTTTGTAAGGTTAGGTTCGCCATCATAGGAAACCTTAAACCTAAAAGACATGTCCAACACACCATGGGTGTATGGCGGGTATATTCATCCCAACTCCTGCTTACAGATGCTCTAATATTGATCCTAACAAGATTCGATCTCGATCCTAACACGATAATTATCAATGATAATCTCTCCAAAGGAAAACGATTATATGGTTTATTACCAAAGGTCAATCATTCAAACATAAAACAGCACTTCTAGTATTCTGTATCGTTACTTTACCTCGTCCCTTCGATTGGGGTGGTACACAGTACTCTCATCAAGGTTCGTTCCCAATGACTTCTGAGCAAATCTCTAGAAATTCGATGCGAAGCGAGGATCTTGATAGAGATGATCGATACAGGCACACCATGTTTACGCAACTCCTTTAAATACAAAGAGTCAATCTCTTCATCAAGAATCTATCATTAACAGGAATGATATTAGTAGATTTAGTCAGTCTGTCGACGATGACCCAAATCAAATCAAATTCAGATGATGACCTTTGCAATAGTTAGACGTTTACTAATGTATGAGGCAATGTCTGCCTTCATAATTTGCCATCAATACAACTTCTTCAGATGAGATACACTTAATCAGAAATGACATGAATAGAATACTTATACTTATGAGATTTCAACATGACTAAATCTCTAAATCTCCATATTTAGGCAACTACAAGTGTCCTTTTAATCATTTAGCTCCATCGGCTCTTATTACTAATGGTTCACATTAGCCGCGAACCCCTTTTTATTATCTATATTATCCTTTTTACAAGCATCAACTATATTTTAAATTGTTCGGCAATTTATTTTGCACCTTCATTATTAAGGAACATGTCCTAATTGGTTCTTTATTTTTTTATTTTTTTATTTTACATAATGTGTCAGTATCTATTCTCACCTTTCTTGATGAAATAATTATCATGATCGAATTCATTCAAAATTTCTTTCTTCATATTTTTCTAAGTTTTAATTTCGTCTCAGTTATCATTTTTATACGTTTTACTCAATCCGACGTCTAAAGCGTCGATAATTATTACAAGTAATTAAATAAAAAATATTTAATTTTTATGAAACGTAAACGTAAAAAGTTTTAAATTTTCTCAGTTTGTCCAATTATATAAAAATGTTCAAAATGAATTTGAATTTAATTAACACAATTTTTGTTGATTTATCGGAAATAATTAGTAAGATCCGTAAATGTTCGAAAAACCTTCGTTTATTCTTTGGTAAAAATTTTCTTAGTTGAAAAGCAAAAATTGTCGTTTCAAATTTTAAGTCATGGTTTAACGGTTTCCTCAATCCCTCTTAGGTTGTCTTGAGGTATACACAAACATTTACCCCTAAACATGAGTTTAGTTAAATGATTTGGGCATAATAAAATAATCCCTTGATAAAATATCTGTCAAAACATATTTCTATTTTCTTTTTAGTAAAACCCAAAGTCTTAAAAGGGCTCTTAAGTTTTGAAGAGTCAATATATATATATATCTTACCATCATTAATCAAACGGTCATTTTATGTAAAGGGTCAAGCCTTAAATCACACGTTATATATTCAAGGTACAGGTTTTCGTTGTTCGGCCAATTCAGGGCAGTCTATAACTAATTATTAACTCATTCTTATTCTTATAAATAAACAAATGGTCCTTAGTGATCACAAGCATAAATTTATCAAATTACAGTCTACACACATGATTCACCAAATTTTTGAATACTACATGTGCATTAGTCAATCCAACGACATAACATGAAACTCATAATCTTCATTACGAGTTCTGAATGTAGTGATTGGAATAGATAATCTTTTTTGCGGATGCGAAATTTATGATAACCATGCCGAGGATCAAAAATTTTTAAAACATACGCTAGAACCTTGTAAATGATCGAACAATCTATCTTCTTGGGTAGTGGATATAGATTTTAATCGTCAATTTACTTACTTCACAGTAATCAATAAACATAAGGAATGATAACACCCTAGCTCTTCATGATGACGAGCTCGGTAGAATAAAATCTATCTCCGACAACTCTCTCAGTTGTACTGTAATTCCTCTAATTCAGATGGTGCTGACGTAAAGTGCACATGCCGCAGGTGCAGCACCGGTAATATAATCAATACCAATTTCAACTTGCCTTAATGGGGAAAGTCTAGGTAATTCACTAATAAATACCTACTAAAGTTTCAGATAACAGAATCATCTTTTAATAAATTCGTATTAGGTTCTTTCTAGATTATAATATCTATGACTAATTCACAACCATTCATGGTATGGTTTCAAGTCTAAATGCAGGATATGGTCATCCATCAAGATTTATTTAGATCACTTTTGATAATCAACATCTTATCTTTTAGGGGAATTCTACTCGAGTTCCCATCGATTAAGACAATATCGTCATGTCATAATCAATCAATCCATTTTACTGGTACTATCAACCTTCCAGTTTCATTACCGTCGATAAGATGTGAACTTATCAAAAGACTAATAATAACTCATAATCCTTCACAAATTCAAGGATATTGGGAGACATAACTAACCTTAAAAGAGTAAAGTCAACGCATAATCTACGCGAGAGAATTTCAATTCAGATAAAGACGAAAACATTTAACGAATATGAATATATCCCATGTTTTCATATTTTGAGTACGCATTCGAAAGCTCCTCGGATCGTTACCCAGGTCATTCAAATGAAATCTAATCAAAAGAAATGATATGAACGTCGATACATCCAATCGGGTATCAACACCCGGTAATCAGATACTTCTTCAAAGAATCTCACTACAAGAGAATTGGACAAGAAAGGGATATCAATTGTCAATTAAGACAATATCCACAGATGAGTAAATTCGACTCAGAAGAATAAATAGTATGGGCACATACGTAGGTGCCCCTATCAATATGTCCCTATTTTTCACTTCTTGCAGATCTCATAAAATTTAATCTTTCACAATCTTTAAAGAAAATGTAGCGTTTATTAATCAGTTTTATGGTGACTACTAATCAGCCTTGCATGGTCCATTCCAAATTGTATGTAGGCGTGCAACTATATACAATTTCAAGATTAACGATGCAATACTCAGTTCGTCAAAATTTTATCATCATGTTTATAATAAAAACATTTTCATGCTTAATTCTTAAATAAGAATCAAGAATAAATTTACAAAGATTTTCTTTGTTATGAAAATAATCAAGTTTTCCAAGGTGTTTTATAAACAACATCATTTTGATAACGATCACTTATAAATCTCACTTTGAATAATCCTTATAGTGATGAAAATTCAATTTTTCTCAAGGAATACTGTTTTATCTTATAAAAACAATGAGTGATATGCCAAAAGAGTGATGAAAAGTTGTTCACCAAGAACTAACTACAATATAATGGGAAATGGGCTTAGCCAAATAATCATGAGGTTCATGATCTCGATGGCACTCAAAAAGAATAATTCACAACGCAACTCAAATCGAGATGAGTACTTGTTCAATGGTTGCATCATTAATGCGAACATTAGGAAGAAGCAAGAAAAGATAGATAATATAGATACATGTAGAATTTAGCAATCAAAGGTAGTCTTTTCATTAATCACAAACAAGTCAAAATTGTACCGTAACACATTACATGTCACTATGTCATACAATTCCAAGAACTCATCCTACCAACTGATGTCTCAGTTAAGTTAGGGATTATTTTTAAAAGATACCACAATGAATACTAATCTACAAGAGTCATTAGGTGTCCCATCTGTCCCGGAAGATCCATCGGTCCCAATTTAGAAGAAGATTTCTTCAATTTATTTCTTGGACACTGGGCATCCTCGTTAGTGGACAATGGCCTAGGAAAAACCCTTAACACAAACTAACAATCATTTAGAACCTTATAATTCAATCACAGAACTTAACGACTTCCTCTTAACAATCTTATATTCCATACAAGTTAAATTTTACTTCATTCAAGTTTCAATCAACTTATACTCAATTCGATATCCTACCTCATTTCCCAATACTTCAACTTTATTTTTAAACCTTAAAAGGGCAATAAAAGCTCGATATGAACAACACTTAATTTCCAATCCTATAACTCCTTTATCAATAATTATCAAATGAGTCACTAGTATGAAATGACTCGATCATTCAATTAGACTTCTCGGAAAGGTACTAGTGGCATGAGGCTTTTGGGTAATGGTTCCAATGACAGCCTCAAGTGCAACATTCACCCTTTCGATTCTCAAATTTAAGAATTGGGTGACAACGAATCAGATGACACCTTTCCAGGTGGTAACGTTTTGTCAAACTCCACTCTATAAGGAAAGATCGTCATGACATCGATATCAGATTTAATCTCGCCAATTCTTCTTTAATATCACAATCAACTACTAGCGACATTTCTACGAATATCAACCATTTGTTGGGATCAAAAATATCCACAACTTGGTTTAGATCTAGGATAGCTAGAATTCCTACGGGAATAGCTTCGATTAATTTACTAGGGGATTTAGGGTTCCTTGTGACAATCTACGTCGTATAAATACTTCGTATAAATATCAAAATAATCATAAAACAATTATGTAATAAAATTACATCATATATATATATATATATAATCCAAGTTATATATATTAAAATAACACTTCTCAGTCTGGCCTTGTCGGTAACTCGGGAATTCTTCGGCACCGTTATAGTCAAAAGATTTTTAGACATTTTGTGAAAAATTTTTATAGTTAAAAGATTTTGAAATGTTTTATTCAAAACCTTTGGTTTTAAAAATCTTTCGTTCTCTATAACGAGAGCTCTAGTACCAAACTGTAACACCCCCAAATTTACACAATTCAATACAGCGGAAGACTCGTTGGTGTTACGGGATAGCACATTACTCACATCATAGACAACGCTTAAAAATCGCGTCGTTTTATAATAAAGCATTTCCATTCATAAATATCAAATTTATATAGGTCCCAAGTCATAGTTATTTCATACAATTTTACAAAAGATTTGAATGGAAATTGTTATTTAAGTGCGGGCCATGAATTCTTGATGTCTTCCCGAGAATTACCTTCAAGTACCTGAGATAAAACATGTTAAAAGAAAAGGTCAGCGATAACGCCGAGTGAATTCATAGAGTTTAATAAAACCATCAATATATCATCGGTACATAATTATTACCGAAAATAATTTTGTACAAATCTTTGTAATAGGCCATAAAATAGCCAAAGTCATTTTATACAAATCCTTATCAAAAATCATAATATAGGCATTTGCCTTAAAAATCATTATACGAGCCATTATCGTAAAAACATCATACAATACGTTTTATAACGTTGTATAGAGTTAAATAAAATCCGTTATATGAATATGGTTATGAAAAACCAAAACACGAACATAATATCAATAGTAAGACCCCGTATTGCTAGTGAGGCAATATATTGTAATTTAGTGCGTATAGCAGTATTTCGTTAATTGGATTATTATAAGCCGCATAACATTGTTACCTTACTACAACAAACAACGGGTAGCTAACCCGACAATCATTTTCCCATCTAAATTAGCGTGTCATCATAATAATCACGCTTGTGTAAATCTTCTCATACATAAATTCGCTTACCAATCAATGTGGCACGACGGGGATCAACCGTCAAGGCGCGAACTGGGGTGATCGTCCCCAAATAGTACTATTATATGCATAAGCGTCTACCAAATCCCGGTAGTTCACAATTCATGCTAATGGAACTTTAGTTGACATAACCTAACTTTAGTAATCCATTTCGTTTCATCTATCGGGTCATTTAATCATTCATCGGGTCATACAATCATTCGGGTCCAAATCAATAAACAGACAATCGGGACAACTAGTGTCCTATTTTATAAAAACTAGCATGTTATCTCCCTCGCGGGTTTATAAAACATTTCATAAAAACATTTAAAAGAGTGCGAGGCTATGAACTCGCGTTGATGTGGGAAGGCGGGTTATCGGCAATTCGGACGTACGGTACGTGCTTCAATCACGGAAACCTAGACAAATAATACTCGCCTTAGACTTTTGTCCAATGAATTTATCAAAATAATAATTATGTATACATATGATGATTTTATATATATGATGATCAAGTGGGTTTACATATTCTCATTTACTCGTTTTAGTGTTTATGTATTGGTAACTTTTTACTAGTTTACTAGTTTTACCTATTTACGTGTTTTAGGTCCAATAAGCCTATTATAAGTTCATTAACTTGTATTAATCCATTTCATACTTGTATTATCAGTATTTATACTTTATATGTTGGGCCCAAATGGGTTAAACCCAATAAATAAGTTTATAAGTGTTTTACCAAATTAGTCGGGTTTATTGTCCATGAAGGCTACTTTGGCCCGTTAATGTCTATATGTTGTAAAGCTCGGGTTTTATCGATTTTTACTTGTTATATATATTTATATATCAGTATGTGAGTTTATAAAAGTTTACATTAGACGGTTCCAACCGTCTAAGTTTTATTTAACAAAAACGTTAATCTTTCGGTTTTAGCCGAAAAGACGTAAAACTTAGTATATAGTTTTTATAACTTATAAAAACTTACCAAACTACCATTTTTATATAATGTCCATTTATTTATCCTTATTCATTTTTATATAAATGAAATATATAAGTTAGTGGGTTTTAATTCACATTTTATACTATATTTATTTGAGTGCTTATATAATAATATTAAACTTTAATTTCACAAAATCAGTCCTAAAAATCTAGTTCACTAAAATGATCATATCCAGAGTTCTACATGGAGATAGAACCCCAAATTGTTACCACAGAAACTACATGATATGTGCTTCATTTTATTCTAATAGCTACTGATGAATCAAGCTCTAAGTATTCTATAAAATTCGTCCAAAACAGTGTAGTCAGATTTGCACTCTAAACTTGTTTTGATCATATCTCACTCATTTTTATGATTCCATTGCATGGCCAACTCTCACATGTGTACAAGACTCATAGCTTACTGTATATTAATTTATCCAAGCCATTTTATCAGTTTATCATAAGAGTATTCACTGTTTTATACAGCCTCCTAATTTAGCCATGATTTAACCATTTTTACATGTGGTTTTTCCATCTTTTTACCCATGTTTATCAAATCTATCAACACCAAATCCCCACATAATATTTTTATCATCATATATTCATCATATACATATACAATAAGAAAGAAAATACATGATTACATAATCAAAATAAAAAGATGATAGGAAGAATAATCCTTATACCACCAAAGTGATGAAATGATGAGTTTTTGATGAACAAGGTTTGGTTCCTTGTTACCAAACCTTCAATTTGGCAAATGGTCTTCTTGGGTCCTTCAAATGGATGATTATCTTCTTGAAAATCAGCCTAGGAACTCCATGGAAACTCCTTTTTGGATGTTAATATCACCACCAATCAATAGAGCTTCAAAAGGTTTTCATCATATGTGTAAATAACATATGATTTATGGTTGAATCAAGATCAAATGGGGGTTGTTTTTGATGAGTTTGGGACGAATTTTAGAGAGAGGGAGGAGAGTGTTTAGTGGTTTGCATGTGTTGAAATGAATGAAAATGGTTTGAGGTGGTGGTTTTGATGTTGGTTACTAGTTTACAAGTAAACTAAGACATGTGTCATAGCTTATCTTGTAAGCTTGACACCACATGGTGTTGTTAGCTTTGTTTAGCCATCCCATATTGGGGGTGGGGAAAAACTTGTTTTGTCTCATCCCCAATTATTTACGGGTACTCCTCGATTCTAGTTTTCTCGATTTGCGTGCCCTCGGGTCGTTTTACGAAAAACGTTTTTATAAATTATGAATCAACGGCACAAAACGAATCTAATAAAAATTGTCTCATCAAAAACGGAGTTCGAAAACGTAAATACGTAATCCTAAGGTTTCCGGTTTAGTCGTAAAGGACGTTAAATTATAATCATAAGTCCTAATCTCTTCTCGTAAATTTGTGAGTTTATGAACCAACACAAATTTAAAATTCCAAAATAATATTCACGGATAAATTTATTTCCTGCAATGTCGGACTGTCATAAAAATGGTGTATGTAAACGTAAGCACGTAACGTAGAACCCTCCGGTTTAGACGTAGTCGATGCTACTTCAAGACGTAAATCCAAATTTCTTCCCAAAAATAAGTGAGTTCATAATATAACATTAAAATAATGTTTTTGAATAATATTTGAGAATAAAATATCAACCATAAATTGACGGATTGTCACAGTATCGATGGTGGCGGAAACCTTAAAAGGTCGCCTTTACATGATACCTATAAACAGAACCCGTAGGAACGCCACACACAGGATTTGGGTTGATGCCATGGCGTGCGAAAAAAATTCCTAACCAAATGAATATAATAATTGATTACTGATAACATCACACCCTTAATCAAGCCCCACCAAACAATTCAAGGCCAATAAGAAATAAAGTAACCAATTTAACCCAAAAAAGTGAATCTCATGAAACCCCACTTTCAACCAATTTCAGTAAATAAAAGCAACAATCAACACCAACAACTATATGAATCAAAAGGAATTTTATAAATTATACCTTGTATCCTGTTTATGGTGGATGTTGATACTTACATTTGGAGGTAAGAATCGACAAAAACATACTATTTATAAAAACTCACCTCATTTGGGTGAAGCTTTTTACACGCGAAACCAACAATCAAATACCAGCACCAACCATTATACCTTCATTCTGGTATGTATAATAAACCTAACCCCGCCGTCACCAACCCATCAGTATCGTCACAAGGCATACGTAGTGGTAAGAAAAAGATTAGGGGCAACGGTGGTAGTCAGAAAACATAGATCTGACTAACTGTGGGCAACGACGGTCATCAGAAAACCAAGATCTGACTTTTTAGGAAGAGATAAAATGCACCGCATAGAAAAAACTAATTGTTGGGAAGAATATGAAACACGTATTCGTTTCATGATGTTAGTAGGTCGGTGCAAGACACGTGTAAATAAAAATTTCCCACCAAAATGAATAGAAATGAATAAAAAATCAATATTATAGCAAATGTGAGTACCAACACCTTCCATAAACAGAATATAGTAATAACATGGTTGGCTAGTGTTGGGCTTATGAGCTTAATGGCTAGTATGTTCTATTAAGGGAGTATCCAGCCGACCTATTAAGGGATATATGTATCGATGGATTCATTTTCTCGTGATCTTTTCAATGGAGTGCTCGTGAAATATTTTCTAGTTAGTTTGAATCTCGAAAAATGTAAACGTTGTCAAAAATCAGCCAAAAGTCACTGGTTTTTTTTACTTTGTTTTCAATCCTTTTTACATGCAAGATATAATAACACATATTACACATATTAGTAATATAATTAAACGTATTTTTTCAGCAATGGTCTATTTTAGGAGTTTCCGGTATTATAAAGGTGTGTGTTATAGCACCCCAAATAGGCAAAACAAACATGCTTGAGTTTGAAAAATATTTTTAGTCACATGTTCCTATTTTTCCATTAATATCCACTTATTTGAAACGCTCCTAAAAGTGACTTCTTAACTAACCGGTAATGTTTGAATTTCATATTTTAATTACTTCCTCAAGTGGAAGAGTTTTCCAAAAATGCATTACGAAAGGTTTAACGTAAGAACGAATTTGAAATGAATTCCTCTTTGGTCTTTGATTATCACCAGAGTAGTAAATATATATTTTCATGCAAGATCACATTTGAATTACTACGCATAAGGAAGAATCTAGCTAAAAATAGATTATGAATTATGTAATGCAACAATACATTTGAATTATTTCTCTTTGATCTTGGATTGTTACAAAAATGGCTAATCTATTTTTCTATGTGAGATCAAGTTTGAATACATTCTCAAATAGAAAGATCCTACTTAGTTGATAAAATTTGGTATTAAGAAATTTAGTTTAAATGAAAGTAATTTGTTTAAATGAAAATAACCTTTTTTGAATAAAAGTAATTTGTTTAACAAAAGTAAATAAATATCTTGAAATTTTTATGGATATGTAAGGTTATATAAAATGAGAAGAAATTTTTTAAGATGATGAAAGTGTATTACAAAAATGTATTTAAAAGAAACGCAACTTTAAGCATTGGCATATTTGTAACACTGTGTTCATATAAAATGTGAAACGTAAAAGTAGGTACGAAAAATAATGATCAGGATTGTAAATCTTTAATGATTCCACAATATATTGTAAACATTTTAAACATTTTAAATGGTTTGTTCATAACACAATGTGATGAACATATTCAAACATGTAGAAACTAGAAGGGAAGGTTGAATAGTTTATCTCGGTTATAGTCCTAATTAAAATTCTTTCAATTAGGTTTGTTCCAAATTACATTTTACTTGAAAACTAGTTTCATGGTTCTTAGATTCAATTCTAATGCACTAACAATATCTACTGACAATGAAATGCAAAACAATAATGAAAACATAAGTAAAGAGTAAGGAAAGAAGCGACGAAAGGAACGGCACCAAGATTTATAATGGTTCGACAACGAAGATCTATCCTCGTTCCTACTCCACTCCTCGAGTACACCTTACTCGAGATTTCCATTATATCCGCAAGCTCCATTTTGGGCGGAGAAAACCTTACAACGTTTCTTACATTATTTCCGACACTAAGCTACATGTCGAGACCTAATCTTAGCTAGGACCAATCTACACACGTCGCCTACTTCACCATTTTTTGACACAAGGCTAGATGTCGAGTTCTAATCGAAAGCTAGAACCAATCTTCGTCGCCCATCTTATTTTCCGACACAAGGCTAGATGTCGAGTTCTAATCCAAAGCTGTAACTCTCTCAAATTTTGTATCGGTACAGCGGAAGGGTCTTTTAGAGTGTTACGGGATAGCACAATAACTCCAATCATAGACAACACATAAAAATGGTTGTACAAGGTTCAACATACATTCATTCGATAAAAAGTTTTAAAGTGTACAACAGGTCCCAAATTATACAGGTCATTAAGTTTACAAAACATAGATCGAATGAACATTTTTATTATTATGTGGGCCATCAGAGTCGATCTCCATCCGGATTACCTTCAAGCACCTGAGATAAAAACATGCAAAAATCATATCAGCGAATGCCGAGTGAATTCATAGAGTTTAATAAAATCGTTATATAAAACAATCGTTGAAATCAGAACACAAGTATAATATCATAAGTAAGTCCTCGTATTGCTAGTCAGGCAATATATAAATCAAGCATACATCTTAAACCGTCCATGAGACCGTAGCCTCAATATTACCATTATAGGTAATATTATTGTCGTTATTAGCATCTATTAAATCGTATTGGAATACATTTGAATACATTTGGATTATTATTAGCCGCATGACATTGTTACCTTAATATCACAACAACGGGCCGTGAACCCGACAAACAATTTGCCCATCTAAGTTAGCGTGTCGTCACAAACATCACGCTATGTAAATCTTCTCATACATAAATTCGCTTACCAATCAATGTGGTACGACGGGGATCAACTGTCAAGGCGCGAACTGGGGTGATCGTCCCCAAATAGTACTATCATATGCATAAGCGTCTACCAAATCCCGGTAGTTTACAATTCATGCTAATGGGACTTTGAGTGACATAACCTAACTACTAATAATCCTTTTTATCTCTTTTATTGGGTCATCGCATCATTCGGGTCCATATCATTAAGCATACCATCGGGACTACTTGTGTTCTATTTTATCAAAAACTAGCATGTTATCTCCCTCGCGGGTTTACAAATCAATTTATAAAACATTTAAAAGAGTGCGAGGCTATGAACTCACGTTGATAATGAAAGGCGGATTATCGGCTACGGGCGTGCTTCGGCCACAGAAACCTATATAAATAATAATCGGTCTTAGACTTTTGTCCAATGACTTTATCAAAATAACAAATATACATATGATGATTTTGTACATATGATGATGATGATCAAGTGGGTTTATATATTCTTATTTACTCATTTTAGTGTTTATGTATTGGTAACTTTTTACTAGTTTACTAGTTTTACCTATTTACATGTTTTAGGTCCAATAAGCTTATTATAAGTTCTTTAACTTCTATTAATCCATTTTATACTTGTATTATCAGTATTTATACTTTACATGTTGGGCCCAAATGGGTTAAGCCCAATAAGTAATTTTTATAAGTGTTTAACTTATTTAGTTAAATTATTAGTCCAAATATGCTAACTTAACTCGTTAATGTTCGTATGTCATATAGTTCGGGTTTTATCGGTTTTTACTTGTATTGGGTACTTATATATAAGTATATGACTTTTAAAAACTTTAAGTTAGACGGGTTTGATCGTCTAAGTTTTAATTGGCGAAAAACGTTAATTTTATAGTAATAGCCGAAAAAGTCGTAAAAATCATGTTTATAATTTTTATAACTTATAAATCTTATTCAACTACCATTTTTATAAAGTGTACATTTATTTAACCTTATACATATTTATATAAATGAAATTTATAAGTTAGTGGGTTTTAATTCACATTTTATACTATATTAGTTTGAGTGCTTATATAATAGTATTAAACATTAATTCTTCAAAATCTGATTTTTAGTTTCATCTTCACCATTTTTATCATATCTTGAGTTATATAAGGAGATAGAAGCTCACTTTTGGATGGAACAAACTTCATATTATGTGCTACAATTAAGTTAGTTATAGCTACTGCTCATTCCATGTCTAACTATCCTTAACAGTCCCTACAAAACAGACTATTCAGATTAGCACACTCATCTTATTTTGTCATATCTCACTCATTTTGATGATTCCATTGCATGGCCAACTCTCACGTCTGTATGACATCTTATACTTACTGTAAATGGATTACACCATGCAATTTTATCAGTTTAAGACTTGGTTACTTACTGTTTTTATACAGCCAACAATTTAAGCAAGATTTTAGCCTTGTTTCTTATGGTTATTCATCTTTTTAAGCATATTTATCAACACTTGATCCCCACACAACATTTTTATCATCATATATTCATCATATACATATACAAAAAGAAAGAAAATACATTTGATCTTTAAAAAAATAACAAGAGAAATGGAAAGGATGATCTTCTTTACCAACCAAGATTATATCTTGTTTTTGGATGACAATAACTTGATGAACACCAAATATATCTCCAAGATCATCAATCACCAAGATAGTTTGTTGAGAAATTAGCCCTAGGACACAAGAAAATCACCTTCTTTGTTGTTAATATGGCCACCAATCAATCAAGGCTTCAAGGTTTCTCCATAATATGGCTAGATAACATGTAACTTGTGGCTAGAAAAGATCAAATGGTGGTATTGTATGGTGTTTATGGGACGGCAAATGTAGAGATAGAGAGGAGAGTTTTGAGTTGTTTGCATGTGAAAAATGGAAGTGAATGGTATGTGTTAGTGGTTTTGCTAGTATAGGTGGGATAATAAGCTTCCATGTTAAGCTAACTTACATGTGTAAGTTAGTTAAGTGTAAGGATGCCACATCAAAGATGTGGTGTCCTCTTTTGGTCGTCCCATAGTTAGTGGGGTGGGATAAACTTGTTTTGTCCCATCCCGCTTAGTTACGGGTATTCCTTGATTCTAGTTTCCTCGATTTGCGTGCCCTCGAGTCGTTTTACGAAAAATGTTTTTATAAATTATGAATCAACGGCACAAAACGAATATAATAAAAATTGACTCATAAAAAACGGAGTTCAAAAACGTAAATACGTAATCCTAAGGTTTCCGGTTTAGTCGTAAAGGACGCTAAATTATGCACGTAAGCCCAAATTTAAATCCGTAAATTGTGAGTTCATCAACCAACACAAAAATAAGTTTCAAAATATTATACGAGAAAATAATTCACTACCTGAAAATGTTAGATTGTCACAAAAGCTAGAACCAATCTTCACAACTCTTCACTTTCAAGTTTAGTTAGAACTCACAAGACACATACACACATCACTTTATAGTTTAGTGAGAACTAACACACATGACTTACAACTTAATAAAACATATCCAAGTATACACATGTAACTTGGATCCACACAAGACAAATCCAAGTATACACATATACAATGGACTTACACAAGACTAATTCAAGTATTCACTAATACATTGGATCAACACAATACTAATCCAAGTATACATAAATACATTGGATCTACACAAGACACAAATAAAAATGATGAACATGACTAGATCTAAGGTAGGATGATCTTCATCAAAGCTTCATCTTTAATCACATCACAAATGTGTGAGTGATCTTCTCTTTGGAAAAGTAAAGAAGAAGATCAAGAGGATAATCATAAGTAAACATACTTAACACATTAAGTAATCATTTACTAATGATTAGGATATAGAAAAGAGAAGGGAGACAGAAAGAATGTCCAAAAAGGTTCATGGAAAATGGAGATTTGATCCACTATTTATAGGTGACAAAAACCAACGGCTATCTGCCTGCAGTTCCTTAATTGTCACTGTGGTTCATTATTAATAGAGAACTTCAGGCCTATTTGAGGAACCATGCGTCGTATACTCGGCTCCTTTTTGTCCTTTAGTGGGAAAGTATTATCTGAGGTAAGTTTTTACCTTCAGAGGATATTCCTATTACATTTGGATTATGTCATATTCAAATTTACATTTTCCATTTTAATAAAATATTTTCTTATAAAAAAAATTTATTAAAATCTTTTGTCACATTTGACAAAATGTTAGTTTTAAGGCTAATCACTTTCTATGATCACTAAACATGATTAAGATATGTTTGTGTAAGACTTAAATGATTATTACATTGATGATAGTGTTTGTTGAATAATTCGTCTTACGATTTTCTTTGACGATAAATGTCTTTATACTTTGACATGATCAAAACTAAGAAATATTAGTTAACACTAATAACATTTGTAGGCATCACTTGCATTAACAATCTCCTCCTTTTTTATTACGACAAACTATAAACTCGTTTATGTAAAATACAAAAGTTTTCTAATTATTAACGAGTTTATCACTATCATTTCTCCCCCTTTGTCATAGCAAAAAGGTAAGCACAAGTCTTTGAAGAAGAGAAGAATCGACTTTGCTAGTAGCTCCCCCTTGGTGCTTACTCCCCCTAGCTTGGGGCACCAAGTGATTGAGCTAAGGTGACAAGCTACATACAAAGGTTAGTAGAAATAAAAAAAACACCAATGTATATACTATAGTCACTACCTACTAAATAACTTGAGAGGGAGAAAGAAAATAAATCTCAAATTAGAAGTAAGTATTTTCTAAGTATGTCCAAGGAGGGTGTTTTGACAAAATAAATGTATAGTTGGTGGCATAAATATACAAAAGAAACATCCATACCAATTGTAGTGATAATATGTCAAAGGGTTAAAAATTTAGAATTGTTGAAATCACCCAAAAACAATTGTATATTTTAACCATGATCAACTCTTAACAATATATGATAAAGAATTAGCAAAACAAGAAATAACATACATATCAATCATATTACACAAATATGAAAGAGCATAAAAGGATAATATACATACACATAATATGAATATTAATACAACAAGTAATGAAAATAAACAACATAAGTATAAACTATTCTAGTAGAGATAGTCCTCCAAGATTGCTTAGGTTTTTTATTTGACTCAAATAATTATAACACAAAATGTGCTTTAATTGGTAAAATAAGACGATGAGGCATCATTCGAAGATTTTTTCACGGGAACAAATACTTTGAGAGGAGGTCGAGTAAGAGGAAATTCAATAAAATTTAACTTGTCATAAACATGAGCAAGTTCAACTTGTTGAAATCGACAACACGCACACGAGCTTCCATGATGAAAAACAAAGTCGTTTGATGGGGGAGGACCATCAAAATAAGAAGGTGGAGAAGGAGATTGAGGATAAGAGAGGTTTACACAGTGCCTAGAAAGGTTGGGGAAAGAAGAAAGGTCATTGAGGTGAGGTATGTTGCAAGGTTTAGGTGGTGGTAGAAGATCTTCTTTTTCTCCGGTTATTGGATTGATTGAGAAAGTCTCATTCCAATACTCAATAAGAGAGAAAGAAGAAGTCTTGCAAGGTTTGGGAGAAGAGGAATCATGCTGATCCTAATTCTTCTTGATCCAGACGAGTCGAACCGATATTTTCGGTTTCTTAGAAAGCTTAGAAAAAGAAGCTTTGGGTTTAGAAGATTGTGACAAAGATATGTCAAGGTTGAGGTTAGAAGAAGTAGACATTGTGAGGGATGAGAAGAAGAACTCCCAAAACAAGAAGATTTAAAGAAAATAGACACGGCAAAGATTTGAAATAAAAAAGAAAGATTTCAAGGAATGTTTAGCCAAAATTAGCAAACAAAGAATCTTGAAAAATACTGAGGTCAAAAGAATGACTGCTGTCTGCGGTTCCTTAAAGGGACATGCGCTTCAATATCAATATCGAGTCGTGTGACAATTAATGAGCCGCACTCAGTGGAAAAGAAAAATCCAATTTTTAAAGATTTGAGAAAAGATAAGACTTTTTCAAAATTAAGCAAATTTTGGATTTTTGCCTCTGTTAGCACTAGGTTATGCTTTGATTGCACAAAGGGCAACACACTCACAAAGAGTGTCTTGAAAAAAAGTGACAAAATATTTAGATAACATTTTGATCTAATTTTAATTAAGTTTTAGAGGTTATGATAGATTAAGGTTCAGTTTTATTAAAATTGAATTTAATTAATGTGAGCACATAGGTTGAAAGACACAAAGACTTAATCTATAACATCTCCATGATAAACTCGTGAAGGAAAAGGAAATACAAGAAAACAAATAACAACTAACTATTACAAAGTTAGCTAATCTAGTTCTTGATTTAATAATCATTCTTGGCTTAATTTTCTTGATAAAAACATTTTGAAAATCATCATCATTCATATCCTAGGAAGAGGGGGATTAGAGAACAAGGTTATCAAGAATTCTTGCAATCTCCTATGAAGTCCAAACACCTCCATTCTTAGGTTTTGAATGAGGTAGTTATTATAGAGGCAACAAGGACAATTAGTGCCATGAGCTTCTAAAAAAGCAAACAAGTATGGATCACCCATGAAGGTAGAAATGGGAACACACAAAATTAGAGTGTTAGAGGGAAGAGACATGGTGTCCAATGGTATTATGGGTGAGTTTGGTGGGGTGAAAGGTGAGGTTACCAAAGGCTCAACAATTTCATCCTTAAAAGGAATGCTTTAAAGAGGTTGAGGGTTCACATCTAAGAGAGGACTTGGAGTGAGGGGTAAAGACAACTCATTCATCCTAGATTGGAATGAAGAAGAGGTAGAACCATGGGAATGGTTAGTACCATGAGTTGAGCTAGTCTTGCATGGATCAAGAGGTGGTAAAGGTGATGAAGATATGAGAATAGGATATAGCTCATTCTTAGGTGTAAGAAAAGATGAAGAACCTTGTTTAGGCATCTTGTTCCTAATCTTAAGGTTTCTTTTGGTAGTTTGGAGGAGTTTGATGATCTTGTGGACACCATGGTTGTGTTTTAAGGTTTAGAAGAAGGCTTAGAGGATGAAGAAGAAGAAGAATAACCAAGAGAGGTTTAAGATGGAGGTAGGATGACCCAAACTAGTAATGTGTAAAAATTCATTTTGGTAAATAATGAAACATGCTAGGCTTAATTGGGAAAAAGCTGATTTTTAGCAAAAAATTTATCAATGTTTATAAAGATTTAAAGAAAACAGTGTAAAGCAGAGATGCTTTCGAAAACAGCACCTGCGGTTGCTCAAATAGAGGCACGGTTAGATATTGATAAAGAACCGCTCATAATTATGGAACCGCGGGCAGAAGGCTTCAGAAAAGGGACTTCCAGCATTTTTCACAAGCCAAGATTTTAGCAAAGGTTTGACAAGCCAAGATAGATTACTAACCAAAATCTAAATAGCTAACTAACACATAATTGCACAAAGTCATGTAAATCAAAATTTCGATAACATGAACACATTAGGATTAAAATATTAGCTAATCCAAACACAAAGTATTAGTACTAAAAACCAAAGTCTAAATGCAAGAAATTTAAACAAGTCTAATCAAAAGAAATAATCCAACATTACACTAGAGTTAACAAACATGTCAATAAACCATGCATCATCACCAATAGCTTCATTTGATCATCACTTCTTCTTGCCAATGTTCTTGATCATTTTCCCTATAGCCTTGAATGCACTCCTTGACTTCGTATGATGATCGTACAACTCCCCTCGAGTTTGAAGGTTAGAACGGTAGACATCCTCAAGTTCGAAGTTATCCGGAATAGGGCTTGAAGAGTAATGAGGAAGAGGATTAATATGGTTCAACCCATCCATAAAAGTGTTCATAGATGGGCGGAGTCACTCGAAGAAACAACATGAGTACTAGTTCCCGCACCATCACCATCACTTGGTGATACGGGATCTTCCTCATTGTCGGATTCTTGTGGGTTATTTCTTCTCATACCTCAATCACTCCTAGGCTTTCGTGGTTGCGCCTTTTGAATAGAAAGCATCACATGATTAACCGGTGCAAAACGAGAGAGATCGAGTTCGGGGAAGTCTTGACCAACCCTTTTAAAAAGGTGAGTGAGGAGCATGGCATAGGGAAGATTGGCTTTTGGTTTCTAGAGGAAATAATTGATCCGTCGAGTGATGAAGTATGCAAGATTGTACTTGGTGGAAGTGAATATGCAACAAATCAAATGTGTCATACACGCCGGAACATGACCCTGGTTTCCACCATGACAAAATACATTCTCCCTAAGAATGTCGGCACAACGAACCATACATTCATATAGATCACTAACGAGTATCTCATGGCTTTTCAAAGACCACTTTTTAAAATGGATACTACGTACAACGGATCAATTACGTCCATTGGTGATGAGATCAAGGATGGGGTCAAGGTCTGGCATATCGGTGTCATATGGAGGGTTGTCGATACACTTTAACAAACTCAATTTTACACGAACCATGAATCGACATTGGCCTACATATGGCACTCCAAGTGCCTTACTAAATTCATTGAGAGAGTATATGATGAGTTTACCATTAATGGTGAACCTAACAAACATTCCATTATCATTATAGATGAGGGAATATGTGCTAAAGAACTCTAGGAGGAATTCGGGATATATAATTTCATTGATCTCTAGCAAAAAATGGAGATCAATTTCACTAAACATATGTCTAGTATAGTTATTAATACACAGATTTTGCTAGGTTGAAAGTTTATTTCTCGATATCTTCTCGAATTGATCACGGTTCAAAGTGGAATA
The DNA here is from genome assembly GCA_025667525.1 of Glebionis coronaria. NCBI lineage: Eukaryota > Viridiplantae > Streptophyta > Magnoliopsida > Asterales > Asteraceae > Glebionis > Glebionis coronaria. Next base: position 517,281,842 of record CM046880.1, read on the forward strand.
GTTGTCCTTGGTTACTAAAAGGGGATTGGTTATCTATTCTACTAAAAAGGTAAATGTGCGTAAAGAGATAAAAATAAACTAAAAGCAGTAACAAAAACAATTAAAAATAAAGCTTGAATTGAATTAAAATTAAACACTAAAACAGTAACAGTAAAATACCCTTTACTTGAAAAACAACTGATCCGGAATATTTGCTGGTTCGGAATAATCAAGGCAAAAGGCTCATTCGGAATATTTGATGAAAAGACTTCATTCGGAATAACCTTGATGCGGAATAAATCTGCTCATTCGGAATAGCTTGAAATTCACTTCATCCGGAATAAGTATCTGATCCGGAATATCTTGCTCGTTCGGAATAAAAAAAGAAATCAGCTGGTTCGGAATATTGCTTGGTTCGGAATGTTTAAGAGAAAGAACCTTCGTTCGGAATAATTGCACTCATTCGGAATAATTAAAGAAAAGGCTTCATCCGGAATAATTTGTTGGATCGGAATATTGCTTGGTTCGGAATAAAGAAAGGAAAACTTTGGTTCGGAATATTATATGCTCATCCGGAATATCTAACTGAAAACCTTTCGTTCGAAATATTTGTTGATCCGGAATGTTTCGTTCATTCGGAAAGTAGGTTCATCCGGAATAACTAACTTACTCGGAATAAATGTGTTGAAAGCTTGATTCGGAATATTTGGAATTAAGAACTCATTGGGAAAAACACTTTATGCGGAATAATTTATGAAAACACTTCATTCGGAATATTTTGTACTCATCCGGAATCTGGGGAATGCAATGAAGACGAAGAACAGGGGAAAATAAAAGGGAACGAATTTGACAAAATCAACCAAGTTTTTATCAAAGATTAAACAAAATTAACCACCAATCATCTACTAATGATAAACTTTAAATCAAATCAACAAAAACACAAAAGCCACATACTTTTGAAGATCAAACTTAACAAAATAAAAACTTAAGACTTTAGAATCAATAAGAAAAAGATGAGTAAGACTAAAAGGAAACTTGTTTTAAGGATTACGGTTTAACAAACAAAAAGATTAAAACTTACAAGGATTCGGATTGAAAAAGAAAAAATCACCAAACACCTTAAGGGTGTTGGTTACCCTACGAAACAAGAAAGAAAGAAACTGGAAAAATGAAAACTTGTTCTAATGTGTGAAGGAGAGGCTATTTATAGGCCTTGGGCTTGGTTGGCGAGTGGGCTTTCTTCCTTTATTTTCGTCTTTTCGTCTTTTCAGTAAAGTTGACGTTTTCGATTCTGATTTGGGATTTGTCGATGAATAAATTCAACTCGTCTTTTAATTTCTTCGTTTAATAGACTTGAGTTCTTCGACATATATAAATCTTACATCTTTGGTCCTTTTCTTCGATAAATCTTCAAATAGGTCCATTGACTTCAAATCTTTTGCATCTCTTGGACTATAGACTTCGTCTTTTCGTCTTTTTCTTTGATAAAACCCGTGCAATTCCATGTTTTCTTTAATATTTATCTGGTTGGCTCTGAAAACACAACAAACACACAAACCACGCATAATTCCAAACAAATGACATTGAATACGCGTTTTGGTCTCGTTTTAGCAAGAAATAAGTGGTAAAAGGATGGGTGTTTTCACACCTATCAAATCCCCTACACTAAACCATTGCCATGCCCTCATGCAATGCTTAGTGACAAAGAAAATTTGCACTTTTCTCATAATTAATCAACCTTGGCCTTATTAACATAAACTACTACTGCTAAAGAGAAATAAAAGCTTGAATAAAACAAAAGGGATAGAAAACCATTTTCACTTGAAAATAGCTATATGGAAATAACTCACAAAGAGATCTAAGACTTACATTAGGGCTTTGGTGCTGCGAAGATTTATCACCCTCAAGTTTCACGTTCCCCAAACTAAGCTTAAAAATGAGATCATTGTTATTATAAGTTAGCAAAACAAACACTTACACACATGGCTTAATTATATGCTTAAACTCCCTTATTCCTAGGCGTATCTCTTATATTTTATTTTTGTCTTAGAATGATCATGAAGATGCATTTTTGGACTTATTTCGATAGTTTATTTAAGCTGAAAGTAAAGTAGGACGATTTGATTAATATTTAGCTAAAGGACAAAATCTTTTAAAACTGCTTCTCGAGACCTCAAAAAGTTCATATCTTGGCATAACTCGCTTCACACATTGAGACCTTTCTCGGGCCGATATTTGGCATGTACTTCATACTTCATATCTTGAGAGACGTTCTTGAATAATGGTCTTCTCTTCGTTTATAGAGTTTCTTCACTTGGAGTATTTTGAGGGATACTCCAACTTTGTTGACCACGACTTCATCATTATTTCTTCAATCGTTAATTGGGATTTTGAGATACAATGATCCGCCTCCTTTTCGGACTTGGATCTATTTATCCTCATACCTTGTTAGGGGCTTTTCGGATAGACTTCTCCATGATCTTTATGGGAGTTGATTGCTTTTCGTCGTGCGTCTTGATCCTTCATATTGATTTTGGGAATAATGCTTCTCACATCACCTTGGATCTTTAGCAATAAAATGGAATCCTCATGCCTTGTTAGGGCCTTTTCGGACTCGCCAATCTTCACGCCCCGCTTCAATAGTTATGCCTTGTCTATGAACTCTTATCATTACCGAGCAACTTTTAAACGATCTTGGGCTAGAAGCTAAGTTATTCAATAAAATCGTACGACCTTACTTATTGCATTTATTCATTTAAGGCGATGGGAGGAAAAGCTTATAATCACACCAAGTGTGCTTGTGCAAGAATACCAACTTATAATTGACTCTATCATTTCTCGTTCTCCACAATTTAATGAGACTCGTGGATGCTTAGCCTAATAAACCAATTAAGGTCTACATGGTTAAGGATACTAGCTAGAATAAACTTGGATAAGTCTATTTGGGTTGAGTCAAAATAATCGCAACGGGCCTAATATGTCAAAGACTTCTAAACTAGCTACATTACTTTATTAATATTTTTGACTTTATTGTGGGATATATACACATGAAAGAAACGATAAAAATTTAAAAATTACGACTATATGGCCAAAGTTAATTAAAAATTTGAAAAATGCTGAAAAAGATGATTTTCCGGTTAAATGAAGGCATTTTAATGGAAAAGTCCACTTAAAACTTCGATAGAAGTCTCCCCTACACTTAATATAAACATTATCCTCAATGTTTAAGGATGTGGGAAAAGTCTCCCCTACGCTTATGACATTGTGCACGTTGGTTAAATCAAGTTTAGGAGGAGACAACTAAAGTGATCAATTTTAAATGTGAGTATGAAGAAAATTGAATCACGATAATTGAGAGATAGAACCGGATTGCGGATAACACGGGAGCACGGTTCTTCAAAGATTCCAAAAGTGCACTTATCCCTGTAATCACATCACCATACAAACACAAACAACCTATATAGGTCCCCCTACACTTAGGAGGTAAAACGGAAAGGGATAGATACTCGGGTTGTGTAGTAACCCGAACTTTAAAATCAAAATTTAGACCGAGTTCTAATACTAATAATATTGATTTCTCGACTAGACGGCATGATTAGGGTTTTAATGTATCGAATATGTGTCATTTATTATTTGTCGGTAAAGTCTATGTCCTTCATCGACCGTAAATATCCTCGTTATGACATAGAAATATTTTCTATTGTCGTCGTTTTAATTTCTTGTTTTATGAGAATTCTTGATAATTTACATTAAACCCTTAGGCGTCATTTGTTTAGGCGACGCGTTAGCGTTTATAAATTATAAGCTCTCCTTTATTTATTGGAATATAAATGTTATCCGAGTGTCAATATTTTTATTTTATGTTGAGAGTTTATTTTCCGTGTTTTAACGCGTATTTTTCAAATCGCGTAACTTTTAAAATATCGGACTTCAATAATACCCACATTAACAAATTGTGAGAAATTTTTTTATATAAAATTTACCCCACACATTCATTAAACGCCACAAATATCAACTTTTGGTGTGATGTCAACTTTTATGATACGTGGAACATATATATGGTGCCTATCCTTTCCATAACTTTAACTAAGACCCATTCTTGTTAATATTTAACACAATCTGTTTTGTGACCTTATTCCTATCGTTCAAACTCATCACAAGATCACCAATTCACTTTATCATTTATATATCAAATAATACCTCTACAAGAAAAGTTATGATTACTACTACTTTTGTTATCATTTTATCCTAGAAACAAGTAAATCAAGCACCATCATAATCTATTTTACATGTTTTGGGGATGAGTTATAAAGAGTTCCTACAAAGGTTTCAAGTATTGGATCTTGGATTTATCATACGGAGAATATTTGGGATTGAAAATTTACTAGCGATGGTTCTATGATCTTGTATTTTCATCATATCGTATGTAAGATCCGTTATCTTTATTTTGTTGTTATATCTTTTAATTTCCTATGTATTCTATACTGGTTTTAGTTTTTATGTATGAGTTTCACATTAAATTGTGATAAGTAGACATTGCACATGATTTGTTACACAAAAAGAAAGCAAAGACAAGGTTTACGTGTGAACATAGTCTCTATTTAAGGGTCAGTGTAAAATGGTATAAACGAATATGGTCACTAGGTTTTAAGGTTTGGTTATCATATCGGTGGATAGATAGAATTTTTATAGTGATTTGGCCGGGTCGCTCATCTCGTGACGATACCCGATTAATTAGATATGGCCGAAACGATAAAAAGTGCCAAATCTGAACATGCTGTAAAGATGAGCTGTTTTCTCATAAAATTCCTATACTGACCTATGATTATCTAAAACTAAAAGTTGTAGATAATATTATGAAGAACTAGAATCAATTGGATAGTCCACCAGTTCCTTACGGTTTAAAAATGACGGCCAAAACGGTGTGAACGAGATTGGCAACCTAAATCAGCCAGCATCTCTAAGTGAGGAAATATGTGATTAAGATACGATAAGCTTAAATTAAAGATAATTGGACTTAAAATAAGTAAACGACATAAGCTAAGAATAATTTTGGTAAAACGAACTCATATAGATTATTCAAGCTTTAGGAGAAACGGTCTAATTAACGAGACATTTCATGGAAATTGTAAGAATTAGAGTATATTAAATTAAAGTAAAACGTGACGATTTTTATAAAAACCGAAGTGGTATGACCCACTTGTAGAGAATTTTAGACTCTTTGTATAGTAATATTTAAAGAACTCGAGACTTGACCAACGTGAAATATTAAGTCGACAACGTTTGGAGGCGTTTTAGAACCCGCAAAGCTTATAAAGTGAATTTAGGTCACAAAAGCCCAACTTACACTTATAATGGCTATTAGGTCATTATTGGGCCTGAGATTTATAACATATTTATAGTTTAATACTAAGATTGAAATGGACTAAGTTCATAATAACTTGTAATGGGCCACTAATGGGCTTTAATGAGCTTAAAGTCATAATGAATACATGATAGATTGTAATCAAAGTCTTATGAAAAGTTTTATAAAACTTATACAATGTCCAAACTTATTAAGCTGAACTATTTACATATATGTATGGCTTACGTATAGACTCGAGCCTAAGACACGTCTCGTCATTATAGGTCTCGTTCGGTCATATGTCGACCATTGGGCATCTCGTTCTCGATCAATGAGCGATTGATATCTCGTGAAGTCGTGTATCGACTATTGGACGTTTGTTCCTTGATCTACGTGTAATAGCTATATCGGGTGAGTTCATAGCCTCGTTTTTACTGCTTTATACGTATTTATAAACCCGCGAGGGGGAATACATGCTCTTGGTAAATAATCATATGAGATTATATATATCCTTTAAAAGGATACATGTTTATGAATAAACATGTGGTGTGCTATATGCGTTGAACGAATACATGTTGTTATAAATGAATGTAAGATGGCTGATTAAATGCTTTTGAAAAATGAACACAAGTGTTGATTGTATTGATTGTGAACCGCTATTTGCTAAGTGTTGTATTGCCAAAATTTGAAAGTCCCTTAAACCCATGAACCGTTAACTACCCTTGATGGGTAGGCGCTGGTACAGACGGATGGATCCATCGGGGATGGCCCCCACCTGGGCAGGTCGCACCTGTGGGTTGGAGGCTCAGCCAGTTGTGTTGTATTAGAAGTAAGGGGGTATTCGGCAAAATACCTGACTAGGGCATTATTATACTTAAGGCTTCGGTGTCATGGCTTAGTAGAATAGCGTGGACTTTGGGTATTGCATGTGTTGCACTATCGACAGTGGATGAGATTCTTGTGTTCAAAAGCTCTATGGTTTATTTAAAACTCCATTATTGTTTATTTAAAAACCTATGAATTCACTCAACCATTGTGTTGACTGTTAGCATGTATTCTCAGGTGTTTAAGTTTGAGCAACTGGAGCATGGAGTCGCGCGGGATAAAGTAAAGGCAAAACAAACAATTTCCATTCGATACATTTGACAAATCTTTATTATTTCTTAAGGTTTAAATAAACTGGTGGGACCTCTTTTTAGTTAACTCTGATTTTGTCGAATGGTTTATTTTATAAAAACGTCTCTTTGGAGGTCGTTTTCTATGACTGTGTGTGATGTGTTATGAAGTAACGCCCAATGTTGATATTCCGCTGCCTTGTGAAATTGGGGGTGTTACAGATTGGTATCAGAGCACTAGTTATAGCGAACTAGGTCCTTTTTAAAACCTAGACTATAACTGCTCTTTCGTAAAATTGTTTGGTTGCCTTACAAAGTATCCACGCGCTCATGGCTCCTTGAAACCAAAGCTTGGTTGTGATATTGTGATCATGTGTGTATGTAGAAATGTTTGTATGTATATTAAATGTATACACTATGGTATTTAAGGGCATTGTGCATGAAGCAATGAGCCTTACGTGATTATCGTACATTTTATGATACGGTTTTATAGAGAGTTTGGCCTCGCCGCCAATCACTTTTCTTGATAATTAATTTATTATCCGAATACGAGTATGGACCTCGTTTGATATTTTGGGTACATATATATTGTTTCATAATCTATCGCATGTCGACTAATTTAAGTTCGATTTTTGTCATCGCATCGTGATGTGTCAATTTAGGACATCTCCTTTTGAAACGTAATTGATAAGCGTATTATTATATTTCTGCACTCCTTATGATTTTGGAGAATCATTTCTTCAAGGAGAGATCTTCTACGTAATATAACGTTTAATTTAATTGTGTTTGATTACGTTTTGTGGCGAAAAGGAGGATGCCAATGTTGGACCTAAAATATATATACCCAAATCATTATATAATTTGGGTACAACAAAGATATGCTCATAGTAGTCATTAGTTGAGCAATTTAATACCTTATATTTAAATGGAATGGGACATTTAAATATAGAGAATTTGAATCGTCCAACTATGTGTCGTTTAAGGTTATCTTATTGAAATGGATTGGGACATTTGAATAAGAAAGTTTTAAACCACTGGACCTTAGATTGTTTATGGTTTCTTTATTCAGATGGAATGGGACGTTTGAATACATAAATCATGGAGTAAGTTTGACACCATGTACTTTTCTTGGCATTTAATTTGATTATGTTATCGTGTTTTGTGACGGTATTACTGAGTAGGATGATTTATAATCATCTTGTTGAAATAAACTGGGACGCCTTTTTATTTGAACAAGAAAATTATAAGTTCCCGAACCATAAATTTATAAATTCTTGTTTACATGGATTGGGACGCCTTTCGATGAAAACAAGAAATTATAAATAAGTGGGCTCAAGAGTGCTTGACTTGGTTTGTGATTATTTTTGTATACGGAATTTCTTCGACTCATGTTTCGTTGGTACGTATCGTTCGTTTTCGTCATCATTGTCGTTATTATTGATTATCGTCTATGTACGCCGTTAGTCTTCTCTCGAGTTATAATTTGTTTTTATGGGCCATTTCTAATGTGTCCTAACTATCGCAAGCATTATAAGCTAATCGTTAAGAACCATTACATGTTCCGAGAACAGATGACTTGTTTAATCGACACTAGTTGTGTACTTGTGGATTGACTGAGGATTAAGTTATCAACACAACTCATCGTGAATGAAAAGATCTTGGGATTCTTTCTTGTGATTATGGATGGTTCATCGAAGAATTTTTCAAACGTAACAAGAAAATATTTTGGGTATGGATCCGTTTGTGAGCACCCTATAATATCTTTTGGGTATGCATCCGTTTGTGAGCACCCTGCAATGTCATTTGGGTATGGATCCGTGTGTGAGCACCCTTTGATGACGAAAATATTGTTCGATATGCATCTATGCAATCAAGATCGTGAACATCCTTTAACTTGCAAACTTTCCTTTGACTGGACTTATCTGAAATTCCTGTCAAATATTCTTATTTCTATGGCTTGGCCATTTAGCAAGCATGAGTTAACTTGCTTGAGCTTATTGATTTGGCATGGCTTGTCTATTCTGCAAGCATGTCGTAATGTGACTATATGTGCCTAGTGATGGCTTTTGTATTTGATTTGGATCGTAGTTCCTTCGATAGAGTATTGTATACTCCGAACGATTTCTATGTCGATAAATTTGATTTTCAAGAAATAGGTTTGCATGTTTGAGATCATGCAACTTAATGATTTTGTGTGACTAGTAATAATTACCTCGTCATGAATATTTTGTAACGTTTTCCATGGAATTATGTACTATCAATGTGAATTTTTTATGATGTAGTTTCTTTTATGAGAACCGTGATCGATATGTGTTTCGATTTGATGATCACCGAGGTTTTGATATGATTGTCGCATTGGAATTTTCCCAAAAGCGTCCACTTCGTTCGACTCTTCACCTTTCATGTGGAATTTTTCGAACTTACATCGGCCGCCGCATTTTTGATAAGCTAGTAGTATTGTACCTTGAATCACTTCCAAAAATTGGCGACTTGTCAATTTTTTCGCTTTCAATGGCTTCTCCTTCGAGTTATGTATAATTCTTTCATTATAAGGATTGAAGCTACATTCAAACCGTTCATTTGTGCCTGTTATTTATACTCATGGATTTGAATTTTGTTCATCCAACCTACATTGGAAACCTCAGCGACGACTTGACTATCTCTCACCTATTCGCCCTTTAACCGGAGACTATTAAGAGGAATTAAGCGCTGGGACATCGCTTCCTAAAGGGGTAGATAATGTAGTAACCCGAACTTTAAAATCAAAATTTAGACCGAGTTCTAATACTAATAATATTGATTTCTCGACTAGACGGCATGATTAGGGTTTTAATGTATCGAATATGTGTCATTTATTATTTGTCGGTAAAGTCTATGTCCTTCATCGACCGTAAATATCCTCGTTATGACATAGAAATATTTTCTATTGTCGTCGTTTTAATTTCTTGTTTTATGAGAATTCTTGATAATTTACATTAAACCCTTAGGCGTCATTTGTTTAGGCGACGCGTTAGCGTTTATAAATTATAAGCTCTCCTTTATTTATTGGAATATAAATGTTATCCGAGTGTCAATATTTTTATTTTATGTTGAGAGTTTATTTTCCGTGTTTTAACGCGTATTTTTCAAATCGCGTAACTTTTAAAATATCGGACTTCAATAATACCCACATTAACAAATTGTGAGAAATTTTTTTATATAAAATTTACCCCACACATTCATTAAACGCCACAAATATCAACTTTTGGTGTGATGTCAACTTTTATGATACGTGGAACATATATATGGTGCCTATCCTTTCCATAACTTTAACTAAGACCCATTCTTGTTAATATTTAACACAATCTGTTTTGTGACCTTATTCCTATCGTTCAAACTCATCACAAGATCACCAATTCACTTTATCATTTATATATCAAATAATACCTCTACAAGAAAAGTTATGATTACTACTACTTTTGTTATCATTTTATCCTAGAAACAAGTAAATCAAGCACCATCATAATCTATTTTACATGTTTTGGGGCTGAGTTATAAAGAGTTCCTACAAAGGTTTCAAGTATTGGATCTTGGATTTATCATACGGAGAATATTTGGGATTGAAAATTTACTAGCGATGGTTCTATGATCTTGTATTTTCATCATATCGTATGTAAGATCCGTTATCTTTATTTTGTTGTTATATCTTTTAATTTCCTATGTATTCTATACTGGTTTTAGTTTTTATGTATGAGTTTTACACATTAAATTGTGATAAGTGGACATTGTACATGATTTGTTACACAAAAAGAAAGCAAAGACAAGGTTTACGTGTGAACATAGTCTCTATTTAAGGGTCAGTGTAAAATGGTATAAACGAATATGGTCACTAGGTTTTAAGGTTTGGTTATCATATCGGTGGATAGATAGAATTTTTATAGTGATTTGGTCGGGTCGCTCATCTCGTGACGATACCCGATTAATTAGATATGGCCGAAACGATAAAAAGTGCCAAATCTGAACATGCTGTAAAGATGAGCTGTTTTCTCATAAAATTCCTATACTGACCTATGATTATCTAAAACTAAAAGTTGTAGATAATATTATGAAGAACTAGAATCAATTGGATAGTCCACCAGTTCCTTACGGTTTAAAAATGACGGCCAAAACGGTGTGAACGAGATTGGCAACCTAAATCAGCCAGCATCTCTAAGTGAGGAAATATGTGATTAAGATACGATAAGCTTAAATTAAAGATAATTGGACTTAAAATAAGTAAACGACATAAGCTAAGAATAATTTTGGTAAAACGAACTCATATAGATTATTCAAGCTTTAGGAGAAACGGTCTAATTAACGAGACATTTCATGGAAATTGTAAGAATTAGAGTATATTAAATTAAAGTAAAACGTGACGATTTTTATAAAAACCGAAGTGGTATGACCCACTTGTAGAGAATTTTAGACTCTTTGTATAGTAATATTTAAAGAACTCGAGACTTGACCAACGTGAAATATTAAGTCGACAACGTTTGGAGGCGTTTTAGAACCCGCAAAGCTTATAAAGTGAATTTAGGCCACAAAAGCCCAACTTACACTTATAATGGCTATTAGGTCATTATTGGGCCTGAGATTTATAACATATTTATAGTTTAATACTAAGATTGAAATGGACTAAGTTCATAATAACTTGTAATGGGCCACTAATGGGCTTTAATGAGCTTAAAGTCATAATGAATACATGATAGATTGTAATCAAAGTCTTATGAAAAGTTTTATAAAACTTATACAATGTCCAAACTTATTAAGCTGAACTATTTACATATATGTATGGCTTACGTATAGACTCGAGCCTAAGACGCGTCTCGTCATTATAGGTCTCGTTCGGTCATATGTCGACCATTGGGCATCTCGTTCTCGATCAATGAGCGATTGATATCTCGTGAAGTCGTGTATCGACTATTGGACGTTTGTTCCTTGATCTACGTGTAATAGCTATATCAGGTGAGTTCATAGACTCGTTTTTACTGCTTTATACGTATTTATAAACCCGCGAGGGGGAATACATGCTCTTGGTAAATAATCATATGAGATTATATATATCCTTTAAAAGGATACATGTTTATGAATAAACATGTGGTGTGCTATATGCGTTGAACGAATACATGTTGTTATAAATGAATGTAAGATGGCTGATTAAATGCTTTTGAAAAATGAACACAAGTGTTGATTGTATTGATTGTGAACCGCTATTTGCTAAGTGTTGTATTGCCAAAATTTGAAAGTCCCTTAAACCCATGAACCGTTAACTACCCTTGATGGGTAGGCGCTGGTACAGACGGATGGATCCATCGGGTATGGCCCCCACCTGGGCAGGTCGCACCTGTGGGTTGGAGGCTCAGCCAGTTGTGTTGTATTAGAAGTAAGGGGGTATTCGGCAAAATACCTGACTAGGGCATTATTATACTTAAGGCTTCGGTGTCATGGCTTAGTAGAATAGCGTGGACTTTGGGTATTGCATGTGTTGCACTATCGACAGTGGATGAGATTCTTGTGTTCAAAAGCTCTATGGTTTATTTAAAACCCCATTATTGTTTATTTAAAAACCTATGAATTCACTCAACCATTGTGTTGACTGTTAGCATGTATTCTCAGGTGTTTAAGTTTGAGCAACTGGAGCATGGAGTCGCGCGGGATAAAGTAAAGGCAAAACAAACAATTTCCATTCGATACATTTGACAAATCTTTATTATTTCTTAAGGTTTAAATAAACTGGTGGGACCTCTTTTTAGTTAACTCTGATTTTGTCGAATGGTTTATTTTATAAAAACGTCTCTTTGGAGGTCGTTTTCTATGACTGTGTGTGATGTGTTATGAAGTAACGCCCAATGTTGATATTCCGCTGCCTTGTGAAATTGGGGGTGTTACAGGTTGCCTCCCGAGGAGCGCTTGTTTTTGTTAACCGAGTCACGAGCCTGACTCGGTCCCGAACTAATTCAAAGGAAAGGTGGAGAGGGATGGAATCATCTCATGAGAGATGTCCTCTCCAAGGTACAACTTCACTCGTTGGCCATTCACCTTAAAATTAGGTCCATTAGGTTGAGCGAGCTCGAGAGTACCATATGGAAAAATTTGGGTAATGAGGAATGGGCCGGACCAACGAGATTTCAGCTTGCCCGAAAAGATTTTCAACCGAGATTTGAAGAGTAAAACTCTGTCTCCAACTTGGAACTCTCTGTTTTTAATCTTAGAGTCATGAATGAGCTTAGTCTTTTCCTTATAGATCAAGGAATTTTCATAAGCTTCATTCCTGAGTTCATTAAGCTCATTGAGTTGGATTTTGCGTAGGTCACCGGCTTTGTTGATGTCGAAGTTAGCCCACTTCAAGGCCCAGTAAGCCTTGTGATCCAACTCAATGGGGAGGTGGCATGCTTTTCCGTACACGAGACGATATGGTGTACAACCAATCGGAGTCTTGTATGCGGTACGAAAAGCCCACAGAGCATCATCAAGTTTATCGGCCCATGAGGCACGATGCTCTCCCACGGTTCCTTCAAGAATTCGCTTTAACCCTCGGTTAGAGATTTCAGCCTGCCCATTAGTTTGTGGATGGTATGCGGTGGAAAGACGATGATTGACACCATACTTAGCCATGACTCTTGCGAATTGATCATTGCAAAAATGAGTCCCGCGATCACTAATAATGGTACGAGACACACCGAATCTAGCGAATAGCTGCTTCAAAAAGTTACAAACCACCCTTGCATCGTTAGTGGGTAAAGCTTTGGCTTCAACCCATTTAGAAACGTAGTCAACGGCTACAAGGATGTATTTGTTTCCTTTAGATGAAGGGAATGGCCCCATAAAGTCGATGCCCCATACATCAAAGATTTCACATTCTTGTATGAAATTTTGAGGCATCTCATCTTTATGTGTGATCTTGCCTTGTCGTTGGTAAGCATCACAATTTTTCACCATTTCGTGAGCGTCACGATAAATGGAGGGCCAATAGAATCCCGAGTCAAACACTTTCTTAGCGGTAAAGTTGGGACCAAAGTGACCACCGGTGGGTCCTTTGTGGCAAGCTTCGAGAATGTCTAAAGCTGCCGGTCCATCAACACATCGGCGAATAATCAAATCAACGCATTTTTTGAAGAGATACGGGTCATCCCAAAAGTAAGTCTTAATATCTTTAAAGAAATTTTTCTTTTGTTGGGATGTTAACCCGTCAATAGGAATTCCACCCGCCAAGTAGTTTGCAATGTCCGCAAACCACGGGGTCTCATCAAGATTCGAGTTGATAGACATTAAGGTCTCAAGGGGAAAAGAGTCATTGATCTCTTTGTTCGGATGATCCCCTTGATAAGGATCCTCAAGTCTACTGAGATGATCCGCGGCTAGGTTTTCGGCTCCCTTCTTATCACGAATTTTGATTTTAAATTCTTGAAGTAGCAAAACTGATAGGTGTGAAAACACCCATCCTTTTACCACTTATTTCTTGCTAAAACGAGACCAAAACGCGTATTTAATATCATTTGTTTGGAATTATGCGTGGTTTGTGTGCTTGTTGTGTTTTCAGAGCTAACCGGATAAATATTGAAGAAAACATGGGATTGCACGGGTTTTATCGAAGAAAAAGACTCAAGACGAAGTCTATTGTCCAAGAGATGCAAAAGATTTGAAGTCATTGGGCCTATTTGAAGATTTATCGAAGAAAAGGGCCAAAGATGGAAGATTTATATATGTTGAAGAACTCGAGTCTATTAAACAAAAGATTATAAGACGAGTTGGAGTTATTCACCGACACTTCTCAAAATCAAAAGTCGGAAACGTTTATTTAAAGAAACGTAAAGACTAAAGAAGAAAGAAGAAGAGAAGCCCATTTACAAGCCCACAAGCAACACCTATAAATAGGCCTTCTCCTCACAATTTTGGAGTAGTTTTTAGTCTAGTTTCATTTTTCATTTTGTAGTTTTTAATTCTAGAGAGAGAAAGCTTAACTTTCTCTCACTAGAAAACTTTTAATTCTTGTTTTAAATTCTTGTTTTTAAATTAAATCTTTTAAGCTTGATCTTGTTCTTAATCTTCATCTTTTTAATCTCTCTTGTGAATCGCGTTCTTGTTTCCATAATCTTTTTCATCAAATCTCTACATAAAGTTAAAGTCTTTTAATTTCCGTGGGTTTACTTTGATGTTTTTCTAAGTTTTGATCTTCTCCTTAGCTTATTGTTAGCTTATTGGAGTTTTTCTTGGCTTATTGTCCTTGAAAAGTTGCTTAGAATCATCCTTTTACGTTTTCCTATTTTTTAGCAAAAGCTGGTATGAATTCAAAATTCTCCCAAGAATTGTGAATTTGAACATCTCCTGTGAACTGCGAATTTGTTCTTCAAGTTGCGAAATTGATCTTCAAGTATTACGAAATCCTTCATCTTCCAGAATTGCGAATTTGTTCTTCACGAATTGCGAATTTGTATGTCTTGAAATTGCGGATTTATGTTTGAGCTTTTTCGAATTTGTCACAAATCCATCATTGCGAAATCTTCCTTCATGGCATTGCGAAATTGAACTTCATTCAGTTATTGCGAATTCTTGTCCATTTGCTATTGCGAAATCTTGGTTTCAAAATTGCGAAATTATACTCGATTTTCAGGATTGCGAAATTATTTCCAGATTTATAAGAATTGCGAAATTAATTCAAATCTTTAATTTAATTGCGAAATTAAATAGTTTTTACTTAAATTTAATTTTTGAACTTGTTTTTCCCGCCAATTTTCTTAACTTTATTTTTACTCATTCGTCTTAGTTTAATTTTCGAGTATTTTAATTTTCAAAGTTTTCATTTTTATTACGTTTTTAATTTCCATAAATTGCACGCTTACCAAAATGTTCATTTTTACCAAGTGTTTTTCTAAATTTCAGTTTAATCTTTTCTCGCTTAATTTTTATTTCTCAACGACGCTCATTATTTCTTTATTAGTAGAATAGAAAACCAAATCCCCTCTTTGTCACAAAGAACGATAATTCCACTTTGAACCGTGATCCATTCGAGAAGATACCGAGAACTAAATCCGAACCCCCATGACAAATCATTGTATCAAATGGCGCCGCTGCCGGCTCTTCTCGTAGAGATTAATAGTTTTTTGTGAGAACTTGGATTTTGGGATCCGTTCGCCGTGAACGTTACTTTTTCATAAAAAATTCAAAAAACCCTAAAAAATATAAAATTTTCAAAAATCCTAAAAATTAAAAAAAATAAAAACCAAAAATATTTCTGCTTTGTTTTTGCTTTGTTAGTTCATTTGCAGGTGCATGCGTACACGTTCAACGTCTTATCAAGAGCCCGAGCCTCTCGAAGACTTAGACATGGCTGGTGTACACAACAACAACAATAACCCGCCTCAAAACAATAACAACAACAATGAACCTCTACCGGACAATCGCCCGATGATTGAACTTTTGCAAGCACATGTGGTGGGCAACAATGATCTAATTGTCATACCCGCGATTGCAGCCAACAACTTTGAGCTCAAATCCAGCTTTATTCAGATGGTCTCTGCTCAACCATTCTTGGGGCGTACCATTGATGATCCTCATGACCACATCAAAAGGTTCCTGCAACTCACGAATACGGTCAAATTCAATGGTGTTCCACAAGAGGTAATCCGTTTACAACTTTTTCCTTTCTCCTTAGAGGGACAAGCCCGGCATTGGCTTACAAAGGAACCGCCACAAAGTATTCTGACGTGGACGGATTTGGAGACCAAGTTCATAAACTACTTTTTCCCACCCTCTCGTACTACCGCTTTGCGGAATGAAATTATTAATTTTGAACAAAAGTACGATGAGACTTTTAGTGAATCTTGGGACCATTTTAAATACCTTTTAAGAAAGTGCCTGCAACATGGTTTTACCAAAGTGCACCAAATTAATACTTTTTACAATGGTTTAAGCATGAATGACCAAGATTCACTAAATAGTGCCTCGGGGGGTAATATTTTGGTTAAGACCTCTAATGCCGCTTGGGATATTATCGAGAATAAGTCTAGAGTGCAAACCAAGAGTGTTCAGACCAATGCTACTAGTGCTAGTACTAGTGACAACGACAAGCGACTTGACAAAATTACTATGCTTCTTGAATCGCTTGCTACCCAAACTGCTAGCAACACCAACAGCATTAACGCTAAAAACGCTCAAGTCAATGTTGTCAGCCAACCATGTGAAATATGCGGGGGTCCTCACTCTTACACCACTTGTACCACCACCCAAGACTATCCTTCTGAGAATGTTAATGCAGCATACGGTACCTATCCTCCGGCCGCTTATCAAGCTCGTCCTCAAGGAGACCGCAACTTGCTTAGCTACCGCTCAAACAACTTTCTTTCCCCGCCCGGTTTTCCTCCTAACAACCCAAACCAACAACAAAACCTCAATCGCCCTCCTCAACAACAACCTCGTGCACCATACCAACCACCTCAAAGACAACCATATCCACCTCAAAGAAACAACCAAGTTTACCAACAACCTGCTTATCAACCACCCGCCTACCATGCTCATCCTCCCAACCAACCCACCGCATTACACCAAGATGTTGAAACCTACATAAGGACCAATGATGTGATCGTGGAAAATCTCCAGCGGGAAGTGCTCAACTTGAAAGCAGACATGGTGAAACAAGGAAACGATCTTAGAGCTGATATGCGAAACACTTTGGCAAGTCAAACGAATGACTTAAGGAACATGATGGCTGGTTTCTTCCAAGGTAATCAATCCTCTTCTTCGGGTACTCTTCTGAGTAACACCGTTGCGAATCCAAGAGGGGAGATGAAAGCAATCACCACTCGCAGTGGCAAAGGTACCAAGGAACCCGAGCTTCCTATACCTCCACCGGTGATTGTGACTAAGGAAAACGAGTCACCTACTCATATTACTCATCCTTCTACTTCCCCAATTTCTCCACCTCTTACTTCTACCCCTCCTCCACCCAAGGATGTGAGTGATCCTACTATTCCAAAGCCTTCCTCTTCTTCCGATATACCTTATCCATCAAGGTTGAGGAAAGAGAAGCTCAAAAACAAGGACGATATTCAAGTTTCGAACTTTCTCAAAATGTTTAAACAATTGAATTTCAACATCTCCTTCGCTGAGGCTCTCGCTCACATGCCCAAATATGCGAAAATGTTTAAAGATCTTCTTAGTGACAAGGAAAAGCTTCTTGATATTGCTAATACCCAACTTAATGAGAATTGCTCTGCAGTGCTCTTAAGGAAATTGCCAACCAAACTTGGTGATCCGGGTCGCTTCTTAATCCCTTGCAACTTCCCGGGAGTAGAGAATTGCATGGCCCTAGCCGATCTAGGTGCCAGTATTAACTTAATGCCTTTAAGTGTTTGGAAGCAATTATCTCTCCTGAGCTAGTCCCCACCAAAATGACTTTGGAATTAGCTAACCGTACGGTTGCTTATCCAGTGGGGATAGCCGAAGACGTTTTTGTAGGAGTCGACAAATTCACTTTTCCTGCCGATTTCGTCGTGGTCGACTACGATATGGACCCTCGTGTGCCATTAATCGTTGGACGTCTATTCTTGAGGACCGGTCGCACTCTCATCGATGTAGAAGCGGGTGAGCTTATCATGAGAGTGGGTGACGATAAAATCGTCTTCAACATGGGAAAGCTTTCTAAACAACCTTATTCATACGAGAGTGTTAATTATATCGACGTTCTTGATGAGGCTTGTGAAGAACACTTCAACGATGCTTGTAAAAGTATTCCTACCTCTCCTCCCAATGTTGAGACCGTTTCCTCTATTGATTCATCACTATCTATATTTGGAGAAAGTGATTTCCTTTGGAAAGAATTTGAAGCAACCATGGGAGATGTGAACTTAGAAAATGACGATTCTCCCACCGATTGGGATGAAGACATTCGTCTCATTGAGAAACTTCTCAAAGAGGACCATATTTCTCCACCATCTCCCAAGGATATTTCTATCGGTGAACCGAATTTGAATCCGCCTCCCATCGAAAATCATCCGGATTTAGAGTTTAAGGAGTTTTCGTCCCATCTCGAATACGTGTTCCTGGAAGAAAAGAAGAAGTCGCCCGTCATCATTGCTAAGGACTTGAAAGAAGAAGAAAAATCTCGCCTTATCGCCGTGCTTAAAGATCATAAGAAGGCAATTGCTTGGAAAGTTTCTGATATCCGCGGAATTGATCCAAACTTTTGTACTCACAAGATTCTCATGGAAGATGACTTTAAACCCGCAATCCAGAGCCAAAGAAGGGTTAATCCTCGCATTCATAACGTCATCAAACAAGAGGTTATCAAACTTCTTGATGTCGGCTTGATTTACCCTATTTCGGATTCGCCATGGGTAAGTCCCATCCATTGTGTGCCCAAGAAGGGCGGAATAACCGTTGTTCCCAATGAACACAACGAGTTGATTCCCACTCGTCTCGTTACTGGGTGGAGAGTTTGTATCGACTATCGCAAACTCAATGATGCCACGAGAAAAGATCACTTTCCTCTTCCTTTCATGGATCAAATGCTCGAGCGTCTAGCGGGTAATGACTATTACTGCTTTTTAGACGGTTTCTCCGGGTATTTTCAAATTCCCATCGATCCCAAAGACCAAGAAAAGACCACATTCACTTGTCCGTACGTAACATTTGCTTACAAATGCATGCCTTTCGGTTTATGCAATGCTCCTGGGACGTTCCAACGGTGTATGATGGCTATCTTCCATGACATGGTTGAAGAAACTATGGAAGTATTCATGGATGATTTCTCGTTTTATGGCGATTCTTTCTCTGCTTGCCTTGTCAATTTAGAACGTATGCTTAAGCGATGTGAAGATACTCGCCTTGTTCTTAATTGGGAAAAATGTCATTTCATGGTAAAAGAGGGCATCGTGCTAGGACACAAGATCTCCAAAGCCGGTCTTGAAGTGGACCGTGCTAAAGTCGATGTTATTGCTAAACTGCCTCCACCTTCAACCGTGAAGGGTGTGAGAAGTTTCCTTGGTCATGCGGGCTTCTACCGTCGCTTTATCAAAGATTTTTCTAAAATCGCTCGCCCAATGACCCACCTCTTGGAAAAAGATACTCCTTTTATCTTTTCCAATGAGTGTATTGAGGCCTTCAACTTTCTTAAGGATAAGCTAACTAAGGCACCGGTCTTGGTTACCCCTAATTGGGAGCTGCCTTTCGAATTGATGTGCGATGCTAGCGACTATGATATTGGAGCGGTTTTGGGCCAACGAGTGAACAAACACTTCCAACCGATCCATTACGCTAGCAAGACAATGACAGGGGCTCAATTGCATTACACGACAACGGAAAAAGATCTTTTAGCTGTTGTCTATGCCTTTGAAAAGTTCCGCCCCTATCTTGTCCTTTCTATCACAATCGTTTATACCGATCATTCCGCGTTGAAGTACTTGTTAACTAAACAAGATTCCAAACCAAGACTTCTTCGCTGTGTTTTGCTACTTCAAGAATTTAAAATCGAAATTCGTGATAAGAAGGGAGCTGAAAACCTAGCCGCGGATCATCTCAGTAGACTTGAGGATCCTTATCAAGGGGATCATCCGAACAAAGAGATCAATGACTCTTTTCCCCTGGAGACCTTAATGTCTATCAATTCGAATCAAGATGAGACCCTGTGGTTTGCGGACATTGCAAACTACTTGGCGGGTGGAATTCTCGTTGACGGGTTAACATCCCAATAAAAGAAGAAGTTCTTCAAAGACATTAAGACTTACTTTTGGGATGATTCGTATCTCTTCAAACAATGTGCTGATTTGATTATTTGCCGATGTGTTGATGGAACGGCAGCTTTCGACATCCTCGAAGCTTGCCACTAAGGACCCACCGGTGGTCACTTTGGTCCCAACTACACCGCCAAAAAAGTGTTTGACTCAGGATTTTATTGGCCCACCATTTATCGTGATGCTCACGAGATGGTTAAACATTGTGATGCTTGCCAAAAACAAGGCAAGATCACACATAAAGATGAGATGCCTCAAAAATTCATACAAGAATGTGAAATCTTTGATGTATGGGGCATCGACTTTATGGGGCCATTCCCTTCATCTAAAGGAAACAAATACATCCTTGTAGCCGTTGACTACGTTTCTAAATGGGTTGAAGCCAAAGCTTTACCCACTAATGACGCAAGGGTGGTTTGTAACTTTTTGAAGTTGCTATTAGCTAGATTCAGTGTGCCTCGTGTCATTATTAGTGATCGCGGGACTCTTTTTGCAATGATCAATTCGTAAGAGTCATGGCTAAGTATGGTGTCAATCATCGTCTTTCCACCGCATACCACCCACAAACTAATGGCCAGGCTGAAATCTCTAACCGAGGATTAAAGCGAATTCTTGAACGCACCGTGGGAGAGCATTGTGCCTCGTGGGTCGATAAACTTGATGATGCTCTGTGGGCTTTTCGTACCGCTTACAAGACTCCGATTGGTTGTGCACCATATCGTCTCGTGTACGGGAAAGCATGCCACCTCCCTATTGAGTTGGAGCACAAGGCTTACTGGGCCTTGAAGTGGGCCAATTTCGACATCAACAAAGCCGGTGACCTACACAAGATCTAACTCACTGAGCTGAATGAACTCCGGAATGAGGCTTATGAAAATTCTTTGATCTATAAGGAAAAGACTAAGCTCATTCACGACTCCAAGATTAAAAACCGAGAGTTCCAAGTTGGAGACAAAGTTTTACTCTTTAACTCTCGGTTAAAAATCTTTTCGGGAAAGCTGAAATCTCGTTGGTCCGGCCCATTCACCATTGCCCAAATTTTTCCATATGGTACTCTTGAGCTCCCTCAACCTAATGGACCTAATTTCAAGGTGAATGGCCAACGAGTGAAGTTGTACTTTGGTGATGTCATGAGATGATTCCATCCCTCACCAGTTTCCCATGAACTAGTTTTGGGTCGAGTCAGGCTCGTGACTCGGTTATCAAAAACAAGCGCTCCTCGGGAGGCAGCCCGAGTATCTATCCTTTTCCGTTTAACCTCCTAAGTGTAGGGGGGCCTATATAGGTTGTTTGTGTTTGTGTGGTGATGTGATTACAGGGATGAATGCACTTTTGGAACCTTTGAAGAACCGTGCTCCCGTGTTATCCGCAATCCGGTTCTATCTCTCAACTATCGTGATTCAGTTTTCTTCATACTCACATTTGAAATTGATCACTTTAGTCGTCTATTCCTTAGCTTGATTTAACCAACGTGCACAATGTCATAAGTGTAGGGGAGACTTTTCCCACATGCTTAAACATTGAGGACAATGTTTATCTTAAGTGTAGGGGGACTTCTATCGAAGTTTTAAGTGGACTTTTCCATTAAAATGCCTTCATTTAACCGGAAATTCATCTTTTTTAGCATTTTTCAAATTTTTAATTAACTTTGGCCATATAGTCATAATTTTTAAATTTTTATCATTGCTTTCATATGTATATATCCCACAATAAAGTCAAAAATATTAATAAAGTGGTGTAGCTAGTTTGAAGTCTTTGGCATATTAGGCCCGTTGCGATTATTTTGACTCAACCCGAATAGACTTATCCAAGTTTATTCTAGCTAGTATCCTTAACCATGTAGACCTTAATTGGTTTATTAGGCTAAGCATCCACGAGTCTCATTACTTGAGATTTTAAATTGTGGAGAACGAGAAATGATATAGTCAATTATAAGTTGGTATTCTTGCACAAGCACACTTGGTGTGATTATTTGCCTATTCTCCCATCACTTGCTAATAATTTATCTGCAATAAGTAAGGCCGTACGATTTGAAAAGTTACTTAGCTTCTAGCCCAAGATCGTTTAAAAGTTGCTCGGTAATGATAAGAGTTCATAACCAAGGCATAACTTATGAAGCGGGGCGCGAAGATTGGCGAGTCCGAGAAGGCCCTAACAAGGCATGAGGATTCCATTTTATTGCTAAAGATCCAAGGTGATGTGAAAAGCATTATTCCCAAAATCAATATGAAGGATCAAGACTCACGACGAAAAGCAATCAACTCCCATAAAGATCATGGAGAAGTCTATCCGAAAAGACCCTAACAAGGTATGAGGATAAATAGATCCAAGTCCGAAAAGGAGGCGGATCGTTGTATCTCAAAATCTAAATTAGCGATTGAAGATATAATGATGAAGTCGTGGTCAACAAAGTTGGAGTACCCCTCAAAAGTCTCCAAGTGAAGAAACTCTATTAACGAAGAGAAGACCATTATCTCAAGAACGTCTCTCAAAGATATGAAGTATGAAGTACATGCCAAATATCGGCCCGAGAAAGGTCTCAAATCGTGAAGCGAGTTATGCCAAGATATGAACTTTTTGATATCTCGAGAAGCAGTTTTAAGAGATTTTGTCCTTTATATAACTATTAATCAAATCGTCCTACTTTGATTTCAGCCTAAATAAACTATCAAAATAAGTCCAAAAATGCATCTTCATGATCATTCTAAGACAAAAATAAAATATAAGAGATACACCTAGGAATAAGGGAGTTTAAGCATATAATTAAGCCATGTGTGTAAGTGTTTGATTTGCTAACTTATAATAACAATGATCTCGTTTTTAAGCTTAGTTTGGGGAACGTGAAACTTGAGGGTGATACATCTTCGCAACGCCAAAGCCCTAATGTAAGTCCTTGATCTCTTTGCAAGTTATTTCCATATAGCTATTTTCAAGTGAAAATGGTTTTCTATCCTCTTGTTTACTTTAAAGTTTTAATTTCTCTTAGTACTTTAATTTTTGTTTAGTAGTATGTTAATAAGGCCAAGGTTGATTGATTATGAGAAAAGTGTAAAATTACTTTATCACTAAGCATTGCATGAGGGCATGGCAATGGCTAAGTGTAGGGGATTTGATAGGTGTGAAAACACCCATCCTTTTACCACTTATTTCTTGCTAAAACGAGACCAAAACGCGTATTTAATATCATTTGTTTGGAATTATGCGTGGTTTGTGTGCTTGTTGTGTTTTCAGAGCTAACCGGATTAATATTGAAGAAAACATGGGATTGCACGGGTTTTATCGAAGAAAAAGACTCAAGACGAAGTCTATTGTCTAAGAGATGCAAAAGATTTGAAGTCATTGGGCCTATTTGAAGATTTATCGAAGAAAAGGGCCAAAGATGGAAGATTTATATAAGTCGAAGAACTCGAGTCTATTAAACAAAAGATTATAAGACGAGTTGGAATTATTCACCGACACTTCTCAAAATCCAAAGTCGGAAACGTTTATTTAAAGAAACGTAAAGACTAAAGAAGAAAGAAGAAGAGAAGCCCATTTACAAGCCCACAAGCAACACCTATAAATAGGCCTTCTCCTCATAATTTTGGAGTAGTTTTTAGTCTAGTTTCATTTTTCATTTTGTAGTTTTTAATTCTAGAGAGAGAAAGCTTAACTTTCTCTCACTAGAAAACTTTTAATTCTTGTTTTAAATTCTTGTTTTTAAATTAAATCTTTTAAGCTTGATCTTGTTCTTAATCTTCATCTTTTTAATCTCTCTTGTTAATCACGTTCTTGTTTCCATTATCTTTTTCATCAAATCTCTACATAAAGTTAAAGTCTTTTGATTTTCGTGGGTTTACTTTGATGTTTTTCTAAGTTTTGATCTTCTCCTTAGCTTATTGTTAGCTTATTGGAGTTTTTCTTGGCTTATTGTCCTTGAAAAGTTGCCAAAAAGTTGCTTAGAATCGTCCTTTTACGTTTTCCAACATTGCGAAATCTTCCTTCATGGCATTGCGAAATTGAACTTCATTCAGTTATTGCGAATTCTTGTCCATTTGCTATTGCGAAATCTTGGTTTCAAAATTGCAAAATTATACTCAATTTTCAGGATTGCGAAATTATTTCCAGATTTATAAGAATTGCGAAATTAATTCAAATCTTTAATTTAATTGCGAAATTAAATAGTTTTTACTTAAATTTAATTTTTGAACTTGTTTTTCCCGCCAATTTTCTTAACTTTATTTTTACTCATTCGTCTTAGTTTAATTTTCGAGTATTTTAATTTTCAAAGTTTTCATTTTTATTACGTTTTTAATTTCCATAAATTGCACGCTTACCAAAATGTTCATTTTTACCAAGTGTTTTTCTAAATTTTAGTTTAATCTTTTCTCGCTTAATTTTTATTTCTCAACGACGCTCATTTATTTCTTTATTAGTAGAATAGAAAACCAAATCCCCTCTTTGTCACCAAGAACGATAAGTCTACTTTGAACCATGATCCATTCGAGAAGATACCGAGAACTAAATCTGAACCCCAATGAAAAAACATTCTATCAAAAACCCAGCGAAGAAGTCTTGGTTTAGACTCTTGTTTAGTTAACAAGTACTTCAACGCGGAATGGTCCGTGTACACGATGGTAGTGGAAAGGACAAGATAGGGGCGAAATTTTTCAAAAGCATAGACAACATCTAAAAGCTCTTTTTGGGTTGTCGTGTAATGCAATTGAGCCCCTGTCATTGTCTTGCTAGCGTAATGGATCGGTTGGAAATGTTTGTTTAACCTTTTTCCCAAAACCGCTCTAATAGCAAAGTCGCTAGCATCGCACATCAACTCAAAAGGTAGCTC
Source organism: Glebionis coronaria (assembly GCA_025667525.1). Lineage (NCBI taxonomy): Eukaryota > Viridiplantae > Streptophyta > Magnoliopsida > Asterales > Asteraceae > Glebionis > Glebionis coronaria. The sequence continues at coordinate 517,306,850 of CM046880.1, forward strand.
CCAATTAGGGGTAACCAAGACCGGTGCCTTAGTTAGCTTATCCTTAAGAAGGTTGAAGGCTTCAATACACTCTTTGGAAAAGATAAAATGAGTATCTTTTTCCAAGAGGTGGGTCATCGGGCGAGCGATTTTAGAAAAATCTTTGATAAATCGACGGTAGAAGCCCGCATGACCAAGGAAACTTCTCACACCCTTCACGGTTGAAGGTGGAGGTAATTTGGCTATGACATCAACTTTAGCACGGTCCACTTTGAGACTGGCTTTTGAGATTTTATGTCCTAGCACGATGCCCTCTTTTACCATGAAATGGCATTTTTCCCAATTTAGAACAAGGCGAGTATCTTCACACCGCTTAAGTATACGTTCTAAATTGGCAAGGCAAGCAGAGAAAGAATCGCTATAAACCGAGAAATCATCCATGAAGACTTCCATAGTTTCTTCAACCATGTCATGGAAGATAGCCATCATACACCTTTGGAACGTCCCAGGAGCATTGCATAAACCGAAAGGCATTCTTTTGTAAGCAAATGTACCGTAGGGACAAGTGAATGTGGTTTTCTCTTGGTCTTTAGGATCGATGGGAATTTGAAAATACCCGGAGAAACCGTCTAAGAAGCAATAGTAATCATTGCCCGCTAGACGCTCGAGCATTTGATCCATGAAAGGAAGAGGAAAATGATCTTTTCTCGTGGCATCATTGAGTTTACGATAGTCGATACAAACTCTCCACCCAGTAACGAGACGAGTAGGAATCAACTCGTTGTGTTCATTTGGAACAACGGTTATTCCGCCTTTCTTGGGTACACAATGGACGGGACTTACCCATGGCGAATACGAAATAGGGTAAATCATGCTGGCATCTAGAAGTTTAATAACCTCTTGTTTGATGACGTCATGAATTCGAGGATTAACCCTTCTTTGGCTTTGGATTGCGGGTTTAAAGTCATCTTCCATGAGAATTTTGTGAGTACAAAAGTTTGGATCAATTCCGCGGATATCGAAAATTTTCTAAGCAATTGCCTTTTTATGAGCTTTAAGCACGGCGATAAGGCGAGATTTTTCTTCTTCTTTCAAGTCCTTAGCGATGATGACGGGTGACTTCTTCTTATCTTCAAGGAATACGTACTCGAGATGAGACGGTAATTCTTTAAACTCTAAATCCGGAGGATTTTCGATGGAAGGCGTAGTCAAATTCGGTTCATCGATAGCAATATCCTTGGGGGATGGTGGAGAAACATGGTCCTCATTGAGAAGTTTCTTAATGGTACGAATGTATTCATCCCAATCGGTGGGAGAATCGTCATATTGTAAGTTCACATCTCCCAAAGTTGCTTCAAATTCTGTCAAAAGGAAATCACTTTCTCCAAATGGAGTTAGTGATGGAGCAATAGAGGCAACGGTCTCAACATTGGGAAGAGAGGTAAGACTACTTTTACAAGCATCATTAAAGTGTTCTTCACAAGCCTCATCAAGAACGTCGATACAATTAACACTCTCGTATGAATAAGGTTGTTTAGAAATCTTACCCATGTTGAAGACAATTTGATCGTCACGAACTCTCATGATAAGCTCACCCGCGTCTACATCGATGAGAGTGTGACCGGTCCTCAAGAATGGACGTCCAACGATTAATGGAACCCGAGGGTCCATCTCGTAGTCAACGACAACAAAATCCGCCGGGAAGGTAAACTTGTCAACGCCAACGAAAACGTCTTCGGCTATCCCCACCGGATAAGCAACCGTACGGTTAGCTAATTCCAAAGTCATTTTGGTGGGGACTAGCTCAGGGAGAGATAATTGCTTCCAAACGCTTAGAGGCATTAAGTTGATACTAGCACCTAGATCGGCTAGGGCCATGCAATTCTCTACTCCTAGGAAGTTGCAAGGGATTAAGAAGCAACCTGGATCACCAAGTTTGGTTGGCAATTTCCTTAAGAGAACTGCAGAGCAATTCTTATTAAGTTGGGTCTGAGCAATATCGAGAAGCTTCTCCTTGTCACTTAGAAGATTCTTAAACATCTTCTCATATTTAGGCATGTGAGCGAGAGCCTCAGCAAAGGAGATGTTGAAATTCAATTGTTTAAACATTTTGAGAAAGTTTGAAACTTGAATATCGTCCTTGCTTTTGAGCTTCTCTTTCCTCAACCTAGAGGGATAAGGTATATCGGAAGAAGAGGAAGGCTTTGGGATTGTAGGATCACTCACATCCTTGGGTGGTGGAGGGGTGGAAGTAAGAGGTGGAGGAATTGGGGAAGTAGAAGGTTGAGGAATAGGAGTAGGTGACTCGTTTTCCTTTGTCACAATCACCGGTGTAGGTATAGGAAGCTCGGGTTCCTTGGTACCTTTTCCACTGCGAGTGGTGATTGCTTTCATCTCCCCTTTTGGATTAGCAACGGTGTTACTCGGAAGAGTACCCGAAGAAGAGGGTTGATTACCTTGGAAAAAACCAGCCATCATGTCCCGTAAGTCATTAGTTTGACTACTCAAAGAGTTTCGCATATCGGCTCTAAGATCATTCCCTTGTTTCACCATATCGCCCTTCAAATTAATAATCTGGGTCTGCAGATTCTTCACCAACACATCATTCGTCCACATGTACGTTTCGAATTCGTGGTTGAAAACGGTGGGTTGCGTAGGAGGAGGTGCTTGATAAGCATGTGGTTGGTAAGGAGCGGGTTGGGAAACTTGAGTAGGATTTTGAGGAGGATATGGTTGTCTTTGAGGTGGTTGGTATGGTGCTCGAGGTTGGGTTTGATTGGTTTGTTTAAGGTTTTGTTGTTGGTTTTGATTGGTTGGAGGAAAACCGGGCGGGGAAAGAAAGTTGGTGGAACGATAACTTAGCAAGTTACGGTCTCCTTGAGGGCGGGCTGGATAGCCTCCCGGAGGATAGGTATTGTATGCTGCGTTAACATTCTCACAAAGATAGTCTTGGGTGGAGGTACAAGTAGTGTAAGAGTGAGGACCCCCGCATATTTCACATGGTTGGCTTACAGCATTGACTTGAGCGTTTTGAGCGTTGATGCTTTTGGTATTGTTAGCAGTTTGGACAGCAAGTGATTCAATAAGCGAAGTAAGTTTATCAATTCTCTTGTCGTTGTCATTAGTGCTAGCACTAGCGCCATTGGTCCGAACACTCTTGGTTTGCACTCTAGACTTATTCTCAATAATATCCCAAGCGGTGTTGGAAGTCTTAACCAAAATATTACCCCCCGAGGCACTATTTAGTGAATCTTGGTCATTCATGCTTAAACCATTGTAAAAAGTATTAATTTGGTGCACTTTGGTAAAACCATGTTGTGGGCACTTTCTTAAAAGTTCTTTAAAACGGTCCCAAGATTCACTAAAAGTCTCATCGTACTTTTGTTCAAAATTAATAATTTCATTCCGCAAAGCGGTAGTACGAGAGGGTGGGAAAAAGTAGTTTATGAATTTGGTCTCTAAGTCCGTCCACGTAATAATACATTGTGGCGGTTCCTTTGCAAGCCAATGACGGGCTTGTCCCTCTAAGGAGAAAGGAAAAAGTTGTAAGCGGATTACCTCTTGTGGAACCCCATTGAATTTGACCGTATTCGTGAGTTGAAGGAACCTTTTGATGTGGTCATGAGGATCATCAATGGTACGCCCCAAGAATGGTTGAGCAGAGACCATTTGAATAAAGCCGGATTTGAGCTCAAAGTTGTTGGCTGCAATCGCGGGTATGACAATAGCATCGTTGTTGCCCTCTACATGTGCTTGCAAAAGTTCGATCATTGGACGATTGTCCGGGAGAGGTTCATTGTTGTTATTATTCATGTTGTTTTGAGGTGGATTATTATTATTGTTGTGTACACCGGCCATGTCTAAGTTATCGAGAGTCTCGGGCTCGGGATAAGACGTAGATCGTGTACGCATGCACCTGCAAAAGAAATAACAAAGCAGAAATCTTTTTGGTATTTAATGTTTTTTAATTTTAATTTTATTTTTTTTTGGATTTTTGAAAATTTTATATATTTTTTGGTTTTTTGAAAAAATTTTATGATGAAAAAGTAACGTTCACGATGAACGGATCCCAAAATCCAATTTTCTCACAAAGTTCCGTTAATCTCTACGAAAAGAGCCGGCAGCGGCTGATATGTAGTAAATCGTACACGTTTTAGGAAAAACGCGTATGAGTGGCAAGTATTAAGTTGCACGATTTAGGAAAACCGCGAAACCGAATAAATGCGGGTTCGTTCTCGAAGGAGGTGTGTGTATTAATGTGCCAATATAAATGAAATCAAGTTTGGATTAGTGACGTTTTTGGTTTAAGGAGAGAAAAAGTAACGACGAGCTACGATTACGATTAAACTACGACGTTGACGTAAAACGCGAACGTAAATACGTAAAACGCGACAAAATTAAAAATTAAACCTAAAAATTAATTAAAAATTAAAACTATGTCTAAAATAATATAAATAAGAATAAAAATCCAACAAATATATTTTAAAACCTTTTATTAATTAAATATTCAAATTTTAATGCTAATTAAAGCCCTAAAATTAAATAAAATTAACAAAATGTCCAAAATATAATTTTATTGAACAAATAAGTTACTTATATTATTTAAAGACTAAAAAGTATTTTTCCTAAATTTTCAAAACTATTTTTTTATTTTTAAAACACTAAAAACTATTTTTAAACTAAAATAATCATAAAAAATAATAAAATAATGCTAAAAATAATTTAACAATTTTAAAAATCCTAAATTACACTAATGAACAGTAGAAAATTGAAAAAGTTTGAAAAATGTAAAAATTTTTACTAAAAGACAAAACAGTTTAATAAATAAACCCTAATTAAACTAAATTAATTATAAAAAATAATTAAAAAGGTGAACAGTAAAAACTTTTTAAACTAAAAATCTTAATATATTTTTCTAAGTCTAAGAAAATTTTTAAAACTGAAAAATATAAACTTTTACCACTAAAAGACAAAAATAGAATAATTAAAAAGTAATTAAAAATGCAATTAAATGTAAAAAATAGGAAATGAACAGTAATCAGAAAAGAAATTAAACAGAAAAATCACAAATAAAATAAGAAAAATACAGAAACAAAAATCAAGTCTTAATTCCTATTTAAGTCCACTAAAGACAAAAAAATCAAAAGATGACAGTGACACTTGGTCACTTTCTGTCTTTTAGTGAAGCAGTGGGAATTTTAACACTGGCGGTGGGAAATGGGTTCCCACTGCTAGTTATAAAAAACATGTTGGTGACTGTTAAGCTTAGGAAAGCTTAAGCTTGGCTTATCTTTGGACAATAAGGCACCCCCACAACCAGTTGGGTTGTGGGGAGTCTATAAATGCAATAAAACAAGAAACTTACACACAAGATTCACACAAAATACCCCCAACTCAGTTACTGTTCATCAGAAAAAGGGTCTGTGGTGTTTTGCTGGTGCAATTGGTCACAAGGATGAATTTCAGAAGCTTAATTCTTTCAAACAACACACCCAAATAACATACAATCAACCCCAAACCCTAGATGGACCTATAATCTAACATTTAACAAAATTTCAAGGAAAATGTTACACTAAATCTAACAGAAACAAGGATTTGCTGAGTTTGACTGTTTAACCAAATAATATCATGCAACTTTCAGGTTTCTTCTACCAAACATGAAACAAAGTGCAATATTAACCACAACTACCCTATTGGAGTGTATTTGAGCACACTTTAAGCCAAATAGATGTCAACTGCTCAACTTATCATGCAAACCCAAACACCCCTTTATAAACTGAAACAAGATTTTTATAATCAAAAGCTTCTTAAACTAAATCAAACTGATGGAAAAGAGCTTAAACATGCATACTAAACTAAAATCAGTATAAATCAACCATAAAATCAACACTTAAACAGATAAAACACAAATCACCATGAAATTCACAAAGAACTCAAAAACAAGACCAATGGGGTTCAAAGCCTTTTACCTTGGCTGACTGCCTTCCAAAGGCTTGGGAAAGAGCTTATATGAGCTTATGGTAAGATGTTGATGTAGAGAAAGGAGGTGGGGACCACAGCAGTCCCAAACACCCAAATATCTTCTAAAAATCTTGTGAACTTAGCTCTCTTTGAACCTGCCAAAAAGAAACAGAAACAGTGACCTGGTACAAAGCAAATAAGCTATCAAGCTAGCTTATTAATCAAGCTAGCTTATAGCTTATGGCTTAAAGAAAGTTTAAAAAAAATAGAAAACTGATTTTTTTCTTAAATCTTTTTGAACCAACCAAATCTTGAAGTCTTTTATAAAAACTTTAAACACAACTTTGAAAATCTAATTCCCACTTCCACTTTCACTTTCATGTGAACTGGAGTTTCAAGGTTTGTTCAAATAAAAAATGATTTTCAGAAATACGATTTCCTTTTCTTTCCTTTGAAACCTACACTACTTTGAAATTCAAATAAACATTAAACTAGAACAGAAAAAAGAAAAGTGGAACTCAGCTATTGCACAATTAAAATAATTTTCATTTTCATTACTTAATTGAAAAGGTACAAAAACTGGAACAATGAAGAGGCTAACAGGCTAGCTCTCTTTTTATACTAATCTATAGAAGATACTAGAGACTAAAACCCTAATACATGAAAAACCAATCTTGCCCTTAGAGTCTTGATATTTGAATTCCAGTCAACTGATCTCATGTGAAGAAAGTGATATGCCAGCTTGGAATTTTAATCTTGGATCGTTGGTTTGTGCTTTGGGAGCAAGCAAATCATATGGGTCGTTGATGGGTTTGTCCCTTTTGTTTTCTTGTACAAGAGTGGGGGACAGGGGAGGACAAGAGTGAAAGTGATGGGGGTTTTGGTTAGTGGGATGTGATTAGGGTGGTATGAATCACTAATCTGCACCTAATCAAGGGATAACCCTTTGATTTGTGCAAATTAGAGATTAGGGTTTATGAGTTGAGAAGAAGGTAAACAGTGGGTTTAATTAGGTTTGGGGGTGATTAGTTTTTAAAAAACGTGTTACCCTCCTTAAGTATAAACAGATTAATAAATCTGTTAAAAAGGGATAGTGGGATCGTGACATGGATGTGGGGTGTGAGCTGATTGGTTGATTTGGGTAATGGGGTGACGTGGCAAGTTATGATAGGGTGATGGTAGTTTGGTTGTCTGCCAATATTAGTCCTTTAAGTCCCTTCATTCTTTCATGTTGTAAATAATCAGCACAAACAACTTTCCTTTGTTAAATACTTTGGCAGATTGTCAATTTCAGTCCTTCTAAGTTATAGTTATGGAAACAAGGACTAATCTTGTAAACTTTGAGATCTTTAAGGGCCATACTTGTAAATTCTTGATAATTTAGGGACCCAAATGCAATAAATGAGATTTGCAAGAGTATAAATTGACAAGTCTTCAATAGTTGAGGGACCATTCTTGCCAATCTTCAATTCTTCAAGGACTTGATAGGAAAATCATGATTCGGGTCCGGTTCTTTGTGCGGCTTCGTTTCCCGTGTTCGTTTTTGCTCTATTCTTGTAATCTTTTGGTGAATTCACGATATCCGTACCTGAAATACACAATAAACAAATACAAGCACATTTTTGGGTATTTTGATGATATTTTAAGCGTTTTAAGCCCGATTTAGACGATGAGACTATGTATAAATACAGTCTCATCACTCCCCCATACTAAACCATTGCCGTGTCCCCACGCAATGCTAGAATTAAGTATCATAGCACTTCCAAAATTCATTTTATGATGACATTTATTTAAATAACTACTACACGTGTTTTAGACATAATGTATTGTTTTCATCACGATTAAGTGACTTTTGGGATCATAGAACAAGAACACGTGAATGCTTCGTTAGAAATAATTTCGTCGTCCTCAATTTTCACCCAATTTCATGCTAAGCGTGTAACGAGATCATTGTTATTATAAGTTAGCAATACGATCATATCTCATGAGTGTTAATTACGAACCTAAACTCCCTTATTCCTACTTGGTATCTCTTATATTTTATTTTGTCTTAATGATCACGAGGATACATCATTGACTTACGCGTGAATAGAGATTAAGTCTAAAAATAGAAACTTAACGGTGTAACCAAAATCATTAAATCAATAATTCATCCCAATAGACAACGATGTCAAAAAATTAAGTCAACAAGAAGGATCGATAAACACGGTTTTATAACGGTTTTGAACATGAGACTTATTACCAAGACTTTTATACGCCCCCTAACGGAAGGGCCTTATTATCTTTGGTTTACCTCCATCTTTTATTCAACTTCGCCATGAAGCTTTTATTATGACTTCGGTCTTGCCTTGCCTTTCATTATCCGCCTCATCGGTGGTTTTATTAGCCAAAGACGTATATCCTCACGCTAAAGCGAATTTTGGATCTTTAAAGCTTCAAAGATTAAGGCTTGATTCACTTTAAATTTGGGCATAGATTTTTCGGCCTTGTGAGCTTCAAATTTTTGCTTAATTTAGGTGAGCACTTGAAATCTTATTATTAGGTGAAGCTTTCGATTATTCGGGTGCCAATACTTCAAAACCGTGACGCTGGCGATACCTTAATGTTTTCCCAATTTAATTACATGGAAGCTACCAAAACAAATTAGAAACCAACAATAGTGACTAAACCGCCAAATCAATATTTATTAACAATTTTTTATGCAAAAGCGTGGGGAGAATAAGCTAATAATTACTACACATGAGATCGTGACGATTACGAGACTTATAAATAACTCTATCATTTCTCGTCCTCATTTAAGAGACTTAGCCTAAAAAGTTAAGGAATCGAAACTAAGTGCTCAACACGCACGGTCGAGTCAAAAATTACTCTTATTCTCACCATCGAAAAACCTACATTCGTGTCTTAAACACTTATGAAAAACTAGAAAAAATTTAAAATTTGGCCATTTTTAGCCTTATTTTGCATAAAACGATAACAAAAAGATGAAAATTGGATTGCGTGTTGACGTAAGCAAGGTGAAGTATCTACTCACCCCCCCCCCCCCCCCCCCCATACTAAAACTAAACATTGTCCTCAATGTTTCGAGTCTAGGGGTGTAAACACCCCCATACTAGAGACGAAGTCGAATGCTTAATCTCAAGCATGGAAAGGGTAAAACGAATAACCTAAAAGCCATTTATGAATTATGCTAATAAGATAAACGTTAGAACATAAAAGGATATCATCAGATATCAGAATCTCCAAAGGCAATGATCGAAGCTCGAGTGATCCGTAAAACGAACACGAGAGGCTTTAATGATGACGATGAACCTAATAAATCACAATCACAAACAACCACGAAACAAAGGTTGGAAGAGCACAAGTCCCCTCGTTACATTAAACTAAGAAAGCAATAATATTTACAAGGATAAGCATGAGAATCCCCCATGAGGCACCTTGTTTTTGATAACCGAGTCAAAAGCTCGACTCGAATCCCCATAAATGTGATCATTTAGGGATAATCTTGGTTTGGTCATTTTTGGTGGGGCTTACATGATAAACAAGGCCCAAAAGTACATGGAGTACTTTAAAAACCCGATATACGAATACCGGGGTCAAAGATAGCGTCCTCGTTTTCGGATGAAAGATGAAACAACGCTACTTCAACACGCACCCCAATGGGGTGGAAGAAAAGAGATGAGAAGTAGAAAGGTGGGGCAATGGGTAAGTCAAAATCATGAGCTAATCGAGGTAGACTCACACCAAGCAAACAAAAAGATTTTCCATTTATTGCATCGGTGGAAGACCGAGTTTTCCCTTTACAAGCAATTCCGGAATCGTAAATCTCGTCCTCGGTGGAGAAATGGGAGAGAACATTTGGGGCTTCCCCCACACTAGATCCACACCAACCGTCGTCAAAAGGAGTAGACGAGGTGGTAGCACTCATGAAACGCGGTGATGACGAAGTTAAACATGTAGAAAAATCTTTTAAAACATTTTTAAAATCTTTTCCTTTTTCATCGTTCAAAAACTCTTTATGATAACCTGATTTAATGATGTCGAAAATATTTGGCGTTTCTAGTTCAAAATTAGTCGCGCTAAAAATTCTCACATTTAAGTCGTGGTTAGGGGGTGGCGGATTATATAAGTTCTCAAAACGTTTGTCAATAAAGAACACCGCCCCCTCGGGGTCAAACATACTCGTCATCCTCATGAACGTCGATCTCATCTATTTCTTCATCAAAGATAGGCTTGTCAAACCAAGGTTTGTCATTCCCCTCCTTGAGTATCTTAGAAACTCTCTCGAAAAGATCACGATCAAGCACAAAACCATCATTCTTTTGTGGGGATCGTTGATAAGTTAGATCCTCACGAATGTGGTAAACGTCATTCTCAAATGAGGAGTGTTTATAAAGTAACTCCTCGAGAATGGGATTTTTAGTGGTCACATGAGTTGGCTCGTCGTCGAAAATAAGACGTTCCAACTCATTAAGTTCATCCTCGATTTTGGAAAGATCGACCTCACTCGTAGGTGGAAGTGAAGGCATAAGAGCTAGCTCTCGTTCAATGATTTCCTCAATCTCGGGATCAAATCATAATCATCGTACTTCACATGTTTCTTCTTAGGAGAATCAAAAATGGCATGTGATTTCGAAGTACGTGATCAATCTCGGCAAAATCGCCATCGTCATCGTCAAAGAAAGAGTCGATGTGAGCACTCACAACCATGGTCTTACAAGTCGAATGACTATGCTTAGGTGACTTTTCTAAGACGAGAGGATCGATGTCGATAAACCCTTTAGCCTCACCGGGTGTTGGGCTAGGCAAAGGAGGCACTTCGATGGAGTTAGAAGTTGAAGCCTCAAAGACGTGGTCCTTCGAAGGTGGTGAAGACGAGCCCATATTGGTCTTTGTCGTGATGGCATTAACGTCGTCCTTCGGAATTGGTGGTTCACTTGTTTCGCTAAAAACATCCCAAAGTGAGTTTTCATCCATAAATTTACTCATACCCTTTTGAATTAGGTACACGTATTCTTTATCATTAAAATCATCATCTTCAAAACCGCTTTTCTTAATTCTTTCAAAACATGCATCAAGCTTCATTCTTTTCGCTAAAGTGAACATTTTGAAATCATTAGGTTTTGAAACCTCGGTTTTTTCATTCTCATTAAACCCTTGGGATTTTCTAGCGAAAAAGTCTATTTTCTCATCCTATATCTCATAGTAAGTCTCCCCTCGTGAACGTCGATTACGGTTCTAGCCGTCGATAAGAATGGTCGGCCTAAAATAATGGGACATTTAGGGTCACACTCGTAATCGGATATAACAAAATCCGCGGGAAAAACGAACTTTCCAACTTTAACATAGACATCCTCGGCTATTCCAATTGGTATTAACGGTGTACAATTTGCAAGCTCGATTGTCATGATCGTGGGGGTAAGCGAAGGCAATCTCATCAATTGTCAAAGAGAATGAGGCATGAGATTGATGCTAGCACCTAAATCGGCAAGGGCTAAACATCCCTCAATCTCGGAAAAATCACAAGGTAAAAGAAATTGGCCCGGATCCTTTTCCTTTCTCGGCATACGCCTTTTGGGTTTTTTAAGAAGGATCGATGCACAAGTTTCTTCAAGGGTTACTTTGGTAAGGTCGACAAAGCTCTCTTTTTGAACCGTGGATGGAATTTGAGGTACACGAGGGTGTGCACTCTTTTCCTTGGTCGCCACGTTCACCCCATCGACTTTAGAACAAGAAGGCGTCTTAGAAGTCGAGGGTCGAGAGGAAGAAACAACTCGGAATCCTTCAAGGTTAGGGGTAATCACACGACCTTTCTCACGAGACGAGGCGGCTTTACATTGTTCCTTCGGATTAGCAACGGTGTCACTAGGTAACGAACTCGATGACGCACCCGAGGACTTGTTCATTATGGCCGAAAACATCTTTTTAATATCAATTTGCCCTTGCTCAATCTTCGTGTTTTGCAATTTCAATGTATTAGAAAAGTCGTTTTTCAAAGTACCAATTTCTCCCTCTAATCATCTCATATTAGCCTCATTCGTTTTCATGTAATTTTGAAAATCGTTTTGACGAACTATTTTGATTAGAATTAAAGTTCCCTTGGTTTTGATTACTTCTTTGAAAATTTCCTTGATTCCCACTTGAAAAATTGTTGCCTTGATTGTTGTTGTTGTTTGAAAAATTCGAGTTTTGGTTATTGTCTCGATTTTGCCAAGTTATATTACGACCTTGATTATAACCTCCTTGATTTTGATTCGGAAAATTTCCTTGTTGATTGTTTCCTTGAAAATTGTTTCGGTTTTGAAAATTTTTGCCTTGGTTATAATTGCCTTGTTGTGATGGACCCGCGTTATTTTGATTAGAAAAATTGTTGTTTCCATTTAACGCACTCACATTCGACGTTTGGCCATCCGTAGCCGTACACTCGTAATAATTATGAGGTCCACCACAAAACGTACACGATGCCTCAACCGCTTTCACCGTAGCGGGAGCGTCTTTCTTTTGCATCTCAACGAGAAAAGACGTAAACACATTCGTCAACTTGTCGACTTTCGCATCAACTCTCTCAATGTCGCGATTAGAACTACTAACATTGGCGACATTGGCAACACTCGGTGCGTTGCGGAGTTGGTAAACCTTGGATCGGTTTTCGATAATTATCAAAGCATCTTTCGGAGTCTTACACAAAAAGTTGCCACCGGCGGCGAAATTCAACGAGTCTTGTTCGTGAAAATTAAGACCGTTGTAAAACGTATCGATTTGGTGCAACTCGGAAAAACCATGGTGAGGACATTGCCTAAGCAATTCCTTAAAACGATCCCACGCGTCTCTAAAAGATTCATGCGGTTTTTGCTCAAATTTCGTAATTTCATTTTTGAAAAACGTTGTCTTAGACGGTGGGAAAAAATAATTAACGAACTTGGAAACGAGATCCTTCCATGTAACTATCGAATTAGGTGTCTCTTTCTCGTACCAATCCTTGGCAGCACCATCGAGCGAGTACGGAAAAAGCATAAGCTTGACGACATCGGTGTCGACGTTCTTAAACTTGCTCGTGGCCAAAAGACGATCAAAATTCCGAATATGGTCGTGAGGATTATCAGCTTCACGACCTCGAAACTTCGTAGCTTGGATCAACGAAAGCATTCCGCTCTTAATCTCAAAATTCTCTGCTTCGATAGCGGGAATTACGATCGCGTCTCCATAACGCTCGGTGGGCGCTTGGAGCAATTCCATCATCGAACGATTGTCGGCCATCTCCTCTACGGTTTCTTCAACAACGATATTAGGAACGTCGGTTTCTAATTCTCGTCTACGTCGTCGATTCCTTCGATTACGATTGCGTCAATTCGAAGCTTCCCTAGAATTGGAATAATCCTTCGATCGAGTGCGCATGCACTAAGCGTAGAATGGGTGGTAGCAAAGAAGATTCTTTTTGCGGTTTTTCGATTTTTTCAATTTTTTTTTTTTTGGTTTTTGATTGTTTTCTAATTTTTTGGATTTTTGAATGTATTACATAGACACAAATCTATAAATCTCCCCTCGAATCGACTTTCTCGATTAAAAGAGCCTCAAAGAATGAAAACGATCACGTGGAGTGAACGCCTTCGATGACTTTAGAACGTTGGTGGAACACCAAAACGTTCAAGAGGGTTTAATCTTGAAAACACAAGCAAATATAATATACGTAGATAATACTTGGGCGGAAAACCCTCGATTAGCCTTCTTTCTCAAAACACGCACAAGCAAGCGGAGGAAACGAGGCGGCGCGAAGCACTTAAGAGCCTTTTTCCTTTAGGTCGTGAAATACAACCGCCTTATACCCACCTTATAGTTTGTGTTAATTGAAATTAAGCCTCACGAAAGTATTTATCTATTTTTCCTTTAAGCTTTTACTTTGGATTCGAATACAATGATCGAATGATGAAATCCCGAATCAAGGTTGTGTTTTCACGCTTTTGGAGTACTTGTATATTTATTGTTCTTACGTAGATACAATATAGTAATAATATATTCACAATAAAAACGAAAACCAATATATTTACAATATAGTAAAGATTGTTGTGTGTTTAATTTAGGAAAACTAAACACGATTTATTTGGATATTATAATATATAATAGATAAAAATAACAAAAATGAGTATGTACGATATTCACGCTTTTCAAAAATTGAAAAGCAAAAACGCACTACTCACACAAACACGATACTAATAATAATGGCACACTAAACACCTCCCCGGCAGCGGCGCCAAAAATTGATGTGTAGTAAATCGTACATGTTTTAGGAAAAACGCGTATGAGTGGCAAGTATTAAGTTGCACGATTTAGGAAAACCGCGAAACCGAATAAATGCGGGTTCGTTCTCGAAGGAGGTGTGTGTATTAATGTGCCAATATAAATGAAATCAAGTTTGGATTAGTGACGTTTTTGGTTTAAGGAGAGAAAAAGTAACGACGAGCTACGATTACGATTAAACTACGACGTTGACGTAAAACGCGAACGTAAATACGTAAAACGCGACAAAATTAAAAATTAAACCTAAAAATTAATTAAAAATTAAAACTAAGTCTAAAATAATATAAATAAGAATAAAAATCCAACAAATATATTTTAAAACCTTTTATTAATTAAATATTCAATTTTTAATGCTAATTAAAGCCCTAAAATTAAATATAATTAACAAAATGTCCAAAATATAATTTTATTGAACAAATAAGTTACTTATATTATTTAACGACTAAAAAGTATTTTTCCTAAATTTTCAAAACTATTTTTTTATTTTTAAAACACTAAAAACTATTTTTAAACTAAAATAATCATAAAGAAATAATAAAATAATGCTAAAAATAATTTAACAATTTTAAAAATCCTAAATTACACTAATGAACAGTAGAAAATTGAAAAAGTTTGAAAAATGTAAAATTTTTCACTAAAAGACAAAACAGTTTAATAAATAAACCCTAATTAAACTAAATTAATTATAAAAAATAATTAAAAAGGTGAATAGTAAAAACTTTTTAAACTAAAAATCTTAATTTATTTTTCTAAGTCTAAGAAAATTTTTAAAACTGAAAAATATAAACTTTTACCACTAAAAGACAAAAACAGAATAATTAAAAAGTAATTAAAAATGCAATTAAATGTAAAAATAGGAAATGAACAGTAATCAGAAAAGAAATTAAACAGAAAAATCACAAATAAAATAAGAAAAATACTGAAACAAAAATCAAGTCTTAATTCCTATTTAAGTCCACTAAAGACAAAAAAATCAAAAGATGACAATGACACTTGGTCACTTTCTGTCTTTTAGTGAAGCAGTGGGAATTTTAACACTGGCAGTGGGAAATGGGTTCCCATTGCTAGTTATAAAAAACATGTTGGTGACTGTTAAGCTTAGGAAAGCTTAAGCTTGGCTTATCTTTGGACAATAAGGCACCCCCACAACCAGTTGGGTTGTGGGGAGTCTATAAATGCAATAAAACAAGCAACTTACACAAAAGATTCACACAAAATACCCCCAACTCAGTTATTGTTCATAAGATAAAGGGTCTGTGGTGTTTTGCTGGTGCAATTGGTCACAAGGATGAATTTCAGAAGCTTAATTCTTTCAAACAACACACCCAAATAACATACAATCAACCCCAAACCCTAGATGGACCTATAATATAACATTTAACAAAATTTCAAGGAAAATGTTACACTAAATCTAACTGAAACAAGGATTTGCTGAGTTTGACTGTTTAACCAAATAATATCATGCAACTTTCAGGTTTCTTCTACCAAACATGAAACAAAGTGCAATATTAACCACAACTACCATATTGGAGTGTATTTGAGCACACTTTAAGCCAAATAGATGTCAACTGCTCAACTTATCATGCAAACCCAAACACCCCTTTATAAACTAAAACAAGATTTTTATAATCAAAAGCTTCTTAAACTAAATCAAACTGATGGAAAAGAGCTTAAACATGCATACTAAACTAAAATCAGTATAAATCAACCATAAAATCAACACTTAAACATATAAAACACAAATCACCATGAAATTCACAAAGAACTCAAAAACAAGACCAATGGGGTTCAAAGCCTTTAACCTTGGCTGACTGCCTTCCAAAGGCTTGGGAAAGAGCTTATATGAGCTTATGGTAAGATGTTGATGTAGAGAAAAGAGGTGGGGACCACAGCAGTCCCAAACACCCAAATATCTTCTAAAAATCTTGTGAACTTAGCTCTCTTTGAACCTGCCAAAAAGAAACAGAAACAGTGACCTGGTACAAAGCAAATAAGCTATCAAGCTAGCTTATTAATCAAGCTAGCTTATAGCTTATGGCTTAAAGAAAGTTTAAAAAAAATAGAAAACTGATTTTTTTCTTAAATCTTTTTGAACCAACCAAATCTTGAAGTCTTTTATAAAAACTTTAAACACAACTTTGAAAATCTAATTCCCACTTCCACTTTCACTTTCATGTGAACTGGAGTTTCAAGGTTTGTTCAAATAAAAAAATGATTTTCAGAAATACGATTTCCTTTTCTTTCCTTTGAAACCTACACTACTTTGCAATTCAAATAAACATTAAACTAGAACAGAAAAAAGAAAAGTGGAACTCAGCTATTGCACAATTAAAATAGTTTTCATTTTCATTACTTAATTGAAAAGGTACAAAAACTGGAACAAAGAAGAGGCTAACAGGCTAGCTCTCTTTTTATACTAATCTATAGAAGATACTAGAGACTAAAACCCTAATACATGAAAAACCAATCTTGCCCTTGGAGTCTTAATATTTGAATTCCAGTCAACTGATCTCATGTGAAGAAAGTGATATGCCAGCTTGGAATTTTAATCTTGGATCGTTGGTTTGTGCTTTGGGAGCAAGCAAATCATATGGGTCGTTGATGGGTCTGTCCCTTTTGTTTTCTTGTACAAGAGTGGGGGACAGGGGAGGAAAAGAGTGAAAGTGATGGGGGTTTTGGTTAGTGGGATGTGATTAGGGTGGTATGAATCACTAATCTACACCTAATCAAGGGATAACCCTTTGATTTGTGCAAATTTGAGATTAGGGTTTATGAGTTGAGAAGAAGGTAAACAGTGGGTTTAATTGGGTTTGGGGGTGATTAGTTTTTAAAAAACGTGTTACCCTCCTTAATTATAAACAGATTAATAAATCTGTTAAAAAGGGATAGTGGGATCGTGACATGGATGTGGGGTGTGAGCTGATTGGTTGATTTGGGTAATGGGGTGACGTGGCAAGTTATGATAGGGTGATGGTAGTTTGGTTGTCTGCCAATATTAGTCCTTTAAGTCCCTTCATTCTTTCATGTTGTAAATAATCAGCACAAACAACTTTCCTTTGTTAAATACTTTGGCAGCTTGTCAATTTCAGTCCTTCTAAGTTATAGTTATGGAAACAAGGACTAATCTTGTAAACTTTGAGATCTTTAAGGGCCATACTTGTAAATTCTTGATAATTTAGGGACCCAAATGCAATAAATGAGATTTGCAAGGGTATAAATTGACAAGTCTTCAATAGTTGAGGGACTATTCTTGCCAATCTTCAATTCTTCAAGGACTTGATAGGAAAATCATGATTCGGGTCCAGTTCTTTATGCGGCTTCGTTTCCCGTGTTCGTTTTTGCTCTATTCTTGTAATCTTTTGGTGAATTCACGATATCCGTACCTGAAATACACAATAAACAAATACAAGCACATTTTTGGGTATTTTGATGATATTTTAAGCGTTTTAAGCCCGATTTGGACGATGAGACTATGTATAAATACAGTCTCATCAGCGGCGTCATTTAATACACAGATTTTGCTAGGTTGAAAGTTCGTTTCTCGATATCTTCTCGAATTGATCACGGTTCAAAGTGGAATAGTTTTCCTTGGTTACTAAAAGGGGATTGGTTATCTATTCTACTAAAAAGGTAAATGTGCGTAAAGAGATAAAAATAAACTAAAAGCAGTTAACAAAAACAATTAAAAATAAAGCTTGAATTGAATTAAAATTAAACACTAAAACAGTAATAGTAAAATACCCTTTACTTGAAAAACAACTGGTCCGGAATATTTGTTGGTTCGGAATAATCAAGGCAAAAGGCTCATTCGGAATATTTGATGAAAAGGCTTCATTCGGAATAACCTTGATGCGGAATAAATCTGCTCATTCGGAATAGCTTGAAATTCACTTCATCCGGAATAAGTATCTGATCCGGAATATCTTGCTCGTTCGGAATAAAAAAAAGAAATCAGCTGGTTCGGAATATTGCTTGGTTCGGAATGTTTAAGAGAAAGAACCTTCGTTCGGAATAATTGCACTCATTCGGAATAATTAAAGAAAAGGCTTCATCCGGAATAATTTGTTGGATCGGAATATTGCTTGGTTCGGAATAAAGAAAGGAAAACTTTGGTTCGGAATATTATATGCTCATCCGGAATATCTAACTGAAAACCTTTCGTTCGGAATATTTGTTGATCCGGAATGTTTCGTTCATTCAGAAAGTAGGTTCATCCAGAATAACTAACTTAGTCGGAATAAATGTGTTGAAAGCTTGATTCGGAATATTGGGAATTAAGAACTCATTCGGAAAAACACTTTATGCGGAATAATTTATGAAAACACTTCATTCGGAATATTTTGTACTCATCCGGAATCTGGGGAATGCAATGAAGACGAAGAACAGGGGAAAATAAAAGGGAACGAATTTGACAAAATCAACCAAGTTTTTATCAAAGATTAAACAAAATTAACCACCAATCATCTACTAATGATAAACTTTAAATCAAACCAACAAAAACACAAAACCCACATACTTTTGAAGATCAAACTTAACAAAATAAAAACTTAAGACTTTAGAATCAATAAGAAAAAGATGAATAAGATTAAAAGGAAACTTTTATTAAGGATTACGGTTTAACAAACAAAAAGATTAAAACTTACAAGGATTCGGATTGAAAAAGAAAAAAATCACCAAACACCTTAAGGGTGTTGGTTACCCTACGAAACAAGAAAGAAAGAAACTGGAAAAATGAAAACTTGTTCTAATGTGTGAAGGAGAGGCTATTTATAGGCCTTGGGCTTGGTTGGTGAGTGGGATTTCTTCCTTTCTTTTTGTCTTTTCGTCTTTTCAGTAAAGTTGACGTTTTCGATTCTGATTTGGGATTTGTCGATGAATAAATTCAACTCGTCTTTTAATTTCTTCGTTTAATAGACTTGAGTTCTTCGACATATATAAATCTTCCATCTTTGGTCCTTTTCTTCGATAAATATTCAAATAGGCCCATTGACTTCAAATCTTTTGCATCTCTTGGACTATAGACTTCATCTTTTCGTCTTTTTCTTCGATAAAACTCGTGTAATCCCATGTTTTCTTCAATATTTATCCGGTTGGCTCTGAAAACACAACAAACACACAAACCACGCATAATTCCAAACAAATGACATTGAATACGTGTTTTGGTCTCGTTTTAGCAAGAAATAAGTGGTAAAAGGATGGGTGTTTTCACACCTATCAGTTATACTCATCGAAATCCCCATAGACAACTCTACCCTCATGGAAACAATATTTTTGATATAAACGATAAGAATTAGCAAGAGTTACCGAAGGACAAAAATTGGCAAGGTTAGGCATATATTTGCTAGTGTAGTGGTGATCTTGTTGATATTCTGAAGGCATGATTAAGAACCTAAATAAAACACAAAAATATTTCCACAATCACTCTTAGGTTACTTAATGATCAAAAATCAAAATCATAAGAATGTGCCTAATCAATTACTTGATTAACCAAAGGATTAATCCTTAACATTCTCATATTCACAATGTCCCAATTTCATCTTTGACTAAAACATATGAATTATGTAAAATCAAACATGAACATTGAACATAGGTTTTTCAAAATCCGTTTTTAGGTAAGCATTAACAATACAATTACCAATGTGTTCATGGGTTCATATCAATTCCATCATTTAACCAAATATATTAGCTAAAATTTGGATTTTCTATAAGTGGGTTTTAATGAAATCGCAATGAATTTAAACCTAAGGAATCATAGCATTACAACTATGTAAACCCACATTCCTAATTAGGTTCCAATTCGATTTTAATTTTAAAAATACTCAATTATGAAAATAAGAACCCTAGAACAAATAGATTAAAATTGAATGAATATACTTACAATTAAGTGACGTTAGATGAAGGATGAGTGATACCCTTGTCTTGAAATCAATTAATTATGAGTGATTGAAGCTTTTGAAAGATCCACGATGGAGGTTTGAAGAAGAACCCGTCGCCTATGTAAAAGAAAGGGTGGAGGTTTTTTGAAAAATTATTTCTTAATAAAAGCTAATTATTTTAGTCACTAGTGGACCGTGGTTCTATATCGATAAGGAACTGCGGTTTTGAGCCGTGACAATTAAAGAACTACCGACAGTGGGCAGTTTTAAACCAAGAAAATCAAAGAAATTTTCAAAACCAAGTTTTTTTAAATACTTAAAATATATATCAAGCCTTTTGGAAATCATTGGACCACTTCAATACAAGGTAAGAAATGCCTTAATGAAGGATTACGAGTTGAATCGAGACCGAATAAAACCGATACAGAAAAACGACTACTCGTAAGAAAAGACAAAGAAGAGAGAAAGAGGAGTGAATTAAGGCTAAGTCCAATGCTCAAGAGATGAGTTACAATCTTCAAGTAGTAGAAACAAAGACCTTGTGTCATCTATAGTGGCTTAAGATGTGCCTTTCCTGCGTAAGTCTAACGGCTTTGGTAATGAACCATGCCAAGCAATTTTGTAGAATAGAGTAAGATCACTTTCAAGT
Source organism: Glebionis coronaria (assembly GCA_025667525.1). NCBI lineage: Eukaryota > Viridiplantae > Streptophyta > Magnoliopsida > Asterales > Asteraceae > Glebionis > Glebionis coronaria. Next base: position 517,327,610 of record CM046880.1, read on the forward strand.
ATTTGTCTTAAACTATTTCAAAATATGAGCAAGAGTATATATTCACTTTCTCTCCCACATGATCGGACAAATATTATTGCTAGGGATTGCAATAACAATATCCTTGGAATATTTCAATTCCAAATGTGTAATATCCTAACTACAACATATGATGTAATTTGGTATCTCAAAGGATTAATCAATCATCATAGAGATGTGCTCAATTTCACATATTACACATGATATAGGTCCTACTAACCATATAAGATGCAAACTATATAAATCATGCTTGATACTTTAAGCTACTACTAACTCACTCTACAACCCCTAAGTGAGTCAAGTATCCAAGCAATGAAGGTTTGAGAGGATACTTTAAGCTACTATTAACTCACTCTACAACCCCACATAGTCAAGTAATGATAAAAAGAATGAGCAATAGGGCGTGTGCAAGGACGAAAACGTACCTTAACTGCAAAGTGCATCCCAAGTCTTCTAAGGACCAATGCAACACCTAAACTTGACTAAAGTGAGTACTAAGTCTTCAAGGACTAGTATCACTTACACCAATCTTGATGTCATCATCCTAAGATGTTGAAAATCAAAGGAGATGAGTCTTCTACAAGTGCAAGTAACTCAATCCATAATCAAGTTAATGATTAGTCTTCATGAGTACCTACACAAAGAAAGATACAAACTAGTAGATACATTTCAAGAGTAGATCTAAAATGTATATGAAATACTAAACAAGATATGATGCTAGATTACCAATTAACAGGTCTATTTTTATAGAAAAATTGCTTTGACCAAAGAGAAACTTTAGTAAAACGAACCCTTCTAATTTGAGGAGACAATGGATCGATCCAAGTTTTAAAGCATAATATACTTCAAAGATATTGAGTCACCATCGCTCTGATACCAATTGTAGAAACAGTAAGGGGGGGGGGGGGGTTGAACAGTTTCTCTCGGTTGTGGTCCTAATTAAATTTCTTTCAATTAGGTTTGTCCTAAAATTACCTTTTACTTGAAAGCTAGTTTCATAGTTCTTAGGTTCAATTCTAATGCATTAACAATATCTATTGACAATGAAATGCAAAGCAATAATGAAAACATAAGTAAAGAGTATAGAAAGAAGCAACCTAAGGAATGAAACCAAGATATATAGTGGTCCGGCAACGAAGCTCTATCCTCGTTCCTACTCCACTCCTCGAGTACACCTTACTCGAGATTTCCACTATATCCACAAGCTCCCTTCTTAGCGGAGAAAACCTTACAACGTTGCTTACATTATTTCCAACACTAAGCTAAATGTCGAGACCTAATCTTAGCTAGGACCAATCTACACACGCCGCCTACTTCACCATTTTCTGACAGAAGACTAGATGTCGAGTTCTAATCAAAAGCTAGAACCAATCTTCATCGCCCATCTTCTTTTTTGACACAAGGCTAGATGTCGAGTTCTAATTCAAAGCTAGAACCAATCTTCACAACTCTTCACTTTCAAGTTTAGTGAGAACTCACAAGACACATACACAAATCACGTTATAGTTTAGTGAGAACTAACACACAAGAATTAAAACTCAATAAAACATATCCAAGTACACACATGTAACTTGGATCCACACAAGACAAATCCAAGTATACACATATACAATGGATTTACACAAGACTAATCCAAGTATTCACTAATACATTGGATCAACACAACACTAATCCAAGTATACACAAATACATTGGATCTACACAAGACATAAATAAAAATGATGAACATGACTAGATCTAAGGTAGGATGATCTTCATTAAGGCTTCATCTTTAATCTGTGAGTGATCTTCTCTTTGGACAAGTAAAGAAGAGGATCAAGAGGATAATCATAAGTAAACATACTTAACACATTAAGTGATCATTTACTAATGATTAGGATATAGAAAAAGAGAAAGGAGATAGAAAGAATGTCCAAAAAGGTTCGTGGAAAATGGAGATTTGATCCACTATTTATAGAAGATAAAAACCAATGGATATCTGCCTACGGTTCCTTAATTTTCACTGCGGTTCCTTATTGATAGAGAACCGCAGGCCTATTTGAGGAACCGCGGGTCGTAGACTCCGCTCCTTTTTCTCCTTTAGTGGGGAAGTATTATCTGAGGTAAGTTTTACCTTCAAAGGATATTCCTATGGCATTTGGAATATGCCATATTCAAATTTACATTTTCCATTTTAATAAAACATTTTCTTAAAAATAAAGTTTATTAAAATCTTTTGTCACATTTGAGAAAATATTAGTTTTAAGGCTAATCACTTTCTATGATCACTAAACATGATTAAGATATGTTTGTGTAAGACTTAAATGATTATTACCTTGATGATAGTGTTTGTTGAATAATTCGTCTTACGATTGTCTTTGATGATAAATGTCTTTATACTTTTTCGTGATCAAAACTAAGAAATATTAGTTAACACTAATAATGTTTTTAGGCATCACTTGCATTAGCAAAACATGTGTTAAAGATGAGGATAGTTGAGAAATCGAGGGTGTTAAGAAATAAATGTTGAAACGATATATGGTTAGAAGTACTTGCACAATTTATATTATATATTACAAGTTACATGTTTTTATTAAAACATAAGAAACTTTAAAGCTTAAATATCGTCATATTTTCCCTAACATATACTTTATAAGAGAGTAATAATCAGCTTTTCAAGAATCAAAAAAGGTCTCCTAACCATATTATTGATTACATCAAATCTACGGTTCAGCTCAAGCTTCTTACGTGTCTATTCAAGAAGACAAACATTATAAAGGCTTTTGTGCATCTTTGGAAGTCACCTGATTCACTTATCATTTCCTCCCCCTATTGGATGCCTACGTGACTAGTTGGTTGAAGGATTATTCTTTGTTTCTCTTAGTTGTAGGGTTCGAGATTAGAGTGTCGATTGAAATTTGTACTTTATTTCCTTCTCAAAGGTTTTTCCAATTAGGTTCCGTGGGAAGGATTTATAAGGAGGTGATACCAGTTGTCTTACTATACTCCTTATAAGTAGCTATGGAGCAGCTCTAGGGATATTTTATTGATTCAATGGTTTTTCCTATTTATGTTATTGTTGATGAATTTAGCTAGTAGGTCGTCTTAAAGCATGTCACATACGGCTTTGGGGTTGTGCAATTGGTTGCTTGTGGTTAATATGGTATTTTAGCCACATTCCATTGCTCTTAAGGTTCTTTTGGTGTGATAATTAGCATATTCTAACAGGGTATTCCCTTTACCACAAAAAGAGGCTTTGGTAGATCGAGATGTTATTTTATTAAAGAATAATGTATTTAATGAAAACTTCTTAAAGTTTGTGCATATTTAAAATTGACATTTATTTTTTGACTACCTAAAAGAGTATTACGGTAATAAAGTGAGCCAATCCATAATGTGTTACCTTTTATGTTTCACCCCTAATAGTAATAAATAAAATGAATCAAGTCTTCTTCCCAACCACATTATTCTTTTATCATCTTGTTTATCGCATTTTTCTTCTAGAGTTTCATTCATAGAGGCGCATCCTTCGAATGCTCAATCCTGAGACGATCAATCCGGTGAGCGAGATCATTTTATTTGATTGTTATTTATTGCTTTTGGTTATGTTAAACAAACTATTCTTCAAATATAATGATTTCCTATTAAATAAAATTGTGATGGTTGTATTCATGCTTTTTAATCACTTGTTAATGCCATATCAATGCCTTATCATAAACATGCATAGATGTCTCCTTAAGGAAAAACATCAAGATTGAAGAACTGATTGCATCTAAACACCCAACCTTTGAAATCATCACCACACAACTTAGGAAACTTGATTTTGATCCTACCATATTATGTGTTGCATGTATTGCATCTGCCTCCTTCTCCTTTGTTACTTGTTCCTTCACCATTCTTCAACCTTTATATCTTAGTGTTAGCATCGAACTACATTATTCCTTATGTTCACCATGACTCAAAAGTTTGTTAGCCAGTTGTAACAACTTTTGGCGCGTAATTTTGTATGTAATATTTTCAATTAACTTATGTGTTACTAGTAATCACTCTCTATGCTTCGTTTGAGCAATTCACTACTAACTAATCCATTCTTGGCCACCTCAGATCAAGTAAAACACATCATTAGTTAGAAATCAGAGGATTTGATCCTATTGGTGTTGCTCACGTGATCGGGATGCATATCTGACACGTGGTCATTTTTTACAGAATTAACACACTAATAATTACACTATAAGTGTAACAGTTTAATTCAGATCATCGGAGAATAACAAAATAGATCGACAACCTAACAACCTTGTCGGATTTCTAACAAACTCTAATGAACACTACTGGAAGCTGTTACGATGGAAAAAAGTGTTCTGATACCAATTATGATGAGCTAATAAGCCTGAAAACACCTTAACAATGGCAATAATAGCAATTAGGAATTAGTTAGTAGAAACATGATTCGAAACTGACTTATTATTAGAAATTATGAAGGTTTGATTACAATTAGAAGTTATAGAGAGAAATTGAATACATAACACATAAATGAAATGAAAATGAAAATAGGGAATGGTATTTATAGGTGAAGACGATGGGTAGCAGCTTTGGATGGGAAGTAACAAACTTGGTTTGAAAGTTGACACTTCTAGTCCCTCAGCTTAGCAAGTCTTACATAAGTGGTCCATTGACTTAATTGAATTATAACAATCCTTCCTTCTTCAAACAATGCTTTTCCTGGAGAATTTTCTTCAAACTGCGATATATTAGAGTCGATCATCATAGTATTCCTAAGTTTCATCCTCATCACTATGGTTAGACCATTTGACCCATGTATACTACGCGGCTTTGTTGTTCACTTTAGCTAGCTTCCTATCTAGAATTGCAATAGGCTCAAATGAGATTGTACCTTCAAGACCATAATGATTCAGGTTTCCAATCTTGTGAGAACTTCCTTTCCACAACTTTAGTTGAGCAATAAGGAACTCTAGATGAACTTGAATGTTTGGTAGAAGTTCTAATTTGTAAGCCACTACACTAATCTTCTCTAATATTGTAAATGGTCCGTAATACTTTGACGAGAGCTTATGTGTGTGTTACTTTATTAGTGTAACTTGCCTGCGGGGTTGCAACTTCAAATACACCCATATTCTAACTTCTAACTCTCTATCACTTCTATTCTTATTCGCTTGATTCCATGCTTTTTCTTGAGCCCTTTGCAAATGAAACTTAACCACCTGCAAAGACTCTATCGTTGCTTGCATAGTCTTATCAATTGATTCCACAAAACTATCACCACTCGTATAACGAATCTACAAGGGGTTGTTTGGCCATAGGTTTCCTCATAAGGTGTAGTATTAATGGTTGAATGGAAGTTAGTGTTGTACTAAAACATAGCTTTTGGGAACCACACAAACCACTCCTTATCCGTCTCACCAATGATGCACCTTAGAAAACATACCAAGCATTTATTCAAAATCTAAGTTTGTGCATTTATTTGTAGTATTCTTGTCATGTAATCTTGATTTTAAGTATTTATACTTAATCAATTCATTTATTAAACCTAGTAATACTAAGGAAACCTTTGAGTTTTTTTAGGTGGTTTCGGATAGACCAGTCTTGAAGAGCTTTGACCTCTAAGAGATCAGTAACAAATCCTTTATCTTAAATGATATGCCCCAAGTACTCCACACCATAGGAAGCAAACACACACTTGCTTTTCTGGAAAATAGGAAGTTAGACTACAAGACCCATTGCAATTCCCTCAAATGTGATTCCAAGCTAGGACTATATATGAGTATGTCATCCAAGAACATCATCATAAACTTCCTCAATAACTCCTTTAACACTAAATTAATAAGAAACTGATATGTGGAGGGGCATTAGGGAACCCAAATGGCATAATAAGGAACTAATAATGCCCTTTATGTGTTCAAAATGTTGTCTTGTAAATGCAAGCCTCATTCATCCTTATTTGATGATACCGTGACCTTAGATCCAGCTTTGTTAAAAACTTGGAACCGCTAAGATAATCAAAACTCTTCCACCACTATAATTAGGAATTTGTCTTTGACAATAGACTTGTTCATCTTTATATAGTCAATGCACATTCTCTAAGTATCATCCTTCTTTTTCACCATGAAATCGCGAAAGGAAAAAGGACATTGAGTGTTCCTTATTATAGCTAACTCAAGTAGTTCCCTGACCATCAGCTCTACTACATCATTTTTTCTTGGTGGATGCTTATATGTCCTGATGTTAACTGGAGGAGTGTTTGGCATAAATGGAATACTGTGATCATGTGACCTCTTTGGTGGCAGATACTTTGGCATCTCAAACACAAGTCAAACTCATCTAATACTTTTGCACATGGTTAGATATCTCATTATTAATCTTCATATTCATAATTTTAGAAAACTAAACACACAATGACATCAAGACAACTCAGCATTGTGTTCAGAACACACTAAGTCAATGTGATTCTTCCCTTTAGGCTTACCATGCATCCAATAGACTGTAGTTTGTTGAGTGTCTCTTGAGACCACATTTTTGGCCATGTAAGGGTACTCCATCACTAAATTCTTGAAGTCACACCCTCCTAGTGGTAATATTATAACATTAGTGGTATAACTTGTAGAAACTAGAAGGGGGGTTAATAGTTTCTCTTCGGTTTATGTCCTAATTAAAATTCCTTTCAATTAGGTTTGTTTCAAAACTATCTTTTACTTAAAAGCTAGTTGCATAATGATTAGGTTCAATTCTAATGCATTAACAATGACAAATAGTAGATGTGAATGGTGTGATAATAAGAGTAAGTAAATAGTAAGGAAAGAGACGACCTAATAGGAAGCCACCAAGATTTATAGTGGTTCGGCAACAAAGCTCTATCTTCGTTCCTATTCCACTCCTCAAGTATACCTTACTCGAGATCTCCACTATATCCACAAGCTCCCTTCTTGGCGGAGAAAACCTTACAACGTCGCTTACATTATTTCTGACACTAAGCTAAATGTCAAGACCTAATCTTAGCTAGGACTAATCTACACAATGTCGCCCACTTCACCATTTTACGACACAAGGCTAGATGCCGAGTTCTAATCGAAATATAGAACCAATCTTCACAACGTTGCCTACTTCACCATTTTACGACACAAGGCTAGATGTCGAGTTCTAATCGAAAGGTAGAACCAATCTTCACGACTCTTCACTTTGAAGCTAAGTGAGAACTTCACAAGACACAACTACACATCACTTTATAGTTTAGTGAGAACTCGCAAGACACAACCACATCACTTTATAGTTTAGTGAGAACTCACAACTCACAACTATTACAACTCAATAAAACACATATCCAAGTATACACATGTAACTTGGATCTACACAACACAAATCCAAGTATACACATATACAATGGATTTACACAAGACTAGATCCATGTATTCACAATTACATTGGATCTACACAAGACTCAAATAAAACAATTTATGAATATGACTAGATCTTTAGGAGAGTATGATCTTCGTCAAGGCTTCATCTTTAATCACATCACAAGTTTGTGAGTTATCTTCTCTTTGGACAAGGTAAAGAAGGAGATCAAGGGATAATCATAAGTAAACATACTTTACATATTAAGTGATCATTTACAAATGATTAGGAATTAGAAAGGAGAAGGATAGCAGAAAGAGTGTCCAAAAAAGCTTGTGGAAAATGCAGATTTGATCCACTATTTATAGGAGACAAAGGCCAATGGCTCTCTGAGCGCGGTTCCTTAATTGTCCTGCCGTTCCTTATCACTAAGGAACCGCATAGGTATTTAAGGATCCGTGTTCATAGACTCCGTTCCCTTTTGTCTTTTAGTGGGGGAGTAATATATGAGTTAAGTTTTTACCTTCAAAGGATATTCCTATGGCATTTGGAATATGCCATATTCAAATTTATATTTTCCATTTTAATAAAACATTTTCTTAAAAAGAATTTTTATTAAAAAATCTTTTGTCACATTTGACAAAATGTAAGTTTAGGATTAATCACTTTTATGATCACTAATCATGATTAAGATATGTTAGTGCAATACTTAAATGATTATTACCTTGATGATAGTGTTTGTTAAATAATTCGTCTTATGATTATATTTGGCGATAAATGTCTTTTAAATTTGTCGTGATCAAAACTAAGAAAGATTAGTTAACACTAATAATGTTTTAGCCATTACTTTGCATTAACATAACTAATGCCTAAAAATTGCTATGAAAAGTCCTTACAATCATATAGACTCTTCATGACACTCCCATTGGCTACTAAGCCATCTAATGGAAACACCTTATGCAACATGCACCCCTAACTTCTTAGCAGTTTGCAAATCTAAAAAGTTATTTGTCTACCACAATCAATCAATGTATGCACCACATTTTTTCCCACATAACCTATAAATATCATTGTTCTATATGTATTCTCACCAAACAAGGGATTGAGATAGATTATAGGGTTTTCATCAATCAAACTAGTAGAGTAAGTGTTCATAAAACCCTCCTCTAACAAGTCTAAAGTATCACTTCCTTCCAACTCCTCAGTGTTTCCTACCACCCTCTAAGGATTATAGTTGACCATTTAACTTGTGGCCTGATGAATTTTCTTATCACAATAGAATCATAAGTGAATGACACTCTTTTCCTCTAACTCCTTTTGAGTTAAGTGTTTCCAAAAGGGTGTTTGGTTCGGCCTATAACTAGTACCGGTATTAACATTGTCATAGTTATTTTGCTTAGCTACATAACCACTTCCTTAGGCATATTAGGAGTAACTAGATTAGCTTTAGGAGTAGGTAAAACACAAGCATACTTAGCTTTACTGATGTAATTAATATTCTCTTGCATTTTTACCAAGCAAGCATCTGTCAATTAGTGATCTTCAACATCCTTACTAGAATACTAGTCTGTTTTTTCAAAAATGAACAAACTCACTACATAACCTTCAAGAAGCTCAAGTCTATTCAACATAACTTCAAACTGTTCCTGATAAGCTAGTATAGTTTCACCCTGCTTCAAATTTTTTAGCTCAACCATGAAACCTTTAATCACTACTTCAAATCTATATAAAGCTTCATGTTCATGCAACTCCCAAGGTACCTCATCATTATACTTTTTCATCACTTGTGATGTCAAATCAATGCCTTATTATAAACATGAATAGATATCAATCCAACCTAAACCTCTTGAGGCACAACATCAAGCTTTCTGAACTACGCATCTATACACCTACCTTTTGGCATCATCACCTTAAAACATAGAGAAACTCAATTTTGATTGACGTACTATCAGGTGTGTTGCATGTGTGGCCTCATCTCACTCTTATGTTATTTGTTCCTTCACCATTCTTCAACCTTTCTAGGGATGAGCTCGGTACCGGTCCCGTCCCGAACCCGTCCCGAATTAGTGGTACCGATTATTTCCCGAGCATAAATTTATGGTACCGGTACCGTACCGAACGGGATTCGGGTATCGGTACCGGTACGGGAATCGGTACCGGTACCGGGAAATCGGGATTTTCCCGTTCTTTTTCGGGAATTTCCCGATTTGGTACCGGTCCCGTCCCGAATTAGTGGTCCCGAATTTTTTTTCACCTTATTTCGTAGTCCCGGTACCGTACCGAACGGGATTCGGGTATCGGGAATCGGTACGGTTCCGGGAACGGTTCGGGTTCAATTCGGGATTCGGGTCCAAATGCTCATCCCTAAACCTTTCTATCTCAGTGTTAGCAACTAATTGTTGTACCATCACTTATGCAACATCTGCTTGTAATGATTCAAGTGTTGGTGGTGGATGCGGTGGTGTGGTCATCACAATATTCCTTGTTTTCACCATGACTCAAAAGTTTCTTAGGCAGTTCTACAATTTTAACAACTTTTGGCGCACAATTTTGTATGTACTATTTCTAGTTAACTTGTGTGTTGCTAGTAATCATTCTCTACCTTTTGTTCGAGCAATTCACTAACAACTAATTAGTTCTTGGTTACCTTAGATCAAGCGAACTGACCATTAGTGTGAAAGCAGAGGATTTGATCCTAATCGTGATGTTCACGTCATCGCGATGCATATCTGACACGTGAGCATTTTTCTGACGGAATATCACACACTAATGATTAGACTGTTAGTGTAACAGTCTAATTCAGATCACCGGAGAATAACATAATTGACCGGAAACCTAACAAACTTGTTGGATTTCTAACAAACTCTAACGAACACTACTGAAAGCAGTTTTGATGCCGGAAAGTGCTCTGATACCAATTTTGATGAGTTTAGAAGCTAATAAGACTGAAAACACCTTCACAATGGCAATAAGTGCAATTAGGGATCAATGAGTAGAAACATGATTCAAAAATGACTTATTATTATGAATGATGACGTTTGGTTACAAATTCAAGTTAAACAGAGAAATTGAGTACAAAACACATAGATGAAATGAAAATGAATGCAGGTATTAGTATTTATATATGAAGACGATTGGTAGCAACTTTGGGCGAGAAGTAAAAACTTGGTTTGAAAGTTGACACTTCTAGTCCCTCAGCTTAGGAAGTCTTGCATAAGTGGTCTATTGACATAGTTGACTTATAACAAGTATGAAAAGTACTCATTGGAGTGCTAAAAACTTAAGTGATAAAAGGGTCATAACTTATAATAACTTACTTAAAGTTATGAGCTATCAAGAGTGAGTCAAGGTTATTATGTTTGAATCGGGAAATAAGTTATGATGCGTTGTAAAATGGTAACATAGCTTCTGATAATTTCATTATGGTGGTGTAAATTTTATCAGTGGTTGTAGTATTTATGGATAGTGATTGGTGTTTGAGGTGGGACCCACAAAGTGTCAGGTGGCAAGAACAATAGGTTATAAACCGGTTATTCACCTGGGGAGTAACATGGGGTTATATTTTTTAAGATTGAGTAACTCAAATAATAACCAGTGTAACGTTTTAAACTTTAGTAACTTAAGTGAATATTATTATAAACTTTAGTAACATATTTATCTGTTAACCTTTTAAACTTTTTATAGAGATAAAACTATGACTTATTCATGAATGAAGACTTAGTATCGAGGAAGATATTATAATAATATCTTTTCATTTTCTTTTATAACGAGTTTTTTTTAGTCAATGAAATAAAAACATGGCGGCAAAGAATAAAAAAAGATATGACATGCCGAACTTAACATTCATTCAGAATGTCAAGTAATTTCCATCATATTTCCATGGTTTTTTTTTAAGCATATTTGTGAATCACCAAATGGCATAGATATACTTGTCTTTAACCTGTCTGTTATTTCTAGCAGGTTAGTTTGTGACAAGTGCTTAATGTTTTGGTTTTGGTGAAACTCGTGTCTTATTTTAAGATGTAAGTTTGTGTTCATGTCTCCTTTAGACTTTTTGTTTTGTTTGCTAAAATCCATAATATGTAGATAAACTCTGCTGTCTCACTTTAATTTTATATTTAGAAGTCATAGCTTTTTTTCCAAAATTATGGCATTTTGCAGGTCAAGAATCGACCGCAGTTATATAAGCAAGTTACCAGATGAAGTTTTAGGAAAAATCCTTTCAATTTACCCTTTGGATTCTGGATCAAAAAGTGTAGCTGTTCTTACAGGTTTATGGAACAGACCTTGTACCATAATTAAGCATGAAGGAAAGACATCTATAAATGACTTCGAATATGTAGTTATCAAATTTCTTGTTAATTTTGATAAGAATGATCCTCTAAGAATGCCAAGAAGGCTTGAATACCATTTTAATCAAGGGTTGATCCTCAAAGCGAGAATCGGGTTAAACAATAACCTGCATCTTGATTTTTCCCAAGGAAATCAAGATTTTTCGGATAAGTGTTGGTGGAATGTTGGGGTGAATTCCAAAGGAGGTTCCTTATTTAACTTTTCTTTCGAGACCCTAAAATTAACTTCGGTTAATTCTTCAAATTGTGCTTTTGTTGCATCTTTGATGAGTAAGTTTCAAAATGTGAAGAGCTTGATCATTGAGAAGTCTAATGGTGTGGTATTAGGAGTCGATTCTCTTACTAAGCTACTGAATCTAACTATTCAAGATTGCGATCTTGACTCTCTGTTTGTGGATGCTGAGGAGCTCAAATCTCTTCGATATAGCGGGTCATTAAGCCGGTTTAGGTTCTTTAAAGTGATGAATCTGGAAGATGTAATGTTTGATTTCAATTTAGGTCCGAGTTCCTACGGTGGGAAGGAAAGGTTTGATTATGCAGGCATAAGATCTATTGCAGATGTCAGAGTACTCACAGTTCATGGATGGATGTATACGGTAATACAAATTTTCCATAGCTATCTATCTGTCAATCTTTCGCTAATACCTAACTATTATTTTTCTAAATATATCACTGAACTGTGTCATTGTGCTCATCCCAACGCATGATGTAGGAACCTGGATATCTACAAAAATGATAGTTCAGTGAGATGCGTTAAAAATTACTACAGTACAATTCATTTACGGATCTTATACTGCAAAGTAAGAGTATATATGTTACCCAGATTAGCAACAAACTGATAGGTGTTTGCATACCACACAATTGACCCTTTTCAGTATCCTAGCAACATAGTTAATTCTTGCCTTTTTTCTTGTAGGGAATTTTTGAACCATTGCTGAGTTTTACGAAACGTTTCAGATTAAGCAAACTTGAAGACTTGTGGTGGATTGATAGTTATATGGATGATGGTCATGCTGATACCATCAAATCATTATTCTGTTTCTTGAAGTTGTGCCCTTCCCTCAAGAGGTTGTTCATAACGGTAAGTTCCATTTTCTGTTTCTCTAATTTTTGAATATTTTTTCCATAGATGGTTCTTGGTTAATGGGTACCTTTACATAAATAGTAACCCATAATGACTTGCAGATTGACCCTCGACGCATCTCATCCCGAAATCCACCTGAGAGTTACCTTGAAAGCTCCAAATTCGGTCGAAGAGGGAAATTGGACAAGCTCAAAATAGTAAGACTGGAAGGGACTTTAAGTGAAGAAGTTATTCTCTCGTTCAAGAAGTGTTTGTTGATGTTTTTTCGTACTAACCCTTATATTATAGAAGTGAGACCTGGAATGCATTCCAGGCGGCTGATAACCATGGAAGTGGAATCAAATAATCCTTCAAAGTTTTCTTACAAGTTTTTGGATGAAGCTGAAGATAACATACGTTTGTGTTTGAAGCATCCTCATATGCCATAGCATGTATCTTTTGCTTGTTCTTTTTTATATTTCGTCTGCAATAAATTAGTCGGTCAATGTGTCGGAAACCATGATTACCCAAAAAACAATGGATTGTGTAATCTGAGGGTTGAAGTTACTGATACATTTCTTATTGTTCAATGATAATGCAAGTAACCTAAGGATTGAACTTATGAGCTATATGTTTTTATTTTAAGAAAATTTATCGCACTAACACATTCCATTTATGATTTTTTAGCTATAGCCAACATGCATTTTGGATAATTTTGCTAGAGTTAAATCAAGGTCATTCCTATGAGGCTATGACTGATACATGATTCATCAATATGGTAACAGTAAAACCAAACAACCAAATGGCTTGTGTTCCAATGGTACCAATGTGCGAGAATGTTCCCAACCAAATAGTTGTGGATTCGCGTCATTCTTTGATTTGTGAAATTGATTTGTTGAGTATATATTGTGAGGTACTTAATTGCCTCTAAAAAGGTAAAACCAAACATGTTTGATGACATTAGTTTTTATCTCATTTTTTAAACCAATTAAATTAACAGATTGACCCATGGACCTATTCGAGGCGAAAGCCCTTTCCTGGTGACAATCAAAGATCCAACACGACCCAAAAATGGCGATTGCGGAAGCTCAAATTGGTGAAACTTGAAGATTTTTGCGAACAAAGAAGATGCCATATTCTTTAAGGAGCATTTTATTGAAGTTTTCGTGAACCTCAAGTTTTAGTTGTAAGGCAGGGAATGTTCAGCGTATTGGCGAAGAATCCAAAATAGTCAGGCGATTTGTAAAGCAACAAAATCATGTTTGTGGAAGAAATTGAAGATAAAATACAAACTGCGAAACAGTGACACGAAAACATGATTAATGAAGATCATACTTAAATAGCAAAACCAAACAAGACCATCTTATTTAATCCCCTAAAGACAATTTATAAACCTTAGCCTAATTTGCAAAAATGGCAAGATTAATTCATCTACTGTTCTTTTCCCAAAATCAAAAACTAAACTCGAAAACAAAATGATCAATAATCCGTCACTGGGAGTTGCTCATGATCGTCTATGAAGATGTTATCATAGATAAGGGCTGCAATGGCAGCACCAAGGAACGGACCAACCCAGTAGACCCAATGATGCTTCCACATCCCACTAACGACCGCTGGACCAAAACAGACTGCTGGGTTCATTGATGCACCAGTAAACGCACCACCAACTAAAATGTTTGCACCTACAATCAGACCAATCGCCAACGGTGCAATAATTCCTATATTTCCTTTCTTTGGATCCACTGCAGTGGCGTACACTGTGTAGACTAGGCCAAATGTCATCACGATTTCAAAAACAAGTGCATTACCAATTGTAACATCCGATGATAAGCCAAAAGCTGCCGTTTCCTACAGATATATTTAATTATCAACTGTCAGAAAAGAATAATAAAAGTACATGTCTTTAAACATCATTTTGGCAGTGCTACGATGTTACCATTCCGCCTGTGGCGTATTGGAGAAGCAAACACGCGACAACAGATCCAAGTAACTGACCGACCCAATAAACAATGGCACTAAGTAACGAGATATTGCCACCAATGAATGAGGCAAATGTGACAGCTGGGTTTACGTGACCACCTGAAACGTTAGCACCAACCGAAACCGCCACAAATAGGGCGAAAGCATGGGATAATGAAGCTGCAATTAGTCCTGATGGAGTGCCAGGTGCATCATACGTCATCTTACCTGATCCAAAAACAAGTTTTACCTCATATGTGTCATTTACAAAACCTTTAAATACACTTTTTTTTATTAAAAGTTAAACATATATAGGATCAAATTAGTTTTATAAAATAACGCGATATTTGAAAGCCAGTTCTATAAAATCACACAATAAGAAGGGAGCATTACTGTAAGCCATGGCAGATCCTGAACCGGCGAATACGAAAATGAGGGTCGAAATGAACTCTGATAGACCGGCTTTGAGCGTATCGGGGTGGCTCGCCTCCCCTGGAGTTCCAATAGTAATTCTGTATATAGGCATGTTGTTATGGGTATAATTTAGTCTCAGAAATTTGATCAGTTCTACTAGCTGAGTGACTTTGGGGGTATTTAATGTTAATGAGTATTACAGGTTACTAAATAACAGAAATAAGCCAATTTGAACCGGTATTACAGGTTACTAAAAAGTGGCTAAATGGTTTCAAGTGAAGACAAGTGTGTGGTTATTACTTATTAGTGAAATTTTAGTAATATTTACCTTCATGATTTTACCTGTTAATTAGATTCATGAATCAAATTATTGACACTTGATTCTATAGAGAAAACTGAAGTTAATTTTTTTTTTTTTACAGATCATATAACATTACTGTATAAAAATGAAATAAAAACACAAGAATAATATTATATCACTCATTTAACCTCAAGATATAAAATCTTTCTAATTTACACATGAAGCAACATTATCACTTATTTATAAACACAATGTGCTTCCATCTAAAACAGTACATAAACAACTATCAAAAGTCTCTCATTCCCGCCGTGGAGATGCTAGCATGCCTGAAACGAAGAAAAAAAAAACTAGTGTTTCCTGCGGCGCTTGCTGCTGTGATCACTTTCACTACTCTCACTGGAACTTGACGAATCCCCTGAACTAGATGACTCTGAAGCAGGTTTTTCTTGCATGATAAGACGAGGCATGTTCTTCAAGTATTCTCTTAAGTTCTCTGTAATCCCACCGAGCCCAATAGATGTGAAAAAGTTAATTGAAAATCGTGTGTTCTTTGGGTTGTCGCGGGGGAAAATAGACTCAAAATCTGCTTGCATCTTTGGATCACTAAGACGCTCGTTCAAGCCACGAATGCCCATTTGTTCAGACAAGTCCTGGAAAAGAATCTTGATAAATATTCGGGAAGATGAAGTTGTGTCCTCCTCAGTCAACCGAATATAAGCCAAAACATGCGGCAAGGCATCGGGCTCAAGTAGATGTGCAAAAAACTTGGCCACGTTCCTCAGCTTATTCGTCTCAAGTCTGTGGATCATTGAATATTGCTGAACAAAGCACTTCTCAGAGTTTTGTTGGTGAACTTTGTTGATCGTGCAAAACCTTTGCCCCAAAGACCATAGTAACCGACGATAAGTTTTTTCCTGGCTGCAACACTCCAGAAGCATAATACACAGTTCCATCTCTTGTCCTGGCTGGAGTTTAATTTTCAATAGCTTGTGATCGGCCTCTTCAAAATCAACACTAGACATAATTGTCAAGTATATAGCTCTCCGTAGATTCGCAAGATCTGTATCTGTTTCATCTCTGATCCTCAATTGCTCTTGTTCTGAAGATTCATCCTCGTCGTCATCATATTCATCAGATTCCTCTCTATTCTCCTCTTCTTCTGCTTCGGATTCATCACCGAGCAATCTTTTCTTCAACTCTTCATAGCGCTTTTCGTTTTCAGTGAATTCAGGATCCAACTTGAAAATATCTAATGCAATCTCAGGATCAATCTTATCAAGAAGAGAGACTTGATGAGTTATTTGATCTTCAGACTCAACAAGGTCCAGCTCTGGACGAACAGCTGGATGGCCCCGGAAATTGGCCTTTCTTAATGCAAATAGACCTTCGACTAAATATTGAACCCTTTTGTCTATCTCTCCCTCGTGAAGAATTCCGCGAAAACGCTCAAAGATAGCAAGCAAACCTTTGGGAGATACATCCAGAAGTATCGACCCACATTCTGTAACGAAACCAACAGCAACCTCCACACTATCATCAGTCGGGTTTTCTAATAGAGTTGTGAGTAGTTCAAGAGCAATAAGCTCATCAACTACCTGCTGGTTTACCAGATGGGCAATAAACTTAACAGCGGCAAGCAATTGATGCTTGTCGTTTCACTTATATGCCCTTTGAAGCTGTAAAATAACTCTTCTCAGCAGCAGGTTTCCGACTTGAGGAAATTTGGGTTTACAACGGCAACTAGTACCGACTCGTTTATTGGCCTTTTTAGATTATTGTTTGGTTATCCGTTTGCAAAGAGGCGGTTTCGGTGATTTAGTATTTGACTTATGAATTTTTTATTCTTTTTTTGTTTATTTAGGAAATATGCCGCTACGATTGCTATGATGACCGCTATGGTTCTAGACACCATGATGATGACCGCTATGGTTCTAGACACCATAATGATGACCGCTATGGTTCTAGACACCACGATTAATGCTGTAGTACTACACGTCTCTATTTTGGCCATGATGATCGTTTTATGGATGTCGTATTTTGTTATATCTTTAAAAACGCGACAAACAACTTAAACAGACAAGACTGTACAATCAAGCAACATATAACGAGACCGCAAAACAAACATGTTAATGAATAAAGCAATTACTACAAAACAGACTAAAATGCCAAAAAGCGAATCGAAAGAAAAAGTTGTAAGCCTCTTTATATACATAAGGGTTACAATAAATACCTTTACTTCCTCCTTTTTAGCCTTAAGAACTTTCACTGAAGTAAAAAAAATCATATACAAATCTACAAAAGGGTCAAGACAGTAACTGGAAAAAACAAATATAAAAAAATGGAAGAAAGGGGCACACTAACTACTACTACAATCAACAAAACAATATATCATGAAGGCATAGGATTAATACTTTTGCCTCCAAAAGAATATGCAATCTAACAACCCTATTTCTCACCTCATAAACCCCGATGTGCCCCACTACATCCACCACGCCGAAAACCGCTCATATTTGGCAAAATAGCTAAAGAAGCCTATGTTGACGGATACCCTTTCCAAAATGAGGTTGCATTAACCTGACATACAAACCATTCTTCGACATTAACGAATCATGGGCACCCTCCTCGACAATCCGACCTCCGTTAAGAACAACAATATTATCAACATGTCTCATCATTGCAGCTCTATGGGCTATAAGAACTGTTGTTTTGTTTCCCATGATCAATGTATCCAGAGCCTCCTGAACCACCCGACTTGACTCGGACTCGATTGCTGAACTCGCCTCGTCTAATAGCAAAATTGGTGCATTTTTTAACACAACCCTAGCTATAGCAATCCGCTGTTTCTGGCCCGGGGTTAAGTCCACACCCCTCATTCCCACATGGGTATCATAACCATGAGGCAAGTTGCTGATAAAATGGTGAGCATTTGCTATTCTCGCAGCCTCTTTGATTTCAGCTTCACTTGCATTATGTCTTGCGTAAATTATATTTTCTCGTATGGTTGTTGAAAAGATGATGGGTTCTTGTTGAACAACACCAAGGTGATTCCTTAACCATCTCAAATTGAACTGCTTTAAATCCCGACCATCTAGATTCACCTGGCCAGCAACCGGATCATAAAACCGCTCAATCAACGAGATAATCGTGCTTTTCCCAGATCCGGAAACGCCCACGACAGCAACAGTTTGCCCTCCGGTGACTTTAAGATTGAAATTGCTCAATACCAAAATCTCAGGACGAGTCGGGTACGAAAAGTCAACATGTTTCAACTCGATACTTCCATAAACATTTGGAGGCTTCAAAGCAGTGGCATCATCAGGTTCAATCTTTGGGACTCGATCTATTATTTCAAAAACCGAAATCAGAGACTTACGTCTTTTGAGAATATATGGAGCTAAACCGAAAGGCTCCACGAGTGCAAAAGTAGCAAAAGAGAAGACCATGTACTCCTTAATAGCAGTCGGGAGATCCACATCTCCATTTTTGATAGAGAGCCCAGTGTACCAAAGAAGAACAGCATTGCAGGCAAAAAGAAGAAACTGTGATAATCCGAATGCAAAGCCGATTACCATACCATGCCAGAAGCTTTTTGTGAATATTTTACGTAGTTGCAATCTGTAAAGCTCCATTACTTTGTTACCAGCACAGAATGACACAACTGTGTATATATTTCTAACTGCATCTTCAAGAACCAGTGATGCTTTCCTATGCATTTCTTGTATCCCTTTCGAAAACCCAGCTAGCCATAGCTTCTGCAAAATTTAAATTGGTGTTGGATTTGAGATAACAAGATGGACAAAAAGAGAAAAAATATTCATAGAAATGCGGGTAAAAGAAGGTCCAGAAGTCTTTTATGACATAATCAATACCTCTTATACAATTATATTCATAACATAAAGTATTCTTAATGAAAAATAGAGTTCTTGTCATCAAACTTGACCGCACCCACTAGGTGCTTATAAAAGATTGAACGGAAATCAGGTCAACCCAGCCAACCCAACCTCATTTTCACCCGTACAAGGATTACACGGTTTGACCCGTTAGACAACCCACTACCCACCACACCTATCCATTTTGCAACCTCTAGCTAATATCTTGGAATGTTTCATTTCAATTGCAACAACAAACTTTTCATTCTTGCTACATCAATAACACAGAAATTTTACACATGGGAATAATACTTGTCATTCATTCAAGGTTGACGTTTAGAATGTTTCTACTTAAATGTGATGTAAGGTAATCCAAGTACTAGTTTCTTGATGCAAGGGTATTTTAGTATTTGTGTCATGTAGCATGACTAGAGGTGGCAAAATGGGCGGGTTGGGCGGGTTGGACGGGCACGGGTAGGGGGTAAAATGGGCGACAGGCTAAACAGGCAACGGGCGGCGGGCTAAACGGGCACGGGCTAAACAGGCACGGGCTAAACGGGCGCGGCTAAACAGGCGCGGGCTAAAACGGACTAAAAACATATAAAACGTAAAAATAAAAAAATAATAATACTTGTTTAAAATTGGAGAAAAAAAACATCAGATATAAAAGATCCACCGAGTGACCAATTTGGTGTTTTACATACGCCCATTGAGCCCATCTAATATCTTACATGTGACCATTGAGCCCATCAATAATATTGGATGGGTTAAAAGTGGCCCCCTACTTTTTGAAAAAAGGTTAAAAAAATGCCCAAAATTAGCAAAATGGGCAAGATTTGCCACCTCTAAGCATGACACAAAAATCTGCACAAAATTATTATCTGCAGTCTTTGAATGATAGAAGAAACAAAAATCTATACAACTGCACTTATAATATGTGACAGAAGTGTTCAGAAGAACCTTATAACAAGATAGAATGCAAAGCTATCGCACGATAACTGATGTGTTCATAATGGATGTATACCTGAGCAATGGCAGAAAGAGTAAGAATCGGAAGTGTGGCCAATGCCATTAGCGCTAACCGCCATTGTAAGATCATCCCTATTAAAAACGCCACAATGATAGCTGTAAAATCTTGTATGAATATCGAAAGTCGGTTGCTAAAAGCAGCTCTCACGAATGTTGCATCATTTGCTAACCGCATGGACAAGGTATCAGCACTGTTCTCTTCTTCATCAAACCATCCAACTTCATTGCGGAGCATTGCTGTTATAGAAAACAAAACAGTATCATTTGCACTGGAGGTGGCAAAAGTATAACACAGGAAAAGGAGAGTAGGTGTAACAGGTTGGGAAAGGTAAAACATTTTGTTGTCGTTGACCCAGAAAAAGCTTTCTATCCAAATATGTTTTTATGGATTACTAGTAAGAGTCTGTCTAGGAGTCTTATCCACTAGAACGCTCTAGATTCTAGAAGACTTTTGAGCTTGTTCTTTCTAAGCTAATATTATTGGTTTTCGTTTTTAACGTGTTAGAAAATAACATTACCCAAGTTGACCTATTCACAAGTAAATGGGTCAAACTCGTCACTTCTAATCTGCATTAAGCCATTTATTGATAAAAATAAAGGAAGAGAAAGTATTTGCTAGAGAAGGAAGTACTAACCAGAAAACATCATTCTCCTAACTCGCTCAGTCATTTTCTCCCCCATAATACCAAAGTAGAAGTGCTGCAAAAAATTTGCAATTACCGTAACAATACCCATGCCGAAAATGATCAAGCACCATTTATCCACTTCCTTTCGCATATGTTTGTTACTCTCATTTCTATAGTACTCGGTCACAATCAATGCAATCACATAAGCAAGAAGCGGGTTAAAAGAACCAAATATTGCAGCACCCGTGCTTCCCAGAACAGCATAAAGCCATTCAGCAAAGCTCAGCTCTATGAGCCTCCACATAGGTGGCTCTTTTCGTTTTTCCTTGACCACTTCGACCATGACTGGATCGTCACCAAACTGAGAATTAGGCCGACTAAAAGTTTGTGAATGTGAGCGCTCGTTATTCGGATCAGATGTTAAAAGTGGTGAAACAGGTGACTCGGGGTCCGTCCCGTGAGATGATTGTCTTTGAATAGAATGGACATCGATCTTAGGTAACTCGGGAAGTCTCATCTCGAAACTATCTTGCCGTTTTATTGATGGCTCTTTGTCTGCTCCGTCCACATGTGAACCATTTTCACCTGTTCTTTCTGGAGATCTCGGGTTTCTTGGAGATTCATGTGAGTTATAAGCAGAATCTGGAGACCTTGCTGCATGTAGGTTGGAAGCTCTCTGAAGTGACGGTGATTTGGCAAATTTCGGAGATGATGGTTCTTGCAAGCTGTGACTACCAGACGAATCTTTTTCAATTTGGAAAGTTGCAGTCTCATTGTAGCTTCTCACAGGCATCCTAAAAGGATAGGAAACAAAAATGACATATTTATAATCTACTAATCTTTAGAGATTGCATTTTGAAACGTGTTTACTTATGAATGGGGTAATTTGGTTTATGGTTTATCTCTAATGAGTCTAACAGGTACGTTGATATACAGGGTAAAAACATAATTTGATTAAACATGTCAAAAATCGTCCAAAGTTTATTTGTAATGCACACATAAATCACTTTCTTATTAAGAAAAACGAGACAAAAAGTGTTTCAAGTCAACCAAAACTACTTTGACTCGTAAAGAAAGTACCATTTCCCGTCACTTAACCCACCCGACCATCAATTTTGCCACATCGACTCATCTGGGTAAATTTGTTGAATTAACTAGGGAGTAATCAATAAAAGGACTTTGTTGGCATCCGATTTTACCTTCTTGGGAGTTTAGCTGCTTCTTCGCATCTTAGAAGCTCCGCATATAGCCCATCTGAAGCTATCAGTTCATCATGCGTCCCGATCTCCATTAGTTGACCTTCCTCCATCACAGCTATAAAATCAGCATTCCTGATTAGCGAAAGCCGCCGAGCAATTATAATGGTTGAACGACCCAACATTAAAAGGTCTAGAGCCTCCTGAACGGATTTTTCAGCTTCAAAATCAAGTCCACCGGTGACCTCGTCGAGAAGAAGAATAGATGGATTGGAAAGCACTGCCCTAGCAACAGAAAGTCTTATCTTCTGTTCTTCTGTCAAAGATAAACCAGCCCTTCCTACCTGAAATACACGTTTTCCGCTAGAGATTAGTAAATTTAGAGAAGACAATTTTGAAAAATAAAACTGTAAAGAGTTCAATAAAAATGAGATGTGTTGAAAGCTACATAAAGTCCTAAATTGTAATGTATTGAACTCCTAAATCATTTGAATGAAAAATGTAGATTACTGACAACATGAACTTACTAATCATATTTCAGGAACTAATTATTGATAAGAACTTCAGAATTTGGACAAGAAGTACAACAACAAAAAAAGAGATGTTTTGACTTGTTACGCGACACGCCCGACCCACACATCTTGCCACCTATAGCAAGAACATATTCCTTTAATATCTACCTGTGTATCATATCCTTTCTCAAGTGAGCTGATAAATGTATGTGCATGAGCGATTTTAGCTGCATCTTCTATTTGAAGCGGAGTGGCGTCTCTGCCATAGGCAATATTGTCCCTGATACTCAAGCTTAACAAGGCAGGTTCTTGAGTCACTAAACCGATTTGACTCCTTAGCCATTCCAATTTCAGGTTCTTAATATTCTCACCATCCAGAAGAACTTCCCCTGGAAATCAATATTTATAAGAAAAAGATCTACAGAATAAAAAGCGGAAACATAGTGTTATCTCGAGAAGAGATGATTAATTACCTAATGTAGGATCATAAAAGCGTTCCATAAGTGGTATAATGCTACTTTTACCAGAGCCATTCCTTCCAACAAGTGCTACAGTTTTCTTGGCAGGAACAGTGAGGTAAAAGCCACTTAAAATAGGGATTTCAGGACGAGACAAGTAACTAAAATACACATTTCTGAACTCGATGTTCCCTTGTACAGAATCAAGAGTGTTTCCATCATGATCTACTGTAGAGGATGAACGACTAATCATCTCGAAAAGTCTATATGCAGCAATCCTCCCTTGCTCAAATGAATAGAAGTTTGTGGCTGCTTGATTCAGCCCACTGTCAAAACAATTAATTTAGCATGTAGGAATCATGTATGGTTAATACAGTAGAAGTGAAAATAAATTGCTTACAGTCCACTTAAAATTATAGCAAACAGGGCAGTTACGATTTCTCCACCATGAGCTTTATTGTGTTGAACTAAAAATCTTCCAACATAAAGTTGCAAGGCACACGAGCAAATTGCAAGCCCATATGTGAACCCAAGTCCAAGTCCTTGCACGAGACTTATTAGTATACCATATCTCAGTGTAGCTTGTAAAGAGGCTGCGTAAGAATACTTCGCTAATGTTTCATTTGTGAATGCATATAAGGTCCTGATGTATGAAATTGCCTGCAAAATAGAAAAAAAAAATTACATTAAGCAACCAATAAACATATACAAGTAAAGAATAGAGGAAATGAGATTACCTGTTCGGCAACACTGGCTGCTTCAGCATAAGCATCTTGAATATTCTCCGCAAGCCTGTGGAGAAAAATATTTGATATTCCTCCCGCTGCAACAATAAATGGACCTGTGGCTAAAGTTATGAGGGCAATCTGCCAGCAGTTAATAAATCCAATTGCAAGCCCACTGAAGAATGTAGCCATGTTATGGATATAATTACCAACCTGCATTAATGATCATGATAGATAACACTGCATTACAAACTAATTCAAATAAGCAAAAACCAGAGAAGAAACTTCAGGATAAAGATGGCAAGATGGGTGGGTCAGGAGTGTGGGTAACAAATTAAACTGGGTTCAGGTTGATACAAGTCAACTTTAGGGGGCGTTTGGTTAGGTGGTGGGTATAGCCATATGGGTAAAGGTAACCCAACCCTAATGATGGGTTCGAACTATGCCTGAATAACACTATTTGTGGGTTCAATATCAATTATAAATCCAAAGTACAAACCTTCCAATCAAACAAGTCTTTAAGGAGTAAAACCCATTCCTCATTCCCATAAAACAAACACACCCTTAGTAAAGGTAGAACTGTTGTTGGGTTAGGTTTGACCAGCAATCAATTTTGATCAATTATGTAAAATTCCTTGAGAAATAATTAATGTATTAAGTATTAGTCACCATTACATTAATAACTTAAAACTTCAAATGTAACAATATAGGATGTTGTATGCATTAACATCGACGGGAGTTGATTTTCACGCGTTTAACTCATTTGACATGTTCATCTTGTAGCAAAATTATTTAATTTGGCACACTCAAGATAAAGCACAGGGCAAAATGACCCAACTCATAAGAATATATGGTTTGAATTCACCACCTCTACGAGTTGCATATGAACTTACTTTTTCACTAAGAGCAGATTGGATGAGCAATACATCGCTCAATACTTGACTCACAATGTCTCCATTGTTCCCATAGGTGTCAAAGAAACTCATATCTTGATTTAGAAGTACTTGAACATATCTAGACCTAATAACAGCAGTCTGCCTTTCTCCCGTAAGAATCCAGCATGAAACCTCTGAAAGCAAGAGTTATTCAAAATACAATGGCTAAAAAGAAATACTGTAAAATGAAAGATAGAAGATGAACGAGACTATTTAGATATTTACCTATCCAACCAGCAATAAAAACACCACCAGCAATATACATAAGTTTCAGAGCAAGCTGCAAAAATAAGAAAATTTTAATTCAAGTAGAAGTATTAAGGGTGTTTTAGCATGAACCTAAAAAGAAGAAGTTAGATTGCAAGTCTGATGATCACTAGATCTACAGTTGCAATGGGACTTGATTTACCTTTCTTTAGACAAGAGCAGCAACTTTATTCCAATAAATTTAAGTTGGGCAATTACAAAACCGGAGGAAAATAAAATCCATTTTTTAACAGTCAAGAGAAAAAGTATGATGGTGCACTTTAAGCTGTTACCGGACGGCGTCTGACTCCATGGCTATATGAGTATCAATTCTTATTGTTAATACAGTACGAGACTACAAGTGAAGACCATATCCAATTTTCAAGTAATAAATACTTAGATGCATGGCATATCCAATTTTTAATTTGCTTAAAGCATGAGTTGCCAAAGTGCATGACCCCTAACTCTGATCGTACGAACACTTAAATCATTAGGCAAAAGATTGTGAATCTTATTAGCAAATCCTGATGCATCATCCTATTACTGACCTGACCTTGCAATATTGCAACCACCAGTTGATCCACTTAAAGATCTAATTCAATCTACCTATGAATTTAACCTTGGGGTTTTCTAGGGTCAAGATGTGCAAATCTATGACAAGGAACAAGTTAGATTTTTTCTTCACTTAAAAAAATACAAAAAATTAATACGTATGGGCTTATGGCTAACTCAGACAAACCATTGTTTCCCTCTATCGAACCTTCTCATGATTCAACAATGCTGAACATGCTTATCTTGTTGATAAAGTTATCATGTTGTTATAATATTTACCATTGTAGCCATACACAAACTGAATAGTTGTATTATATGTGGAACAACCTTCTCCGTTGAACTTCATTAAATTATAACTAATACAATGAGTGGTATATTTACTTATGTGACAGGTCTTAAGTTATGTTATGTATGAATGGCTAAAACTATTACTACTATAAGTGGATATATCTATCTACTTAGAACACTATCTACTACCAACCAATCAAAATAAGATGTGGGTAAAAGAAATTAACTAGTGAAATGTTTGACTCAAGTTCTACCAATAAAGTTTACTACTACATGTCTTGTTTTGACTTCATTGCACATAACCCAAAGTTACTGCCACAAGACAAAGATTGATTTATTGACATAGGAAACAAACATGTATGTGTCCATCTTATGGTTAAGGAACAAGTATCTGAGTTAACACAACACAAGATTCAACCAGTTTTAATGGGAGAATTTGCTACCTGCACCATGGTACATTTTTCACATTAAAGAGTGCAGAACAAGGTAGCATATAAAGCCACTTAAAATTCTTCCCGCCAATATAGAATACTAGTAGTACGTCAGCCTCAATTGACATAGTGTTGGGTCCTATTTATTGACTTCAAATACAACTTCATACTACAAGAGTACAAGCTCGCGAAACCCATAGTCGTATATTTTATATGTACTCCTTTAACTTCATACATATCAGTACACCAATCAAGATCTCATCTAATTTCCAAAATTATCCATATTGCCACTAATTCCACAACTTATAAAGTTTTTGTAGATGCTAGTAGCTAGAAATGTATAGCCTACTGTTCTCATGCCTCCGCTACCTTTTCAAAACCGTGTAGAGCTTATAAACTCAAACTTTCAAGTGATTCAAAAGGAATGTACCTTTACATACATCGTCGGGTCAAACTGTCAAAGATGTAACAACTAATCCTCTGTTATTTAGTTGGGTATAGATAGAAACAAACTACTGACGTAACTGTCGCAACATACATATTAGAGTACCACATTTGAGTTCGTAAAGGAAAATTAACCGTCATCCACTATCTAAGGATAACTTACCATAATATACTAAAGAGACACACATATTTAAGATCATATTTATTTTTTTAGGGGTAACCATTGTTTCCGACCTTTTGGCCGACTAACCCACGGGGTTTGAAACTTTGAACCCACCGCCATACAAACTCAAACCAGGTAAAGCCCCTTTTCAGGATGCCGGCGTGGCCACTTCAGCAGGAATTGAACTTGAGACCACAAGCCCGTTTGCCACTAGGCCACCCTTGAGTGGTTAACATACTTAGCATCATTACTCCCTAATTACATCTAAATCCTTTACTCACTAGTCATAGAAGTACTCTATGGAGTCAAAGAAATCAAACCTCTACATAAATACAATCAACAAATATAAAGCTCCCTACATCTTCACACATAAACAAATCTTAAATTCATATTGGAAAGGAAGCTAGATCTCTAGATTATTCTATAAATGCGAAATCTATTACCATTTGTTTTTCGAGTTGCTACTAAAATCCCTAAAGGGTTTATTATGTTTACTAGGAAGTTAAGATTCAAATACTAATTTTCCGCATTCTCCCGCCCGTCCTACCTCTCCAAGCCGCAAATAAGCTACTATCAAACCAACTTAAATACAATCTATAAATATAAATTCATCTTACGAAGGAAGTTATATTCTCTATATCATTCTAGAAATGTGAAATATATTACCATTTGTTTTCCGAGTTGCTACTAAAATTCCTAAAGGGCTTATTATGTTACTCGGACGTTAAGATTCAAATCCCCTTTTTTCACATTATCCCGCCCCTCCTACTAAACCGAAGTCTATTCCTAACTCTCCAAGCCGCAAATAAGTTACAATTAAGTTATCAGCAAACAAATTGACAATTAATCTACCTCTTTAAAGCGATGAAACAGCTCCTCCTCGCTCTCCCCACCCCGCCCCAACAGCTCCACAATCTTCGCAAAATAATGCAAATAAACCACAAGCGCCGTCCCATGCGCCGCAGCCGCAACCGATCCAGTAACCATCAAACACCAATCAAACCTATCCGCACACGCAAACAGCCTCGAAAACGCCACCGCCTCAGGCGCGGCTTCGATCTCCTCCATTTCATCGTCCACGTCATCAACCTCCACTCCAACCGGCTCCGTAGTTATATCCATATACGGAGACGGAGACTCCGGCGGCTCGGAGACTTCGGACACCGGAGTTAACGGCTGCTGACGTGGCGGTGACCATCCGAACAGACCGCGTGACGTCATCCTATATACAAATCAGTTAAAACTAAAACCCTAACTGAAACCCTAAGATGATGTCAGTTAGAATGAAATTAAAGATAAGTTCATCGATCTGGTGTAACTGATTTCAGTTGAGTTTGTTATGAGGTTGTTATGTGTGTGTTTTTGAGTGTGTGTTTAGTGTGTGTTTTTGAGTGAAGGGAGAAGAGAAAGGTTGTGGTGTTGACTGGGGAGGTGAAGTTTGTTGTTTTGATATTTATAATGGTGGTTTACGACGTCGTTTTGGGGGATGATGGCTTTCGCTGGCTGAGTTTTTCTTTTTTGCCTTTTTGGTAAAAAGGTGTATTGATTTATGGAAATGGTGTTGGAAGTTTCTCTGGTAAAGTCAAAACTTACTAGTCAAAGTGTAATTTTATTTCTTTTTTACTTTTTATTTAATACAAGCAGTGGTACTCTGTAACATAAGTTTCGATTAACTAGGGGTGACAATTTCAGACCCGACATGAAACTCGACCTGAAACCGACACGAAAATTAACAGGTTCGGGTTGAATATATTAAATCTTAGGTCAGGTTTGGGTCGGCCTATCTGACCCATTTATTAAACAGGTTAGGTTTGGGTTGGAAAAAAATTAAGCAGGTCGACCTGACAACCCGTTTAAGATTTTTTCCTTATATTAAAAATGATTAATATTTTACCATACGTGTTTACTAGGTTAAACATACCGAACATAAACACATTTAACATGTTTAACACGTCTAATGTGCCTACTTTTATATATAAAACTTGTTAAATGGATCAGTATATAAACCCGTTTAACCTATTCAACCTATGTAACATTTTTAACGTCAACCCAAATATATATATGGGTTAAATGGGTTAGGTTCGGGTTATGTGTAAATGGGTTAGGGTTGACCCAATTATTTAAATGGGTTAGGTTTGGGTTGGGATTTTCTGACCTGCCAACCTGACAATCCGAACCCGCTAACCCGAACCCGACACGAATTGGCATCCCTACGATTAACAATATTTTAATTTTATGTTTTTTACAACGACGGCTAAAAAATGATAATTGAAAATTTAAGTAATTTTATCTAATTGTTTAGCATAATCGATGATGACTTCGATAAAACCCGTTTAGTTATGTATTCAAAACTATATGCATTATCAATTTACATAAACAACAAATGTATATATGTTTTTGTATATATGTTTTAAATTGTTGTATATTGTGAATATAAAATTATATATTTAAGTAATATGGTATATTAGTTATATATTAATATTAATTGATATTGATTAATTTTGGAAAAAATAGGATGAGTTGACATTTGTATAATGTGTTCTTTTATTTATAAATTATGATAATAGGGTGTTTTAATTAGAATATTAATATAGTAATATTTGATTATAGTATTAAATGGAATTAATTATGTATTGCAATGTTATTATATTTATTTTTTATTTTGAAGTTATTTTTATTTGTACATGAATCATTACAAAAAATAAATTGATTTTATAATATTTTTATAAATATAAGTTATTTTCTTTAATATATGATAGAGATGTATACAAAGTTACAGAGTGTTTAATAAATAAAATACTTGTATAAAGCAACGGTGTATAACGTGTATAACGGTAGATAACATGTGTATAACGGTAGATAATTATATTTAAAAAAATTGATTTTATGCAAAACGTGTATTTTTTTTAAATAGATTGTGTGTATTTTTCTAAAATTATTATAGCGTATCTTTTTCAAAAATTTCTAAGTTTAAAATTAACTAAGATTGTAATGTATTATTATTAAAGGAAACTATAGGTGATCTAAACAAAATACGTTATCTAATTTCAATATTTATTATTTAATAACCAAATATCTTTAAAATGGATATAATTTTTTTTAAGTAATATCGTTGAGCATCGGCTTCGGACTGGACGTGATCGGCTAAGACCGAACTCATCCAAGGACCGAAATGATCCGAAACTTTGGACCGAAACCGGACCGAAATAGTTATCTGGTTCGATTCGCTTCGACTTTTTGTCGAGTTTTCATTAGACATAATCGAAGATGGGATTATAGTTACTTTTTATAGATATGTATCTAATTTAAGTTGATGCAACTCGAATATGCGATTATAGTTACTTTTAATTCTTTTTATTTAAAAAAAATCTCATTTGAACCTAATTCTAACTCTTAAAAGAAGTATGTTAAGTTTTAAGTAATTGTGTTTTTTATATATGTAGTATATAGATAGGTGAAAAGAATAACCAAGGCTTTTTACGATTTTACTGATTAATTTGACTTCTAACGTAACCTTATCATGTAATATCATGATGTTTCGTTTATTTTTTTATAGTTGGAGGGAGTGGAATACACTCGCTCATCGTCCAACTAAGCCCGACTTCAACTTTTTCTCAATTGACTCACACTTATCATTCAACTCTATTGTCACCTCAAATTCATCTATTATTAAAATATATATTTTATATAAAATGTACCCTATCACACTCACAAACCTAATAAAAACTAATAAATATTTAACACTCGCCAACGATGCGCCACTTACCATTCACACACTCACTTGCGCGTGTGTTTCATGTGCAGAGTGAAGCTCGCTCGTGATTTTGAGCTGCTCAATCGTGTAGAGATGTAAATGAACTGAACGTTTAGTAAATTGTTCGTCGACCGTTCGACGAAAAACTCGTTTATTTAATTAACGAACGAACACGAATAAAAAAATTTAGTCCATTTAATTAAATGAACGAACATGAAGAAAGTTCAGTTCGTGAACAATCGATTATGTTTGTTCGATTCACACCCTAAATATTAGAAAGAAGTTAATAAATATATATTAAGTATTTAAAAGATTTATAACAATAATAAATTATATACTCCCTCCGTTTTATGATAAGTGTTCACTTGAATCTTTTTTCTTGGTTTTTTAATCTAATTTTAACCAAAAATATTTTTATTTGTGTTATATAATACTTCATGAAAATTAGACTAATGAAATTACATTTAAATATCGAATCTATTCATATAACTTTGATCAAGTATTATATAACACAAATAAAAATATTTATGATCAAAGTTTAATAACAAAGACTTTGAAAATTTCAGGTGGACACTTATTATGAGACGGGGTAATATAAGTATTTCAAAGATCATATCGGTTATTTATATCCGTTTACGTTTATATATGACCATTTACATTCATTCATGTCCGTTTACGTTCGTTTAACTTATTAATAAACAAACATAAACCAACATAAACAAAAGTGCAAATCTAAATATATGAACATGAACACAAATTTTGGTATGATTACACGTTCAAATTCATTTATTTGTTCAGCTAAAATTAAATAAACGAACACAAACATATTTTTGTTTATGATCGTCTGATTCATTCACAACCCTTCACTCGTGAGTTTAAACCCATTCCTTTTCCCTCTGACCTAAACTAGATGAAATTTGAAGTGATTACGGGGTATGGATATTACGTGAAGTAAGTGAAGAATGAAACTTTAATTAATAACTTAGGTGGTGTTTGTTTCATTAAGATGTTTAACATCTGAATCTGACTACCACATATTATTGGTAAGAGGCGGTCATAAAGTGTGAATATGAATGATATAATGTTGTTTGTTTTTCTAATTGTCTGAATGATTTTTAATTGTATATTTTTCTAAGCATACATTAGATTATACAAATATGATGAACGATTAACTTATGTAAACGCGAAACAAAGTATTCGTCCGTATTTTTAACACAATAATAAACCGTTAAACAAATTATCTGGTCAAGTGTATTTATTGATAACAAAGTTGCTCGATTTTTTGCGATTAACATTTAAATCAAAAAGTTAAACAAATACAATTAGGACGATATGTGAAATCGGTTTAAAATAACAAAGTTGAAAACGAAAAATTTCGCAGAAAAGTTATAACCAATTTTTGGCAACATGGCATGTTGGTAACTTGAGTAAAGAAAGACCCACATGGTTATCATGAGCAAAGGGTAAATCGTAGAAATAAAATTTCAAGCTATAAATTACTCTAGAGTAAGGTGGTGTTTGTTTCATTAAGATGTTTTGGGTCTGAATCTGACTACCGCCTCTTACTAGTAAGAGACGGTCATAAAGTCTGAGTCTGAATGAAAAAAATGTTGTTTGTTTTTGTTTAAATGTCCGAATGGTTTAAATGTCCATTTTAATAGTATGCTTGAATATATTTTTCAAAAAAAATATTATAAAAAAGTCAATCTTAGAAATGACAACACGATTTCCATTCACAACTTTATCAATGCACATGTTATGGTTAACGTACCGATGTTTTCCGGTTCTATTTAAACTACAACGATTATTAAATTGTGTCTAGCCCAAAAGAACCTATTGATAACAAAAATATATTTTGGCCCGTAATAATGTTTTACAAATTTTAACATGTGTGGCCTAAAAAAAAGCAAGTATTACCTTTTCTCCCTTCTCGATGCATCTTTCATCTTCTTCCTTATTTTCTTCTCCAAATATTTCAGATATACTTTTTCAATGGTTTTTACATACGAGCAAAATATTCAGGCAAGGTTTCAAGGTGGATGAAAGATTTGTAAGATTCAGAGGCAGTAAGACCAGAACATCTGATCTGATTCGACGAGAGGATTTATATCTGACCTGTAAAACCCCTGTTTTTACCTTTTCAACCTTGCCTCATAGTGGGCACGGGTTACTGAACTAAGTGTAATCCCACTCTATGAAGTTCCAGTCTTTCATTAAATTCTACTGTCAATTCTGCGTTCATAAATATGTGAGACTTTCGTCATATTTGATTTTTGTAAAACCTCAATTCACAAGTCTAGTGTACGTCTTACACTTGTATTTAAGTTACAAAATTTCCACTTATGCCTTTTCTTACCTAAATGATCACACTTAGCTAAAACTTACAAACTACACATCACTTGTGCAACCCTATGTTTACACGCCTAAAACATTACACAAATGTGTTCAAAACACAAAACTTACATTTACATTAATCAACTAATACTTACTAGATACTTTGAACCATATTTTCCCCACATGGGATATTCTACCCGCGGCTAGGAGCCCTCCAACACCACCCAAAATCCACTTGGTACAAGGAAGATCTTAGTACTAAGATTAGCTCATTAATGGTGTGTACTTTGGTCTCCTACAAGCCCTCATCTAGCCGGCTCCCCTCACTCCACATCACCCTTGTACATCACTCCATTTATGAAGGTGTACTATACTCCTAAACTTGCAACTAGCTTAAAACCAAAACCACTCCCCATTTGGTGAAACCCACGGCTAGACTAGAAGACATGGTTAACTCATCCTAGAAGCATTTAACACACATCTCATTTACTCTTCAATCATCACAAACCTCAAACACATTTACTTCTCCTAGCATTGATTCAAGTCAAGAAGGCATTGAAGGGGGTCTCGGCTTATTTATACCCGAATAGGAAAGCTTCTTTGTCCACTTTTAGGAACCTCAAGCCCTAGTGTACTCTACTTCTTCACTTCTAAATCCAAGCAAGTAAGTAACCACTCCTTTCATCATCCTCCATTTTTCCTTACTTCTAGTGCATGGCATTCACGTAGATTTACGATAACCAAGACTTAGTATGCATGTACACGTAAAATCGTGCTAAAACCCTCCTAACAAGACCTACGGCTTGCATGTTTAGCTACAAGTACACATGCCTTTAGGATGATCTTATTGGCAACTTGGGTGATCAAGTAAACTACTTAGGGTTGTGTACCCAAAACCCTAGGTGGCTCGGCTAAACATTCAAGACAAGGAAGGAGCTTGTTGTTTTAACTCCTCCTAGATTAACTCTTAATAAAGAGAATAGTTAGATTAGTTCTAATCATTAGGAGGCTTAAACCTTTAACCCATTATATTCGGCTATTTTAAGATCTAGTGTACTCCATGGCTACTTGAATCCCAAGTTGATTACTAGCATGATGCGATTTTAGATCTCTTGTGTTGATAAGATAACTCTATGCAATACAAATGAGCCATTAAACCGAAACTTGTGGGGTGAATCGGGTAGCCATGAGTTTGTTTGGGCCGAACCATTCTAAGCCCAAAGGTAAATGTATTGGTTAAAATAAAAGGTCTATAGTAACTTTTAGATTAGCCACTATGAACCACTCGGCCCAAAAGAAGCATGACCATCCCTTGATGGGCCATCCGAGCCCAATAAACACAAGACTACACTTGGGAGACTTTTTGGGCCGGTTATGTAAATTAGGGGAAGTACCAAGTGGGAAATATAACTTATATTAAGGATGTATACATTTCGAGATTTGAAAACAAGTACAAGGACCAAAATGTACATAATGGATAGTATAGGGTCTCGGTTAAGAACAAACAAAACTGTTTCAAACTACAAGGACCAAACGAGCCTATTTATAAACTTTTTACAAGCCCTAATTTCCTTTCGTGCCATATAAGGCCTTAACCGAAACTTAAAGGACCTAAAGTGACACTTTGAGAACTTGGGATACCACTAGTTACTTTTTGGGCCCTTTTTGACACGTAGCCGAAACCCTAAGGTCCCTTTGTTAACTCAACGAACACTTTTAAACCGTAGGGGCTGTTTGGTATTTAGCCGAAACTATTATAAGCCCTAGGGGGCTGTTTGGTAAATTGCTGAAACTTGTATAAGCCCTAGGGGCTGATTTTGTAACTTGTATACTTACCTAAAAACTTGGCCAAAACTACGAGGGCTGAATTGCCAAACATCAAAACTTGTGTAAGCCCTAGGGGCATTTGTGTAACCGGAGGTGTTTATGCAACTAGGGGACTAGTTTTGGCATTCTTTTAAACTTAAATAAAACTTACTTAAGCCTTAAATATATCTTTATAAATCAACGTATACCCGGGAGGAAAAATACAAAAGACTGATACTTGTGGATGTATTTATAATACGACCATTTATATATACATGAAATATATTGATTATATTTATTTTTCCACGCCTCTAATACTTATGAACTAATTTTATTAAAAGTATTAAACCACGATTGAGTGTAGTATGAATTCTAGAATATTAATTAAACAGGATTAATTAATATAACTGTAGTAATTATTTTACACTTAATTAAATGTGACTATAACCCGTACTACTTTAATCAACTACGGATACCTTAAAAACCTGTAGAAGCATATACGAATACTTCAGTAACTTTGGTGCAACATGTTATACTTTTACTGAGACTGTATAATTATCTAGGTTGTTGACTGAGTGTTGAGCACTACTCCAGATTTTTGTGACTATCACCATACTGATAAGGTGAGTTCATGGTCCTACTTTCATATATTGACAAACTTTTAAAATCCTTTTGGGGGAGAAAACATGCAACTGATTTATGGATATAAATTAAACTGTACCA
This sequence comes from Glebionis coronaria, assembly GCA_025667525.1. NCBI lineage: Eukaryota > Viridiplantae > Streptophyta > Magnoliopsida > Asterales > Asteraceae > Glebionis > Glebionis coronaria. Next base: position 517,363,134 of record CM046880.1, read on the forward strand.
ACTTTAATTATATTTGCCTATTGTAGAGACACTCATGACCCGTGAGCTGAAACTGTTAAAATCGTTGGATTACCTGAATGTTATAAATAGATCTATTTTGGATTGACCGTCCCCACCTGGGTGAGTCATGCTCACTGTGCCTCGGCCGGGACAACAAGTGTTTACCATGCCAGCATTTACTATTGATGGGTGCCTGTTTAGAAATGGCGATGGTCCTCATTTGTTGAGGGCCCAACTATGTTAAAGTGTCAGTTTCGGGCAATAGACAATATAATTACCTTTTATAGTAATGCTTTGTGCTTTACTATTACAGTGACTATTTATATCCAAACTATACAACTAAACCTATGAATTCACCAACTTTTTGTTGACTCTCCAAAGCATGTTTTTCTCAGGTGTTTGAAGCAGGTAGATACTAAGTGCATGGACTGGTTCATTTGAGTAGACAGCATCTTAGCAAGCACTGGGGGATTTTATAAGGGACTCATGAACAATCTTTACGTTATGTCTGAAACATTTGAAATAATGATTTAAACTTTTGGTCATTTAATAAATGTTTGATAATCTTTTATCTGATGCTCTATGTACTATTTGCTATGATCCACCCACGTGACACCCAAATACTATATCCGCTGCAAATTGACCAATTTGGGGGTGTCACAGAATGGTATCAGAGCAAAAGTTATAGAGAACCAGACTCAGAAAAATTTATAAAAATAAAATAAAAAATTTATAAATAAACTGGACTATAACTACATTAAAAATCTTTGGGATTTTTCTTTTTGGGACTAGAATAGTAAGCATATAGGATGTAGAGCATACATTTACTATGTGATCTATTGTGTATTGTGATTTTAACATGGGTTAAATGATCTGATAAGTATTAGCTAAACCCTAACCTGATATGTCAAGGGAATACTCACTATCACTATTATAATACCAGTATATTATCTTTTGACTTACACTCACGTCAGCAAAACGATGATTTCTTTTCAGAGATACTATGACATCACCATCGTCCGTGTTAGCAGGATGGCTGTCCGCCTCGGATTTCGAGGGCAGTCAGTCTGATGGAGTAGTTCCAGCTGTTTCCTCACCGCCTACTGCATTGACCCCTCCAGCTGAGGAGGTGGACCCAGCGACCCACACTCTGTCGCCCTTACCACCCTCGTCATCACTCCAGGGTTATGCTCCTGGATCTCTACCCCCTCGTAAGAGGAGGTATGAGACGGCCCCGGCCTCTATCTTCGAGGTCGGAGAGGGATATGGGACTGGACAGGTGGATCCTGTCCAGGCTCAGATAGCGGCTTTGACAGCCCAGCATGCCCAGGATATGGCCGATGTTCACAGCCTACTAGCAGCTAGTCAGGCCGAGCGATCGATATTGAGGGAGCGTCTGGATTCCCTGACTTGGACTACGTGGGCAGAAGCCCAGGTTGCCAGAGGGGCTTGGACCACAGTTTATGATGCTCTTCAGTGACTCATGACGGAGTACGACCACGCCATCCATCGCATCTACACCATGGAGGGCCGACAGCAGCAGACTCATGCCGCCCTCACAGCTCAGGAGCAGTCCCTCTCTATGTTCTTTGACCTGGCGATTGTTCGTCACGATGGGGTCACGTCAGAGACAGCTCACCTCAGGGGAGCTTTAGACACCCTCAGGGCTCAGTTGGTCCAGACTCTCCGCCACGTCAAGAAGACGAGGCTTGCTATGATCGCTCTACAGGACGCTATGCCCGCACCAGCAGCTCCACCAGCACCCGCTGTACCAGACATCTCCATCGGATCCGTTAGACCAGCATAGATTAGATGTACTAGATCTCATGTACATCGTGATAAGCTTTGGGTTGCATCCCAGCTATCATGATATAGGATTTCATGTACTTTTATTTTCATGCAGCTTTTGTAGCCTATCAGTACTGTACTCTCATAGATAGGTGTCTGTATATATATCACTCTGGACTGTGCGTACCACTACCCCAGACAGGCGTACTATGCTTCTGTCTTGGATCGGTTGTACTTGATGTTATGTATTTTCTTGCAAGAAATGACATATGTCCACCCTCTTTTGTTATATCATGTGTTGTATCATAAAAATGTGACAAGTTATTCAAATTGTTGTAATTATTGTATACAGGTTTGCTCATGCAAATAATATATGATCATACGAACTTTGAAGCTAACAATTTCATTTTTGGTGTAAAACTACAGATAAATGGCAATCACTAGGCAAAACCCTGCCACTAATCCTGCCATTAACCCGGCCAATAATCCTGCGGACAACCCTCCTAATGACGATGCCACCCATAATGTCACCCCCGCCCAGCTTAGGGAAATGATTGACCAAGGCATCGCCACCGCTATGGCAGCTAGCCGAAACATGGACGATAGCGAGAATTCCAACAACCGAAGGAATAATAATACCACCAGGGGTTGTTCTTACCCTGACTTTCTCAAATGCAAACCATCTTACTATCGGGGCAACGAAGGCGTGGTAGAGTTGATGCAATGGTTTGAAAGACTAGAGACCGTGTTCCGCATCAGCGACTGCGCCGATGAGAACAAGGTTAAGTTCGCCACCTATACGCTACTTGAAAGTGCCCTGATAGGTGTGTTAACACCCATCCTTTTACCACTTAATTCGGGCTAAAACGAGACCAAAACACGTATTAAATATCATTTGTTTGGAATTATGCGTGGTTTTTGTGTTTATTGTGTTTTCAGAGCTAACCGGATGAATATTAAAGAAAACATGGGATTGCACGGGCTTTATCAAGGAAAAAGACTAAAGACGAAGTCTATTGTCCAAGAAATGCAAAAGATTTGAAGTCAATGGGCCGATTCGAAGATTTATCGAAGAAAAGGACCAAAGACGGAAGATTTACATAAGTCGAAGAAACTCAAGTCTATTTTAACGAAGAAATTAAAAGACGAGTTGGATTTAATCGACAACAAATCCCGAATCAGAATCAAAAACGTCAACTTTTCTGAAAAGACGAGAAGACAAGAAGAAAGGGAGAAAGCCCACTCACCAACCAACCACTAGGACTATAAATAGATCTCTCCCTTCACATTTTAGGGAGTTAGTTCATTTTTTGTTCTTCCCAGTTCCTATTTGGTTCGTAGCTTCACCAACACCATTAGGGTGTTTGGTGATTTTTCATTTTCTTTTAATCTTGTAAGTGTTTTAATCTTTACTCTTGTTACCTTTACATTAATCAATCAATTCCATCTTTTCATTCATCTTGTTCATCTCCATTTTTATTGCAAGTTTTTAAGTTCTTATTTGATTCAAGTTTGATTTTAAAAAGTTGTTGATTTAGTGTTTTTTTATTGGTGGGATTTATTACTTATGGTATTTAAATGATGTGTGTTTGATTTGGTGAAACATTTTTGAGTATTTTGGTGTTTAGATTGATAAAACGTTTCTCTGTTACTGCTACTGTTCTTCAACCCAGAACTTTCCGAATAGACAATTTTGTGTTTCCCTTATTCGGAATATTGGATATTCCGAATAGGGGTGTTTCCATTTCTTTTACTCGGAATATTTTATATATTCCGAATAGCCATAATTTTCCGCATAGTACTTTATTTTTTTCTTCTTTATTCGGAATATCACAGATATTCCGAATAGCCCTTATATTCCGAATAGAGTTCTGATTTTTCCGCATAAGCATATTTTCCGCATAGGAATTCATCTTTCCGAATAGCTTGACTTTCCGCATAGAGCCATATATTCCGAATAGAGCATGTTTTCCGCATAAGGGTGATTTTCCGCATAGAGCCATATATTCCGAATAGAGCATGTTTTCCGCATAAGGGTGATTTTCCGATTAGAGTCATTTTTCCGCATAGGGTATTTTTCCGAATAGCACATGTTTTTCCGCATAGATCATAATATTCCGAATAGAAGATTTCTTTCCGCACAGTGCTTGTTTTCCGAATAGGGTAATTTCTGCTAGGGTATTTTTCATTAACTGTTTGATCTAAATTTTTAAGTTTAGCTTACTTATTAATAGAATAGAAAACCAAACTCCTTTTTGTCACCAAGAACAAATCATTCCACTTTTAACTGAGATCAATTCGAGAGGATTCTGAGAATATTTTGAACCCCCATTGCAAAATCCTTGTATCAAATGGCGCCGCTGCCGGCTCTTCTCGTTAAGATCAAAAGTTTTTTGTGAGAACTTGGATTTTGGGATCCGTTCCCCGTGAACGTTACTTTTTCACAAAAATTTTCAAAAACACAAAAAAATATAAAATTTTCAAAAATCCTAAAAAGTAAAAAAACCATAAAAAACCAAAAATATTTTTGTATTGTTTTTGCCTTGTTAGTTCTTTTGCAGGTGTATGCGCACTCGATCAACGTCATATCAAGAGCCCGAGCCTCTCGATCACTTAGACATGGCCGGTGTACCACCTCCAAACAATAATAACAACAACAATCCACCTTTCAACAATATGAACAATAACAACAACAATGAGCCCCTTCCGGATAATCGCCCGATGATTGAATTGCTGCAAGCTCATGTCGATGGCAACACGGATCCAATTGTTATACCACCAATTGCCGCCAACAATTTCGAGCTAAAGTCAGGCTTTATCCAGATGGTCTCCGCTCAGCCATTCTTGGGACGAACCATTGATGATCCACACGACCACATCAAGAGATTTCTACAACTCACCAACACGATCAAGTTCAATGGGGTTCCACAAGAAGTTATAAGGTTACAACTTTTTCCCTTTTCTTTAGAGGGACAAGCCCGACATTGGCTTGCTAAGGAACCGCCACAGAGTATTCTCTCGTGGACGGATTTGGAAACAAAGTTTATCAACTACTTTTTTCCACCCTCTCGTACTACCGCTTTGCGGAATGAGATTATAAACTTTGAACAAAAGTACGATGAGTCATTCAGTGAATCTTGGGATCGTTTCAAAGATCTTTTAAGAAAATGCCCACAACATGGTTTTACCAAAGTACATCAAATTAATACTTTTTACAATGGTTTAAGCATGAGTGATCATGATTCACTGAACAGTGCCTCAGGGGGTAATCTATTGGCTAAGACTTCCAATGCTGCTTGGGACATCATTGAGAACAAGTCTCGTGTGCAAACCAAGAGTATTCGGACCAATGTCGCTAGTGCTAGCACTAGTGACAGCGACAAGCGATTACACAAACTCACTACGCTTCTTGAATCGCTTGTCACCCACACCGTCAACAACAACAGCAACAACGCTAAAAACGCTCAAGTTAACGCTGTCAGCCAACCTTGTGAGATATGCGGTGGTCCTCACTCTTACACAACTTGTACCGCCACCCAAGATTACCCTGCAGAGAATGTGAATGCGGCATATGGCACCTATCAACAACCTGCTTATCAAGCTAGACCTCAAGGTGACCGTAATTTGCTAAGCTACCGCAGCAACAACTATCTTTCACCACCTGGTTTTCCTCCTACCAACCCAAACCAACAACAAAACCTTAATCGCCCTCCTCAACAACAACAACAACCTCGACAACCTTACATCCCTCCTCACAAGCAACAACAACCACCTCAAAGAAACAATCAAGTCTACCAACAACCTGCTTACCAACCACCTGCATACAATGCTCCTTCCAACCAAACCACCACTGCACTACACCAAGAGGTCGCAACATACATGAGAACCAATGATGTGATAGTGGAAAATCTCCAACAGGAAGTGCGAAATTTGAAAGCAGACTTGGTCAAGCAAGGAAACGATTTGAGAGCAGACATGAGAAATACGTTGGATAGCCAGACTAATGATCTGAGGAACATGATGGCTAGTTTCTTCCAAAGTAGTCAACCCTCTTCTTCGGGTACTCTTCCGAGTAACACCGTTGCTAATCCAAGAGGGGAGATGAAAGCAATCACTACTCGAAGTGGCAAAGGTACTAAGGAACCCGAGCTTCCTATACCTCCACCGGTGGTTGTGACTAAGGAGAACGAGTCACCTGCTCCTATTCCCCCTCCTTCTCCTTCCCTAATTTCTCCACCTCTTCCTTCTACCCCTCCTCCACCCGTGGTTGTGAGTGATCCTATACTCCCAAAGCCTTCCTCTTTTTCCAATATACCTTATCCTTCTAGGTTGAGGAAAGAGAAACTAAAGAGCAAGGGTGATATTCAGGTTTCTAACTTTCTTAAAATGTTTAAACAACTGAATTTTAATATCTCCTTCGCTGAGGCTCTCGCTCACATGCCCAAATATGCAAAAATGTTTAAAGATCTTCTGAGCGACAAGGAAAAACTCCTCGATATTGCCAACACCCAACTTAATGAGAACTGCTCTGCAGTGCTCTTAAGGAAATTGCCAACCAAGCTTGGTGATCCGGGTCGTTTTCTTATCCCTTGCAATTTCCCGGGAGTAGAGAATTGCATGGCCCTAGCCGATCTAGGTGCCAGTATTAATCTCATGCCTCTAAGTGTTTGGAAGCAATTATCTCTCCCAGAGCTAGTCCCCACCAAAATGACTTTGGAATTAGCTAACCGTACGGTTGCTTATCCAGTGGGGATAGCCGAAGACGTCATTGTAGGAGTCGACAAATTCACCTTCCCTGCTGATTTTGTTGTCGTCGACTACGAGATGGACCCCGTGTGCCACTTATTGTTGGTCGTCCATTCCTGAGGACCGGTCGCACTCTCATTGATGTTGAAGCCGGTGAGCTTATCATGAGAGTGGGTGACGATAAAGTAGTCTTCAACATGGGAAAGCTTTCTAAACAGCCTTATTCTTACGAGAGTGTTAATTGTATTGACGTTCTTGATGAGGCTTGTGAAGAAAACTTCAAGGATGCTTGTAAAAATATTCCTACCTCTCTTCCCAATGTTGAGACCGTTTCCTCTATCGACTCATCACTATCTCTATTTGGAGAAAGTGATTTCCTTTGGAAAGATTTGGAAGCCACCTTGGAAGATGTGAAGCAAGACAATGACGATTCTACTGCCAATTGGGATGACGATCTTAGTTTCATTGCAAACCTCCTCAGAGAAGACAATCCTTCCCCTCCATCTCCCACTGTTATTGCTATCGAGACTCCGACTTCGACTACACCTCCCGTCGACAATCCTCCGGATTTGGAACTTAAGGAGTTGCCACCCCATCTTGAGTATGTATTCCTCGAAGAAGAGAAGAAGTCGCCAGTCATCATTGCTAAGGATTTGAAGGATGAAGAGAAAGCTCGACTTGTCGCTGTGTTGAAGGATCATAAGAAGGCTATCGCTTGGAAGATTTCAGATATTCGTGGAATTGATCCTCACTTCTGCACACACAAAATTCTCATGGAGGACGACTTTAAGCCCACAATTCAAAGCCAACGAAGGGTGAATCCAAAAATCCATGAAGTCATCAAAACAGAGGTTATCAAACTTCTTGATGCGGGTATGATTTACCCTATTTCGGATTCACCATGGGTTAGTCCAATCCATTGTGTGCCCAAGAAGGGCGGAATAACCGTTGTTCCCAATGAACACAACGAGTTGATTCCCACTCGTCTCGTTACTGGGTGGAGAGTTTGTATAGACTACCGCAAACTCAATGATGCCACGAGAAAGGATCATTTCCCTCTACCTTTTATGGACCAAATGCTTGAACGATTAGCGGGTAATGAATATTACTGCTTTCTTGATGGTTTCTCGGGTTATTTTCAAATACCCATCGATCCCCAAGATCAAGAGAAGACTACATTCACTTGTCCCTATGGCACTTTCGCTTACAAAAGAATGCCTTTTGGCTTATGTAATGCGCCCGGGACTTTCCAAAGGTGTATGTTAGCTATCTTCCATGACATGGTTGAACAAACCATGGAAGTCTTCATGGATGATTTCTCGGTCTTTGGGGATTCATTCTCTTCTTGCCTTGCCAATTTGGAACGTATGCTCAAGCGGTGCGAAGACACTCGCCTAGTTCTAAATTGGGAAAAATGCCATTTCATGGTAAAAGAAGGCGTCGTGCTTGGACATAAGATCTCGAAAGCCGGTCTTGAAGTAGACCGTGCTAAAGTCGATGTTATCGCAAAGTTGCCTCCACCTTCAACTGTGAAGGGTGTGAGAAGTTTCCTGGGTCATGCGGGCTTTTATCGACGATTCATCAAAGATTTTTCTCAAATCGCTCGCCCGATGACCCACCTCTTGGAAAAAGATACTCCTTTTATCTTCTCCAAAGAGTGTCTTGAAGCCTTCAACTCGCTTAAGGATAAGCTAACTAAGGCACCCGTCTTGGTTACCCCTAATTGGGAGCTACCCTTTGAGTTGATGTGCGATGCTAGTGATTTTGCTATTGGAGCGGTTCTTGGACAAAGAGTGAACAAACACTTCCAACCGATCCATTACGCTAGCAAGACAATGACAGGGGCACAATTGCATTATACGACAACCGAAAAAGAGCTTCTTGCTGTTGTCTATGCTTTTGAAAAATTCCGCCCCTATCTTGTCCTTTCCACCACCATTGTGTATACCGATCATTCCGCGCTGAAGTACTTGTTGACAAAGCAAGATTCCAAACCAAGACTTCTTCGCTGGGTTTTGCTGCTCCAGGAATTTAAAATCGAAATTCGCGATAAAAAAGGAGCAGAAAACTTAGCCGCGGACCATCTCAGCAGACTTGAGGATCCTTACCAGGGGGATCATCCGAACAAAGAAATCAATGATTCTTTTCCCCTGGAGACCTTAATGTCTATAAACTCGAAGCCGAATGAAACCCCGTGGTTTGCGGACTTTGCAAACTACTTGGCGGGTGGAATTCTCAAGGAAGGGTTGACGTCTCAGCAAAAGAAGAAGTTCTTCACCGACATTAAGACTTACTTTTGGGACGACCCTTACCTATTCAAACAATGTGCCGACTTGATTATCCGTCGATGTGTTGATGGACCGGCAGCGTCTGAAATCCTTGATGCTTGCCACAAAGGACCCACCGGTGGTCACTTTGGTCCCAACTACACCGCTAAAAAAGTGTTTGATTCGGGATTTTATTGGCCCTCCATATATCGTGATGCTCACAATATGGTTAAACGATGTGATGTTTGCCAAAATCAAGGCAAAATCACACATAAAGACGAGATGCCTCAGAATTTCATTCAAGAGTGTGAAATTTTTGATGTTTGGGGTATCTACTTTATGGGGCCATTCCCATCTTCTAAAGGAAACAAATACATCCTTGTAGCCGTTGACTACGTTTCAAAGTGGGTTGAAGCCAAAGCTTTACCTACTAATGACGCAAGGGTGGTTTGTAACTTTTTGAAAGCTCTTTTCGCTAGATTCGGTGTGCCTCGCGCCATTATTAGTGATCGTGGGACTCATTTCTGCAATGACCAATTCGCAAGAGTCATGGCTAAGTACGGTGTAAATCATCGTCTTTCCACAGCCTACCACCCACAAACTAATGGCCAGGCTGAAATATCCAACCGAGGTCTTAAGCGAATTCTGGAAAGAACCGTGGGAGAGCATCGTGCCGCATGGGCTGATAAACTTGATGATGCTTTGTGGGCTTTCCGTACTGCTTACAAGACCCCGATCGGCTGTACGCCTTATCGTCTTGTGTACGGGAAAGCGTGCCACCTCCCCATTGAGTTGGAGCACAAGGCTTATTGGGCCTTGAAGTGGGCTAATTTTGATATAAACAAAGCCGGTGACCTACGCAAGATCCAACTCAATGAGCTGAATGAACTCCGTAATGAGGCTTATGAAAATTCTTTGATCTATAAGGAAAGAACTAAGCTCATTCACGACTCCAAGATCAAAAACCGAGAGTTCCATGTTGGAGACAAAGTCTTACTTTTTAACTCTCGGTTGAAAATCTTTTCGGGCAAGCTCAAATCTCGTTGGTCCGGCCCATTCACCATCGCCCAAATTTTTCCATATGGTACTCTCGAGCTCGCTCAACCTAATGGACCAAATTTTAAGGTGAATGGCCAACGAGTGAAGTTGTACTTTGGTGAGGACACCTCTCAAGAGGTGATTCCATCCCTCACCACGTTCCCCATGAACTGAATTTGGGTCGAGTCAGGCTCGTGACTCGGTTATCAAAAACAAGCGCTCCTCGGGAGGCAGCCCGAGTATCTATCCCTTTAACCCCCTAAGTGTAGGGGAGGACCTATTTTGGTCATGTGTGTTTGTGTGGTGATGTGCTTACAGGGATAACTACAATCTTGGAAATCTTTGAAAGAACCGTGCTCCCGTGTTATCCGAAATCCGGTTCTATCTCTCAACTATCGTGATTCAATTTTCTTCATACTCACATTTGAAATTGATCACTTTAGTCGTCTCTTCCTTAACTAGAGTTAACCAACGTGCACAATGTCATAAGTGTAGGGGAGACTTTTCCCACATGCTTAAACATTGAGGACAATGTTTATCTTAAGTGTAGGGGGGACTTCTATCGAAGTTTTAAGTGAACTTTTCCATGAAAATGCCTTCATTTAACCGGAAAATCCTATTTTTCAACATTTTTCAAATTTTTTATTAACTTTGGCCATTTAGTCGTAAATTTTAAATTTTTATCGTTGCTTTCATATGTATATATTCCGCAGTAAAGTTAAAAATATTAATAAAGTGGTGTAGCTAGTTTAGAAGTCTTTGATCTATTAGGCCCGTTGCGTTTATTTTGACTCAACCCGAATAGACTTATCCAAGTTTATTCTAGCTAGTATCCTTAACCAGGTAGACCTTAATTGGTTTATTAGGCTAAGTGTCCACGAGTCTCATTATTTGAGATTTTAAACTGTGGAGGACGAGAAATGATAGAGTCAATTATAAGTCGGTATTCTTGCGCAAGCTCACTTGGTGTAATTATTTGCCTATTCTCCCATCACTTGCTAATAATTTATCTGCAATAAGTAAGGTCGTACGATTTGAAAAGTTACTTAGCTTCTAGCCCAAGATCGTTTAAAAGTTGCTCGGTAATGATAAGAGTTCATAGCCAAGGCATAACTTATGAAGCGGGGCGCGAAGATTGACGAGTCCGAAAAGGCCCTAACAAGGCATGAGGATTCAATTTTATTGCTGAAGATCCAAAGTGATGTGAAAAGCATTATTCCTAAAGTCTATATGAAGGATCAAGACTCACGACGAAAAGCAATCAACTCCCATAAAGATCATGGAGAAGTCTATCCGAAAAGACCCTAACAAGGTATGAGGATAAATAGATCCAAGTCCGAAAAGGAGGCGGATCGTTGTATCTCAAAATCCCAATTAGAGATTGAAGAAATAATCATGAAGTCGTGGTCAACAAAGTTGGAATACCCCTCAAAAGTCTCCAAGTGAAGAAACTCTATTATGATGAGAAGACCATTATCTCAAGAACGTCTCTCGAAGATATGAAGTAAGAAGTACGTGCCAAATATCGGCCCGAGAAAGGTCTCAAATCGTGAACCAAGTTATGCCAAGATATGAACTTTTTGATATCCCGAGAAGCAGTTTTAAGAGATTTTGTCCTTTAGCTAACTATTGATCAAATCGTCCTACTTTGCTTTCAGCCTTAATAAACTATCGAAATAAGTCCAAAAATGCATCTTCATGATCATTCTAAGACAAAAATAAAATAAAAGAGATACACCTAGGAATAAGGGAGTTTAAGCATTTAATTAAGCCATGTGTGTAAGTGTTTGATTTACTAACTTATAATAACAATGATCTCGTTTTCAAGCTTAGTTTGGGGAACGTGAAACTTGAGGGTGATAAATCTTCGCAACACCAAAGCCCTAATGTAAGTCCTTGATTTCTTTACAAGTTATTTCCATCCTTTTGTTTATTTTAGAGTTTTAAGTTCTCTTAGTATTTTAATTGTTGTTTAGTAGAATTTAAATAAGGCCAAGGTTGATTGATTATGAGAAAAATGTAAAATTGCTTTATCACTAAGCATTGCATGAGGGCATGGTAATGGTTAAGTGTAGGGTATTTGATAGGTGTGTTAACACCCATCCTTTTACCACTTAATTCGGGCTAAAACGAGACCAAAACACGTATTAAATATCATTTGTTTGGAATTATGCGTGGTTTTTGTGTTTATTGTGTTTTCAGAGCTAACCGGATGAATATTAAAGAAAACATGGGATTGCACGGGCTTTATCAAGGAAAAAGACTAAAGACGAAGTCTATTGTCCAAGAAATGCAAAAGATTTGAAGTCAATGGGCCGATTCGAAGATTTATCGAAGAAAAGGACCAAAGACGGAAGATTTACATAAGTCGAAGAAACTCAAGTCTATTTTAACGAAGAAATTAAAAGACGAGTTGGATTTAATCGACAACAAATCCCGAATCAGAATCAAAAACGTCAACTTTTCTGAAAAGACGAGAAGACAAGAAGAAAGGGAGAAAGCCCACTCACCAACCAACCACTAGGACTATAAATAGATCTCTCCCTTCACATTTTAGGGAGTTAGTTCATTTTTTCTTCCCAGTTCCTATTTGGTTCGTAGCTTCACCAACACCATTAGGGTGTTTGGTGATTTTTCATTTTCTTTTAATCTTGTAATTGTTTTAATCTTTACTCTTGTTACCTTTACATTAATCAATCAATTCCATCTTTTCATTCATCTTGTTCATCTCCATTTTTATTGCAAGTTTTTAAGTTCTTATTTGATTCAAGTTTGATTTTAAAAAGTTGTTGATTTAGTGTTTTTTTATTGGTGAGATTTATTACTTATGGTATTTAAATGATGTGTGTTTGATTTGGTGAAACCTTTTTGAGTATTTTGGTGTTTAGATTGATAAAACGTTTCTCTGTTACTGCTACTGTTCTTCAACCCAGAACTTTCCGAATAGACAATTTTGTGTTTCCCTTATTCGGAATATTGGATATTCCGAATAGGGGTGTTTCCATTTCTTTTACTCGGAATATTTTATATATTCCGAATAGCCATAATTTTCCGCATAGTACTTTATTTTTTTCTTCTTTATTCGGAATATCACAGATATTCCGAATAGCCCTTATATTCCGAATAGAGTTCTGATTTTTCCGCATAAGCATATTTTCCGCATAGGAATTCATCTTTCCGAATAGCTTGACTTTCCGCATAGAGCCATATATTCCGAATAGAGCATGTTTTCCGCATAAGGGTGATTTTCCGCATAGAGCCATATATTCCGAATAGAGCATGTTTTCCGCATAAGGGTGATTTTCCGATTAGAGTCATTTTTCCGCATAGGGTATTTTTCCGAATAGCACATGTTTTTCCGCATAGATCATAATATTCCGAATAGAAGATTGCTTTCCGCACAGTGCTTGTTTTCCGAATAGGGTAATTTCTGCTAGGGTATTTTTCATTAACTGTTTGATCTAAATTTTTAAGTTTAGCTTACTTATTAATAGAATAGAAAACCAAACTCCTTTTTGTCACCAAGAACAAATCATTCCACTTTTAACTGAGATCAATTCGAGAGGATTCCGAGAATATTTTGAACCCCCATTGCAAAATCCTTGTATCATGCCCTCACTTGGTGGAATTCTGTAGCTATTACTCTAGGACATGACGCTGCTTATACTCTGAACTGGACAAATTTGAAGGAGAGAATGACGGAAAAGTACTGCCCCTGGGGCGAAATGAAGAAACTGGAAGTCGAACTATGGGACCTTAAGTGTAGGAACAATGACATCGTGTTGTACAACCGGAGGTTCCAAGAATTGACTCTCATGTGTACCAGGATGTTTCCCGATAAGGAGGAGAAGATTGAGAAGTACGTCGGAGGACTCCCCGACGCCATCCATGATAGCGTTCTCGCCTCGCGGCCTACTACCGTCGAGAAAGCCATGGAGTTTGCCGCCGAATTGATCAATAAGAGGAACCGTACTATCTCTGAGAGAAACACTGAGAACAAGAGAAAGTTGGACGACCATGTCCGTGCTCCCTATCACCCAACTCCAAAGAGGCAAAACGCCGGACAAATTTACAGTGCAATCGCCCTCATAGGGCCAAGGATTTACGAAGGCACCAGACCTATGTGCCCGATATGCTACTTTCACCATCAGGTGGGTGAACCTTGCAAGACTTGTTACAAATGTGGAACAGTAGGCCACTTTGTTCGCGATTGCCAGGCAAATGCTGCTACCTAGGTTCAGCCCAACCATATTGCGAGGAGTAATAATCGAGGTGGAACCAATGGCCGTGGATTTGGGAATAGACAGCCAGGAAACCGTGGTGTTACAGGAGGAAGCAACAGTGGCCCAAGGAAAGGAGTCACATGCTATGAGTGTGGAGCACCCGGTCACGTGAAATCAAGCTGCCCCAAGTTAGCCCATCAGAACAAAAACAATGGAGGATCCACATCCAGAGTGTACGTGGTGGGCAATGCAAAGCCCAAACCAGACTCCAACATAGTTACGGGTACGTTTTTACTAAATAATCGTTACGCATCCATTCTATTTTACACTGGGGCAGACAGGAGCTTTATTTCCATTGAATTTAGTAGAATACTAGAAGTTGTCCCTTCCGCGTTAGACCACCGATTCTCAGTAGAATTAGCAGACGGTAAGATCGTAGAGGCCGATACCATCGTTAGGGGTTGTACCCTGAACTTTTCCAACCACCCGTTCAATATTGACCTAATTCCAGTGAATCTAGGCAGTTTTGATATAATCATTGGCATGGATTGGTTATCTAAGTACCACGCAGTGATCGTATGCGACGAGAAACTAGTCTGATTGCCATGGGGAAATGAGACATTAATCGTTCGAGGTAATGGTAATACCGACCTTACGGACACTAGACTCAGTGTCATATCCTGTACCAAGGTTCAGAGATACATATCGAAAGGATGTCCCATCTTCTTGGCTTATATCTCCCAGGCAGATAAAGAAGATAACACCGAAAGGAAGCAAATAAAGGACGTGCCCATCGTCCGGGGATTTCCCGAAGTCTTCCTCGAAGAATTACCGGGCCTACCACCAGCCCGGCAAGTGGAATTCCAGATTGACCTGATCCCAGGAGCTGCACCCGTAGCAAAAGCTCCTTATCGACTGGCACCATCAGAAATGAAGGAACTAGCAGAACAACTTCAAGAATTGTCCGACAAGGGGTTCATCCGACCCAGTTCCTCACCATGGGGAGCTCCGGTCTTATTTGTCAAAAAGAAAGATGGTTTGTTTCGAATGTGTATCGATTACAGAGAACTGAATAAGTTGACTGTAAAGAACCGTTACCCACTCCCCCGTATTGACGACCTATTTGACCAGTTGCAAGGGTCAAGTGTGTACTCCAAAATAGATCTGCGATCTGGGTACCATCAATTAAGGGTCAAGGAGGAGGATATCCCAAAAACCGCTTTCAGGACTCGTTACGGCCATTTCGAATTTCAGGTCATGCCTTTTGGGTTGACCAACGCTCCTGCCATCTTTATGGACCTTATGAATCGATTTTTTTTTCCATACCTGGATAAATTTGTAATAGTCTTCATAGACGACATACTTATTTATTCCAAGAATGAACACGAACACGAGGAACATCTTACCCAAGTTCTGAAGATACTTAAGGAAGAACAGTTGTACGCCAAGTTCTCCAAATGTGAATTCTGGATCTCGAAGGTCCAATTCCTCTGTCATGTTATTGATAGCGACGGCATTCACGTAGACCCAGCAAAGGTTGAATTCGTCAAAGATTGGGCATCTCCAAAATCACCGACAGAAATCCGTCAATTCCTAGGCCTTGCCGGATACTACCGTCGATTCATCGAGGGTTTCTCCAAAATAGCAAAACCAATGACCAAACTCACACAGAAGGGAATAAAATTTGACTAGGGAGAAAAAGAAGAGTTGGCTTTCCAACTAATCAAGGAAAAGCTGTGTAGTGCACCTATCCTGGCCTTACCCGAAGGCAACGACGACTTTGTGGTATATTGTGATGCGTCACATAAGGGCTTAGGCGCAATATTAATGCAGAGGATGAAAGTGATCGCGTACGCCTCCAGACAACTAAAGAAACATGAGGAGAATTACACTACTCATGATTTAGAGCTTGGATCTGTGGTGTTTGCGCTAAAAATCTGGAGACACTATCTGTACGGAACCAAGTGCACGGTGCATACGGACCACAAGAGCTTACAACACATACTAGATCAAAAGGAGCTAAATATGAGGCAACGTCGTTGGATTGAATTGCTAAGCGATTACGACTGCGAGATCAAATACCATCCCGGTAAAGCAAATGTGGTTGCAGACGCACTAAGCCGTAAAGAGACCGATCCTCCTATGAGAGTCCGGGCACTAGTCGTAACAATTAGCCTGGATTTACCCAAACAAATCCTAGAAGCTCAAACACAAGCTCAGAAACCTGAAAACCTCGCGAATGAAGATGTTGGGGGTATGCTCAGGACTGACCTCACCAAGGAAAAGTTGGAACCAAGAGCAGATGGAACCCTGTGTTTGTATGGGAGGAGTTGGTTACCTTGCTATGGGGGTTTGAGGGACGTGATCATACACGAGTCCCATAAATCCAAGTATTCCATACACCCAGGGTCGGAGAAGATGTATCGGGACATGAAGAAGTTGTACTGGTGGCCAAACATGAAGGCAAACATCGCCACTTACGTCCAGAAATGTCTGACCTGTTCTCGCGTCAAAGCCGAACATCAAAGGCCATCCGGGTTAATGGTTCAACCAGCGATACCCAAGTGGAAATGGGAGAATATCACTATGGATTTCATCACCAAGCTTCCAAGATCATCTCACGGTTACGACACCATTTGGGTGATTGTTGACCGACTTACCAAATCCGCGCACTTCCTGCCCATCAAGGAGAATGACTCCCTATCTAAGTTATCCAAGACATATCTGAAGAAGGTAGTGACTAAACACGGAATACCCGTCTCAATAATCTGCGACCGGGACGGTAGGTTCACCTCCTTTCTAGAAGGCGTTCCAACGAGCTTTGGGAACCCGCCTAGATATGAGCACAGCATACCACCCGCAGACTGACGGCCAAAGCGAAAGGACAATTCAGACCCTTGAGGACATGTTGCGAGCATGCGTGATTGACTTTGGGAATAGTTAGGTCGATCACATCCCTTTGGTGGAATTCTCCTACAACAATAGTTACCATGCTAGCATTAAAGCTGCCCCATTCGAAGCACTATATGGTAGAAAATGCCGCTCACCAGTGTGTTGGGCAGAAGTCGGTGAATTTCAGCTCACCGGACCAGAACTGATCCAAGAAACAACTGACAAGATAACACTGATAAAACAAAGAATCCAAGCTGCCCACGACCGACAAAAGAGCTATGCAGATCAGAGGCGAAAGCCTATGCGGTATGAAGTGGGTGACCGTGTAATGCTCAAGGTATCGCCATGGAAGGGAGTTGTACGTTTCGGTAAACGTGGGAAACTGAACCCACGTTATGTAGGCCCTTTTAAAGTGATAGCCAGAGTCGGAGAAGTCGCATACCGCTTGGAGTTACCCCAACAATTGAGTCGAGTGCACTCCACTTTTCACGTGTCTAACCTGAAAAGGTGCTACGCTGATGAGCCCCTAGCTATGCCATTAGAGGGATTTCACTTTGACGACAAACTCCAGTTCACGGAAGAGCCCGTTGAAATTATGGAGAGGATAGTTAAAAGGTTGAAAAATAGCCGGATCCCGTTGATCAAGGTACGATGGAACTCGAGGAGAGGTCCTGAGTTCACTTGGGAACGAGAAGACTCGTTCAAAACCAAGTACCCAAGCTTGTTCACCTGACCAATGACATCGATCTAAGCTTTGAGGACAAAGCTAAAATAACAGGAATGTGCTGTAAAACCCATGTTTTTACCTTTTCAACCTTGCCTCATAGTGGGCACGGGTTACTGAACTAAGTGTAATCCCACTCTATGAAGTTCCAGTCTTTCATTAAATTCTACTGTCAATTCTGCGTTCATAAATATGTGAGACTTTCGTCATATTTGATTTTTGTAAAACCTCAATTCACAAGTGTAGTGTACATCTTACACTTGTATTTAAGTTAGAAAATTTCCACTTATGCCTTTTCTTACCTAAATGATCACACTTAGCTAAAACTTACAAACTACACATCACTTGTGCAACCCTATGTTTACACGCCTAAAACATTACACAAATGTGCTCAAAACACAAAACTTACATTTACAATAATCAACTAATACTTACTAGATACTGAACCATATTTTCCCCACATGGGATATTCTACCCGCGGCTAGGAGCCCTCCAACACCACCCAAAATCCACTTGGTACAAGGAAGATCTTAGTACTAAGATTAGCTCATTAATGGTGTGTACTTTGGTCTCCTACAAGCCCTCATCTAGCCGGCTCCCCTCACTCCACATCACCCTTGTACATCACTCCATTTATGAAGGTGTACTATACTCCTAAACTTGCAACTAGCTTAAAACCAAAACCACTCCCCATTTGGTGAAACCCACGGCTAGACTAGATGACATGGTTAACTCATCCTAGAAGCATTTAACACACATCTCATTTACTCTCCAATCATCACAAACCTCAAACACATTTACTTCTCCTAGCATTGATTCAAGTCAAGAAGGCATTGAAGGGGGTCTCGGCTTATTTATACCCGAATAGGAAAGCTTCTTTGTCCACTTTTAGGAACCTCAAGCCCTAGTGTACTCTACTTCTTCACTTCTAAATCCAAGAAAGTAAGTAACCACTCCTTTCATCATCCCCCATTTTTTCTTACTTCTAGTGCATGGCATTCACGTAGATTTACGATAACCAAGACTTAGTATGCATGCACACGTAAAATCGTGCTAAAACCCTCCTAACAAGACCTACGGCTTGCATGTTTAGCTACAAGTACACATGCCTTTAGGATGATCTTATTGGCAACTTGGGTGATCAAGTAAACTACTTAGGGTTGTGTACCCAAAACCCTAGGTGGCTCGGCTAAACATTCAAGACAAGGAAGGAGCTTGTTGTTTTACCTCCTCCTAGATTAATTTTTAATAAAGAGAATAGTTAGATTTGTTCTAATCATTAGGAGGCTTAAACCTTTAACCCATTATATTCGGCTATTTTAAGATCTAGTGTACTCCATGGCTACTTGAATCCCAAGTTGATTACTAGCATGATGCGATTTTAGATCTCTTGTGTTGATAAGATAAATCTATGCAATACAAATGAGCCATTAAACCGAAACTTGTGGGGTGAATCGGGTAGCCATGAGTTTGTTTGGGCCGAACCATTCTAAGCCCAAAGGTAAATGTATTGGTTAAAATAAAAGGTCTATAGTAACTTTTAGATTAGCCACTATGAACCACTCGGCCCAAAAGAAGCATGACCATCCCTTGATGGGCCATCCGAGCCCAATAAACACAAGACTACACTTGGGAGACTTTTTGGGCCGGTTATGTAAATTAGGGGAAGTACCAAGTGGGAAATATAACTTATATTAAGGATGTATACATTTCGAGATTTGAAAACAAGTACAAGGACCAAAATGTACATAATGGATAGTATAGGGTCTCGGTTAAGAACAAACAAAACTATTTCAAACTACAAGGACCAAACGAGCCTATTTATAAACTTTTTACAAGCCCTGATTTCCTTTCGTGCCATATAAGGCCTTAACCGAAACTTAAAGGACCTAAAGTGACACTTTGAGAACTTGGGATACCACTAGTTACTTTTTGGGCCCTTTTTGACACTTAGCCGAAACCCTAAGGTCCTTTTGTTAACTCAACGAACACTTTTAAACCCTAGGGGCTGTTTGGTATTTAGCCGAAACTATTATAAGCCCTAGGGGGCTGTTTGGTAAATTTCCGAAACTTGTATAAGCCCTAGGGGCTGGTTTTGTAACTTGTATACTTATCTAAAAACTTGGCCAAAACTACGAGGGCTAGAATTGCCAAACATCGAAACTTGTGTAAGCCTTAGGGGCATTTGTGTAACCGGAGGTGTTTATGCAACTAGGGGACTAGTTTTGGCATTCTTTTAAACTTAAATAAAACTTACTTAAGCCTTAAATATATCTTTATAAATCAACGTATACCCGGGAGGAAAAATACAAAAGACTGATACTTGTGGATGTATTTATAATACGACCATTTATATATACATGAAATATATTGATTATATTTATTTTTCCATGCCTCTAATACTTATGAACTAATTTTATTAAAAGTATTAAACCACGATTGAGTGTAGTATGAATTCTAGAATATTAATTAAACAGGATTAATTAATATAACTGTAGTAATTATTTTACACTTAATTAAATGTGACTATAACCCGTACTACTTTAATCAACTACGGATACCTTAAAAACCTGTAGAAGCATATACGAATACTTCAGTAACTTTGGTGCAACCTGTTATACTTTTACTGAGACTGTATAATTATCTAGGTTGTTGACTGAGTGTTGAGCACTACTCCAGATTTTTGTGACTATCACCATACTGATAAGGTGAGTTCATGGCCCCACTTTCATATATTGACAAATTTTTAAAATCCTTTTGGGGAGAAAACATGCAACTGATTTATGGATATAAATTAAACTGTACCAACTTTAATTATATGTGCCTATTGTAGAGACACTCATGACCCGTGAGCTGAAACTGTTAAAATCGTTGGATTACCTGAATGTTATAAATAGATCTATTTGGGATTGACCGTCCCCACATGGGTGAGTCATGCTCATTGTGCCTCGGCCGGGACAACAGGTGTTTACCATGTCAGCATTTACTATTGATGGGTGCCTGTTTAGAAATGGCGATGGTCCTCATTTGTTGAGGGCCCAACTATGTTAAAGTGTCAGTTTCGGGCAATAGACAGTATAATTACCTTTTACAGTAGTGCTTTGTGCTTTACTGTTACAGTGACTATTTATATCCAAACTATACAACTAAACCTATGAATTCACCAACTTTTTGTTGACTCTCCAAAGCATGTTTTTCTCAGGTGTTTGAAGCATGTAGATACTAAGTGCATGGACTGTTTCATTTGAGTAGACAACATCTTAGCAAGCACTGGGGGATTTTATAAGGGACTCATGAACAATCTTTACGTTATGTCTGAAACATTTGAAATAATGATTTAAACTTTTAGTCATGTAATAAATGTTTGATAATCTTTTATCTGATGCTCTATGTACTATTTGCTATGATCCACCCACGTGACACCCAAATACTATATCCGCTGCAAATTGACCAATTTGGGGGTGTCACATGACCGTCTCTGACTCACAACGAAAAAACAAACAACCCATTTGTCTGACCGCGTCTGACTAGTAAGATGTCAGAGGCGGTCAGACGTTTTTAGTGAAAAACAAAAACTTGTAACATCAAATTAATTACTCGGTTAATGGTCTCCGAACAAATAACTAGTAGTAGTTTATTATTTGATCGATGGATCCAAAGTCGTATTAAGGTTTTTGTTAGTTCTGGATGTGACTAAGAATATACATGAGAAAAACACCACTAATCACACATAAATGTGCAACTTACTGTTTCGATTGTTGTATGTTAAAATGAATATTTTTAAAAGAAGCGTGTCAAACACATGACTCGATCTCGTTCTTAAATCCGGGTTCGGGTTCATTTACTTTGTGTGATTCAATTCAAGTTCATGTCCGTAACTTTAGTATACAAATTTCTATCTCTTCTCGTATTGTATTTATGATCTATAGAGTTAAAACCTTCGTAATTCTAAGTCACAACTCACAAGGCTAAGTTTGTGTTTTAACTTTTATAACATAAATACATTTACTTTTAGGTAACGTAATGTATTGTAAATTGTACATGAAATGAGTAAATGACAATGACAATAACACTAATGTGATTGTTTAACGTATAAAGAACATCAATTTCAAATGCGTATGTTTATCCTCTCTCATCATAGACTAATTAGAGCAATGGGCTTGTTTAAGAACATCACTATTGACTATGAGTTCCCATTTTTGTCTTCCTATCATCATAAATAAACTAAAGCATTGGATTGGGTCCATGAAAGCTCTCTATTTTGTCATATGTTAAAAGACAGTCTTTTGTTCAAAAAAAAAAGACAGTCTTTTCTTCTTTCAGTAAACAATTCTCATAACAACCTCAGCTTGACAGAATTGACAATGTTGTAACTTGCAAGACTGTCACACTATAACAATCATGATGTCACTACAAAGTCGCAAAGTTACGATGTGGTGTGGTCATAATGTTTGAGTTAAGCCATAGTATTGGAAGTGTGTAAGACTTGTGACAAAATCGATCAGCAATATCAGAGAAACGGTATACCTGATAATCAACTCAAATTACAGCAAAGGATACGTTCCCAGTACAATTTGGCATGCGTTTGATTCAGTATTGGCTCAGCCAGTCAAATCATGCTCTATTTCGTTTACTTGCATCTATGTGAAAAGACAAATTTGATTCACTAGCTCAAATAGGTCGTGTTCGGATCTTGGACCAGTATCCCTACTATACGAATTTAGAAAAAGGGAGTACCCAAAACTCCAAAAGCAATGTTATATTAGTTCTGGTATTAACTCAAGTCTGTAAACCCCGCAAGTTAAACAAAAAGTCAATTGTAATTGTGGCTCAGCTCCTCTTTGGGTTTGTATGTTTAAGGGAGATCATTAATAGTTTCTTAAGAAGTTGTTGCTTCTCGACTCATCTATCACAGTTTCACACACACAATGTGTATCAGCACAACTATACAAGTTAAATGAAAGCGCGAAAGTCTTTGGGCATGCACATGTAAGAGTTTACATGTTCTGAAGTTCGTTAACATTGAAGACTAGTATCTACATGACTACATGTTCAAATGTACAGCTTGCATAATGACATGACCATTCCAAATTGCCAAACAGAATGGGAACTTGGAAAAAGGCTCAAACCCAAGACAAGTCAGGGTAGACTAGTTTCTCTTTTAAAACAAACAATCAAGAGTTATGTATGGCCAAAAGTTACTTAGACGTTAGAACTGGTTATGATGCATGAAGCATGATCCATCTGTAAAAATACAAAGCCATGTTTAGAGATGCTATCAAACCAAGTGAAGGAACCACACATGCTAAAACCTCTACCTTTAGTATATGCTTAAATGTAAATGCACCAAACACAACCGATTGCACTGTTCAGTCAAACGATCATCTGACTGAATTTTGTTTCAAGATTATTTTTTTTTGTTCAATCTTTCATCAATAAGTACATATGGCCAAAAGGTGCCCTCTTTGGGTTTGAACTTATATCTTATAGCAACACACATGTAAAAGGATCATAGGAAAACGCATGACAAGAAACAGCAGAGTGAAAAGCACACACATAACAGAATAAGTTGAAGCAGCTAAAGTACGCTCCATAAGCAAAAATGTGTCCAAATCAAAAATAATCTTCATTAAACTTGAAGTACTATTTAAAACGAAAAAACTAACAAAACTGCGACAATGAGCATACATCTCCCATTCAAACTCAAAAGACATGTTTAGATTATGCCAATCTTGTTTGCGACATCCAAAGCATCGTAGTCTGGAGTTAGCTTAACATAAGCTTTCTTGGTTCCATCAGGTCTGCATATCATAAACATGTAATCATAAACATAAACATGTGATCATAAACATAATGTTGCCGGTCGAGAAGTAAAAAACATCTAAAAGCTTAATAGAATTTATAATACCTGATCAAAGTGTTGACTTTCTTGGTCTGGATGTCGTACATCTTCTTCACTGCAGCTTTGATCTTTTTCTTGTCAGCACGGAGATCGACAATAAAGACCAAAGTGTTGTTGTCTTCGATCTTCTTCATTGCAGATTCAGTAGTCAATGGGTACTTCAAAATCTGATAGTGGTCAAGCTTGTTTCTTGGTGGAGCACTGATACGAGGGTACTTGGGGTTTCTGTCGGTCTTCAAAGTCTTGGGGCGATGGAAGGTAACCTTGGTTCGGATCTTCTTGGCCTTCTTTTTGAAGGTCGTACCGGTCTTCACAGCCTTTGCTGTCTTCACGGCCTGAGCCTTAACATCACCTTTCTTCACATCTGTTGGATCGTGAACAAAAAGCACCAACAAGTATTAGCAAATTCTCACCAATAGAAAAAATAACATTAACCAATACAATCATGTATTATTATTTAAGTATTAGAAATGTAGAGTCTAGATCTTCAACCAGATAAAACTTGATGACGAATAGTTATCAGGGTAATCAGGTCGGTTGATCGGGTTTGGATCAGAGTCCGGTCAGGGCTTAAAATACCATACACAAACCCGGCCCTATTTAGTTTGGATTTGTTGGATTATGGTCTATCAATGTCGGGTCAAATCACGTCCGGGTAACCTAACCCGAATATGTGTGAAAATGTATTAAAATTGCCTAATTATACTCGTTGAAATAGAACTTCAAAAAATTTATATTAGAAAAAACTTTATTTGGGTGAATCATGTCGACCTGATTTGGACAAACATTTTCAACCTGATACCCTATTTAGTATTCAGGTTGACCCGAATAAAACTTTTGACCCAAACCAAATAGGCTTAATCAGGTTTGGTCGGTTTTCTTTACACCCCTGGTTACCAGTACCAAACAAATTTCAATGTGGTTGTGTTCTATTATAAGAACACGAAATAATTTTCTTAAATATATAAACCAGTTTCTAAATATAATACTGTAAACGATTAAAATACAGCATACGCTAACAAAATAGTAACAACAATCCCAACTTAACAGCCAAAAAATCACAATACACTATAACCCCATGTCCGTTCAGAACAATGAAACACCTCTACTAGTAGCTAAAAGATAACACAAACCAGACCAAACAATACATTTGTAGATAACTGAGAACATAAAAGCCATAAACCAAATCAATCGCCTAATTCTTTTTGCAAAAGAGCTCTTTTAACCAAGATTTTCTTTTTGAACAAATTTTTAACCAATATAACAAAGGACTTTTACGACAATACCAAACACATTCCAGCCTTATTAGATGAGTATACTTGTCACACGGTTTTACATATACAATCTCTAAGGGGGTGTTTGTTTCGGCTTATATGTTAGCTTATAAGCTTATTTCATTTCAGCTAGTATTCCATAAGCTATAAACTTACCATATCTTAATAAACTTACATAAACAAAGTCTCAGAATAAGCCAGAAAGTTTGGTCTTATGAAATATAAGCCAAAATCAAATAAGCTAATAAGCCCATATATAAACTAAAACAAACACCCCCTAAGCTTCAACCTAACCCTATTAGATTAAAAACATAAAAAAGACAAACCTTTTGGGGCCATTAGTAACCAAATCTACTCCAACAGATTAACTGAAAAATAATAAAAGAAATAAATAATGGATTAAGAACAGATCTGAAGATATGAGTTTAAGAATATGAAGGAGGAGGCAGACATACCCTGCAAAATGAAAATGAGAAAAAGAGTTAGCCAACTAGGGTTTCGAGATGTCATATATTGAGATTTATATCAATTGGGTTATTGGTCATGTTTACTGGGCTAAGATGGGCTGGGCTCCATAAGGGCTTGTTCTTTGTGCAACCTGTTGGCTTTGATGTAGAATAAGCTCATTCAGAATTTAAAAGCTGACTGATATTATGTCCACGGTGTTAATCAGCTCGATTATCGGGTTGTATGGTTTATTCAATTCGTTTTATTTGGGTTATTTTTAAGCAAGTATGAATGTAATAAAGTAGATTAAAAAAAACCTCAATTTTAAAAGGTATTATATTACCACTAGAGGTGCAAATAAATCGGATTTTTAAAAATCCGGTTTCGGATCGCATCGGATGTTTTGAATCGGTTTTTTTGGGTTAAATATGTTCGTATCGGTTTTTTTCGGATAAAAATTTTCGTTATCGGGTTTTTTCCGGATAGGTTTTTCTGTTAAAAATGTTCAGATCGGGTTTTTCGGTTAAAAATGTTCGTATCGGTTTTATTCGGAATTTATTTACATACATTAAAAAAAAAATACAACCATAAAACATTAAAAAAAATATCACAATAATTTTTATTTCAACAATACAATTATACAACTTCATAATTTTTATTTAAACACTACAATAAAACAACCATAATCACTAATACATTTTGAACTTCGGCATGGCCATCACCCGAAAAATATTAGTATACTTCGAGTATGTCGAGCTTCGGCATTGCCATCACCCGTTATACTCAAAGTATATCCTCATATTCTTATTCTACATCTCCGACTTCAACTTCTATATCTTCAAACTCACCTTCGTCTAATTCGGTAGTTGGAGGTGATATACCTAATTCCACTTCTTCGTTTTCTATAGTTTCTTCAACGCCGTTTAATATCGGACCTTCCAACGACGTTTCATGTTGTATCCTCTCTACTCTGTCCAAATAATCTTTCAAACATACACATACTTCCACTGATTGAGGGGTGAGTCTTGACCTTCTTTCGGATATAATTCTACCGCTAACCGAAAAAGCCGATTCGGAAGCTACCGTCGAAGCTTGAATCGTAAATAAGTCACGAACCATAGCAGCTAAAATTGGATAAGTTAACTCCATTTTTTCCACCAACCCAAAATGTCAAAAGTTCCTAAATCCTCGGGCCTAATAGTTTGTAAAAAAAATTGCGAGTTATATTGACCCAACTCGCTTGATTCCGGTGTTCGTTGACGCTTGCTACCGCCTTCACTTAAAAGATTTCAAAAGTTTATATCAATGCCACGTGACACCCTTCTCTCCATTTGCGATGTTTCGGCCCCCGTTTGGTCAAAAAATGTGTTTTGTTGTCCACCATATTTGGTTGCATATATTGCAAATAATTTTCCAAAAGTATCGTTAAATTTAAAATTTTGGGAGTTTATATAGTTCATATCGGGTTCATCCGGGTTTGGTCCAAATTCTAATTCTAAATTCCCCAATATTCTTCTCATTATATTTTTGACCCCCCAAAATTTATCATTGGATTAAGTGTGGCGGAACAAGTAAAAACCAAAGGTATACTAGCAAAATATTTTACAAATTTCTTTTTTATAACTTTAATCATTTTTCTAAACATTCGACAAGGTGACTTTTTAATTCGTCTAATTTTTCCGTCATAGCAAAAATTTGCTTTAAAACTAATGGGCTAGTTGGGTAATAAACACCGGATAATAAAGTTGTTGACACTTTAAAAATTTGTAAAATTTTTGTCAATTCATCTAATCGTTCCCAATCTTCGTCGCTTATCGAAGTGGAATTATTTTTACGAACAAGTTTTTCATTAAAGCGTTTAAAGTATCACGTTGTCGTAATATATTTTCAAGCATAATGCAAGTAGAATTCCACCTAGTATTATTATCATAGCAAACTCCTAGGGGTGTATAACCACATTGTTGACGAAAACGATGATAGTTCATTTGTCGTTCGTTACTCGAACTATACATATTTACTAATAAACTCCTAAATTTTGTCATTAAATCACCACATATTATTAATGCCGCTTGAACGGATAAATTTATAACATGAGCAACACAACGGGAATGGAAGAATGCACCATCTAATACGGGTTTTATACGTAATTTTAACAAATCCATAGATGCATTATCTAGTGAAAAGGTAAAAACTTTATCATCTAAATTATATTCAATTAAAGTGTCATGTAAATTTTTTCTTAAATTTGATCCCGTATGTGGATAACCAAATAGTTTAAAATCAATTGTTTGTTTCATTAATAAAAAGAATCGGGATCAAACCAATGAGCCGTAACGGCTAAATAAGAATTTGTCGTACCATGTGGCGCGGTCCAGGTATCCCTAGTTATAGAAACACCATATTTATAATTACGAAAACCATCAATAATTTCTTTTTATCCGTTTCCCATAATTTAAATGCATCACTTCTAAGAGTAGTACGACTTTTTTTTAACGACAACTTTTATTACGACTAGCAAGATGCTAGAGAAAAATTACAAAGGAATTAAATGGGGATTCTTCAACCAATCGTTCCAAGTAACTACCCTATTACATCTAGAATAAAACCAATTAAACGAGAACGAAATAATGTCATCAAAAATCATTGATTGCCTAGGAGGAGAAACATCAAAAAGCAACCGGTTCCGGAAAGTCCAAATACGCCACCAAGCAACACAAAAAACTCTCTCCAAAATGGACTTGATACCCGAGGAAAACCGAATAGAATTGAACCAGCTATTCCATTCCGAAAAGAGCTTACCTTCTGTGATCCAAGCTCCCACCACCGACAAATCTTACGAAAAATCTCACGGGCCAAGTCACAACAAAAAAGGATATGTTGAATATCCTCCGCAGCATTAAGACAAAGAGGACAAGAATTCGACTCCACCAGAATACCTCTACGACTAAGATTAGTTCGAGTTGGCAAGCGATCTCGACGAGCACGCCGCACAAAGATATTAATCTTAATTAGAATAGATTTTACCCAACGAGTAGCATCAACCTCCACAGGAAGAAACAAATCATAAAGGATATTACGAATCACTTTGACTTTAAACGTACCATCACCTACTACATCGCATACCCAACGATCCCTAGAAGAAGAAGTGTAACCGAACCAACAAGCGACGTCAAATCGTCAAATTATTGCCGTTCAACACCATCACGCACTCCCCGACGAAACGAGCCAACAAACGAGGAGACTCCCAGTTTGGACGCCGCCGTCACATCTTTATCCGTCTCAAGAGCAAACATACGGGGAAACTTATCATAGAGGTAACCATCAGAGATCCAAGAATCCTTCCAAAAATGAGTGCAACACCCGTCTCCAATACGTTTTTTACAATGGGAAATAAAATCAAACCCTTTATCCTTCAACACACGAACCTTACGAAGGATAGAGCACCAGATAGGCGACTGGCTAGTCACGTGCGATACAATATTCGACCCATACAACTCTTGCAAAACTTTAAACCAAAGAGACCCATCACCATAAACAAAACGCCACACCCATTTCAATAGAAGAGCCCTGTTCAAGGCGAAAAAACTCGAAACACCAAGACCTCCTTTAGCTTTAGATGCTAAGACGCTATCCCAAGCCACCCATGTAATCTTTTTCTCCGAAGTATCAAAACCATTAAAGAATATACTACGAATGAATTCCATAATTTTCAACACTTCTTCAGGAACCTTAAGAATCGACATAGGATAAATAGGAGAAGCACCAATAACAGATTTGAGAAGAGTTAATCTTCCTCCTATCGAAATAGTTTTTACCTTCCATTTAGAAAGTCGCGCCTGAAATTTATGAACCGTTCCATCCCAATCAGAACTCCGAGACATACGATCACCCACCAACACACCTAAATACCGGAAAGGACTATGCATAACCGCACAGTCAATCGTACTAGCAGCCTGCTGAACCATATCACCAGAAACCCCTATACCCATCACGTGACTCTTAAGGATATTAATCTTTAGACCCGACGCTTAGAAGAAACAATTGAGAATAGTAACAATATTTTTCAGATTCTCATTGGACCATTCACCTATGAACATAGCGTCATCATCATAAAACAAATGAGACAAAGAAATCGAACCTTGTAATTTAATTCCTTTAAAAAATCCATCGTTAACAGCCCGGAGAATGAAATATGCAAGGACTCCATAATCAAAATGAAGAGATAAGGAGCCAAGGGATCACCTTGTTTCAACCACGACAAAAAGAAAACTCGACTGTAGGACTCCCATTCACTAAAATAGATGCCATAGTAGAATTTAATGTACCACGAATCCACTTACACCAGTTTGTCCTGAACCCGAAAGCTTGAAGAACATCAAGAAGATAGTCCTACCTCAGCGAATCATATGCCTTAGCAAAGTCGACCTTTAAAAACATAGATTGTTTCCCCCTAGTTTTACACTAGTGAAGTAGCTCATTAAGAATAAAAAGACCATCCAAAATTTGACGCTCAACAACAAAAGCTGATTGAGTTTCGAATACTATATCAGATATAACAGAAGACAAACGGGTGGCCAAAATATTCGTAATAACCTTGTAAAGACATCCAATCAAACTAATGGGTCTAAAATCAGTAACGAAGTTGGCGTCAGTCGCTTTAGGGATCAAAGAGATGAAAGAGGAGTTACAGCCTCTTGGGAGATTACCAAAATCGAAGAAGTTCTCAATAGCAACACAAAAATCAGACCCAACCAAGTGCCAATATCTACGAAAAAATTCAAAAGTGAAACCGTCTGGACTGGGAGACTTGTTCTCTCCACAACTCCAAACAGCCGCACGAATATCATCCCTCGACACATTACGATCGATATCCTCCATTTGATCAGGAGATAAACGTTTCTCAAGGGAAAATTCAATTTTAAACGATCATCCCTCGGTTGGTCAAAACAAGATTGAAAATGAGTTTTAAACGCACCTTTAATCTGACTCGGCTCCATACACCACATACCATCAACAAAAATACCTCGAATCGACAACTGTGAACACCTTTTATTAGTAATACCATGAAAATAACTCGTGTTTTCATCCCCTTACACCGCCCATTTATTTTTGGACTTTTGTAATGATTCCTTTACCTCAATGTTATTAATATCATGAAGTTGACGCATCAACTCAATACGTTTCAAGAGCAGATTATCCGAAGCATTGCCACTATCTAAATCATGATCAATCTCGCACAACTCTTTTTTGAGCTTACTCCTAATATTAAATTGATGAGCCTTTTTCCTTTTAAGCCAGTGACGAATAATCAACTTCAGATCTTGTAATTTCTCTTTGAACCTAATGATCCCATTAGAGTTAGAATGAGTAAACGATAACCACACGTTCTCCACCATCTTATCAAAACCCTCAAATTAAAACCACGAGTGATACAACCGAAAAGGAGTCAGACCAAAATTAGTATACACTTCATGCAGGAGAATAGGACGATGATCAAACAAATGTCTATCAAGACACAACACCGCAATAGACGGATATAAGGACAAAATACCTTCTGTAACAAGAAATCGATCCAACTTGCTCATTTTGGAAGCTGAAGGGTGCACCCAAGTAAAAGAAAAACCTTCCAGCATGACATCAATAAGGCCAGAAGATGAAATAAAGTGATCAAAAGAACTTGCACTAGAAGGATTAAAAACCGATCCAAATCGTTTGTCCATATGACGAACTTCGTTAAAGTCTCCCATCACAATAGCCTCCCCGTTCCATCTGTCTAGTAAATTCGATATAAAGTCCCATATCACCCGCTTACACGAGACTTGTTGAGGAGCATATACAACCACTATAAGAATCTTAGCATTACAAGGCAACCAAGTGCCGTATAGAGCGATAAAATTATCCGAAATAGTAACTGTGTCCTTTTTGAAAATAGACGCCTCCCAAATACATAGAATACCACCCGAATTGCCGAGCGAGTCACTAGAAACATAATCAAAATTTGAATTCCCCCACATGAATTTAACATCCATATGAGTAACACTCTCCATCTTAGTTTCTTGCAACGCTAGAAAATTAATCCGATGTTTAATATTTAACTTCTTGACCCACTCCTTCTTGGTCTTATGACCAAGACCTTGGATATTAAGAGACAAGATATTCATTTAAGAACATCCTCCGCTCCTTGATATCCAATAATATTTTCCATGTCTTTCATGCTCCCTTCTAGGTTATAACCCATAGAAGACCCTACCTTAATCAAGTCCTCCGATAACCCAAGCATAGATCCTCCGTTACAAACATATCCTGATTTTGGAATTGACGAGACCCTAATAGGCGATTCATTGACCTCCTGAATATTGTTCATAACACTTGCATTCACCAAAGGAGTATCCTCCTTATCACCTCCACAAACATTGTTATCAATAGCATCATCAACATCATTCCCTAATCCAGAACCTACACTATCTTCCTTATCACCTCCACAAACACTATCGACAACATTATCGACGTCAATCCCCAATCCAGAACCTACAGGAGTGAAACCCGGCGGATTTGGCAAAGAGGAACTCTCCTCACACACAATATCACCCTGCTTTTTATCTAACATATCATAAACATTGAAGGGATCCTCAGAAACTTGCTTAACCTCTCCACTACCTTTAGTCGGCTCCGAAGAAGAAGTGGCTCCTAACGCCGTATCAGGAACTCCTTCAACATCACTACCATTATCAGAAAACTCATCATCATGACCAGACCCTGGAAGATTATTCTTGTCTTCTTGAACAGACTCGTCATCCGAGATGTAAGCAATCTCCTTGGGTTCATAAAAAACAGGATTCCATGTAAAGAGTTCTTTCGCACGTGCTAAAAACACCTTGCCTTTGAAAATAACTTTGAATGACTCGAAAATAGAACCATGATGTTTAGTTATGATACACATTCTCTTACGAGCAAACGAGGACCCATAATTATCTTCATTATCCAATGCTACACCCTATTTAGCTCTGATCTTCTTAAAACTTTCACGAGATCAGAGATTCAATGGAATACCTTCAATATCCACCCAAACAACCCGATCCTCGCTAACAAAGTCATGACTCGCTTCCTAAAGGGAAGTGAACCAGGATCTGACCCCCACGTGCTCTAACAAACTGCGTTTGGATTCCAAGTTATCTAATTCAAGCATCACCCAAAGACCACCAAGAAACGAAACTTTAATATTAGGAAATCCTTCTTTGTTGAGGAGAATCCGCAGATTAGAGATAGAACTAAACTCTTTCACTCTCCCCATAATATGACAAAAAAGGTCACAATTAATAATACAAGAATCGTCTAAAACCAATGTTGGTGCATCAAAATTGGAAGAACTAGGCTGAGACAAAGGAACAGTACCTCCCATAACAGACACATAAGGACCAGATTTAGAAAAGGCATTAGTAGGCTGTTTATTTTCCCCATTCAAAGTAGGAAAATGAACTTTGGAAGCAGAAAACTTAGGACGTCTTTCGAATCGAACATGATTAGCAAACAAATGATGACTACCAATCCATAATGTACGCAAGTTTTCCACCAAATGATCAAGATCGAGAACCTTTATAAAACGTACAAACCCAAATCTCTTACCTGCCTTGGATAACTTCGCCGGAATAAAGACGTCCACCACTGTACCATAAGTACTACAAACATTCCAAAGATCCCAGTTGCCCGTTGATGTCGGAAAATTGGTCATAAATATCGATTGAGAAATCTTCGCTGTAAGATCCACATTAGAGGGACGATTACCAATGTTTTGATTTCTACCCACCATTTGGATTGAAGGGAGATCGCCTCAACAGAAAACTTTAAAGATCTAAACAAACAGAAAAGAGAAATGAAGAAAACAACAACCTACAAACAATCGTCGAATCAAATAAGAGAGTGATAAAAGGTTTAACAAAAGAAGCAGTCTCAAACTAATAAGCGATTTTCACTAAGAGCAGGGAGCACAAATGCAAGCCTACACCGTTCACGACTTATATGTTGAGATCCAGTCCAATGAAAACCGCAATAATCACAATATTATTCGATGAATGGATTGTTGTCAGGATCGAAGAATCAATCAAAAAATAAAAGGAATAAAAAGGGAATAATGAATTGAGAAACAAAACGATCGTCAGTGGCGGCAGCCATTAGGGTTTTTTTGGTGTGTGTTTTTTGGTTTTCAGAGACGATTCTTAAGAGTAGTACGACTTACATGTTGATAACGCGGTTGTACCTTTTTTTATGATCTATGTAAGCTTGATATTGTCGAACTGGTTAAATAGAAGACCTTGTTGAATGACAAACTTCGTAAAATCAAGTCGAACCGCATCATTATCAAATAAAAACACGTGACCATCCGCACCAATAGTACCATGTTCCGAACCACCCGCTTGGCTATCAACCGCCCCGGTACAAACGTTCCAATGAGTAGGTAGTGTACTATTACCCGACGTGCCATAAAATTTACCACACTTCTTGCAACGCGCCTTTTCCGTATTGTCTTTTATAAGACAATAATCGTAATGTGACCAAACATCGGCTTTTCTCGTCGTCGTAATAATTCGCAAAATATCATCATTTGTGTATTTTTTTTAGTACTAGTGGCACCGGTACTAGCATTAGTGGAAGCTTGTTGTGATTGTATGTTTTCCATTCGGGATTAGAAAAAGTATAAAGATTAGAGAAATGATAAGGTTTTTTTATATGTTTTCAACCCCAACTCAAAACATGTATTTATACTACATTACAAGCCTTAAAAACACTCTAAAAACAAAAAAAAACGCAAAAATTCGTGTCAAAAGGCTATATAGCCGTTGGCTGTCTCCCAGTTTGTTTTAAAAAAAACCCGGATAAACCGGATTTTTCTAAAAGGTCAAAATAACGGCTAGTTTGACTATTTTGAAAAACCGGTTTTATCCGATTTTAACCGGTTTAAAAAACGGATATACTTAAAATATATATCTCTATATTATATATAGGTATAATTATGATTTGAAACCACAGTTTTGATCCCAGTCATATCCCAGTCACATCTTTTAGCCAATAGTATTTGAGTATTCCCTAGAAAATCTCCAAATTCCACGAATTTTTCGTTTGAAATCGCAGTTCTCTGAAAATCGCGTTTTGGAAACGCATTTTTGAAATTTTCTTTTTAAAAATCGCGTTTTGTAGGTCTGGACCGGTCCAATTCACTAATTTCGGTTTTGATTTAATTTTTTTATTTTCCGAAAACTATTAAAAAGTGTTTTGCTAAACAGGGGGACGCATGATTTGAACTCATGACCTCTTGGTTATTTGTTTTGGTGTTTTCCAATTGAGCCATTGGATTGTTTTTGTTTAATGATGGTAAACCCCTATATTTATTATCCGGTTTTTTTTATTGAGTATGGTAAGTTTTAAATTATTTTTATAAAAAATTAATGATAATTGTTTAATAACCATGATACGTAGTATCTTTTTATTTTTTTGAAAATATGAAGATATACTTCTTAGTATATATATTTATCCCAATCTATACTTTTGTTAATCACGTATCCTTTTTTTATATTCATCAATATCCATACTCTTTATTAATCACGCGTATCATTCTTTTTTATAAAACCCTAAATATGTGAATCAGCATCCACCGTAATGTTCTTTGTTTTTTGTAGGGTTTTTTTTTTCCGGTATCATCTTTTTTGTTTTTTTGAAAGTTTATATGTTTATTATATCACCCAGTCACTCTAATTTATATGATATTGTGAATTTATTCGCTTTTCAAGAAGTTGATCTTGCTGAGTTTTGGATATTGATCTGATTAGAAAACCTGCAGGGGGTCTCTGAATATTTAAGAATACGTGATTTAAGAACGATCATTGTTTAGGTTTTTGGTATTTTAGTTTTGAACTTCTAAAAGTGGTTTATGCATTCTTTTCCAAACAAAACAAAGACTGGCTCTTTACGAATCCAGTGCCTCAGTAAACACTCTAAATCAAATCACCACCACCACTATCAAATCACCACCACCACTATCAGATCACAAACAGTTGGATCTTTGTATATTATCGAGATGAACTTACTAAGTTTCATATAATATGCCGTCCGCATCTGTAACCAGTTCCATCAAATCCCTGTCGAAGCTCATTTCCAGCAGATCCCTGTCTCATTTCCAACAGATGTTGCATTAGAATGGATATTTTTAAATCTTTCATTTACATTTTGTACAGGTCCACTGACAATTCTGAATGGAAATTATATACTGTAGATGATGTCCCAACGTTACAAAAGGACCCTAATTCTTGGACAAAGGTTTGTGTTAAACTGTTAATCCTTTTTTTATAAACTCTGTTGTGAAAGTGATTCTTAAGGTTAATATCATATCAGAAATGTATGCTAAAATGACCCATACTAATCTTGTCTATTGAATAAACCGATAGTAATCTTCTACCATTAATCAGATCAAGTGGTCGTTTATGCTCTTGTGTATTTCTATGCCTCTCAATGGTCGTAGAAGATGGTTTGTTTGATCAGATGTAGTAGCAACTGAGAAGAAGAATCTTGGTGAAGAAACAGGTGATGATGATTCACTAAGGAAAGCATTGCTACACGATGACACTCACGTGGTATGTTTTATTCCTTAGTTATATCAAGTTAGTTACTGATTGATGAATACTACTCTTGTGAGCAGACGAAACAACAACCTCTACAATATGTATAAACACAAAAGTTACAAAAATAGTAAAGAACACATACAATCGAATTCTATTTATGGTTTTGCAGAATTCTAAATTTAAAATAGTATGTAACTTGATGGCCCACCATTGCAAGTTCGTCTTAAGTTTTCTACTTTTAGCTAGAATTTCAGTATCCGAAAAGTTTATAGGCAAGCTTAATATCACAGACTTCCCTTCAAGTATCAAGCTACTTAAAGTTGCCATGAGATGTAAAAGCATAATGTTTACAAAGTCATACCATCCCAAAATAAAAGGCTAATAATACTAACAGTTAAAGGTTTTTGGATGTGTGTCTTGGAAGTGATCATATATTATATAATAATAATCGGAATCAGGTACTAAGGTGTAGTTAATGCAGAGGTAGAAAATAGTGTTAAGTTGTGTTTTTGCTGCTTGAAGCAGTAGTAATCATACATAGATAGGAATGTCTGGCAAAATTCTTATGAAGAAACTTGTCGATAGAGGATCAAAAGACTTCTGTAACAAATGTAGTTTGTGTTCTTCCTAGAGAGCATTACTCTGCATTTTAGTAAAATTGGCAATTTTAACCAGTTTATGTAAAGATCGGTTGAATTTGGATTTATCGGTTGAATAAGTTTTTATTTAATCATATTAGTATATTACAGTAGTTCTCTAAGAAAAGAGACTGATAATCACCCAACATGGCTGGTTGAAAAACTTTTACTTCTTTTGTCACATTAGTATTTTTCAAAACTATAAATCAAATTAAACTATAAGATAGTCCTAAACACCTCTTAGTTCAAATACAAAAGCATTCCCAAACGCCCATTGATTCACAAGACAGTCCCAAACATTCTGGACCGAGCATAGACTTAATATCTCTCAACCTAAGCTACCCAGGGTGGCAATAGAATGTAATAGTAAGAGAAGATTAATTCTTGCTAATATATACGCAGAGGATGAAAAATGGGAGGAAGTGAAGACGTTAATAGGTAGAATGAGAAAAAAAATACAGAATGTAGTTGGATAGAGATTATGGGTACACATATTTGTTGCAAGTGATAATCGCAAAGCTAAAAGGATTGAAGCTCTATTAAAAAAAGAGTATGGTAATCTAGAAACAACTACTAATATTTTGGTATTTGTACCATCTGTTTCGTTTTGCTATCAAATAGATGCTTTCTTGCATCAACAAGGTATCTACTGCGCTCATTCTTATTGTATCAGGTTTAAAAAGGTTTATTGTACTATGATCTGACCCCGCTTTTCATATTATATTATTTTCTTTGTCGATTCCCTTTTGGATCCTGTACAGATGCTGACTTGTTCAGACTTCAGATCATATACTCTCAAAACAATTGGTTCACTTGGATCTGCAAAGGTCATTCCAGCCTAAAAAGTCTTGAGATATTGCAGGCATCCAATCTTTATCACCAATAAGAGGTATATATTGCTTATATGAATCGGTAAAAAACATTGGGCCAATTCTGTAGACACTTTTCAGTTTTGTTCCATATTATATGCTAATTTATGTTTTAAATATGATTTAAATCTACATCAACACAAATAGATACAATTCTGATGATGATATATTCAGGAGGAAAAGAGCAAACAGAAGATGAGTATCTTGCTTTGTTCAAAGGTGACGGATTCACTCGACTTGAGAAGAAATGTTTAATTGGCTACTTGGTAGGTTATGGAAATCTAAAAGTAGAATCATCCGTAATGAATCTATGTTTGTCATCAACCTCGTCACTTCAACCAATAATTTTGCTTCTCGTACGTTTTTTTATGCAAGGGTAAAGTGACGTTGTGGATTATATAATTTTTCTTCTCGTCATTTCAACCAATATTTTTTGCAAGGGTCAAGTGACGTTTTTCCTACAAGGATCATTTTTTATGCAAGGGGTGCAGAACTATAATCAGGACCAACATCAAAACATTGAGCTTCTTTCCAATGCAATCAATCGTCAGCCACCTTCAAGAACCGGCCTAGACAGCCTGACAATCGAGTCCTACCCAAGAACCGTACTCGGAGAAAATTATGAACTACCCACAGATCACGGCACCTGCGCGGTATGCCTTTCAGACTACAAGCCTAAAGATGCAGTGAGGACTATACCAGAGTGTAACAACTATTTTCATGCAGATTGCATAGACGAGTGGCTCAAGCGAAATGTTACTTGTCCTATATGCTGGAAATCAGCTCAAAGTTCATCTGATAAAGTTATGGTGTTAGTATGAATTCGGGCTTGTGCAGTAAAGTTAGGGTATTAGCATAGCTTGGGTATATATGTAACGAATTAGACTGCCTACAAGGCTACAATACAGAGCTCAACAGATCAATCATCAATATCATCTCATCTTTTTTCCTACAAGGTTATTTCGTAACCAACTTAATGCAACAAGCAGACTGACACTACAAAACACATACTTTGAATCTGTATGCAGTTCTTTTTCCCATTTACTTACTAGATTTAGCAACTAATTATAGCCTGTAAACATTGTCTAAATCTGTTTTTTCTACTTTATTGCAGTATGTGAACGCTTATACGCTGCCTCAAATCTTGATCCTAATAGTGAAGGTAAATTTTAACAATACTAAAGAAGTGTGCTTAGGGGCAAGAATTGTTCTTTTGGTTATTTTTTCTTTATCAGTTAATCGACAATCAGATTAATAGAAATCCTCTGTAGCAAGTTCACCCTATTTCGTGTTTTGTTATCAGTAGGATTTCCTTTTCGTATTGCACAATATCTTGATAGGGATGGAGGAAGTTACTAAACTGCATTCTCGATGCTCATTTTCCGATTATGAAGTTCAACTTGAAAGGATATAAATTGATCTTCTTTATGCCAACATATCATCCTAAAACATATTCCAAATGTTGAGGTGATTATCTCACCTGTTAATTTTCCTGAATAGTCTGCAGCGTTTGACTTGTATCTGTCATTTTTCTTTCTTTGGCAGGGTACATCGACTTATAATCCAAAATACCATCACTTTGACATAGAAAGCTGTGAATGACATCCACAAACGTGATGGTACACATAACTTTCAAGTCCGTGCCACGTGTTTTAACATTTAAATGTATATTTTGTAGACGAGCACTAAAAAAGAAGTGATTCCCAAACACCCTGTTAGTAGGTTGTATTGCGTGTTTTAACAGATTTCTTATTGAGCAGACAAGCACTAAAAAAGTGAATCCCAGACACACTTTTAGAAGGTTTGTAAAGTCTATTCATGATTTTGTTTGATGTGTTACAGGTTCGGTTGAGATGATGGAGATTGGTTGATAACGCACTTCTTTCACAATTTTATAAAGACCCGCCTTTAATTTACTCTCTTTCAAGTCTGAGAAATGCTTCAAGATAGGTTTGCCTAAAAGTCAGTAACTACACTTTGTTATCCCACTTGGCTTTCACATCAGACACAAATTCATCCCCTTTCTTCCATCAATAATATAGTTGCTGATATCTTTGCGTTGCGACTTGAATGTATGAGAGTCCTTCAAAATCACTTCCCCCGAGTCATAGGTAATGGCAGTGCGTAGTTTGTTGGTGCTGCTGAGATGATTGGTCCGGTTGATTATGAGAAGAACACGGACTTTTGGCAGCTTGATACCTCATTTGTGAAGGGTATGGCCGAACGCTTCTGTTTACGAAGATACCAAAAACAAGGAGCTGGGAAGAACTGAGGAAATAAGTAGTTAAGACGAGTTGAAACTCTGGCACGTGAGTGTAAAATTAGAATCTCAATGTTCTTCCTGTTAAAGTATCAAGGACAATTTTTTGTTATAGTTTTATTCTCAGTTGTTCAGTAATGCCTTTTAAAGCTTACTATACATCAAGATAGAAAAAAATTCAAAAAAGAACACTGACTTCATGTTTTTATTTAGTGATCTAATAATTAGATACTATTGTTGCATCAGTTTTAGTTGGCTATCAAATGGGTCAACTCATCCCGTTACGAACCCAACT
Organism: Glebionis coronaria; assembly: GCA_025667525.1. Lineage (NCBI taxonomy): Eukaryota > Viridiplantae > Streptophyta > Magnoliopsida > Asterales > Asteraceae > Glebionis > Glebionis coronaria. The sequence goes on from CM046880.1 coordinate 517,403,107, forward strand.
CGAACCCTATAAAGCCTTATATGGTCGGGTTCATTCGAGTTCCCTCCATCCTAATATTATTGTTCAGATTTCATTTTTAGGATATCAAAATTTAATTGTCTACTATTAATAATGAAAAAAATCAAGTTAACTATATTCTTCTTGCTTGAAATTATAATTATAAAATTTTAAAAAGACTTATATTAATTAGATAAGGGTAAAATTGTTTTTTTTGTCAAAAATAAGAGATAAAATATTATAATAAATGTATTTTTTTAAACTGTGTATTTTTTGTCAAGGCCAATAATTTTGGGACGAAAGCATAAAATAATTATCGACGAATTTAGATGCTTATGTATTTCTTCATAAATTATTTTTATGTAAAATCTGATTTAAATTAAGAATCTAATCAATTACAAGAAAATAATTAAGCCTTTAATAGTCATTTCTTAGTTGGAGATGGAAATGCTTTGTGTTTGATTTTATAAGTACTTTGCAATGGAAGCCAATACTAAAGAAACATCTTCAACGTTTCATTCAAATGAAGAAAAAAAACCCGCCCGTTGATCACAAATAAAAGTTACTTACGCGTAAAGTATAACTAAAATATACTCAAGGTTAAATTACCAATTTAAGAAATTAGAACCGCACGAACCATAAACCCTTTGAAACAAGAAAAAAAACGACCCCGCCCGTTGGGCAGGTTACGACGCTAGTATATATATATATATATATATATATATATATATATATATATATATATATATATATATATATATATATATATATATATATATATATATATATATATATATATATATATATATATATATATATATATATATATATAGGGGAGAGATCAAATAAAAAGATTTTTTTTTGGTGAGAAAGATAAGAAGGATTTTCAGCCATTGATTTAAAATCAATGGATGAGATTAAATCAAAATCCTAACAAACTAACTAACTAACTAACTAACCATCTAAACGTGTTTTTTTTAAAGTTCTTCAAAAATTATGAAAAAATTCCAGTAGATCGGGTATGTTGGTGCAAAAAACTTTTGTGAAAAAAGTTTTTTTAATTTGAAGTTTTTTACGCTTTTTTAATGCACAAAAAACGGAATTTTGATGCACAAAAACGTTTTCTTTTACGTTTTTTTAGGTTTTTTATGCATCAAGAATTCATTTTTATGCCCAACTTCTTTTGACTTTTTGCTTTAAAATATGATTCCGCATCAAACTATAATAAATTGAAAATTTTTTGAATGAAAAAATTTTGTACACCAAAATTCACGTGTTTGTGCATCAAATTTTGTTTTTTGTGCATCAGAAATACGTAAAAAACTCAAAATTTAAAAACGTACATTCACAACTTTTTTAGGCACCAACAAATCCGACCATTTGGAATTTTTTCAGAATTTTTTGAAGACTTTTTTAAAATCGTGTTTTGGTGGTTAGTTAGTTAGTTAGTTAGTTAGTTAGTTAGGAATATGGATTGATCTTATCCATTGATTTTAAATGATTGGCTAAAAATCCTTCTTATCCTTCTCACAAAAAAAAGTCTTTTTATTTTAACTCTCCCCTATATATATATATATATATATATATATATATATATATATATATATATATATATATATATATATATATATATATATATATATATATATATATATATATATATATATATATATATATATATATATATATATATATATATATATATATATATATATATATATATATATATATATATATATATAAATATTTAAAAACCGGTTAAATTCGATATTTTAACCGTTTTTTTCCGATTTACTAAAAATCGGAAAAACCGGTCTAACCGGTTTGGATCTCAAAAAGCGGATCGGATAAATAAAAACCGGATTTTTCTAAAAAGTCAAAATAACGGCTAGGTTGACAATTTAGAAAAACCGGTTTATCCGATTTTAACCGGTAAAAAATAACCGGTTTAAAAAAAGGATATATTTAAAAAATATATATATATTTAAATATTTAAAAACCGGTTAAATCCGATATTTTAACCGGTTTTTATCCGATTTACTAAAAATCGGAAAAACCGGTCTAACTGGTTTGGATCTCAAAAAGCGGATCGGATAAATAAAAACCGGATTTTTGAAAATTCGGTTTAGACTTTGGACTGGATTTTTAAAAACCCGGTTTTTATTTGCACCTCTAATTACCAATATATTAGTTTATAGCATAATCATTCGCATATTTAGAGTAAATTAAAAAAAATCTGAAGGTACGAGATATGTATACGAAGTTTCTCCATTATTATGGGATAGACAATTAATACCCATTGTTAGGTGCTCAAGCTAAGTTCTACTAAGTAGGTTGAATGTGCTTAGTGCATATTAAAAGGATTTATTAACTTTGTTATTTGTTATGTAACCTTCGTTTAGGCTTATCAAATACCATTTTTTTAAATTGTTTCGATTATGGTTGCATGCTATTATTTTGAGGATTTATTGATAACATCGGCTGATGCATGAGGCTGGTATTTGGGATTCAATTTTTTAGGGTTTCTCATCGGAAGATAATGTCACACAAGAGTTAGCTCAAAAAAATGGCATGTATCTATGTTTTACAGTTGTTTTCTTGATGGTTTATAAAGAAATTCTGATAAACAATATTAATTTTTTTGTTAACATTAGTTCTATTCAACTGTCATTGGGTGTTTGTGTTTAGTTTAGCTAGTTTTAACAATTGCTATCTATTTGAACTGAACGGTTTTTAAACATAAATTGATTTTTTAAAGGTTCTTATATTTGTTGATTATGCTTGAACAATTGAAAAATGTATTTTTTTTACCAGTTTGTTGAAGTAGCTAAATGATATTTTGTGATTGTTTGATTGCTTATGTGCTTACAAAGTTTATTTTGGTTGTAAAAAATATTGAGGTTGTCTACAACTTGGCATGGTAACCTATCACGGTTATAGACATGACAGATGTGTTGATTATTTCAAATATTTGTTTATCAAGTTTTAAATTTTTAAGAGCTCGATTCACGTACAACGCACTAATAGGCAGAGAACACGGTTGCGTGAAGTATATGGAATGGTAAATTCGATGTCATGAAGGGAGCTAAGTGTAAATTTGGTCTTAGTTTGATTTGTTACGAAAACTAAACAAGATAATAAAAACTAAAAGATAATAAATGCATAAAGTAAACAGTTGAAAAGGTAGCAGGAAAATATCAATAAGGAGATAATGTAATGGCCTAGCTACTATGTTATACATTATGATAGTGACCTAGGTATTAGTGATCTAAGAGATATGTTATGTGCATGCATAACATGGCTCAAACTCCTACCAATTACCCGCAGGAACTAATAGTAGGAGCACACTACATAAATTACTAGAAACCTAGTGTTTATGTTAATTGTTTAGTGGTCATTGTATCATCAAGTCTATTTGGTCAATAGCCTGTACCATATGCCTTCTAAATCCCTACTACCGCTTTAGCGACTAGCAACGTACATAAACTCGACAGTGATTGAACCTCAACTACCCATATGGATTAGTTATTCTAACCCTGCCACCAAGTTACTTGCATATTTTAATTATTAAAGATTAGAAAAGGCGGTGACCGTTAAGCCTCATACAGTGCGGATAGTTGCCAATCTATCCGTTGTAAATCCCTTCCTGAAGTTACCAACGGTCAGTTCCTCTACATTTTGTATAGGCCAAGGAAATCTTGCAATAAACTAATACTACCAATACACGATGGTTGCATAACAGGCATAAGGATATCCTAAACAATTAAAATAAACTAAACAAGCATCACAACGATAATAATATCATAATTAGGTTAGCACTAGGGTGCTTAGCCTCTCATAGCACAAACACATAAGGTAAACATGATTATAGATTTATTATTAATCATGAAAACCTTACAAAGAGTTGAACAATGAATGTTTAGACACTTGGTACTTGAATACATAATCTTCGCTATACTGGTGGATACTGGTCGAAACCATACCTTTACAAGACCCTAAAAACGACTTTAAACCTGATGTGTTATGGTTTATGAATTGTTTGTCGAACACAACCCTTTATTTATACTAATCAAGGTCCATACGTCGTAGGGAATATTGTCCCTTACGCCGTGGGGAACACGATATTTCTTCCTTTTTTGACGAGATTCCTATGGCGTAGATGGGAATAACACATACGTTGTAGGTCTTCAAAATGGCAAGTCCTTGGGACCACGCTGGAATCTACGACGTAGCGGGAACAAGAGTCTACGCCGTAGGTCTTCTTTCCTCTAATAGCATGATCTTGGCGCCTAGAAAATCCTGTTAAGAAAATAACACCTACGTTGTAGACACCATATCGGCCTACGACGTATGATATTCAATTATGGAAACTCTATCAATGTGTTACCTACGGGGTAGGGTATATAGTATCTATACCGTAGGTGCCTTGAAATTCGTTCTAGGCGCCTTTTCTTGTCTATTTTCACTGGTTCGCCCTCGTTTTTCGTCACTTGCTCAATTTTACATGTAAAACAAAAAATATCCAAAACTAGGCAATATTAGGTGTTAATTAGCACTAATTGAGCATAATCAAATGGACATTACGGTAAAAATCATTGAATTATTTGATGTTATCACATATATCTCCACTTGAATTCTACTTGTCCTCAAATAGACTTGTTAAAATAAGTTCCCAAAAAGATATCTCCTGATAAAATCAGAAAATTTGAATCTACGAACATCACTTATTATAGATACCTAAGCCGGACACTTCACAAACTAGGGAATCCTACTCACTCATTCGCATCCTAGTTTATGTGGAATATTTGGGGTGTTCACTTAATTACACAGTCATAGCAAGGTATCAGTCATAAGCTTGGAATATACACAAATCTACGCACACTTAAGGGTCTGAGATGGCAACATGTTTACTCATATAGGCTAAAGTATTCATTACCATCTCTATTTCTAAGAAGTGCGCCCAAAACCACATATGCTCAGCCAAAAAGATGATAGAGACACATGTGACTGAACTTCCTCAACTCGAAAAAACTAGAGGTAATAGCCACCTTTGGGCTTAACAAGGAATGACAAATCCTAAAGATACACCTAAAAATCATTTTAAAATATAAAGACACGAAACAAGTAGGTTAAAACATGTCATTACCAATAACCATCACTCCTCCATAAGCTTAAGCTTCAAAGCACGATAATCTTGATTTTCATTTATTATGGGTTTATAAAATACTCATTCTTCAATCCTTAGTTGGTTTATAATACATACCAAATCTTTATTTAAATAACACATATATTTTCTTCTTTTTATTTTTTCTCATTTTTTTCTTTTAAAAATAATCATAATAAACATATATCCCCCCCCCACTTGGGATAAATAGTGATAAAACTAGGGGGAGGGGGGAAGGTCTTCAGAGATCATAATGATAATATCCAATAAGCTTAATCTCACAAAAAAATTTTCTAAAACTAATGGCTTTCAAGTAAGCCAATAACTCCTCACGCAAAATCGAATACAAGGGTAGGCTTGGTGCAAATTTGTAACGAAAATTGGTTAAATTCTAAAGGAAATGCTTCTACGGGTTATACTAGTGCACCCACTTAAAATTGTGCGATCGACTTTAAGAACGGGGGTCGACATGTCAGTGTAACAAGTCGATAGACACAAACACATATAAAGGCGATTTAGTTGTAATCCCAAAGTGGTTATAATCCCTATCACCCAATTCGTTCTTGAAATGATGATACAAGCCAAGTTCTAACATCTACAATACTACCCGCGCACTCTATATTTGATGAATTTTTGTGAAGTTTATGGAAACAGAATATATACCTCACCAACGGAATAAAGGGTAATAAATGTGTGCGCGAGATAGATTTCTTCTAGTTTAGTGTGAAAACATGTCAAAATCAATTTTTATAATTAGGACATCAAGTGCCTCGACACTACTATATTTCGTACAAGTACTAGTACAGTAGCATCACTCGCTAGTGTGGCGCAATACAAACATTAACCCCCAAGAGAATCATGTGTATGAAACCCAAATTTTTTTGTTAAAATACGCAAAAAAATGACATAAAAATTTCAAAATAACTAGAAAAATCGAAAACAAGTATTGAAGTGGTAATTCTACTCCCATCCCCCAATTCTACTCCCATCCCCCAATTCTACTCCCATCCCCCAATTCTACTCCCATCCCCCTTTGATCAATAAATATAAAGGTAACTAAGTCAAAATAACACAGAAAAATTTCCTGAGTATTGCTCCACGTATGAGAAGTCGAGTTCCCAACTTGACTTCCTTCCTTGAACCTTTACAACAATCTCAACCCTAGAATTGCTTTCAACTCTAAGTGTATAACCGATAAAACAATGAAACAAACAAAACACACAAAAACCTAACTCACTTTCGTAGGAATCAAGATTGCATTTAGCATATGCAACAAGCAGTTAAACCACTTAATGTCCAAAGTGGACAAGTTTTGCCTCGTGAGGAGTTATAGGGAACACACCCAAAAAGTTCATTTAAAAACTAATACATGGTTTTGTAAAAATATTTTGAAAATGTTTGAAATTAGTTTTCTGTAAACATGTGGCTACGATGTAGACATGAAACCACCTACCCCGTAGACATGTAAAAAGAACCGTTACTTTCATAAATTTATGACGTCTACCCCGTAGATAGAAATCATCTACGCGCAGATAGAGTGCATCTACTTTCCACAAAATACAGTCTAACGGGATGATCACCTTCCTTCTCTTTGCTTCAAATTCTTGTTGACATTTCAGACCACACAAACCTGCATAAACAAACAATTAAAGCATTAAAAATAGATCTTTGCCATGCTATTACTAATCGTGATTTTTTTACCTATGTAATATGACGAGGAAACGAAAAAGAATGAACTAGTTTCTTATGAAAAATCAAAATGATGACACTAAGAAGAAACTTGCGAAAATAATGAGGCTAAAATGGTTATATGTAGTGCTTTACCAAAGAAAGAGTATGAAAGAATTTTCAAGTGAACCACTAAAGCAATTTGGCGAACTCTTGTAATAACTCACCAAGGTAGTAATCAAGTCAAAGAAAACAAAATCAATCTTCTCATTCAACAATATGAACAATTTGTCATCTTAAAAGATGAAATTATTGATAATGCGTTTTCTAGATTTAATGTTATTATTACTAGTCTAAAAGCACTTAATGAAGGTCTTTTCTAGCAAGAAAAATGTTAGGAAGTTCCTTATAGCCTTGCATCCAAAGTGGAAGCTAAAGTCATGGCGCGCGATTGAAGAATCAAAGGACCTTACTACACTATCACTCGATGAACTAGTTGGCAACTTGAAAGTTCACGAAATGATAATCTTGAAAGATTCAGAGATTGTCAAGAACAAGAATGTAAGAAATCTCTATCATTGAAAGCCAAGAAAAAGCATAGCGATAATGAATGTTCAACTTCTGGAAGTGAAGTTGAAGAGTATACTATGGTCGTTATAGATTTCAAGAACTCTTTTAAGAGAAGAGGACAATATGTAAGACCACCAAGCAATGACAAGAAATCACGCAAGAACGAAAAATGAAAGGAAGTGCTTTAGATGCGGTGATCCAAACCATCTCAATGGGGAATGTCCAAAGACACCTCGCGACAAGAATCACACGGAATTCATTAAAGGCTCGTGGAGCGATATTGGTGAAGAATGCGAAGAGGATGCAAAAAATGAGAAATGTCTCATGGCCCATTCTTCAAAAGAGATATGCTTGGGAATCGATTTGGAGCTCGACGAGTGGATTAAGGATAGTGGGTGTTCTAAACACATGACATGTAATCAAAAGTTTTTTTTACATATGAAGCATAAAACTAAGGTAATGCCACACTTTCTAGTAAGCCACGTGGTAACAATATTGGAAAATGTACGGTTTCTTATGACTTTATGACCACTGAAAATGTTGAATATATAGGTAACCTAATTTTTAATTTACTTAGTATGGGTCAAATGTGTGACAATAAGTTTAAGGTCATCTTTTCCAAACAAGATAGTGAAATCGTAAAGTATGGAAAGATCGTTGGAAAAGGTGTTAGAAAGCATGTGCTTTATGTCATGAAGGTTGATAGAAAGTCAAAAGACAACATATGTCTTACGACTATAGATGAGAATTCTACTCTCTGGCATATGAGATTAGGTCACACTAATATGCATCTAATTCAATCTTTGGCTTCAAAGGAATTAGTTATACATCTTCCTAAGATTAAGTTTGATAATCAATTTTGTGATGCTTGCAAAGTTGGTAAGCAAGATCATGCCAGTCACAAAAGTGAAGAACCTTGTTTCATCATCTAGGTGCTTAGAGCTCCTACATATGGATCTCTTTGGTCCCCTCACCATACGGAGTTATGAAGATAACATGTATACCCTAATGATAGTTGATGACTATTCTAGATACACTTGGACTATATTTTTGGCTAAGAAAAACGATGCTTTCGAGCAATTCGAAATTTTTAGCAGGAAAATTCAGAAACAACTAGGATGTACTATTGTAGCTTTTGGGACGGGTCATGGTAGGAAATTTGATAATGAAGTGCAACTTGGTGCCTTTTGAAAAGCTCATAGTATTACCCATAAATTCTCGGCTCTTCGCACTCCACAATCAAATGGGGTAGTTTAAAGGTAAAATATAACTCTCTAAGAAATGAGTAAGACAATGCTAAACGAGCAATCATTACCACAAAAGTTTTGGTGTAATGTCGTTGACACATCAACCTATATTCTTAGCCGAATTCTTATTAGACCTTTCACAGGTAAAACTCCTTATGAGATTCTTAAAGGTAAGAAACCCTCTCTTGAGTACTTTAGGGTCTTTGGAAGCAAGCGATTCATTTTTAACACTAAAGACTACCTTACTAGTTCGACCCAAATCCGTACGAAGGTACCTTTCTAGGATACTCTCACAATAGCAAAGACTACATAGTGTTAAATAGAACTTAGATTGTAATCTAAGAATCACTCAACGTCACATTCGATGAAAGTCCTACTCCCTCAAAGACGTCAGCTTTGATAGATAATGACCTAGATGAGAGTGAAATAGTTAAAGCCAAAGAGGTTAGAAAACTAGATAATGGAGATGAATCTTTAAATGTTTAAAAGATAGTAAACATTAAGGAATCTAGGGATCATTCTTTATACAATGTCATAGGCAATCTTAACCAAAGGACCCTTAGGTCTCAAATCCAAAATCAAAGCAACTTATTTTGTTTTGTCCCTTTGATAGAACCTAAGAATGTTAATGAAACTTTGATGGACGAAAGTTGGATCATTGCCATGCAAGAATAATTGAATCAATTCATTACTAATGACGTTTTGTACTTATTCCCTCACCTAGAAAACACCACCATCATAGGAACCAAATGGGTATTTAAAAATAATCTTGATGAGAATTGTGTAGTATTTATCCAAGGCTAGACTTGTAGAACAAGGTTATAATCAACAAGAAGGAATTGATTATGATGAGTCATATGCACCGGTTGCTAGGTTAGAGTCCATTAGGATCCTTTAAGTGAGGAGGTTTATGTGGCAGAACCTTCGGGATTCGTTTTACCTTGAGAAACCAGATCATGTTTACAAGCTTAAGAAAACTCTTTATGGTCTTAAGCAAGCACCTAAAGCTTGGTATGATAGACTTAAAACATTTCTTGTAAAACATGAGTATACCATGAGGATGGTCAACAATATACTTTTTACAAAAAGAAAGGATCTCACCTCATCATTGTTCAAATATATGTTAATGACGTTATATTTGGTTAAACTTGTCAAGAAATGTGTGATGAGTTTGCCAAAATCGTGCATGACGAGTTTGGAATCAGCATGATGGGTGAACTTAAATTCTTTTTATAACTCCAAACTAAATAAATGGACGATGGTATTTTCTTTAATCAATCTAAGTATATTAAAGAAATGCTAAATAAATTTAGAATAGAGGACTCTAAGCCTATGAAAACTCCAATGGCTACAAATACTAAACTCACTATTGATGAAGAGATCGAGTCGGTCAACAATACCAAATATAGGGGTATAATTGGTAGTTTGTTGTACCTTACGGCTAATAGGCCCAATATCATGTTTAATGTTTTCCTTTGTGCTCGCTTTCAAGAGGATCACAAAACCTCTCACTTTGAATCGGTTAAGCGTATCCCTAGATACATTAATGGCAATATACATTTGGGGTTATGGTATCCCAAAAGGACTAACGTAGAAACCATAATATATGCCTACTCGAATCATGCGAGAGACAATGTGGATCGAAAGAGCACTTGTGGTATTTGTACGTTCATGGGATGGTGTCTAACATCTTGGCTTTCTAAGAAATAAACTGCTTTTGTTATCTCTACTATGGAAGCTGAGTATGTGAGTGCCAAAAAAGATTGTCAACAAGCTCTATGGATGAATCAAGCTCGTGTTGATTAAGTGATCATGCTAAATGATGTTCCTATCATGTGTGATAATAGCGGTGCTATATACTTAATTAAGAATCTCGTAAAACATTCACAAACGGAACACATAGAAATTCACCATCATTTCCTTAGGGATAATGTTCAAAAAGGAACATTTCTATAGAAAAGGTTCAATCGGTTGACAATTTAGCCGATATCATCACTAAGCCTCTTGAGCGAGAGCCCTTTAATTATTTACGTTTAGGTCTAGGTTTGATGGAACATATTCCTTGAGCATGCATGCTTGGTTGAGCGTCAAATATGTCAAATTCTATGTCAAAATATATTTCATTAACTGGAGCTCTTAGACTCCTACTTTTTATGCTTTGGGACCATGAAATATAATTATATAGAGACAATAATGCTTTCGGTTCAAAAAATTATGCACTCCTTCTTATCTAAAAACAATGCTCTGTCCGCGGTTCTTTATCTTTAAAGAATCATGGAAACTAAAGAGAACCATAGGCCCTTTTCAAGAATCGTGGCCTTTTTATTCTGTAGTTCTTCTTTGAATATGTGTCTTTAATTTCATGATTTAAATTTTCAAATATGGGGTTGATTTGTTCAATTTAGAAAATCTTTTGTCATGATTTCAAAACACCCTAAAATCTTTTCTCAAAGAGCAAGAAAAATGTGTTTGCATTGTTAATTCAATCTAAAAACATTTTTCACAATAGTTCTTGCGATTGCTAACGAACATACGTAGACCATATATATGTGTCACACAATCTTAGCGAGAACAACATTGAATCAAGGAGGATCATGGGCTATCAAAATGTGTCATGTCCAAATGTCAAGATAATCGCACCTCCAACATATTATTCACACTAAAATTCTTTAGTCGAAGTCGTGTTTGAACCATATGTTCACTCTAGCTTTGTTGAACTTTAGTATAACATTATGATAAGTTAGATTAGAAAGTTAGGATTTGCTGAATTTGAAAATCCCCAAACATCCTGCAACAAATCTCCTTCACGAATCCTTAAATACACAAACTGTTCTTGTAACACCCCCAATTTCGGTCATAGCAGCGGAAGGGTCCATGGGTGTTACTATCATGGTTCAATCTCATAATCATAAACGGCTCAAAACGAGTCGTTTTAATAAAAACATCCATTCATTTTCATTCAATAAAAGTACAATTTCATACACGGTCCTAGATAACTTCAAATTTACAAAACCTAGTAAATGGTAAAAATTATTTGAATGGATATAATTTATAAAAGCGGGCCAAAAGATTTCAGTTAAGCAAGCTTCACGAAACCGCCTTCCTCGAGTGCCTTCCCAATGGACCTGAGATAAAACATGCTAAAAAGTCAGCAAAATTTGCCGAGTGAATCTATAGAGTTTAATTTAAATAAAGAGAACACAAGTATTCAAAATAACCTTCCATGGTTAATAATTTATCAAAGACAATTATGTTGTACGAACATAATTATCGTGTCATTACATAAGTCTCGTGACACTGAACGTTAACATATATTATTTCAGCCCAACACACCTACCCAAGTGCGTATATTTCTCTTATACAATGCATCCAATGTTTCATTACTAGTGCATCACAACACCACGCGATAGCTAGTCGCGACCGGACTGGGCGTCACCCCGATAGATCTATCCATAGCAATAGCGTTACTTCGATTAACAATTCACGATTCATGGGTCTTTTAAGGCTAAACAAACTTATGTAATAACTTTCATCTAAACATACAATTAAGTTCTTTGTGTTCAGTTTTAAAACAATCATGAGTTTACCACAACTTATAGTTGTACATTTCAATTTCAATAATTACTTTTCAAGTAAATCGGGTTCCCACAACTTCTCGTTGCACCCATTAATAGGGTTTCCACAACTTCTCGTTGTACCCCTTTATTTTTATAAAACAAGCATGTTATCCCCTCGCGGGTTTTTATAAAACAAGTAAACATGTTAAAAGAGAGGCTATAGACTCACCTTAGCCAACAGTGGTAATGAGACGATTGCCGACGATTAGTGATGCCCGTTTAAATACGAAAACCACAACCTACCAAATAAGGCGCGTTCGTTAATAATCGACTTAAGTATAAATCATACTTAAATAATACAAAAAAATCAAAATTACAAAACCATGACAATCCCGAAAAATTTAATAATACAAGTGTTATTACTATACCCTTTTATCCAACACTATTCTTTTAAACATTTGCACTCTCGATATTGACCCGTCTTAAGACGCCAAGTCAACGCAAGTCAAATTATCATTTTACTTCTCTCGGACCAGTAACTAAGTCATTTATATAATGACTTAACACTTGAGTAAATCACCATGTCCAATGGCGAATACTCAACTCACACCACATAATTATTGAACTACGTGTTCAAAATACCAATCAACATGTACACTCCAAATGTACACACCAATCTACCCTATCTAGACTTGTCCGATTTCGACGAAACTTGGTGACAACCTCACATATAATATGAATAAGACTCAGTTTAAGTTTTATTCAAAAATATTCCTTCTAAGGCTTTCTGCCCAACACATCTCTGAGTTACAAAAACCGGACAGATTTACGCCTTTGACTCGTAAAACCATTTTGACATATCTAAACAATTCCGTTTACAAAACCGATAATCGGGTTTGAAAATAGACTCATGACCTGAGGTTTATCAACTTACATCAGTCCTTGAACATTTTTAAAACTCATTCTATAGTCCCCGAGATTCGATCCAAATATCGACAACAATTTTCGGATTGTGCCGATACTCGTCTCCCGGTACACGAATACTAAATTTGTTGTAACTTCGCACTCGTTTGGAGTTGGAAGTCCTACTTTATATCAAATCGAAGCTAACGAAATTCTCTACGACTCTACCTGATAAGTTTAACTAGATTCACAGAGTAAGTAATCAAAAAATGGCCTTCTACCTACTGGTCTAAATGACAAGTTAAAAATCACACTACATCAACATTTTGACCCATTTTAACAATTTGTATACTCCTAATATCATCTATCAATCATCTATATCAAATCACCTAACCTCTAACACCCTTAAATTCAATCTAATAAAAATCAAGTATAAAAATTTATACATGCAACAACACCTCACTCAAATATAATAATAATAACAACATGTTTCACCATAAAAATGGATCAAACAACATTTTCTTAACCAAAAATTGAAAAGAAAAATGAAGTGTATGCATGTTGGAAAAATTTATACCAAAATGATCCTTGTTGAATTTGCAAAGTGGGTCTTTGATTAGTTTTTGTTGAATCAAACAAGAATTTGAGATGATGATGAATTTGTGGTGGTGTAGGGTGACGGTTTGAACAAGGGAGAGAGGGGAGAGGAGTAGATTTTTGTAGCTAGTGGAATTGTGTGTTATTTTGTGTTATAAAATTCCTTTTATATGGGAAAAGTTTAGGGTAGTTTTTGCCAATTGTGATTCTTGTGGACCCAAATGCAAATATTTTGTTAAAAAGCAAGAAAATGACTATTAGTCACTTTTGAAAATATTTACGGGTCTCGGGTTTTATACAAATGCTTCTTAAAAGTTAAAACGCTTAAAAATATAATAATAAAGCCACGACTTAAAACGTAATTAAATCGAAAACGTCGAAAATATAGAATATCGAGACAATCGATAATAAAACATAAATTTTTGGGCATCCGTCGGTATCGCGATCACTAATAGTTCTCGTCATTCCTTAAAATGTGAAACACGAGAAATAAAGATTAAATATAATAAAATCATGCATATGATAATTTGAGAATATAATATCGATACCTAACGTATTCCTTGCCAGTTTTCATCGAAACGACATTCTTACGTTAAGTTTCAAGCCATAACCTTCTCGGTTAATCAAAAATTTAAAATCCTCATTAAAGTCAACATATAATACTTATTGGTCGAGATTAAAATAACGACCTGAATTTGACGGATTGTCACATTATCCCCACCAAATTGGGATCTTCGTCTCGAAGATCAACTTGCGTTCTTTCTCGATCGCTCGTTGAAATCAAAGAGTGAAATGTATTTTGGTCCTCCTCTTGAGTTCCATCACACATGACAATAGGAATTCGAATTTTCTTCGGTTGTCTAAATTCCTTATCGATAATATCAACAAGTTCATTGATTAAATTAAACTTACCATCGATTCATACTTCATCAAGAGGGTTAGTAAGATCTTCGTTGGGAAGAAATTTCTTTAGGTTTGACATATGAAAAGTATTGTGAATTCCTTGTATCTCTCGAGGTAATTTAAGTTTTCATGCCACCGGACCTACTCTCGATATCATCTCGAATGGTCCAGACTAACGGGGACTTAACTTCCCACGTTTTCCAAAATATACAACAACCTTTTCATGGTGATAGCTTTGGCATACTTTTCTACCTACCTCGATTTCCAAAGGTTTTCGCTTCACATTGTCATAACTTCTATGTCTACTACGAGCAGTTAACAAACGATTCTTAGTTTGCACGATCATTTATTTATCATAATAAAATGAGCAGAGTCAATCGCTCAACATTGACACAAATTAAATCATATTCAGACTGAGTTTTCAAGAGCTTAACAATGAATCCATTGTAATTTGCTCCTACTTCACGAATGATAACGAATAACACAATCGTAATCACTTATAGGCTTATTTACCTCTTTTATTCCAGAATACATTGTAGGCTCTTACTATCGGTGGATACCGTACATTTAGTGCCATATAATTAATGTCTCAATAGACGAAGAGTAAAATCACCGCACCCTGTTACAAGTCATGGGTTGTGCAGTTTCCTCATTCTTCCTAGGTTTCCTACAAGCATACACAAATCAAAACGACCCCAAATCATAAAGGAGATGTATCACGATCAACAAAAAATCTTTACTTCCTTCAGGTAACGATAAGATCAGCATGCTGCAGAGTTTCCCTTTCAGAGATTGAAAAGCTTTCTCTCTATTATCACCCCACACATACGGTTCATTCTTTTTAGTTAGCTTAGTTAATGGTTTTGATATCAAAGAGGATCCTTTAATAAACCTTCGGTAGTAACCAACCAAACTTAAAATTTGTCGTACTTCAGTTGGAATAGTTGGAACATTCAAACTTTCGATGGCTTCGATTTTCGCAGGTGCGTCAGGTACTCCACTTTTATCAATCACATGTCAGAGAAATTGTGTAGAACTAGGCCAAAGATCACACTTTGAGAGTTTCGCGTAAAATTTTCGTTCTTTAACAAGTTCAAGATAATCCTTAAGTGTTCGACATGTTCTTCCTCGCTCTTAGAGCAGATTAGAATATCATCAATGAAAACGATTACGAATTTATCAAGACACGGCCTACGCATACAATTCATTAAGTCAATGAATACAGCAGGTGTATTGGTCAAACCAGAAGGCATAACCCTAAACTCATAATGATCATCACAAGTTCTAAATGCCGTAATAGGAATACCTTCCTCGCGTATGCGAAGTTGATGATAAGAAAAACAAAGATCAATCTTGTAGAAAATACCAGAATCTTGGAGAAAACACGAGAGTTTTGAAGTTGATCAGATAGATCATCAATTTATGGAAATGGGTAACGATTCTTGATCGTTAGCTTATCCAGCTCTCGGTAATCGATACACATACGAAACGAATCATCTTTCTTCTTAGCGAATAGAATAGGAGTTCTACAAACTGACGAGATCAGTCGAATAAAACATCTATCAGATAGTTCTTAAAACTGCATAAATAATTCCTTCAGCTCGGATGATGCTAATTGATATGGCACACGTGCCACAGTTGCAGTACCAAGAATTAGATCAATTAATAATTCTATCTGCCTTAGAGGCGAAAGCCTTGGCAAATCTTCCAGAAACACTTCGGGATAGTCACGAATGACTACAATATCTCTACTCACTATCTTTACGATTCCTTCTACGATACCTAAGCCATGAATAATCCACAACCTTTTTCGATATACTTACGAGCTCTAATGCACGAAAAGAATTTTCAATTTGGAATTATTTTTCCCTTCAGTAACCTCATCAGCCTTGCATTGGATTATGTGTCCCACGAGCTAATAAGCCACGCAGACAACTTTACAAATAGCAATTGGCTTAGAAGAAGTCACATCGCCGCATTTATTCTTGGTCAGCCGTGAATATACTACTTGACCTTGACGGTTCGGGTTCCACAATTCTTGGACATAAACGAGTCAACTTGCGAAAACACTTGATATATCTACCAATGTTAGTTCCCTTAAGCTTCAGATTGTACAACACTTGCTCCATACTTTGGAAATACTTCGAGGACAAGCTCCTTAGTTAACCGTTTCCTCACCTTAGTCCATGGTGTCCCATAAGTAACTATACCTATGGAAGCAAGTCTGCCATCCCACCAAATTAATGCAAGGCCTTGGAGAGTAGCGATTTCAAACTGCACCTTATCCTCTTGATTAGGGTCACTGATTCGAAAGACTGACGCCAGCTTTTCAACAACTGACACAATCCTCCATCATCTTTAGTCCCCTAAAGAGTCTACGGTTTGCACCTAATGAATGAAGTGTAGTTATAGCCTCTAATTTCAGGCACATGTGTTCCATCCGTACCACGAACATTATTGGCTCCAGCTTCAGCTCCACCGGTTCCAGTTCCACTAGTTTTTGCTTCAGCTCCAGTTCCAGATCCATCATTCATGTTGGCCATGAATTCAACTAAAGATACAACAACTTATTTACTAATAACTTGGCACATTCGTGCTTTAGTCTTAGCTTTCATTGACTGCCTGATTCTTGTGAAACTCAGATCAAATCATAATGAGTATTCATTCAGTGATTACGTTATACCACATGAATTTAAATGAGAAAGGCAAAGAAAGATAATAATAGTACGATGTAGAATTAGGAATCAAAAGATAGTCATTCCATTGATTAAAAACTAGTACAAGTTGTATTGTTAAGCATTTAGATAATCATCGTCTAATGCCATCCAACTTAAAAGAGTAGTCCTACTAGCTGATGTCACAGTTTAGTTAGGGATTTATGAAAAGATACTACAATTGATAAACTAATCCACTAAGATTTACTAGGTATTTCACATGGCTAAGAAGGCTCCTCGGTCCCACAAGAAGAAGATTTCTTCAGTGTTTTTCAGAGACGCTTGATATCCTCCTCAATTGGCGGTTTTGGAAAAGCCCAATACAACCATTTCACGATCAAAGAATTAGAGGAACAAAATCAAAGAATGAATCGAGCAAACAAATTGTGAGAATAAGAGTTTAATCACGCAGATGCTATATGCTTAAGCCCACACGTTTATGAATCATTATTTCCATGGATTGATCAAGTCCTTCCAAATAAGATTCAGAAATTAGTAGTTCAACAATTTATAATTTCCTTGTTAAAATAAATGGCCAATTTATTTCAACGATTATAAATCACTTTATTTAAGCATCGCCAGCTCAACGCAAAAGATCAAGATCGAAACAAATGAGAAACTGAATTAACAGAAAATGATCAGTGATATGATATGGAATCCTGGTTGGCATGTGAATACCATAACAATTAATCTCAATTCTTAAAAATCAATAGTACCATCTCAGAAAAACTTGTTTCTATTAAAACAGTATAATGTCGAAGATTAATGAAAATGCAGATTAAACTTGCTAAACGAAATGAACGAATCGATAAATCAAGAATAAGAACCAAGGAAATCAAAATCCTTGTAACCAAAAGAATATCAGCAAGAATATTAACCATTTCGTTGGGATCATGTATATCCAAAACTTAGTTAATCCCGAGAATAACAGGATTCATTTCAGGATTAGCTTCGGCGCTAGCATTAAAATGACTAGAGTGGCTTCGTGACAATCTACGTCGTATAAATCTCGTATAA
The DNA here is from genome assembly GCA_025667525.1 of Glebionis coronaria. Taxonomy (NCBI): domain Eukaryota; kingdom Viridiplantae; phylum Streptophyta; class Magnoliopsida; order Asterales; family Asteraceae; genus Glebionis; species Glebionis coronaria. The sequence continues at coordinate 517,421,444 of CM046880.1, forward strand.
GTATAAAATTATCATTTATAATTAAATAAATGAAAAAATACCTTGTAATTCACAAGTTCAAATAATCGATAAAGATTACAACAACATATATATAATACCATATATATAAATACAATCATTCTCGTCCATTGGCAACTCGGAGGTTTCGCTTGCAACAGTTATAGTTAAAAGATTTCAAAAATTCATTTTTCGAAAATCTTTTCGTTCTCTATAACTTGAGCTCTGATGCCAATTTGTAACACCCCCAATTTCGGTCATAGCAGCGGAAGGGTCCTTGGGTGTTACTATCATGGTTCAATCTCATAATCATAGAAAACGGCTCAAAACGAGTCGTTTTAATAAAAACATCCATTCATTTTCATTCAATAAAAGTACAATTTCATACACGGTCCCAGATAACTTCAAATTTACAAAACCTAGTAAATGGTAAAAATTATTTGAATGGATATAATTTATAAAAGCGGGCCAAAAGATTTCAATTAAGCAAGCTTCACGAAACCGCCTTCCTCGAGTGCCTTCCCAATGGACCTGAGATAAAACATGCTAAAAAGTCAGCAAAATTTACCGAGTGAATCTATAGAGTTTAGTTTAAATAAAGAGAACACAAGTATTCAAAATAACCTTCCATGGTTAATAATTTATCAAAGACAATTATGTTGTACGGACATAACTATCGTGTCATTACATAAGTCTCGTGACATTGAACGTTAACATATATTATTTCAGCCCAACACACCTAGCCAAGTGCGTATATTTCTCTTATACAATGCATCCGATGTTTCATTACAAGTGCATCACAACACCACGCGATAGCTAGTCGCGACCGGACTGGGCGTCACCCCGATAGATCTATCCATAGCATTAGCGTTACTTCGATTAACAATTCACGATTCATGGGTCTTTTAAGGCTAAACAAACTTATGTAATAACTTTCACCTAAACATACAATTAAGTTCTTTTTGTTCAATTTTAAAACAATCATGAGTTTACCACAACTTATAGTTGTACATTTCAATTTCAATAATTACTTTTCAAGTAAATCGGGTTCCCACAACTTCTCGTTGCACCCATTAATAGGGTTTCCACAACTTCTCGTTGTACCCCTTTATTTTAATAAAACAAGCATGTTATCCCCCTCGCGGGTTTTTATAAAACAAGTAAACATGTTAAAAGCGAGGCTATAGACTCACCTTAGCCAATAGTGGTAATGAGACGATTGCCGACGATTAGTGATGCCCGTTTAAATACGAAAACCACAACCTACCAAATAAGGCGCGTTCGTTAATAATCGACTTAAGTATAAATCATACTTAAATAATACAAAAAAATCAAAATTACAAAACCATGACAATCCCGAAAAATTTAATAATACAAGTGTTATTAAGATGCCAAGTCAACGCAAGTCAAATTATCATTTTACTTCTCTCGGACCAGTAACTAAGTCATTTATATAATGACTTAACACTTGAGTAAATCACCATGTCCAATGGCGAATACTCAACTCACGCCACATAATTATTGAACTACGTGTTCAAATTACCAATCAGCATGTACACTCCAAATGTACACACCAATCTACCCTATCTAGACTTGTCCGATTTCGACGAAACTTGGTGACAACCTCACATATAATATGAATAAGACTCAGTTTAAGTTTCATTCAAAAATATTACTTCTAAGGCTTTCTGCCCAACACATCTATGAGTTACAAAAACCGGACAGATTTACGCCTTTGACTCGTAAAACCATTTTGACATATCTAAACAATTCCGTTTACAAAACCGACAATCGGGTTTGAAAATAGACTCATGACCTGAGGTTTATCAACTTACATCAGTCCTTGAACATTTTTAAAACTCATTCTATAGTCCCCGAGATTCGATCCAAATATCGACAACAATTTTCGGATTGTGCCGATACTCGTCTCCCGGTACACGAATACTAAAATTGTTGTAACTTCGCACTCGTTTGGAGTTGGAAGTCCTACTTTATATCAAATCGAAGCTAACGAAGTTCTCTACGACTCTATTGAATTAGGTTAACAAGATTCATAAAGTAAGTAATCCAAAAATGGCCTTTTACCTACTGGTCTAAAATGACAAGTTAAAAATCACACTACATCAACATTTTGACCCATTTTAACAATTTGTATACTCCTAATATCATCTATCAATCATCTATATCAAATCATCTAACCTCTAACACCCTTAAATTCAATCTAATAAAAATCAAGTATAAAAATTTATACATGCAACAACACCCCACTCAAATATAACAATAATAACAACATGTTTCACCATAAAAATGGATCAAACAACATGTTCTTAACCAAAAATTGAAAAGAAAAATGAAGTGTTTGCATGTTGGAAAAATTTATACCAAAATGATCCTTGTTGAATTTCCAAACTGGGTCTTTGATTAGTTTTTGTTGAATCAAACAAGAATTTGAGATGATGATGAATTTGTGGTGGTGTAGGGTGACGGTTTGAACAAGGGAGAGAGGGGAGAGGAGTAGATTTTTGTCGCTAGTGGAATTGTGTGTTATTTTGCGTTATAAAATTCCTTTTATATGGGAAAAATTTAGGGTAGTTTTTGCCAATTGTGATTCTTGTGGACCAAAATGCAAATACTTTGTTAAAAAGCAAGAAATGACTATTAGTCACTTTTGAAAATATTTACGGGTCTCGGGTTTCATACAAATGCTTCTTAAAAGTTAAAACGCTTCAAAATATAATAATAAAGCTTCGACACGACTTAAAACGTAATTAAATCGAAAACGTCGAAAATATAAAATATCGAGACAATCGATAATAAAACATAAATTTTTGGGCATCCGTCCGTATCGCGATCACTAATAGTTCTCGTCATTCGTTAAAACGTAAAACACGAGAAATAAAGATTAAATATAATAAAATCATTCATATGATAATTTTAGAATATAATATCGATACCTAACGTATTCCTTGCCAGTTTTCATCGAAACGAAATTCTTACGTTAAGTTTCAAGCCATAACCTTCTCGGTTAATCAAAAATTTAAAATTTTCATTAAAGTCAACATATAATACTTATTAGTCGAGATTAAAATAACGATCTGAGTTTGACGGATTGTCACAGTTGTTTATCTTTAAGGAACCATGGGATTTAAAGGACCGTGATTGATATCAAACCTTTATCCCTTTTTCTTGTTTATCCCTCTTTCTGAAACCACCCTAATTATTCCAGCATTTTCTAGAATATTAGTTTCTTCTCTTTGACCATTCCTAAACTTCTTGAGCCTTCACTACATAAACCTTCACATTTTTTCACTCTTCCTATCTCAATCAAACATGTATTAATCTCTAAACGAAACCCTTGACAAACCTTTCTCTAAAGATTCACCATCATTTTCTCTAATTTCTCTCTTGCCAAAATCACCAAAGAACACTCCAAATCCAATTACTTCTCGTACTAAGGAAATTGATTATGGAAACTATGACAACCCATAAATTTCATATCTATGCTATGTGCTATGATTATATGAGTATGAAATTTGGCTAGAAATTTTTGCTTTTCATACCATTACTTGGTAAGATAAACTGCTTCTTATAACTTGAACTGCCACTTCAACATATTCCTATGTGTTGAAAATACAATGTATATATATCAAGTCTAAGATCTAAAATTAATATAACAAGTATATTATGAATAAGAACATCTCAAATATAACTATGATACCCTAATTTCCCTTAGAAACTCTAGAATCACTTTAAATAAATTATAAACTCAAGAATGGTAAACTATGAATGAATAACACATGTTAATAAGTCATTATGGAATATAAACAAGTTTTAAACTATACATTAAGGACATAATAATAGTAAGAACAAACCATACAAAGATAAGTACAAGTAAATGTACATAATAGTCTAGATCACCACCTAGAAACTCTTGGTAAACAATGTTTCAAGCAATATAACTACCTAATATCTATGTACAAGTATAAAAAACAATATACTAATTATAATATATCATATAAAGGAAAGTAATTTAATCACAAATTTAACACCTCCAAATTTACACGCAGCGGATTACATCTTTGGGTGCTAAACAATGATACAACAACACATAATTTATAAAGAACGCCTCGAAAAAAGAGACGTTTCAAATTTATCGTTCCTAAAACATTTATCAGAGTAGCGTAGTCCCAAGTAATCGTTACCAAAAGATAAGTTAAAACAACATATTAGTTTGTTTTAAAAATGGAACGATAAATAAATCAAAGAGTTTGGACAACATAGCAGTGCACAACTTCATTCCCGTGACCTCCAAGCTTCCACTTCCTGATTACCTGAAATACATGTGAGTAAAACAATCAGCAAAATGCCGAGTGAATCTATAGGTTTATGTAATCAGTTTGAACACAAGCAAAGATTATAAGTTTGTGGCATGCTTATAAGCATCAAATAATAATTTGCATCAACAATGATAATTGTATATAGCATAAATTGCAATAAGCTCATGGAATCGAGCCCTTAAACACTCCGTTAGGTCTAATAAGACAAGAGATTTATTAATTGTCGTTACCCCCAGATTATTGGTACATTGCCGTATACCTGACGTCTCAATACAATATGTTCAAACAGTGTGGAGGTCGGGCCTAAGCTTCTGTGACAAGTCCACACAAACTGAACCGGGGCGGCTTCCCCCATAGATCTATTAATTGTACTAGCGGTTAACCCATCATAGGTTAATTAACGGTCCATAATTGAGGCTTTAACAATGGCAATCACTTAATGCAATTTAAAGGCAACCACGGGTCCATTCATAGAGGGACAGGCATACCATAAAATCTTGTGTTCTAAGTTTATAAAAAAACATGTATTCCCCCTCGCGGGTTTTTAAAAACAATTTAATGTGCACAAGCGAGGCTATAGACTCACCTTAGCCAATAGTGGTAATGAGACGATCGCCGACGATAGATGATGCCTTTCAAACACGAGAACCGCAACCTATCAAATAAGGTGCGTTCATTAATAATAGACTCGAGAAATAAACCATACATAAGAATATAAAACTCGACTCATATAATCACGACAAACTCGAGAGAAAACGATATAAATAACTTCGTTATACTCTACTACACATTTACTTAACCATTTTATACTTTTAACAAAGTCCGCTGGTACATACTACATGTACTAGCTTATTTACCCCTTTTAAACTCGTCAACCGTTTACGAAACGACTCGATAAACTAACTTACTATATATAGAAAGTCCTCCTAAAAGTTTATCAAATGAAATTACTTTTAAAGTACTTTACTCGACTCATTTTTAAACTACAAAATCCGGACAGATTTACGTTAATTTTTCATACAACCGTTTTAACTTATTTAAACGACTCCGTTTACAAAACCGACACTCGGGTTTTAAAGTAAACTCAACCTATAAAATAAACACCTCATTATCAGTAGGTTACATATTTCAAAACTTCCATTTAGAGTCCCCGAGATTCGATCCAAATATCGACAACAACTATTTGTAGTGTCGATACTCGTCTCCCGGTACACGATCATTCAAAACATCATAACTTCGCGCTCGTTTTGAGCTAGAAGCTCTACCTTATATAAAATCGAAGCTAACAAAATTATCTACAACCCTAGGCTATAAGTTAAGCCATTTTCAAAACATAAAAATTCGGATTTTTAAGTTTACTTACTGTTATAAAATGACCATTAAAATCTTGTACAAAATCAAGTTTTTGACCAAAACCAACCATAGAAATGATCATTTATATACTATAATATCATCATACACCAACCATAACATCAAAATTATAACCAAAATAAAAATCTTTAGATCAAAATGAAGTTTTTAACAAGATTTCTAGCAAGAACCACCATGGATCATGCTAAAAACACCATGCATGATCATGGCTTCTACCTACCAACATCAAGAAAATAAAAAGTGCTTGCATGTGTAAAATTTTTATACCTATGTGATCCTTGATCAAAAATAGTCTAGTTTTGGTTTAGCTCAAATCATCCTAAATCTTGAGTTAAATTGAAAATGGTATGGATTTGGGATGGGGTGTTGTGTTTCGGCAATTAGAGAGAGAAAGAGAGGAGTGGGTGAATTTTTGGAAGTGAAAAATGAAATGTGTGTGTGTATTTTGGGTTTTTATATAGTGGGGTAGGGTGTAGTTTGCAAATATTGGATAGTTATGGACCAAAATGCAACATTTAAGTTAAAAAGCGGGAAATGACTAAAAGTAAATTTTAGAAATATTTACGGGACTCGGGTTTCTTAAAAATACTTAAAAGTTTAAACGCACACGAAAAATAATAATATAACGACTCGATACGTAATTAAAACGATATCGTCGAAAGTATTAAATATCGAAACAATCGATAATAAAATATAAAATTTTAGGCATCCGTCGGTATCGCGATCACTAGTAGTCCTCGTTGCTCGTCAAAATATTAAAATATAATATTTAATATCGGTTTCAACTTAAACCGTTAAGCATAATAGTATTTAACGTTATAAAATACTTCAAAATAATTGAAAAATATAACTAAATCATGACCTTATTTTTACGGGTTTTACATCCTCACCACCTTAAGGGAGTAACGTCCCGGCGCTCAACTCAACTCATACTCGAGTTGTTCACTACCTGGAAGGATGAGGGCATTCCTTATAAAGAAATCCTCACGTTCCCACGTGAATCTCGATCCACGATCTCCACTGGTTCTTTTACAAAACGCAACTTGTCATCAAGTTGTATCTCAGCAAAAAGGAATAAATAAATCCTTATCCACCAGTCACTCGTCAAGCTCGACACATGAAAATTTTATGAATCACACGAAGCTCATTCGACGACAAGAATTAATGACAGGATTTTCGGGTAAGTCCAGTTAAAAAGGAAGGTTGCAAATTAAAGGATATCCATCGGCCGGATAGCCATGGACACATATCAAAAAGAACTATCAAGAAAAACATTTTCGTCATCGGAGGGTGCTCATACGCGGGTCCCTACTAAAAAAGATAATACAAAGACACCATCTCACTTTCGCCAATGCGCATTAAAGTCTCAATGAACATCGTCGTTGAAAGTCAAAAAGATATTACATAATATGTGCTCTACATGATCGGACGTCATCGGATGATGCCGTCTCAAGTTCTCACAACTTACGATCATTTGACTAGATCACACACCATATAAGTACATAAAAGAAAAGGTCGAACATGAACATCGAGTATAGATCTCCATCGTTAATCATCGAGAAAAACCTTGAACGAACCCTTGATAATAACCACTTGATCTCCAGAGTCTTTCCACTTGCGGTGTCGGCTTCAACTTACTCCTCGAGGTTGTAACGAATTTATTAACTCCATTCATTAAGAGATTTGGTCCATAATCATTTCACAAGTACACGCATAAATCCTGGTGACACTTATCATTTCTTCTTATACACTGCTTCCCGAGATTCATTTTAAACTCAAAATAAAGTAGTAATCTTCAATACGAGGAACAGAACGAGATAAAAATGAATTCAATAAACGCATAAACGGACAAGATGTGGTAAAATGATTTAAGGTTGACGATCGACGAGGGATCTCGACTCACGTAACCGTAAAACATAATAATTCACAATACTAGAAAAATGAGAGCGAAGAAAGAATTAAATATTAACATTAAAATAATGTTTGTCACAAATATCCGTCCCGAATTTGGTATTACCTTAAAACTCAGTTGAGGCACCTTCTTGATAAAGATGATATATTAAAAATAGAATTTAAATAGCTTCATAATTTATTTTGGTTGTCTTAAGAAACTTTGAAAGAATGACATGAATTTATTAATTAAACTCATATTGATGGTTACAATTAGAAAATATAATTTCCAAATTAAATCACTATTAGGAATATAAATTAAACCGGTAATTTCATTACATTAAAAGTAAAGTATGATAAGTCAGTTACTTCAAAGATAGAGATGATTTCATTTTAAACATTAGTTTTAGTTATACAAAATATAATGTATAAATTTGACCTTTTACTTGTAATGGTTATTTCGATAATTGAAAATCATTGGAAAAAGTATAAAAGATCCATAAAAATTTTATAATACGTTGTAGAAGTTCATAAAGGTGTTTATTATTTCAAAATAAACATGGGATATATTTGGGTTTCAAAATGTGACAAGATAACAAATGAATACTGATAGGTGTTTAAACACCCATCCTTTTACCACTTAATTCTGGCTAAAACGAGACCAAAACGCGTATTTAATATCATTTGTTTGGAATTATGCGTGGTTTTTGTGTTTATTATGTTTTCAGAGACAACCGGATGAATATTGAAGAAAACGTGGGATTGCACGGGTTTTACCGAAGAAAAAGACTCAAGATGAAGTCTATTGTCCAAGAGATGCAAAAGATTTGAAGTCACTGGGCCTATTCGAAGATTTATCAAAGAAAAGGACCAAAGATGGAAGATTTATGTAAGTCGAAGAAACTCAAGTCTATTAAACGAAGAAATTAAAAGACGAGTTGAATTTAATCGACGACAAATCCCGAATCAGAATCGAAAACGTCAACTTTTCTAAAAAGACGAGAAGACAAGAAGAACGGGAGAAAGCCCACTCACCAACCAAAGGGAACACCTATATAAAGGGTTCCCCTCACACTTTTCATCCAGTTTTTAGTTTTTCTTTCCCCTCTTTTTCTCCCTTTTCTGTTCGTAGTCATCACCAACACCACTAGGGTGTTTGGTGATTTTGATTTTTATTGTTCCAAGAATCTTTTAGTTTAGCATTTGTTTTGTGGTTGTTAAAACCTTAATCATTCAATACATCAATCTTTCCATTTCATCTTGTTCATCTCCATCTATTTGGTTAAAAGTTTAAGTTCTTATTTGATTGATTTAATCTTTAAAAGTTGTTGGGTTTTATGTTTTTATTGATGGGATTTGTAGTTATTGGTTAGTATATCATTTGTGTTTAGCTTTATTTAAGTTTTGGTGAAAAACTTGGTGATTTTTGGCTTAAAATCGATTTCCCTGTTCTTCGGTAAAAGTACTGTTCTTGAGCATTCCCAGGTTCCGGATGAACAAAAGTTCCGGATAAACACAAAGTTCCGCATGAGTTAAGAAGTTCCGAATGAGTTTTCTTTTTAAAAAGTTCCGAATGAGTTTTTTATAAGTTCCGAATCAATTTATGTTAAAAAGTTCCGAGTCAGTTAAAAAGTTCCGGATGAATGTTCTGTCCAAATCTTCCGAGTCAAAAGTTCCGGACGAAAGTTCCGGATAAACTTCCGAACCAACTTCCGAATCAAAAGTTCCGAGTGAAGGTTCCGAGTAAAGTTCCGAGTGAAGGGTCCGAGTAAAGTTCCGGATGAACTTCCAAGCCAAAGGTTCCGAGTAAAGTTCCGAACAAGTTCCGGGTGAAAGTTCCGGATAAACTTCCGGATAAACTTCCGGGTGAAAAGTTCCGGATCAATAGTTCCGAATCAAGGTCAAACTTCCGAATCAATCTTCTTTTGAGCATTTTTAAGTCTTACTTACTGTTCTTACTGTTCTTCATTTTTATTTTTATTTTAATCCAAGTGTTATTAATTGTTATTAATTTAATTGCTTTTAAATTTAAGTTTACATTTTAGTGCATTTAAACCTTTAGTAGAATAGAAAACCACTCCCTTTTTAGTAACCAAGAACAATCATTCCACTTAGAACCAAGATCAATTCGAGAGGATATCGAGAGAATATAGAGAACCCATACAAGATGCTAGTATCAAATGGCGCCGCTGCCGGCTCTTCTCGTTAAGATCAACAGTTTTTTGTGAGAACTTGGATTTTGGGTTCCGTTCCCCGTGAACGTTAATTTTTCTTAAAAATCTTCAAAAACACTAAAAAAATATAAAATTTTCAAAAATCTTAAAAATTAAAAAAAAACATAAAAACCAAAAATATTTTGCTTTGTTTTTGCCTTGATTTGCAGGTGTATGCGCACTCGATCAACGTCTTATCAAGAGCCCGAGCCTCTCGATAACCTAGACATGGCCGGTGTACAAAACAACAACAATAACCCACCTCAAAACAACAATAATAAAAACAACAACCCACCTTTCAACAACATGAATAATAACAACAACAATGAGCCTCTATTGGATAATCGCCCGATGATTGAACTGCTGCAAGCCCATGTAGATGGCAACACTGATCCAATTGTTATACCAGCGATTGCAGCCAACAATTTTGAGCTCAAATCCGGCTTTATCCAGATGGTCTCTGCTCAACCATTCTTGGGGCGTACCATTGATGATCCACATGACCACATCAAGAGATTCTTGCAACTCACGAATACGGTCAAATTCAATGGTGTTCCACAAGAGGTAATCCGTCTACAACTTTTTCCCTTTTCTTTAGAGGGACAAGCCCGACATTGGCTTGCTAAGGAACCACCACAGAGTATTCTTTCGTGGACGGATTTGGAGACCAAGTTTATCAATTACTTTTTCCCACCCTCTCGTACTACCGCTTTGCGGAATGAAATCATAAATTTTGAACAAAAGTACGATGAGTCGTTTAGTGAATCTTGGGACCGTTTCAAAGACCTTTTGAGAAAATGCCCACAACATGGTTTTACCAAAGTGCATCAAATTAACACTTTTTACAATGGTTTCAGCATGAATGACCAAGATTCACTAAACTGTGCCTCGGGGGGTAATCTTTTGGCTAAGACTTCCAATGCTGCTTGGGATATCATTGAGAATAAGTCTCGTGTGCAAACCAAGAGTGTTCGGACCAATGTCGCTAGTGCTAGCACTAGTGACAGCGACAAGCGACTGGACAAAAGCACTACGCTTCTTGAATCGCTCGCTACCCAAACCGCCAGCAACACCAACAACATCAACGCTAGAAACGCTAAAGACGCTCAAGTCAATGCTGTTAGCCAACCATGCGAGATATGCGGTGGTCCTCACTCTTAAACCACTTGTACTGCCACCCAAGACTACCCTTCTGAGAATGTGAATGCAGCTTATGGCACCTATCCTCAACCTGCTTATCAAGCTAGACCTCAAGGTGACCGTAATTTTCTTAGCTACCGCTCCAACAACTACCTCTCACCACCCGGTTTTCCTCCAAACAACCCAAACCAACAACAAAACCTCAATCGCCCTCCTCAACAACAACAACAACCTCGTACACCATACATACCTCCTCACAAACAACAACAACCACCTCAACGAAACAACCAAGTATACCAGCAACCTGCTTATCAACCACCCGCATACAATGCTCCTCCCAACCAACCCACCGCTCTTCACCAAGAAGTGGAAACCTACACGAGGACTAACATTTGATAGTGGGAAATCTTCAGCGGGAAGTGCTCAACCTGAAAGCAGACCTGGTCAAACAAGGGAACGATCTGAGAGCTGACATGAGAAACACGTTGGATAGTCAAACAAATGACTTAAAGAACATGATGGCTAGCTTCTTCCAAGGTAATCAACCCTCTTCTTCGGGTACTCTTCCGAGTAACACCGTTGCGAATCCAAGAGGGGAGATGAAAGCAATCACTACTCGCAGTGGCAAAGGTACCAAGGAACCCGAGCTTCCTATACCTCCACCGGTGGTTGTGACTAAGGAGAACGAGTCACCTGCTCCTATTCCTCATCCTTCTCCTTCCCTAATTTCTCCGCCTCTTCCTTCTACCCCTCCTCCACCCAAGGATGTGAGTGATCCTATTCTCCCAAAGCCTTCCTCTTCTTCCAATATACCTTATCCATCAAGGTTGAGGAAAGAGAAGCTCAAAAGTAAGGACGATATTCAGGTTTCGAACTTTCTTAAAATGTTCAAACAACTGAATTTCAATATCTCCTTCGCTGAGGCTCTCGCTCACATGCCTAAGTATGCGAAAATGTTTAAAGATCTTCTGAGCGACAAGGAAAAGCTTCTCGATATTGCCAACACCCAACTTAATGAGAATTGCTCTGTAGTGCTCTTAAGGAAATTGCCAACCAAGCTTGGTGATCCGGGTCGTTTCTTAATCCCTTGCAATTTCCCGGGAATAGAGAATTGCATGGCCCTAGCCGATCTAGGTACCAGTATTAATCTAATGCCTCTAAGCGTTTGGAAGCAATTATCTCTCCCTGAGCTAGTCCCCACCAAAATGACTTTGGAATTAGCTAACCGTACGGTTGCTTATCCAGTGGGGATAGCCGAAGACGTCTTTGTAGGAGTCGACAAATTCACTTTTCCTGCCGATTTCGTCGTCGTCGACTACGAGATGGACCCTCGTGTTCCCTTGATCGTGGGTCGTCTATTCCTGAGGACCGGTCACACTCTCATCGATGTTGAAGCCGGTGAGCTTATCATGAGAGTGGGTGACGATAAAATCGTCTTCAACATGGGAAAGTTGTCTAAACAGCCTTATTCATACGAGAGTGTTAATTGTATTGACGTTCTGGATGAGGCTTGTGAAGAACACTTTAATGATGCTTGTAAAAATATTCCTACCTCTCTTCCTAATGTTGAAACCGTTTCCTCTATTGATTCATCACTGTCTCTATTTGGAGAAAGTGATTTGTTTTGGAACAATCTTGAAGCCACCATGGGAGATGTGAACTTAGCTAATGATGATTCTCCCACCGATGGGGATGAAGACATGCATTTCTTTGAAAACCTTCTCAACGAAGACAACCTTTCTCCACCATCTCCCATGGTTATTGCTATCGATACTCCGACTTTGAAAACGCCTCCCGTCGAAAATCCTCCGGATTTAGAACTTAAGGAGTTGCCGCCTCATCTCGAGTACGTGTTTCTTGAAGAAGAGAAGAAGTCGCCCGTCATTATCGCGAAGGACTTGAAGGAAGAAGAAAAATCTCGCCTCATCGCCGTGCTTAAAGATCACAAAAAGGCGATTGCTTGGAAAATTTCTGATATTCGCGGAATTGATCCTCACTTCTGCACACACAAAATTCTCATGGAGGACGACTTTAAGCCCACAATTCAAAGCCAACGAAGGGTGAATCCAAAAATCCATGAAGTCATCAAAACGGAGGTTATCAAACTTCTTGATGCGGGTATGATTTACCCTATTTCGGATTCACCATGGGTTAGTCCAGTCCATTGTGTGCCCAAGAAGGGCGGAATAACCGTTGTTCCCAATGAACACAACGAGTTGATTTCCACTCGTCTCGTTACTGGGTGGAGAGTTTGTATAGACTACCGCAAACTCAATGATGCCGCGAGAAAGGATCATTTCCCTCTACCTTTTATGGACCAAATGCTTGAACGATTAGCGGGTAATGAATATTACAGCTTTCTTGATGGTTTCTCGGGTTATTTCCAAATACCCATCGATCCCCAAGATCAAGAGAAGACAACATTCACATGTCCCTATGGCACATTTGCTTACAAAAGAATGCCTTTTGGCTTATGCAATTCTCCCGGGACTTTCCAAAGGTGCATGTTAGCTATCTTCCATGACATGGTTGAACAAACCATGGAAGTCTTCATGGATGATTTCTCGGTCTTCGGGGATTCTTTCTCTTCTTGCCTTGCCAATTTGGAACGTATGCTTAAGCGGTGCGAAGACACTCGCCTTGTTCTGAATTGGGAAAAATGCCATTTTATGGTAAAAGAAGGCATCGTGCTAGGACACAAAATCTCCAAAGCTGGTCTTGAAGTAGACCGTGCTAAAGTCGATGTTATCGCTAAGTTGCCTCCACCTTCAACCGTGAAGGGTGTGAGAAGTTTCCTTGGTCATGCGGGCTTCTACCGACGATTCATCAAAGATTTTTCTCAAATCGCTCGCCCGATGACCCATCTCTTGGAAAAAGATACTCCTTTTATCTTTTCCAAAGAGTGTCTTGAAGCCTTCAACTCGCTTAAGGATAAGCTAACTAAGGCACCCGTCTTGGTTACCCCTAATTGGGAGCTGCCTTTCGAGTTGATGTGAGATGCTAGTGATTTTGCTATTGGAGCGGTTTTGGGCTAAAGAGTGAACAAACACTTCCAACCGATCCATTACGCTAGCAAGACAATGACGGGGGCTCAATTGCATTACACGACAATCGAAAAAGAGCTTTTAGCTGTTGTCTATGCCTTTGAAAAATTTCGCCCCTATCTTGTCCTTTCCACCACAATCGTTTACACCGATCATTCCGCGTTGAAGTACTTGTTGACAAAGCAAGATTCCAAACCAAGACTTCTTCGCTGGGTTTTGCTACTCCAAGAATTTAAAATCGAAATTCGTGATAAAAGAGGAGCTGAAAACCTGGCCGCGGATCATCTCAGCAGACTTGAGGATCCTTACCAAGGGGATCATCCGAACAAAGAAATCAATGATTCTTTTCCCTTGGAGACCTTAATGTCTATCAATTCGAATTCTGATGAAACCCCGTAGTTTGCGGACATTGCAAACTACTTAGCGGGTGGAATTCTCAAGGAAGGGTTAACATCCCAACAAAAGAAAAAGTTCTTCAACGACATTAAGACTTACTTTTGGGATGACCCTTACCTATTCAAACAATGTGCCGATTTGATTATTCGCCGATGTGTTGATGGACCGGCAGCTTTAGAAATCCTTGACGCTTGCCACAAAGGACCCACCGGTGGTCACTTTGGTCCCAACTACACCGCCAAAAAAGTGTTTGACTCGGGACTTTATTGGCCCTCCATATATCGTGACGCTCACAATATGGTTAAACGATGTGATGCTTGCCAAAAACAAGGCAAGATCACACATAAAGACGAGATGCCTCAGAATTTCATTCAAGAATGTGAAATCTTTGATGTTTGGGGTATCGACTTTATGGGGCCATTCCCTTCTTCTAAAGGAAACAAATACATCCTTGTAGCCGTTGACTACGTTTCAAAGTGGGTTGAAGCCAAAGCCTTACCTACTAATGACGCAAGGGTGGTATGTAACTTTTTGAAATCTCTATTCGCTAGATTCGGTGTGCCTCGTGCCATTATTAGTGATCGTGGGACTCATTTTTGCAATGACCAATTCGCAAGAGTCATGGCTAAGTATGGTGTAAATCATCGTCTTTCCACAGCCTACCACCCACAAACTAATGGCCAGGCTGAAATATCCAACCGAGGATTAAAGCGAATTCTGGAAAGAACCGTGGGAGAGCATCGTGCCTCATGGGCTGATAAACTTGATGATGCTTTGTGGGCTTTCCGTACTGCTTACAAGACTCCAATTGGTTGTACGCCATATCGTCTCGTGTACGGGAAAGCATGCCACCTCCCCATTGAGTTGGAGCACAAGGCTTACTGGGCCTTGAAGTGGGCCAATTTTGATATCAACAAAGTCGGTGACCTACGCAAGATCCAACTCAATGAGCTCAATGAACTCCGTAATGAGGCTTATGAAAACTCTTTGATCTATAAGGAGAGGACTAAGCTCATTCACGACTCTAATATTAAGAACCGAGAGTTCCAAGTTGGAGATAAAGTTTTACTCTTTAACTCTCGGTTGAAAATCTTCTCGGGCAAGCTGAAATCTCGTTGGTCCGGCCCATTCACCATTGCCCAAATTTTTCCATATGGTACTCTCGAGCTCGCTCAACCTAATGGACCTAATTTTAAGGTGAATGGCCAACGAGTGAAGTTGTACTTTGGTGAGGACACCTCTCAGGAGATGATTCCATCCCTCACCACGTTCCCCATGAACTAATTTTGGGTCGAGTCAGGCTCGTGACTCGGTTATAAAAAACAAGCGCTCCTCGGGAGGCAGCCCGAGTATCTATCCTTTAATGTTTTAACCTCCTAAGTGTAGGGGGACCTCTATCGGTGTTTGTATTTGTGTGGTGATGTGATTACAGGGATAAATGCACTCTTGGAACCTTCGAAGAACCGTGCTCCCGTGTTATCCGAAATCCGGTTCTATCTCTCAACTATCGTGATTCAATTTTCTTCATACTCACATTTGAAATTGATCACTTTAGTCGTCTCTTCCTTAACTTGAGTTAACCAACGTGCACAATGTCATAAGTATAGGGGAGATTTTTCCCACATGCTTAAACATTACGGACAATGTTTATCTTAAGTGTAGGGGGGACTTCTATCGAAGTTTTAAGTGGACTTTTCCATGAAAATGCCTTCATTTAACCGGAAAATCATCTTTTTCAACATTTTCAATTTTTTTATTAACTTTGGCCATGTAGTCGTAATTTTTAAATTTTTATCGTTGCTTTCATATGTATATATCCAGCAATAAAGTCAAAAATATTAATAAAGTGGTGTAGCTAGTTTAGAAATCTTTGACATATTAGGCCCGTTGCGATTATTTTGACTCAACCCGAATAGACTTATCCAAGTTTATTCTAGCTAGTATCCTTAACCATGTAGACCTTAATTGGTTTATTCGGCTAAGTATCCACGAGTCTCATTACTTGAGATTTTAAATTGTGGAGGACGAGAAATGATAGAGTCAATTATAAGTCGGTATTCTTGCACAAGCTCACTTGGTGTAATTATTTGTCTATTCTCCCATCGCTTGCTAATAATTTATCTGCAATAAGTAAGGTTGTACGATTTGAAAAGTTACTTAGCTTCTAGCCCAAGATCGTTTAAAAGTTGCTCGGTAATGATAAGAGTTCATAGCCAAGGCATAACTTATGAAGCGGGGCGCGAAGATTGGCGAGTCCGAAAAGGCCCTAACAAGGCATGAGGATTCCATTTTATTGCTAAAGATCCAAAGTGATGTGAAAAGCATTATTCCCAAAGTCAATATGAAGGATCAAGACTCACGACGAAAAGCAATTAACTCCCATAAAGATGATGGAGAAGTCTATCCGAAAAGACCCTAACAAGGTATGAGGATAAATAGACCCAAGTCCGAAAAGGAGGCGGATCATTGTATCTCAAAATCCCAAATAGAGATTGAAGAAATAATCATGAAGTCGTGGTCAACAAAGTTGGAGAACCCCTCAAAAGTCTCCAAGTGAAGAAACTCTATTAACGATGAGAAGACCATTATCTCAAGCACGTCTCTCAAGATATGAAGTATGAAGTACATGCCAAATATCGGCCCGAGAAAGGTCTCAAATCGTGAACCGAGTTATGCCAAGATATGAACTTTTTGATATCCCGAGAAGCAGTTTTAAGAGATTTTTTCCTTTAGCTAACTATTGATCAAATCGTCCTACTTTGCTTTCAGCCTAAATAAACTATCGAAATAAGTCCAAAAAATGCATCTTCATGATCATTCTAAGACAAAAATAAAATATAAGAGATACACCTAGGAATAAGGGAGTTTAAGCATATAATTAAGCCATGTGTGTAAGTGTTTGATTTACTAACTTATAATAACAATGATCTCGTTTTTAAGTTTAGTTTGGGGAACATGAAACTTGAGGATGATAAATCTTCGCAACACCAAAGCCCTAATGTAAGTCCTTGATCTCTTTGTAAGTTATTTCCATGTAGCTATTTTCAAGTGAAAATGATTTTCTATCCTTTTGTTTCCTTTAAAGTTTGAATCTCTTTTAGTACTTTAAATTTTTGTTTAGTAGTATTTGAATAAGGCCAAGGTTGATTAATTATGAGAAAAGTGTAAATTTGCCTTATCACTAAGCGTTGCATGAGGGCATGGCAATGGTTAAGTGTAGGGGATTTGATAGGTGTGTAAACACCCATCCTTTTACCACTTAATTCTGGCTAAAACGAGACCAAAACGCGTATTTAATATCATTTGTTTGGAATTATGCGTGGTTTTTGTGTTTATTATGTTTTCAGAGCCAACCGGATGAATATTGAAGAAAATGTGGGATTGCACGGGTTTTACCGAAGAAAAAGACTCAAGATGAAGTCTATTGTCCAAGAGATGCAAAAGATTTGAAGTCACTGGGCCTATTCGAAGATTTATCAAAGAAAAGGACCAAAGATGGAAGATTTATGTAAGTCGAAGAAACTCAAGTCTATTAAACGAAGAAATTAAAAGACGAGTTGAATTTAATCGACGACAAATCCCGAATCAGAATCGAAAACGTCAACTTTTCTAAAAAGACGAGAAGACAAGAAGAACGGGAGAAAGCCCACTCACCAACCAAAGGGAACACCTATATAAAGGGTTCCCCTCACACTTTTCATCCAGTTTTTAGTTTTTCTTTCCCCTCTTTTTCTCCCTTTTCTGTTCGTAGTCATCACCAACACCACTAGGGTGTTTGGTGATTTTGATTTTTATTGTTCCAAGAATCTTGTAGTTTAGTCTTTGTTTTGTGGTTGTTAAAACCTTAATCATTCAATACATCAATCTTTCCATTTCATCTTGTTCATCTCCATCTATTTGGTTAAAAGTTTAAGTTCTTATTTGATTGATTTAATCTTTAAAAGTTGTTGGGTTTTATGTTTTTATTGATGGGATTTGTAGTTATTGGTTAGTATATCATTTGTGTTTAGCTTTATTTAAGTTTTGGTGAAAAACTTGGTGATTTTTGGCTTAAAATCGATTTCCCTGTTCTTCGGTAAAAGTACTGTTCTTGAGCATTCCCAGGTTCCGGATGAACAAAAGTTCCGGATGAACACAAAGTTCCGCATGAGTTAAGAAGTTCCGAATGAGTTTTCTTTTTAAAAGTTCCGAATGAGTTTTTTATAAGTTCCGAATCAATTTATGTTAAAAAGTTCCGAGTCAGTTAAAAAGTTCCGGATGAATGTTCTGTCCAAATCTTCCAAATAAACTTCCGAGTCAAAAGTTCCGGACGAAAGTTCCGGATAAACTTCCGAACCAACTTCCGAATCAAAAGTTCTGAGTGAAGGTTCCGAGTAAAGTTCCGAGTGAAGGGTCCGAGTAATGTTCCGGATGAACTTCCAAGCCAAAGGTTCCGAGTAAAGTTCCGAACAAAGTTCCGGGTGAAAGTTCCGGATAAACTTCCGGATAAACTTCCGGGTGAAAAGTTCCGGATCAATAGTTCCGAATCAAGGTCAAACTTCCGAATCAATCTTCTTTTGAGCATTTTTAAGTCTTACTTACTGTTCTTCATTTTTTATTTTTATTTTAATCCAAGTGTTATTAATTGTTATTAATTTAATTGCTTTTAAATTTAAGTTTACATTTTAGTGCATTTAAACCTTTAGTAGAATAGAAAACCACTCCCCTTTTTAGTAACCAAGAACAATCATTCCACTTAGAACCAAGATCAATTCGAGAGGATATCAAGAGAATATAGAGAACCCATACAAAATGCTAGTATCAAATACGAATGGAATTAATAGTCAACAATTAGTACGAAATCAACGGTACAAAAGGGGACAAAGAAAATGTCGTATGAATTCTTAAAGAGAATAATAAAATAAAGGCGTCGATGGTAAGACGATAAGAAATAATAGATTAGACAAGTTGTCAATTTTGTTAGTGCGGTCGATGGTTCACCAACATCAGCTCGTTAACTTAGCGGTGGTAAATAAACGATCGGACATAAGATCCATACAAAAATTTTAATCAAAGAAAATTCTTAATAATCACTTGTAATTAAAATAAATCAAATGAACGATGTTAGTGTTTAAAGAGAGAAGTCAAAGCACTGTTCACAAGAGTGGATTTCAAGACAAACGAGAGTGACAGACGTCATCCCGGATATACGGAAATCAATCTAGTGATAATTCATTATTCACGGGTGGAGACATTCCAAAGATCTACCCAGTCGTATAAAGAAGATTGGACGAGAAGGAAGGATAAAACATCGAGACTTTCAAGTCTTTTATCAACAGTCAGTAATTAAACGAACGGTCAAAAGAAATCAGTTATAAGACAAATGAAGTAACAAGTAGGAAAACAATCATCGAGTAAAAACGTATCCGTAAGCGCGTAATTCGTTCAAGAAAAGGCAAGAAAACGTATGCGGATGCATAGAAATTGCGCCACATGCATAAAATATAAAGGTTTTCAAAACTTCTTTTCACTTTATTTCATTTTATTTATCTTTATAATAAATACAAGTAAAAAGTTGATTATTATCAAGATTTTTAAGGTGACTACTATTCAGCCTAGCATGGCTCCTTCTAAATTAGACATAGGTGATCAGGCCATGTATAACTTAGGAATAGTAATGCAGTGCTCAGTTTCGTCGAAAAGTATTACGTTTCTTATGTTTATATATAAACCATGCCATTTGTAAAATGGAATTTAAAAATAGTTTATAAATTTATAGAATACAATTTGTGAGATACTCAATAAGCAAATTTTAATGTTACGAAAAGTATTTTATAAGACCAAAGTAAAAACAATTGGTGAAAATAATCGTAACACAATATCATATTTATTCATAAGGTGACATCAAGGTGACATTTTGATGAGGTATATAATAACCAAAGGTTTGCAGAAAGTTGCGAATAGCAGCTCATAAAACAACCAATGAAATGGTCACGAGTTAATAAGGTTTCAAAAGGTTATAAGGTTTAGACGGATACGCCATGAGACACGTGATGAGAATATCGACGAAGAATGTGAAGGCAAAACTTCAAAACTCAACCCAAATCAGTGGAAGGTTAGAAGAAAATAAAATAAAATAACATCGAACGACAATTGAGTCATATATATAAAAAGAATAAATCAATCCATATGTGTATTCTATGTAAGATACTCGACATAACATGCTTTTAAGAAAGTATATTATTCATTTTCAAATTACACCATTAATCCGGTAATTGCTAATCCTCTAATGTTTCTATTTTTAAACATTTTCACATGCAACTAGTATTAGTTAGTTGTAAAATAATATTCGTTAAAATTTTACTATCTCAAATGAAATCAAAACTGCTTAGAAACGTTTAAAACTCATGTTCTGAATTTCTATCAGATTTGACTTTTAAATATGAGCCGATTAATTGACCCGATTCATGAGTTAATAAGGTTTCAAAAGGTTATAAGGTTTAGACGGATACGCCATGAGACACGTGATGAGAATATCGACGAAGAATGTGAAGGCAAAACTTCAAAACTCAACCCAAATCAGTGGAAGGTTAGAAGAAAATAAAATAAAATAACATCGAACGACAATTGAGTCATATATATAAAAAGAATAAATCAATCCATATGTGTATTCTATGTAAGATACTCGACATAACATGCTTTTAAGAAAGTATATTATTCATTTTCAAATTACACCATTAATCCGGTAATTGCTAATCCTGTAATGTTTCTATTTTTAAACATTTTCACATGCAACTAGTATTAGTTAGTTGTAAAATAATATTCGTTAAAATTTTACTATCTCAAATGAAATCAAAACTGCTTAGAAACGTTTAAATCTCATGTTCTGAATTTCTATCAGATTTGACTTTTAAATATGAGCCGATTAATTGACCCGATAAACGACATCTCCAAGACTCGGAGTCTAAAGCATTTTGATGCAAAACGACGTTTCAGACGACTTTCTAGTTTTACCTGAGACCTGAAACCCAATATAAAATGACCAAAATACCCCCGCAAGTTCTGTGCCGTTTTGACTATTTTATTTTAATAACGCATGTTTTACTTTTAAGTTTTGGCCTGTTTATACTGCCCCTACAATTTCTGCATAAAATGTATTTTTCGACACTTCCTAAGGACTCAAAATATATATACACATGTCTTGTGGATTTTACAACAATGAAAAATAAATCTCATAATGAGCATTAAATAAAAATATAGCATAATGGATGACAAAAGATGCTTCAAGGCATCCAACACAAAATTTAGGAAGCAAAACGGTAAATGACGTCCATAATTTAAGTTTCAAGGTGCAATGTAAGCAAATTTCCTTGGTGCCACGATTGTCCAAAAACACAAAACATAACAAGAAAAGAATGGAATATTCATAGGTTGCGTTCCGAGAGCAAGAAGGTTAATGAAAGAGGATAATACAAGTTTATAGATGTAAAATCGTATCCCAATCTAGCGCCATAATCTAGACGATGATTTATAAAATGATGATGACGTTACCGAGATATAAGCGAACAATACACTTCGGAGTCGATACATATAAATGTCAATGAATTAAATCTACGCATGTCGTGTAAAACGGTGATAAAAATCAACAAAATATTAAGAAAACCATGATATTATTCAACACGATTTTAAGAAATGTTTCAAAATGTGTGACTCACACGATAGCAGTTAGTCTATTCCAAGGACACATTGAGCTACACAATGGTCTAGAGACTACGTTTCAAGACGTTCAAGCATAAACAGCCGAAAGACGATTTGGATATCTATATAAATATCACAAGGGTTAAACAATGAAAGTAACGCGCGCAGATGAAGGTATGTAAGGTCATAATATAAATTTTTTGCAATAAAACCAATTTAAATACTTCAAAAATAAATACAGAAAGATCTTGAAAATTCAATGTATTTATTTAAGTTAATCATTAATAAATGATAAACTTTTATCGAAAAGTTTAACGACATAAATATATATCAATAAAGGGATCCTAGATATAAATATATATCCATAAACGGATCATAGTATTTATTTATAAATACCTGCCAATAAGGTATACGTAATAACGCATACTAAAGTGGTAATCCCAGAAGTAGCTTGAGCCTGAAGTCACAAGAAGTCTGGTGCACATGACTCTTTGAAAAAAAAAAACTGACAGTTATAGTTTAGGTTTTTAAAATAAAGACCTAGTTCTCTATAACTCATGGCTCTGGTACCAATCTTTAACACCCCCAAATTTACACGCAGCGGAATACATCTTTGGGTGCTAAACAATGATACAACAACACATAATTTATAAAGAACGACTCGAAAAGAGACGTTTCAAATTTATCGTTCCTAAAACATTTATCAGAGTAGCGTAGTCCCAAGTAATCGTTACCAAAAGATAAGTTAAAACAACATATTAGTTTGTTTTAAAAATGGAACGATAAATAAATCAAAGAGTTTGGACAACATAGCAGTGCACAACTTCATTCCCGTGACCTCCAAGCTTCCAGTTCCTGATTACCTGAAATACATGTGAGTAAAACAATCAGCAAAATGCCGAGTGAATCTATAGGTTTATGTAATCAATTTGAACACAAGCAAAGATTATAAGTTTGTGGCATGCTTATAAGCATCAAATAATAATTTGCATCAACAATGATAATTGTATATAGCATAAATTGCAATAAGCTCATGGAACCGAGCCCTTAAACACTCCGTTAGGTCTAATAAGACAAGAGATTTATTAATTGTCGTTACCCCCAGATTATTGGTACATTGCCGTATACCTGACGTCTCAATACAATATGTTCAAACAGTGCGGAGGTCGGGCCTAAGCTTCTGTGACAAGTCCACACAAACTGAACCGGGGCGGCTTCCCCCATAGATCTATTAATTGTACTAGCGGTTAACCCATCATAGGTTAATTAACGGTCCATAATTGAGGGTTTAACAATGACAATCACTTAATGCAATTTAAAGGCAACCACAGGTCCATTCATAGAGGGACAAGCATACCATAAAATCTTGTGTTCTAAGTTTATAAAAAAACATGTATTCCCCCTCGCGGGTTTTTAAAAACAATTTAATGTACACAAGCGAGGCTATAGACTCACCTTAGCCAATAGTGGTAATGAGACGATCGCCGACGATAGATGATGCCTTTCAAACACGAGAACCGCAACCTATCAAATAAGGTGCGTTCATTAATAATAGACTCGAGAAATAAACCATACATAAGAATATAAAACTCGACTCATATAATCACGACAAACTCGAGAGAAAACAATATAAATAACTTCGTTATACTCTACTACACATTTACTTAACCATTTTATACTTTTAACAAAGTCCGCCGGTACATACTACATGTACTAGCTTCTTTACCCCTTTTAAACTCGTCAACCGTTTACGAAACGACTCGATAAACTAACTTACTATATATAGAAAGTCCTCCTACAAGTTTATCAAATGAAATTACTTTTAAAGTACTTTACTCGACTCATTTTTAAACTACAAAATCCGGACAGATTTACGTTATTTTTTCATACAACCGTTTTAACTTATTTAAACGACTCCGTTTACAAAACCGACACTCGGGTTTTAAAGCAAACTCAACCTATAAAATAAACACCTCATTATCAGTAGGTTACATATTTCAAAACTTCCATTTAGAGTCCCCGAGATTCGATCCAAATATCGACAA
The DNA here is from genome assembly GCA_025667525.1 of Glebionis coronaria. Lineage (NCBI taxonomy): Eukaryota > Viridiplantae > Streptophyta > Magnoliopsida > Asterales > Asteraceae > Glebionis > Glebionis coronaria. The sequence continues at coordinate 517,445,554 of CM046880.1, forward strand.
CAACTATTTGTAGTGTCGATACTCGTCTCCCGGTACACGATCATTCAAAACATCATAACTTCGCTCTCGTTTTGAGCTAGAAGCTCTACCTTATATCAAATCGAAGCTAATAAAATTATCTACAACCCTACGCTATAAGTTAAGCCATTTTCAAAACATAAAAATTCGGATTTTTCAGTTTACTTACTGTTATAAAATGACCATTAAAATCTTGTACAAAATCAACTTTTTGATCAAAACCAACCATAGAAATGATCATTTATATACTCTAATATCATCATACATCAACCATAACATCAAAATTATAATCAAAATAAAAATCTTTAGATCAGAATGAAGTTTTTTACAAGATTTCTAGCAAGAACCACCATGGATCATGCTAAAAACACCATGCATGATCATGGCTTCTACCTACCAACATCAAGAAAATAAAAAGTGCTTGCATGTGTAAATTTTTTATACCTATGTGATCCTTGATCAAAAATAGGAATGGGTCTAGTTTTGGTTTAGCTCAAATCATCCTAAATCTTGAGTTAAATTGAAAATGGTATGGATTTGGGATGGGGTGTTGTGTTTCAGCAATTAAAGAGAGAAAGAGAGGAGTGGGTGAATTTTTGGAAGTGAAAAATGAAATGTGTGTGTGTATTTTGGGTTTTCATATAGTGGGGTAGGGTGTAGTTTGAAAATATTGGATAGTTATGGACCAAAATGCAACATTTAAGTTAAAAAGCGAGAAATGACTAAAAGTAAATTTTACAAATATTTACGGGACTCGGGTTTCTTAAAAATACTTAAAAGTTTAAACGCACACGAAAAATAATAATATAACAACTCGATACGTAATTAAAACGATATCGTCGAAAGTATTAAATATCGAAACGATCGATAATAAAATATAAAATTTTAGGCATCCGTCGGTATCGCGATCACTAGTAGTCCTCGTTGCTCGTCAAAATATTAGGATATAATATTTAATATCGGTTTCAACTTAAACCGTTAAGCATAATAGTATTTAACGTTATAAAGTACTTCAAAATAACTGAAAAATATAATTAAATCATGACCTTATTTTTACGGGTTTTACATCAAAATGCTAATATTAACTAATCCAAGGCTAATTACAAGTTAAAACATAGTTACCAAGATTAGCATATAAAATCCATTATACATTGAACTAGAGTCTAATCTTTTGCAACTAATTATAAAACTCAATTATGTATTATATTAAAATTATACATTTACTTCAAGCTAATTTACTAATTATTAAAGCATAAGGTATAAGTTATCAAAGTATAGGATCTTAAGCTCCCTTAATTATCCCTAGAATATGGTAAACCTATATAAACCCTTAAACCAAGTGTATAAAATCTTTAGAAACCTTAAACACATCATATAAGCCCTAGAATAAGTTTATATGTGGAGATAAATAGTAATCACCCAAGATAGAAAGTCATTAGGCTTAATGACCTAAAAACTCTTATATTAAGAAATCTACATAGAATCACTACCTAGTCTTTTAAGACAAATATACAAACACCCATAGCACTTATTTAAGGTTATAAGATTATATTAAGACAATGTACAAGTACCCTAATGCACAAGGTACAAGATTTTAATGCATGGCTTGTAAATTAGGTCAAAATGAGTATTTTCACCCATTAGACATGTATGCTTAGGATAACTTAATAAAACCAATGTAGGGACTTCATGAACACATCAAGGACAATTTAGGATGTATAAAATGAGTTTACATCAGTAGCTAGTTTAAGGATAATCACTTTTATGAAGACTTAACCATAAATCATTAGAAACCCTAACCCGCCTATGTTTTCTTCCCATTTTCACATCAAACCTTTGTTAAACTTTAAACCAAAGACCTAAACTTCTTAATTACAATGTACATACCCTAATTAAACCATAATCCATCACTAATAACGTTCCTAAATCCCTAATTACCAAAATTTCAAAGTTACAAGTTACAAGCCCTAGTTTTCAATCCGCCTAGTTTTTTCCCTCCAAAAATGCATTCAACCACTTTCCCTCCCATTTTTAAACTTAGGATCAGATCAAATAGATATTTTGGGATATTTCTAAGTAGGTGGTGCACCTACTTGTGTAATACACATCATTGTTACTATCCTAAACATGACGTGACCTCTTTATGGCCATAAGTTGAAGATTGGTTTAAACTAGCTTGTATAGTGTTGATCCCTTTGATTGGATCTATATTCTGTTAAGAATTAGTATAATAGTTTGTAATCAAACTAAAACACTTTGAGCACTCTTACTAACACTAAATAAGTTATGCGAAATCTAACTTATAAAGCACAGAAGAACATAATTACTTTTAACTATTCGATTCTCTTATTAATCGACTTGAATGAGGTACATGAAAGACATTGTACCTATGTTCCTTTTTTAGAGTAAGGAACCCTAGAAACCTTAGAATATTCTATAAAGATAACTATATCACAGACGATATATTATCAATATTCTAACTATTTAAGTATATCACATAAGATATACTCTAACTATAACTATGACATATCTTATACAAAGATGTATTCGTCCTAATCATCATAGCAATACTTACTTTATAAGTAGCAGTACTTACTATGTACCGCGTTAATACTAACGGTACTTACATAACACTGATAGTACTTCAATTATACTAACGGTACTTGACACTTAACAAATAATTCCAATCCTCCCCTAAACAAGAAATGATAACTTGTTGTCTTCTTGTTTCTCTTGTACTGGATGCATTAAAAATACATGTCTTTAGTCTTTCCTTCATCCTTGGATTGAACTTGGTAATTTGTATTTGTATCCAACTGAATGTAGCCAAACACTTCAAATGTAGATCTTCTTCTGATAAGATAATCTTCAAACATCATGAGTATCATCTTTGTCTTCAAACTATGATCTTCTTGTGTCTTATAAACATTCACTTATCTTTTGCAGCATTAGTTACTGTCTTCTTGAGTTTAGTCTTTGAACTCTGAATCATGAACCTTTGTCTTGATTTGATGAGACAAAACCTTCTAAGTATATTTCTTTGAATACTTCTTTGCTTGCAATCTTCATACCTGAAATAAAACAGTTAACAACAAACCCCAATCTATATTGGCTTCATGATTTTTAGCAAATCACCAGCTATTAACGGATTTGATAAATTATTTACCAATTAGCCGTACACTCTGTAATAGCCAATACTTTATTCATAAAGAATAAGGTGTAATGAAAACCATACAATTTTTGGTAAATTGTCAACTATCAACGGATTTGATGAAGTCTTTACCTAGTACCATTTGTCTAGGACTAGCCAACTCTTTGTCTCGAAACAAGGTGATTTAGAACCATATAGTTTTTAGCAAACTATCAGCTTTCAACGGATTTGATAAGTCTTTACCACAAACCGTTTGCTTATGGACTAGCCAATTCTTATGTGTGTTAGACATGGTGAACTGAGAACCATTTGTGAAGTATGACTGAAAGTCAAACACTTAAGGCTCTTTCTCAGCTTCTTCCTCATCTTTCAAATCCTTGATTTGTTGTTTAACCATTCTGATCGACTCCAAAGCATCAGCAGATTCTTCTGTAACTTCCAGTTGTTGTTCTAACATTCTTTCCAACAATTTTCTTTTGAAAGGGTAAGTTTTCTCTTGCAGCATATAGTATGTAACATCATCTATATCCAAAATATGTAATCCACATGACCTATAATATCTCCAGTAACTAAGAACCTGATTCTCTTATTCTTTCAACATTTCTTGATCATAATTATGTGGCTCATACATAAAGAGAAATTCCCAGTATAATAGTGATACTTCAATTTTACCTGCAGTGGCTTCTTGAACTAACCTGGAAAGATCTTGAATATCTTGTCTGTCAAGAATGTGAAGAATATCCTCCAAAATTCTGAATATCCTTGTTGTGCCATCAGTTCTCTGAATTCCATGAGCTTCAAGTCCTTGATCCATAGAGTAAATCCATTTAACAATGGATGCTTTCTTTCCAAAAATCTCTGTATCAATACATTGATCTTCAAATTTTACAATCTTCAAGTACTTCTTCAAGCTCTCATCATCATCACTATCCTCTGCTGTTGATTTATCCCTCTTGGCTTTCTTCATTGTCTTTGTTGACCCTTTCCTTTTAACACCCTTGGAAATTCCCTCAAGTTCTGTTGAACCCTCTTCCAAGTTTGTATGTACCGTCTCCTCAGTATGTACTGTTGTATGTACTATTGACTGTGTATGTACTGCTTGTACATTTTCAGTCTGAGCAATATCTTGAGTTTCAACTCCTGTATTCATCCTTTGAGCAGTCTCTTCCTCCCTTGAACTTACCTTCTCCTTTCTATTCTTCCTCACATAAGTGGTCTTGATAGGTGGAGATATGTTTGTAGGTTCAGCAGTACTTGGCTCAATTCTAGGAGTACTACCAAATTGCCTTTGTTGTTGCAGATGTCTCTTAAACTCTTCAACAGCTTTTCTATCTGCTTTAGATCTTATCTCAACAAAATTCAGTTCAATTCTCTTATTTTGCTGATACAAAGTCTTGATTTCTTCAAAATTCTTCTTGACCAACTGAATATGAGTAAATCCCTTAACTTTCTTAAGAAAATTCATCATCTGATTTCTAATCTGCATAGTAGTTGGATGCTTAATCTTTTCTTTTCTTCTCTTTTCAGCAAAGAATCTTTGTTGCTCCCTTACCAGATCATCAATCAATTTTGATTTCTCTTCTTCATCATATGCATCTCTCTCTTCAGCTATCAATGAGTCTGCAAGAAGCTCACTTGCATGTAATTCAGCTTGAATCCTGTCATACTCTTGTATGTTCCATTCTTGCTGTATTCTTTTAGCTTCTAGCAAATTCTGCTTTACTGCAAGTTCTTCCTGTAATTCATTTTCACGAATTTGTGCTTGCATTCTATAAGCAAATTCCTCATCATGGTCTATTTGATTAAATTTGTACATGACTTTGTGTATATCATCATCTGAATCACTTTCATCTTTAGACTCTGATAATATTTGCTCTTTCCCCTTATCCTTTGGATCAATCTTAGGTAGCTTCTTCTTCAACTTGGTAGCTCTTTCTTCATTAGCTTTCTATTGAATAACTATACCTTTAGTAGGGTGTGAAGCTTGAACTTTCTTACCTTGAATTTTATTCTTTTTGGCAAGAACTTCTTGTTGTGTCTTTTTCTCTACCTCTGCTTGTCTGGTCTTCTCAACTAAATTCTTCTTTCTTAAGTCAAGCAGCAATTGGGCTAAAGTCTCATCTTCTCCAAAAGGAGTTTGACTTTCTAGTGAAGGATGATCACCAGCGGTACTTGCAATCGGCTTAGTTAGCTTAGTAGTACTTGGGTCTTCAACAATGTCAGCAGTACTTGCCGTCGGCTTAGTTGGCTTAGCAGTACTTGGATCTTCAACAGTGTTGATTTCACCAATATTAGACACATTTGTTTCTTCAATCACTTGTGTATCCCCAAATACTCTTTCTTCTATAGAAGCCATCATATCAACTTGCACCTCTTCAGTCTTATCTGATTTATTGCTTTGTGGTGATGGAGCAGGAAACTGAACGTTAATTTCCTCCAACTTCTCATAGAAAGCACTCCAATTTGTTTGAAGTGGTGATTGAGGTGATGGTTCTGGCTGAGTTACCAATGTTACTTCAACTTGTGGCTCCTCTGGAGTAGGTTGTGGTTCTTGCTGCTGAATCTCCATATCTGAAGGTCTCCACACCAGTCTCTAAACCAGTTCCATCTACATAAGTCCCCATGACATCTTTATCCAATTCAAAATTTATGTCATTACTAGAGATCCTTGTCTGATTATCAGAAGAAGGTGGTTGTCCTTCATAATTCCTCCCATGTTTGGTTGCATTCAGTTGCCTTTTCTTGTGGTTCCTGAATCTTTGCTTCTTGATTGCAGACTTCTGAATAGATCTATGTTGCCTCATCCAAGGTGACCCTTTATTCCTTAGCTTGATTAGGCTAGCTTCCAATTCAGTAATTCTCTTGTCTTGAACAAGCTTTTCTTTCTGCAACACCTGTACTTGTTGGGACAAACTTGTACACAAAGCAGTTAAATTTGCAACATCCACCACCTGTGGTGCTTGTGCTTGTGGTGAACCACTAGCAACAATAGAAGCAGCAGGTGTGTGGATCATCTCATCAGTGTTTGGTGGAACACCAACATTGTGAGAAGAAGATTGTGAATCTTCTAGGGAATGAGAACTCTGGTGTGAAGGAGTTTGCTGAGAAGCACTAGCATTGCTAGGTTCCTCACCTTCTTGATTGGCAGGTTGGGCTAACATATGAGCAAACAATGGTGTTACTATTCCTGTAAAGGCTTTGCCTGTTTGGTCAAGAAAGAGAAAGTTCTCTTTGTGAATGTAGGAACATCCCGTGTATTGGTTAACTCTGGTAGGTTAGGTATTTGGTCACTAACTAAAGTCTGAATGAATCTAGGATACATTAAAAACTTCCTAGTCCCTTCCAAATTCCTAGTCATGCCTTCAAAAGTTAATTTTGAAAAATTAAAAACCCTGTTATTTGCTAGACAAACACCAGCTGATGCCAATGCAGCAGGAATTTGATCAAAAGATGTACTTTTAGAACTTAAACAGTGAATAATAGCATGAAAAAGCAATTTCCATTGAGGTGAAAATAATGCTTTAAAGAAAGTAAGACTTTCCCTACCACCTCCATAGCCCATGGCTGCAAGGCCATCATGAATCTCTGTATTATTAAGCATACTAAGTCCATTTTCATCATTTAATCTCAAACTTGCTCGTAGCAGTACCTCTATTACATATATGTTTCTATGATTCACCCTAGCCTTAATGCAAGGTTGATCAAACCGAGTACCTAATACAACAGTATTCCAAAATTGTTCAACAATGGAAATAGAGACAACTGGACTTACAGTGAGTGCAAAGCGAACATGACTTCGAGATAGGAAACCAAGCATCTCATGGAAACCAAGAGATTCATCATTCGTAGCAAGATTCACAACCAAATTATGCTTAGAGATTACTTGTAAAGCAGCCATTAGTAGTTTTGATGATCAAAAAATTAGAGAGAAGGTTATAGAATCAAGAGATAAAAATAAAAGATTAGGTGAATCAATTGTGTAATTGAAGTAAGTATTTAAGTAAATAACAAACCCAAGCGCGGAGAAACCGCCAAATTTACAAAAGAGACCCTTAACGGTACAACGGACATGTAGCGGTACATGGAACATAAGCGGTACTTGAATTTGTGCTAGCGGTACTTGGAGTGACAACGGTACCTCACAATATTGACCAGTTCATGCTTTCCACTAACAATGTAACCTCTTTTATCTTTTTCTATTAACCTGCAATTACATCAAAAACACAAAACATAGACTATACAATAAAAATTATAAAAATTTATACAGCTATTACCTCCCCTCAACATATGCAGCATGTTATTGGTTGAGCATACCAATGTGTGTCACCAAGAATTCGAGTCTCTTTGCATCAATTTCCTTGGTCAACAAATCAGCTACATTGTTGTCTGTATAAATCTTCGAGACTCGAATAAGCTTTTTGTCATAAGCATCTCTTATAAAATGATGTCTTATTTCAATATGCTTGGTCTTGGAGTGAAATACTGGATTCTTGACAATGCATATAGTACTTTCATTATCAATGTAAATCTTGGTGTTCATGAAGTTAAACCCATAGTCCAACAATTGATTTTGAATCCAAAGTACTTGTCCACAGCAATGAGCAACAACTACATATTCAACTTCAGTTTTAGAAGTAGCAACAATGGTTTGCTTCTTACACTGCCATGATATGAGTCTTCTGCCTAGGAATTGACAACCTCCTGTTGTGGATTTCCTATCATGATTAGCTCCAGCATAATCACTATCTGAGTAAGCTTCCAATTCAAAGGTGGAATCTCTAGGATACCATAATCCTAAATTGGATTGACTTTTAAGATATTTAAAAATCTTCTTCACAGCATGTAGATGTGACACCTTTGGATGAACTTGGAACCTTGAACAGGCACACACAACAAACATTATATCTGGCCTTGAAGCAGTAAGATACATCAATGAACCAATCATTGACCTGTATAGATGAATGTCAACATTTTCTCCATGTTCATCTTTTGATAAAGACTTCTTGGCTTCAAAAGGTGTGCTTGTACTCCTTGTATCCATACATGAAAATTTCTTCAAGATTTCAGCAACATATTTATCTTGGCTGATAAATATTCCATCTTTCCTTTGTTTGACTTGCAGTCCCAAAAAGAAAGTTAGTTCTCCCATAGAATTCATTTGAAATCTTCCTTTCATCAAAGCTTCAAACTCTTCACACCATGTCTTCTTGGTAGAACCAAAAATGATGTCATCAACATATACCTGAACTAGAATGATGTCCTTAGCATTTTTATTGATGAACAGAGTTTTGTCAATGGTTCCTCTCCTATATCCATGTTCTAGCAGAAAATTGGATAAGGTTGCATACCAGGCTCTTGGAGCTTGATGCAGAGCATAAAGTGCTTTGATAACCTTGTAGACTCTATTGGGGAATTTAGGATCTACAAAACCTAGTGGTTGTGAGACATATACCTCCTCTGAGATAGTACCATATAGAAAGGCACTTTTCACATCCATTTGATAGACTATAAATCCCATATATGATGCAAAGGCCAAAAATAACCTAATGGCTTCTATCCTTGCCACTGGTGCAAAAACCTCATCATAGTCTATCCCTTCTTCCTGTCTATAGCCTTGAGCAACAAGTCTTGCCTTTGTTTCTCACAACAACCCCTCTTTCATCCTTCTTGTTCCTGAAGACCCATCTAGTACTAATTACTCTTTTACCTGAGGGAAGATCCACAAGAATCCAAACTTTTTGTAGCTCAAATTGTGTTAATTCTTCTTGCATGGCATCTACCCAACTTTCTTCATCAAGAGCCTGAGAGATGTTTTTGGGCTCTACTTGAGATAAGAAACAGGCAAACAAACAATGCTGAGTATCTTTATGATTTGTTCTCTACTGTTGTTTGACATAACTCACAAGTGCATGAGTTTCAATATTGGTTTGAAGTTGTATTCTGGTTTGTACAACAGATTTGGGATCTCCAATAATCTGTGTAGTAGGATGGTTGTTGTTGACTTTATGATTGGGAATAGAACTGACTGGAATTTCTGTTTCCAAATTGTTGAAATCAGTTACTACACCTTGCTCATCATAGGAAGCTTTGGAGAAGATTCCTTCAGCTGGACTAGCATATAAGTCTTCATCGTCCATGGCTTGTAAAATCTCTTCTAGTGAGTCAGCAGATTTGGCAGATTTTGACTTAGCAGTACTTGCAGATGAAGTACCTCTAGGTGTAGTATGTACATCTGAGTGTTGTGACTCAAAAGATTCTTCTACTGAATGCTTATTAGCATATGTAACATTCTTTTCTTGATCTTGAAGCCTCTGAAGCTCCTGGGAGGCTTGATCATCATTTGATGGCATGGTTTACTTTTTGGGAGTTGCATACATGGGAGTAACAGTAGGCATGTTGGGTACATAGATATGAACATCATCATCTGATGTAGAAACATCTTCTTGAGTACCTACATTAGTTGCACTTGACTCCTCACCTGCATTGTTAGTTTGACAAACCTTTTGCAAAGAATAGTAATCCATGGAGTTAGTTAGATAATCTAAATCAAACATCCAAGCATAACCTATTCCTGGGACATTAGGTTTATTTTCTAAGAAATTGACATGAGCATTTTCTTCAACCTTCTTAGTTGCCAAATTATAAACCCTATATGCTTTACTTTGCACTGAATATCCTACAAGATATCTTGGATCAGACTTTCCATCAAACTTTCCTAAATATTCAAGAGTATTTAGTATAGACACATGACACCCAAAAGGTCTTAAATGACTTATGTTAGGCTTTACATCAGTCAAGAGTTCATAAGGTGTTTTGTTTTGAGGCTTGGTCATTAGGACCACTATTTAACACATAACATGCAGTATTGATTGCTTCTGCCCAAAAGGTATTTGGCAAAAGTGAATCAGCCAGCATAGTTCTAGCAGCCTCAGTCAGTGTCCTATTCTTCCTTTAAGCTACTCCATTTTGTTGTGGAGTTCTAGGATTACTAAATTGTCTCTTAATTCCTTTAGACCTACAGAATTCATCAAATTCAGCATTCTTAAATTCTGTCCCATTATCAGTCCTAATGAATAAAACATGTTTAGTGAACTGTTTTTCAACTAGAATGATAAAATCCGTAAGTAATTCACTTGTTTCACTTTTAAGAGCTAAAAAGAAAACCCAACTGAATCTACTATAATCATCAGTTATGACTAGACAAAAGGTCTTATGACTAATGCTTCTGATAGAAACTGGACCAAACTAATCCATATGCAAAAGCTGCAAAGGTTTTGTCACAATGTTAACAGTCTTGGTCTTACAAGAGGCTCTATGTTGTTTACCTTTTTGACAAGCAGCACATGTGAAATCATTTTGAAAAGATTTGTTAGGGTAGACATCTAACCAAATTCCTTTTTACCAATCTATTAAGATTCTTGAAATTCACATGACCTAACCTTCTATGCTATAAATTTGACTCATCTAAAGAAGCCTTAGCTAGCAAACATGTAATACCACCTGTTGGAGTAATAGTATGAAGATTAAAGGTGTACATATTTTCTTGCCTGGGTACTTTAAGCAGTATTTGAGATTCCTTAGGCATCTCAAAGTCTTTAGACAACACCAAGCAGTCTTTGTCTATGAATAGCACCTTGTTCTTCTTATCACACATTTGTGATACAGAAAAGAGATTGAACTCATTCAATTCTTTTACAAAGAACACATCTTCAAATTCCAACTTTCTTGTATTGATTTTCCCTTTGCCAGTGATTCTACCTTTGCTACCCCCAAAGGCTACTGGACCTCCTCTGAATTCTTCAAATTCAGCAAGAAAATCTTTGTTTCCTGTCATGTGTCTTGAGCATCCACTATCTACTATACCTTTATCTTTTAATTCATCAATTAGATGCCCCTGCACACAAATAAAATTTATTAGTTTTTAACAGGGACCCAAGCCACATTTGGCTCGGATCTTGTGGGACCTATACATTTAAGAGTTTGCACTGAAGCATTTCCAGTAATGCTACTTTTACTCTTATACTTCATGGTTTCATTTATGTAGTCAAAGTCATAGGGTGAATCTATTTGCTCAGACTTCTTTGACTTAAGTACTGCTTTAGCGGTACTTGCTTTAACCCATGATTTATCTCTTTTAGGAACCCACATTTTCACTGGTTTGTTTTTATCCTTACTTCTAGGTGTTTTAACTTTTTCAAAAACTTTCTTAGAAGTCTTGGAGAACTTTGGTTTTACAGACTTTAAACCAACAATACTTAAGTTTGGTCTAGCAGTACTTGCAGGTCTAGACTTGCCGGTACTTGCTTTACCAGTCTTTAAAGGTACTAGACCTTGTTTCATAAGTACTGCCCTAGGAACAAAACTTTTGGTAGAGTTATTTTTAACTTGTTTAACTACCCTTGTGTGATCAAACTTTGGTTTGTCATTTTTAAGTTTCTGATTCCTATAAACCTGTGCATTTTTCTCATTACTATTTTTCATGACCCTTTGTGTAGCCTTTTGTTTCACAATTTTATCTTCATGTAATGTATAATCTTTGATAAAATGATTTAGACTACCCCAAACATAACATCCTTTTCTTCTTAAAGAAGAACCAAAAGGTTGTTTTGACTTTACTTTTTCAAAACCTAGCCCACCCCTTTTGGCTTTATTATGTTTTTCATTGTTATCCAATATCTTGCTAGGAGTTTTTACCTACTTAGGAGCAGAACTAGTTTTAGATTCCTCAGAAACAAAGTTGTTCATTATAGGTGGATAAACAATATTTTTGGTTACAACAGTCTTTTCTTGGGACACAATACTAGAGTTTAAGACATTATTAATCTTTGGTTCTTCTAACTCTATACTTGTATCATTACTAGGGGGCATGAAAATTCTTGATAGTGGTGGAGGAACTGCCTTCATTCCTTCAGCATATCTATCATTTTCAGGTGTATCATCTACCTCACTAGAACTATCAAAAATCCCTTTTGATAAGTCCTTGTCAGTTAAGGTTATCCCAGGTTGGTCCTTAATATATCCTAGGCCTGTTTTATCATAATACCCCATTTGTGAATTAATCAATTTTCCCAATCCTTTAGAGGATTTTTGCAAATGATTAATCACTTCCCTTTCATTACAAAGACTGGCTTTTAAAGCTTCATTTTCTGTTGATATTTTTAACAGTTGTCTTTCAAAAGCTTTTATTTCCACATCTTTCTCCCTCATTTGAAGAGTCAAAATCCTTATTTTCTCTTCATAGTTTTGTTCAGCCTTTTTGTATAAAACTATATTTTCTTCTAATTTAGCAACACCCTGTTTAAAGGTAGTTAATTCTACAGTGCATGTGTTAACCTTTTGATATTGTTCCTCTAGTTCTACTTTTAGGCTATTACATTTAAGAACACAGTCTTTAGAACAAGGATGTACCTCAGTATCTCCATGTGAGAGAGCCATTAAAATAAGCTTTTCTTCTTCTTCTTCTTCTTCTGCCCAGTTCACCACTCCATCTACAGTAATCAATGCTTTGGTTCCTTTAGGACTCCTACTGTTTCCTTTTGGGGAGCTTTCAGTTATTCTTGGACTGGTTCTATGGTTGTGCTTGGACTTCTGATTGCTATTCTCAGCTTTATCTCTAGAGCATTCTCTTGCAAAGTGTCCATTCCTCCCACAGTTATAGCATTCAACTTTGGACTTGTCATATCCTAATGGCTCATTAGGATCAACAGTCATTTTTCTTCCAATCTTCTTGAAGAACCTATTAGATCTTACTGACACCATAGCAGCTTGCCATTTAAGATCCATCTCTTCAACATCAACATCATCCATTTGGAACAAGTCATTGAGTGTTAATCTTGGCATGTTGTCTTGTCCAGCAAAGAATGAGAAGGCATCATTGTCACTAAACAATGGTGAAGACCTTCCATGTGGATTTTGAGAGACTATTGGACTGCTTTCAATACTTTGTGGGTAAGTACTGCTTTTAAGTCCTCCAGCGGTATTTGTGAAGTATGTATCGCTGCTAGATCTACTAGCGGTATTATGAAAGTAAGTACCGCTGTTCCCATCTGACACCAAAGCCAAGTTAGGCTTTGAAGTAGTCGCTGTCTTTACTTCAGTGCCTTTCACATCCATCTCATATGCTCTAAGATTGTTGTAGAGATGATCAAAAGGAATTGTTTCCAAATCATCTCTTGTTATGAAGTGCATAGCCATTGCTTTCCACTATGGTGGAACACTTCTTAAGAATTTTAAATTAGCTTCTTCATTAGGAATTACTTGTCCATAAACTGCTAACTAAATAAGCAACTTTCTGAACCTTCCATATCCACCATGTATCCCCTCTATACTGGTAATTGAGAAGTTATCAAATTCTTCCTTAAGAACAATCTTCTTAATCTTCTTAGATTTGTCATTGCCCCCAAATCTAAGTTTTATAGCATCCCACATAGCTTTAGCATCCTTATAATGATGAAAGCTTGGTAGAATGTTTTCAGAAAGAGCCATGGCCAAGGAAGTTTTGGCTTTTCTCTCTCTGATCTCTTCTTATCCCTCCTCATCAGTCACAGCAGGTAGAACATAACATGTATTGTCTGGTAACCAGTGTAGCTTCTTTGGTGTATTCCTATTCTTGATAACTTGCCACACAGTGTGATCTGTGTGATTCAAGTAATGTTCCATCTGCATAGCCCATGTCTCATAATTGTCACCTTTGAGAACTGGGAGTTTAACAACAGACAGAGTGTGAGAAGGTGTTGTTGTAGAGGTAGCTACATCATTCACGGCTTGAACGCCTTGTGTTGGTGCAGGATGCACAACTTGTGGTTGTCCCTGTGGTATAGGATCAGGGTTCTGAACATCATCCAAGTGAGCATCATCACCTTCTGGTTGAGACATTGAGTTTTGGTATGTGTGGAGTGTTTGGGGTTGTGTTCTTCTTTTTCAGAGTTTCTCAACAAGCTCTGATACCACTTGTTGATCCCTTTGATTGGATCTATATTCTGTTAAGAATTAGTATAATAGTTTGTAATCAAACTAAAACACTTTGAGCACTCTTACTAATACTAAATAAGTTATGCGGAATCTAACTTATAAAGCACAGAAGAACAGAATTACTTTTAACTATTCGATTCTCTTATTAATCGACTTGAATGAGGTACATGAAAGACATTGTACCTATGTTCCTTTTATAGAGTAAGGAACCCTAGAAACCTTAGAATATTCTATAAAGATAACTATATCACAGACGATATATTATCAATATTCTAACTATTTAAGTATATCACATAAGATATACTCTAACTATAACTGTGACAATCCGTCAATTTATGATTGATATTTTATTCTAAATATTTTTTTGAAAACATTATTTTAATGTTACAATATGAACTCACATATTTTTGGGAAGTAATTTGGATTTACGTCTTGAAGTAGTGTCGGCTACGTCTAAACCGGAAGATTCAACGTTACGTGCTTACGTTTACATACACCGTTTTGGTGACAGTCCGACATTTCAGAAAATAAATTTATCCGTGAATATTATTTTGAGATTTAAATTTGTGTTGGTTCATAAACTCACAAATTTACGAGAAGAGATTAGGACTTACGATTTTAATTTAACGTCCTTTACGATTAAACCAGAAACCTTAGGATTACGTATTTACGTTTTCGAACTCCGTTTTTGATGAGACAATTTTTATTAGATTCGTTTTGTGCCGTTGATTCATAATTTATAAAAACGTTTTTCGTAAAACGACCCGAGGGCACGCAAATCGAGGAAACTAGAATCGAGGAGTACCCGTAATTAAATGAGGATGAGACAAGAATAAACTTGCCCCACCCTCACATAAGGTGTCCAACATAAGCTACAACACACATGATGTGTGTCAACCTTGCATGAAAGGACTAGGACACTTGTCCTAATCCTTACACCAAACCATTTCTACCACCAAAACCACTAGTCTTCAAACTAGCTAACTCATTCAACACATGCAAAAGCTTCCATTTTCTCTCTTCCTATCTCTATATTTCGTCCCATATCCACCATAAACAACCCCCATTTGATCTTGATTCAACCATAAATCATATGTATAATTTACATATGATGAAAACCCATTGAAGTTATGAAGATTGGAGGTGATCTTAACATGTAAAAAGGAGTTTTCAAGGGAGTTTGGGGCTGATTTCTCAAGGAGTTTTCATTAAGAACAAGGGCTGATTTTTGGAGGAATCTACAAATACTTGGTGATCCTAGAAGTGTTGTTGATATCTCATAAGATTGGTTACCCAAAACCATGTCTTGTTCATCCAAAAACTCATCATTTCATCACTTTGGTGGTATAAAGATTGTCCTCCTCATCCTCTTGTTATTTTTGATTATGTAAACTTGTATTTCTTTTACTTATGTATATGTATATGATGATTAATTATGATTAAAAATATTGTGTGGGGATTTGGTGTTGATAAACATGCTTAAAAAGATGAAAGACTATAAGAAACAAGGTTAAAATCTTGGTTAAATTTGATGGCTGTATAAAACAGTAAAGAACCATATGGTAAACTGATAAAATGATGAAGTAGAATGGATTTACAGTAATCTATGGGTATTGTACACATGTGAGAGTTGGCCATGCAATGGAATCAAATAATGAGTGAGATATGATCAAAACAAGTTTAGGGTATAAATCTGAGGTTACTGTTTTGGACGATTTTTAGAAAATACTTAAAGGATGATTCAACAGTAGCTATAGTAGAGTTAAATGTAGAAAATATCATGTAGTTTATGTGATAAAAATTTGAGCTTCTATCTCCATGTAGAACTCAAGATATGGCAGTTTTGGTGAAAGTGAAGATAAAAATCAGATTTTTGGAAATTAAAGAATAATACTATTATATAAGCACTCAAATTCTAATAGTATAAATTATAATTAAAACCCACTAACTCATGAATTTTATTTATAAAAATATGTACAATGATAAATAAGTAGACATTTTATAAAAATGGTAACTTGTTATGTTTTATAAGATATAAAACTATAAACATGATTTTTACGACTTTTTCGGCTATTGCCGTAAAATTAACGTTTTTTTGTTAAAAAAAACTTTGATGGTTGGACCCGTCTAATGAAAACTTTATAAAACTTATATACTGATATATAGACATGTATAACAAGTAAAGACCGATAAAACCCGAACTATAGGACATACGGACGTTAACGGACTAAATTAACGTTATGGGACTAACAATACAAAAAAAATGGACAAAAACACTTATAAACTTATTATTGGGCTTAACCCATTTAGGCCCAACTTGTAAAGTTTAAATACTGATAATATAAGTGTAAAAAGGATTAAAACAAGTTAAGAACTTATAATAGGCTTATTGAACCTAAAACACGTAAATAGGTAAAACGAGAAAACTAGTATAAAAGTTATTGACACATAACACAAAAATGAGTAAACGAGAATATGTAAACCCACTTGATCATCATATGTATATAATCATCATATGTATACATACTTGTTATTTTTATAAAGTCATTGGACAAACGTCTAAGACCGAGTATTATTTGTCTAGGTTTCCGTGATTGAAGCACGTACCGTACGTCCGAATTGCCGATAACCCGCCTTCCCACATCAACGTGAGTTCATAGCCTCGCACTCTTTTAAATGTTTTTATAAATGTTTTATAAACCCGCGAGGGAGATAACATGTTAGATTTTATAAAATAGGACACCATTTGTCCCGATTGTTTGTTTATTGATTTTGGACCCGAATGATTGAATGACCCGAATGTATGACCCGATAAATGATTAAAGGACCCGATAGATGAAATCAAATGGATTATTAAAGTTAGGTTATGTCACTAAAAGTCCCATTAGCATGAATTGTGAACTACCGGGAGTTGGTAGACGCTTATGCATTTAATAGTACTATTTGGGGACGATCACCCCAGTTCGCGCCTTGACGGTTGATCCCCGTCGTGCCACATTGATTGGTAAGCGAATTTATGTATGAGAAGATTTCAATAGCGTGACCTTTGTGATGACACGCTACTTTAGATGGGCAAAATTGGTATCGGGTTAGCTACCCGTTTTGGTTTAGTAAGGTAACAATGTCATGCGGCTTGTAATAATCCAAAACTTAACGAAATACTATTAGACGCTTCGAATTTCGATGTATTGCTTGACTAGCAATACTGGGTCATACTATTGATATTATGATTGTATTTTGGTTTTCATAACCATATTCATATAACGGTTTTTATTTGATTTTATACAACGTCATAAGACGTATTGTATGATGTTTTTACGACATTGGCTCGTACAATGATTTCTAAGGCAAATGCCTATATTATGATTTTCGATAAGGATTTGTATAAAATGATTTTGGCTATTTTATGGCCTATTACAAAGATTTGTATAAAATGATTTTGGCTATTTTACGGCCTATTACAATGATTTGTACGAATTGATTTTTGGTACTAATTTTATACCAAAGTTATATTGATGGAATTTATTAAACTCTGTGAATTCACTCGGCGTTATCGCTGACCTTTTCTTTTAACATGTTTTATCTCAGGTACTTGAAGGTAATTCTCGGGAAGACGACAAGAATTCATGGCCCGCACTTAAACAATATTTTCCATTCAAATACTTTGTAAAAACTTTGTATGAAATAATATGACTTGGGACCGATGTAACTTTGATAATTATGAATGGAAATGATTTATAAATAAACGACGCGATTTTTATGCGTTGTCTATGATGTGAGTAATGTGCTATCCCGTAACACCAACTAGTCTTCCGCTGTACTGTGTTGTATAAATTTGGGGGTGTTACAGTTTGGCATCAGAGCTCTCGTTATAGAGAACGAAAGAGTTTTTAAAACTAAGGTTTTGAATAAAACTTTTCAAAATCTTTTAACTATAAACATTTTTCTAAAAATGTCTAAAAATCTTTTGACTATAACGGTGCCGAAGAATTCCCGAGTTACCGACAAGGCCAAGACTGAGAAGTGTTATTTTAATATATATAACTTAGATTATATATATATATATATGATGTAATTTTATTACATGATTGTTTGATGATTATTTTGATTTTTATACGAGGTATTTATACGACGTAGATTGTCACAAGTAACCCTAACTCCCCTAGTAAATTAATCGAAGCTATTCTCGTAGGAATTCTAGCTATCCTAGATCTAAACCAAGTTGTGGATATTTATGATCCCAACAAATGATTGATATTCGTAGAAATGTAAATATTAGTTGATTAAGATATTGAAAAAGAATTGGCGAGATTAAATCTGATATCGATGTCATGACCATCTTTCCTTATAACGTGGAGTTTGACAAAACGTTATCACCTGGAAAGATGTCATCTGATTCGTTGTCATCCAATTCTTAAATTGAAATCGAAAGGGTGAATGTTGCACTTGAGGCTGTTATTGGAACCATTACCCAAAAGCCTCATGCCACTAATACCTTTCCGAGAAGTCTAGTTGAATGATCAAGTCATTTCATATTAATGACTCATTTGATAATTGTTGTTGTAAGAGCTAATAGGATTGGAAATTAAGTGTTGATTTATATTGAGATTGTATTGCCTTTACAAGGCCGAAGAATAAGATTGAAAGTATTGGAGATTGAGGTAGGATATCGAATTGAGTATAAAAATTGGTTGAAACTTGAATAAAAGTAAAACTTAACCCGTATGGAATATGAGATTGATAAGAGGAAGTTGTTAAGCTCTGTGATTGAATTATAAGGATTTAATTGATTGTAGGTTTGTGTTAAGTGTTGTTCCTAGGCCATTGTCCACTAATGAGGATGCCCAGTGTCCAATAAATAAATTGAAGAAATCTTCTTCTAAATTGGGACCGATGGATCTTCCGGGACAGGCATAACACCTAATGACTCTTGTAGATTAGTATTCATTGTGGTATCTTTTAAAAATAATCCCTAACTCAACTGAGACATCAGTTGGTAGGATGAGTTTTGAGAATTGTATGACATAAGTGACATGTAATGTGTTACGGTACAATTTGACTTGTTTGTGATTAATGAAAAAGACTACCTTTGATTGCTAAATCCTACATGTATCGATGTTATCTATTTCTTATTGCTTCATCCTAATGTTCGCATTAGTGATGCAACCCTTGAACAAGTACTCATCTCGAATTGAGTTACGTTGTGGATTATTCTCTTTGCATTCTTGAGTGCCATTGAGGTCACGAACCTCATGATTATTTGGCTAAGCTCATTTCCTATTAGATTGTAGTTAGTTCTTGGTGAACAAGCTTTCATCACTCCTTTGCAGATCACTCATTGTTTTTATAAAGTTAAAACGGTATCCTTTGAGAAAATTTAATTTTCATCACAATAAGGATTATTCAAAGTGAGATTTATAAGTGATTGATATTAAAATGAAGTTGTTTATAAAACACTTTGGAAAACTTAATTGTTTTCATGATAAAGAAAATCTTTGTAAATTTATTCTTGATTCTTATTAAGCATGAAAATGTTTTTATTATAAACATGATGATAAAATTTTGACGAACTGAGTATTGCATCGTTAATCTTGAAATTGTATATAGTTGCGCGCCTACATACAATTTGGAATGGACCATGCAAGGCTGATTAGTAGTCACCATAAAACTAATGAATAAACACTATATTTTCTTTGAAGATTGTGAAAGATTAAATTTTATGAGATCTGCAAGAAGTGAAAAATAAGGACATAATGTTAGGGACACCTACATATGTGCCTGTAGCATCTATTCTTCTGAGTCGAATTTACTCATCTGTGGAAATTGTCTTATTTGACAATTGACAATTCTTTCTTGTCTAATTCTCCCGTAGTGAGATTCTTAGGAAAAGTATTTGATTACCGAGTGTTGATACCCGACTGGATGTATTGACGTTCTTATCATTTCTTTTGATTTGATTTCATTTGAATGACCTGGGTAACGATCCGAGGAGCTTTCGAATGCGTACTCAAATTATGAAAACATGGGATATTCCTATTCGTTAAATGTTTTCGTCTGTATCTGATTTGAAATTCTATCGCGTAGATTATATGTTGACCTTACTCTTTTGAGGTAGTTATGTCTCCTGATATCCCTGAAATTGTGAAGGATTATGAATTATTATTAGTCTTTTGAGAAGTTCACATCTTATCAACAGCAATAAAACTGGAAAGTTGACAGTGCCAGTGGAATGGATTGATTAATTATGACATGACGACATTGTCTTAATTGATGGGAACTCGAGTAGAATTTCCCGAAATGATAAGATGTTGATTATCAAAAGTGATCTAAATAATTCTTGACGGATGCCCGTATCCTGCATTTAGACTTGAGATTATACCGTGAATAGTTGCGAACTAGTTATAGATATTATAATCTAGAAGAACCTAATATGAATTTATTAAAAGATGTTTATGATATCTGAAACTTTAGGAAGTATTTGTTGGTGAAATACCTAGACTTTTGCCATTTAGGCAAGTTGAAATTGGTATTGATTATATTCTAGGTGCTGCACTTGTGGCTTGTGCACTGTACGACAGCACCATCTGAATTTAAGGAATTACCGTACAACTGAGAAAGTTGTCGGAGAAAGATTTTATTATACCAAGCCTGTCATCCTGAAGAGCTATGGTGTTATCTTTCCTTATATTTATAGATTACTGTGACTGAGTAAATTGACAATCGAAAACGATATCCATAACTCGAAATGGAAGATTTGTTCGATCATTTACAAGGTTCTAGCAAATTTGATCCATAGCATGGTTATCATCAACTTCGCATCTGCGAAAGAGATTATCTATTCCAATCGCCACATCCAGAACTTGTAATGGACATTATGAGTTTCACGTGATGACGTTCGGATTGACCAATGCACATGTAGCATTCATAAATATGACGAATCACGTGTGTAGGCTGTAATTTTATAAATTCATGCTTATGATCATTAAGGATCATTTGTTTGTTTACAAGAATAGGAATGAGTTAATAAATATTTATAGATTGCCCTGAATTGGCCGAACGGTGAAAACCTGAACCTTGAATAATTAACACATGATTAAAGACTTGAACATTTACATGATTTGACTATGTGATTAAAAGGATAATAGAATATAAATTGACTCTTCAAAAATTAAGAGCCCTTTTAAGACTTTAGATTTTACCAAAAAGAAATGGAAATATGTTTTGACAAATGTTTTAACAAAGGCTTTTTAAAGGGATTATTCCCTTATACAACCATTTAACTAAACTTCTGTTTAGGGGTAAATGTTTATGTATACCTCAAGATAACTTAAGAGGAATTGAGGAAACTATATAAAACATGACTTGAAATTTGAAACGATAATTTACGCTTTTCAAACTAAGGAAATTTTGACCAAAGTATAAACAAAGATTTTTCAAACATTTACGAATCTTATTAATTATTTTCGATAAACCAACAAAAATCTTGTTAATTAAATTCAAATTATTTTGAACATTTTATATAATTGGTCGAACTAAGAAATTTAAAACTTTTACGCTTCATAAAAATTAACTAATAATTATTTAATTAATTATAATAATTATCGACGCTTTAGACGACGGATTGAGTAAAAACTGATAAAAATAATAGTTGAGACGAAACTGCAACATAGAAAATATGAAGAAAGAATTTTGAATAAATACGGTTATGATATTTATTTCATCAGGAAAGTGAACGTAATTGCTGACGCATAATATAGAAAGAATATCTGAGTGAATTGTGGACATGATAATTATATCATCATGAGAGGTGAATATAGATACCGATGCATTATGTAGAAAAGATAAAGAACCAGTTAGGACATGTTCCTTAATAATGAAGGTGCGAAATAAATTGCCAAACAATTTAAAATATAGCCGATGATTGTAAAAAGGATAATATAGATAATAAAAAGGGATTCGCGACTAATATGAATCATTAGAATTGAGAAGCCAATAACGTTAAATGTTTTAAAGGCCACTTGTGGTTGCCTAAATATAGAGATTATGAGATATAGTTATGTTGGAATTTGTAAGTATAAGTATTATATGTATGTCATTTTTGACTAAAAGTATCTTTGTCTAGAGAAGTTGTACTAATGGCAATCATGAAGGCAGACATCGCCTCATTCTTTAGTAAACGTCTAGCTATTGCAAAGGTCATCATCTGAATTTGATTCGATTTGGGTCATCGTCGACAGACTGCCCAAATATGCTAATATCATTCCCGTTAATGATAAATGCAAAAGAATTATGTAAACATAGTGTGCCTGTATCGAACATCTTTATCAAGATCCTCGATTCGCATCGAATTTCTAGAGATTTGCTCAGAAATCATTGAGAACGAACCTTGATGAGAGTACTATGTACCACCCCAAATCGAAGGGACGAGGTAAAGTAACGATACAAAGTAATATAAGTGCTGTTTTATGTTTGAATGATTGACCTTTGGTAATAGACCGTATAATCGTTTTCCTTTGGAGAGATTATCTTTGATAATCATCGTGTTAGGATCGAGATCGAATCTTGTTAGGATATAAATATTAGAGCATCTGTAAGCAGAAGTTGAGATGAAGACATCCGACATACACCCATTGTGAGTTGGACATGTCTTTTAGGTTTAAGGTTTCCTATGATGGCGAACCTAACCTTGCAAAATACTCGACCCGCGAGATTTGAAATGATTGTTGAAATTAGGATCTGATTATTGACAGCCGGTAGTGGGCAAGAGGTTATGTGAATGTGAAATGTAGATCTTGAAGTGCCAAATGGGTAGCGAAGTTATGCCACAATTTTTAACCTTGGGAAAAATGAATTCATGATCTGACAAATCATGGGATATAAGTCCCCGCTGTTTGGGACCATTGAGATGATGTAAAAGTTGGAATTGAAAGGCATATAAGCTGGATCTACCCTAGGACTTCAAAGACTGCGTAAATTATGTTTCGTAAATCGAACTTGATGGAATATCTATCAAGTGAGAATCTGATTATTCTTAGTAGAGCTTAGATCGGCGAAAAGTTGCATTCATCAAAAACCCGTGAAAATCATGGATAGAGAAAGTAAGTCAACATTAAGCCTGATCTTATTTCCGTAGTTATGTTTGATGAAACTCGCGTATTGTAATGAAGTGCACTTGTGAGAAAAGACCGAATGTGGAGGAAATACCCACATGGCTTTAACTCTATAAGAAGCGAGTAGTAAGGTAAGATGATCTTTGAGGACAAAGATCCTGTTTAGGGGTAAATGCTGTGACAATCCGTCAATTTATGATTGATATTTTATTCTAAATATTTTTTTGAAAACATTATTTTAATGTTACAATATGAACTCACATATTTTTGGGAAGTAATTTGGATTTACGTCTTGAAGTAGTGTCGGCTACGTCTAAACCGGAAGATTCAACGTTACGTGCTTACGTTTACATACACCATTTTGGTGACAGTCCGACATTTCAGAAAATAAATTTATCCGTGAATATTATTTTGAGATTTAAATTTGTGTTGGTTCATAAACTCACAAATTTACGAGAAGAGATTAGGACTTACGATTTTAATTTAACGTCCTTTACGATTAAACCAGAAACCTTAGGATTACGTATTTACGTTTTCGAACTCCGTTTTTGATGAGACAATTTTTATTAGATTCGTTTTGTGCCGTTGATTCATAATTTATAAAAACGTTTTTCGTAAAACGACCCGAGGGCACGCAAATCGAGGAAACTAGAATCGAGGAGTACCCGTAATTAAATGAGGATGAGACAAGAATAAACTTGCCCCACCCTCACATAAGGTGTCCAACATAAGCTACAACACACATGATGTGTGTCAACCTTGCATGAAAGGACTAGGACACTTGTCCTAATCCTTACACCAAACCATTTCTACCACCAAAACCACTAGTCTTCAAACTATCTAACTCATTCAACACATGCAAAAGCTTCCATTTTCTCTCTTCCTCTCTCTATATTTCGTCCCATATCCACCATAAACAACCCCCATTTGATCTTGATTCAACCATAAATCATATGTATAATTTACATATGATGAAAACCCATTGAAGTTATGAAGATGGGAGGTGATCTTAACATGTAAAAAGGAGTTTTCAAGGGAGTTTGGGGCTGATTTCTCAAGGAGTTTTCATTAAGAACAAGGGCTGATTTTTGGAGGAATCTACAAATACTTGGTGATCCTAGAAGTATTGTTGATATCTCATAAGATTGGTTACCCAAAACCATGTCTTGTTCATCCAAAAACTCATCATTTCATCACTTTGGTGGTATAAAGATTGTCCTCCTCATCCTCTTGTTATTTTTGATTATGTAAACTTGTATTTCTTTTACTTATGTATATGTATATGATGATTAATTATGATTAAAAATATTGTGTGGGGATTTGGTGTTGATAAACATGCTTAAAAAGATGAAAGACTATAAGAAACAAGGTTAAAATCTTGGTTAAATTTGATGGCTGTATAAAACAGTAAAGAACCATATGGTAAACTGATAAAATGATGAAGTAGAATGGATTTACAGTAATCTATGGGTCTTGTACACATGTGAGAGTTGGCCATGCAATGGAATCAAAATAATGAGTGAGATATGATCAAAACAAGTTTAGGGTATAAATCTGAGGTTACTGTTTTGGACGATTTTTAGAAAATACTTAAAGGATGATTCAACAGTAGCTATAGTAGAGTTAAATGTAGAAAATCTCATGTAGTTTATGTGATAAAAATTTGAGCTTCTATCTCCATGTAGAACTCAAGATATGGCAGTTTTGGTGAAAGTGAAGATAAAAATCAGATTTTTGGAAATTAAAGAATAATACTATTATATAAGCACTCAAATTCTAATAGTATAAATTATAATTAAAACCCACTAACTCATGAATTTTATTTATAAAAATATGTACAATGATAAATAAGTGGACATTTTATAAAAATGGTAACTTGTTATGTTTTATAAGATATAAAACTATAAACATGATTTTTACGACTTCTTCGGCTATTGCCGTAAAATTAACGTTTTTTTGTTAAATAAAACTTTGATGGTTGGACCCGTCTAATGAAAACTTTATAAAACTTATATACTGATATATAGACATGTATAACAAGTAAAGACCGATAAAACCCGAACTATAGGACATACGGACGTTAACGGACTAAATTAACGTTATGGGACTAACAATACAAAAAAAATGGACAAAAACACTTATAAACTTATTATTGGGCTTAACCCATTTAGGCCCAACTTGTAAAGTTTAAATACTGATAATATAAGTGTAAAAAGGATTAAAACAAGTTAAGAACTTATAATAGGCTTATTGAACCTAAAACACGTAAATAGGTAAAACGAGAAAACTAGTATAAAAGTTATTGACACATAACACAAAAATGAGTAAACGAGAATATGTAAACCCACTTGATCATCATATGTATATAATCATCATATGTATACATACTTGTTATTTTTATAAAGTCATTGGACAAACGTCTAAGACCGAGTATTATTTGTCTAGGTTTCCGTGATTGAAGCACGTACCGTACGTCCGAATTGCTGATAACCCGCCTTCCCACATCAACGTGATTTCATAGCCTCGCACTCTTTTAAATGTTTTTATAAATGTTTTATAAACCCGCGAGGGAGATAACATGTTAGATTTTATAAAATAGGACACCATTTATCCCGATTGTTTGTTTATTGATTTTGGACCCGAATGATTGAATGACCCGAATGTATGACCCGATAAATGATTAAAGGACCCGATAGATGAAATCAAATAGATTATTAAAGTTAGGTTATGTCACTAAAAGTCCCATTAGCATGAATTGTGAACTACCGGGAGTTGGTAGACGCTTATGCATTTAATAGTACTATTTGGGGACGATCACCCCAGTTCGCGCCTTGACGGTTGATCCCCGTCGTGCCACATTGATTGGTAAGCGAATTTATGTATGAGAAGATTTCAATAGCGTGACCTTTGTGACGACACGCTACTTTAGATGGGCAAAATTGGTATCGGGTTAGCTACCCGTTTTGGTTTAGTAAGGTAACAATGTCATGCGGCTTGTAATAATCCAAAACTTAACGAAATACTATTAGACGCTTCGAATTTCGATGTATTGCTTGACTAGCAATACTGGGTCATACTATTGATATTATGATTGTATTTTGGTTTTCATAACCATATTCATATAACGGTTTTTATTTGATTTTATACAACGTCATAAGACGTATTGTATGATGTTTTTACGACATTGGCTCGTACAATGATTTTTAAGGCAAATGCCTATATTATGATTTTCGATAAGGATTTGTATAAAATGATTTTGGCTATTTTATGGCCTATTACAAAGATTTGTATAAAATGATTTTGGCTATTTTACGGCCTATTACAATGATTTGTACGAATTGATTTTTGGTACTAATTTTATACCAAAGTTATATTGATGGAATTTATTAAACTCTGTGAATTCACTCGGCGTTATCGCTGACCTTTTCTTTTAACATGTTTTATCTCAGGTACTTGAAGGTAATTCTCGGGAAGACGACAAGAATTCATGGCCCGCACTTAAACAATATTTTCCATTCAAATACTTTGTAAAAACTTTGTATGAAATAATATGACTTGGGACCGATGTAACTTTGATAATTATGAATGGAAATGATTTATAAATAAACGACGCGATTTTTATGCGTTGTCTATGATGTGAGTAATGTGCTATCCCGTAACACCAACTAGTCTTCCGCTGTACTGTGTTGTATAAATTTGGGGGTGTTACAATAACTATGACATATCTTATACAAAGATATATTCATCCTAATCATCATAGCAGTACTTACTTTATAAGTAGCAGTACTTACTATGTACCGCGTTAATACTAACGGTACTTACATAACACTGATAGTACTTCAATTATACTAATGGTACTTGACACTTAACAAATAATTCCCAACATATAGTCACCCCTAAAACTTGCATAGACCTTCAATAGCTTCCCTTAGTCACTAACATAGCTGATTTACACATTTACAATCATTCATTGGAGCCTAAGTGTTGGAAACACTATAAATAGGGACGTATGGACTAAGCTAAGACTTGTACCCCGTTTTCTCTTAACCTCCTACCCATTCTCCATTTACACTTCTATATACGTCCTAGGACATGTAACAAGACCAAAAACCAGGTCTAGAAGGTAGCCATTGAAGCTCTTGAAGCTTTGATAACAAGTAGTGTTCATAAGAAGCCATTAGGAGCCATTTTGGAGCATCCTCGGTAATTTCTATGTTATCTATGCTTTGATCTTGTTATAATGATATATTAGACTTTTTGTAATGTTAAAATTATGCTAAAAAGATAATCTAAAAAGAATTAATTCATTTGGTCATTTTAAATAAAAGTTATAAGTTAAAGATGTCTTAAAACCCTAGTTTTGTAATTAAATAATAAGCAAAAACCCATTTTAAAAGCTATAATTCTAAAGAAATGTTTTTATTATGATCATAAATATGTTTGAAACTTTATTTTAAAATCCTAGATCATTTGGTCCATTTTTGAGGTTGTTATGTGACTTTTATAAGTATAGGGACTAAAACTGTCATTTTTGAAACTATTTAACATTTTGGGCCAAAAGTGTCATTTTTTAAAAGTTAAATATGTAAGAATAAATGTTGGAAAGGTTTAGGCCCTATGGTTACATGTTGAGGGTTTAAAATGCAAAATACTAAAACTATATACTTAAGGGGTTAAAAGTGTAATTAAGCCAAAGTATAAACCAAAAGGACTAACTTTGCTAATTTTGAAACTAAAGAAGAGTAATTATAAATATGAGGAAGTAATGAAAGTATCATGTTAGTAGGGAGCTTTGTACAAAGATGTTACATCTCGATATTACGTTATGACTGATTGGTTGGGTTTACAATTTAAAGTGTCCTCGCTCCTCAAACGTTTATAGAATGGATTCTGTGTGTGATGGCCCGACAATGATGCTAGAATTACAACCAAATATGGAATAAATAAAATATAACCAATTGATGAGACTGTAATTATACATAGTCTCATCGTTCAAATTGGGCTTAAAACGCTTAAAATATCATCAAAATACCCAAATATATGCCTGTGTTTGTTCATTGTGTATTTTAGGTACGAATATCGTGTAATCAACAAAAGATCACAAGAATCAAGCAAAAACAAACACGGGAAACAAAGCCGCACAAAGAACCGGGCCCAAGTATGGAATTTATAAAATTGCCCTTGAAGTTTTGAAGAATGTCAAGATTAGTCCCTCATCTTTTGAAGACTTGTCATATTATACCCTTGAAAAACTCTATTATTTCATTTGGGTCCTTAATATTTCAAGATATGGCATTATCAACCCTTGAAGAATGGTCAAATTGCATTAAATACCCTTGGAATAGTTTTGGCGAGACTTTTATGGCCAAAACATGAAAACAAAAAGTTGTTTATAAAGGGAATTGGAAGTTTTGGACTGTTTATCACAAAGAGACAAACACAAAAGAGTCTAGGGGCCATTTGGGTCAAACAAACAAACACACCACCACCAATAGAACCACTCCACGTAACCCCCACTTCACAATCAGCCAATCCCACCACTCCACCCATTCCATGTCATAATCCACCCAACATTTAAATAAAACTGAGTTAATAAGTTTTATAATTCCCTCCATAACACTTATTTAAACGTGACCCTCCCCTAATCCTGATTAAACCCACATCCTAAACCCAAGAACCCTAATTCCCCACTCCCTCTAATCAAACGTAATTAAACTAAGCCTAAATCAAACCCACCCCTCACAACCCTTTCCCGTGACCACTGGACCCCACACAAACAACCTTGTCTGGTCCAAAAATGGCAACAAAGGAATCCCTCAGTCCAATCAACGACCCAAACAATTTCTGTGGTCCCTAAGGACTAGTTAAACGCTCAAGATCAAAAGAATAGCTGTATCATCACATGCCAACCCCATTTGACCAAGATTCGTTTTTTTTTTGAATTTGAAGACTCAAGGGCTTATTGGTAATTCATCATTAGGGTTTTATGCATTCTAGTAACTTCTGTAGCTCATTATATAAGAGCAATAGGTTTCATTTTTTAGCTTTGTTCCAGTTTTTATTGTAAATTTTTTTATGATTAATGATAATGAAAATTTAAGTTTGTTGCAAGAGACTGTGTTCCATTTTTACTTGTTTTCCTAGCTTAACCATCTACTTTTTATGAAAAATTAGTGTAAGGTTGCAAAGGTTATTGTTCAAAAGTTTTTAGCTGTTTTTCCATTTTAACAGATTTTCAAGAAGCAGTTGTTCTTAATCTGAAATCCACTCACACATTGAAGTGAAAGTGGATGTGTGTGTATGAATTTCAGGATTGTTTTATTGCTTGTTCTAAGTTTCAAGGTTTTAAGATTGGGTAGTTGAAAGAAATCAGTTTCAAGAAAGTTCAGTTTTTTTATTTTATAAGCTATAAGCTTATAAGTTGACTTGATCTATAGGTCAAACTTATAGCTTATCAGCCTTTGTACCAGTCCACCCTCATTTTGTTCTCTTAGCAGGTTTAATCCAAGAGTTTTCATTTTCAAGATATATTGGGTGTGACTTTGGAAGTCACACCATCACTCTCAACATTCAGCAGCTTCCCATTAGCCCTAGCACAAGCCCGAGCTTGTACGGAGATGGCATTGCAGCCATAGTGGGGCCCGGATGTGGGTCCCACAAGGTAACCCCTTAAAGGCTTGAACCCTCTATTACCAGTTTAGTTGTGAAGGTTTTAAGAGCTTCCTTTGTGTATGTGATTTGTGAGAATCCGTTTTTATGTTATTTTAGCTGTTCTTATATGATAGTTTAGGGCTTATATGCATGTTTGAGTATTGGTTAATCATTGTAGTTAAGATTTGAGTGTATTTGGTTTGAAAAAGCCCATTTTCAGAAATATAAAGGTGTGTTTGGATTTGAGGTGTTGATTAGCTTAAAGTGACATTAAGCTAGTAAAAGCTGTTGAATCATACTTACTTTGGTTATGTTAGGGTATGCTTATGGTTATTTTCAGTTTGGTTTGTTAATATAGAAGATTGTATGATTTATTTTTGGTAAAATTTGGTAAAAATTGTCAAAATCAGTAAGTCTATTTTTCTGTTTGTTTTAGTGTAAATTTGCCTTGAAAGCTTGTAAATTGCTAGATAATAGGTCAAGTTAGGTTGTGTGACTAGTTGGTAGTTGCTTGATAGTAAATTGAGTGAGTTTGAAAGCCTTGAAATATGTTTGTGTGCCATTTGCATCAGAAGACTCATCAGTCCTGCATATAGACATTCAGTAACTTTTTTGCCCCTTTGTGTGAAATTTGTGTAAGTGACCTGGTATTTTTCTTGTATTATTGACTCCCCACAACCCAACTGGTTGTGGGGGTGCCTTTGTTGCCAAGAAAAACCAAGTAAAACTCAAGATATAGCCAAAAAGGTGCCCAGACCCGTTTTTTTGTTCTATCAGTGGGAACCAACTTTCCCCTGCTAGTGTTAAAATTCCCCCTGCTTAGCTATAAGACAAATCAGACCAAGTGTCATTGTCATCTTTTTACTTTTTTTTGTCTTTAGTGGTCATTTTTAGGAGTTTTTCTTTGATTTCAATTTTATTATTTTTCTTATTTTAATTCTGATTTATCTGTTTAGTTTATTTTCCTGTAACTGTTCATTTCCTATTTTTTAGATTAAATTGCATTTTAAATTACTTTTTAATTATCTGTTTTTGTCTTTTAGTGCAAGAAATTAATATTTTTCAGTTTTAAAAATTTTCTTAGTTTAAGAAAAAGATTTTAAGATTTTTAGTTTAAAATTATTTTACTGTTAACCTTTTTTAGTAATTTTTAGATTTTATTTAAGTTTAATTAGGGTTTTATTATTTCTGTTTTGTCTTTTAGTAAAATTTTTTACTTTTTTCAAACTTTTTAATTTTTCTACTGTTCATTAGTACAATTTAGGATTTTTAAAATAGTCAAATTAATTTTAGCATTATTTAAATATTTTTAATCATTATTTTAGTCTAAAAATAGTTTTTAGTCTTTTAAAAATAAAAAATAGTTTTAAAAATTTAGGAAAAATACTTTTTAGTCTTTAAATAATATAAGTGAGTTATTAGTTCAATAAAATAATATTTTAGGCTTTTTGTTAATTATATTTAATTTTAGGGCTTTAATTAGCATTTAAAATTGAATATTTAATTAATAAAAGGTTTTAAAATTTATTTATTGAATTTTTATTCTTATTTATATTATTTTAGACTTAGTTTTCATTTTTAATTAATTTTAGGTTTAATTTTTAATTTTGTCACGTTTTACGTATTTACGTTCGCGTTTTACGTCATTACGTCATAATTTAATCGTAGTCGTAGCTCGTCTTTAATTTTTCTCTTCTAAACCAAAAACGTCACTAATCCAAACTTTGATTTTATATAATTGGCACACTTAATCCACACACTTCCTTTGAGAACTAACCCGCATTTATTCGGTTTTACGTTTTTCCTAAATCGTAAGACTTAATACTTGCCGATTATACGTTCTTTTTCCTAAAAAGACGTGTACGATTTACCTACATCAATTTTTGGCGCCGCTGCCGGGGAGGTGTTTTTGAGTTGCAATTATTATTATCGTGTTTTTGTGAGTAGTGCGTTTTTGCTTTTCAATTTTTGGAAAGCGTAAATATCCTAAATAATCATTTTTGTTATTTTTCATTACTATATTATAATATCCAAATAAATCGTGTTTAGTTTTCCTAAACTAAACACACAACAATCATTTTACTATATTGTAGATATCCCATTATCGTTTTCGTTTTTCTTGTGAATATATTACTATATTGTACTTACGTAGAACAATAAATATACAAGTACTCCAAAAGCGTAAGATTGAATACCAGTGATAGCTGGACGGCTAGGCTGTGAACCTCTCTGGTTCTGGTCCCTACCCGTTTCCATGGTTCCTGGTAGAAGATTTGCTAAAGTGTCAGAATTATGAGTTATAACATGAAATCATAAGAAAATGCATAAGTATTAGGACCTGCTGCCATTGGAGTGTCAAGCGTTGTTACGATAATTATCATTACCGCCACGCCTATTCATAGCAGAACGGTCGTTAGTCTGACCGTTTCCCTTGGGCTGATTAGGCTGTTGCTGAGTAGCCGGCTGAGACCGGTCCCCAGTTTTCTGCCTGGAAGATACAATTTAAAGAGATGAATAATTGACATCTATAGAAAAAATACGGATTGGTCACCGCATGAATACGAATGTTTACCTATTGTCGGGTTTCTCAGCTTCCCCGAACTCATCTCTCTCATGCAGCATCTCCAGCTTACGTGCCGCATCGGCCACTTGTGCCACTGTGTTGAACGTAGCACACACCAAGTTGTTTGCGACCGATGTGCGAAGATCCCACCTAAAGTGGTGTGCCTGCTCTTCAGGAGTACCTGCCGCTGCACCAAGGAAACCAGCTAAGCGAAGAAAGCGCTGCATGAACTCGTTGCTATTCTCCCCAGCTCTCTGTCGGATCCCATGGTACTCCCTGTTAAGCTTGTCTTGCTCAGCCTTGGGAAAGAACTGCTCCATCACCCTATCTCGGAACTGAGCCCATGTCAAACCAGCCACCCAATTATCACCTCCCTCAGACTGCTTCAATGCTAACCACCAATTTAACACATCGCCTTCGAACCGGTAGCATGCCAACCTCGCCTTGAACACGGGGTCACAACCCATAGCATCGAAGATCTTCTCGATGTGAGCCAACCAGCTTTCAGCTTCACTGGGGCTATCTGTTCTCTCGAAAGCTCGAGGACGGAGCTTGCTGAATCTCTCCAGCCATATTGCCAATGTCACTGGAGGAGGAGGAGGAGGAGGTGCTTGGTTTTGCTGCCGATTGTTGGCAGCCTGAACCTCAGCCCTGATGTCATTCCTTAGTTGAGGAAGTAAAGCTTGCATTGCAGCTTGGATTGCTGCATTGAGTTGTTCATGCTCGCGTGTGAGAACCATCTGACAGTATAACATAAAACATATGATTAAACAGATCAAAACATAAAATATATACATACATGAAAAAAATTTATACCAATAAATCAAGAGAAAAATTTTATGCAAGAAAATTTGTATATGAATGCATGATGCAGTTTTATGAAAACTTTTGTATGCTCGAGAGTGAACGCCTATGGTCAGTTCACCCAAAATAAAATACATGGCGAGGGGACGCCTATGGGTCGGTCCCAAATTTAAAAGTTTCGATAAAACACATGCGACTAAATAGGGCCAGTCTTGTACCAACCGTTACTTAGTCATAAACCTGCGACAATGACATATATATGTATGCATGAAAATGATGAATGCATGAAAACCGACTATCAGTTCTAGGAAGACCATAGTGACTACCCACTAATCACAGGTCATGTTTTGAGAGCCTACAGGTCGAAGCCTTGGCTCTGATACCATAATTGTAACACCCCATTTTGATAAATGGAATGTCACATGTAATTATGGCGTGTCATCAAAGCATACAAGGATAATGTCTAAAACATTACATGACCATAAAAAGGAAATACCGGGATCAAACATCGGTAGTCCAAAAGTAAAGCTCATCACACACAAACATAATTACTGTAAATGAAAGGACTAAACAATGTCCATGGAAAGAATATCAAAGTATAGATAATGCATAAAGTAAAGAAAGGCTAGAAAGCTTCCAGTCCATATGCACGTACGCTTAAAGTCTACGAGCGTCCTTGAGTACCTGCCGTTTTGGGAACATGGAAAGGAAAACGGCTGAGCAATACGCTCAGTGCACGGATTTACAATAAAGCATGAATAATATAAGCATATAAGCATATAACAGCGGAAGAACTAAGTCCTGAATAACCCGGTTAAGTCTTAATAAAACTGGTTTTATAGTTTGAAAGCCTTATGTTTATCTTGTAAAAACTGTTTAACATATTTTACCATTAGCCAATATAGGTTATGAAAATCCACCGTGCATGAATACTTGGAGGGGTGACCTCATCATGCAAATTAGAGGGGCTGCCTCTAATCTAATATACTGGTTTTGGGTTAGGAGGGATCAGCTCCTCGTGAAGGATGCAAGGCACACACCACATTCACACTGAGTAATCTGTTGAAAAACATGTAACTAGGATGCACCCATACGCCCCACGTGATAAATATAATAATATGGCCAAAAGCTAAAGGGATGCCACGAGCAATCACTCCGCCGTGGGGAAGTCATAACACCAGTGCCTCTAGTGTTATGGTTATGGTACCTCCATAACTAGGTGAAACTGGTCATGCATATATGGCTTTAGGTATTCTAATTAAACATAAGCAATCAAACATATAAACTTATACTATGGGAAAACAGTTGGCTGCATACGGGGAATCCTAATAAGGAAAGAATGTCCATACTGAAAGGACGGGAATCCGTACCTTATGTCCAGTGAACGAAGAAGACGAACGGAAGAGAGTCCTACTTCGATATCACTAAAGCTACATAAATACATACGTGTATAAGTATCTGATTACTAAATACGTAACTGGTTTTATTTCTGGTCTTAGCTTGTTTTATACGTTCATGTCATGTTTTACTGTTTTAAGCTTTATACTGTGTTTATCTTATATTCTGTCTATTCTGATTAAGTATTACTTGTATTTCATGTATTATTATACTTGCTGTGTAATAATAAGTAACTTTCTTAAAATAGCAGGTTTCCTAAAATAGAAAGTTTCCAAAAATAGAAAGTTACCAAAAATAGAAAGTTTCCAAAAATTGAAAGTTTCCAAAAATCGAATTACTGCTTAAAATAGATAAGTTTCTAAAAATAGAAAGTTTCCATAAATAGATTAGCTGCCTTAATTAATTAAGTTTCTAAAAATAGAAAGTTTCCATAAATGGATATAAGCTGGTTAAATAAGCTAATTAAATAAGCTTAAGTGTTTTCTGATTATTATTCTAAGTCATGTAGTTATAAAGTATAGTTTATTAATTATTACATGTAAATTAAATAAACTATAGGTTAAAAGTATTTAATTAAATATATCCTGATTTTAATTAAATAAAGGTAAAATACTTAGGTTAAAACATGTATTATTAACTATTAATAATATAACCTAAGTCATGTTAATTAATTAATTATAATCATGGTTTTAATAATTAATTAATTATAAAGTCTAATAAAATATAAATACTTAGGTTAAAATTTATGATCTAATAATTAAACTTATAACCTAAGTCATGTACATTAAATTAATCATGTTAAGTTTTATTAATTTAATTTAAGTCTAAAACATAAAAATCATAAACCTTTAACAAAAATAATTTATGAACCGGACCCGTGACTAAAAACCACGAATCGGACCCGTAACTAACACCATACCCCGAACCAAGGTCGGGGTTCCCCCTTGCTTGCTGCTGCCGTGACATCAACACCACCATACCGAGACCATATGGTCTCGGTGGTGGGTAATAAGCCACGCCGAGACCCCTATGGGGCTCGGTTAGGCGTCGGCTAGACCACAAACACCCCTAAAACATTGATTTGATTTACCCCATGATCATTAACATGTTTAGAATAATTGTTTTTAATTAGTTTAATTAAAAACACTATGATTTTATGTGATTATCAAAATCAAAACATAAAAGAAAATGTTTAAAAACTATACCGAATATGTGGATCAAATAAGGATGAACACACACGAATGCTTGCACAATTTCCAAGATCAAAATCAACCCGAACACCCCTTTTGGTGTTGTTGAATCCGGCGGCCAAGGGAACAAAGGAGAAGGAAAAAACTTTTTAGGGTTTTAATTATTTTCTTGTTTTGTAAATAATAAAACATGTTTTTTCCTTAACCTCCTAATTAGTAAATTTTGCATGGGCTTGGCCCATGTCTTGGTATGCCGCGGGTAGGGGACCTCACTTGGGGTAACCCGTACTTTTCTCGAGTCTAAATATTATAGTGTGTTCTCGTGTTTTATCATGTTCGTGTTTTACGTGTTCGTAGTTAATAATTGATCGTAACTTAATATATTTATTCGTGTTCGTGATAAATATATATACGTAAATAATATTAGCTCGTGATTAATTTACGTTCATGATTTCATGATCGCATGTTCGTGATTATAATTATTATTGGACTATTATCGTGTGTTCATACGTAATAAATACTTATCGTGTTCTAACACATACGTAATACTTAAAATTCTTATACGTGAAACATAACGTGTAAAAAAAAGAAAGTTCTAATCATATACGTACGATCTAAAGGGTACTATTCATGGTAAAAGCATGCGGGTTTTACACACACTCTCCATCCGGTCACGAGTCTAGTGGGAATTAACTCGTTGGCATCGTTTGGCACAACGGTCATTCCTCCCTTTTTAGGGACACAATGGATAGGACTCACCCAAGGGCTATCGGAAATAGGGTAAATCATTCCCGCGTCAAGGAGTTTTATGACTTCCTTTTTGATGACGTCGTGAATTTTGGGGTTCACCCTCCTTTGAAATTGGATTGCGGGTTTGTAATCCTCATCCATTAAGATTTTGTGGGTACAAAACTTGGGATCGATCCCCTTAATGTCGGATAACCACCACGCAATTGCCACTTTGTGATCCTTTAGAACATCGACAAGTGCGGGTTTTTCATCATCCGAAAGATCTTTCGCAGTAATAACCGGCAACTTGTCGTCCTCCTCCAAAAATACATATTCGAGATGTGGAGGTAAATCTTTCAACTCGAGGATAGGTGGTTCCTCAATTGAGAATTTGGGCTCGATACTCATAACCTCCTCGGGTGGAGGAAATGGGAAATCGTTAAGAAAATCCTTGATAATCGAGAAGTCCTCATCATTGTCGAGGTCTTCGTCACAAGTACGTGGAACATTGAATTCTTCCAACGTAAAACCACCACCTTCAAATGGAGTGAAGGTTGGTGTCGAGTTATCAAGAATGGGATCTAACATAGTGGGATTGCCACTATTTTCATCATCACCAAAACCTAGAACTTCTTGTGAAAATTCCTCGCAAACAACGTCGATCATATCAACCAGGTTTATGGTTGCAAAGGAATAAACATGAGAAATTTGAGAATTTTGAGTTGCGTTTATAAAAAGTTCCTCGTCGTTGAAACGTAAGGTGATCTTTCTAGCATGCACATCAATTAAAGCCATAGACGTATCTAAAAACGAACGACCTAAAATGAGAGGAACTTGAGGATCCGTGGGAATATCGACAACGATAAAGTCTACCAGATAATAGAACTTTCCCACTTTCACAAAAACGTCTTCCGCCAATCCACATGCGGGAATCGTGGAATGGTCGGCCAACTCGATAGACATTAGTGAAGGAGCAAGATTAGGAAGATTGAGCGACTTGAAGATTGCAAGTGGCATTAAGTTAATACTAGCACCAAGATCAGCCAAGGCATAGCATTCTTCCATATCTTGGATAGCACAAGGAATCAAGAATTTACCGGGATCACCGACTTTTTGAGGTATGCGGTTAAGATAAACCGATGAACAACTAGACAATTGTTTCAATTTCTCCTTGTTGTTCAACATACTCTTGAAGTTAGCGGCAAATCGAGGCATCATGACCAAAGCATCGGCAAAACTCACATTAAAATGAACGTCACGAAACATTTTCATAAAAATCTCAAATTGATAATTATCGCGCTCTTGACGTTTCTCCTTTCTAAGTCTCGATGGATAGGGCAAAGGTGGTGTGGGTTGAGGCATAGGCATAACCTTTGGAATCTCGGGTTCCAAATGTGGTAATGGGTCAACCGTAGGTGTGACATGAGCGGTACTTCGTGGGATCAGGACATGCTCCTTTTCGACCACCACCTCGGGCTCTTCCTCAATTGCATCCTCTGTAGGAGCAATTGGTTGAGGAGTCGGTTCCTTAAGTGTCTTACCACTACGTGTGGTAAGCACTTTCATCTCTCCCTTAGGGTTCGATATGGTGTTACTAGGAAGACTACTCGAAGATGGTTTGCACATAATAGCCTCAAACATAGATGAAATTTTATCCTCAAACATGGATTGCCTCTTCTCGGCCTTAATCATCTCTTGTTTTATTTCATGTTGCCCTTGTTCCATTTTTTGTTGGTTTTGTTGTAACCTAGTTACATTCCCTTCCATTTTGTTTGTATGGATTTTAAGCTCATTTGCTAACTCATTTTTCAACTCCTTCTTCAAGTCGTTCTTAAACTCGGATCTTAGGCTAATGATTTCTATTTGAATTTTGTCAAACCTAGCATCGTTTCCATTAGCGTATTCAACAAATTCATTTGGAAGATCTTTCAAAGTTTGCAAACTCTTATTGTTGTTTTGAAAATCATTGTTTTGATTTTTGTTTGAAACTTGATTATTAGCCCCTTGATTCCCATAGTTTCCTTTGTAATTGTTTTTAAAACCAACTTGATTGTTTCGATAGTTGTTGTTAGCATTTTGATTGGGAGAAAAACCCGGTGGAGTCAATTGATTAGAGCAGGTAACTTGACCGTTTTGGTTGTAAGATCCCGTGGCCGCGTAGGCACTCGAAGTGTTACCACCGTTGGTAATGCACTCGGAGGAATCATGACCTCCACCACAATACATACATGAAACCTCAACCGCTTTAGCCGTAGCGGGAGCACTTTGTTCTCCAACTTTGAATTCAATTAAAAGTCCTTTAAGCTTATCAAAGATTTTGTTTTCCAAGTTCGCCTCAATTTGGCAAGCATCGATGGTATTAGACAAAGAAGGTGAAGCCGAAGACGAAGCCTTACGAACACTCGATGTGTTACGAGGACTATACACCTTAGATCTATTCTCAATTATCAACAATGTTTCCTCAACCGTTTTACACAAAAAATTACCACCCGCGGCGGCATTTAGATAATCCCTTTCATGATCATTCAATCCATTGTAAAACGTGTCAATTTGATGCAAGTCGGAACAACCGTGATGAGGACACTCATGTAACATTTCCTTAAACCTATTCCAAGTCGTTGAAAAACTCTCATTAAATTCTTGTGAAAATTTTGAAATCTCGTTTTTCAAATGCGTAGTCTTAGAGGGCGGGAAAAATTGGTTCATAAACTTGGAAACGAGATCCTTCCATGTCAATATAGAATCGGGTGGCTCTTTCTCTAACCAAATTTTAGCGGGCCCCGCTAAGGAATACGGAAAAAGCATCATCTTGATCGAGTCATTAGCAACACCCTTAAATTTGCAAGTGGCGGTAAGACGATTGAATTGGCGGATATGGTTGTGCGGGTTGTCCTTTTCATCACCACGGAATTTGTTGTTTTGGATCATCGACAACAAACCCGTTTTCACTTCAAAATTATCCGCAAGAATAGCGGGAATAACAATAGCCTCTCCATAACCCTCGGTGGGTGCTTGAAGTAACTCCATCATAGTTCGATTCGCCATGGTTGGTTCTTCTCTTACGATAGGTTCGTCAATAGGAGATTCCTCACTAGAAAGATTAGGAGTAGGTGTTGACTCCTTTCGGTTTTTTCGTTTACGTGCACGTCTTGCTTGGTTGCGAGTTTGCATAAACGTCACGTACAACGTGGGAATGAGCAAAGAAGATTCTTTTTGGTGTTTTTAATTTTTCCAATTTTTTTGTGGTTTTTGATTGTATTAAGTAGACAAAAATCTACAAATCTCCTCATTAATCAAATCTCTTGATTAAAGAAGCCTCAAGGAATGAAAACGATCACGTGAAGTGAACGCCTTTGATGACTTTAGAACGTTGGTGGAACACCAAAACGTTCAAGAGGGTTTAATCAGATGAAACCAAGAAAATATATATGATACTTAGATAATACTTTGGTTGGCAAACCCTCGATTAGCCCTTTTTATCTAAACACGCACAAGCAAGCTGGGAAACGAGGCGACGCGAAGCACTTAAGAGCCTTTTTCCTTAGGGTATATTTTATAATACCCGCCTTATACCCACCTTATAGTTTGTGTTTTTCAAAATTAAGCTTCACGAAAATATTTATCTATTTTGCCTTTGATTTCTTGTTTGAGATTCGAATACAATGATTGAGTAATGACCTCCCAATCAAGGTTGTGTTTTCACACTTTTGGAGTACTTGTGAATTTATTGTTCTACGTATACAATATAGTAATAATATTCACACAAAAAACGAAAACCGATAATACGTATTAGTAGAGTGCTACTAATACAAATACTATTTATGGTTAGTATAAAAACAAAAATTTTCCAAATCAAAACACAACACGCCTCCCCGGCAGCGGCGCCAAAATTGATGTAGTGTTTTTACTACTCTTTAGGAAAAGAGAGCAAAATAGGGAAAGTATTAAGTGTCGGTTTAGGAAAACCAAGCACTAATGACCGATGAAGTTCAAGTTCGTTTCCCAAGGAGGCAAGTGCGTTGTGTTAAGAATTGATTAATGGTTTGTGATTATATTGATGAGAAATGAAAAGAAGAAAAGAGATTAGAAGAGAATGACGGTTACGATTATGACTTAAAACTAAGACGAATAGTCGTTCACGTGAAACTGTAAAAAGTGACAAAATTAAAAATTTACCCTAAAAATTGTAATAAATCCTAAAAAATGTAATTAGAGTTTACAAAAAATCAAAAATCACTCAAACCTTTTATTTAATTAAAAAATAATTTTTTAATACTAATTAAAGCCCAAAAAATCAATTTAATTAACAAAAAGCCCAAAATGAGATTTTTTCACTTTTAAACCTCTAAAATTACTTAACTAAATTTAAAACTATTTTTGAAAATTTTAAAATTAATTAAAACTATTTAAAAACAATTAAAAACTATTAAAAATTAAAATAATTCTAAAAATTAATCTAATGACAATAAAAATATTCTAAAAATTGTAAAATTCCTAGCTTAATGTATTTGATTTAAGAAAAATGAAAAAACTTGAAAAATCCAAATTTTAATTTTTAATAATAAAATAATAATAAAATATTAATAAAAATCCAAAATTTATAAAAAATTGTAAAAAGTTGCAAACTAGCTTATTTTAACCTAATTAACGCATAAATGAAGTTGAAATTACAAAATACCCCTATTGGCCCTAGAAATGGGCTAAAAGTCCAAACAGACCCCTTAAGGGGCTCAAATAGGTCCAATAAGAAAAATGTTGTCCAAATAAGCCCAAAAGCTCCTATCTGACTTAAAATTTGATTTTAAGAACAAAACTTTGAACGCCCAAAAGCTTAAAATGTGTTTAAGCTAGCTTATTTCAAAGCAGCTTATTCTTAATGGGCTTTTTGGCCCATTAAGCTATAAGTTGATGCCATAAGCTCAAATTTGACACACAAGCTTCTTTTGAGTTGCTTAAGAGATTTGTAAAAAGAAATTTTGAAAAAGCACAAGAAATAAGCCCGAATAAGCTAAAAACTATCTTCACAAAACGACAAAATAGTCGTTTTCGAGTTCTAGGCCACCTCAAGAGCTAATTCAACTTTCAAAAGCTTTTAAATGACTTAACTAAGCAGAATAATCAAAAAGTTTTCCAATATGCACACTCAATACGCTGAAATAAGCAGATAAGCACTTGTTTTAAAGTCAACCTTATGAGTTTTCTAGTAAAAAGTCAAAGCCAAGGTCTGATAAGCTCCAGATCAAATAAATGGGTCAAATGAGGAAGATCTATCACAAAAAATAAGTTGTTGCAAGTCTGGATAAGCCAAATGGGCTTATGAATAAGCTAAATGACAAATTACACTAGCAGGGGCTAGTTTTGGATGTTCAGCAGTGGGAACTTTTCCCACTGCTTGACTTAATTGACTTTTTGTATTTAGTGACTTTTTTGTGGATTCAAGTTAAGCAAAAGCACCCAAATGATCAGTTAATCATAAGGAGTAAATATCAATCACAAAAACACAATTACAAACTGTGACAATCCGTCAATTTATGGTTTATATTTTATTCTCAATATTTAATTGAAAACATTATTTTAATGTTATAATATGAACTCACTTATTTTTGGGAAGAAATTTGGATTTACGTCTTGAAGTAGCATCGACTACGTCTAAACCGGAGGATTCAACGTTACGTGCTTACGTTTACATACACCATCTTTGGTGACAGTCCGACATTTCTGGAAATAAATTTGTCCGTGAATATTATTTTGAGATTTTAAATTTGTGTTGGTTCATAAACTCACAAATTTAAGAGAAGAGATTAGGACTTACGATTTTAATTTAACGTCCTTTACGACTAAACCGGAAACCTTAGGATTACGTATTTACGTCTTCGAACTCCGTTTTGATGAGACAATTTTTATTAGATTCGTTTTGTGCCGTTGATTCATAATTTATGAAAACGTTTTTCGTAAAACGACCCGAGGGCACGCAAATCGAGGAAACTAGAATCGAGGAATACCCGTAAATTAGCGGGATGGGACAAAACAAGTTTATCCCACCCCACTAAGACATGGGGTGGCCAAAAGAGGACACCACATCTATGATGTGGCACCCTTGTAG
Organism: Glebionis coronaria; assembly: GCA_025667525.1. Classification (NCBI taxonomy): domain Eukaryota; kingdom Viridiplantae; phylum Streptophyta; class Magnoliopsida; order Asterales; family Asteraceae; genus Glebionis; species Glebionis coronaria. The sequence goes on from CM046880.1 coordinate 517,488,242, forward strand.
CTATAAGCTTACACATGTAAGCTTAGCTTCACATGAAAGCTAACTTATCCCACCAAACTAGCAAAAACCACTAAACTTTACCACTTACTTCCATTTCACATGCAAAACTCACACACTCCTCTCCTCTCTCTCTAAAATTCGTCCAACCATCATCAAAAACAACCCTCATTTGATCTATGTTAGCCATAAAATCATGTGTTACTCATACACATGATGATGCTACTTTGAAGCTTTGAAGATTGGAGGTGATTCTAACATCCAAGGAGAAGATTTGTTGGTATCATAGGGCTGATTTTCCATGAGAAGTTTATAAAGGTTGGTATACATGAAGATGATATTGGTTTATCACAAGTTTTGCCATCAAAATCCAAGCCTTGTTCATCAAAGACTCATCTTTTCATCACTAATGGTGGTATAGAGATTGTTCTTCCTATCCTCTTGTTATTTTGATTATGTAATCTTGTATTTTCTTTATTTATGTATATGTATATGATGATGAATGATGATTAAAAATATTATGTGGAGATTTGGTGTTGATAGATTTGATTAACATGGGTAAAAAGATGGAAAAACCACATGTAAAAATGGTTAAATCTTGCTTAATAAGATGGCTATATAAAAACAGTAAGTAACCAAGTTATAAACTGATAAAATTGCATGGTGGAATCCATTTACAGTAAGTGTTAGATGTCATACACATGTGAGAGTTGGCCATGCAAAGGAATCATCAAAATGAGTGAGATATGATCAAAACAAGATGAGTGTACCAATCTGAATAGTCTGTTTTGTAGGGACTGTTAAGGATAGTTAGACATGGAATGAACAGTAGCTATAACTAACTTATTTGTAGCACATAATATGAAGTTTATGCCATCCAAACGTGAGCTTCTATCTCCTTATAGAACTCAAGATATGATAAAAATGGTGAAGATGAAACTAAAAATCAGATTTTGAAGAATTAATGTTTAATAGTATTATATAAGCACTCAAACTAATATAGTATAAAATGTGAATTAAAACCACTAACTTATAAATTTCATTAATATAAATATGTATAAGGTTAAATAAATGGACACTTTATAAAAATGATAGTTGAATAAGATTTATAAGTTATAAAAACTATAAACATGATTTTTACGTCTTTTCGGCTAAAACCGAAAGATTAACGTTATTGTTAAATAAAACTTAGACGGTTGGACCCGTCTAATGTCAACTTTTATAAACTCACATACTGATGTATAAACATATATAACAAGTAAAAACCGATAAAACCCGAGCTTTACAACATATAGACATTAACGGGCCAAAGTAGCCTTAATAGACAATAAACCCGACTAATTTGGTAAAACACTTATAAACTTACTTATTGGGCTTAACCCACTTGGGCCCAACATGAAAAGTATAATACTGATAATAAAAGTGTAAAATAGACTAATATAAAGTATTGGGCTTGTAATAGGGTTATTTGGCCTAAAACATGTAAATAAGTATAACTAGTAAAACTAGTATAAAAATGTTACCAACACATAAACACTATAATGAATGAGTAAAAAATGTATAAACCCACTTGATCATCATCATATATATAAAATCATCATATTTATACATAATTGTTATTTTTATAAAGTCATTGGACAAGAGTCTAAGACAAGTATTATTTGTCTAGGTTTCCGTGATTGAAGCACGTACCGTACATCCGAATTGCCGATAACCCGCTTTCCCACATCAACGTGAGTTCATAGCCTCGCACTCTTTTAAATGTTTTTATGAAATATTTTATAAACCCGCGAGGGAGATAACATGTTAGTTTTACTAAAATAGGACACCATTTGTCCCGATTGTTTGTTTATTGATTTGGACCCGAATGATTGTATGACCCGATGTATGATTATATGACCCGATAAATGAAATGAAATGGATTATTAAAGTTAGGTTATGTCACAGAAAGTCCCATTAGCATGAATTGTGAACTACCGGGATTTGGTAGACGCTTATGCATATAATAGTACTATGTGGGGACGATCACCCCAGTTCGCGCCTTGACGGTTGATCCCCGTCGTGCCACATTGATTGGTAAGCGAATTTATGTATGAGAAGATTTACACAAGCGTGATTATTGTGACGACACGCTAATTTAGATGGGCAAATGAGTTTCGGGCTAGCTACCCGTTGTTTGGTTTAGTAAGGTAACAATGTCATGCGGCTTGTAATAATCCATAAATAACGAAATACTGCTATACGCACTAAATTACGATATATTGCCTGAGTAGCAATAGGGGGTCTTACTATTGATATTATGTTCGTGTTTTGGTTTTTCATAACCATATTCATATAAGGTTTTATTTAATCTATACAACGTTATAAGACGTATCGTATGATGTTTTAACGACAATGGTTCGTATAATGATTTTGAAGGCGAAAGCCTATATTATGATTTTCATAAGGATTTGTATGAAATGACTTTGGCCATTTTATGGCCTATTACAATGATTTGTACAAAATGATTTTCGGTAATAATTATATACCGATGTTATATTGATGGATTTTATTGAACTCTATGAATTCACTCGGCGTTATCGCTGACCATTTCTTTTAACATGTTTTATCTCAGGTACTTGAAGGTAATTCTCGGGAAGACTACAAGAATTCATGGCCCGCACTTAAAAAATAATTTCCATTCAAATGCTTTGTAAAACCTGTATGTAATACAATGACTTGGGACATATGTAAACTTGATATTTATGAATGGAAATGCTTTATTATTAAACGACGCGATTTTTAAGCGTTGTCTATGATGTGAGTAATGTGCTATCCCGTAACACCAACGAGTCTTCCGCTGTATTGAGCTGTATAAATTTGGGGGTGTTACAGTTTGGTACCAGAGCTCTCGTTATAGAGAACGAAAGATTTTTAAAACTATGGTTTTGAATAAAACATTTCAAAATCTTTTAACTATAAACATTTTTCTAAAAATGTCTAAAAATCTTTTGACTATAACGGTGCCGAAGAATTCCCGAGTTACCGACAAGGCCAGACTGAGAAGTGTTATTTTAATATATATATATAAATTGGATTATATATATATATATGCTGTAATTTGATTACATGATTGTTGATGATTATTTCTATATTTATACGAGATATCTATACGACGTAGATTGTCACAAGAAACCCTAACTTCCCTAGCAAATTAATCGAAGCTATTCCCGTAGGATTTCTAGCTATCCTAGATCTAAACCAAGTTGTGGATAATTATGATCCCAACAAAATGGTTGATATTCGTAGAAATGTTGATATTAGTTGATTGTGATATTGAAGAAGAATTGGCGAGATTAAAACTGATATCGATGTCATGACGATCTTTCCTTATAGAGTGGAGTTTGACAAAACGTGGCCACCTAGAAAGATGTCATCTGATTCGTTGTCACCCAATTCTTAAATTTGAAATCGAAAGGGTGAATGTTGCACTTGAGGCTGTCATTGGAACCATTACCCAAAAGCCTCATGCCACTAGTACCTTTCCGAGAAGTCTAATTGAATATGTGGATCATTTCATATTAATGAGTCATTTGATAATTGTTGTTGTAAGAGCTATAGGATTGGAAATTAAGTGTTGATCATATCGAGCTTTTATTGCCCTTTTAAGGTTTAAAAATAAAGTTGAAGTATTGGAGAATGAGGTAGGATATCGAATTGAGCATAAGTTCATTGAAACTTGAATAGAGTAAAATTTAACTCGTATGGAATATGATATTGTTAAGAGGAAGTCGTTAAGTTCTGTGATTGAATTATAAGGTTTTAAATGATTGTTAGTTTGTGTTAAGGGTTGTTCCTAAACCATTGTCCAATAACGAGGATGCCCAGTGTCCAATAAATAAATTGAAGAAATCTTCTTCTGAATTGGGACCGATGGATCTTTCGGGACATGTGGAACACCTAATGACTCTTGTAGATTAGTATTCATTGTGGTATCTTTTAATGAAAATACTACCTTTGATTGCTAAATTCTACATGTATCGATGTTATCTATCTTTTATTGCTTCATCCTAATGTTCGCATTAGTGATGCAACCATTCAATAAGTACTCATCTCGATTTGAGTTACGTTGTAAATTATTCTTTTTGAGTGCCATCGAGGTCATGAACCTCATGATTACTTGGCTAAAGCTCATTTCCTATCATATTGTAGTTAGTTCTTAGTGAACAACGTTTCATCACTCCTTTGCAGATCACTCATTGTTTTTATAAGATACAATAGCATCCATAGATAAAGATTGAATTTTTAATACTATATGGATTATTTAAGGTGAGATTTATAAGTGATTGTTATCAAAATGAAGTTGTTTATAAAACACCTTGGAAAACTTAATTGTTTTCATAACAAAGAAAATCTTTGTAAATTTATTTTTGATTATTATTTAAGAATTAAGCATGAAATTGTTTTTATTATAGACATGATGATAAAATTTTGACGAACTGAGTATTGCATCGTTAATCTTGAAATTGTATATAGTTGCGCTCCTACATACAATTTGGAATGGACCATGCAAGGCTGATTAGTAGTCACCATAAAACTAATGAATAAACACTACATTTTCTTTGAAGATTGTGAAGATTAATTTTATGAGATCTGCAAGAAGTGAAAAATAGGGACATAGTGTTAGGGACACCTACATATGTGCCTGTAGCATCTATTCTTCTGAGTCGAATTTACTCATCTGTGGAAATTTTCTTATTTGACAATTGACAATTCTTTCTTGTACAATTCTACCGTAGTGAGATTCTTAGGAAAAGTATCTGATTACCGAGTGTTGATACCCGACTGGATGTATCGACGTTCCTATCATTTCTTTTGATTTGATTTCATTTGAATGACCTGGGTAACGATCCGAGGAGCTTTCGAATGCGTACTCAAATTATGAAAACATGGGATATATTCCTATTCGTTAATGTTTTCGTCTTTATCTGACTTGAAATTCTCTCGCGTAGATTATGCGTTGACATTACTCTTTTGATGTTAGTCATATCTCCCAATATCCTTGAATTTGTGAAGGATTACGAGTTATTATTAGTCTTTTGAGAAATTCACATCTTATCAACGGTGACGAAACTGGAAAGTTTATAATGCCAGTAGAATGGATTGATTGATTATGACATGACGACATTGTCTTAATTGATGGGAACTCGAGTAGAATTCCCCGAAAATATAAGATGTTGATTATCAAAAGTGATCTAAATAATTCTTGATGGATGACCATATCCTGCATTTATACTTGAAATTATACCGTGAATGGTTGTGAATTAGTCATAGATATTATAATCTAGAAAGAACCTAATATGAATTTATTAAAAGATGTTTCTGTTATCTGAAACTTTAGGAGGTATTTATTGGTGAATTACCTAGACTTTCGCCATTAAGGCAAGTTGAAATTGGTATTGATTATATTCCCGGTGCTGCACCTGTGGCATGTGCACTTTACGTCAGCACCATCTGAATTAAAGGAATTACCGTACAACTGAGAGAGTTGTCGGAGAAAGATTTTATTCTACCGAGCTCGTCATCATGAAGAGCTATGGTGTTATCATTCCTTATGTTTACTAATTACCGTGAACTAGGTAAATTGACGATTAAAAATCTATATCCACTACCCAAGATGATAGATTTGTTCGATCATATACAAGGTTCTAGTGTATGTTTTTAAGATTTGATTCACGGCATGGTTATCATCAACTTCGCGTCCGCGAAAAAGATTATCTATTCCGATCACTACATCCATAACTTGTAATGAACATTATGAGTTTCACGTGATGTCGTTTGGATTGACTAATACACCTGTAGCAATCATAAATTTGGTGAATCACGTGTGTAGGCTGTAATTTGATAAATTCATGCTCGTGATCACTAAGAACCATCTGTTTGTTATAAGAATAAGAATGAGTTAATAATTATTTATAGACTGCCCTAAAATTGGCCGAACAATGAAAACCTGTACCTTGAATATTTAAACATGAGACTTAATGCTTAATCTTTTACATAAAATGACCGTTTGATTAATGATGGTAAGATATATATATATATATATATATATATATATATATATATATATATATATATATATATATATATATATATATATATATATATATATATATATATATATATATATATATATATATATATATATATATATATATATATATATATATTGACTCTTCAAAAATTATAAGTCATTAAAGACTTTGGGTTATACCAAAAAGGAGGTGCAAATATGTTTTGACAAATGTTTTAACAAAGGATTTTTAAGGGATTATTCCCTTATACCCAAAACATTTAACTAAACTCCTGTTTAGGGGTAAATGTTTGTGTATACCTCAAGACAACCTAAGAGGGATTGAGGAAACCTTTTAAACCATGACATGAAATTTGAAACGATAATTTTTGCTTTTCAACTAAGAAAACTTTGACCAAAGTATAAACAAAGATTTTTCGAACATTTACGGATCTTATTAAGTATTTTCGATAAATCAACAAAAATCTTGTTTATTAAATTCAAATTTATTTTGGACATTTTTATAATTGGTCGAACTAAGAAAATTAAAATTTTTACGTTATGTTTCATAAAAATTAAATATTTATTATTTAATTACTTGTAATAATTATCGACGCTTTAGACGCCAGACTGAGCAAAAATGATAAAAAAAATGATGATAGTTGAGACGAAACTAAAACTTAGAAAATGTGAAGAAAGAAATTTTTAATGAATACGGTCATGATAATTATTCCATCTAGGAAAGTGAACGTAATTACTAACACATTATGTAGAAAAAAAATAAAAATAAAGAATCAATTAGGACATGTTCCTTAATAATGAAGGTGCAAAATAAATTGCCGAACAATATAAAAATAAACAATGCTTGTAAGAAGGATAATATAGATAATAAAAAGGGGTTCGCGGCTAATATGAACCATTAGAATTGAGGAGCCGATGGCGTTAAATGTATAAAAGGCCACTCGTGGTTGCCTGAATATAGAGGATTTTGAGATTTAGTCATATTGAAATCTCGTAAGTATAAGTATTCCATTCATGTTATTTCTGACTAAATGTATCTTTATCTGAAGAAGTTGTAGTAATGGCAAATTATGAAGGCAGACATTGCCTCATACATTAGTAAACGTCTAGCTATTGCAAAGGTCATCATCTGAATTTGATTCGATTTGGGTCATCGTCGACAGACTGACCAAATCTGCTAATATCATTCTTGTTAATGATAGATTCTTGATGAAGAAATTGACTCTTTTGTATTTAACGGAGTTGTGTAAACATGGTATGCCTGTATCGATCATCTTTATCAGGATCCTCGCTTCGCATCGAATTTCTAGAGATTTGCTCAGAAGTCATTGAGAACGAATCTTGATGAGAGTACTGTGTACCACCCCAATCGAAGGGACGAGGTAAAGTAACGATACAAAATACTATAAGTGCTGTTTTATGTTGGAATGATTGACCTTTGATAATAAACTGTAAAATCGTTTTCCTTTGGAGAGATTATCATTGATAACTATAGTATTAGGATCAAGATCTAATCTTGTGAGGATATATATTAGAGCATCTATAACCAGGAGTTAGGATGAAGACACCCGACATACACACATTGTGAATTGGACATGTCTTTTAGGTTTAAGGTTTCCTATGATGGAGAACCTAACCTTACAAAATACTCGACCCGCGAGACCTGAAATGATTGTTGAAATTAGGATCTGATTATTGACTGCCGGTTGTGGGCAGGAGGTTATGTGAATATGAAATGTAGATCTTGAAGTGCCAGATGGGTAGCGAAGTTATGCCAAAAATTTTAACTATGGAAAAATGAATTGATGATCTGAACGATCATGGGATATAAGTCCCCGTTGTATGGGACCATTGAGATGATGTAAAAGTTGGGTTGAAAGGCATATAAGCTGGATCTACCCTAGGACTTCAAGAGCTGCGTGAATTATGTTTCATATATCAAACTTTATAAAATGTCTATCAAGTGAGAATCTGATCATTTCTTGATAAAGTTTAGATCGGCAAAAAGTTGCATTCATCAAAAACCCGTGAACATCATGGATAGAGAAAGTAAGTCAATATTAAGCCTGATCGTATTCCCGTAGTTATGTTTGATGAAACTCGCATATTGTAATGAATTACACTTGTGAGAAAAGACCGAATGTGGAGGAAATACCCACATGGCTTTAACTCTATAAGAAGCGAGTAGTAAGATAAGATAATCTTTGAGGACAAAGATCTTGTTTAGGGGTAAATGCTGTGACAATCCGTCAATTTATGGTTTATATTTTATTCTCAATATTTAATTGAAAACATTATTTTAATATTATAATATGAACTCACTTATTTTTGGGAAGAAATTTGGATTTACGTCTTGAAGTAGCATCGACTACTTCTAAACCGGAGGATTCAACGTTATGTGCTTATGTTTACATACACCATCTTTGGTGACAGTCCGACATTTCAGGAAATAAATTTGTCTGTGAATATTATTTTAAGATTTTAAATTTGTGTTGGTTCATAAATTCACAAATTTACGAGAAGAGATTAGGACTTACGATTTTAATTTAACGTCCTTTACGACTAAACCGGAAACCTTAGGATTACGTATTTACGTTTTCGAACTCCGTTTTGATGAGACAATTTTTATTAGATTCGTTTTGTGCCGTTTCATAATTTATGAAAACGTTTTTCGTAAAACGACCCGAGGGCACGCAAATCGAGGAAACTAGAATCAAGGAATACCCATAAATTAGCGGGATAGGACAAAACAAGTTTATCCCACCCCACTAACACATGGGGTGGCCAAAAGAGGACACCACATCCATGATGTGGCACCCTTGTAGCTATAAGCTTACACATGTAAGCTTAGCTTCACATGAAAGCTAACTTATCCCACCAAACTAGCAAAAACCACTAAACTTTACCACTTACTTCCATTTCACATGCAAAACTCACACACTCCTCTCCTCTCTCTCTAAAATTCGTCCAACCATCATCAAAAACAACCCTCATTTGATCTATGTTAGCCATAAAATCATGTGTTACTCATACACATGATGATGCTACTTTGAAGCTTTGAAGATTGGAGGTGATTCTAACATCCAAGGAGAAGATTTGTTGGTGTCATATGGCTGATTTTCCATTAGAAGTTTATAAAGGTTGGTATACTTGAAGATGATATTGGTTTATCACAAGTTTTGCCATCAAAATCCAAGCCTTGTTCATCAAAGACTCATCTTTTCATCACTAATGGTGGTATAGAGATTGTTCTTCCTATCCTCTTGTTATTTTGATTATGTAATCTTGTATTTTCTTTATTTATGTATATGTATATGATGATGAATGATGATTAAAAATATTATGTGGGGATTTGGTGTTGATAGATTTGATTAACATGGGTAAAAAGATGGAAAAACCACATGTAAAAATGGTTAAATCTTGCTTAATAAGATGGTTGTATAGAAACAGTAAGTAACCAAGTTATAAACTGATAAAATTGCATGGTGGAATCCATTTACAGTAAGTGTTAGATGTCATACACATGTGAGAGTTGGTCATGCAATGGAATCATCAAAATGAGTGAGATATGATCAAAACAAGATGAGTGTACCAATCTGAATAGTCTGTTTTGTAGGGACTGTTAAGGATAGTTAGACATGGAATGAGCAGTAGCTATAACTAACTTATTTGTAGCACATAATATGAAGTTTATGCCATCCAAAAATGAGCTTCTATCTCCTTATAGAACTCAAGATATGATAAAAATGGTGAAGATGAAACTAAAAATCAGATTTTGAAGAATTAATGTTTAATAGTATTATATAAGCACTCAAACTAATATAGTATAAAATGTGAATTAAAACCCACTAACTTATAAATTTCATTAATATAAATATGTATAAGGTTAAATAAATGGACACTTTATAAAAATGATAGTTGAATAAGATTTATAAGTTATAAAAACTATAAACATGATTTTTACGTCTTTTCGGCTAAAACCGAAAGATTAACGTTTTTGTTAAATAAAACTTAGACGGTTGGACCCGTTTAATGTAAACTTTTATAAACTCACATACTGATGTATAAACATATATAACAAGTAAAAACCGATAAAACCCGAGCTTTACAACATATAGACATTAACGGGCCAAAGTAGCCTTAATGGACAATAAACCCGACTAATTTGGTAAACCACTTATAAACTTACTTATTGGGCTTAACCCACTTGGGTCCAACATGAAAAGTATAATACTGATAATAAAAGTGTAAAATAGACTAATATAAAGTATTGGGCTTGTAATAGGGTTATTGGGCCTAAAACATGTAAATAAGTAAAACTAGTAAAACTAGTATAAAAATGTTACCAACACATAAACACTATAATGAATGAGTAAAAAATGTATAAACCCACTTGATCATCATCATATATATAAAATCATCATATGTATACATAATTGTTATTTTTATAAAGTCATTGGACAAGAGTCTAAGACAAGTATTATTTGTCTAGGTTTCCGTGATTGAAGCACGTACCGTACATCCGAATTGCCGATAACCCGCTTTCCCATATCAACGTGAGTTCATAGCCTCGCACACTTTTAAATGTTTTTATGAAATATTTTATAAACCCGCGAGGGAGATAACATGTTAGTTTTACTAAAATAGGACACCATTTGTCCCGATTGTTTGTTTATTGATTTGGACCCGAATGATTGTATGACCCGATGTATGATTATATGACCCGATATATGAAATGAAATGGATTATTAAAGTTAGGTTATGTCACTAAAAGTCCCATTAGCATGAATTGTGAACTATCGGGATTTGGTAGACGCTTATGCATATAATAGTACTATTTGGGGACGATCACCCCAGTTCGCGCCTTGACGGTTGATCCCCGTCGTGCCACATTGATTGGTAAGCGAATTTATGTATGAGAAGATTTACACAAGCGTGATTATTGTGACGACACGCTAATTTAGATGGGCAAATGAGTTTCGGGCTAGCTACCCGTTGTTTGGTTTAGTAAGGTAACAATGTCATGCGGCTTGTAATAATCCATAAATAACGAAATACTGCTATACGCACTAAATTACGATATATTGCCTGACTAGCAATACGGGGTCTTACTATTGATATTATGTTCGTGTTTTGTTTTTTCATAACCATATTCATATAAGGTTTTATTTAATCTATACAACGTTATAAGACGTATCGTATGATGTTTTAACGACAATGGTTCGTATAATGATTTTGAAGGCGAAAGCCTATATTATGATTTTCATAAGGATTTGTATGAAATGACTTTGGCCATTTTATGGCCTATTACAATGATTTGTATAAAATTATTTTCAGTAATAATTTTATACTGATGTTATATTGATGGATTTTATTAAACTCTATGAATTCACTCGGCGTTATCGCTGACCTTTTCTTTTAACATGTTTTATCTCAGGTACTTGAAGGTAATTCTCGGGAAGACAACAAGAATTCATGGCCCTTCCATTCAAATGCTTTGTAAAACCTGTATGTAATACAATGACTTGGGACCTATGTAAACTTGATATTTATGAATGGAAATGCTTTATTATTAAACGACGCGATTTTTAAGCGTTGTCTATGATGTGAGTAATGTGCTATCCCGTAACACCAACGAGTCTTCCGCTGTATTGAGTTGTATAGATTTGGGGGCGTTACACAAACAGCCAATCAGTGGAGTTAATTCAATTTATCACCAGATATGCACCAGATATGAACAATAAGCAGTTATGAACTCAATAAGCTATTTTAGCAAGATTCAGCCAGCCAAACTTCACCAAATGCATACACAAGCTATAATAAATTCAAATGAACAAATCTAAACAAGTTTCATGCAATGGTTCAAGGTCTAGATCAAGATTCAAGCTTACAAAAGTAACTAATGAACAAGAACAAGCAGATTTTTCACTTTGCTGATACACTTGACCACCAAGCCCATTTTAAACACTCAAATCTTCAAATCAGGTTACAAAAAATTTGATGTAACACCTTTTAGCCCTAAACATGCATATACTCTAGGTATTTCCAAAATTTTAGGTCAAAATCAGTCAAAACAAGTAAGATATAGCACAATCAAGGATTTGATGTTTTAAAGCCAATAACTTGCAGCAATGAGCACTCAACCAAGTGAATAGCAGATACAAACCATAAACAACAACTTCCAACAACAAAATAACAAGCTATGATCTTAAATAGGTTAACCCAAACACCCCTTATCTTTTTCAAATCAAGATTAAACAAGTATAAGTGTGATCCAGTGTTACCCAAGCCCAATCAAACACAATATCAGTTATATTATGCAATATCAAGCAAGATTAAGCCACAAATTCAACAAGAACACAGGCAATGCACCAAATCACCAAAAATCAAGTATTTAAGCAGATTTTGGGTAAAAAGGTTCAAACCTCATGGATGTACATCCACACCGACGAATTTTTGAGCTTATGTGCTAGCAAGAACAAGCACAAGCTTCCACAAACAACCCTGCTAAGATTCAACAAGGTTAGAACAAATAAATCAAAATCAGAAAGTGACCACTTGGAAAATAAACTTGATTAATGCAATCTTGTTCCCACACTTGATTATTCCCAAGTTATAAGCCTCACAACACCTTGATATCACAATATCAGGATGCTATGATCCACTTATAGCCCAAGAATTCCAAGGTTTAAACCAAGACTTAGGTAAATATCAAATTTTGATCCTTTGTGCAATTTCTTGCACAAGGTTTAAAAACACGTTTTAAGATTCAAGATTAGTTAACATTAAACAATAACAAGCAGAATAAGATATTGGCACTTGGTTTTTCTTCAAAGATTCAAACACTTTTCATTAAACAATGAACAAGGATTTACAGAACTTGAACAAAGGAAAAATCAAGAGCAAAAATACAAACTAATGAGTCCTATGCCTTTTATAGGCTACAAGGAGTGTCTAGATATCATAAAAACGTAAACTCTAATGTTGTAGGAGTCCCATTATGCCCTTGAGGATTTTGAACTTGCTTGAACATGTGACTGAATTTCGGGCAGGTTGTGGAGGTGTAAAGCTGGTGAGAATTGATCAAAGGGCTCCTAACAAGCTTAAGTTTGAAGCAGCTTTGTGGGACGTTGATCTCTCTGGCTTCTTTGGCATCTTCTTCAAGAAAGTGGGCAGGGGAATCTCATGTGGCCCTTAGGGGTGATGTGGCAAGTGTTTTGAGATTTGGGTTATGATTAAGATAAGCTTAATCATAATTCTGGATAGTTTGGAGGCCTAATTTTTGCTTAATCAAAAATCCCTAATCCTTGTTCTTGAGTGAATAGTATGAAGTTTAATCCAGATTTGGGTTTAAAAAACGTGTTAAGCGCCAATTTTTAACTAATCTGTTAGGATTAGTTTAATAAAGTGAGTGGGATGTGAGGTGGCAGCTTGGGGAGTTCTGATTGGATGAGGGGGGGTTAGTGGGACATGTGGCATAAGGGGGTTGGTTAAGGTAAGTTTGGTGGTCGGCCAACTTTGGTCCCTCTTTTCTTTCTTTCTTTTCATTTCAGTTTAAACTCTTCAAAACCTGAATTCCTTTGAAAATGAAGTTTTCATTTTCATACTTTTGCCCCAAATACTTTTCTAAAGTATTTTCAGGGGTATTTCTTGCCAATTGCTGATTCTTGAAGGGTTGTTTTGGCATTTTCTTCATAGTTAATGGCCTTGACTTTTATGATTGACTTTTTGGAGGACTAATATTGACAAGTCATGATTGTTGAGGGACCATTCTTGCCAATTCTTCAAAGTGCAGGGCCCTTTTTGTAAACTTGACAAACTTTAAGGACCAATTCTTCAATATTGGAGGACCCTTCTTGCATAATCTTTAATTCTTCAAGGGTTTTTCTTGGAAAACCTTCATTAGGGCTTGGTTCATTGTGCGGCTTCGTTTCCCGTGTTCGTTTTTACATGATTCTTGTGATCTTTTGTCATTTTCTCAATATCCGTACCTAAAATACACAAGTAACAAACACAAGCATATATTTGGCCATTTTCATGATATTTTATGCATTTAATGCCCTTTTTGGACGATGAGACTATGTATAAAAGCAGTCTCATCAACGTACATAATCATTTTTGTTATTTTTCCTTATTATATTATAATATCCAAATAAATCATGTTTAGTATTCCTAAACTAAACACACAACAATCTTTACTATATTGTAGATATCCCATTATCGTTTTCATTTTTCTTGTGAATATTATTAATATATTGTACTACGTAGAACAATAAATATACAATATCTCCAAAAGCGTGAAAAACAACCTTAATTGGGATTTCATCACTCAATTATTGTATTCGAATCCAAAGCAAAAGTTTAAAGGCAAAATAGATAAATACTTTTGTGAGGCTTAATTTTGATTAACACAAACTATAAGGTGGGTATAAGGCGGTTGTATTTCATGACCTAAGGGAAAAAGGCTCTTAAGTGCTTAGCGCCGCCTCGTTTCCTCCGCTTGCTTGTGCGTGTTTTGAGAAAGAGGGCAAATCGAGGGTTTGTCGCCCAAGTATTATCTACGTATCATATATATTTGCTTGTTTTCAAGAATTAGCCCTCTTGAACGTTTTGGTGTTCCACCAACGTTCTAAAATCATCGAAGGCGTTCACTCCACGTGATCGTTTTCATTCTTTGAGGCTCCTTTAATCGAGAAATCGATTCGAGGAGAGATTTGTAGATTTGAGTCTACATAATACATAAAAAATCCAAAAAATTAAAAAAACAATAAAAAACCATACAAATTGAAAAACCGAAAAGCCGCAAAAGAATCTTCTTTGCTACCCCCCCCCCCCCCCCATTCTACGCTTAGTGCATGCGTACTCGATCGAAGGACTATTCTAATTCTAGCGACGCTTCGAATCGACGCAATCGTAATCGAAGGAATCGACGACGTAGACGAGATTTAGAAACCGACGTTCCTAATATCGTTGTTGAAGAAACCTTAGACGAGATGGCCGACAATCGTTCGATGATGGAATTGCTCCAAGCGCCCACCGAGGGTTATGGAGACGCGATCGTAATTCCCGCTATCGAAGCGGAGAATTTTGAGATTAAGAGCGGAATGCTTTCGTTGATTCAAGTTACGAAGTTTCGAGGTCGTGAAGCCGATAATCCTCACGACCATATTCGGAATTTTGATCGTCTTCTGGCCACGAGCAAGTTTAAGAACGTTGACACCGATGTCGTCAAGCTTATGCTTTTTCCGTACTCGCTCGATGCTGCCGCCAAGGATTGGTACGAGAAAGAGCCACCTAATTCGATAATTACGTGGAAGGATCTCGTTTCCAAATTCGTTAATCATTTTTCCCACCGTCTAAGACAACGTTTTTCATAAACGAAATTACGAGATATGAGCAAAAACCAAATGAATCTTTTAGAGACGCGTGGGATCGTTTTAAGGAATTGCTTAGGCAATGTCCTCACCATGGATTTTCCGAGTTGCACCAAATCGATACGTTTTACAACGGTCTTAGTTTTCAAGAACAAGATTCGTTGAATTCCGCCGCCGGTGGCAACTTTTTGTGTAAGACTCCGAAAGATGCATTGATGATTATCGAGAATCGATCCAAGGTTTACCAACTCCACAACGCACCGCGTGTTGCCAATGTCGCCAATGTTAGTAGTTCTAATCGCGACATTGAGAGGGTTGATGCGAAAGTCGACAAGCTAACGAATGTGTTTACGTCTTTTCTCGTCGAAATGCAAAAGAAAGACGCTCCCGCTATGGTGAAAGAGGTTGAGACATCATGTACGTTTTGTGGTGGACCTCATAATTATTATGAGTGTGCGGCTACGGATGGCCAAACGTCGAGTGTATACGCGTTAAACAACAATTTTCAAAATCAAAACAACGTGGGTCCATCACAACAAGGCAACAATTTTAGTCAAAATCGTAACAATTTTCAAGGAAATAATCAACAAGAAAATTTTCAAAACCAAGGTTATAATCAAGGTCGGAATTTAAATTGGCAAAATCAAGACAATAATCAAAACTCGAATTTTTCAAACAACAACAATCAAGGAAACAATTTTTCAAATGGGAATCAAAACAATTTCCAAAGAAGTAATCAAAACCAAGGGAACTTTAATTCAAATCAAAATAGTTCGTCAAACGATTTTCAAAATTACGTGAAAACGAATGAGGCTAATATGAGACGATTAGAGGGAGAAATTGGTACTTTGAAAAACGACTTTACTAATACTTTGAAACTTCAAAACACGAAGATTGAGCAAGGATAAATTGACATATAAAAGATGTTTTAGGCTATTATGAACAAAGCCTTGGGTGCGTCATCGAGTTCGTTACCTAGTGACATTGTTGCAAATCCAAAGGAACAATGTATAGCCGCCTCGTCTCGTGAGAAAAGTCGTGTGATTACCCCTAACCTTGATGGATTTCGAGTTGTTCCTTCTTCTCAACCCTCAACTTCTAAGACGTCTTATTGTTCTAAAGTCTATAGGGTGAACGTGACGACCAAGGAAAAGAGTGCACACCCTCGTGTACCTCAAATTCCATCCACGGTTAAAAAAGAGAGCTTTATCGACCTAACCAAAGTAACCCTTGAAGAAACTTGTGCTTCAATCCTTCTTAAAAAACCTAAAAGGCATATGCCGAGAAAGGAAGAGGATCCGGGCCAATTTCTATTACCTTGTGATTTTTCCGAGATTGAGGGATGTCTAGCCCTTGTCGATTTAGGTGCTAGCATCAATATTATGCCTCATTCTCTATGGAAATTGATGAGATTGCCTTCACTTACCCCCACGAACATGACTATCAAGCTTGCAAATTGCACACCACTTATACCAATTGGAATAGCCGATGATGTCTATGTCAAAGTTGGAAAGTTTGTTTTTCCCGCGGATTTCGTCATATCCGATTACAAGTGTGACCCTAAATGTCCCATTATTTTAGGCCGACCATTTCTATCGACGGCTCGAACCGTAATCGACGTTCACGAGGGGAGACTTACTATGAGATATGGGGATGACAAAATGGACTTTTTCACAAGTAAATCCCAAGTGTTTAATGATCATGAAAAAACCGAGGTTTCAAAACCTAATGTTTCAAAATGTTTACTTTAGCGGAAAATATGAGGCTTGAAACATGTTTTGAAAGAATTAAGAAGAACGGTTTTAAAGATGATGATTTTAATGATAAAGAATACGTTTACTTAATTCAAAAGGGTATTCGTAAATTTTTGAATGAAAAATCACTTTGGGATGTATTCGATGAAAAAAATGACACACCAATTCCGAAGGGCGACGTTAGTGCCATCACGACAATGACGAAAATGGACTCGTCTTCACCACCTTCGAAGGACCACGTCTTTGAGGCTTCAACTTCTAACTCTATCAAAGTGCCTCCTTTTCCTAGCCCAACACCCGTGGAGGCTAAAGGTTTCATCGACATCGATCCTCTCGTTTTAGAAAAGTCACCTAAGCATAGTCATTCGACTTGTAAGACCATGGTTGTGAGTGCTCACATCGACTCTTTCTTTGACGATGACGATGGTAACTTTGCCGAGATTGATCACGTACTTCAAAATCCACATGCCATTTTTGAGGATTCTCCTAAAAAGACCTCTTCTCATGTGAACTACGATGATTATGAGTTTGATCCCGAGATTGAGTAAATAATTAAACGAGAGCTAGCTCTTTTGCCTCCACTTCCACCTACAAGTGAGGTCGATCTTTCCAAAATAGAGGATGAACTTAATGAGTTGGAACGTCTTATTTTCGATGACGAACCAACTCACATGAACCAAAATCCAATTCTCGAGGAGTTACCTAATCAACACTCCTCAAATGAGAATTACGTTTACCACATTCGTGAGGATTTAACTTATCAACAATCCCCACAAATGAATGATGGTTTCGTGCTTGATCGCGATCTTTTCGAGAGAGTTTCTAAGATACTCAAGGAGGGGAATGACAAACCTTGGTTTGACAAGCCTATCTTTGAATCGATGAGATCGATGTTCATAAGGATGACGAGTATGTTGACGCCGAGGGGGCGGTGTTCTTTATTGATAAACGTTTTGAAAACTTATACAATCCACCACCCCCTCCTACCAATGATTTAAATGTGAGGATTTTTAGCGCGACTAATTTTGAATTTGAACCAAATATTTTTTACATCATAAAATCGGGTTTTCATAAAGAGTTTTTAAACGATGAAAAAGGAAAAGATTTTAAAAATGTTTTAAAAGATTTTTCTACAAGTTTAACTCCGTCATCACATCGTTGTATGAGTGCTACCACCTCGTCTACTCCTTTTGACGACGGTTGGTGTGGATCTAGTGTGGGGGAAGCCCCTTATGTTCCATCACATTTCTCCACCGAGGAAGAGATTTACGATCCCGGAATAGCTTGTAAAGGGAAATCTCGGTCTTCCACCGATGCAATAAATGGAAATTCTTTCTATTTGCTTGGTGTGAGTCTACCTCGAGTAGCTCATAAGTTTGACTTACCCCTTGCCCCAACTTTATACTTCTCATATCTTTTCTTTAACCCCTTTGGGGTTGTTTTGGCTTCGGTTGATGTAGCGTTGTTTCATCTTTCATCCGAAAACGAAGACGCTATCTTTGACCCCGGTATACGTATCGAGTTTTTAAAGTACTCCATGTACTTTTGGGCATTGTTTATCATGTAAGACCCACCAAAAATGACCATAATATGATTATCCCTAAATGATCACATTTATGGGGATTCGAGTCGAGCTTTTGACTCGGTTATCAAAAATAAGGTGCTTCGTGGGGGATTCTCATGCTTATCCTTGTAAATATTATCTTTTATCTAATAGTGTAACGAGGGGACTTGTGCTCTTCCAACCTTTTTTCCGTGGTTGTTTGTGATTGTGGTTTATTAGGATCATCGTCATCATTGAAGCCTCTCAAGTTCGTTTTACGTATCACTCGAGCTTCGATCGTTTCCTTTGGAGGTTCCGATATCCGATGATATCCTTTTATGTTCTAACGTTTATCTTATTAGCATAATTCATAAACGGATTTTAGGTTATTCGTTTTACCCTTTCCATGCTCGAGATTAAGCACTCGACTTCGTCTCTAGTATGGGGGTGTTTTCACCCCTAGACTCGAAACACTGAGGACAATGTTTAGTTTTAGTATGGGGGGGGGGGGGGGGGGGTGAGTAGATACTTCACCTTGCTTACGTCATCACGCAATCCAATATTCATATTTTTGTTATCGTTCTGTTGCAAAATAAGGCTAAAAATGGCCAAATTTTAAATTTTTTCTTGTTTTTCATAAGTGTTTAAGACACGAATGTAGGTTTTCCGATGGTGAGAATAAGCGTAGTTTTTGACTCGACCGTGCGTGTTGAGCACTTAGCTTCGATTCCTTAACTTTTTAGGCTAAGTCTCTTAAATGAGGACGAGAAATGATAGAGTTATTTATAAGTCTCGTAATCTTTCACGATCTCATGTGTAGTAATTATTAGCTTATTCTCCCCACGCTTTTATAATAAATTGTTAATAAATATTGATTTAGCGATTTAGTCACTATTGTTGGTTTCTAATTTTTTTAGTAGCTTCCATGTAATTAAATTGGGAAAACATTAAGGTATCGTCGGTGTCACGGTTTTGAAGTATTGGCAACCCGAATAATCGAAAGCTTCACCCAATAATAAGATTTCAAGTGCTCACCTAAATTAAGCAAAATATTAAAGCTCACAAGGCCGAAAAATCTATGCCCAAATTGAAAGTGAATCAAGCCTTAATCTTCAAAGCTTTAAAGATCCAAAATTTGCTTTAGCGTGAGGATATATGTCAAGTCATAATAAAACCACCGATGATGGCGGATAATAAAAGACAAGGGCAAGACCAAAGTCATAATAAAAGCTTCATGGCGAAGTTGAATAAAAGATGGAGGTAAACCAAGATAATAAAACCACCGATGATGGCGGATAATAAAAGTCATGGTAATAAGTCTCATGTTCAAAACCGTTCTAAAATCGTGTTTATCGATCCTTCTTGTTGACTTAATTTTTTGACATCGTTGTCTATTAGGGTGAATTATTAATTCGATGATTTTGGTTACACCATTAAGACTCTATTTTTAGACCTAATCTCTATTCACGCATAAGTCAATGATGTATCCTCGTGATCATTAAGACAAAATAAAATATAAGAGATACCAATTAGGAATAAGGGAGTCTAAGTTCGTAATTAACACTCATGAGATATGATTATGTTGCTAACTTATAATAATAATGATCTCGTTACACGCTTAGCATGGAATCGAGTGAAAATCGAGGATGACGAACTCATCTCTATGAGGCATTCACGTGTTCTTATTCTTTGACCCTAAAAGTCACTTTATCGTGATGAAAACAATACATTATGTCTAAAACACGTGTAGTAGTTTATTTAAATTTATGTCTTCAATAAATGTCATCATAAAATTAATTTTGGAAGTCCTATGATACTTAATTCTAGCATTGCGTGAGGGCACGACAATGGTTTAGTATGGGGGAGTGATGAGACTGCTTTTATACATAGTCTCATCGTCCAATCGGGCTTAAAATGCTTAAAATATCATTCAAATACCCAAAAATATGCTTGTGTTTGTTCATTGTGTATTTTAGGTACGGATATCGTGAAATCAACAAAAGATCACAAGAATCAAGCAAAAACGAACACGGGAAACGAAGCCGCACAAAGAACCGGACCCGAATCATGAATTTACATTCAAGTCCTTGAAGTTTAAAGATTTGGCAAGATTGGTCCCTCTACTTTTGAAGACTTGTCATTTTAAACCATTGTAAAACTCAAAATTACACAATGGGTCCCTAAAATGATGAGAAATTACATCATTAGTCCTTGAAGAATGGTCCATTTGCAAGAAATGCCCTTGGGACACGTTTACCAAAAATATTGTGGCCAAAATGGAATAATCAAAACTTGGATTATAAAGGGGATATGTTTTGGAGCTGATAAAACTTTATATGACAAGAGAAAGAAAGCAGGGGACTAAACATGGGCGACACACAAACTTACCATAACCAACCATCTATCCACATCACCATCACCAGCCAACCAAAATCAAATACCTCACACCCCTCACTCCACGTCATAACCCACTAGCTAAATGTTTAACAGATTTATTAATCTGTTTTTAAACATTTTCCAGAAGTGCGGGGAACACTTTATTTATCCCTAAACCCAATCAAACCACCCCTGCTAATCCCCCTTCCCCTATAAACCCTAAAACCCTAATCACATCTATATCAAAGGGGAAATCCTTGATTATTTCCAGATTGTTGATTAATTATCAACTCACCAAAACCCACTTCATAACAACCTCACCCCGTGACTTAAACAGGCCCTACATGGTTCCCCTGCTTCACTAAAAATAGCAAAACTCGAATCTCCAACAAATCAACAGCTCCCAATGCCAAAACTTGGTCCCAAAGCTTTGAATGGACGTTCAAGATGCAATCTCTACAACTGGACAACAACTGGCAATCACATGCCACTATTTTGACCAAGAATTCGAATCTTTCAAAGGGCATTTGAGGAACTTTGATGTATTAGGGTTTCTACTTTTTCAAGCTTCTAGATTAGTCTATAGAGTAGTATAAGTATGAGGTGTTATGTACCCATACTCCTTTGTTCCAGATTTTGTAAATTTTCTAAATTTATTAATGAAAATGAACAATTTTAAAATATGCAAATTCTGAGTTCCATATTTTCAGCTTTCTTAGTTTAAAGTTTAGTTAAATTGCAAAATTTAGTTTGAGGTTTATCCAGGAAAAATAGTTGGTTCAAGAGTTTTTCCAAAACGTTTTTTTAGATTTTCTGAAATCCACAAACACAATGAAGTGAAAGTGGATTTGTGTTGTGGATTTCAGAGTTGTCCCATTTGGTTTTTATAATTTCAAAGTTTCAAAGTTTGTGTTCAAAAGGTTTCAGTTTTTCAAAGATTTTACAAAAAATCTGTTTTTATATTTTACTAACCATTTTACTGTAGCAAAAGCCACAAGCTTGTAGCTTGTGGTCTTTTGTCTACTTGAAGTGTGTTCTTGGTTTGTGGTGTTATGCAGGAACAAGTAACAAGGTCTCATCTCATTTCATTTTCATTTTTGCATTTTTGAAGATATTTGTCCCCTTGGGTCCCTTGTGGATTCCACCAACAAGGGTCTCTACTGTTTCATAAGCTTCCATAAAAGCTCACTTACAAGCCCTTGGAAGGCATCAGCTAAGGTATAGGGCTTTGAACCCCATTGGTTAAGTTTTTGAGCTTTTTATGTGAATTTTATGATTTTGTGAGTAACCTGTTTTTATGTGTTGAATTCTGTTTGTTTATGCTTGATTTTGTTGTTTATGCATGTTTAATTAACTTTTAATCAGTTTGGTTTGATTTTGCAAGCTTTTGGTTTGAAAATCTCATTGTCAGAAAATATAAGGTGTGTTTGGGTTTGCATATTAGGGTGGATTTATGACAAAAGTTTGCCTTCATACCAGTCTAAACACACTCATTGTAGTAGTCTTAGGCTATATCAGTAAGTAGTTTCATTCTTAGTAGGTTTAAAAAGGTTTTGAGTGTTCATCATTTGGCCAATATTGCACATTTCATCAGTGGTCATATATAGTTCAATTTTGAGTTTTAGATTCTAAAAGCTTGTAATTGGTTAGTGTTAGTAGTATTCTAGGGTTAGGAGTTAGTTTATTGGGACTTGGTTGTGTATTGAGCTAGTTCTGAGCCTTTAAAACTCATCAAATAGTCAAACAGACCAGCTTAATGTTCATCAGACCCCATAGCTTAATCAGAGACTGAATTTGGCCCATTTCTGTGTGATTTTTATGTTTGAGTTGTTTTTTTATTATTTCTTTCCACAACCCAACTGGTTGTGGGAGTGCCTTTGGTATCCAACAAATCTCAAAAACCAAGAAGATACAAGCTCATTTGTGCCCAGACCTCAATTTCTGTTAGATTAGTGGAAAAACCTTCCCATTGCTAGTGTTATTTTTCCCACTACTGGGCTAAAAGACAAAAGCCTAGACCTGTCCACATCAGCTTTGGCCCTTTTTTGTCTTTAGTGAACTATTTCAAGCTTTTTCCACATTTTTCAATTTTCCTATTTTTGTTTATTTATTTCATGAATTTTCATTAAGTTTTATTCTAATTTACTGTTCATTTACTATTTTTTAGAATTAAATCAATTTTAATTATTCTGTCTTTTGTCTTTTAGTGCAAAATTTTTATATTTTTCAGTTTTAAAAATTTTGTTGGATTCAGAAAAATATTTTAAGATTTTTAGTTTTAAAAAGTTTTACTGTTCATCTTTTTATCTATTTTTTAGATTTAAATTTAATTTAAATAGGTTTCATTAAAATCTGTTTTGTCTTTTAGTGCAAGAAATTACTTTTTTCAAACTTTTTAATTTTTCTACTGTTAAGTATTATAAAATAGGATTTTTGAAACAATAAGTTTAATTTTAGCATTATTTTATTATTTTTAATCATTATTTTGGTTTAATAGTTGTTTTTAGTGTTTTAAAAATAGAAAATTAGTCTTTAAAATTTACGAAAAATACTTTTTAGTCTTTAAATAATATAAGTGAGTTATTATTTTAATAAAATAATATTTTGGGATTTTTTTTAATTATATTTAATTTTAGGGCTTTAATTAGCATTTAAAATTGAATATCTAATTAATAAAAGGTTTTAAAATTTATTTATTGAATTTTTATTCTTATTTATATTATTTTAGACTTAGTTTTAATTTTTAATTAATTTTTAAGTTTAATTTTTAATTTTGTCACGTTTTACGTAATTACGTTCAGGTTTTACGTAATTACGTTCACGTTTTACGTCACTCGTCGCAGTTTAATCGTAGTTGTAGCTCGTCTTTAATTTTCTCTCTTCTAAACCAAAAACGACACTAATCCAAACTTTTAGTTTACATATTGGAACTCATATTCACACACATCCTTCGAGAACGAACCCGCATTTATTCGGTTTTACGTTTTTCCTAAAGCGTAAGACTTAATACTTGCCGCTCATACGCGTTTTTCCTAAAACGTGTACGAAAAACCTACATCAACAAACAATGTTTTTAGGCATTGCTTTGCATTAACACACCTTGTTTAATCAATATTCTAATTCTGCTATGTTTGTTTCAGATGAACGTTGGTTATCCTAGTAAGCTTAATCGATCCATGAATCATTGTTTCATCATATGGTTCTTGGTGTTCTTGAGCATATTTTTATGTGACTATTGCTATATTTGGGTATTTATTTCTATCCTCTAACCTTTGTATGTAGCTCATCACCATATATAGCTCGATCATTTGGTGCTCTAATCAAGAGGGAGTAAGCACCAAGTGGGAGCATTAGCAATATAGATTATTCTCTACCTCTAGACATTGACTATCCTTTTTTTGCTTCAACAAATGGGGAGAAATAGAAATAAACTCGTCAAAAATTCAAAAATCTCGTTTTTACATATGATTGAGTTTATCGGTTGTCATAATAAAAAAGGAGGAGATTGTTAATGCAAACGATGTCTAAAAACGTTACTTGCATTTATCGATCTTGCTTTGTTTTAATTACGACAATATATAAAAACAAGCATTTCGCAAAAATGACTAATATCGAATTATCGAGTGTGAATCTTTCATTTCACTTACAATCACTTAAGGTATGAATAAAACAAGTCATTAACCTAATCAAGTGATCAAAGATTAAATATTTTCTTAAAACTCAATTTTATTTAAGATAGTATTTTTGAAAGACTTTATTTTTAAGAAAAATGTTTTATATATAAGAAAAGTTTGAATTTGGTGAAGCCCTCTCATAACAGGTTTTAGCCCGGCCAAATCAGCTTTCACCACTAAATGACAAAAAGAAGCGGAGTATATGGCACGGTTCTATTTAGGGACCAACATTTCCTTATATATAAGGAACCATGGGGACAATTAACGAATCATGTCTTTATAGCCGTTACTCCCTCTGTGTTTATAAATAATGGTTCATTTCCATCTTTTGAAAGCAGTTTTTTGCACATTCTCTCTCATTTTTCATACTTCTTGAATCATTTAAATCCTTGATTATTTGTTTGATTATTCTTGTTTAAGAAGTTATTCTTTCTTCCTACCTCTCTTCTTCTAAGTGCAAAGAGAAGAACACTTTCATTCTTGAAGTGTTGTGTCAAGTTCAAGATCTATTCAAGATCCAAACTATTCTTTAAATCTTGTGTGTAGTATTTGTATAGATCCCAATTGGTGTATAATTTAGAAGTTGTGTATATGTTATGGTTAATACTTGGGCCTTAAAAGTATATTGGTGTAGATTGGTCCTAGCTAAGTTTAGGGCTCGACATTTAGCTTAGTGTCGGAAATTGGTGTAAGCGAAGTGTATGGTTTCTCCACTTTAAAAGGAGCTTGCTGATCTAGTGAATTATCGAGTAGGGTACTCGAGGAGTGGAGTAGGGATGAAGCTAGAGCTTCGTGACCGAACTACTATAAATCCTTGGTGTTTGGTTTGATCTTTCTTTTCCTTATTCTCTTTACACTCTTTTATTACTCTTGTATATAATTTGTGATTGTTAATCTAGCAACACTATTAATTGTTCATATATAGAATAAAAGATTTTACATAATCACTTGAATCTAACTGTTTTTAAAAGGAACTTGTAAACCAATTTTAAGTGGTAAAACTATTCAACCCCTTTTCTAATTTCTATAGTTTTATTCATTTTAATAAAAGAATTTATGCGTTGAGAAGTAATTCGGTATTATGTTTTAACCAAGGTTGGAAAATACGCTCGGTGATCGAGTACTGCCAAGCAATTAATCGATTTGGCGAGGATTAATCGAGTAGTAATCAAATTTGATTTTTATGTATAAAATTATAAAATTTGAAAATATATGCCCGATTAGGCCGATTTAGCCGATTTTTTCCGATTTGACCAATTTATATTCGAAACCGAGTTGACCAATTTATCCTTTTTTTCCAATTTGACTGATTTATCCCTGATTTGTCCGGGTTTTCACCGATTTTTACCAAAGCGATTAATGAGACCGATTAATAAAA
Organism: Glebionis coronaria; assembly: GCA_025667525.1. NCBI lineage: Eukaryota > Viridiplantae > Streptophyta > Magnoliopsida > Asterales > Asteraceae > Glebionis > Glebionis coronaria. Next base: position 517,514,411 of record CM046880.1, read on the forward strand.
ATCGTGACGGTTAATCCCCGCCAAACGATTTATCCCCGATTAATCAACCGCCAAGATCGATTTTGCAACATTGCTTTTTCTTATATTATTTGTTCTTATATTATTATATCTTGTGTTAAAACAAGTCGTTTGTTGCTATGAAACGTGACTATGCTTAATATATAATTGTATATCACATTCAGATGGACCAACACAGTATAACATGATGTATATACTGTGCAATAATATTGTTCAGGATTAGATTTGTATGGACTAGACAAATTCTTTAAGATTGTGAGGGTTAAATAAGGTTGAGTTTGGGCTTATAAGCGCTTGTGTAATTAAAATAAGGTAGTTTATAAAATGGGTTTGGTTTGACATATTATGGAAGCGTTTATAAGCCATAATCTTCTATAAGTCCGAGCCTATTGAAACGGGCTTATAGGGGGTTATAGTCAATTTAGCTAATTACCTTCAAAATATAGTTGATTATCACCCAAAAAGGTGTAAATATATAAAACCATATCTGAATTTACTTCGATGTATTTATATGCGACTTTAGATTAATAGCCTTCCAGCCACTTCCACTAATTCGTCAAACAACTTTATAAAAATATAAAATTCAGCTTCCAGCTTATAAATTAAGCCCCAGCCAACTCGAGCCCTAGCCCCTGTGACAACCTATTTCGCCAAACATACCTTAAATAAAAATCAAAACACCCGTTCTTTTATATAACACAATATTGAGTGTTTAAGTTAACTTTTTTATAACTACTTTACTTGTTTGAAAATGTAAAAAAAGACTTACGCTTATATAATCTAAACACCGCTCGGAGCTATGGTTGAGCTGACATGAATAACCTTGGGCATACAATAATATTCATGAGTTATGATAAAAGTTGAGACTTAACATAAAAGCACAAGTGGAGTTCAACAATAAATTCTGTCTGTAACGAAACAAAAACACAAGCTCGTGGCGATGTAAATTCCAACAAGTCCAACCACCGCTTATTACCTCTTGGCTCTTGCAGATTTCCATCTTCCTTGGCCACTTCAAAATCACTTTTTACCAAGGAAAACTTTTTTCAACACTGTGCTAGAGATCAAGGAATGCTTCAATAGTTGCAAACCCTGCAACAAATATACACCTTTTAAATACATGTCTTGAAGTAATTAGTGCAAATGTTTTTAAGCCAAACAAAGACATTTTAGTGGACATAAGTAACTATCAGAAAATTGAATCACTATAAAAGTAAATCTCAACATCAGAAGAAACTTTTGTGAGCTAAAAACTTGATAAGTTTAGTAATCAAACGAGCCAAGCAATGCCACTGAAAGTGCATACTACTACATAAATGGCTTTCTAGACACGACAGAACACAAACCGTTTTTTTATCATGTCTTTATGAGAAAATTTAACAAAGACATTTAACAAGAAAATTTTAGGATTTCATATCGACAGAAAAATTTAGAAAAGTAATTAAATAACTGTCTAACAAACATTAGCACGAATGTATTCAAAGACATTTAACAACAAAATTGTAGGATATTTCATATCGACAAACAATTTACCTTCTCTAACTTTCTCAGATCACATTTTAAATTTTATTCACCTTTGTGAAACTAACAATCAAGCATTTAAACCTCAAATGGAATAAGTGGAATCTAACATTCCAAAGTTCTTCATACGAACACTCACATCAAAACATTGAAACGAATAAACTACTGTAAGCCAGAGTTGTTGTGTTCCGAGGCTAGACCTTGACATCTCATTTGGCTTAAGTAAGAGCATCATTCTCAATGATCATAAATCTATGCCATGAACAACTCGTAAACATCCCAAAACACTGTCTATGAGTGTAAATAAAAAAGGATTAAGTTCTAGATTTTGAATCTCTTGATTGAACATAGGCATATAACAAGTACAAACTTAATACGTAGGATAAACTAAAATAGAAACTCATCCATCCTTTTTATAACAGTTTCTTAAATCTAGCATATACTTAAGAAATGTTCTTTTTAAGAGCATGGAAGTAACAATCACAAAGCTTTTTAACAAAGCTTTATAAGTGTGTCATGTCATACCACCTCACGGAATTTTAATATAGCACATTTAGTTATATAAACTTACGACATTCTCTGCCCAATAACTATCAAAACTTCATAGTACATAATCTTACATCATATATATGCATTAACATAAATTCCGGAGGTCGTTTAGGATCGTGAACGCCTTGATGACACATAAGCATGGAATAACAACTTACACTGTGGATAAATTAGAGGATAAAGTTTTTGATGAGTTTTAAACTTTTTCATATTGTGGCATTGTAGATGCACTAACACAATGGATGATCAACTATAATGAAACCTTGGTGAAAAAAAGTTATATAGACCACTGAACTAAGTTGATGCTCTTTTTTTTTAACCACTCAAGGGTGGCCTAGTGGCAAAAAGATTTGTGGCTATCACTCTAAAGTGTGTGAGGTCTCAAGTTCAATTCCCACTAGGTGCAAACAACTTTGAAGTGGTCACGCCAACCTCCTGAAAAGGGAGGGCTTTACCTGGTTTGAGTCTGTGTGGCGGTGGGCTCAAACACCGTGGATTAGTCGGCCAATGAGTCGGAAATCACGGTTACCAAAAAAAAAAAAAAAAAAAAAAAAAAGTTGACGCTCCTTTAAAAAAAAAACTAAGTTGATGCCAAGTTATAATTGCCTTCTTTTGTATTGATATATAACTTATCATCAAAATCAAAAATGATATGCTTGAGTTTACAATGAGCATATATTAAAAAGATTAACAAAAGCAATTATAGAATATTTCGAGTTACCTCATCCATTCCGACTTGAACAACCTTTTCCTCTAATGCACCCACGTCGTTGATGTTATACTTGTGGAACAAAGCAATGCTGGAGATTGTAGATATAGGAGAAACAGCGAGGTCGTCCATCACCATGTACGTTACCAATCCCTTTACGATACCTTCTTCTTCTTCCACATGATGCATCTCGGTATAGCAACAAGAACGATAATAAGTTGGACTAGAAGTAGAAGTATGGTTGCATTTCTTACACTTGTAATAATAAGTTCTAGTGGACCATTCTTGGAGTGGCAACAAGAGACACGAATGGAAGTGAAGATTTCGGTTTTAAGACGACACCCTTCTCACGGCCAGAGATTATGTAATCCTTGTCGAAATCCTTAATGCTTTGGTAAAGCTTAGTCAAGCCACCTACCATGTCCTTATCATTCCTACCTAGGAGTTCTAAAACAGAACCTATCGGTTAAGTGAGGAGACTAAACAGGAAATCGACGAAATCCTTACCGGCTTCTGCAAACAACACTCTTTCTCCCTTTTTGTCTACTAGAAGTTTCAACTTTACGGGTGAAGAAGTCATTATGTATCAAGTGAGAAAATGAAGTCAATCAAACTAAAATGATTTAAAATTATAAAATATGATTTTATTATGATGATTCATGAGCAGGGTGCTGTCCATATATGATTTCTAACGCTTAGGTTTATCAACAACCTGCTCCAACCGGTTGCATGCTAAAAGACAAAAAGAAACTTACATATATTTGAAAGTACATCAAAGAAACATAAAAAAACATCCGACCGGTTCACTTTGTGACCTCCAAATCCTTCATCCAACCTTGACACATGTCAAATTAAGATAGTTGTTCCTATCAGATTTTATTTAGATTAGATATGTGCAAAAAAAAATAAAAAACTAAGTAATCTCAAAGCAAAAATAAAACTAAAATAGAACTTACACAACAATCCGAGAGCATCATATTTTTAGATCCATGTTATGATAAGATAAAAAAATGCGAAAATACTCTGGGTTTAAGGGGATTGAAAATGAGCTTATGTTTTGAATAATGGAGGAATGAGAAAGAAGATGAAATTTTTGTTTGGGAAGATAAAGGAAGGGAGTGAAAGATATAAATATTTGGTTGGTGGTATACAAGTAATGTAGTCTACAAGTGCTTCCTATTCCCAGACTACTTTCTTTTTCATTAGTGTTTTAAACTGATTATTTTGATGCCAATATTTAGTTAGTGTATTTTTCTTGTTATAAAACTATTTTAGAGAGTAAGATTTATATAACAAAAACAAAGTAAGTTTTTGTTTATAGTTTACTACGTCAACTATTCTTTGACCATGTGATCATATTGGCAATTTGTATATTTCTATTTTTAATATATAATTTTATATAAAACTTTAAGTAATTAAATTAAATATAAATAAATAATATTATATGTTAGGTTGAGTTGGGTTGTTTTGTTGATAAATGATAAAAATATGTGAACTGGTTGTATATATTAGTTGTGTAAGTGGAGGAAAGAGAAAATAATATTTTAGTTGAAGATTGGGTTGTAACAAATTGTGAATAAATATAGTCTAAGAGCCAACAACCTGCACTTTTTATTTGTGGGTCAGAAGATTTACTTTAATGCGAACTTTCAGCTTTATCTCTCGTGTGACTTAATGCGATTTATTTATCCCAATAAAACGACCTATACGACCTAATTCAATTTTTTTTATTTTTTAAACACATTAAATTTTATAAAAAACCATTACGTTTAATTAAAAAACATTAAATAATTCAAATAAAATAAAACATTACAATAAATTAAAAACATTACACTAAAATTAAAAACATTAAACATTACGTTAAAAAAGCTAATTTATTAATTTTGATTGGTCCAAGTGTGTTCAACTAGATCGGCTTATAGGTTTAGACGAGCTTGTGCGTCGATTATATGCTGAGTAATTTCTAGCCTTTCTTCATGCGTATTCACCAGATCGTTATCAACATGTTGTTCTTCGGGATGATATATGGGTGATATCGCCGCCCCTGTGTTTAATTATCATATTGTGTAATATAATGCAGGTGTACATTACGTCCGATAGTGTATGTTTTGACATTCCTCGGGCCGGGTAATTAATCAGCCTTCATTTCGTGTTCAATAAACCGAAGGCTCGTTCAACATCTTTTCTTGCTACTTCGTGCTTCGTTTTATACAATCTTCGTTTATGATCATTCGTCAGCGGATCTTTTATAGACTTAATAAGAACCGACCATTGCGGATATATCCCATCAGTAAGATAATATCCCCGATGATAATACACTTCGTTAGCCACGAATCCCAGTTCAAGTGCTTTCCATGATTTAAGATCATTGAAAATAGGGGATTGACGTAAAACATTTACGTCTTTATTCATCCCGGCTACACCAAAGAACGCATGACAAATTCATAAGTCTTGAAATGCAACCGCTTCCAATAAAATGAATGGAGTTGACCCCTGATCACGTCTACAAAATTGAGCTTTGTAGGCAACGAGACAATTCTCCCACGACCAATGTGTATAACCGATACTTCCTATCATCCAGAAAACCCATGTTTTCCTCGTGATGAGCATAGAGTTTCTCCATATAAGTATATGTCGGCTTTCACAAGCACTATGTACCATATAATTCTATGATGCCGGTACAAAACTTTCGAAGACACTGACGGGTTGTTGACGCGCCCATTTGTAAATATTCGTCAAGAGCATCATACACGGATCCGTACGCCATTTGACGAATAGCGGAAGTGCACTTCAACAATGGCAAAAGACATTCTCGACCCGTGCAATCCGTTGAGTTTCGAAAATAAGAATAATTATTTTTTAAGTCATCAACAATTCATAAGAATAAAGCTCGATCAATTCGAAACCATTCACGAAATGTCTCCGCAACATACTGCGGTCCGTCAGTAAAAGAAGCCACCACTAGACGATTATGTGCACCCTGGTAATCTCTATGTATATACCCTCGTTTTTGGAGGGTTTGATGCTTCGTAAGCCAATTCACAAGCTTGCGTGAAAACCGCAAACTCACTTGTAACTTCATCTTCTTAGTCAGAAGAGTCGGCAAAAATTAATTCATAGGACATTGTATTTTGGAGTATTGTGGGTTTAGTTTGTATGAAAAATGGTTGATTAAATGGTATTTATATAGGTTAAGGTAAAATTTTAAATTTAAATAAAAAAGTTTTTTTATTTTTACAACGGCTAAAACTCAAACGGTATAGTTTTCCAACGGTCACAAATTAGGTCGTGTAGAGGGTCAAATAGGGCTGATCGAGGTTAGGCGACCGAATCGCAGCAACGGTCCGACCGAGCCACGACTCGGTCGCGACCGATTTTTTTCACCCGTTGCGGGTAGCCTTTTTAGTTGCGGATAAAACGGGTTTGAATGCGTTAGATGTCATGATATGATGGTTCGGCGTGTACTGAAATGTTTTGCTAATTGGCTGTACGTGTTAATCTTTTGTTATATGTGGCTGGAATATGATAATGTGGATTTTGGTAGCCTTGAAAGCATTGTGCTTAAAGAAAAGTCCAATTGCGTTTCACAGCCGGTATGTTTGGTAGGACGAAATAAATTCACCCCACTACGCGATAATTTTAAGGGTGTCAAGTCCGAGTTCGGATATGAGTCCTATTTGATCCCGATTCTTTATTGGGGAGTCTTGGGCTAATAGCACGGGATTTAACTTTTCATCTGTTTATTTATTTTTGGTTATTTTTGAACATCTTGAGGTACTTCTGAGTAGTCCTACGTAAACCTTTAGAATTTCAAGTTGGAGATCACATTATGTTAATAGTATCACTTTGTCAAGGAGTTATCCGATTCGGAAAGAGAAAAGAAACTGAATACAAGGTATATTGGACCATTCAAAATGTAACGGAATGTAATGAACATTGTAATGGAATAAATGAAGTAATGAAATGGTTCATTACAATTGTAATTATGTATGTTTGTAAAGATATAATGGAATGTAACTAGAAATAAAATATATTTTTTGTTTGGTGGATAATTAATTAAAGGTTTTTCTATAATTCTCATTCTATTACAGGACGTAATGCATTAAAAACAAGGGGCCATAATGAATGAAATTGAAAGGTTTTGATGTAATGGATGATTGCATGTAATTATTACATTACATAATTGTAAATAAACACAATTTTTGTATTCAATCGTAATGACGTTTTTCATTCCTACTTCCATTACGACGTACCAAACGCTATGCTAACATCAGTTACCCTGTATTTATCAACGGCAGCAAGTCAAATATTATTTCATCTGTTGGAAGATCATGCTTTATCAATAACTATAGTTGGCTAGCTATTTTTTTATCGGAACATATGTTATAAAATAATAGTGTATACACTGTATAGCATTACCTTTGTGTAGGACTAGAAGTCTTGTAGATTGTGTGGGTTGGAAATCAGAACAGCAGCTGTTTTAAAAAGGCTAAAGCCACTCGAGACATGTTTGTATCAACTTATTTAAAACTAATCTTTAGTTGTTTGCAAGCTTATAATACAAACACAACTCTTTAATTTAGCCTACGATAAGTTATGATAAGATCTGACATGAAGAGCCTGGACAAAAACTCATATTGAAGACAAAATTTGAGATTTAGATAAAAACACATGTCTTGAGTTCAACAATAAATTCCGTTTATAATCAAACCAAATAAAAAACCATGCAATCTATGCCAACTTCAACAAGTCCAAAATCATGCTTATGCGCTTACCATATATTCTTCTACACTTTGCAGATTTTCATCCTTCATGGCCACTTCAAAATCACTTTTTGCCAAGGAAAACATTTGTCAACACTGTGCTAGAGCTCAAAGAATGCTTCAATAGTTGCAAGCCCTGCAAAAAATACAAAGATATTTTAGAGGACATAAAGGGACAATAAGAAAATGGAATTCGATATGAAAGTCCTTCTCAACATCATAAGAAATTTTAAGAACTAAAAACTTGATAAATTTTATGTGGTAGTTATTAAACGAGTCAATCAATGCGGTTAAAGTGCATACTATATATACTCCGTATTACAGAATGGCTTACTAGACCTCTTCAAAACACAATAGAAACCGGTTCTTGATCCTGTGTGTATGAGTGGGGCAGTTATCCATGTGAAACTCTTACAATCCAAAATTCTTCATATGCATACTTATAAAACATTGAAACAAATAAACTACATTAATCCAGAGTGGTTGTGTGCCCAGGCTAGGAACCTTCACATGTCATTTGGCTTAATTAAGAGCATCATTATCATGAATCTTGTCTAGAATTTATGTATTTTATATGTTATGTGAACAACTCGTAAACCTCTCAAAACATTGTCAAAGAGACGATATTGACTCAAGTGCTTTCATTCATATAGGTTGAAAAAACCAAAGATCAAGTTTCGGATTTTGAATCTCTTGATTGAACATAGGCATATATAACAAGTAAAACTTAATATGTACCATAATAAACTAAAAGATAAACTTGGTCATCTATCTTACATCTAGCACATATTGTGGATGCTCTAACCCAAACTATAAGAAATGTTCTTTTTGGTTTTATAAACCTAAGTTCAAACTATCCATAAACTTACAGAACTTCATACTTATGGATGAATTAGACGTAAAGCTTGTGGTGAATTTTAAATTTTTTCATGAACCTACCATTGTAAATGCTCTTGGAAGGGATCATCAACTATATCTAATTGCGAGCCTAGCGAAAAAAGAAAGAAGTTATACAGACTAGGGAAATGCATAACCTGAACTAAGTTAATACCCAAATTTTGTATTGGTTTCAATCATGGTTCTAGCCCGCTATATCTCGCCTTAAGGCGCGCTAAAGCTTGAGGCGCGGCCTCCGTGCTACGCAATAGGTTGAGGCGCGCTACGATATGATGTGCGGTTATTTTTTGAAATTAACTTCAAAATATGAATATTATTACATCTAAAGAGTGTTTTCTAATTTCAACTATTATGTACAACACTTATTCTGAACTAGATATAAATATAATATTGAAATATGATAAAATATACAAATATTTTTATATGTTGTGCCGCCATAAGCCACGCTTTAAAAATGGTAAAACTTCGTCTTAGCCGCTAAAGCGTGTAGCTTGGATATGCTGTCACGCCACGCTTCACGCTATTTTTAACCATGGTTTCAATCTTTTTGTTAGAATAAAAAATAAAAAATGCATATAACATGTTAGCTATGGTGTATAACATGTATAGTGTGCTAATTTTATTAGTGATATGCATAAGCAACTTTCAAATTGACGTGCTACCCTTGTTGTTCATGTAGCATTTAAGTGCATTTCCGAAAAGTCTGGTCTTCTCGTCGAACTAAACCATATACAATTGCGACTAAACTTTCGAAGAAAACCATATGGGTCATTCTCGTAACCTGCGTCAAACTAAGCACATTTCGCTTTCACCGGAGAAGGTCAAAATATTTAGATACCTTAGATTTGGAGCAACATAAAGCTTAAAGGATTAGAAGACAAGCAAGGCACTTGATGAAATGGAATGACAACATGTTGATATGGTGTTTTTTTCTAAAAGAAGTAATATTTTTGAAAGAAGTAGTAATATTTTTTAAAGAAGTGAATGTCAACTACACAACTATTTCATGAAATTTTAATATACTTATGCACATATTTATATAAACTTGAACGTGAAAATGATTTATGGCTTTTTTGAATCCAAACTATACGTAGATGTTATGTCAAAAAAAAATATTCTTTTCAAGTACAAAATTTCTTAAATAGCTATGTAAGATTTATATAAACAATGGTGCATGGCCGGATCTCGGGTGAGTGACGAGGGCGGCGGCCCAAAGGCATCACACAAGTAAGGGACATCAAATTTTGGATGTTATCTATTGGTATTATGTTATCATGTGATGAAGTTGATGTTGTGATGATAAAAACGGAGTGAGTCAGTTTTATTAAACTGATCTAATAAATAAAAATTTACACTTGTTGAAAAAGAAATACAGTAGTTGGAGCATAAGGTAGGCAAACATATTTACAGGTTGTAATGAAATGCAAAGTAAAAAAGTGTACATATGGTTTTCCTATTTGACTTGGTCACGTGATTATAGTACATAGGAGTAGTTTCATTAATCGTATTTTTTATTTTTTAATTTGAACCTATTTTTGTTAGAGATCATTACAAAAATAGTTTGTAATTTCTTTATTGTGATTTAAATAGAAGTTTACAATTTTTGTTTTATGTGACCAAATCCATTCAATTTTAACTTGCACTAAAAGATTTGCTATGATTAGTTGCGGCATCAACTATAGTTTTAAATAGTTCTTTAAATTATTTGGAACCTCGATCATATAAAATGTATATTTTTAAGTGATCATTAAAATAAGAGACGATTAAATGATGATGATCACGATAACAATATCTAAGGACATGGATTCATTATATATACATCAACTCTAGTATTCTTACCTACTTACTTTAATATACGTAGTTATCTCTAATCTTTTTCTAGAGATGCAATTATCTTTCAATGTACATACACCCAGGCCCGGATTTGACATTGGGCCAGGTGGGAAGCAACACAATGCATCATAAAATAGGGGCATCATTTTGTTAGGTTATATTACATCAGACTAGGTTCAATTTGTAAGTCCATAAAATTTTATATAGTGGGGTGATTTTTTTTAATATAATATGTAAAAGCCTAGGGTACGTTGATGCCATAGCTCACCAGGCCAGAACATGTATAGCTCACCACACCAGCTTTCGTGCCAAAGCCTCTCGCGCCGTAATCCTCAACTCACAATCTCGTGTCATGACACCACTTTTCTGCGGCTCATCACACCAAAAGTGGTGTCATAGTGTGTTCGCGTCATACCATGCATATTTTATATATTTATATTTAATTAGTGGGGGTATATGTGGACCCATAACACCACTCTTTCTATGGTTCACTGCTATCCCACAAAATGTGGTGTCATACCATTCTCGTGGCATAGCCTACGTGGCAAGACTTTTTGGCTATGACACCACTTTTGGCTAAGGCACCACACCACCATACCCAGTCTAGTGCTCTAAGTACTGAATTAATTATGAGACGTGATTGTGGCGGTTATGAAATTCGTCACAGTCATTTAACTGAAAGAGGGCGATTGTGGGAATATTATTTACCAATTGACAAACTCATAAGCTCTTTATTGTAAAATAAAAAATATCAAACCTACAAATTTGTTTTCCTTGTTGCAGTTGGTTATCATTTTTATTTGCAAAATTACAGTGGACTATACTTTATCATTCCATTTTCATCAATTATTAACGAATCAAGTCACAAAGCTCTAGTGATGACTTCATCACCAATTCTCCATTACATGTAACAAAATACGTTGACATTATTCCATAATTTATTTTATATGTATTTTTTATTGTCTTACTATTATATTAGATAATTAAGCTAGAAAGTAAGTATCAAGTTACGCCGTTCATAACCATCGGGTGCCCAAAATAAGAAACAAATAAAAAATAAGAATCTAATAAAGCTCAATATGGATCTTTAGAACCGTTTGTTTTTAGGCAAAAAAAAGAGAAATGATGTTGATGAGAATATTGAAAAGCCTATAAACAATGATAGGGCGAAAAGTGACGACGTTGATGTTAATGAAATTATCGTTGTTGATGAAATTAACGAAATTAACAATGTTGATGAAATTAACGATGTTAATGTTAATGAAGATCGTGTTGGAAAATTTAACAAAAATGACGATGTCGATGTTAATGATGATCATGTTGAAAAAGTTAATGAAAGTCTACCTTAAGTTAATTATAATATTTTTGATGTCATGGTTTACGTTCAAAGATGAAAGACTTACTTGTAAGCAACTGGCCTCTTAGAGTAACTAATTTGGATTATCCAAAAGATAAAATTAGTAGACACTCTTCTAATGAATTTTATGCACGTAAGCTACGAAACGACGATTCTATTGATAGAAAATGATTGGTTTACTCTGAAGAGCTAGATAAGGTTTTTGTTTTTGTTTTAAGTTATTTAAAACTGCGATATCTAAAAGTCAATTATCTAATGTAGGAATAAATGATTAGATACATCTTAGTTTGGCTTTAAAAGAAGCATGAAAATAGTTCTGAGCACATGGTTAACTTTAGAACTTTAGAACTTTAGAACAAATGATTGGATACACATATAACAAAAGATACCGAACATTAGAAAGAAGTTTTGTTGTTGTTAAATGTTTGGATGGATATAACATACCTTTTCGTGGAACAAATGAAAAACTTTTTTTGAAGTCTAATGGAAACCTTTTGGGCACAACTCAAATGATTTGTTGAGTTCTATTCTATAATGAAAGAACATTTTTGTAAACTTTTAGACAAAGAAACTCATTATCATTATCTAAGTCATTATGTTCAAAATAAATTAATTGAAATGTTATATTTGATACAAAGAATGCAATAATTAGAAAAATCAAAGAGGCAAAGTATTATTCAATAATTCTCGATTGCAGTCTAGATGTAAGTTGCCAAGAACAAATGACTTTAATTATTATATGTATTGATGTGTCATGTTCTCTTATAAAAGTAGAGGATTTTTTTTTTATATTTTTTGGTCGTAGAGGATACAACATGATTAGGTATTTTTAACGTATTTAGAAGATGTTAAAATCTCTTGATCTAGATATTAAATATGTTAAGAGGACAATGATACAATAATGGATCTTATATGAAAGAAAAACATCAAGGTGTTAAAAAAGATTACTTGATATAACCACAAGAGCTTTCAAGATGCCATGTGGATGTCATTGTCTTAACCTAGTATTACGTGATATGACAAATTCTTGTCAAATAGCAAAAACCTTTTTGGAACATGTCAGACTATATTATACCGCTTTTTATAGTTCTGCCAAACGATGGAGTGTTTTACTTGAACATATTGAGGAATTGACGTTAAAATCATTGTGTGCCACTAGACGAGAAAGTCGTATAGATAGTGTTAAAGCTATAAAACACAAGTTTCACAAAAAAGAACTTTATTAAAATTATCTAAAGTAAGTTATATGCACTAGTGTGTAGAAATGGCAAATCATTGGTAAATAGTGATTTATGAAGTTTTGATTTTTTTTAAGTTTGGTGATTTGATATGATATTTTATATAGAATTCATTAACCAGTAAGAAGTTTCAATCAAAGGATATGCTTCTTGATGACGCATTAAAAAATTTACAAAGATTGGTTAGCTATTTTGAAAAATTTAGAGAGAGAGACCACAATTAAAAAATTTAGAGAGAGAGAGAGAGAGAGAGAGAGAGAGAGAGAGAGAGAGAGAGAGAGAGAGAGAGAGAGAGAGAGAGAGAGAGAGAGAGAGAGAGAGAGAGAGAAGAAACTGGATAAGACAAGGCTATTAGTGAAGCTAAACAAGGGGGATAAACCATTGATATTGATCCAGAGTTTATTGTAAAATGTGTTCGTTCTAGAAAAAAAACATTTTGATGACATTCCAGATACGTAAATAGAACAACAACATGTTAAAGATCAATTCATAACCGATTACTTTCTTAGTTTAGTTGATATGGCTCTAGTACAACTAAATAGTGGATTTGAACAAATGAAATCATCTGAATCAATTTTCCGATAATGTTTGATGCATCAAAGTATATTTGGATGATGACACCTTCAAAGAATGTTGTTTGAATATTGAGTCTGCATTAATAAATGGTGAAGATTGTTATATCGATTGCAAAGACTTGTTTATTGAGTTCTAAGTTTTACAGGAGATGTTACCAAATGGAGCATATGATAGATAGAGAAAGACCTTGGACATTTATGAAAATCATAGAGTTTACAAAGAATATGAATATGTTTTCAAATGTTTTACTGGCATTATTAGCCATACTCGTCACGGTCGGATCTGCAGAACGGAGTTTTTCAAAATTAAAGATATTAAAGTCTTATTTAAAGAGTACGATGAGTCAATGAGTTGGCGATATTGAGCATAAAAAGTAGTTCTCTTTAGCAAAAGTCCATTATGACAAGATAATCAATGATTTTGCTTCAAGAAACGCACGAAGAGGTGATAGACGAAATGTGTAATTTAAATTTTACATTTTTGTATCGTAACTTTTTATTAAATAAATATATTCGGCGTGGTGCTGAGCCTCCTAGTTTGACTAGGTTCGACCCCTAAAAAATCGTGTATTTTTTGTTTGTAAAGCGGCATATTTTAGCCGGCTCGCATCGGGCATCAAAAACCTTAAGACCGAACCTGCATACACCATTCATATAAATATATTTGAATTAAATGTAATGGAATTGTCACATTATTTAATTTAATATATATATATGTAGTTTTAACATGTTTTATCGATTCTATATGCACGGAATTTTCTATAACATTTAGAGGCGGGTATTTTTCGAACATCAAGCTCTGGGCATCAAAATCCTCATGAACGGCCCTGCAACGGTGTCTTATTGATCCCGAAAGAGGCAAAAATGTGTTATTTATTTCAGTCATTGGGAAAATGGTTTAGGACTGCCGAAATCTTGAGTAAGAAGACGACCAATAAAAGAAAACCGATAACTTAAATAACTCGGTTCATTATTATGTATTTTGAGAAAGAAATTGAAAATTATGCATAATGGTAATAGAAGCATTTCGTGTACCAAAGTTATGCAACTTTGGACTTTCATTTTCTCATCTTTTATAACTCATCATTAAAATCATTTAGGAAGTACTTGAGGTTACCATCAGGGGCGGATCTTAGTGTTGGTCACATGTGGCACGTGCCACACATAGTTTTTGCCAACAAAGTGTAAAAGTATTTAGAAGTTGATAGCATTTTGAAAGTGCTACACATAAATCGGAGGTAAAGATGCACAAATGAGCAAAAAATAAGAGTTTGAACTTGGTTTTTGAGTTTGAATGTGAAGAAAGATGAAATATGATAAGAAGATGATAAATTTTGGAGTAGTAATTTTTCGAGGTTTTGTTTACTTATTTTTTATGTTGGTTTTCGTGTGTTGTATTGTACTTGTTTGACTGCAAAATCGGTAGATACAAGAATGTTAAGAACTTTTGAAAGTGTTATGTTTAAAATACATACAAGCTAATAAAAAATAATGATCGTAATAACGTAAGTTATGTCTTATGTAGTGCCTAAGTGTTTACCAACAATTTTATTTAAATGGCATTATTTCTCTATAATTTATCTGTATTTATCTTCATTATCAACCGCATGTATAGAAATAAAATTAATTTAGGGTTCACAAACGATGACTATGAAAGTAAGGACGAAACTTAAACGTTTTTTTACGGAAGGACTAACTTAAAAAATATTTATTTGAAAGGGTCGATATATGATATACTTACTTCTTTTAATTAGTAAAAACATAAGGGTATAAAATATACATAAGATCGAAATTTTTGAGGGCACAACCACCTCGGCCCCTTACTAGTTCCATCCATAGCGAAAATGAGTTTTATGCAAATTCATGAGTGATAAAAGCTAAAAACTATCCACAAAATAAAGTGAGCTAAAAATTGTGCCACACATACGTCAAAATCCTGGATCCGCTACTGGTTACCATGAGCATATGTTAAAAAGATACGTGATAAACAAAAGCATGATGGAATATTTCGAGTTTACCTCATCCCTGCCGAAATCTACGACCCTTTCCTCTAATGCACCCACATCCTTTATGTTATACTTGTGGAACAAAGCAATGCTAGAGATGGTAGATATAGGAGAAACAGCGAGGTCATCCATCACCATGTACGTTACGGATTCCTTTACTATTCCTGGTCCTTCTACTTCAAACTGAGTCATGGTCGAAGTGCAACAAAAACGAGAAGAGGTCGAAGTAGCCTTGCAACGAGTACACTTGTAGTGATAAATTTTAGTGGACCAGTCGTGGACTGGCAACAAACTGACTCGAGGTGAGTTGAAAGGAAGTAAAGACGTAGGTCTTAAGACGACACTCTTCTCATGGTTAGGCATTATGTAATCCTTGTCAAAATCCTTAACACTTTGATAAAGCTTAGACAGGCCACCTATCATTTCTTTACTCTCACCTAAGAGTCCCATAACGGAACCTATGGGTAAAGTTAAGAGACTAAACAGGAAATCGACAAAATCCTTACCGGCTTCTGCAAACAATACTCTTTCTCCCTTTTTGTCTATTAGAAGTTTCAACGTCAAGTTTGAAGAAGCCATAATGTATCAAAGGATCAATGATGCGTAAAAAAAACAGAATAATATATATGAAACCCTAGCTACCAAGAGGGAGACCTTGGCGGCTATACATACTACAGTATTATGTTATGTTCCGTGTAACTGGCCCAAGCCCGATTGCATTAGAGGCTTGAGGGTCCATTAGGGTTTTATATATACAAATGATCTTAAATATTTTAGTCCATGATCCAAATAAAGATATACTAAAACTTAAATTAAAACATTAGTAGCATTTAAGTTGTTTGAATAAGTTTAAAAAATACAGTTAA
The DNA here is from genome assembly GCA_025667525.1 of Glebionis coronaria. Taxonomy (NCBI): domain Eukaryota; kingdom Viridiplantae; phylum Streptophyta; class Magnoliopsida; order Asterales; family Asteraceae; genus Glebionis; species Glebionis coronaria. The sequence continues at coordinate 517,530,743 of CM046880.1, forward strand.
TAGAATCATTCTAAGTTTCTCAAATATTATACATTGTGTAATCAGTACTACATAGAAAAGACTTGCATGAGTAAAATGATGCAAGTGAGAAAATGAAGTCAATCAAACTAAAATGATTTATAATATGATTTTATTTTGATTCATGAGAAGGATTATGTCCATATATGATTTTCTAACGCTATAAGAGCTAACAGCCTGCACTTTTCGTTTGTGGGTCAGAACTCAGAACCTCTCATTTATTAGTGCGCGTAAAACGGGTTGAATGCGTTAGATGTGATGATATGATGGTGCGGCGTGTATTGAAATGTTGTGCTAATTGACCATACGTATTGTATTACTCTGTTGTCATAGCCAACAGGTATTTGTGGCTATATGGAATATCAGAATATGGATTTTGGAAGCCTTGAAAACATTGTGCTTAAAACAAAAGTCTATAATTCCGTTTCACAGCGGGTACCTAAACTAGTTATTCAGTTACTCTGTATTTATCAACGGCAGCAAGTCAAATATTATTTCATCAGTTGGAAGATCAGGCTTTTATCAATAATTATAGTTGGCTAGCTATTTTTTTTTATCGGAACATATGTTATAAAACAAAACCACTCGCAGAAAACAATCAAGACAAATTTAAATTTAGTCGACTATAAACATACTCCATTTAATCCGAAAAGCAGAAATATTGTCATCAGCACATATCACAGAAGCTTCCATGGTTATGCCAGTAGTTCAAAATGTTTACATTCACTAACTGAACACAAATTTATTCGTTGAACAACTACTGGTACGATTCAGGTCATTTTCTTAAACAAACAAAGGAGTCTTATCTTCTGTCTTAACCCTCTTGGATGGCTTGTTACCTTCACGAACTTTGCCAAGGAAGACATTTGTCAGCACAGTTTTAGATGTCAAAGCATTCTTCAATAGCTGCATGCCCTATACCATCAAAAAAGTGTTTACAATTACACATGAATCTAGAATTGTATCCATTCTAAAACAAAATTTAAGAAAAAAAGATACTGAGCGTAAGGAAAAGGTCAAAGCAAGTTTAATCAGTAAATATCGCTTTAGTTGAAGATATCATCCTTTTTGACCCTTAATTAAAGGTAGGTTTTATGCCGGATTTTATGCTTTGCTTTAGTCTTCCTAAGAGACCAAAGTTGGTTTGGAACCCAGCAACTCAATGTAGAATTAATCAGAAGACGTGATAAAAAATCCATAAATTCTTTTCATGATTCTACAAATACGCTATTTAGCTTTTCTTGTCTAAATGATGGCGTCTTAGGTCTAGCCTCCGGATACAAAATAACACAGTAGACTAGTTGTGTTTTTCGTGTTCATATGTTAAGATATCTAATCTGTACATTTAATAAAAGAAAAGATTTTTGAATGCCATAAAGCCCCTTCCGACATCATATATACACGTGCCACTTCTATATCCTCTCCATTATACAAACCGTGTTACTTTATAATCTTCTTAACTATCATACCCATAACAATTTCAAGATTCACATCACTAGGATTCAATTTGTTTATCCATTATTCCATATCAATAGTCTTGAAATTATTTGTGCCAACAACATCAAACAACATTCTTCTTTCGACTGATGTAAATAAATTATTTGTACTATTTTGTTTATACCCTTTTGATATTAATAGTCGCAGGATATGAGATGTCATACATCTAACCATTATTTTCTAAAAGTTTGGTAAAATATTATTTTCGTATTCTAGTTCTAGAAGGTTCATTTAAGAAATTTTCTCTTTTGATAATCTTGATTTGCACTCATATGATAGAAATTTTCTCTTTTGAAGTTTTGAAGTTTTTGACCCATTTGATCCGTTTCCATTCAAGTCTCATTCCATCACTATATTCCCTTCTTTTTTTGGTTGTATTAAGTTTTTACGATTTCGTCAGTTTGTATTATTGATTACTGGGGCTTTCTTGCAGAAAAAAAGAAGGGAATATAGTGATGGAATGAGACTTGAATGGAAACGGGTCAAATGGGTCAAAAACTTCAAAACTGTACATTTATTGTTACGTATATACGTTTTTCTCGATGTTAAAATGTAAAAATATCCTATAAGTTTTTTTGTAAGTCTAGATGGAGAAACATTGTTTGCTTGTAAACTAGACTGATACCTACTAACGTTTTCAGAGTATAATTGTTAGTAGTATTTATACACTTTAAAACTGTAAGTATTAGTTAGAGCATATTAATTGCGGAAATTTACTAAGCTTCTTTTCTATGCACCCCTGTTATCTACAATTTAGTCACAGTGACCTTATTCATTGAATGCTTTAAGCTATATGCACCCACATATATGGCCCAATATTTTTATAGATTGCAACATGCTTTGAATGTCGCCCACGAAGTCCACAGGTCTATAGTCTAAGAAAAGAGTTATTACGCGAACAAAATCCAGGTGTGTAAACAGGTCAAGTATTCTGCGAATAAATACGAGGTAACGTGTAAATGCATTGCAAACGCTATGCATTTACACGTTACCTGCTATTTAATGATAGATAGATGAACATCATAAGAAATTGATAACATGAATGATACAAAACCTGTTTGTAAAAAGCGATGTATAGAATGTTTATTTTGTTTCAATTTCGTTATATTAAACACATCATACAAGGATATATAGTTTTTTTTCATATCTTTAACAAACAACTTGTTATGGTTATGGATTCAAAAGAATTAAAGACAATATATGGTATGTTTTCTGTATTATTGCTGTATGACTGTATATTTTGCTTGTTATGGACTGACTGATTATGAAGCCTATAGTTCATTCTCTTTTCCTTACAACTACTATTCTTCTTTCTTCAATTATTGTTGTCAATAAGCAATTTGTGTAACATACGCACAAACATAAGAAAGACATCAATGTGTAAGATGATGAAACCAAAATTGATGCCTTAAGATATATTATGCGACCATATTTAAGTTTATTTACGGAAAATTCGTCATTAAAATCAAATAAGTGAGACTCGATATAGTACTAGTTATTTGCACATATTAAAAGTAATAATATTAACAAATGGTAGAGCAGAATTACCTCATCCTCGCCGACTAAAACAACCTTTTCCTCTAGTGCACCAACATCCTTGATGTTGTGTTTATGGAGACAAGCTATGCTAGTAGAGATTGTAGACATAGGAGAAACAGCAAGATCGTCCATCACCATATATGTTACCATTCCATTTACAAATCCTCCATCAACGATCTCCATGTTGCGACCACAAGTGTAGCAAGCACGAGGAACATTAGAACTAGTTTTGTCGGAACAACTAGTCGTCTGACACCTATAAGTTACAGTGGACTGCTGTTCAGCCGAACTAGTTTTGCTCTTGCGATTAGTCCTCAGACGCCCGTAAGTTTGTTCATCACTGATCGTCATCTGGGAATAACAAGAGGGACAAGCACCAGGACGAACAGAGCTAGTTTTGTTGTTGTACCTAATCATCGCACACCTGTAAATTGACTGCTGTTCTTTGAGTGGCAACAAGACGTATGGAAATGAAGATTTAGGTTTTAAGATGTCATCCTTTTCCCGGTAAGGGTTTATGTATTTTTGGTCAAGATCTTTAACACTTTGGTAGAGCTTAGGCAAGCCACCTTCCAATATGATGTTGCCTTCTAAGACTTCTAAAATGGAGCCGATTGGTACAGTGAGAAGATTAAACAAGAAATCAATAAAATCTTTACCAGCTTCTGCAAACAACACTCTTTCTTCGTTTCTGTCTATTAAAAGTTTTAAACTCACCTTTGTTGAAGAAGCCATTATTTATGTGTATCAAACCCTAGGCAGCTATGATAAACTAGAGAGAGAGGCAATCTACGGTTGAATATATCCCTAGCTAGAGATTAATAACAGAAGAGAAACCCTAGCGGCTATACATATGTGTTTAACCCACGTACGTATCATAAACTGTTTTAGTCCTGATTTATAATAAGTGTAGGTTGTATAATTTTTTTTTACCAATATTTGTAAAATCGAGCGATTAAGTGAAAAAAAAGTCAAAAATGAATACAAGTTAGTCAAAACTAAAATTTTTTGATAGAGAAATTTGATGAGGAAAAAAGTCATAAAAATATAAATGCCAAGTTTGGGAAACAAAAATTAAAAAAAGAGTAATTAATAAAACATTAGTCGTTGAATGTTAGATAAAATATATATATTTAAATGTAAACTTATAATTTTTTATATTTAATAATACCTTTAGAAAACAAACAAATACCTCATTCAGACTTTATACCCTTTAAACTTTAAAAAGACAACATATACGTTATTAACAAGAATATAAATATTAAAATGAAGGCATCCAAATGAAGGCATGTCCTAAGACGTTAGTGTAAGATGAAAATAAACATGTCATATTTTACATATTACACTGACGCATATTTTTCAGGGTCGTTATTATTAGAGGACATATGTATAGTATAAACTTTGTATTATTATTAAGAGCCCATAGGCCTCATGGCCCATTGTATAGATTACTAGGGCAACACTTCATGTAACACGTTACATATGTCCTCTAAAAGTTATATGCTACTAAAAACAACAATGTCTAGAATAGAAGAACTAAAAGTTTAATTAAAGAATATAAAATCATTTATGTAGCAAAAATCAATACAAAAATATCAATGGAGGACTCTTTACCCATTTGTCTTGATGGTTTGGGCTCAATGGTGACTAAAGGGTAAGGCAAGTAAAGCTAGTGCTTTAGGCCCTCAAAATTTTAAGGTCCTGAATTTGGTAAGACAATATATATATATATATATATATATATATATATATATATATATATATATATATATATATATATATATATATAGAGAGAGAGAGAGAGAGAGAGAGAGTTAGGATCTAATAAGAAGATTAACAAAAATGAGAAGGATGAGAAGAAACCATAACCACTCATTTCAGATGCACCTACAAAATCTCTTGCATCTCCCCTTAAAATTCTCACTCTTATTTAAAATGTGTGGTCCAGAGTTCTTCTTATTCTTCTTATTTTTATTTCTCTTCTTACTGGATCGCTAATATATATATATATATATATATATATATATATATATATATATATATATATATATATATATATATATATATATATATATATATATATATATATATATATATATATATATATATATATATATATATATATATATATATATATATATATATATATATATATGTATATATATATATATATATATATATATATATATATATATATATATATATATATATATATATATATATATATATATATATATATATATATACACTAGCCTTTAGACCCGTTCAGTGGACGGGCTAGCTTTAAGTATATATATTTTTAATGAAAATTAAATTTATGTGTGTTTGTATTAGAAGTTTAATATATATAGTGTTAGTTATGGCATTAATATTTTAATAATGTAGCATAGAATAGACAAAAATAACGTAGTTTAAGATATTTTATTCATTTAAGAATATTATGAGTTAATCGAATTTGCATACGTTAACGGTATGAATAAGTTTGTTACATAAATACTTTTTAGAATTTTCATAATATTGTATAAATATTTTATGTATTTTTAAATTTTATGAGGTAATAAATTTTGGATATGTTAATGTTATGAATAACGTTTTTACATTAATTTTTTTTGAAATTAATATTATTGTTGTGCATTTTTATAGAATTTTGTATTTAAGGCATTGTTTCACCATCCTTCCTTATATATTTTTATAGAATTTTGTATTTAAAGCATTATTTGTAATTCCTATATATATTTTATAGAATTTTGTATTTAAGGCATCATTTGTAATTCCTATTTTATTTTTGAAGCATTTTATGGAATCATTTTTTTAGAATTTTGTATTTAAGGCATTGTTTCCCATCCTTCCTTATATATTTTTATATAATTTTGTATTTAAGGCATCATTTATAATTCCTATATATATTTTTATAGAATTTTGTATTTAAGGCATCATTTGTAATTCCTATTTTATTTTTGAAACATTTTATGGAATCATTTTTATAAAATTTTGTATTTAAGTCATTATTTCACCATCCTTCCTTATATATTTTTATAGAATTTTATATTTAAGGCATCATTTGTAATTCATATATATATTTTTATAGAAGTTTGTATCTACGGCATCATTTGTAATTCCTATTTTATTTTTGAAGCATTTTATAGAATCATTTTTATAGAATTTTGTATTTAAGGCATTGTTTCACCATCATTCCTTATATATTTTTATATAATTTTGTATTTAATGCAGCCTTTGTAATTCCTATATATATTTTTATAGAATTTTGTATTTAAGGCAGCCTTTGTAATTCCTATATATATTTTTATAGAATTTTGTATTTAAGGCATCATTTGTAATTACTATTTTATTTTTGAAACATTTTATGGAATCATTTTTATAGAATTTTGCATTTAAAGCATTGTTTCACCATCGTTCATTATATATTTGTATAGAATTTTGTATTTAAGGCATTATTTGTAATTCCTATATATAATTTTATAGAATTTTGTATTTAAAGCATCATTTGTAATTCCTATTTTATTTTTGAAGCATTTTATGGAATCATTTTTATAGAATTTTATATTTAAGGCATTGTTTCACGTTCCTTTCTTATATATTTTTATAAAATTTTGTATTTAAGGCATTATTTGTAATTCATAAATATATTTTTATAGAATTTTATATTTAAGGCATCATTTGTAATTCCTATTTTATTTTTGAAGCATTTTATGGAATCATTTTTATAAAATTTTGTATTTAAGGCATTGTTTCACCATCCTTCCTTATATATTTTTTTATAGAATTTTGTATTTATGACATCATTTGTAATTCCTATATATATTTTGATAGAAATTTGTATTTAAGGCATCATTTGTAATTCCTATTTTATTTTTGAAGCATTTTATGGAATCATTTTTATAAAATTTTGTATTTAAGGCCTTGTTTCACCATCTTTCTAAATATATTTTTATAGAATTTTGTATTTAAGGCATCATTTGTAAGTTCTATATATATTTATATAGAATTTTGTATTTAAGGCATCATGTGTAATTCCTATTTTATTTTTGAAGAAGTTTATGGAATCATTTTTATAGAATTTTGTATTTAAGGCATTGTTTCACCATCATTCCTTACATATTTTTATAGGATTTTGTATTTAAGGCATCATTTGTAATTCCTATTTTCTTTTTGAAGTATTTGTGGAAACCTTTTAATTAATTACATGTGTCATTTTTATAGAATTTTGTATTTAAGGAATTGTTTCACCATCCTTCCTATATAAGGCTTTTTGATTTGATTTTGATTTGATTTGATTTGATTTGATTTGATTTGATATATATATATATATATATATATATATATATATATATATATATATATATATATATATATATATATATATATATATATATATATATATATATATATATATATATATATATATATATATGTATATATATCTAATCTAAAACCCTTATATAGGAAGGATGGTGAAACAATGCTTTAAATACAAAATTCTATAAAAATGACACATGTAATTCATTAAAAGGTTTCCATAAAATGCTTTAAAAAGAAAATAGGAATTACAAATGATGCTTTAAATAAAAAATTCTAGAAAAGTATATAAGGAAGGATGGTGAAAGAATGCCTTAAATACAAAATTCTATAAAAAGTCTTTTGTTTAAATAGGAATTACAAATAATGCCTTTAATACAAAATTATATAATCATATATAACGAAGGATGGTGAAACAAAAATAGGAATTACAAATGATGCCTTAAATACAAAATTCTAGAAAAATATATAAGGAAGGATGGTGAAACAATGCATTAAATAAAAAATTCTATAAAAAGTCTTTTGTTTAAATAGGAATTACAAACAATGCCTTAAATATAAAATTCCATAAAAATATATAAGGAAGGATGGTGAAACAATGCCTTAAATACAAAATTCTATAAAAATAACAAATGTAGTTTATTAAAGGGTTTCCATAAAATGCCTCAACAAGAAAATAGGAATTTCAAATGATGCCTTAAATACGAAATTCTATAAAAATGACACATGTAAATCATTAAAAGGTTTTCATAAAATGCTTCTAAAAGAAAATAGGAATTACAAATGATTCACAATATTTTGACTTACTAAAATGAAAATATTTTTAGATATTCGGACTGTCAAATTTTGGACTGGGCTGTATACTGTTGCTATATTATACACGTAACAAAATAATACCAGGAATGACCTTTTTGGGCTTACTTTTTCTAGAATACACTTTACCACAAAACTTACAAAACAAAATCATTTCTAAAAATTATTTAACTATAATGTTTTTGCTAACAAAAAAAAATAACAATAATATTAATTTAAAAAAAACTAATGTAAAAAAGTTGTTCATAACATTAACATATACAAAATTTATTACCTCATAAAATTCAAAAATACATAAAATATTTATACAATATTATTAAAATTCTAAAAATTTTTAATGTAACAAACTTATTCATAACGTTAACGTATGTAAATTCAATTAACTCATAATATTCTTAATTAAATAAAATACCTTAAACTACGTTATTTTTTTCCATTCTATATAACATTATTAAAATATTAATGTCATAACTAACACTACATATACTAAACTTCTAATACAAACACACATAACTTCAATTTTCACTACAAAATATATACTTAAAGCTAGCCCGTCCACCGGACGGGTCTAAGGCTAGTATATATATATATATATATATATATATATATATATATATATATATATATATATATATATATATATATATATATATATATATATATATATATATATATATATATATATATATATATATATATATATATATATATATATGATATGAGCTTAAACTCATATCCTTTTATCAACAAATAACCCTAAAACATGAAGCAAAATACCCATTTATCTTGTAAAAAGCAGTGTTATGTGGTATGTTTGTGTTTGTGTGATCTTATGTAGGTAAAAGGATACAATTTCAAGCAAACAAGGAAAAACCAAGCTCAAAAGGATGAAAAAGACAAGGAAGGATCACAAGTGACAAGTTTTCAAAGCTCAAGGACCTATCTTGACAAGTCTTGAAAGTTGAGGGACTTAAAGTGCAAATACTGCAAAGTCAAGATCCAAGTCAAACCTGGTCAAACTACAAAGTCAATCAAGTCAAAGGGTCAATTTGTTGAAGAATCAAAGTTGAAGGGCCAAAATTGTCAAAGAAATGAAGTTTCTAGCCTAAAAGAGAAATCTGCCAAGTTAAGGGACTTAAATTGCCAAGTTTGGAAAGTTATTCATGTTTAATCCAAGTGAAAGGGCTATTAACCAATCAGAGACAAGGAATCAGTTCACACGGATTGAGCATTTAAATCCCACTCAAGCCGCCACATTTAATAACCCAATCATAACAGTGCAATCCACGTGATACTTTTTCCACCAATAAGAAGCTGCCACGTGTATCTCTCCTTCAACTAAATATTTTTCCAGGATCGCGTTTTTGATAGAGTGCATTTCAGAAGAAGATCAAAACATCAATCTTGCTCGTTTTGATGAGACGAATCCAATGGTGCAACTTAATTAGCATATAATTCATTGGATCAAAAATCCCCAATTCATGTTCATCACCTTCAAAATGGATATGCAGAATTCTTCCACGTGTCAAGCATTGATTGGCCTGAACACGTCACATCTCCAACAAACTCTCAAGTCTAGCCTATAAATACACCACTTGTTTTTCATTTTCAGAAGTAGTTAATTTTCAGAAAACACCTAGTCTCTCAAATTTCCTTTTCTTCTTTTTCCCTCCTTTTCACCTAACAACTCAAGAGACTGACAACCTCTTGAGTTTGTTAGTTAGTTAGAACCCTTGTAACTACATTTGTAACTGAATTCAGCAATAAAAATTCAAATTCCAGTTTTCCCGCCAAATATTGTTCTTCAATTCCTGCTACTTTCTTGCTGTTATTGGATTCCATTGTTGCTGTTTGAAGTTTGTTATGATCATACATTGATCATAACTGACTTTGTTGAAGAATTGTTGCTGTTTGATCAGAATTTCAGTCCTTTCCATTGTTCTTGAAGTTTTTCATGGCAGAATGATGATTGTAGCTGTTTTGGTGATTGATTTGAGTTGATAGCTAGTGATAGGTGGTGGTATCACTAGGGCAAGAGAGCTCAGCGCTCCTCTTCTACCCAAAGGATAACTACAATAGGTTTCATGCTTCTGTTTTTAAATTCCTCTAAACAGTTCTTGCCTGCTTCATTTTCTAGTGTAAAGCTGATGGCTGCCTGTTCTATTTGATTAGTAGTTGTTCATTAAGTGATCCTAGTGTATTGTAGCTTGTTCTTGTACTTTTGTGTTCAGTTGTGAAGTTTTAAGTTCAATTTCAGTCACTTTTTAATCCTATAGCTTAATTGAGTTCTAGTTGGTTTAGTAGCTTGATTTCAGTCTCATTAGCCTTCATTTGGATCACATAAACTAGTTTGCTAATGCTCTTTGTCCAGTCTTAATCAGAACTCAATAATCCTTTGTAATAGATTGATAAAAATCAGTTAAGGTGTGTTTGGGACTAGTGTTAAATCAGATTTCAAGTTTTGTTAAGTGGTGTTTAAGTGTTCATTTGCAGTCCTTAGAAGTTAACAAGTGTTTTTGAGCCTTTTGTAAGTCAGAATAAAAGTCAAAAAGGCAATTGGTTGATAAAAACTTTGGGTCATATTAGTTTTCAGTTTTAGTTCATGAACTTGCCAAATTCAAGTGCTTATTTCTCCTTCATTACTTGTTCAAAATTGCTCAAACCAGTCTCTAGTTAAAGCTTACATCATAATCTTTTAGTATCTAGGAGGAAACTCTACAGTATCAAGAAATAAGCTAGAAAATAGCTTATTAGTTAAGACCTGAGCAAATTACATTCTCTGATGTGATTTGCATTCTGATTTCCTAGTTTTAATAATCCACTTCATAAAAGTCCTTATTTTATTTCACAAATCTGATCAGTAAGTGTTGAATATCAAGTTTTGAGAATTTGAGCTTTTTCAAAAATCTGGTCAACGTTTTGGTCAACATAAGCTCATTTGAGCTTATTTTCAGATATCTTGCTTATTAGTGGATGAAATTTGTTCTAGTTTGATTTCCCCTGCTTTATATCAAGTGCTTATTCATTTTCTTTACAAAAATCAAGTTGTGGATGTTTGGATTTTTCTGTAGCTTATTTTGAGCTTATTAATAAGCTCTCTTTTGCTTATCTTTGACTTTTAGGCTAATTCCTTGAATATACGTTTCTTAATCTGAATTAGAAGTTGTTTGCAAGTTGTCTCATTAATTTTGGTTCAGAAATAAGCCAGTTCCAGCTTATGCAAGTGATAAGCCCGTTTTTGGTTTAAACATTTTCAAAAATTGCATTTTAGTCCCTAGAGTTCTATTAAAGTTCTAAACCTAGCTAATCTTTCTAATTTTGTGGAATTTGCAAAAGTTAGTCCCTGGATTTGTTAGTTTGTTACATTTCAGTTTTAGAAGTTTGTTAGTTTGTTAAATTTGGTTAGTTTGTTAGAATTTTTACAAGTTTAGTCCTTGTAGTTAACTAAATTACATTTTTAGTCCTTATACTTTTAAATTTTGCATTTTAATATTTTACTTGAATAAAATTTGGAATTTGCAATTTGTTTTACGTATAAATAGGTTTATATTTTTTCATTTTTACTTAGTGTTGTTTGAATTAGCAATAGATTACCAAGCAAGCTTGAACAACCAAAAACAATTAAAAATTTGATATTGATTGGACTTTCTATTAGTTAAGAACTGAGAAAACGAACTTGCATTATACACATTTCAAATGGCGCCGCTGCCGGTTCTTTGACTACACGAGAGACTATCGATTGACGGTTTTCATTGGCTTTTGGGATCCGTTCACTTTGTGAACGTTATTTTTACGTATCATAAATCAAAAACAAATAAAAAATCAAAAATATAAAAATATATAAAAACTAAAAATTAACAAAACAATTCTTTTCCTAAAGAATTGACCAAAAAAATTAAAAAATCCAAAAAGCAATCTTTTTCCTAAGAGATTGCACCCAAAAATATATATTATTGGATTCTCTCGGTTTTTATGTACATATAGTATTTTCCTTTAAAAAACTCATAAATACAAAAATATTTTCCATATATTATTATAAGTAAATACGTATACGTATAAGAACAATCAATCTACATATCTTCCATAAGTATTGCCGAGGCAATACACCGTGTTGAGGGGCGCTCCGGTCCTTGACACGCGTATCGATCAAACAAAATAAAGCAAGAATAGATAAATACTCTCAATAAGCAATAATTCGAAGAATACGAACATTTAAGTGAATAGAAAGGCGATGTGCTATAAAATGCCATCTAAGGGTCAATAGGTACTTAAGTGCTTCGCGCCACCTAACCCCCCGTTCACTTGGGAGTATTCTAAGAAGGAAAGCTTCATTGAGGGTCTTGCACCCAAAGTAGTATTACATATATTGTTACTTTCTTGTGGATATTTAATATCGAAACTCGAAGAGGATAATCTTATTCTTTTCAAAGTCACACGAGAGCTTCTCTCTCATTCCTCGTATTGAGTTGCATGCTCACTCGCGGGCGTGCACAAATACCGATTGGTGTACAACCTCTTCCTCCGAAAAGGAAGAAGAAAAGAAAGAGTAAGACCACCATCGTTCACCAAGCCGATCACGAGAATCGTGCTTTGTCACCACCACGAGGAGCCATGGCTGTTGATAACCGTACTTTGTTTGAACGTATGCAGACCAACATTCATGGATTTGTTAGTGCCATTAAGATTCCCGACTATCCCGCTAACACATTTGAGCTACATACATCTATGATCAATATGGTTGCTGCATCCCCTTTCTATGGCAAACAAAATGAGGATCCCCATGCTCATCTTAAGAGATTCCTTTCACTTTGCAATACCATTAAGCATAATGGGGTTCCACCGGATGTCATTAGATTGTTGTTAGTGTCATTTTCACTAGATGGGAGTGCTAAGCATTGGTTAGACACCCAACCACCCGATAGTATCACCACATGGGATGGTTTTACCACTAAGTTTTTGAACAAATTCTTTCCTCCACAAAAGACTATGGCTTTGAGAAATATGATTATGGGCTTTACACAAAAACCTAGTCAATCCTTTGGTGATGCTTGGGAAGAGTATAGTGAGTTGTTGAGGCGATGCCCTAATCATGGAATGGATGATCTAAGCAAAATCAATACTTTCTACAATGGCCTCAAACCTCACCACCAAGATTCACTAAATGCTTCCGCGGGAGGGAGTATTCATTTCAAGACATACCAAGAGGCTTTGACCATTATTGAGACTAAGGCAATGGTTCAAACCAATGATCCATTTGAGGAAAGAGTTCATGTTATACAAAACACTTCTCAAATCCCTTTTGACAACCAACTCCTCAAGTTTCAAGAAGCTATTTTTCAAAGGATGGATAGAGAAAGTGAGAGGCATTTGCAAGCACAACAAGACATGCTTCAAACTTTTAAGAGCATGACATTGAACAATTCCTCAAACAATGTGAATGCCATCACCATTTCTTGTGTTACTTGTGGAGGACCTCACTCTTATGAACAATGTGACAAGGTGCAAGGGTATCAAGGGGAATGTTATGCTTACCAAGAGGAACACCGTGAACACTTCAAGCCTAACATCAATCCAAATAACCTTTCTTACAAATCCCAAAATTACCTTACTCCACCCGGCTTTCCACCCCAACCACCCACCCAAATTCCACAAAATCCTCCTCAAATTCTAGCAAGGAATCAAGGGCAAAGACAACCATACCAAGGCAATAATTACAAAGCTCCCAATCAATTTCAACCTCAAGCTAATACCTTTTATCCACCACAACAAGGATTTAATCAACCACTTCCATTTATTCCCAATCAAGCATATGCTCCAATACCAAATCAAGCTTACCCTCAAAATCAAACTCAAGGATATGGGATGCAAGAGACTCAAGAGTATGTTGACAAGAAAATGCGTGATATTGAGAAGAGAATGAATGATCAAGTGAAACGTACAATAGAGGAACAAATTAATAGGGTTTTAGTGGCGGTAACTCAAAGACCACAAGGAGCTTTACCTTCCAACACACAAACAAATCCTAGGGCCAATGTCAATGCTATTACAACAAGGAGTGGTACAACAACAAAGGATCCTTCACCTCCTAAACCTACTATTGTTCAACCCACTTGTGCTCCTACTTGTGATAAGCCTTCTACTTCTACTCCACCTCCTCAAAGTGCTCCTATTCAATCAAACACACCTTCTCAATCACCTCATACTTCTCCTTTACCTTCCACACTTCCCAATGAAGAGGCTAACAAAGACAAATCTTCCACTACAACACCTATTCCACCTACACCCAAACCCACTCTTCCATACCCTTCAAGGTTGAAAAAGGACAAGTTAAAGAACAAAGATGACATACAAGTGTCCAATTTCTTAAGGATGTTCAAGCAACTCAATATCAACATATCCTTTGCGGAAGCTCTTGCTTATATGCCAAAGTTTGCTAAGATGTTCAAGGATTTGCTCTCAAACAAAGAAAAATTGGTTGACTTGCCCAACACATCACTTAATGAAAATTGTTCCGCGGTGTTACTTAAAACCTTACCAACAAAACTTGGAGATCCGGGGCGCTTCTTGATACCTTGCAATTTTCCCGGTGTTGAAAATTGCATGGCTTTGGCGGATTTAGGGGCAAGCATAAATCTCATGCCTTTATCGGTTTGGAAACAACTCTCTCTTCCCGAGCTCACCCCCACTAGGATGACTCTTGAACTAGCCAATCGAACCATAGCTCACCCCGTAGGTATAGCGGAAGATGTGTTTGTAGGTGTGGATAAGTTTACTTTTCCGGCCGACTTTGTAGTGGTCGATTATGACATGGATCCTAGAGTGCCTTTGATTGTTGGTAGACCGTTTTTGAGAACGGGTCGTACCTTGATAGATGTGGCGGAAGGAGAATTAATTATGAGAGTAGAGGATGAGAAAGTGGTGTTTAAGTTAGGGAAAGTTTGTGATAGAAGAGAGGTTAAGGAGTCTAGACCTTGTGAGACGATTAACATTGTGGATGTGTTAGATGAAGTGTGTAATGAACACTTTCATGATGCTTGTAAGAATGCTAGTGATGAGATTCCACATGTTGAAACCGTGGCCTCAATTGCTCCCTCTTTAACACCTTTTGGAGAGAGTGATTTCCTCTTGGAGGAATTTGAGTCCAACTTTATTGGTGATGATGATTCTCCCATTAATTGGGAAGAAGATATTCTTACAATCCAAAAGTTGCTCAATGAGGACCCTATTCCTTCCCCTATTCCACAAGAGATTAGCATTGAGGAACCTTCCATAGTGAAACCTTCCATAGAGAGTCCACCTCCCATTGAACTTAAGGAACTTCCATCCCACTTAGAATATGCTTTCTTAGAAGGAAAAGACCAATTACCGGTGATTATTGCTAAAGAATTGAAAGAGGATGAGAAGGAGCAACTTATTGAAGTCCTTAAGAAACATAAGAAAGCTTTAGCATGGAAAATATCCGACATAAGGGGAATTGATCCACATTTTTGTACTCACAAAATCCTTATGGAGGATGATTATAAACCCGCCATTCAAAACCAAAGGAGAGTTAACCCAAAAATTCATGAGGTTATTAAGAAAGAAGTGATTAAACTTTTAGATGCGGGTATGATTTACCCCATTTCCGACTCTCCATGGGTTATCCCGGTTCATTGTGTTCCAAAGAAGGGTGGAATCACCGTGGTGCCTAATGAAAACAATGAGCTTATTCCCACGAGACTTGTAACCGGTTGGAGAGTTTGCATTGATTATAGAAAACTTAATGAGGCAACTAGGAAAGACCATTTCCCGCTTCCCTTTATGGATCAAATGCTTGAACGCTTAGCGGGAAATGAGTACTATTGTTTTCTTGATGGCTTTTCGGGTTATTTCCAAATCCCAATTGACCCTAAGGATCAAGAAAAGACCACATTCACTTGTCCATACGGTACATTTGCTTACAAGAGGATGCCTTTTGGCCTATGTAATGCACCGGGGACGTTTCAAAGGTGCATGATGGCAATTTTCCATGATATGATAGAGCAAATCATGGAGGTTTTTATGGATGACTTTTCCGTATTTGGGAACTCCTTTAGCTCGTGTCTCACCAATCTTGAGAGAATGCTTAAGCGTTGTGAGGAAACACGTTTGGTGCTTAATTGGGAGAAATGTCACTTTATGGTAAAAGAGGGGATTGTTTTAGGACACAAGATATCCAATAAGGGATTAGAAGTTGATCGTGCCAAAATTGATGTGATTGCTAAGCTTCCCCCACCCACCTCGGTTAAAGGTGTGAGGAGTTTCTTAGGTCATGCGGGTTTTTATAGGCGCTTTATACAAGATTTCTCTAAGATAGCTAGACCGATGACTCATCTCTTGGAGAAAGAGGCTCCTTTCATTTTTGACCAAGCTTGTTTAGAATCTTTTGAGACACTTAAGGAAAAATTGACTAAGGCTCCCGTTTTGGTTTCTCCAAATTGGGAATTACCTTTTGAGCTTATGTGTGACGCTAGTGATTATGCGGTGGGGGCCGTCTTAGGACAAAGAGTTAATAAGCATTTCCAACCTATACACTATGCGAGTAAAACCATGACCGGTGCACAACTTCATTACACTACCACGGAAAAAGAGTTGCTTGCTATAGTATATGCTTTTGAGAAGTTTATACCATATCTTGTGCTTTCCAAGACCATAGTGTATACGGATCATTCCGCTCTCAAGTATCTTATGACAAAACAAGATGCTAAGCCTAGGCTTTTGAGATGGGTTTTGTTGCTTCAAGAGTTTAAGATAGAGATTCGTGATAAAAAAGGGGCCGAGAATTTAGCGGCGGATCATTTGAGTAGACTTGAGCATCCTTTTCAAGGAGATTTCCCACATCAAGAAATCAATGAATCCTTTCCATTAGAGGAGCTCATGTCTATCTCTTCCCAAGAGGATGCCACACCTTGGTTTGCGGATATTGCAAACTATCTTGTGGGCAATGTGCTTATTGAGGGTCTTACTTACCAACAAAAGAAAAAGTTTCTTAAGGAAGTTAAGTATTACTTTTGGGATGATCCATATCTTTTTAGGCAATGTGCGGACCAAATCATTAGACGGTGTGTAGATGGGCCCGAGGCATTTAAAATCTTAGAGGCATGTCATAAAGGACCTACGGGTGGACATTTTGGGCCTAACTACACCGCCAAGAAAGTCTTTGATTCGGGTTACTATTGGCCTTCCATTTACAAGGATGCCCAAGAGATGGTGAAATTTTGTGATGTTTGTCAAAGACAAGGAAAAATTACACAACGTGATGAGATGCCACAAAATTTTATCCAAGAGTGTGAGATATTTGATGTATGGGGAATAGATTTCATGGGACCTTTTCCATCCTCTAAGGGAAACAAGTATATACTTGTGGCGGTGGATTATGTGTCCAAGTGGGTGGAGGCTAAAGCCTTACCTACTAATGATGCTAGAGTGGTTGTAAAGTTCTTGAAACAATTGTTTGCTAGATTTGGTGTACCTCGGGCCATCATAAGTGATCGTGGTACGCACTTTTGTAATGATCAATTCACGAGAGTTATGAAGAAATATGGAGTGAATCATAGACTTTCTACCGCGTATCATCCTCAAACAAATGGTCAAACCGAGGTCACAAATCGTGGTTTAAAGAGAATTTTAGAGAGAACGGTGGGAGAGCATAGAGCTTCTTGGTCGGATAAGCTTGATGATGCTTTGTGGGCGTTTAGGACGGCTTTTAAGACACCAATTGGTTGTACTCCTTATAGGCTTGTCTATGGAAAAGCGTGCCACCTTCCATTTGAGTTAGAACATAAGGCATCTTGGGCTCTCAAGTGGGCTAACTTTGATTTAAACCAAGCCGGTTCACATAGGAAAGATCAAATCAATGAGATGGATGAGTTGAGAGCCAATGCCTATGAGAATTCTTTGTTATATAAGGAAAAAACTAAGAAATTGCATGATGCTAAGATTAAGAATCGTGAGTTCAAAGTTGGAGAGCCGGTTCTCCTCTTTAACTCAAGATTGAAGCTTTTTGCGGGCAAGCTTAAGTCGAGATGGTCCGGTCCATTCACTATTGCTCAAGTGTTTCCATATGGAACTCTTGAGTTGTCCCAACCCGATGGTCCAAATTTTAAAGTGAATGGTCACCGTGTTAAGCATTACTTTGGGGAGGACATTTCCGTTGAAATGGTCCAAGAGGTCCCCATTTTCCCCATGAATTAATTCATTGAGGGACGAGTCGAGCTAGAGACTCATTAACTCAAGCATCGTATAACTAGGTTAGAGTGTTGTAGGTTAGAAATAAGGGCATAGATTTGGAGATAAGTGTAGGGGAGACCTTCTTTTGTCTTCATGTTTGTTTGTAGGGTTGCTCACTCATCTCATGCTTTGGAGCTTATGGAGGAGGCCCTTGTATCCGGTTCACTTCGTTACTTTAGTGATTTTTCATTGACACGTTGTGCTTAAACTTGATTTCACTAATAGTAGTCCTTTCCTTAACTTGGGTTAAGCAAAGTCTATTCATTGTCATAAGTGTAGGGGAAGTTTTTATACTTCCATGCTCTTAAACATTGAGGACAATGTTTAGCTTAAGTGTAGGGGGGTCTTCTATCGAAGTGACCTTACCTAAAACTTGTCATTGTCTTGCATGATAACATGGAAAATTGGATTTTCAACATTTTTCAAATTTTTGATCTACTTTGGCCACAAAAATATGCATTCATAATTTTTGCATCAATCATTTTTCATTTGCATAACACATTTGCATTGTATATATTTCTTCTCTTATTTTGCATCAAAAAAATATAAAAAGGAAAAAATATAATAAAACATGGTTTTAACAAATTTAGACTTCTTTGACATATTAGGCCCGCCATGGATATTTTGACTCAACCCGAGTTTGCTTATTTTAGCATTCTCTAGCTAGTATCCTTAACCATGTAGTCCTTCATTGGTCTATTAGGCTAAGCTTCCACCAATTTCATTCTTTGAAATTTTAAATTTGTGGAGAATGGGAAATGATAGAGTTGAAGCAAGTATAAAAGGGCTAGATAGACTTCATGGCAATTACTTGTGGCTAAACCCTTCTCTTCTTTATCTCTATTTTCTTCGCTTGTATATAATTGTTAATAAATAATCAAGTACGGTTTTAATTGGTTCGTAATCTCTTATGCATTTTTGGCTAATCATTTATGGTTGATATGAGTACGTCTTAAGATTCTAAGTTAGCACGTTTTATGTGTACTAAAATTGTGTCATGCTCCATATTTAGCGGGTGTTTTTCCTTTTCTTCTTTGCAAATTTTTTGGAGAGGAATAAAGAAAAATAAGAGCGGCTTATGAAAAAAAATGAGTGGCTAGAAAAAAAAAAAGAAAAAGAAAAAAAAAATAATGCAAGACTCCCAAGAGGGGCAGTGTGGTGTTAATTATAGTGACTATTGAGTTCCAATATTACCTTGACGGGTTGCGGGGATTCAATAGATTGCTCCAATCCAATATTACCTTGACGGGTTGCGGGGTTGAAGATCCAAAATCTCAAAAAGATGCGGATGTAAATTATTGCGTGAGTTTTATTTTTCTTTCCTTAGCGAGTGTGTAGTTACTTATGAAAGCATGACATGAGGATTTTACACATAAGGCGAATGACTTATTACTCTTAATACGGACTTATATTAATTATGAGCGGTTTTTCAAGTAATGGATGAGAAGATTACTTAGGATTAAAACCGTCCTTCCTTATTTTTGGATTTTACATTTCTTATATTTCACACTTTAATAATGACAAATTTGCTCACAAGCAATTTGCTCAAATAATAACCGGTTCCACATTTAATTGTCATGAATAAGTTGATGCACTTTTTACTTGTGAATGCAATGATCCCATTTACTAGCTTGGTTTGGGGAAAGTGAAACTTGAGGGTGATAAGTGTCCATGGTATCCAAGCCCTAATCCAAGTCATTGAATTCTTTATGAGTTATTTCCATCAAAACCATTTCAAGAAAAATCAAAAAGTTATAGATAGAATTGTATTTTAATCCATTGCATTGATAAAAGTCAAAATCATGCATCATTTAGTTTAGAGTAGTGTAGATGCATCTCATATGGCCAAGGTGGATTAATTATGAGGGAAATGTAAATTTTTAAGCCTTGAAAGATAATATTGCATGAGGACATGGCAATGCTCAAGTGTAGGGGAATTTGATATGAGCTTAAACTCATATCCTTTTATCAACAAATAACCCTAAAACATGAAGCAAAATACCCATTTATCTTGTAAAAAGCAGTGTTATGTGGTATGTTTGTGTTTGTGTGATCTTATGTAGGTAAAAGGATACAATTTCAAGCAAACAAGGAAAAACCAAGCTCAAAAGGATGAAAAAGACAAGGAAGGATCACAAGTGACAAGTTTTCAAAGCTCAAGGACCTATCTTGACAAGTCTTGAAAGTTGAGGGACTTAAAGTGCAAATACTGCAAAGTCAAGATCCAAGTCAAACCTGGTCAAACTACAAAGTCAATCAAGTCAAAGGGTCAATTTGTTGAAGAATCAAAGTTGAAGGGCCAAAATTGTCAAAGAAATGAAGTTTCTAGCCTAAAAGAGAAATCTGCCAAGTTAAGGGACTTAAATTGCCAAGTTTGGAAAGTTATTCATGTTTAATCCAAGTGAAAGGGCTATTAACCAATCAGAGACAAGGAATCAGTTCACACGGATTGAGCATTTAAATCCCACTCAAGCCGCCACATTTAATAACCCAATCATAACAGTGCAATCCACGTGATACTTTTTCCACCAATAAGAAGCTGCCACGTGTATCTCTCCTTCAACTAAATATTTTTCCAGGATCGCGTTTTTGATAGAGTGCATTTCAGAAGAAGATCAAAACATCAATCTTGCTCGTTTTGATGAGACGAATCCAATGGTGCAACTTAATTAGCATATAATTCATTGGATCAAAAATCCCCAATTCATGTTCATCACCTTCAAAATGGATATGCAGAATTCTTCCACGTGTCAAGCATTGATTGGCCTGAACACGTCACATCTCCAACAAACTCTCAAGTCTAGCCTATAAATACACCACTTGTTTTTCATTTTCAGAAGTAGTTAATTTTCAGAAAACACCTAGTCTCTCAAATTTCCTTTTCTTCTTTTTCCCTCCTTTTCACCTAACAACTCAAGAGACTGACAACCTCTTGAGTTTGTTAGTTAGTTAGAACCCTTGTAACTACATTTGTAACTGAATTCAGCAATAAAAATTCAAATTCCAGTTTTCCCGCCAAATATTGTTCTTCAATTCCTGCTACTTTCTTGCTGTTATTGGATTCCATTGTTGCTGTTTGAAGTTTGTTATGATCATACATTGATCATAACTGACTTTGTTGAAGAATTGTTGCTGTTTGATCAGAATTTCAGTCCTTTCCATTGTTCTTGAAGTTTTTCATGGCAGAATGATGATTGTAGCTGTTTTGGTGATTGATTTGAGTTGATAGCTAGTGATAGGTGGTGGTATCACTAGGGCAAGAGAGCTCAGCGCTCCTCTTCTACCCAAAGGATAACTACAATAGGTTTCATGCTTCTGTTTTTAAATTCCTCTAAACAGTTCTTGCCTGCTTCATTTTCTAGTGTAAAGCTGATGGCTGCCTGTTCTATTTGATTAGTAGTTGTTCATTAAGTGATCCTAGTGTATTGTAGCTTGTTCTTGTACTTTTGTGTTCAGTTGTGAAGTTTTAAGTTCAATTTCAGTCACTTTTTAATCCTATAGCTTAATTGAGTTCTAGTTGGTTTAGTAGCTTGATTTCAGTCTCATTAGCCTTCATTTGGATCACATAAACTAGTTTGCTAATGCTCTTTGTCCAGTCTTAATCAGAACTCAATAATCCTTTGTAATAGATTGATAAAAATCAGTTAAGGTGTGTTTGGGACTAGTGTTAAATCAGATTTCAAGTTTTGTTAAGTGGTGTTTAAGTGTTCATTTGCAGTCCTTAGAAGTTAACAAGTGTTTTTGAGCCTTTTGTAAGTCAGAATAAAAGTCAAAAAGGCAATTGGTTGATAAAAACTTTGGGTCATATTAGTTTTCAGTTTTAGTTCATGAACTTGCCAAATTCAAGTGCTTATTTCTCCTTCATTACTTGTTCAAAATTGCTCAAACCAGTCTCTAGTTAAAGCTTACATCATAATCTTTTAGTATCTAGGAGGAAACTCTACAGTATCAAGAAATAAGCTAGAAAATAGCTTATTAGTTAAGACCTGAGCAAATTACATTCTCTGATGTGATTTGCATTCTGATTTCCTAGTTTTAATAATCCACTTCATAAAAGTCCTTATTTTCTTTCACAAATCTGATCAGTAAGTGTTGAATATCAAGTTTTGAGAATTTGAGCTTTTTCAAAAATCTGGTCAACGTTTTGGTCAACATAAGCTCATTTGAGCTTATTTTCAGATATCTTGCTTATTAGTGGATGAAATTTGTTCTAGTTTGATTTCCCCTGCTTTATATCAAGTGCTTATTCATTTTCTTTACAAAAATCAAGTTGTGGATGTTTGGATTTTTCTGTAGCTTATTTTGAGCTTATTAATAAGCTCTCTTTTGCTTATCTTTGACTTTTAGGCTAATTCCTTGAATATACGTTTCTTAATCTGAATTAGAAGTTGTTTGCAAGTTGTCTCATTAATTTTGGTTCAGAAATAAGCCAGTTCCAGCTTATGCAAGTGATAAGCCCGTTTTTGGTTTAAACATTTTCAAAAATTGCATTTTAGTCCCTAGAGTTCTATTAAAGTTCTAAACCTAGCTAATCTTTCTAATTTTGTGGAATTTGCAAAAGTTAGTCCCTGGATTTGTTAGTTTGTTACATTTCAGTTTTAGAAGTTTGTTAGTTTGTTAAATTTGGTTAGTTTGTTAGAATTTTTACAAGTTTAGTCCTTGTAGTTAACTAAATTACATTTTTAGTCCTTATACTTTTAAATTTTGCATTTTAATATTTTACTTGAATAAAATTTGGAATTTGCAATTTGTTTTACGTATAAATAGGTTTATATTTTTTCATTTTTACTTAGTGTTGTTTGAATTAGCAATAGATTACCAAGCAAGCTTGAACAACCAAAAACAATTAAAAATTTGATATTGATTGGACTTTCTATTAGTTAAGAACTGAGAAAACGAACTTGCATTATACACATTTCAATATATATATATATATATATATATATATATATATATATATATATATATATATATATATATATATATATATATATATATATATATATATATATATATATATATATATATATATATATATATATAGAGAGAGAGAGAGAGAGAGAGAGAGAGAGAGAGAGAGTTGGTGTAAAATAAAATAAATTTTAAAATAAAATAAATGAGTTGGAACCACATGCTGTCATGTGTCCCCCCTTTTTTTAAAAAAATGGTGTACTTTTGTAATTTTAGAAACTGCAGGGGACATTTTTATAATTTTTACTAAAACTATAGATACTTTTTTCATATCTCACTTTCTCTCTCGGTCTCTATTTTCTGTATCCATCGATTCTCCACCGCCCTTCCATCGCACCACCGA
Organism: Glebionis coronaria; assembly: GCA_025667525.1. Taxonomy (NCBI): domain Eukaryota; kingdom Viridiplantae; phylum Streptophyta; class Magnoliopsida; order Asterales; family Asteraceae; genus Glebionis; species Glebionis coronaria. The sequence goes on from CM046880.1 coordinate 517,554,489, forward strand.
CGACCATCATCTTTTCAATTATTAACCACCGCCGTTCACCGGAATCGGTCTCCACTCGCGATGTAGTTAGATTTTTTATTACCACTATTCACCACCTCCGAGTCTACTCATGATGTAAGCTTTCATTTATATGGTCATGTCTGAATATTTTGTTTAGTTTTTATGTTTTTATCTATCTAAATATGTTAGATTTGGATTTTCGTTCTAAATCTGGAAAAAGCTTGAGTAACAGATAGAAAAAAAATATGTTTATAAAAGTTGCACTAAAGGTGTTTGATAAAATGTTTCAGCGAGATTTTAGAGTTGTTATGCACTTGATTTATGTCGTGATGCAGTTGGTTTTAAGTAACAAACAAATATTAGTTTCAAAAGGCGGAAAAAAGTTGATCAACGATTGTAAAACATAATGCAGTATGATATACACTAATGTTGTAGAATATACGGTAATGCAATAAAATAATGCAATAAAACACTAATGTTGTAGAATACGGTAATGCAATAAAACATAACTGTTGTAAAACACTAATGTTGTAGAATATACTGTAATGTTGTAGAATATACGGTAATGTTGTAAAACACTAATGTTGTAAAACACTAATGTTGTAAAATATACGGTAATGCTGTAGAATATATAGTAATGCAGTTGGGTATAAAATAATGCAGTATGATATACACTAATGTTGTAGAATATACGGTAATGCAATAAAATAATGCAATAAAACACTAATGTTGTAGAATATACGGTAATGCAATAAAACATAACTGTTGTAAAACACTAATGTTGTAGAATATACGGTAATGTTGTAGAATATACGGTAATGTTGTAGAATATACGGTAATGTTGTAGAATATACAGTACTGCAATAAAATAATGCAGTATGATATACACTAATGTTGTAGAATATACGGTAATGCAATAAAATAATGCAATAAAACACTAATGTTGTAGAATATATGGTAATACAATAAAACATAACCGTAAAACACTAATATTGTAGAATATACGGTAATGTTGTAGAATATACGATAATGTTGTAGAATATACGGTAATGTTGTAAAATATACGATACTGTTGTAAAACACTAATGTTGTAAGACACTAATGTTGTAGAATATACGGTAATGTTGTAGAATATATAGTAATGCAGTTGGGTATAAAATAATGCAGTATGATATACACTAATGTTGTAGAATATACGGTAATGCAATAAAACATATGTTAGCCTCAAAATATTGAGCCAAACAAGAATGCTCGGTCATATGTTTATTATGTATCGTATTTTAGAACGTTGTAATAGGTAGTATATTAGTCGTGTTATACGGGCTTAACTTTAGGCTAAAGTTCATTAATAAGTAACTAAAGCCCAAAAGGAAAGCCCGGCCCAAACCATATAGTCCATAAAGAAGCCCGCATGTGGGTGGACTATATATACCACCCTCCTAGCATGTTAGGAGGGTTGGGGGTTCATTTTCTCATTCCTTAATCTAATATTCCACAAGTTTCATCAACCAACTTCTCTCTCTTTTCTCTCTCTAGTTTCTCTCTCTACAATTCATCTCATTCCTTCCTTTCTTTCTTCTTTAATTCGTGTATAACATCACATATATTAGGGACAACAATTGGTATCAATCGCCACGGGGTAGATTTGTGATTGATTGTTGTTATTATATTTGATTCGTATGATTTAATCTATAAATCATCACGAATTCAAATTCTTTTTGTGTTTTTCGTGTTCTTCATCTTGCTACAAATCTTCTATATACTTGTTGTAGAGATTTGGTTGTTTTGGTTTGGTAAAAATCACGAATTTGTTGCCTAAAAGTTGCTAAATTTGTTGCCTAAAAGTTGCTAAATTTGTTGCCTAAAAGTTGCTAAATTTGTTGCCTAAAAGTTGCTAAAATCGTTGCCTAAAAAGTTGGAAATAAGGTCTCTTATTGCGACAGCTTAAATTTCGGAAAGTACATGTAAATGGGGCTCCCATCGCAATAACCATCACCATCGGAAAGTGATTGGTTCCACATTGCGATACTGAAGATTTCGATACTTATTCCGATCTGGACATTCCGATCGTTCTTTGCGATCTGGGATTCCGACGGTTATAAGGAAGTTGTTAAGTCGTTACTCTGCCAAATTTGTTTCAGCCACATTTCGATCTAAACATTCCGATCTGGGATTCCGACAGGTACATTGCGATCAGGGATTACGATTGTACATTGCGATCTGGGTTTACGACAGTACATTGCGATCTAAGACATTTTCCGATCTAAGCCATATTCCGATCTGAACATATTCCGATCTAAGCCAATATTCCGATCTGAACAGATTCCGATGGACAATCCGATGATGTGTTTTTGCTAAATTTTGTTTGGATATTTTTTAGACTTAGCCACTATCTAGACTAGTTTCAGAATATCGTTTCCACGAAGATCAAAAAAAAAAAAAAAAAAAAAAAATTTTCGTCAAGTAAATTCAAATTTTTTCCATACTAGTTTTATGACATTTCTAGCTCGATTTCAAATTTTGGCAATTACAAAATTTTTGGACTACCGTTTTTGTCGGACTGGAGAATTTATTGTCGGCCTGGAGAAAAATTGCAATTTTTGGAATTTAAACCACAACAACAATCAAAACAAATCTACTTAAGATCCATACTCACTTCATCATTTCAGAGAATTTTGAGATGGATTCTACTGCAGAATATCGTGTGACGAACAACAACATCATGGTCGCGGGTAATAAAGAGAGACCACCAATGCTTGTGGCTGGTCGATATGCTCAATGGCAATCACGCTTTCTTCGCTATCTTGATACAAGACCTAATGGTGATGCCTTGAGACAATGTATTAACCATGGCCCATATGTTTTTTCCGAAATTGATGTTCCTTATACACCAGCCACAGACACATGTCCAGAAGTACCTGCAACAAAGAAAAAGGAAACTTTATCTGACCTTACACCCGAGAAACGTGCTTGGCATGATGCAGAGAAAGAAGCGATCTATATGATCCTAAGTGGAATTGGAGATGATATTTATTCCACAGTCGATGCATGTCCTACGGCACAAGAAATGTGGACGGCCATTGAACGCTTGCAACAAGGAGAGTCTCTCAACAAGCAAGATGTCAAAACAAACTTGTTTTGGAACTTTGGTAAGTTTACTGCATTGGATGGAGAATCAATTGAGTCCTATTATTCAAGATTTTACAAGATGATGAATGATATGACAAGAAACAACTTGGAAGTCTCCACCATGCAAGTCAATGTGCAATTTCTACAACAACTCCAACCAGAGTGGACACGTTTTGTTACTTTGGTGAAACAACAGAAGCAGTTAGACAAGGTAAACTATCACACTCTCTTTGATATCTTGAAACAATTTCAGCATGAAGCAAATGAGATTCGAGCTGAACGAGTTGCAAAGACGGCTAATCCACTTGCTTTATTAACTACCACTCAAAATGTTGAAGATCATCGATCTCGTGCTCCTAAGCCATACTCTAGCCCATCATCCTCACCACGATATTCCACATCATCAAAGTCTTCATCATCAACAAGATCACGCGGCAAAGCACCAAGAGCAACTTCACCACCATCTGAGTCATCATCTGAAGAAGATAGTGATGAAGATCAAGCTCAGAAGAATCGTGAGATGAAACAACAAATTGCTTTCATTATGAAGACTTACCAGAAAATCTACAAACCCACCAACAACAATCTTCGAACATCATCTAACACAAAGAACTGATATGTTGCGAGTCCTCCAAGGTATGACACACGTCGACGTGGTGAAAGTCCTTCTAGGTATGATCGACATAATCCAACGCATGTTGAGGGTTCTGCAAGATATGATCGACAAACTGCAAAGTATGATACTCAGAGGATTGCTGCTGCTACTGGGAATAGGGAAACGGTTGGAAGTCAAGTGGTTCAGCAAAGCGGGATTCAATGTTTTAATTGCCAAGGTTTTGGGCATATGGCAAAGGAATGCAGGAAGCCGAAAAGGGTTAGAGACTCCAGCTATCACAAGGAAAAGATGTTGCTATGCAAAAAGATGGAAGCAGGGGTCAAACTGTCAGCTGAGGAAGGAGCTATGCTTGATGACACTGATGATGAAGCCTCCGACCAGGAATTAGAAGCACATTACTCGTACATGGCACATGTTGAAGAAGTTCTCAAAGTCACTGAAGATGACAATGGTCCTATCTTTGACACTGAGCCAATCGATAAGGTACACACTACTGATGAATATAATGTGTTTGGTGATATTCCTGAGCATAGTGATCTACCCAATGCCATTAATGACACGTGTATGATGGAAACGGTTGATAGTAATACCACACCCGATTCATCAGACATGTGCAATAATGAGTCTGAGGATGATCAACATGCAAATGAATATGATGAAGAGGAACGTATTGCGCTTGCTAATTTAATTGCTACTTTACAAAAAGATGTCACTGAAAATAAAAAGAGTCAAAAGCAATTAAAGAAGGCAAACGCTACGCTCACTCAAAGTTTTGAAGAATGCAAAGCTGCTCTTATCAAATCTACTGAGATGACTGAAAGCTATAGAGATGAGCTCCTTCAGAAAACCAAAGAGCTTGAGGGGTACAAGGGAAGTGCGTTAAAAAGTCAAAAGGACGATTTTGAAAACAAATATAATACCACTCTTGAGTTATTAGCTAAAGAGAAGCGTCAATATAATGTTTTCTTAATGGATGAACGTCAAAAAACGTACCTTGCCAATACCAAAGTTAATGAACTTGAACAAAAGCTCTCTATGACCACTACTGATTCTGCTAAAATTCTAGAGGATAAGAAAGAAGAGGTAGATGCGTTAAAACAAGACTTCAAAAGTAGATATGATAAAGAAACCGAAAAAGTTACGAAACTTGAAGCACAAGTCGACTTTTTGAAGAACGTTGTTTATAAAACGCATGATTCTATTCAATCTGTAAGAATGCTAGCACCTCCATCGATGTTTAAGGGTCAAGCTAGCTTTGCAAGTCCTGAGTACCTTGCCAAAGCTCAAGCTGCGAACCCGCATCTTTATCTTGATGAGACTGAAAGGACAGATCTTGATTGCATGCCTCTAAGTGCCAATAGTGAAGAGACTGCCCTTTGGGATGCTGATAGTCAACCATCAGTTAATAAGGAGTTTGTGAAACCATATAATTATGCTTATGAGAATAGTCTTTATGGTCTGTTCCACAAACAAACTCAGAAATCTCGTGAGGAAGTATTTTTAGAATGCAGGGAAAAGAGAATTCAATGGAAGAAAGCGTTTGCCACTAAGAAAACAAACGTTTCTAAGTTCATCAACTACTTGCCCCTAGATGCTTCTAAAAGCAAGAGTAGGCAGATATTTGGGTTTCTTACTCATTACATAGATAATATTAAGTCCATTATTGATAATGATTGGAAACAACGACAAAATGACGAGTGGAAGAAACCAATTCCTCAAGACATAACGGTGCTTGTCAAACAAATCTTAATACCGAACGCGGCAACACTAAAAGAAAATGTTCTTAAATTCGAAAGCTTAATTCGGTCTGAAATGTTTGATGATTTACAATATGTTGAGTCTCTTGAGAAAGCAATTGATGATCTTCAAATGGACAAGTCCGTTTTTTCTGATGAATATGATTTACTCTTGCAAGAATGCGTTTCTAAAGATATTATGTGTGCTTATTTTACATCTTGTGCTGATATTGATGAATATTCTGAAGTTGCATGCCAATATCTTGATAAGATCAAAGAATGTGAACGTCTGGAAATTGAGCTTTCGAAACGGAAAGAAAATGTTGACAAAAAGGCTTTTGAGTTACTTCAACACAAAACTGATTTCCTTCAAAAACATTGTCATTCACTTGAACTTGCTTTGCAAAAAGACGTTGGTCGTTTTCCACATGATAATAAATTGCAAGAAAAACTTTCCCAAACATTTCGAGAAATGAATGAACAGAATTTGGAAATTAAAGAGTTGAAAGCTCAATTACAAGACAGGGACAGAGCGATAGCAGAGTTGCAGAAACTCATTGCTAAAATGGGTGGTAAAATTGTGGAACCTAGCCTTAAGAAAAATGTTGTTAGACAACCCAATGCCTCTAAAGAGAATAGATCCTCTATCTTGGGAAAACCATCTGCTTTATCTAATTCCTCGTTTGCAAAACCTGTGTTTGCCCCCAAGATGAATGGAAAGGAAAGGTTACCACAGAATCAACCTATAAGGAATCCTATAGCACCAAGCGTTAAGCACAATAATGTCATTAAACCAGGGATGTATAGAATGTCCACTAAGCCCACAAACAAAGATACTCACTCGCCTCAGACTTCTAGAAACACTAATATTCATGTGTCTTCTACTACAGGAATAGTCTCCACTACTAGTGTTAGCCGGCCTCATCTTAAGAGCACTCAAGAGAATGATAAGGTCTGGAAACACAAGAATCAAGGGAAGATGAAGCAAGTAGAAGAACACACTAGGAATTTGAATGTTTTTAAGAATAAAAAGTCTGTTATCACATGTAATGACGATCTGAATGCTGTGAATGATTTCAATGCTATGAATGTGAAATTTGTTTGTGTCAAATGTGGCAAGTGTGCTAATGCTAATCATTCTATGTGTGCTATAAATAAAGTCAAAGGCGTAGATACTAGAACTAAGAAGCAAGTTGCAATGCCGATTAGAGCTAGTAAACCCAAACGCAAAGTGAACCATTCTGGTGCAACCCCCACTAAGAAAAGTAATGCATCAGACTCCACCACTAAGAATCCTAGAAGCAAAATTAAGGAATTATATGAGTCTGCCAGTAAGTCTTAGAAATGGTGGTTTGCTAATCAATGTCCTCCCGGATATAAATGGATGCCTAAAGTTAGGACAGAAAATGTGAAAACGAGTGTTAGTTTGCCTTTAAATGTTGATAAGGACACTAATGATTCTACTATCACAACTATTGTGGTATCCAATTTAGCAAATGCTCCATCGTGTTCTAACTCTTCTGCAGGTGATACAAATAATTCTCTTCATAATGGACTCCGGATGCACGAAGCACATGACGGGGAATCTCAAGCTTCTAATTAACTTCGTAGAGAAGTTCCTAGGTACGGTCCGATTCGGAAATGATCAATTTGCACCGATCCTAGGATATGGAGATTTGGTTCAGGGGAATATCACGATTAAACGGGTATACTACGTCGAAGGGCTCAATCATAATCTTTTCTCGGTTGGTCAATTCTGTGATGCGGATTTGGAAGTTGCTTTCAGAAAGAAGACATGTTTTGTTCGTGATTATGATGGGAATGACTTACTTACCGGTACACGGGGTACTGATCTTTACACAATTTCACTTCAAGACACAACTTCATCAACTCCAATTTGCTTCATGGCTAAAGCTTCAACGACTCAGGCATGGTTATGGCATCAACGTCTTTTTCATCTCAACTTTGATACCATTAACTTGCTTTCCAAGAAAGATATTGTGAGAGGCCTTCCAAGCTTGAAATTCATCAAAGATCATCTTTGTTCTTCTTGTGAACTTTGTAAAGCTAAACGAAGTAGCTTCAAAACAAAGACAACACCAAGCTCTAAAGGACGGTTAGATCTTCTTCACATGGATCTGTGTGGTCCAATGCGTGTTCAGAGTATCAATGGAAAGAAATATATTCTGGTAATTGTCGATGATTACTCAAGGTAAACATGGACTCACTTCTTGAAGTCCAAGGATGAAACACCTGACGTTCTCATCAGCTTCCTAAAATTGATACAACGTGGTCTTCAAGCTCAAGTTAAAGTGGTTCGTACTGACAGAGGTACATAATTTTTGAATTCTAATCTGAGAAAGTATTTTGAAGCCGAAGGGATTGAACATGAAACATCTATTGCTCGAACACCCGAACAAAACGGCGTTGTTGAAAGACGAAACCGTACTTTGGTTGAAGCTGCTCGAACATTATTATCCGCTTCAAAACTTCCACTATACTTTTGGGCCGAAGCCGTGTCAACCGCATGCTACACACAAAACCGCTCCTTAATTATCCCAAGACACGAAAAGACACCATATCACATAATTCATGATCGAAAACCTTCACTCAAACACCTTCATGTTTTTGGATGTACTTGCTACATTATTCGAGATGGTGAAAATTTGGATAAGATGAAAGAGAAAGGTGATGCATGTATTCTTGTGGGATATGCAACTCAGTCAAAGGGATATAGAGTGTTCAACAAAAGAACAAAATTGATTGTCGAGACAATTCACATCCGATTTGATGAATCTCAAGACATGGCACTTGAACAAAATAGTTTAAGTCCCGATCCACAAAGACAAACGACTTCCGTTCACAACCGCACGGAACTCGGAACTCAAGACCACAGCAATGAACCGTCAAGTTCAACGCTGGTTCCAGAAAATGTTCCTAGAGCTGATATGACAGTCGACACGACAATTGAAGAGTTGGAAATGTTGTATGGACCAATGTATGATGAATATTTCACGGGGGAGAAACAAGTTGTATCGAAGTCTTCCGCTGTCCCTCATGATACGAATGATGATATCGATCATCATCAACAAAAGAATACAACTTCATCTACTTCAACACGGGTTGTTGCAGATTTACCTCCTCAGAATATCACTTCAACAATCGATCCTACAACATCCACAACTACTGTCATTGCTCCAGAGAACACAAATCAAGCAGACGGTGCATCATCTGACGATGACGAATTTATCAACCCATTCGGTACACCGGTACACGAAACTGGAGAGTCTCTACTCGCCATGTTGATCCGTCAAATATGCATACGTTTTATCAACGACATCCTTCAACACATCATTGGACCCGAGATCATCCTTTGGTTCACATAATTGGAAACCCTTCACAGCCTGTTCGTACAAGACGACAACTAGCCACTGATGGCGATGTTTGTATGTTCGCACTCGCCGTGAGTACTGTCGAACCGAAAAACATCAAAGAAGCCATGGCTGATCATGCTTGGATTGAATCGATGACGGATGAACTTCAACAATTTGAAAGACTTAAAGTCTGGGAACTTGTTGACAGACCATACGATGTGACTCCATTAAATCTTCGTTGGATCTGGAAAAACAAGATGGATGAAGAGAATACGATCATCAAGAATAAAGCTAGGCTAGTGGCTAAGGGGTATGGCCAGAAAGAGGGAATTGACTTTGAAGAATCATTTGCACCAGTAGCTCGAATGGAAGCAGTCAGGATTTTTCTTGCTTATGCTGCACATAAGGGATTCACTGTCTATCAAATGGACGTAAAGACAACATTTCTTAACGGTCCTTTGAAGGAAGAAGTCTATGTCACGCAGCCGGAAGGATTCGTCAATCCTCATTATCCTGACAAGGTGTATCGTCTCCACAAGGCACTATATGGACTCAAGCAAGCTCCAAGGGCGTGGTACGACGAGCTCTCAAAATTTCTGGTATCCAAAGGTTTCTCAAAAGGTTCCATTGATCTAACTTTGTTCACTTATAAATATGGGGATGACATCTTGCTTGTGCAAATTTATGTTGATGACATTATTTTCGGGTCTACAAACCCAAAACTTTCAAAATGGTTTGAAAAAGTAATGCACAGCAAATTTGAAATGTCGATGATGGGCGAACTAAAATTCTTTCTAGGAATTCAAGTTCACTAATCCCCAAGTGGTATCTTTATAAACCAAGCTAAGTATTGTCAAGAGATAATCAAAAAGCATGGTATGACTTCATGTGACCCCGTGGGGACACCATTATCAACCACATCGCTAGATGCTGACTTGGAGGGATTACCCATAGATCAAACGAGATATCGTTCCATGATCGGGTCCCTCATGTACTTGACAGCAAGCAGACCTGATATTCATCATGCTACATGCTATTGTGCACGATATCAAGCACGACCCACTGAAAAGCACCTCAAGGAGGTTAAACGGATCTTTCGGTACCTCAAGAATACCATTCATTTGGGACTCTGGTATCCGAGGGAAACCGGTTTCTTTCTAACAGCCTATTCAGATTCTGATCATGCAGGGTGTCTTGATACACGTAAAAGTACTTCTGGTGGTGCACAATTTCTAGGTCAAGATAAGCTTGTGGGATGGTCTTCCAAGAAGCAGGATTGCACGTCACTTTCATCAGCCGAAGCGGAGTATGTGTCTCTATCTGCGTGTTGTGCTCAAGTTCTATGGATGAGAACACAACTCACGGATTATGGCCTCCACTTTGATAAAGTACCTATGTACTGTGACTCAAAGTCAGCCATAGCCATCTCCTGCAACCCGGTACAGCATTCCCGTACGAAGCACATTGATGTCCGATATCACTTCATAAAGGAACAAGTTGAAAGAGGTATCGTTGAATTATACTTTGTTGGAACGGATTACCAATTAGCCGACTTGTTTACGAAAGCTCTGTCGAAAGATAGGTTTAAGTACCTCGTTAGGCAAATTGGTATGAGATGTTTGACTCCAGCAGACCTGGAGATTCTGGCAAAGGTGCCTGCTTGATTTATCTTTCAAACATCAACTTGTAAATATCTTTGAAAAAGCAAAATACAAAAATATAAAACACATAAAAGCAAAACACAAAATTAAAAAATCTTTCAAAATCCAAAAATATTCTTCTCGACATGTCTTTCAGTATCGATAATATGGACGTACCTAGAAATGTCGCTCAATAACGACACGGGTGTGTACATAAAGCTCGAATGGAAGTTGTAAATATTTTTCAAAACATGTCATTTCTATCTTTTGAAAAGGAAATTGTCTATTTTGGACAATACTTCCAACAACGGGTAGAGCAATCTATCACGGGTTGAGCTTGTCACAAAACATTCAACGTTTTGAGCTCAACACAATGGCTTGTAATCACTTTCAGATTGCAACCCGGATCGAAATTCACGGGGGAGTGTACGACTTAGTACCCTTACCCTCAGCAAAAGAAGAGAAATCTTCTTACACTTGAGTGGATTCGTCAAGACATTCAAAGTCTATGAACTCAAGTTTATGCTTTAGAAAAACCTCTTCGACAAAAAGAAATAGGATTTTTCAAAAAGCGTTGAACACAATTTTTTCAAGAATTTCTCAATGATTATTCAAAATCTTTCAAAAATTGTGTGTTCAACAACTCCCATCCTCAAAAAGCGAAATGTGGATCATATCCTCACAATGACAATTCAATTGGATCAATTTTTGAGGGGGAGCATTTTCACTTCATGCAAAAGATTAACACATCTTTCTCCCATAGATTTCAAGACTATTTTTCAAAATATATTTTAATCAAATTTGGTATCTCTAATATCAAAAGATTTTATATATTAGAGATAGGGGGAGAAAATGTGATTAGCATGTGATCTAATATAAGACTCAAGCACTTTAACTCTTACCTACATGTGCGAAACACTTTCGATTATCGATGCACATGTGAAGGGGGAGCATTTCTAAAACGACAAAACTAGCAAGGTGTTAAATGTTTTTTAAACACTTTGTTAGAATTTAAAGTGGTTTTCATGGTTACGATCAAATACCCACAACATCTTTAATTCACGACGTTATTGGTGTCAAAAGGGTGGTTAGGTTTAAGTCCTATGATCCAACTAGAACCGGAGGGATCTTCCCAGGGACAATCCAATAGATTATTAGAAGTCCTTAGGAAAGATGGAGTAGAATGTGAACGTAGCTGAATGCCGACTAAGTACTGATGCTAGCACTGGAACAATCACAACAAGGTGCTAGTAATGATGTCTTGGTAAGCATTGAAGGGGTTGAAGAATGAAAAAGAAAAGTAAGGATAAAGGGTCTAAAGAAAGAAGCCCTCCATACAACTTAGGCAGAAACCGGGTCAACTCATCATGAAGACAAACTCATCATGGACCCAGTGATGTGAAGCACAACCCTCTCCTAGCTACCCAGGCTTCTCTCAAAAGAAGTTTGTTTTATTGTCACGGAGATCAACACGACTTCTATTGACTTTCTCACTCCGAGATAGTTGATATTGAATAGGTGGCATCTGCTCCAGCCTCCGACCACTAAAAGTGCACAAATCGAGTCTAGAGCCAAGAGATCAATCAAATCTCGTTAGGACACACGGATGAAGATCAAGAGAGTCCTACGCTATATCCTTGTGATATTGCTAGAACACTCAGAGTGATACTACTAAGTATTCACAATGATGAGTGGAAATCCTTCCAGTGTTAACATCAAACAGCACTACGGTAGGTCATATGTAAGATTCTTTATGAATTGAACATGTGTAAAACTGAAAAGCAACAGTGGTTTGATTCTTAATTGATACAAACTCGTTTCAGGTTTCTACGCAATATCTTTATGGTCTTGCCAGAACATTCAGAGTGATATTCATTAATATCCACAGTGACGAATGGAAATCCTTCTAGCGTCAACATCAAACAGCGCTACGGTAGGTGACTTGTGAGATTCTTATGAATCAAACTTGTGTCAACTGGAAAGCAACAATGGTAAGATTCTTGATGAATCAAACTTGTTCCAGGAACTTGAATTGACGACTTTAATCAAGCGGATATCTATCCAATTGATTCACTCTTTATGTTCGCAGTCTTGCTTTGAGACGGTCGAGTAAAGAGAACGGCTAGTACAGCCGCGAAACCCTGTCAAGGAGATTCTAAATTGAATCTACCTGATCACAGGTACGATACTTAATATCGTATAACGGTCTTCACCGACCGGAGGTAAAACGCTACCGATTTAGGACGAATGTCAAAGCCATTCAGTCCGTGTCTATGTTTTGTCTCGAGAAGGTGGCGTCACGGTGTACACAGCAAAGTCAATGATTCAGAAACCACATACTCATGCCTAAAGACATATTCAACAATTAACAGTGTGAGCATGTGGATGAAGACACAAGATCGCAAGATGGAAAAGACAAGTCAAGGATGATTTGAAGATCTCAAGCTTAAAGACAAAGTCGAAAGACAACGACAAAGGCTCAAAGATCACAGCATGAAGGAACAAGACTACAATTACACGTTCAAGACTCATTTATGGCGAGATTAGTAATCTCTACAAATTTCCTAAATGACCAAGGTTTATGACCTCTCATTGGGGGAGATTGTTAGCCTCAAAATATTGAGCCAAACAAGAATGCTCGGTCATATGTTTATTATGTATCGTATTTTAGAACGTTGTAATAGGTAGTATATTAGTCGTGTTATACGGGCTTAACTTTAGGCTAAAGTTCATTAATAAGTAACTAAAGCCCAAAAGGAAAGCCCGGCCCAAACCATATAGTCCATAAAGAAGCCCGCATATGGGTGGACTATATATACCACCCTCCTAGCATGTTAGGAGGGTTGGGGGTTCATTTTCTCATTCCTTAATCTAATATTCCACAAGTTTCATCAACCAACTTCTCTCTCTTTTCTCTCTCTAGTTTCTCTCTCTACAATTCATCTCATTCCTTCCTTTCTTTCTTCTTTAATTCGTGTATAACATCACATATATTAGGGACAACAACATAACTGCAATTCAGTAGAAACTATTTGTAATATACTTATAATTTTTTACCGCATTATAATGTTTTAGTTTGTAATTCACATTAGTGATTCTATAGATTCACTAATGTACATAACATTTATGTTATTTCTTATTGATCAAGTGAAGTTAATCGAATTTTGTTATTGTATGAAGTATTGAAATGAATTTAGATGGTTGTTACAGTATTTGGTAATATTGTGTTGATGTTTGGCACGTATTAGGTTTAGATATAAATACTGTGATTTTCAGAGTTAAATGGTTGTTACTGGTCTTAAAGTTAAGTAGCTTTTTATTATGATGGAGTAGGTATAAAAGCGTGATGCAGTAAGATTGTCTATTGTATTGTGATGGAGTAGAATATACATTTTGATGTAGTAAAGTTTACATTGTAATGCAGGAAAATAACACAGTGATGCAGTAAAGTAATAAAACGAGGAAGTGTAGTGGCTGTGTAAAAGAGCCATAAATTAAAAGCATGCCCATTGAAGTGGCCACCATCAAAGAACAGCAAGCAACAAGAAGAGACGACAAGAGCGACAAGATCTGGACATAGAATATGTACCCGTAAAGCTTACAAGCAATGTTTCATTATTCGTTTTATATTCAAAATAAGTAGTGTATATATATCAAATTATTACTTACAAGCCATGTTTTCGGTTCTAAGATGTATAGTATTTGTTACCAAATATGAATACAAAAGTATCTTATTGTATTTTAAATATACTCGGTATCCTTTTGTTTTACGAATAATAATTAATACTGTATATTATCTTATTTGTTTGGTGTATTATAACGCATTAAAATATACATTGTATTTTGATACAATAGCATTCACATTATGATGCAGTAAAATAGTCATTGTGATGTGGTAAAATAATACAATGATGTACTAAAGTATTATTTTGATGGAGTAAAGTTATATTACAATTCAGTAGTATGGTAACAATCTGACGAAGTAAAACAATATTGTTATGCATTAGCTGTAGTCGCCAGATGCAATATTATTTTCATTGCAACATACTTGATAACTTAATGCATCTATGTTCATTCACATATCAACAGTAATCAAAAGTAGTAAATATTATACAAAATTTGTCATCATTAAAATTTCAATACATCGTATTTACGTTCCGTATTCCAGAGTATTACATCTAATATAATTTAAGTGTTGTCTATAAATGATCCACCATCCACGAGTATCTTCCAAGAATCTTTGTTACGCGTTCAATGCATCTGTGCACCATTTCGCCCTTCAATTCGAGTGTATCAATTGGTATTTGAGGATGCAATCTACTGCTTGTAGCTTGGTAAATACATATGCCTTTGTCGCTTGTGTTTTTTTGCATGTTCTTTTCACCTGTGTAATAACAGTTCAAGCATTTTCATGAAAATAGCAAAATATATTATGTGATGCAATAGAATTTAAACTAGCATGTAGTAGAGTATAAGTATAATGGTGCAGAAATAAAGTTATAATGTAGTAAAAAACTACAAATACATTACAAATATTTTCTACTTCATTACAATTATATTCTACTATATCAGTGTTATTTATATCATAATTTAACAAAGTTATTTTGTTAGTGCACTATATTCATTTACTAGTATAAAATAGCAGCACCAAATAACTTTAATGTAATAGAACATAAAATAACATTAATGTAGTAAAAATAAAGTTGCGATGTAGTAAATCATGCATATGAACAACACGAGTAACCTACTGCATTAAATGCATTAGAATTTAAACTTCAATGTAGTAGAAATAAAGTTTTAATGCATTAAATCATGCATATGAAGAATGTACGTAACCTACTTCATTACAATGCATTAAAATTAAACTGTAATGTAGTAGAAATAAAGCTGCAATGTAGTAAATCATGCATATGAACAACACGAGTAACCTACTGCATTAAATGCATTAGAATTTAAACCTTAATGTAGTAGAAATAAAGTTTTAATGCATTAAATCATGCATATGAAAAATGTACGTAACCTACTTCATTACAATGCATTAAAATTAAACTGTAATGTAGTAGAAATAAAGTTGTGATGTAGTAAATCATGCATATGAACAACACGAGTAACCTACTGCATTAAATGCATTAGAATTTAAACCTTAATGTAGTAGAAAATTTTTTTTAATGCATTAAATCATGCATATGAAGAATGTACATAACCTACTTCATTACAATGCATTAAAATTAAACTGTAATGTAGTAGAAATAAAAATGCAAGTATCGTAATATATTACAGTGCATTAAAATTAAACAGTAATGTAGTAGAAAGAACAATGCAAGTGACCTACTGCATTACAGTGCATTAAAATTTAACTGTAATGCAGTAGAATAAAATTTGCTTATTATTATTAAAATTTTACCAAATCACATGCATAGTATTAGTTTTACTCCATCATAATATTAATTCTACTCAATCATAGTGTTAATCCTACTCCATCACAATTATAATTTTAACAAATCACTTATATATTACATACAAATACTTAATTTCGACAAAACCTCAAAATACAACTTTATCCTACTCAAGCATATTCACATTAAAAATAATTCTACTCCATTACAGTTCTAATTTACCAAATCGCATGCATAGTATTAGTTTTACTCCATCATAATATTAGTTCTACTCAATCATAGTGTTTCCTACTCCATCACAGTTATGATTTTACCAAATCACTTCTATTTCAAAGAGAACTTTATAACTCTCATTGAGACATTATATCAAACACATTTTATACATCAATCATAAACACACACTTACACAAAACCTTATATATGTTTGATATCCTATCGCATTCTAGAGCATCATTGATCATTTTTAACACATTCTAACACAAATCATTCAAAAATTAATCAAAAAATTAAAAAAAAGTTACCAGAGGATGC
The DNA here is from genome assembly GCA_025667525.1 of Glebionis coronaria. Taxonomy (NCBI): domain Eukaryota; kingdom Viridiplantae; phylum Streptophyta; class Magnoliopsida; order Asterales; family Asteraceae; genus Glebionis; species Glebionis coronaria. The sequence goes on from CM046880.1 coordinate 517,570,911, forward strand.
GCTGTTTAATTTGTTTGATTCGAGAGGATTCAGTAGGTTTGATTTGGTGGATTCGAGAGGATTCAGAGTGTACTGTGTGTTTTTTGATCGTTTTTTAGTATGTGAAGTGTGTGTTTTTTGATCGGGCTAATTTGGGACGTTTTAATTTTTATTATTTTCTACAATTACCCTTAAAGTTTGAGAGTTTACAAAAAAGACACCATTTTTTTATCAAATTAGGTGATTTGATCCAAGGGGTGAGATTTCACCTCATTTATTTTATTATAAGATATGTTTTAGAATAACTCCACTCTCTCTCTCTCTCTATATATATATATATCTTTTATTATATATAGGTATAACTATGACTTCATACCACACCTCTAATCCATGTCATATGTGACATGGCACTTCTAAACCAATAGAAATTATTTGTTAGCTAAAAAATCTCAAAAACCTACCAAAATTAGTTTACTAAAACGCAATTTCCAAAAGCGGGCCGCAATTTTCCAAATACTGTGTTTTGATACCGCACCTATATATAATGGGTTAAACCCATTTTTTCTTTATTTTCCTAAGAACCCACCTACGGGAAAAAACACACACACCTATCCACAGAGTAAAACACACACACACACACACACACACACACACAAACGAGCTTCATTCTATGATCAACGATCCCACATCCATGATAAACAAATAAGTGATCCATCCCCTCTTTCAAAACCCTAATCTTTAAACAAACAACAATCAAGGTTGGTACACTAATTCGATTAATTAATTAATTAAGGTTTTGCTATTTGATTATTTGTTTAATCGGATGTTTATATGTTCTAATAACCAGGTATGATCTAATCATTATTATTATTATCATATCATTGTTTAATCGGATGTCTCTCTATTAAAAGACTCAAGATTCAAGACAAGTGGTGTAAATCGAAAAAGAAAGAGAGAGTGGTTAATTGCTACTGTACGAAAGAGGAGAAAGAAGTGTTTGCTGCTATGAAGGAAAGAAAAAAAATGGTTGATTCGAGTTTAGATCAGTTGGGTTCAATTTGGATTTTGGTTAATGGTTAAATTTATTGGTTAGTTATTTGATTCAAGGATCCTTGGATAAAATAAATGATCATCATCAAATGAAGAATGACCCATTTCAACCTGGGCGTTTTATAAGAATTGATCTTATCAGTTTATTAAAAGTATATTATATATTGAATGACTTCTGAATCAATTGGGATCAAATAAAATAATCAGGAGTGATAGTGATAAAGGGGTTGGACTATGAGATATCGTCATCAAAGATGATCAGGGCAGGAAAGATAAAGCAATATTCGAATGGTATTGATAAACCCCTTAACAAAGGCAGACAAGATGTATTCATTCATTAGATCTGCACAACTTTAGGTTTCAAAATCTGATTTTATTTACATTGATATAGATTTTGTTTTACAATCTTGGATATGGGTTCTATATCTTGATAAAAAAGATTATCCATTTTAGTTATGGGTTTTTTTTCATGGATCCATAGTGATTAAAGATTGTGTACAAATTGTGTGATGGTGCAGGTTAGTTTGAGTGGATTTGCTTATTTGTTTTCCGAGCTTGAATAAATTCAATGTGGTTACCATATCACATCAACAGCAGCTACGTGGGATCAAACTACCCTTATTTTGAGTGTGCCCCATCGAAAGCCTGGTGATGAAACTCATGAAACTTTACTCGCATCACAGTTTCCAAGAACACATGTTAAGGTTAGGCTATACCTCCTCTGTTTTGTATTATTAACACTTCACTGAAATCCCTAAATCATGTTCACAACTATCGTGTTCATATGATATAATTCTTTTTTGGAGAGATCTGATGCGCATTACAAGTTAGAAGCAGATTATGAGAAGTTCTATACTCGTATTTAAAAAGCAAACAATTCAGAATACCAAATGAAAATGGCACATGGTATTTGGCAATAGTTCAGCAGTACATACAAACTTGATGAATAGTTTAGTACACAAAGCAGAAAACGTAAAATAAGACAAATGCAGGAATGCATACAATAAATTGTTGTCACTTAAATTACTATACGCATATGTATATATTTTTCTTGCAGAATGAACGAGACACACAAGGAACAATGTAATGCCATCCTTATCCTCAGGAATACGTCGATCCATGGAAACAGTGCTCACACAATGCTTTCTTTATGGGATTACAAAGAAAACAAGGTTAAATAGTTGAAAAAGGTCAACAGTTTGATATCTGTGGTACAGTCGATGAGTTGTCTTTTATACATTTCTGGATTTGGTTAAGTTGAAATGATTGCTACCAGGTGTGTCATGGCTTTTATTTTCCACACAAATTGTGATTGTACCTAACCTTGCATGTTTTGTCTATTTCCCAGTATTGACACAAAACAACAACCAAATATCAGTAGAGACAGCAAACCAAACAGCCCTTTTGATAGAAAAATAAGCAACCAAACGACCACTTTGACAACATACCCAACAGCCCTTTTATGACAGAAAAATCAGTAGCCAATCACCCTAATTAACAACAAACTAAACAACCCTTTTTGACAAGAAAAGCATCAACCAAACATCCTTGTCGACAACAAACCAAACTCTCATTTGATAGTAAAACTGCAATTGAAACAACCAGTTTTGAAAGATATTAAATAAAACAAACCAACCTGAATTCTAAAACTATCAACCAAAGATTCTCACTTATTTTTTCTAAGTCAAAGTGTTTAGAAAGTGTATTTTACTGTGTTCACATCCACCTTTATTATATGGCGCAGACTTTAGATGATTTTTGCAGACTTTGATACGTATTTGTAAGGAGGTCCATAGAAAAGGCAATTTAGATAGCCAAGAATTGTTTGGCTAATCATCTAAAGTTGTGGCCGAATATGAGTGAGTTCCTGATAATCGTGAAAGTTGAGGCCGAATATGAATTTTGTAGCCAATTTTGTCGTGACTCCATCATGCTACCTTGGACCGCCAGATTGATATGAGTAAGATATTTCACTTATTTATATGCTTATGGTAGTAAACAAACTTATTATAACTTATATACGTTTATCGTATACACTATCTCTTTATTATGAACAGTGATATATTTTTTTATTCTTTTTCTCAATTTTTTATTGATACATAATTGTGTTAAATAATTAGTGATACCACATAGCAAAACACGTGTTTATGCTTAATGAACGTGTTCCATCCTCCCAAAAGATTATCATTCTCCCCATTTCTACACCAGCCCACAGTAAACAAAGGTTTTTATGTCATGTGTTTTGTGTGAAGAAAGGCGGACGGACATCTTCGTCGAATGGCCCAGGTGTTAATTCTTTAGAGGAAGGTAAAGATCATTTTTTTCCCATTTTTGCAATACTACATTATTTACAATGTTCGATGAATGTCTAGAAACTTATGTTCAATATGTTTTGCATTATAAACTCTAATCATGTGTTTTTTCCTGCAGTAATCATGTCTTTAAATTCATGGTCGTTTGTCGTGTTGTCTGTTGCTCTTGATATGAGCATCAAGGGCAAAGCTGGGGAGTAGGGAGATGGTTTGAATTGGTATAATTGTGCATTCGGGAAACGAAAGAATCAGATAGGTAACCCTTCAAGTGTTTATCTTTATGTTTTTAATCATTTACGGGGTGTTTTTGTTCCTTATTCTGTGCTAATGTGGTTTGTGTAAGCTTATTTGATGGGCTAATGAGCTTAAATACAAACTGAAAAGCCAATAAACTGTATTTTATGGCTGATGATGTCGCATTCAATAGACTCATTTACACATAAAAATAAAGCTTATTGGCATTTGAAAAAAAAAAGCTCGAGGAACTTATTTACGCCAACTATATACTAATTAGTAGTTGCGAATTTATGAGGCCGCATTTGTACGTATGGGTGTGTGGGATTAAGAAAGTGTTTTGATTGTCTTATTTAGTTGCGTTATTAACAGAAAAGTTCAACACAGAAAGCTACTATCCTTGGTCAAGAAGAGTTATGAGCGGTTCATTGCTTCTTGAAAATGTTGTTTCTCCTAATAAGTTTGCCGGCAATGCTGAAAGGTACGTATCTTTCTCATTTTACAGGATATAATTTAGCAACATAGTTGCAAAGGATTCGTGGGTCTGCCCTGAAATACTTTTATATTTTAGTCAATAACTTGCATGGGATTGGATAGGAAAAGGGTTGCGTGTCTATTGTATCAGACCTGCAGTCTTGGCAACTCGTGATTTTATAAATGGTAAAAAAAACCTTATTCGATTTTTCTGATTTCAACAGTTAGAAAGACGTACAGGCAGAGAGCTCCACAGATTTCTGCAGGTAGTTCATTTACATTATAAACAGTTAAGGCATCCGTGTTTGTGAGTCTTCTGTTTTGTTTCAACATTTACCACACCACTGAGTTGAGTAATATTGGCAATGTTGTTTTTAGATATTTTTAAATACACATTACAAAGTAACATATCATGTTTGCTGATGTATTTTGTAAGTTGCAGCAACACCCTTCAAGTGCTTACAATTTCCAGATCACTACTACAAATGCCGGTTTACAACATTACTACATCATTGACTGTTGCAAACAGAGGTACATTAAAGTCTTAACAGCAGATGTAAAGATAATTTGTTTATTCATATTTATCCTATTAATTTTTTGTTTGTGGACATATGTGTATTAGAATATTGTCTCCTGTCATGTTTTGAGCCCTTTTTGCACTCAAAGATAATTTTTTATAAAAAAACAGATATATGTAAGAATTATGGTTATAAAATGACTTAAAGAAGACTTTTGAATCTCTATATAGTTTATTGGTCACTTTTCAGAAAATATAATCAGTATTTTATACTGTTGATGCTTAACAGGTCCGATTGTCCTTGAGGACTATAATTTGATTAAGAAACTTGCCAACTTCAAGGGGCATGAGTGCAAATGGGTTCTTTGAGGTCACACATGACATCTCTTATCTCACTTGTGCGATTTCCATCATGCACCAGAAGCCCAAATTCCCACCATCGTTTGTTTCTCAATTGTCATCTATGAACGTGAATGTCCCGAAACTATCAGAGACACTTGGTTAGAATGAAAACATTAAACAAACTATGGGGACCCTATGTATCCATCCGTTGGATCAGTACAATCTACTATCTAGAGTCAACCGAATTTTACCAACGAGCAAAACATATGGCCACCAGGTTCCGCACCTTCTGATCATAGGTACAATTAAAATACTTCACTTACATCCATCATTAGCGAATGTAATAGGACTAACACATGGGCTGAATGTAAAGTTTTATGACTGCTTTCTGAAGTTTTGAAGCTTGAAAATTTACTTGTATTTCACACTTGATACTTTTAGAACAATGTTTTCTCTACAGTTCAACACCCAATTTCATACCAGTAACACAAAAAAGACTCTGGGCTCAGGTTAGCCCTCTGGAAGCATAAGACTACATTTTCGTTTTTAACATATACTACAATATTAGAGAACTTACATCAGATACTTTAACTAATGACGCTTAGTTTACTTGTATTCAGCCTCCTTAGCCTTTGATCAAGTTATGTCTTAAGCTGCGCACAATACCTTTTGATGCAACCGCTAACTGTTCAATTTCACCAAATGATCAAAATAGATCAACAAAACATTGGTTTAAGAGGGTCAAGGTAAAGTCCGAAGGCCTAATATCATTTTAGTGAAGAAAAAGCAAATATTGCTACTTTTGCCAACATCTCTATAGGGAATTTAAGAGGCGTAATAAGGGGATCTGGTAGAAGAGTGGTGAAATCAGATACTACATGTGTGACAACATCTAAAAGTGTACTATGTTCATCAATGGTCACTGAAACACCCAATTCAAGTGGCATTTAGAATAGACGTATCAGCATCGGTTCAGCCAAAATAAACAGGTTAGTACCGAGATTCACACTAATCTTCACAATAGCAAGACCATTTATCAGATAAATTTTGATCGTATTTATATAGACTTGCTTCTTATGCTTACTGCCATTTGCTATTCTGAATTCATATACATAATATTATTACAAATAGTTTTATTATAATTTTCTCTTTTGTCTTCCTCGAAATGCTTATAAATTGTGCCTATCCAGCCGGTTAGGGACCCTAATTGCTGCACTACAATGGTCTCAGGTCGATAACCAAAGAAACATATTGAAAACTAAACATCAGGAAACAACACTACCCTCATTTTTTCAGTTCCAGACTTGTAGCATTTGCATAGCATACTTGTGGCATAAAGCTTAAAGTATATTATCAGTGGCATTCAGCAGATTGTACTCACAGCTTAGATTTTGAAGTTTGTGTGCAACGGATAGGAAACTCGGATATTACCTGACGTAATTGTAAGCATTTGTATTATATTTTTATTTATTTTTCTGATTTATTTCAACTGATTAGTATAAGAGACCCGCATATGTGTAACTACAGGGTGTCAGAAAATGAAGTGGAGGAACTCGGGCAGTGAGAGTACATATATGGTTACTCGAAGTGGTTTTGAATTTACACGAATGCTTTTGTCAGCCTCTGGTTTAGGGTAGCCATACTGATTGACGGTATTAGTCATTCTTCCCCACTGATGTAAACACAATTACAAATCATAATGTTTGCCTTTGAAGTGCCATTTTAGCCTGCAATTTAGTAAGTTCAACTTGATTGTCTTTGTAGTGTTAGGTACTTGGACACGCCTAAGTAAAGTAACATTTGGAATACATGCCTTCATTAATAAATAGATTTTGGGCTCAAAGGTACAAACGTTATTAGCTGAATGAATATGTTTGGTAGAGCTATTTAAACCTATAAAAAGTGTCGTGTTGTAGGTTAGCATGCAGTGAACTATTGTAGGTGTAGGCACCGGCCGCATCAAATGGTGTGGGTACTGAAGCCATGGACATCCAAAATTCCACCAGATGAAACTTCGTTTGGGATTACTTATTTTCCAAAACTTTACAAATGCTTTAGGTTGTATGAACTAACTGTTAAAGTTTTTGTCCTTGCTGATGTAAAACCACGTCAATACTGACGACATACACGTACAGGACGTGACAGCAAGCTTTGATGCTACAAACTCAGATTCTTTGTTACATGGAACTCCTTACAAGCAGCAGAGTTGACTTCTTCAGAAAGTCAGTTGCATTGCTGGTGAAAAAGGTTAATGTTATTTGATTGTGTTGAATCTTTGCTCTAAATTCAGTCAATACGTTTTTACTACAAGTTATTATTACTGGTACCTTATCGATTTGCTGGTTTGATCAGATAACTTTATGTTAAAATTTTGTAATATTTTAAGGAGGTTTATCTTTTTTCATTCAGTTCATAGTGGATTCTTGTGTTTCAATTGTATTACAGCTTACTCATGTTAACGACAAATCAATACAATGTATTTAGGCCAAGGGAGAAATCTCACACACCCCATACAAGAAGGGGAGCTTAAGTACAATTGTGATGCTCTTATGAAAACAAACGCAGTACGAGTACGATGTTCCAGTTATATACGTTTGTCTGCAAGATGGAACAATTGTGAGAGATTACATTAGAGAAGAAGGTGGTCAACTGACTAGGAAAATAAGCTTTCACTTAACCCGTCTTGGGACTGTCCCTGCACAAATGGTCAGCGAATTCAGTTCAACCGGTCGACCTTGTCGCCTTTTAGTAATTATAAAGCCTGCCCTGATGGCACCTGGTCAACAAATATTGGCATTATGGCCTACTCTGGTTAGAAAAGATGGGTCTTTAGGTGAATTTAACATCAATTCAAGGACATCCATGGCATGCCCTCATTCTTCAGGGTTGGCCTCAATATTGAAAGTTGTACATCATCTATCACAGACAGCAGTAGCAATCTCATTAAGAAATCACTTTGGGATGTTATTAAAGAAGCCACTCCTTTGGCCATGGGAGCAAGACACATTTCTCCAAACAAGGCTTTAAATCCTTCAATTATATGTGCGTAGATGCGATTACGTCAATCTGTTGGTCACTGTCATTTTTCTCAACCCGTTCTTTTTTACCCAAACATTATAGCATGAGATTCGGATTTTGTGACTCATCTCAAAGACATTTTTCATAGAATTTTAAAGTTAATAGTCAGAAATAAACAAAAACAAAATCATATATGATTCGTGACGAATCATATATGATTCTCTCAGACGTGACTTAAGAAAAAAGTCGAAAAAAAGTTCATCGAAAGTATATATATATGTGCCCTCGATAGAAAGATGATTTAATTATCGTTGCAATGGTGTATTTTTTTCGTTTGACGATTTACCGTTTGTGAGATATTTAATTTTTTAAAAAGTGGTGGGAAGTGGGTTTTTTAAAAAATAGATGATTATGATTAGTTAAATAGTTCTATGCTAATTTAAGGGTTTACATATATCTTAACTCTTCAAGAATGAATATAAGTAGTTTTTTAAATTTTTCATTCTTTTCTTTATTTAACTTTTCATCTTTCCACTTTCCTTTGATCTATAATTCAAAAGCGAAATATAACAGTCGAACAAATTAAAGTCGTGGGGAGGTATAACTAGCAACTTGCAAGAGCTAAGCGAAGTCTGCCCCGATGTAGTTTTTATTATTAAGAAAACTATTAGGCTGCGTTTAGTTGGATGGAAAACAACATGTTTTTTACAAAATGTTTTCTAGAAAACAAGGAAAACAGAAAACGCGTTCAAATCATCGTTTTCTAGAAATATTTTCTAGAAAATGCAAAATTCCTATTTTACCCTTTTGCACACAAAACAAAAAAACTCATTTTTTGTTTTCTAAGTTTTCCTTTAAACATAAAAAATTCATTTCCCCCTTTGCTTCCTTTATAGTTTTAGAAAATGGAAAACACAAAATTTTCCAACTAAACGCGTTTTCTAAATTTTTAAGTGTTTTGTGGAAAAAGAAATCCCTTTTCTTTTTCTACAAAATAGAAAATAGGAAATAATTGAAATTTTTTTCCAACTAAACGCACATTTAGCTTTTATTTTTTAAGTAACCTCTTAAACTCATCGAAGTAGATAAAACAAACACCCCTATAAATTTAAGATGTGTTTAAAGAGTGGAGTTATGTTGCATATTGTTAAACAACGGCTGGTTCTGAGCTATTTGAACCACCGGGTTCTTCTCAACTTTATAATTAGCATCGGTTTAAACCAAACCAATCCTAGACTTTTCTTTTTTGTTGATATATATTTTTCCTTAAAAAAACAATAGTGATTTTTAATATTTATATAAATCTTGGAAACATGTTAAAAACAATAAAATAGTAGTAACATGTATTGGGTAAGACAAACCAAAAAAAAAAAACAGGCAAGAGAAAAGGTAGAATGAACGAGTGATCAAAATCGACAGACTAGATCTATTAAAATTTTCCAAACGAGTTAAAAAACAACTCTGTTAACAAGGACCAAAAATTAAAAGACAAACGTATTATAAAAAAATATACAAACCAACCCTTTGAGTAGGCAAAGCACACCAATATTAGTAAAACGAAATATGGACATGGAACTAAACAAGTCAGTTGAGTGGGCAAAGCATTTAACATATTTTAAAAAACGTTTAAGATTAATTTAAGTCTTTATTTTAATAAAACGGGTCTCGCTGCCAACATAAATAACTAATACACAAACGTATCTTTTAAAGAGAAATTATGAGACGACCCCGCCCGTTGGGCGGGTTACGATGCTAGTATATATATATATATATATATATATATATATATATATATATATATATATATATATATATATATATATATATATATATATATATATATATATATATATATATATATATATATATATATATATATATATATATATATATATATATAACGTTAGTAACATATTTTCTTGCGTCATTTATAAAAGTATGAAGCATAGTCTACTATCTTAGGGTTGTCATTGGAGCTGCGACCATGGCAGTAGGTACATATTTGGGGGCCAGTTTGAAGCTAGTCGGGCAGCAACGAGGAGCTTCTTTTGACGCGAAAGGGTAGGCAGCTACCGTCTTGTCAACTCTTGCTTATATTCTAGGTGCTCTTCTACAAACAATGTCGTTTGTATATATAACAACCTTTATGTATTACATTGTAAGGGTAATAGCATATCTTATTATCGGGTCGTTTGGATTCGTTTGGTTTAGGCTGGTTGGGGGCAAAGTTATGGGTGACGCGAGTACATTCGTTTATCATGCGAATTCTCGTTTGTGTATGTATTTACATAGGTATTGCGGTCACTTATAGTTTATATGAAAGAGTAATTTATTAGAATTGTAATGTAACAAGATTGGGTCACCCGCGCTTCGCTGCGGGGTGGTTATTTTTTCATTGAATAACAGGAAACAAATCGAAAAGCACGAACAAAACACCACAAAATAAAAGAATGTAGCTGATGTATTGTTGGCTCAAACAGGTAGAACATACTACAAACATTGCACATCTGCCATGGGTGCAACTTGCGCAAGTTGCCAAGCCAAGATGCAGACAAGCCAAGATACAGACGGGTTCACCTTCGTTCCTTTCTACCTTGAATATCATCATTGTCTTTATCTATTTCTAGCCACATGCACATGTAAGACACATATGAGATTTATGCACATATCTTTTTCCCGTTGAAACCAACATAAACTAATAAAAAAACATTACTAAAGCCTGAAAAACATGTTTCCACATAAACAAAACCCCCGCCATGTATTACACATAAGCCACATAAGGGACACACTTGGGGTTTTTTTTCCTTGCCAAAATCACCAAAAATAATAAAAAGAACCTTTATTGTAGCAACTCTTTCACAAAGGCACTTCCACAGCCAAATTTAAGTTTTACAGGCATATGGTTACTGCGTTGGATTTTCAATTTTTTGATTGGCCCATAATGGTGGACCGTCAGAGAAACATCGCGTCTTTGCCATGGCTGCAACTTTAAGAAGTTGCCACACCAAGATGCAAAGCGCTTCACGTCCGGTAGTTCCTACAAAAAATCTCATCATAGCCTCTAGAGAATCAATTACCACAAACAAAAACCATAAGGGTAGGGAACTGAACAAACAATGTATTTTTGCCATGGCTGCAACTTTACAAAGTTGCCTGGCCAAGATGCAAAACGTTTCACATCCAGTCCGCCCTGCCGGAAAATGGATAATTGCCTATTCACAATGTCAATTCGATCAGGTAACACACATAAGGTCACATGTTTTTTTCTGACCAAACCCACAAAAAAACTAATAAAAAAATGGTTACTGTAGCACTCATATCATAAATCCATCACCATAAACGTATAAAAGTCAGCACACCAAGATGCTAAACGCTTTCCCAACCAACCTCATTATGCCCTCTAAAAAACAGTCGTCATGTGTAGTTTAAGAATGACCTGAAACCATATTACCTTTCTCACAAAGCAATTACCACAAACAACAAACAAACCAATTACCACAAACAGGAACCAAACAAATTACCACAAACAGCAAACAAACCAATTACCACAAACAGGAACCATAAAACAGAATACGCTCTTCATTGGTTTCTTTTTTGTTATCGTCATATTGTAAAAGTGATAAGAGAGCTGCATCAACAAAAGATTGAAATCATCATATAAAAGATCGGGAACAACTATTAACCATAAGCCAATCGTCACCAACTCATCACAGAGTTGGGGAAAAAGAATTAAAAAAGAATTAACCCTAAGGCAATCAAACAACCATATAAAAAGTTGGGACAACGCAAGCAAATTGTCACCAACCCATCTGATCATATAAAACATTGGGGCAACGATTAACCGTAAGCTAATCTTCACCAACCCGTCATAGAGATTGGGGCAACGATAAACCCTAAGCCAATCGTCACCAACCCATCTCATCATATAAAAGATCAGGGGCAACGATTAACCCTAAGGTAATTGTCACCAACCCATCACAAAACCAGAGCAAAACGATTAACCCTACGGCAATCGATTAACCATATAAAATATTAGAGCGACGATTAACCACTAAGCCAATCACCACCAATCCATGAGAAAGAAACACTTTTTGATAGTGGAGATTGAGATCAAATCATAGGTAATGGTGTGTGGGTATTTTTCCCAAATCCATTCGGAGGAAAAATAAACGATAAAATCTATGCTATCCCTTTCTACCCATAGTAGCCACACACACTTAAGACATATAAGGGGCACGTGGCGTTTTTTCCCGCCAAACCCCACTGAAAATAATAAAAAAAGCAACGCGCTTCCTAAAACAGTATATAGTAATAATAATTGCACTATTAATCTAAAGTAATATTTCATTATTTTTTTAATTAAAAAGGAGTACTCGTTCAAAAAGGAGTACGCGACCCAAAACAATATCAGTTCAGTTATCCGAAATTTAGGATAAAAGTTTTATATATACGAACACCCAAAATCTCGTATTTCAGTATAATATTACGTGACACAAAATCTTGTGACTATGTTCGTTAAAAAACAAAAGATAGATTTTTACATAAAAAATTATATTATGCTAGAAACATCCATCGAAATTTTATGAAAGTTAAAAAACCTCATAGGTCCGCCATTGTGTTTATAAATGGTATATATATTTATTTTTTAAACTAAATTTTTTAGAGAAATTATACATGTGAGAAATGTTACATCGATAATCTATCAAAATAGTTAATCAAATTATAACTATTAACTCTTTCAGTAATGCTTATGTTGTATATAGATTAGGCTAACAAGTTCAACAACGGTTACTTTGACAATAAGAAGTATTTTAAGACTAATGTTAATAATAGTTATCAATGATCAAATGTGTCACCAACACATTATACAAATTCGATAATTTAGTAAATGAAAATAAAATATAATATCGGTTTCATATAAAAAGTAAAAAAGTGAATTTTAATTATATAAACAGTTTTTCAACAACTCACTTTTATAGAAAAGCCCCGAATTAAAGCATCGCTTTAGGCCTTAGAGAAGGTTGAGTCGCCCCTGTTGCTTCCTTTGGAATCTAGAAACATCTTCGCAAAACGAAACATAGTCTACTATCTTGGGTTCGTCATTAGAGCGACGACCATGGCAGTGGGTATGTATTTAGGGACCTGGTCGGAGCTAGACGAGCGACAACGAGGAGCTGCTTTGAACGCGAGAGGGTAGGCAGCTACCGTCTTGTCAATTCTTGCTTATATCATAGGTGCTCTTCTCACAACAATTTCGTTTGTATATATAACAGCCTTTAAGTATTATGTTACAAGGGTAATAGGATATCTTATTATCGGGTCGTTGGGGTCGTTTGGTTTATGTTGGTTTTGGGTAAATTTATAGGTGACGCGAGTACATTCGTTTATCATGCGGATTCTTGTTTGTGTATGGATTTGAATAGTTATTACGGTTACTTATAGTTTATATAATAGAGTAATTTATTTGAATTGTAATGTAATATTTGCCTATTAATCTAAAGTAATATTTTTTTAATCTTTTTTTCATTATAAAGGAGTACCCGTTCAAAAGGAGTACATGACACAAAAGAATTTCAATTCAGTTATCCGAAATTTTGGTTAAACATTTTCTATATACGAACATCCAAAACTTCATATTTCAGTAGAATATTATGTGACACAAAATCTTGTGACTAGGTCCGTTAGAAAACAAAAGAGGGGTTTTTACAAAAAAATTACATTACGCCAAAAACATCCATCGGAATTCTGTGAAATTTAAGAAACCTCCTAGGTCCGCCATTGTGTGTGGGTATAAACGCTATAGATTTATTTTTTTTAAAATTTTTTTTGAATAAGTTATATATGTGAGAAATTCTACATCGATCTATTAAAATAGTTAATCGAATTATAACTATTAACTCTTTCCGTAATACCTATGTTGTATATAGAATAGGATAACAAGTTCGACAATGGTTACTTTGACAATAAGAAGCATTTTAAGACCAATGTTAATAATAGTTATCAATGATCAAAAGTGTCACTAACAGATTATACATATCGGCTAATTTAGTAAATGAAAATAAAATATTATATCGATTTCAAACAAAAAGTTGAAAAAGTATATTTTAATTATATAAACGGTTTTTTGACAACTCACTTTTATAGAAAGGCCCCGAATTAAAGCATCGCTTTAGGCCTCCGAGAAGGTTGAGTCGCCCATGGTGCTTCCTTTGGAATATGGAAAATCTTCTCAAAACGAAACATAGTCTACTATCGTGGGTTTGTCATTGGAGCGACGACCATGTTAGTGGGTACATATTTGGGGACCTGGTCGGAGCTAGCCGGGCGGCAACGAGGAGCTGCTTTAGACGCGGGAGGATAAGCAACTACCATCTTGTCAACTCTTTTATATCATAGGTGCTCTTCTCACAACAATGTCATTTGTATATATAACATCCTTTAGATATTACATTGCAAGGGTAATAGGATATCTTATTATCAAGTCGTTGCGGTCGTTTGGTTTAGGCTGGTTTGGGGCAAAGTTATGGGTGACGTGACTTTATGTATAGATTTGCATAGGTATTGGAGTACTCATTCAAAAAGGAGTATGCGACAAAAAAAGAATTTCCATTTTGTTATACGAAATTTCGGATAAAAGTTTTATATATAAGAACACTCAAAATCTCGTATTTCAGTAGAATATTTCGTGACACAAAATCTTGTGACTTGGTTCATTAAAAAACAAAGAGGGAATTTTACAAAAAATATACATTCTACCAGAAACATCCATGGGAATCCCCGTGAAATTCAAGAAACCTCCTACGTCCGCCATTGTGTTCGGATATAAACGGTATAGATTTATTTTTGAAACTAATTTTTTTGGAGAAATTATACATATGAGAAATGCTACATCGATAATCTATTAAAATAGTTAATCGAATTATAACCATTAACTTTTTTCGTACTACTTATGTCGTATTTTTGAAACTAAACTTTTTGGAGAAATTATACATGTGAGAAATGCTACATCGATAATCTATTAAAATAGTTAATCGAATTATAACCATTAACGTTTTTCGTAATACTTATGTCGTATATAGATTAATACTAGCAAGTTCAACAACAGTTACTTTGGCAATAAGAAGAATTTTAAGACTAAAGTTAATAATAGTTTCAGTGATGGAAAGTGTCAACAAACATTATACATATTGGCTAATTACTAATTGAAAATAAAATATTATATCGGTTTCATACAAAAAGTTGAAAAGGTAAATTTAATTTATATAAACGGTTTTTTGACAACTTAATTTTATAGAAAGACCCTGAATTAAAGCATCGCTTTAGGCCTCTGAAGGTTGAGTCGCCTCTGTTTGGGCTTTTACTCGGGAAAAATGGCCTCCTTCTATGATTTTGTAGCCTCGGGGGCATAATCTCAGGTGTTACAAGATCACATCTTACGTGACAGTGGCATATGTGGTACAAATGATGATTACATTTTACTTTAGTGTGTCTTTGTGATATGATTCCATGCTTTGTGTTTAGCGTTTTCGCTAATGAGGATACCGCCCGAGTTAAAGCCCAACAAACATTGACATTCTAGTGAGGTGGTCAAAGATATGGAAGCCCACTTTGACACGACAGTTATACATAAAGCAATTTTCGAGTGTCCACGTGCACCATGTGCTCATAATTTTCTATTAGATATCTCAATAGACGGGCCCAGTCAATGGTGAAATACCGCTCAATTCGTAAGCATGGCCTAATGATTCTCTTATTTTCGGTTGATGCAATATGCCTTTTTTGTCACAAGACATGTTTAGATTCTTTTGAGGAAGATGCGGTTCATTGTAAAGAACTTTCGGGCTTCAAGTACCGACATGAGTTTGTTAGGGGCGTTATTTTTCGGTTTGGTCTTTGTTTTCATCCATAACCCATACGGTAAAATCCGAACTGAACCGAACCATTTATTATATAAGAATATATATTTAATATAAAACAAATAAATAAATAACAAATTTAAATTTAAATTTAATATTCCTTTTGTGAGTGAAAAACAAGTAATAATATCATTTTATTTTAATCTTTATATTCGTGTTTGTTATGTACGTGTGTTTACTTGACACTATATCATTAAATATGTAACAATTCATGTGTATGTTCACTTGCATGTGTAGCTCATTTATGTGTGTGCACTTCTAGAAATTCTAAATAAACATTGTTAGGCTAATAGGCTTAAAATTAACAAAAATAAATAAATAAATATAACCAATTTTTTACGTAAAACAAATTTGATAATCTAAGTTGGCTGTACCTAGTATAAACGGTTTTTGAAACTGAAAAGACCAAAAAATTATACCGAAACCAACTTGAAACCGAACCACCAAAACCGAACGGTTTGGGTTTTTGGTTTTATAAAAGCCGAATATTTTGATTCGGTTTTGGTTTTAGCCAAAAATCAACCTAAATCAAACCGTGCACACTCCTAAAAATTATCTTATGATTCGTGTGCATAGCATGTGATCAAGTGAAAGCATGTCCACTTTGGATGAAAAAGATTATACTCTAAAATATTATTTTGTAAGTAATTTTTAACTACTAATATATACATACATGAAGTTGTGTGGCTAGCTATGTGTTTATCTGGAATATGTGGCTTCTTCTCATCCTTCTCATTTTAGTTAATTTTCTTATCGGATCCCTACTCTGCATGATAAAACAATTAACCACTCTTAAAATATAATCAAGACAAATTTAAATTTAGTCTTTTGTAACTTTTTTTCTGCCAAAATTAAAATGCATATGGCTATAAGACTATGTATATTGGTGATTACCTCCACTCGGTTGGAGCGAGAGGTACAAAGGACACAATGAATCACATATTTTTTTTTGGAACGGCGAATTTTATTAATAGGAACCAACTAGCAAGAAGCTAGAATTACATGGAAATGAGATTAGGATTCTTAAGCCAGTCGATCCAACTGAACGATGCTTTACATCTATACTTACACCACGAAAAAGACCAAGACCTAATATTATCGAAAAGTATTTCTTTAGAAGGGCGAGTCTTGTCGAAAAGCAACTTGTTACGGTATCCCCAAATAGCCCACCAAACAGTATATATTACGCCTTCAAGCAACTCCTTAATTTTGGACGGTAACCTAATAGATTGAAGCCACTGCCACCATTCTTCAAACGTAGATCAGCCCGAAAACGATAGCTCCCACCATCTAGCAATGTTACAATGAATCACATATTATATGCAAAGTCCACAAATTGAAGAGAGAGATGCTCACGATCGGTTTGTCTTCTGATTTTTAAGTGTTGGATCCAACCTTGCGACATGTCACAATAAGCATGGTTGATCAAACTCTTTATCTTACTCATCCGAGTGCCAGGATTTTTAATGCGGTGTTGCACATAAAAAATGTTAGAATAACAGTACTATAAGAAACTAAGATAGTGCATAAATGCTTGGGGTTGCACATACAAAAAAACGAAATTTTTTTTTTTTTTTTGCACTTCGTAACCTCAAAACAGGTGGAACCCGTATCACACCTGATACCTATGTAGGTTTGCCTCAGTCTGATTCAACCCCATATGCATCTTCATGTATTTAATTTCAAAACGCAATAAGCTTCACTTCAATGATGTTGATGAAAGAATATTTACTCGTTTTCCAAAATAATGATGATCACCATTGTTTAAAAGAAAAGAAGAAAAATGAAAAATTACTGTAACTTTGAGTGTAACTTTGAGCAGGCGCGTGATGAAGAAGGAGGCGTAGAAATTAAAGAAGTGAGATATCGAAATTTTAACATAAAGCTAAATGTGTGACCTGAAGCTGGTATGTTAAGTGGCCAAATGGCCCAATTCACTCACAAGTACAATATTAATACACTTAATGTTAGAAATTTGGTGGATCAATAATCTGAGAGTCGTGTCAAACACTTTCAGATCAAAGTATTTCGACGGTTCTATCAAAATCTTCAATCGGATAAAACTCAGATTGAAAACTGTATTTGTGTTTTGTTGTTATGAATCAGAACCAGAATAACAAACGTTATATGAGCAAACCTTTGCTTGTAGTTGTAACTGCCCCAAAACAGTTATTACGACAAAACTGCAACCTTTATTAACGGGCAGAAAATTAGGTCCGAATGCCAGGAATTTTATTTTCATGTCCGTTTTTATCATAGCACGTTATGAATCAGAGCCAGGGGCGCTGCCCCCGGACCCCCATCGGACGAGGGCTTCGCCCCTGTATGATAACCGTAATAATGTCATACAAGTGTGCACTCCGCACAACCCCGACTTGATGAACGTTTATCACGATTACACATTGGTCAACTAAGTCAATCTATTACACTAAATCACATTGGTAATACAAAATCACCAACAATCCTCCCCCATTCAAGTGTAATCTTGATTAACTTAAAGATTATCATAACACAAATAAACCGATGCATAAATGAAATGTCGACATGATTGAGTTTCACATTAGTATATCAGCATTCCAAATATTTGAATATTAGAGTGTCACTACGGATTGAACTGTTCTATTCATAGTGAATACCTGAAGACAATATACACAACTGTTTACACATTTACTTGACACTATTTTTTACTAGCTTGTGTCCTATCCTTCAATAAGCATATCAAAGCCAAGTCCTAAGCTTCTTGAAGCAGCTAAACTTTATGGTTATATAGGTGATCTTTTCGTCTTGCACCTGCACATGCAATTTGTCAAAAGATCATTATGAAATATAATTTCAACCTCCTTTATCTTGCAGTTCCGAACACATACCGTGGGATGATGTAATTATGCGTTCCAAATCAAAATATCAAGCTTTCCACATTGAATTCAGCACCTAACATTGCGTTAGATGGGAATTGGGTATCTTGATTCAGATTATATTAGGTGGACTTTAAACCCATCCCAATAGCCGCCTTGCGTACGAGATCTTTAACTAACCCTTTAGTTAAATGGTTGGCTAAATTCAACTGAGTTTTTACCAACTCCACAGATATCACACCATTCATGATAAGCTCACGAATCATACTATGTCTAACACCTAAGTTTCTAGACTTGCCATTGTACACTTGACTATAAGCCCTAGCCAAGGTAGCAGCACTATCACATCTGATAGAAATGGTTACCGGTTTAGGCCACAAAGAAAATTCATAAACAAAATTCCTTAGCCACTCAGCTTCATTACCAGCTGCAGCTAAAGCCACAAACTCAGTCTCCTTAGTTGAGCTTGTAACACAAGTCTGTTTCTTAGAAGCCCAAAAATAGCACCTCCTCCAAGTAGGAATACCCAGTCACTCGTAGACGAGTGATCCTCCATGTTATTAATCCAACTGTCATCTGAGTAACCCTCTATCACAGAAGGGTAACCACTATAAGTCAAACCAAAATTCATGGTTCCTTTCAAATACTAAAACACTCTAGATAGAGCTTGCCAATGTAGAGCACTAGGATTGCTAGTATACTTACTAAGTTGTCCTACAACAAAATCTATATCAGGCCTAGTGCTAATCATGTCATACATAAGACATCCAACATCACTAGAGTATTCTAGCTGAGACACTGCAATTCCCTTATTAGGAATCAACTTTACAGTAGAATCGAATGGAGTATGAGCAGGAATACAATCAGCAAAGTTAAACTTTGCTAGGATTTTCTTAATATAATGAGATTGAGAAATCGAGATACCATTGTTTCCTCGTTTTATTCTAATACCAAGAATCACCTCTGCCTCCCCCAGATATTTCATATCAAACTTAGATGACAAAAATTCTTTGTCTTATCAACTTGATCTTGGTCAGTGCCAAAGATCAACATGTCATATACATATAAGCAAATTATTACTCTATGACAATCCGTCAATTTATGGTTGATATTTTATTCTCAAATATTATTTAAAAACATTATTTTAATGTTATATTATGAACTCACTCATTTATGGGAAGAAATTTGGATTTACGTCTTGAAGTAGCATCGACTACGTCTAAACCGGAGGATTCTACGTTACGTGCTTACGTTTACATACACCGTTTTGGTGACAGTCCGACATTTCAGGAAATAAATTTATCCGTGAAATATTATTTTGGGATTTTAATTTTGAGTTGGTTCATAAACTCACAAATTTACGAGAAGAGATTAGGACTTACGATTATAATTTAACGTCCTTTACGACTAAACCAGAAACCATAGGATTACGTATTTACGTTTTTGAACTCCGTTTTCGATGAGACAATTTTTATTAGATTCGTTTTGTGCCGTTGATTCATAATTTATAAAAACGTTTTTCGTAAAACGACCCGAGGGCACGCAAATCAAGGAAACTAGAATCGAGGAGTACCCATAATTAAATGGGGATGAGACAAGATAAACTTGCCCCACCCCCACACATGGGATGGCCACAAGTGTACAACACACCCTTGTGAGGTGTTAAGCTTGTAAACAAAGCTAAGACACTTGTGTTAGCTTTGCCATCACACCACTTGCACACAAAACTTGCCAAAACCACTCACACAAACCATTTAACACTTTCATACATGCAAACCGCCAATTTTCTCTCCTCTGTCTCTATATTTCGTCCAAAAACCACCATTAAACACCCCTCATTTGATCAATTTAACCACAATATCATGTGTTATTCACACATATGTTGAAGAACCTTTGAAGATATGAAGATTGGAGGTGATCTTAACCTATGAAAAGGAGTTTTCATGAGGTTAAAGGGCTGAATTCATGGAGGTGTTCATCTATCCAAAGGACCCAAGAAGTTTCCTTGCTAAAGTCGAAGATTTGATAACAAGAACCAAGTCTTGTTCATCAAAAACCTCATCTTTTCATCACTAATGGTGGTATAAAGATTGTTCTTCCTATTCTCTTGTTATTTTGATTATGTAATCTTGTATTTTCTTTATTTATGTATATATATATGATGATGAATGATGATTAAAAATATTATGTGGGGATTTGATGTTGATAGATTTGATAAACATGGTTAAAAAGATGGAAAACCATAGGTAACAAGGTTAAAATCTCTCTAAATATGATGGCTGTATAAAAACAGTAAGTAACCAAAGGTTAAACTGATAAAATGATAAAGTGGAATCCATTTACAGTAAGTGTTAGATGTCATACACATGTGAGAGTTGGCCATGCAATAGAATCATCAAAATGAGTGAGATATGATCAAAACAAAATGAGTGTACCAATCTGAATAGTCTGTTTTGTAGGGACTGTTAAGGATAGTTAAACGTAGAATGAGCAGTAGCTATAACTAACTTATTTGTAGCAAATAATATGAAGTTTATGCCATCCAAAAATGAGCTTCTATCTCCTTATAGAACTCAAGATATGATAAAAATGGTGAAGATGAAACTAAAAATCAGATTTTGAAGAATTAATGTTTAATAGTATTATATAAGCACTCAAACTAATATAATATAAAATGTGAATTAAAACCCACTAACTTATAAATTTCATTTATATAAATATGTATAAGGTTAAATAAATGGACACTTTATAAAAATGGTGGTTGAATAAGATTTATAAGTTATAAAAACTATAAACATGATTTTTACGACTTTTTCGGCTATTACCGTAAAATTAACGTTTTTCGCCAATTAAAACTTAGACGATCAAACCCGTCTAATGTAAAGTTTTTAAAAGTCATATACTGATGTATGAGTACCTAATACAAGTAAAAACCGATAAAATCCGTACTATATGACATACGGACATTAACGAGCTAAGTTAGCATAATTGGACTAATAATTTAACTAAATAAGTTAAACACTTATAAAAATTACTTATTGGGCTTAACCCATTTAGGCTCAACATGTAAAGTATAAATACTGATAATACAAGTATAAAATGTATTAATACAAGTTAATGAACTTATAATAGGCTTATTGGACCTAAACACGTAAATAGGTAAAACTAGTAAACTAGTAAAAAGTTACCAATACATAAACACTAAAATGAGTAAATAAGAATATATAAATCCACTTGATCATCATCATATGTACAAAATCATCATATGTATACATAATTGTTATTTTTATAAAGTCATTGGACAAGAGTCTAAGACGAGTATTATTTTTCTAGGTTTCCGTGATTGAAGCACGTACCGTACATCCAAATCGCCGATAACCGCCTTCCCACGTCAACGTGAGTTTATAGCCTCGCACTGTTTTAAATGTTTTTATGAAATGTTTTATAAACCCGCGAGGGAGATAACATGTTAGTTTTTATGAAATAGGACACTAGTTGTCCCGATTGTTTGTTTATTGATTTAGACCCGAATGATTGTATGACCTGATGAATGATTAAATGACCCGATAGATAAAATGAAATGGATTATTAAAGTTAGGTTATGTCACTAAAAGTCCCATTAGCATGAATTGTGAACTACCGGGATTTGGTAGACGCTTATGCATATAATATTACTATTTGGGGACGATCACCCCAGTTCGCGCCTTGACGGTTGATCCCCGTCGTGCCACATTGATTGGTAAGCGAATTTATGTATGAGAAGATTTCCATAGCTTGACCTTTGTGCAACACGCTAATTTAGATGGGCAAATTGAGTTTCGGGCTAGCTACCCGTTGTTTGTTTTAGTAAGGTAACAATGTCATGCGGCTTATAATAATACAATTAACGAAATACTGCTTTAAGCATTAAATTACGATATATTGCCTGACTAGCAATACGGGGTATTACTATTGATATTATGTTCGTGTTTTGGTTTTCATAACCATAATCATATAACGGTTTTTATTTAACTCCATACAACGTTATAAAACGTATTGTATGATATTTTTACGACATTGGTTCGTATAATGATTTTGAAGGCGAAAGCCTATATTATGATTTTGATAAGGATTTGTATAAAATGATTTTGGCTATTTTATGGCCTACTACATGGATTTGTACAAAATGATTTTTGGTAATAATTTTATACCGATGTTATATTGATGAATTTTATTAAACTCTATGAATTCACTCGGCGTTATCGCTGACCTTTTCTTTTAACATGTTTTATCTCATGTACTTGAAGGTAATTCTTGGGAAGACAACAAGAATTCATGGCCCGCACTTAAACAATAATTTTCCATTCAAATTCTTTGTAAAACTTGTATGAAATACAATGACTTGGGACCTATGTAAATTTGATATTTATGAATGGAAATGCTTTATTCATAAACGACGCGATTTTTAAGCGTTGTCTATGATGTGAGTAATGTGCTATCCCGTAACACCAACTAGTCTTCCGCTGTATTGAGTTGTATAAATTTGGGGGTGTAACAGTTTGGTACCAGAGCTCTCGTTATAGAGAACGAAAGATTTTTAAAACCAAGGTTTTGAATAAAACATTTCAAAATCTTTTAACTATAAACATTTCTCTAAAAATGTCTAAAAATCTTTTGACTATAACGGTGCCGAAGAATTCCCGAGTTACCGACAAGGCCAGACAGAGAAGTGTTATTTTAATATATATATATATAACTTGGATTATAATATATATGATGTAATTTTATTACATGATTGTTTGATGATTATTTTGGTATTTATACGAGGTATTTATACGACGTAGATTGTCACAAGAAACCCTAACTCTCCTAGTAAATTAATCGAAGCTATTCTCGTAGGAATTCTAGCTATCCTAGATCTAAACCAAGTTGTGGATATTTATGATCCCAACAAAATGGTTGATATTCGTAGAAATATAGATATTAGTTAATTGTGATATTAAAGAAGAATTGGCGAGATTAAAACTGATATCGATGTCATGACGATCTTTTCTTATAGAGTGAAGTTTGACAAAACGTTACCGCCTAGAAAGATGTCATCTGATTCGTTGTCACCCAATTCTTAAATTTGAAATCGAAAGGGTGAATGTTGCACTTGAGGCTGTCATTGGAACCATTACCCAAAAGCCTCATGCCACTAGTACCTTCCGAGAAGTCTAACTGAATGTGTGAGTCATTTAATACTAGTGACTCATTTGATAATTATTTCTGTAAGAGCTATAGGATTGGAAATTAAGTGTTGTTCATATTGAGATTTTATTGCCTTTACAAGGCCGAAGAATAAGGTTGTAAGTATTGGAGAATGAGGTAGAATATCACATTGGGTATAATTTGGTTGAAACTTGAATAAAGTAAAATTTAACCCGTATGGAATATGAGATTGTTAATAGAAGTCGTTAAGTTTTGTGATTGAATTATAAGGTTTTAAATGATTGTTAGTTTGTGTTAAGGGTTGTTCCTAGGCCATTGTCCACTAACGAGGATCCCAGTGTCCAAGAAATAATTTGAAGAAATCTTCTTCTGAATTGAGACCGATGGATCTTCTGGGACAGGTGGAACACCTAATGACTCGTGTAGATTAGTATTCATTGTGGTATCTTTTAAAAATCCCTAACATAACTGAGACATCAGTTGGTAGGATGAGTTCTTGGAATTGTATGACATAGTGACACGTAATGTGTTACGGTACAATTTTGACTTGTTTGTGATTAATAAAAAGACTACCTTTGATTGCTAAATTCTACATGTATCGATGTTATCTATCTTTTCTTGCTTGTTCCTAATGTTCGCATTAGTGATGCAACCATTGAACAAGTACTCATCTCGATTTGAGTTACGTTGTGCATTATTCTATTTGAGTGCCATCGAGGTCATGAACCTCATGATTATTTGTCTAAAGCTCATTTCCTATCATATTGTAGTTTGTTCTTGGTGAACAAGTTTTCATCACTCTTTTGCAGATCACTCATTGTTTTTATAAGATAAAACAGTATCCTTTGAGAAAATTGAATTTTCATCACGATATGGATTATTTAAAGTGAGACTTATAAATAATCATTATTGAAATAAAGTTGATTATGAAACACCTTGGAAAACTTAATAGTTTTCATAACAAAGAAAATCTTTGTAAATTTATTTTGACGAACTGAGTGTTGCATCGTTAATCTTGAAATTGTATATAGTTGCGCGCCTACATACAATTTGGAATCGACCATGCAAGGCTGATTAGTAGTCACCATAAAACTAATGAATAAACACTACATTTTCTTTGAAGATTGTGAAAGATTAAATTTTATGAGATCTGCAAGAAGTGAAAAATAGGGACATAGTGTTAGGGACACCTACATATGTTCCTGTAGCATCTATTCTTCTGAGTCGAATTTACTCATCTGTGGATATTGTCTTAATTGACAATTGATATTCTCTTTCTTGTCTAATTCTCTCGTCGTGAGATTCTTAGGAAAAGTATTTGATTACCGAGTGTTGATACCCGACTGGATGTATCGACGTTCCTATCATTTCTTTTGATTTGACTTCAATTGAATGACCTGGGTAACGATCTGAGGAGCTTTCGAATGCGTACCCAAATTATGAAAACATGGGATATATTCATATTCATTAAATGTTTTCGTCTGTATCTAATTTGAAATCCTCTCGCGTAGATTATGCGTTGACCTTACTCTTTTAATGATAGTTATGTCTCCTGATATCCTTGAATTTGTGAAGGATTGTGAATTATTATTAGTCTTTTGAAAAGTTCACATCTTATCAACGGTGATGAAACCGGAAAGTTGATAGCGCCAGTAAAATGGATTGATTGATTATGACATGACGACATTGTCTTAATTGATGGGAACTCGAGTAGAATTCCCCTAAAAGATAAGATGTTGATCATCAAAAGTGATCTAAATAATTCTTGATGGACGACCATATCCTGCATTAGACTTGAAATTATACCGTGAATGGTTGTGAATTAGTCGTAGATATTATAATCTAGAAAGAACCTAATATGAATGTATTAAAAGATGTTCCTGCTATTTGAAACTTTAGGAGGTAATTGTTGGTAAATTACCTAGACTTTCGCCATTAAGGCAAGTTGAATTTGGTATTGATTATATTCTCGGTGCTGCACCTGTGGCATGTGAACTTTATGCCAGCACCATCTGAATTAAAGGAATTACCGTACAACTGAGAGAGTTGTCGGAGAAAGATTTTATTCTACCAAGCTCGTCATCATGAAGAGCTATGGTATTATTATTTCTTATATTTATAGATTACTGTGAACTGAGTAAATTGACAATCGAAAACGATATCCATGACTCGAAATGGAAGATTTGTTCGATCATTTACAAGGTTCTAGCGTATATTCGAAAATTTGATTCACGGCGTGGTTATCATCAACTTCGCGTCCGCGAAGAAGATTATCTATTCCAATCACTTCATCCAGAACTTGTAATGAACATTATGAGTTTCATGTTATGTCGTTTGGATTGACTAATACACACTTAGCATTCATAAATTTGATGAATCACGTGTGTAGGCTGTAATTTGATAAATTCATGCTTGTGATCATTAAGGACCATCTGTTTGTTTATAAGAATAAGAATGAGTTAATAATTATTTATAAACTGCCCTGAATTGGCCGAACAATGAAAACCTGTACCTTGAATATTTAACATGTGAAATTAAAGACTTAATCCTTTACATTATTTAACCGTGTGATTAGTAAGATAATGGAATCTATATTGATTCTTCAAAAATTTAGAGCCCTTTTAAGACTTTGGGTTTTACCAAAAAGAAAGTGTAAATATGTTTTGACAAATGTTTTAACGAAGGATTTTTAAGGGATTATTCCCTTATACACAAATCATTTAACTAAACTCCTGTTTAGGGGTAAATGTTTGTGTATACCTCAAGACAACCTAAGAGGGATTGAGGAAACCGTTAAACCATGACTTAAAAATTTGAAACGATAATTTTTGCTTTTCGATTAAGAAAATTTTGACCAAAGTATAACCAAAGATTTTTCAAACATTTACGAATCTTATTAATTATTTTCGATAAATCAACAAAAATCTTGATAATTAAATTCATATTTATTTTTAACATTTTATATAATTGGTCGAACTAAGAAATTTAAAATTTTCACGTTTACGTTTCATAAAAATTTAATAATTATTATTTAATTAATTGTAATAATTATCGACGCTTTAGACGCCGGATTGAGTGAGACAGATAAAAATAATAGTTGAGGCGAAACTAAAACATAGAAGATATGAAGAAAGAAATTTTGAATTAATACGGTCATGTTATATATATTTCATCAGGAGAAAGGTGAACGTAATTACTGACACACTATGTAGAAAATATAAAGAACCAATTAGGATGTATTTCTTAATAATGACTGTGCAAAATAAATTGCCGAGCAATTTAAAATAAACGATGATTGTAAAAAGGATAATATAGATAATAAAAAGGGGTTCGCGGCTAATGTGAACCATTAGAATTGAGAAGCCGATGGTGTTAAATGTATAAAAGACCACTTGTGGTTGCCTGAATATAGAGGATTTTGAGATTTAGTCATATTGAAATCTCGTAAGTATAAGTATTCTATTCATGTCATTTCTGATTAAGTGTATCTCATCTGAAGAAGTTGTACTGATGGCAAATTATGAAGGCAGACATCGCCTCATGCATTAGTAAACGTCTAACTATTGCAAAGGTCATCATCTGAATTTGATTCGATTTGGGTCATCGTCGGCAGACTGACCAAATCTACTAATATCATTCCAGTTAATGATAAATTCTCGATGAAGAAATTGACTCTTTGTATTTAAAGGAGTTGTGTAAACATGGTGTGCCTGTATCGATCATCTCTATCAAGATCCTCGCTTCGCATCGAATTTCTAGAGATTTGCTCAGAAGTCAATGAGAACGAATCTTGATGAGAGTACTGTGTACCACCCCAATCGAAGGGACGAGGTAAAGTAACGATACAAAATACTATAAGTGTTGTTCTATGTTTGAATGATTGACCTTTGGTAATAAACTATAAAATCATTTTCCTTGGAGAGATTATCATTGATAATTATCGTGTTAGGATCGAGATGGAATCTTGTTAAAATTCAAATATTAGAGCATCTATAAGCAGGAGTTGGGATGAAGACACCCGACATACACCCATTGTGAGTTGGACATGTCTTTTAGGTTTAAGGTTTCCTATGATGGCGAACCTAACCTTACAAAATATTCGACCCACGAGACCTGAAATGATTGTTGAAATTAGGATCTGATTATTGACTGCCGGTAGGGGGCAAGAGGTTATGTGAATATGAAATGTAGATCTTGAAGTGCCAGATGGGTAGCGAAGTTATGCCAAAAATTTTAACCATGGAAAAATGAATTGATGATCTGAAAGATCATGGGATATAAGTCCCCGTTGTATGGGACCATTGAGATGATGTAAAAGATTGGTTTGAAAGGCATATAAGCTGGATCTACCCTAGGACTTCAAGAGCTGCGTGAATTATGTTTCGTATATCGAACTTGATGAAATGTCTATCAAGTGAGAATCTGATTGTTTCTTAGTAATGTTTAGATCGGCGAAAAGTTGCATTCATCAAAAACCCGTGAACATCATGGATAGAGAAAGTAAGTCAACATTAAGCCTGATCTTATTCCCGTAGTTATGTTTGATGAAACTCGCGTATTGTAATGAATTACACTTGTGAGAAAAGACCGAATGTGGAGGAAATACCCACATGGCTTTCACTCTATAAGAAGCGAGTAGTAAGGTAAGATGATCTTTGAGGACAAAGATCCCGTTTAGGGTAAATGCTGTGACAATCCGTCAATTTATGGTTGATATTTTATTCTCAAATATTATTTAAAAACATTATTTTAATGTTATATTATGAACTCACTCATTTATGGGAAGAAATTTGGATTAACGTCTTGAAGTAGCATCGACTACGTCTAAACCGGAGGATTCTACGTTACGTGCTTACGTTTACATACACCGTTTTGGTGACAGTCCGACATTTCAGGAAATAAATTTATCTGTGAAATATTATTTTGGGATTTTAATTTTGAGTTGGTTCATAAACTCACAAATTTACGAGAAGAGATTAGGCCTTACGATTATAATTTAACGTCCTTTACGACTAAACCGGAAACCTTAGGATTACGTATTTACGTTTTTGAACTCCGTTTTTTATGAGACAATTTTTATTAGATTCGTTTTGTGCCGTTGATTCATAATTTATAAAAACGTTTTTCGTAAAATGACCCGAGGGCAAGCAAATCGAGGAAACTAGAATCGAGGAGTACCCGTAATTAAATGGGGATGAGAAAAGATAAACTTGCCCCACCCCCACACATGGGATGGCCACAAGTGTACAACACACCCTTGTGAGGTGTTAAGCTTGTAATCAAAGCTAAGACACTTGTCTTAGCTTTGCCATCACACCACTTGCACACAAAACTTGCCAAAACCACTCACACAAACCATTTAACACTTTCATACATGCAAACCACCAATTTTCTCTCCTCTCTCTCTATATTTCGTCCAAAAACCACCATTAAACACCCCTCATTTGATCAATTTAACCACAATATCATGTGTTATTCACACATATGTTGAAGAACCTTTAAAGATATGAAGATTGGAGGTGATCTTAACCTATGAAAAGGAGTTTTCATGAGGTTAAAGGGCTGAATTCATGGAGGTGTTCATCTATCCAAAGGACCCAAGAAGTTTCCTTGCTAAAGTCGAAGATTTGATAACAAGAACCAAGTCTTGTTCATCAAAAACCTCATCTTTTCATCACTAATGGTGGTATAAAGATTGTTCTTCCTATCCTCTTATTATTTTGATTATGTAATCTTGTATTTTCTTTATTTATGTATATGTATATGATGATGAATGATGATTAAAAATATAATGTGGAGATTTGGTGTTGATAGATTTGATAAACATGGTTAAAAAGATGGAAAACCATAGGTAACAAGGTTAAAATCTTGCTAAATATGATGGCTGTATAAAAACAGTAAGTAACCAAAGGTTAAACTGATAAAATGATAAAGTGGAATCCATTTACAGTAAGTGTTAGATGTCATACACATGTGCGAGTTGGCCATGCAATGGAATCATCAAAATGAGTGAGATATGATCAAAAAAAAATGAGTGTACCAATCTGAATGTTTTGTAGGGACTGTTAAGGATAGTTAACCATAGAATGAGAAGTAGCTATATCTAACTTATTTGTAGCACATAATATGAAGTTTATGCCATCCAAAAATGAGCTTCTATCTCCTTATAGAACTCAAGATATGATAAAAATGGTGAAGATGAAACTAAAAAACTGATTTTGAAGAATTAATGTTTAATAGTATTATATAAGCACTCAAACTAATATAGTATAAAATGTGAATTAAAACCCACTAACTTATAAATTTCATTTATATAAATATGTATAAGGTTAAATAAATGGACACTTTATAAAAATGGTAGTTGAATAATATTTATAAGTTATAAAAACTATAAACATGATTTTTACGACTTTTTCGGCTATTACCGTAAAGTTAACGTTTTTCGCCAATTAAAACTTAGACGATCAAACCCGTCTAATGTTAAGTTTTTAAAAGTCATATACTGATGTATAAGTACCTAATACAAGTAAAAACCGATAAAACCCGAACTATATGACATACGGACATTAACGAGCTAAGTTAGCATAATTGGACTAATAATTTAACTAAATAAGTTAAACACTTATAAAAATTACTTATTGGGCTTAACCCATTTGGGCTCAACATGTAAAGTATAAATACTGATAATACAAGTATAAAATGTATTAATACAAGTTAATGAACTTATAATAGGCTTATTGGACCTAAAACACGTAAATAGGTAAAACTAGTAAACTAGTAAAAAGTTACCAATACATAAACACTAAAATGAGTAAATAAGAATATATAAACTCGCTTGATCATCATCATATGTACAAAATCATCATATGTATACATAATTGTTATTTTTATAAAGTCATTGGACAAGAGTCTAAGACGAGTATTATTTTTCTAGGTTTCCGTGATTGAAGCACGTACCGTACATCCAAATCGCCGATAACCGCCTTCCCACATCAACGTGAGTTCATAGCCTCGCACTCTTTTAAATGTTTTTATGAAATGTTTTATAAACCCGCGAGGGAGATAACATGTTAGTTTTTATGAAATAGGACACTAGTTGTCCCGATTGTTTGTTTATTGATTTGGACCTGAATGATTGTATGACCCGATGAATGATTAAATGACCCGATAGATAAAATGAAATGGATTATTAAAGTTAGGTTATGTCAATAAAAGTCCCATTAGCATGAATTGTGAACTACCGGGATTTTGGTAGACGCTTATACATATAATAGTACTATTTGGGGACGATCACCCCAGTTCGCGCCTTGACGGTTGATCCCCGTCGTGCCACATTGATTGGTAAGCGAATTTATGTATGAGAAGATTTCCATAGCGTGACCTTTGTGACGACACGCTAATTTAGATGGGCAAATTGAGTTTCGGGCTAGCTACCCGTTGTTTGTTGTAGTAAGGTAACAATGTCATGCGGCTTATAATAATCCAATTAACGAAATACTGCTTTAAGCATTAAATTACGATATATTGCCTGACTAGCAATACGGGGTCTTACTATTGATATTATGTTCGTGTTTTGGTTTTCATAACCATAATCATATAACGGTTTTTATTTAACTCCATACAACGTTATAAAACGTATTGTATGATATTTTTACGACATTGGTTCGTATAATGATTTTGAAGGCGAAAGCCTATATTATGATTTTGACAAGGATTTGTATAAAATGATTTTGGCTATTTTATGGCCTACTACATAGATTTGTACAAAATGATTTTTGGTAATAATTTTATACCGATGTTATATTGATGAATTTTATTAAACTCTATGAATTCACTCGGCGTTATCGCTGACCTTTTCTTTTAACATGTTTTATCTCAGGTACTTGAAGGTAATTCTCGGGAAGACAACAAGAATTCATGGCCCGCACTTAAACAATAATTTTCCATTCAAATTCTTTGTAAAACTTGTATGAAATACAATGACTTGGGACCTATGTAAATTTGATATTTATGAATGGAAATGCTTTATTAATAAACGACGCGATTTTTAAGCGTTGTCTATGATGTGAGTAATGTGCTATCCCGTAACACCAACTAGTCTTCCGCTGTATTGAGTGGTATAAATTTGGGGGTGTTACATACTCCCTTACCAGAAGCATCAAATCTGCTATACACAAACTTGTCAGATTAGTTTAAAGAAAAACCATTAGAGAACACCGCATCATCAAACTTTTGATGCCATTGTTTTGGTGCTTGTTTTAGACCATACAATGATATCTTCAATTTACATACCTTGTTTTCATGTCCAGCCATCACAAACCCTTCAGGTTGTTTCATGTAAATTTCCTCATCCAAATCACCATTCAAGAATGCAGTTTTCACATTCATTTGGTGAATAACAAGATCATTAATAGTTGTAATAGCTAATAACAATCTAATAGTAGATATCCTGGCAACAGGAGCATAAGTATCAAAGAAGTCAATTCCCTCCTTTTGTCTAAAGCCTTAGATCACCAATCTGGCTTTAAATTTATCTATGCTTCCATCCACTTTCATTTTCCGTTTTAGGATCTATTTACATCCTAATGCCTTGCATCCAGGAGGTAAATCAGCTAATTCCCATGTATCATTTTGCATGATGGAATCAGTCTCACTTTAAATTGCTTCTTTCCAGAAGGCAATATCCCTAGATGTCACTGCCTCACTCAAGGTCTTTGGATCCTCCTCAATAGTGAAACAATATTCACGTAGAGATACAGTCTTATCTCTCGTTCCTTCAACCAAATAAAGTTGAAAATCATAACCAAAAGACTTAGCTTTTCTTGTTCTGGTGCTTTTCCTATGAACCGATGGACCAGGTACATCATCTGCACCTTCAATCTCATCTTCAGCTATCTCACTTGAAGATGGTTGTATCATACCTCTTGGTCTAGGTATAGATGAAAAACGTTCTTCGTCAAATATTGCATCTCTTGACTCTATTATAGAGTTCACCGACACATAATCATTAGGTTCTATAACATAAAACCCGTAACACTTGGAATGCTCAACATACCCAATGAAGATACAATCTATACCTTTCTCACCCAGATTTTTCATTTTGGGTTGAGTCAACCTTACGACTGCTCTACAGCCCCAAACCCTTAAATAAGCCAAATTCAGTACCTTCTTGGTCCAAATTTCATAAGGAGTTTGTTTACTATGTTTGTTTGGAGTTCTATTCAGAATATAATATGTTGTCAACATTGCCTCACCCCAAAACCGTTCACTTAGACCAGAATAGGATAATATAGAATTCACCATTACCTTTAAAGTCCTATTCTTCCTTCAGCCACCCATTCTGTTGTGGTGTGTAAGGAGCCATGGTTTGATGTATTATTCCAGTAGATTGGAAATAAACTGGATCATAATACTCACGACCACGATCAGTACGAAATACTTTTATTGAATCTTGTCTTTGAAGTTCTACTTCTTGTTTATAAATTTTAAATTTATCAAGAGCTTCATTTTTAGCATGCAATAGATATACATAACAATATCTAGAAGCATCATCAATAAAAGTTATAACATACTTATTTTGTCTTAGTGAAGGATTAGCATGAAAATCACACAGATCGCTATGTATGAGATCTAATACTTTGCTTTCTCGATTAACACCCTTAAAAGGTTGTCTAGTAATCTTTGTTAACATACAAGTCTTACAACTTTTATTTGTCATGTCAAAAGCAGGTATTTGACTCATTTTAGCCATATCTATCATTCTCCTATAATGAACATGTCCTAGTCTAGCGTGCCACAATTCTGAATTACTTACATCATTACTATGACTAGAAGTAATCATGCAAGCAAAAGCATTAAACAAAGGATAATTCAGATTTAATATGATCATTCCATTCCATACATAACCAAATCCAACAGAAGTACCATGTCTTGACAATATATACTTGTCACTTTCCAACACCTGTTTGTAGCCACACTTATTCAACACAATTTCAGAAACGAGATTCTTTCAAATCCCGAGTACATACAACACATTATCTAAACATAAAGTTTTTCCAGAAGTGAAAGTTAATAAAACACGCCCTATTCCTTTGATTGGTTCAGTAGCAACGTTTCCCATCTTTACAAATGATCCATCATCAATTGATTTACAGGCTTGAAACCAACGAAGATCCTTGCAAACATGACTTGTTGCACCCGAATCAACCCACCAAGCAACATCATCATCCTGAACATAAAATGCATCAGAAATAACAGAAACATAATGTAAACATTATCACTATTCTGAATAAGATCAGAATTATAACCTTGTTGCTTTTCAGAATCCTTAGACCCATTTGAACCAGCGCCATTTTTGCCCTTAGAGCAACAATCCTTCTTCATGTGACCAGGATTGCCACATTTCCAACAAGCCCCCACTGCTTTCTTGTTGGCAGATTTATTATCACCACTGTTGTTGTACTTACGTTTGTTCTTATTGTTGTTTAAATTATTGGCTCCATCTCCATCAACCATGTTGACAGAAGATGACCCAATTTGGTTCTTTCCTTTAGGGTTATTTTCAAGTTCGTGAGTTCTTAACCCTTCCTTAATTCGGAGAGCACTACTGAGTTGAACCAAATTTAATTCTTCCTTCTTATGTTTCAAACCATGTTTGAATTCTTTCCAAGAAGGGACAGTTTATCAATGATAACTACAACTGAGATGGCCTCATCCATCAACAATTTGTGTTGGGTAATATGTCCCAGAATCCTTAACATCTCATGATATTCGTCCATTACAGATCTGGAATCAACCATCCTGTAATTCATGAAATTGCTTACTAGAAAATTCTTTGAAGAAGCATCTTCAGCCATGTATTTGGATTCTAGGGACTCCCACAACGCCTTTGCAGATTCAGTATTTTGATAGATATCAAAGAGTGAGTCAGACATACCATTCAGAATATGACCACGGCATATGTAGTCGTCGTTTTCCCACTTCATCCGCTGCCTAGTGGTTTCCAGCGTTTCATCCTCCGACCATTCGGGACTTGGTGTATTCGGAACATACCCAACCTTCAAAGTGGTAAAAAGAAAGTGCATCTTCTTTTTCTAACGACGAAAATCCTGCCCTTCAAACTTAGCCAACTTATCGAACTTACTCGTCATGTCCTTCACAGATTCTCCGTTCGCCATGATCACAGAATACTTTGATCTTTGTTAGAAATTTGATGGATCAATAATCAGAGAGTCGTGTCAAACACTTTCAGATCAAAGTATTTTGATGGTTCTACCGAAATCTTCAATCGGATAAAACTCAGATTGCAAACTGTATTTGTGATTTGTTGTTATGAATAAGAACCAGAATAACAAACGTTATATGACCAAACCTTTGCTTGCAGTTGTAACTGCCCAAAAACAGTTATTACAACAAAACCGCAACCTTTATTAACGGGCAGAAAATTAGGTCCGAATGCCGGGAATTTTATTTTCATGTGCGTTTTTAACATAGCACGTTATGAATCAGAGCCAGGGGCGCTGCCCCTTGGATCCTGCCAGGGGTTGCCACCCCTTGGACCCTGCCCAGGGGTGTTGCCCCCGGACCCCCGTCGGACGAGGGCTTCGCCCCCGTATGATAACCGTAATAATGTCATACAAGTGTGCACTCCGCACAACCCCGACTTGATGAACGTTTATCACGATTACACATTGGTCAATTAAGTCAATCCATTACACTTAAATCACGTTGGTAATACAAAGTCACACACTTAATAGTAGTGTTTAAGTATGTTTTGGGTAAATATGATAGATATTATGCAAGCTTTAGTCTGTATACATGAAATTGCATATTTACTTATTAAGTGGATTGTATTTAATGTTTAGTTTTATATAAAAGAAATAATATTATTGCTATGTTAGGTTGAGTAATGTTGGATTGGTTGTATGTATTAGTTAAGAAAATATTTCAATAAAAGATGTTTAGAGATGGATTCTAAATAAACATAGTCTAAACGGTCCATATTTAATCAGAAAAGAATAAAAATATTGTCATAAGCAAATATCCCAAAAGCTTCCATGGCTATGCAAGTACTTGGTAATGTTTACATTCACTAACTGAACACAACTTTATTCGTTGACAACTACCGGTAGGTTTCAGCTCATTTCTTAAACAAACAAAGGAGTATTATCTTCTTTTTTAACCTTCTTGGATGGCTTGTTACCTTCACGAACTTCGCGAAGGAAGACATTTGTCAGCACGGTATTTGATGTCAAAGCGTTCCTTAATAGCTGCACACCCTATACCATCAAAACAGCGTTTCCAATTAAATATGAATCTCTAATTGTATTACATTCTAAAACAAAATTTAGGAAAAAATATGTTGAGCACAAGGAAACATTTTTTTATGGAGTGTTACCATATACATGTAACTCTTATGTACATTACATTTGCTTCTTTTGTAAGTACTTGCAAGATTGGAGATGTTTGAGAAAGAGATAAAAAAACATATATTTTACTTTGCGGCTTTCACCCAAGTACATGATTTGATTTGACCTTCATGAGTAATGCCACAAATTAACAAATTTTTTTGCATATGGTTGGTGCTTGTGCTCCAACTTTTTTAACGAATTTTTGTGCATATGGTTGTCTTCGCTTTTCATTTCCTGTACCATTAACTGTGCGTCTCTTACAATTT
Organism: Glebionis coronaria; assembly: GCA_025667525.1. Classification (NCBI taxonomy): domain Eukaryota; kingdom Viridiplantae; phylum Streptophyta; class Magnoliopsida; order Asterales; family Asteraceae; genus Glebionis; species Glebionis coronaria. The sequence continues at coordinate 517,607,474 of CM046880.1, forward strand.
TCTTTTTCTATCTTGCAGAGTTTATCAGTTTTATCTCATAATCAAATGAAGTCTGCAGTAGAGAAGATAAAAAGAACAATTGCACCCGACCATGTTCTCAAGGCATTAGAGGATTGTTAATTACTTGCATAATCTTTACTTTAGTGTTATAATCATATTAACTTTAGTGTTGTAAGTTAAAAGTTACATGTCATGAGGTACAGTAGTGTATCACATATTTAATGTTAATATTTATAGGGTTAAATGCAAATAAATGTATTATATTTGTCACTTTATTACTATTGTACGTAGACTACAACTCTTTTTGACATTATATGTAATCTACTTTTGAAAACGTGTCATTGCGTGTATTTTGTGAATATTTTGCCTTGAAAATTTACCATTTACCCCTCGAAATTTAAAAATAGTAAGGGTATTATGCTCACAAAATGCACACAGTCATGCATTTTTAGAAGTAGGCTACATACAATGGCAAAAAAAAAGTAATCTACATACAATGATAAAAAAAATGGCAAGCATAGTACATTTATTTGCAATTACTCTTTATTTATTAAACTAATGATCCGTCCTTTCTTAGGGTTATTAATTTTGGGGATTACATAGAAGATATTTATGCTTCTTACGAACAACACAAATCGAAACAATGCTACTTATATTATATACGAGTAAATATTATAGTTTTGAGACCATATTCTGATTTTAACTGAAGAAGAAGCATTAACAGAGCAGCATAGGATGTTTGCGAACGCATGTGCTAGGATGAACGGTGTTGCAGCCGCTCTTAAACCGCCTGAAGCCGGGCCAAGTTTGAACAGCTAACACTTATAGCCCTTTATAAAATTAGGCAAGCTTCCTTACACCCTATTATGTACAAAGTCCCTTTAGGCTTCCTGTTTGAATCTTAGTGTAATTTCTACTCTCAATTTATGTCTCTATATGCTTTGCTGATTAGTAAGGGTTAGTTAAGTCAAAGTCAAAGTTGCTTCTTATTTGTTAGGCATGTTGCAGCTGAAAGATTTATTGACTGGGAAATCAGATAGAAGGTTGCTTACATTATTATGATGATTTCCAGATACCATTGAAATGTTTATTGTTTTTTTTTCTGGATTGTTTTGAGTTTGTTATGGTGTATGGATCACAAGGTCTAGAAAATTTTAGCAGCCGTTCAAAAAAACAACTAATATTCTTGTATTTCTTGAATGGATTGATATTTCGGGCAGGGATGTTCTTGTTCCAAGAACATAAGGGTTACTTACAATTTATTAGGGGATATACAATGAGTGAAAATTTTTCCACTGAGTTATAGCTTTTTGTTAAGAAATGCATGATCTAAATTACCATGAACTTCTCTCAACAGATTCTTTACCTACTTAATTCTTCTACATGTAATCACAACTTTGTATGCAAGTGGTACTGTAGTTTATAGTAGTTAGAGAAACATCACTGCGTAAGATAAATAATACCTAAGAAACCATAACACCAAGAAAGCCTAAAATAGACACTAACACAAACACTACACTCAGAGAACCTAAGTTGAACGGCAAACCCTAAGACAAAACCCTAAGAATCAAACACCTAACACCAAGAAATATAAAGAAGTAGCGTTAAAACCAGCCAAGAAAACATCTAGAAGCCCAAGTACCCAATGGGATGACAAACTAATGAATTAGAATGCCAACTGATGAAGAAATTTGATCCCCTTTGCTGCCCTTACTCTCGGAGAAACCTTTTTCATTTCGGTTAAGTTTATTTTGTCTTGAAAAATTTATAGATCACGAAAAATCCTTCATGAACTGATAGTTATTTGCACATATTAACTGATAGTTATTTGCACATATTAATAAATGGTAGATCAGAATTACCTCATCCTTGCCGACATAAACAACCTTTTCCTCTAATGCACCAACATCCTTGATGTTGTGTTTGTGGAGACAAGCGATGCTAGTAGAGATTGTAGCCATAGGTGAAACAGCAAGATCATCCATCACCATGTATGTTACCATTCCATTTACAAATCCTCCATCAACGAGCGTCATGTCGTAACCACAACTGTAACAAGTACGAGGAACATCAGAACTAGTTTTGTTGGAACAACCAGTCCTCTGACACCTGTAAGTTATGATGGCCTGTGGTTCATTACTGAGGGTCATCATGCAACCACATATCTGACAAGCACGAGGAACAACAGAATTAGTTTTGCTGTTGCAATTAGTCCTCGCACACCTGTAAGTTACTGTGGACTGCTGATCATTGAGCGGCAACAAGACTGGAAGTGAAGATTTAGGTTTTAAGAGATCATCCTTTTCCCGGTAAGGGTTCATGTATTTTTTGTCGAGATCTTTAACGCTTTGGTAGAGGTTAGGCAAGCCACCTTTCAATATGATGTTGCCGTCTAAGACTCCCAAAAGGGAGCCGATTGGCACAGTGAGGAGATTAAACAAGAAATCGATGAAATCCTTACCGGTTTCGGCAAACAACACTTTTTCTTCATTTTTGTCTATGATAAGTTTCAAACTCATCTTTGTTGAAGAAGCCATTATTCTTGCGTATCAAACCCTAGGCGGCGATTAAAAATTAGAGAGAGGTAATCTATACGGTTAAATATAGATATACATACCCACGTATCTTTTTAAATGGTTTCCTGATTTTGATGCCTAATTTATCACATAATACATATCTTTATGATAAATAGAAACTTAAAAATTTAAAATACTTAAAATTTAAATAATGTTGACTAATGATAAGCAAGGGTTATCTTCTTCACCAACCATTTCCCTTTATCCCAAGTAAATAGCTCAAATAAGTTTACACAAATGGCTCTGATGGTTTTATGGATTTATAATCATCTTGCAACTAGCTGTGTACGTGATTTTAGCGCGATATTTTAACAATTTTACTAGGTATTTAAATAAAGATTAAGGCAGCGAACGCTAGCTATATTCATTTGATTAAGTCCCTTACTTTAATAAATCAAGTTTATGCATTAATCTAATATTCTGTCATGATACAACGCAGAGTCGCAGATGAAATCATAAGAGTGGTTATTAGAGTTGTTTCAAAACTAGCTCGATACATTTTACGGAGTTGGATTAAAACAAGCCCCAAACAACTGTCAACAAATTGCATTTGTATAAATCTTGACACAATCAAATTAAGTGCCAAATTGCAGATGAATATGTAAATGCATTGAGAAGTTGAAATCAAAACATCTAAAATAAGTTCGTTGAAATCAAAACATCTTAAATAAGTTCGATTGCCAGAAAAATTAACCCCATTTCACAAGAGTTCCTCAAAATAAAGATAGAAAATAACATCAATTTCATGGGTTGGAAATGAAAACATCAACAAGCAAATAACTTCCATCACGCCACTTGTCGAACATAGTTAAGCTGCTAAAGCGCTAAGCATAGTTCTTGTGCAGAAATAGAGTAGTTAGCACCTTATCTGTCGACAAAGATGCCTTCAACAACTTCAACGCCTATCAAAATCCAAACAACAGATGTTCACATAATCAACAGATATAGAAATACATCAAATTGGTTCACAGAAAAATGACTATGAATACCTCATCTTTCCCAAAAGAAACCACTTTTTCCTCAAGTTGGCTCAGATCTTTCAGACCAAAGCTATTGATGAGAGTGATGCTTGAAATGGTGGACATTGGCTTTACCACTAAATCATCCATCACCATGTAAGTAACCACCTCTTTCACATACCCTCCCCTTGGCTTCTTCTTAATCTCCACTGCTTCAGCTTCTGCTGTGTTGGGCTTAACAAACGTCATTTTTGAATTCATAGAGCTACTACACTCAGGACATTTTGCACCCGCGTGTAGAGTGGCATATTTTTTGCAGGTACTTTCACTATAACCACCATACCCTGAACTATGGTAGCTTACCCTTGAACAAGTGTAAAGTGGGTTCTGCAATGTGACTTGATCGTCAGAAGAAGCATCATTAGCCAACAGAAGTATGTTTCCATTATAAGGTGTTTTTGGATTAAAGATATCGTCTTTATGGATACCAGGTTGAATATAAGTTTCATTTAAGCTTTGGATGCTATCTTTGAGTTTACCTAAACAGCCCACCATTTCTTTTGATCCCAAAAACTCAATCAGAGTTCCGATAGGTAACGAGAATATGTGGAATAAGAAATCCACAAATTCTTTGTTTGCTTCAGCAAACAACACTTTCTGGCCTTTATTGTCAACCAGAAGCTTAAGACTCATATTTTGGGAAGCCATTGATGCTTTGATGTGATATGATGATATGGATTCATGTGATGTTTTATAGGATAATGTGTGCATGCTAGCTGCATTGGAAATCACTTAATCCTTTGGTTTCCTTTTCTTAGGAAATTGTATTTTCATATTTCAAGAATTCAAAATGTTTTAACTTGATTAACTTTAAGAGGGAAAGGTATTCACTGCGCCACATCAGCGCCACGTCATACCAACTAATCTCTCTCCTCTTCTCCAAAAACAACCCCTTTATCACAACTAGTCTCTCTCCTCTTCACTTGGGTCCCACCACTCACCATTTTATTTAATTTTTCAATTTTCACACAAAATAAAAATTCATTTCATAAAATTAAAAATTACAAAATACTAAAAAATAAAATACAAATACGAGAAATAAAATTACGCTACGAATATAAAAATACGGAAAAAAAAGACAATACGAAAAAAAAACAATACAAAAAAAAAAACATCCTAGATTTGATATTTTGCCGCGATTTGTAATTGTTTCCTCATGATAACCGACTTTTGAGGTTCTGGCAAATCGTCGGTCCGAATGGAGAGAAACTACAGCTCTTTAAACTCCATATCGACATCCACTTTAGCCTTCTCGGCATCGGCTTTAGCTTTCCTCGAATCGTACAGCTCTTTACCCGCGTTTAATTTGCGGAGTAAAGCATCGTTTATGTCTTCCTTCGAAGTGGTCGATCCACTACCCGTGCTGCTCTCAGTTGTTTCTGATCGTGTCTTCTTGGCGGGTCTCTGTTTGCCGGGTGGTCGACGCTTAGCATCTGGAGCAAATACGTTGCTATGATCAATTTGGTCAAGACCCTCGGGTGCGTTCCATTTTGAGAAGTTTCTAAGCACCCTCCACATATGTTCAAGCGTAAATTTTCGGCGTTCGTTACAAGCCGCGAATTCACGTCGTGCAGCTTCAAGCACGTCGTCGTCGTTTTCACCGCTAGCCTTTTTAAGGCTTTTGAAGATAGCGTGAAACTTTTGAACATCGGGGTGCGAACGACTCCATTTCCCGGTCAGCATATTCTTCGTACGCTTGATTGAGTTATGTCGGTTGAAATCTTCCAAAATCGTGTTCCAAAAAAACTCTTCAGTTTGATCATTCCCGCGTTCTTTGTCTTCGGAAGCGGCGACCCAAACCTCGGCCAGTATTTTTTCCTCATCAGGTGACCACCGTAGGGGTGCCGAAAATTCAACTTCATCTACATCATCGATGTCGTCCTCGTCTGCGGACAAATCAACCGCAACATTTTTTTTTGCCGGCCGTTTCCCTCTGCCACGACCGGTATTTTTTGGCTTTCGTTGTGGCGGTTGAGATTGTGGTACTTTGAATTGAGTTTCGGGGACATTTTGAGATGGTGGATATTGAGATGGTGGATATGGATATTGAGATGGTGGATATGGATATTGAGGTGGTGAATATTGGTTTTGGTGAAACGCTAGTTGTTGTTGATAAATTTGGTGGGGTGTTAATGGTGGAAAGTATTGTTGCGAATAGTTTTGACCGGAACCTTGGCCGGATCCTTGGCCGGATCCTTGGCCGGATTGCGTCGCGGGAGAAGAAGACGACGATTGATTCGGATCCGTGCCGTGGTTGAGGATGTTAGCGTAGTTGAGGTAATCGTTTGGGAGGTTTGACATTTTTTTTGTGATTTTTGGAGTGTTTTTTTGATTGTAGAATGTATTTTGTGTGTTTAAAAATGTATAAGGTAATGAGTTTATATAGGGTTTAAAAATAATAAATTTTTTTTTTTTTTTTTTTAAATTATAGCCGTTTGTAACGGTTAGAAAACATTGTGGGCCCCACTTACTGCATCCAACGAGCAATGTCACTTTGTGACATTTGACAACCGGCGAGGGGGTGGGTGTAACGGCGAACGGCGGCGAGAGGCGGCGAGCGTGCCACCTAGGCACGGCGAGCCACCCTCGCCACCACACCGTTGCCTCTAATACCGTAATAAATAATGTGGTTTTAAATCCCCTTGGACAGCATATACTTTCACTAATAGAATTTAGAAATAATGTGGTTTTAAATCCTCAAAATGTACCAACTAAATGTAAATTTCTCAAAGTGTGTGAGGTATCAAGTTCAATTCCCATTAGGTGCAAACAACCTTAAAGTGGTCACGCCAACCTCCTGAAAAGGGAGGGCTTTACCTGGTTTGAGTCTGTGTGGCAGTGGGCTCATACCACGTGGATTAGTCGGCCAATGTGTCGGAAATCACGGTTACCAAAAAAAAAAAAAAAAAACTTATAGGACTTATGCGACTTTTCCAAAAATAGAAAAAAAAGTTTAAAAATTTTCTCAAAGTTTTGTCATTTTTGGATAAGTTGCATAAGTCGTATAAGACATTTTGAGAAATCCTCATTTGATTGGTGCATTTTGGGAAAGTGGATGAAACCTTGAGGGCATTTCAAGAATTTTCCCTATTAAAAATCATCAGATATCCGTTACACTTTCAAAAAAGTATTTTCCATGAGAGGTGTCTTAACAAGTAAATTAGCTCAAATAAGTTTACGCAAATGGCTCTGATGATTTTATAGATTTATAATCATCTCAAAACTCTGTACGAGATTTTAGCGCGATATTTTAACAATTTTATTAGGCATCTAAAAAAATAATTTGGCAACGAACGCTATATACATTTGATTAGGGGCGGAGCTAGGGGGTTATCGGGATGCACGAAAATACGATGAAATTTTTTCGCCTAGTGTATTTATTTGCAAAAAATCTCGATTTTGTCAAAATGAACCTGGTAAAATATTATGGGTTATATAAATACTCGTATTAATAATTTTGTGCACCCGATGATTTTATACTCTGGCTCCGCCGACCGCCCTGCATTTGATTAATTCCCTTACTTTCATAAATGCACTAATATAATATTCTGTCATGATACAAGTAAATGCGAAATTGCAGATGAATAAGTAAATTGTTTTTGATGCGAAATTGCAGATGAATAAGTAAAAGTTTCAAATTAAGCAACTATAGAAACTTTCTGATGGACGAGAACACGTGTAAATTGCTTTTGATGCACCCGATTGATCACTAGAAGATGCATCATTAGCCAACAGAAGTGTGTTTACATTATAAGGTGTTTTGGGATTAAAGATATCATCTTGCTCAATACCCGATTGAATATAAGTTTCATTCAAGCTTTCGATGCTATCTTTGAGTTTACCTAAACAGCGCACCATTTCTTTTGATCCCAAAAACTCAATGAGAGTTCCGATAGGTAACGAGAAGATGTGGAATAAGAAATCCACAAATTCTTTGTTTGCTTCGGCAAACAAAACTTTCTGGCCCCTTTTGTCAACCAGAAGCTTAATACTCATGTTTTGGAAGTCGTTGATGCTTTGATGAAATGATGCGTTCATGTGATGTTTTTATAGGATAATCCATGGTTGCATTCTGTCTTGGAAATAATTGATCGTTTGGTCTCCCTATTCTTTGGAAATTTAAGATCTTAATGTTTACTGTTGTGATATTAACTTTTTGCTGAATTTTTATATTTCAAGAATTCAAAATGCTTTGAGTTGAATAATATTAATACCGCTATTAATTATGTGTTTTATCCTCTTACATGTATCACTTATCACTACTAGCAGGTGTCCGCGCATTGCGACGCACCCTAAAATTAAAATTCATAACGTGTAATGTTTTACGATTATATATGTTTCGTAAAAGTAATTTTACAAATAATGATAGTTTTAAGTTAGAGTAACTTACGCAATAAGAAACTATTTATAAAGGCGCGGGGTCATAAGTTTTCAATTGCCTTAAAGTACAAAATATAATTACTTTTAATAAAAACTAGACGAGTACCCGCGCATAGCAGCGGAAATTATCTAGCGGCAGATAATTAACGATGTGGTATATTGTTGTATGATCGAATTCTAACTGCATACGGTCAAAGAACGGGTCATATTAAATCGGTATTATATTTTCAGAACCCGGTTAAACCCAACGAGTTTAAAGTGATTTGAGTCAAACCGGTTGTCGAACCAATAACTCGTAAACATTGTGTTTTGTGAAAGACCTGGTTGGCTCGGTGGTCGAACCAGTTGAAACCGTAACCCGGTGACCCGGTTACTCGTCTCGATTGTTTAGACACTCATTAGACCCGTCGGGTTGAAAGTGATTTCGTTCAACCCGTTTTCCATACCGGTAAAACCATGAACGTAGTGTTTTGTGGAAGACCGGGTTAGACTGGTGGTCAAACCAGTATAAACCGTAACTCGGTGACTTGGTTACGTACCGGAATCAATTGAAAGCGTGATTTTTTAAAACATTGATAGTTTGTTAAAACTTTCTAGTTTTACGTATAGCTTTCTAAAAAAGTGTAAAAAATCTATTTTTGAAAATTTAAGTTTTTCTTTCTATTTTCAAGAAAAGAACGAAAAACCTTCTATATATAATATAAATATAGATAGATAATCCACCTCATGTATCTATACTACATTAGAATAAAATCACAAATAACTATTCTCTTTAAGGGTGAGCATTTGGACCGCCGGACCGGACCGGACTGGAAAACCGGACCGGACCGTACAATTTCGGTCCGATCATTGGTTGGGAGTTTTGGACCATTTCGGTCCTCGGTCTGGTCGGTCCTGTCTGGTCCGGGTCGGTCTTACCAAAAATCCGTCAATTATGCATAATAGGACCGGACCGAACCGGACCGGATCGTACCATTACGGTCCGGTCTCGGTCCGGAGTTTGGACCATTTCGATCCCCGGTCCGGTCTTTGTCCGTCCGGTCCAGTCCGGACCTGTTGCTCAGCCTTAATTACCTTCGTCTTAAAATTGTTGTTCATTATTTCATTTTGGGTTATCCCAAAATCATTATCTACTTCCAAAAATAGATAGAAAATATAGTTCGACGTTATAATATTATCGTTACTTGAAGTTATTATTACAAATTATAAATAAGTTTTAAATTAATTAGTCAAGTGTAAAATTGTCATTGTGCAAAAAATATGATAAAGAAAGCTGTAAGCCTGTAATAATGTCGCTTTTATAAAACTGTATGTTTTTTTTATCAGTGAACAATGATATTAAAATTAGGGGAGTATTTGGAAAGTATAAATATAAAGGTAGTTTTATCATTTTTATTTCAAAGTATTAAGGTGCTTTAAAAGGTAAATAGACAATTAACTTTTCGTATCCATTATAGTGGCAAGTTACGAACCGTAGAAGTATTTGTTTTTTTCTTTCGTATTTGTTCTCTAATACAAACAAAATTAATACAAGTAGAAAACATTTAGCGACAAAAATTATGGTTGATGGAAAGAAATACAGTAGTAATATTATTATTCATAATAATAATTTGTACCGGTAGTAATTATTTATTCTTGATGATTTGTTGTAAAGTTGCATTTATGAATATCATTTGTAATAAAGCTTCTTCGAGTGCAATATGAATAACATGTAGTTAAGATAACGACAACTTAAATAACTTAAATTTTAGTATTACTGAAATTACCTATTTAGACAATAGCTTATAAAGAAATGACTTCTTTATCTAAATCTAGACTTTTGTTATGCAATACGCCGCTTCCGTTACAAATAGAATATCGGATTATTATATTGTTATTTTAAGGCCAGCTTCAAAATAAATGAGAATATAAGACATAAAAACAATATATTAACATTTCAATCTATTGCATATTACATATTTCAAAGATCAGAATCGATTCCATTTTCTTACATTTATAGCAGTTCTTTTAAGTTTCATTCTTGCGATTTTTTTAAACTTTTCTATGTGTTTAAAATCAAATTTGACGCTTGTCAAAATCTGAAGTAAATCAAAACATAACCGATGTTCACTAACAAAGTGAAGGACTTTTGTTGATCAGTTATTTTACTCTCTACTTGTCTAGCCTCATAATATATCTGGCTTCCTGATAATCATAAATTCAACAGTTTTGAACAACCATGCTTCAAACATTGTTCTTTTCATGTCAAAATTAAATCAAGGACCATTCAAGATTTCGATTCACATGAACAAAGCATTGTTGTTAAAAACAAACCATCAAAACCACAAATAGTTAACAGATCAAACACCTTTGAAGTGTTAAAGTTATCATTGTATTGTTTGATGAACCAAAAAATCTACTTTAAGAACCAAATAAAGGATTTCTGCCATAATAAAGTGAATAACTTGTATAACCCAACAAATCGGCTAGATCTGAATAAAACAATAACATTTTGAAACCCAACAACAAAGCCACCAACTGAAACCACCTAGCTCACCGTAAGAACCAAGAGTGTTTGGTTATAGTGGCGGCAATTTCAGTGGCAACGAGGAAGGGGTTTATGTGTGTTTTGTATCTAGAGAGAAACAAGAAAAAGGAGAGCAATGAAGAATAATCGTTTAGGGTTTGTGTTCATTTATATATAAAGTTGCGATTGGTGGAAAAGATCTTTGCCATATATATATCCTTAAGTTTCAACATTATTCTTCAAATTGCCAGCAATGAGTGTTTCAAAATTGGTTAATTAAACATTGCATTTTCATTATAAAACTATTTCCAATCATTTCCATAAAATTGATAGGAATGAAACTCACATGGTTTATTATGATTAGAATATTGATTTTTTCAACCACGGATCTTTTGTTAAACTTGCCTAATATATTGATTTTTCAAGTTTCAACATTCAACTTTCAACAAATGGGATACACCCTTTATAGGGTATATAGATATAACAGCTAATTTAAACTTATTTTTTTCATAAGTCACTTGTCATATACAATGGTAGCAAAAGAAAATCGCAATCCCAAACGCTTTTAATTCTCATGTATTTATCAGCAAATTACTGACAAAAATAATAAATCACTAAAGCAAAAGATATATACTAATAATGTGTTTACAACTTTAAAAAAAATCAATACAAGTTTAAAAGTAACAACTATACCCGAGTCCATTGTGCGACCATTTGGGATAATTTTTAACAATCCTTAATTTATCTCATCTCATAACCCTAATACACTTCACCACACATAACATACAGTGACATAGCCGCTTTTTTTCATACACAGCCAACAACCTCATATTTCTTTGCTCTTGTTTTTCTTGGTCTTGTCAACCTCACACGAAAACAAAAACACACCCACATAAGCATGATTACATGGTAGGTTCATAGATTTGGAACAAAGATCTTGAAAACGTCTAGGGTAGGTTTAGTTTTGTGTATCTTTGAACGAAAACCAAGATCTTGAAAACCAAGTCTTTATTTATTTTTGTTTTATGTTTTTGAACCCATGGTCTCGACGAAAGTGGCGGCAGTGAGGAAGTGGTGAAGGTTGTGGGGTTGTGATTATGAAGATACAAATCCTCTTAAATCACCTCACAAAACAAACCAAAAACATCACCAAAAACATAAAAATGTCACTGAAACTACAAAAACATTAACCAAAACACCCAAACTCAAACACCACTAATTATTAATATATGTGGCGGTGTTGGTGAGGATCCTAATGGTGGTGGTGGAAACGATCTAGAAATCAGATAATATTGGTGATTCGTCTTTTGATAAATCATGAATTCTTTTTATACTAAGATTTTGTAACTCGTATTTTAGTGTATATCAATAAGAAGTTATTTGTATTTTTATGTTACATGTATTCATAAAATGGTTACATAATTCTCATTAAATTATTTATTAATAACCTGAACTCATTTAGTTTCTCATAAAATGGTTACATAATTTTTTATTAAATTATTTATTATTAATTCATGTCATTTATATTACTTTTTAAACGTGATTTGAAAAAACGTATATGTATTAAAATCTAGACTGATTTTGAAAATGATCATATATAACTTTCTTTTTTTACCAATGTTTGAGGCTGAAAATTTTATAAAGTAGTAAGATTTGTGATATTTACATACAAGTAATTTATAATCGATTTCGCCAAGATAGTATAAAATGACACCACATTACCTCCCAAATCATAGACATTCTTTTTAGCAGTGTAGATTGTACAATATTAAAAGCGCACACTAATAATTACGACACTAACTAGCTAGCATGCATCTAAAAGGTAGTTTGGGGTTGTTGATTTTAAGGTAACGCTATACTTTTAAAAAAAAGACAAATGAGCTCAAATCGAGCCAAAGAGGGGTTGGAGTTTTTGCCTTTTTCTCCAGCGCCATGCTATAACACGACTTTTGGTTTTGGTGCAGGTCTCCGTGGTTGGCATCAAAGGCCTCGCGTTGTGGCCACCAGCTCACGCGGTTGGATTTTCTTTTTAAGAATTTAAAAGGTATATATCTTCTATGGCACCAAAAATACCCCTACGGCATCAAAAATCATCACTCCCTCTAAAAAGTTGTGTCATAACATTTCTCGTGCAATAGCCTATTTTGCTGACGTAGCACCACTTTTTGGCTATGGTACCACTTCTACGGCTCTACCGTTTTATGTGCTCCAAAACCTATAAATACTGGTAGGAGTAAGATTCAATCAAGTTCTACCACATTAGGTGTTTGGGTAATAAACTTACGCTTAACTAAAAGCTCGCGCGCGTTTTTAAAATAAATCAATCTAAGTGATCATTCTTATTAGTTACTCCCCGAAAATAACTATAAGCTTTCTAAAAAAAGTTTACCCAAACACCTTATAAGTGCTTGCACCTTTTCCACAATACAATAGCTATTAAACGCCTAAAATAAGCTCTATAGAAACAACCCCTAAATAACAACCAATCACCATTTAAAATAATGATAATGTACCCATTCATTCCAACGAATCTCCTCGACCGGCAAGGTTTTGCACATACTCACAGCTAGTCGAGAGAGGTTTTCCAAAGAAATACACGTCGACTTTACCAGGCACCCCAAGGCAATATCGTATTTAAACACATGTTTATCCTAATAATCAAATGACATCATATTGCATATCACCAAACCCATAGTATATTTATGACGAAAGTCGAAATTCAGATGAAAACATAGATCTATCACGCCGATTTACACAAATCGTCCTTTTGGGCCTCTTACAAATTTCACCTTTTACACTTTTGGGATACACTTTTGGGTCTCAGACGTTTTCATCTTTCACAACCGAATTCCTTAGGAAAACGTATGACATAACTCTTTTAGAGACTAAAGCATGCTTTAAAAGTTCCAAGCCTTGTAACATCAAAACTCCGTTTCAATTACTCATCTGTCAAAAACAAATACTCTCCGTTTTAAGAAAAATGGCATATAAAAATAGATTTCAGATAAAAAAAACCATGCATATATTGACACAAAAAACAAATACTCCTCGTTTGAAGAAATTGTTCGGGTCAAGGTGTTTTTAACACATAAACTCGAACACTACCCAAATTGCCACCCTACTATATGCCTTTATGGAGTTAAAATTTTTGATAAATGTTGACAGGTTGAATAATTAAAACGGATATTTTACACTCTGTTTTACATGCACTGCTCAAAACTTGTAAACCAAGAACGGTTTTTTTTTAATACAGTTAGCCTGTATTTGTATTTCGTTTATAGTCCCATTTTGAGTGCATATATAAAACATGTTTGTGTGCATTATTTGCGAGTGGAGAGAGCTTTTAGAGACCGTTGGTTTAGTAAAAGGTGTGTATTTACTTACAACGCTCCATCCAGGCTCCATCTTTTGTTAATGGGTATTGATTTCCCACTCGGGAATCTTGCAAACTTAATAAAGTGTAAAGAGTAGAGTTGGAAAACTGTTGGAATGCAGGAGCATACGATTCTCTAATTCAAGAGATTAATTTTTTGTTCTACACAAATGAAATTGTATTATGTAACACGTCTCTACCAGAGTGCGATGAAGTACTACCTCTTTTTCCTTACATTGCAAAATGTAAGGAATAACACAATATGCGGTGATTGTATGACATCAATTAACAATATAAAACATTTGGTGCATATGTGTAACCATCACAAAAGTGAAAGCTAATCACCAAACATGTCTTACTACCAAGAAAAGTATAAACAACCATAAGATCTAAGTGCAATTGATCCCGCGTAAACTTGGAAAAACATATGCAGTTAAAACTGAAATAGTGGTCATCCAAAATAGCATACTTAACTACATAAGTGTAATATATAACAAGTCTATTAATAAAACAAAACTGGAGAATTCATATGATGTTTCTTTTAAACCTCTTGCAGATTCTCATTCTTCTGTATCAAGGAAGAGATTTGTCAACACTCTCTTAGATCCCATAGCATGCTTCAATAGTTTCAATCCCTACAACATCATAACATCGCTCAGCACTCATGGTTGCATATAAACATAGTCGTTGACAAACTATGATCCCTAGTATTCAGTATCTCAAGCATCTGTTCGAATTTCTAATTTAATATTTTTTTGTTAGTCCTTATAAAGGGTATTAACATTTTTATTTTGGTTTATATCATTCCCATTATAAGGTTTTAAATTTTCAGCATTGGCATTTTTAGAAAACTCGAGATCTTTTCCTATACTTTACACAACGTGTGTGTAATAATATTCATGTCCTTCATGAAAACCCCCGAGAACCACCATAGGTCCGCCACATGCAAAATGATCAAAATCCCTCACAAAATATGGACCCATGAACTGAGATAAAAAAACGATTAATTTCCTCACCCCTGATCCCCATGAAATTAACATCAAATCAATGGTGAAATCAGCATTTAATAAAATCCAACTTTACCTCGTCCATGCCGATTTGAACATCTTTTTCCTCTAAGGCACTTGCATCCTTGATGTTGAACTTGCTAAGCAATGAAATGCTTGAGATGTTAGACCAAGGAGTAACAACCAGATCATCCATAATCATGAACCTCGTTAAACCCTCTTTAGGATTTATAGTAAAGACCGTCGGAATAACATAGTGTATCTCGGTCTTTATCATTTTGTTGTTACATAAATGACAGGAACGATTTGGAACATCGGAAAATAGAGGGTGGTCAGATTTGCTACACCTGTAAATGTACTTTCCAGTGGTAGGGGTAGGCGAGGGGGACCACCAATTATCTCCAACTGGCATATACAGTGAGGAACTTGAAGACAAATACTTACGTTTTGAGCCAACTTCTTGGTCACATTGTATATGCTCATTGCGTAAGAGTGAGATACTTTCGTAGAATTTGTCGACAGAACCAACCGTATTTGTGTTGTTGTTTAAGAGCTTGATGACTGGCCCGATCGGTAAAGCCAGGAGGGTGAAGATAAGATCAACAAAATCTTTACCAGCTTCAGCAAACACCACTCTTTCACCTTTTTTGTCTATTAGAAGTTTCAAACTTACCTTGGATGGAGCCATTGATGAGTGTATACACTATACACAACCAAATAGATCTTACAAAATCAACAAAGAGATCAAATGAGACAGGGTCACATGGATAACTACTTCAACAATTTAGGTTCTTTAAGTATACTTATAAAATTGATAGCAAACTAGCAAAATCAAATCAAACATAAATTAGTAATTGACTTTTTGTTAGCAAATTTAGTAAGTCCGTAGTAGTACTTGTTTACTAATTGATGTTACATGTTGAGTTTTGTTATAACGACTGATAAAAAAATAGAGATAGATAGTTAGGTACCTGTGAGTGAGTAAATCGTATGAAAGATATCGATGATGAACGTTGAATCTCGGATGCGTAAGACTTATAAATTAAGTGTTTCAATTTTCTTATATAGATTTTTCTGACTAGAATTGCAATTGGGCTCGTATACACTATACAAATGCTGAATTATTATGGGCGGTTTGCAGCATTGGTTGTTACATTATGTTAGTAGGCCCAAGCCCTTTTGTGGGCTTACGTCTGTTAAGTTTTGTATCTCATTAAAATTAATGTTTTGAAAACTGGTTTTTAAATTGATCTGATTAATTCAATAGGTCAGAGTCAATCCGATTTTTTAAATAAAATATAATAAATTATTTTCTCAATGGTTAACAAAAGTTATATTAAAAAAATCATAAAATCTTTCGTATATTATACATATAAACTATTTACCAACAAATATAATATGCAAAATAAAATTACGTCGCAAATACGCAAAAACATATTTTTAAAAAAAAACAAAAAAAATTGAAACCTGATCGGGTCTCGAAAACAGGGTTGACCCGGTTCACTCCAAACCCGACGAGTTTAGCTGGATTTCGAAAATATGAAACCAGGTTTAATATGACCCTTTTTTCGAACGAAAACGAATCACCCTGTTGACCCGACCAAATCAAACCATGTTTGAAGACATTGCATACACCATATGTTATAGAATAAGAATAATGCATTACACCAACATGGTATTAGGTGAGTTTCTTTTTCTTTTAAAAGTGGAAAAAAATAGACCCAAAACATTTATTCCTTTTAGTTAGAAAACACACTACAACTTTCTTTTCACTTTAAAGCTTATTAAAGGGTGTTTGATTAAGCTTATAAGTTAAGCTTAAACTTATATTATATAAGTCAATTATTATACATCATAAGCTAATAAGCTCATATTTAGTGTTTGATTAACCTTATTAAAATTAATAGAGTAAATTGATAAAAAAAAACACATTAATATTAAATGATGTAATTATTAAACATGAGTATAAATTTTTTTAATATATTATATTTTATTATAAGCTCATTTTTTTTTATATCAAACCCCCTTATATAAGTTTATAAACCTATTTATATAAGTTTAATCAAACATTTGGTACCGATTTATAAGCTTATAAGCCCATTATATAAACTAAAATAAACACCCGTTAAATGGCATATATTTTGCCACTTACTTTGATAAACACCCTTTATCCTTTATACATAATTACAACAAATCAAGTTATTCAAGAGATAAAAGATTTCTAAGATTTTTCGTAGGCCTCTTGCAAAGTTCAAATTCACCATTACTCTTTCTATTAAAAAGCTTATTAAATGATATATATTTTGCTACTTACACAACTACAACAAATCAAGTTTTTCAAAAGATAAAAGATTTCGAAGATTTATCACTTCTTGCAAAGTTTAAATCCAGTTCCCGCTTCAACTACGGAAGCGATGTTATATTATGTTAGTCGACCGAAAGTCAGCCAAGGCCCAAGGTTTCCTTTGTATCTCATATAATCACTATGTATTGTGATCGAATAAAACGTGAAGGTTTAATATTCAACATGTTATATATGTTAGTCGGCATAAGCCCGTTTGTGCCTCAAATCTGGCCATCGTAAAAAAAACAGTGTAACCATTTGTTACAGATCCTTGTTACTCCCATTTATTATGAGTGGTTCAATACATATCACAAAATATCTGGAGGGTTAAGATGCACCCACTAGAACACATATCATAAACAAAACAGAGATATCCATAAACATAAAGAACCAAACCACATTAGATGTTATGTAAACGTTCATTTACTCGTGGCACTTGGACCTCTTGTAGCTCATATTACCTTTGCCAACTTTGCTAAGAAAGACCTTTGTCAGCACGGTATTAGATTTCAAAGCACTCTTCAATAGTTTTAAGCCCTAAAACATGAAAACAGCATTTCAAATCCACAAACTGTGTGGCGGCTAACAAAATAAACACGAACGCTTCACTAAAATTGTTTTTCAAGTATAAGATATAAATAGAATGCAGATACAAATGGCCACACATAAACAAAGGTTTCATGGATACGGTAATAATACCTCATCTTTGCCAAAGTAAACAGTCTTCTCCTCGAGTTGATTAAGATCCTTGACACCAAACTTAGTGATGAGAGTGATGCTTGAAATGGTAGACATGGGCTTCACTACAAGATCGTCCATCACCATATAAGTAACTACTTCTTTTACATACCCTATCGTCACCTTTCTTTTTTTCGTTTTCACCTCCTTCTGAGGCAAAATCGGATTCATCTTAACATTCATTGAACCTCTGCAACTGGGACATACTGCCCCCTTATACACTGTAGCATTTGACCCGCAAGCGGTTTGGCGACTAAATGGTGACCTGCAATTCATTGCTGCGATTGAACACCTGTAAATTTTGTTAGATGTTCCAGATTCACCATCAGAACAAGCATCATACGACAACAGAAACTTGTTTCCATTGAAATGTGCTTTTGGATAGATATCATTCTTATGTATACCAGGTTGAAGGTATGTTCTATCCAAGCTTTGGATGCTATCTTTGAGTTTACCTACGCAGCCCACCATTTGTTTCGATCCAAGAATCCCGATGAGTGTTCCTATAGGTAACGAGAAAATGTGAAAAAGGAAATCAACAAATTCTTTTGTGGCTTCGGCGAATAACACTTTTCCGCCTTTCTTATCGACCAGAAGCTTCAAAGTCATTTTTGGGGTAGCCATTGATGGATTATAATCTTTTTGTGTATGTGATGATCTAATTATATAGGGGTTAATTGGTAACGGTATGCAGCTGTAGAGTCTTTGGAAACCAGGGAGTTGCAGAGTCTCAACTTTATAAGAACTGAACACTATTTAATTTTGCAATTAAACAACCTGAAATAATAAATTTTGGTTTGATAGTAATTTGAGGTCCCAAACCATGTAACGGCAACAAACATCAGTGAAAATATACAGAAGATATATACATAATACGGAGTACATAACAATGTAAGATTCGAAGACTTGCCCAAAATACATAGTGTTTTAACCTTTCATCAAGGCACAACAGATCGAATACATAAAGGAGAACAACATACTACCATACCAAAAGATACATATTTTGATTAACTAGATATCCATATGATCCGAATGGTCCAACTTCTAATGCATAAAGATAGTAGTGAGCACTTTATCCGTCATTAGAGAGGCCTTCAAGAGCTTCAACCCCTAATACCATAATGAGACATTGCAATCAAACAATTACTCAATAACCCTATTTTTAGTCAAGACAATAAAAAAACTATACTCGTGCGCAGATTAACACTATTACATACGTATATCTTGGGGGTTTCTGGATTTGCATATTCATGGCCCCCTCTGCTTATTTAGGATTTGAAAACTTTAGAGGCTTACTTTTACTTATTTAGATTTTGAAAAACTATATTCACAAGTCGTAAGCCGAATGTTGTGCATGAGCTAAAGCATGGATCTATAACTTCGGTACAAAATTCCATTGGAATTTAAAAGGTCTGTTTAGTTAAAAAGAGGGCCGTTTCTATATTTCAAGAGGCCTAAAAGAGAGAAGTTCCCGATTAAATTTAGGACCTTGTATTAAGTGATTACACAGACACATGTTAACAATTTAGTCTCCTTATTTCTAACGCTGTGTTCTCGAGTTCTTTCATTAAAGAAAATGAAATGAAAGGGAAGTAAAGTGTTTCACCCCATTATTGGGAGGAAACACTTTACTTCCAAATTCACCCAAATAACACTATATTTTACTTTCATTTCTTTTTCTTTTCTTTAATGAAAGACTTGAGAACATAACTTATTTTTACTTTACTTTCATTTCATTTTCTTTCCTTTAATGAAAGATCTCGAGAACACAGCGTAAATATAGAATAATTGGATACATATATTTACACTTGACTAGCTAGTTACCAGTAAGTAACAATTACTATAAGAATTACATACCTCGTCCTTTCCAAAAGTAACCATCTTCTCCTCGAGTTGAGAAAGATCCTTGACTCCAAACTTGTTGATGAGAGTGATGCTTGAAATGGTAGACATAGGCTTCACAACTAGATCATCCATCACCATATATGTCACAACTTCTTTGACATAGCCACCACCCTTGTTAAGCATCTCCATCGCTGCAACCTCAACCTAAGTACTCATTCCATAAGAGAGAAAAAAAAATACTTTAGCCAAAGTAAAATATAATTTTTACACAAATAACAATAATAAAATTTATATGGTTTATGGCATGGAACTAACTTTTTTTCGATCAAATAAGTATCATTGCATGCCACATTGATGTTCCTTTTTAATACAAACTCTCAACTTCTTTCTTGATATTGTATTTATTGCTTTAACAACTACTTTGAATGTTCGTAGCATGCAATGACATGAAATAATTAAAGTAGCTTGAAAAGAAAAATAACACTATTCATACATCAAGTAACACTACCTCTATGTCCTTGGGCTGTATCCGTTTCTTCGCTATATTCATGATACAACTACAACTTGGACATTTGGACTTCGGATCCAGTGTCACGTTTGAGAGACACGGTGATAAGGAAGTAAAATCACAATAGTCGCAAAGTCTGGTAGAATTTGGACACCCATAAATAGCTATAGATGACCTGGCTTGCTCAGCAGATTGAGCGTTGTACGACAACAGAAACGTTTTACCATTAAAAGGTGTTTTCGGATTAAAGATGTTATCTTTTCGGACACCAGGTTGAAGGTAAGTCCCATGGAAGCTTTCAATGCTCTCTTTGAGTTTCCCTAAACAGCCCACCATATGTTCTGACCCAATGAACTCAATGAGAGTTCCTAGAGGTAAAGAGAATATGTTGAAAATGAAATCCACAAATTCTTTTGGTGCTTCTGCAAATAAAACGCGCTGTCCTTTTTTGTCAACAAGAAGCTTGAGACTCATTTTTGGTGTAGCGATTGATGGAGCTTTTTTTGTATTTTTAGCGTGGAGTAGTTTAGTTTTTTGAATGCAACTCTAGGATGGGTTTAATTAAATAAGGAAAGGGTGCAGGAAATTATGAACGCCTGCTTTGATTTGATGTTTTAAGATGTCATTGAGCCTTGTGCACACAGCTATCCCATCCCATTATCTTGTGGAGTTAAGATAGAAAGGAAACTCGTTAAGATATAACGAGTATCGTCACGAATTCACAGCTAACTAGATGTTTATAAGAATATTTATTCGCAGCACTATAGATAACGACGGATTCATTGAAAATATTATTGAATTTTACGCTATGTTTTATGACTTTACTACGACAAGATCACAAGAGAAAAGAAACCGAACAAAAACCGGGTTGGTAAGCCTAGAAGGTGGTGATACCGCTAAAAAACACATACAGTAAATATTTAATAACAAAAGAGGTACGTGTTCATGGTCCTAGAATTCTATCGAACCGAAATCGAATCGTAAAAATCAAGAACCGTAAAATAAAGAAAATGTGAAACCGAGAATCGTATCTATTTATTTGGTTCGATATCGGTACAATTTCAATTGCGCGATGAACATTTTCGAGAATTTTGACGAGAACTAATGTGTTTAAAAATTTCATTTTTTATTTTTTAATACTCCAAAAAGGACATATTACAAAATCCAAACACACATAAAAATATCTTCAACAATGCAAATCGTATCAATAATTCAAATAATTCAAAATAACATAAACATAAACACAAAATATAAAAAACGTAAGTTTATAATTGTTACAAAAATAATTGCAAACTTACTAGGTATATATGACAAATCATCCTTTTGGGCCTCTTACAAATTTCACCTTTTACACTTTTGGGTCTCAAACGTTTTCATCTTTCACAACCGAATTCCTTTGGAAAACGTATGACATAACTCTTTTAGAGACTAAAACATGATTTACAAGTTCGAGGCCCTATAACATCAAAACTCCGTTTCAATTACTCATCTGTCAAAAACAAATACTTTATGTTTTAAGAAAAATGGCATATAAAATAGATTTCAGATAAAAAAAACATGCATATTGACACAAAAAACAAATACTCCCCGTTTGAAGAAATTGTTCGGGTCAATGTGTTTTTAACACACAAACTCGAACACTACCCAAATTGCCACCCTACTATATGCCTTTATGGAGTTAAAATTTTTGATAAATGTTGACAGGTTGAATAATAAAAACGGATATTTTACACTCTGTTTTACATGCACTGCTCTAAACTTGTAAACCAAGAACGGTTTTTTTTAATACAGTTAGCATGTATTTGTATTTCGTTTATAGTCCCATTTTGAGCGCATATATAAAACATGTTTGTGTGCGTTATTTGCGAGTGGAGAGAGCTTTTAGAGACCGTTGGTTTAGTAAAAGGTGCGTATTTACTTACAACACTCTTAAAAGCTCCATCCAGGCTCCATCCTTTGTTAATGGGTATTGATTTCCCACTCGGGGATCTTGCAAACTTAATAAAGTGTTTAAAGAGTAGAGTTGGAAAACTGTTGGAATGCAGGAGCATACGATTCTCTAATTCAAGAGATTAGTTTTTTGTTGTACACAAATGAAATTGTTCAAACGTTTTTTACCAGAGTGTGATGAAGTACTACCTCTTTTTCCTTGCGTTGCAAATGTAAGGATAAAAACAACATGCGGTGATTGTATGACATCAAATTAACAATATCAAACATTCGGGACTAGTTTAAGACAACTCGCATATGTGCTTATGCAAATTAATGCAACCATCAGAAAGCAAAAGCAAACCACCAAACATGTCTTTTAACATTATGATTGTAAGTGCTTATAAAACTTACTACCAAGAAATCTATTAAACAACCATAAGATCTAAGTTCAGTTGATCACGCGTAAACTTGGAAAAACATATGCAGTTTAACTGAATAGTGGTGGTCTATAATAGGCATACTTAAGTGCAATATATATTAAAACAAAACTGGAGAACTCATATGATGTTTCTTTTAAACCTCTTGCATATTTTCATTCTTCGGTACCAAGGAAGAGATTTATCAACACTGTCTTAGATCCCATAGCATGCTTCAATAGTTTCAATCCCTACAACATCATAACATCGTTCAGCACTCATGTCTTGCATATTAATGTAGTCTTTGACAAACTATGATCCCTAGTATTCATTCAGTATCTCAAGCATCTATTCAAATTTCTCATTTAATATTTTTTGTTAGTCCTTGTGAAGGGTATTAACATTTTATTTTGCTTTATATCATTCCCATTATAAGGTTTTGAATTTTCAGCATTGGTATTTTTAAAAAACTCGAGATCTTTTACTATAAAAAAGACCCCATAGGTCCGTCCTTAGGTTTGCCCACCCTGATCCCTCATAAAATATGGACCCATAAATTGGGATCAAAATCCCTCATAAAATATGGACCCACAAACTGGGATAAAAAACGATTAATTTCCCCACCATGATCCCCAAGAAATTAACATCAAATTAATGGTGAATCAGCAATTAATAAAATCCAACTTTACCTCGTCTATGCCGATTTGAGCATCTCTTTCCTCTAAGGCACTTGCATCCTTGATGTTGAACTTGCTAAGCAATGAAATGCTTGAGATGTTAGACCAAGGAGTAACAACCAGATCATCCATAATCATTAACCTCGTTAAACCCTCTTTAGGATCTATAGTAAAGACTATCGGAATAACATAGTGTATCTCGGTCTTCAACATTTTGCAGTTACATAAATGACAGGAACGATTTGTAACATCGGAAAAAAGAGGGTGGTCAAATTTGCTACACTTGTAAATGTACTTTGCAGTGGTAGGGGTAGGCTAGGGGGACCACCAATTATCTCCAACTGGTATATACAGTGACGAACTTGAAGACGAGAACTTACGTTTTGAGCCAACTTCTTGGTCATATTCTATATGATCATTGCGTAAGACTAAGATACTTTCGTAGAATCTGTCGACAGAATCAACCGTATTTGTGTTGTTGTTTAAGAGCTTGGTGACTGGCCCGATCGGTAAAGCCAAGAGGGTGAAGCTAAGATCAACAAAATATTTACCAGCTTCAGCAAACACCACTCTTTCACCTTTTTTGTCTATTAGAAGTTTCAAACTTACCTTGGATGCAGGGCCGTCTTTAGGGGAGTGCAATAGGTGCGATTGCACAGGGCCACCCTTAACGAGGGCCTCCAAATTTCAAGTCCTTCTATTATATATATGTAGATAATATGATGCTTGAGCTTAATTAACCCATAGAGTTTTCATACATGTGTATTTTGTTTTTGGTTAAAAGGCCTCTTGGCGGTGATGGCACGGCGCCACTAAAATCCACGAGATGGCCCTGCTTGGATGGAGCCATTGATGAGTGTATACACAACCAAATGGATCTTACAAAATCAACAAAGAGATCAAATGAGACAGGGTCATAAGGATAACTACTTCAACAATTTAGGTTCTTTAAGTATACCTATAAAATTGAAAGCAAATTAGCAAAATCAAATCAAACATAAATTAGTAATTGACTTTGAGTTTTGTTAGCAAATTTAGTACTTGGCAGTGCTTGTTTACTAATTGATGTTACATGTTGAGTTTTGTTATAATGACAATCGTATAACTCAAACAAAAATCGGACATTCTCAATCACAACAATTGTATATTATAGTTCAAAAGCTAATTATGTAACAAGGGAATTAAACTAACGACTGATAAAAAATAGAGATAGATAGTTAGGTACTTGTGAGTGAGTAAATTGTATGAAAGATATCGATGATGAATGTTAAATCTCGGATGCGTAAGACTTATAAATTCAGTGTTTCAATTTTCTTATATAGAAGCCAAACAAAAGAATGGGACTAGAATTGCAATTGGGCTCGTATACGCTATTCAAATCCTGAATTATTATGGATTGTTTGCAGCATTGATTGTTACATTATGTTAGTAGGCCCATGCCCTTTTGTGGGCTTAGGTCTGTTAAGTTTTGTATATCATTATAATTAATGTTTTGAAAACTAGTTTTTAAATTGATCCGATCAAGTTAATGGGTCAGAGTCAATCCGATTTTTCAAGTAAAATTTATATTCTCAATGGTTAACAAAAGTTATATTAAAAATATCATAAAATCTTTCGTATATTAAACATATAAACTATTTACCACCAAATATAATATGTAAAATAAAATTACGTCGCAAGTACGCAAAAACATGTGTTTTAAAAAAACAAAAAAATTGAAACCCGATCGGGTCTCGAAAATCGGGTTGTCCTGGTTCACCCCAAACCCCACGAGTCTAGCTGGGTTTCGAAAATATAAAACCAGGTTTAATATAACCTTTTGTTCGAGCAGAAACGGGTCAACCTGCTGACCGACCGAATCAAACTGGGTTTGAAAACATTGCATACACCATATATATTATAGAATAATGCATTATACCAACATAGTATTAGGTGAGTTTCTTTTTCTTTTAGTTTAGTGAAAACAAAAATAGACCCAAAATATTTATTCTTTTTAAATAGAAAATATACTAAAACTTTATTTTCACTTTAAGGCTATTATTAAAGGGCGTTTGGTTAAGCTTATATTATATAAGTCAATTATTATATATCATAAGCTAATAAGCTCATATTTAGTGTTTGATTAATCTTATTAAAATTAATAAAGTAAATTGACAAAAAAAAACACATTAATATTAAATAATGTAGTTATTAAACATGAGTATAAAAATATTTTTATATATTATATATTATTGTCATATAAGCTCATCTTATTTTATACCAAACCCCCCCCCCCCCCCCCCCCCCCCCCCCCCTTATATAAGCTTATAAGCCTGTTTATATAAACTTAATCAAACACTTGATTCCGATTTATAAGCTTATAAGCCCATTATATAAACTAAAATAAACACCCTTTAAATGGCATATATTTTGCCACTTAATTTGATAAACACCTTTTATCCTTTTTACATAAGCACAACAAATCAAGTTATTCAAGAGATAAAAGATTTCAAAGATTTTTCGTGGGCTCTTGCAAAGTTCAAATTCACCATTACTCTCTCTAAAAAGCTTATTAATTAAATGATTTATATTTTTCAAATGATAAAAGATTTCTAAGACTACACCAAATCAAGTTTTTCAAATGATAAAAGATTTCTAAGATTTATCATCTCTTAAAAAGTTTAAATTCCTTTACTATTTTCACTAAAAGGCTTATTAAATGACATATATTTTGCTAGTTAATTTGGTAAACACCCCCTAAACCTCTCACACAAGCACAATACTACAACAAATCAAGTTTTCCAAATGATAAAAGATTTCAAAGGTTTATCACTTCTTGCAAAGTTTAAATCAAGTTCGATCATTCGAAGACCTCCCGCTTCAACTACAAAAGAGATGTTATATTATGTTAGTCGACCGAAAGTCAGCCAAGGCCCAAGGTTTCCTTTGTATCTCATATAATCACCATGTATTGTGATGGAATAAAACGTCAAGGTTTAATATTCAACATGTTATATATGTTAGTCGGCATAAGCCTGCTTGTGCCCCAAATCTGGCCATCGTAAAAAAAACAGTGTAACCATTTATTACAGATCCTTGTTACTCCAATTTTATTATGAGTGGTTCAATACATCTATATCTATACTATTATATAAAGAGGTTAACTCCGATCTTAATCTCGAACCTAAAATTTTCAAACCTAACTTTAAACCAAAAAGTAAGATATGAAGGTTAAATTTAAACACTTATATCATATTTTGTTACATTTATCTCATCCATCCATATGTTTTTATAACAACTTTTGTAATAACCTTAATAACAAACAATTCAAAAATTTTTATCTTTAAATTGAAATATCTTTTGATATATTTTTTTTATAATTTAATTTCACCATATTTTCTAAAATTTCGTACTCTTTAATTCAACATCCATTTTGATATATTATTTTATTAAATTTTAATTTTTTCGTTTTTAATGAGTTTATTTAAGGTATTTTAATTTTTTTTACTACTTTAGCTTTAATTTAAACCTTAGTAAAATTGTAATATTTGTTCGCTAAAAAAGTAGTCATCGAATATCCGCCGCAGCATTGCGCGAGTACGATGTACGATGCTAGTATCACAAAATATCTGGAGGGTTAAGATGCACCCACTAGAACTCAGATCATAAAGAAAACAGAGATATCAATAAACATAAAGAACCAAACCACATTAGATGTTATGTAAACATTCATTTACTCGTGGCATTTTGACCTCTTGTAGCTGATATTAGCTTTGCCAACTTTGCTAAGAAAGACCTTTGTCAGCACTATATTAGATTTCAAAGCACTCTTCAACAGTTTTAAGCCCTAAAACATGAAAACAGCATTTCAAATCGACAAACTATGTGGCGGCTCACAAAATAAACAAGAACGCTTAACTAAAATTGTTTTTCATGGATACGGTAATAATACCTCATCTTTGCCAAAGTAAACAGTCTTCTCCTCGAGTTGATTAAGATCCTTGACACCAAACTTGGTGATGAGAGTCATGCTTGAAATGGTGGACATGGGCTTCACTACAAGATCGTCCATCACCATGTAAGTAACTACTTCTTTTATATGTTAGATGATTAAACCTCATAATCCACTATATATAGTGATAAAACCTACATATTCTAAATCTACAAACCAGGCTTGGGCCTATTTTATTGTCTAATACTTCCTGCAGTCCGAGCGGCGAAATCGCGAAAGCTCAGACTGAAGAGGGTTAACTAGAAAATAAAAACAAAACATAATAAAAACATATTTTAGAAGCAGATCTTGAAATGCAGCGGATCATGAGATGCAGCGGATCTTGAGAAGATTTTGAGAAGAAGCGGATTTCTAGGAAATCTGTGAAGAAAAATATTAACAAAAGAAAAGAAACAAAACCAAACAAAAAACAAAAGAGTCGTCTCGGGACTTGATACCCTAGATTCGACATCAACAAAAGTCTTCTCGGGACTTATACCCTTGATTCGACAAAATTCGTCTCGGGACTTTATACCCTAGATTCGAAAAAAGTCGTCTCGGGACTTATAACCTTGATTCGACACCAAAGAAAAGTCGTCTCGGGACTTATAACCTTGATTCGACAAAAGTCGTCTCGGGACTTGATACCCTTGATTCGACAAAAGTCGTCTCGGGACTTATACCCTAGATTCGACACCAACATAAGTCGTCTTCGGGAATTGATACCCTAGATTCGACCCTAACACAAGTCGTCTTCGGGAATTGATACCCTAGATTCGACATTAAAGAAATAGCAAACAATTAAAAAAAAAAACAAACAAAAACAAATAAATTCTTTTTTTTTCAACATAAAACTAAGGTGATGTTTGTTTATTAAGAGGCTCTGAATCTGAATCTGGTTCGCACATCTGAATCTGAATATTCGGTAGAAAAGTCTAAATCTGAATAAGTGGTTGAGAAATCTGAATCTGAATCAACTATAGTTTTTACAATTTAAATATAATACGAGTGCATTCACACAAGAAAGAAAATTTATTAGATATAAGATAACTAAATTTATAATATGATTGATTTAAAGCTAAAAGTCTTTTAAACAAAACATGAAATCTCATGTGTATTTGACTAAAATAAACGTGTTTGAGTTTAAATCTATCTTTTAAACGATAAAATTAATCGATCCTTCAAGAACAAAATATGAATCGTCACAAATCATTTTATAAACAGTTTATCTAGCAAGACACATGCAACGATTATAAAAGACAAAGGTGAAACAAGAAAAGAATGAAAAATGACACCAAAATAGAAAAAATATAAACAAAAAAAAAGTAACAACAAGAAAAATGACATTAAGAGGTGTTAAGACATCACCTCTACATCTAGTTTAATCAGACGTTTATGCCTCTTACTGCCTCTTAATGATCAGAAAAAAACAAACGCTCTGAACACTGGTTGCCTCTTATGCCTCTGAATGAAATAAAAAAAACAAACAGTCTTAACGACTCAAATGTCTGACTACATCTGACTGAGTTAGATTAAGATGTTGTTAAGAAGCATTTCTTAAAAAACAAACACCACCTAACTTAGATAAAGGAATGAAACTTCTTTATGTCATGCTTTCTAATGCCATTCGATCCATGTCCATGGTACCCAAAACCACAGTGCAACAAAAAAATAATAAAAAAATTGCGCAAACGAATTCCCACTTGAGTTAGGCATGCGATATCTTCTTTCAAAGAAAATATTTTCATAAACAAATCTTTTCATGAGTTGTACCACATGATAGACTTCATCGTACTTTTTTTTATGGAGGATAAGGTTTAGGATCGAGGTTTTTGGCCTCATACCATGTTAGATGATTAAACCCCATAAGTATTGTGTATTATTTATCCACTATATATAGTGATAAAACCTAGATACCCTAAACCCACAAACCGAGGCTTGGGCCTATTATATAGTGATAAAACCTAGATACACTAAACCCACAAACCGGGCTTGAGCCTATTTTATTGTCTAATATTACATAACCTATTGTCACCTTTCTTTTTTCGTTTTCACCTCCTTCTGAGGCAAAATCGGATTCATCTGAACATTCATTGAACCTTTGCAACTGGGACATACTGCCCCCTTATACACTGTAGCATTTGATCCGCAAGCAGTTTGGCGACTAAATGATAACTGATGTAGCGGAAAACAAGGATAAATAATTGAATCTGTTGATTCACAAATAATACCAGAAACAACTCTACCAACAGTCGTTGATTCAAACGAATGCCCGATTATTAGGGTGAAAATTGAAGAATAAACCCTAACCTGGATTCAAGTTAATTAACAAAAGACTACAAGTCTGTGTTTTTAAATTATATCTCAATCATCATACAATAAACCCAAGTCGTAGTTTTTATAAGAAAACTAAACTTGAGGAAAAAGATAACAATATTATTCTTAGGAAACACAAGATAAGAAAACTAAATAGAAGATACGACAAAATAAAACTAAATAACAAGTTTATTCTTATGCTCCTCCATCAGTTTCCTAAGAATAATATTGTTATCTTTTTCCTCAAGTTTAGTTTTCTTATAAAAACTACGACTTGGGTTTATTGTATGATGATTGAGATATGAATAAAAAACACAGACTTGTAGTCTTTTGTTAATTGACTTGAATCCAGGTTAGGATTTATTGTTCAATTTTCACCCTAATAATCGGGCATTCGTTTGAATCAACGATTGTTGCAAGAGTTGTTTCTGGTATTCTTTGTTAATCAACAGATTCAATTATTTATCCTTGTTTTCCGCTACATCAGTTGGTATCAAGAGCCGAAGTTCCTGTTTAAGACGTCTTCAAGAAGAAGTAGGAATGTTCATGATGTGTATGAACAAGAATTGGAGCATCGTATTATGGCAAAGATGGAGGAGTGAATGGATCTATTCTTTGATAAATTGACTAACCGGATGAAACACTTGATGAACCAGCGTGGTGATCGTAACGGTCGGGGTATTGAACATGGTCAGTCAGAAAACCCATTTGTTGATCCCGAAGATGACGATGATGATGTCGTTTGTGGTTATTATGAAGCAGCCCCGGTTTATGATGAGGAACCCGAGGAAGAGGAGTATCCTTTTGTTAACATTTATCATAATTGTCAAGAAGAAGAAAATGATGTGCCATCTTCAGATGTTATGTTGGATGTTGAAGAAGAATCAATGGCAATTTATGATACTGATCTTGAAGATGTTATTGAGGAGGAAGAAGGGTTTTTTGGGGAAGGAAGATTTGGTGGCAAAGAAGACAACATCGAATACGCTGTAGTTGTGGCTAACGATCTTTGTTCTTCCATGATCAAAACTACATTAAGTGTTGATTCTTCAAAACTCGTTGTTTCAAACCCTCATGAGTTATTGCAAAAAGGCCAATGGGTGGATGTTAGTATCTTAATTGAAAAAAACATATATCAAAAAACCGGTTTTAGGACGATCAAGGTCCGAGGTCGATTCCTTAGAAATAAAGGGAATTTGATGCAAGGGATACAAATTTGGATGCTACCAGTACAAGAGACGAGTGAGACAAACTCGAGGACGAGTTTTTTGAAGTAAGGGAGAATGATGGAGGAGCATAAGAATAAACTTGTTATTTAGCTTTATTTTGTCGTATCTTCTATTTAGTTTTCTTATCTTGTGTTTCCTAAGAATAATATTGTTATCTTTTTCCTGAAGTTTAGTTTTCTTATAAAAACTACGACTTGGGTTTATTGTATGATGATTGAGATATGAATAAAAAACACAGACTTGTAGTCTTTTGTTAATTGACTTGAATCCACGTTAGGGTTTATTGTTCAATTTTCACCCTAATAATCGGGCATTCGTTTGAATCAACGATTGTTGGAAGAGTTGTTTCTGGTATTCTTTGTGAATCAACAGATTCAATTATTTATCCTTGTTTTCCGCTACATCAGAAACACAAGATAAGAAAACTAAATAGAAGATACGACAAAATAAAACTAAATAACAAGTTTATTCTTATGCTCCTTCATCAATAACTTGCAATTCATTGCTGCGGTTGAACACCTGTAAATTTTGTTAGATGTTCCAGATTCACCATCAGAACAAGCATCATACGACAACAGAAACTTGTTTCCATTGAAATGTGCTTTTGGATAGATATCATTCTTATGTATACCAGGTTGAAGGTATGTTGTATCCAAGCTTTGGATGCTATCTTTGAGTTTACCTAAGCAACCCACCATTTGTTTCGATCCAAGAAAACCAATGAGCGTTCCTAGAGGTAACGAGAAGATGTGAAAAAGGAAATCCACAAATTCTTTTGTGGCTTCGGCGAATAACACTTTTCCGCCTTTCTTATCAACCAGAAGCTTCAAAGTCATTTTTGGGGTAGCCATTGATGAATTATACTCCTATGTGATAATTTAATTATATAGGATTTAACTGGTAATAGTATGCAACTCTAGAGTCTTTGGAAACTTGGGAGTTGTGAAGTCTCAACTAATTTATTAGAATTGAACACTACTTAATTTTGCAATTAAATAAACTGATGAAATAATAAACTTTGATTTGATAGTAGAATTTGTGATCAGAATGAGAATACACAACTACATCCATCTCATCCATCTCATTTCCGGTATACCTTTTACAAAGGTATAGGTATATAATACAGCAAATGTACGTACGTATGTGTGACACGTACCACTGGTTTAGAGACCAAAACATTCTCATGCAAAAATACCAATTCAGTGTAGGGGTGTCAATTCGTGTCGGGTTTGGGTTAGTGGATTCGGATTGTCAGGTTGGCGGGTCAGAAAATCCCAACCCAAACCTAACCCATTTAAATAATCGGGTCAGTTATGTCAACCCTAACCCGAACCTAACCCATTTAACCCATATACAAATATTTAGGTTGACATTAAATATGTTACATAGATTGAATCGATTAAACGGGTTTATATATTGATCCATTTAACAAGTTATATATATATATATAAGTAAGCACATTAAACGTGTTAAGCATGTTAAATGTGTATATGTTCGGTATGTTTAACCTAGTAAACACGTATGGTAAAATATTAAGCATTTTTAATATAAGGACAAATAAAATATCTTAAACGGGTTGTCGGGTCGACCTACTTAATTTTTTTCTAACCCAAACCTAACCTGTTTAATAAATGAGTTAGATATGTCGACCCAAACCTGACCTAAGATTAAATATATTCGACCCAAACCTGTTAATTTTCGTGTCAGTTTCAGGTCGGGTTTCGTGTCGGGTCTAAAATTGCCACCCCTAATTCAGTGCATTCTTAGTTACGGTGACGCAGAAAAACATACACAACACATCTTTGCAAACCATGTAACCGCAACAATCATCAGTGAAAACATAATACATAATACATAACATGTTAACATTAGAATACCTGCCCAAAATAGAGTGTTTTAACCTTCATCAAGGCACAAAAGATCGAATACATAAAGGAGAACAACATACTACCATACCAAAAGATACATATTTTGATTAACTGGATATCCATATAATGATCCGAATGGTCCAACTTCTAATGCATAAAAATAGTAGTGAGCACTTTATCCGTCATCAAGGAAGCCTGCAAGAGCTTCAAGCCCTAATATCATTTTGCAATGAGACATTGAAATTCAAAAAATTAGTACACAACTCTATTTTTATATTCAGTCATTTAACACAACGAAGTATGCACGAATGCATAGATTGACATTATAACATATGTTTCATGAATCATATTTAAAAAAAAAATGCATATTTAATATCTATATTTAAAAAAAAATGCAGTAACTTATACTTACGAACTTAAACAAGTCATTAAGTCATAAGCTGAATGTGGTGCATATTGATCTATAAATTAGGTACTAAATTCCTTCCAGAATTTTATAGGTGTGTTTAGCTAAAAGGGGGGCGTCTCAACATTTCATGAGGCCTAAAATGATTACACACATGTTAACTTTAGGGTGCGTTTGGTACACCACTATCGGAATCAACCAATCACAATCATTGTCATTGTAAATGTTTGGTTAGTAAGTTGAGGAATCAAAGTATCATTTGATACCATAGACTCATAGTAGAGGGGCTAGACTCCTTTTTTTTTTTCATTCCAATGAGACCATTTTAAGTTTTTTTTTTAATCATAAAAGTCACTTTTTTTCTTATGTTCATTTCGTTATACACACATGTTAACTTTAGTCTCTCTATTTTAAATCTCGAATAATTGAATATCGGATACACATTTAAAAAACAATGCAGCATCGTACATACCTCGTCCTTTCCAAAAGTAACCATCTTCTCCTCGAGTTGAGACAGGTCCTTGACTCCAAACTTGTTAATGAGAGTGATGCTCGAGATGGTAGACATAGGCTTCACAACCAGATCATCCATAACCATGTATGTCACAACTTCTTTGACATAGCCACCCTTGTTAATCTTCTCCATCGCTGCAACCTCCACCTAAGTACTCATTGTCAATAAATATAGTTTTTAACAAGTAACAATAAACATACACTATAAAATAAATAACATTTACTTATTTAATTATTAATAAAATTTATAATTATTTAAGTGATTATAACTTTTCATTATAACTTTTCATTACTAAAATTGTAATAACTTTTCATTACTAAAACACAATTACAAATAAAAGTAAGCAAAAGTAACCCATAATACTTTGCTTACTCTTTTTTCTACAAAAAGAGTTACTAAAAGTTTTACAATTTTGCTTAATCAATATTGAGTAACTAATGACCTTTAGTGATCATTTTATTATTTATTTTTTTTTTAAAATAGGAGTTGATAAAAATTAATTTTTTATGACTCTTTTTTAGTAGAAATTAATATAAAATATTTTTGTACTTTTAATGGTGCCTTTTATTACTTACTCTTTCACATTTAATTTAATAAGCAAATAGTGATACGGTTTTTCAATAAAATTTTTATCATTGCAGCATTTATGCCTTCTATATGCAATGTCTCTTTTTACTCGATATCATATTTATTGCTTTTAAAAATGAAATGATTGTAGCATGCCATTAGATTAGAATTTATAAACTTAAAATTAAAAAGAACAAAAAATAATAATAATAATAAATTTATACTTCAAGTAACACTACCTGTACCTCTTTGGGCTGTATCCGTGTCATCACAACATTCATTGAACCATTACAATTTGGACATATGGACTTCGGATCCAGTGTCGCGTTTCCACGACAGGATGCGCGATTATAACAAGACGAGCTCGAGCAGTGTGTCGAAGCATTGTTACACCTATAAATAGCTTTAGATGAACTTGCTTGATCAGTAGAAGAAGCATTGTACGACAACAGAAATGTGCTACCATTAAAAGGTGTTTTCGGATTGAAGATGTTATCTTTTTGGACACCAGGTTGTAGGTAGGTTCCATGAAAGCTTTCAATGCTGTCTTTGAGTTTCCCCAAACAACCAACCATTGCTTCTGAACCAATGAACTCAATGAGAGTTCCTAGAGGTAAAGAGAATATGTGGAAAATGAAATCCACGAACTCCTTTGGTGCTTCAGCAAATAGAACCCTTTGGTTTTTCTTATCACAAAGAAGCTTGAGACTCATTGTTGGGGTGGCCATTGATGGAGCTCCTTTGTATTTTTAGCGTAGAGTTGTTTACAATACTTTATTGCATGCAACTCAAGGATGAGTTTGGTTTAAAAGGAAATAAGGATGGCTTTAGCCATAAAGTTTGATTTGATATTTTTGCATGTCATTGAGCCTTGTGCGCACACACAGATATACAATTGCCACTGTCCCATCCCATTTTATTGTCTCGTTAAGATAGAAGGAAACTCGTTAAGATGTAACGAAGATTAGATAACTAGATGTTTGTAAAAAATATTTTATTCATGGCACTATAGATTAGGACCGATTCGTTGAAAAGATTATTGTTTTACACCATGTTTAGTACGACAAGATCACGAGAGAAAAGAAATCGAACAAAATCCGACAGAGTTAGTAGAAGGTAATGCGGATACGTCTTTTCTTTTTAAATGGAAATTTTCTTTTTTCTTTCTATAATGTTGTTTTAAATATAAAAGTTACGAAATAAAAAATTAAAAAGTGTATAAGTCGAGCACTCCTGCCATTAATATAAGTTAAGTTATTTTGCAATCTTCATTTTACATATAAGCAAGAGAATAATCTTAATTATTCATTACATAAGATTAGATTTTATAAAAAATATACGAAGACAGATGACATAATTTTTATCAAAATGTCAAAAAATGCAAAAGATTGACGAAAATACTAAATTTGTAAATTTTCCGAACTGATTTTTATCAACGATTATATTTCATTAATGAAAAAAACATAAAATATCAACAACGATAAAATTATTTTACCACCGGTGATATTTTACTAGTGAAAAAAATAATAAAATATCACTACTGATAAAATTATTTTATAACTTGTGATATTTCATTGTTTCTTTCATTAGTGAAATATCACAGGTGATAAAAATGAGTTCGGAAAAATTATAAATTTAATCCCTCCGCTCGACATTTGAAACTTTTAGACTTTTTGGCAAAAATATCCCTTCGTGTTTTTTTTTAAATCTTAGGTTAATCTACACCTTTAAATCAAACCAAAATGGATGTCGGAGATTTGTCCCCATGCTTGTGAGAAAAAACAAGGTTGCATTGCCATTCGTTATCTAAGATTAAATCCCATAAAAATAAAAAAAACGGAGAGTTCATTTCTGCCAAAATGTCAAAAAAAAAAAACGCAAAAAAAAAAAAATAAAAATCGGCGGATGGACTAGAATTGTAAATTTTTTGAACTGATTTTTTATCAACGGTGATATTTCACTAGTGAAAAGGCAATAAAATATCACCAGTAATTAAATTATTTTATCACGGTGATTTTTCACTTATGATAACAGAAAATGATATATCACCAGTGATAAAATTATTTTATCACCGGTCATATTTAATTGTTTTTTTGCTAGTAAAATATCTCAATTAAAAAAAATCAGTTCGAAAAAATTACAAATTTAATCCCTCCGCCCGATTTTTGAAACTTTTAGACTTTTTGGCAAAAATGATCCTTCCGTGTTTTTTTAAATCTTAATTTAATCCCCATTTTTAGATCAAACCAAAATGGATGAGAGATTTATCACCCTGCTTGTGGGAAAAATAAGGTTCTATTTGAACTTTTATCTCTCTCTATTCACCTAAGAAGTAAAGAAAGTAAAAAAAAAAGTACTTTTTGTCCCCCTTGCCTCCCAGTTGACAGTCTGATACAGTTTTTTATCAGTTTCGAATTTATATTTTTTTAATGTTAATTACTTTTAACTTATTAAATTTTATAATTTTCATTCTGTATTTTCAAGATCTTAGTTTTATGACATAAATAAAATTATAACAAAAAAAAACTAAAAAACTAAGTAAAACAGAGGGGTACAATTGGCTTTTTAAGAGGGGTATGAATACCTCACCCAAAATATATATATAATTTGATAATTTTAAAATATTAAAATATAAAAAGACATATAAGATTGCATTTGTTTTATTAATAAAGTAAGTAAAACTCATAAAAAATTTATAAAATTAAACTATAATATTTAATAAGTGAGAATGGTTATAATAGATAAACTTCTTTCTTAAATACAAATACAAAGAGATCAATCTCACTCATTTATCCAAAAAGTCTCAATTGTTGAGATTAAAAGTCATCATTTAGTAAAAAATATTTTTAAAAAGGGCATGTTTGTCATTTCACCTGACACACCCACTGTGAGACCCCCAAATTCAGACAAGAAAACACGTAAGCAGCAAGGGGTTCCATGTCATGGTACAAGAAACAATGAATTACTGTTGACCAAAAAGTTGACGTAATAAAAACACATACAGTACATCATAAACATCAGAGTTTTTAAACAAATGTCCTATAGTTTTATAAGTGGAAAAATCTATTTTTTAATTATGCTTTTGTAACATTTAGTTACTAAGAATATATGATAAACTTCTGACAGTTTTTAAATAAAACCAAAGTATAAATACAACATAGAAATCTCCAAGCTGCGAAAATATCCTGCGGGCTCCCATCCAAGTAAAACTAAGTATTATTACCTGAGATTAAACATGTAAAACGTCAACACAAAGTTGAGTGATATTCATAGGTTTAGTAGTAAAGTTGTGGAACACAAGCATTCATTTGTAAAACAAGCAATGGGGAAAATGGTTATATAGGTCAAGCATAATCCGAAACTATTATTATTGCTATTTAGCTCATGACACCGAAGCTGAACAAAAGGTAAGTTACCCTAGTGAGTATTCAGCCTAAACACTCAAGAATAAACAAATGTAATGCGTCAAGGTAATACGGGACGGGGATTGCCAATCCCGATGGATCCACCCACAACATTTGCGTTTAGAAAATGTAACACTAGACAATTAACGGTGCATGAAATGGTAGGAAAACTTAGTGGCTATGGAAACTAAAAGCAATAATAATAATGGTAATCTGTTCTGGAAAGAATACAAGTTCTGGAAAGCATACAAGATCTGGATAGCATACAAGTTTTAAATGAATGTGTTCCACCATGTAAAATCTCACCTCGCGTTTAGAAATAATGTATAAGTAGTAAAAAGGGGCTATGAACTCACCTGATATAGCTATTACACGTAGCTCAAGGAAAAACGATTAATAGTCGATACACGACTTTACGAGATAACAATCACTCGTTGATCGAGCATGAGACGCCCAACAGTCAACATATGATCGAACGAGACCTAAAATGACGAGACGCGTCTTAGGATCGAGGCTATACAAAAGGCATACGTATATGTAAATAGTTCACTTTAGTAAGTTTGGACATTGTATAAGTTTGTAAAACTTTTCATAAGACCTTTGGTGACAATCTACCATGCATTGTCCCATCATGACCATCAAGCCCACTAAAGCCCATTAGTGGCTCATGATAGTTCTTGTGACTTAAGTCCATTTCAAAATCAGTATAAGACTACAATTTGGTTATTAATCTCAGGCCTAATAACGGCCCAATAGCGATTACAAACGTATGTTGGGTTTCTATGACCAGATCCACTTTATATGCATTGCGGGTTCTAAAACGCCTCTAAACGTTATCAACTTAATATCTCACGTTGGTCGGGTATCGGGTTCTCAAATCACCAGTATATAAATGGATCTATAACTTCCAATTAGTGGGTCTTACCACCTCGGGTTTTATAAAGCGATTGAGTCATATGTTTTATCCCTACGGTTCAACTTAACACATTTTACGACATATCTTGATATTTAGGCCGTTATACCAAAACCGTATCGTATAAACAATTTATTTATATCGACGTGATCATGGACTCATGTAATCTACAGATCCTAAGCTTATATGAGCTTAAATGTTGTTTAACATATCTTAGAGGTTCGTTTTATCAATAGAAGTATGGGTTGTGAATCGCAGCCGACTTCAGTTCACCGTTTTGCCTGCCATTTCCAAACCGTTTACCCGCAGAAAATCATCCGATTCGTATGTGTTGTACATAAGTTTAGATACAACTTTTAGTTTTACATAATTAGGGGCCAGTATACAATTATTTGAAGTTTTCTGCCGTTTACTACAGACAATTCTGTTTTGACATGATTTGGTCATTTCGGTCATATCTCATTCATCGGGTATCGTCACGAGACGAGTGACCCGACCAAATCGCCACAAAACAGAGACCTATCACTCTATATTATTTTCGAATGTTCAAAAACTACAGAGTTTTTCATACCATCTCGTTTTGCCACTGATGTAAATCTAAAAAAATTACAATAATTATTTAAGGCTTATTTAGGCTAACTTTTTATGTCATAAATCATGTACAATGTCTAAGACCTCAAAATAAACTATGAAAATATCAATTACAAAGATTAAATAAGCATATACATGATTACTATTGTAAATACTACATGCAAAAGATAGTACAAAATAGATAAAGAATCTTACAATAAAAATGGTAGAAAAACAAGATCAATGAAGCCATTGTCATGACTATTAAAAATCAGCCCAAACAATATTTGAAGAATAACAGAAAGTTGATGGTGATGATATGTTTTGGATCACGTTTGGAAGAAAATAAATGAGGACAAAGGGTGTACTATATTTGTTTTATCAAGATGTGAAAATTTAAGATATGACCCACTGATATTAAATGGCAATCTATGTCGATGGACATCTGTACACTTTAAAATGAGGCGGTTATGAACATGATACTAATTGTAAATGAGTGGTGTGAAATTGTAAATTTGTCCCACAATTTAAGAAATCGGGTATTGTCGAAGTCCGATATTTTAAAAGTTACGCGATTTGAAAGATACACGTAAAACATGAAAAATAAACGCTTAATATAAAATAAAAACGTCGGCATTCGGAGAACGTTCATATTTTGATAAATGAATGAGTGCTTATGATTTAATAAACAATAACACGTCAAATAAACGAATGGCGCTTAAAGAATTGTCGAAAATTTACGAAGAATGCTCTTTAAATGAAAAATTAAAACGACGATAATAGGAAATAATTTTATGTCATAATGAGGATGTTTATGGAAATATAACAATTTTGACTTCTTATAGCCGAAATAGCCATCGGTTCTCGTTCCATCGAATCGGGTAAACTTTTTATAAAACACATGTGAGTGGTTTTAAATCAAAAATTTTGATTTAAATAGATATGGAAAAATAAAATAAAATATTAATAATTTCAAATAAATTAGTACAATTAAAATTCTTGAATGTCCAAGATTTTACGCATGAAAAAGTAAAAGAAATAGGTTGAACATTGTAAAATCGAAAAGTACTAATAAAAAGAATAATTAAATTACCGAGAA
This sequence comes from Glebionis coronaria, assembly GCA_025667525.1. Lineage (NCBI taxonomy): Eukaryota > Viridiplantae > Streptophyta > Magnoliopsida > Asterales > Asteraceae > Glebionis > Glebionis coronaria. Next base: position 517,647,651 of record CM046880.1, read on the forward strand.
AACTACGAGTTCTCAATGTCGACCCCCCTAAAGGAACTCTGGTCCCTCAGAGTTCAACTGGAGACGGAAAGAGACTAGAACAAATAAGGATACTTTGCTTTGTTGGTCGTAAATTACGAGATGGTAATTAGAGATAGGATAAACATAATAAATGCTAAAACGGATAAGATGCACTAAAATGGATTAAGATTAATGCTCGACGAGGAATTTGAATCGTGTAAACCGTAAAACACAATAATTCACTTTAATAAGAAAAAGGAGGATTTAACTATGTAATATAGAGATTAATACGAAAATGTATATTTAATGGGTAAACAATCACCAAGTCTTTTTTTGATGAAGATATTGATCAAAATAGAAGTAAAATAGGTTCAAGTTTTATTTTGCTCGTCTTGAGAAACCGTGGGATGATTGTATGAAATTATTGTTATAACTTGAGTTTATGGTTATGATTAGAAAAAAATCTATTTTTCAAATTATTTAAAATCCTTAATAGGAATGAAGTTTAAGACGGTAATTTTATTAAACTGAAATTAAAATATGATGAAAAATCAAAATAGTTCAAAAGGTAATGCATGATGCCGTTTTAAACATAAGTTAGATTTTTACAAAGAAAATTTATAGATCTGACATTTTAGCTTGAGACAGTTATTTTGGTAATTTAAATATTTGGTAAAATGTGTAAAAGTTTCTTAATAATTATAATAATATATATAAATCCATAAAGGTGTTTAATGTATCAAATGGTAAACAGGGGACATATTCGGTTTTCAAAAGATGACAAGATAGCAAACGAATATGAAGCAAATAATAGTCAACAATTAGTATGTAAGCAATGGTACAAGGGGATGAAGCGAAAGTCATACGAATTCCTCAAAGGATTCGACGAAATATAGGTGTCGATGATGAGACAATAAGAAACAAATGATTTATCAAGTTATTAATTCTTTTAGAATGGTTAGTGTCGCAAACTTCAGCTCATTAAGTTCTCGGTAGTTGACACACGATTGAAAAGAAAAGCCAAGGTAACAAATTTTCAATTCGAATAAAATTCTTAAACAATTACCTGTAAATAAAATAAACAAAAATGAACAACGTTAGCGATCAGAGAGCGAAATCAACGCATGGTTTACACGAGCAAATTTCGAGGCAGTAGAGTCTAACACACATCATGACGAATATACGATATCACTATTCATATACAATCATAAAATCGTTATTCGTGACCGGAGACATTTCGAAGGTACCCCAAAATTTACTCAAAGAAAGTTGGTCGAGGAGAAATTATAAGAACACGAGAATTTTCAAGTATGATATCAATAGTCAGTAACTAGACTAGTGGTAAATATAATTGTAACATGAGAGAAAATGAGGTAACAAGTAGAGCAAAGCTCATTGAGTAAAGAAAAATATATTGTACTCGCAGGCACGTAATTTGTTCAAGAAAAGATAAGGAAACATATGCATATGTCTTGAACTTGTACTATTTTCATAACGCATAAAAGTTTTCAAAGTTTTATTTCACTTTATTATAGTGTATTGTACCTTTTTTTATTTAAAGGTGACTACTATTCAGCCTCGCACGGCTCCTTCTAAATTATGCATAGGTGATCAGGCCATGCATAATTTTAGGGCTAGCAATGCGATGCTCAGTTTCGTCAAGCTAGTATTACATTTCTTTTATCAATATATATATATATATATAATCAACATGCCATTTGTAAAACAGAATTTAATATGATTTATGAAACTTTTCGCAAATAAGTAATTTGCTTGATATTCAAATCAACAAATTTAATGTTACAAGAATTATTTTATTAGACCAAAGTAAAACAATTTGTGAAAATACATCATAATACAATGTCAATTAACTTTATAAAGGTATTTTTCAAGTATTTTATAAAGCCCAGTAGTACAAATTAGTAAAATTATTTGTAAAAACAATAGCAATTTTATATATATGGTGACATGATGATATCTTATGAAATAGCGAGTGGGTTACACTGGAGTAGTAAAGAGTAATTAATTAGAAAATCGATGAAATGCTTACATGATTATAGAGTTTCAAAAGGTTTAGCCGGAATCGGCGTGAGACACGTATTAAAATGATGACGAAAGATGTGAAAATAAGTACTTCAAGTCTCGATCCAAATCTTTGATACGATAGAGGAAAAGAAAGATAGAATATAATGACAAATAAGTGACGTATAGAACAAAGGATAAAGGAATCCATATGCGTGCACATCAAAAACTATTCGACATAAGTATGCTTTTAAGAAAGTAGAATATCAGTTTTAACACTAGTTCCTTCGCGATAAACACAAAACGACATTCCCGATAATTTTCGTGTTTCGACCGACAGCTGTATCAGATCAGAAAATGACAATTTTACCCCTACAGTTCTACATCAGCACCAAGTTTTCATATATGCAGAAAATTAATTCTTTAAATTTTACAAAATTCATATGAGCGTAACTTGTGCGTTTTTAAGAGTTACGTCGAATTTTATGTTCAAACGACCGTCTCGACAAATAGAAATATATTTTTAAGTCTAAAGTTTTAAAAATATTTTCTCGACATCGTTAAATTACCTGTAAATTTTCTGCATAAAATATATTTTTTGACACACCTCGAAATTTAATCAAACTTCATAACGATACGGAATTTATGTACACACATGACTTGTGGATCTCATGAAAACGAAAAAAAATAGATTGTATAATTGAGCATATAAAGAAAAATATAACATAGAAAATGGTTTATAGATAGCAACGAGAATCTAAGAAACCAAAATGGCGCATGACATCCATGTCTTTGATTTTAAGATGAAGGGTAGGAAGGTCTCTTTGGCGGCATGATTCTCCAAAACACAAGATATATAAGAGAAAATGAATATTTAATGAGTTGTATTCCTAAAGCGGGAGGGTACTATGAAATAAATATGATACATGTTTACACAATAAAAAAAATCGGGTTCCAATCAACCGCCACATTATATTATAGAAGATGAATTATAAGATGACGATGGTGTTTCCAAGGTACAAAAGAACGTTGCAATTTTAAGTCGAAACATATAACGGTCAATGAAATAAATCTTCGAATGTCGTGCAAAGCGGTGTTATATAAAAATCAAACAAAGTTTATGAAAACCATTGATATTGTACAACACGATTTCAGGAATGCTTCGAGATGTGTGCTTCACACAATGTCCTTTAGTCTTTTGTGGCGACACATTGAACTACACAATGGTCTATAGACTATTTTCAGGACATCCAATCACAAATGATCGAAAAGCAATTTGGATATCTAAATAGATGTCTTAAAGGTGTTAAACAATGAAAATAACACGCACGGTAGTAACATGATAATCGAAAGTTTTATCGGACACAACACTTACTTAACCTCGAACAATGGTATCACGAGAGTACGCACAACATATAAAGGTGTGAAAGTCCCTAATCCTAGCTTGAAACGATTAAGAAAGATAATTGACACAAGTAAATTCTTTTCAAACTCAGTACTTTATTATTGTATAATGATAGGTGTGAAAACACCCATCCTTTTACCACTTAACTACAATAATAACCAAGCTCGAACGTGTATTTTATGTTGTAAATGTCGGAATTATGCGTGGTTTGTGTTTTTGTTGTGATTTAAGACCAAGATGTGAAAAGGAAGGAAAACACGAGCTTTTACGGGCTTTTATCAAAGAAAACGACAAAAGACAAAGTCAAGAGATCAAGAGTGCAAAAAGAACGGATGTCCAAGGCCTTTTCTGAAGATTTATCGAAGAACAAGTCTAAATACGAAAGTTTAATGAAGATGAAGAACTCAAGTCTGATAAATGAAGAAATTATAAGACGATTTTAATTAATCCCGAGACAAAGTCGATAAAGTCGAAGAACTTAAAAGACGAAAAGACGTGAAGAAAGAAAGAGGAGGCAACACATGCACCTCCCCATTTCCTATAAATACCCTCCTAAACACATTTAGGAGGGTTGGTTAGTTAGTGTTAGCTAGTTCATTATTTTTCATTTTTGTAGGTAATTGTAGAGGGAGAAAGTGACAGTTTCTCTCACTAGGAATTTAATCTTTCATCTTCCTTTCTAGTTTTAATCAAATCTTTACTTTTGATAGCTTAATTCTTGTTTTAATCTTTATCTTATTCTACCTTTCTTAATTTTTGTTCATCTTTAATCCGAATTTTTATGCTTTTTGTTTAATCTTGATGTTTGACTGAATAAAAAGTTTATCTTTTTATCAATCTTTAAGTTTTCATACGGAATAAGCTATAAGTTTGACAATCTTATTGGCTTATTTTGTATCTAGCTTATTTGTTGTAGGATTGTAAATCTATGCTTATGTTTTAGAGAGAGAAAGAGATAGAGAGATGGTGGATTTCACACAAACTTAGAGAGAGAAACCAATGTTTACTATGTGTAAAAATGAGAAACCACACACCCTCTCCATCTAAGGAGAGGGTTTATATACCCAAGCCCTTGTCATGGGCTTGGGCTTACATTTGGGCCGGCCTACACATGTTGTAGGCTAGGCTTGTTATTGTTTGATAAATAAATAAAGTTAACTAAACTACGAGCTATTACATGGATTATCGTTGGAGTGACCGATCCTTCTTAATACGTAAAACGTATTTCCAACAATCTCCCCCTAAGGGAGGTCACTCCAAACAAGGGCGTTACCCGAGTTACAATAATGAAATAAACCTAGCATACTATGCTTGTCTTGAGCTCGTAGTCTTCGTCTTTCTTTTTCTTTTTCTTTTCTGGTGAACATGCTGATGTGATCTTTGATATCAATCTTTGAGCATTAATCTCTTGCCTTGATCTCGTGCATCCATCACTTGTGATCTTCGCCTCTTCGTGACCTCACGTCCCACATACTTATACCTTAGTAATTCTTGAAAGCTTCAGAGTTTGATACAGCGGAAGACTTAAATTTTAGGCTTTCTTGAATTAAATGAGATATTAAGTGTATAAAGTATAAGCATGCGGGGACGACTTCTTCTTGGATTCCGCAACGCCACCATCTTCAAATGCCGCAACATAAGTAGACACGAACGAAATGGCTTTGAACATTCCATTCTAAATCGGTAGCATTTTCCTCCGGTCGGTGAAGACCGTTGGACGATATTAGATATCGTACCCGTGCTGGATAGTTTCAATTAAGTAACTTCCTGACAGGATTTCGCGGGTAAACCCGTTCTCTTTATTCGACCGTCCAAAGCTGACTGCGAACATAAAGAGTGAATCATTTGGATAATAATATCCGCATGATTTGAAGCCGTCAATTCATGTTCCTGGAACAAGTGAAATTCTATTAAGAACCGCACCATCGTTGCTTTCCAGTTGTCACGAGCTTGATTCGTATAGAATCTTGCAAGTTACCTACCAAGTGCTGTTTGAGGTTAACACTAGAAGGATTTCCACTCATCACTATGAACACTAAGGTATCACTCTGAGTGTTCTGGCAAGATCACTAAGATATTGCGTAGAGGCCTGGAGCGTGTTTAAATTCAGTTAAGAATTAAACAGCTGTTGCTTTCCAGTTATCACAAGTTTGATTCATAAAGAATCGCACAAGTCACCTACCATGAGCTTTTTGATATTCGATCAAGAAGGATTTCCATCTTCATTGTAAATACTTTCGTATTACTCGGATGTTCAGGCAAGATCATGAAGATTTTGCGTAGGACTCTTAAAATCTTTCTTACTTTTCACAATGTGTGAAAAAGCAAGGAAATATGAAAGTGTGTCCTAATGAGATATTTGATGATCTCAAATGGCTCTAGACTCGATTGTGCATTTTGGATTTTAGTGATCGGAGGCTGGAGAGGAGTGCCACCATTTCAATACCAATTTATTCGGAGTGAATAAATCAATAGATAATGCGTTGTCTCCGTGTGATTAAAACAAATATCTTTTGAGAGATATCTGAGTTAGCTGGGATGGGTTGTGCATTGCATCACTGGGTCCATGATGTCTATCTTCAATATCAAGCATCATTCAAAATGATCTCAATAGCATATGTATTGACCCGGTTTCTGCCTAAAGTTGTAAGGAGGGCTTCTTTCTTTACACCCTTTATCTTTACATTTCTTTTTCATTCTTCAACCCCTTCAATGCTTACCAATACGTCATAACTAGCACCTTGTTGTGATTGTTCCAGTGCTAACTTAAGTACTTGGTCGGCATTCAGTTACGTTCACAATCTTTCTCCATCTTTCCTAAGGACTACTATTTCTAGCTATGGAATGTCCTTGGGAAGATTCCTCCGGTTCTGGAAGAATCATAGGACTTAACCTATCCTACCATCCTTATGTCACCACAATCTTCATCGTCGTGAAATAAATGGGTTTTGGGTAAGTATATGTCACCATGAAAATCCATTTTGATATAGCAAATCCATTTTGCTCCCCCTTAACATATGCCACGATATTAGAAAATATTTCGCATATGTCGGGATGAGCCAGCACATTAAGTCAAACCATTTGTGATAATATCCCATATTAAATCACATTTTCTCCCCCATATTAAAAAAATTAACCCAATCGATGTTTTTAATATCAATTGATTTAATGAAGTTTTAACAAAGGTTTTGGGAAGAAAAATGCGAGTCCGTTTTATCTTCATGATATCAAACTTATGAGATATGATACCGATTGGTAACATGATCACATATTCACCATATTAGAATAGAATTAACAAGGTTGGACCTGATAGATGAGAACATCATATGATAAGATCAAATGGTTCTTGTCAGCATATGTCGGTCGCCTCATCACGTCTGAAGTCATTTCTTGACACCACATGTACGATTGGTATTGTAGTCTTGACACCAACTTGTGAACTTGGCACGTTCGGCATCGAAGATTCTGAATGCTTGACAATTGCTCCCCCTCAATTGTTGACCCGTGTTCTATCGAAAGAGCTGTAGTCGTCGATTGAGTAGTCGCATCGTCGAGTAGGTAGATACCAATTGTAGATAGCATGGTTGTAGAGATGATAGCTTCATAAAAACAAGACTTCTCTTGTTTTAACAAATAAATGCACTGAGGCGTACATAGATTTGTGTGAGACCAAGTTATAAAGTAAACTTGATCCCTTACAAGGTTTAAAGTAAACCTTGCCCGAGAAAATTAATTCCCGTTGTTGAGCCAAAGCTTTCATAAGAAATACTTGACTTAAATGTGAAAATCGGGTTGCAGTCTGAAATAACTACAAGCCATTTAGGCATGTTTTATGAAATATTTACAACTTTTGTACGAACTCTATTTATGGCACCGTGTCGATATTAATCAACATTTCTAAGGCGGTAAATATTATCGTACCAAAAGACACGCCTTTTAAAAAATTAAGTAAAAATATTTTTGTATTTTTCTAGATTTTTCAATTTTTATGGTTTTTATATGGTTTTATTTTTTTGTATTTTGCTTTTGAGGATAAAGATATAAACAATATATACAAATGATCACCAAGGATACGGAGAATAGTTTTACCACCACTATTCTTTCGCTTCATCTGCGAGTTCCTTTAGAGTCTCAGGCGAGAAAGTTCTCATTCCTAGCTTGTCGGCCAAAAATTCAATTCGAGCGCGATCTAAAGCCTTCGTGAAAATATCCGCCAATTGATACTCAGATCGGACAAAGTAAAGCTCTATTACTCCATTTTCCACTTGCTCCTTGATGAAGTGGTAGCGAATGTCAATATGCTTCGACCGGGAGAATTGAACATTGTTGCAGCATAAGGCAATTGCACTTTTGTTGTCGCAGTACATCGGAATCTTGTTGAAACCTAGACCATAGTCGGTTAATTGCGATCTCATCCAAAGAATTTGAGCACAGCAACCGGACATAGCTATGTATTCTGCTTCCGTACTTGAAATTGCAGCGCTTTTCTGCCTTTTCGATGCCCAAATGATTAATCGATCTCCTAGTAGTTGCAAAGTTCCACTCGTGCTACGCCTTGTATCTTGACAACACGCGTGATCCGCATCTGCATATGCCATGAGTGCAATATAAGAGTCCTTCGAATACCAAAGTCCCCGATTAATGGTTCCTTTAAGATATCGAAAGATCCTTTTAACAGTAGCTAAGTGTAACTCAGTAGGTCGAGTTTGATACCTGGCACACATACATATAGCAAACTGAAGATCAGGTCGACTAGCTGTGATATACAGAAGAGTACCGATCATTCCACGATAAAGCGTCGGATCAACGGCAACTCCATGTGGATCTGCATCAAGCTTAGTTCGTTCCACCATTGTAGTATCCACAGGGTCGCAAGATTCCATCTTATACTTCTTAAGCGATTCAAGGGCATACTTGGATTGATTGATAAAGATGCCTCTGGGACTCTGAGATATCTGAAGACCTAAGAAGAATGATACCTTGCCCATCATTGACATCTTAAACTTGGAAAACATGAGTGTCCCAAACTCATCCGATAAGGTTTGGGTCGAGGCTGCAAATATAATATCATCAACATATATTTGTACCATAATCATATCTTTACCTCGTTTCTGAATGAACAGCGTAGGATCCACCTTGCCTTTTGCGAAGCCTTGTGTAATGAGGAATTGTGACAAAAGATCATACCATGCGCGAGGATCTTGCTTCAACCCATAGAGAGCCTTCTTAAGCTTGTACACATGATTAGGATAATTAGGATTCACAAAACCATCCGGTTGTTGAACATAGACCTCTTCCTTGAGTTCACCATTAAGAAATTCCGTCTTCACATCCATTTGATAGACGATCATATTCATATGGGCTGCATAAGCGAGGAATAGTCGAATAGCTTCCAAACGGGCAACAGGAGCAAAGGATTCCATAAAGTCGATGCCCAATAATTGCCTGTATCCACGAGCTACTAGTCAAGCTTTGTTCTTCAATATTCCGCCTAACTCATCGAGTTTCACCTTGTAAACCCATTTCAAAGTGAGTAACTGCACTTGATCCGGGCATGGGACAAGTTCCCATACTTCAAGACGTATAAATTCGTTAAGTTCTTCTTGCATAGCTTCTATCCAACAGGATTGAGTAAAAGCTTGTTGCCATGTCTTAGGTTCAACTTCAGTGAGAAAAGCATCAAAGTGACAAAACATTGCACTTTCTTGTAGCTGACTTCGTGTGGATACTGGACGATTAGGGTCACCAATAATAGAATCTATAGGATGATCCTTTGTCCACTTGCTGTCACGTTCACGAATCCGTGGATTGGAGTAAACTGTAGTAGGAGCTTCCTCTGAGGTGGACGACCCGGCTTGATTAGGGGCGGGAATTGGTACACCAAAGAATGGAAGTTCACGCATTTGAGCGAATTCCAAATCGTGATCATCATCATCCTCTTCATCATCAATAGGCATGACATGGGTAGTTGAAACATGTGTTGGTTGAGAATTACTTGTTGAAGGTATATCTTGACCATTATGTGCAGATATATCCGATTGAGCAACAGTTGCTGGAGCGACAACTTCGGTTACTGGAGCTATTACCTCAGTTTCTGGAGCAACAATAGTTGGAGGAGTAAAGAATTCATCAAAGAACGGTTGAAACAACGTATCCCATTCAGTCCTAGTAGGTGGTATAAATGATGAAGTAGGGTTGTTTGGGACAAGACCAGAACTAATGTTACTGGGTCCCATTTCATGAAGTGCGGGTTCAGAGCTGCTTTGCTCAGAAGCCATTGCTGTCAGCTCATCAAAATCAACATTCATAGTTTCGAGGATCTTGCGAGAGTTACGGTTGTAGATTCGGTATGCCTTCTTTGCGGGTGCGTAACCAATGAAAATACCAATATCAGCCTTTGGTTGAAGTTTTCCCAAATTGTCACCATCATTATTTGGATAGCAAAGAGAACCAAATACATGAAGATATGATAAATCTGGTACTTTTCCATGGAGAAGCTCATAAGGTGTTTTACCATGGCGTTTACGAATTAGTGACCGGTTTTGGGTGTACACTGCTGTAGATACTGCTTCTGCCCATAAAAACAATGGAGCCTTTGCGTAATTAACATCGTTCGAGCAGCTTCCATAAGTGTGCGATTTCGCCTTTCAACGACACCGTTTTGTTGTGGAGTGCGTGCAACGGATGTTTCATGAGAAATGCCAACTTCTTCATAATAATCACGCAAAATTTGATTCACAAATTCGGTTCCATTATCTGTACGAATGCGTCGGACAGTAGTGTTGAGACGCACTTGAATCATCTTGAGAAATCCGATGATGAATTTAGGTGCCTCATTCTTTGCTTTAAGAAATTTCACCCATGTAAACCGAGAGTAATCATCGACAATGATGAGGATGTACTTTTTGCCACTAAGACTTTCAACACGCATTGGCCCACAAAGATCCATATGCAAAAGATAAAGTTTCTCTTGGTTGGTGTCTTCCGTCTTGGGTTTGTAAGATTTCTTAGTGCTTTTCCCCATTGTACACGCGGTACACAAATGATCCTTGTGAAATGAAAGTTTAGGAAGACCACGAACAAGTTCGTTTTTCGCCAAGTGATTAATAGCGTCAAAGTTAAGATGAGATAACTGTCGATGCCATAACCAAGACTTAGTCTTCGATGCTTTGGAGAGAAGACATACGGGAGAAGCGGCCATCATGTCTTGTAGAGACAAAGTATACAAATTATTCCCTCGAGTACCTTTCAATAAATTAACCCCTTCCAAATTACGAATGAAGCAGGTATGCTCTCGAAAAGCAACTTCTAGGTTTGCATCACAAAATTGTCCCACAGAAAATAAGTTGTGACCAAGACCTTCCACGTAATACACTCGTGAAATTATAACATTCCCAATATGATATTCACCATAACCCATTATCTTTGCAATATGATCATTACCAAATCGAACCGTACCAAGAAACTTGCTGACGAAATTTCTGAGCTGAGAGCGATCTCCGGTCATATGCTTGGAGCAACCAGAGTCCAAATACCAGAGAACAATTTAGACCACCTGTTTTCAATAACAACAGTAGACAATGCATTGGAAACTATTGGTTCCGGAGTGTTAGCAGATACAGATATAGAATTATCAGAATTGCTAACATTTTTGAGACCCTTAGATTTCCTGCGTTTTCTAATGGGAGTTTTAGCACTAACAGGTTTTACTGTTCCAACTTTCTTAGGTTTTGGATTATTTGCGGGCACTACAGTGGGAGTAGATCTATTTAAAGGGCACTTGGTTCCTACATTAGTGTTGGTGTTCCTAGTTAAAGGACACGCTTGTGTTTTGGTAGCCTTGGTACTCCTAGTTAAAGGGCACTCTTTCTTCACTTCAGTGGGAGTGATCCTAGTTAAAGGGCACATATTTACTACTATAGTGAAAGTTCTACCAGTGGGGCGCCACATCCAACCAACTTGGGTTAACACTTTCCCAGTCGGTTTCCATTCTAATCCATTTTTCCGGGCATGCATCTCATTCACATGGTCAATTAGGCAAGAATCATGACGAATAGAAAACATACATTCATTGCAATTCCAACATTTCAAATTAGAATTCACAGTAGGCTTAGAACGTTGCACAACCGCAGAGCCTTTAGGTTTAGCTACATGATTCTTTTTATTCGAAACAGAAATAACATTCCTAGGATGGGCTTCTACTTTCTTCTTCACTTGACTACTAGATGGGGGCAAGATCCTATCATTCTTCTTGTTTCTTTTAAGCTTAGATCTTTGAGCCTTAGTAGTGGTGCTTACTCCTGTAGAAGGCAACACGGGAATATTAGAAGCTGGTTTTGATTCCGCCTTATCTATACTGACCAAAGTTTGAGATGGTTTAGTCCTAGGGCCCTTGTTAAGTGGTGTGACGGCAATTAGGTTCCTTTTGATTGCACTAGAGGATGATGCTGAGACAGTGGCTGCGTTATCCACAACATTCTTACCTTTTAGAGTACGAAGTGTTTCCTTTAACTCAGCCAAGACCAGATTTTTATCACAAATTTGTTCCCTCAAATCAGATATTTCCATCGACTTTCTATTCAATTGTTCAATCAATGATTGATTCTGTGCAGTGGTATGAGCACATGCTGGCTGTACTGAATCGAAAAGTCGTGTATTTTTCTGTTTTAAGTTATCAACTTTGGACAACATCTTCGAAACCCGATTATCTAGATCAAGTTTAAAATTCTCAGCGGCCTCAAGTACGTTCACACAGTTAAGCTCCTTAGATTTCTCTATGTCTATCGGCAAAGACTTTGCAACCTTGTCACTTGGCTGACGCTGTTTTGATTGTAAATTCAATCGAAAATTCTTTTCAAAGTTTGCATCATCGATATTAACACCTTCGAATGACGTTTCAAAGATTTCTTGAATAAATTGTTGCTTGCATTCAAGCGAAATACAATGTGTTTGAATCTCATCAAAACGTTTTGAAAGCGAAGAATATGAATCTTGAAGCTTTAAAAATTCAACATCAGATTCGTGACAAGTACTATCTACCACATTATTCACAGATTCAACATTATGCACAATAGAATCATTATCAACACTTTTATTCACACAGACGGAAACTATATCATGAGACATCACTTGCTTCAGAAGCTGATCATTTTGGCGTGAAACTCGTTCTATTTCAAGTAAACTGTTTTCATAAGCATCATCCATTTCATTGAAAACACGTTTAACTTCTTCTATTTCCAAATACAAATCTTGATCAAGATTACTAAGACAAGCTTTAACATTCTTTACAAACGGAATAATTTCGTCTCGGAATGCAGCTGTAGTGTGCTCAAAGTTCCATTCACCTTCCGTTATGGCCGAAGCCGTCGTACGTTCCAAAATGACCTTGTCCAAATCGGCTAAGTGTTGGTGTACCGCATTTAAGTTAACGGACGGCTTACTTACCGGTGGAATTAACTTCGTTAAATCCTTTTTGACAAGTGTAGGAGACGTACTGGGAGGGTTTTCATTTGAGAAACTTTGAGGCACAAGAACTGTCAATTCAGCTAATTCCTTTTGTAAGCGAATGCGGGTCTTTTTAGAAATCTGATCTTTGTTATGTTGATCATAATCAATTGTATGGAATTTTGAAAGCATTTTAGAATGAGTTTCATCCGCAAGTGACTGTGTCGCGTCAGAACTACGAACAAAAGGTGCCTCTTTCGATTTGCCAATTATGGTCATATCATAAAGACCGGGAATATATTCCTGAGCTTGTTTTGCATAACCGGGATTAGGTGGTAAATCTTGAAGACGCTTAAGTTCGAATTCTTGAAATGATTTAGTTAAAAGATGAACCTTTTCTGTGGAAGCGTATTGTTTTAAAAGCTGTTGTTCTTTGAATTTAATAAGTTTGGTAGCATTAATTTCTGATTCAACCTTTTTAGACTCGAGAGTTTCGAAATCCATTTTAAGTTTCTGAAAATCATTGACAACCGAGTCCTTTTCTTTTAATTCATTGGAAAGATTAGATTTTAATGATTCTATTTCTTTCAAGTGTTCAATCTTTTCAAAACGAAATTGGTCAAATTCAGAACATGTTATTTTCTCTGCTTGAGGGACCATTTCAAAAGCTTTTACCTTTTCTTTATGCAACGCAAGCTCAGCAGTTAGGGTGGAATTCGTATCTACGGATTGTCTGAGGGCCATATGCATTTGATCAATAATATGTTTAGGCACCATGACCAAATCATGTTGAGCATAAGATTCCATACCCGTCGTAGCATTTGGTTGAGGTTCACTCAAATGTGTTGGATTGGGTACCACATCATTTGAGTTACTAGTCCCCGAATGTTGTTCGAGGTTGTCATTTTCATGCCTAACTTGATGTTGGTTATCATCAATATTATTAGATGTGGTTGGTACCTCACTGATGACATCAGAACCGTAGTGAGAGAGATTAGCAACGAGAGCAGCTTGGGCAGAGTGAATGTCATCACAATCAGAATTATATGCGTCAAGGTCATCTGCTTGATAAGCTGCATTAGAAGTAGAAACGACTGCAATGCCTTCAGTATCTGCTGCCCCTGGGTCTGCAAGAAATGCTAACTCCTCTGAATCCAAGATCTTCCCCTTAGACTGAGCATCAACGAAATACATCTTCTCACGAAACCATGCATCATCCCTCCTCCTTTTCGGCTGAGTGCATTCCCTAGCCATATGACCTTGTCCTCGGCAATTGTAGCAAGTCACAACCTTTTTAGGACCACTAGGACTTCCATTTCCACTAGCTTGAGAATTCACAGCTTGATTGTTCCCAGTCCTTGTAGGAGGTCCATATGAATTTTGCCTTCCCTGAATTGGTTGCACCGTCACTTGACCATCTTGAACAGTGGCTTGTTGGCGAGGATTTGATGAGGTGCGGAGCTGATTGTTTGTTGGTGGAAATCCTCTAGTTGCAACAAGTTTTGACAAGTAGGCTGTGAGATGGTTTAGAACATCAGCTGGCGTATCATTTGGAGTAAAAACCGGTGCTTGGATTGGAGGAAGTTCATTAGAGTAGAAAGCTTGTGCTGGTTGTGCTTCTATTGGAAAATATCCTTGCTGAGGAGTATAGCCCAATGGAGAAGTGTTGGCTTGTGATGGTGATGTCTGATATTGTGGTTGTTGCGGAAAAGATTGTTGATGAACACCTTGTTGAAATGCTTGTTGTGGCATCATTTGTGGTTGATAAGATGGTTGCTGTGGTTGCTGATAGGTGTGTGGGGGTGGCTGCTGCAAGTATGATGGTTGTTAATAAGTATAAGCCATGTTTTGTTGAGAAGCATACATTGCAAGTGGATCATGAACTTGAGGTGTAGACAACCGAGCCTCGATCACATGGCATTCGTGTTGTTGAAGAAAAGCTTAAAGTTGATCCACATTGGTGTTATGCAAGTCCTTAGCCAATTTAACATCCGTCACGTATTTTTTCCATTCTGAAGGAAGAGTGTTCAAATACTTGGTGTTCAATTGAAAGGTAGGAATTGTCATGCCATAGATATTGAGCTCATTCAACAATAGGGTAAATCTCAGATAGTAATCATTGAGAGTCTCCCCTGGCACATAGGCAAACTTATCAAAAGTATCATAAAGCTTACACTCTCGTTCTTGTTTGGTTAACGAGGTGCCTTGCATTAGAACACGAATTCTATCCCATAACTCTTTGGCAATTTTATGTTTGCTGACGAGTTTGTAGACATCTGGAGGAAGGGCTTGGAGAATGATGTTTGTTGCATACTTATCACATTTATCTTGAATCTTCATATCTCCAGTCAACTCACCCGTTGTGCGAGGACGAGTAGTCGTACCTTCCGTCACGGTACCATAATCTAATGGTCCATTGAGCACCGATGCCCAAATTAGATGTCCATTCTCCTTGTTCAACATATAAAGTTCCATTCGGGAAGCCCATTCCTCATACATAGTCTTCACCAACATTGGTGGACGATTATCCGTACCCGAGAGGATGGACTTATCCGTAAGAGATGTGTACTCCATTTCAATAAGTTAAGATTTACAAACGTTGATCGATCAATGAAAGAAAGTAAATGTGTTTGTTGTTGTGAGTTGATGTCGAGAAACAATGTTAAAATCCCCTAAAATATGTTCTCAATAAACCAAAAATTCCAAGTCAAAATTACACACGATTGTTCGAAATTTTTTATGGAAAAATTTGTGATTATCGGAATAGTGATCGAAATGATGATCGGAATGAACCCTAATCGGAATGTACCTAATCTGAATACCAATCTGAATACCAATCAGAATGCCGTGATCGGAATACCAATCTGAATACCAATCGGAATGCTGTGATCGGAATACCAAATCTGAATACCAATCTGAATACCAATCGGAATGTCGTGATCGGAATACCAATCTGAATACCAATCGGAATGATGTGATCGGAATACCAAATCTGAATACCAATCTGAATACCAATCGGAATGCATTGATCAGAATACCAATCTGAATACCAATCGGAATGCTGTGATCGGAATACCTAAACCCTATTCCGATTATACAGATCGGAATGTACTATAAACCCCTTTCCGATGACCTGATCGGAATAATTTCCACTTTTCTCGGACAAAACTCAACCAATTCGTGATTTTAAGCCAAAAAATGATCAAAACACCCAAAATTTTTGTGTTTTTAGCCAAAGTAACTATACCAAATCCCTACCACAACTATGTAGAAGATTTGTATCAAGAAAAAACCATCAAAAACACAAAAAAAAATTTGGACGTGTGAAAATGGATCAAAAATGGCGAGATAATCAAGAACACAAACACATGAACAATACAATCATCCCATGGCTCTTGATACCATTTGTAGGATTGTAAATCTATGCTTATGTTTTAGAGAGAGAAAGAGATAGAGAGATGGTGGATTTCACACAAACTTAGAGAGAGAAACCAATGTTTACTATGTGTAAAAATGAGAAACCACACACCCTCTCCATCTAAGGAGAGGGTTTATATACCCAAGCCCTTGTCATGGGCTTGGGCTTACATTTGGGCCGGCCTACACATGTTGTAGGCTAGGCTTGTTCTTGTTTGATAAATAAATAAAGTTAACTAAACTACGAGCTATTACATGGATTATCGTTGGAGTGACCGATCCTTCTTAATACGTAAAACGTATTTCCAACATTTGTTTTAAAAGTTTGTCTTAAAAAGTTTCATCCTTTTAAAGTTTATCTTATAAAATTTTCTTATTTTGTGTTTTGATAAGTTTTAAATTTTTAGCTTATTTTGTTCGTCTTATTCTTGTTTAATCTAGTTTCGGTTCATGCTTATTAGACTTAGCTTAATTAAATTATGCTTATTGCGAATTGGACTTCTATCGGAAAGGGAATTGACATTCCGACGGTTCTACTCTTATTCCGATAGTGACAGTTTGGAAAGAGGGTTTTACATTCCGACGGCATTGCAATCTAACATTCCGATCTGGCAATCCCCCTTATTCCGATCAATATTCTGATCGCTCATTGCGATCTGGATTGCGACGGCTCTTAAGGCTACATTGAGACGAAGTGCTGCCCAATTTTCCATAGCGATATTCCGATAGAAGTGATATTCCGATGGCTTTGTATTTATTCCGATAGATTTAGTTTTATACATTCCGACAGTTTTACTTTTCTTACATTCTGATAGATTGCATTTCATTATTCCGATAGAATTGGTAGTTTAGACATTCCGATAGAATTCATTAGAATTATTCCGATAGATTTTTATATTCTGATCTGGATTCCGATGGTATTGGTGACAGCATTCCGATCTGGATTCCGATGGTTTGGGGTTTTGTTTGATTTTTAAGTTTACATTTTTTATTTACATTGTCATTTTAATTTTTCGTCAAGCTTTAATTTTTATCATCTAATTAATTACAATTTTTAGTTTAATTTTTAAAGCTTTTATCTTTACTCAACGGCAAGTTTTTATTTTACCTTAGTTTAAAATAGATATACCAAACCATTTATTATTCCACCAAGAACGACTGAGTCGCACTCTTAACCAGTAATCAATTCGAAAAGACTTGGAACGAACAATTTTTATAATTAAAACCTAGTTATTATATAACAAGTATTACATGTGTTATGGATAACACAGTTTGATGACAATGTGTTGTGTACACTTTGGACAAAATAAAGCTAACTTAAAAACACAAGCACAACTGTTCGTTCTACAAGTTCTAAAGAGTTAATGTGTGAAATCTAACAAAGTAAACAACATTAACTCTAGCCTACATATCCTATTTATAGTGGTACGAGGTTGACTTGATAAAACTGGTTGATGGTGACTACACAAAACAGACAATGTCAGACATCTGTCAAAAGATGCTCTTCTATTCTTGGTAGTCTGCCACAACGCTTTAGGGAAACAGAGCTGACATAGTTTCCCTTTTCTTCATACCTTGAACTTTAGGCTGCATAACTTCCCGCCTAAACACTTAGGTATGTCCAAATTGTACTAACTGTTAACAGGGTAGTGCCACCCCTGTTAACACTCAACCACTAAAAGTCCCTGATACATCTTGGTTGTTATCCATCACAGCCAATGAGTATGTCCTCAAGTAATCTTCGACTTCCTTGACAATGTCTCTGACATGGACTCCTCTGTGGTTGCTCAAAGAGACTTAGAACTCTGTGAGTCTTGGGTGACTTGCATGTCACGTATGCACAGACAAGTTAATATACAACTTAATTTAAGTTTAAATCTATGACTAAGGGAAATCTAACAAACTTAGATTCCCAACAATCTCCCCCTATTTAAACATAAATACAGCTAGATCTAAAATAGTTATAGTAAGTGAGATAACAAATTCTTCTTACACATAACAGATCTAACAAACAACTCCATAATTCATTAATACTTAGAAAAGTTACAAGTATAATACATGAGTAAAACAAAAATATGAGTGTAATAATTTAGGTGTGAAAACTTCAATAATCATCATTCTTTATTCTTTCTTCAGCTTCAGCTATGTTTGTCCTGGTATCCAGTTCAGCTTGCAAAGTTTGGGCAAACACCTTGGAATACTCAGAGTTGATTTTAAGTACCATCTGAAACACTAAAAGCTGAACAGTCGAAGCCAACCCCAGTTCACTTTCCCTTTGAAAGATATATTGACATCCCCTGTTCATGAATGCCATTCCTTTTTCAGGCTTTGTGTAAGTTTGTCCATCAATGGGTCCAACAATTCCATTTGGTAAGACAAGATCCCTGTGCATTCCATCAACTTGAATGTCATTTGTGACGAAGGTCTCTTTAAGGAATTGAGTCATCCTTTTCCTTTTCTTCTCAGCCTTTGTTGGTTATGGTTCAAATAGCTGTAGGGGGATCAATTTTAAGTTTGGTAGCTATTTCTTTCAGCCAGTTAAAGTTAGCTTTCACAGTCTTTAAGAGTAAGAAATTTGCCTATCCAGACTTCTTTTCAGCTAAAGCTTCAAGTTCAAACCATTCAGACAGACAAAGTGTCTTAAGTTTGAACTCCTCAAATATGTCCATGTTGGCCACTTGATTATCTCTCCATATGGTCATGTGTGGGGTATGAGTTGACTTCTTAAGAGTGTATTTAAACTTGGTGATTTTACCTGGAGCATATCTTGAGTTTCCACAGGCATCATAGTCAGCTTTTACCTTTTTCAAAGCCTCTGTACGTTTTATCTCCATTTCCCTTAACCTTTTTCTTTGCCCATCTTTGAGTTGAGGAGACATGGCTTTCAGCTTGGCTTCATCCAGCTCTTTGGCCTTCTTGATTTCTTTTAATCTTTTGAACTCAAGTGCCTGTTTTTCAATTTCTTCAACTGTTAAAGGTTTTTCATCAGCTACTTTGAAAGTTGAGAATTGAGAGAGTTTGGTAGTGGATCCTCATGTCTCTAGCATCACAACTATTTTCTTTAGTTTGGCGTCTGAGTCTACCATAACTATTTCTTTCCTTTTCTTCGAGACAGAGGATGAATCACTAGCTCTCTTCAGCTCTTCAACATGTTTTAAGAATGCTATATGAGCTTGATCTTGTAAAGCCTTTGGCAGGGAGCTAACAGTGAATTTAAGTTTCTTAGCATTTGGTTGACCATCATCCACAGCCTCATTGGTGTTAACCAAAGACAGGGTATTTGATTTATCAGCTCCTTTGTTGTTCTGTTGCTCTCCCTTACTTTCATCATCATCAAATACAGTGATTGGTGTGATAACTTGGAGTGGAGTGGGTGTAGTGATGATGTTTTCAGCTGTACCTGTGTTGGTGTTGACAGGTTCAAGTTTGAGTAAGTAAATTTTCTCCCCCTCACGTTTAGCCTGTCTCTCTAGACGCCTAGCTGAACGTGACTGAAGATGCCTAGCAACCTATTCAACAGATGTAGCCATTTTATTTTGCCTGTTCCTTGATCCTCTGGCAAATCTTAGAAGCCTGTTGCAATCACTGTTAACAGAGCGATCAACATGTCCAGCCAAGTAGTGAGTGTGACGTTTTTGTCTGTTGTACACAACTTCAAATTCCTTATGCATAACCACCTCATAAGCTGAGAACATTGATGTGTTGAGGAAACGTCGGTGTATTTTAATAATATACAATATAGGGCGAATTTAGGAAATTACTCTTAGGAAAAGGTAATAAGCCATAAATAAGCCGAAGACGAATATAAATAAACACGTGAATGATCCAAGTTCGTTGTACACGAGGATCAAGTGAATTTGAGACATTTTGTGTCAATTTGGACAATCGATTTGAATTGGTTTTCGGTTTTTAATCGAAAATTAATCCTACAATTTTTTTAGTTAAAATCCTAAAGTGCATGAATCGTTTCCCTATTTAATCTATTAGACAACTATTTAAAATTCAAACTTTAAAACTATTTAAAACTATTAGTCTATTTAAAATCCATTTAAAATTAATCTATTTAACTAAAAATACTTTTACACTATTTAAAACTCTATTTAAACTAATTTAAAAACTATTTAAAACTCTTTTAAAAATTACTTTTACTTTTTAATAAACAAAATTTATTTTACTAACTATTTTTATTAAAATCTAATTTATTAAAAATTTATATTATTTAAAAACTAATTTATTAAAAAAAACTAATTTAAAATTCTAATTTTTAATTTCTAAATCAATAAAATATATGTTTTTATTATCTAACACTTTATAAAAGTAAATTATAAAACTAATAATTAAAATCTACTAAATTAAAATTTGTATTTAAAAACTAATAAAAACTGTCAGCTAAAATAAGAATGCTATATTAATGTAACAAACTGTATTAAATCAAAAACATAAAGCTAGATCGGCTGGCAAACACGTTTGGCCCATGACCAGGAGGTCATGGGTTCGAGTCCCTTGGTGGACATTATTTTTGGTTATTATTTTTGACAAAGAAAAATGTAAACCAAAGTCACATGAGTGACTGCTATGATTGAATTATGGTCTGATGAGTATTTTGGACTGAAAAACCAGTATAAGACTATGAGACTTAATGAGTCTGATAGCCTTTGCTATGATGCAAATCCAACAAATATCAGCAAAGTTAAATTTATATCAGCAAAATACATAACAAACTAAGCTTATATCAATATGCAAATCTAAACAATTAACTCACATAAAAACCGGAAATCCAGCAGACATATACAATTTCCAAACCTATAAAACTGAAAACTTTTAATCAGTTCTAACATCAACTATTATACTCAATATAACCTCAAACTAATTTATCTGATAATTGAAACCAGCAGACTAGATTGTGAAGAAGAATAAATCCGTATGCAGATTCAAATTAACAACACAAACTTAATATCAGATTTCTAAAACAAATTTTATTAGCAAGCAAAATTAATATTCAAAAATCAGTTAATTAGAAATATCAAATCAGATTTATATTAACTAAACCTTGCATACAAAACTCACATTCTCAACTTAAATAAGCAATCAACAATTATTAAACAAGCAGATTAAAATCATGTATAAAAGCTTATAATCTAAAACAAGAAATAATCTCAACAAACTATCATTTAATCCATTTAAACTCTTAAGCAAATTATTCTAAATTTATAAATAACATAAAAATAAAAGGAATTAAAACCTCTTGACGAAAACCATTGGGAATAAGATCAACGTTGAGCTGTCTATTGAACTGAAATCAGCACCACCATTTACCACCATACGAACACTCATCATCATTCTTCCTCATCATACGAACCACCACTATTCTTGCTCGAATATTATGAATTAATTTAATAAACTTTCCAGTGGGAAAGTTTTCCCCAATTCTTACTTTTATTATCCAATTTAAGCTATTATTGAGCTTAAATCAAATAACATAAAGATTAATATAATAAAACAGATTTTAGAATTAAATTGCAATATTAAATTTAATCATAAAATAAAGCACGAATTTAATCAAACACAAATAACGTTTATTAATAATCAAGAATGATTATAATGCTGAGAAAAAGAAAACACAATTTTATCCTAATTCTATTTTGACATAATAACTTTAAAGTAAATAATGGGATGATTAAAAATTACAGATTTAGGGGTTTTTATAGCCAACCCCCAAGGCTTGTTGGTGAGGTTGTTGAAGAGGAATATTCCATCTCAGCCCTTCAAATCTTCATTTTCTCTTCCTTGCTTGATCTTGTGGCTAATATTTGCACACTAGCACACGGATTGCCAACGTGGCAATCAGGTGTGCTAGTTGTGCTTCTTTGAAGCTTATGTGGCATCATATTACTGGCTGACTGAGAGAGGGTGATGTGTTTGGACCATCAATATGGGAGGGATTAGCCACGTCATTGATTATACCCATCTTCTTGATCCGATTTTCTTGTGAATTAATTAAAGATCGTGTAACTACACACGCCTTTAATCAATTAGCCCAATTTGGGTTATTTTTAGGGTTAGGGTTAAATAGTTAACTGGTTTATTTGTTAGGTGAGAGATGAGAGAGATGGGGTAACTTAGGTTGTATCAAATGAATGGTGTGTGTGAGTAGTGGGTAAATGTTTATTGTTTGAACAAGATACATAATAAATAACAAGTAACCGTCCCTTCAAATTGAAAACTTAATGCGTTTTGAAAACCCATTAACGTGACATGACAAGTTGTAAATTGAATTGGGCTTTTGGACCATACAAAAATACTCCCATTCGTCACTTAATATGATTCTTGGGCCTTGATGGGCTTTTAACCCATTTAACAAGTAATACATGTTCTTCAAATGGGCTTTTTAGCCCATTAATCCAATGTGGGACCCACAAGGCCCAATTTACTTCATTAAGATTAAATACACTAAAAACGGACTTGATTTTGGCTTTGTTGATCTTTCCATCAAACCCGTGTCGATTTTGATAGTTTTCATGAACTTCGGGTACCTACACACATGAAACAACAAACAAACGTATACAAGGCCATTTTTATACATTTTATGCATTTATTGAGTGTTTATTGATATAAATGATATAAGTAATTTCATTCATATCAAACTCCCCACTCTAAGCAATTGTCGTGTCCTCACGCAATGATAAAATTAAACTACTAACTACACTTTTATTCAACTTTTGACACTTTTATTTTGCAAAGACATAATGTAATGCTTTCATTATTTGAACAATAACTTTTAGGATCATAAAACTCAAATATATTTATCGTCCTCAACTTTTCAGTTTTCCATGCCAAGTTTAAAAACAAGATCATTGTCAATCATAAGCCCCAAAGTTAAAACAACTCATACAAGTAATTTGTGCTAAACTCAATCTCCATTTATTCCTAATTGTATCTATAGATTTTAAATTTCATTCACCCAAACGCTCATTTGACTTATTTGATATTTATTAGTCCAAAAATGAAGGCAAAAATGGTGCAAACTCAACACTCAAAACCTAAGCTCGACTTCAAAAACCGTTGTCACTAAAGAAAGCCCACATCAAGGATAACTTAACACGTTTTGTGGGATAAATTCCTGGATCCAAAATTTGGCTAATAGGTCTACTTAAAGCAATTCCAAAGTCAATTATGACTTTATTAACGAAGTTAGCAACAATTACATCATATCACCTTGTGGCTCTTTAAGATGTAAAAGTGCTCCTTATTTATAATCCACACCTGAAGGATCCTTGGACAAAAATAAGGGAATTGACATTCACCATCCCACCTTATGGCTCATGATTATGAAGCAATTTTTATTAAACACGTCCCCATGCCATACACCCTAAGGCTGAAATGACAAGGTTAGTGCTACATGACTCCCACCCGAAGGCTCATTAAGAACATGTTTTTATTTATTCTTCTTATTATTATGATATTTATAGTAAGCCAAATTTCCGCAATCTCATGATCAAAAGTCCATGACGCTGACACCCTTAATGTGTTCTCACTTTAATTACAAGGGAAGAAATAGGAGTTACGAGTTAAGATATTAAGCCTAAACCGCTAGAAACTTCATTTATTAAGCAATTATTATTCAAGCGTGAAAAATAAATACGAGGAGATTAAATCAAAAACAAAAATACTTATACAAGGAAGAATTAACCCTAAAAACTTATGATTAAACTTTATCATCTCTTGTTCTCCATATTGTAAAATCTCAAAAATATGAAATCAATGGATACTTAGCCTATTAAATCAAAGCTTTGGGTTTTCAAGTCATCTATAGGATCTTGCATCTTCTTAGACTTTTTCAAGTTTTAGAATTTGCGTTTTAAAGTTCCCTTGATAAACGACTTTCTAGGATCAATTATAGGAACTTGCGAAAAGTTCTCGTTCTTAAACCCGTATGAGTTAAAACTTTCGCGTCTTAAAGTTCCCTATATAAAAGCCTAGCAAAACTTGATTTAAACACGTTAAGGAAAAGCTAAGGTAAAAACCGAGTCGAGTCAAAAACTATTTTTATTTTCACCAACGGAAAGCCTACATTTGTGTCAAAAGCACTTATTTTCTTTATTAAAACTTAAAATAACACTAAAAATTTAAGTTTTTTTATGAAAAACGAGAAAAACGATTACGTTTAGACACGACAAAAGTAATTGCAAGCGATTATATCGATTGACTCCCCCATGCTAAAACCAAACATTGGCCTCAATGTTTCCTAGCTCAAGAGTAACACCCCTTGCTAAAACACGAAGAGTCTAATGCAAAAGTCCTAACATGGAAAGAGCACGCAAATCTATAAGCCGTTTATTAATTATGCTTCAAGATAAAACGTTAGTCGATAAAAATCAAAGGATAGAGAGTGTGCTCCTTTTTACAATCAAAGTACGGAAGATCAAGTGGACCGACAAAAACCAAACACGAGAGTCTTCAATGATTAGGGTCATACCTAAGATTCACAACACAACAAAACACGAGCACGAGCTTGAAAGATCAAGCCTTATTAGTGTT
Source organism: Glebionis coronaria (assembly GCA_025667525.1). Taxonomy (NCBI): domain Eukaryota; kingdom Viridiplantae; phylum Streptophyta; class Magnoliopsida; order Asterales; family Asteraceae; genus Glebionis; species Glebionis coronaria. The sequence goes on from CM046880.1 coordinate 517,672,477, forward strand.
AGAAAATAGATAGAAGATAGAATGTATGGGACTCCCCCACAAGGCACCTCGTTTTTGTTAACCGAGTCATGACCTCGAATCGATCCCCACATTCATTGGTCCTTAGGGAAAGTGGTGAAAACCGGCATAATGGAATAAATTCCAACATAAAGCACAATGTCGGGGTCAAAGATTACATCCTCGTTGTCGGATGACAAACGAAAGGATAAAACTCCAACATAAATCTTCAAACAGAGATGGTGGTCACAAATCACGAAATGGATATAACATGCCCCCCAAGATAAACTCGCACCAAGATGATCGAAAAGTCTTTCAGTTATTCCATCGGTGAAAGGCCGAGATTTCCCTAAATCAATTATTCCGGGGTCGAATACCTCGTCCTCGGGAGAGAAAGGAATAGACAACACGGTGTTGTCCCCCCATGCTAATCCAAAATCATATAAAATACATGGTAATGGTGGGATAAAAGTCTCAACAATAGCGGTATCAACTTGCATGACTATGTTGACTTTATCACTCTTATGAATGTGAACAAAGGGGTCATGGTACTCAAAATGAGTCGCATGAAAAACCCGCACATTAAGATCAAAGCGAGTGGGAAAGAGAATTGGAGTAAAAATAATTTCTCCCTCCGGATCAGCATTATCATCATCATAAATTGGGTGGTCAAACCAAGGGTTTTCATCACCGTCATTAGACTCTTCCTCAAGTTTCGAAGGAATGTCTATGTAAAGAAACTCATCAACCTCCTTAAAGAAAAGCTCATCATCACAAAGGTTGTGAGATATAGGAGGTATGATGCTCTCAAAATCCTCTTAAAACAATGGATTATTGTTCATTGAAACTTCAAAGAGAGGATTTGAGTAAGTCAAAAAAGTGTCATCATTCTTGTCATCACAAGAAATATCCGACAAAGTATCAAGTGTGTCACACTCGGATACTAGATCATCATTCTCATTGGAAGGAAGTTCATCAAAGAACTCCTCGAGAATGGTAGGTAAAACATGAAGATCACGCTCGATTTTGAGATCAGAAACGTCTTCACTTCCTCGTGTAAGTGGATCAATAAGAGCAACAAGTTCACCAACGAACTCATCTATCGAATAGTCACTAACCTCACTCGGTGTAAAGTTAGGAATCGAAGAATCCATTTTCAAAGATTGTTTAATTAAAGCAATATCTCTCGGGATCAAAATTCTCACTATCAAACTCACTAGGATCAAATGGTGCATTAAGGTAATCATCAATTTCCTTTTCAATCTTATCCTCAAGAGTAAGTGGAGACGAGGTAATATTACAACACGTTTCAACGAAACAAACATCTTTCTTTAAAATTAACTTTTCTTCTTCACGAAATGAGGGTTCCATAATTGGCCAAACACCCTTGTAAAAGAGAGATTGCTTGTTTGTGTTACTTTCAATAGTTTTAACAAGTTTTGCACTTTCCACTTTCTTAGAAACAATTTTTGGATTTTTTTCCGGTTTGAAAACAATATTTTTATCCCCATAACACAATTTTATCTCTTCTTTCCTCATATCAACTTGAACTTGAGTTGTGCACAAAAATGGTTGTCCTAAAATTATAGGCACACGAGGATTAGTCTCATAATCAACGATTGCAAAATCGACTAGATACAAGAACTTCCCCACTCTAACAATAACATTTACCGCTATACCAACCGGATGGGCGGTGGTACCATTAGCAAGCTCAATGATCATTCGAGTGGGACTAAGTGGTGCATAGTCAATAGTCTTCCATATGGACAAGGGCATTAAGTTAATGCTAGCTCTTAGATCAGCTAGAGCTTTGCATTCCCTAAGATCACTGAAAATACAAGGTATCAAAAATTGACCGGGGTCTCCATATTTCTCGGGATAGAAATCAAAGAAAACCGCGGAACAATTCATATTGAAAGTAGCCTTGGTAACATCAAGAAAAGTCTCTTTAGGTGGAGGATTAAACTCGATAACATCTACTAAATTATCATAATCATCATGAACGGTGATGGCCTTAATCTCTCCTTTCGGGTTTGGTATGGTGTTGCTAGGTAAGCAACCCGAAGAAGAGGATGGTTTGGACATAAATCCCTCAAACATCGAAAGCAATTTGTTCTCAAACTTAGCTAGATTTCCCTCCATACGGTTTTGACTTTGCTCCAAACTTTGTTGTATACGGTTTTGGTTAAGCTCAATCTTGTTATTTTGCCCTTTGATCGTGTTTTGAAACTCATTTTTCAAAGTATTAATTTTCCCTTGAAAATTATTTTGAAAAGCTTTCAAATTTTCCTCATTCCTTTTAATGTAGCTTGACAAATCATTTTGGTTATTGTTAAGACCTTGATTGTTCTGATTAGCATGAAATCCATTTCCTTGGTTAAAATTCCCTTGGTTACCACGGTTAAAATTATTCCCATTATTTCCATTGTTGTACCTATTTTGAACCGGTGGAAAACCCGGTGGAGCAACATGATTTTGACGAAGAGCTTGACCGTTAGGGCCATAAGTTCCTGTCACGGCAAAATCACTAGCTTGATCAAACCCCGTGGTTGAAGAAGCATAATTCGGATGTGCTCCACCACATGATACACAAAAATTCTCAACCATATTAATTGTTCCATGAGGATTATTCCTAATCTCATTCAACAATGTAGCAAATCCATTATCAAACTTAGAGTCCAATCTAGCAATCTCGGTATTAGATGAATTCACATTGGAAACAACCGGTGTGTTTCGTAAATATTGCCCTCTAGACTTATTCTCAATTATACCCCACGCGTCTCTCGGAGTTTTTCCTAAGAGATTACCACCCACAGCGGCATTTAAAGAAACTTGTTCAACCATATTAAGTCCATTATAAAAAGTATTGATTTGGTGCAATTCCGAGAAACCGTGGTGTGGACATTATCTTAACAAATCTTTAAACCTTTCCCAAGCAACTCCAAATGATTCATGCACTTTTTGTTCAAATCTAGTGATCTCATTCTTAAAGTGGGTTGTTTTAGATGGTGGAAAGAAATAATTCATGAACTTAGACACTAAATCATCCCATGTCAAAATCGAACCCGGTGGTTCTTTTTCATACCAAAGCTTAGCGTTCCCCTCGAGCGAGTACGGAAAAAGCATGAGCTTAATCGCGTCATTCGGCACATGTCTAAACTTAAGAGTCGAGGTAATACGAAAAAAATTCCGAATGTGATAGTGCGGGTTATCGGTCTCATTGCCACGAAATTGGTCGGCACGAATGAGTGATAAAAGTCCCGTCTTAATCGCATAATGATCCGCCAAAATAGTCGACACAACGATTGCTTCCCCATACCCTTCGGTGGGTGCACGGAGCAATTCCTCCATTGTTGGGTTATCGGCCATCTCTACGACAATAGGTGGAAGCTCGGGTTCCACTATTCGTTGTTGACGATTTCTATTTCTACGAGGAATGTTTTCAAGCCTATCGTGATTAATCAAAAGTTGAGTAGATCGTAATTGCATAAACCAACGTGACGAGAATTTTAGAGGGTTGAAGAAAAGAATTTAGATAAGAAGAAGATTATTTTTGGTATTTATTTGGTATTGCTCAATCAAAAAGAATGATAAAAACAAGGAATAAGGATAATTACAATGGAAGTAATCTACCCTCGGTCGACTTTGAAACGATAGGTGAAAACCTAACCGTCTCGAGGTTCAATAAGTAAACTACAAAAATAAGATATAATACTACTTGAGTCGGCAAACCAATAATAGGTCGTCCCTCTCAATATACACACAAGCAAGCGGGGAAACGAGGTGGCACAAAGCACTTAAAAACCCTTTTCCTTAGATGGCCTTTTATAGCTCGTCGCCTTATACCCACCTTATAGTTTGTATAAATCGAGTTCAAACTTTTTATTAATATCTATCTATTTTGCCTTTTTTCTTTCGTTTTGGATTCGAATACAATAGCTAGGTTATGAAATCCCAACTAAGGTCTTATTTGGAAGTAGGTAAATTTATGTTCTATGTAATACAATATAATAATCACAAAAAACACGAAAAACGACACATACTATAATAATAGAAAAAAACAAAACTTTCCGAGGACGGAAAGGGTCTTCAAATCAAAGATCAACAAATCTCAATGAAACGAATCGTATACTAGATCTCCGGCAGCGGCGCCAAAATTTTTGATGTGTTGAGGAAACGTCGGTGTATTTTAATAATATACGATATAGGGCGAATTTAGGAAATTACCCTTAGGAAAAGGTAATAAGCCATAAATAAGCCGAAGACGATATAATTAAACACGTGAATGATCCAAGTTCGTTGTACACAAGGATCAAGTGAATTTGAGACGTTTTGTGTCAATTTGGACAATCGATTTGAATTGGTTTTCGGTTTTTAATCTAAAATTAATCCTACAATTTTTTTAATTAAAATCCTAAAGTCCATGAATCGTTTTCCGATATTTAATCTATTAGACAATTATTTAAAATTCAAACTTTAAAACTATTTAAAATTATTAGTCTATTTAAAATCCATTAAAAATTAATCTATTTAACTAAAAATACTTTTACACTATTTAAAACTCTATTTAAACTAATTTAAAACTATTTAAAAATCTTTTAAAAATTACTTTACTTTTTAATAAACAAATTTTATTTTACTAAATATTTTTATTAAAATCTAATTTATTAAAAATTTATATTATTTGAAAACTAATTTATTAAAAAAACTAATTTTAAATTCTGGTTTTAAATTCCTAAATCAATAATATATATATTTTTATTATCTAAAACTTTATAAAAGTAAATTATAAAACTAATAATTAATATCTACTAAATTAAAATTGGTATTTAAAAACTAATAAAAACTGTCAGCTAAAATAAGAATGATATATTAATGTAACAAACTGTATTAAAACAAAAACATAAAGCTAGATCGGCTGGCAAACACGTTTGGCCCATGACCAGGAGGTCATGGGTTCGAGTCCCTTGGTGGACATTATTTTTGGTTATTATTTTTTACAAAGAAAAATGTAAACCAAAGTCACAGGAGTGACTGGTATGACCGAATTATGGTCTTGTGAGTATTTTGGACTGAAAACCCAGTATAAGACTATCAGACTAAATGAGTCTGATAGCCTTTGCTATGATGCAAATCCAACAAATATCAGCAAACCTAAATTTATATCAGCAAAATAAGTAACAAACTAAGTTATATCAATATGCAAATCTAAACAATTAACTCACATAAAAACCAGAAATCCAACAGACATATACAATTTCCAAACCTATAAAACTGAAAACTCTTAATCAATTCTAACATCAACTATTATACTCAATATAACCTCAAACTAATTTATCTGATAATTGAAACCAGCAGACTAGATTGTGAAGAAGAATAAATCTATATGCAGATTCAAATTAACAACACAAACTTAATATCAGATTTCTAAAACAATTTTTATCAGCAAACAAAATTAATATTCAAAAATCTATTAATCAAAAATATCAAATCAGTTTTATATTAACTAAACCTTGCATACAAAACTCACATTCTCAACTTAAATAAGCAATCAACAATTATTAAACAAGCATATTAAAATCATGTATAAAAGCTTATAATCTAAAACAAGAAATAATCTCAACAAACTATCATTTAATCCATTTAAACTCTTAAGCAAATTATTCTAAATTTATAAATAACATAAAAATAAAAGGAATTAAAATCTCTTGACGAAAACCTTTGGGAAATAGATCAGTGTTGAGCTGTATATTAAGCTGAAACCAGCACCACCATTTACCACCATACGAACACTCATCACCATTCCTCATCATCATACGAACCACCACTATTCTTGCTCGAATATTACGAATTAATTTAATAAACTTTCCAGTGGGAAAGTTTTCCCCACTTCTTACTTTTATTATCCAATTTAAGCTATTATTGAGCTTAAATCAAATAACATAAACATTATTATAATAAAACAAATTTTAGAATTAAATTGCAATATTAAATTTAAACAGAAAATAAAGCACGAATTTAATCAAACACAAATAACTTTTATTAATAATCAAGAATGATTACAATAGTGAGAAAAAGAAAATACAATTTTATCCTAATTCTATTTTAACATAATAACTTTAAAGTAAATAATGGGATGATTAAAAATTACAGATTTAGGGGTTTTTATAGCCAACCCACAAGGCTTGTTGGTGAGGTTGTTGAAGAGGAATATTCCAACTCAGCCCTTCAAATCTTCATTTTCTCTTCCTTGCTTGATCTTGTGGCTAATATTTGCACACTAGCACACGGATTGCCAACGTGGCAATCAGGTGTGCTAGTTGTGCTTCTTTGAAGCTTATGTGGCATCATCTTATTGGCTGACTGAGAGAGGGTGATGTGTTTGGACCAATAATATGGGAGGGATGAGCCACGTCATTGATTATACCCATCTTCTTGATCCGGTTTTCTTGTGAATTAATTAAAGAGCGTGTAACTACACGCGCCTTTAATCAATAAGCCACAATTAGGGTTATTTTTAGGGTTAGGGTAAAATAGTTAACTGGTTTATTTGTGAGGTGCGAGATGAGAGAGATGGGGTAACTTAGGTTGTATCGAATGAATTGTGTTTGTGAGTAGTGGGTAAATGTTTATTGTTTGACCAAGATACATAATAAATAACAAGTAACCGTCCCTTCACATTGGAAACCTAATGGGTTTTGAAAACCCATTAACGTCCCACGACAAGTTGTAAATTGAATTGGGCTTTTGGCCCATACAAAAATACTCCCATCTGTCACTTAATATGATTCTTGGGCCTTGATGGGCTTTTAACCCATTTAGCAAGTAATACATGTTCTTCAAATAGGCGTTTTAGCCCATTAATCCAATGTGGGACTTCATTAAGATTAAATACACTAAAAACATACTTAACTTTGGCTTTGTTGATCTTTCCATCAAACTCGTGTCGATTTTGCCGGTTTTCGTGAACTTCGGGTACCTACACACATGAAACAACAAACAAACGTATAAAAGGCCATTTTTATACATTTTATGCATTTATTAAGTGTTTATTGATATAAATGATATGAGTAATTTCACTCATATCAAACATGTCAGGAACTTCTGAAGTGATGGCATCTTTGATTCGAGTAGATAAATGGCTAAGTCCCTGATAAACACTTTTTCGAGTGCCATATTTGTTAGGTTCAGTGATAGCCTCTTGCACAGCTTGGGTGATTATCTTTTGGAAGTTGGTTGTGAAAGTATGTATTTCAGACCGCATTCGATCCAAATTACGCGACAGGCGTTCAATACTAAGGCGTGATGATAGGGCTTTAAACCATGAATGTTCAAGCTTTGTTTCTCATAGTCATCTTCCCTTGGAAAAAGATCAAAGTTGGTCTGTTGTGGATGATCAAATAATAGAAACTCTGCAGTGGGATCATACACAGCTATTGGAAGCTCCTTAGTGACAGATGTAGCAGAAGTAGGAATCACAACAACTTCTTTGGGAGGAGGAGTTTGCTCTTCAGCTGGTGTGAGCATAGTTGTGGCTTTGGGAGGTGATAGAGAAGGCTGCTCATCTTATTCTTCATCCTCCTCCTCAATAATCCCCTCAGGGAGAATTTCATCATCCGACATAGATTCAGTCTTAGATAAGCTTTCAATGAAGGCAAGCACATTATATTATCAGCTCCTTCAGCTGTAGCCTGAGAATCTACATTTGGCTGTTCAACATTAGCATGGAATTGGTGTAAGTTAGTAACAGGGAAATAGATAAGGGAAATGGTCGCCAGTTCGCTGTCCCAGAGAGGCTGAGGATGATTATTTAGCAACTCCAAAGGATAAATCCTTGGGATTCTTTTAAGTGTGAAAATAGTGAGGTTAATGGTCGCCATTCGCTGCCCCTAGGAAAGCTGAGTGTGATTATTCAGCCCCCCCCAAAGGATAAATCCTTTGGGACTCTTTTATCTATGAAACATATATGGGTAATGATCGCCTATTATGCTACCCCTAGGAAAGCTGAGGGTGATGATTCAGCTCCCCCTGAAAGGATAAATCCTTTGGGATTCTTTTAGTTGTGAACAAGATGTAGTTTAAGATTGTCATTTTTCGCTATCCCTAGGAAAGCCGAGGGTGATTATTCAGCTCCCCCTTAAAAGTTAACCTAGAGACTGTGTGAAGTACAACTACTCTAGGTCGAGACATATATGTATACACGTTATTGTTTGCATGTATACTGTCTAGAGGGTACAGGGTCATCGGGGTGCTTTATAAACACAAATGAATCACTCCCTAGTGTAAAGACAGGGTGTACAGAAGTCTTTAAAGATTTCTAAGTGCATACATAGAATCCTATGGGTCGAGGATAACCCTAACTTCACCACTCTCACCTACAGACATTTGAGAGTGGCTGCTTGTGTACCTCCAAAAATTATAAACTGATTACCTGTGAGATATCAGCGGAATTTAGCTGGTTCCCTATTGTCTCTTTACTGAGTTAGAGATGCTAGACTCTTGTTGTTTATCACCCGATGTCTCTGTGTCCACAGAAGTCTCTGGACCAGGGGAAGGAGAGATGGTCGCAATCTTATTTACCCTGGCCTTAATAATAGTTTGGGTTTTGGAAGAAAAGGGGTGTTTCTTCTTCTTAGGCTGTTGGCCAATTGTTGCCTTGGACAGCGTGGTGTGTTTCCCAGAGGTCAAAGATTCTGACTTGCCAGACACACCAGCTGCAATCACCTTCTCAGAGGAAGGGAACAAGGACTTAACAACAGATGGTTGTTTATTAGCAACATTCTTCATATGGGCAGTAGTTGGCACATCGTTGGGTCCCGTCACCTTGTATATAGCTCCAGTTATATGATATGGCTTCATGGCTGTGAGTGCAGAGTTGTGGTATCTATCACCCAAAAGACTTTCAAAGATAAGAGAAAGAAATCTAACATAGCAAATGTTTTTCTCCCTAGCTTGGTTGGTTCCCTTCAGCTTTTCCATGAGGTTAGAAAAGAGAATACTTCCTACATCGACGTATCGCCATATCAGCCCATAAGCGATGGCTTGATGATTAAAAGCCATTTGATCTTGAGATCCCTGCATTCCACCCAGGGATTTAACTATGTGCGTGAAAAGTACTCTCCACATAGGAGGGAAAAACTTGATCTTCAAAGGAGATCTGAGGACCACTTCAGCAGGTGTAAGGGCTGGGTTAATATCAGAGACAGTGAAAAGTATGGCAAGGGCATCCTTAACAGCCTTTTTATCGATAGACTTCAGGCATTCATCACCATGTCTTAGCCTAGCCATAGAATAGAAATTATCAAAAGAAAAGGCAAAGAGGTATTCATTACATGAAAGGTTGAATTAAATGGTGTTATCATCAATGACTTCAGCAGAATACCAGAATTCCTTAAGGTATTCTTGGTAGAAAATAGATGAGGATCTAGTGAATGCTTCACTAACATCACAGTTCTTCATAAAGTTTACCAGATCCGAGTATGAGTCAGTTGGAGCTTTGAGCCATCCAATAGAGTTGTTAGAGGCGAGCATGATGCCGTTGATATCGAATGATACGTTAGAAACCTTTGGTACTGGAAACGCCATTGATTCGAGGATGATGAAGACGAAGATGGTGAGAGGGTTTAGAGAGAGGTTTTAGTGAGAGAGATGCAAATGTGAATAATGAGAAAAGTGTTAGGTAAGAAAAACCTTTGGATAATATTTATATTCAAAATTTGAAACAGTTATTCAACAACATTAAATGCGTAGTGGGAAAAGGACTACACATAGGTGGGTTCCTTGACCTTTCAAAAACTGTTTGTCTCTTCGTTTATCGAAAAAAGTATGAATTAAATATTAAGAATGTTTTTAGCATTTACTTGGAAAGTAACTACCTAGTTTTATGTGAAAAAATTTAATATTTACTCAGACATTAATGACACACATTAAATATCAGCGACAGGCTTTGAGATATTAAGCATACCCAGCTCAACAACTAGCCTGTCGAACGAAGGTTCAGCCAAAGGCTTGGTAAATATATCAGCTAGTTGCAGCTGAGTGGGAACAAAATGCAGCTCAATATCTCCTTTTATAATATGATCCCTGATAAAGTGATCCCTGATAAAGTGATACCTGATATCAATGTGTTTGGTTTGAGAGTGAAGCACAGGGTTGTTTGAGATAGCAATAGCACATGTATTGTCACAGAAGATGGGTACTTTGTCATATAGAATCTCATAGTCAGCTAGTTGACTCTTCATCCAAAGTACTTGAGCACGACAACTAGCAGCTGCAACATATTCAGCTTTAGCTGATGACATTTCCACAAAGTTTTACTTTTTTGCACTCCATCCAACCAACTTTCCTCCTAGGATTTGACAACTCCCTGAGGTAATTTTCCTGTCAATGCAACACCTAGCGTAGTCTGAATCTGAGTAAGCCTTGAGATCAAAGCCTGATTCTTTAGGATACCACAGACCTAGAGAGGTTGTTCCTTTGAGGTACCTGGAAATTTTCTTAACAACCACTAGATGGGATTCCTTTGGGTTAGCTTGGTACCTTGCATAGAGACATGTGGAGAACTGGATATCAGGGCGACTGGCTGTGATATACATGAGTGACCCAATCATGCCTCTATACATAGTCTCATTAACATAGACTCCTGACTCATCAGGACCTAAGTTGTTGGGTGGAAGCATGAGGCATTTCACTGATGCACAATCAGCCAAGTCATATTTTTTAAGTAAATCCTTAACATACTTTTCTTGACAAATTGAAATTCCTTTAGGACATTGTTTAATTTGAAAACCCAAAAAGTAAGTTAATTCACCCATAATACTCATCTCATATTTCTTGGTCATTAATTTAGCAAAATGTTTACTAAGATTAACATTTGTAGACCCAAAGATGATATCATCCACATAAATCTGTACAATGATGAAATCACTTTTATCCTTGAAGGTAAAAAGTGTTTTATCAATGGAACCCCTAACAAATTTATTTTCAGTTAAAAAAGTAGACATCATTTCATACCATGCCTTTGGAGCTTGTTTCAGCCCATACATTGCTTTGTGAAGCCTGTACACATGGTTGGGAAACTCGTTGTTCTCGAATCCTTCAGGCTGTTCAACATACACTTCTTCAGCCAAATCTCCATTGAGGAAGGCACTTTTAACATCCATTTGATACACAGTGAAGTTCATATATGCAGCGTAAGCAAGGAAGATTCTAATGGCTTCAAGTCTTGCTACTGGTGAAAATGTTTCATCATAATCAATCCTTTTAGTCCGTGTATACCCCGGTGCAACTAACCTTGCCTTGTTCCTTATGATGTTACCAATCTCATCCATCTTGTTCCTATATATCCATCTAATGCCTGTGATGTTCTTACCAGGTGGAGCTGGCACTAGAGTCCATACCTTGTTTCTTTTAAACTGATTCATTTCTTCCTGCATTGAAGCAACCCAACCTTCTTCAACAAGGGCTTCAGCTACATGCTTGGGTTCAATTTGGGATAGAAATTCAGTAAACAAACATTCATTGGCTGAGGCTGATTCTGAGTCATGAATTCTCTGTCTAGTAGTAACCCTAGCATTTGGTTCACCAATAATGTTGACAAGAAGAATGTGTTGATCTCTTGACCATTTGCTTTGAGGAGCTGGGGAGTCATAGATAGGAGCAAGTATGGAGGATGAGAGTACAACTTGAGTTTCATCTTGCTGAGTAGGAGGACTTTCTTCAAAAACAATCTCTGTGTCTGTGTCTACATCAGCTATTTTAAGATGTGATGATTCACAGACAACAGGAGAATCTTCTTGATCATGAGTACTAGGTGAGTCATCTTCAGCTGAGGTGGAACAAGGGCTTGTGGAGGGCTGATGTTCTTCTTCAATAAGTACTTGAGTAGTGGGAACATCAATGTTGTGAGTTGACAGCGGGTCGTATGCAGGAACATATGGTATAAGAGTATCTGCGTGTGGATGATGATGGAAGACAGACCTTGGTTTAGAGAACTCATCTGTTGGGAAAGACCTATTTTCGTTGAAATCAATTTCATCACCTTCTGTTCCTATTCTTTGTAGCACGTCATCATCTTCACTGAATGTGACATGAAAGGTTTCTTCTAGTTCCTGTCTTATTATGTTGAATACTCTAAAGGCTTTGGTTGTTGGAGAGTATCCCAAGAAGAAACCATCATCAGATTTTTCGTCAAACATTCTAAGTTGATCCCTGTAGTAATAGATGAAGACAGGGAAACCGAAGACATGGAAGTAGCTGACATCTGGTGCTCTTTTTCTAAAAACTTCATAAGAGTTTTTTCCATGTCTTTTAACAATGATTGATCTATTCTGGGTATAGCAGGCAGTGTGGACAACTTCTCCCCAGAATTGCTTTGGTAAAGCTGCACCATTCAACATGGTTCTAGCTGCTTCAATCAATGTTCTGTTTCTTCTTTTAGCTACTCCATTTTGTTCAGGAGTGCCACCTGAAGAGAAGTTTTGTGATATTCCCTTTTCATCACAAAAAGATTCAAGCTGTTGATTCTTGAATTTAATCCCATTATCACTTCTTAGAGCTTTTACTCTAACTTCATTCATGTTTTCAACCTGCCTGATGAAGGACATGATGGCATCAGCTGCATCACTTTTCCTTTTGAGGAAGAAAACCTATGTATACCTTGAGAATTCAACAACAATGACCAAGGTATATTTGTTGTGATTTATGGTCTGTGGTTTGACAGGTCCAAACAAATCCATGTGAAAGAGATGTAAGCACTTGTCAATAGAGAATTATTGCCTGGTCTTAAAGGATGACCTGTGATGCTTTCCCTTAACACAAGCTGAACATGTCTTGTCTTTTGTGAAAGTCACAAGTGGTAGACCAGCAACCAAGTTTTGTGTGGCTAGCTTGTTGATGTTCTTGAAGTTGAGATGAAAGAGTATTTTGTGCCACAACCAATTGACACTTTCAGAGGCTTTAGCAAGAAAACAACTTAAGTTGTCTTCTAAGCAAGAGGCCATATTGATGACGTACACATCTCTTCTTCTTGGTGCAATTAACACCACATATTATTTTGGTTGAATATGGTTCATTGAGTCTTGGTAAACAAAACCTTGTAGTCAGCATCACACAATTGACTGATGCTAATGAGATTGTGCTTAAGACCATTCACATATGCAACCTTTATAAAGGTTATTCCATTGTAGTTAACTGAGCCATATCCCTCTGTGTCGCCTAAAGAGTTATCCCCAAACACCACATTAGGACCAGGATCTTTTGAATATCTGTGCAGGTATTGTTGAACTCTTGTCCTGTCTCTGGAACAGCCACTATCTAGACACCAGACCGATTCCTTGAGATGTTTATGCACAGATACATAGAAACAGATTAGTTACTATGGTGAACCCACTTTCCAGTGGGTTCCCTAAATTGCTGATTAGCAACTCTTGAGTTCCTGTAGAACTTGTGACGATGTGAATGACAATTGGATGTGTCATGGGTGTACCTTCCATAGATGTCACATCCTGGAAAGTCACTGCACTCATCTGAGTGATGGTCTGTAAATCCACAATATGTGGATGGAGGGTAAGATCTGTAATTTCCTGACGGTCTCATAGTAGCCTGTTGTCTGCCCTTGAAAGGTGTCTGAGATCTCTTAACAACTATTTGTTTATCATGATCTATGGTCATGTGATGAAAATTTTTACACACATTATAGTAAGGTTTGACAAACTTTTCACCTTTGGGTTCTCCTAGAATAGACTTAGGTTCAGAGGAAGTAGAGCATTCAACGGAAGGCTTAATATGTTCTTTTAAGAGTTCTACTTCTTTAATTAAAGACAACAGATGTTCTTCAATTGAGGATTCAACTTTATTCACAGGGTTTGTTGAGACATGCTTATAGAAATTTTGCTTAACAGATTGTTTTGCAGGTACAACAAAAATCTTAGCTGGAGGTGTCTCAACATCTGGTTTGGGTTCAGCCTTAGCTCCTCTAGAAGAGCTGCTGGGTTCAACTCTAGAGAGTTTAGGCAAAGATGGTAAAGGTGCAGTGTTATCAATTTCATCTTCAGAGACAACTACATTAGCTAAGAGTGGGTCATACATATGTATAGTCTCTGTAGATTTGAAAACAATCTCTTTGGGTTTCTTAAGGGTCTTCATTTTGTTTATTTTAGTAGTAACAACCCTATTTATGTCAGCTGGAAGTTCATCATCAAGTAATTCATTTATAGTGAACCTACTGTACAACCATTTTTCTATAACCTTGTGTAGTTCAGCTACTTGATCATTTAAGACACTGTTTCTTAAAGACAACTTATTAACCTTATTTTGAAGAGTTATGTTTTTAGAGTTAACCTATTATAAAGTTTCACATTCAGCCTTAGCAGTCAACAATTCATGTTTAACAGAGTGAAATTTATCAAGCAGGTTCTTTCTTTGTTCCTCAACAAAGTGTAAATCAACTATGGTATAATCAAGGACATGTTTACGTTCATCACTTTCAGACATAGAGATAAGCCTGTGTACCTTTTTCATTGTGATGTCAACCCATTGTCCTGATCTAGCATTTCCTTTTCCAACACCTGGTTCATCCTCAACGATGGCCATAAATGCCCTGTCCTGGTAGTGTCCTCTTCATCCGATGTCAGTGGCTCATCATTCTAATCCTAAGTTTCAGCTACCAACCCTTTCTCTATCCTTTTATCACCCCTTTCTTCTTTGACAGAGCTTCTAGCTTCAAATTCATCTGTTCCAACTCAGCCTTTAGTGCCTTGTTTTTATTTTTGTAACCCTTTTTCTCATTATCAGAGGAATTGGATTGGTGAGATGAGTTGTTTTGTTGTGATTTGAACTTGTAAGGTTTGAATGATAAAGGGTAAGATGGTGAGGATGTTTTTATGGATGGACAGTCTTTTTGAAAATGTCTATGTTTTCCATAGGCAAAGCAAGTCTCTTTTAATTTGTCAGATTGTTTACTAGTTGATCCTACTCTCCCTGACCTTTTGTCGAATCTTCTTTGATTAGCAAGTAAAGCTCTTTCATGAAACTTTGCATTCTTGGCTGCTACGAGTGTCTTGAATTCTTGGCTGCTACGAGTGTCTTCTTCAACATCAGTGTCGCTGTCATGAGAATGTGAGGTAGAAATCAAGGCTTTGGATGTTTCTCCCTGAACTACAAATCTTTTAGACTCAGATTTTTATATGGAATCAGCCCTTCTTCATAATTATATTTTCCATACAGCTGAGCCAACGTATCATTCTTGATGGAGTTATTGGCTCTCTGAGTCTGATTCATGCTCATCCATTTTCTGGGAAGGCTGTTGATAAATGTGGCATTTACTTCAGCTTGTGCAATAGTGACGTCATTCATAGCAAGGTCATTGAGAAGAATCTTCAGCCTTGTATAAGTCTGTTACACCTTTTCACCTTCAAGTGCCTTGAAAGCATTAAACTGAAGCCTGAGCGCCAAAATCTTGGTTTCTCTGGTTTCAGAGGGTCCTTTATGACCTAGGATGAGGTCTGTCCACATTTGTTTGGTTGTTGGACATTGAATCACTGATTTCATGATGTGTTTTGGAATACAGGAAATGATAATGCTTTTGAGACGTTTATCTTGGTTTGCCAATTTCCTATCAGTTGGATTCTACTGCTTGAGAGGTTTGGGAAGAGGATTCTCATCAGTAGAGGTAAGCGCCATGAGAACATATGGTCCATTTTCAAGAATTTCTAGAAGAAATGGTTCAAGTCCATCTAAATAGACAAGAAATTGACTTTTCCAACTTGCAAAGTCATCTTCATCAAATACTGGTACATTGGTAACATGGGATCCACCTCTTGAATCGAGAAGTTGAGGAAGATCGTCTTTATTTTGAGTGAGGGTTACTCTTGGTGAAGTTGGAGGTGGTGGCGTGTTGTTCCCAGAAAGAGATGGTGGTGGTGGTGTGTTGCTCGTTTCAAGCATGGTGGATCTTGATTATAAAACTTAGAACGATGTTTTTGAAGGTTTTAATATCAAACACCGCTCTAATACCAATTGAAAGTACCTAATCCTAGCTTGAAATGATTAAGAAAGATAATTGACACAAGTAAATACTTTTCAAACGTAGTACTTTATTATTGTATAACAAGTATTACATGTGTTATGGATAACACGGTTCGATGACAATGTGTTGTGTCCACTTTGGACAAAATAAAGCTAACTTAAGAACACATGCACAACTGTTCATTCTACAAGTTCTAAAGAGTTAATGTGTGAAATCTAACAAAGTGAGCAACATTAACTCTAGCCTATATATCCACTTTATAGTGGTACGAGGTTGACTTGATAACTGGTTGATGGTGACTACACAAAACAGACAATGTCAGACATTTGTCAAAAGATGCTATTCTATTCTTGGTAGTCTGCCACAATGCTTTAGGGAAATAGAGCTAACATAGTTTCCCTTTTCTTCATACCTTGTACTTTAGGCTGCATAACTTCCCGCCTAAACACTTAGGTATGTCCAAAGTGTACTGAGTGTTAACAGGGTATTGCCGCCCCTGTTAACACTCAACCACTTAGAGTCCCTGATACATCTTGGATGTTATCCATCACAGCCAATGAGTATGTCTTCAAGTAATATTCGACTTCTTTGAAAAAGGGATTATGAACTCACCTGATATAGCTATTACACGTAGCTCAAGGAACAAACGATTAATTGTCGATACACGACTTCACGAGATAACAATCACTCGTTGATCGAGCATGAGACGCCCAACAGTCAACATATCACCAAACGAGACCTAAAATGATGAGACGCGTCTTAGGATCGAGGCTATACATAAGGCATACGTATATGTAAATAGTTCACTTTAGTAAGTTTGGACATTGTGCAAGTTTGTAAAACTTTTCATAAGACCTTTGGTGACAATCTACCATGAATTATCCCATTATGACCAACAAGCCCACCAAATCCCATTAATGGCTCATTACAAGTTCTTGTGACTTAAGTCCATTTCAAAATCAGTATAAGACTAAAATTTGGTTATTAATCTCAGGCCCAATAACGGCCCAATAGCGATTACAAACATATGTTGGGTTTCTATGACCAGATCTACTTTATATGTATTGCGGGTTCTAAAACGCCTCCAAACGTTATCAACTTAATATCTTACGTTGGTCGGGTATCGAGTTCTCAAGTCATCAGTATATAAATGGATCCATAACTTCCAATCAGTGGGTCTTACCACCTCGGGTTTTATAAAAGCGATTAAGTCATGTGTTTTATCTCTAGGTTCAACTTAACACATTTTACGACATGTCTTGATATTTAAGCCGTTATACAGACGTGATCATGAACTCATGTAATCTACATATCCTAAGCTTATAAGAGCTTAAATTTTGTTTAACATAGATTAGAGGTTCGTTTTATCAATAGAAGTATGGGCTGTGAATCGCAGCCGACTTTAGTTCACCGTTTTGCCCGCCATTTCTAAACCTTATATCCGTAGAAAATCATCTGATTCAGGTGTGTTATACATAAGTTTAGATACAACTTTTAGTTTTACATAATTAGGGGTCAGTATACAATTTTTGAAGTTTTCTGCTGTTTACTAAAGACAGTTCTGTTTTGACATGATTTGGTCGTTTCGACCATATCTCATTCATCGGGTATCGTCACGAGACGAGTGACCCGGCCAAATCATCACAAAACAGAGACCTATCACTCTATATTCTTTTCCAATGTTCAAAAACTATTGATTTTTTCATACCATATCGTTTTGCCACTGATTTATATCTAAAAAAATTACAACAATTATTTAAGGCTTATTTAGGCTAACTTTTTATGTCATAAATCATGTACAATGTCTAAGACCTCAAAATAAACTATAAAAATATCAATTACAAAGATTAAATAAGAATATACATGATTACTATTGTAAATACAACATGCAAAAGATAAAAGATAGTACAAAATAGATAAAGAATCTTACAATAAAAATGATAGAAAATAAGATCAATGAAGCCATTGTCATGACTATTAAAAATCAGCCCAAACAATATTTGAAGAATAACAAAACGTTGATGGTGATGATATGTTGTGGATCACGTTTGGAAGAAAATAAATGAGGACAAAGGGTGTACTATATTTGTTTTATCAAGATGTGAAAATTTAAGATATGACCCACTGATATTAAATGGCAATCTATGTCGATGGACATCTGTACACTTTAAAATGAGGCGGTTATGAATATGATACTAACTGTAAATGAGTGGTGTGAAGTTGTAAATTTATCCCACAATTTAAGAAAGCGGGTATTGTCGAAGTTCGATATTTTAAAAGTTACGCGATTTGAAAGATACACGTAAAACACGAAAAATAAACGCTCAATATAAAATAAAAACGTCGATATTCGGAGAACGTTCATACTTTGATAAATGAATGAGGGCTTATGATTTAATAAACTTTAACACGTCAAATAAACGAATGGCGCTTTAAGAATTATCAAAAATTTACGAAGAATGCTCGTTAAATGAAAAATTAAACAACGATAATAGGAAATAATTTTATGTCATAATGAGGATGTTTATGGAAACATACCAATTTTGACTTCTTATAGTCGAAATAGCCATCGGTTCTCGTTCCATCAAATCGGGTAAACTTTTTATAAAACACCTACGAGTGGTTTTAAATCAAAAATTTGATTTAAATAAATATGGAAAAATAAAATAAAATATTAATAATTTCAAATAGTACAATTTAATTAAAATTCTTGAATGTCCAAGATTTTACGCATGAAAAAGTAAAAGAAATAGGTTGAACATTGTAAAATCGAAAAGTACTAATAAAAAGAATAATTAAATTATCGAGAAAACTACGAGTTCTCAAACCCACCACCTACCACCCACCAGATCTATTACGCTCACTCGTTCATCAGATCTCTCTCTCTCTCTCTCTCTCTCTCTCTCTCTCTCTCTCTCTCTCTCTCTCTCTCTCTCTCTCTCTCTCTCTCTCTCTCTCTCTCTCTCTCTCTCTCTCTCTCTCTCTCTCTCTGTCTCTCTTGCAACAAACACACAAAACACATACTAAAGCGCAAACACACAAATCAATAATCACTAAATCATCAGTTCAATAATCACTAAATCATAAGGTTTACGCGATCCAACATGAAAATGGTTCAGTTTATCGTCTGCTTTTTTCTTTGTCATTGATTACGTCATTTCATTCCTTGCTCGAATACGACTATCGTGAATCATTTCCTCAAGCACAACGAATCGTCAAGTCCACTCTTCGGTCACATTTACGATCAACAAAAAAGTGTTGCGCTTACTACGCTTCGTATAGTTGTTCACGATTGTTTCATACCGGTTCGATCTCTTCAATTCATTTATTTTATTCACTTTATTGGTTTAGTTAAGAGTGTGTTTATTTTGGTGTTATCGTTGATTAATTAATTATTAATTCATGTGATTATAGATGTGTTGGTTACTGATATTATTTGTTTGTTTGTTGTTGTTGTTATTGTTCTGTAGATTTAGGAGTAGCATAACTAGAAGTTAGTTTGAGTAAGCATAAATAAGCATTTGTTGAAGTTGTGGGATAAGCATAAGGCAAAGTTAAATGTTTAATCTACATTAAATAATATATATATCGTATATGATATATGAAGGTATCATATATGGTTGGTATATCATATATGATATCTATATTATATATGATGGATATATCAAATTGAAACCTCTAAAATGATTCCATAAGTGCGATAGTTCTTAGCTGAGATAAATTGGAAAGTCAAATAAGGTAGGTTTCTATCGAATTTCAGTTTTAACACTAAACAAGTTAGGTTATAACTTATAAGATCATTAAATATTATGTTGTTCTTTTCTTGTGTTATTGTCGTTGTCTTATTAATATTCTATACTTACTTTCGTTTTTTGATATGTCTAAGGGGCCATTTGGTTTGATGAAATGAATCATAATGGGTATAAATGTCGGTATAAGGCGGAATGATATCGAATATATCATTTCGTATCCGTTGTTTGGATTGATTTGTAATATTCTATGCCTTTATTTTTATTAACGAGTATCCAAATTTGCTTGAGAAAAAATAACATAGGAAAAAAGACTTTTCATATTATCTCCATCCTCCCTTTGTGATATCCATGACAAACAATATCATATTCATCACTATCTCAAGCAATATATTAAAATGATAAAAAGTTATGTTATCTTGGGTTAATATACACAAAAGTTATTAATGTTTGTCAAAAAATTCGATATGGTTATTAAAGTTTAAAATATTACAGACAGGTTACCTAAGTATACGGGTTTGTTATTTGGGTTACCGTACTTTAGTATTTTTACCTTAAACTTACTCCTACAACGGGCAACCGGTTGATTACCATTTATTCTTGCCACATCACTATTTTATGGGTCCCACCTCCTTTTTATTCATAGTATAAAAAAGTCAAACACTTGATCCCCATATAATCATAACAGAAAAGTTTAGATGTTGCTAAATCTTCATGTATTGATTTTGTTATGTTTAGTCATTATATTCGCCTAAGTCGTGTCTAGGGAGAGTGTCGATTAGCCTAGTTTCCTAATAGCTAAGAATAAAGGTCGGTTGGCAATGTCTAAGCCCAACCCGACCTGTAAGACTTGTATAGTCGGTTCCCCCTCATCTCTATAAAAGGAGGTGAGGGGGAACGAACCAAACACGTCATTCTTTCAATAAACTAATCGGGAAACGATTAGGGATATTACCTTGTGTGGGCGTCGCTTTTCTTCTGTCGATTGCTGTGTGTTACGATCGAATATTCCGCATCTAGATAACCAGGATTGCAGGGATTAAACCCTACAAGTGGTATCAGAGCCTGGTTCTTCGAGCGCTGGTTATCTAGGATCGATCGAAGAGGGTTTCTTGGTGATCGTGGTTAGATCGTCAAGGTAGCAGCAATAGCGATCGGCATTAAAAAGGGATCGTTGGTGATTCTTCATCGCCGGTGTGGTGGCTGTTTTTCTTTGTGGTGGACTGGTGGAGTCACAGAGAAAAGATAAAGAAGAAGAAGATAATACTTTGTGTTATTTTTTTTTTTTTATTATTTTTTTTTTGTTTCTTTATAGTCAACGCAGGGAATTAATACTACAAAGGGTTTTGGGCTAAGGATATTTGGGCCTAGGATTGTATAAGCATATGATTAATTTGGTTTCTTTTGAGCCAAATTTATAAAAGGCTTATTACATTTATTTTTGTTTTTGTTTGATAAAACAAAAAGGTTAATACTTCGTAGTGATATTGCACAAGGGGACTTCGTAATTCGTGATTGTGAGGTTTAACGTATCACAAGGTTTAGCGAGTTACCGAAGGGACTTTATTCGTTTGTGATTGTAAGGTTTTTCACAAGGTTTAGCAAACTAATAAAGGGATAAAGAATGACGGGAGCCAAGTTTGACATCGAAAAATTCGATGGAACTGGTGATTTCGGGTTATGGAGAATCAAGATGCGTGCTTTATTAATACAAACCGGATGTGAAGCAGCTCTGGAGGTTTTACCCGCGAATATGGAAGCTGAAGAGAAATCTAAGCTTGACAAGAATGCTCACAGTGCCATGATTTTGTGTTTAGGTAACAAGGTCCTGAGAGAGGTTACCGGGGAGACGACTGCAGCGGAGGTTTGGTCAAAGCTCGAGTCTTTGTACATGACAAAGTCATTGGCCAACCAGTTGTACCTGAAGAAGAAGTTGTATACATTCTACATGCCGTCTGGACGAAAGATTTCCGAGCATATAGATGAGTTCAACAAAATCGTTCTTGATTTAGCAAATATTGAGGTAAAATTCGAGGATGAAGATCTTGCTTTATTATTACTCACGTCTTTACCAGCATCATACGAACACTTTGTGGATACCTTGCTTTATGGACGGGAAGATTTGACTTTGGAGGACGTGATGGCCACACTAAATTCAAAGGAAATCAAAGAAAGGTCCAAGGTGAAGGGGGATGATGGTGAAGGGCTATATGTGAGGGGAAGAACTGATCGCAGGAATTCGCATCAGTCAGAGGGAAAGTCAAGATCGAAGTCTCGAGGTGGAAGACTCAAATGCTTTATTTGCCAATCTGAGGAGCACTTGAGAAGAGACTGTCCGAAGAACAATCGCAAGAAGTCAAAAGGTTACGTCAAGAAAGATGATCAACCAAGCTCCAGTGGTTCGATTTACGATGATTCTGAGGTGATGATGGCGATGAGTGCAGAAAGACTGCAAGATTGGATCATGGATTCAGGAGGTTCATATCACATGTCACCCAGGTTAGATGTATTTTTTGATTTTCTGGAATGCGATGGGGGCAGCGTACTGTTCGGCGACAACAGGGAGTGCAAGATCAGGGGTATTGGCAAGGTAAAGGTACAACTGAAAGATGGGTCAAGTTTTGTGTTACACAATGTCAGGTACATTCCTGAATTGAAAAGAAACTTGATATCGCTGGGAACTCTTGAAAAAGAGGGATATACCGTAAAATTGCAGTCGGGCAAAATCAAGGTGATTAATGGTTCTAGGGTTATTATATCTGGAACCCGAAGGGAGAACTGTGTGTACTCTTTGGATGACCATGCATTGGCCGGTGAGCTTAATGCTAGTGTTGAAGAAAAAGACAGTCTTGTGCAGGTTTGGCATAAAAGACTGGGACATATCAGTGAGGCGGGACTACACGTGCTGGAAAAGCAGGGTTTGTTTGGCAAGAAGAGTCTAGGTAAGCTCGATTTTTGTGAGAATTGTGTTCTGGGAAAGTCACATCGAGTACGTTTCGGTGTAGGAAGGCACACTACTCAGGGAGTGATAGACTATGTTCATTCAGACTTATGGGATCCGTCTCAGGTGGAATCATTGGGAGGTAAGAGGTATTTCTTATCTATAGTCGATGATTATTCCAGAAGGGTATGGGTTTATGTTCTCCGGTTCAAACATGAAGCATTTGAAAAGTTTAAAGAGTGGAAGCAGTTAGTAGAAAATCAGACTGGGAGGACGGTTAAAAAGCTTAGGACAGATAATGGTCTTGAGTTCTGTAACCGGGAATTTAATCAGCTATGCACTGAGAGTGGGATTGCTAGACATTTGACAGTTGCCGGGACGCCGCAACAGAATGGGTTAGCAGAACGGATGAACAGAACTCTCATGGACAAGGTACGCTGTTTATTAATGCAGTCTGGATTGCCCAAGACCTTCTGGGCGGAAGCGACATGTACGGCCGCATATCTTATAAATAGGTCACCATCGACAGCGATTGTGAAGAAGACACCTATGGAGATGTGGTCGGGACATCCTAGTGATTATGGGATGTTGAGGGTTTTCGGCTGTGTCGCATATTCACATGTTAAACAAGGTAAGCTCGAGCCGAGAGCGGTAAAATGCGTTCTTTTGGGGTATCCTGAAGGTGTGAAGGGATACAGACTATATAGGCTTGATAATGAATCACCTAAAATAGTCACAAGCAGGAACATGGTCTTCAATGAAAGTGTCATGTACAAAGACACGTTGAAGGATACTGGTGCAGG
Organism: Glebionis coronaria; assembly: GCA_025667525.1. Classification (NCBI taxonomy): domain Eukaryota; kingdom Viridiplantae; phylum Streptophyta; class Magnoliopsida; order Asterales; family Asteraceae; genus Glebionis; species Glebionis coronaria. Next base: position 517,695,994 of record CM046880.1, read on the forward strand.
AAAAGATAAGTCTGTTGAGGAATTACAAGTTGAGGTGGAACTGCAGAGGTTAAATAATGATACGCCTGAGGAAGACCATCCAGGTCAGGAAGATCAAACAGGTCAGGAAGATCAGTCAGATCAGGAAGACCATACGGATCAGGAAGATGGCGATGATGAAGATGCAGGGGTTCAAGAAATTGATCATCCACCAGATCTCACAGATTATCAATTGGTTCGGGATAGAGAACCAAGGACAAGAACGAAACCGACAAGGTTTCGGGATGAGAGTAATATGGTTGCTTACGCGTTCGCTGCAGCAGAGGAAGAAGATACTCATGAACCATTGACATACCAGGAAGCAGTTGCTTGTGAAGACAGTTCTAAGTGGAAAGCTGCTATGAAAGAAGAGATGGATTCTCTGAAGAAGAACAAGACCTGGGTGTTAGTAGATCATTCAGCTGGGCAAAAGCTGGTGAGCTGCAAATGGCTGTACAAAATAAAGGAAGGGATTGAAGGTGTTCAAAAGCCTAGGTACAAGGCAAGGCTGGTGGCTCGTGGATTCACACAAAGAGCAGGTACTGATTACAATGAAGTATTTTCGCCGGTAGTTCGACACACATCTATTCGGGTTATACTTGCATTGACTGCGTGTAAAGATTATGAGCTGGAGCAGCTTGATGTAAAGACGGCGTTTTTACATGGAAATCTTGAAGAAGTGATCTACATGAGGCAACCACCGGGATTTGAACAAGGTAACAAGGTATGTTTGTTAAAGAAATCTCTTTATGGTTTGAAGCAGTCACCTAGGCAATGGTACAAGAGGTTCGATGAGTATATGCTGAGCAACGGGTTTAAGCGTAGCAGTTACGACAGCTGCGTATATTACAGGAGTTATGCACCAGGGGAGTATATCTGTCTATTGTTATATGTAGACGATATGCTGATTGCTTGTAAAAGCAAGGCTGAGATCGCGGCTACCAAGTCGTTGCTTGAAAGGGAGTTCGACATGAAAGAGCTCGGGGAAGCAAAGAAGATTCTTGGTATGGAGATCGTTAGGGATCGGAGTCGCAAGATTCTGAGGGTGTCACAATCCGGGTATGTTTCTAAAGTTTTAAAAAGGTTTAGAATGGACAATGGGAAGTCGGTTCAGACACCATTGGGTGGGCACTTCAAGCTGTCGTTGAAGGATTGCCCGGTTAGGGATTGTGATGTTGAAAGAATGAGTAGGGTGCCGTATGCAAATGCGGTTGGGAGCTTAATGTATTTGATGGTGTGCACGAGGCCAGACATAGCGTATGCAGTAAGTGTAGTTAGCATATATTTGGCGAATCCGGGTAAACTCCATTGGAAAGCAGTGAAGTGGATTATGAAATATTTGCAGGGCACTGTAAACGTGGGTTTGGTGTATGGGACAAATCGTGGCAACCATGTGGACGTAAAAGGTTTTGTTGATTCAGACTACGCTAAGGATCCGGATAAGGGTAGGTCTCTCACTGGTTACGCATTTTTAGTACATGGATGTGTTGTAAGCTGGAAAGCAACGCTACAACACGTGGTGACTCTTTCAACTACAGAGGCAGAGTATATGGCCCTTACGGAGGCTGTGAAGGAAGCTATTTGGCTAAGGGGACTCTTGGAAGAGTTGGGCGTGAAGCTCAACACTGTTGCAGTTAATTATGATAATCAGGGCGCGATTCACTTATCGCGGAATCATGTTTTTCATGAAAGGACTAAGCACATCAATCTGCGTTATCACTTTATCAGAGAAGTCTTGGAAGCAAAGACGGTTGAAGTTCTGAAGGTGGGTACTGAACACAATGCTGCAGATGCCTTGACGAAGGTGGTACCTGGACGCAAGTTACAACACTGCTTGGAGTTGCTGAGTGTTGGGATAGGCTAATATATTCCTAAGGTGGAAATTGTTATGTTTAGTCATTATATTCGCCTAAGTCGTGTCTAGGGAGAGTGTCGATTAACCTAGTTTCCTAATAGCTAAGAATAAAGGTCGGTTGGCAATGTCTAAGCCCAAACCGACCCGTAAGACTTGTATAGTCGGTTCCCCCTCATCTCTATAAAAGGAGGTGAGGGGGAACGAACCAAACACGTCATTCTTTCAATAAACTAATCGGGAAACGATTAGGGATATTACCTTGTGTGGGCGTCGCTTTTCTTCTGTCGATTGCTGTGTGTTACGATCGAATATTCCGCATCTAGATAACCAGGATTGTAGGGATTAAACCCTACAGATTTGACCACCTTGTATCTCAACAACATAGTCATGCTATGTGCACAACCATCACCATTTAGATTTACCAGAGATCAACTAACACCTAGATTTAAGACCACCATCAACACCAAGTGTCTTCGCCCACACCATTTGTTGTGATTGTTATTGGTGTTCATGGATATATGGGTGGTTTCTAAAATCTACATGATGTTGAAGGGGTGGTGGTGATGGTGAAGGGGTGGTGGGTTTGAATATATGGGTTGTGCTTACTTATCGAAAGCATGTGAGCTACAAGGTTAATGGTCCTGTTGAAATTCGATGGTGGTTGTTGCCCTATTTGTGTCACGCAGTGGTGAAAATCCGGCTATGGTGGCGGTGTTCGTCGATTATGGATTTGTTGTTAAGATCAGGTAAAGCTAAGGGTGGTTGTAGTGGTTTTATGGATGTTTACCTCATTTATTTTTTTGTCTTCTTCAACTGGTCTTTGCCACCATCAACAAATATTGATCAAACAAAAAACCACTTATCCAGACTTATTATAAAAAACAAACTAAACTATCGTAACCCGTGGTAGAGATGAACTGCAGTGGTGGTGTGATCAACGAGGTTGCAGTGATGAGCTGATTCAGGCCGTTGTCGTGACTCGTTTGGGATGATAGAGCATATAATTGTCTAAATAGAAGGTATTTAGATTTGTTTTAAAAAAGAGGTAAGTTGAGACTGAGACGTATCTCTATATCTCACGATTTTTTTTATGACACGTGGGTATATTTTTGACACCTTACTGGATGCAACCGGGGATAAAAGGTCAAAAACTCGCTAGTGACTTATGTAGCCGGTTTCAGAAGTTTAGTAACCTCTTTGTAATGTTTTAAACTTTGGTAACCAAATCGATTTTTTTGGCGAACATTAGTAACTTTTGTGTATATTAACCCTGTTATCTTCATTCAAAATATGTCCAGAAATCTAAACGAGCAACTATGCACATAAAAATGCCTAATATACACATGAAGGATGAATCTTTAGTCGTCCTAATTTCACCAAAACAAAGAAAAATCTTTAGAGGTGGAAAAAAGTTGAAAGTAGAAGAAGAAAGGTACTACTAACATGGGGAATGCTTCTATGTGTATCCTTTCATTTTTTTATTCCCATTGTTATACACAAATGTAAACCAAACACATCTATCAAAGATCGATATCATTCCTTTATTCCACGTAGAGTAAACAAACAGACCCTAAATTCCTCGTTGATTCCCTTGTTTTTGGTGTTGTTAATGTGGTTGAAGCCGACAAGATGATAATACATCGATTTATGAACTTTTTTTGTTCCTTCATATCATCTTCGAAGATCATTGCTTCTCTTAGGGACCTCTCTTTTGGATCATCATTGAAGATTCTTTTAATGTTTTTTGTTTATGTCGTATTTATTCAAATTAAGCTAGCTAGCCATAATACTTTTATTTCAATGCTCTCGTAAATAAAAAATGAAAGTGTAACATGATGTTTCATAGTTTCTATTATATTTACTACTACAATTTAACACATATTCTTCTAGCACAAGTAACTTGTAGTAGTCGTACAAGTTCTAGTGTTTTTTGCTTTTCCGAGACACAATTTTTTGTTTGCAAAATATATTTGTTTTTTGATCCTGCATTCGTTTGGTGCGCGATTGTTTAGTCGGCACTCGTTTGACTCGAGCTTAAAAATTACTCATTTAACTTGTTAGCCCAAACTTTCCCTACTCACCTATTTTACTACCTCTAACACATCTTTCGAGCAAAACCCACCTATACTCGGACACAAACGCACCCTAAGAAAACGTTATTGTAAGTAGTATATAACAGTGAGCTTGATACGTGTCATGTTGTGTAAAAATTACAATAAAAATTGGTTAGTAATCATTTACTTTAGTTATAGCCTTTCACTATCATTCACCACCAAACTTCTTTTTTCTCATCTCTCTCAAAGCCATCCAAGTTTTCAAACTCATCAATGGCCGCTATTTCTTCTTCTTCAAAAGTAAGCTTGAAACTTTTAATCAACCAAAAATCTCAAAGGCCTTGTTTGCAGAAGCTGGTAAGGAATTCATTGACTTCCTCTTCACACTCTTAAGTCTACCCATTGGAACCGTCATTATACTTTTAAACAACAAAGATGTGGTTGGTTTTTTAGGTTAGCTTTACCAAAGTATCTCAAATTTAAATGATGATTACATGCAGCCTAACCAACAAAAAGAAGTTGTCTTAAACCCAAAACATGAAATTTGATTTGCATGCCCTCTAATTCCTCTAGTACCTCAATGGTCATCAACAACTGTTGAAACCAAACTTTACAAGTTCGGGATATAAAACCTCAAGGTATTGTATTATTGTACAAAGATTGTATATCTATATATACTAATACATTAGCTTGAGGATTAAGCAACTAACATATAACCTAATGGGTACGGAACATCTATATCTTTGGTCTAACACGCCCCGCAAGCTAAGGACGGGCAACAACCTATTGCTTGGATCTTAGAAAGAGAAATTGTAAAATCCATGATTTTACCATGATTGAATATAATAAATTTCTACCTAATAATCCTAGGACACTCATTCATGAGATATATCTCCTTAGGATGTGTATGAACTTGTCCATCATGTAATTATAATTTTACTTTCATCCTTGTTGAAAATAACTTCATAACCTAAAACCATGAACTTACAACTAGGAAAACAAGTAATGAAGTTATAACTAACAATGTGTGTACCACACTTAACATAATTTGGAAGTATACTACATTAGGCATTATAGCCATGTATAAGTGAGTATGTAGACTAAGAGTTTACTTAACTCTTGGATAAGCCCAAGTATATATGCCATTGTGTGTAAGCCCAACATAAGCCCAAGCCAAAGGCCCATTTCTCCTCTTTGGCTAGATAGACACGACACCAAGATTATGTGGAAGGAGAAGAGATGCATGAGAAACACAAAAGCCTACACTTGGCATATGTGTTCTTACCAAGGCAATCATGCCTTTTGCATTCTCTTTCCCTCTATCTCTTTAAGCCGAAACACACACACATTCCCATTCTCATACATGCACTCTCACTTCTCTCTTCATCTCTCTCTACAATTCGGCTACAAGCCACAAAAATCCAAAGTTGATTCATTAAATCAACTAAATCTTTGTCCCATCTTGATTATAAATCATTTGGTAGCATCATTCCTCTTAGAAACAAGCCCTAGTCGAATCATTATAGGCCACGACTTAGTTATAACTAGGGTTTTCTCCATCATCTTGAGTAGATCTCAAATCTCCTTGTTCATCTAGATCATCCTTTGTATTTTTAAATAAGAAAGGTATACACTACATGTTCTTTCATTTCTTCATGCATGCATTATCATACATCTATAAACACATGAAAATAACATGTTAAAACCAAGATTTGATAAAGCTATGACCATTATAGGTCACGGCATAATTATGAAAATCATATTCATGATTTAAAAATCTTTTAATAAGAAACATATGGTTTGTATTCTATGCCTTAAACTTGATTTGAAAACCATATGAAACATTTTATAAATCTAAATGTTGCATGAGTTATAAATCTTGTTTTATGGGACTTTGGTTAACTAATGACCATTGATCTCATAAAATGAACTTGTGAAACTTAAAGATCATGAAAACCATGACCTTAAAGGTTACGGCTAAAATGAGTAATGACCATATGATTTGTCTACTTAGTTTTAAGAATGGAATATGAAATGTTACATGTTAAATGGAATATTAAAAATCAGAAAATATAACTTATGTGTATATATGTAGTCGTGGGTTACATATGACCTAGAAAGGGGTTAGATGTACATGCATGCTTATGTAAACCATAGATCTAATGATAAAGTTAACTTGAGTATGTTAAACATAAAACAAGCTTATAAAAATCTTATGGGAACCTTGGGAAGAGACAATATAGCCGTGGGCTATATGTAGTCTCCTTGGTAAAATAGTAACCTTGAAAACATACATGACACCTAGATAATCATGATTGTATTTTTGTAAATATTTACAAGACTTAAAATTAACTAAAGTGTTCATCTTGGAAATACCAAGATTTAGAAATATAGCCGTGGGCTATGTATGAGTGTACATGGATCTATATTTGTTTTTTAGGTTTAGACATAGTTTGGATCTCATTTTAGACTTGTGACTTGTTTTCTTAATTTGTACATAGCTAGATCTATTTTGTAACACTTATAAATTACATGCAACCTTAAAATGAGACTTGGCTTATCTTAATAAGCTATAATTAATTATAGCCGTGAGATATAAGCTCCTATTAGGGCTTATGACTTACTTGCAACCTTATAACACACCTAGATCTAATTTGGTACATCACACAAAACAAATTATAAGTTTTATTCTTCTATTAAGATCTAATACTAAATATGAATAAGCTTATAAGAATATTCTAAGTTAAAACTTACATAAAATGTAAAGTAGTGTAAAGGACTATTTAAGCCCATGAAATGTTAATCCAAGACTTAATGGACCCTATAAGCCCATTTGATAAATCTTAGTAACTTAATGGACTTAAAATTTCATTTAGGCCCATTTAAATAATTAAAGGACTTAAAAATGTATTTAAGCCCAATAAATGACTTAAAGGCCCATCTAAATAAATTAGTGGACTTGAGATGTATTTAAGCCCACTAAAATATCCCATTAGATGTTTAGCCCATTTAATGAGCCCATATAATGTTTGAATGTTAAAACAAAAGTTTTTATAATAAATATAACTTATAAAAACTTTTTGGATTAAAATGACATATGAAACCTAAGGACTAAAACCGTAACTTATGAAACTTGTTTTGATAAACTAGTAAATACAAGGACTAAAAATGTAATTATCCAAAAAGTCTTGGATTTAATAAATACTATCCGTGGCAAATTAAACCCTAGGGACCATTTTGGGAAGTTTCTAAAAGTTATTTTGTCATTTTATAACCCTAAGGACCATTCTTGTAATTTGCCGAAACTTAAAGAAGCCCTAGGGGCTGTTTTTTTAATTTTAGTAAAGTTACAAAACCTAGATATAACTATGGGGACTAAATCTGTCATAAGCCGAAACTTTAACAAGCCCTAGGTACTAAATATGTAAAATCCGAAAGTTATACTGGTTAAAATATAGAGGGACTAGTTTTGCCATATTCCGAAACATTAACAAGCCCTAACCCTAAAATCTATTTTAATTATAATAAAACATAATTAAATACTTAGACCATAAGAATTAATGTATAAATTCTTAAGTTTAAATTATTTTATAAATATTAAAATAATTTATGGAAACTTTAAAGTTAAATAAAATATTACATATATTTTTTAATAAAATATTTATATTTACTTTAGGAAATAATTGTATAAACAATTATGAATATGTATTAGTCATACATAAACTCATATACTTTTAGAAAATAAAAACTATATGAACGTTGAATAAATTGAATGCTAATATGTAAGTAAAACACCTTACATTTACTTATAATATGAAACTTAATAATAAGTTTAAATGGATGATTTTAATATATGAACTACGAACGTGAACTAATATTAAGTAGAATTTTTATATTTACTTAATAATGAAACTTAATAGTAAATGAGTGATTATAATACATGAACGGAGAACGTAAACTAATATTTAAGTAGGATATTTTAGGTCTACTTAAATAAGAAACTTAATTGTAAGTTGAATGATTATTATATATGCTAACTGATATTAATAGTTAAACATTTTATGTTTACTTAGAAATGAAACTTATATAAATAAGTTTAAATGAATATTGTTGATACTTGAACTACGGTTATTTAGATAAGTACCGTAGCATAAATGAACTGACTAAAATCTGTATAAGCATACATACATGTTCTTTGTACTATCTATTAAGACTGTACTATTTGATTAGACATAGCTTTTGGCGTGAGCTTTATTTGGATATTCGTATTAAACAACTATTGCCTACTCCCAGGTGAGTTTACTGCCCCATATAAACTTTTGATAAAACTTTCCCATTTGGGAAAGAAAATATGCAAACACTTAATGGACATAACAATATTGTATAAACTTGACTATGATTGATTATTATTGGAACTGTTAAATTATTGTAAATCGCCCGAATGTTATAAATAGATCTATTAGGGATTGACCATCCCCGTCTGGGTGAGTCATGCTCACTGTGCCTTGGCCGGGACAACAGACGTATACCATGTTGGAACTGGATTGGGTGTCTTTTTGTAAGACACTACGTCCTCATCTGTTGAGGACTATGGAAGGTTAAGCTTCATTTTCTAATAATAAACAAATGTAATCTAAATTTAGTAAGAATACTTTGTGCATTGTTACTTCTATGATTAATGTATGTCCAAACTAATTAATTGTTAAAACCTGTAAATTTACCAACTTTATGTTGACCCCCTTTAGTATGTTTTGCACAGGAATATGAAGTTAGTGCGTGGTGTGTGCATGGTCTCCAACATCTTAGTAATCTTCATTATAGGACTCGTCAGGGGTTCTATTTGGGAAACATAAACAATCACCTTCTGTCATTTTTAAGACAATTTTATTTTATTTGTTTATCAAACATGTAATCTGATTTAAATAACTCTTTATCTTATGCTCTATGGACTATATGCTATCGATCCACCCTAGTGACATCTCCGTGGATATTTTCCGCATATTTTGACCCTACCCGGGGTGTCACAGAGAATGGTATTAGAGCATTAGTTATAGAGAACCAGATAAAATTTTAAATAAAATAAAACTCAAATGATTTTTCTTTTATTTAAAACTGGACTATAACTTATAAAAATCTTTTTGGGATTTCATTTTGGGACCGTATTAGTTAAGCATATATATCTTAGGGCATTTTATGCTATGTGAACTAAGTATATATATTGTTACTAAACTTGATTAGTAATACTCTTTAGTAAAATATTGCTATGGAAAATGTTAGATATGCTAAACTTGAAAATTTTACACTACATAGTAAAATACTGAAATGAAAATATAGGTAATACTAAACCAAACCTTGCACTTACAAATTGTTAAATGAACTGCTTAAATGATAACACACACACATATATATATATATATATATATATATATATATATATATATATATATATATATATATATATATATATATATATATATATATATATATATATATATATATATATATATATATATATATATATATATATATATATATATATATATATATATATATATATATATATATATATATATATATATATACTAGTGGCAAAACCCGTCCGATGGACGGGTGTGACTTCTAATGTTTATTTAAGTTTTTTTATTTGGTAAGTATTTGTTTGTAATTTTTTTAGTATAGTTGTCTTTTTATGCATTATCAGTCGGCATGATTTGTACTTGTTGTTTAAATTTTTAATTATGAAAATAATTGTTTTAAGTTTTTTATTTGGGTCGGTATTTGTTTATCACATATACTATTTTTAAGTTTTTATGTATATATTTTATATTATAATATATTATTTAAGTTCTATATATCGTAATATTTTTTTATATTATATTAATATATTTGGTTAAGATACATTAAAAATATTCAAATATATTTGTCTTATATAAATTAATTGAGTGAAGTTATTTTGGATAATATACTTTTTTATATATAAAGGACTCATCATGATCATCTATTTTATTTCTATCTAATTGATAAGATTAAATGTATTTTATTTTATACCTGTTTTTGTAATTTAAATATCTCTTAAATCGTTACGTATTAAAAAGAAAAAAAATATCATCGTGACGAGCATTTAATTATCTTTCTAATGATATGCACTATGAAATACTTTTGAAGAAAAACAATTAGTTTTTTTTCTCGTTAAAATTTACGTGAAATATCATACATGATGATAGTGTTTCATCATATACGATAACAGTGTTAAGTTATAAATTATTGTTAGATCAAATATACTATTGGTTTATATTATATATGATAATTATATCACATATGATACTGGTGTTATATCATATATGATATTAGTATCATATATGATAATTTTTCAAAATGTGGAAAAAAATGAAAAAAAACAAAATTGTCGAAGTGTATCATATAACATATTTATAGAAAAAATAATTAAATGCTCTTCGTAATAGTGTATTTTTGCGCATAATGATTAACGGTTTAAAAGATATTAATGTTTGAAAAAGAAAGTGAAAATAAATTTTGTGTTTATTCTCATTCATTGGATTAAAATGGATATGAAATGCAAGGATTAGTCCCTGATATCCAAATAAAGTTTAGTATCCAAATAAATTCAAATCAAATTAATTAAGTGTTTCTTAATGTATGATAAGTAATGAAAAATAAGAAAGCTTCTTCTAGTTTTTTTTAATTTGATCCATCGTTTTCTATATATATATTTTATGATTATCCGTTTCATTTGTTTATTATTGTCTGATGTTATTTGGCATGAGACACGTACAATTTTTTTTGTTACAACAATTCACCCAACATTTTTTTGGCACGAGACACTCTAACCCACGTACCAAACACACCCAGTATTAACACTCCTTTAGTGCTACTAAAATTGCCTAGTCATTCATCTTCGAACAATTTATGATGCCACCACTATGTGTTTTTGTCTGTTTTCACACGGAGGTACTAAATTGTCTATCAGCGTCATGTCAAGATACTTATGCCCCGTTTGGTTCGTCGTAATTAAATATAATTTGATGTAATTGTAATTCAATTACATTACATAACTTATTTGGTTCACAGAATTAGGGGAATGTAATTCACTTTACATTACATATGGTGTTTGGTATATTACGTAATTGTAATTGGGACATTACAATTACATCAAATGATGTATTTCAGATTACATAGGAACTTGGATGAAATGTTTTCAATTACGTCGTAATTCGTAATTTTATACTTTAAACCACTATTATTATTATTATTATTATTAATTATTAATAATCAACTTTATTATTATTATTATTATTATATTATTATTATATTAAAATAATATAATAATAAAAAAATTATTTTTATTATTATATTATTATATTAAAATAATATAATAAAAATAAATTTATATTTATTATTATATAATAAAAAATTAAAAATTAATAATAATAATTTTTTTATTAATTACTATTATTTATTATTATTTTTATATTATTATTTATAAATTTATAAATTTTTAATTTATATTTTTTATATTTAGAATTTATTTTATATAATATTTATTTATTATTAATTTATTTAATTTATTTTTTAATTTATATTATTTTTTATTTTTATTATTTTCATTATTATTTTTTATAATTTTATAATTTTGTATTTTAATTAAATATTTTTATTTTTTGGTTATTATTATTATTATTTATTTTAATATTTTATTAATATAAATATTTCTTATTATTATACTTTTGAAATATTAAAATAATATAAATTATTATTATTTTATTTTAATAAAAAATAATATTTTTATTAAAATATTATTTTTTATTAAATTAATATTTTTTATTAAAATAATAATTTTTATTAAAATGATAATTTTTACTAAAATAATAATTTTATAAAAATAATAATTTTTATTAAAATAATATTTTTTATTAAAATGACAAGTTTATTTTATTTTAAATTATTTATGTTTTTAGTATTTTATTTTAACTAATATTTTTTATTCATTTTTTATGTTTTATAAAAAAAGTTAAATTACATTACGGTCAGACTCAACCAAACACATCTCAGATTTTATACATTACAATTCCACAACATTACAATTCCAACACATTTCATTCTTTCAATTACAATTACATCAAATTACAATTCCTTCCAAAGATTACAATTCCCTTAAAAACATTCTGCGAACCAAACGGGGCCTTAGAGTTATTAAATCTGGCAAAAACTGTTATCTAGGGCAGTCTCAATAACTGAACTTGGTAACCCACCTACTCCTACTAATAGAAGTCCATGATGTGTACACCAGGAAATTACAGAATATGTGTAGCTGTTACTCTAGAAATAAGCATATATGAAGTCTAAAAGAGCCGGTACCTAAAAATCTAAGGTTGTTTTTTACTTCAACCTCAAAGTGTAGAATCTTTACATTTGAATATATATGGTGGCTAGTTCTCATAAGTTTTCCATGTGTGTGGCAAATATTGTGTATCTGAAACCAAATGACAAGCAATAGAGAATATAACATCCATTCCAAGAAGAGTACTGCAGGAAAACTTTGTCGCAATCCAAAACCTTGGTTGTCGTAATCACTTACCCTTTAAGTGTTGAGTCTTTCACAATATCTCTTTCGTCTGTCACGAACTGCAAAATCCAGTCCTTAGGAATCTCTTGGGCTTTGGAACAACAGGGCTTCCTAAGGTATAACACTGCACGAAGACATATAATACTAACGATACCGGTGCTCATCATATTAAGGAGAAAAAAATAAAAGAAACGTTTCTCCTTGTTATCCGTTGAGTTAAGCCAAAAAGAGTGCTAAAGGAGAACCGATGCAGCGAAGTGTGCTATATTTTTGTAGCAAATCAAATCTTCTGACTTGGGTAGAGTCAACTGGTAGACTAATTAAATGCCAAAATTCTATATGAACTGGCATTCAAGCATTGTGCTTGCTGCTTAGCATGTCACGGGAAATCACTGATCGTATGTTCTACTTCTACATCAGGGTAATATTTTTATCTGTAGCAACATTTATAATATGACCATATTACAAGCCATAGTAGACTTTAAAGCCATAATCCAACACTATTTTATTTGATACTTCTACTTCTACATCAGCTTGAAACACTCAGTTTGCATCAAGAAAATACATGTAGTAACATAAACGCACATCTATACAGTACTCGGAATTGTGATCGTTATGGTTAAAGGTAAGAAGTTAAAGACTTTAAAAAGCAATCCCAAATACCCTCGTTAAACTGTGAAAAAACATAGTATGAACATCTGTTGTGATTAAGTGAACTGTAAAAAACATAACCTAATACAGTAACACAAAGATATTAAGTATTGAATGTTAGTATGTTATTTATCATGAATTTAATGTTTTCTAAATGTAAACGTGCAAGAAGTCTATTTGTTACCCGTTGGACATCAATATCAATCATGATCGTTTGCGGAACAACTCACCCAATTCAACTAATACATTGAGAAAATCAAAGGTTTACTTGGAAATTGACATACTCTTTTATGCTCTTGTTCTGAGTTGTTTTAGCTAAATCCTACTACTTCCGGCTATTGAACAAACACCTACATCAATAAGAAAATCTATTTTCATTTCGCAAGAAAAGACATTTAAGGTATTTCAGTGATTATATTGCAGGGCACCTGAACATACATTCATAGCGGGCTAAACGATAATATATATAGCAACAAATAAGATCAAATACCATGATATGAAATGAAAACGAACTGACCTCCAGAACGAAGCAATGTCGTTAGTTGTAGCAGGATCATCAATATGAATAATATTATAAGCACGCACATCTACAGTCATAGCTGTGATAGTGTTATCAGCTATAAAAAGGTTACCTTTACAATTGATGCTTCTACTTCCTCATAAACGAACTCCTCCGACTCCGTAAATATGTTAATCCTTTGCTCCTTTTGAATCTTCAATCGTTTCAGCTGTAGCACACAACTGAGGCCTCGTATTTTTTAGTTCCTATAATAAACATTTAACGCAAAATGCGCACACACAAAAACACGTTTAACTTTTTTTATTCGTTCCATTCAATTTATATGTTGCAACTGCCCCAAACTCAACGCAAAAGATAAATTTATACTATGGGGGAAGAAGAATCAAGCATCCAACAAATGACACGATGCTATCTCGTTTTGTCAATGAACTCTACCTGTAATTTTTTTGTGTTGCGATGCAATGAGCTTTTCCTCTGCAGAGGTTACAAAGAGCAGAAAGTTGGTCCCAAACACTATCATCAAGCAATGTGAGATGCTTTTTTGAAACTATTGAACAACCTCTATGACAAATACCTGCTGTCAATCATCACTTGGCCTTCTTCTGTCATGTAAAACACTCCTTGTAGCTTATGCATCATCCCACCGTCGAAATAATTTTCCCCGTTGACGCAATGCTAATTTAGCCTAACGTCTGAATCCATCAGCCTTCTGTACACGTTTGTTAGCCCTCTGTCCCAATGCTTCGTCCCGATGCTTCAATGCATCAGCTATTAAATCAGCGAGTTACTCTAACGCCTGATTAGCCCGTTTTCGGTTCAATAAATTAGGCCGTCATTCCATTGCAACATTCTGTCTTCACAAAACATTACCCGTTGTTTCAAAGCAAGACACTGTTTACCACATTACAGAGGTACACATGATGGTTTTAGAAACATACTTTCATAGGTTTTTTAACGGTTAGCCGAATACTCATATTTGTGACTTCATATCAAAATAATAAGAGTAAATGCACATCCAAACACCCCCTTAAATATTCAGTACCCAAAGTTACCTACTTCCAGCAAAATCTGTATACAAAACAGACCACACTTGGTTACCCAAATGTAGATCAGACTATAGTTGGTTGGTAACATATTGGCTACTAACATGTATGTTAATATAAGACTTGCATCAGGAGATGTCATCTTCTATGTAGAATCTGGCCACTTTAACTGTCTCTTACCTTCCTGATGGATCAAGGATTACGATTATTAAATGCAGGTTTGGATTCCAATCTCAGCCCCTATTTTCTCAATTACATCTTACTTTGTTCCACTTTCAGTTTCTCCACTTGACCACCTACCAATAAAAGAAAAATAAAAATAAACCTAGAGTTCAATCATATTTGTGGTTTTTTTTAAGAATCCAAACCTACATTTAATAATCTTGTGAACAACCTCATAGCTTTTCTGGTCATTGGCATCAAACTCAGGCTCAGAAATCTCAGCAACCGAAGTAACTAATCAAATGGAAAAACTCTTCCAAAACCTATCTTTAATAATCTTGTGAACTCCATTCTCTACCTTTCTGATATCTTTCCCGACACTTTGGCCACCAATGCAGATATGGGCTTGGATACTAATGAAATCACCCCTTCCCGACACTTTGTCCACCAATGCAGATATGGGCTTGGATACTAACGAAATCACCATTATCCAGTAAATGCTTCTTTATCTGAGCTGCAACCTCACTGGTAAGTGACAAGATCAAAGCCTGGACCTATGGATCAGAATAACAATATAGAATTATTTGATAGTGGTAATAGAAAAAACCACATTGAGAAAATTTATCAAAACCACTGAAAACAAAAATCATATACCATACATTAGGATTACTAAACGACTAACCGGTGTTTGTACACACACTTACGTAAAAAACCTCACAGATTTTAAGGTCTAACTAATTAAAGGTCTACCTTTTTCATGTTTTAACAAAACTTTAATTGCAAACAACAATTTCCACAAAACAAATATCCGTTCAATGGGTGTTGAGGATGGTGTTTTGAAAACAGATTATCCGTGACAGATCCATACTGTAAGACATAAATCAACATATACCCTCAAGAAAATAAAAGAAAATGGAAGATAATCCAACAGTTGAACAGATAATACCCAGTTCTGATTAACTGATCTTCATCTTCAATCTGTTAAGCCACATCTTAGCGCCAACGCCCTTACCCATACCAGTTCCAGTAGCAAATAGTTCCATCATTTTGTGTTAAAATCAAGAATCTTCACTCAAATTGCACCTATAGTTTTTATATGCTAAAAGGGTCCCACCCGAACCTTGATCATTGGATATAAAAATAAACATGACTTGCTCTTTCGGTTTTTTTTATGGAGTTGTTCCTCGCTTTCTTTGAGTTTTCATGTTAAATCCACCATTTTATATGTCAAATCTTCTTGAAGTTTCATGTTAAATGAAAAACATATAAGCGCTTTTTTATTATAGGTGGCAAGATGGGTAGGTTGGATTACCGTCCAAGACACGAATACCATTCTTATATCGAATATGGTCAACCATTTGCTGAAAATAGTTTATTTCAAACGATTCATATACACGCCTAATAGATTAGGTATTTCGGATTAATACGAATAGGTTCCATGAAATATTTGCTCAGGTACCACTATGAAATATCTTAGTAATAGGTTCTAATTTTTCAGAACAATACGATCAAAATATAATCAATTACCTGAACAATACGATTAAAATACCTTTTTAAACTTATTTTCACATTCAGTGATCATATAGCTGTGCAAAAATTTACACGAATAACTTTTCTTGTAATACTTGAGGTTTTTAAAAGCTCAATCAATGACACTGCCACTTCTTTTGGATATTACCTGGTGACCGTAATTTGTCAACTACTTATAATGTCTAAATTAAAATCAAAGCTTGAGAGTTACCAATGGCAAAAATCACTAACACTGCAAACACTATCATTGTGTTTAATAATCATTTACCTTTATCAAACAACTTCTGCTATATTAGCCTATCCAAAAATCTTGAAGGCCTGCAAATCATCTTCTGCTATTATAAACTCATTACCTATATTTAAAGAGATATGATTAAAACTTGATGATAAGGGTTAACTTAATTCCACTCGCTTTAAAAAGTTCAGAGAAGAGAGACTATTTGTAACAGTTTACCTGCTTGAGGCATAGCCTGATGTGCCTACTATAGAAGTCGGCGTATTTGATTATAAACACACCACAGTGAAACCTAGCAAAAAATAAAGTCATGATCATAATAGAATCACAATAATATCCTTTCAAATGACATAAAAAAGGTCGTATATACACAATATTAGCCTCAATTTCGACTTTATGAGGGCATATTCATTTTGGTTCCCATTAGTTTTGTCAGTATCAGAATTATAGCAGTTGGCAAGCTTTAATGATGACATCCTTCTTCTATATCTAGCAACTCTATAAAAAGGACCCACAAGAATAAATTCTATAGTTATTAAAACAGTAATGGTATCACGAAATCCTGGACCACCCTGATGACATTTACAAAGGACGTGTCATTAACTTTGTATCGCAGTGCATCACATGCTTAAACATTTGTAATTAAAAATCAACATTCAATTATTTAAAGCTGAAACAAAGACCAGTTTACCTGACTGTGACAATAAGCACCAGGTGCTCTTCCATGAATCTGATCATGATCTCCCATGCTTGATTATTGGAATCCGCGATGTCATAATTCACAACCAAATTCACGTAAGATATAAGACATGTAATTAACTAATTTTAATGATGCACATGAGGTTAATTGAAGTGGCCATTAAGGTTCACCTGCGACGACTCCGGGCTATCCAAAAGGGTAGTCTCCCTGGGATTAGTCGGCTCGCAATGTCGATTCGGAAACCTAGGTACCAAAAAAAATCAGGTTAATTGAAACGAAAAAACTGACACCAGTTTATCAATACCTAAACTAACTATGTCTTCCACTCTTGTCCAACATGGTGGGATGATCGTATAATGCAAGAACCTCTATAAAGAAAGTGATTGGTTGTTGCCCGACAGATTTTGGATTTTCAATGCTACAGTAATTTTCTGCAAACATTTGAAAGATATCAACACTAAAACAGAATCTGAATAAGTAGCAAGAAAATTGATACCTCTTCAAAAGGATCAGTGCCTGGGTTTGCTTTCAAATCTTCCTTCAATTTCTGTAATAAAATAGCATAGAAACATCATAAAGTTTTCCTACAACATACTTTAAAGTAGTCAATATACTTTTGATCATAATTTTTCTATCAATAAATTACTTGAAACAGAGAAATGATTTCACCACGTACAACATACTCACATTCCAAGACCTGCCAATACAGAGGAAACCATTAGTACATAGGTCAATGTATTTGCAGATAATAAGAACATAACGGATTGTAAGAGATAGATATGGTTCGGGTTAATCCACCCTTGCAAAACCGATTCATCCTCCGAGCTTTTGAACCACTCAAGATCAGCACATTCATTGGACATATGTAATACTCCAGATTAGGTGATAATGTTGTCTATTTTCTCGTCACCTAAATCAACTACTGGGACACTTTTCAACCTATACATTGATAGCAGTAGAAGCATCGTAAGACATGAGTTCGACAATTGTAAGGCCAGTAACGGAGCCAACATAAATGTTTTGAGATGTATTTAACCTATATTTGTACATATATCAGAAGACGTCAATAATATAAAGGGATCGCGTGGCTGCAAAACTTGGAATGAAACCTTTGTGTTTCTATAAAAATCGGAAGAAGTAAACAATTCAAAAAAGTCGACAACAGTTTTAGAAGATCCGGATGTGAGCTTCTGTATCTCAGGGAAAACATTCCACTGGTTGGTGCTACAACAGCAGGTTATGTGAAATCCTGTAATGCGCAAAAAATTACATGTGCTGCATCAATCGCCTCTTTACAGAATTCTTCAAAGTTGTTAGAAAAGGTACCTAATCCTTTGTATGGACGTTGAGGCGGGTGGACGTCAAGATGAAATAGGTATGCTAATATGCCAACTTCTTGGACGCAATATGTGTCGATTTTGCCAGGGACATAAAAGGTGGAGATATCATTATGTTGTCACCGGAAACGCGCACCAACATACCATGTTCCGCACACATCCCTCTATTCAAGTTGATCATTGATCAACTAAATTTCATATAAATACCTAATTTTGATAAACCAAAACATAAATCGATACAATTAAAATAAATTTATAAAAAATAATCAAAATCAAAATAAAATAGTGATCAATTCATTAATATATATAAATAAATAAAATGTAGAAAACGTTACCTTGTGATAAGGAGATTGATATGATGAGATCCATTACAATGATATGGATTAGATTCAGAATTTTGTGTTTGGGTTTTTGGGGAGCCATTAATATACCTAATCAAATAAATCAATCAGTAAAAACTGGAAACAAACATAATTGAAGCTCTAATTATGCATAAACCTGACATTGATCGTAGCATGAAGTGTGGGGGTGGGATTTAACCGTTAGGGATTCGATTTAGAGGTTGATTTTAGGGTTACGTTGACATTGATAGTAGAATGAAGTGTGGGTGTGGGTTTTAACTGTTCGGGAATCGACTTATGATTTGTAAGGATGAAAGTTTAAGCCCAAACGTAAGCCCATGTGCTGACTGGGATTAGTGCCTGATTGATGACGTGGCAAATCCCTCCTCTTATATATAATGTATATATATATATATATATATATATATATATATATATATATATATATATATATAGATTTTGGTTATAATGGTTTAGTGTCTTATAATTGTTAAAATGAAAAGTATTTTAAGCCATTGGATTTGATGTTTTGATCAAGATGATAGCAATCATATTAAAAAGAAATAACAGAAATTAAAAAATCAAATGAATTACGTTTAATATGATTGAGGGCAATCTAGTAATTGACATTTTTAGTTTCTTTTAATTCTTGTGACGTGAAACTGTGCATGTTCAAAAAGTGAAACTAATTGCAATAATCATATCACTTAAAAAAAGCAACTGTGATTATGTATGCCATCCAATTAAAAAACCTCCCTTTGTTTGGAATCTAGCAAGATTACATGCGTCCTTTCCGGCGATTGGTTGATAAGAACAATACCGGTATTATTTTCGAAACCCGCCGCTGTTAAATCGTTAGCCAATGACGACTTTGATGAGGGCGATTGCGGGATGATTTTTTTAGACTTTCAATGTTTTAAGAGCGATACTTAGCCACGCTAACAGATGCAAACCCATGATTGACGAAATGAATGGGTCGTGTAAAATGATTTTTATTCTTGTAAGAGTCATGATACATGATGGATTGATATAACATGGTGAAGCTTCGAGCCTTTATCTTGCATGCGTATGCGTCGGTTATTCGGTGACGAATCAGTTGTACTTTCAGGAATATATGCGTCTTATTTTTTTGTATCATGCTAAGTTATGTACAAGGTTAATGTAAGAATCTATGACATCTTGTCGTTTGATTTTTTTTCGTCTGTTCTTCACGTAATGTAGTGACCATTGATTCAGATTGAATTCTATATTGTTTAACTAGGTATGGATTGACTTTTGGCATCATTGTTTGTAGTAACGAAGATTGGGAGCTAATTGTTAATCAGTATTAATTTTGTATGAAAGCAATTATTTTGGTGTATCAAGAAAATATGAAAGAAACTTGGTCTAAATTGTTGGATGTATCAAGAAAAGATCCGAAAAAAAACGTGGTCTAAATCTTTGTATGTATCAAGAAAAGACGAAAGAAACTTGGTCTAAATTCCATGGTGTACCAGTCTTGGATTAAAAGAAATTGTACCAACTTATCAACAAAAAATAAAAAAACTTTCAAAATTGTTTATGTATCATATATGAAGTATACAAAAATATAAAAGAGACTTCGTGTCCCGCTTTGTACCAGTTTTTTAGTTTTATGTTAAATATTATTTTAAATGTATCATGTATAAAAAGACAAAACTTGCGTTTTGGGTTGTGTCAGTTTTTCACTTTCATTGTCTAAAACAATTGATGGCTTTGTTTAAATTGGTTTTTTTGAAAGATGGTACACAAAAAAAATGTTATGTATCAATGGCTAGTTAAAAAGGTCCACAAAAAGCAAAAGTCAAAATATATATCCGTTAACATGTAGTATTAGAATACAAGGTGAATATGCTAAACCGAATGATTATTTAAATTCAAGAACTAATTTGATGTATATTGAAAAGTCATTACAGTAATTTGTAACAGTGTTTACTGGAATTAATTCGGAAGACTAAGCACCTAATACCATTAATTTTTTATTTTATTACCATTATACCACTCATTTAATTTTAGTTCAATCTCAACCATAGTCAATCATCCAACGGACCAAATCACTTCTTACTTTAATAATTTTAATCAACTACACTACGTTAACCTATCTCTCTCTCTCTCTATATATATATATATATATATAAGTATTAATATATGTAACCTTAAAACATTATAATAATTGTTTAAAAGGGATATATTTCATAAAACATGTAATCTAAAATAATATTGTTCTTTGTTTGTAAGCCTATACTCACTTCAAACTTAAAATAATACTATTTCAGAGCATCATGACTCCGCCTACTGCATCCTCGACTCTTCTACCCGCAGTAGCTCCTACTCCAGTTGTTTGTTCATCTCCACGATCGACGCAGTGTGGATGGTTGTCAGCCTCGGATTCAGAGGATGACCCAACCATTGAAGTTGTACTCCCAGAGGACCCTTTTTCTATCTCAGCATCAGCCACACTGGCCCCAACCTCTATGGAGGAGGACCGGGTCCTTCCTAGCATACCATCTTCCATGCCTCCATCCTTATCATCGGGATATTTTTCCAGGCCCGCACCCGTCTCCACTTATGAGGCCGGGGAAGGCTCCGGGGCAGGACGTGTCGATTCCTTCCAGGCCCATATCTCCGCAGCGGCGGCACGCAAGGAGCAGGAGATATCCGACCTCCGCAGCCAGTTGACAGTCAATCAACAAAGCCATGCCGTCATCTATGATCGTATCGACACTCTTTTTCGCACTATGAGGGAGAATCCTAGACCGCTAAAGGCGTCTAAGCTAGGACGGACGAGGCATTGAAGTGGTTATTGGAGGAGAACTACCGCCTCCACCAGTGCATTCAGGTCATGGAGGGTCTGCAGCATCAGACCCATGATGCTCTTTCCGCTCAGGAGCAATCATTATCCGTTTTCTTTGATCTCGCCACTTTCCGGCATGATGGGGTTACTGGGGAGATGGATTATCTCCGAGGGGTCATCGATAGACTCTGGAACCAATTGCTATTAGCACTCCGTACGCTCAAGGAGACCCGAACGACAGTTCGGACTTTATAGAACACCAGGAGGAATTCTGCAGCTCCATCAGCTCCATCAGCACCATCAGCACCGACCTCATCTAGTGGACCATCCAGGCAGGATTAGTATAGACGTACTAGACTACTTGTACGTCATGATAAGCTTACGGGTTGCATCCCGGCTATCATGACATAGGGCCTTTGTACTTTTATCTCTTTTTCAGCTTTTGGTGATGTAATCCCGTACTTTATCTTTTCTTTTCTTTTGGGACATGTAACTTTGTGATGTGATGTTTTAAAGACTGTGTGTATCATTACCTTGGACTAGGCCCGACCGGCCTATGACTTAGATTGTGTTATGCTAGATGAATGTTAAATTTCTCATGGAAATAACATGTAATCACTTTCTTTATTATATCTACTGTGCAATGTATTATTATGAGATCTTGACAGGTTATCCAAATTTGTTATGAAATCAATGCATAAGTTTTCTCGTGCAAATAATATAAAAACTGTACTAACGCTTGAACTAATAATCTCATTTTGTATATGATTGTAGACAAATGGTGATTACGAGATCAAATCCCAATAATGCAACCACTTCCAATGCCGATATGCTGAATCCCCAGAAGCTACTCGAAATGTTACTACCGCTCAACTGCGGGAAATGATAAGTGAAGGCATCACAGCAGCCATGACAGCCAGAGGAGCTGACCCGAATGCAAACAATGATCCAAACTTTGATGCACGCAGAAACAACACCAATAGGGGTTGCTCTTACCCCGACTTCTTAAAATGCAAACCCTCATACTACCGAGGAAAAGAAGGAGTTGTTGAATTGATGCAGTGGTTTGAAAGGCTAGAGACAGTTTTCTGCATCAACGGTTGTGCTGACGAGAACAGAGTTAAGTTTGCTACATGCACTCTGCTTGAGAGCGCCCTTACCTGGTGGAACTCTGTGGTCGCCACCCTTGGACATGACACTGTCTATACTCTCACTTGGGCTAACCTCAAGGAGAGAATGACGGAGAAATACTGTCCCAGAGGAGAAATGAAGAAGTTTGAAGTCGAGCTGTGGGATCTAAAGTGTAAGAACAATGATATCCTTTGGTTCAACCAAAGATTTCAATAGTTAAGCTTGATGTGCACCAGAATGTTCCCTCTAAGGAGTGACAAGATTGAGAAGTATGTCATCGGACTCCCTGACAACATTCATGACAGTGTGCTAGCTTCACGACACACTACCGTTGAAGGTGCTATGGAATTTGCGACTGAGTTGATCAACAAGCGAGCCCGCAATCTGTCCGAGAGGCAAACGGACAACAAGAGAAAATCCGATGAAAGCTCTCGTAGCCAGCACCAGCAGCCTTCCAAAAAGCAAAACATTTGGCAAGCTGATGACACTACTCCCACAACCCGCACCAAGAACTACTCAGGGACCAAGCCTAAGTGTTCAAAGTGCAACTACCATCATGTTGCAGGAGGACAATGCCAAGGATGCTACAAGTGTGGCCAACAAGGCCATTTTACTCGCGATTGTCAAACAAATGTTGCTACCCCAGGTCGACCCAATACCAATCCCGGGAACAGCAACAAGGGCAAGTCCAACACACGTGGAAGTGGAAGCGGGCAGCAGGGAAACCGAAACCCCACTGGTGGGAGCAGTAGTGGACCAAAGAAAGTTGTGGTATGTTACGAGTGTGGAACCCCTGGGCATGTGAGACTTGATTGTCCCAAGTTGGCCAACCAGAAGAAGGACAACAAGGGAAATCCTTCACAAGTATACATGGCCGGCAATGCCCAAGCAAATCCAGGCTCCAACATCGTACCTGGTACGTTCTTACTAAACCAATGATATGCATCTATCTTGTTTGATACATGAGTATACCAAAGCATTACAATTGCTAAGTTTAGTAAGGTATTGGAAATCCCTCTGTTAGTTCTAGAATCCTATTATACCGTGGAATAGTTGACGGAAAAGTTATGATAGTTAAACACCATCATTCGAGGTTGTTCCTTAAAACTTCCCAATCACCTGTTTTACATCAATCAGATCCTAGAAAGTCTCGATAGCTTTGATGTCGTCATTAGCATGAATTGACTAGCAAGTATCATGCCATTATCCTTTGTGACCAAAAATTGGTTCGTGTATCTTGGGGAGATGAAACCTTGATTATACTGGGGAGCCATAACCCCGATATAGTTAACACTAGATTTAGTGTCATTTCTAGCACCAACAAGCCGGTGAGTACTTGGTCCGGGGATACCCCATTTCCCTAACCTGTTCCTCCAATCCTAAACTGAAAGACACATCTAACTCAAAATGGGTGTATTTTGTAGGGTTATATCCGCCACTTAGGCAACCCTAAACCTGAAAGACACATCCAACTCACAATGGGTGTATTTTGTAGGGTTTTATCCGCCACTTAGGCAACCCTAAACCTGAAAGACACATCCAACTCACAATGGGTGTATTTTGTAAGGTTATATCCGCCACTTAGGCAACCCCAAACCCGAAAGGCACATCCAACTCAAAATGGGTGTATTTTGTAGGGCTAAGTTCGACATCCCTCATAAAGAAATGTTGAATGTCCCATGTTTTTGGACATTCCTCTTTCCTCTTCGGGTCTAATTAGTTCGACAATACCATCATTCACCAGACTCTGAGAGGTGTAATTTCCTCTCTTTAGAAGTCAGAATTTGTACAAATTTTGAACCAGTAATAGTGAATGCATGACCCTTGTTACGGAAACCTACAAGGCGCGCACTTCTTTATTCTTGGTATCTTCTTTTATTTCCACCATTTGAGGTACTTCTTTTCTGTGCCCCTCTCGCTCGGCCCCGCGGCGAATGAAGCAAATTCCTTACAACTTCTTACCCAATCGCCATCAACAATAATCTTAACCTCTCTGTTAGGTAAAATCTTTAGTACTAGAAACTGATGTTTGTACCCCATAAGCTTGAGGTATAATCGTAAATCTTTTCCTTAAAGTTGTTGATATAGGAGGAGTTATAGTTAAAATGTTTTGTTTTACCTTCAACCCCCAATTTTCATCATCTAGTGTGGAGATATAACATGTATCTCACCCGTGAAAAGGATGCAGATATAGTACATCCCCAGCTTCCCCAACATATAAAACATGTTGGCGTGTCCTCCTCATATCAGAAACCATTTGCAATGGATTTGTCCTCCTAAGCAAATCTACAACACCATTGGTCCTCTCCCAGATCCTGGAAGGGTATTGCTGCGACCCCCGTTGGGAGGCTCGCGCCTATTCATCCACCGTAGCAGTCTCCTTTACTGCTCACTCGGATGTATAGTGCAACCCGGATAAAGATCTCTTTGCATTTCCTTCCTATTCATCCACCGCAGCAGTCTCCTTTACTGCTCAATCGGATGTATAGTGCCACCCGAATAAAGATCTCTTTGCATTTCCTTCCTATCCATCCATAACAGCAGTCTACTTTACTGCTCAATCAGATGTATAGTGCGATTCAGACAAAGATCTCTTTGCATTCCCTTCCTATTCATCCATAACAGCAGTCTCCTTTACTGCTCAATCGGATGTATAGTGCAACCCGGATAAAGATCTCTTTGCATTTCCTTCCTATCCATCCATAGCAGCAGTCTCCTTTACTGCTCAATCGGGTGTATAGTGCAACCCGGATAAAGATCTCTTTGCATTTCCTTCCTATCTATCCATAGCAATAGTCTCCTTTACTGCTTAATCGGATGTATAGTGCAACCCGGATAAAAATCTCTTTGCACTCCCTTCTGTTCACCAGTAATAACAGAAGCCTTCATTAATGCCCAATCGGATGTATAAGGGAAACCTAGGTGTATACCACTTCGCGTCCATGCCGTCATCAGTACCTGAAAGAGAGTATGAAATGAATCATACACTTAGAACATCTTTCACTTAAAAGATAACTATGTTTTTAGTAGCTTTGAGGACAAAGCTAAAATAACGGGGTAGTGCTGTAAAATCTATGATTTTACCATGATTGAATATAATAAATTTCCACCTAATAATCTTAGGACACTCGTTCATGAGATATATCTCCTTAGGATGTGTATGAACTTGTCCATCATGTAATTATACTTTTACTTTCATCCTTGTTGAAAACAACTTTATAACTTAAAACCATGAACTTACAACTAGGAAAACAAGTAATGAAGTTATAACTAACAATGTGTGTATCACACTTAACATAATTTGGAAGTATACTACATTAGGTATTATAGCCATGTATAAGTGAGTATGTAGACTAAGAGTTTACTTAACTCTTGGATAAGCCCAAGTATAGATGTCATTGTGTGTAAACCCAACATAAGCCCAAGCCAAAGACCCATTTCTCCTCTTTGGCTAGCTAGACACGATACCAAGAGTATGTGGAAGGAAAAGAGATGCATGGGAAACACAAAAGCCTACACTTGGCATAAGTGTTCTTACCAAGGCAATCATGCCTTTTACATTCTCTTTCCCTCTCTCTCTTTAAGCCGAAACATACACACATTCCCATTCTCATACATGCACTCTCACTTCTCTCTTCATCTCTCTCTCTACAATTCGGCTACAAGCCACAAAAATCCAAAGATGATTCATTAAATCAACTAAATCTTTGTCCCATCTTGATTATAAATCATTTGGTAGCATCATTCGTCTTAGAAACAAGCCCTAGCCGAATCATTATAGGCCACGGCTTAGTTATAACTAGGGTTTTCTCCATCATCTTGAGTAGATCTCAAATCTCCTTGTTCATCTAGATCATCCTTGGTATTTTTAAGAAAGAAAGGTATACACTACATGTTCTTTCATTTCTTTATGCATGCATCATCATACATCTATAAACACAAGTAAATAACATGTTTAAACCAAGATTTGATAAAGTTATGACCATTATAGGTCACGGCATAATTATGAAAATCATATTCATGATTTAAAAATCTTTTAATAAGAAACATATGGTTTGTATTCTATGCCTTAAACTTGATTTGAAAACCATATGAAACATTTTATAAATCTAAATGTTGCATGAGTTATAAATCTTGATTTATGCGACTTTGGTTAACTAATGACCATAGATCTCATAAAATGAACTTGTGAAACTTAAAGATCATGAAAACCATGACCTTAAAGGTCACGTCTAAAATGAGTAATGACCATATGATTTGTCTACTTAGTTTTAAGAATGGAATATGAAATGTTACATGTTAAATGGAATATTAAAAATCACAAAATGTAACTTATGTGTATATATGTAGTCGTGGGTTACATATGACCTAGAAAGGGGTTAGATATACATGCATGCTTATGTAAACCATAGATCTAATGATAAAGTTAACTTGAGTATGTTAAACATAAAACAACTTATAAAAATCTTATGGGAACCTTGGGAAGAGACAATATAGCCATGGGCTATATGTAGTCTCCTTGGTAAAATAGTAACCTTGGAAACATGCATGACACCTAGATAATCATGATTCTATTTTTGTAAATATATACAAGACTTAAAATTAGCTAAAGTGTTCATCTTGGAAATACCAAGATTTAGAAATATAGGTGTGGGTTATGTATGAGTGTACATGGATCTATATTTGATTTTTAGGTCTAGACATAGTTTAGATCTCATTTTGGACTTGTGACTTGTTTTCTTAATTTGTACATAGCTAGATCTATTTTTGTAACACTTATAAATTGCATGCAACCTTAAAATGAGACTTGACTTATCTTAATAAGCTATAATTAATTATAGCCGTGCGATATAAGCTCCTATTAGGGCTTATGATTTACTTGCAACCTTATAACACACTTAGATCTAATTTGGTACATCACATAAAACAAATTATAAGTTTTATTCTTCTATTAAGATCTAAAACTAAATATGAATAAGTTAATAATAAGCTTATAAGAATATCCTAAGTTAAGACTTACATAAAATGTAAAGTAGTGTTAATAGACTATTTAAGCCCATTTGATAAAAATGTGGTCCTAGATTATGATATGAAATGCATAAGATGATTTACACGTTGTTTTTCTGATTATACAAAATAGAACCTATCAGTTTGTAATTTTTTAGTTTGTCGCTCGAGAAAAAGTAAGATCGGATCGTAGTATATCCTAAGATCCTATGATCAAGATAGGGATCCTATAAGATCTTACGCATGAAAAGATCCTACCTAAGATCCGGATCGTGTTTGCTTTACAGTATCGTAAAATCGTAAGATCCTAAAATTAAGATCGGGATCTTGACAAACTTGAGTTGGACACCCTGATTAAATGACACATCGGTAAAATGAGGTCAGCACAAAGTGCTCTTTAATAGAATGTATAGATTATGTATTTTTTTTTATAAATAGTATATTTTTCTAGATAGTTTTCTTTTATCTTTTTTAACATTATAAGTCCTTAAAATATATAATTTTAATTTGTATATCATACTGTATTTTACTTAAACTGTATAATGTTTTTGTTTTCCCATTTTAAGAAAAAAAAATTACTAATGCATGAACAAGAATTTTCTTTATTTCTACATGTATCAATGCAAGATCAAATCTTTAAAACAAGTTTGTCTTGCTATAGATATACTTTTTTCGTCCTAAAAATGTTTACTTTACTATTTATCTTAATTTAAGAAAAAATTTCATTCTTAATTATTAGATATTAATTAAGAACAATTTTCTTACTTTAATTTACCTTTATTAGTTGCAACTTTTATACACGAACGAAATTATTTTAATATTTTAGTTTAATGTAGAAATATATAAAATTTTCTCGTGTTTAATATTTTGTAATTGAAATATAGTGCAACAAATAATGATGCATGTGGTTTTACATAAAAAAAATTGTAATGATTTTTAAGTTTAAATAAATTTTATAGATTTTATATGTTTAAGTATAAAGTCCAGAAGGTAAAAATTGTAAATGATATTTGTTATATTTTAAATTTGTTAAAAAATATAAAAAATTATAAGTTTCATATAACTCTTTCAATTTATTAGAAACTCAACCATTGAAGTTTTGTTGATTATTTTTACTTTTTAAAATTTTATTTTTTACAGGACCGTCTCATTATTTTCGGAGGCCCTAGACAATAACAAAAAAAAGGCCCGTTTCACTTATAAATTAAAGAGAAATTGCATTTAAACTTTAATTATATGACGCATATATGTTTAAAATATAACGTATTTATATATAAGACTAATAAAAATGAGACTTTTTATAACCGGAGGCCCGATGCAACCGCACCATTTGCACACCTCTTGAGCCACCTCTGATTTTTTACAAAGTTGATACATATATTTTGTATGTTTTTTTCCCATTAAATTTTTTACTTATTATTTAATGAAAAAAAAATTGATAAAAATTTGGGCAAATAAAGAAACTTTTAAGCTTTAAAAAAAATTAAAATTAAAATAATTAATTAAAAGAATGTTTTTTCGTTAAAGAAACATTTTTTTTATTTGAAATACAAACATTCCCGCGACGTTTTGTTTACGTAGTACTTTGTAAATTATAATCACAATTTGTACTCCGCGTATTAACTATCCAATTCTAGTTTCTGTATTAATATTTTATCAATAAAAATTAACATTGTCAATATTACTACAATTTAGCTATTTTATATTTATAAACACTTTTTTAAAAATAGGAGGATTATAATTCTCTCTAGTCACAACGCAGGAGCAAAAATTTCTATACGTAAAGTATAACAAGTCTTGTCTCGTACAATGTACAATAACTTAAATTAAAGAATCATGAATTAGTACTTTTTTAGTCGATTTTTGTTACTAAAATGTTTTCTCATTTTGAACAATTAAATTCATGTTCAAAAGAATAAATGCGAAATATTAAGGGGCCGTTTGGTTTAAAGGTAGGTTTAGATTGATGTATAGATTTGAAATAAAAGAAAAAAGATAGAATGTATGGTGTTTGAAAAACTGTGTTTGTTTATATTAGCTGATGCGAGAAAAGTTCAATAAGGAATGGTCTTCTAAAAAAGTACGGAGGATTCAATCTGAACCGTTTATTTCAAAATTAATCCAACGTTTAAGATATAACAAAGAGGGAATTTTTGTAATTTTACGCTCTCCCACTACAGAGTCGTTTCTTTCTGATTCATTCCACCCACGCCCTTACAAACACACACAAATCTCACCTAATCACTGCACCATCGTTGTCTCATCCCACCACTTCGTCACATCCTACCACTGTACCACCGTCTTTGCATCCCATCTTCGTCATCCACTACCATGGTCGTCACCATCATCACCGCCGGATCCTCATCGGTAACTTTCTGATTCATCAAAATATTCATGTAATTACTTATTCATAGCTACTCAACCTTACTTATATGTATACACCAACTTAAATATAGATTAATTTGTTATTGAATAATGAATTAGTGTGTGTAATTATTGATAGATTTAATTCTAAGTGTAACGGATGTGTAGGAAGTAGATGTGGTTTACAGTGAATATTTTATCGATGAAGTTTATGGCGTTAATGGTTCTTATGTCGTGGTTCCTGTCGATTGTTGCGATTGCTTCGACGGAGAGGCGAGGAAGGAAGTGGTGATGCCATCGTCTTCGTCGTTGTTCCGTTAGAAGTTTGTTATTAGAAGTTTGGTTGAGATTTCTTTTTTGTTGTGGTTGTTGTTGATGGAAGATGTGGGAAAGAAATTGTTTTTAGAAGTCTTTTTGAATATGATGTAAGTTTGTGTGGATCTTGTTTGTCTTTTAATACTCTGCATCTCTATTGCATTTTGAAGAAGATGATAAGAAAGAGATACATGTGAAAAAAGGTGGATACCTGTGAGATACTAAAGTTTCATTCATTTTAAAATGAAATTTTACATTAATAATACCTATAAACCACATTTCAATTTTTATAATAAAAAATTTGGAATTGATTGAGCCAAGTTAGTGGTAGGTATGACCTACTAGTAATTAAATAAATTGTGACATGTTAATATAATAAAAATAAATTAAAATTAAAGTTTTGTGATAAATGTATTTTTAATTTATTTTTTAATATTTTTTTTAACGTTATTTTAATTGTCTTTTTTTTCGAATTTACTTTTTGAGGTGACTTGTTTATGTGGTTTACGAATGAAAAAGTAAAGTTTGACTTGATTTAAGATTTTTTAGACGAAACACACATTTAGATGAAACACATGTGATTTAAAGCAAAATTACATGTAATTATTTATAAAATTACATGTAATTTGAGCAAAATTACATGTAATTATTTATAAAATCACATGTGATTTAAAGCAAAATTACATGTAATTTTGTATAAAATCACATGTAATTTGAGCAAAATTACATGTAATTATTTATAAAATCACATGTGATTTAAAGCAAAATTACATGTAATTTTGTATAAAATCACATGTAATTTGAGCAAAATTACATGTAATTATTTATAAAATCACATGTGATTTGAGCAAAATTACATGTAATTCACACAAAATTACATGTAATTTTCATTTAACACTAACTAACCACTTTATTACAAAAATCACATGTAATTCACACATAATTATATGTGATTTGCATTTAACACTAATAAACTATTTTATCACAAAATTACGTGTAATTCACACATAATTACATGTAATTCACGCAAAAGTTAACGATTTACAGTTTTAAAAATTCTCGCCAAAAAAATTACACGTAATTTTCGAAAATTACATGTAATTTTTCGAGAATCACATGTAATTTTTTATGCGTAAATTTAAAAAAAAAAAAGTTTGCCGAAAGTGTATAGAAGTGCCTATCTATAGAAAGATAACTTAATTCCCGTCGCGATGGTATAATTAGTTTTTCGTAACGATTAACGGTTTGAGAGATATTTAATTTTTAAGAAATAGGATGAAAATGAGTTTTTAAATTAAATTTAAAAAGATTAATATAGATCATTAGATGAAATTTGAATGAATAATTGAGATTGCTTCCTATTTTTTTTTATGCATATTCTATAAGTATCTTACCTTTAACTGATGCAAGTTTAGGAGGTATAATTTAATAATTTCTGAATAATAGAATTATAATATTACGAAATATATGGATGAAAATATAAGAAGACCCACAAGTATGAAAGATTCTTACAAAGTCAGGAAATAGCCGACTTTTATGTAACCCCTCATATTTGGTGATAACTACCAAATCCGAAATGCACACATACTTAACAAACAATTGATTTGACTTTAATCCCTAACCCTAACACAAAAAACCGGATACCAAACGCACCATAAACCTTACAAGCCGATCAGCGCGTCACAAATTTTCCACGTTATTCTAGAGGAATTGTAAAAAATACGATAAATCATAGATACTGTAGTGAGTTAATACGTGTCGTGTTTGTGTAAAAATTACAGTAAATTTTGCTTAGTATTCATTTACCTTTATCTATAACCTTCTACTCTGTGTCATCACCAAACTTCTTTCTCATCTCTCAAAGCGTCCAAATTTTCAAACACATCAATGGCCGCTACTTCTTCTTCTTCAAAGGTAAGCTTGAAACTTTTAATCGACAAAAAATCTCAAAAAGTGTTGTTTGCAGAAGCTGGTAAAGATTTCATTGATTTCCTTTTCACACTCTTAACTCTACCCATTGGAACTGTCATTAGACTTTTAAACACCAAAGATATGGTCGGTTGTTTAGGTAAGCTTTACCAAAGTGTCTCAAACTTGAACGATGATTACATGCAACCTAACCAACAAAAAGACGTTGTCTTAAACCCTAAATCTTCACTTTCGTTTGCTTCTTCCTCTCAAGTTCCTTTGTTGCCCGTTGATGAATGCTGTTCTACGCTGCCTCCCGACATAACTGCTAAGAACTTTTACACCTGCAAGAGTTGTACTAGCTCTATATTCTCACCAACTTCTCGTAGTTGCACAAATTGTGGCCACACGATGACTAAGATTGTAACACACTATGTTATTCCTAAGACTCCTGCAACTTCGGTTACTGCTACGGGTGAAGGTAGTGGATTTGTAAAAGGAGTTGTGACTTATATGGTTATGGATGATTTGGTTATTGCTCCTATGTCTACCATCTCTAGCATAACTTTGCTTAACAAGTTTAGCATCAACGATGTCAGTGCTTTGGAGGAGAAAGTTGTTCAACTTGGCATGAATGAGGTAATAAAGTTTATTTATTTTTTTATTTTTTTCGTTTCTTGTTCTTTCGAATCTGGGATTCACATTGAACTTCCATTTTGGGATTCACATCGAACCGACCAAACTGAAACAAAACATTTAAAACCGAAACCAAACCGAGTAAGCTCAGTCCTTAAGGTCCGCCTTGAAAACCGAACCGAATAACACTTAACATGCATGACCATCAAGAGGCGAAGATATAATTATATACAGTCTTTTCTTGGGGAGGCTTACGCCGAGTTCTCGAGTTTTTAATGAGGGAAAAGAAAAGAACAGTAAGTGAAAAGGAAAAGAAAAAGATATTTTCTTAAGTTTATAAGAAAAATATTGTTTATACTTTTTTAAGTGAAAGGAAAAATTAAGTTTTTGTGTCCATACATGATAAAAAAAAAGGTATTTTAAGTCTTTATATGAACTTTCATTTTCTTTTCTTCCCAAAAGTGGAGAGGGAAATTTTATAAATAATATTTCTTCCAAACTTTTTATCCGATTCTTTTTATTTTATCTTAACAAACTAAAGAACATAAAAGCATTTTCCTATGCTTTTATTTCCCCTTACTTATCAACTCGAGGACACGATGTATTAATGCAAAATTTTACCAAAATTTCCAGACCAAGACAATCTTCTGCATATGCTAACTAGTTTATTTGAAAAATATTGTGGTTGCAGGGCCTGGAATTATTGAAGCATGCTTTGGGGTCTAAGACGGTGCTAACAAATGTCTTCCTTGGGATGAGGAGATTTTCTGAACGTTTGAAATAAAACATCTTGGGACTTCTTTTGTTTCGTGAAATAAAACTAGTCGTATCTGCAGGTCCAACTACTACTAATGTCTGTAATGTATGTAAATCTCCAAAACCTATGTAAGTAGCCTTTGTGTATTTGGCGTGTCTTTAGGGGTGGTTGTATAATATTTTGATGACGCTAATTATCTAGTTAGCGATATGCTTGTCTTGTGGTACGTATCGATCACAGTTTTACAGCATCATCTATATGGTTGTCTAGATGATTCTATATGTAATATGTGTGTATTGGTAGTTCTCGATATGTTCATGTCCAACACAGTGGCCTTTGGATTTTAGCTCATGACACAGAATAAAAAGGATTTTATCTCATGAGATAGAATAAAGAAAAACTTCAAGGATTCAAAGGTAAACGTAACAATTTTATATGTGACATGGACTTTCTAGCTAGGGAGATCAAGCTAGGTTTTTGATCATCGATCTATAATTTAGGATCACATCAACCGGTAACTTGAATGCCAGAATTTCACTCCCATGTGGAATACAAATACATCTATATCGTTGGGATATGCGCAATCTGAAATGCGTGAATCTATTGCGTGAATCTATCGGGGCCACGCACTAAATATAGAAAATACACTTTTATTATTTTTAATTAAATGTTTAATAAAAACTTTACATATTTATTTAATTAATGGTGGTTAAATTAATTACGTGTTTAATTAGTTTATCGTGAGCGCGTTATTAAATTGAAGGACTAACAATCAACTCTAGAAAATCCTAGAAAACCCTAGGGCCAAATTTTTACTATGGAGATTTTAGAAAGTTTTTTTATTAACTATTAAGCTAAATATTTACCTTAATTAATTTTCTTGGAATAGGGATCAAGTTATTTTAAGGGGTGGAGAGGCTATATAAACCTCTCATACCTCACATAATAGTTTGTCCCATACCCCTTAACATCCGATCAAATCGATCGGCCAAGAAACCTAACAATCCCTCAAACCTTAAATCACCTAAAGTGTAAACTTTTGCAAGATCTTTTGGTACTCCATTGTGAAGTTTTTAAATCTGATACCTAACCTTTGATCCTCGTGTCAAGGTTTTGGTTTGTTCTTGTTTCCCTTGGTGGTTCGATTATATATAAACCTTAATTAGGGTTTATGTGATTTTGGGCATTTGTCTTATAACGTTCTATAAACCGATCCTTACATAATCCCACTTAGGGTTTTGGATCTAGGGTTTCTAGTTACAAGGTATACATACTAGTTGTTCGAGAAATGAAGTTACCACTAGCATCGTGGTGTGTTCGTTTGACGTGTCATGTGAGCAAACGATAAAGATGGAAATTTAATCGTTAAAGTTTAAGATCAAGACGCATTAATTGATTTATTCAATTAATTAAGGTTGGTTTTAAATTATTTTTCTTATGTGCTTAATTATGTTTGTCATACTAGATTCATTTCGCTGTGTACTCGTAGTTAATGGTTTAACTAGTATTCTAAAATCCCAACAGTGGCGTCACGGGTCAAATCGTATTTCATGGGTTACACATAAAATGAACACACTAGATCCGCTTAAAAACTCTCTTTATTTATTTACTATGGCAATAACATGCATTCTTGACATAAAGTTTTAGTCTTGATCTAGATCTATATAAAATGGGTATTTTAAAATTGAATTGGTTAATAAATTACAAGTGTTTTTATTATCTGCCAAAGACTTTAGCATATCACTTTTGTGATTCATGCAAGTCATGTGATGAGGGTCTTTGGTCCTCAATTTGGGGAACACTCATTCGAGACTTGGATCTTATATGTTCTGCTTTCATATAAAGTCTTTCTTCACATTTTACCCTTTTCTGGTCTATTTTTATGTGTTTGTTTGTTTTTCATTATGAATTACAGATTCTAGAAATTATAAAAATGGATCTCTACTTATATCGAGACTAGCTTTAAAAGTATGTCATATTAATTACACTTATTTTTCCTTGCGAATTGGTTATGTGTTATTTGTTAAAAATCGGTTTTTGGAACAAAGATTAATATGGACATAAGATCTATGAAACTTG
This sequence comes from Glebionis coronaria, assembly GCA_025667525.1. Classification (NCBI taxonomy): domain Eukaryota; kingdom Viridiplantae; phylum Streptophyta; class Magnoliopsida; order Asterales; family Asteraceae; genus Glebionis; species Glebionis coronaria. The sequence continues at coordinate 517,732,033 of CM046880.1, forward strand.
TTTTTATTATAATCTAATTGTTTTTCGAAATCATATTGTCACTCGAGTTGTGCTTACATACCGTAATTATGGCTTATAAACTATCTTATCAACGACGTGAGTTGTAAAATTAATTATCTCATAATACTTAAAAACAAATTGTTTTATGATTTACTAATGATGGACTTGCTACTTCACTACGTGCTCTAGTCAAGCTATCTAGGATTTGAACGATCTTTAATGTTTTCTCGTGTCATATAGATGTTTCGGCATTCATATGATAATTATCCCAAGCACTTGTGCCTTCCGGCACATGAAGAGTAGGATATAGGGTTTGATCATTGTTTAATCTTTTCTCGTGGTAACACGCCAAAAAACAAAAGTTAATAAAATGTTTTCTTAACTTGTGCTAAAAAGATGATTGCATGCATCTTTTTACACGCTTTTGACATTTGTTTTCAAAACTTATGTGATACCTATTTGAATCTTTAAGTCTATGCCACCCAATGTAAAAGCACTTGTAGTTGTTTTCATCATCTGATCAGACCTAGGGCGAATTCAATACCCAAGGCGATTTTTGTCATCGGTCAGATCTATGCCAATTATTGCACGCTTTATATTGGTACGACTTAAGTCGAGTTTCCGGTTAGATTCGGAACCCGAGGCATAAGATGAGATGAAACATACTCATAACTTTAATACATGTAGAACAAGTTTGTTTGAGATGTTCATTTGTACTCGTTTGAGTTGTGAGAACATCCCATCCAAACACTCCACAACAATAAACTTCATGAATCATCTCATAAGTTCTAAGAGTTGCACTTGTAATGCAATTAACACTCGATGCTTACCTCTTGCTCTACTTATTATTAGTTGGTCAGACCTTTTAATATTAAGTGGGAGGACAAGTAGGATCTTAGTCTTATTAGTAATTAATTGGGTATCTAATTCTATTAATAATTTAATTATTGAAAATACTAAATTGAACTTTATATGTTCCGATTAATTGTGTTATTGCAACATAATTTGTAGACTAAAGTTGTTTTCTTATAGGAAACAAACATAGTCTCTTTTCCTGGTAAGAAGAGCGAGGCTTACTCCATCTCTTCTCATTAGTTGACAAGAGTAAGATGGGACTATAATTGAATAGTTATCGATCGCTTTTAGACTAAATTTTAACATTTCATTGTCCTAATCCGGTTCAGAAATCTTTGAAAGATAACGTATTTTGTGTATCTAGAGTACTTTTGTCTATAGCTACCAAAATAATTGACATCTTGCACTTGTCATGAAGTATGAGTTTAAACCGTAAAGAGTAAAGAATTTACTAGCACTTCGCTAAGTATCCTTCTTGTGCTCTTGTTATTCCTTAAAGGGCTAAACACCCTTGTAGCTATGTAGACAATAAAGGAGGAATTGCACGCTAAATAGTCAAGTTAATTGAAAGCATGAATGGCTAGTCCCTCATCTACACAAGTAGAATTTCATAGACTTTTCTCAATACCTAAGTAAATGTATACGTGTAGGCGTTTTTAGAGATACGGAAGTCAATAAATTGCTATGTGCATTTCTACTGGTGACGTAATTTTTTTATGTTGACAAAACCAGTGGGAGCGTTGCGATTTATTACTGAAATAATATCCATGTAATAAAGTCAATTTCAGTGGGAGCTACAAGATATATTTTCTTGTTTAGTCACCCGTTTTCGAGGTTGCTTTGAAATAATTTATTACCTCCCAAATATAAACGACCTTTGCTTAAAGGAAATTGCAGTTTATTTTATACGATAACACGTTGCCCTTCTGATGTCGCCTTCTGAAATGTTATTTATAGAATAATAATCCACAATTCTTTGTCAAAATGTTATGGTTCTAAATCTACTTAGAATATCCATGACATAAACATATTGTTTACACAATCAAACGCGTTTTGTGTTGTTTGTTTTCATAATATGATGTTGTACCTTACACAATTGGGAGAAATCTTAAAGTGTGTGGAAGGAACAACATATAATTGGTTTCACTTTCCCTCGAGGGAAGAAAGATAATAATTCTATTAGGACTTGAACACACAAGATGTTTGTTGCCCTACTACATTCAAATGTCATGATATAGTGAAAAGCTACTTCAACATTTTTACTACATGTTTAGTAAATATAATTATGATTGCGATATAATAATCATAATTTTGAAGTATAGAAATTAACTTGAAATTATTATAGGAACTCAATAGTTTGCATTCATGATTACTTCTATTATATCTAAATTGTAGGTCCTTAACTTTGAAATGCAGGAGTTCATTTAATGCCAGTACAATTGGGCTAAGCTATGTTAAGTATGGTACAAGTGAAGAATGCTCAAATACATACGGGTGAAACAAGTTCTTGGCGTACATACAGGTTAAAACAAGTTCTGGGCTGGTTGTGCATCCACTGTTGAGAATGCAGAACATCTTAGGGATTTTACAAGTATTAACTTTCTAGAATGTAAAACATCCAGCAGTTACAAAGATTATAATTGAAAGCCTCTATTAATGTTTGTGTGTATAAATGTATGGCGGCAGTGATTGTATTCCTCACATCGTAACTGAATCTAATCAAGTAGCAACCATGTCTTGCACTTCTTCCCAGTCTGCCATGTCTGCTTATTCGCCCTAGGAATCCCAAAAGAAGCCGGACAGCAAGACTGTCTGCAGTTCAGGCAAGAATGCTGAATCTTCAACCAAAAAATTGAATTTAGAAACTAAGGTTGCTGACATGTCTGCTACTAATTCTTCCAAGCATTCGCCAAAAAAACCTGAAGCTAAGGTTGTATACAGCACATCCAAGGCTACTGAAACATCAAATGCTGATGGAAGCGTGAAATCAAATACCAATACCCTACAAACAGTAAATTCTTTGTTCTTGAGCCAATTGGATATGTATATCACAGGTTTTATTATTGTCATGATTGGGAGGATATGGGATGTGAATGCTCCAAATGGTCATTATTTGTCTACTGATTTTGTAGTGTTTGATAGCAAGGTAGCATTAACATAAAAATGTATTTTTTTTAATTATTTTTAGGGTTTACGTTGTGATGGTTAACATTTATTTTTAAAGGGAAAGCTCATTCATTGTAGTGCCAAGGCGAATGTTGCGTACAATTTTATACGGGTAAAAGAAGGAGGTATATATATTCAATAAAGAACTTTGTTGTTCATCAAAACAAACAAGAGTATCAAATTCTGAAAGATGATACCTTCATGTTGGAATTTGATGGCGCGATTGTGGTGTGAAAGGTTTCTGTTCCACATGATGGCTTTATTAGATATCCTTTTCGAGCAATTCCTTTAGACCGCGGCAAAGTTACAAACAATAAGTTTCGGTTTGGTCAGTTTTTTCCCTTTCCCTGCAATAATAATAATTATGATGTTAGTTGGTAATCAAGGTTAGTTATCCGCTTATGGATGTGTGATTTAAAGATGCAGATGTTGCTGGGTATGTTACAAATGTTGGGAGAACTACTGCTAAAAAGACACGATCTAAAGCTCTGGATTTTTTTCTGAATAGTCCAAGGTTCCTTCACTTTTATTTGCCTTTCCTATATTTACATTAGCTAAATTTATTTGTCGATTTAGGAAAATTTAGTTAACACTATGTTTTCATGGAACATTGGGGAGTCTCTTAGTGTTACATTATGGGTGCCCTTGGTGAGGTTCTAATAGAAAAGAAAACCAAACATCTTGGTGACTATCCAATTGTTCTAACTTCGCTATCAGCTAAGATTTGGCCGAGTATGTGTCCTTTGTACGCATATAAATTATTTATATTTGAGACTCTAATTATAAACATTGAATTACCTTTCAGATAAGTTATGCTTATCTAGTAGCTCATCGACAACTATTTATGATGAATATACCTATTATCCAAGAGCTGAAAAAACAATGGGTAAGTATGCATTAATATATAAATTATGGCATATGAGAACAAGCATGACAACTTTAATTGAATGGCAGAGGCGAAGCTAAAAGTTTGCTTGGGGTGACTTGATTGATCCAACACAACTGCGGGTAGGCACACTTGAGAACCTATTGATGTGGGCACGCAATCGTCGTAATGATGTAAGGTTTTTTCATTAGAAGACCATACTTTGTAAGTGTATTACATCATACTTACAGTATTCTTTATATGCAGTCTACGGTTTTCTATTGTAAGGTCAGGCTTGACCATGTGCGAACTAGAAAGGGCTGGAATTACCCTTCATGTGGTTTTGCTTCCTACAAAAAACGGATTAACCCGCCAAGATGGGGTTTTTATTGCGAAGCATGTCTGAAACCTGTGGATTATCATGTATTAAGGTTCGTATATATTCTTTAATGTAATTCTAACATTGTAATAACAAACCAACCCAACATCTACTTATCTGCGCTTATGCTTCATCATACTTGCAGGTATCGGCTTGAACTTGGTGTTGCTGACGCAACTGCCACAACTGTAGTAGTGTTTTTTGATGAAACGGCTACACAGTTGACTGGATGCTCAGCTGAAAGCATCGCTTACGGAGAGCTTGCAGACGAGTCAGACTTGCCTCCTGCTTTAACCAATATCATCGGGAAACTCACACTCTGGAAATCAAAACTCACACCTACTATGAGTTTTCTACTTTGAAAGTTTTACATGATGGGCAATCATTCCCCTCGAGGAAGTTGATGAGACCAATGATAGTACTGACTCCGGTAATATGGATCTCATCCCTACACCTATAGTGGAAGTGTCTACCCGCAAAAGTAAGCGTTTGAAGAAGTTAGCAGAACAGCCTTCGGTGGCAACACCCGCCAAGACATTTGAAAAGAAGAAAAATAAGAGCCATGTTCTGTGTTTTCTACTAAAATTGAAATCTTTTAAGGAATCAACTTCATTTGTGTTTATTCTAACTTATTTGGTAATCACATTACTATTGCATTACCCTTGATGACACAGACTCCGAAGCATCGTCTAAGGAATACACCAACAATGATTCAGTTAATCAGAAAAGCAAGCCCCGGTCAGTCTACATAAACAGCTCCCCAATTTTAGTAAGAAATAATATGGTATCCTTTAATCAGCTTTAATCTAACTAAGTGTTTGTTATGTGATTGCAATAATATGTAGCATCAGATTCCGACACGGAGTAAGAGGGTTGCTAAACACAAGAGCTGGAAAAACGAGCTACTAATCAAGCAAGAGCCACTACCTAAGATTTAGTAGCCAGTTTTTTTTCTTATTAATAAAATACAATTACGTGTATTGTTACAATTTCAATGCTAATATCATTTTGTTTCCTAATTTTTGGTCCAAAATTACATTAGCTTACATTCCCAAACTCTTTAAATATTATATAAACAAAATCTGTAACCAAGTAAACTTTGATTCTGCTGACACCCAAATTACACATAACAATAATACAAGTTCATGTATTGTTACAATTTCAAAATGATTACCAACTACACTTTGATTCTGCTGACACACAGATTACACATAACAATAACAAACATGAATTTAAACTTAACAAGTATCATCTGACCAGTTTATTAGCCAATCTTAAACTTATATAAGTTATGATTTTTTGATATGAAACATCAAATGATAGCCTTAATGGTCTATTAATGACTTACCCGTTTAGTTGTTTGCCAGTTAATTAATTTAACTGCTTATTTATTATAGATTTGCGGTTATGCCTTATCAGATTAAAAATTTAAGTCCCTATCTTCATAAATAGGATTATTTGATGTTTTTTGTACAACAAAAATGAGTGGTCTTATACAAAATGATAGTCTATCAAACATACTAAATGGTTATGTAACCGTACAGTCAAATACAATTATCAGGGATGATGGAAAGGTACAAAGTTACTGTGGGTTGCAATTAACAGGAAAAGACACAATAGGTGAATCGTCTAAGGTAGCATCCAAACATGGACGCAAAAAGTCAGTAGGTAATCAGTTTATGAAATGCAACAAAAGTGAGACTTACTATGTGAAGTTGAATGATGATTGTTACCATTTTTCAGAGCCAACAGCTGAATCATCAAAGGCAGCATCAAAACATGCAAAGAGAAACTCGGAAGGTAATCACTTTATGAAACTAAACAAAAAACAAGACTTACTGTAGGTCCAGCACACATCCGATCTTAAAAAAAATCAAAAAATGCGGCACTCACATCAGCAAGTAATGGTATCAATTGTCCATAGTTTTAAATTAAATAATATAACTTAAATTGTATTAATATGGATGGCATATTTGTAAGGTATTGATGTTACTTACTATGATGTTGGCGCTCCATCGTACGAATGTCAAAATTTTCATGCGCTGATGTGGTATAAAGAAAGAAGAAACAAAGCAAAAAAGGTTGTAAATCCAACTTTCTCACTTTGCTGTCAAGATGGTAAAGTCTTACTACCCAAATTCCTGCCCTCACCTCCACCATTAGACCATCTTCTAGATTATAATGCTCATGCAACATCAAAATTTAGAGATCAAATACGAGTATACAATGAGATGTTTTGCTTTACATCATTTGGAGCAAAAATAGATCATTCTATCAATACAGGTAAGGGCCCATATACTTTTCGAATAAATGGAAAAACTCTCATAGAATGGGATCTTTATTACCTCAGTAAGGATTTCAACCAAGATATGCACAACTATACTTCTTTGACACACATAATGAAATAGCAAACCGCATGAGAGCTTTCATAGATAAAAGAGGCATGACAAGGTGTTGACAAAAATATTGTAGCAAGCCTGCTTCAAATGTTGGACGATCACAGTCCACTGTCCAAGGCATTTTGGATGGTGAGAGATTGGCATAATTCAAACAATTTGGCCACTTTTGAATTACGGCTACTTAGTGAACGGCGTTCAGCGCGTCAATATAATCCGCCATCTATGTCTGAAGTAGCAACTTTAATAACTATTGATTTTGGAGACGGCGAGCCTAATAGGGATATCATTATAACTAATAAGGAAGGCTTCCTTCAGCGAATTTCCGAATTACACCCGCAATACATGGCATTGCAATATCCATTCTTGTTTCCATATGGAGAAGATGGTTTTCATGAGAAGATACCATATCATTACAATATAAGCAACCGACAAACAAAGCGGGCTTTTATTACAATGAAAGAGTATTATTGTTACGTAATTCAACAAAGAAACAACCATGGATCTACATTGCTAAAAGGAGGCCGATTATATCAGCAATTTTTAGTAGATGCCTTCACAGCTGTTGAAGAGCAAAGGCTGAAATGGACAAGGAACAATCAAGACACACTCCGTGTTGACCTGTATCAAAATCTATGTGACGCACTCACAAGAGGTGATACATGTGCAACTGGACTGGGTAAATGGATAGTGCTGCCAAGATCTTTTGTTGGTGGCCCTAGGTATATGATGCATAACTACCAAGATGCAATGGCTCTCTGTCGAGCGAATGGTAATACTGGCCTATTCATCACTTTCACTTCTAATCCTAAATGGCCGGAAATCAATGAAATTTTACCTTACATACCAGGGCAGAACTCACACGATCAGCCAGAAGTTGGAACACGGATTTTTAAGATGAAACTAACCTCTCTCTTGGATGACCTAACTAAATACCATATTTTTGGTACATCATGTGCAGGTAAGGAGTGAAGATTATCAACTCAATTTATCTTCTTTATACAGTATACTGGATAATATTTAGTATTACTCTTCTATTCAATTTCAGTTGTGTATGTGATTGAATTTCAAAAACGTGGTCTTCCTCACGCTCACATTCGCTTATGGTTGGACGAAGCAGCTAACAGCAAAACTCCAGCTGAAATTGATGATATAATTTCAGCAGAACTCCCATCACCAACAGAAGATTCAGATGGCTACAAGGTGATTTTTGATTTCATGTTACACGGACCATTTGGTAAAAACGAGAAAAATGCTGCATGTACAAATGATGGGAAACGCAATAGACATTTTCCAAAACCATTATTGGAAGAAACTACAATTGATGAGACGGTTACCCAAATTATCAGGGAAGAGACAAAAAAATAAACGTTTTGAAAGGAAAGTTCACGTTCACCAATCAACATGTCGTTCCTCTCAATAGGTATTTACTACTAAAATACCAGACACATATTAACGTTGAGTGGTGAAATAGATCAAAAGCAATCAAGTACATATTCAAGTACTTGAATAAAGGTCCTGATAGAGCATCGACTGCAATACACGAGAATGTCCAAAAGGCACAAGCCCAGGTAATGATCAGGTTACAACAGTTGATAAAGTAAAGAACTATTTGAACTGCCAGTTTTTATCCTCATGTGAAGCAGATTAGCGCCTATTTTTTTTTCGACATCCACTACTCCTATCCAAGAGTAATGTAACTCAATTTCCACTTACCCAATCAGAATGCAGTAACATTACAGGACTCAGATCGTTTACCGACTCTACTACAAAGAGAAGGAATTAATGTAACAATGTTCACTGATTGGTTTGAATTGAACAAGCGGGATACCAATGCGAGGGCATACACGTATGCTCAGATTCCTGAGCATTATGTATGGCTACAGGACCGAAAGTCTTGGAAGCCCAGAAAACAGAAAAAATGCATAGGCAGGGTTGTATATACGACACCAGCTGCGGGGGAGCGTTACTATCTTAGAATGCTATTGAATATTGTTAAAGGGCCTGAAGGTTTCGAAGAACTCATGACGGTTATACAAGATTATGCACAACATTCAAAGAAGCGTGCTTTTATTATGGTCTCCTTAATAATGATAGAGAATGGAGGCATGCTATCAATGAGGCGAGCCAGTGGGCCCTTTCCCCTCAGCTACGAGACACATTTGTTACCATTTTAGTATTCTGTGACGTAAGTCAGCCGTTAAAGTTATGGGACGAAAACTGGAAACACTTATTAGATGATATTCTCCATCGAAAGCGAAAGCTTTATAATTACCCGGAGTTGCAACTGTCTCCTAAACAAATACAAAACTATTGTATTATGGAGATTGAGGGTTCGTTGAAAAATCATGGAAAATCTTTAGCAGATTTTCCCGATCTGCCTCGACTAAATCCCACTTTACTGACAAAGCTATACAATCAGATTATTAGAGAAGCAATGGATTTTGACATAAAGAAAAGTGCAAATCAGCATTCTCAGTTACATGCCCAATAAAATCCAGAACAACGCTCGATCTACGAACGATTTATTGACTCAGTACACAATAACAAGGGTGACTTCTGCTTCGTTTATGGACCCGGTGGCACAGGGAAGACTTTACTTTACACGACTATAATATCAAGGCTAAGATCCGAATGAATAATCGTACTACCAGTCGCATCTTCTGGGATACTACTCTATTAAAAGTTATTTACTCTTATACCTATAAAATAAGTCCCAAAACACCTCATGTTTAAAAATCTTAATCTTAATTATACTTTCAAACTTGGTATAGGAATAGCTTCATTGCTCCTTCCGGGAGGCAGAACCGCTCATAGCAGATTTGTAATACCATTAGAAGTAGTAGAGAACACTACACGTGGAATAAAGAAAAATACTCAACTAGCACAGTTAATGCAAGAAACCCGGTTAATTACTTGGGATGAAGCACCAATGATGCAAAGATATGCTTTTGAAGCATTAGACAAAATGTTAAGAGATATATTAGGATTTGAAAACCCCGAGAACCAAAATAAGCTATTTGGTGGGATGACTGTTTTGCTAGGTGGTGACTCTAGACAGATCCTACCAGTCATACCAAAAGCAAGAAGACTAGAAGTAGTTCAAGCTTGCATTAACAGGTCTGAGCTTGGGATATACTGAAAGTCTTCACACTCACACGAAGCATGAGAGTGAATGAGTATGGATGTAATGGTCAAATTGACATTGAAAAGTGAAATTTCAATCGTTGGGTTTTAGATATTGGCGATGGTGTAGTTCCAGCCAAAATTAAAAAAGAAGAAGATGAAGCTTCATGGATTGAAATTCCAGAGAAGTTCCTGATCACATCCTGGGAAACAAGAGATCGTCAAGATAGTAGATTGATTTTGGAAGGGTTAGCGTTGGAGCTGAAAGTTAGTGATCACGAGTAAGGGAAAGTCTCGTCTAGAGAAAGTTGGAAGCAGTCAGCTTATTAGAACATAAATGGTTCAGGAAAATACGAATGTGATAACAGTGCTTAAGGAAAAGTTAAAGACGCCTAGAGATCGACTGAAGAGCTATGCAGACAAGAGGCGTAAGCCATTGGAATTTAAGGTTGGAGGTAATGTTATGCTGAAGGTTTCATCATGGAAAGGAGTGATGCGGTTTAGAAAGAAAGGGAAGTTAGCACCGAGATTTGTAGGTTCATTTGAAATCATCTAAAGGCTCGGACAAGTAGCATATAGGTTGAAATTACCAAAAGAGTTGAGCAGTGTGCATGATATATTTCATGTACCGAACTTGAGGAAATACTAGCAAGAACCGACTTGCAAGTACCATTGGGAGAAATTAGCATAGATGCAAGTCTTTGTTTTGTTGAAGAGCCAGTGGAGATCATGTTTCACGAAGTTAAGACGCTTAGGAGATGTAAGATACCGTAGTAAGGTTAGATGGAATCCGGAACGTGGGCTAGGGTTCATGTGGGAATAAAAAGGAAACTATGAGGAATAAGTATCCTCGTTTATTTGGTAAGGACGGACCTAAGGAGTAAATCTCGAGGACGAGATTTCTATTAGGAGGGAGTGGTGTGACAACCCTAGATTTTGTAATTTGCCATTAGTGACTCTTTGACTTTAATTTTGTTCTTAGTGTGTGTTTATGTGCAATATGTTAATATTTGAGCCTTTGACTGGATGTTAGACATCGTACATGTGGTGCATAGTACATTATGTGATGCTTAGATGGGGTTAATTAGTGCTCATTAGTTCACTTGGACGTAGCTATGATAGTATATTGCGTTATTTTAAGATTTTATGTGTACGTATATGTACTATAGTAAATCATATTTTTACGATTTAGGGTTTAGCATTTTGAGGTCTCGGATAAGGTAATTAGTCACGGGAATATTTTTGGGATGGTTTTAATTCATTTAGGACTTAAATATAAAGTTTATTTCATATTCCAAGAGTTTTTATAAAACTGTATATTTTTACGGTATACGGGTAAAACTGACTAGTTTTACGGTTATGAGGTTCGGGATGTCTTAGGGGCTGAAATAAATTAAGAAAATTTAAGGAAATCATAATAATGTATTAATAAACAATAAAAAAATAATAAAAATATAAGGGGGTAGTCGGTTTTGGACGACACAAAGAAAAAGAAAAAGAAAAGGAAAAGGAAAGGGGAGTTGGGCTTGGGTTGGACTAGGACTCACCCACACCCTATATAAGGTTTTTAATTTAACCGAAAGTCACATAATTTTCTCCTGGAGCTGTAGAAGTCACGGCACATAAACAAAAATTAGGGTTCTTCATTCAAAATTTTGGTTTTCAAAAATCAAAGGTAAATCTTTAATCTCTTATCAATTAATGTATTTTTAATTCATTCTTAATGATCCTTTGATGGATTTAGGGTTAGGGCAAAATTAAAATCTGTATTTTAATGTTATAATAATGATTAGATTAATTCAAACTTGTAATTAATTAAGATATGGGTAATTAATTAGGTTAAATTAATTAAATTCGTAATTAAAATCTGGGCAGAATTTTGGGTGTATTGTTCGGATCATATCTAGAGTTCTAAGAACATTCATTGTACGGTCCAAGTACCTCTGAAAAGGTATTTGAGTTTTCTTTTGAATGTAAGAAACTAGGAATAAATTCGAGGTAGAGAAGTGGGTCAAAAATAGGTTACAACAGTCGGAGATCAAAACAGTTTTGAAACCAGTCGGGTTTAATTTAATGTTTTAAGATGGTTAGGGTACTTAGGAGTACAATTTGACTTTCAAACAAATATGAGAGTTAGCTTATATGTTATATAAGAGATCTGAAAAAGGTCTAATCAATTGGAGTAGTGGAAGACCCTCTGATCATATCAAACTTTTTATATGTTCAAAATCAGTAAAATCTGGATAGACAAAAGTAAATACATGTATATCGGGGCTTTAACAATATCTTTAAGGTTGGATCAAAAGAGAGTAGTTAGCTAACACATTTAAGGGAATAGGGTTTTCTTTATAAAAAGTATGGGTATGGTTAGGTGGGCGTTTGGCTCATAGTATGGGGACTAAAAATCGGGACAATTTTGGGTAAAATGTCAACGAGATAGTTTATGAACTTGGATAAGTTAAGGACTTTTTAGAGAGGGATAATGGGATGCTTAGAACATATAAATGGGGTAAATATATGGGAGAAGGTTAGGTGTCCATCATAGATTGATGAGCCATTTTAGCATTTGGTTTATGTCTTGCTGTTATACATTTATTTGTTTAGCTTTTGCTAGCACGCAGGATATTTGGAGAAGCTCAATCAGGTGAGTTCATAGTCCCATTTTTCACTAAGTTTTTAAATGATTTTCCAGTATGGGATGGAGATGACACTTTTAATGTTTTTAAATGTCTTATTACTATGTTCTTTAAAATGTTTTGATAATATTTTTTTCAAATGTGTGGACTTAATGTGCTATTATGTGATATGCCTACTTATGTGATATGTTATATGTTCTATTATGCGTTCTGGCATGCGTTCTGAGTACATATGTTCTGAGTACATGTTCATCGTCTTCTCAGAGGCAAGATATCTCGACGGGGATATGAGGTTCAACTTCCATACAGGGTATGGGAAAGATCCGGATAGGTGTAGGTGCATTTGTTCTTATTTTGTGTACCTCATTGTTATGGTATGTTATGTTGGTAGTTGTGTGTAATGAATATTACTTATAGTCCATTGCTTTAAATTATTTTTCTGCAACTTATTTATAGCGGATGTCAAGTTCTTATGATATTTTAGATAACTTAAACCTATGTCCTCACCAACTTTATGTTGACAGATTTTATTGTCATTTTCAGGTGAGGTAGTTATGAAGGATAATGTTAGAAGTGGCTAGAGTCTGAAGTCTGCTAGGACTGCATTAAGAGGAATCCTTTCCTCTTAGTTTTCTTTCATTGTTTGAATATGTGATACATTTTTGACACCTGTATGTTTTATATTTGTTTATTTGTTTGTCTTTGGTAAGAGGTAGGACTTTTACCTACTTACCTAGACTCGTGCATTCTTGAGATATTGTCATGACATTTGTGTCACCATTTATGATATTTGAATTTCATTTAGTTCTATCTATAGACACGCTATTGTTGTGATGATATCCATACGTCGCGCCCCATATTCCGCCATGGTGGGTGTGACAGATTGATGAAGGAGAAATATGATGCTGAGGCTCCTTCTTCATTTGGTGGTAATAAAATATGGACAACATTCAAGAGAAAGTTTGCTCATGATTAAGCACATCCAATTTGGTTGGATCTTGATGATTTGAGTGGCTTGGAATGGCGTTTGTATTCAGCTGTTGGTGTATACTATCTCTGTACTTCAAAGTTTGTTGAGTATTTGTTGATAGACAGGGTTTATCCACTGTCACAAGACTTATTGAAGAAGATGGTTTGTACCAAGATTAAGGTTGACTACACAAGTGACGTTGGCGTTGAATTTTTGAAGTTTATTCATTCTCAGATCAAAGAAGAATAGGTTTATTTGTAAGAATCCTCTCAACATTTTGTTTTTATTTAGAAACTTGATGATCAGGATAAATATCAAGTTTAGGGGAAGATTGTTGGGAATAAAATTAGATAAGTCATGTAGCCGCTGACATATTGTATCAAGCCGCTGACATAGTGTTATTAAGCCGCTGACAGATTAGGCGCAGACAAGAAGAAACAAGCCACTATCAAGACTTATTAGTTGTCAAAGTCAACACGTTTGTTAAGTTAGGAAGATGTATATGAATATTATATTTGGTTATGTTTATCTTATTATATCTTCCTAGAATAGTTGATACGATAACTTTATGTACAAGGCTCCTTATGTGTATAAAAGGAGGCCTCAGGGTTTATGTTTGATATACTTTTCAACACATTGTTCACCATTCATAATATTAATCAAAGTTGAAAGTTTGATATACGTACTTTGTTATTTGTTATTTGTTCTTTGTTCTAAGTATTAATTCCATATAATACTTAGATTGTTCAGTACACAAAGGTTTCTCTATATATTATACTTGATCTAATCTCGATAATATAAAAGCTTAATCGATCTAAGTTTAGGATCAACAGTTTCACACGCATACATAGACGTATAACATAAAAAGTAGAGTTTAAATGGAATTGGCCAGGGTTCACCATCAAACTTAGTGATTAGCTTTGCTGACATTCAGCTAAGTCTCAAACCGTCAGGTCACAGGTATCCACTGATCTCTAGAGCTTTTATCCGAATTGAGAATTTGATTCCACAACCCCGTTAGTTGATAGGCAACCTAGGTACCGCTAGGTATCTAGATACTTGGTGAACCGGGTCGTAGAGCTGAACCATGGCTGGAGTTGTGGAACAATGATCTTACAGAATAAATTATAAAAGCTCGAATAAAATGACTAGTATATATTAGTTTGTTAGAAAAACTATTGCATTTTCATTTTTTTAAGAAAGTCAAATAATGAGGTTACACAAACACGCCTACAGAGGGTTTAGGATTGCTTGTTATTTGAAAGCTTACCTGCTTATTTTGAAGGTGAAGCAGCTTTTGAAAAAGCATGTCGGGGGCTAGTTCTTTCAAAGTGCTTATGTAAACTGAAATTGTTTTCTTACTCTCATAGTTAACCCGAAACATTAAATTGAAAAGCACTAATTGATCTAAAACACTATTTACTAAAGTAATTTATTGAGTTATTTCTAAGTAGCTTATCATTAGTTACGTGTAAGTAGAGAAATAAGCAATCCCAAACACCCTTTATACATTCAACTTATCGAATGACTTGTTTTATGTAAAGTGAATACTGAAGTAGGTTAGCTACTGTTTCGAATGGAACTATATCCGCCATTGTTGCAGTTTTGTAACACCCCACTTGGATAAGTGGACCGTTACATGTATTTATGGTGTGTCATCAAAGCATAAGGTAAATGTCCTAAAACATTAAATGACCATAACGGAAATACCGGAATCAAACATCGGTAATCCAACCAAGCTCAAAACATGAAAAATAAAATACTAAAGGAAAGGACTAAACAATGTCCAAATAAGCAGAATAATGTAAGTACATAAAGTAAGAAGTCTGGATAGCTTCCATCCAAATGCACATGCTCTCAGAATCCTAAGGGCGTCCTGGTGTACCTGCCGTTAGATCATGAAAGGGAACTACGGCTGAGCATAACGCTCAGTGAACGGATATAAAGCATGATAAGGAATTACAGAAATGAAAAAGATGATGAAATACTGAAGCTGTAAGACTGATAAGTAAAGTTGCAGCGGAAATCTGTGTATAATCTGTAAAGGCTGATTTATAAATGATAAAGCTGAACTTTTATCTGTTAAATCTGAAAACATGCATTTACTGTATTTTAATTGCCAGAGCTTATATAGGTCATGTGCTGTAACAATGGTGCATGAATAACTGGAGGGGTGACCTCTAAATAACTGTAGAGGGGTGACCTCTAAATACTATGTTGGATGGAGGGATCAGCTCCAATGTGAAGGATGTAGAGCACACATCACATTCACCCTGATAACTTGTAAACTGATAAGCCTAGGATGCATCTATACGCCCCACTAGACATACATATAAAAATGGCCAAACTGAACATGAGTGGGACGATGCAGGATATCACTCTCCTGCATGTGAGTCACGACACCGGTGCCTCTAGTGCCATGGTTACGGTACCTCCGTAACTAGTACATAAACTGGTCATGCTTGTATATAATGCTCAGGCAATTTATTTAGTTATTAACATGATTACTGATAAGCTTAAACATATACTAGGGAAAACATTTGGCTGAAGACGGGGAATCCTAATCATGCATAAAAAGGAAGTCCTTACTGAAAGGACGGAAAATCCGTACCTCGTGTCCAGTAACCGACCGAGACCAACTGACAGAAAGTCTACTCTGGTTTCACGCGAGCTACATGAATAAAGGACGCGAATAAGTTAACTGATATTCGTTTATTTAATTTACTGATCTTATTTTCTTATTTATTTATTATTTATTTTTTTCAGAAATTCTGTACGTATATTAACTGATAAGTTGAACTTATAACAATTCCTTTTAATGTATTATCGATCAACTATTAATTATGGTACAAGCGCGTTTCCGACGCTATAGTAATACTATATTAAGTAACCTGCTAAAGATAGAAAGTTTCTTAATTTAGAAAGTTCCCAAAATAATTTAATTTATTTAATAAAATTATACCCTTTTAAAATATTAAAGAACTATTTTAATTAAATACATTTAAAATACAATTTAAGACATTTATAAAACAATTGATTAAAAAGGTATTATATATAAATCTTCGTTTTATATGTTTAAACTATATCCCGAGCCTACCGAGATACCCCTTCTCGGTCGCACTAAACAAATCAAAACATATTATACAAATTTTGTCTATTTAAATCTGCGACAGAAAAACTGTCGCTAAAAACTGTCAATAAAAGCTGAATTTCCAAAACTGTCAATAAACAATCCTGCGACAGAATTCGTCGCCAAACTGTCGCTAACTTCATTTTAAATTCACTATTTTTCTGTCCCAAATCTACCTACTGATTAACTACTATATTCCCACTGATTTTAAGTCGTTTCCCACTGATTTTATAAAGTTTCCCACTGTTTAGTATTTCTGACAGACCCAAACACCCTCTTAAGGTTTATGCACACTGTTTGCGAATCCAAACACCCCCTGCCCATATATCTCAGCCCCGATTGGGTTTGTTTGTTTCCTATTGGTCGACCACAGCCCCCAAGCCGACCATGGTGGTCACGGCTGGGCAGCGAAAAGGGTATTACCAAGACCTCTTGGTCTTGGTTTCTTGAACCACAACATACCCGACACCCCCTTAGATCACATACCCCCCTGCGTGGGGTGGTTTCTGTTCGCGACTGGCCAAAAGTAAACATCACCGAGACATGGTGGTGCCTCGGTTTCTGTGCAGCCATCCAATCCGACAACCCTTTTTTTATTTCTTCATTCTGATTTTATGATTCATCACTATTTTAGATTCGTGATAAAAACTGAAAAAAATACGAACGAATGATTACCTTACAATGGTTTAAGGAGATGGATACATATACACGGATCAATGGACATACGAATCTAGAAACCCTCCCTTTTTTTTACTCGGCGGCCACAAACCTAGAAACCGTAAGCGTAGATATATATATATATTTTCTGCTTGGACAAGAAGGGATTTACACCCGTGATTTTCTTTTCTTTTACAAAACCGGGCCTAAGCCCATTAACCTTTCTCTTTTCTTTTTTTAACTGGCCCCCTATACTTATATTATCTAGTTTTCATTTTTTTTATATTGACATTTATATTATTTATGCGTATTTAATTCTCGCGTTTTAATTTCTTCGCGTTTTAATTTTTCTGAAATGTAAAAACATATTTTCTGAATAATAATACTTTCGTAATAATTATTTTCCTGACTAACTATATATGGTTTATAATAAAGTCGAGACTGCGTATTTAATATTCGTAAATTTTAAATACGGGTTTTACAATTCTTCCCCTCTAAAAGAATAATTCCTCCCCGAATTAAGAATACGACTATTCTGGGTTTTAAAATTCTTCCCCTCTAAAAAGAATAAATTCTTCCTCGAATTAGAGGTAATAAGCTGATGAAGTTATAGGAACTGAAAGAACACGTAAACTGAAAAGACAAATAAGCTGACGGATAATTTGTCTTCTAATTAAGACATAATGCTACTGATAGGTATAAACCTGACATGACTGAAATGATCATGTAACGTGACATGGCTGAAGAGAACATGGAACGTGACATGACTGAAAGAACATAACTGACTTATAGAAGGAAAAGGATGAGAAGTTCGGATGGACTCCTTTGTTTCAAGTGGCTTCCCACTCGAAACGATTCCTTCAAAGGTCTAAACATAATAAATAAAAATCTCGGTCCTGATGACCCTGTCCTGATGATGCTGAATGGTTTCTGGTTTCATACTTAAGATGGATTCTCTGAATCTGATAGAAAGAATAAACTATAGCATGAAGAATACATGGAACGGTACGTACAAATATCTAGAAAAGATAATATTTATATCTCTGGGTAAGCTGCTGAACTTATAAATGGACGAACTACGTGAACAATTGTGAACGTACTACGTGAGCAATTGTGAACGGGGTTCACGATTATATGAGGAATGATGGGCATGTAATATATTGTGCCCGATGATACATGAAACATACTGTGAACGTGATGCTAGGACATATCATGAACATATGCTGACTGAGGAAAGAATGACAACCGATATGGCCTGAGACGTGAAACGTCTTCCTGGGTATGGAGAAGCTCTGCTAACTTGAGTCTGGTTTCTTAAGCTTTCTGTATCCGTATTCGGTAATAAACAGTGAAACGTGTATTGCGAACTGGCACACGAACTTGAACGTGAACAATGTTACCAACGCTAACGTGAGCTTAAATCACGTGATAGCACAAAGCATGAACTGAAATAACATCATACTGCGACTGAGACTTAAATGTGAAAGTGAAAATAAACGTGAACGTAAATATGAACGTACACGTGATTGTGAACATGAACGTGAGCGCGATTCGCGAACACTAATTTCGATCTGACAAGGTTGTTGATGGAATATTTTGGAATCATACGACCTATTGCTGAATTTCCTACATCACGTCGGTGTCCTATCTTGAACCTGAGGTATGTCAGGCATCCAGATATGAACATAGTTGCATCAATTATGTTATACTGCTTCTATCAAAATTCTGCCTGGGATTACGGCACCTTCTGGTGGAATCTGAGTGATTAGTCATGAAAGACTTTTGAGTCTGGGTAAAAATAGATCTCTCGTAGCGTAGGATCTTATGGAATACAAAATTTTAGTGTAGGTCATCTCCTTTATGCGAAAGCTTAGCCATAGAAAGCTAATCATGAGATCTTTCAGCAATTTCTACGGTAGTAGCCAACTCAATTCTAGAAATTTTGTACTTCGTTCACAGGCGTCGGTCGTGACCATCTGGTGATGGCCTTCACCTTCGCAGGATTGTCTGAATTTCCTTTCTACTGAAATAGTGTGGTCCAAAATGTCACCTTGTTCTACTGGGATTCATATCTAGAAAGCTGCGTATATAATTTTTCTCCTATCGGAGAATCTATACAACTGTGAGAAGATGATTATCTTGTACCTCTCTAGAATTTAGCAGGTCAGAATATTATCAATGATTATACTGATGGTTTTGTTTGAAAATTCATGGAAATTTTTATTCATCCATTTCATACTATAGTTGGAGCATTAGGAAGCTCAGAAGCATAACGTGTGCAAAGCAGTTTTACAAACATCGGGTTCTTACTCTCACCCCTGATGGTAACTTGATCGTGAATTATTCTGGAAAAAATGTTTAAGGCATCGTAGCAGATCAGATAAGCCTTCTATACGTGGATTGATCATCGCATTATGAATGATAATCTAATAAAATTTGCGGGGATCGATATATGATCTCATGTTACCGGCCTTCTTTCTGATAGATAGAAACGGTACACTTCCTAGTGGTGCGTTAGGGCGAATAAAGCCACGTTCTGGTAACTCTTGCAGCAATTGCTGCAACTCCTTTAACTTAGTTGAAGCCCTGGAATAAAGAGTTTTGAAAACAAGTTCTGTTCTTGAGACAAACTTGATGTTAAATTTTGTCTCGTGGTTAGGAAGGAATTTCTTGAACACCTTTTCAATTACTTCTGGAAATGCTGAAGAAAGAAAATATGCTGATCATAATTTTTAAGAACTTCAGAAGTGAATTATATCTGGTGGCTAGAAAGTCATCGTAGCTATGGACTGGTAAGTCACACGCTTGTAAGGCGGAAACAATTTGTACTGATTTTTCTGGCAGAAATATATAATGAATATATTTCGGATTTAGTAAGACGGATCTCCTCATTAACTGAAAGGAGAACTTTAATAAACATGGGTGGTACTATGGAGTCTTTTCTGGCTGGAGGTCGGTAAATACTTTTTTTAAAATAAAGCTGTCATAGGAATACGTGAAGTAAACGTGGCGATTTTCATTGAATATGTTCGTCTGTGACCTCACAGAATGAATACTGTGTGTTTTACCTAAATAATACTCTAGTGGTGGTGACTGAATCTTTAATGGTCTAAAATATGCGTGGCATGACACAACGGGTATACCCCCTTGGAGGTTACCCTGAATTTCCAAGGGAATGGTTTAGAATACATATGGAGTTATGAGTTCTGACTCGTACCTTGAGATGATATTCGTATGACATGTACCATGACTGGTGTCCTGACATGTGTCTTCTGAAATGATACTTGAGTCCTGTGTTTTGACTGTTGTCTAGACATGTATTTAATGGGTGAGTCTGAATAAGGTTAAGATTTTCTGGTAACTGCTAGGGTAGGCGGACCGGTTAGACTACTGACCTCTTTATTTTGGTCACGTTTGTTCCGGAGTTCCGATGGCTACTGACTGATAATATAAGCACTATGGTTGTCATTACCACTTTGTCCGTTAGTTTCACGACGATCATAATTACGACCGTGATTCTTGTAACTATTCTGCTGAGTGGTCGGCTGGGTACTAGTTTCCACTCTTCTGAGTGAAGGTTAGCTGAGTGAAGTGTGACATCTTGCTGAGAAAGTAAAAGCATGGAATAGAATGGTAGTGTCTGATGGTTGAAGTTTATTCTTTGCCAGAAATTTCAATATATAGTTTTTGTCCTTATTTTGCAGAGTCTTTATAGTATAAACATCATCAGCATCTTGATAAATCTTCAAGTATCAGCAGCATCAACATTTGTGAGGTCTTCAAAGTGTTAGCAGCATCAGTATCTGGTAAAATCTTCAACTCACGAGCAACATCAGCATCTGGTAGAATATCGACAAGTGGAAACGCCTGAGATGATTGAGGACCGATTAGCAATATCCATGGAGTATGGTACATGGAGTACACCTGGGCTACTGTACATGAAGTACACATAGAAGACTGTACATGTGATACCGTTGAAAGTTTGCTGATATGATCGATACTAGTGTCAACCGTCTGACATGGTCGACGAAAGATAATTTGATTTAACTGGTTAGCAAACTGAACTGAAACGATTAACATGATAGGCTGATAATTTCTGCGTGGACTTAATGTTGGTTGTATAGAGAGTTAGAAAGTATGGTTATACAAAGTATGATCAATGTTTAGTATGAAGACATGATTGCTGAAGACCAGAACGTGATTTATCATGAAATTGGATTTTACTGTAATTCTTGTGTGTCTTAACATGAAAACATCATTACTTTGCTGAAAACATAATCCTCGTAAGGAGACGTGAACTTAGTCAGCATGAAAACGACATTCACGTGAGAGTATAAACTTGACGGATACAAAGAACATAGAAGAATAATCAACTGAGGTTTAACATCAACTGATGTGGATGGCTATGGTTCAATCCACATAATTTAAGGAATAAAACATGTGAGCAAGTATGGGCGATTTGTCAAAATTTTCTTAGAACTGTCATGTATAGAACTTTACGAGCTGGGACTAAATATGGATGGCTGTAGTCCAATCTATACTTGTCAAAATTTTAAGAAATGTCATGATATGACAAATGTGAACAACTACGGCCGTCTCACAAAACAACATTCGACTGAAAAGCCTGAATTTGACCTGAGAAATGGTGAATGTTTATGGCTGGTTCATCAAGAATATTTCACTGAAAACATGAATCTGACATGAGTAAGGGTAAACGCATATGGGTCGGTTTACCAAAACAAAATCTGAATGGCAAGGGTGAACGCCTATGGTCAGTTCACCAAAACGAAAAATTCGTGGAAAAGCACATGCGACTAAATATAGCCAATCCTTTACCAACACTTTACTTAGTCAAAACTTAAGAAAACTGACTAATAAATGAAGAAAACTGACTATCCCATGAGAAACATGAAAGATAACAACGCGAAAATCTGGGAAGTTCCTGGTGACTACCCACTAGTCACAGGTCAAGTTTTGGAGCTTACAGGTCGAACCTATAGCTCTGATACCATAATTGTAACACCCCACTTGGATAAGTGGACCGTTACGTGTATTTATGGCGTGTCATCAAAGCATAAGGTAAATGTCCTAAAACATTAAATGACCATAACGGAAATACCGGAATCAAACATCGGTAATCCAACCAAGCTCAAAACATGAAAAATAAAATACTAAAGGAAATGACTAAACAATGTCCAAATAAGCAGAATAATGTAAGTACATAAAGTAAGAAGTCTGGATAGCTTCCATCCAAATGCACATGCTCTCAGAATCCTAAGGGCGTCCTGGTGTACCTGCCGTTAGATCATGAAAGGTAACTACGGCTGAGCATAACGCTCAGTGAACGGATATAAAGCATGATAAGGAATTACGGAAATGAAAAAGATGATGAAATACTGAAGTTGTAAGACTGATAAGTAAAGTTGCAGCGGAAATCTGTGTATAATCTGTAAAGGCTGATTTATAAATGATAAAGCTGAACTGTTACCTGTTAAATCTGAAAACATGTATTTACTGTATTTTAATTGCCAGAGCTTATATAGGTCATGTGCTGTAACAACAGTGCATAAATAACTAGAGGGGTGACCTCGTCATGCGTAGAGGGGTGACCTCTAAATAACTGTAGAGGGATGACCTCTAAATACTATGTTGGGTGAAGGGATCAGCTCCAATGTGAAGGATGTAGAGCACACACCATATTCATCCTGATAACTTGTAAACTGATAAGCCTAGGATGCATCCATACGCCCCACTAGACATACATATAAAAATGGCCAAACTGAACATGAGTGGGACGATGCAGGATATCACTCTCCTGCATGTGAGTCACGACACCGGTGCCTCTACTGCCATGGTTACGGTACCTCCGTAACTAGTACATAAACTGGTCATGCTTGTATATAATGCTCAGGAAATTTATTTAGTTATTAACATGATTACTGATAAGCTTAAACATATACTGAGGAAAACATTTGGCTGAAGACGGGGAATCCTAATCATGCATAAAAAGGAAGTCCTTACTGAAAGGACGGAAAATCCGTACCTCGTGTCCAGTAACCGACCGAGATCAACTGACAGAAAGTCTACTCTGGTTTCACGCGAGCTACATGAATAAAGGACGCGAATAAGTTAACTGATATTCGTTTATTTAATTTACTGATCTTATTTTCTTATTTATTTATTATTTATTTTTTTCAGAAATTCTGTACGTATATTAACTGATAAGCTGAACTTATAACAATTCCTTTTAATGTATTATCGATCAACTATTAATTACGGTACAAGCGCGTTTCCGACGCTATAGTAATACTATATTAAGTAACCTGCTAAAGATAGAAAGTTTCTTAATTTAGAAAGTTCCCAAAATAATTTAATTTATTTAATAAAATTATACCCTTTTAAAATATTAAAGAACTATTTTAATTAAATACATTTAAAATACAATTTAAGACATTTATAAAACAATTGATTAAAAAGGTATTATATATAAATCTTCGTTTTATATGTTTAAACTATACCCCGAGCCTACCGAGATACCCCTTCTCGGTCGCACTAAACAAATCAAAACATATTATACAAAATTTGTCTATTTAAATCTGCGACTGAAAAACTGTCGCTAAAAACTGTCAATAAAAGCTGAATTTCCAAAACTGTCAATAAACAATCCTGCGACAGAAATTTTTCGTCGCCAAACTGTCGCTAACATCATTTTAAATTCACTATTTTTCTGTCCCAAATCTACCTACTGATTAACTACTATATTCCCTCTGATTTTAAGTCGTTTCCCACTGATTTTATAAAGTTTCCCACTGTTTAGTATTTCTGACAGACCCAAACACCCTCTTAAGGTTTATGCACACTGTTTGCGAATCCAAACACCCCCTGTCCATATATCTCAGCCCCGATTGGGTTTGTTTGTTTCCTATTGGTCGACCACAGCCCCCAAGCCGACCATGGTGGTCACGGCTGGGCAACGAAAAGGGTATTACCAAGACCTCTTGGTCTTGGTTTCTTGAACCACAACATACCCGACACCCCCTTAGATCACATACCCCCCTGCGTGGGGTGGTTTCTGTTCGCGACTGGCCAAAAGTAAACACCACCGAGACATGGTGGTGCCTCGGTTTCTGTGTAGCCATCCAATCCGACAACCCTTTTTTTATTTCTTCATTCTGATTTTATGATTCATCACTATTTTAGATTCGTGATAAAAACTGAAAAAAATACGAACGAATGATTACCTTACAATGGTTTAAGGAGATGGATACATATACACGGATCAATGGACATACGAATCTAGAAACCCTCCCTTTTTTTTTACTCGGCGGCCACAAACCTAGAAACCGTAAGCGTAGATATATTTTTTTTTCTGCTTGGACAAGAAGGGATTTACACCCGTGATTTTCTTTTCTTTTACAAAACCGGGCCTAAGCCCATTAACCTTTCTCTTTTCTTTTTTTTAGCCGGCCCCCTATTCTTATATTATCTAGTTTTCATTTTTTTTATATTGACATTTATATTATTTATGCGTATTTAATTCTCGCGTTTTAATTTCTTCGCGTTTTATTTTTTCTGAAATGTAAAAACATATTTTCTGAATAATAATACTTTCGTAATAATTATTTTCCTGACTAACTATATATGGTTTATAATAAAGTCGAGACTGCGTATTTAATATTCGTAAATTTTAAATACGGGTTTTACAAGTTTAGTGTCCAAAGAGTCTATCAGTTGGTTTACTATTTGTTATTAATGTTCGAGTTGAATATGCTTATGTGAAAGTTATTCAGTATGCTAAGTTCTAAACTAATAGTACATTTTAGTTTTACAGTTGTTTCTGAAAAACTTGTCGAACTAATTGATAGATATTTTCTCAGCTTAGTTTCACGACACACACAAGGAGAGATTGGAAACAGATGCCTCATTAATACGACAGTTTAGTGCTATATACAGTTTGGAAGGACGAGTTCGAGCACGGACAGTCTCAAGTAGATGCATTACAAGAAAAACTTGGCGAGGTTACTACATGTGTACAGGAATCTGGTGAAGATGCCAACAAGGAATTAGAGGTTCTTTGGCGAAGAATAAAAACAACGACAACATTACTGACATTTTTGGAATCAATATATTGGAAAGCCGGAGAGTGGTAATTAAAATCAAGGGTGAGTTAACGGACCACAGACCAGATCAAACCGAGAAACCGACCCAAACTGACTATTATGCCTTCATATACCAAAGGCATAATGAGCATTGTGCAATGACGTAATAATATAGTCTAAACATTCAGATTAGTAATAGTTACATAATAAAACTAGTTAAAAACGCCAAAACAATTTAAAACATCAGTTGTTTAGCGAGAACAGCAGTTACAAAATATCATCAAATTTACAAACTAACTATTCTAAGCAAGACTAATTGCATCAAAACACATAAGCAAACCTTATAATCACTAATTGCATCAAATCACATAATCAAAACTTATAATTGCTAATTGCATCAAACCACATAAGCAAAACTTATGATCACTAATGGCATCAAATCACAGAAGCAAAACTTCAAAAATCTCAAATAATAAGTTACAAATAATAAGTTACAAATAATATGTGGAAACTTACAAAAAGTTCTGCCGCAATTAAATGAACCGTAAACGATCGTAATAAACCGTAACCCTGAATCTTCAATAAATGAATTATAAACTCTTATAGTTAAGCTTATAATCGACCGTATATGAATTTATATGAATGAATCATAAGCTGTTATTGTTAAGCTTATAATTAAGCTGATTCAGTTATAAGAATTTGTTACATGATGTGTTTGGAGTGATGAATGAATGATTTCAATATGAATGAATGATTCACTTATATGAATCAGTGATGGCATATCTCATTTTTTGTTATATTAACTGAATGAATGAACGAGGATCTCATTTTTATATTTCGGGTTGGGTTATTACTTGCGGGTCGGTTATTGATGGCAGATCTCATCTTATATTTCCCGATTTAAAATACAAGTAATTTTAATAATAAAATAATAAGAGATGGATGTATTATTATTCGAATTGTAGTAGTCAATTTAACGACGAACCTTTTTCGTGATGATTTATCCAACTTTAAGTGACGAAAATTTCATGACTAAGGAGCATAGCGAGGATCAGTTAGACTAGTACTAGACTCGGTGACAGATATTTCGTCACTTATATGCAAATTAATGACGATTTATTATTTCGTCATTAAATATATGCAAGTGAAGAGATATAATGACAAAAATCATATATATCATCATTAAAATTGTGCGAACAGTGACGAAAAATAAAGTCCGTCATTAAATTTCCGTTACTATAACCTTTTTTTTAGTGAAAAATTTACTCCAATATTAATATTAACATTAAAACGTGCATTAATTGTAGGATCTTCAATAAGTCTTTTTGTCATAGTAAATTTTACGATAAAGATTAAAAAATATATATATCATTAAGATGGATTATGATCTATTTAAGAACGATCGCTCCATATATCACATGTAAACCATTAATCCATTATTATATATAAACATTAACATCTAATATAAATAACAAACACATCAAATTATTATGCCACAAAATTTTAAAATAAAATAATAAACACATATTATATAATATAAAAGTGATAACATATCAAAAGCTATAAAGAGCTTGATGGGAGCTAAAATAATAAACGCATCAAATCATTGTGTCACAAGATTTTAAAATAAAGGTTTTGCTAACCATCACCCACAGGTGGTTTTTATACATTCTATAATTAAAATATCAACAATTATGATTCTCAAATATACCATGTTTAATATACTTACTAATTAATATATACCATATTAAAAGTTACTTACCTTAATTATATATGTTATAATTATACATTTATAGAAATAAGTAGTTCAAATTTGGAAATGTTTATAATTATGGAATGTATAAAAACCACCCATGGGTGTTTGTTAGCAAAACCCAATAAAATAAAATAATAAACACATATCATATAATATGAAAGAGATAATATATCGAAAGCTATAAAGAGCTTGATTTTTTTTTTCTGTTTTTAACTAATAAAGAGCTTGATGGGAGCTAAAATAATTCTACACGGTATTTTTTTTCTTTATTTAAAGGAGATTGAAGACTAGTTTATACAAAGGCTTTAGATTAACATATCCATCAATGCTAATCATTTATAACAAGAAAGAAATAATTAACCACTAAAAATCAGTTGAATTTGATGTTAAAACCCGGGTTGAGTTGATTTCATCAACTTTGTACGTATGAAATATATATTTCCAAATATGAGAAGTCACATTTAATATGAAATACATACGTACGTATAAAAGATTATTGAGTATGTCACATTTAATATGAAATATATAAATATACTATTATTTTATAATATTTGTTACTACATTTATCAGAAGTTGAGTTGATCACATCAACTTTGTACCCACAATTTTATAGAAGTACATTTCTTTCTACTTACTAAACTCAACCAATCTGGTGGTGATACACACGCATCAATGGCTTCTTCCAAGGTAAGTCTGAAACTTCTTATAGACAAAAATGAACACCGAGTGTTATTTGCTGAAGCCGGCAAAGATTTCGTTGATTTCCTCTCCATTCTCCTCACTTTACCAATCGCAACAGTCATCCGACTCCTTAACGACAAAAAAGACATTGTTGGTTCATTTAGTGAACTCTACAAAAGTATCTCAGATTTAAGCGATGATTACATGCAATCAAACCAACAAAAAGATATTGTCTTGAAACCTAAATCATCACTTTCGTTAACCTCGTCTCAAGCTCCTCTTTTACCCGTTGGAGAATGGTGGTCTCCACCACATACACCCACAACAGCCAAGGCTTTTTACACGTGTCAGAAATGTAGCAACTCTAGTTTTTCCCCAGTTGCTTCTCGTGCTTGTCCTTCATGTCGCTGCAGCATGACTAGCATTGTCACACACTATGTTCCGACGACTTCAGCTGTGGTTTCTCACTGGCGGATTTCTTAAGGGACTGGGGAGGGCTCCGGCCCTCCCAAAGTTTTTGACGAGTAATTTAAATTTTTTACTTTCCGTCTCAAAGTTATTGTCCACCTTATTATTTTGGTATGTAAAAACAACTCGGCCCTCCCAAAATAAATGTTTCAGGTCCGCCTTGTTTCTGGTGGAGGGTTCGTTAAGGGGTTGGTGACGTATATGATAATGGATGATTTGGTTGTGAAGCCCATGTCTACTATTTCTAGCATTACTTTGCTTAACAAGTTTAAGATTAAGGATGTGAGTGTGCTGGAGGAAAAAGTTGTTCAAGTTGGCATGGATGAGGTAATTTTATTTTTATTTCTACTATATGATTTTGATATTACTTCATTTATTGTATGTAAGTTATCCAACCATCATTAACTAGGCAATGTAAGTTGAAGGTGTATTATTTGGTTATCTTGGAATCTGGGGCTGTAAACTCAATGAACCGTTTGTCGATAGTTTGTTGGAGAAATCGTTATATGTTCGTTTATTTAATAAGTGAATGAATACGGATAAGATTTTTAGTCTATTTACTTATTTAGTCAAAATGAACGAACATGAACAAACACTCCATTCGTTCATTTGCATTCGTGAACGATCGATTATCTCGTTTGATTATGTTCGTCCGATTATGTTTAATAGTTCGTTCGTTAATGCTCGGTTATTTTCGGTCGGTCAATATATCAATTATTAAAAGAAGTTAATTTCTTATGTATTAAGGATTTAAATATCTCTAAAAATAATTCAAAATTATTTCAAAAATCATATGTAACATTAAAGTAACAATTTTAGTTTTAAGCTTGTTTAGATCCGTTTACGTTTATATATGATCGTTTACTTTCGTTCAATTTATTAGTCCACTCATATTTTAGGCAATACGTGTCCTATTTAGGGATGATTATTTGTATGATAATTTTGATTAGCTGTAGATGGGATAATGTTGATGAGTTGTAGATGGGCTCAACACTTATCTTTGTGTGTATATATGTCGTAGCCTTTAAGGAATAAAAGCAGGCAAACACATTTACCATTCTATATGGTATTAGAAGCCATAACTCTTCCCAGATTTTTCTCTCCCACCCACGGTTTCTTCTCCTTCACCACACCTACACCCTAAATCATTCATCAATCAATCAACACATATGGCTGTAGATGACAACACTCCACCACTACCACAATCCTCTACCGAAAAATCATACCATTTAGCATCCTTAACAACGCTCCCATCAAATTGGACCTTGAGAAACATAACTACAACTCTTGGAGCTCATTCCCCCATTCACCTTGGTAGTCTAGGCCTCAAATC
Source organism: Glebionis coronaria (assembly GCA_025667525.1). Classification (NCBI taxonomy): domain Eukaryota; kingdom Viridiplantae; phylum Streptophyta; class Magnoliopsida; order Asterales; family Asteraceae; genus Glebionis; species Glebionis coronaria. The sequence continues at coordinate 517,761,550 of CM046880.1, forward strand.
ACACGTTGAGCAAGAAACCGCGTCCACAAACGCGGAATGGTGTCAACTTGATGATCTCATCAACATGTGGATCCTAATTTCCCTATGTAACTCTCTTCAAGAACAAGTCGTGACGATGACGGGCAATGCAAAAGCTCTATGGGGCCATCTCAAAAAGCGTTTCCATGACAACAAAGATGCTAGAGCCATAACTCTTGATAACGAACTTCTACCGATCATCAAGCTTGGTAAGATGACCAAAAATGAATATTGCTCGAAAATTCAATCTATGACCAATCGACTCAAGAACCTTGATTGTTACGTGAACGAAAGTACATGGTCATGTATGCAGTTAACGGGCTTGATTCTCGTTTTGCTACCATTTTTGAATGTATCCATCACCGCGAACCTTTTCCATCGTTTGAGACGGTTCGTAGTATGCCTCTTTTGAAGGAATCTTCTTTTTTCGAAAACCCCAGCACCACCGATCACTATGATAGCACCTCATCTTCTCCTACTGTTCTTGTGTCCACGAACCAACGAGAAAACAACAACAAGTCTTCAACCTCCCTACAGCTTTGCAACTTCTTCAACAAAGGCTCATGTAGATTTAGAGACCGTTACAAATATGTCCATGATTATAGGAATAGATCAGGCATGACCACTCGCAACAACAAATAGCAATACAAGTATGTTTGAGGTACGTAACAACTGAAACCTCTCTCATCAGCCTATACCGAAACCCTCTATACTCTTTTCCAGCCGCCAAGCCCGGCCTACCTTCTACCATATCCATGTGCAGCCCGACTTCTTTGGTCCAGCAGCCCAACAAGTAAATCAGTTTGGTCCATCAACAGCTCCCCCAACAAGCATCCTACCCTTATGGGCTAGCCAGCAAGCGCAACTTCCTAATGTCTGCCTCACGGCCCAAAGTCAAACACCACAGACTGGTCAAACATATGCGGGTCATGGTCTCATCGGTCAAACACCGAGCATGTATGGGTCTCAAGCAACTAGTATTCCAAGTGCTTTTAGCACGATGACTTTACAGGGCCCGACATGGCACATGGATACATGTGCTTCCTCACACTTGAACTTTAATACTTGTAATTTAAGTACTATTTTAATAAGCGCTTATATCCATCCATCTATGTTGGTAATGATAATTCTATTCCCATCACCAACACCGGCCATAGCATTATTTCATCCTCTCATCATCAACTTCACCTTAACAACATTCTTGTACCCCTAATATAAACAAAAATCTTATTTCGGTTCGTGAATTTACTCGTGAAAATAATTGCACTATTGAATTTGACGCGTTTGATTTTTATGTGAATGATTTTTTGACTCGCCATATCCTCCTACGATGTGATAGCTCTGGAGATCTTTACCCAGTTACCAAGCCGTCATCCATTCCTACTGCTTTCCTCTCCATCAGTTCTTCGACGTGGCACCAACGCCCTGGTCACCCGGGTGATGAAGTGCTACAATCTTTTGCTTCTCATAATTGCATTTCATGTAATAAAGCTCGGTTCACATATTTGTCACGCTTGTCAACTTGGAAAACATGTGAAATCCCTTTTCATAATTCCGTGTCTAATGTTAAACATTGTTTTGATATTATTCATTCTGATTTATAGACATCTCCTATTGTTAGTTATTGTGGTTTCAAATATTATGTGTTATTTCTTGATCATTATTCACACTATCTATGGATTTATCCTCTTCGTTCTAAATCTGACCTATTTGATTAAGTTCGTTTACCTTATTAATAAATGAACATTAACGAACACGAACAAGAACAAGTTCAAATTAAATAAACGAACATGAACAACAATTTTGGTTCGATTACGCGTTTGTGTTCGTTTATTTGTTCGGTTAAAACTAAATAAACGAAAATGAACATGTCTTCGTACGCATTCGCCCGATTCGTTTACAACCCTGTTGTAATCGTGTTATTGAAGGTGTATTATTTGGTTATTACAGCTAGTGTGTCAAACAAACCCTGAACGGATCTGATTTCGATTAAGTTTATTCAATTCGCATTACTCGGGTTAAAATATTTATCCAGGTCAACACGAGTATCCTGAATACTAATAGGTTCAGGTATCGGGTTAGAACTTTTTAGCTTACTCGGCTTTAGGTCGACCTCATTTACCTGAATAACAATTTTTTTTTATTTTTTTTAAATTATAATCAATATAAGTATTCTATATAAAAGACTAAAGAAATAAAAAAGTTTAGCTAACTCGGGTTCGGTTTTCCCTGGTTACTCAAAAAATGATTCCTTTTAATTTTTTAGTATAAATTATTAAATTTTTTTATTTAAAAGAGTAAAAAAGGATTTTCTTTATATTTTACTCATTTCGAGTCGACTTGAATTTAAATTCACTCGATTCGAGTTGACTTGAACCCGAGTAACCCAATTTCAAATAGGATTGTGTTCAGGTGTGAAACTTTAGCCTTGACCCGATCCGAATTGACCCGAACTCAACTAGCTAGCGCGGCCGGCTAACACCCCTGATTACATTGTTATTTTTGGCCTTTTGAGTATATAGTAGTATATATATATGTTGTTTGAACTTTAATCATCTCTGTATTTGTGTCCGGATGGCTGTTTAGATTGTTGGTTTGAGGCATGTTTCTTTCTTTGTGTTTGTATAATTGTGTTTGAACGATTGATACCTTTGTGCTACATCTAACTGATTCAAATCAAAACTTTGTACATGAAAAAGTTATCACAATTGTCCAGTCCATATGCATAATGCATGCCAGTCTAACATGTTAATGTTTCAATAGTAAATATCTGGGATCTTAATTAAACACTTGATTTATTTTGGACATGTGATGTGATCGAGTACTAAATTATGTGATGATGTTGTAGGGCTTGGAAATATTGAGGCATGCTTTTGGGTCTAAGACAGTGCTCACAAATGTCTTCCTTGCTACCAAGAATGAAGATCTACAAAAGCCTTTGTCAACATCTATCGAGTTATAAGGTATGTTGGTATGGTAAACCTTTGTCAAGAAACATCTATCGAGTTCTTTCTATATCATTTGAGAAACTCAGTATTATCCTTAAGTCCAATGACTGATATTTGTAATTGTAATCTCCACAAACCTCCTTTTGATTCTAATGGTTGATGCAAGTATGTTGGCCGATAACTATTTCTAAAAAATTGTAGTTTTCCGAGTTTAAGATAAATTTGCATATTACAGACTTTGAGGTGTCCATGTCTAACAATAATTGGTTTGCACGACGCGGTCTTCAGAGCCATCGACTCATCATGTTGTAAACTTGCAATATTTAACTCACTAGGCGAATACACGCGAATATCGGCAGAAGTCTAACGAAAAATAATTGACGATATGTGATATTGAGGTAAGTGTTTCATGTAAAAAGATCAAAATGAATTCACGGGATAAATGATTCATCCATACTGGGTATCGAAGGCGTGAGAAACATAACGATTATTTATATTAGTCTGTATCATTGTCATAGTATCTTCTCATTATCTGTAGTAGTCGCGATTATGTAACTAAGACCTAGCCCATAGAGTATTCTAGATGACCACTGTATTATATATTCAGTTGATTTGATAATGATAATTAAGCAAGAATATTGCACCATTCAGTATCACAGCCAAAATAATCCTCCTAAAATTTCTCCTTCTTCACGACTTGTTCTCTAACCCTAATCCCATCAAAAGTCGGCTCCTATGGTCGTGGACGATCCTCTACCACCACCTCCTTCCTCTACCGATAAAATCATCCTTTTTAGTATCCCTAACAAGGTCCCCATTAAATTGGACCTTGATAAACACTACTACAATTCTTGAAATTCATTCTCCCTCATCCACCTCGGAAGTCTCGGCCTCAAAGGTCATGTCGAAAATGCTACTGCCAGTACCAACTCTGAATGGTGTCAACTCAACGATCTCATCAAGATGTGGATACTTGGATCTTTCTGTGACTCTCTTCAAGAACAAGTTGTTACCACTCCGGGTACCGCAAAAGATTTGTGGGATCATCTCAAGGATCTTTTTCATGATAACAAGGATGCTCGCGCCATGAACCTCGATAAAGAACTTCGATCCATCAATATTGGTAAGATGTCGGTTAATGAATATTGTAAAAAATTTAGTCTATGGCAAATAGGCTCAAAAATCTTGATTGTAATGTAAGTGAGAAGAACTTGGTAATCTATGCGGTTAATGGTCTTGATTCACGGTTTGCTACTCTTGTCGAAATTATTCGACACCGGAAACCCCTTCCTACTTTTGAAACCGTCCGTAACATACTTTTGTTGAAGGAAACGTCATTCACCGATTCGAGCGATGTCTCCACTATGTTGGACAGTATCTCTTCATCTCCGACAATACTCTTGGCCTCATCATCACAAAATGTCAAAGGTAACAACTCTTCAAAGTCTCTAAACAACCTCCAATTAAGTAACCATTTTTCTCCAGGCATGTGCAAATTTAGGGACCAGTGTAGGTTTGTACATGACCATCGAAATAGGCCAGGTCTAACCACTAGATATAACAACTCACGTGAGGGTTCTGTATTTGGCACTTCAACAAATAACTACCCAACACATGGGCCAGTCTAGGAACACACCATACCCATCCCACACTTTGGTATCTCCTGTTTACTACACTACTACTGGCCCAAGTTTGCTGGCCCAAAAAGAAACCTCTCAACAGCAGCATCCTACGTCATTGGACCACCAACCATTTGTGTACATGGCCCAATAGCCCACACCTACTCTGAATGGACATCGCACATCACAGCGCGCTAGCAATGGAAATGGAATTTTGGGTCCTGCTCCTGCTTATTACGCATCTCAACCGACCTCACTTACTAGTGCATTTAGTACTATGACATTGCAAGACCCGACTTGAAGCATGGATACAGGTGCAACTTCTCACTTAAATTCTCATGCACATAATCTAAGTACTCTTTTTAATATGTGTTTATATCCCTTTATTCATGTTGGTGATGGAAATTTCGTTCCTGTCACCAACACGGGTCATAACATTATTCCATCAATTCATCGCCCTTTATATCTTAATAGTGTCCTTGTCACTCCTAACATAATCAAAAACCTCATTTATGTTCGTCAATTTACCTAGGACAAGAATTGCACTATTGAATTTAACGCGTTTGGTTTTTCTGAGAAGGATTTCTTGACTCGTCATATCCTCTTTCGATGTGACAGCTCGGGCGATCTCTATCCAGTTACCAAGTCGTCAACCATTCTTGCTGCTTTTGTTTCCACAAGTTCATCTACTTGGCACCAACGTCTCGGTCACCTCGGGAATGAAGTGCTTCGTTCTCTCATTTAATTTCATGTAATAAAACAAAGTCTTCACATTTTTGCCATGCATGCCAGCTTGGTAGAGGTGCAAATGAAAACCGGATTTTTGAAAATCCGGTTCAAAAATCCGAACCGGATTTTTTAAAATCCGGTTTTCAAATTATCCGATCCGGATTTTTTTATCCGAACCGGTTAGACCGGTTTTCAGTTTTTAAAAAAATCGGATAAAAACCGGATAAATTTCCGGATTTATCCGGTTTTTTAAAAAACCGGATTTAACCGGTTTTTTACAATTTATTTAAAAAAAAAAAAAAAATTTTTTTTTTTTATTTATTTATAAAACCGGTTTTTTTTTACCGGTTAAAACCGGATAAAACCGGATTTAACCGGTTTTATACAATTTATTAATTTTTTTTTTTTTTTTTTTTATTTATTTATTTATAAAACCGGTTTTTTTTTACCGGTTAAAACCGGATGAAGCCGGAGATGTTGAAGAAGAATATGAGGATATACTTTGAGTAAAATGGGTGATGGCAATGCCGAAGCTCGAGATACTTGAAGTATACTAATATTTTTCGGGTGATGGCTATGCCGAAGCTCGAAATGTATTAGTGATTATTGTAGTTTTATTGTAGTGTTTAAATAAAAATTATGAAGTTATATGATTGTCTTGTTGAAATAAAAATTATTATGGTATTTTTTTTTAATGTTATATAGTTGTATTTTTTTTTTTAATGTTTGTAAATAAATTCCAAAAAAAAAGGACACCAACACTTTTAACCGAAAAACCCGAACCGAACATTTTTAACCGAAAAAAACCCGATCCGAACATTTTTTAACCGAAAAAACCGATCCGAAAAAAATCCGATAAAATCCGATAACGAAAATTTTAATCCGAAAAAAATCCGATACGAACTTTTTAATCCGAAAAAATCCGATTGAGAAAAATCCGATCCGATCCGAATCCGGATTTTCAAAAATCCGGTTTTATCAAATCCGGATTTTCAAAAATCCGAATCCGATTTTATCCGGTTTATTCGCACCTCTACAGCTTGGTAAACATGTGAAGCTTCCATTTCATACTTCCAATTGTAGTGTTAAACAATGTTTTGATATTATTCATTCTGATTTGTGGAATTCCCCTATTGTTAGATCAAGTGGTTTCAAGTATTATGTTTTGTTTCTAGATCATTTCTCTCAGTATCTATGGATACATCCCCTTAAAAATAAATCTGACATGTTTGGTAAATTTGTTCATTTTTGCAAATACGTTCAAAATAAATTTAAATGTGACATTAAGAGTTTCCAATGTGACCATGGTGGTGAGTTCGATAATAACCAACTCCATACCCTTTTTACTAATAACGGAATCCAACTTCGCTTTTCATGTCCCACCCCCCCCCCCCCCCCCCCCCCAACAAAATGGCAAAGTCGAACGCATAATACACACAATCAACAACGTCCTTCACACCCTTCTCTTTCAAGCACACTTACCTCCTTCCTTTTGGGATGAGGCTCTCCATATGGCCACCTATCTTCTTAACCTTCTCCCTTCCACCGCCATTAACTATGAAATTCCCTACACCAAATTATTTTAAAAAACCGACTACTCCCGTCTTCGGATTTTTGGGTGCCTTTGTTACCCTCACCTTCACTCCCCTCATAAATTATCACCTCGCGTCACCCCTTGCATATTCCTTGGTTTTCCCGCTTATCATCGCGGATACCATTGCCTTGACCTTGAAACCAACAAAATAATTCTCTCTTGTCATATCACCTTTGATGAAACCCAATTCCCGTACAAATCTATGAAACCCTCTACCCCACTTTCCTATCACTTCCTCGACAACTCCCATCTCAACTTTTACATCACCTCCAAACCCAAAATGATCACCGAAACCATCCATCTACACCACGGACCAATGTCCACACCTCAACCGAAACCACTACCCCACGACCCAATTCCCCTTATGGGACAACTACCACCGAGGCCCACATTCATCCTAACCACGAACCAACACACTACCCACAACCTGTTTCCTCTCCCTCGGCCCAAACTTCTCAACCCGAGCCACCTCCTCAATCTTCCAACCCACCCTCACAGCTTCAACATATTCACACCTCCCATAACTAGCCAACCGTTACTGCTCCTGAACCCGCTCGCACTCACCCCATGGTCACTCGCTCCTAATCTGGAATTGCTAAACCTATCATTCGTTTGTCTCTCCACACTTCTCCTATTTCCCCTATTCTAAAATCCTCGTTTCTTGCCTTAAAAGACCCTCATTGGTCTAGTGCTATGTATGATTTATATAATGCGCTTATTAAAAATGGTACTTGGGTTCTTGTGCCGCGACCGACTGATGTTAATATAGTTTGATCCATGTGGTTATTCAAGCATATCTTCATGCTGACGGTAATTTGAGTCGTTATAAGGCTCGATTGGTTGCTAATGGCAGCAGTCAGCAGCTTGGAGTTGATTTTGATGAGACTTTTAGCCCGGTGGTTAAGCCGGCCACTATTTGCACGGTTCTTAGCCTTGTCGTGTCTCGTAATTGGTCCATTCACCAGTTGGATGTTAAGAATGATTTTTTAACGGTGATTTATCGGAGACAGTCTACATGTATCAGCCTCCTGGTTTTATTGACTTTTGATATCCTCATCATGTTTTCCTTTTACAGAGATCTTTGTATAGTCTAAAGCAAGCACCTCGTGCTTGGTTTCAGCGGTTTGTTGGATATGCCACTCGGGCTGGTTTTTCTCATAGCCGTTATGACCCCTCCTTATTCATCTACACACAGGGTTCCCAGGTTGCCTATTAGCTTATATATGTGGATGATATTATTCTGGCAGCTTCTTCCACGGCTCTTCTTCAGCAGATTATAGACTCTTTAAATAAGGTGTTTGACATGACAGATCTCGGGGCTCTTAATTATTTTCTTGGTATTTCTAATACTCGTCATCCTACAGGTTTGTTTTTATCAAAAAAGAAGTATGCTCTTCAGCTCCTTGAGCTTGCTCATATGGTTGCATGTAATTTGTGTCAGACGCCAGTTGACACTGAAGCCACACTAGGTTCAGACGGTGCTCCTGTTAGGATCCCACCTTATACCGTAGTCTTTCCGGGGGTCTCCTGTATCTCACTTTCATGCGCCCCGACTTATCTTACACATTTTAACAAATTTGTCTTCATATGCATGATCCGCGGGAGCCGCATTTAGCTGCTCTCAAACGTATCTTACCTTATGTTCGGTGCACTTTAGATTTTGGAATACACTTATATGCTTTTACTACTACTTCTTTGGTTGGTTATACTGATGCTGATTGGGCGGGTTACCCCTCTAGTCGCCGATCAACGTCCAGATATTGTGTTTTCTTGGGTGATAATCTTCTGTCATGGTCCTCTAAAAGGCAACATACTATATCTCGGTCTAATTATGAAGCCGAATACCAGGGTATTACAAATGTTGTTGCTGAAACTGCATGGATTCACAATCTTTTGCTTGAGTTACATTCCCCTCTTGTGACTATTACTCTGGTTTACTGTGATAATGTTAGTGCTGTTTATATGTCTGCTAACCTGGTTCAACATCAACGAACCAGACATATTGAGATTGACATTCACTTTGTTCGTGATATGGTTACTGCTGGTCACGTTCGGGTTCTTCACGTTTCGTCTCGTTTTCAGTTTGCAGATATCTTCACCAAGGGTCTTCCTTCGACATTATTTGAGGATTTTCGTTCCAGCTTGAGCGTTCATCCTCCTCCCGCTCAAAGTGCGTGGGGTATTAGTCGGTATCATTGTCATAGTATCTTCTTATTATCTATAGTAGGCCCGATTATGTAACTAAGGCCTAGCCGATAGAGTATTCTAGACGACCACTGTATTATATATTCAGTTGATTTGATTGTGATAATTAAGCAAGAATATTACACCATTCAATAATTTATAGGTAGTAATGCATCTGCATTCTCATAATTGAATTCTAACTAGATTTTCAACCCACGCTCCCCTACGGAGCTAGGGAATTTACGTTGACCACAAAAGAAGCAAACATTTCATACAAACAATGAGTTAACATATAAGCTTCTTTTTACCAATGTTTATTGGAAAATAAATTATCGTAATATATATGCATACTATATAAAATAAATAAACCTTTTATAAAATGTATATACGTATTCGGTCTCAACCAAATGGTTATTGGACCACGCACACATCAACCTCTAAAGCAAGCCTCCCTGACCGTTGTTCGTGGTCTAAGGTTCATCCATTTCAAGCATTTTAACAACTTGAGAGAAGAATGGTCAAACGCTCTTGTCCAATTCCCAGCTCCGTGTACACCAATTCCACAGTTGCAAATATAATGACAATTTGCAAACCATCTTTTTAAGGGAAGAAGAAAACTTAATTGAGCGTCCTTGCAAATACTATGTTACTTGCATGTAAATTGCGTAAAATTGACTCGAATTATGTGGTGCAGTTTCTGTGTGATTGACGGTAATTGTGGGAAAGCTCATGGTTATTTTCGTTGCAGACAACCACCAGTTCGATGTAAAATCACACAGAACACGGATAGTGTGTGAGGAGGGGATTTTTCTTTTTCATTTTTCTTTAGGCCAAAAAAGGGCATGTGAGTAGGGGTGAGGGAATTTTATATTCGCAAAACCCTACTAAATGTGAGAGGGGGGTTGTTCATTTGAACAGTAAAATCCCCCTATTTTATTATTTATGTCTAGAACCAAGGCTTTTTTACTAACGCCAAGACAGATTATGTTTGTAATATAAGAGATAATGTATAATAATTATGAAATACTACGTAATTTATTTTATATATTGTAATGTTTTATTTTAATTAATGAAATTTTAATTTAAAAAAGAAGACTCGATCACTTGTGGTTACGAGAGTTTGATGAATGTTTTGTTTAAAAAAGAAAAAGATGAGTTGATTTTGATGTGACAATCTGATTTGATCATTCAGTTTTTTAGAAAACTAGAAGGGGGTTGGATAGCTTTCTTTTAATCTTTTAAAAGTTTTTGTATCAAATGTCCATTAGCGGGGATATAGTATGAGATGCCTTTGTTTATAGTTAAAGACTATATCAATCAAGTAGCACATTGAGAGTTCACACCACACACAAGCAATGCAAGTATAAGGATAAAGCAATAAGGAAAAGTAAATGCAAACCGACATAATGATTTATAGTGTTTTGACTACAAGGACTCCTTCCTTGCCCTACATCCACTCCCCGAGTCACCTACTCGAGAGTTCAACTTCACTAGTAAAAGAATCTCCTTTACACCGGTGGAGAAACCTTCACGCATTGGCTTACAATCTTAACCGACACCTAAGCTAGAATGTCATGTTCTTTCACATGGGTACAACAAGTCCCTTCTACATCTCTTACACTTTATCCGGTACTAAGCTACACACGACAATAGATAGGACCAACACCCTTTTACACCGCCTACCATATTTTTCGACACCTAAGTTAGGATGTCGTGTTCTTTCACATGGATACAACTCCCTTCACACTAATTACTTTGTGTAAAACCCGCATGAAAAATCCATGAAAGTATTAATTACACGAAACTACCGAGTTGCTAAAAGTTTTAAGTAATTAATTCACGACAAGTATTCAAGTATAGTTAATGTACACGACAAGCATTTACGTATAATAAATAAATTCCGACACGGATATTAATACACGGGAGTTACTACAGAATTATAGTACCTTATATTATGAAGTATTGATAATATACCATGGACTATAATACGACTTCTAATATAATTAGGACAAGTTGGTTACTTAATTTAAAAATTGTTTGACATCATAAGTAACAAATAATAACAGATAATATTTAGAATAAATAATGCACTCGTATAAAATTTGAGATAATCATGGGATGTGACTATAATCCCGATAGTTACGTTTCCTTTATTTATTTCTTTAAATAGTAGAATTCACAAAGAGTAATATCTTTAAAAAACGTTTCATATCCCTACATTATAGGCATGATCTATTTTCTTTTCTTTTAATAATCGGATCTTGTCCATCAGTTAGACATTTCACAAATAAATCAGATTTACGACCGAATCAAAGAAAGAGAACAAAACAAGAAGGAGGAAGGGCAGTACACATCATGAGCAAAGTCTACCCACATCAGACACCAAGTTTGGACTCCGTGTTCGTGAATTGGCTCGTGTTAGTGAAACCATGCTTAGTTTTAAGTCTGTGTCAATCATTCAAGGCCTACGGTTGTCTTTCATCTCGTTCGTGTTTTCCAGTCAGGTTTGGTTAATGTTGGTTATCTGATTTCGCATGCTTGCGTTTAGCGTTCGTCTTTTGGTTAAACACGATCAACGTCCAGATATTGTGTTTTCTTGGGTGATAATCTTCTGTCATGGTCCTCTAAAAGGCAACATACTATATCTCGGTCTAATTATGAAGCCGAATACCAGGGTATTGCAAATGTTGTTGCTGAAACTGCATGGATTCACAATCTTTTGCTTGAGTTACATTCCCCTCTTGTGACTATTACTCTGGTTTACTGTGATAATGTTAGTGCTGTTTATATGTCTGCTAACCTGGTTCAACATCAACGAACCAGACATATTGAGATTGACATTCACTTTGTTCGTGATATGGTTACTGCTGGTCACGTTCGGGTTCTTCACGTTTCGTCTCGTTTTTAGTTTGCAGATATCTTCACCAAGGGTCTTCCTTCGGCATTATTTGAGGATTTTCGTTCCAGCTTGAGCGTTCATCCTCCTCCCGCTCAAAGTGCGTGGGGTATTAGTCGGTATCATTGTCATAGTATCTTCTTATTATCTATAGTAGGCCCGATTATGTAACTAAGGCCTAGCCCATAGAGTATTCTAGAGGACCACTGTATTATATATTCAGTTGATTTGATTATGATAATTAAGCAAGAATATTACACCATTCAATAATTTATAGGTAGTGATGCATCTGCATTCTCATAATTGAATTCTAACTAGATTTTCAACCCACGCTCCCCTACGGAGCGAGGGAATTTACGTTGACCACAAAAGAAGCAAACATTTCATACAAACAATGAGTTAACATATAAGCTTTTTTTACCAATGTTTATTGGAAAATAAATTATCGTAATATATATGCATACTATATAAAATAAATAACCCTTTTATAAAATGTATATACGTATTCGGTCTCAACCAAATGGTTATTGGACCACGCACACATCAACCTCTAAAGCAAGCCTCCCTGACCGTTGTTCGTGGTCTAAGGTTCATCCATTTCAAGCATTTTAACAACTTGAGAGAAGAATGGTCAAACGCTCTTGTCCAATTCCCAGCTTCGTGTACACCAATTCCACAATTGAAAATATAATGACAATTTGCAAACCATCTTTTTAAGGGAAGAAGAAAACTTAATTGAGCGTCCTTGCAAATACTATGTTACTTGCATGTAAATTGCGTAAAATTGACTCGAATTATGTGGTGCAGTTTCTGTGTGATTGACGGTAATTGTGGGAAAGCTCATGGTTATTTTCGTTGCAGACAACCACCAGTCCGATGTAAAATCACACAGAACACGGATAGTGTGTGAGGAGGGGATTTTTCTTTTTCATTTTTCTTTAGGCCAAAAAAGGGCATGTGAGTAGGGGTGAGGGAATTTTATATTCGCAAAACCCTACTAAATGTGAGAGGGGGATTGTTCATTTGAACAGTAAAATCCCCCTATTTTATTATTAATGTCTAGAACCAAGGCTTTTTTACTAACGCCAAGACATATTATGTTTGTAATATAAGAGATAATGTATAATAATTATGAAATACTACGTAATTTATTTTATATATTGAAATGTTTTATTTTAATTAATGAAATTTTAATTTAAAAAAGAGGACTCGATCACTTGTGGTTACGAGAGATTGATGAATGTTTTGTATAAAAAAGAAAAAGATGAGTTGATTTTGATGTGACAATATGATTTGATCATTCAGTTTTGTAGAAAACTAGAAGGGGGTTGGATAGCTTTCTTTTAATCTTTTAAAAGTTTTTGTATCAAATGTCCATTAGCGGGGATATAGTATGAGATGCCTTTGTTTATAGTTAAAGACTATATCAATCAAGTAGCACATTGAGAGTTCACACCACACACAAGCAATGCAAGTATAAGGATAAAGCAATAAGGAAAAGTAAATGCAAACCGACACAATGATTTATAGTGTTTCGACTACAAGGACTCCTTCCTTGCCCTACATCCACTCCCCGAGTCACCTACTCGAGAGTTCGACTTCACTAGTAAAAGAATCTCCTTTACACCGGTGGAGAAACCTTCACACATTGGCTTACAATCTTAACCGACACCTAAGCTAGAATGTCATGTTCTTTCACATGGGTACAACAAGTCCCTTCTACATCGCTTACACTTTATCCGGTACTAAGCTACACACGACAATGGATAGGACCAACACCCTTTTACACCGCCTACCATATTTTCCGACACCTAAGTTAGGATGTCGTGTTCTTTCACATGGATACAACAACTCCCTTCACACTAATTACTTTGTGTAAAACCCGCATGAAAAATCCATGAAAGTATTAATTACACGAAACTACCGAGTTGCTAAAAGTTTTAAGTAATTAATTCACGACAAGTATTCAAGTATAGTTAATGTACACGACAAGCATTTACGTATAATAAATAAATTCCGACACGGATATTAATACACGGGAATTACTATAGAATTATAGTACCTTATATTATGAAGTATTGATAATATACCATGGACTTTAATACGGCTTCTAATATAATTAGGACAAGTTGGTTACTTAATTTACAAATTGTTTGACATCATAAGTAACAAATAATAACAGATAATATTTAGAAATAAATAATGCACTCATATAAAATTTGAGATAATCATGGGATGTGACTATAATCCCGATAGTTACGTTTCCTTTATTTATTTCTTTAAATAGTACCATTCACAAAGAGTAATATCTTTAAAAACGTTTCATATCCCTACATTATAGGCATGATCTGTTTTCTTTTCTTTTAATAATCGGATCTTGTCCATCAGTTAGACATTTCACAAATAAATCAGATTTACGACCGAATCAAAGAAAGAGAACAAAACAAGAAGGAGGAAGGGCAGTACACATCATGAGCAAAGTCTACCCACATCAGACACCAAGTTTGGAATCCGTGTTCGTGAATTGGCTCGTGTTAGTGAAACCATGCTTAGTTTTAATTCTGTGTTGATCATTCAAGGCCTACGGTTGTGTTTCATCTCGTTCGTGTTTTCCGGTCAGGTTTGGTTAATGTTGGTTATCTGATTTCGCATGCGTGCGTTTAGCGTTCGTCTTTTGGTTAAACACGATCAACACCTGTTCCGGAAACAAGTTTAATATATCATTCAAGTTCGATTTCTTGATCGGGTCGTTTTACTTTGATATATGTACATTACGTTCGCAAGTCATTGGACATTTTGTTCGGGTCAAGATTTGATCGTTCAGCTGCGCATAGAGGTAACTTTTGAGTCGTATGTTATTTATCATAAGTAATGAGGCGCTAGTATATTACCCCATCACAATGTCGATAAAACTTTAAATGGGAATAACTGCTATTAACTTTAGTTATGGGGTCTCCGACTTTCAATATTTTTATTCTTCACGAGTCTACACAAAACGTCATTAATATGGGCAATAATTAGGTCAATGTACTTTTAGTAACATGAAAATATGAATCTTCAATTGCTTGTATTTAGTTAACTGGTTTTGGTTGGGAAGTAAGATACGAAGGTGGCATAATGCCATGTAACCAATTTGATATATAATGTAATCATTATACAAAACAGTAAGAAGCATAACTAGTAGAAGACTTAATATCCTAAACTTTGATATATTCGCTAGTTCATAATTAATACTCTGAAACCTGTAACTAAATGTAGATAATTTCTCGGGCGTGAAAATAAATTGAGACTTTATTAGGCGTCTAGATTTGCTAAAGTACGGATATCGGTTAACTTATTCGCGTCTATTATTATTGTAGCTTCCGTGAAGCCCGATTAGTGTTCGTTCAGTCTTCTATCAGTCAGTTACTGGACAAGAGGTACGAATTTCCCGTCCTTCAGTAAGGACTTTCTTCTATGCATGATTAGGATTCCCGTATACAGCCAAATGTTTTTCCCAGTATATGTTTAAAGCTTATCAGTAATCACTTTAATAACTAAATAGATTTCCTAAGCTTTATATACAAGCATGACCAGTTTATGTACTAGTTACGGAGGTACCGTAACCATGATACTAGAGGCATCGGTTTCGTGACTCACATGCAGGAGACTGATATCCTACATCGTCCCACTCAGCTCAGCTTGGCCATTTTATCAGTATTATTAGTGGGGCGTATGGATGCATCCTAGGCTTATCAGTTTACAGTTTATCAGGTGAATGTGGTGTGTGCGCTACATCCTTCACATTGGAGCTGATCCCTCCACCCAGCACTATATTTAGAGGTCACCCCTCTACAGCATTTAGAGGTCACCCCTCTACAGCATGACGAGGTCACCCCTCTAGTTATTCATGCACCGTTCTTACATCACATGACCTATATAAGCTCTGGCAATTAAAATACAGTAAATGTATGTTTTCAGATTTAACAGATAACAATTCAGTTTTATTATTTATAAATCAGACATTACCGATTATACAGAGATTTCCGCTACAACTAACTTATCACTCTTACAGCTTTAGTATTTTATCATCTGCTTCATTTCAGTAATTCCTTATCATGTTTAATATCCGTTCACTAGACGTTATGCTCAGTCGTAGTTCCTTTCATGTTCTAACGGCAGGTACACCAGGATGCTCTTAGGATTCTAGGAGCATGTGCATTTGGATGGAAGCTATGCAGACTTCTTACTTTATGCACTTCTTACATTATTCTGCTTATTTGGACACTTTTTAGTCCTTTCCTTCAGCATTTACTTTTTATGTTTTTAGCTTATGTTTGGATTACCGATGTTTGATTCCGGTATTTCCTTTATGGTCAGTTAATGTTCTAGGACATTTACCTTATGCTTTGATGAAATGCCATAAATACACGTAACGGTCCACTTAGCCAAGTGGGGTGTTACAATTATGGTATCAGAGCGTAAGGTTCGACCTGTAGGCTCTAAAACATGACCTGTGACTAGTTGGTAGTCACCAGGAAGTCCTAGATTTTGGCGTTGTTATCTTTCATGTTTCTCATGCATTTATCAGTCAGTTTTCTTCAGTTATCAGTCGGTTTTCTTACAGTTTTTGACTAAGTAAAAGGTTGGTACAAGACTGGCCATATTTAGTCGCATGTGCTTTTCTATGAATTTTGTTTTGGTGAACCGTCCCATAGGCGTTCACCCTTGTCCGTTTAGATTTTGTATTGGTAAACCGACCATATGCGTTTACCCTTACTCATGACAGATTCATGTTTTTAGTCAAGCATTACTTGGTGAACCAGCCATAAACTTTCACCATTGTTTAGGTCAAATTTCATGCTATTCAGTCGAAGGTTGTTTTGTGAACCGATTCATAGTTGTTCACCTTTGTCATATCATGACATTTCATAAATTTGGACAAGTATGGACTGGACTACAGCCAACCATATTTAGTCCCAGATTATAAATTTCTATACATGACAGTTCTCAGAAAATTTTGACAAGCATGGATCGAACCAGAATCGCCCATACTTAGTCATATGTTTTGTTCCTTGAATTCTGTGGATTGAAGCATAGCCATCCACATCAGTTGATGTTAAACCTCAATTGATTATTCTTCTATGTTCCTTGTATCAGGCAAGTTTACTCTCACTTGAATGTCGTTTTCATACTGACTAAGTTCATGTCTCTTTATGATGATTATGCAACAAGGTGATGATGTTTTCATACTAAGATACAGAAGGGGTTATAGTAAAATCATGTTTTCATAATAATCATGTTTGATCTTCATCAGTCATGTCTTCATGCTGACCACTGTTAGGACTTCGATTTTATCATACTTTTCAGCCTCGATACAACCAGCAGTAAGTCGACGCTGGAATTGTCAGCCTATTTTTTACTACCGTTTAAATCAAATTTTATCATACTTATTTCAGATCAGTTTACT
This sequence comes from Glebionis coronaria, assembly GCA_025667525.1. Classification (NCBI taxonomy): domain Eukaryota; kingdom Viridiplantae; phylum Streptophyta; class Magnoliopsida; order Asterales; family Asteraceae; genus Glebionis; species Glebionis coronaria. The sequence goes on from CM046880.1 coordinate 517,778,987, forward strand.
ATCGTTTAAATCAAATTTTTTGCTTGATCATGTCAGACAAGCGACACCAGTATCGATCATCCCATAAAATTTCCACCAGTGCCATGTACAGTATTCCATATGTACCCCATGTACAGTGTCTCAGTTATACTCCATGTACAGTATTTCATGTGTACTCCACATACAATGCCTCAGTTATACTACATGTAAAGTATTTCATGTGTACTCCACGTACAGTGTCTCAAATATGCTCCATGTGTAGTATTCATTTTGTACTTCATGTACAGTAGTCCAGGTGTACACCAGGTACCCTAATCCATGGATATTGCTAATCGATCGTCAGTCATCTCAGGCGTTTCCATTTGTCGATATTCTACCAGGTGCTGATGCTGCTCGTGAGTTGAAGATTTTACCAGATGCTGATGCTGCCAACACTTTGAAGACCTCACAAATTCTGATTCTACTGATACTTTGGAGATCTCTCAAGATGCTGATGCCGTTCATACTATGAAGACTCTGCAGAACAAGGACGAAAACTATAAATTTGAAATTTCTAACAAGAATAAATTTCAACCATTAGACAATACCATTCCATTCCATACTTTTACCTTCTCAGCTAGATGTCACACTTCACCCAGCTAACCGTTCATTCAGAAGAGTGGGAACCGGAACTCAGCCGGCCACTCAGCAGAATAGTTACATGTGTTAATGCAATAATGACTAAAAACGTTACTTGCATTTTTCGGTCTCGCTTAGTTTTGATTACGACAATATGTAAAAACAAGCATTTACGAAAACAACGAAAAACGAATTCTTGAGTTCAAGTATTTTTCATTTTACCCATTTTCACTTAAGGTATGGATAAACAAGTACTAACCTTAATCAAGTGATCAAGTGATTTAATCTTTTCTTAAAACTCACTTTTTATTAAATGTGACAAGTTTTTATTAACCTTTATTTTTAAGAAAATGTTTTATTAAATTAATTATTTGAAATTTGAAAATGGCATATTCTTATTCTGTTAAGAATATCCTTTCAGGATATTTTTTATACCCAGATAAGACCTCCACCACTAAAGGACAAAAAGGAGCGGAGTCTAGTCCGGCGGTACCTTAACGCCTAGGCGGTACCTTATCGATAAGGTACCGCGGGCTGTGATAAGGTACCGCGGGCAGATATAGCCGTTGGCTCCTTTATCCTTTAAATAGTGGACCATTCTCAGCTTTTCACCTCACCTCTTTTGCACATTCATTTCCAGATTCAAACCCCTTCTTTAATCACTCAAATCTTTGATCATTTGTTTGATTATTACTTGTTTAAGAAGTGAATCTTGTTCTTCCATCCCTTCCTCTCCAAGTGCAAAGAGATGAACACTATCCTAGTGAAGTGTTGAGTCCACCACCAAAGATCCATTGAAGATCAAATTTTATATACTTGTAGTTGTGTCATAGTTGTGAAGATCCAAGTAGTTGTGTCTATTTGGAAGTTGTGTATGTACTAAGTATAGTTGTGTAGATTGGTCCTAGCTACAATTAGGGCTCGACTTTTAGCTTAGAGTCGGAAATTGGTTAAGCGACGTGTACGGTTTTCTCCACCATAAGGAGCTTGTTGTGTAGTGAACTCTCGAGTAAGGAGTACTCGAGGAGTGGAGTAGGAACGAGGAGTGAGCTTCGTTGCCGAACCACTATAAATCCTTGGTGTTCGGTTTGATCTTTCTTTACCCTTAACTCTTTACATTCTTTATTCTTTTTGCATATACATGTGTTAATATTAGATTAGCTACACTATCATTCTTTATTCTTTGTGGATATATTTTTGTTAGTATTAGTTTAGCTACACTATCATTGTTCATATTGTGCATAAGAAGATTTCACATATTTCCTCAAGCCTAAGTTTTTGAAAAAGGATTTTTGGAAACCATATTTTAACAAGTAAATATAAGAAACTATTCAACCCCCTTCTAGTTTCTACAATTGGTATCAGAGCGGGTTGCTCAAGAATTTTTAAAGTATATTGTATTTTAAAACTTGAATCGATCTATGGATTCCAACAAGTACCTAGAAGGGCAATCTATGCAAAGACCACCACTTTTTGAAACCGATAGTTTTATTTATTGGAAAAATAGATTTGAAACTTATGTGAAATCAAAAGATTTAGATCTTTGGCATGTTATTACCAATGGTGATTTTTTACCCTTTCAATTTAATGAAGTTTCTAAAACAAAAGAATTAGTCACTTTTGAGAAAACTAATGATGATACTAAAAAGAAACTTTCAAAAAATAATGAGGCTAAAATGGTGATTTATAATGCTTTACCTAAGAAAGAGTATGAAAGAATTTTTATGTGTGAAACCGCTAAAGATATTGGGAACACTCTTTTAGTAACCCACCAAGGTAATAGCCAAGTCAAAGAAAGTAAAATCGATCTTCTTGTCCAACAATATGAACAATTTGTCATCTTAGAAGATGAAACTATTGATAGTGCATTTGCTAGATTTAACACCATTATTACTAGTCTAAAATCACTTGATGAAGGTTTTTCTAGCAAGAACAATGTTAGGAAGTTTCTAAGGGCCTTACATCCAAAGTGGAGAGCAAAAGTCACGGCTATTGAAGAGTCGAAAGATCTCTCAACTTTATCACTCGATGAACTCATAGGAAACTTGAAGGTTCACGAGATGATAATTTTGAAGGACTCAAAATTAGTAAAAACCAAGAGTGAAAGGAAATCTCTTGCACTTAAAGCCAAGAAGGCATAAAGTGACCATGATAGTTCCTTGGAAAGTGATGATGAGGAGTATGCATTGGCGGTGAGAGATTTCAAGAAGTTCTTCAAGAGACGAGGTCAACACGTTAGGCAACCAAACTATGACAAGAAACCATTATCAAAGAATCGGTTTGTCAAGAACGAAAAAGGTGATAGGAATTGCTTTAGATGTGGTGATCCAAATCACTTCATTGGTGATTGTCCAAAGCCCACTCGTGATAAGAACCACACGACATTCGTTAGTGGCGCTTGGAGCGATAGCGGTGAAGATGATGATGACAACCCCAAAGAGGAGAAATGTCTTATGGCTCACACTTCTAAAGAGGTACATTCCGAAACCGAATATTATAGCAATGATAGTTCCACTTTAGATGATATTGAATTTGAAGGCAAATATGATAGCTTACACAAACTTAGTCTTAAATTCATAGAAAGGAATAAAACCTTAAAATCAACCAAAACTAAGCTTGAAAATGAGATCAATGAACTTAGGGAGAAATTGGCTAAACTTGAGAAAAACAAAGAGGTTGATTTAGGTTGCTTAAGTTGTGAGAAACTTAGATTAGAGAATGATGATCTCAAGAGCACCTCCATTAAATTGGAAAAATTCATGAAAGGTACTAGTGCTCTTGATGATATGTTAAACAAACAAGTTCATTCTAAGGAAAAACTTGGTCTAGGTTTTAACTCAAATGAAGCTTCAACTAGTGAACCAAAACAAGTCAGGTTTTCACAGAAAACACCCTCTGAACGCGGTTCCACGTCGTATGGCGCGGTTCCTTATCACTATGGAACCGCGGCCATAGATAAGGTACCGCGGCCAGAAGTTAAATTTTATGAAAATTCTGAACTTTCTGAAAAATCTAAGTTAAATGAAAAACCAAAGAATCTTACTGTTAATAAGGTTCAATTACCCATACTTGACGACAATGCTATTGATAAGTTCTATAAGCCGTTAAGTAAACCTCTCATGGGAAATAGAAGTTTATCTAGACTATCTTCTACTCCACCTAGAGTACGGAATGAGTCTAAGCCTAGAAGTAGAACGACAACGCCTACAAGAGATAATCAAAACAACTCACGACCTAGAAGTAAAACTCCAACACCTAGAAGGAATAATAATAACTCTAAACCTAGATCAAACACACCTAGGAGAAGTAATGAACAACAAAATGGTTACATAAATTACTACCCTCCTCGATTTTGTTCTCCATGGGGAATCCCCTCGTCATTCATGCATCCCAACCAAATGCAAGGGGTGTTTGGAACTAACAATTTTGGACCCATGAGATATTGGGGACCAAATGTTTGATCTTGTGTGTTGTTACCTAGATATGCTTGGGAATTGATTTGGAGCCTGATGAGTGGATTAAGGATAGTGGATGTTCTAAACACATGACGGGTAATCGAAGTTTGTTCTCGCATTACAAAGCATATGATGGAGGTAACGTCACATTCGCTAGTAGTCTACGTGGTAATATCATTGGCAAAGGTACGGTTTCTCTTGACTCCATGACCATTGAAAATGTTGAGCACGTAGATAACTTAGGTTTTAACCTTTTAAGTATAGGTCAAATTTGTGATAACATGACAGTGAAATCGTAAAAGATGGAAAAGTCATTGGAAAAGGTGTTAGAAAGCATGGGCTTTATGTCATGAAGGTTAATAAGAAGTCAAAAGACAACATATGTCTTGCGACTATAGATGATAGTTCTACTCTTTGGCATAGGAGATTAGGTCACGCTAATATGCGTTTAATTTAATCTTTAGTCTCTAAGGAGTTGGTAAGACACCTCCCCAAGATTAAGTTTGATAGTCACTTTTGTGATGCTTGCAAAGTTGGAAAGCAAGTTCACTCAAGTCACAAAGCCAATAATTTGGTTTCGACCTCTCGGTGCTTAGAGCTCCTACATATGGATCTCTTTGGACCTTCCGCCATGCAGAGTTATGGAGGTAACCTTTATACCCTAGTTATTGTTGATGACTATTCTAGATTCACTTGGACTAGATTTTTGGCATCTAAGAATGAAGCTTTCGATCACTTCGAAATCTTTAGTCGAAGAATTCAAAATCAACTAGGATGTTCAATTGTTTCTATTAGGACCGATCATGGTAGGGAATTTGATAATGAAGTGCAATTTGGTGCCTTTTGTGAAGCTCATGGTATTACCCATAACTTCTCGGCTCCTCGCTCTCCACAATCAAATGGGTTAGTTGAAAGGAAGAATAGGACTCTCCAAGAGATGAGTAGGACGATGTTAAACGAGCAATATTTGCCTCAAAATATTTGGTGCAATGCCGTGGATACATCGACTTATATTCTCAACCGAATTCTTATTCGACCTTTCCTAGGAAAGACCCCTTATGAGATTCTTAAAGGTAAGAAACCATCATTAGAATACTTTAGGGTGTTTGGAAGCAAATGCTTTATCCTCAACACCAAAGACTACCTTACCAAGTTTGACCCAAAATCCTACGAAGGTATCCTTTTAGGTTATTCCCAAACTAGTAAGGCCTACATAGTCCTAAATAGAACCTCAGGGGTTATTGAAGAATCACTCAACGTAACCTTTGATGAAACCCCTCCTTCACCCATGACACCACTGTTAATGCAATAATGACTAAAAACGTTACTTGAATTTTTCGGTCTCGCTTAGTTTTGATTACGACAATATGTAAAAACAAGCATTTACAAAAACAACGAAAAACGAATTCTTGAGTTCAAGTATTTTTCATTTTACCCATTTTCACTTAAGGTATGGATAAACAAGTACTAACCTTAATCAAGTGATCAAGTGATTTAATCTTTTCTTAAAACTCACTTTTTATTAAATGTGACAAGTTTTTATTAAACTTTATTTTTAAGAAAATATTTTATTAAATTAATTATTTGAAATTTGAAAATGGCATATTCTTATTCTGTTAAGAATATCCTTTCAGGATATTTTTATACCCAGATAAGACCTCCACCACTAAAGGATAAAAAGGAGCGGAGTCTAGTCCGGCGGTACCTTAGCGCCTAGGCGGTACCTTATCGATAAGGTACCGCGGGCTGTGATAAGGTACCGCGGGCAGAACTAGCCGTTGGCTCCTTTGTCCTTTAAATAGTTGGCCATTCTCAGCTTTTCACCTCACCTCTTTTGCACATTCATTTCCAGATTCAAACCCCTTCTTTAATCACTCAAATCTTTGATCATTTGTTTGATTATTACTTGTTTAAGAAGTGAATCTTGTTCTTCCATCTCTTCCTCTCCAAGTGCAAAGAGAAGAACACTATCCTAGTGAAGTGTTGAGTCCACCACCAAAGATCTATTGAAGATCAATTTTTATATACTTGTAGTTGCGTCATAGTTGTGAAGATCCAAGTAGTTGTGTCTATTTGGAAGTTGTGTATGTACTAAGTATAGTTGTGTAGATTGGTCCTAGCTACGATTAGGGCTCGACTTTTAGCTTAGAGTCGGAAATTGGTTAAGCGACGTGTACGGTTTTCTCCACCATAAGGAGCTTGTTGTGTAGTGAACTCTCGAGTAAGGAGTACTCGAGGAGTGGAGTAGGAACGAGGAGTGAGCTTTGTTGCCGAACCACTATAAATCCTTGGTGTTCGGTTTGATCTTTCTTTACCCTTAACTCTTTACATTCCTTATTACTTTTTGCATATACATGTGTTAATATTAGATTAGCTACACTATCATTCTTTATTCTTTGTGGATATATTTTTGTTAATATTAGTTTAGCTACACTATCATTGTTCATATTTGTGCATAAGAAGATTTCACATATTTCCTCAAGCCTAAGTTTTTTGAAAAAGGATTTTTGGAAACCATATTTTAACAAGTAAATTTTAAGAAACTATTCAACCCCCCCTTCTAGTTTCTACAATTGGTATCAGAGCGGGTTGCTCAAGAATTTTTAAAGTATATTGTATTTTAAAACTTGAATCGATCTATGGATTCCAACAAGTACCTAGAAGGGCAATCTATGCAAAGACCACCACTTTTTGAAACCGATAGTTTTATTTATTGGAAGAATAGATTTGAAACTTATGTGAAATCAAAAGATTTAGATCTTTGGCATGTTATTACCAATGGTGATTTTTTACCCTTTCAATTTAATGAAGTTTCTAAAACAAAAGAATTAGTCACTTTTGACAAAGCTAATGATGATACTAAAAAGAAACTTTCAAAAAATAATGAGGCTAAAATGGTGATTTATAATGCTTTGCCTAAGAAAGAGTATGAAAGAATTTTTATGTGTGAAACCGCTAAAGATATTTGGAACACTCTTTTAGTAACCCACCAAGGTAATAGCCAAGTCAAAGAAAGTAAAATCGATCTTCTTGTCCAACAATATGAACAATTTGTCATCTTAGAAGATGAAACCATTGATAGTGCATTTGCTAGGTTTAACACCATTATTACTAGTCTAAAAGCACTTGATGAAGGTTTTTCTAGCAAGAACAATGTTAGGAAGTTTCTAAGGGCCTTACATCCAAAGTGGAGAGCAAAAGTCACGGCTATTGAAGAGTCGAAAGATCTCTCAACTTTATCACTCGATGAACTCATAGGAAACTTGAAGGTTCATGAGATGATAATTTTGAAGGACTCGGAATTAGTAAAAACCAAGAGTGAAAGGAAATCTCTTGCACTTAAGGCCAAGAAGGCATAAAGTGACCATGATAGTTCCTCGGAAAGTGATGACGAGGAGTATGCATTGGCGGTGAGAGATTTCAAGAAGTTCTTCAAGAGACGAGGTCAACACGTTAGGCAACCAAACTATGACAAGAAACCATTGTCAAAGAATCGGTTTGTCAAGAACGAAAAAGGTGATAGGAGTTGCTTTAGATGTGGTGATCCAAATCACTTCATTGGTGATTGTCCAAAGCCCGCTCGTGATAAGAACCACACGGCATTCGTTAGTGGCGCTTGGAGCGATAGCGGTGAAGATGATGATGACAACCCCAAAGAGGAGAAATGTCTTATGGCTCACACTTCTAAAGAGGTACATTCCGAAACCGAATATTATAGCAATGATAGTTCCACTTTAGATGATATTGAATTTGAAGGAAAATATGATAGCTTACACAAACTTAGTCTTAAATTCATAGAAAATAATAAAACCTTAAAATCAACCAAAACTAAGCTTTAAAATGAGATCAATGAACTTAGGGAGAAATTGGCTAAACTTGAGAAAAACAAAGAGGTTGATTTAGGTTGCTTAAGTTGTGAGAAACTTAGATTAGAGAATGATGATCTCAAGAGCACCTCCATTAAATTGGAAAAGTTCATGAAAGGTACTAGTGCTCTTGATGATATGTTAAACAAACAAGTTCATTCTAAGGAAAAACTTAGTCTAGGTTTTAACTCAAATGAAGCCTCAACTAGTGAACCAAAACAAGTCAGGTTTTCACAGAAAACACCTTCTGGATGCGGTTCCACATTGTATGGCGCGGTTCCTTATCACTATGGAACCGCGGCCATAGATAAGGTACCGCGGCCAGAAGTTGATTTTTGTGAAAACTCTGAACTTTCTGAATAATCTAAGTTAAATGAAAAACCAAAGCATCTTACTGTTAATAAGGTTCAATTACCCATACTTGACGACAATGCTATTAGTAAGTTCTATAAGCCGTTAAGTAAACCTCTCATGGGAAATAGAAGTTTATCTAGACTATCTTCTACTCCACCTAGAGTACGGAATGAGTCTAAGCCTAGAAGAAGAACAACAACGCCTACAAGAGATAATCAAAACAACTCACGAACTAGAAGTAAAACTCCAACACCTAGAAAGAATAATAATAACTCTAAACCTAGATCAAACACACCTAGGAGAAGTAATAAGCAACAAAATGGTTACATGAATTACTACCCTCCTCCATTTTGTTCTTCATGGGGAATTCCCACTTCATTCATTCATCCCAATCAAATGCAAGGGATGTTTGGAACTAACAATTTTGGACCCATGAGATATTGGGGACCAAATGTTTGATCTTGTGTATTGTTACCTAGATATGCTTGGGAATTGATTTGGAACCCGATGAGTGGATTAAGGATAGTGGATGTTCTAAACACATGACGGGTAATCGAAGTTTGTTCTCGCATTACAAAGCATATGATGGAGGTAACGTCACATTCGCTAGTAGTCTACGTGGTAATATCATTGGCAAAGGTACGGTTTCTCTTGACTCCATGACCATTGAAAATGTTGAGCACGTAGATAACTTAGGTTTTAACCTTTTAAGTATAGGTCAAATTTGTGATAATAAGTGTAAGGTCATCTTTTCGGAACATGACAGTGAAATCGTAAAAGATGGAAAAGTCATTGGAAAAGGTATTAGAAAGCATGGGCTTTATGTCATGAAGGTTAATAAGAAGTCAAAAGACAACATATGTCTTGCGACTATAGATGATAGTTCTACTCTTTGGCATAGGAGATTAGGTCACGCTAATATGCGTTTAATTCAATCTTTAGTCTCTAAGGAGTTGGTAAGACACCTCCCCAAGATTAAGTTTGATAGTCACTTTTGTGATGCTTGCAAAGTTGGAAAGCAAGTTCACTCAAGTCACAAAGCCAAGAATTTGGTTTCGACCTCTCGGTGCTTAGAGCTCCTACATATGGATCTCTTTGGACCTTCCGCCATACGGAGTTATGGAGGTAACCTTTATACCCTAGTTATAGTTGACGACTATTCTAGATTCACTTGGACTAGATTTTTGGCATCTAAGAATGAAGCTTTCGATCACTTCGAAATCTTTAGTCGGAGAATTCAAAATTAACTAGGATGTTCAATTGTTTCTATTAGGACGGATCATGGTAGGGAATTTGATAATGAAGTGCAATTTGGTGCCTTTTGTGAAGCTCATGGTATTACCCATAACTTCTCGGCTCCTCGCACTCCACAATCAAATGGGGTAGTTGAAAGGAAGAATAGGACTCTCCAAGAGATGAGTAGGACGATGTTAAACGAGCAATCGTTGCCTCAAAAGTTTTGGTGCAATGCTGTAGATACATCGACTTATATTCTCAACCGAATTCTTGTTCGACCTTTCCTAGGAAAGACCCCCTATGAGATTCTTAAAGGTAAAAAACCCTCATTAGAATACTTTAGGGTGTTTGGAAGCAAGTGCTTTATCCTCAACACCAAAGACTACCTTACCAAGTTTGACCCAAAGTCTTACGAAGGTATCCTTTTAGGTTATTCCCAAACTAGTAAGGCCTACATAGTCCTAAATAGAACCTTAGGGGTTATTGAAGAATCACTCAACATAACCTTTGATGAAACCCCTCCTTCACCCAAGACACCACCATTGGTTGATGATGACTTGGATGAATTAGAAGTAGTTAAATCCAAAGAGGTTAGAAAAATAAGAGTTGAAGACCTTAGTGTTGAAAAGGAAGTAAACATTAAGGAGTCTAGGGATCATACTCTCAATAATGTCATTGGTGACTTAAATCAAAGGACCCTAAGATCTCAAGTCCAAAACCAAAGCAACTTCTTTTGTTTTGTCTCCTTGATTGAACCTAAGAATGTTAAAGAAGCTTTGACGGATGAGAGTTGGGTCATTGTGATGCAAGAAGAATTGAATCAATTCGTTGCAAATGATGTTTGGGAACTTGTTCCTCCACCTAGAAGTTCTACCATTATAGGAACCAAATGGGTATTTAGGAACAAGCTAGATGAGAATGGTGTTGTGTCTCGTAACAAGGCTAGACTTGTAGCTCAAGGCTATAATCAACAAGAAGGGATTGATTATGACGAGACATATGCACCGGTATCTAGATTAGAATCTATTATAATCCTTTTAGCCTACGCTTGTGCCTTAGATATTAAGCTTCAACAAATGGATGTAAAGAGTGCATTTCTTAACGGTTTGATCAATGAGGAGGTATATGTGGCTCAACCTCCCGGCTTCATTGATTTTGAGAAACCGGACCATGTTTACAAGCTTAAGAAAGCACTTTATAGACTCAAACAAGCACCCAAAGCTTGGTATGATAGACTTAAAGCGTTTCTTGTTAAACATGAGTATAACATGGGTATGGTAGACAATACACTCTTTACAAAGAAGAAAGGTCCTCACCTCATAATCGTACAAATATATGTTGATGACATTATATTTGGCTCAACTTGTCAAGAATTGTGTGATGACTTTGCCAAAATCATGCATGATGAGTTTGAAATGAGTATGATGGGAGAACTTAACTTCTTTTTAGGACTCCAAATTAAACAAATGGATGATGGTATTTTCTTTAGTCAATCTAAGTACGCTAAAGAAATGCTAAAGAAATTTGGATTAGAAGAATCTAGACCAATGAAGACCCCTATGGCCTCGGATACTAAACTCACCGTAGATGATGATTGTGAGTCGGTAGACAACACCAAATATAGAGGTATGATTGTAGTTTGTGGTACCTAACGACAAGTCGACCGGATATCATGTTTAGTGTTTGCCTTTGTGCTCCCTTCCAAGAGGCTCCCAAAACCTCTCACCTTGAAGCGGTTAAGCGTATCTTCCGATACATTAAAGGCACTATACATTTAGGATTATGGTATCCTAAAGGGACCGGCGTAGAAACCATTGTCTACGCGGACTCGGATCATGCGAGAGATTATGTGGACCGGAAAAGCACTAGTGGAGTTTGTACCTTCATGGGTTGTTGTTTAACTTCTTGGTTCTCCAAGAAACAAACCGCTCTTGTGATATCCACCACGGAAGCCGAGTATGTGAGTGCCGGTAAAGCATGCCAACAAGCTCTATGGATGAAGCAAGCGCGTGATTACGGGATTTCTCTTGATGATGTTCCCATCATGTGCGATAATAAAGGTGCTATAGACCTAAGCAAGAATCCCGTGCAACATTCGCGAACCAAACACATAAAAATTAGACACCATTTCCTTAGGGATAATGTTCAAAAGGGGAACATTACTATTGAAAAGGTGCCCTCCGAGGACAACTTAGCCGATATCTTCACTAAGCCACTTAAGAGGGAACCTTTTAATTACTTGCGTCTAGGTCTAGGATTAATGGAACATCTTCCTTAAATTCCTTTCTTATTGTGTGTTTTCTATTACCACTTTGAGTTATTGAGTCTTCTAAAATTATTTTGAAAAATCTTCTCATCTCCTTTTCAAAACTCTCAAAGTCTCTTTCGAAAATGGTTGAGAAATTCGTTTGACATTGTTAATTCAATCTAAAAATGATTTTTCATAGATTCTCGCTATTAATATAGAGCTTACATAATTCATATGTATGATTCTCTCAAACATAGCAAGAACAAGATTGAATCATGGAGGATCATTGTGTCATGACTTAAGGTCTTGTCCTACACACCTCCTACATTGATTTTTTAATCCATGTATTTTGGTCAAATCTCTATTTGGTAAGTTTCCATATACTTCACTTGTCTATCTTAGCTTTTAAGCACATCCCTATGATAAGTTAGACTAGAAAAATAAGATTTGCTGAAAAATCTTTCACCAAACACCAAACCCTGCTTCTGCAGGCGGTTCCATAAGTGAGCCGCGGTACCTTATTGATAAGGTACCGCTACTATAGATAAGGAACCACCTACAGTGGCGTTCCTTTTCGGGTTTTTGTCTGAAACTCCAGATTTGCTCCAACCTTTTTGAGAATCTTTGTTTCAAACCCTTTGACCACCCCAAAAATACCCTAAGCCTTCCCTATTTAAACCATAAGCATTTTGCATTACTTCACATCCAAAATGTCTTATTCTCCCAATGAAAGCCTTAAATCTCCTCCATTTTCTCCAATTGCTTTCAATCCAAACCCACCCAAGAACACTCTTAATCACATTTCTCCTACCAAGAATGTTGATTGTGGAACTTCCTTTCTTCCACCACCACCCTTTAGTGTTCTTCCTCCTTCTCATGATAATGTCATGCACCATGGAACATATTGTCATTGTTGTCAATATCAACATCTTTCTATGGCACACATCTATGAGGAGTTGAGCTACATCAAGAGTCTTTTAATCAAGCCTCCTCTTCACTTTGATTATGAGATCTCCAACAAGCCACCACCACCACCCTCTGCTATTACCTTGTCTTTCATATAAGCATTGATTGCTTATCCACAAGACACCAAATTCAAGCAAATCTTAGAATTATAAAATAACTAGGATTAGATTTATGCTTTTGGCTTGTTTCTTTTTCCATACTTCTTTGTATGATGTTCTTTTAGTAACCTATCTTGGATCTTTTTCTTTGTGTTTTCTTCTCTTTTTTTTATGTGACCTATTGCTATATATTGTTGGTTGTTTCTTTTGTTCAACTAACCCTTCTATGTAGCTTGTCACCATATCTCGATTCCTCGATGCCCCAAGCTAGGGGGAGTAAGCACCAAGGGGGAGTAAGCACCAATGGGGAGTCTTTGCAAAGTCCGTTTCTTCAACACCGGCTTACGCAACCTTTTTGCTTCGACAAAGGGGGAGAAATGAATAAACTCGTCTTCGAAAATCTTGTTTTTGTGTGATTGAGTTTATGTATTGTCGGAATCAAAAAGGGGGAGATTGTTAATGCAATAATGACTAAAAACGTTACTTGCATTTTTCGGTCTCGCTTAGTTTTGATTACGACAATATGTAAAAACAAGCATTTACAAAAACAACAAAAAACGAATTCTTGAGTTCAAGTATTTTTCATTTTACCCATTTTCACTTAAGGTATGGATAAACAAGTACTAACCTTAATCAAGTGATCAAGTGATTTAATCTTTTCTTAAAACTCACTTTTTATTAAATGTGACAAGTTTTTATTAAACTTTATTTTTAAGAAAATGTTTTATTAAATTAATTATTTGAAATTTGAAAATGGCATATTCTTATTCTGTTAAGAATATCCTTTCAGGATATTTTTATACCCAGATAAGACCTCCACCACTAAAGGACAAAAAGGAGCGGAGTCTAGTCCGGCGGTACCTTAGCGCCTAGGCGGTACCTTATCGATAAGGTACCGCGGGCTGTGATAAGGTACCGCGGGCAGAACTAGCCGTTGGCTCCTTTGTCCTTTAAATAGTTGGCCATTCTCAGCTTTTCACCTCACCTCTTTTGCACATTCATTTCCAGATTCAAACCCCTTCTTTAATCACTCAAATCTTTGATCATTTGTTTGATTATTACTTGTTTAAGAAGTGAATCTTGTTCTTCCATCTCTTCCTCTCCAAGTGCAAAGAGAAGAACACTATCCTAGTGAAGTGTTGAGTCCACCACCAAAGATCTATTGAAGATCAATTTTTATATACTAGTAGTTGTGTCATAGTTGTGAAGATCCAAGTAGTTATGTCTATTTGGAAGTTGTGTATGTACTAAGTATAGTTGTGTAGATTGGTCCTAGCTACGATTAGGGCTCGACTTTTAGCTTAGAGTCGGAAATTGGTTAAGCGACGTGTACGGTTTTCTCCACCATAAGGAGCTTGTTGTGTAGTGAACTCTCGAGTAAGGAGTACTCGAGGAGTGGAGTAGGAACGAGGAGTGAGCTTCGTTGCCGAACCACTATAAATCCTTGGTGTTCGGTTTGATCTTTCTTTACCCTTAACTCTTTACATTCCTTATTACTTTTTGCATATACATGTGTTAATATTAGATTAGCTACACTATCATTCTTTATTCTTTGTGGATATATTTTTGTTAATATTAGTTTAGCTACACTATCATTGTTCATATTTGTGCATAAGAAGATTTCACATATTTCCTCAAGCCTAAGTTTTTTGAAAAAGGATTTTTGGAAACCATATTTTAACAAGTAAATTTTAAGAAACTATTCAACCCCCCCTTCTAGTTTCTACAACCACCATTGGTTGATGATGACTTGGATGAATTAGAAGTAGTTAAAGCCAAAGAGGTTAGAAAAATAGGAGTTGAAGACCTTAGTGTTGAAAAGGAAGTAAACATTAAGGAGTCTAGGGATCATAATCTCAATAATGTAATTGGTGACTTAAATCAAAGGACCCTAAGATCTCAAGTCCAAAACCAAAGCAACTTCTTTTGTTTTGTCTCCTTGATTGAACCAAAGAATGTTAAAGAAGCTTTGACCGATGAGAGTTGGGTCATTGCGATGCAAGAAGAATTGAATTAGTTCGTTGCCAATGATGTTTGGGAACTTGTTCCTCCACCTAGAAGTTCTACCATTATAGGAACTAAATGGGTATTTAGGAATAAGTTAGATGAGAATGGTGTTGTGTCTCGTAACAAGGCTAGACTTGTAGCTCAAGGCTATAATCAACAAGAAGGGATTGATTATTACGAGACATATGCACCGGTAGCTAGATTAGAATCAATTAGAATCCTTTTAGCCTACGCTTGTGCCTTAGATATTAAGCTTCAACAAATGGATGTAAAGAGTGCATTTCTTAACGGTTTGATCGATGAGAAGGTATATGTGGCTCAACCTCCCGGCTTCGTTGATTTTGAGAAACCGGACCATGTTTACAAGCTTAAGAAAGCACTTTATGGACTCAAACAAGCACCCAAAGCTTGGTATGATAGACTTAAAGCGTTTCTTGTTAAACATGAGTATACCATGGGAATGGTAGACAATACACTCTTTACAAAGAAGAAATGTCCTCACCTCATAATCGTACAAATATATGTTGATGACATTATATTTGGCTCAACTTGTCAAGAATTGTGTGATGACTTTGCCAAAATCATGCATGATGAGTTTGAAATGAGTATGATGGGAGAACTTAACTTCTTTTTAGGACTCCAACTTAAACAAATGGACGATGGTATTTTCTTTAGTCAATCTAAGTACGCTAAAGAAATTCTAAAGAAATTTAGATTAGAAGAATCTAGACCAATGAAGACCCCTATGGCCTCGGATACTAAACTCACCGTAGATGATGATTGTGAGTCGGTAGACAACACCAAATATAGAGGTATGATTGGTAGTTTGTTGTACCTAACGGCAAGTCGACCGGATATCATGTTTAGTGTTTGCCTTTGTGCTCGCTTCCAAGAGGCTCCCAAAACCTCTCACCTTGGCGGTTAAGCGTATCTTCCGATACATTAAAGGCACTATACATTTAGGATTATGGTATCCTAAAGGGACCGGCGTAGAAACCATTGTCTACGCGGACTCGGATCATGCGGGAGACTATGTGGACCAGAAAAGCACTAGTGGAGTTTGTACCTTCATGGGTTGTTGTTTAACTTCTTGGTTCTCCAAGAAACAAACCGCTCTTGCGATATCCACCACGGAAGCCGAGTATGTGAGTGCCGGAAAAGCATGCCAACAAGCTCTATGGATGAAGCAAGCACTTGTTGATTACGGGATTTCTCTTGATGATGTTCCCATCATGTGCGATAATAAAGGCGCTATAGACCTAAGTAAGAATCCCGTGCAACATTCGCGAACCAAACACATAGAAATTAGACACCATTTCCTTAGGGATAATGTTCAAAAGGGGAACATTACTATTGAAAAGGTGCCCTCTGAGGACAACTTAGCCGATATCTTCACTAAGCCACTTAAGAGGGAACCTTTTAATTACTTGCGTCTAGGTCTAGGATTAATGAAACATCTTCCTTAAATTCTTTTCTTCTTGTGTGTTTTCTTTTACCACTTTGAGTTCTTGAGTCTTTTAAAATCCCTTTGAAAAATCTTCTCCTCTCCTTTTTCAAAACTCTCAAAGTCTCTTTCGAAAATGGTTGAGAAATTCGTTTGACATTGTTAATTCAATCTAAAAACGATTTTTCATAGATTCTCGCTATTAATGTAGAGCTTACATAATTCATATGTATGATTCTCTCAAACATAGCAAGAACATGATTGAATCATGGAGGATCATTGTGTCATGACTTAAGGTCTTGTCTTACACACCTCCTACAGTAATTTTTTAATCCATGTATTTTGGTAAAATCTCTATTTGGTAAGTTTGTATATGTTTTCTTTGTCTATCTTTGCTTTTAAGCACATCCCTATGATAAGTTAAACTAGAAAAATAAGATTTGCTGAAAAATCTTTCTCCAAACACCAAACCCTGCTTCTGCAGGCGGTTCCATATGTGAACCGCGGTACCTTATCGATAAGGTACCGCCACCATAGATAAGGAACCGCCTATAGTGGCCTTCCTTTTCGGGTTTTTGTCTAAAACTCCAGATTTGCTCCAACTTTCTTGAGAATCTTTGTTTCAAACCCTTTGACCACCCCAAAAATACCCTAAGCCTTCCCTATTTAAACCATAAGCATTTTGCATTACTTCACATCCAAAATGTCTTATTCTCCCAATGAAAGCCTTGAATCTCCTCCATTTTCTCTAATTGCTTTCAATCCAATCCCACCCAAGAACACTCTTAATCACATTTCTCCTACCAAGAATGTTGATTGTGGAACTTCTTTTCTTCCACCACCACCCTTTAGTGTTCTTCCTCCTTCTCATGATAATGTCATGCACCATGGAACATATTGTCATTGTTGTTAATATCAACATCTTGCTATGGCACACATCTATGAGGAGTTGAACTACATCAAGAGTCTCTTAATCAAGCCTCCTCTTCACTTTGATTATGAGATCTCCAAGAAGCCACCACCACCACCCTCTGCTATCACCTTGTCTTTCATATAAGCATTGATTCCTTATCCTCAAGACACCAAATTCAAGCAAATCTTAGAATTCTAGAATAACTAGGATTAGATTTATGCTTTTGGCTTGTTTCCTTTTTTTTCATACTTCTTTGTAAGATGTTTCTTTAGTAACCTATCTTGGATCTTTGCCTTTGTGTTTTCTTCTCTTTTAACTTCTTTTTTTGTGACCTATTGCTATATATTGTTGGTTGTTTCTTTTGTTCAACTAACCCTTCTATGTAGCTTGTCACCATATCTCGATTCCCCGGTGCCCCAAGATAGGGGGAGTAAGCACCGAGGGGGAGTCTTTGCAAAGTCTGTTTCTTCAACACCGGCTTACGCAACCTTTTTGCTTCGACAAAGGGGGAGAAATGAATAAACTCGTCTTCGAAAATCTTGTTTTTGTGTGATTGAGTTTATGTATTGTCGGAATAAAAAAGGGGGAGATTGTTAATGCAACAATGACTAAAAACGTTACTTGCATTTTTCGATCTCGCTTAGTATTGATTACGACAATATGTAAAAACAAGCATTTACGAAAACAACAAAAAATGAATTCTTGAGTTCAAGTATTTTTCATTTTACCCATTTTCACTTAAGGTATGGATAAACAAGTACTAACCTTAATCAAGTGATCAAGTGATTTAATCTTTTCTTAAAACTCACTTTTTATTAAATGTGACAAGTTTTTATTAAACTTTATTTTTAAGAAAATGTTTTATTAAATTAATTATTTGAAATTTGAAAATGGCATATTCTTATTCTGTTAAGAATATCCTTTCAGGATATTTTTTATACCCAGATAAGACCTCCACCACTAAAGGACAAAAAGGAGCGGAGTCTAGTCCGGCGGTACCTTAGCGCCTAGGCGGTACCTTATCGATAAGGTACCGCGGGCTGTGATAAGGTACCGCGGGCAGATATAGCCGTTGGCTCCTTTATCCTTTAAATAGTGGACCATTCTCAGCTTTTCACCTCACCTCTTTTGCACATTCATTTCCAGATTTAAACCCCTTCTTTAATCACTCAAATCTTTGATCATTTGTTTGATTATTACTTGTTTAAGAAGTGAATCTTGTTCTTCCATCCCTTCCTCTCCAAGTGCAAAGAGAAGAACACTATCCTAGTGAAGTGTTGAGTCCACCACCAAAGATCCATTGAAGATCAAATTTTATATACTTGTAGTTGTGTCATAATTGTGAAGATCCAAGTAGTTGTGTCTATTTGGAAGTTGTGTATGTACTAAGTATAGTTGTGTAGATTGGTCCTAGCTACAATTAGGGCTCGACTTTTAGCTTAGAGTCAGAAATTGGTTAAGCGACGTGTACGGTTTTCTCCACCATAAGGAGCTTGTTGTGTAGTGAACTCTCGAGTAAGGAGTACTCGAGGAGTGGAGTAGGAACGAGGAGTGAGCTTCGTTGCCGAACCACTATAAATCCTTGGTGTTCGGTTTGATCTTTCTTTACCCTTAACTCTTTACATTCTTTATTCTTTTTGCATATACATGTGTTAATATTAGATTAGCTACACTATCATTCTTTATTCTTTGTGGATATATTTTTGTTAGTATTAGTTTAGCTACACTATCATTGTTCATATTGTGCATAAGAAGATTTCACATATTTCCTCAAGCATAAGTTTTTGAAAAAGGATTTTTGGAAACCATATTTTAACAAGTAAATATAAGAAACTATTCAACCCCCCCTTCTAGTTTCTACAACATGAATCACGGTCATGATAATGACCGTCATAAATTGACAAACAAAGCAGTAGTGACAACCACCGTGCTTAAAATTAATCAGTCAGTAACCATCAGAACTCCGGAACGGACGTGACCAGAAATACTGAGGTCAGCAGTCTAATCGGTCCGCCAATCCTAGCAGTTACCAGAAATTCTCAACCTTATTCAGACTCGCCCGTTAAAATACTTGTCCAGAAAACAGTCGAGACACAGGTCTCAAGTATCATTTCGGAAGACACATGTCAGGACACCAGTCATAGTACACGTCATATGATTATCTTCTCAAAGTACGAGTCAGATTTATAACACCAGTATGCCTTCTAAACTAAGTCGTCAAAAATTCAGGGTACCCTCCTAGGGGGTATACCCGTTTTGTCATGCCATGCATAAATCAGACCATTAAAAATTCAGCTACCACCACTGGAGTATTATTCAGGTTAGACACGTAGTATTCATTCGGTGAGGTTACAGAAGAACACATTCAGTGAAAGTCGCCACAGTACCACCTATGTTTATTAAAGTTCTCCTTTTAGTTAACGACGAGATTCGTCTTACTAAATCCCAAATATATTCATTATATTTTTGTCAAAAAAATCAGTACAAATTGTTTCTGCCATACAAGCGCGTGACTTATCAGTCCATAGCTATGAAGACTTTCTAGCCCCTAGTTATAATCCACTTCTGAAGTTCCTTAAATTTATGATCAACAGATTTTATTCAGCATTTCTAGAAATTCCTTCCTAAACACAAGACATGGTTTAACATAGGGCTTGTCTCAAGTACAGAACATGTTTTCAGAACTCCTTATCACAGGTCTTCAGCTGAGTCTAAAAGAGTTTCAACAATTGCTGCAGGAATTACAGAATGAGGCTTATTCGCCCTAGCGCACCACCAGGAAGTACACCGTTTATGTCCATAAAGAAGAAGGTCGGTATCATGAGATCATGTATCGACCACTAAATTTTTTTGACAAGATCACCATTCTTAATCAATTTTCATCCCATAAATAGTAGGTTTATCTGATCTGCTACGATGTCTTAAACATTTTCCAGAACAAATTTCCGATCATGCTACCATCAGTGGTGAGAAAAAAAAGAATGACGTTTCCAGGCTGCTGTTGCATATATTACAGTCTCTCTAAGAATTTTGATTTTATACTTCTGAGCTCCCTAATGCTCCAGCTATATTATGAAATTATGAATAAAATTTTTCCATGACTCTCAGACCAAAATCGTCAGTATATTCATTGATCACATTCTGATCTGCCTAATACTAGAGAAGAACACGAGACTCATCTTCTCACAGTTGTACATAATCTTCAATAGGAATAATTTTTATACACAACTTTCCAGATATAAATGTAACACCCCCACAATTGTTATGCGCAGCGGAACTACAACAATGGGTGCTACACAGTATTCATTGCACACAAGATATATCAAACGACGCTAAAAAGACGTCGACTTAAAAATTCGACATTTAAAATTTTTAGATAATACATGTCCACAGTTTTTCCAACCCCAAATAGTGCACAGAGTTTAGCGTTTCGGTCCCCATGAATCTCAACCCAAAAACTTCAGTTTTACAACCACATGGCATTAAACATAAAAATTGTTTAAGTAGAAAAGGAGGGAAAAACAAGCGGACACCAAGCCGATCACACAACATCCATCCCATGCATGCTCCATCCTACTGCTCATCGGTTACCTGAAATACATGCCAAAAATTTGGTCAACGAAAACGTTAAGTGGAATTCATAGGTTTTTCAATCCATTTGAACGTATATATAATAAAAACCATTCGTGATCATTTATAGTCTTGTCGATCAAACAAACTATAATCAGGATACTGACAATTGTGTTTAAGCTCATGACACTAATCCGTTAACTCAATCACCCGCGTAAATATACCGGCATGATTCAGATGAAACCAGTGCCCCTCTAAAGGCATCAGTTGCAATTATACCTTATTTCTCATACAAAATAATCTACCGCAGAACTTACTATAAGTACAGCTTCTCGGCTAGCATTGGGTCGTTAACCCCGTAGTACTACAAATTGCATAAGCGGCTATTTCCCCCTTCGCAAGGGCAAGACAATAGTTAATAGTTCATGAATTTAGGGACTTTTGCAACTTTGGTACTCAACACAATTTCTAAGGCAACTTTCGGGTCTAACAATCATTCATGATATACGTTCCTTTTAAAAACTAGCATGCATTTCCCTCGCGGGTAAAACAATTTGAAATAAGTATAAGCGAGGCTATAAATTCACACCTTAGATATTAAGTAGTCGGTAGTTCGAGGAGTGTTCACTGACGATGTTACGGATGCCCGGGTAAATCAACACCTATCACAAATAACGCGTAATGAGTAATCTCATTTAAATACTTACGGTACTGTATAAAATACATATATACAAGTCACTTAAGACAAATATAACTCACGCCAAAAACAAAAACAACAAGTATCATTCATTTTATTCCATTCGTTCTTATAACCTACGTTATCCATTTTTACACGTTCTCGCCGGTACTTGACTAAAGTACGGGCTGTTTTACCTTATTAAACCATGCTTATAAAATTTGATAAAATTTCCAAAAATCCTATATGACCTGTAGATAACATGTTTTTAAACCCAATAAAAGTTTTCACTTTTACGACCCGTCACGCAACTCATTTCCACGACTACATTTTACGGGCTGAAATTGCGCTTCGACCAATTTTGACCACTTTGACCTATATGAAAAATACCTTTGACTTCCTTGACTCATAAGTCAACACATAGACTCATTTGTACAGGTTAGGGACCAAGTTTTGACCCTTGATCATTCACCAAATTATACTTGTGACCCTCGGGATTTGACTAAAACTTTGCACAAATCCGGATTGTGAAAGTCCTCGTCTCCCGGTACCCGATCTTTAAAATGTCATAACTTTTAGCTCGTTTTGAGTCACGGGCTCTACCTTATACCAAATTAAAGCTAGAAAAACCCTCTATCACTATATTTAGTTTTCAAGACTTGAAACAAAAATCATTTTTCCAAAATAGACCAAATGTTTCTGCCTAAAAATGACTATACCAAAAACACGCTTAGACTCGATTCCAAGACTTCTAACCAACACTAAACATCATCCTAAGCCTTCCCAAACATATCCTAACATCAAACTTCCATCCTACCCCTATTGATCAACCAATCTCAATATCAAGAATCAAAGAAAATACACATGCAAGTAATAAAACCTATATGAATCTTTCTAAAACAACAAACCAAACATAACAACAACATGCAAAATCAACAACCACCATGGCTCCCCAAACAACCCCCATTGCCGTGGGGTTTGGGTGACCAAATCACCACAACCAAATTAATTTTGGTGGGTTTTCATGGTGTTTATACTTCCATAACACTCAAAATTAACATGCATTAGCTCAAATAGCCACAAAAACGAATTTTGGATCATATGAAAAATCTTGAAAAATTTTTATCAATGCATGTTGGATTTGATTACATGAATAGGTGGGTAATGACCAAACTAAGCGTGGTCTAACCTTAGATTTTTGAAAAATCAAGTAGAAAAGATTTTTGGTGGATTTTTGTGTGTTCTTGGGTGTGCCGTGAGTTTAGAGAGAGACAAGGGAGGGAGTGTTTGATTTTTCTTGTGAAAAGTTGTATGTGTTTGTGTGTTTGTCCACTTTGCCCCTTTTTGATAGTTAGGAGGGACCTTTGTGCAATTTTGGGCTTCTTTTGTCCTTAAATAGAAAACGACCTCAAAACTTTGCGGGTTTGACTCATTTGTCAATTTTGAAAATTTTACGGGAGTCGGAAATCTTCCCGAACGCTCCAAAATATTTTTGGGATACTTTAAATGTACTTGGAAGGCTATAAAACTCACACGACTCAACTTAACACGTACCGTAAATAAAATTCTCGAAAAATTACATTATCGATAAATCGTCAAAAATTATATAAAATTGGGCATCCCTCGGGATCGTAATCGTCATCGTCCTTCTCAAAACGTCAAACGTAAAAATTATAACCTCGAACATCGGCTCTAACCAAAATACTTATAATTATAGAAATTAAAATTTATTAAAAATTTCAAAAATTAGCGTAATTTAGGATATCGTTAATGACCTCGATTCTAGGGTGTCACATCCACCCCTCCTTAAAGAGAGCGACGTCCCGGCGCTCGCCTCTTCTTGGGCTCACATTTCGTCTATTGGAACAGATGAGGATACCTTTCCTTGAAAAAGTCCTCACGTTCCCAGGTGTATTCCGGTCCACGCTTAGAATTCCATCGGACCTTCACAATGGGAATCCTACTACGCTTCAACCGCTTGACCTCCCGGTCCATGATTTCCACAGGTTCTTCCACAAAGTGCATTTTGTCGTCTAGTCGAATCTCGTCCAAAGGAATCACCAATTCCTTGTCCGCCAAACTCTTCTTCAGGTTCGATACGTGGAACGTGTCATGAATAGCACTAAGTTCGGTCGGCAATTCTAACTTGTACGCTACTGGTCCAATTCGTTCAACGATCTTAAACGGTCCAATATACCTCGGACTCAACTTTCCTTTCTTCCCAAAACGAATTACACCCTTCCATGGCGATACCTTGAGCATAACCATATCTCCAACTTCAAACTCCAACGGTTTCCTTCGGTTATCAGCATAACTTTTCTGTCGGCTTCTCGCAGCAAGTAGTCGGTTCTTGATCTGCACGATCTTCTCTGTCGTTTCTAAAACCATTTCGGGTCCAGTCAATTGACTTTCCCCTACTTCACTCCAACACACAGGCGATCTACACTTCCTTCCATACAATGCTTCGAACGGTGCCGCTTTGATACTCGCGTGATAACTATTATTGTACGAAAATTTCACCAGAGGCAAGTGGCGTTCCCAACTTCCTCCAAAATCGATCACGCATGCTCGGAGCATGTCCTCCATCGTTTGAATCGTTCGTTCACTCTGGCCGTCAGTTTCCGGGTGATAAGCCGTGCTTAAACTCAGTTCAGTGCCCATCGCACGTTGAAGCGATTTCCAAAATTCCGACGTAAATCTACTGTCACGATCCGAAATGATCGATAACGGCACTCCATGTCTACAGACGATCTCCTTCACGTACACGCTGGCGAGTTTTTCCATGCTGTCCGTCTTCTTCATAGGTAAGAAATGAGCAGATTTCGTCAACCTGTCCACAATTACCCATATCATATCGCATCCACTAGGAGTCCTAGGTAAACCCGTCACAAAATCCATTGCGATTTTCTCCCATTTCCATTCTGGGATTTCCGGTTGTACCAACAATCCAGATGGTTTCTTATGTTCTGCCTGAACCTTCGCGCAAGTCAAACACTTACTGACGTAACGAGCAATATCTGCCTTCATATTCGGCCACCAATAAACTTTCTTCAGGTCGTGGTACATCTTATCCGATCCAGGATGTATCGAATACTTCGACTTATGCGACTCATTCATAACCAATTCTCGAACTCCAGGCTTTCCTTCCTCAGATGGACACAATGGTAACCAAATCCGATTCTCAAAATATCTTAGTCCGTCAGATCTAATCACAAAAAGAGGTTTCAACATTCGTCCCAAGTTCTCGGCTTCAACATTCCCTTTCATCAATCCTCTCTCCTGAGCCTTCAGTATGGTTTCGGTTAAGTCAACGCTCTCACTCATCACTAAAGCTCTAACCCTCAAAGGTTTCTCCCGTTCTTTCCTACTCAATGCATCCGCTACAACATTCGCCTTCCCAGGGTGATAGCGAATTTCGCAGTCATAATCACTCAGTAGTTCAACCCATCGTCTTTGTCGCATATTCAACTCCTTTTGATCTAAAATGTGCTGCAAACTCTTGTGATCAGTGAATACAACACACTTTGTCCCATACAGATAGTGTCTCCACAGCTTCAACGCAAAAACTACCGCTCCTAATTCCAAATCGTGCGTCGTGTAGTTCTCCTCGTTCTTCCTTAATTGCCTCGACGCGTAAGCTATCACCTTTTCACGTTGCATTAATACCGCTCCATAACCTTTACGAGACGCATCACAATACACTACGAAATCTTCGGTTCCTTCAGGCAATGATAAAATCGGCGCGGAACATAACTTATCCTTAAGCGTTTCGAAAGCAAGCTCTTCCTCATTTCCCCATTCATACACCCTATTCTTCTCGGTAAGCCGCGTCAATGGTTTCGCAATCAACGAAAATCCTTCAATAAACCTTCGATAATACCCCGCTAAACCCAAAAATTGTCGAACTTCAGTCGGCGTCGTCGGTGCTGACCATTCCCTGATCGCTTCGATCTTAGCAGGATCTACACGAACTCCTTCCTTATCAATCACATGACCTAGAAACTGCACTGATTCCAACCAAAACTCACACTTAGAGAATTTTGCATACAGTTTCTCCTTCCTTAACAACTCCAAAATCTTTCTCAGGTGCTTCTCGTGCTCCTCCTTACTCTTAGAGTAAATAAGTATGTCGTCGATGAAAACAATAACAAACTTATCTAGATACGGCTTGCACACGCGATTCATAAGATCCATGAATACAGCAGGCGCGTTCGTCAACCCAAACGGCATCACTCGAAATTCAAAGTGTCCATACCGCGTACGAAAGGCAGTTACAGGAATATCCTCCTCTCTTACACGCAGTTGATGATACCCTGATCTTAAATCGATCTTTGAGTACACACTGGACCCTTGTAATTGATCGAACAAATCATCAATCCTCGGTAATGGGTACCGATTCTTAACCGTCAGCTTATTGAGTTCTCTATAGTCAATACACATCCTAAACGAACCATCCTTCTTCTTTACGAACAACACTGGCGCTCCCCAAGGTGATGAGCTCGGCCTAATAAATCCTTTGTCCATCAACTCCTTCAATTGATCCGCTAACTCCTTTAACTCAGATGGTGCTAAACGATAAGGTGCACGTGCAACCAGTGCAGCTCCTGGCACTAAATCAATTCGAAACTCGACCTCACGATTAGGCGGTAAACCTGGCAACTCGTCTGGAAAAACGTCCGGATACTCGCGAATAATTGGTACCTCTTCAATTCTCGCCTCTACATCACCATTGCTCGAAACCTGTGCCAAAAACACATCGCATCCGCTCTCTACGTACTTCATCATCTTCAAACACGAAATCACCTTCAAACGAGAAGTGCATTCGTCTCCCTTTACCGTCAAAACCCTATTCCTCAGCGGAATCTGCACCAATCTCTCACCACAGACGATTGTAGCACTATGCGCCATTAGCCAATCCATTCCCACAATCACGTCAAACGATCCTAGCTCTATAGGCATCAAGTCGATTTTAAAAGCGTAGTTTCCTAACTTCAAGGTACACCCTTTCAGTATAGAATTCGTACTAACAATTTTTCCATCGGCTAATTCAACATTATAACTAGTCGTTAACAATACCGGTTCTCTATCGATATGACGACTAAATCTAACGTCTACAAAACTCTTGTCGGAGCCAGAATCAAATAAAATACTAGCATAACAAGCGTCTAGCAAAAACGTACCGGTAACCACATTGGGACCTTGTGGTTTATCAGCAGTTCCCACTTGATACACAGCTGCCGCATTATTTCCTCCCCGTCTGTTCCCTGCCTTCGGGCAATTTGCTTGCACATGCCCTCTTTCTCCACAGCTATAACATCCTCTCATCCTGATAGCATTAGCCCCAGTGGCTACTCCTCCCATTCGACAACTAGCAGTCCTATGACCTGCCTTTCCACATTTGCCGCATGCCTGCGGGCAGTTTCCAACATGATACAAGTTGCACTTTCCACAATGGGGGTTCACTTTCACACCTCTAGGGTTCGTCACGGCCCTCATCCCTTCGTTCCTTCTCTGATTAAACTGCTGATTACGGTTCGGCCCTTGGTTGTTTCGATTTCCTCCTCGGTTCTGGCCTTGGGATTGATTACCTTGTGCTGCCTCCCATTTTCTTTTGTTACCCTCAGCAATGTAATTCTGCTTATCCTGAAGCTTAACGTCCATCAAAGCGTGTGCCATTTGAACCGCTTCATCAAACGTTCCAGGTTTCGACGAAGTTGTTTCACCCTTGATGTTGCTAGATAAACCCTTAATATACTGCTTCATTTTCTTGGCGTCATTGGCAAATATGTCCGGACACAAAAGACTTAACTCATTGAATCTCCTGGTGTAAGCAGCTATATCGTTGTTCTTTAAGGTCAAGTGTCTCAGTTCGTCCTCCAATTGCCCCAATTCCTCCTCTGGGCAGAACTTCTTTGTCAACAAAGCTTTGGTTGCATTCCACGTTCTCGCATTCGCCACAGCCAATCCCACCGTAGCTACCTGGGTGTTCCACCAGCTTAACGCATCATCCAGAAATGTAGCTGCTGCAAACTTTACTTTATCCGCCTCTGCACAACCACTGATTTCAAACGTACTCTCAACTTTTTCCAACCATCGCCTAAGTTCTAGGGCTCCACCTGATCCACGGAACTGCGTAGGACCGCACTTCATAAAGCTTGAATAGGTACACACTCTCGGGGCTGGTTGTCTCCCCGCGTTCCTTCCTGGATCCTGATTTCTCCCAGCTCGGTCCGCTTGCAACGCATTAGCTATCGCTTCCTGAATCATGTTGTTAACACGATCGGCAGTCAACTTTGGAGGCATTGTTTTATCGAATATCTCTTTCTGCAAGACAAGAAAATATAGAAAAACAATGTAAGTATTCATATCAAGTTTCCCAGACATAAAATACATACAACGACACATCACTACGGAGTTACTAATATTCATCAATTCTCACCACAAAAGATCAAATTTAAGACATATCACAGATCATGAAAGGTAACATAGATTGTATTGATAGTTAACCAAAATCGTGACAAGTAATGCCACTACAATCATTCACCACAAAACATCAAGTACTTGAGTTTCTCGTCATAATACCATCATACAAAGGTCTAAAATAGTTCTATTGCAATGATCAAAGAAAAATACAAAACAAGTAACTAGGCATGTGGTGATCCACACTGCCTCTTGGATGGCGGCTCGTCGTCGTCCTCGGTTTCCTCATCACTCACGTCCTCGTCCACATCATCCACTTTTCCCTTTCCTTTCTCATCTGGCCCACATTCTGTTTCCTTTTTCGTCCCTGATGTGGATCCATACTCAATCGCTACCTGATTTCCCACCGAAATACAAGCACCTCCAGTAGGCGGCTGAACCATGAAGTCATTCGCCTCCATCTCCACATCGTCCATGAATCTCCAATCCGGGGGCAATGAATCCCTCACACGATGCTCCCAACTCTGCATCCTCGACAACCTCATCTGGTCTTCCCTCACACGATCAAGACTAGCACTTAAATTCGCAACCATTGATTTCAAACTGTTGATGGCACTTGTGTTCATCATCCCATCATACGCAATTCTTGAAGTCCTTTCCAACAATCTTTGATGCTCCCTCTCAGTCTTATCAAACTTCTTAATCACCCTAGTCTCAACTACAAACCGCTCATACATTAACCTTTCCATCCTCCCCAAACGACTTGCAGGATCCCAGTAGTGACTCGGTCTCGGAAAATAGACCCTTGCAATATTCTCGTGAATCGATGGCGACTTGGATGACTCTCCACTGCTCCCATTACTATTGTCCATCGGGCGATCAAAAGGTTGCTGCTCATAACGACCGGTCGGTGGTACCTCATAACCCTTCGGCGAACTCGGGGATTGAAACAAATCGGGTTCGGTCTGGCCTACGGCATCCTCGGGAATGCCATCATCCAATAGCTCCTCGGGCTCTTCTTCGGAATCCTCATTGTCGTCACTACTCATGCTGAAATTATCCACCTCACTTTCGCCATTGTCGTTTTCCGGCCCTATTTCGTCTTCTGGAGCGATCCATCCATTATTATTGTCCGGCGAGTTTGGAGGAAACGGTCCCCCTTCGTGACCTACGACGTAATCGTTTCCGTTATTGTTGGGCGGTACCTCGGCCATTCCTGCAATAACAGCGAATTTCGGAGGGTACATAAGTAATTATACAATAATTATAAATATATGCATGCAAATGCAATGCAAAGGTGGTACATATGCCCGAAATGTAATAATATGATGCTCATGCATGATAAATATGAAAATTACGATGTCGGATATTTCACGTAAAATTTAACGTCTACATATAGTAATTCCATACTTATATAATAATTACCCACATATATACTTTACTCAAAAGTATACGTCAAATGCCATAAATACAACAATAAATCTTACCGGAGCCATGCAGGATAGTTGTGTGTGCTTGGACCCTTTTCTTACGACACCAAAAGTTATAGTTTAGGATTTTCAAAAACGACCTAGTTCTCTATAACTCGTGTCTCTGATACCAATCTGTAACACCCCCACAATTGTTATGCGCAGCGGAACTACAACAATGGGTGCTACACAGTATTCATTGCACACAAGATATATCAAACGACGCTAAAAAGACGTCGACTTAAAAATTCGACATTTAAAATTTTTAGATAATACATGTCCACAGTTTTTCCAACCCCAAATAGTGCACAGAGTTTAGCGTTTCGGTCCCCATGAATCTCAACCCAAAAACTTCAGTTTTACAACCACATGGCATTAAACATAAAAATTGTTTAAGTAGAAAAGGAGGGAAAAACAAGCGGACACCAAGCCGATCACACAACATCCATCCCATGCATGCTCCATCCTACTGCTCATCGGTTACCTGAAATACATGCCAAAAATTTGGTCAACGAAAACGTTGAGTGGAATTCATAGGTTTTTCAATCCATTTGAACGTATATATAATAAAAACCATTCGTGATCATTTATAGTCTTGTCGATCAAACAAACTATAATCAGGATACTGACAATTGTGTTTAAGCTCATGACACTAATCCGTTAACTCAATCACCCGCGTAAATATACCGGCATGATTCAGATGAAACCAGTGCCCCTCTAAAGGCATCAGTTGCAATTATACCTTATTTCTCATACAAAATAATCTACCGCAGAACTTACTATAAGTACAGCTTCTCGGCTAGCATTGGGTCGTTAACCCCGTAGTACTACAAATTGCATAAGCGGCTATTTCCCCCTTCGCAAGGGCAAGACAATAGTTAATAGTTCATGAATTTAGGGACTTTTGCAACTTTGGTACTCAACACAATTTCTAAGGCAACTTTCGGGTCTAACAATCATTCATGATATACGTTCCTTTTAAAAACTAGCATGCATTTCCCTCGCGGGTAAAACAATTTGAAATAAGTATAAGCGAGGCTATAAATTCACACCTTAGATATTAAGTAGTCGGTAGTTCGAGGAGTGTTCACTGACGATGTTACGGATGCCCGGGTAAATCAACACCTATCACAAATAACGCGTAATGAGTAATCTCATTTAAATACTTACGGTACTGTATAAAATACATATATACAAGTCACTTAAGACAAATATAACTCACGCCAAAAACAAAAACAACAAGTATCATTCATTTTATTCCATTCGTTCTTATAACCTACGTTATCCATTTTTACACGTTCTCGCCGGTACTTGACTAAAGTACGGGCTGTTTTACCTTATTAAACCATGCTTATAAAATTTGATAAAATTTCCAAAAATCCTATATGACCTGTAGATAACATGTTTTTAAACCCAATAAAAGTTTTCACTTTTACGACCCGTCACGCAACTCATTTCCACGACTACATTTTACGGGCTGAAATTGCGCTTCGACCAATTTTGACCACTTTGACCTATATGAAAAATACCTTTGACTTCCTTGACTCATAAGTCAACACATAGACTCATTTGTACAGGTTAGGGACCAAGTTTTGACCCTTGATCATTCACCAAATTATACTTGTGACCCTCGGGATTTGACTAAAACTTTGCACAAATCCGGATTGTGAAAGTCCTCGTCTCCCGGTACCCGATCTTTAAAATGTCATAACTTTTAGCTCGTTTTGAGTCACGGGCTCTACCTTATACCAAATTAAAGCTAGAAAAACCCTCTATCACTATATTTAGTTTTCAAGACTTGAAACAAAAATCATTTTTCCAAAATAGACCAAATGTTTCTGCCTAAAAATGACTATACCAAAAACACGCTTAGACTCGATTCCAAGACTTCTAACCAACACTAAACATCATCCTAAGCCTTCCCAAACATATCCTAACATCAAACTTCCATCCTACCCCTATTGATCAACCAATCTCAATATCAAGAATCAAAGAAAATACACATGCAAGTAATAAAACCTATATGAATCTTTCTAAAACAACAAACCAAACATAACAACAACATGCAAAATCAACAACCACCATGGCTCCCCAAACAACCCCCATTGCCGTGGGGTTTGGGTGACCAAATCACCACAACCAAATTAATTTTGGTGGGTTTTCATGGTGTTTATACTTCCATAACACTCAAAATTAACATGCATTAGCTCAAATAGCCACAAAAACGAATTTTGGATCATATGAAAAATCTTGAAAAATTTTTATCAATGCATGTTGGATTTGATTACATGAATAGGTGGGTAATGACCAAACTAAGCGTGGTCTAACCTTAGATTTTTGAAAAATCAAGTAGAAAAGATTTTTGGTGGATTTTTGTGTGTTCTTGGGTGTGCCGTGAGTTTAGAGAGAGACAAGGGAGGGAGTGTTTGATTTTTCTTGTGAAATGTTGTATGTGTTTGTGTGTTTGTCCACTTTGCCCCTTTTTGATAGTTAGGAGGGACCTTTGTGCAATTTTGGGCTTCTTTTGTCCTTAAATAGAAAACGACCTCAAAACTTTGCGGGTTTGACTCATTTGTCAATTTTGAAAATTTTACGGGAGTCGGAAATCTTCCCGAACGCTCCAAAATATTTTTGGGATACTTTAAATGTACTTGGAAGGCTATAAAACTCACACGACTCAACTTAACACGTACCGTAAATAAAATTCTCGAAAAATTACATTATCGATAAATCGTCAAAAATTATATAAAATTGGGCATCCCTCGGGATCGTAATCGTCATCGTCCTTCTCAAAACGTCAAACGTAAAAATTATAACCTCGAACATCGGCTCTAACCAAAATACTTATAATTATAGAAATTAAAATTTATTAAAAATTTCAAAAATTAGCGTAATTTAGGATATCGTTAATGACCTCGATTCTAGGGTGTCACAATAAATGTCACTTGAACAAAGTGGCATTTCTGAACCACCCTATTTTAGAAGAAAGAAATTTCAGACAATCCTGCAAACGTGAAGGCCATCACCTGATGGTCTCGACCGACGCCTGTGAACGAAGTACATAATTTTCTAGAACTCAATTGACTGTTACCGCAGAAATTGCCGACAGTTCTCCCAAAAAAATTTCTTCCATGGCTATTCAAACAGATTTCCACCATAATATTCCATAATCCCAGAAAGGATGTTGATAGAAGCAGTATCACACATTGATGCAGCTATGTTCATATCTAGATGCCTGACATACCGCAGGTTCGAGATAGAACACCGTCATGTTAGTGAGTTACTACAATCCTTAGAAATTTCTGAGCAGAAATGAGAAGAAATTCCATGAAATTGTTATCAGTTACCACAGACTCAGAAAAGTATGGTACTATCTAAGTCATCGTTAACCATATCATCAGCCTACACGGTTTCTTTCATCCGAAGGGATTACGCAGTAGTGGACCTGCAGAAAATTTAGTAGTAAATTATTCGAATTCAAGGTATTCCAACGACCATTATATCAGACAGAATATATGTTCACGATCACGTATATGTTTAAGTTCATTTTACGTTCACGTTATTTTCACTTTCACGTCTACGTCTTATTCACAGTATGATAGTGTCTCAGTTCATCTCATGATTTAAGTTCTCGATTCGCATTCATGACATTGTTCACGTTCAGGTTCGTGTTCCATCTCCGTGGATACGTTCCAGGTCTGGTACCGGAGTTGGTCACAGAAAGCTTAAGAAACCAGACTCAAGTTAGCACAAACTTTCCATACTCAGGCAGACGTTTCACGTCTCAGGCCGTATCGTTTGGCATTCCTTCCCCAGTCAGTATACGTTCATGATACGTCCACGTCCATGTATCACCTTCACGATATATTCCATGTCCAGCATTCATCAGATGATCGCGAACCACGTTCACAATTGCTCACGTAGCACGTTCACAATTGTTCACGTAGTCCGTCCCTATATGTTTCAGCAGCTTGCTCAGAGATATAAATGTTATCGTTTCAGGATATTTGTACGTACCGTTGCATGTATCATACATGCTATAGCTTATTCAGTCTATCAGATTCAGAAAATCCATCTTAAATACGGAACCAGAAACTATTCAGTATCATCAGGACAGGGTCATTAGGGCTAATATTTTCATTATGTTTAGACCCTCGAAGGAGTCGTTTCGAGCGGGAAGCTACTCGAAACGGAGGAGTCCATATGGACCTCTCAACACTTTTCCTTCAATAAATACAGTTAAGTTCTTTCAGTCACGTTACGTTCCATGTCCTCTTGAGCCATGTCACATTACATGATCACTTCAGTCATGTCATGTTTATACCTATCAGCAGCATTATGTCTTAATTAGAAGACGAATTATCCTTCAGCTTAATTGTCTCTTCAGTTTATGTGTTCTTTCAGTTCTTATAGTTTCATCAACTTATTACCTTTAATTCGAGGACGAATTTTTCCTTTTAGAGAGGAAGAGTTGTACAACCCACAGCAATACCACGTTTCTAATTCGAGGACAAATTATTCTTTTACAGGGGAAGAGTTGTAAAACCCGCATAAAAAATCCATGAAAATATTAATCACGAAACTACCGAGTTGCTAAAAGTTTTAAGTAATTAATTCACGACAAGTATTCAAGTATAGTTAATGTACACGACAAGCATTTACGTATAATAAATAGATTCCGACACGAATATTAATACACGGGAATTACTACAGAATTATAGTACCTTATATTCGGAAGTATTGATAATATACCATGGACTATAATACGGCTTCTAATATAATTAGGACAAGTTGGTTACTTAATTTACAAATTTATAGACATCATAAGTAACAAATAATAACATATAACATTTAGAAATAAATAATGCACTCGTATAAAATTTGAGATAATCATGGGATGTGACTATAATCCCGATAGTTACGTTTCCTTTATTTATTTCTTTAAATAGTAGCATTCACAATGAGTAATATCTTTAAAAACGTTTCATATCCCTACATTATAGGCATGATCTGTTTTCTTTTCTTTTAATAATCGGACCTTGTCCATCAGTTAGACATTTCACAAATAAATCAGATTTACGACCGAATCAAAGAAAGAGAACAAAACAAGAAGGAGGAAGGGTAGTACACATCATGAGCAAAGTCTACCCACATCAGGCACCAAGTTTGGACTCCGTGTTCGTGAATTGGCTCGTGTTAGTGAAACCATGCGTAGTTTTAAGTATGTGTCGATCATTCAAGGCCTAAGGTTGTGTTTCATCTCGTTCGTGTTTTCTAGTCAGGTTTGGTTAATGTTGGTTATCTGATTTCGCATGCTCGCGTTTAGCGTTCGTCTTTCGGTTAAAAACGATCAACACCTGTTCCGAAAACAAGTTTAATATATCATTCAAGTTCGATTTCTTGATCGGGTCATTTTACTTTGATATATGTACATTACGTTCGCAAGTCATTGGAAATTTTGTTCGGGTCAAGATTTAATTGTTCAGTCGCGCATAGAGGTAACTTTTGAGTCGTATGTTATTTATCATAAGTAATGAGGCGCTAGTATATTACCCCATCACAGTGTCGATAAAACTTTAAATGGGAATAACTGCTATTAACTTTAGTTATGGGGTCTCCGACTTTAAACATTTTTATTCTTCACGAGTCTACACAAAACGTCATTAATATGGGCAATAATTAATTCAATGTACTTTTAGTAACATGAAAATATGAATATTCAATTGCTAGTATTTAGTTAACTGGTTTTGGTTGGGAAGTAAGATACGAAGGTGGCATAATGCCATGTAACTGTTGGGAATAAATTTAGGCCAGAACACTTGAACGCTGACAAGAACAACTTAAGCGTTGACAAGAGCAAAGTGAGCGCTGACAGCATAAGCGTTGACAAGATAAAGTCAAGCGTTGACAGATTGAAGACAAGCACTGATGGAAGATGTGAGCTACACGTATATTATATTCTAGATTACTTCTAGTAAGGATAGAAACGACAATGTATTTTCTATGTTTATCTTTACCTAGAATAGTTGATTCGTAGCTTATTGTACAAGACTTCTTGTTCTATAAAAGAAGATCTTTTAGGTTAATGTTTAATATATCAGTTTTCATAGTATTCGCAAGTTAAACCTTTCATTGTAATCAACACGATTATTCTAATACAAGTGAAAGTTTATTTAACATCATTGTGTTTTAGATCAAGTGTTAATTCCGCATAACACTTTGTTACTTTATTCATAAGCAAAGGTTTCTCTACGTGTAGTACTTGATCTAATCTCGTATACACAAAGCTTAATCGATCTAAGTTTGGGATCAACAAGTGGTATCAGAGCTTGTTGAGAAACTTTTGATCTTTAAGTAACGCAGAACCCTAAAACACCAAAAACCCTAAAAACCCTAAAATTCTCAAAACCCTAAAAACATCATGTCTGGCACAAATCAACCTCCTGCTTTGCTACAAAACAACTTCTCAAACCCTAGTATCAAAATTCCCATGTTTGATGCCAGGAACTTTGAGCTTTGGAAGTCCAATTTTGAGCAATACATAGCTATTCATGACTACACTCTTTGGGAAATTATCGAATATGGGAACACATTCGATAAAGCAGCAAAGATTACTGCTGCTATTGCCACAAGGACAGCTGTTCCTAATTGTCCTGAATCTGATAAGGTGGAAAAGCCTGAAGATGGGAGAGCTGTTGCTGTTGAAGATATAGCCAAGAAGAGGGTGGACATGAAAATCTTGAATATCTTGAAACATGCCCTAGGTCATGAGAATCAGCACAAGTACAAACGTTTTGAGTCTGCAAAAGAGCTTTGGGAAGCTCTTGAAGTAGCACATGGTGGCAATGCTGATACAAAAGAAGAAAAGAAGAAGCAACTATTGCATGAGTATGCTGTCTTTAAAGCTCAACCTAATGAGAATCTCAGCAGTGTGAGAAGTAGACTTCTTGACATCACAAGTCAACTTTCCTTCATGGGAAAACAGATTGATGACCCTGAATTGAATGCTACTTTTCTCAAAAGCCTTGGTGACGTATGGAAGATTGAGACAAGATCCATTCTTGTCAATAATACCCACAAGACTTCCAGGTTTGATGACATCTTCAACAAGTTAAGGCTGTTGGAGAATGAATGGCAATTAGAGAGTGATAACAAATCTTCTAGCAGCAACATGGCCTTCTTCTCACAAAGTGAAGGCCAATTTGATTCCATGAACTTCTATGGACATTCAGCAACTGGATCTCAAGGTGTCAGCGCTGGATGTCAATCTGTCAGCGCTGGATCATATCCTGTCAACGCTTTGTACTCAAGCGCTGACACACACAATCATGGCGCTGATAGAATTAAACCTGCTTGTTTTGATCTTGATACTGTGTGTGCATTCATTGCTTCTTTGCCCAGTGATTCAAGGATTACATATGAAGATCTTGAGCAGATAAGTGATGAACAATTGGAAGAGATGGACATCAAGTGGACTATGGCTCTTGTAAGTTTAAGAGCAAACAGGTTCAATAAAAGGTTCAAGAAGAAGATGACCTTTAATGCTAAGGATGTTGCTGGATTTGATAAATCCAAGGTGGAGTGCTACAACTGTCATAGGATGGGGCACTTTATGAGGGAATGTAGATCTCCAAGAAGATCTGATGCTGGGAAGCCTTCTAGCCAAATGATTAAGAACCCAGATCCCAAGGCCATGGTTGCTGTTCAACAAATTGATGGTGTTGGAGAATGGGATTGGAGCTGGATGGCTAAGAATGAGGAAGAGGACAGAGCTTTGGTTGCTGAAGTTAAAGAAGAGCATGCTGAATATGCTCTCATGGCACACTCCTCCTCCTCATCAGATAATGAGGTATATGATGATGCTTTCTGTTCTAAGGGTTGTCGTTTAAATACTGAAAAATTAAAACAAGAGATAGTTAAATTATTAGATGAGGCGAGTACTGAAAGATGCAAAGTATCTAACTATCAAGTTGCTCTTACCCAAACAGAAAAGACAGTATCTGAATATAAGAAAATGGAGTTTGATTTAAAGGATCAAATAAATATCTTAAAACATGAGTTACATCAGAGTAAGGATGTTCAAGATATAGTAAATAGGGTTAATCTTGATTTGATAGCTCAGTTAGAGGAGGCTAACAAAAACAAAGATAATGTGAGTCTTAAAATCCAGAGATTTGATAAGGCCACACAATCCCTAGGAGAGTGTGTTAGTAAACAAAGAGACTCTAAGGATATGAGTGGGATTGGGATGAATAATTATACTGTTGTTCCACCACCAGCTGGGGATTTCTATGGTGTCCAATCAAAGGACTTATCTTGGACTGGCTTGCCAGAATGCCAAGAGGAGGAGTTTATTCCTCCACCTAGAGTGACTTCCCCAGTTGAAGTATATCAGCAAAAGCTGACTGACCTAGAAGAGTGGAAGAAAGCTAACCACACTTTGTTTGTTAAGGGAGGGTTGTTGTGTGAAAGTCCAAATGAGCCCACACCAATCACAAAACCAATTGATGATCCTAAACCTATTAAGATCACACACCCTACCACTGGCAAAGCTGTTGACCTTGGCCCACAAAATGTTAGAAAACCTAGTGTTAAATATGCAGAGATGTATAGAAATTCTAGGTCACCAAAAAGCCAAGTTAGTAACCATGGAACAGGCTTCTTTGCTTCTAGACCTAAGACTATGTCTAGAAAAGCTTGTTACACATGTGGTAGCTTCTCACATTTGGCCTACAAATGTGTCAACGCTTCCAATGTCAACGCTGATAGGAGCCATTTCAGCGCTGACAAAAGTCAACATAGGTCAAACACTGTCAGACCCAATACCTTTGTGAACAAGAGTTCACAAGTTGTTAGACCAGCCCCATTCTTTTCTAGAGGGTCTAACACACAAGGCCTAAGACCTTTTCAAAAGTCAAACACTTGGTCAAATAGGCAATGGGTTCCTGTAGCAAACCCTAGGTTCAACGCTGATAAGAGTAATCGGGGCGCTGACAAGAGAAATCTCAGCGCTGATAGAAACATTGCTAAACCTAGGTATTTGCAGCCACAGGGAAATAGGTCTAAAGCTTCTACTAGCTTAACATGGAGACCAAAACAAGACCAAAACCCTAATTCTACTGGTATTTCTATGACATGCAACAGGTTTCATTATATTTCTAAGGCATTGTCAACACCAATTGGGGTTAACTGGGAATTTCATTCAAACAGGGATGAAAATGGGGTTGTTATGAGAACCAAGTCTGTTCTTGTTGAACAACCAAATGAATCCAAGTCTTCTAAGGCTTGGGTTCCCAAAGAAAACTAATGTGTTTTCT
This sequence comes from Glebionis coronaria, assembly GCA_025667525.1. Lineage (NCBI taxonomy): Eukaryota > Viridiplantae > Streptophyta > Magnoliopsida > Asterales > Asteraceae > Glebionis > Glebionis coronaria. The sequence goes on from CM046880.1 coordinate 517,817,623, forward strand.
TTGTGTGCAGGGCATTCAGAAGAAGATCAATGATTATGGATACTGGGATAGTGGATGCTCAAGGCACATGACAGGAAAGGAAGACTATCTGACCAATTTCTCTCCTATTCAAGATGGTGATAAGGTATACTTTGGAGGTGGCTACGGCACAATCACAGGAAAAGGAACCCTTGTCACCAACAATCTAAGGTTTGATAATGTCTTCTTGGTGAAAGATCTGGATTATAATTTGTTTAGTGTATCACAAGTGTGTGATAACAAAAATAAGGTTCTTTTCACAGATACTGAGTGCTTGGTGTTAAGCAAAGATTATAAGCTCCCTGAGGAGAAATACATAGATTTTAGAACACCAAGGCATAAAGACATATATAATGTGAATCTTAATGGAATTAAGGTAAATAATAAAATGTCAAGTCTGTATGCTAAAGCCTCAGTAGATGAAAGTAATCTTTGGCACAGGAGATTAGGGCACATAAACTTTAAAAATATTAATAGGCTTGTGAGACTTGGTTTAGTTTATGGTTTGCCTGAAAAGGCTTTCCACAATGATCACTCTTGTGTTGCATGCCTTAAGGGCAAGCAGCACAAGGTCTCATTCAGGTCTAAACAGGTGCACTCTAGTTCTAAACCACTTCACTTATTGCATATGGACCTCTTTGGTCCAACTAATATAGAAAGTTTGAAGGGTAAATCATATTGTTTTGTTATCACTGATGATTACTCCAGGTTTACATGGACTTTCTTTTTAGCCAAGAAAAGTGAAACTGCCCTAAGTCTGATTAATTTCATTACCCAGATTGAAAAGAAGAATGGTAATGAGCTCAAAATTATTAGAAGTGACAATGGGGGTGAGTTTAGAAATCAGTTGTTGGATGATTTTTGTGCCAAGAAAGGGATTACTAGGCAGTTTAGCATAGCTAGAACCCCACAGCAAAATGGGGTTGCTGAAAGGAAGAATAGGACCCTTATTGAAGCAGCCAGAACCATGTTGGCTGATGCCCACTTTCCTATAGCCTTTTGGGCTGAAGCTGTTAACACAGCTTGTTATGTTCAAAATAGGGCATTAGTCAACAAGATACATAATAAGACACCTTATGAATTACTTTGGGGAAGGAAGCCCAATATTGGCTTTCTTAAGCCATTTGGTTGTCATGTAGTTGTGTTAGAAACTAGTGAGGCCCTAGGTAAATTTGATTCAAAAGGTGATGAAGGCTACTTCATGGGTTATTCAGTGCAGAGTAAAGGATATAGGGTTTACATTAAAAAGGAAAAACGTATACTTGAAAAAGTACATGTTAGGTTTTTAGAGAGTAAACCTAGTGATCCTGAGAGTGGTCCAAATTGGTTGTTTGACTTAGAACCTTTATCTAGAGCTTTAAATTATATGCCTGTTACTGATCCAGACATTGTGAAGGTAACTTCAAGTGTTTTGGAAAAGAGAATTGGTAGTGTTTCAGGTATACAGGTTGCTAAGGAGGATGGACCACCAGCAGTTACATCATCTCCCACACAAGAATATGTTACACTTCCTATATGGACAAATGAGTATTATGCTGCTGCTACTGCTGCAAGGAAAGATAATGGTGGTGTTCAAATACCACCAAATACAAACATGCATGATTCTTCAGGCGCTGACAAAGGGAAATCAAGCGCTGACACGACCAATTCAGACGCTGATGGCTCCAACGCTGACAACACCAGTTCAAGCGTTGTTAGCCCAAACGCTGACAAACAAGGATCAGACTTTGGAGACACCTTTACACAGCTTTTCTCTTCCCATTTTGAACAAGGTGGACCTTCCAATGTTCATGAAGGGATTTCTGTTGATCAAGAAGAATCTGAGGAAGAAGATATTGGCAACATGGAGCGTGAAATTGAGGACACCAGACTTTTTGAAGGAGGAGTTCTCACTTCCACAGCAAAGGATCACCCCACATCTCAAATCATTGGTGATGTTATGGCTCCAGTTCAGACAAGAAGATCCCATCAAGGTCTTGGTGGATTTATTGCCAATATACACAAGAAGGTTGATACCCCTCTTGTACAAGCATGTTTGTTTGCCTGTTTTCTGTCACAGGAAGAACCCAAGAAGATTTTTGATGCTCTCAAAGAACCAAGTTGGGTGGAAGCAATGCAGGATGAGCTTCACCAATTTGCTATACAGGATGTTTGGGAGCTGGTTGATTGTCCTAGATATGTGAGACCAATTGGGACAAGATGGGTTCTAAGGAACAAGAAAGATGAAAGAGGCATTGTGTTCAGAAACAAGGCACGTTTGGTAGCCCAGGGATATACACAAGAGGAAGGAATTGATTATGAAGAAGTTTTTGCACCAGTTGCAAGAATTGAAGCTATAAGAATTTTTCTAGCTTATGCCTCTTGTATGAATTTTACTGTTTACCAAATGGATGTGAAGAGTGCTTTCCTCTATGGGACAATTGTTGAGGAAGTATATGTCATGCAACCTCCTGGTTTTGAAGATCCTGAAAATCCAGACAAGGTTTATAGAGTGAAGAAAGCAATGTATGGACTTCATCAAGCCCCAAGAGCATGGTATGGTACATTGTCCACCTACTTGGTGGAAAATGGTTTCAAGAGGGGCACCATAGATCAGACCTTGTTTACAAAGAAGAAAGGAAAACATGTGTTGCTGGTGCAGGTCTATGTTGATGATATCATTTTTGGGTCTACTGATCCAAAAATGAGTGAGGATTTTTCCAAGCTCATGACAGATAAATTCAAGATGAGTGCAATGGGTGAGATGAACTTCTTTCTAGGTTTACAAGTTCAGCAGAAAGAAGATGGTATCTTCATCTCCCAAGACAAGTATGTAGCTGAAATCTTGAAGAAATATGGTTTTTCTCCACATGAGAAGGAGGCTTCCACTCCTATGGATAGACAACACCCTTGGGGAAAAATTGGAGCTGGAAAGGATGTGGATGTTAGGCACTATAGATCAATGATTGGATCATTGATGTATCTTACAGCCTCAAGACCTGACATCATGTTTGCTGTGTGTGCATGTGCACGCCATCAAGTGACTCCCAAAGAATGTCACCTTTTTGCTGTGAAGAGAATTTTTAGGTACCTAAGGTGTTATCCAGATCTTGGATTATGGTACCCAAAAGATTCTCCATTGGACCTTATTGCATATTCAGACAGTGACTATGGTGGTGACAAGTTTGATAGGAAATCCACAACTGGTGGATGCCAATTTCTTGGGAGCAGATTAATATCTTGGCAATGCAAGAAACAAACAGTGGTGGCAAACTCTACAACTGAAGCAGAATATGTGGCTGCAGCTGCTTGTTGTGGACAAGTCTTATGGATTCAGAACCAGCTGTTGGATTATGGGTATAATTTTATGCATACCAAGATTTTTGTAGACAATAACAGTACTTTATGCATTATTAAAAATCCTGTACATCATTCTAAAACCAAACACATAGAAATTAGACATCATTTTATAAGAGATTGCTTTGAGAAAGGTTTAATACAACCAGATAGGGTAGATACTGAAGATAATGTAGCTGATATATTAACTAAACCTTTTGATGCTGGAAGATTTCAATATTTGGTAACAAACATTGGAATGGTTAATCTCACTTAATATGTGTTTTGGAATCTTTTTGTAAAAGTATGTACAGGATAATGCATTGTTATTGGTCTTTATGATGATTTAGATTTTCCACATTATTTTTCTAACACTGACAAAGGTAAATGCAACGCTGTCAAGTGTTATTTTGCCGTTGTTGGAGATATTATTGTCTAACGCTGACAAGAGTTCCTTCAACGCTGATAAGTGTTGTCGGGACGCTGTCAGCAACAAATGTTAGTTTTGTGGTTTTCATCTAAATGTGCAGGTAATGGTAGCTTTATGCCATTGGATACAGAGTTGCTTATGGATCTTTGAAGAGCTATTTGGACATGTTTTGTTTATGGATGATGGTTGGAATATTTATATTCCTATCTTGACATAAATTTTTAATGTTCATATATATATTTTGAGAACTCATGTATCATAGTTTAAGGGGAGGTTTAAGGAACCTTTAGGACTCTTGGGTATTCTTAGAATACTCTCATCACAATTCTAGATTGTGTCCATTGGTGAGTATGGGTTAGTTTTACTAAACCATGAGGCACTGTAGCATGCATAGTATATCAACTTTGCATGCTGCCAAGACATTTTTGACTTAGAATTGGTTATGGTCTGTTGGGAGGCTTGGGAATCCTTTTGATATGGGTTTTACCTGGGAGTAACAAGGATTTTATGAGGTAACTTGGTTGTTAAGAATTTTGGTTAGCAAGGGACACTAGAGGACTGTTATGTCTATCTTGCTTATGCAAGTGTGCATAACTGGACAGTGCTTGCCGCCCTATGATAATTATCAGCTTTTGGTTATCTTCTCTAGGATAAATTACTTGTTAAGGTCATTTTTTACTTTTTAAAACAATTTTATTTTTGGACGCTGACAAGATTTTTCCAAGCGTTGTTGTGACCAAAATGGACGCTGACATGGCTTTAGGCGAACGTTGACAGGATTATAGCCGTTGGGCGTTGATGGGTTATATTTGACCGTTGACAAACAATGGGACCTACCCAGTTGTAACTTTTTGACATATTTTCAAGCCGTAATTTTAGGAGTTGTTACTTTCATTAAATGCATGAGATAACTTATAAACTTTTTCAATATTTTCATGATTGATTTTTGAAAATCTTTGCCTATTTTTGGGCCAATCACGTGCATTCATCCACTCCTATAAATTTGGCTCCTATTTTTAAACAGGGTATCTATAATTCTTGTCTAACACTTTTCTCTTATCAACCTTCATCTTTTATACATCAAATTAACAGCTTTCATCAATGGCACCAAGATTTAACTCAGCAGAATTGGATTTGGGGTTCAAGTCTCAACACAACATGATTGCTTATCTTGTTGCTGATAATACTTTGTTCCCTCAATACACTCAGATGGTGGAGTATTTGAATGCATCCCCATTAAGGTATGCTCTTTCTCATGCACCACTCATTCCAGTCACACACATTATACAGTTTTGGAACACTGTTAGTTCCTCAACAGTTAATGGAGTGACAACATTGACTTCTATTGTACATGGGAGACCTTGGGTGGTTACTGAGGCCTTGGTACGCCAGGCCTTGCATCTTAATGATGCTGATGGTATAACCATGCTTCCCATATCTGAAATAGAACAAGGGCTTAGGGCTTTGGGATACCCTATTCCTGATGAAGGTACTCTTAATAAGTACCATAAGCAGGAATTTCCCCCAGCCTGGAAGTACCTAATTCACATTCTCCTTCAATGTTTGAGTCCCAAATATACTGCACACAATGAGATCAATAGATCCATTGCATCTGCTATTGTGTGTATTACAACAGGGCAAAATTATAATTGGTCTAAAATGATTTTTGAAGGAATGTGTAAAAACAAGGGGACAAAAATGACTTTAGCTTATCCCCGTTTTCTGCAAATGGTTTTTGATGCTCAAAGATATTGTTCAAGGGATCACAATGACTTTTATAAGATCCCTGAACAAAAGAAGGCTATTTTTACCAAGATGAATTCACCACCTCATAGAGACCTACCATTAACCCCAGCCATGCTTGCTGTTATTGCAGCAGCACAACCCCAACCAGACCCTCAACCTCATATTGACCCTCAACCACAACTTGAACCTATTCCTGAACCTTTACCCTCACCTGACCAAATGCAACTAGACCAAAATCCCTTTGACGCTGACACATCTAATGTGGGCGTTGATATGCCTATTTCCAACGTTGACACCCAACCATCACAATCCCAAACACCCCTTAACCAACCTACATCTACACCATCTTCTACACCATCTTCCACACCACCAGAATATAGGTTGATTAAACGCCAAAGGACTGCTGGAGTGTTCTCCTCTGGTGGTCCTAGCCATGTAGCAGAGAGAACCACCACCACAAGTGTGGCTGGTGACCTGGATGAGGCTGAGACTATTGGTTCTGGCTTAGAAGCTGGCCAAGACAGTCCCACCATAATTAAGTCCTCATCCATGCCTAATGAACCTAACTTGGGAGGTCAAATTCCCATTTTGGAAGAGGGCAGACTGGAACCAATGACGCTTTTAGAATTGACGGCTGTCTGCATTAGCTTGCAAAAGCAAAATGCAGACTTGGTACAAATTGTCAGTAACCAAGGCCTTGAACTCAATGAATTGAGGGAGAGGATTGTTGTTTTGGAGAGTGCTCATTCAAGGGGAGGTATGGAGGAGTCTTCCAAAGGGGAGGAAGCAAGAAATCTGAGTGATAAGAGCAGTCAAGATGGTCAATCATTGGATATTGCTGAAGCTCTTACTACATTAAAGGAACAAAAAGGTTTTGATACGTCCTTAATCTCTCCAACCAATTTAAATTTATCATTTACAGATATGCTGAGAGAGGTTACACAAGGCGCTGAGGGAAAATATTTGAGCGTTGACAAGGCAAGTTTGGACGCTGACAGAAATATTTTGGGCGCTGATAGAGGAAATTTGGGCGTTGACAGATCTGCATATGGAGGTGATGTATTCCAGTCATCATCTATCATCAAGGATGTTCCTACTCAGGTATTATCATCTACCCTACCAACAATTGAACCAACAGATAAGGGTAAGGGTAAGTTGGTAGAAGAAAATGTTCCAAAGAATGCAGCTCAGATTGAATTTGATAGAAGATTGGCTGAGCAAATGATGGAACAAGGTGAGAAGGAGAAGTCACCATTTGTTGTGACTTCTGAAGAAGAAAGTGATGGAGCTAGCTCAGACTCAAGTGTGATGATTGTTGAACCAGAAAGACTTGAGTATGGTGATGAGCTTGCTAAGGAAAGGCTGAGAGATTTGAAGTTGCAAATTGATTTTGATATGCCAGAGGTAGTTCAGATGTACAATTCTTGGGAAGAAAGCTGTATGGATAATCCAGACTTGACCATTTCAGATCAAATATGGGGTTTGGAAATTCTTCTTAGAGTTCAGCAGGATTGTAAGGTGATGCTGAAGTACAAGGCAAGCAACATTCTCTCTGAATTGAAAAGGGATAGAAGGAAGCTCTACTTTATGTTGCTCAAATGTCATGGAGTTGGATGGACACATCAGAAGCTGAAGGCTTTGACATTTGATGAATTGGAACATAGGGCTTATCCTATTTGGGTGAAAGTGCAGGAAGAGAACACTTTCAGACTTCTTTCAGATGAAAGAAAGGAGCAACTTGCAGAAGAGATGGCAATCAAGAAAGCTATGATAGTTCCTAGACCAGTAAAGAAGGGATTTATTCTTGAGTTTCCAAAAGATATGTCTCAACTATATCCAAGTGAAGCAATCATTAGAAAGAGCCTTAAGCTCTCCCCATTAGAAGCTTCAGATATGGTTCATGTGTTACCATTAGATTCCAGGAATCCAATTGTAAGTTATGAGGAAGATGAATGTGGATTCTGGAAAATTGGAAGATTTGGCAAGGAGGTACACACTTTTACCACTCTCATATCTTTATTTGCAAGTTGTGACAGAGAAGACTTGGTGGACCTTTGGAGGTTACTAGAGACCAAGTATGAGGCTGAAGCACCAACTTCAGCCAATGGAATAAAACTTTGGACCACATTCAAAAGAATGTGTGGGACAAAAGAAGAAGATCCTGAAATATGGAAGGATCTTGAAGATGACCTCAGTAGTCTTCAATGGAGGTTATATTCAGCTGCTGGTGTATACCATTTGAGTTCTACAAAGTTTGCTGAGTATTTACTTGTAGATGCTCAGTATTTCATATCCAAGGATGTTTTGGAGAAGATGAAGGACACCCAGTTGGAGATAGACTATACAAGTGACGTGGCAAAGAATTTGATCAGATTTATTTATCATCAATATGACAAGGTTTGTCAGACTCCTCCAAGTCCTTAATGTTTATTCAGAAACTTGATCATAAGAGTGGATATCAAGTTTAGGGGAGGATTGTTGGGAATAAATTTAGGCCAGAACACTTGAATGCTGACAAGAACAACTTAAGCGTTGACAAGAGCAAAGTGAGCGCTGACAGCATAAGCGTTGACAAGATAAAGTCAAGCGTTGACAGATTGAAGACAAGCACTGATGGAAGATGTGAGCTACACGTATATTATATTCTAGATTACTTCTAGTAAGGATAGAAACGACAATGTATTTTCTATGTTTATCTTTACCTAGAATAGTTGATTCGTAGCTTATCGTACAAGACTTCTTGTTCTATAAAAGAAGATCTTTTAGGTTAATGTTTAATATATCAGTTTTCATAGTATTCGCAAGTTAAACCTTTCATTGTAATCAACACGATTATTCTAATACAAGTGAAAGTTTGTTTAACATCATTGTGTTTTAGATCAAGTGTTAATTCCGCATAACACTTTGTTACTTTATTCATAAGCAAAGGTTTCTCTACGTGTAGTACTTGATCTAATCTCGTATACACAAAGCTTAATCGATCTAAGTTTGGGATCAACAGTAACCAATTTGATATATAATGTAATCATTATACAAAACAGTAAGAAGCATAACTAGTAGAATACTTAATATTCTAAACTTTGATATATTCGCTAGTTCATAATTAATACTCCGAAACTTGTAACTAAATGTAGATAATTTCTCGGGCTTGAAAATAAATTGAGACTTTTATTAGGCGACGAGATTTGCTTAAGTACGGATATCAGTTAACTTATTCACGTCTATTATTATTGTAGCTTCCGTGAAGCCCGATTAGTGTTCGTTCAGTCTTCCATCAGTAAGTTACTGGACAAGAGGTACGGATTTCCCGTCCTTCAGTAAGGACTTTCTTCTATGCATGATTAGGATTCCCGTCTGCAGCCAAATGTTTTTCCCAGTATATGTTTTAAGCTTATCAGTAATCACTTTAATAACTAAATAGATTGCCTGAGCTTTATATACAGGCATGACCAGTTTATGTACTAGTTACGGAGCCATGACACTAGAGGCACCGGTGTCGTGACTCACATGCAGGAGAGTGATATCCTGCATCGTCCCACTCAGCTCAGCTTGGCCATTTTATCAGTATTATTAGTGGGGCATATGGATGCATCCTAGGCTTATCAGTTTACAATTTATCAGGTGAATGTGGTGTGTGCGCTACATCATTCACATTGGAGCAGATCCCTCCACCCAGCACAGTATTTAGAGGTCACCCCTCTACAACATTTAGAGGTCACCCCTCTACAGCATGACGAGGTCACCCCTCCAGTTATTCATGCACCGTTGTTACAGCACATGACCTATATAAGCTCTAGCAATTAAAATACAGTAAATGTATGTTTTCAGATTTAATAGATAACAATTCAACTTTATTATTTATAAATCAGACTTTACCGATTATACAGAGATTTCCGCTGCAACTAACTTATCAGTCTTACAGCTTCAGTATTTTATCATCTGCTTCATTTCAGTAATTCCTTATCATGCTTTATATCCGTTCACTGGACGTTATGCTCAGCCGTAGTTCCTTTCATGTTCTAACGGCAGGTACACCAGGATGCTCTTAGGATTCTGAGAGCATGTGCATTTGGATGGAAGCTATGCAGACTTCTTACTTTATGCACTTCTTACATTATTCTGCTTATTTGGACATTGTTTAGTCCTTTCCTTCAGCATTTACTTTTTATGTTTTTAGCTTATGTTTGGATTACCGATGTTTGATTCCGGTATTTCCTTTATGGTCAGTTAATGTTCTAGGACATTTACCTTATGCTTTGATGAAACGCCATAAATACACGTAACGGTCCACTTATCCAAGTGGGGTGTTACACTTTGTGGTTTATAACACCAACTACATTATTACACAAGAGTAGAAGTATAGACATAACAATGGTGACTGTTTAGGTAACACTTAACACATTCACGCAAAGTGAAGCGTTGAAGGATAAAAGCTTGGAGAGGTTTCTTGAGAGAGAGATATGAGATGATAGATCTCGGACATGGTGTTGAGATGAAGCTTTATCTATGGTGATTGTGTAGGTAACACTTAACACATTCACGCAAAATGAAGCCTTCAAGAATCAATGCTTGGTGAGGTTTCTTGAGAGAGAGATTTGAGATGATAGATCTCAAGAGGTGACACAATGACTTGATGCATGTCTTGTGCTTTAACTTCTTGATCTTGTTTACACCTTGAGTGATCTCCAAAATTACAAAGAGAAACACTAAACAAGAAAATGAACAATTATATATCTAAGATCTACATGTTAGAGAGAAGAAATATATTATAGATGATCAGATTTAGAAATAAGAGTATGTTAGAAAGGTGTGAGAAATGAGTGAGCTTGAGCTCTCTATTTATAGACAAATCTCAGTACCCACGGACCCCGCCGGACCCTTTTCTAAAGTGTCCGTCGGATTCCGTCTGTCTGTCAGTAATCATCAATTTGATTTTGCAAATCTTTGGTTAATTCAACTCCTAAACCACATTAATTGTCAGATTTTCTTGAAGGATTTGCCTACCTTTCGTAAGGCATGTAACTTAATGATGTAAAAACTATTTATCTTTATTTTTTACAAAGATGGAAACGTGTAAGTATACACGAAATATGATTATGAGTAACTTTTACATTTTACGTTATGTATTACAAGTTACATGTTTGCCATCAACAAAACAAACGGAACCCTTTTGATGGATAGTTTAAATATCGTAATATTTGCACTAACAATCCCCCCCCTTTTGATGATGACAAAGAATGTAAACGTAATAGATAGTAAAGTGTAAAAGTTACCAGTTACCATCTTCGTTTACACTCTTCTCCCCCTTTTGTCGAAACAAAAAGGCGAGGATGAAAGAAAAGCCCTTTTGAAGTGAGTGGATTGAAAATTTAAAATAGATAGAAAATGATTTTCAGATACTCCCCCTAAATGAGAGAACTTGGGAATACATTACTTATGAACACTTATAAAACAAAGGTTAGAAAAGGATAGATATAATGAGTGGTAAAGCCTGCAAATAGTGAGAGAAAAAAATTGATGCAAAGTTAGAAAGAAAAATATTTCAAATGACTTAGGCTTTACTCTGGCTTCATGGCTTAAAGGAACATTCAACTTTCAACTCTTGGAGTTCCTGCCAGCGACTACACATTAGTCCATTACTCTGTCTGTGTAAAACCCACAAAAATAAGGTCATTATTCAATTCTATCTTTCAAGTATTTTTGAAACATTTAATGACGTTAAATATTACTATGTTTAACGATTTAAGTTGAAACCGATACTGAACATTTTATTATTATATTTTGACAAGTAAGGAGGACTACTAGTGATGGCGATACCGACGGATGCCCAATTTTATTTTTTTATTATCGATCATTTTGATATTTAATACTTTTGACGATATCGTTTTAATTGCGTATTAAGTCGTTATATTATTATTTTTTGTGTGCGTTTAAACTTTTAAAAAGTATTTTTACGAAACCTGACTCCCGAGAATTTTTGAAAAGTCGACTAATAGTCGTTTCCCGCTTTTTAACTTAAATGTTACATTTTAGTCCAAAACTATACAATAATTGCAACTTTCACCCACTCCACCATATAAAAACATTTCTCACCAACTTTCCACTCATTTTTCATCACAAAAAAAACACACACTCTTCTCTCTTTTTCTCTCTAAAAACCGTCCACCCCCCATCAACAAAATCATCATCATCATTTTTTGTTGTTTGATTCAAGAGAAATTAAGCAAAGTCCCATTCCTAAAATTCTTTTGTGAGTATTTTGGTACCAATTTCATCATCATGCGACCACATATTTTTTTTAGGAAAATTTGGTGATGTTTGATCCAAAATTGTTATGTGCATGTGTTGTTAATATTGTTTCACATTAGTTTTGATCATTTTATATATAGATTTTTGATTTGGGGTTTTATTAAAATTTTGATATACAAGTGATTAGGTTGTTTTAAATTGAGTGGGATGATATATAGTTAGTACTAGGGTGTGGATGATGTTAAAATGTGTCAAAATAATGATCTAACATGATTTTTGAAAGTCTATTTTTGATCAGCAGCTTTAGGGGTAATTTTCGTGGGTTAAAGTTTTATAAAATCTTAATATTATAGGCTAGTGTTGTAGAATAGGTCGAGAGCTTTGATTTGATATAAAGTAGGCCTTCCAACTCCAAACGAGGAGGAAGATACGCTAGTTTGATTATTCGTGTACCGGGAGATGCGTATCGACACAATACTTAATTGTTGTTGATATTGGGTTAAATCTCGGGGACTATAGCTAGAGTTGTATAAATGTTCAAAGGCTGATCTCAGGGCCTAAATGTAAACTTTTGAGTCTATTTTTACAATCAAGTGTTGGTTTTACAAGTAGTATTTTTAAGATAGTCAAAATGGTTTTAAAAGTCAAAGGCGTAATTCTGTCCGAATTTAGTAAGTCAAAGATGTGTTGAGCAGGGAGACTTAGAAGTAAAATATTTTGATAAAATTTTAGGAGGGCTTTCTATAGGTTATGAGTAAGGTCTCCAGTTAGTATCATGAAAATTTGATGTGTCTAAGTATGGCAAAACAACTTGAACATTCGGTATGTTCATTGTTTTGGAGGTGTTGTCTAATAAAGGAGGCTTTGTAAAAATGTCTAGCAATATCACTTGTATGGATTACCCTTGTGATATTATTGTTGTTTTACCTTGTTGATTTTGATTCTATTAAGTATAAGTTTATACTTAGATAAATTATTAAAGTACCTGCCTTATTTGCTAGGTTGCGGTTGTCGTGTTTATCGGGCATCTACTATCGTCGGCGATCATCTTCAACTACTCTAAATACTAAGGTGAGTCTATAGCCTCGTTTGAGCTCATGCAAATATTTTAAAAACCCGCGAGGGGGAATACATGTTTTATAAACTTAGAACACAAGATTCTATGGTATGCTTGTCCCTATCTGAATAGACATGTGGTTGCCTTAAATTGCATTAAGTAGATTGCCATTGTTAAAGCCTCAATTATGGACCGTTAACTAGCTTATGATGGGCTAGCCGTTGATACAATTAATAGATCTATGAGGGAATCCGCCTCGGTTCGGTTTTTGGGTTATGTCCCTCGCGCTTAGGCCTGGACGCCCATTGTACGGACATATTGTATTGAGAAGTCAGGTATACGGCAATGTACCAATAATCTGGTGGTAACCGACAATTAATAAATCTCTTGTATTATTAGACCTAACGAAGTGTCTAAGGGCTCGGTTCCATGAGCTTAATGCAATTTTTGCTATATACAATTATATTGTTGACGCAAATTATTCGATGCTTGTTGCCTTCAAGTATGCCACCAAATTATAACTTTTGCTTGTGTTCAAAATGATTATATAAACCTATTGATTTCACTCAGCATTTTTGTTGATGATTTTCTCACATGTATTTCAGGTAATCAATGAGTGTGAAGCTTGGGAGTCACGGGAATGAAGTTGTAATAACACATAATTTATAAAGAACGACTCGAAAATAGACGTTTCAAATTTATCGTTCCTTTGTTTAAAACAATTTAAATCTTTTGTTTTAGTTGTACTTTGGTTACGATGTCTTGGGACTACGCTACTCTGACAAATGTTTTAGGAACGGTAAATTTGAAACGTCTCTTTTCGAGTCGTTCTTTATAAATTATGTGTTATTATACCATTGTTTAGCACCCAAAAGATATATTCTGCTGCGTGTAAATTTGGGGGTGTTAAAGATTGGTATCAGAGCCATGAGTTATAGAGAACTAGGTCGTTTTCTGAAAACCTAAACTATAACTGCCAGTTATTATTTTTCAAAGAGTCGGTGCATATGATTTCGCGTGACTTCAGGTTCAAGCTACTTCTGGGATTACAATTTTAGTATACATTATTATTATGCCAAGTATTTATAAATAAATAGTATAATCCCTGATCGATATATATTAATACCGTTAAACATTTCGATAAAAGTTTATCATTTACTAATGATTTATTTAAATAAATTTCTAAAATTTCCTGTATTATTTTGAAGGATTTTCTATATTTATTTAAATTTTGGAAATTATTCTATTTTATTTTATTATGACCTTATATCTATTTTACGAATTTAACACCGCCCTATTACGTCTTCGATAAGGAGGAAGCAGGTTCCACTCCTGCAAGCGAGTCACAGTAAACTAAGCCGTGTGGATCCCCACGTGACTAGTGTCTATTATTTTGTGTCATTGTACTCTATTTATCCTTAAGATCATTCTTTTTTTATCTATAATAATAGTTTCTTATGATCCTTATAATGATTGTGATACCTTGTATTGATAATGTGTATGCATTTGATGACTGAATTTTGTACATGATATGACTAAACCATGATTACAATTAACTCTCATTTTATCTTCTCTCTTTGTGATATGACAGAATCATGCCACCTAGGAGAATGACAAATGATGCCATTGCAAGGCTAGTTGCTGAAGAGGTAGCGAAGGCATTAGCTGCGGATAGAGCTGCACGTGTTAACACTAAAGGAGCAGGTGGCTCTGCAGGTGCGGGTGCTGGAGGTGCAGGTGAACTTGTTGAACCAGAAATTGTTGGAGGAGCAGGTGTAGCTGAGAATCCTGTAGGTGAGGTTGCTCAGGTTGCTGCTGCAGTAAAAGAGTGTACTTTTTATGGATATATGAAATATGGACCCACTACATTTCAAGGAACTGGAGGAGCACTAGAATTGTTCAGGTGGATTGAGAAAACTGTAACAACCTTTGAGATTAGTGATTGCTCAGAAAGGAACAAGGTTAAGTTCGCAGTTGCTACTTTCAAGCATCGAGCTTTAAGCTGGTGGAAGACTCAAGTTGCTACAGTTGGGTTAGAAGATGCTAACAGGAAACCTTGGGATGAAATTAAAAGGTTGCTGAAAGACGAGTTCTGTCCAGAAGAAGAGTTATCTGCTTTGGAGGATGAGTTGAGGCACCTGAAGCTGAAAGATAACAACATTGCTGCCTATACTAGCCGATTCAATGCGTTTGTTTTTGTTGTGTCCGGATGCTTTTGCTACTGAGAAGAAAAAGATGGACCAATACATAAAAGGGCTGCCTGGGTACATAAAAGGTGAGACGACTTCATCTCGACCCAAGAACTTTGTTAAAACTATGAGAATGGCTCATACACTCATGGGGCAAAACGTTCAGGATAGGGTTTGTTGACCCCTTTGGTTGGATCTATATTCTGTTAAGAATTAGTATAATAGTTTGTAATCAAACTAAAACACTTTGAGCACTCTTACTAACACTAAATAAGTTATGTAGAATCTAACTTATAAAGCACAGAAGAACATAATTTCTTTTAACTATTCGATTCTCTTATTAACTGACTTGTATGAGGTACATGAAAGACATTGTACCTATGTTCCTTTTATAGAGTAAGGAACCCTAGAAACCTTAGAATATTCTATAAAGATAACTATATCACAGACCATATATTATCAATATTCTAACTATTTAGGTATATCACATAAGATATACTCTAGCTATAACTATGACATATCTTATACAAAGATATATTCGTCCTAATCAATATAGCAGTACTTACTTTATAAGTAGCAGTACTTACTATGTACCGTGTTAACACTAACGGTACTTATATAACACTAACAGTACTTGGAATATACTAACGGTACTTGACACTAAACAAATAATTCCCAACAATCCCCCCCTAAACAAGAAATGATAACTTGTTGTCTTCTTGTTTCTCTTGTACTGGATGTATTAAAAATACATGTCTTCAGTCTTTCCTTCATCCTTGGATTGAACTTAGTAATTTGTATTTGTATCCAACTGAATGTAGCCAAACACTTCAACTGTAGATCTTCTTCTAATAAGAAAATCTTGAAACATTATAAGCATCATCTCTGTCTTCAAACTATGATCTTCTTGTGTCTTCTAAACATTCATTCATCTTTACAGCATAAGTTTTTGTCTTCTTGAGTTTAGTCCTTGAACTCTTGATCATAAATATTTCTCTTGATTTAATGATAACAAAACCTTCTAAGTATTATATCTTTTAATACTTCTTTGTTTGTAATCTTCATACCTGAAATAAAACAGTTAACAACAAACACCAATCTGTATTGGCGTCATGATTTTTAGCAAATCACCAGCTATCAATGGATTTGATAAATTCTTTACCAGTTAGCTGTACACTCTGGAATAGCCAATACTTTATTCACAAAGAATAAGGTGTAATGAAAACCTTACAATTTTTGGTAAATTGTCAACCATCAACGGATTTGATGAAGTCTTTACCTAGTACCGTTTGTCTAGGACTAGACAACTCTTTGTCTCGAAACAAGGTGAGTTAGAACCATATAGTTTTTAGCAAACTATCAGCTTTCAACGGATTTGATAAGTCTTTACCATAAACCGTTTGCTTATGGACTAGCCAGTTCTTATGTGTGTTATACATGGTGAACTGAGAACCATTTATGAAGTGTGACTGAATGTCAAACACTTAAGATTCTTTCTCAGCTTCTTCCTCATCTTTCAAATCCTTGATTTGTTGTTTAACCATTCTGATCAACTCCAAAGCATCAGTAGATTCTTCTATAACTTCTAATTGTTGTTCTAACATTCTTTCCAACAATTTTCTTTTGAAGGGATAAGTTTTCTCTTGCAGCATATAATATGTAACATCATCTACATCCAAAATATGCAATCCACATGACCTGTAATATCTCCAGTAACTAGGAACTTGATCCTCTAATACCTTCAACATTTCTTGATCACAGTTGTGTGGCTCATACATAAAGAGAAATTCCCTATATAATAGTGATACTTCAGTTTTACCTGCACTGGCTTCTTCAACTAATCTTACAAGATCTTGAATATCTTGTCTGTCAAGAATATGAAGAATATCTTCCAAAAGTTTGAATATCCTTTTTGTGCCATCAGATCTCTGAATTCCATGAGCTTCAAGTCCTTGATCTGTAGAGTAAATCCACTTAACAATGGATGCTCTTTTTCCAAAAATCTCTGTATCAATACATTGATCTTCAAATTTAACAATTTTCAAGTACTTCCTTAAGCTCTCATCATCATCACTATCTTCTGCTGTAGTTTTAGCTCTCTTAGCTTTCTTCTTTAGCTTTGTTGATCTTTTCCTTTTAACACTCTTGGAAATTTCTTCAAGTTCTGTTGAACCCTCTTCCAAGCTTGTATGTACCGTTTCCTCAGTATGTACTGTTGACTGTGTATATAATGCTTGTACATTTTCAGTCTGAGCAATACCTTGAGTTTCAACTCCTGTATTCATCCTTTGAGCAGTCTCTTCCTCCCTTGAACTTACTTTCTCCTTTCTATTCTTCCTCACATAAGTGGTCTTGATAGGTGGAGAAGTACTTGTAGGTTCAGCAGTACTTGGCTCAATTCTAGGAGTACTACCAAATTGTCTTTGTTGTTGTAGACGTTTCTTAAATTCTTCAACAACTTTATTGTCTGCTTCAGATCCAATCTCAACAAAATTCAATCTAGTCCTCTTACTTTGCTCATACAAAGTCTTGATTTCTTCAAAATTCTTCTTGACCAGCTGAATATGAGTAAATCCTTTTACTTTCTTTAGAAAGTTCATCATTTGATTTCTAATCTGCATAGTAGTTGGAGGCTTAATCTTTTCTTTCCTTCTCTTTTCAGCAAAGAATCTTTGTTGTTCCCTTACCAGATCATCAATCAATCTTGATTTCTCTTCTTCATCATATGCATCTTTTTCTTCAGCTATCAATGAGTCTGCAAGAAGCTCACTTGCATGTATCTCAGCTTGAATCCTGTCATACTCTTGTATATTCCATTCTTGCTGTATCCTTTTAGCTTCTAGCAAATTCTGCTTTGCTGCAAGCTCTTCCTGTAATTCACTTTCACGAATTTGTGCTTGCATTCTGTAAGAAAATTCCTCATCATGGTCTATTTGATTAAATCTGTACATGACTTTGTTTATATCATCATCTGAATCACTTTCATCTTCAGATTCTGACAATAATTGCTTCTTCCCCTTATCCTTTGGATTTATCTTAGGTAGCTTCTTCTTCAGTTTTGCAGCTACTTATTCATTAGCCAACTGTTGAATGATTATACCTTTTGTAGGGTGTAAAGCTTGAACTTTCTTACCTTGAATTTGATCCTTTGTGGCAAGAACTTCTTGTTGTGTCTTTTTCTCCACTTCTGCTTGCTTAGACTTCTCAACTAAACTCTTCTTTAGATCAAGCAGCAATTGGGCTAAAGTCTTATTTTCTCCAAATGAATTTGACTTTCTAGTGAAGGATGATCACCAGCGGTACTTGCAATTGGCTCAGCAGTACTTGGGTCTTCAACAATGTCAGCAGTACTTGCAGTCGGCTTAATTGGCTTAGCAGTACTTGGATCTTCAACAAAGTTGACTTCACCAGTATTAGACACACTTGTTTCTTCAATCACTTGAGTATCCCCAGATACTTTATCTTCCATAGAAGCCATCTTATCAACTTGCACTTCTTAAGTCTTATCTGATTTATTGCTTTGTGGTGATGGATCAGGAAACTGATTAGAAATTTCCTCCAACTTCTCATAGAAAGAACTCCAATTAGCTTGAGGTGGTGATTGAACTGATGGTTCTGGCTGAGTTGCCAATGTTTCTGCAACTTGTGGCTCCTCTAGTTGATTTATCAACTTTTCTTGAACTTGTTCTTGAACTTGTGGTTCCTCTGGAGTACGTTGTGGGTCTTGTTGTTGAATCTTCATATCTGAAGGTCCATCCACACCAGTCTCTAAACCAGTTCCATCTTTAAAAGTCCCCATGACATCTTCATCCAATTCAAAATTGATGTCATTTCTAGAGATCCTTGTTTGATTATCAGAAGAAGGTGGTTATTCTTCATTATTCCTTCCTTGGTCTTCATTATTCCTCCCCTGTTTGGTTGCATTCAGTTGCCTTTTCTTATGGTTCCTGATTCTTTGCTTCTTGATTGCAGATTTCTGAACAGATCTATATTGCCTCATCCAAGATGACACTTTTTTCCTTAGCTTGAGTAGGCTAGCTTCTAATTCAGCAGTTTTCTTGTCTTGAACAAGCTTATCTTTCTGCAACACCTGTACCTGTTGGGACAAACTTGTACACAAAGCAGTTAAATTTGCAACATCCACCACCTCTGGTGCTTGTGCTTGTGGTGAACCACTAGCAGCAATAGAAGCAGCAGGTGTGTGGATCATCTCATCAGTGTTTGGTGGAACACCAACATTGTGAGAAGGAGATTGTGAATCTTCTAGAGAGTGGGAGCTCTGGTGAGAAGGAGTTTGCTGAGAAGCACTAGCATTGCTAGGTTCCTCACCTTCTTGATTGGCAGGTTGGGCTAACATATGAGCAAACAATGGTGTTACTATTCCTGTAAAGGCATTACCTTGTTTGGTCAAGAAAGAGAAAGTTCTCTTTGTGAATAGAGGAACATCCCATGTATCAGTTAATGCTGGTAGGTTAGGTATTTGGTCACTAACTAAAGCCTGAATGAATCTAGGATACATTAAAAACTTCTTAGTCCCTTCTAAATTCCTAGTCATGCCGTCAAAAATTAATTTTGAAAAATTAAAAACCCTATTATTTGCTAGACAAATACCAGCAGATGCCAATGCAACAGGTATTTGATCAAAAGATGTACTTTTTGAACTTAAACAGTGAATAATAGCATGAAAAAGCAATTTCCATTGAGGTGAAAATAATGCTTTAAAGAAAGTAAGACTTTCCCTACCACCCCATAGCCCATGGCTGCAAGGCCATCATGAATCTCTGTATTATTAAGCATACTAAGTCCATTTTCGTCATTAAGTCTCAAACTTGCTCGTAACAGTACCTCAGTGACATATATATTCCTATGATTTACCCTAGCCTTAATGCAAGGTTGATCAAAACGAGTACCTAACACAGCAGTATCCCAAAATTGTTCAACAATGGGTATAGAGACAACTGGACTTACAGTGAGTGTGAAGCCAACATGACTTCGAGATAGGAAACCAAGCATCTCATGGAAACCAAGAGAGTCATCATTCGTAGCAAGATTCGCAACCAAATTATGCTTAGAGATTACTTGTAAGGCAACCATTAGTATTTTTGATGATCGAAAGATTAAAGAGAAGGTTATATAATCAAGAGAGAAAAATAAAAGATTAGGTGAATCAATTGTGTAATTGGGGTAAGTATTTAAGTAAATAACAAACCCAAACACGAAGAAACCGCCAAATTTACAAAAGAGACCCTTAACGGTACAACGGACATGTAGCAGCACATGGAACATAAGCGGTACTTGGTTTTGTGCTAGCGGTACTTGGAGTGACAACGGTACCTCACAATTTTGACCAGTTCATGCTTTCCACTAGACATGTAACCTCTTTTATCTTTTTCTATAAACCTGCAATAACATCAAAAACACAAAACATAGAATATACAATAAAATTTATATAAAACTTGTACAGCTATTACCTCCCCTCAACATATGCAGCATGCTATTGGTTGAGCATACCAATGTGTGTTACCAGGAATTCGAATCTCTTTGCATCAAATGCCTTGGTCAACAAATCAGCTACATTGTTGTCTGTATGAATCTTCAAGACTTGAATAAGCTTGTTGTCATAAGCATCTCTTATAACGTGATGTCGTATTTCAATATGCTTAGTCTTGGAGTGAAATACTGGATATTTGACAATGCATATAGTACTTTCATTATCAATGTAAATCTTGGTGTTCATGAAATTGAACCCATAGTCCAACAATTGATTCTGAATCCAAAGTACTTGTCCACAACAATGAGTAGCAGCTACATATTCAGCTTCAGTTGTAGAAGTAGCAACAATGGTTTGCTTCTTACACTGCCATGATATGAGTCTTCTGCCTAGGAACTGACAACCTCCTGTTGTGGATTTCCTATCATGATTTGCTCCAGCATAATCACTATCTGAGTAAGCTTCCAATTCAAAGGTGGAATCTCTAGGATACCATAATCCTAAATTAGGTTAACTTTTAAGATATTTAAAAATTTTCTTCACAACATATCGATGTGACACCTTTGGATGAACTTAGAATCTTGAACAGGCACACACAGCAAACATTATATCTGGTCTTGAAGCAGTAATATACATCAATGAACAAATCATTGACCTATAGAGATGAATGTCAACATCTTCTCCATGTTCATCTTTTGATAAAGATTTCTTGGCTTCAAAAGGTGTGCTTGTACTCCTTGTATCCGTACATGAAAATTTCTTTAAGATTTCAGCAACATATTTATCTTGGCTGATAAATATTCCATCTTTCCTTTGTTTGACTTGTAGTCCCAAAAAGAAAGTTAGTTCTCCCATAGAACTCATTTGAAATCTTCCTTTCATCAAAGCTTCAAACTCTTCACACCATGTCTTCTTAGTAGAACCAAAAATGATGTCATCAATACACACTTGAACTAGAATGATGTCTTTGGCATTTTTCTTGATGAACAGAGTTTTGTCAATGGTTCCTCTCCTATAACCATGTTCTAGCAGAAAATTGGATAAAGTTGCATACCAGGCTCTTGGAGCTTGATGCAGACCATAAAGTGCTTTGATAACTTTGTAGACTCTATTGGGGAATTTAGGATCTACAAAACCTGGAGGTTGTGAGACATATACCTCCTCTGAAATAGTACCATATAGAAAGGAACTTTTCACATTCATTTGATAGACTATAAATCTCATATATGATGCAAAGGTCAAAAATAACCTAATGGCTTCTATCCTTGCCACTGGTGCAAAAACCTCATCATAGTCTATCCCTTCTTCCTGTCTGTAGCCTTGAGAAACAAGTCTTGCCTTGTTCCTTACAACAACCCCTCTTTCATCCTTCTTGTTCCTGAAGACCCATCTAGTACCAATTACTCTTTTACCTGAGGGAAGATCTACAAGAATCCAAACCTTTTGTAGCTCAAAATTTGTTAATTCTTCTTGCATGGCATCTACCCACCTTTCTTCATCAAGAGCCTGAGAGATATTTTTGGGCTCTACTTGAGATAAGAAACAGGCAAACAAACAATGTTGAGTATCTTTATCATTTGTTCTCTGCTGTTGTTTGACATAACTCACGAGTGCATGAGTTTCAATATTGGTTTGCAGTTGTCTTCTGGTTTGTACAATAGATTTTGGATCACCAATAATCTGTGTAGCAGGATGGTTGTTGTTGACTTTATGAGTGGGAATAGAACTGACTGGAATTTCTGTTTCCAAATTGTTGAAATCAGTTACTGCACCCTGCTCATCATAGGAAGCTTTGGAGAAGATTCCTTCAGCTGGACTGGCATATAAGTCTTCATCGTCCAATGCTTGCAAAATCTCTTCTAGTGAGTCAGCAGATTTAGCAGATTTTGACTTAGCAGTACTTGTAGATGAAATACCGCTAGGTATAGTATGTACTGTTGAGTGTTGTGACTCAAGAGACTCTTCTCCTGAATGCTTATTAGCAGATGTAGCATTCATTTCTTGATCTTGAATCCTCTGAAGCTTCTTGAGGCTTGATCATCATTTGATGGCATGGTTTGATTCTTAGGAGTTGTAGACATGGGAGTAACAGTAGGCATGTTTGGCACATAGATATGAATATCATCATCTGATGAAGAACCATCTTCTTAAGTACCTGCATTAGTTGCACTTGACTCCTCACCTGCATTGTTAGTTTGACAATCCTTTTGCAAAGAGTAGTAATCCATGGAGTTGGTTAGATAATCTAAATCAAACATCCAAGCATAACCTATTCCTGGAACATTGGGTTTATTTTCTAAGAAATTGACATGAGCATTTTCTTCAACTTTCTTAGTTGCCAAATTGTAAACCCTATAGGCTTTACTTTGCAATGAATATCCTACAAGATATCCTGGATCAGACTTTCCATCAAACTTTCCCAAATAATCAAGAGTATTTAGTATGGACACATGACACCCAAAAGGTTTTAAATGACTTATGTTAGGCTTTACATTAGTCAAGAGTTCATAAGGTGTTTTGTTTTGAGGCTTAGTTACTAGGACTCTATTTAACACATAACATGCAGTATTGATTGCTTCTGCCCAAAAGGTATTTGGCAAAACTGAATCAGCCAGCATAGTTCTAGCAGCCTCAATTAATGTCCTATTCTTCCTTTCAGCTACTCCATTCTGCTGTGGAGTTCTAGGATTACTAAATTGTCTCTTAATTCCTTTAGACCTACAGAATTCATCAAAATCAGCATTCTTAAATTATGTTCCAGTATCTGTCCTAATTATTAAAACCTGTTTAGTGAACTGCTTTTCAACTAAAGTGATAAAGTCCTTTAGTAATTCACTTGTTTCACTTTTAAGGGCTAAAAAGAAAACCCAACTGAATCTACTATAATCATCAGTTATGACTAGACAAAAGGTCTTATGGCTGATGCTTCTGATAGAAACTGGACCAAATAAATCCATATGCAAGAGATGCAAAGGTTTTGTCACAGTGTTTACAGTCGTGGTCTTACAAGAGGCTCTATGTTGTTTACCTTTTTGACAAGCAGCACATGTGAAATCATTTTGAAAAGATTTGTTAGGTAGACCTCTAACCAAATTCCATTTTACCAATCTATTAAGATTCTTGAAATTCACATGACCTAACCTTCTATGCCATAAGTTTGACTCATCTAAAGAAGCCTTAGCTAGCAAACATGTAATACCACCTGTTAGAGTAATAGTATGAAGATTAAAGATGTACATATTTTCTTGCCTGGGTACTTTAAGTAGTATTTGAGATTCCTTGGGCATCTCAAAGTCTTTGGACAACACCAAGCAGTCTTTGTCTGTGAATAGCACCTTGTTCTTCTTATCACACATTTGTGATACAGAAAAGAGATTGAACTCATTCAATTCTTTTACAAAGAAAACATCTTCAAATTCCAAACTTTCCTGTGTTGATTTTACCTTTACCAGTGATTCCACCTTTACTACCCCCAAAGGCTACTGGACCTCCTCTAAATTCTTCAAATTCAGCAAGAAAATCTTTGTTTCCTGTCATGTATCTTGAGCATCCACTATCTACAATTCCTTTATCTTTTATTCATCAATGAGATGCCCCTGCACATAAATAAAACTTATTAGTTTTTAACAGGGACCCAAGCCACATTTGGCTCGGATCTTGTGGGACCTACACATTTAAGAGTTTGTACTGAAGCATTTCTAGTGATGCTACTTTTACTCTTATACTTCATGGTTTCATTTATGTAGTCAAATTCATAGGGTGACTCTATGTGCTTTGACTTCTTTGAATTAAGTATTGATTTAGCGGTACTTGCTTTAATACATGGTATATCTCGTTTAGGAACCCACATTTGTACTGGTTTGTTCTTGTCCTTACTTCTAGGTGTTTTAACTTTTTCAAAATCTTTCTTAGAAGTCTTGGAGAACATTGGTTTTACAGACTTTAAACGAACAGTACTTGAGTTTAGTCTAGCAGTACTTGTAGATTTAGGCTTGCCGGTACTTGGTTTACCAGACTTTAAGGATACAAGTCCTTGCTCCATAAGTACTGCCCTAGGAACAAAACTTTTGGTAGGATTATTTTTAACCTGTTTAACTACCCTTGTGTGATCAAACTTAGGTTTGTCATCTTTAAGTTTCTGTTTCCTATAACCCTGTGCATTTTTCACATTACTGTTTTTCATGACCCTTTGTATAGCCTTCTGTTTCACAATTTTATCTTCATGTAATGTATAGTCTTTGATAAAATGACTTAGACTACCACAAACATAACATCCTTTTCTTCTTAGATAAGACCTAAAAGGTTGTTTTGACTTTACTTTTTCAAAACCTATCCCACCCCTTTTGGTTTTAGTATGTTGTACATTGTTTTCCAATATCTTGCTAGGAGATTTTACCTGCTTGGGAGCAGAACTAGTCTTAGATTCCTCAGAAACAAATTGTTCATTAAAGGTAGATAAACAATATTCTTGGTCACATCAGTATTTTCTTGAGACACAATACTAGAGTTAAAGACATTATTAATCTTAGTTTCTCCTAACTCTATACTAGTATCATTACAAGAGGGCATGAAAATTCCTGATACTGGTGGAGGAACTGCCTTCATTCCTTCATCATATCTATCATTTTCAGGTGTATCATCTACCTCACTAGAACTATCAAAAATCCCTTTTGATAAGTCCTTGTTAGTTAAGGTTATCCCAGTTTGATCCTCAATATATCCTAGGCCTGTTTTATCATAATACCCCATTTGTGAATTAATCAATTTTCCCAATCCCTTAGAGGATTGTTGCCAATGACTAATCACTCCCCTCTCTTTACAAAGACTGGTTTTTAAAGCTTCATTTTCTAAATTTATTTTTAAAATTTGTCTTTCAAAAGCTTTTATTTCCACATCTTTTTCCCTCATTTGAAGAGTCAAAATCCTTATTTTCTCTTCATAGTTTTGTTGAGCCTTTTTGTACAAAACTATATTATCTTCTAGTTTAACAACACCCTGTTTGAAAGCCTCTACTTCTACAGTGCATGTGTTAACCTTTTGATACTATTCCTCTAGTTCTACTTTTAGACTATTAAATTTAAGAATACAATCTTTAGAACAAGGGTGTACCTTAGTATCTTCATGTGAGAGAGCCATTAATCCAAGCTCTTCTTCTTCTTCTTCTTCTGCACAATTCACCACTCCATCTATAGTAACCAATGCTTTGGTTCCTTTAGGACTCATGCTGTTTCCTCTTGGAAAGCTTTCAGTTATTCTTGGACTGGTTCTATAGCTGTTCTTGGACTTCTGATTGCTAGTCTCAGCTTTATCTCTATTGCATTCTCTTGCAAAGTGTCCATTCCTTCCACAGTTATAGCATTCAACTTTAGACTTGTCATATCCTAATGGCTCATTAGGATCAACAGTCATTTTTCTTCCAGTCTTCTTGAAGAACCTATTAGATCTTACTGACACCATAGCAGCTTGCCATTTAAGATCCATCTCTTCAACATCAGCATCATCCATTTGGAACAAGTCATTAAGAGTTAATCTTGGCCTATTGTCTTGTCCAGCAAAGAATGAGAAGGCATCATTGTCACTAAACAATGGTGGAAGACCTTCCATGTGGATTTTGAGAGATCATTGGACTACTTTCAATACTTTGTGGGTAAGTACTGCTTGTAAGTCCTCCAGCGGTATTTGTGAAGTATGTACCGCTGCTAGATCCAATAGTGGTATTTTGAAAGTAAGTACCGCTGTTCCCATATGACACAAAAGCCAAATTAGACTTTGAAGCAGTTGCTGTCTTTACTTCAGTGCCTTTCACATCCATCTCATATGCTCTAAGATTGTTGTGGAGATGATCAAACGGAATTGTTTCCAAATCATCTCTTGTGATGAAGTGCATAGCCATTGCTTTCCACTCTGGTGGAACACTTCTTAAGAATTTTATATTAGCTTCTTCATTAGGGATTACTTGTCCATAAACTGCTAACTGAATAAGCAACTTGCTGAACCTTCCATATCCACCATGTATTCCCTCCATACTGGTAATTGAGAAGTTATCAAATTCTTGCTTAAGAACAATCTTCTTGATTTTCTTAGATTTGTCATTGCCTCCAAATCTAAGTTTTATAGCATCCCACATAGCTTTGGAATCTTTATAATGATGAAATCTTGGTAGAATGTCTTCAGAAAGAGCCATAATCAAAGCAGTTTTGGCTTTTCTTTCTCTGATCTCTGCTTGTATCTGCTCAGCAGTCACATCAGGTAGAGCATAGCATGTACCATCTGGCAACCAGTGTAGCTTCTTTGGTGTGTTCCCATTCTTGATAACTTGCCACACAGTATGATCTGTGTGATTCAAGTAATGTTCCATCTGCATAGCCTAAGTCTCATAATTGTCACCTTTGAGAACTTGGAGTTTAACAGCAGACAGAGTATGAGAAGGTGTTGGTGTAGAGGTAGCTACATCATTCACGACTTGAGCACCTTGTGCTGGTGCAGGATGCACAACTTGTGGTTGTCCTTGTGGCAGAACAGGATCAGTGTTCTGAACATTATCCAAGTGAGCATTATCACCATCTGGTTGAGACATTTAGATTTGGTATGTGTGGAGTGTATGGGTTCGTGTTCTTCTTTTTCAGAGTTTCTCAACAAGCTCTGATACCACTTGTTGATCCCTTTGGTTGGATCTATATTCTGTTAAGAATTAGTATAATAGTTTGTAATCAAACTAAAACACTTTGAGCACTCTTACTAACACTAAATAAGTTATGCGGAATCTAACTTATAAAGCACAGAAGAACATAATTTCTTTTAACTATTCGATTCTCTTATTAATCGACTTGTATGAGGTACATGAAAGACATTGTACCTATGTTCATTTTATAGAGTAAGGAACTCTAGAAACCTTAGAATATTCTATAAAGATAACTATATCACAGACGATATATTATAAATATTCTAACTATTTAGGTATATCACATAAGATATACTCTAACTATAACTATGACATATCTTATACAAAGATATATTAGTCCTAATCAATATAGCAGTACTTACTTTATAAGTAGCAGTACTTACTATGTACCGCTTTAACACTAACGGTACTTACATAACACTAACAGTACTTGGAATATACTAACGGTACTTGACACTTAACAAATAATTCCCAACAGGGTTGAGAAAGCTATTGAGGGTAGTAAACGGAAATGGGAGAATTCGCAGAGTGGTAATCAGGGTAATAACCGCCATAAGAAGTATAATCAGAGGAGAAATGATGGGGCTAGAGCTGTGATGTAGTGGTTTTCACACCTCTTTAGGAAAAGAGAGCAAAATAGGGAAAGTATTAAGTGTCGGTGTATGAAAACCAAGCACTAATAACCAATGTGGTTCAAAGTTCGTTTCCCAAGGAGGCTAGTGTGTTGTGTAGAGAGATGATTAATGATGTGATTATGATTATGAGAAAAGAAAAGAGAAATGAGATAAGAAGAGAATGACGGTTACGATGACGAATTACACTAAGACGATTAGTCGTACACGTAAAACCGTAAAAAGTACCAAAATTAAAAATTTACCCTAAAATTTTTTAGAAAATTGCAATAAATCCTAAATAATGTAATTAGAGTTTACAAAAAATCAAAAATCACTCAAACCTTTTATTTATTTAAATAATAATTTTTTAATGCTAATTAAAGCCCAAAAAATCAATTTAATTAACAAAAAACCCAAAATGAGATTTTTTCAATTGTAAACCTCTAAAATGACCTAACTAAATTTAAAACTATTTTTGAAAATTTTAAAATTAATAAAAACTATTTAAAAACAATTAAAAACTATTAAAACTTAAAATAAATATAAAAATTAATCTAAGGAAAATAAAAATATTCTAAAAATTGAAAAATTCCTAACTTAATGTATTTAACCTAAGAAAAATATAAAAACTTGAAAAAACTAAATTTTAATTTTTAATAATAAAATAATATTAAAATAATAGTAAAAATCCAAAATTTATAAGAAATTCTAAAAACTTACAAACTAGTTTATTTTAACCTAATAAACACAGAAATGAAGTTGAAATTACAAAATACCCCTAATGGGCCTTCAAATGGGCCAAAGTCCAAAACAGACCCTTATTGGGCCAAAATAAGCCCAATAAGAAAAATGTTTATAAAAATGGCCTAAAAGCTCATATCTGACTCAAAATTTGATTCTGAACACAATTTTTCAAACGCCCAAAAGCTGAAAATGTGAAATAAGCTGGCTTATATCAAACAACTTATTCTTAATGGGCTTTTTGGCCCATTAAGATATAAGCTGATGCCATAAGCTCAAATTAGACACACACGATTCTTTTGAGTTACTTAAGACTTCTGTAAAAAGAAATTTGAAAAAAGTCCAAGGAATAAGCCTGAAAATACAATAAGCAATCTTCACAAAATGACAAAATAGTCGTTTTCGAGTTCTAGGCTATCCCAAGAGCTGATTCACGTTTCAAAAGCTTTTAAATGACTTAACTAAGCTTAATCAACAAAAAGTTTTCAAATGAGTTCACTCAATAAGCTGAAATAAGCAAATAAGCACTTCTTTAAAAGTCAACTTTAAGAGTTTTCTAGCAAAAAGTCAAAGTTAAAGTCTAATAAGCTCCAGTTCAAACAAATGGGTCAAATGAGGAAGATTGATCACAAAAAATAAGTTGTTGTAGGTCTAAATAAGCCAATATGGCTTATTAATAAGCTAACTGAAAATTAACACTAGCAGGGGCTAGTTTTGGTGTCTGAGCAGTGGGAAAAGTTTCCACTGGTTGACTTGTTTGACTTTTTGTTTTTAGTGACTTTTTTGGAGATTCAAGTTTCACAAAGGCACCCAAATGATCAGTGGATCATAAGGAGTCAATAACAACAAAGAAATCACAATCACTAATAGCCAATTAGTACAGTTAATTCAATTAAGCATCAGACATGCACCAGACTTGAACTAATAAGCAGTTAAGGTTCAATAAGCACTTTTAGCACAAATCAGCCAGCCAAACTTCACCAAATGCATACACAAGCTATAATTAATTCAAAAGAACAATTCTAAACAGGTTTCATGCAATGGTACAAAGTATAGATCAAGATTCAAGCACAATAAGTTACTGATGAACACTAACATAAGCAGTTATGAACACTTGCTGATGCAATTGACCACCAAGCCAAATTCAAACACTCAGATCTATCACATATGTTGTCTAAACAATGATTCAACAACTTTCAGCCCTAAGCATGCATATATTCTAGATATTACCAAAATCCTAGGTGAAAAACAGTCAAAATCAATGAGATATAGCACAATGTTTGATTCAAGGTTTTAAACCCAATAACTTGCAGCAAATAGCTCTCAAACAAGTATATAGCAGATACAAAGCACAAACACAAACTTACAACTACAAAATAACACACTATGATCTCAAACAGGTAATCCCAAACACCCTTTTAAATTTTCAAAACAAGATTTTCAAATCAAAAGTGCATTCCAGGGTTACCCAAGTGAAATTAGGGTTTTGCAATCCTATTTTTGTCAATTAAGTTCGTTTTTCCTCGACTCACTCAAATTGATTTCCGTTTAATCGTAAAACTTAATTTGTTTTTGGTGAAAAGTATTTTTGGTATTTTTAAACTAATTTAAAACTATTTAAAATAAAAGCTATTTAAAATTTAAATCTAATTAAACTAAAAACTTTAATCGAAATCTATTTTTAAATAAAACTTAAACTAAAGTAAAAAAAACTATTTTTCAAAAATAAAACTTAAAATCTAAATTGAAAACTAATTAATTTTAAACTAAACTATTTTAGACTAGTTTTAAAATAAATTAACGTAAAAACTTTAAAAGAAAATATATTTTTAAAATAAAACTTAATTAAAAACTAATTTAAAGACTTTTATGAAAACTAAAATAAAGACTTTTAAATAAACAAAATAAAATGAAAACAAATTTAAAAGTAAATAAAATATTTTTTTATCTTTTTATTTTTTTATAAAACTGAATAAAAGAAAAACTATTAAAATACTTTTAGTTAAAAATTAATAAAACTAAAAACATTTAATTAAACTAATTAATTAAAAACTGACAATTTAAAATTTCCTATATTAATTAAACTATGTGAAAGTAAACTAAAAAGTGGTACTAGCTCAATTGGTTGGTGCGTTTGGATGCTATGCAAGAGGTCTGGGGATCGATCCCCAGCAGACCTTTATTTTTTTTGGAATTTTGAAACTCAGACCAAGTGGGTCTGAGTTCATCAGCAATGCACACAAACCAACAGATAAAACAATTAACAAGACAAGCAAATAATAAGCCAAAGCAAATAAGCTATTTAAACCAAATAAGCCAAATAAGCCAAATAAGCAGATATAGTAAAAAAACAAATAAGCTGCAATAAGTCAATTAAGCAAAACGAAATAAACAAAATAAGCTCTAAAACTAAATACCAAAATAAGCTAACAAAGCTGAAATTCTAAACAGTAGCAAATCAAATAAGCTATAAACTAATAAGCAGATTAATATCATATTAAGTAGAATGAAACAACATACTAAAACTAAATAAGCAAAAACAAGCTAAACCAAACAATCTAACTAAACTTAAATCCTAACAAGCATAATACTAAAAATTAAACAGATCTAAAACAAAGCATAAGCAGATAAACAAAACTACTAAAAAAACCAACAAATCCAAATTAAGAAATACAGTAAACAAAACATAATGAAACTATACCTAAGCATAAGCAGATTAAAACGCAAGGCAAAATCAATAAACAGATATCCAAAAACTAAACGCTAAAACAAATCAAACGAGCAGATTAAAATAAATAAACATAAAATGAAAAGAAAGTGAGAACCTTTTGATGAATCCTTTGAGCCGAAGGGTGGTGCTGAACCCCCTTTTGTCACCGAATACAAACACCACCTTCGAACCCAATCATCAACATCATCACGATCCAAACACTCTTCTCGAACCAAACAGCACTCGAACGAGCAGTAACTTTCTCGAACAGTAATGTTTTATTTAATTTTTTTTTTCGATAATGAATAAACGAACAGTAACCAAAACAGTTTGAAAGATTAAAATAAATTGAAATTTGCAGGAAATTAAATGGGAGACGAAGATTAAATAAAATTACTTTTCATTGATAAACAAAAATTACAAAGACTAGAAAATAAAAATTACATTAAACCTACCAATCTAATTTTGCATAAAAATTAAATCTAATTTAATCCTACTCCTAATTAATTTAAAAACAGTAAATAAAAATAAAGAAAATGGACTGATTACATAATGATTTTGTGGGGGTTTTTATAGGAGAAACCCTCAAACCTTCTTGGTAAACTTGGTGGCCAAGGCTTTCGATCATGGCCGCTAAATCCATCTTCTCTTTCTTCTCAGTTGATCAAACGGATGAGATTGATTCTTGCCACGGATTGCCAGCCTGGATTAAGTGTTGAGGTGTTTTGGCCAATTAAAAGCAAGGGTTGAGCCACGTAGGAGAGGAGGTGAGGACCACAGTTAGTGTTATCTCCAATTTGTGTGGGGATTTAATTGAATTCGTGTGAATCACACGAATATGTAAAAACCCCCAAAAATGGTGGGTAATTTTTAATGATGGTAAATTTAGGGTTTGGGGTTGAACAAGGTGGCTGCGTGAGTTTTTTTTTAAAGAGATGAAAAACAGTGAGAGGATGGGGGTATTTGTGAATGAGTGGGGAAGGTAAATGGTATACGTTTTATTATATTGTGTGAGTTGGGATAAGATAAAGTTGGGACACGTGTGATGGGGTAAAATATATATACAACCGTGTGTGGTGTGAGTTTTGTATACTGGGATGTTTGTGGGAGTTGACTGAATTTTGACTAGCAACTTTGTTTCACCATGTGTTTCATTTGTCTTTGTCAATGGGCTTGGCCCATTTTGAATTCAAACGTTCTTTTTTGTTTATTGGTGTGGGCTTGGCCCAATTTGTATTCAACCTTTTTAACTTTGGAGTATTGGGCCATAATGGGCTTCCTAGTTTTTTAACAAGAAACATTTAGCTTCCAAATGGGCTTTTGAGCCCATTAACCCAAATGCGGGACCCACAAGGCTCGAATATCTTCAAAAATATTAATTTCACTTAAAACGAACTTGATTTCGGCTCCCTTGATCGTTTCTTCAAAACCGTGTCGGTTTAGCCGGTTTTGTGAACCTCGGCACACTTTTGGTCTTTGACATTGTCTTTGTCTTTTTCTTGGACTTTTCTTCGACATTTGACCGTGAAATCCCGTGTTTTCTCTTCTTTTGATCATTTGTACCTATTTATCACAAAAACACAAAACCACGCGTAATTCCGACTTTTATGATATAAAACACATGATTAGGTCTTGTTTTTCCTTGATTTTAGTGGCAAAAGGATAAGTGTTTACACACTCATTAAATCCCCTAAACTTGACCATTGCAATGACCCCATGCAATGCATTATTTTAAAGCATAAAGTTACATTTTTCTCATAGTTAACCCATCTCGGCCTTTATTACAATTACTACTACTACTACGATGAAAAGATAAAAATTTATAAGGTGACAAAAGTTATAACAATTTATTAACTTGAAAATTATTTGATGGAAGAAACTCGTAAAGAGATCTAAGACTTAGATTTGGGTTTTGGTGTCATGAATATTAATCACCCTCAAGTTTCACGTTCCCCATACCAAGCTTAAAAACGAGATCATTGTTTACCATAAGTCCTCAAGTTAAAACCACTTATATAAGACAATTGTGTAATACTCTTTCTCCAATTCCTACTTTGTATCTCTAGATTTTATTGATTGTCATTCATCCGTAGGCTCATTTGACTTATTTGATAATTAATATTCCAAAAATGAAGGCCAAACGGTGCAAACCCGACACTCAAAACCTAACCTTGTCCGAAAAAACGTTGCACTAAAGTAAGCCCACATCAAGGATGATTTAACACGATTTGGGGAATAAATTCCCGGACCCAAAATTTGGCCAAATAGTACTACTTATTAATTATTCCTCCAAAGTCATGTAGACTTTATGTGGAGTTTAGCAAATTCACATCATATACCCTTAGGCTCTTTAAGATGTAAAAATGTTCCCCGTCTATTGTCCACACCCTAAGGCTCCTTGAACGATAAACGAGGGAATTGATTTTTGATCAATTTTTATTCAACACTTACCATGCCATACACCCTAAGGCTCTAATGACAAGGTTCGTGCTACATGACCCACACCCTAAGGCTCCTTGAGGTCATGTTTTAATCTTATTCTTTCTTATTATGATATATATAGTAGGCCAAATTCCGTGGTCCCATGGTCTGAATACCTCCTACTTAGTGGTTATGAGCCACCTTAGTCGGAAGTCCACAACGCTGGCACCCTCAATGTGTTCATGCTTTAATTACAAGGAGAATAAAGATTTGGCTAAGAGTTAAGATATCGAATCGACACCGCAAAAATCCTCATTTATTAAGCAATTTAAATATACAAGCGGGAAGAAAGAGCCACAAAAACCATATAAGCAAAAATTAACCCTTATACTTATTATCAACTCTCACATCTCTCGTTCTCCACAATTTAAAATCTCAAGGAATGAGACTCGTGGATGCTTAGCCTAATAAACCAATTAAGGTCCATATGGTTAAGGATACTAGCTAGAGTAAACTTAGATAAGTAAACTCGGGTTGAGTCAAAATATTCACGACGGGCCTAATATATCAAAGATATCTAAACTTGTTAAAACCATTTTATTAATTAATTAATTTTTTTACTTTATTCTTGAAATGGAAAATATAAATACGATGCGATGACAAAAGAAAATAAATGAAAATACTACTAGGCCAAAATAGATCAAAAATTTGAAAAACGTTGAAAATTTTTTAAATTTTCCGGTTAAATGGGGTCAAATTCATGGAAAAGCCCACGAAAATTTCGATAGAAATCCCCCCTACACTTAATATAAACATTGTCCTCAATGTTTAAGCATGTGGGAGAATAAACTCCCCTACACTTAGGACATTGAGTACGTTGTTTAAAATCTAGCTAAGGAAAGGACAACTAAAGTGATTACATATATTTGTCTTATTTATATACAAGATTAAATCACAATAGCAAAAACTTATCGAAGGAACCGGGTACACGGGAAACACGGGAACACGGGTCTTGTCAAAAGTACCAAAAGTGGATCATCAAAGCACATGTCCCTGCACAATCACAACACACAAAACAAACAACCTACACGGCTCCCCTACACTTATTGTAGAAAATAGATAAAAGATAGACAATCGGGTTGCCTCCCGAGAAGCGCTTGTTTTTGTTAACCGAGTCACGAACCTGACTCGACCCCGAATTAAATGGTCCATGGGGAAGCCTCGAATGTAATACCGGGATCAAAGATCTTGTCCTCGGTCCCGGAGGAACATAATAAATGAGAGGCAGGAGGATAAGTCATAAAAGGCAAAAAGGTCCTCTCAGCATATGTGAAATTATCATCCACGGGAGTATCAATATTAAGAAACTCATCGATCTCGAGAATGAGAAAACCATCATCATCACTAAAAGTGATATGTGGAAGAGAATCGATGGTAGAATCAAAAGTAACTGGCGAAGAGGCAAATGTGAATTTATCAAAATCCGAGTTTTCAAAATCAATATCAATATCAAGTTTTAAAACACCATTTGCCTTCTCATCAATACTATGATCACAATTAAGCTCATGCGAGAAATCCAGTAACATGGGATCATAAAAAGCATCCTCGTGATGGAATTTCTCGATACTCGGGGTATAAAAGTCATCACTAAGGAATAAAGAAACCGATAACTCATTAGTATCATGGTTTTCAAAAGTCGGTTTAGGTAAAATAGGAGAATTATCCTCATCCGAACCCGAGGAATAATTGAAAATGTAGTCGAAATCACAAGATAACTCATCCCTACCTACAAACTCCTCAGGTGTAGGACAAATTATGGGTTCTTCTTCTATGCACTCATTATAAAGTTCTTCACACTCCTCAAAAATTGGTTTATCAAAACATGTCTCGCTAAGAGGTTTTGAAGAAAGCATAAAGTCATTTGAAGGAGTAGGTGAAGGAGTCATAAAAGAAATGGGGTCATCAATGGGTAATGAAGGCTCAAGTATAATCTCGGGAATTTCCTCAATAGGTGAGGAAAGAGGAGAGCTAATAGTATCCGTGGGTGTCAACACCGGAGGGTGAGTAAAACTCATGATAATCTCCGGGCCTTGTCTCTCCTTTATTGGCGGAGAGATGGAAGGATCCACAGTGGGAACATCACTACTAGTAGTGGTGTTAGCCTCAATATCAACTCTCAAAGACGGCTCAATATCACATTGAGCTTGATAGGTTTCTAAAATGAGCATGAATTTCCATCGGTTTCCTCTTGCATTTCTCTTAAGACTCTATCATGTTCCTCAAGTTTATTAAGAATTAAATCCATTTGAGGTTGTGAAATACTCCCTTGATAATAGTTTTGAAAATTTCTTTCATTTGGAAAACCTTCATTATTTGAAAACCCTTGATTTTGAAATTCCCCATAAAACCGTTGATCATATTGTGGTGGGTCACTAGTTGTAGGAAAACTAGGGGATCCAAAATAAGTATTAGTATCATAACACATACTTTACTCATTATTATAAACCTCCTCATAAGTTTTGTCACAATTAAAATAAGCATGAGGCCCACCACAAGTCGAACACTCCTCGGACATAATCTTATAACGCTCTTCTTGCAATATTTCCCAAATCGGACGATTATCCATGGTAGTGTCGAAAGAAATCGAAATAACAATAATTATTATGCTACGTAATATATTATAATAAAAGAAAAATCTTTTTGTATTTTTTAGAAAAAGAAAAATCGAAAGAAATCGAATTAAGAAAAATAACACTAATACGTAATATTTTTTTTGGTGTAATGCTTTAGGAAAAGTATTACTTTTTGATTTTTTTAATTTTTTTGTTGCAATTCTTAGGAAAGAAATTGCTTTTGTGATTTTTTTATTTATTTTTATTTTTAAGTTTTTGATTTTTTTATGTTTTTTATTTTTTAACAAGAAACGTAACGTTCAAAATGAACGGATCCCAAAATCCAAATCGTCTCACGACAAATCGTCAATCGTACGAGCGAAGCGGCAGCGGCGCCATTTTAATAAAGAGATTTTGTATGTATTGCAATAAATGTTTGTTTTTCCTCGACTCACTCGAATTGATTTCTGTTTAATCGTAAAACTTAATTTGTTTTTGGTGAAAAGTATTTTTGGTATTTTTAAACTAATTTAAAACTATTTAAAATAAAAGCTATTTAAAATTTAAATCTAATTGAACTAAAAACTTTAATCGAAATCTATTTTTAAATAAAACTTAAACTAAAGTAAAAAAACTATTTTTAAAAAATAAAACTTCAAATCTAAACTGAAAACTAATTAATTTTAAACTAAACTATTTTAGACTAATTTTAAAATAAATTAACGTAAAAACTTTAAAAGAAATATATTTTTAAATTAAAACGTAATTAAAAACTAATTTAAAGACTTTTATGAAAACTAAAATAAAGACTTTTAAATAAACAAAATAAAATGAAAACAACGTTAAAAGTAAATAAAATATTTTTTTATCTTTTTATTTTTTATAAAACTGAATAAAAGAAAAACTATTAAAATACTTTTAGTTAAAATTTAATAAAACTAAAAAAATTTAATTAAACTAATTAATTAAAAACTGACAATTTAAAATTACCTATATTAATTAAACTATGTGAAAGTAAACTAAAAAGTGGTACTAGCTCAATTGGTTGGTGCGTTTGGATGCTATGCAAGAGGTCTGGGGATCGATCCCCAGCAGACCTTTATTTTTTTTGGAATTTTGAAACTCATACCAAGTGGGTCTGAGTTCATCAGCAATGCACACAAACCAACAGATAAAACAATGAACAAGACAAGCAAATAATAAGCCAAAGCAAATAAGCTATTTAAACCAAATAAGCCAAATAAGCAGATATAGTAAAAAAACGGATAAGCTGCAATAAGTCAATTAAGCAAAACGAAATAAACAAAATAAGCTCTAAAACTAAATACCAAAATAAGCTAACAAAGCTGAAATTCTAAACAGTAGCAAATCAAATAAGCTATAAACTAATAAGCAGATTAATCTCATATTAAGTAGAATGAAACAACATACTAAAACTAAATAAGCAAAAACAAGCTAAACCAAACAATCTAACTAAACTTAAATCCTAACAGGCATAATACTGAAAATTAAACAGATCCAAAACAAAGCATAAGCAGATAAACAAAACTACTAAAAAAACAACAAATCCAAATTAAGAAATACAGTAAACAAAACATAATGAAACTATACCTAAGCATAAGCACATTAAAACGCAAGGCAAAATCAATAAATAGATATCCAAAAACTAGACGCTAAAACAAATCAAACGAGCAGATTAAAATAAACAAACATAAAAATGAAAAGAAAGTGAGAACCTTTTGATGAATCCTTTGAGCCGAAGGGTGGTGCTGAACCCCCTTTTGTCACCGAATACAAACACCACCTTCGAACCCAATCATCAACATCATCACGATCCAAACACTCTTCTCGAACCAAACAGCACTCGAACGAGCAGTAACTTTCTCGAACAGTAATGTTTAATTTAATTTTTATTTTTTTATTTTTATTTTTATTCTTTTTTTCGATAATGAATAAACGAACAGTAACCAAAACAGTTTTAAAGATTAAAATAAATTGAAATTTGCAGGAAATTAAATGGGAGACAAAAATTAAATAAAATTACTTTTCATTGATAAACAAAAATTACAAAGACTGGAAAATAAAAATTACATTAAACCTACCAATCTAATTTTGCATAAATATTAAATCTAATTTAATCCTACTCCTAATTAATTTAAAAACAGTAAATAAAAATAAAGAAAATGGACTGATTACATAATGATTCTGTGGGGGTTTTTATAGGAGAAACCCTCAAACCTTCTTGGTAAACTTGGTGGCCAAGGCTTTCGATCATGGCCACTAAATCCATCTTCTCTTTCTTCTCTTTTGATCAAACGGATGAGATTGATTCTTGCCACGGATTGCCAACCTGGATTAAGTGTTGAGGTGTTTTGGCCAATTAAAAGCAAGGGTTGAGCCACGTAGGAGAGGAGGTGAGGACCACAGTTAGTGTTATCTCCGATTTGTGTGGGGATTTAATTGGATTCGTGTGAATCACACGAATATGTAAAAACCCCCAAAAATGGTGGTTAATTTTTAATGATGGTAAATTTAGGGTTTGGGGTTGAACAAGGTGGCTGCGTAAGTTTTTTTTAGAGAGATGAAAAATAGTGAGAGGATGGGGGTATTTATGAATGAGTGGGGAAGGTAAATGGTATACGTTTTATTATATTGTGTGAGTTGGGATAAGGTAAAGTTGGGACACGTGTGATGGGGTAAAATATATATACAACCGTGTGTGGTGTGAGTTTTGTATACTGGGATGTTTGTGGGAGTTGACTGAATTTTGACTAGCAACCTTGTTTCACCATGCGTTTCATTTGTCTCAGTCAATGGGCTTGGCCCATTTTGAATTCAAACGTCCTTTTTTGTTTATTTGTGTGGGCTTGGCCCAATTTGTATACAACCTTTCTAACTTTGGAGTATTGGGCCATAATGGGCTTCCAAGTTTTTTAACAAGAAACATTTAGCTTCCAAATGGGCTTTTGAGCCCATTAACCCAAATGCGGGACCCACAAGGCTCGAATATCTTCAAAAATATTAAATCCGCTTAAAACGAACTTGATTTCGGCTCCCTTGATCGTTTCTTCAAAACCGTGTCGGTTTAGCCGGTTTTTGTGAACTTCGGCACACTTTTGGTCTTTGACATTGTCTTTGTCTTTTTCTTGGACTTTTCTTCGACATTTGACCGTGAAATCTCGTGTTTTCTCTTCTTTTGATCATTTGTACCTATTTATCACAAAAACACAAAACCACGCGTACACATGATTAGGTCTTGTTTTTCCTTGATTTTAGTGGCAAAAGGATAAGTGTTTACACACTTATTACCAAGCCCAAATCAACACAATAACATACGAGATATGCAGATTAGAACAAGATTAGACCACAAAATCAACAAGAACATAAGCAACACACAAATTTACCAAAAATCCAAATTTTTAACAGATTTTGAGTAGAATGGTGTGTACCTCATGGATGTACATCCATACCCACGAATTTTGAGCTTATGTGCTAGCAACAACAAGCACAAGCTTCCACAATAAAGCCTGCTAAGATTCAACAAAGTTAGAAGCAAAATATCAAAACAGAAAGGTGAAAAATTCTTGATTAATGCAACCTTAGTTCCCCACACTTGATTATCCCCAAGTTATAAGCTTCACCACACCTTGATAACACAATATCAGGATGCTATGATCAGCTTTATAGCCCAAGAATTCCAAAGTTTAAACAAGACTTTGCAAATTTCAAGAAAAGTGGAAAATGTACAAACTTTTGCACACTCCTTTGAAAACAGGTTTTAAGATCAAAGACTAGTAAACATCAAACAACAATAAACAGATAATAAGGTTGGCACTTGATTTTTCTTCACCAAATTCAAACACATTTCATTAACTGAATATATGATTTACAGATTTGTGAACAATGGAAAATTCAAGAGCAAATTGTAAATGAAAGCCTAAATGCCTTTATATAGGCTACAAGTGACCTAAAATGCTGAATAAAATCGTAACCCTAATGATGTAGAAGCCCAAAAATGCCCTTGTGAAGTTTTGAACTTTGAAGATCATGTGACAAATTCTTGGCTTGTTGTGGAGCTGGCATGTGTTGGAATGTATCCAAGGGCCTTGGTTGAGATTAGGAAGTAAGCTGAAATGTGGGGCGTTAGATCCTTTTAGCTCCTTTGTCTTCTTCCTCAAAAGTGTAGCAGGGGAGTCACAAGGGGACAAATGTGGTGATGTGGAAAGTGATATTAAGGTTGGGATGTGATTAAGGGATCATTAATCACTAATCTGCACAATATTAAGGTTTAATTATAAGTAAATAACAAAACCCCAAATTATGTTCTTGTTGAATAGTTGGGTGTTTAATCCGCGTTTGGGTTTTAAAAAAGTGTTTAGCGCCAGTTTATTAAACTAATAAAGATTAGTTTAAATCAGTTATGGGTGGGAAGTGAGGTGGCATAATGGTGGAAGCTGATTGGTGGAGAGGAGGTAGTGGGGCACGTGTCACCCCACTACTGGTTAAGGTAAGTTTTGTGTCTGCCAAGATTAGCCCCCATTCTTTCCACTTCCTTTCACTTTGTAAATAAATAGCCCAATCCGGATTTCCTTTGTATTGCAAGTTTTTTTCACACTTTTGCCCCAAATACTTTTCTAAAGTATTTTCAGGGGTATTTCTTGCCATTTCTTGATTCTTGAAGGACTGATTAGGCATTTTCTTTATAGTTAATGGTCTTGAATTGTTTGTTTGACTTCTTGGAGGACTGAATTTGCCAAGTCATGATTAATGAGGGACCATTTTTGCCATTTCTTCAAAGTCAAGGGTCCTTTTGGTAATTTTGAGATTTTCAAAGGACCAAACTTGTAATTTATTGTAACTTGAATTCCGTCATGGTATGTTTGACTTTGAGGAGGATTAATATTGACATTTTAGTTTTGTTGAGGGACTAAAATTGCCAATTCTTCAAAGTGGAGGGCCCTTTTTGCAATATTGTCAAACTTTAGGGACCAATCTTGTAATTATGAAGATACAAGGGTATAAAGTGTCAATTCTTCAATATTGGAGGACCCTTCTTCATAAATCTTCAAATCTTTAAGGGTTTTCTTGGAAAATTCTTCATTAGGGCTTGGTTCAATGTGCGGCTTCGTTTCCCCTGTTCGTTTTTGCATGATTCTTGTGATCTTTTGTCATTTTCTCAATATCCGTACCTAAAATACACAAGCAACAAACACAAGCATATATTTGGCCAATTTCATGATATTTTATGCATTTAAAGCCCTTTTTGGACGATGAGACTATGTATAAAAGCAGTCTCATCACTCCCCCATACTAAACCATTGTCGTGCCCTCACGCAATGCTAGAATAAAGTATCGTAGCATCTCCAAAATTTCATTTTTATTCACTTTATTGAATGATAAACTAAATACACTACTACTATTACTACTACTTATGTTTTAGACATAATGTATGATTTTCATCGCAAAATGGGACGTTTAGGTTCATAGAATAAGAACATGTGAATGCTTCGTTAGAAATAATTTCATCGTCTTCGATTTTCACCCGAATTCCATGCCAAGCGTGCAACGAGATCATTGTCATTATAAGTTAGTAATGCTAACACTACTCATATGCCCTAATCAGGTACTTATCCTCCCATTATCCTAAGTTGTATCTAAAAATAGAGTCCTAACGGTGTAACCAAGACCATCAAATCAATAACCCCTCCTAATAGACAACGATGTCTAAAAATCAAGTCAACAAGAAGGATCGATAAACACGGTTTTATAACGGTTTTGAACATGAGACTTATTACCAAGACTTTTATACGCCCCCTAACGGAAGGGCCTTATTATCATTGGTTTACCTCCATCTTTTATTCAACTTCGCCATGAAGCTTTTATTATGACTTCGGTCTTGCCTTGCCTTTTATTATCCACCTCATCGGTGGTTTTATTAGCCAAAGACGTATATCCTCAAGCTAAAGCGAATTTTGGATCTTTAAAGCTTCAAAGATTAAGGCTTGATTCACTTTCAATTTTTCATGGATTTTTCGGCCTTGTGGGCTTCAAATTGTTTGCTTGATTTAGGTGAGCACTTGAAATCTTATTATTGGGTGAAGCTTTTGAGTATTCGGGTGCCAATACTTCAAAACCGTGACGCTGGCGATACCTTAATGTCTTCCCAATTTAATTACACGGAAGCTACTAGAAAAGACTAGAAACCCAACAATCAAGACTAAACCGCTAAGTCAATATTTATTAAGCAAAAAATATTTACAAGCGAAGGGAGAATAAGCAAACAACGAGAACACATGAGTTTTTGAAAGAATACGAGTACTCTACGTTTAGCATAGTAACTTATAATTAACTCTATCATTTCTCGTCCTCATTTAAGAGACTTAGCCTAATGTGAAGTTAAGGAATCGAAGCTAAGTGTTCAACACGCACGGTCGAGTAAAAAATTACTCTTATTCTCGCCATCGGAAAATCTACATTCGTGTCTTCAAACACTTATAAAACATGAGAAAAATGAAAAATTTGGCCATTTTTAGCCTTTTTTTGCAACAAAACGATAAATAAAAAGATAAACTTTGGAAAGCGTGAAGGTTTGGCAAGGCAAGTATCTATTCACATACTAAAGTTAAACATTGTCCCCAATGTTTCGAGTCTAGGGGTGCAAACACCCCCATACTAGAGACGTAGTCGAATGCCTAATCTAGCATGGAAAAGGTGTAACCGTTAAATTTAAAGCCGTTTATGAAGTGTGCTAAAAACCTAAGGTTAGAATATCAAAGGATATATCATGGATATTAAGAAAGTCTTCAAAGCAAACGATCGAGTGCTCCCATAAAACGAACACGAGAGGCTCCAATCGTGAAGATAATGATCATCTAATATCCACAATTCACAAACAACCATGGAGCAAAGGTTGGAAGGGCACAAATACCCACACGTTACTATATTAGAAAGCGATAATATGTGACAATCCGTCAATTTTATGGTTGATATTTTATTCTCAAATATTATTTAAAAACATTATTTTAATGTTATATTATGAACTCACTCATTTTTGGGAAGAAATTTGTATTTACGTCTTGAAGTAGCATCGACTACGTCTAAACCGGAGGATTCTACGATTACGTGCTTAAGTTTACATATACCGTTTTGGTGACAGTCCGACACTTCAGAAAATAAATTTATCCGTAAATATTATTTTGAGATTTTAAATTTGTGTTGGTTCATAAACTCACAAATTTACGAGAAGAGATTAGGACTTACGATTATAATTTAACGTCCTTTACGACTAAACCGGAAACCTTAGGATTACGTATTTACGTTTTCGAACTCCGTTTTTGATGAGACAATTTTTATTAGATTCGGTTTGTGTCGTTGATTCATAATTTATAAAAACGTTTTTCGTAAAACGACCCGAGGGCACGCAAATCGAGGAAACTAGAATCGAGGAATACCCGTAAATTAGCGGGATGGGACAAAACAAGTTTATCCCACCCCACTCATATGGGACGGCCAAAACTTGACACCACAACATGTGATGTGTCCAAGTTGTAGCTAGTTGCTTACACTTGTTAAGCAA
This sequence comes from Glebionis coronaria, assembly GCA_025667525.1. Taxonomy (NCBI): domain Eukaryota; kingdom Viridiplantae; phylum Streptophyta; class Magnoliopsida; order Asterales; family Asteraceae; genus Glebionis; species Glebionis coronaria. Next base: position 517,861,474 of record CM046880.1, read on the forward strand.
AACTTAACAAGTAAGCTAACTTTCCACCCAAAACCACAATACCACTACACACTTACCATTTGCACATTTCACTCATGCAAACCACTCACCAAACTCTCTCCTCTCTCTAAAATTCGTCCAAGAACCACCCCTAAACACCCTCATTTGATCAAATTTAACCATGAAATCATATGTTATTCACACATATGATGAAGCCCTTTTCAAGCTCTATTGATTGGTGGTTATTTTAACATCCAAGGAGAAGATTTGGTGATATTCAAGGGCTGATTTCTACATGAAGTTTACAAGTATTGGTGGCCATGAAGATTGGTGTTGATCTATCACAAGTTCTTCCATCAAAATCCAAGCCTTGATCATAAACTACATCATCTTGGTGGTATAAAGATTGCTCTTCCCATCCTCTTGTTATTTTGATTATGTAATATTGTAATTTCTTTATTTATGTATATGTATATGATGATGAATGATGATTAAAAATATTATGTGGGGATTTGGTGTTGATAGATTTGATAAATATGGTTAAAAAGATGGAAAACCATAGGTAACAAGGTTAAAATCTTGCTAAATATGATGGCTGTATAAAAACAGTAAGTAACCAAATGATAAACTGATAAAATTTCATGGTGGAATCAATTTACAGTAAGTATTAGATGTCATACACATGTGAGAGTTGACCATGCAATGGAATCATCAAAATGAGTGAGATATGATCAAAACAAAATTAGTATACCAATCTGAATAGTCTATTTTGTAGGGACTGCTAAGGATACTTATACATAGATTGAGCAGTAGTTATATCTAACTTATTTGTAGCACATAATCTGAAGTTTATGTCATCTAAAAATGAGCTTCTATCTCCTTATAGAACTCAAGATATGATAAAAATGGTGAAAGTGAAACTAAAAATCAGATTTTGTGAAATTAAAGTTTAATAGTATTATATAAGCACTCTAAATAATATAGTATAAAATGTGAAATTAAAACCCACTAACTTATATATTTCATTTATATAAATATGTATAAGGATAAATAAATATACATTATATAAAAATGGTAGTTTGGTAAGTTATATAAGTTATAAAAACTATAAACATGATTTTTACGTCTTTTCGGCTAGTACCGTAAAATTAACATTTTTCGTCAATTAAAACTTAGACGATCGGAACCGTCTAATGTAAACTTTTTAAAAGTCATATACTGATATATAAGTACTTAATACAAGTAAAAACCGATAAAACCCGAACTAAATAACATATGGACATTAACGGGCTAAGTTAGCATTATTGGACTATTAATCCAACTAAATGGGCTAAACACTTATAAATTTACTTATTGGGCTTAACCCACTTGGGCCCAACATGAAAAGTATAATACTGATAATAAAAGTATAATTGGGCTAATGAATAGTATTGGGCTTGTAATAGACCCATTGGGCTTTAAAATGTAAATAAGTTGAACTAGTGTAACTAGTCTTGAAAATTACCAACACATAAACACTATAATGAATGAGTAAAGATGTATAAACCCACTTGATCATCATCATCATATATAAAATCATCATATGTATACATAATTATTATTTTGATAAAGTCATTGGATAAGAGTCTAAGACGAGTATTATTTGTCTAGTTTTTCGTGATTGAAGCACGTACCGTACATCTGAATTGCCGATAACTCGCCTTCCCACATCAACGTGAGTTCATAGCCTCACACTCTTTTAAATGTTTTTATGAAATGTTTTATAAACCCGCGAGGGAGATAACATGTTAGTTTTTATAAAATAGGACACTAGTTGTCCCGATTGTCTGTTTATTGATTTGGACCCGAATGATTGTATGACCCGATGAATGATTAAATGACCCAATAGATGAAATGAAATGGATTATTAAAGTTAGGTTATGTCACTAAAAGTCCCATTAGCATGAATTGTGAACTACCGGGATTTGGTAGACGCTTATGCATATAATAGTACTATTTGGGGACGATCACCCCAGTTCGCGTCTTGACGGTTGATCCCCGTCGTGCCACATTGATTGGTAAGCGAATTTATGTATGAGAAGATTTACACAGGTGCGATAATTGTGACGACACGCTAATTTAGATGGGCAAATTGAGTTCGGGCTAGCTACCCGTTGTTTGGTTTAGTAAGGTAACAATGTCATGCGGCTTATAATAATCCAAAAATAACGAAAATACTGCTTTATGCATTAAATTACGATATACTGCCTGTATAGCAATACAGGGTCTTATTATTGATTTTATGTTTGTGTTTTGGTTTTACATAACCATATAACGGTTTTTATTTAACTTTATACAACGTCGTAAAACGTATTGTATGATGTATTTATGACAATGGTTCGTAAAATGATTTTGAAGGCAAAAGCCTATATTATGATTTTTGATAAGGATTTGTATAAAATGACTTTGGCTATTTTATGGCCTATTACAAAGATTTGTACAAAATGATTTTCGGTAATAATTTTATACCGATGTTATATTGATGGATTTAATTAAAACTCTATGAATTCACTCGGCGTTTTCGCTGACCCTTTTCTTTTAACATGTTTTATCTCAGGTACTTGAAGGTAATTCTCGGGAAGACGACAAGAATTCATGGCCCACACTTAAATAATAATTTCCATTCAAATGCTTTGTAAACCTTGTATAAAATACAATGACTTGGGACCTATGTAAATTTGATATTTATGAATGAAAATGATTTATTATTAAACGACGCGATTTTTAAGCGTTGTCTATGATGTGAGTAATGTGCTATCCCGTAGCACCAACGAGTCTTCCGCTGTATTGAATTTGTAAAAATTTGGGGGTGTTACAGTTTGGTACCAGAGCTCTCGTTATAGAGAACCCAAGATTATTAAAATCAAGGTTTAGAATAAAACATTTCAAAATCTTTTAACTATAAACATTCTTCTCAAAATGTCTAAAAATCTTTTGACTATAACGGTGCCGAAGAATTCCCGAGTTACCGACAAGGCCAGACTGAGAAGTGTTATTTTAATATATATATAACTTGGATTATATATATATATATATATATATATATATATATATATATATATATATATATATATATATATATATATATATATATATATATATATATATATGATGTAATTTTATTACATGATTGTTTGATGATTATTTTGATATTTATACGAGGTATTTATACGACGTAGATTGTCACAAGCTTGGTTTAAAAATGCGCGCATCATTGCGCAAATTGCATGCATTAATGCGTTGCATTCAAAATTTCGCATCAAGTTGCCTAATGAATTGCCATCCCAGATTGCGTTCGCATTAAACCACAATTTACCGCGTTTGTGTAATGCTAGCAACGGTAGCAATAGTCGCAATCTAGTCCTTAGGTCATTTTTGTCAAATTTTAACCATAAAAAGAGACATACATATTTTAATGTCTTTTGAAAGATAAGACTTGTTAAAAAAACATTAAAAGAAACACAATAACGAATATAATGTATCTTGCGTTTTATTAAATGTTTTTTTGTCAAGATTTACTTTCGACTATTTTGTTTTACAAAGGGATAATAGGCCTAATTTCAATATGCTAGTAACTTATTTTGTAAATTTAACTCAATTGCTTGGTTTTTGGTAGACTATACTATTTTATTTCTTGACAATTTATGTACTTTTCATATTAAACGCATCGCGTCCAAATTGCGCTCGCAATCGCGTCGCGCATCACGCAATGGCTTTTGGGACCTTTAGCGCAATGGATCACAAAACGCATTTTTAAACCAAGGTCACAAGGAACCCTAAATCCCCTAGTAAATTAATCGAAGCTATTCTCGTAGGAATTCTAGCTATCCTAGATCTAAACCAAGTTGTGGATATTTATGATCCCAACAAATGGTTTATATTCGTAGAAATGTTGATATTAGTTAAATGTGATAATAAAGAGGAATTGTCGAGATTAAATCTGATATCTATGTCATGACGATCTTTCCTTATAGAGTGGAGTTTGACAAAACGTTACCACCTGGAAAGGTGTCATCTGATTCAGTGTCACCCAATTCTTAAATTTGAAATCGAAAGGGTGAATGTCGCACTTGAGACTGTCAATGGAACCATTACCCAAAAGCCTCATGCCACTAGTACCTTTCCGATAAGTCTAATTGAATGATCGAGTCATTTCATACTAGTGACTCATTTGATAACTATTGTTGTAAGAGCTATAAGATTGGAAATTAAGTATTGATCATATCGAGCTTTTATTGCCCTTTTAAGGTTTATGAATAAGGTTGAAAGTATTGGAAAATGAGGTAGGATATCGCCTTGAGTATAAGTTGATTGAAACCTGAATTAAGTAAAATTTAACATGTATAGAATAAGAAATTGTTAAGAGGAAATCGTTAAGTTCTGTGATTGAATTATAAGGTTTTAATTGATTGTTGATTCGTGTTAATGATTGTTCCTAGGCCATTGTCCACTAATGAGCATGCCTAGTGTCCAATAAACAAATCGAAGAAATATTCTTCTGAATTGGGACCGATGGATCTTTCGGGACCTGTGGAACACCTAATGACTCTTGTAGATTAGTATTCATTGTGGTATATTTTAAAAATAATCCCTAACTTAACTGAGACATCAGTTGGTAGGATGAGTTCTTGGAATTGTATGACATAGTGACACATAATGTGTTACGGTAAAATTTTGACTTGTTTATGATTAATGAAAAGACTACAATTGATTGCTAAATCCTACATGTATCGATGTTATCTATCTTTTATTGCTTCATCCTAATGCTCGCATTAGTGATGCAACCATTGAACAAGTACTCATCTCAAATTGAGTTACGTTGTGGATTATTCTTTTTGAGTGCCATCGAGGTCATGAACCTCATGATTATTTGGCTAAGCTCATTTCCTATTATATTGTAGTTAGTTCTTGGTGAGCAACTTTTCATCACTCTTTTGCAGATCACTTATTGTTTTTATAAGTTGAAACAATATTACTTGAGAAAAAAATTGAATTTTCATCACCATATGGATTATTTAAAGTGAGACTTATAAATAATCGTTATCGAAATGAGGTTGTTTATAAAACACCTTGGAAAACTTAATTGTTTTCATAACAAAGAAAATCTTTGTAAATTTATTCTTGATTCTTATTTAAGAATTAAGCATGAAAATGTTTTTATTATAAACATGATGATAAAATTTTGACGAACTGAGTATTGCATCGTTAATCTTGAAATTGTATATAGTTGCGCGCCTACATACAATTTGGAATGGACCATGCAAGGCTGATTAGTAGTCACCATAAAACTACTGAATAAACACTATATTTTCTTTGAAGATTGTGAAAGATTAAATTTTATGAGATCTGCAAGAAGTGAAAAATAGGGACATAGTGTTAGGGACACCTACATATGTGCCTGTAGCATCTATTCTTCTGAGTCGAATTTACTCATCTGTGGAAATTGTCTTATATGACAATTGACTTTTCTTTCTTGTCCAATTATCTCGTAGTGAGATTCTTAGGAAAAGTATCTGATTACCGAGTGTTGATACCCGACTGGATGTATCAACGTTCCTATCATTTCTTTTGATTTGATTTCATTTGAATGACCTGGGTAACGATCAGAGGAGCTTTCGAATGCGTACTCATAAAATGAAAACATGGGATATATTCATATTCGTTAAATGTTTTTGTCTGTATCTGATTTGAAATTCTCTCGCATTGATTATGCGTTAACCTTACTCTTTTAAGGTTAGTTATGTCTCCTGATATCCTTGAATTTGTGAAGGATTATGAGTTATTATTAGTCTTTTGAGAAGATCACATCTTATCAACGGTAATGAAACTAGAAAGTTGATAGTGCCAGTAGAATGGATTGATTGATTATGACATGACGACATTGTCTTAATTGATGGGAACTCGAGTAGAATTCCCCTAAAAGATAAGATGTTGATTATCAAAATTGACCTAAATAATTCTTGGTGGATGACTATATCTGCATTTAGACTTGAAATTATACCGTGAATGGTTGTGAATTAGTCATAGATATTATAATCTAGAAAGAACCTAATATGAATTTATTAAAAGATGTTTCCGTTATCTGAAACTTTAGGAGGTATTTGCTGGTGAATTACCTAGACTTTCGCCATTAAGGCAAGTTGAATTTGGTATTGATTATATTCCCGGTGTTGCACCTGTGGCATGTGCACTATACTTCAGCACCATCTGAATCGAAAGTGTTACCGTACAACTGAGAGAGTAGTCGGAGAAATCTTTTATTCTACCGAGCTCGTCATCATGAAGAGCTATGGTGTTATTATTCCTTATATTTGTTGAATTACCGTGAACTAGGCAAACTGATGATCAAAAATCTACATCCACTACCCAAGATGATAGATTTGTTCGATCATTTACAAGGTTCTAGCGTATGTTCTAAAGATTTGATCCATGGCATGGTTATCATCAACTTCACATCCGCGAAAAAGATTATCTACTCCAATCACTACATCCAGAACTTGTAATGAACATTATGAGTTTCATGTGATGACGTTTGGATTGACTAATACACATGTAGCATTCATAAATTGGGTGAATCACGTGTGTAGGCTATAATTTGATAAATTCATGCTTATGATCATTAAGGACTATTTGTTTGTTTATAAGAATAAGAATGAGTTAATAATTATTTATAAACTGCCCGGAATTGACCGAACAATGACAACCTGTACCTTGAATATATAACGTGTGATTTAAGGCTTGACCCTTTACATAAAATGATCGTTTGATTAATGATGGTAAGGTATATATATATTGACTCTTAAAAAAAATTTAGAGCCATTAAAGCTTAGGGTTATACCAAAAAGGAGGTGCAAATATGTTTTGACAAATGTTTTAACAAAGGATTTTTAAGGGATTATTCCCTTATAACCAAAACATTTAACTAAACTCCTGTTTAGGGGTAAATGTTTTTGCATACCTTAAGACAACTTAAGAAGGATGAGGAAAACCATTTATACCATGACTTGAAACTTGAAACGACAAATTTTGTTTTTCAACTAAGAAAATTTTTGACCAAAATATAAACAAAGATTTTTGAACATTTACGGATCTTATTAATTATTTTAATTATTTTTGATATATCAACAAAAATCTTGTTAATTAAATTCATATTTATTTTGAACATTTTTATAAAATTGGTCGAACTGAGAAAATTTAAAACCTTTTACGTTTACGTTTCATAAAAATTGAATATTTATTATTTAATTACTTGAATTTTTTATCGACGCTTTAAACGTCGGATTGAGTAAAACGGATAAAAATGATAGTTGAGACGAAATTAAAACTTAGAAAATATGAAGAAAGAATTTCTGAGTGAATTGTGGACATGATAATTATATCATCAGGAGAGGTGAATTTAGATACCGACGCATTATGTAAAAAGGATAAAGAACCAATTATGATTTATTCCTTAGTAATGACTGTGCAAATTAAATTGCCGAACAATTTAAAAATAGCCGATGCTTGTAAAAAGGATAATATAGATAATAAAAGGGGTTCGCGGCTAATGTGAACCATTAGAATTGAGAAGCCGATGGCGTTAAATGTTTTAAAGGCCACTTGTGGTTGCCTAAATGTGGAGATTTTGAGATGTAGTCATGTTGGAATCTCGTAAGTATAAGTATTCTATTCATGACATTTCTGACTAAATGTATCTTTATCTGAAGAAGTTGTACTGATGGCAAATTATGAAGGCAGACACCGCCTCATACATTAGTAAACGTCTACCTATTGCAAAGGTCATCATCTGAATTTGATTCGATTTGGGTCATCGTCGACAGACTGACCAAATCTGCTAATATCATTCCTATTAATGATATATTCTCGATGAAGAATTTGACTCTTTGTGTTTAAAAGAGTTGTGTAAACATAGTGTGCCGTATAAATCATCTCTATCAAGATCCTCGCTTCGCATCGAATTTCTAGAGATTTGCTCAGAAGTCATTGGGAACGAACCTTGATGAGAGTACTATTTACCACCCCAATCGAATGGACGAGGTAAAGTAACGATACAAAATACTAGAAGTCTTGTATTATGTTTGAATGATTGACCTTTGATAATGAACCGTATAATCTTTTTCCTTTGGAGAGATTATCATTGAAAACTATCGTAATAGGATCGAGATCGAATCTTGTGAGGATATATATCAAAGCATCTGTAAGCAGGAGTTGGGATGAAGACACCAGACATACACCCATTGTGAGTTGGACATGTCTTTTAGGTTTAAGGTTTCCTATGATGGCGAACCTAACCTTACAAAATACTCGACCCGCGAGACCTGAAATGATTGTTGAAATTAGGATCTGATTATTGACTGCAGGTAGTGGGCAGGAGGTTATGTGAATATGAAATGTAGATCTTGAAGTGCCAGATGGGTAGCGAAGTTATGCCAAAAATTTTAACCATGGAAAAATGAATTGATGATTTGAAAGATCATGGGATATAAGTCCCCGTTGTATGAGACCAATGAGATAATATAAAGAGTTGGTTTGAAAGGCATATAAGCTGGATCTACCCTAGGACTTCAAGGACTGCGTGAATTATGTTTCGTATATCGAACTTGATAAATGTCTATCAAGTGAAAATCTGAATTCTTCTTGATGAAGTTTAGATCGGCGAAAAGTTGCATTCATCAAAAACCCGTGAACATCATGGATAGAGAAAGTAAGTCAACATTAAGCCTGATCTTATTTCCGTAGTTATGTTCGATGAAACTCGCTTATTGTAATGGATTACACTTGTGAGAAAAGACCGAATGTGGAGGAAATACCCACATGGCTTTAACTCGATAAGAAGCGAGTAGTAAGATAAGATGATCTTTGAGGACAAAGAACCTGTTTAGGGGTAAATGCTGTGACAATCCGTCAATTTATGGTTGATATTTTATTCTCAAATATTATTTAAAAACATTATTTTAATGTTATATTATGAACTCACTCATTTCTGGGAAGAAATTTGGATTTACGTCTTGAAGTAGCATCGACTACGTCTAAACCAGAGGATTCTACGATTACGTGCTTACGTTTACATATATACCGTTTTGGTGACAGTCCGACACTTCAGAAAATAAATTTATCCGTAAATATTATTTTGAGATTTTAAATTTGTGTTGGTTCATAAACTCACAAATTTACGAGAAGAGATTAGGACTTAGGATTATAATTTAACGTCCTTTACGACTAAACCAGAAACCTTAGGATTACGTATTTACGTTTTCGAACTCCGTTTTTTATGAGACAATTTTTATTAAATTCGTTTTGTGTCGTTGATTAATAATTTATAAAAACGTTTTTCGTAAAACGACCCGAGGGCACGCAAATCGAGGAAACTAGAAGCGAGGAATACCCTTAAATTAGCGGGACGGGACAAAACAAGTTTATCCCACCCCACTTATATGGGACGGCCAAAACTTGACACCACAACATGTGATGTGTCCAAGTTGTAGCTAGTTGCTTACACTTGTTAAGCAAAGCTTAACAAGTAAGCTAACTTTCCACCCAAAACCACAAAACCACTACACACTTACCATTTGCACATTTCACTCATGCAAACCACTCACCAAACTCTCTCCTCTCTCTAAAATTCGTCCAAGAACCACCCCTAAACACCCTCATTTGATCAAATTTAACCATGAAATCATATGTTATTCACACATATGATGAAGCCCTTTTCAAGCTCTATTGATTGGTGGTGATTTTAACATCCAAGGAGAAGATTTGGTGATGTTCAAGGGCTGATTTTTACATGAAGTTTACAAGTATTGGTGGCCATGAAGATTGGTGTTGATCTATCACAAGTTCTTCCATCAAAATCCAAGTCTTGATCATAAACTACATCATCTTGGTGGTATAAAGATTGTTCTTCCTATCCTCTTGTTATTTTGTTATGTAATCTTGTAATTTCTTTATTTATGTATATGTATATGCTGATGAATGATGATTAAAAATATTATGTGGGGATTTGGTGTTGATAGATTTGATAAATATGGTTAAAAAGATGGAAAACCATAGGTAACAAGGTTAAAATCTTGCTAAATATGATGGCTGTATAAAAACAGTAAGTAACCAAATGATTAGCTGATAAAATGGCATGGTGGAATCAATTTACAGTAAGTATTAGATGTCATACACATGTGAGAGTTTTCCATGCAATGGAATCATCAAAATGAGTGAGATATGATCAAAACAAAATTAGTATACCAATCTGAATAGTCTGTTTTGTAGGGACCGTTAAGGATACTTAGACATAGATTGAGCAGTAGCTATAACTAACTTATTTGTAGCACATAATATGAAGTTTATGTCATCCAAAATTGAGCTTCTATCTCCTTATAGAACTCAAGATATGATAAAAATGGTGAAAGTGAAACTAAAAATCAGATTTTGTGAAATTAAAGTTTAATAATATTATATAAGCACTCAAAATAATATAGTATAAAATGTGAAATTAAAACCCACTAACTTATATATTTCATTTATATAAATATGTATAAGGATAAATAAATGGACATTATATAAAAATGGTAGTTTGGTAAGTTATATAAGTTATAAAAACTATAAACATGATTTTTACGTCTTTTCGGCTAGTACCGTAAAATTAACATTTTTCGTCAATTAAAACTTAGACGATCGGACCCGTCTAATGTAAAATTTTTAAATGTCATATACTGATATATAAGTACTTAATACACGTAAAAACCGATAAAACCCGAACGAAATAACATATGGAAATTAACGGGCTAAGTTAGCATTATTGGACTATAAATCCAACTAAATGGGCTAAACACTTATAAATTTACTTATTGGGCTTAACCTACTTGGGCCCAACATGAAAAGTATAATACTGATAATAAAGGTATAATTGGGCTAATGAATAGAATTGGGCTTGTAATAGGCCCATTGGGCTTTAAAATATAAACAAGTTGAACTAGTGTAACTAGTCTTGAAAATTACCAACACATAAACACTATAATGAATGAGTAAAGATGTATAAACCCACTTGATTATCATCATATATATAAATCATCATATGTATACATAATTATTATTTTGATAAAGTCATTGGACAAGAGTCTAAGACGAGTATTATTTGTCTAGGTTTTTGTGATTGAAGCACGTACCGTACATCCGAATTGCCGATAACCCGCCTTCCCACATCAACGTGAGTTCATAGCCTCGCACTCTTTTAAATGTTTTTATGAAATGTTTTATAAACCCGCGAGGGAGATAACATGTTAGTTTTTATAAAATAGGACACTAGTTGTCCCGATTGTCTGTTTATTGATTTGGACCCGAATGATTGTATGACCTGATGAATGATTAAATGACCCAATAGATGAAATGAAATGGATTATTAAAGTTAGGTTATGTCACTAAAAGTCCCATTAGCATGAATTGTGAACTACCGAGATTTGGTAGACGCTTATGCATATAATAGTACTATTTGGGGACGATCGCCCCAGTTCGCGCCTTGACGGTTGATCCCCGTTGTGCCACATTGATTGGTAAGCGAATTTATGTATGAGAAGATTTACACTAGCGTGATTATTGTGACGACACGCTAATTTAGATGGGCAAATTGAGTTTTGGGCTAGCTACCCGTTGTTTGGTTTAGTAAGGTAACAATGTCATGCGGCTTATAATAATCCAAAAATAACGAAAATACTGCTTTATGCATTAAATTATGATATATTGCCTGACTAGCAATACGGGGTCTTATTATTGATTTTATGTTTGTGTTTTGGTTTTACATAAACATATAACGGTTTTTATTTAACTTTATACAACGTCGTAAAACGTATTGTATGATGTATTTACGACAATGGTTCGTAAAATGATTTTGAAGGCAAAAGCCTATATTATGATTTTTGATAAGGATTTATATAAAATGACTTTGGCTATTTTATGGCCTATTACAAAGATTTGTACAAAATGATTTTCGGTAATAATTTTATACCGATGTTATATTGATGGATTTAATTAAAACTCTATGAATTCACTCGGTGTGTTCGCTGAACCTTTTCTTTTAACATGTTTTATCTCAGTTACTTGAAGGTAATTCTCGGGAAGACGACAAGAATTCATGGCCCGCAATTGAATAATAATTTTCATTCAAATGCTTTGTAAACCTTGTATAAAATACAATGACTTGGGACCTATGTTAATTTGATATTTATGAATGAAAATGCTTTATTATTAAACGACGCGATTTTTAAGCGTTGTCTATGATGTGAGTAATGTGCTATCCCGTAACACCAACGAGTCTTCCGCTGTATTGAATTTGTAAAAATTTGGGGGTGTTACATAATATGTACATAGGATAAGCATGGGACTCACCCACGAGGCACCTCGTTTTTTATTACAGAGTCATGAGCTCGACTCGATCCCCTAAATACTAATTATCATTGGGGAAGGTGATTTGATCGAGGTAGTTCAAGGATGGAACTTCCCCGCCAAAGTAGTGCTTCAACCTATGTCCATTCACCTTGAAATTGGGGCCATCATTTTGAGCTAGCTCGATGGTCCCATATGGAAAAACTTGAGTCACGGTGAATGGACCAGACCAACGGGATTTCAACTTACCGGAAAAGATTTTCAAACGGGAATTAAAAAGTAAAACTTGATCCCCAATGTTAAAAACCCGGTTTTTTAATTTTTGAATCATGCAACTTTTTAGTCTTTTCTTTATAAATCAATGAATTTTCATAAGCAATATCCCTTAATTCATCCAATTCATTCAATTGCATTTTCCGGTGTTTTCCCGCGGTCTCCATGTCATAATTACAATGCTTTAGGGCCCAATAAGCCTTGTGTTCGAGTTCAATTGGAAAGTGACAATTCTTCCCATACACTAGCTTATAAGGAGTGAACCCAATGGGCGTCTTATGAGCGGTCCTAAAAGCCCATAAAGCATCGTCCAACTTATCCGACCAAGATTGTCGGTTTTCCCCAATGGATCTCTCCAAGATCCTCTTCAAAGCTCAGTTTGAAACCTCGACTTGCCCACTCGTTTGTGGGTTATAAGCTGTAGAAAGCCTATGTGTAACCCCATATTTCCTTAGGACCCTTTCGAATTGGTCGTTACAAAAATGGGTTCCACGATCGCTTATGATCGCACGAGGGGTTCCAAACCGAGAAAACAAGCTTTTCAAAAACTTGACTACCATACGAGCATCATTGGTGGGCAAAGCCTTAGCTTTCACCCACTTAGATAGGTAGTCAACGGCGACAAGGATGTACTTATTACCACGAGATGATGGGAATGGCCCCATAAAGTCAATGCCCCAAACGTCAAAGATCTCACACACTTGGATGATATTTTGTGGCATTTCATCTTTCTGTGAGGCTTTTCCTTGTCGTTGGCATGAGTCACACGACTTCACAAGCTCATGTGCATCTCGGTAAATAGTAGGCCAAAAGAAACCAGCATCAAAGACCTTCTTAGCCGTGAGATTAGCACCATGGTGACCACCCGTGGGTCCCTCGTGACAAGCTCTAAGGATATTAGAAGCTTTGGTACCAAAGACACAACGTCGAATAATTTTATCCGCACAAGTTCGAAACAAGTAAGGGTCGTTCCAAAAGTAGAACTTGACGTCACGAAATAATTTTCGTTTTTCTTGAGTCGTCATACCCTTGATGATGAAGTTGCCCGCATGGTAATTTGCGATGTCCGCAAACCATGGGGTGGAAGTATCAAGCTTAGAATTCACTACACCAAGTGTCTCGAGCGGAAATGTTTCGGTGATTTCCTTGGGCTCGTAAACACTTTGGTGAGGATCTTCCAAACGAGAAAGATGATCGGCCGCTAGATTCTCGGCTCCTTTTTTTGTCAACGATTTTGTGATCAAATTCTTGAAGGAGGAGAATCCAACGAAGTAATCTTTGCTTAGCATCTTGTTTAGCCATAAGATACTTGATAGCCGAATGATCCGTATACACTATGCATTTTGTCAAGACAAGATAAGGTCGGAATTTCTCAAATGCATACACCACGACAAGGAACTCCTTCTCCGTTGTAGTGTATTTTAGTTGAGCCTCGGTCATCGTCTTGCTAGCATAGTGAATAGGAAAGAAGTGTTTTTCATGACGTTGCCCCAATACGGCCCCAATAGCATAGTCACTAGCATCACACATGATCTCAAAGGGGAGGTTCGAATTGGGAGTAACAAGAATGGGAGCTTCGGCAAGTTTCCTCTTATGGATTTCAAAGGCTCGTATACAATCTTCGTCAAAGACAAAACGTGCCTCTTTTTCAAGGAGATGTGTAATGGGTCGAGAGATCTTTGAAAAATCCTTGATGAATCAACGATAAAAGCCCGCGTGGCCTAGGAAACTCATAACTCCCTTAACGGTTTTGGGATGAGGTAATTCGGCGATGACGTCTACCTTAGCTTGATCTACCTCAATCCCCGCTTTCGAAACCTTGTGCCCTAAGACGATTCCACTTTTAACCATAAAATGACATTTTCCCAATTAAGCACAAGGTTGGTTTCCTCACAACGCTTTAACATTCTCTCAAGATTCGACAAACACGAAGTGAACGAACTAACAAACACGGAAAATTCATCCATGAAGACTTCCATCGTCTTCTCGATCATATCATGAAAAATAGCTATCATGCACCTTTGAAAGGTTCCCGGTGCATTGCAAGTCCGAATGGCATTCTACGATTGGCAAACGTTCTATATGGACACGTAAACATAGTTTTTTCTTGATCACGAGGATTGATGGGGATTTGGATGTAACCAGAAAAACCATCTAAAAAACAATAGAAATCGTTTCCCGCAAGACGCTCCAACATTTGTTCTATGAAGGGCAAGGGAAAATGGTCTTTACGAGTGGCTTCATTCAACTTACGATAGTCAATGCACACTCTCCATCCGGTCACGAGTCTAGTGGGAATTAACTCGTTGGCATCGTTTGTCACAACGGTCATTCCTCCCTTTTTAGGCACACAATGAATAGGACTCACCCAAGGGCTATTGGAAATAAGGTAAATCATTCCCGCGTCAAGGAGTTTTAGGACTTCCTTTTTGACGACGTCGTGAATTTTGGGGTTCACCCTCCTTTGACATTGGATTGCGGGCTTGTAATCCTCCTCCATTAAGATTTTGTGGGTACAAAATTTGGGATCAATCCCCTTAATGTCGGATAACTTCCACGCAATTTCCCCTTTGTGATCCTTTAGAACATCGACAAGTGCGGTTTTTTCATCATCCGAAAGTTTTCCCAATAATAACCGGCAACTTGTCGCCCTCCTCCAAAAAGACATATTCGAGATGAGGAGGTAAATCTTTCAACTCGAGGATAGGTGGTTCCTCAATTGAAGATTTGGGATCGATACTCATAACCTCCTCGGGTGGAGGAAATGGGAAATCGTTAAGAAAATCCTTGATAATCGAGAAATCCTCATCGTTGTCGAGGTCTTCGTTACACGTACGTGGAACATCAAATTCTTCCAACGTAAAACCACCACTTTCAAATGGAGTGAAGGTTGGTGTCGAGTTATCAAGAATGGGATCTAACATAGTGGGATTGCCACTATTTTCATCATCACCAAAACCTAAAACTTCTTGTGAAAATTCCTCGCAAACAACGTCAATCATATCAACGAGGTTTATGGTTGCAACGGAATAAACATGAGAAATTTGAGAGTTTTGAGTTGCGTTTATAACAAGTTCCTCGTCGTTGAATCGTAAGGTGATCTTTCTAGCATGAACATCGATCAAAGCCATAGACATATCTAAAAACGAACGACCTAAAATGAGAGGAACTTGAGGATCCGTGGGAATATCGACAATGATAAAATATACCGGATAATAGAACTTTCCCACTTTCACAAAAACGTCTTCCGCCAATCCACATGCGGGAATCGTAGAATGGTCGGCCAACTCGATAGACATTAGTGAAGGAGTAAGATTAGGAAGATTGAGCGACTTGAAGATTGCAAGTGGCATCAAGTTAATGCTAGCACCAAGATCAGCCAAGGCATAGCATTCTTCCATATCTTGAATTGCACAAGGGATCAAGAATTTACCGGGATCACCGACTTTTTGAGGTATGCGATTAAGATAAACCGATGAACAACTAGACAATTGTTGCAATTTCTCCTTGTTGTTCAACATACTCTTAAAGTTAGCGGTAAATCGAGGCATCATGACCAAAGCATCGGCGAAACTCACATTAAAGTGCAAATCACGAAACATTTTCATAAAAATCTCAAATTGGTAATTGTCGCGCTCTTGACAATTCTCCTTTCTAAGTCTCGATGGATAGGGAAAAGGTGGTGTGGGTTGAGGCATAGTCATAGCCTTTGGAATCTCGGGTTCCAATGTTGGTAATGGGTCAACCGTAGGCGTGGCATGAGCGGTACTTCGTGGGATTAGGACATGCTCCTTTTCGACCACCACCTCGGGTTCTTCCTCAGTTGCATCCTCCATAGGAGCAATTGGTTGAGGAGTAGGTTCCTTAAGTGTCTTACCACTACGTGTGGTAATTACTTTCATCTCTCCCTTAGGGTTCGATATGGTGTTGCTAGGAAGACTACTCAAAGACGGTTTACACATAATTGCCTCAAACATAGATGAAATTTTGTCCTCAAACATGGATTGCCTCTTCTCGGTCTTAATCATTTCTTGCTTAATTTCATGTTGCCCTTGTTCCATTTTTTTGTTGGTTTGGTTGTAACCTAGTTACATTTCCTTCCATTTTGTTTGTATGGATTTTAAGCTCATTTGCTAACTCATTTTTCAAATCCTTCTTCAAGTCGTTCTTAAACTCGGATCTTAGGCTAATGATTTCTCTTTGAATGTTGTCAAACCTAGCATCGTTTTCATTAGCGTATTCAACAAATTCATTTGGAAGATCTTTCAAAGTTTGCAAACTCTTGTTGTTGTTTTGAAAATCACTTTGATTTTTGTTTGAAACTTGATTATTAGCCCCTTGATTACCATACTTTCCTTTGTTGTAATTGTTTTTGAAACCAACTTGATTGTTTCGATAGTTGTTGTTAGCATTTTGATTTGAACCAAAACCCAGTGGAGTCAACTGATTAGAGCGGGTAACTTGACCGTTTTGGTTGTAAGTTCCCGTGGCCGCGTAGGCACTCGAAGTGTTACCACCGTTGGTAATGCACTCGGAGAAATCATGACCTCCACCACAATACATACATGAAGCCTCAACCGCTTTAGCCGTAGCGAGAGCACTTTGTTCTCCAACTTTGAATTCAATTAAAAGTCCTTTAAGCTTATCAAAGATTTTGTTTTCCAAGTTCGCCTCAATTTGGCAAGCATCGATGGTATTAGAAAAAGAAGGTGAAGCCGAAGACGAAGCCTTACGAACACTCGACGTGCTACGAGGACTATACACCTTATATCTATTCTCAATTATCACCAAAGCTTCCTCAACCGTTTTACACAAAATACCACCCGCGGCGACATTAAGATTATCCCTTTCATGATCATTAAGTCCATTGTAAAACGTGTCAATTTGATGCAAGTCGGAAAAACCGTGATGAGGACACTCATGTAACATTTCCTTAAACCTATTCCAAGCCGTTGAAAAACTATCATTAAATTCTTGTGAAAATTTTGAAATCTCGTTTTTCAAATGCGTAGTCTTAGAGGGCGGGAAAAATTGGTTCACAAACTTTGAAACGAGATCCTTCCACGTCAATATAGAATTGGGTGGCTCTTTCTCTAACAAAATTTTAGCGGGCCCCGCTAAGGAATACGGAAAAAGCATCATCTTAATCGAGTCATTAGCAACATCCTTAAATTTGCAAGTGGCGGTAAGACGATTGAATTGGCGGATATGGTTGTGCGGGTTGTCCTTTTCATAACCACGGAATTTGTTGTTTTGGATCATTGACAACAAACCCGTTTTCACTTCAAAATTCTCCGCAAGGATAGCGGGAATTACAATAGCCTCTCCATAACCCTCGGTGGATCCTTGAAGTAACTCCATCATAGTTCGATTCTCCATGGTTGGTTCCTCTCTTACGATAGGTTCGTCAATAGGAGACTCCTCACTAGAAAGATTAGGAGTAGGTGTTGACTCCTTTCGGTTTCTTTGTTTACGTGCACGTCTTGCTTGGTTGCGGGTTTGCATAAACGTCACGTACAACGAGGGGATGAGCAAAGAAGATTCTTTTTGGTGTTTTGTATTTTTCCAATTTTTTTGTGGTTTTTGATTGTTTTTACTTTTTTTTTTATTTTGTGATTGTATTAAATAGACCAAAATCTACAAATCTCCTCCTTAATCAAATCTCTTGATTAAAGAATCCTCAAGGAATGAAAACGATCACGAGAAGTGAACGCCTTCGATGACTTTAGAACGTTGGTGGAACACCAAAACGTTCAAGAGGGTTTAATCAAATGAAACCAAGAAAGTATATATGATACTTAATAATACTTTAGGCGGAAAAACCCTCGATTAGCTTTCAATATCAAAATACTCACAAGCAAGCGGGGAAACGAGGCGGCGCGAAGCACTTAAGAGCCTTTTTCCTTAGGGTATATTTTATAATACCCGCCTTATACCCACCTTATAGTTTGTATTTTTCAAAATCGAGCTTCACGAAAGTATTTATCTATTTTTGCCTTTTCTTTCTTCTTTGAGATTCGAATACAATGATTGGGTAATGACCTCCCAAGTCAAGGTTGTGTTTTCACACTTTTGGAGTACTTGTGAATTTATTGTTCTATGTATACAATATATTAATAATATTCACACAAAAAACAAAAAACCGATAATACGTATTAGTAGAGTGCTACTAATACAAATAGATATTATGGCTATAAATAAAAACAAAAATTGCCAAATCAAAACACAACACGCCTCCCCGGCAGCAGCGCCAAAATTGATGTAGTGGTTTTCACACCTCTTTAGGAAAAGAGAGCAAAATAGGGAAAGTATTAAGTGTCGGTTTAGGAAAACCAAGCACTAATGACCAATGTGGTTCAAAGTTCGTTTCCTAAGGAGGCTAGTGTGTTGTGTAGAGAGATGATTAATGATGTGATTATGATTATGAGAAAAGAAAAGAGAAATGAGATAAGAAGAGAAGGACGGTTACGATGACGAATTACACTAAGACGATTAGTCGTACACGTAAAACCGTAAAAAGTACCAAAATTAAAATTTACCTTAAAAATTCCTAGAAAATTGCAATAAATCTTAAATAATGTAATTAGAGTTTACAAAAAATCAAAAATCACTCAAACATTTTATTTAATTAAATAAAAAAAATTTAATGCTAATTAAAGCCCAAAAAATCAATTTAATTAACAAAAAACCCAAAATGAGATTTTTTTAATTTTAAACCTCTAAAATGACTTAACTAATTTTAAAACAATTTTTGAAAATTTTAAAATTAATAAAAACTATTTAAAAACAATTAAAAACTATTATAACTTAAAATAATTATAAAAATTAATCTAAGGACAATAAAAATATTCTAAAAATTGCAAAATTCCTAACCTAATGTATTTAACCTAAGAAAAATATAAAAACTTGAAAAATCTAAATTTTAATTTTTAATAATAAAATAATATTAAAATAATATTAAAAATCCAAAATTTATAAAAAATTCTGAAAACTTGCAAACTAGTTTATTTTAACCTAATAAACACATAAATGAAGTTGAAATTACAAAAATACCCCTAATGGGCCTTCAAATGGGCCAAAGTCCAAAACAGACCTTTATTGGGCCAAAATAAGCCAAATAAGAAAAATGTTTATAAAAATGGACCAAAAGCTCCAATCTGACTCAAAATTTGATTCTGAACACAATTTTTCAAAGGCCCAAAAGCTGAAAATGTGAAATAAGCTGGCTTATATCAAACAGCTTATTCTTAATGGGCTTTTTGGCCCATTAAGCTATAAGCTGATGCCATAAGCTCAAATTAGACACACAAGCTTCTTTTGAGTTACTTAAGACTTCTGTAAAAAGAAATTTGAAAAAAGTCCAAGGAATAAGCCTGAAAATGCAATAAGCAATCTTTACAAAACGACAAAATAGTTGTTTTCGAGTTCTAGGCTATCCCAAGAGCTGATTCTCAAAAGCTTTTAAATGAATTAACTAAGCTTAATCAACAAAAAGTTTTCAAATAAGTTCACTCAATAAGCTGAAATAAGCAAATAAGCACTTCTTTAAAAGTCAACTTAAGAGTTTTCTAGCAAAAAGTCAAAGTCAAAGTCTAATAAGCTCCAGTTCAAACAAATGGGTCAAATGAGGAAGATTGATCATAAAAACTAAGTTGTTGCAGGTCTAAATAAGCCAATATGGCTTTATAATAAGCTAACTGAAAATTAACACTAGCAGGGGCTAGTTTTGGTGTCTGAGCAGTGGGAAAAGTTTCCACTGCTTGACTTGTTTGACTTTTTGTTTTTAGTGACTTTTTTGGAGATTCAAGTTTCACAAAGGTACCCAAATGATCAGTGGATCATAAGGAGTCAATAACAACAAAGAAATCACAATCACTAACAGCCAATTAGTACAGTTAATTCAATTAAGCATCAGACATGCACCAGACTTGAAGTAATAAGCAGTTAAGGTTCAATAAGCACTTTTAGCACAAATCAGCCATCCAAACATCACCAAATGCATACACAAGCTATAATTAATTAAAATGAACAATTCTAAACAAGTTTCATGCAATGGTACAAAGTATAGATCAAGATTCAAGCACAATAAGTTACTGATGAACACTAACACAAGCAGTTATGAACACTTGCTGATGCAATTGACCACCAAGCCAAATTCAAACACTCAGATCTATCACATATGTTGTATAAACAATGATTCAACAAATTTCAGCCCTAAGCATGCATATATTCTAGATATTACCAAAATCCTAGGTCAAAAACAGTCAAAATCAATGAGATATAGCACAATGTTTGATTCAAGGTTTTGAACCTAATAACTTGCAGCAAATAGCTCTCAAACAAGTATATAGCAGATACAAAGCACAAACACAAACTTCCAACCATAAAATAACACACTATGATCTCAAACATGTAATCTAAACACCCTTTTAAATTTTCAAAACAAGATTTTCAAATCAAAAGTGCATTCCAGGGTTACCCAAGCCCAAATCAACACAATAACAGATGAGATATGCATATTAGAACAAGATTAGACCACAAAATCAGCAAGAACATAAGCAACACACAAATTCACCAAAAATTCAAATTTTTAACAGATTTTGAGTAGAATGGTGTATACCTCATGGATGTACATCCACACCCATGAATTTTGAGCTTATGTGCTAGCAAGAACAAGCACAAGCTTCCACAATAAAGCCTGCTAAGATTCAACAAAGTTAGAAGCAAAATATCAAAACAGAAAGGTGAAAAATTCTTGATTAATGCAACCTTAGTTCCCCACACTTGATTATCCCCAAGTTATAGGCTTCACCACACCTTGATAACACAATATCAGGATGCTATGATCAGCTTTATAGCCCAAGAATTCCAAGGTTTGAACAAGACTTAGCAAAATATCAAGAAAAGTGGAAAATGTGCAAACTTTTGCACACTCCTTTGAAAACAGGTTTTAAGATCAAAGACTAGTAAACATCAAACAACAATAAACAGATAATAAGGTTGGCACTTGATTTTTCTTCACCAAATTCAAACACATTTCATTAACTGAATATATGATTTACAGATTTGTGAACAATGGAAAATTCAAGAGCAAATTGTAAATGAAAGCCTAAATGCCTTTATATAGGCTACAAGTGACCTACAATGCTGAATAAAATCGTAACCCTAATGATGTAGAAGCCCAAAAATGCCCTTGTGAAGTTTTGAACTTTGAAGATCATGTGACAAATTCTTGGCTTGTTGTGGAGCTGGCATGTGTTGGAATGTATCTAAGGGCCTTGGTTGAGCTTAGGAAAGTAAGCTGAAATGTGGGGCGTTGGATCCTTTTAGCTCCTTTGTCTTCTTCCTCAAAAGTTTAGCAGGGGAGTCACAAGGGGATAAATGTGGTGATAAGGCAAGTGATATTAAGGTTGGGATGTGATTAGGGGATCATTAATCACTAATCTGCCCAATATTAAGGTTTAATTATAATTAATAACAAAACCCCAAATTGTGTTCTTGGTGAATAGTTGGGTGTTTAATCCGAGTTTGGGTTTAAAAAGTGTTTAGCGCTAGTTTATTATACTAATAAAGATTAGTTTAAATCTGTTATGGGTGGGAAGTGAGGTGGCATAATGGTGGAAGCTGATTGGTCGAGAGGAGGTAGTAGGGCACGTGTCACCCC
Source organism: Glebionis coronaria (assembly GCA_025667525.1). Taxonomy (NCBI): domain Eukaryota; kingdom Viridiplantae; phylum Streptophyta; class Magnoliopsida; order Asterales; family Asteraceae; genus Glebionis; species Glebionis coronaria. The sequence continues at coordinate 517,883,801 of CM046880.1, forward strand.
ACTACTAGTTAAGGTAAGTTTTGTGTTTGCCAAGATTAGCCCCCATTGTTTTCACTTCCTTTCACTTTGTAAATAAATAGCCCAATCCGGATTTCCTTTGTATTGCAAGTTTTCTTTTTCACACTTTTGCCCCAAATACTTTTCCAAAGTATTTTCAAGGGTATTTCTTGCCATTTCTTGATTCTTGAAGGACTGATTTGGCATTTTCTTCATAGTTAATGGTCTTGACTTGTTTGTTTGACTTCTTGGAGGACTGAATTTGCCAAGTCATGATTAATGAGGTACCATTTTTGCCATTTCTTCAAAGTCAAGGGTCCTTTTGGTAATTTTGAGATTTTAAAAGGACCAAACTTGTAATTTCTTGTAACTTGAAGTCCTTCATGGTATGTTTGACTTTGAGGAGGATTAATATTGACATTTTAGTTTTCTTGAAGGACTAAAATTGCCAATTCTTCAAAGTGGAGGGCCCTTTTTGCAATATTGACAAACTTTAGGGACCAACTTGTAATTATGAAGATACAAGGGTATAAAGTGTCAATTCTTCAATATTGGAGGACCCTTCTTCATAAATAATCAAATCTTCAAGGGTTTTCTTGGAAAATTCTTCATTAGGGCTTGGTTCAATGTGCGGCTTCGTTTCCCGTGTTCGTTTTTGCATGATTCTTGTGATCTTTGTCATTTTCTCAATATCCGTACCTAAAATACGCAAGCAACAAACACAAGCATATATTTGGCCAATTTCATGATATTTTATACATTTAAAGCCCTTTTTGGACGATGAGGCTATGTATAAAAGCAGTCTCATCAAGCTGCAACTAACAAGAATAATAATGCTGACCATGGGGAACCAGCATAGAAATGTAAGAGCTGCGGTGTTTGTCACTTTGGTAATTGTCCACCAAGGTGCACTAAATGTGGAACGGTTGGGCATGTTGTGGAGAAATGCAAAACAAGGGCACCTGCCACTAGAGCAAATATTATTCCGATCAGGACTTGCTTTGAAGAACAAGAAAGCAGGTGAAGCTGTTGGGGCAATTTCTGCTGTTAAGGATGCTGATCAGGCACAAGATCCAAATGTGGTGACGGGTACGTTCTTACTCATCCATCGTTAGGCTAGTGTGTTGTTTGACTCAGGATCTGATAGGAGCTTTATAAGCACTTCCTTTAGTCGTTTAATAGATATTGAGCCAACAAGCCTAAATACTAGTTATGAGGTCGAGTTAGCTAATGGACAATTAGTTAGTACTACCACTATATTTAAGAAGTGTCCTTTGGAATTATCAAATCATTTGTTTGAAATTGATTTGATGCCAATAGAGATGGGTTCGTTTGATGTGATTGTCGGTATAGATTGGTTGGTTGCACATGATGTGGTGATTGTATGTGGGGAGAAAGTTGTTCACATACCGGTTAAGAACAAGGTGTTAGTAGTTGAAGGTGATGTCGGTAGATCTCGTCTGATGGTGATATCTTGTATAAAGGCGAGGAAATATGTGGAAGGAGGTTGTCACCTGTTCTTGGCTCAAGTAGTGGAGAAAGAACTATCGGTACGACGTGTGAAAGATGTTCCGGTTATTCGTGATTTTCCTGAATTATTTCTCGATGACTTCCCAGGGCTTCCGCCTTAGCGAGAAGTTGAGTTCAAGATTGATCTAGTACCGGGAGCTGCACCAGTGACACGTGCACCATATCGTTTGACACTGTCTGAGATGAAGGAGTTGGCAGATCAGTTGAAGGAGTTAATGGAGAAAGGGTTCATAAAGAAGAAGGACTGATCGTTCAGAATGTGCATAGACTACCGAGAGTTGAACAAGTTAAGTATCAAGAATCGTTATCCACTACCTAGGATCGATGATTTGTTTCGTGTGTGTATTCAAAGATCGACTTGAGGTCGGGTTATCATCAACTTCGTGTTAGAGAATAAGACATACATATTACAGCTTTTCAGATGCGTTATGGACACTTTGAATTCCAAGTTATGCCGTTTGGATTAACTAATGCACCTACGGTATTCATGGACTTAATGAATCGTGTGTGTAAACCATATCTTGACAAGTTTGTGATTGTATATATCGATGATATCCTAATTTATTCCAAGAGTCGGGAGGAGCATGAAGGTCATCTGAAGATTATTTTGGAGCTTTTGAAGAAGGAGAAGTTGTATGCAAAATTCTCCAAGTGTGACTTTTGGTTAGATTTTGTCCAAGTCCTTGGGCACATGATCGATAGTAGTGGTGTTTATGTTGATCCTTCCAAAATTGAAGCTATTGGATATTGGGCTACGCCTACAACCCCGACTGAAGTTAGACAATTCTTGGGATTGGCTGGATACTACTGGCGATTCATAGAAGGATTCTCTTTAATTTCTAAACCTCTTACTAAACTTACACATAAAAACAAGAAGTATGAGTGGGGTTTAAAAGAAGAAGAAGCATTCCAAACTTTGAAACAGAAGCTGTGTTCTTCACAAATTTTGGCTTTGCCCGATGGAGCTGAAGACTTTGTGGTATATTGTGATGCATCAAGTAAGGGTTTTGGTGTTGTGTTGATGCAAAGGGAGAAAGTGATCATGTATGCATCTTGTCAGTTGAGGAAGCATGATGAGAATTATACCACACATGACTTGGAATTAGGAGCTGTTGTCTTTGCTCTTAGATTTTGGAGACACTATCTCTACGGTACAAAGAGTGTGGTATATACCGATCATAAGAGCATGCAACATATTTTAGATCAGAAGGAGCTCAATATGAGGCAGAGAAGATGGGTAGAATTGTTGAGTGACTACGACATTCAAATTTGCTATCATCCCGGCAAGGCGAATGTTGTTGCCGATGCTCTTAGTAGGAAAGATAGATAAATAACCAAAAGGGTTAAAGCTTTAACCATGACAACTTATTCTGATTTATCTAATCGAATACTTTAAGCTCAAACAAAGGCGATGAAAGAGAAGAATGTGAGAAATGAAGACTCGGGTAGAAGGATGACGCCTATTTTCGAAATTTATGATGATGGAATTCGGTATTTTGAGAATCGTGTATGGTTACCGGTGTATGGAGGACTGAAAGATTTAGTTATGCACGAATCTCATAAGTCTAAATATTCGATTCACCCAGGATCGGATAAAATGTACCAAGACTTGAAAAAATGCTACTGGTGGCCGAATGTGAAGGTTAACAATGCTACTTTTGTTAGTAAATGCTTCACGTGTGCTAAGGTGAAGTTTGAGCACAAGAGACCATCAGGTTTACTGCAACAACCTGAAATTACATAATGGAAATGGGAGAAGATCACTATGGATTTTGTTTTGGGACTTCCGAGAAATTCTAGTGGTTATGATACGATTTGGGTGATTGTTGATCGGTTAACTAAGTCGTATCAGTTCTTGCTGATAAAGAAAACCGATGATTTAGATCAACTTACTCGACTGTATTTGAAGGAAGTTGTTTGTAGATGTTGGGTCAAAAATTTGATGTGGCAGAAACTCAAAACGAAGAAAACATGAAGGCATTTGTTGCAACGCTGACACATTGTGTCTAGGCGCTGACAAGTGTTAATGAAACACTGACAGAAGTCAAACGCTATTAGAAATCTATTTAGGATAAGTATTCAAAATATTATTTATGAATATTCTATATTAGTTTATTTAAATAGAAGATATGCATGTTTATTTGATATTATCTCTTGTAAACCCTAATCCTTAGTCTATAAAAGGAACAAGGGTCTTAGGTTTTATTCATATTATTCATTTACAATGTAAACCTAAAGCGTGTGTTGCACTAGACGTGGGACTAAAGTATACACGTCTAGTGATTGTTTGTTATTAATATAATGAACAATCCATTAGAGTAATTCATGTGTTATTGTGCCTAAACAACTTGTTTCATAGTTGTTGTTCTATTCCGCTGTGATTGTATGATCACATGAACAATGATTATGCCTAGTAGCTAAAAGATCGAGGAAACTTAGGTTTCCACAGTTGGTATCAGAGCCTCGTGGCTTGTGATGCTAGGACCAACAAGGTGTTCGTGTTTTGATAAGAAAAGAAAAATCCGTCTAGGGTTTTTTGGGCGATTTTGTGTGCGCAGCAGTATTCAGAAGGCCATAAATTTTTATTGAACCGTTGGAACGACACGAAATTTTTTTGTGTGTGTTCTACACACATATATCTAGGTATCCACCGGAGGGATTGTCGAGATCTATCCACAGCAAAATGTTATTAAGCGTCGAAGTCAGCAGTGGTCATATGTTGTTTTCTGTGAACAGTAAGAGTAAAAACGGGATTTCTCCTTCCATAACCGTTGGATCGTCGTGAAATTCGTGTTGTAGGTTCTTGGTACTTGTTTCTAGGATCTCACTGTAGGGATCTTCAATATGAGCTCTCGTGAAGAAGATATTTGATGTCGAAGTTCGCTGCAGAATATGATCTTTAGATAAAATCATGATTTAGGATTTGTAAAACCCTAGATCGATTAGCCGCTGACGTGTGTGGTCTAGACGCTGATAGATATAGGTGTCAGTGGTTGTCATTGACGCTGACAAGGCATGGATGAGACGCTGATGGCCAGGCGCTGACACGTTTAAAGACGGCACTGACAAGGTTATATGTAGGCGCTGACAGAAAAACCATGTGTCGTCCGAGATATTGTTTTTCAAACGCTGACAAGTATTGTCCGATATTGGACAACACACACTGATGAGATATTGGACAGTGAAGGATATTGGATGACAAAGGAAATGCTGCTGTTTGGAAAATTGGTAAGGTTTTGGCACACAAAACGAAGTATTTACACACGAAGGTACATGGAATCTCCATTTTATTCAGAATATCGTGTTGATATTAATGGATCAGATATTATTAAAAGGATCAATGATTTTAACATGAGTTAACAACAATTCATGAAGTAATTTATTGGAGTAATATTTCTTATGTAATTGGGGTAGCCTTGTGAAAGAGTTATCCATAAAGGCTTTTACATATGAAGATATTGTTTCGTTAAGACTCGTCATGAAGAGGTGTTGGCTTAAGGGGAAGAATTCTTATGGTAAGTTTGATGTTCAAAGAAGATTTTCGTGAATATGTGTTCTATCATATTTTTAAGTTGTGACGTACTATTCGCTGACTTTAAAAATAACTTGTTTGTGCTTATATGGTTGGTGACGAAGACTTGTCAAATCTAGAAAAATGCCTATTGCTATCACTTGAAGGAGTTACATTATCGTGCTTAGTGTCTCATAAAGGATGAGGAAGATGACAAGAGATCAAGGTCTGCTTATACTTTCTATAGTCATATAAGTTCGACGTCACATGGATAGTACAAGACATGGAACATAGGTTTGGGTTACTCTACTTCTACATCAAGAATATTATTGTTATTTTTCTTCAAAATCATTACATAGATCCTATATTTGGAGAATCTTCGATTGCATACTTTGTTTCCTTCCCTATTGATGTGACAAAAAGGGGAAGATATGCATGTTACACCTGAGGGGAAGCAATTTGAAGATGATGTACCACTTAAAAGAGATATACAAAGAGTTTTAACGACATCAACTAGGGGAAGATTGTTGGGTCAAAAAGTTGATGTGGCAGAAACTCAAAACGAAGAAAACATGAAGGCATTTGTTGCAACGCTGACACATTGTGTCTAGGCGCTGATAAGTGTTAATGAAACGCTGACAGAAGTCAAACGCTGTTAGAAATCTATTTAGGATAAGTATTCAAAATATTTTTTATGAATATTCTATATTAGTTTATTTAAATAGAAGATATGCATGTTTATTTGATATTATCTCTTGTAAACCCTAATCCTTAGTCTATAAAAGGAACAAGGGTCTTAGGTTTTATTCATATTATTCATTCACAATGTGAACCTAAAGCGTGTGTTGCACTAGACGTGGGATTAATGTATACGCGTCTAGTGATTGTTTGTTATTAATATAATGAACAATCCATTAGAGTAATTCATGTGTTATTGTGCCTAAACACCTTTTTTCATAGTTGTTGTTCTATTCTGATGTGATTGTATGATCACATGAAAAATGATTATGCCTAGTAGCTAAAAGATCGAGGAAACTTAGGTTTCTATAGTTGGTATCAGGGCCTCGTGGCTTGTGATGCTAGGACCAACAAGGTGTTCGTGTTTTGAGAAGAAAAGAAAAATCCGTCTAGGGTTTTTTTGGGCGATTGTGTGTGCGTAGTAGTATTCAGAAGGCCATAACTTTTTATTGAACCGTTGGATCGACACGAAATTTTTTTGTGCGTGTTCTACACACATATATCTAGGTACTACCAGAGGGATTGTCGAGATCTATCCCCAGGAAAATGTTATTAAGCGTCAAAGTCAGTAGTGGTCATATACGGTTTTCTATGAACAGTAATAGTAAAAACACGATTTCTCCTTCCTTAACCGTTGGATCATCATGAAATTCGCGTTGTAGGTTCTTGGTACTTGTGTCTAGGATCTCACCGTAGGGATCTTCAATCTGAGCTCTCGTGAAGAAGATATTCGATGTCGAAGTTCGCTGCAGAATATAATCTTTACATAAAATCATGATTTAGGATTTGTAAAACCCTAGATCGATTAGCTGCTGACGTGTGTGGTCTAGACGCTGATAGATATAGGTGTCAGTGGTTGTCAATGACGCTGACAAGGCATGGATGAGACGCTGATGGCCAGGCGCTGACACGTTTAAAGACGACGCTGACAAGGTTATATGTAGGCGCTGACAGAAAAACCATGTGTCGTCCGAGATATTGTTTTTCAAACGCTGACAAGTGTTGTCCGATATTGGACAACACACACTGATGAGATCTTGGACAGTGAAGGATATTGGGTGACAAAGGAAATGCTGCTGTTTGGAAAATTGGTAAGGTTTTGGCACACAAAACGAAGTATTTACACACGAAGGTACATGGAATCTATATTTTATTCAGAATATCGTGTTGATATTAATGGCTCAGATATTTTTAAAGGGATCAATGATTTTAACGTGAGTTAACAACAATTCGTGAAGTAATTTATTGGAGTAATATTTCTTATGTAATTGGGGTAGCCTTGTGAAAGAGTTATCCATAAAGGATTTTACATATGAAGATATTGTTTCGTTAAGACTCGTCATGAAGAGGTGTTGGCTTAAGGGGGAAGAATTCTTATGGTAAGTTTGATGTTCGAAGAAGATTTTCGTGAATATGTGTTCTATCATATTTTAAAGCCGTGACGTACCATTCACTGACTTTAAAAATAACTTGTTTGTGCTTGTATGGTTGGTGACGAAGACTTTCAAATCTAGCAAAATGCCTATTGCTATCACTTGAAGGAGTTACATTATCGTGCTCAGTGTCTCATAAAGGATGAGGAAGATGAAAAGAGATCGAGGTCTGCTTATACTTTCTATAGTCATATAAGTTCGACGTCACATGGATAGTACAAGACATGGAACATAGGTTTGGGTTACTCTACTTCTACATCAAGAATATTATAGTTATTTTTCTTCAAAATCATTACATAGAGCCTACATTTGGAGAATCTTCGATTGCATACTTTGTTTCCTTCCCTATTGATGTGACAAAAAGGGGAAGATATGCATGCTACACTTGAAGGGAAGCAATTTGAAGATGATGTACCATTTACAAGAGATACACAAAGAGTTTTGCCGACATCAACTAGGGGAAGATTGTTGGGTCAAAAAGTTGATGTGGCAGAAACTCAAAACGAAGAAAACATGAAGGCATTTGTTGCAACGCCGACACATTGTGTCTAGGTGCTGACAAGTGTTAATGAAACGCTGACAGAAGTCAAACGCTGTGGGAAATCTATTTAGGATAAGTATTCAGAATATTATTTATGAATATTCTGTATTAGTTTATTTAAATAGAAGATATGCATGTTTATTTGATATTATCTCTTGTAAACCCTAATCCTTAGTCTATAAAAGGAACAAGGGTCTTAGGTTTTATTCATATTATTCATTCACAATGTAAACCTAAAGCGTGTGTTGCACTAGACGTTGGATTAATGTATACACGTCTAGTGATTGTTTTATTAATATAATGAACAATCCATTAGAGTAATTCATGTGTTATTGTGCCTAAACACCTTGTTTCATAGTTGTTGTTCTATTCCGCTGTGATTGTATGATCACATGAACAATGATTATGCCTAGTAGCTAAAAGATCGAGGAAACTTAGGTTTCCACAGTTGGAGTTCCTTTTCAATTATTTCTGATCGAGATAGTCGGTTCACATTTGAGTTTTGGAAATAGCTTCAGCGAGCTTTAGGAACTCAGTTGGACATGAGCATTGCGTATCATCCGAAAATGGACGGACAAAGTGAAAGAACTATTCAGACTTTGGAGGATATCTTACGAGCGTGTGTAATAGACTTTGGAGGTAGTTGGGATCGACACTTACCTTTGGTGGAGTTCTCATACAACAGTTATCACGCATGTATAAAGGCGGCACCTTTTGAAGCACTTTATGGGCGAAAGTGTAGATCACCAGTTGGTTGGTATGAGGTTGGAGAAAGTCAATTGACGGGTCCTGAATTGATTAGAGAGACGACTGAGATGATTGTGCAAATCAAGAATCATTTATTGACAACCCGTAGTAGGCAGAAGAGCTATGCGGATAAGAGGAGAAAACCATTGGAGTTTGATATTGGCGATATGCTTATGTTGAAAGTATCACCTTGGAAATGAGTAATTCGATTTGGCAAGTGAGGAAAGCTTAGTCCACGCTATATTGGTTCATTCAAGATTATTGATTGAGTTGGTCCTGTGGTGTATAAGTTGGAATTGCCTGACGAGTTAAGTGCTATTCACAACACTTTTCACGTTTCCAATCTTAAGAGGTGTTTGGCGGACGAGAATTTGATAATTCCACTTGAGGAGATTCAACTGGATGACAATTTGCATTTCATTAAAGAACCGGTGGATATTATGGATCGAGAGGTGAAACGGCTTAAGCAAAGTCGGATCCTGATAGTAAAAGTGCGACGGTTCCCGACGTGGACCCGAATACACTTGGGAGCGAGAGGACTACTTCAAGAGCAAGTATCCGCATTTATTCGTAGACGGTCCTAAGGAGAAGTAAGCCCCGGGACGGTGCTCTCCTAAGGTGGTGAGGATGTAAAACCCACAAAAATAAGGTCATTATTCAATTCTATCTTTCAGGTATTTTTGAAACATTTAATGACGTTAAATATTACTATGTTTAACGATTTAAGTTGAAACCAATATTGAACATTTTATTATTATATTTTGACGAGTAACGAGGACTACTAGTGATCGCGATACTGACGGATGCCCAAAATTTAATTTTTTATTATCGATCGTTTCGATATTTAATACTTTCGACGATATCGTTTTAATTGTGTATTAAGTCGTTATATTATTATTTTTCGTGTGCGTTTAAAGTTTAAAATATTATTTTTATGAAACCCGACTCCCAAGAATTTTTGAAAAGTCGACTAATAGTCATTTCCCGCTTTTTAACTTAAATGTTACATTTTAGTCTAAAACTATACAATAATTGCAACTTTCACCTACTCCACCATATAAAAACATGTCTCACCAACTTTCCACTGATTTTTCATCACAATAAAACACACACACTCTTCTCTCTTTTTCTCTCTAAAAAACCGTCCACCCCTCCCCATCAACAAAATCATCATCTTTTTTTGTTGTTTGATTCAAGAGAAATTAAGTAAATTCCCATTTCTGAAATCCTTTTGTGAGTATTTTGGTACCAATTTTATCAACATGCAACCACATATTTTCTTAGGAAAATTTGGTGATGTTTGATCCAAAATTGTTATGTGCATGTGTGGTTAATATTGTTTTACATTAGTTTTGATCATTTTATATATATATTTTTGATTTAGGTTTTTATTAAAATTTGATATATAAGTGATTAGGTTATTTTAAATTGAGTGGGTGATATATAGTTAGTACTAGGGGTGTGGATGATGTTAAATTGTGTCAAAATAATCATCTAAGATGATTTTTAAAAGTCTATTTTTGATCAGCAGATTTAGAGGTAATTTTCGTGGGTTAAAGTTTTATAAAAGCTTAATATTATAGGCTAGTGTTGTAGAGGAGGTCGAGAGATTCGATTTGATATAAAGTAGGCCTTCTAACTCCAAACGAGGAGGAAGATACGCTAGTTTAGTTATTCGTGTACCGTGAGATGCGTATCGACACAATACTTAATTGTTGTCGATATTGGGTCAATCTCGGGGACTATAGCTAGAGTTTTATAAATGTTCAAAGGCTGATCTCAGGGCCTAAATGTAAACATTTGAGTCTATTATTACAATCAAGAGTTGGTTTTACAAGTAGTATTGTTTAAGATAGTCAAAATGGTTTTAAAAGTTAAAGGCGTAATTCTGTCCGAATTTATTAAGTCAAAGATGTGTTGAGCAGGGAGACTTAGAATTAAAATCTTTTGATAAAATTTTAGGAGGGCTTTCTACAGGTTATGAGTAAGGTCTCCAGTTAGTATCATGAAAATTTGATGTGTCTAAGTATGGCAAAACAGCTTGAGCATTCTGATAGGTGTGTAAACACCCATCCTTTTACCACTTAATTCTGGCTAAAACGAGACAAAAACGCGTATTTAATATCATTTGTTTGGAATTATGCGTGGTTTTTGTGTTTATTATGTTTTCAGAGCCAACCAGATGGATATTGGAGAAAACATGGGATTGCATGGGATTTATCGAAGAAAAAGACTCAAGACGAAGTCTATTGTCCAAGAGATGCAAAAGATTTGAAGTCACTGGGCCTTTTTGAAGATTGATCGAAGAAAAGGACCAAAGATGGAAGATTTACGTATGTCGAAGAAACTCAAGTCTATTAAACGAAGAAATTAAAAGACGAGTTGAATTTAATCGTCGACAAATCCCGAATCAGAATCGAAAACGTTAACTTTTCTGAAAAGACGAGAAGACAAGAAGAAAGGGAGAAAGCCCACTCACCAACCAAATGGAAGACCTATATAAAGAGATACCCTCACACAATTTAGCCAGTTTTGAGTTTTTAGTTTTTCCTCTTTTCTTTTCTTTTGTTCGTAGGTATCACCAACACCATTAGGGTGTTTGGTGATTTTGATTCTTGTTTTAACAAATCTTGTAGTTTTAATCTTTTCCTTTGATTTTTTAAACCTTAATCATCAATATAATCTTTCCATTTCATCTTGTTCATCTTGTTCTTTGATTCAAAGTTTTAAAGTTCTTATTTAGTTGATTTTGATCTTCAAAAGTAAGTGGATTTTGTGTTTTTAATGATTTGATATGTTGTTTATGGTTAGTAGATGATCATTGGTTAGTTTGGTTTAAACCTATTTGTTTATTTGGCTTATTTTGATAAAAATCGTCTTCCCCTGTTTTTGTTCCTGCTTACTGTTCTTCGTCCCAATATTCCGGATCAACTCCTTCCATCCGAAATAATCTAATATTCCGGATAGCACTTTTATTCCGAGTAGAACATTTATTCCGAGTAGCACCTTTATTCCGGATCACCCAATTATTCCGGATAGAACCATTATTCCGGATAGCCATTTATTCCGAGTAGCACCTTTATTCCGGATCACCTATTTATTCCGCATAAGCATATTATTCTGGATAGCCATTTATTCCGAGTAGCACCTTTATTCCGGATCACCTATTTATTCCGCATAAGCATTTTATTCCGAATAGCCTTTTATTCCGGATAGCTTAATTATTCCGAGTAGAATCTTTATTCCGAATGGATCTATTATTCCGCATAGACTTATATTCCGGATAGAGCATTTCTTCAGTTATTCCACATCAACAACATTATTCCGAATCAAGCAAGTTTTCAGTGAGGTTATTTTACTGCTTTATCGTTTAATTGTTTAATTTTAATTCAAGTTCTATTTCATTAACTATTTTTGGTTTAAATCTTTATTTACTTCATTCATTTACCTTTTTAGTAGAATAGAAAACCAAACCCCCTATTTGTCACCAAGAACAATCATTCCACTTTGAGCTGTGATCAATTCGAGAAGATTCCGAGAATAAATCTGAACCCCATCCAAAACGCTTGTATCAAATGGCGCCGCTGCCGGCTCTTCTCGTAAAGATTAACAGTTTTTTGTGAGAACTTGGATTTTGGGATCCGTTCGCCGTGAACGTTACTTTTTCATAAAAATTTTCAAAAACCCTAAAAAATATAAAATTTTCAAAAATACAAAAAAAAAAAATTAAAAAACCATAAAAACAAAAAATATTTCTTGTTTGCTTTGTTAGTTCTTTTGCAGGTGCATGCGTACACGATCAACGTCTTATCAAGAGCCCGAGCCTCTCAAAGACTTAGACATGGCCGGTGTACACAACAACAACAATAACCCACCTCAAAACAATAACAACAATAACAATCCACCTCTCAACAACAATAATAACAACAACAATGAACCTCTACCGGACAATCGCCCGATGATTGAACTTTTGCAAGCACATGTAGACGGCAACAATGATCCAATTGTCATACCCGCGATTGCAGCCAACAACTTTGAGCTCAAATCCGGTTTTATCCAAATGGTCTCTGCTCAACCATTCTTGGGGCGTACCATTGATGATCCACATGACCACATCAAAAGGTTCTTGCAACTCACAAATACGGTCAAATTCAATGGTGTTCCACAAGAGGTAATCCGTTTACAACTTTTTCCTTTCTCCTTAGAGGGACAAGCCCGGCATTGGCTTGCAAAGGAATCGCCACAAAGTATTCTTACGTTGACGGATTTGGAGACCAAGTTCATAAACTACTTTCTCCCACCCTCTCGTACTACCGCTTTGCGGAATGAAATTATTAATTTTGAACAAAAGTACGATGAGTCCTTTAGTGAATATTGGGACCGTTTTAAAGACCTTTTAAGAAAGTGCCCACAACATGGTTTTACCAAAGTGCACCAAATTAATACTTTTTACAATGGTTTAAGCATGAATGATCAAAATTCACTAAATAGTGCCTCGGGGGGTAATATTTTGGTTAAGACTTCCAATGCCGCTTGGGATATTATTGAAAATAAGTCTCGTGTGCAAACCAAGAGTCTTCGGACCAATGCCGCTAGTGCTAGTACTAGTGACAACGACAAGCGACTTGACAAAATCACTACGCTTCTTGAATCGCTTGCTACCCAAACCGCTAGAAACACCAACAGCATCAACGCTAAAAATGCTCAAGTCAATGCTGTCAGCCAACCATGTGAAATATGCGGTGGTCGTCACTCTTACACCACTTGTACTTCCACCCAAGACTACCCTTCTAAGAATGTGAATGCAGCATACGGTACCTATCCTCTGGCCGCTTATCAAGCTCGTCCTCAAGGAGACCGCAACTTGCTTAGCTATCCCTCAAACAACTTTCTTTCCCCGCCCGGTTTTCCTCCTAACAACCCAAACCAACAACAAAACCTCAACCGCCCTCCTCAACAACAACAACAACCTCGTGCACCATACCAACCACCTCAAAGACAACCATATCCACCTCAACGAAACAACCAAGTTTACCAATAACCTGCTTATCAACCACCCGCCTACCATGCTCCTCCTCCCAACCAACCCACCGCATTACACCAAGATGTTGAAACCTACATGAGGACCAATGATGTGATCGTGGAAAATCTCCAGCGGGAAGTGCTCAACTTGAAAGCAGACATGGTGAAACAAGGGAACGATGTTCGAGCTGATATGAGAAACACTTTGGCAAGTCAAACGAATGACTTAAGGAACATGATGGCTGGTTTCTTCCAAGGTAATCAATCCTCTTCTTCGGGTACTCTTCCGAGTAACACCGTTGCGAATCCAAGAGGGGAGATGAAAGCAATCACCACTCGCAGTGGCAAAGGTACCAAGGATTACGAGCTTCCTATACCTCCACCGGTGATTGTGACTAAGGAAAACGAGTCACCTGCTCCTATTCCCCAACCTTCTACTTCCCCAATTTCTCCACCTCTTACTTCTACCCCTCCTCCACCCAAGGATGTGAGTGATCCCACTATTCCAAAGCCTTCCTCTTCTTTCGATATACCTTATCCCTCAAGGTTGAGGAAAGAGAAGCTCAAAAGAAAGGACGATATTCAGGTTTCGAACTTTCTCAAAATGTTTAAACAATTGAATTTTAACATCTCCTTTGCTGAGGCTCTCGCTCACATGCCTAAATACGCAAAAATGTTCAAAGATCTTCTTAGCGACAAGGAGAAGATTCTTGATATTGCTAACACCCAACTTAATGAGAATTGCTCTGCAGTGCTTTTAAGGAAATTGCCAACCAAGCTTGGTGATCTGGGTCGTTTCTTAATCCCTTGTAATTTCCCGGGAGTAGAGAATTGCATGGCCCTAGCCGATCTAGGTGCCAGTATTAACTTAATGCCTTTAAGTGTTTGGAAGCAATTATCTCTCCCTGAGCTAGTCCCCACCAAAATGACTTTGGAATTGGCTAACCGTACGGTTGCTTATCCAGTGGGGATAGCCGAAGACGTCTTTGTAGGAGTCGACAAATTCACTTTTCCTGCCGATTTCGTCGTGGTCGACTACGATATGGACCCTCGTGTGCCCTTAATCGTTGGACGTCCATTCTTGAGGACCGGTCGCACTCTCATCGATGTTGAAGCCGGTGAGCTTATCATGAGAGTGGGTGACGATAAAATCGTCTTCAACATGGGAAAGCTTTCTAAACAGCCTTATTCATACGAGAGTGTTAATTGTATCGACGTTCTTGATGAGGCTTGTGAAGAACACTTCAAAGATGCTTGTAAAAGTATTCCTACCTCTCCTCCCAATGTTGAGACCGTTTCCTCGATTGATTCATCACTATCTCTATTTGGAGAAAGTGATTTCCTTTGGAAAGATTTTGAAGCCACCATGGGAGATGTGAACTTAGAAAATGACGATTCTCCCACCGATTGGGATGAAGACATTCGTCTCATTGAGAACCTTCTCAAAGAAGACAATATTTCTCCACCATCTCCCAAGGCTATTGCTATCGATGCACCGACTTTGAATACGCCTCCCATCGAAAATCCTCCAGATTTAGAACTTAAGGAGTTGCCGCCCCATCTCGAGTACGTGTTCCTTGAAGATAAGAAAAAGTCGCCCGTCATTATCGCGAAGGACTTGAAAGAAGAAGAGAAATCTCGCCTCATCGCCGTGCTTAAAGATCATAAGAAGGCAATTGCTTGGAAAATTTCCGATATCCGCGAAATTGATCCGAACTTTTGTACTCACAAGATTCTCATGGAAGATGACTTTAAACCCGCAATCTAGAGCCAAAGAAGGTTAATCCTCGAATTCATGACGTCATCAAACAAGAGGTTATCAAACTTCTTGATGCCGGCTTGATTTACCCTATTTCAGATTCGCCATGGGTAAGTCCCGTCCATTGTGTGCCCAAGAAGGGCGGAATAACCGTTGTTCCCAATGAACACAACGAGTTGATTCCCACTCGTCTCGTTACAGGGTGGAGAGTTTGTATCGACTATCGCAAACTCAATGATGCCACGAGAAAAGATCACTTTCCTCTTCCTTTCATGGATCAAATGCTCGAGCGTCTAGCGGGTAATGACTATTACTGCTTTTTAGACGGTTTCTCCGGTTATTTTCAAATTCCCATCGATCCCAAAGACCAAGAAAAGACCACATTCACTTGTCCCTACGAAACATTTTCTTACAAACGCATGCCTTTTGGTTTATGCAATGCTCCTGGGACGTTCCAAAGGTGTACGATGGCTATCTTCCATGACATGGTTGAAGAAACTATGGAAGTCTTCATGGATGATTTCTTGGTTTATGGTGATTCATTCTCTGCTTGCCTTGCCAATTTAGAACGTATGCTTAAGCGGTGTGAAGACACTTGCCTTGTTCTTAATTGGGAAAAATGCCATTTCATGGTAAAAGAGGGCATCGTGCTAGGACACAAAATCTCCAAAGCCGGTCTTGAAGTGGACCGTGCTAAAGTCGATGTTATTGCTAAATTGCCTCCACCTTCAACCGTGAAGGGTGTGAGGAGTTTCCTTGGTCATGCGGGCTTCTACCGTCGATTCATCAAAGATTTTTCTAAAATCGCTCGCCCGATGACCCACCTTTTGGAAAAAGATACTCCTTTTATCTTTTCCAATGAGTGTATTGAAGCCTTCAACTTGCTTAAGGATAAGCTTACTAAGGCACCGGTCCTAGTTACCCCTAATTGGGAGCTTCCCTTTGAGTTGATGTGCGATGCTAGCGACTTTGCTATTGGAGTGGTTTTGGGCCAAAGAGTGAACAAACACTTCCAACTGATCCATTACGCTAGCAAGACAATGACGGGGGCTCAATTGCATTACACGACAACCGAAAAAGAGCTTTTAGCTGTTGCCTATGCTTTTGAAAAATTTCGCCCCTATCTTGTCCTTTCCACCACAATTGTTTATACCGATCATTCCGCGTTGAAGCACTTGTTAACTAAACAAGATTCCAAACCAAGACTTCTTCGCTGGGTATTTCTACTTCAAGAATTTAAAATCGAAATTCGTGATAAGAAGGGAGCTGAAAACCTAGCCGCGGATCATCTCAGTAGACTTGAGGATCCTTTTCAAGGGGATCATCCGAACAAAGAAATCAATGATTCTTTTCCCCTGGAGACCTTAATGTCTATCAACTCGAATTCTGATGAAACCTCGTGGTTTGCGGACATTGCAAACTACTTGGCGGGTGGAATTCTCGTTGACGGGTTAACATCCCAACAAAAGAAGAAGTTCTTTAAAGACATTAAGACTTACTTTTGGGATGACCCGTATCTATTCAAACAATGTGCTGATTTGATTATTCGCCGATGTGTTGATGGACCGGCCGCTTTATACATTCTCGAGGCTTGCCACAAAGGACCCACCGGTGGTTACTTTGGTCCCAACTACACCGCCAAAAAAGTGTTTGACTCGGGATTCTATTGGCTCACCATTTATCGTGATGCTCACGAGATGGTTAAACATTGTGATGCTTGCCAAAAACAAGGCAAGATCACACATAAAGATGAGATGCCTCAAAATTTCATACAAGAATGTGAAATCTTTGATGTTTGGGGTATCGACTTTATGGGGCCATTCCCTTCATCTAAAGGAAACAAATACATCCTTGTTGCCGTTGACTACGTTTCTAAATGGGTTGAAGCCAAAGCTTTACCCACTAATGACGCAAGGTTGGTTTGTAACTTTTTGAAATCGCTGTTCGCTAGATTCGGTGTGCCTTGTGCGATTATTAGTGATCGCGGGACTCATTTTTGCAATGATCAATTTGCAAGAGTCATGGCTAAGTATGGTGTAAATCATCGTCTTTCCACCGCATACCACCCACAAACTAATGGCCAGGCTGAAATCTCTAACCGAGGATTAAAGCGAATTCTTGAAAGAACCGTGGGAGAGCATCGTGCCTCATGGGCTGATAAACTTGATGATGCTTTGTGGGCTTTTCGTACCGCATACAAGACTTCGATTGGTTCTACACTATATCGTCTCGTGTAGGGGAAAGCATGCCACCTCCCCATTGAGTTGGAGCACAAGGCTTATTGGGCCTTGAAGTGGGCTAATTTTGATATAAACAAAGCCGGTGACCTACGCAATATCCAACTCAATGAGCTGAATGAACTCCGGAATGAGGCTTATGAAAATTCTTTGATCTATAAGGAAAGGACTAAGGTCATTCACGACTCTAAGATTAAAAACCGAGAGTTCCAAATTGGAGACAAAGTTTTACTCTTTAACTCTCGGTTGAAAATCTTTTCGGGCAAGCTGAAATCTCGTTGGTCCGGCCCATTCACCATTGCCAAAATGTTTCCATATGGTACTCTCGAGCTCGCTCAACCTAATGGACCTAATTTTAAGGTGAATGGCCAACGATTGAAGTTGTACTTTGGTGAGGACACCTCTCAGGAGGTGATTCCCTCCCTCACCACGTTCCCCATGAACTAATTTTAGGTCGAGTCAGGCTCGTGACTCGGTTATAAAAAACAAGCGCTCCTCGGGAGGCAGCCCGAGTATATATCCTTTTCCGTTTTAACCACCTAAGTGTAGGGGGACCTCTTTAGGTTCTTTGTGTTTGTGTGGTGATGTGATTACAAGGATGAATACACTTTTGGAAACTTTGAAGAACCGTGCTCCCGTGTTATCCGAAATCCGGTTCTATCTCTCAACTATCGTGATTCAATTTTCTTCATACTCACATTTGAAATTGATCACTTTAGTCGTCTCTTCCTTAACTTGATTTAACCAACGTGCACAATGTCATAAGTGTAGGGGAGACTTTTCCCACATGCTTAAAAATAGAGGACAATGTTTATCTTAAGTGTAGGGGGGACTTCTATCGAAGTTTTAAGTGGACTTTTCCATTAAAATGCCTTCATTTAACCGGAAAATCATCTTTTTCAGCATTTTTCAAATTTTTAATTAACTTTGGCCATGTAGTCGTAATTTTTAAATTTTTATCATTGCTTTCATATGTATATATCCCGCAATAAAGTCAAAAATATTTATAAAGTGGTGTAGCTAGTTTTGAAATCTTTGACATATTAGGCCCGTTGCGATTATTTTGACTCAACCCAAATAGACTTATCCATGTTTATTCTAACTAGTATCCTTAACCATGTAGACCTTAATTGGTTTATTAGGCTAAGCATCCACGAGTCTCATTCCTTGAGATTTTAAATTATGGAGAACGAGAAATGATAGAGTCAATTATAAGTCGGTATTCTTGCACAAGCTCACTTGGTGTAATTATCTGCCTATTCTCCCATCACTTGTTAATAATTTATCTGCAATAAGTAAGGTCGTACGATTTGAAAAGTTACTTAGCTTCTAGCCCAAGATCGTTTAAAAGTTGCTCGGTAATGATAAGAGTTCATAGCCAAGGCATAACTTATGAAGCGGGGCGCGAAGATTGGCGAGTCCAAAAAGGCCCTAACAAGGCATGAGGATTCCATTTTATTGCTAAAGATCCAAGGTGATGTAAAAAGCATTATTCCCAAAATCAATATGAAGGATCAAGACTAACGACGAAAAGCAAATCAACTCCCATAAAGATCATGGAGAAGTCTATCTGAAAAGACCCTAACAAGGTATGAGGATAAATAGATCCAAGTCCAAAAAGGAGGCGGATCGTTGTATCTCAAAATCCCAATTAGCGATTGAAGAAATAATCATGAAGTCGTGGTCAACAAAGTTGGAGTACCCCTCAAAAGTCTCCAAGTGAAGAAACTCTATTACGAAGAGAAGACCATTATCTCAAGAACGTCTCTCAATATATGAAGTATGAAGTACATGCCAAATATCAGCCCGAGAAAGGTCTCAAATCCTGAAGCGAGTTATGACAAGATATGAACTTTTTGATATCCCGAGAAGCAGTTTTAAGAGATTTTGTCCTTTAGCTAACTATTGATCAAATCGTCCTACTTTGCTTTTAGCCTTAATAAACTATCGAAATAAGTCCAAAAATGCATCTTCATGATCATTCTAAGACAAAAATAAAATATAAGAGATACAACTAGGAATAAGGGAATTTAAGCATTTAATTAAGCCATGTGTGTAAGTGTTTGATTTGCTAACTTATAATAACAATGATCTCGTTTTTAAGCTTAGTTTGGGGAACGTGAAACTTGAGGGTGATAAATCTTCGCAACACCAAAGCCCTAATGTAAATCCTTGATCTCTTTGCAAGTTATTTCCATATAGCTATTTTCAAGTGAAAATGGTTTTCTATCCTTTTGTTTACTTTAAAGTTTTAATTTCTCTTAGTACTTTAATTTTTGTTTACTAGTATTTTAATAAGGCCAAGGTTGATTGATTATGATAAAAGTGTAAAATTGCTTTATCACTAAGCATTGCATGAGGGCATGGCAATGGTTAAGTGTAGGGGATTTGATAGGTGTGTAAACACCCATCCTTTTACCACTTAATTCTGGCTAAAACGAGACCAAAACGCGTATTTAATATCATTTGTTTGGAATTATGCGTGGTTTTTGTGTTTATTATGTTTTCAGAGCCAACCGGATGGATATTGGAGAAAACATGGGATTGCACGGGATTTATCGAAGAAAAAGACTCAAGACGTAGTCTATTGTCCAAGAGATGCAAAAGATTTGAAGTCACTGGGCCTTTTTGAAGATTGATCGAAGAAAAGGACCAAAGATGGAAGATTTACATATGTCGAAGAAACTCAAGTCTATTAAACGAAGAAATTAAAAGACGAGTTGAATTTAATCGTCGACAAATGATAGGTGTGAAAACACCCATCCTTTTATCACTTATTTCTTGCTAAAACAAGACCAAAACCCGTATTTAATGTCTTTTGTTTGGAATTATGCGTGGTTTGTGTGTTTGTTGTATTTTCAGAGCCAACCGGATAAATATTGAAGAAAACATGGGATTGCATGGGTTTTATCGAGGAAAAAGACGAAAAGATGAAGTCTATAGTCCAAGAGATGCAAAAGATTTGAAGTCAATGGGCCTATTTGAAGATTTATCGAAGAAAAGGACCAAAGACGGAAGATTTACCTATGTCGAAGAAACTCAAGTCTATTAAATGAAGAAATTAAAAGACGAGTTGAATTTATTCGTCGACAAATCCCGAATCGAAATCGAAAACGTCAACTTTTCTGAAAAGACGAGAAGACAAAAAGAAAGGGAGAAAGCCCACTCACCAACCAAGGGAGAAGCCTATAAATACTCCTCCCATTCACAAATTTCCACTAGTTCTTTTCTGTTACATTTTTCTCCGAGTTCTTAGGAAAACCATCTCCCTTAAGGAGTGGTTTTCATTTTTCTTTTATTTCTTCCAATCTTGTAAGTTTAATCTTTCCACTTTGTTTGTTGAATCCTCAATCATTAATACAAGTTTACTTTTAATCTTTCCATCATCTTGTTCTTCATCTCTTTGTGATTGAAAGTTCTTTAAGTTTCATTTTATTGGTTTGATCATCAAAAGTAAGTGGGTTTTGCGATTTTGTGGTTTTGGATTGACGTTTACCTTATGTAAATGATTAGTGGTGAAATTGGTTTTAGTTTTGATTAAAAACTTGGTGAATTTTGAGTCAAATTCGTGTTTATAAGAATCCCCTGTTCTTCGTTGTTCTTTACTGTGTTGCCCATATTCCGTATAGAGGTTCTTTGATTATCTTGGTTATTCGGAATATCAATTATTCCGAGTAGGTTGAATTTTTCTTGGTTATTCGGAATTTCAAAATATTCCGCATAGAGTTGCTTTTAAAAACATTCCGCATAGAATCTCTTTTAAAAATATTCCGGATTGAGCAGTTATTCCGCATAGGGGTATTTTGTCATTATTCCGCATAGGGGTATTTTATTCAGCATAAGCCAAATATTCCGGATAGAGTTGTGATTTTGTTGATTATTCGGAATATCCTGATTATTCCGCATAGGGGTATTTTGTTGATATTCCGCATAGACTTTCTTTTCAAAACATTCCGCGTAGGGTATTATTCCGCATGGGTATGATTATTTCGAATAGCACAATGTTCCGGATAAGCTCTCATTCCGCATAAGCCAATTATTCAGCATAAGAGATTTATTCCGAGTATAGTTAACATTCCGAGTAAGGCAAAATATTCCGGAAGCCATTATTCCGAATAAGGTAAAATTCCAGTTTTCCCAGTTTTAAATTCTAGCTTTATTCTCAGTAATTGTCTTTAGTTTAATTTTATTACTTCCAGCACTTACCATTTTAGTAGATTTAGACCAAAGCTCCCCCTTTTTTAGTCACCAATTACAACTATTCCACTTTTGACCGTGATCAATTCGAGAAGATACCGAGAACGAAACAACGACATATATCAATTGGGTACGAGCAACGCAAAGAAAGATCTTGCAAGCAACATTTTTAATCAACTAAAAGTCAGTTATTAAAATGGCGCCGCTGCCGGCTCTTCTCGTAAGGATCAACGGTTTCTTGTGAGAAAAATTGGATTTTGGGATCCGTTCTTTCGGGAACGTTATTTTCAAGCACAAAAATTTTCAAAAACCCATAAAAATATAAAATTTTCAAAAATACAAAAACATTAAAAAACCTATAAAAACCAAAAATATTTTCTCTTGCATTTTCTTTTTAGTGTATGCGTACTCGATCAACGTCTTACTCAGAGCCCGAGACTCTCGAAGATTTAGACATGGCCGGTGTACACAACAACAATAATAATAACCCAACCCCCTCCCAAACAACAACAATAATAATAACCCACCCCACCAAAACATGAATAATCCACCCTTACCCGACCTACGAACCATGGAGGAGCTATGCTAACCCACCATGAACGGCCGTGGAGGCCCGATTGCACCGATGCATGTCACGGCTCAGGAGTTTTCGTTGAAGTATCACATGATCCAGCAAGTGCAAACTAACTCATTTCGCGGAATTCCGGATGATGATGCCAACAAACACCTCGACAAATTCATTACCATCACCCAAAGCATGAAGTGCACCGGTGTTTCTATGGATGACCTTCACCTCCAATTCTTTCCCCACTCGCTTTCTCACCATGCCGAAAAATGGTTTGACCGTCTCCCAAAGAACTCTATTCATACTTGGGACGACATGACTCAACGCTTTTTGTCGCGCTACTTCCCACCATCCATGGTCACGAGCCTTCGTAACCAAATTAGTGGATTCATGCAAGACAATGATGAATCGCTCTTTGATGCTTGGGAACGATACAATGATTTGATCGACCGCTGTCCAAATCACAACATGCTCCCCGTCACTCTCATTGATACTTTCTACATTGGTCTCACTTTTCGTGATCGTGACACGATCAATGCCGCCGCCGGTGGTACTTTATGAAAAGGAGACCGGAGGAGTGTCGAGAGTTGATTGAAAACATGACTACTCACCACAAGAATTAGGATTCATCCGCATCCTCAAGATCTAACTCGAGAGTCAATGTTTCTTCTACTACTTCCAATCCCGAGATTACTGAAATTTCTCGACAACTCGCTGAGATGAACAAGAATTTCATGGCCATGGCCACAAACCACTTTCAACAAGCTAAAGCCGTTGCTATTTCTTGTGACACATGTGGTGGTCCTCATTCTTACAATGATTTTCCTTCTACTCAAGGAAATTTTTCTGAAAACGTTAACGCAGCTTACGGTACTTATCCCACTGGAGGCTATCAAGCTCGCCCTCAAGGAGACCGTAGCCTGCTAAGTTATCGTTCCAACAATTATCTTGCTCCACCCGGTTTCCCTCCTCAGAACCAAAACCAACAACAAAGCTATAACCGAAACAACCAATCCCAACCTCGTGCTAACAATCAATATCAATCCCAAAGAAACCCATACCCACCTCAAGGAAATTCTCAAGCTTACCAAGCTCCACCTCTCAATCAACCAATGGTATTAAATCAAGACGTCAAGTGATAGGTGTGAAAACACCCATCCTTTTATCACTTATTTCTGGCTAAAACAAGACCAAAACACGTATTTAATATCATTTGTTTGGAATTATGCGTGGTTTTTGTGTTTATTGTAGTCAACCAGATGAATATTGAAGAAAACATGGGATTGCACGGGTTTTATCGAGGAAAAAGACTCAAGACGAAGTCTACTGTCCAAGAGATGCAAAAGATTTGAAGTCATTGTGCCTATTTGAAGATTTATCGAAGAATAGAGCCAAAGATGGAAGATTCATATATGTCGAAGAACTCGAGTCTATTAAATAAAAGATTATAAGACGAGTTGGAATTATTCACCGACACTTCTCAAAATCCAAAGTCGGAAACGTTTATTTAAAGAGACGAGAAGACTAAAGAAGGAAGAAGAAAAGAAGCCCAAAACCAAGCCCATTCACAAAGCCCACAAGACTTGCCTATAAATAGGACTTCACTTCACAAAAAAATGACACTTAGTTTTTTAGGTAGTTTGTAGTTCTTCATTTTCTCTCTAGTTTTAGAGAGAGAAAGTTCTAAACTTTCTCTCACTAGACTTCATCTTTTTCTATTTCAAGATCAAACCTTTGTATTATTTTTCATTAATCAAGTTTAGTTTCAAGCTTTTAATCTTTAATCTCATTCTTCCTTTGTTTGATTTTGTTTGATTTTGGTACAAATCTCATATCATCCGTGTTGTTCATCAATGATTTTGTGCTTAAAAAGTTAATCTTTTTATGTTTTCCTAAGTTTCTACACGAATAACTTTGAGATCCTTGTGCTTATTGGCTTATTTTTTAGTTTTGCTTATTTACTTTTATAAGTTCTCTTAAAAAGTTTATCTTTTTATTATTTGATTTATAAGTTTGATTATTTGAAGTCTAGGTAAGTTGTTTTTAGTGCTTATTTGATAAGCTTGATATAGGATTCGTGCTAGTTTTGGAGGAGCTTATTAAATAGCTTATCTCCCTTGCTTTTATTTCGGATCAAAGGGATTTCGGAAAGGGTAAAACCCCTTTCCGATTGGTTCATTCCGACCAGAGCACCATCCCTTCATTCCGATCAGTAGATCGGAAAAGGGTTTAAGTTTCTTTCCGATTGCATTGATTTTGTAGCACATTCCGATTGGAGTTAATTCAAAGCATTCCGATCTGAGCCATTTATTAGTTATTTCGATTTGACTTATTTGTGCAATATTCCGATCACTTCTTTTTGATTATTCCGATTAAGCAAGTTTTGATTATTCCGATTGAGCAAGTTTTGATACATTCCGATTTGGTTGTTCCTTGGATATTCGATTGCTTCATTTCAAGATATTCCGATCACTCGATCGGAATATATTCCGATTTGCCCTTTTTCTAGATATTCCGATTAAGCTTATTTTCCATATCCCGATTAGACTAAGTTTTATGATTATTCTGATTGCCCCTTTTGTTAACATTCCAATCTTACTTTCTTTAAGCATTTTCCGACTAAGTTCATATTTTTACAAAGTTTTCCAAGTGTTAGTTTTTATTGAGTGTTCATTTATTTTTCTAATATAATCTTTAAGTTTTCAAGCATTTATTTTTAAACTGGTCTTTTTAGTTTAATCTTTTAAAGCTTTAATTCTACTCTTTGACACTTACTTATTTGTCATTAGTTCAAAGTAGATAAACAAACCAACTCCTTTTTATTAACCAAGAACAAATCATTCCACTTAGAGCCGAGATCAATTCGAGGAGATACCGAGACTTAAATCAAGAATCCAATGAAAACGCATACATTAAAATGGCGCCGCTGCCGGCTCTTCTCGTTAAGATCAACAGTTTTTTGTGAGAACTTGGATTTTGGGATCCGTTCCCCGTGAACGTTACTTTTTCATAAAATTTTCAAAAACTTAAAAAAAAAATATAAAATTTTCAAAAATACAAAAAAATTAAAAAACCATAAAGACCAAAAATGTTTTTGCTTTGTTTTTGCCTTGTTAGTTCTTTTCCAGGTGCATGCGTACACGATCAACGTCTTATCAAGAGTCCGAGCCTCTCGAAGACTTAGACATGGCCGGTGTACAAAACAACAACAATAACCCACCTCAAAACAATAATAATAACAATAACAATCCACCTTTCAACAACAATAATAACAACAACAATGAGCCTCTACCGGATAATCGCCCGATGATTGAACTTCTGCAAGCACATGTAGATGGTAACAATGATCCAATGGTCATACCCGCGTTTGCAGCCAACAACTATGAGCTCAAATTCGGCTTTATCCAGATGGTCTCTGCTCAACCATTCTTGGGGCGTACCATTGATGATCCACATGACCACATCAAGAGATTCCTGCAACTCACTAATACGGTCAAACACAATGGTGTTCCACAAGAGGTAATCCATTTACAACTTTTTCCCTTTTCTTTAGAGGGACAAGCCCGACATTGGCTTTCTAAGGAACCGCCACAGAGTATTCTTTCGTGGACGGATTTGGAGACCAAGTTTATCAACTACTTTTTCCCACCCTCTCGTACTACCGCTTTGCGGAATGAAATTATCAATTTTGAACAAAAGTACGATGAGTCGTTTAGTGAATCTTGGGATCGTTTCAAAGATCTTTTAAGAAAATGCCCACAACATGGTTTTACCGAAGTGCACCAAATTAATACTTTTTATAATGGTTTAAGCATGAATGACCAAGATTCACTAAACAGTGCCTCGGGGGGTAATCTTTTGGCTAAGACTTCCAATGCTGCTTGGGATATCATTGAGAATAAGTCTCGTGTGCAAACCAAGAGTGTGCGGACCAATGTCGCTAGTGCTAGTACTAGTGACAGCGACAAGCGAATTGACAAAATCACTGCGCTTCTTGAATCGCTTGCTACCCAAACCTCCAGCAACACCAACAGCATTAACGCTAAAAACGCTAAAGACGCTCAAGTCAATGCTGTTAGCCAAACATGTGAGATATGCGGGGGTCCTCACTCTTACACCACTTGTACCGCCACCCAAGACTACCCTTCTGAGAATGTGAATGCAGCATACGGTACCTATCCTCAACCCGCTTATCAAGCTCGTCCTCAAGGTGACCGCAACTTGCTTAGCTACCGTTCCAACAACTATCTCTCACCACCTGGTTCTACTCCTAACAACCCAAACCAACAACAAAACCTCAACCGCCCTCCTCAACAACAACAACAATCTCGTGGACCATACATACCACCTCACAAACAACAACAACATCCACCTCAAAGAAACAACCAAGTTTACCAGCAACCTGCTTATCAACCACCCGCATATAATGCTCCTCCCAACCAACCCACCGCATTACACCAAGACATCGGAACCTACATGAAGACTAACGATGTGCTCGTGGACAATCTCCAACAGGAAGCGCGCAACTTGAAAGCAGACCTGGTGAAACAAGGGTGTTGATCCCAAACTTAGATCGATTAGCTTTGTGTATACGAGATTAGATCAAGTATAACACGTAGAGAAACATTTGTTATATGCTTTGTGAATCTAAGTATTATGCGGAATTTAATACTTAAACAAGAACACAAGATGTAAACAATACTTTCACTTTGATTATCAATGTCGAACTTGCTTACAATGAAAGATGTTTACGAATGAAAACTTAATGAAAACTTGATATATAACATTAACCTAAAGGCCTTCTTTTATAGACTAAGAAGCCTTGTACAATAAGCTACGTATCAACTATTCTAGGTAAAGATAAACATAGAAAATACATTGTCGTTTCTATCCTTACTAGAAGTATTCTAGAATATAATAAACGTGTAGCTCACATCTTCCATCAGTGCTTGTCTTCAATCTATCAACGCTTGACTTTAACTTGTCAACGCTTATGCTGTCAGCGCTCACTTTGCTCTTGTCAACGCTTGAGTTGTTCTTGTCAGCGTTCAAGTGATCTGGCCTTAATTTATTCCCAACAATCCTCCCCTAAACTTGATATCCACTCTTATGATCAAGTTTCTGAATAAACATTAAGAACTTGGAGGAGGCTGACAAACCTTATCATATTGGTAATAAATAAATCTGATCAAATTCTTTGCCACGTCACTTGTATAATCTATCTCCAACTGGGTGTCCTTCATCTTTTCCAAAACAGCCTTGGATATGAAATACTGAGCATCTACAAGTAAATACTCAGCAAACTTTGTAGAACACAAATGGTATACACCAGCAGCTGAATATAACCTCCATTGAAGACCACTGAGATCATCTTCAAGATCCTTCCATATTTCAGGATCTTCTTCTTTTGTCCCACACATTCTTTTGAATGTGGTCCAAAGTTTTATTCCATTGGCTGAAGTTGGTGCTTTAGCCTCATACTTGGTCTCTAGCAACCTCCAAAGGTCCACCAAGTCTTCTCTATCACAACTTGCAAATAAAGATATGAGAGTGGTAAAAGTGTGTACCTCCTTGCCATATCTTCCAATCTTCCAGAATCCACATTCATCTTCATCATAACTCACAATTGGATTCCTGGAATCTAGTGGTAACACATGCACCATATCTGAAGCTTCTAATGGGGAGAGCTTGAGGCTCTTTCTAATGACTGCTTCACTTGGATATAGTCGATTCATATCTTTTGGAAACTAAAGTGTAAATCCCTTCTTCACTGGTCTAGGAACTATCATAGCTTTCTTAATTTCCATCTCTTCTGCAAGTTGCTCCTTTCTTTCATCTGAAAGAAGTCTGAAAGTGTTTTCTTCCTGCACTTTTAGAATATTTAGGGCTTTCATGTCAGCCCTTTTCTTTGCAATATCTTCAGCACTTACAGCTCTACCATCTCCAGGTTTTTCTTTCTTATCTTCATCAGGACATCCTTCAACAGCTGTTCTTGTCGCAATGGCATTCAGAATCTTTTGAGCTTTATTGAATGAGTTTCCATATTCAATAATGTCCCAGAGTGTGTAGTCAAAGATCCCTAGATATTGTTCAAAGTTGAACCTCCATAAGTCAAAGTTGGTTGCATCAAGCATGGGAATCTTGATGTTTGGTAAGGATGAAGAGGAGGACATGATGTTTGCTTCAGACATGATGTTTTTAGGGTTTTGAGAAAATTAGGGTTTTGGTGTTTGTATATCGTTCTGGTGTTCTTCAAAGATCAAAAGTTCCTCAACAAGCTCTGATACCACTTGTTGATCCCAAACTTAGATCGATTAGCTTTGTGTATACGAGATTAGATCAAGTATAACACGTAGAGAAACCTTTGTTATATGCTTTGTGAATCTAAGTATTATGCGGAATTTAATACTTAAACAAGAACACAAGATGTAAACAATACTTTCACTTTGATTATCAATGTCGAACTTGCTTACAATGAAAGATGTTTACGAATGAAAACTTAATGAAAACTTGATATATAACATTAACCTAAAGGCCTTCTTTTATAGACTAAGAAGCCTTGTACAATAAGCTACGTATCAACTATTCTAGGTAAAGATAAACATAGAAAATACATTGTCGTTTCTATCCTTACTAGAAGTATTCTAGAATATAATAAACGTGTAGCTCACATCTTCCATCAGTGCTTGTCTTCAATCTATCAACGCTTGACTTTAACTTGTCAACGCTTATGCTGTCAGCGCTCACTTTGCTCTTGTCAACGCTTGAGTTGTTCTTGTCAGCGTTCAAGTGATCTGGCCTTAATTTATTCCCAACAAAGGGAACGATCTGAGAGCTGATATGAGAAACACTATGGATAGTCAAACGAATGACTTAAGAAACATGATGGCTAGTTTCTTCCACGGTAATCAACCCTCTTCTTCGGGTACTCTTCCGAGTAACGCCGTTGCGAATCCAAGAGGGGATATGAAAGCAATCACCACTCGCAGTGGCAAAGGTACCAAGGAACCCGAGCTTCCTATACCTCCACCGGTTATTGTGACTAAGGAGAACGAGTCACCTGCTCCTATTCCTCATCCTTCTCCTTCCCCAATTTCTCCACCTCTTACTTCTACCCCTCCTCCACCTAAGGATGTGAGTGATCCTTCGATCCCAAAGCCTTCCTCTTCTTTCGATATACCTTATCCATCTAGGTTGAGGAAAGAGAAGCTCAAAAGCAAGGACGATATTCAAGTTTCGAACTTTCTTAAAATGTTTAAACAATTGAATTTCAACATCTCCTTCACTGAGGCTCTCGCTCACATGCCCAAGTATGCGAAAATGTTCAAAGATCTTCTTAGCGACAAGGAGAAGCTTCTTGATATTGCTAACACCCAACTTAATGAGAATTGCTCTGTAGTGCTCTTAAGGAAATTGCCAACTAAGCTTGGTGATCCGGGTCATTTCTTAATCCCTTGTAACTTCCAGGGAGTAGAGAATTGCATGGCCCTAGCCGATCTAGGTGCCAGCATCAACTTAATGCCTTTAAGTGTGTGGAAGCAATTATCTCTCCCTGAGCTAGTCCCCACCAAAATGACTTTGGAATTAGCTAACCGTACAGTTGCTTATCCAGTGGGGATAGCCGAAGACGTCTTTGTAGGAGTCGACAAATTCACTTTTCCTTCCGATTTCGTCGTTGTTGACTACGAGATGGACCCTCGTGTGCCATTGATTGTTGGTCGTCCATTCTTGAGGACCGGTCGCACTCTCATCGATGTTGAAGCCGGTGAGCTTATCATGAGAGTGGGTGACGATAAAATCGTCTTCAACATGGGAAAGTTGTCTAAACAACCTTATTCATACGAGAGTGTTAATTGTATTGACGTTCTTGATGAGGCTTGTGAAGAACACTTCCAAAATGCTTGCAAAAGTATTCCTACTTCTCTTCCTAATGTTAAGACCATTTCCTCTATTGATTCATCACTGTCTCTATTTGGAGAAAGTGAATTCTTTTGGAAAGATCTTGAAGCCACCATGGGAGATGTGAACTTAACTAATGACGAGTCTCCCACCGATTTGGCTGACGACATGAGTTTCTTTGAAAACCTTCTCAAAGAAGACAATCTTTCTCCACCATCTCCCACGGTTATTGCTATCGATGCTCCGACTTTGAAAACGCCTCCCATCGAAAATCCTCCGGCTTTAGAACTTAAGAAGTTGCCGCCCCATCTCGAGTACGTGTTCCTTGAAGAAAACAAGAAGTCGCCCGTCATCATCGCGAAAGACTTGACAGATGAAGAGAAATATCGCCTCATCGCCGTACTTAAAGATCATAAGAAGGCAATTGCTTGGAAAATTCCGATATCCGCGTAATTGATCCGAACTTTTGTACTCACAAGATTCTCATGGAAGATGACTTTAAACCCGCAATCCAGAGCCAAAGAAGGGTTAATCCTAAAATTCATGACGTCATCAAACAAGAGGTTATCAAACTTCTAGATGCCGGCTTGATTTACCCTATTTCGGATTCGCCATGGGTAATTCCCGTCCATTGTGTGCCCAAGAAGGGCGGAATAACCGTTGTTTCCAATGAACACAACGAGTTGATTCCCACTCGTCTCGTTACTGGGTGGAGAGTTTGTATTGATTATCGCAAGCTCAATGATGCCACGAGAAAAGACCACTTTCCTCTTCCCTTCATGGATCAAATGCTCGAGCGTCTAGCTGGTAATGACTATTACTGCTTTTTAGACGGTTTCTCCGGGTATTTTCAAATTCCCATCAATCCCAAGGACCAAGAAAAGACCACATTCACTTGCCCCTATGGAACATTTGCTTACAAACGCATGCCTCTTGGTTTATGTAATGCTCCTGGGACATTCCAAAGGTGTATGATGGCTATCTTCCATGACATGGTGGAAGACACTATGGAAGTATTCATGGATGATTTCTCGGTTTATGGCGATTCTTTCTCTACTTGCCTTGCCAATTTAGAACGTATGCTGAAGCGGTGTGATGACACTCGCCTTGTTCTTAATTGGGAAAAATGCCATTTTATGGTAAAAGAGGGCATCGTGTTAGGACACAAGATCTCCAAAGCCGGTCTTGAAATAGACCGTGCTAAAGTCGATGTTATCGCTAAGTTGGCTCCACCTTCAACCGTGAAGGGTGTGAGAAGTTTCCTTGGTCATGCGGGTTTTTACCGTCGATTCATCAAAGATTTTTCTCAAATCGCTCGCCCGATGACCCACCTCTTGGAAAAAGACACTCCTTTTCTCTTCTCCAAAGAGTGTCTTGAAGCCTTCAACTTGCTTAAGGATAAGCTTACTAAGGCACCCGTCTTGGTTACCCCTAATTGGGAGCTGCCTTTCGAGTTGATGTGCGATGCTAGCGACTTTGCTATTGGTGCGGTTTTGGGCCAAAGAGTGAACAAACACTTCCAACCAATCTATTACGCTAGCAAGACAATGACTGGGGCTCAATTGCATTATACGACAACCGAAAAAGAGCTTTTAGCTGTTGTCTATGCCTTTGAAAAGTTCTGCCCCTATCTTGTCCTTTCCACCACAATCGTTTACACCGATCATTCCGCGTTGAAGTACTTGTTAACTAAACAAGATTCCAAACCAAGACTTCTTCGTTGGGTTTTGCTACTCCAAGAATTTAAAATCGAAATTCGTGATAAAAAAGGAGCTAAAAACCTAGCCGCGGATCATCTCAGTAGACTTGAGGATCCTTACCAGGGGGATCATCCGAACAAAGAAATCAATGATTCTTTTCCCCTGGAGACCTTAATGTCTATCAACTCGACTTCTGATGAAACCCCGTGGTTTGCGGACATTGCAAACTACTTGGCGGGTGGAATTCTCGTTGACGGGTTAACATCCCAGAAAAAGAAGAAGTTCTTTAACGACATTAAGACTTACTTTTGGGATGACCCGTATCTTTTCAAACAATGTGCCGACTTGATTATTCGTCGATGTGTTGATGGACCGGCAGCTTTAGCAATCCTTGACGCTTGCCACAAAGGACCCACCGGTGGTCACTTTGGTCCCAACTACACCGCCAAAAAAGTGTTTGACTCGGGATTTTATTGGCCCACCATCTATCGTGATGCTCACGAGATGGTTAAACATTGTGATGCTTGCCAAAAACAAGGCAAGATCACACATAAAGACGAGATGCCTCAAAATTTCATACAAGAATGTGAAATCTTTGATGTTTGGGGTATCGACTTTATGGGGCCATTCCCTTCATCTAAAGGAAACAAATACATCCTTGTAGCCGTTGACTACGTTTCAAAGTGGGTTGAAGCCAAAGCTTTACCTACTAATGAGCAAGGGTGGTTTGTAACTTTTTGAAATTGCTTTTCGCTAGATTCGGTGTGCCTCGTGCCAATATTAGTGATCGCGGGACTCATTTTTACAATGACCAATTTGCTAGAGTCATGGCTAAGTACGGTGTAAATCATCGTCTTTCCACCGCCTACCACCCACAAACTAATGGCCAGGCTGAATTCTCTAACTGAGGATTAAAGCGAATTCTTGAAAGAACCGTGGGAGAGCATCGTGCCTCATGGGCTGACAAACTTGATAATGCTTTGTGGGCTTTTCGTACCGCATACAAGACTCCGATTGGTTGTACACCATATCGTCTCGTGTACGGGAAAGCATCCCACCTCCCCATTGAGTTGGAGCACAAGGCCTATTGGGCTTTGAAGTGGGCTAATTTTGATATCAACAAAGCCGGTGACCTACATAAGATCCAACTCAATGAGCTGAATGAACTCCGTAATGAGGCTTATGAAAATTTTTTGATCTATAAGGAGAAGACTAAGCTCATTCACGACTCTAAGATTAAGAACCGAGAGTTCCAAGTTGGAGACAAAGTTTTACTCTTTAACTCTCGGTTGAAAATATTTTCGGGCAAGCTGAAATCTCGTTGGTCCGGCCCATTCACCATTGCCCAAATTTTTCCATATGGTACTCTCGAGCTCGCTCAACCTAGTGGACCAAATTTTAATGTGAATGGCCAACGAGTGAAGTTGTACTTTGGTGAGGACATATCTCAGGAGATGATTCCATCCCTCACCACGTTCCCCATGAACTAATTTTGGGTCGAGTCAGGCTCGTGACTCGGTTATAAAAAACAAGCGCTCCTCGGGAGGCAGCCCGAGTATCTATCCTTTTCTGTTTTAACCTCCTAAGTGTAGGGGGACCTATATAGGTGTTTGTATTTGTGTGGTGATGTGATTACAGGGATAAGTGTACTCTTGGAATCTCTGAAGAACTGTGCTCCCGTGTTATCCGAAATCCGGTTCTATCTCTCAACTATCGTGATTCAATTTTCTTCCTACTCACATTTGAAATTGATCACTTTAGTCGTCTCTTTCTTAACTTGAGTTAACCAACGTGCACAATGTCATAAGTGTAGGGGAAACTTTTCCCACATGCTTAAACATTGAGGAAAATGTTTATCTTAAGTGTAGGGGGGACTTCTATCGAAGTTTTAAGTGGACTTTTCCATGAAAATGCCTTCATTTAACCGGAAAATCATATTTTTCAACATTTTTCAAATTTTTAATTAACTTTGGCCATATAGTCGTAATTTTTTAAATTTTTCTCGTTGCTTTCATATGTATATATCCCGAAATAAAGTCAAAAAAATATTAATAAAGAGGTGTAGCTAGTTTAGAAGTCTTTGACATATTAGGCCCGTTGCGATTATTTTGACTCAACCCGAATAGACTTATTCAAGTTTATTCTAGCTAGTATCCTTAACCATGTAGACCTTAATTGGTTTATTAGGCTAAGTATCCACGAGTCTCATTACTTGAGATTTTAAATTGTGGAGAACGAGAAATGATAGAGTCAATTATAAGTTGGTAATCTTGCGCAAGCTCACTTGGTATAATTATTTGCCTATTCTCCCATCACTTGCTAATAAATTATCTGCAATAAGTAAGGTCGTACGATTTGAAAAGTTACTTAGCTTCTAGCCCAAGATCGTTTAAAAGTTGCTCGGTAATGATAAGAGTTCATAGCCAAGGCATAACTTATGCAGCGGGGCGCGAAGATTGGCGAGTCCGAAAAGGCCCTAACAAGGCATGAGGATTCCATTTTATTGCTGAAGATCCAAAAGTGATGTGAAAAGCATTATTCCCAAAATCAATATGAAGGATCAAGACTCACGACGAAAAGCAATCAACTCCCATAAAGATCATGGAGAAGTCTATCCGAAAAGACCCTAACAAGGTATGAGGATAAATAGATCCAATTCCGAAAAGGAGGCGGATCGTTGTATCTCAAAATCCCAATTAGAGATTGAAGAAATAATCATGAAGTCGTGGTCAACAAAGTTGGAGTACCCCTCAAAAGTCTCCAAGTGAAGAAACTCTATAACGAAGAGAAGACCATTATCTCAAGAACGTCTCTCGAAGATATGAAGTATGAAGTACATGCCAAATATCGGCCCGAGAAAGGTCTCAAATCGTGAACCGAGCTATGCCAAGATATGAACTTTTTGATATCCCGAGAAGCAGTTTTAAGAGATTTTGTCCTTTAGCTAACTATTGATCAAATCATCCTACTTTGCTTTCAGACTAAATAAACTATCGAAATAAGTCCAAAAATGCATCTTCATGATCATTCTAAGACAAATATAAAATATAAGAGATACACCTAGGAATTAGGGAGTTTAAGCATTTAATTAAGCCATGTGTGTAAGTGTTTGATATGCTAACTTATAATAACAATGATCTCGTTTTCAAGCTTAGTTTGGGGAACGTGAAACTTGAGGATGATAAATCTTTGCAGCACCAAAGCCCTAATGTAAGTCCTTGATCTCTTTGCAAGTTATTTCCATCCTTTTGTTTACTTTAAAGTTTTAATTTCTCTTAGTACTTTAATTTTTGTTTAATAGTATGTTAATAAGGCCAAGGTTGATTGATTATGAGAAAAGTGTAAATGTGCTTTGTCACTAAGCATTGCATGACGGCATGGCAATGGTTAAGTGTAGGGGATTTGATAGGTGTGAAAACACCCATCCTTTTACCACTTATTTCTGGCTAAAACAAGACCAAAACACGTATTTAATATCATTTGTTTGGAATTATGCGTGGTTTTTGTGTTTATTGTGTTTTCAGAGTCAACCGGATGAATATTGAAGAAAACATGGGATTGCACGGGTTTTATCGAGGAAAAAGACTCAAGACGAAGTCTACTGTCCAAGAGATGCAAAAGATTTGAAGTCATTGTGCCTATTTGAAGATTTATCGAAGAATAGATCCAAAGATGGAAGATTCATATATGTCGAAGAACTCGAGTCTATTAAATAAAAGATTATAAGACGAGTTGGAATTATTCACCGACACTTCTCAAAATTCAAAGTCGGAAACGTTTATTTAAAGAGACGAGAAGACTAAAGAAGGAAGAAGAAAAGAAGCCCAAAACCAAGCCCATTCACAAAGCCCACAAGACTTGCCTATAAATAGGACTTCACTTCACAAAAAATGACACTTAGTTTTTTTAGGTAGTTTGTAGTTCTTCATTTTCTCTCTAGTTTTAGAGAGAGAAAGTTCTAAACTTTCTCTCACTAGACTTCATCTTTTTCTATTTCAAGATCAAACCTTTGTATTATTTTTCATTAATCAAGTTTAGTTTCAAGCTTTTAATCTTTAATCTCATTCTTCCTTTCTTTGATTTTGTTTGATTTTGGTACAAATCTCATATGATCCGTGTTGTTCATCAATGATTTTGTGCTTAAAAAGTTAATCTTTTTATGTTTTCCTAAGTTTCTACACGAATAAGCTTTGAGATCCTTGTGCTTATTGGCTTATTTGTTAGTTTTGCTTATTTACTTTTTATAAGTTCTCTTACAAAGTTTATCTTTTTATTATTTGATTTATAAGTTTGATTATTTGAAGTCTAGATAAGTTGTTTTTAGTGCTTATTTGATAAGCTTGATATAGGATTCGTGCTAGTTTTGGAGGAGCTTATTCAATAGCTTATCTCCCTTGCTTTTATTTCGGATCAAAGGGATTTCGGAAAGGGTAAAACCCCTTTCCGATTGGTTCATTCCGACCAGAGCACCATCCCATCATTCCGATCAGTAGATCCGAAAAGGGTTTAAGTTTCTTTCCGATTGCATTGATTTTGTAGCACATTCCGATTGGAGTTAATTCAAAGCATTCCGATCTGAGCCATTTATTAGTTATTCCGATTTGACTTATTTGTGCAATATTCCGATCACTTCTTTTTGATTATTCCGATTGAGCAAGTTTTGATTATTCCGATTGAGCAAGTTTTGATACATTCCGATTTGGTTGTTCCTTGGATATTCGATTGCTTCCTTTCAAGATATTCCGATCACTCGATCGAAATATATTCCGATTTGCCCTTTTTCTAGATATTCCGATTAAGCTTATTTTCCATATCCCGATTAGACTAAGTTTTATGATTATTCCGATTGCCCCTTTTGTTAACATTCCAATCTTACTTTCTTTAAGCATTTTCCGACTAAGTTCATATTTTTACAAAGTTTTCCAAGTGTTAGTTTTTATTGAGTGTTTATTTATTTTTCTAATATAATCTTTAAGTTTTCAAGCATTTATTTTTAAACTGGTCTTTTTAGTTTAATCTTTTAAAGCTTTAATTCTACTCTTCGACACTTACTTATTTGTCATTAGTTCAAAATAGATAAACAAACCAACTCCTTTTTATTAACCAAGAACAAATCATTCCACTTAGAGCCGAGATCAATTCGAGGAGATACCGAGACTTAAATCAAGAATCCAATGAAAACGCATACATTATCGAGACGTTCATGAAGTCTAATCGAGAGATGGTGACGAATCTTCAGAGTCAATTTGTCAACTTGAAGAATGACATGGCGAAACAAGGGAGCGATATTCGAGCCGAGCTTAGGAATGATATGGCAAAACAGAGCAATGAGATCCGTGCCGACATCAGAGATTCTTTCAGCACTCAAGCGCTTAACATTCGTGATATGATTGGTTTGCTCATCCAAGGTAATCAACCCTCTTCTTCGGGTACTCTTCCGAGTAACACCGTTGTGAATCCAAGAGGGGAGATGAAAGCAATCACCACTCGTAGTGGAAAAGGTTATACGGAACCCGAGCTTCCTACACCTCCACCCGTGATTGTGAACAAGGAACAAGAGCAACTTTCCTCACCTCCTTCACCTTCTATCCCCATTTCCCCACCACCCGTGGTTGTGAGTGATCCTACTTCCCTAAAGTCTTATTCTTCATCCAATATACCTTATCCTTTAAGGTTGAGGAAAGAGAAGCAAAAGAGCAAGGATGATATTCAAGTTTCAAACTTTCTAAAAATGTTTAAACAATTGAATTTTAACATCTCCTTTGCCGAGGCTCTTGCTCACATGCCTAAACATGCGAAGATGTTTAAAGATCTTCTAAGTGACAAGGAGAAGCTTCTTGACATTGCTCAGACCCAACTTAATGAGAATTACTCCGCCGTTCTCTTAAGAAATTGCCCACCAAACTTGGTGATCCGGGTCGCTTCTTGATTCCTTGCAACTTCCCGGGAGTAGAGAATTGCATGGCCCTATCCGATCTAGGTGCCAGTATAAACTTAATGCCTTTAAGTGTTTGGAAGCAATTATCTCTCCCCGAGCTAGTCCCCACCAAAATGACTTTGGAATTAGCCAACCGTACGGTTGCTTATCCAGTGGGGATAGCCGAAGATGTCTTCGTTGGCGTTGACAAATTCACCTTCCCGGCGGATTTTGTTGTCGTTGACTACGAGATGGATCCTCGAGTTCCATTAATCGTTGGACGTCCATTCCTGAGGAACGGTCGCACTCTCATTGATGTAGCCGCAGGCGAAATAATCATGAGAGTTGGTGACGACAAAATTGTCTTCAACATGGGTAAGATTTCTAAGCAACCTTATTCATATGAGAGTGTTAATGCTATTGATGTTCTCGATGAGGCTTGTGAAGAACATTTTCATGATGCTTGCAAAAGTACTCTCTCTTCTCTACCCAATATTGAGACCGTTGCCTCAATTGCACCGACATTGACTCCTTTTGGAGAAAGTGACTTGGATGATTTCGAAGCTAGCTTGGGTCCTCTCGATATTAAGTATGATGATTCTTCCACTAATTGGGATGAAGACATTCGTACTATTGAGAGACTTCTCAATGCAGACCCGTTTCCTCCTCCCTCTCCTAAAGAGGTGACTAATGATGATCCATCGTTAGTTACATCATCTATTGAGGATCCTCCTACTCTTGAGCTTAAGGACCTACCTCCTCATCTTGAGTACGTTTTCCTTGAAGACAACGAGAAGTTACCGGTCATCATCGCGAAGGACCTGAAAGAAGAAGAAAAAGCCCGTCTTGTCGCCGTGTTGAAGAAGCATAAAAGAGCTATCGCTTGGAAAATCTCCGACATTCTCGGAATTGATCCTCACTTTTGCACACATAAAATTCTAATGGAGGACGACTTTAAGCCCACAATTCAAAGCCAACGAAGGGTGAATCCTAAAATACATGAAGTCATCAAAAAAGAGGTTATCAAACTTCTTGATGCGGGTATGATTTACCCTATTTCGGATTCACCATGGGTTAGTCCAGTCCATTGTGTGCCTAAGAAAGGTGGAATCACCATTGTGCCCAATCAAAACAACGAGTTGATTCCTACCCGTCTCGTTACTGGGTGGAGAGTTTGTATAGACTACCGCTGTAAAACCCGTAAAAAAAATAATAAGGTCATAAATTAATTATATTTTTTCAATTATTTTGAAGTATTTTATAACGTTAAATACTATTATGCTTAACGGTTTAAGTTGAAACCGCTATTAAATATTATATTTTAATATTTTGACGAGTAACGAGGACTACTAGTGATCGCGATACCGACGGATGCCAAAAATTTTATATTTTATTATCGATCGTTTCGATAATTAATACTTTCGACGATATCGTTTTAATTACGTATCGAGTCGTTATATTATTATTTTTCGTGTGCGTTTAAACTTTTAAAAAGTATTTTTATGAAACCCGAGTCTCGTAAATATTTCAAAATTTACAATTTACATTTTCTACCCTTTTAAACTATTTTATTACATTTTGGACCAAAACTATCACAAATTGGCAAAAACTACCCTAACCTTACACTATATATAATATTTCCACTAACACCATTTCATTTAAAATTCATTACAATAAAAACCACCATTTCTTCTTCCTCTCTCCTTTTTCTCCAAAAACCATACACCCCTTTAAACATATACATCAAAATTTTCCATTATCTAGCTTGATTCTTCCAAAACAAAGACTAGTCCCATTCCTAATTTTTCAAGGGGATTCTTTTGGTACTAATTTCATCAACATGCATGAACTTTGAAATTTTGATCAAGAATCTTGGTGAGTAAAGTTGTTAGATGATGTTGCATGTGATTATCTAGTGATAATCATGTGTAGATCATGCTATTTTTGTAAAGAAAATATATTTTTGATTTTGGGTTTTTAATTTTGATGATGATACAAGTCTTAGGATTAGGTTGTGATGATATTAGGATGTTAGAATGATGATAAAAGTTGTTGGTTTTGATCAAAAACTTGATTTTGTATGGTTTTTAAATGGCCAATTTTAGGCAGTAGGTTTAGAGGCATTTTCGGAAATCTTAAGTCTGAAAATGGGTTGATATTATGGGATTATGTTGTAGAGAATTTTGTTAGCTTCGATTTGATATAAAGTAGGCCTTCCAACTCCAAACGAGGTGGAAGATACACTAGTTTGATTTTCGTGTACCGGGAGACGAGTGTCGACACAATCCGAAAATTGTTGTCGATATTTGGATCGAATCTCGGGGATTATAAAATGAGTTTCAAAACGATTCAAGGGATGTTATCAGGCTCCAAGTTTAGAATTTTGAGTCTATTTTTAGAATCAAGTGGCGGTTTTACAAACGGAGTTGTTTAGAATGGTCAAAATGGTTTCGTAAGTCAAGGTCGCTAAACTGTCCGGATTTTGTGATTCAAAGATGAGTCGGGCAGGGAACTTTAGAAGTGAAATCTTTTGATGGGATCTTGAGAGGACTTTCTACATATAGTAAGTGAGTTCTCTGAGTAGTATCATAAAAAGTTGATATGTCTAAGTATGGGAAAACGGCTTGGACATTCGGTATGTTCCGGCAGATTTTTATTAAAGGCGTAGAATAATAAAATGAATATATAGGAGAGTGTAATAGTATCACTTGTATCGTTTTCTCTCGATTTTGTCGTGATTTTATGAGTCGAGTTTTATATTCTTATGTATGGGTTATTTCTCGAGTCTATTATTAATGAACGCACCTCATTTGATAGGTTGCGGTTCTCGTGTTTGAAAAGCATCATCTATCGTCGGCGATCGTCTCATTACCACTATTGGCAAAGGTGAGTCTATAGCCTCGCTTTATACTAGTTATTAAATGATTTTAAACACGCGAGGGGGAATACATGTTTTATAAACTTAGAACACAAGATTTTTATGGTATGCTTTGTCCCTCTATGAATGGACCCGTGGTTGCCTTTAAATTGCATTAAGTGATTGCCTTTGTTAAAGCCTCAATTATGGACCGTTAATTAACCTATGATGGGTTAACCGCTAGTACAATTAATAGATCTATGGGGGAAGCCGCCCCAGTTCAGTTTTTGTGGACTTGTCATAGAAGCTTAGGCCCGACCTCCACACTGTTTGAGCATATTGTATTGAGAAGTCAGGTATACGACAATGTACCAATAATCTGGAGGTAACCGACAATTAATAAATCTCTCGTCTTATTAGACTGATATGGGAGTGTCTAAGGGCTCGGTTCCATGAGCTTATTGCAATTTATGCTATATACAATTATCATTGTTGATGCAAATTATTATTTGATGCTTATAAGCATGCCACAAACTTATAATCTTTGCTTGTGTTCAAATTGATTACATAAACCTATAGATTCACTCGGCATTTTTGCTGATGTTTTACTCACATGTATTTCAGGTAATCAGGAAGGGTGAAGCTTGGAAGCCACGGGAATGAATGTTGTGCACTACTTTGCAATATAAACTCTTTGAATATTTGTCGTTCCTTTTGTTCAAAACAATTTAAATCTTTTGTTTTGGTTGTACTTTGGTTACGATGTCTTGGGACTACGCTACTCTGACAAATGTTTTAGGAACGATAAATCTAAAACGTCTCTTTTCGAGTCGTTCTTTATAAATTATGTGTTGTTGTATCATTGTTTAGCACCCAAAGATGTATTCCGCTGCGTGTAAATTTGGGGGTGTTAAAGATTGGTACCAGAGCCATGAGTTATAGAGAACTAGGTCTTTTTCTAAAAACCTAAACTATAACTGTCGGTTTTATTTTTCAAAGAGTCGGTGCACATGACTTCGCGTGACTTCAGGTTCAAGCTACTTCTGGGATTACCACTTTAGTATGCGTTATTACGTATACCTTATTGCCAAGTATTTATAAATAAATACTATGATCCACTTATGGATATATATTTATATCTAGGATCCCTTTATCGATATATATTTATGTCGTTAAACTTTTCGATAAAAGTTTATCATTTATTAATGATTAACTTAAATAAATACAATGAATTTTCAAGATCTTTCTGTATTTATTTTTGAACTATTTAAATTGCTTTTATTGCAAAAATTTTTTTATTATGACCTTACATAACTTCATCTACGCGCGTTACTTTCATTGTTTAACCCTTTGTGATATCTATATAGATATTCAAATCGTCTTCCGGCTATTTGTGCTTGGACGTCTTTTAACGTAATCTCTAGACCAGTGTGTAGCTCAATGTGTCCTTGGAATAGACTAACCGCTATTTATTGACATTTATATGTATCGACTCCGAAGTGTGTTGTTCACTTATATCTCGGTAACGTCATCGTTATTTTATAAATCATCGTCTAGATTATGGCGCTAGATTGGAATACGATTTTACTTATATAAAATTGTATCATTTGTTTTTCATTAATCTTCTCGCTCCCGGAGTGTAGCATGTTAATGTTCCATTCTTTTCTTGTTATGTTTTGTGTTTTTGACAATCGTGGCACCAAGGAGATTTGCCTACATTGCATTTTGAAATCTAAATTACGAACGTCTTTCACCGTCTTGCTTCCTAAACTTCGTGTTGAATACCTTGAAGCATTTTCTGTCATTCATCATGCTATACTTTATTTGATGCTCATTACGAGATTTATTTTTCGTTGTTGTAAAATCCACAAGACATGTGTGTATATATGTATATATTTTGAGCCGTTAAGAAGTGTCGAAAAATACACTTTATGCAGAAACTGTAGGGGCAATATAAACAGGTCAAAACTTAAAAGTAAAACCTGCGTTTTTTAAAAATAAAATAGTCAAACCTGCACAGAACTTGCAGGGGTATTTTGGTCATTTTACATTGGTTTTCAGGTCTCGGGTAAAACTAGAAAGTCGTCTGAAACGTCGTTTTGCATCAAAATGCTTTAGACTCTTAGTCTTGGAGATGTCGTTTATCAGGTCAATTAATCGGCTCATATTTAAAAGTTAAATCTGACAGAAAATTCAGAACATGAGTTTTAAATGTTTCTAAGAAGTTTTGATTTCATTTGAGATCGTAAAATTTTAATAAATATTATTCTACAACTAACGAATACTAGTTACATGTTAAAATGTTTAAAAATAGAAACATTACAGGATTAGCAATTACCGGATTAATGGTGTAATTTGAAAATGAATAATATACTTTCTTAAAAGCATGTTGTGTCGAGTATCTTACAAAGAATACACATATGGATTGATTTATTCTTTTTATATATATGACTCAATTGTCATTCGATGTTATTTTATTTTTATTTTCTTCTAACCTTCCACTGATTTGGGTTAAGTTTTGAAGTTTGTCTTCACATTCTTCGTCGACATTCTTATCGCGTATCTCATGACGTTTTCGTCTAAACCTTATAACCCTTTGAAAACTTAACAACTTGTAACCATTTCATTGGTTGTTTTATGAGCTACTACTTGCCACTTTTTGCAAAACTTTGACTACTTTATGCGTTGTCATAATGTCATATTATAAATAAATCTGATATTGTTTTACGATCATTTTCACCAATTATTTTTACTTTGGTCTTATAAAATACTTTTCGTAAGATTAAAAGTTGCTTATTAAGTATCTCACAAATTACTTGTATCCTATAAATTTATAAACTATTTTTAAAATTCCATTTTACAAATGGCATAGTTTATATATAAACATAAGAAACGTAATACTTTTCGACGAAACTGAGCATTGCATTGCTATTCCTAAATTACACATGGCCTGATCACCTATGTCTAATCTAGAAGGAGCCATGCTAGGCTGAATAGTAGTCACCATAAATTTTTTTGATAATAATCAACTTTTTACTTGTATTATGATAAAGATAAATAAAATGAAATAAAATGAAAAGTAGTTTTAAAAACCTTTATATTTCATGCAAGTAGCGCAATTTCTATGTATCCGCATATGTTTTCTTACCTTTTCTTGAACGAATTACGCGCTTACGAATACGTTTTTACTCGACGATCGTTTTTCCACTTGTTACTTCATTTTATCTTATAACTGATTTCTTTTGACCGTTCGTCTAATTACTGACTGTTGATAAATGACTTGAAAGTCTCGATGTTTTATCCTTCCTTCTCGTCCAATGTTCTTTATGCGATTTTATAGATCTTTGGAATGTCTCCGCAAGTGAATAATGAATTATCATTAGAGTGATTTCCGTATATCCGGGATGACGTCCGTCACTCTCGTTTGTCTCGAAATCTACTTTTGTGAACCGTGCTTTGACTTCTCTCTTTAAACACTAACACCGTTCATTTGATTTATTTTAATTACAAGTGATTATTAGGAATTTCCTTTTATTAAAATTTTTGAATGGATCTTATTTCCGATCGTGTAACGACCACCGCTAAGTTAACGAGCTGATATTGGTGAATCATCGA
Source organism: Glebionis coronaria (assembly GCA_025667525.1). Classification (NCBI taxonomy): domain Eukaryota; kingdom Viridiplantae; phylum Streptophyta; class Magnoliopsida; order Asterales; family Asteraceae; genus Glebionis; species Glebionis coronaria. Next base: position 517,928,066 of record CM046880.1, read on the forward strand.
CCGCACTAACCAAATTTGACAACTTGTTTAATCTATTATTTCTTATCGTCTTACCATCGACGCCTTTATTTTATTATTCTCTTTAAGAATTCATACGACATCTGCTTCGTCCTCTTTTGTACCGCTGATTTCGTACTAATTGTTGACCATTATTTCCATTCGTATTCGTTTGTTATCTTGTCACATTTTGAAACCCGAATATATCCTATATTTATTTTGAAATAATAAACACCTTTATGTATTTCTACAAAGTATTATAAATTTTTTATGGAACTTTTATACATTTTCCAACGATTTTCGATTATCGAAATAACCATCACAAGTAAAAGGTCAAATTATTACATCATATTCTGTATAACTAAAACTAATGTTTAAAAAAATAAAATTTTGTTCTACCTTTTGAACTAATTGACTTATCATACTTTACTTTAAATGTAATGAAATTACCGGTTTAATTTATATTCCTAATAATGATTTAATTTGGAAATTATATCTTCTAATTGTAACCAACAATATGAGTTTAATTTATAAAATTCATGTCATTCTTTCAAAGTTTCTTAAGACAACCAAAATAAATTATGAAGCTATTTAACTTCTATTTTTAATATGTCATCTTTATCAAGAAAGTACCTCAACTGAGTTTTAAGGTAATACCAAAGCCGGGACGGATAATTGTGACAAATGTTACTTTATTGTTAATATTTAATTCATTCTTCGCTCTCATTTTTCTAGTATTGCGAATTATTATGTTTTACGGTTACGTGAGTCGAGATCCCTCGTCGATCGTCAACCTTAAATCATTTTACCACATCTTTTCCGTTTATGCGTTTATTGAAGTCATTTTTATCTCGTTCTATTCCTCTTATTGAAGATCACTATTTTATTCTGAGTTTAAAATGAATCTTGGGAAGCAGTGTATAAGAAGAAACGATAAGTATCACCAGGATTTATGCGTGTACTTGTGGAATGATTGAGGACCGAATCTCTTAATGAATGGAGTTAATAAATTTGTTACAACCTCGAGGAGTATGTTGAAGCCGACACCGCAAGTGGAAAGACTCTTGAGATCAAGTAGTTATTATCAAGGGTTCGTTCAAGGTTTTCTCGATGATTAACCGTGGAGATCTATACTCGATATTTATGTTCGACCTTTTCTTTTATGTACCTATATGGTGTGTGATCTAGTCAAATGATCGTAAGTTGTGAGAACTTGAGACGGCATCATCAGATGACGTCCGATCATGTAGAACACATATTATGTAATATCTTTTTGACTTTCAACGACGATGTTTTTTGAGACTTTAATCAACGTTGGCGAAAGTGAGATGGTGTCTTTGTATTATCTATTGAGTAGGGACCCGCGTGTGAGCACCCTCCGATGACGAAAATGTTTTTCTTGTTAATTCTTTTTTATGTGTGTCCATGGCTATCCGGCCAGTGGCTATTCTTTAAATTACAACATTCTTTTTAACTGTACTTACCCGAAAATCCTGTCACCTATTCTTGTCGTCGAATGAGCTTCGTGTGATTCATAAAATTTTCATGTGTCGAACTTGACGGGTGACTGGTGGATAAGGATTTATTTATTCCTTTTTGGTGAGATACCACTTGACGACAAGTTGCGTTTTGTAAAAGAACCAGTGGAGATCGTGGATCAAGATTCACGTAGGAACGTGAGGACTTCTTATTAAGGAATGTCGTCATCCTTCCGGGTAGTGAACAACTCGTGTATGAGGAGAGTTGAGCGGCGGGACGTCGCTCCCTTAAGGTGGTGAGGATGTAAAACCCGTAAAAAAAAAATAATAAGGTCATAAATTAATTATATTTTTTCAATTATTTTGAAGTATTTTATAACGTTAAATACTATTATGCTTAACGGTTTAAGTTGAAACCGATATTAAATATTATATTTTAATATTTTGACGAGTAACAAGGACTACTAGTGATCGCGATACCGACGGATGCCAAAATTTTTATATTTTATTATCGATCGTTTCGATAATTAATACTTTCGACGATATCGTTTTAATTACGTATCGAGTCGTTATATTATTATTTTTCGTGTGCGTTTAAACTTTTAAAAAGTATTTTTATGAAACCCGAGTCTCGTAAATATTTCAAAATTTACAATTTATATTTTCTACCCTTTTAAACTATTTTATTACATTTTGGACCAAAACTATCACAAATTGGCAAAAACTACCCTAACCTTACACTATATATAATATTTCCACTAACACCATTTCATTTAAAATTCATTACAATAAAAACCACCATTTCTTCTTCCTCTCTCCTTTTTCTCCAAAAACCATACACCCCTTTAAACATATACATCAAAATTTTCCATTATCTAACTTGATTCTTCCAAAACAAAGACTAGTCCCATTCCTAATTTTTCAAGGGGATTCTTTTGGTACTAATTTCATCAACATGCATGAACTTTGAAATTTTGATCAAGAATCTTGGTGAGTAAAGTTGTTAGATGATGTTGCATGTGATTATCTAGTGATAATCATGTGTAGATCATGCTATTTTTGTAAGGAAAATATATTTTTGATTTTGGGTTTTTAATTTTGATGATGATACAAGTCTTAGGATTAGGTTGTGATGATATTAGGATGTTAGAATGATGATAAAAGTTGTTGGTTTTGATCAAAAACTTGATTTTGTATGGTTTTTAAATGGCCAATTTTAGGCAGTAGGTTTAGAGGCATTTTCGGAAATCTTAAGTCTGAAAATGGGTTGATATTATGGGATTATGTTGTAGAGAATTTTGTTAGCTTCGATTTGATATAAAGTAGGCCTTCCAACTCCAAACGAGGTGGAAGATACACTAGTTTGATTTTCGTGTACCGGGAGACGAGTGTCGACACAATCCGAAAATTGTTGTCGATATTTGGATCGAATCTCGGGGACTATAAAATGAGTTTCAAAATGATTCAAGGGCTGTTCTCAGGCTCCAAGTTTAGCATTTTGAGTCTATTTTTAGAATCAAGTGGCGGTTTTACAAACGGTGTTGTTTAGAATGGTCAAAATGGTTTCGTAAGTCAAGGTCGCTAAACTGTCCTGATTTTGTGATTCAAAGATGAGTCGGGCAGGGAACTTTAGAAGTGAAATCTTTTGATGGGCTCTTGAGAGGACTTTCTACATATAGTAAGTGAGTTCTCTGAGTAGTATCATAAAAAGTTGATATGTCTATGTATGGGAAAACGGCTTGGACATTCGGTATGTTCCGGCAGATTTTTATTAAAGGCGTAGATTTTTATTGGAGAGTCAGAAGAGGTTGCCAAGGTGTTAGACATTATAAAGGTGAGTGGTCCAGGTTTGGGTCTTGAACTTAATATCAAGAAAACAGAGGTATTTTGGCCCTCGTGCAATGGTGTGAAGGTCCGTGATGGTTTGTTTCCTATTGATATTCGGAGACCGTCTTCGGGTGTGAAGCTTCTTGGGGGAGCTGTTAGTAGAGACGCCAATTTTATTAGAGGGATGGCCATGAGGAGAGCCACGAATGCAGTTGATTTGATGAGCCTTCTTCCACAGTTACATGACCCGCAGAGTGAGCTCCTTTTACTTCGATCATGTATGGGTATTTCCAAACTCTTTTTTGGGCTAAGGACTTGCCAACCTGTACACATGAAGGATGCGGCCTTGTTTTTTGACAAGGGTTTGCGTGGGTCAATTGAGAACATAGTAGTTTGTGGAGGGCCATTCTTTGGAGACTTACAGTGGCGACTTGCTTCTTTACCCATTCGTCTTGGTGGTTTGGGTTTGTACTCGGCAAAAGAGGCCTCCTCCTATGCTTTTGTGGCCTCGAGGGCCCAATCTTGGGTGTTACAAGATCACATTTTACGTGACAGTGGCGTATGTGGTATGGATGATGATTATGCTTCTGCTTTAGCTTGTCTACGTGATAAGATTTCAAGCTTTGATTTTAGTTGTTTCACTAATAAGGATACCGCCCCCTCTAAAACCCAACAAACATTGGCGACTACCCTTTTTAGTGAAATGGTCAAGGATATGGAGGTCCACTTTGATATGACTTTGAGGCAGAAAGCGGTTTTTGAGAGTTTACGCGCGTCACATGCTCAGGATTTCCTACTAGCTATCCCTATAGACGGGCTTCGTCAACATATGTCACCAGTGGAATACCGTTCTATTCTTAAGTATCGGCTCATGATCCCATTATTTCCGGCTGATACAATGTGCCCTGTTTGTCGCAAGGCATGTTTGGATTCTTTTGGGGAACATGCGGTTCATTGTAAAGAGCTCCCGGGCTTCAAGTATCGACACGATATGGTTAGAGACGTTCTTTTTGACATATGTAGACGTGCTGGTATCTCCGCCAAGAAAGAAGCACCTGTGAACTTCTTGACTGACCCGGTAGATGGAAGATCCACACTCAGACCGGCGGACATTCTGGTTTTTGGATGGATTGGAGGAAAACATGCATGTGTGGATCTGACTGGGGTTTCTCCTCTTGTGGGGATGAGTAGCCGGGGTTTTACAGCGGGTCAGGCTGCTTTGAATGCCGCCTCATGCAAAGTGACAAAACACGAAAAAGCATGCATTGAAAATCAACACGTGTTTATTCCTTTTGCATTTGATACCTTCGGTTTTCTTGCACCTGAAGCGGTGGAGTTTCTGAATAGAGTTCAGCGCGTAATGAATAGCAACGTTATGACACCTAAATCCACAAATGTGGTTTTTACTAGAATTAGCTTTGCAATTCAAAAAGGGCTTGCGGCGCAGCTTGTTGCTCGCTTGCCTTCTACAGTTATGTAATTAAACTATAGTACAATACAGTACTACTGGTTTTTGTTTGTTTAGGTATCAAGTCAACTATGTTCTTGTAAAACATAATAAAATGAATATATAGGAGAGTGTAATAGTATCACTTGTATCGTTTTCTCTCGATTTTGTCGTGATTTTATGAGTCGAGTTTTATATTCTTATGTATGGGTTATTTCTCGAGTCTATTATTAATGAACGCACCTCATTTGATAGGTTGCGGTTCTCGTGTTTGAAAAGCATCATCTATCGTCGGCGATCGTCTCATTACCACTATTGACAAAGGTGAGTCTATAGCCTCGCTTTATACTAGTTATTAAATGATTTTAAACCCGCGAGGGGGAATACATGTTTTATAAACTTAGAACACAAGATTTTTATGGTATGCTTTGTCCCTCTATGAATGGACCCGTGGTTGCCTTTAAATTGCATTAAGTGATTGCCTTTGTTAAAGCCTCAATTATGGACCGTTAATTAACCTATGATGGGTTAACCGCTAGTACAATTAATAGATCTATGGGGGAAGCCGCCCCGGTTCAATTTTTATGGACTTGTCATAGAAGCTTAGGCCCGACCTCCACACTGTTTGAGCATATTGTATTGAGAAGTCAGGTATACGGCAATGTACCAATAATCTGGAGGTAACCGACAATTAATAAATCTCTCGTCTTATTAGACTGATATGGGAGTGTCTAAGGGCTCGGTTCCATGAGCTTATTGCAATTTATGCTATATACAATTATCATTGTTGATGCAAATTATTATTTGATGCTTATAAGCATGCCACAAACTTATAATCTTTGCTTGTGTTCAAATTGATTACATAAACCTATAGATTCACTCGGCATTTTTGCTGATGTTTTACTCACATGTATTTCAGGTAATCAGGAAGGGTGAAGCTTGGAAGCCACGGGAATGAATGTTGTGCACTACTTTGCAATATAAACTCTTTGAATATTTGTCGTTCCTTTTGTTCAAAACAATTTAAATCTTTTGTTTTGGTTGTACTTTGGTTACGATGTCTTGGGACTACGCTACTCTGACAAATGTTTTAGGAACGATAAATCTAAAACGTCTATTTTCGAGTCGTTATTTATAAATTATGTGTTGTTGTATCATTGTTTAGCACCCAAAGATGTATTCCGCTGCGTGTAAATTTGGGGGTGTTAAAACCGCAAACTCAATGATGCCACGAGAAAGGATCATTTCCCTCTACCTTTTATGGACCAAATGCTTGAACGTTTAGCGGGTAATGAATATTACTGCTTTCTTGATGGTTTCTTGGGTTATTTCCAAATACCCATCGATCCCCAAGATCAAGAGAAGACAACATTCACTTGTCCCTATGGCACATTTGCCTACAAAAGGATGCCTTTTGGCTTATACAATGCCCCCGGGACTTTCCAAAGGTGCATGTTGGCTATCTTCCATGACATGATTGAACAAACCATGGAAGTCTTCATGGATGATTTCTCGGTCTTCGGGGATTCCTTCTCTTCTTGCCTTGCCAATTTGGAACGTATGCTTAAGCGGTGCGAAGACACTCCCCTTGTTCTGAATTGGGAAAAATGCCATTTTATGGTGAAAGAAGGCATTGTGCTAGGACACAAAATCTCTAAATCCGGTCTTGAAGTCGACCGTGCTAAAGTAGATGTCATAGCCAAATTACCTCCACCCTCAACCGTGAAGGGTGTGAGAAGTTTTCTGGGTCATGCGGGCTTCTATCGTCGATTCATTCAAGATTTCTCTAAAATCGCTCGCCCGATGACCCACCTCTTGGAAAAAGATACTCATTTTATCTTTTCTAAAGAGTGTATCGAAGCCTTCAATCTTCTTAAGGATAAGCTAACTAAGGCACCGGTCTTGGTTACCCCTAATTGGGAGCTACCCTTTGAATTGATGTGCGATGCTAGCGACTTTGCTATTGGTGCGGTTTTGGGACAAAGGATCAACAAACATTTCCAACCAATCCACTATGCTAGCAAAACAATGACGGGGGCTCAATTGCATTATACGACAACCGAAAAAGAGCTTTTAGCTGTTGTCTATGCTTTTGAAAAATTCTGCCCCTATCTTGTTTTATCCACCACAATAGTATACACGGACCATTCCACGTTGAAGTACTTGATGACTAAACACGACTCTAAGCCAAGACTTCTCCGCTGGGTTTTACTCCTTCAAGAATTCAACATTGAAATTCGTGACAAGAAGGGTATTGAAAACCTAGCCGTGGATCATCTGAGCAGACTTGAGGATCCATATCAAGGGGATCATCCGAACAAAGAGATCAATGACTCTTTCCCCCTTGAAACCTTAATGTCTATAAATCTCAATCTTGATGGCACCCCGTGGTTTGCCGATATTGCAAACTACTTAGCGGGTGGTGTTCTCATCAAAGGGTTAACATCCCAACAAAAGAAGAAGTTCTTGAACGATGTTAAGACTTACTTTTGGGATGACCCTTTTCTATTCAAACAATGCGCTGACTTGATTATTCGCTGATGTGTTGACGGACCGGCAGCTTTTGACATTCTCCAAGCTTGCCACAAAGGACCCACCGGTGGTCACTTTGGTCCCAACTACACCTCCAAAAAAGTGTTTGATTCGGGATTCTATTGGCCCACCATTTATCGTGATGCTCACGAGATGGTTAAGCATTGTGATGCTTGCCAAAAACAAGGCAAGATCACACATAAAGATGAGATGCCTCAAAATTTCATACAAGAATGTGAAATCTTTGATGTATGGGGCATCGACTTTATGGGGCCATTCCCTTCTTCTAAAGGCAACAAATACATCCTTGTCGCTGTCGACTACGTTTCTAAATGGGTTGAAGCCAAAGCTTTACCCACTAACGACGCGAGGGTGGTTTGTAATTTCTTGAAACAACTGTTCGCTCGATTCGGTGTTCCTCGTGCTATTATCAGTGACCGCGGGACTCATTTTTGCAACGATCAATTTGCAAGAGTCATGGCTAAGTATGGTGTCAATCATCGTCTTTCCACCGCTTATCATCCTCAAACCAACGGTCAATGTAACACCCCCAAATTTATACAACATAGTACAGCGGAAGACTAGTTGGTGTTACGGGATAGCACATTACTCACATCATAGACAACGTATAAAAATCACGTCGTTTAATATTAAATCATTTCCATTCATAAACAACAAAGTTACATCGGTCCCAAGTCATTACATTTCATACAAAAGTTTTACAAAGTGTTTGAATGGAAAAATATTGTTTAAGTGCGGGCCATGAATTCTTGTTGTCTTCCCGAGAATTACCTTCAAGTACCTGAGATAAAACATGTTAAAAGAAAAGGTCAGCGATAACGCCGAGTGAATTCATAGAGTTTAATAAATTCCATCAATATAATATCAGTATAAAAGTATTACTGAAAATCATTTTGTACAAATCATTTTGATAGGCCATGAAACAGCCAAAATCATTTTATACAAATCCTTATCGAAAATCATAATATAGGCATTTGCCGTAAAAATCATAATACGAGCCAATGTCGTAAAAACATCATACAATACGTCTTATGACGTTGTATAAAATCAAATAAAAACCGTTATATGAATATGGTTATGAAAACCAAAATACAAACATAATATCAATAGTATGACCCTGTATTGCTAGTCAGGCAATACATCGTAATTCGGAGCGTCTATTATTATTTTGTTAATTTGGATTATTATAAGCCGCATGACATTGTTACCTTACTAAACCAACAACGGGTAGCTAACCCGATACCAATTTTGCCCATCTAAAGTAGCGTGTCGTCACAAAGGTCACGCTATTGGAAATCTTCTCATACATTAATTCGCTTACCAATCAATGTGGCATGACGGGGATCAACCGTCAAGGCGCGAACTGGGGTGATCGTCCCCAAATAGTACTATTAAATGCATAAGCGTCTACCAACTCCCGGTAGTTCAAAATTCATGCTAATGGGACTTTTAGTGACATAACCTAACTTTAATAATCCATTTAATTTCATCTATCGGGTCCTTTAATCATTTATCGGGTCATACAATCGGGTCATTCAATCATTCGGGTCCAAAATCAATAAACAAACAATCGGGACAAATGGTGTCCTATTTAATAAAAACTAACATGTTATCTCCCTCGCGGGTTTATAAAACATTTATAAAACATTTAAAAGAGTGCGAGGCTATGAACTCACGTTGATGTGGGAAGGCGGGTTATCGGCAATTCGGACGTGCGGTACGTGCTTCAATCACGGAAACCTAGACAAATAATAATCGGTCTTAGACGTTTGTCCAATGACTTTATAAAAATATCAATTATGTATAAATATGATGATTATATATATATGATGATCAAGTGGGTTTACATATTCTCGTTTACTCCTTTTAGTTTTACCCAATTACGTATCTTAAGTACAATAAGCTTATTATAAGTTATTTAACTTATTTTAGTCCATTTTGTACTTATATTATCAGTGCATACATTTTCAAGTTGGGCCCAAATGGGTTAAGCCCAATAATTTCTTTTTACAAGTTTATATCTTATTTAGTCCAATTATTAGTCCAAGTATTAGTCCAATATGTTTACTTAGCTCGTTAATGTCCGTATGCCCTAAAGTTCGGGTTTTATCGGTTTTTACTTGTTATACATGTCTATATATCAGTATATAAGTTTTATAAAGTTTGCATTCGACGGGTCCAACCATCTAAGTTTTATTTAACAAAAACGTTAACTTTTACGGCAATAGCCGGAAAAGTCGTAAAAATCATGTTTATAGTTTTATAACTTATAAAACTTAACAAGTTTCCATTTTCATCATTTATACACTTATTACACCTTTTATATATTTATATAAATAAGTTTTATAAGTTAGTGGGTTTTTATTTACATTTTATATATTAAAATGTGAGTGCTTATATAATAGTATTATTCTTTAATTTCTAAAAATCTGATTTTTAACTTCATCTTCACCAAAAATGCCATATCTTGAGTTCTACATGGAGATAGAAGCTCAAATTTTTATCACATAAACTACATGATATTTGCTACATTTAACTCTTCTATAGATACTGTTGAATCATCCTTTAAGTATTTTCTAAAAATCGTCCAAAACAGTAACTTCAGATTTATACCCTAAACTTGTTTTGATCATATCTCACTCATTATTTTGATTCCATTGCATGGCCAATTCTCATATGTGTACAAGACCCATAGCTTACTGTAAATCCATCCTACTTCATCATTTTATCAGTTCATTACTTACTTCTTACTGTTTTATACAGCCATGTAATTTAAACAAGATTTTAACCTTGTTTCTTATGGTTTTTCACCTTTTTATCCATGATTATCAACAACAAATCCCCACATAACATTTTTATCATCATATAATCATCATAAATATATACAATAGGAAATAAAATACATGTTTACATAATCAAAATAACAAGAAGTTGAGGAGGACAATCTTTATACCACCAACTTGATGTAGGTTATGAGCTTGACATGGATTTGGATGGAGAAACTTGTGCATAGCCAATACCTTCTTCATGACCACCATGCTTCATAAACACCTTGGGAAAATCAGCCTCAAGACACCAAGAAAACTCCTCCATGGATGTTATGATCACCTCCAATCAATAGGTCTTCAAAAGGACATCATATTATGAAAGAATAACATAAGATTTGTGGTGAAATTTGGATCAAATGGGAGTTTGAAGGTGGTGGTGGGACGGCACCAAGAGAGAAAGTAGAGAGGATTTTGTGAGTTGTTTGCATGTTGTAATGGTGGTATGTGAAGGTTTTGATGGTTTTGTTGTAAGCTAGCTTACAAAGTAAGCTTAATGAGACAAGTGTGTGGTTTATGCTAGCAACTTGACACCTCATGGTGTTAAGTAGCTAGTTTGGCCGGTTTTGAATGGGGTGGGACAAGTGTCCCACTTGTCTCATCCCATTTATTTACGGGTACTTCTCGATTCTAGTTTCCTCGATTTGCGTGCCCTCGGGTCGTTTTACGAAAAACGTTTTTATAAATTATGAATCGACGTCATAAAACGAATCCAATAAAAATTGTTTCATCAAAAACGGAGTTCGAAAACGTAAATACGTAATCCTAAGGTTTCCGGTTTAGTCGTAAAGGACGTTAAAATAAAATCGTAAGTCCTAATCTCTTCTCGTAAATTTGTGAGTTTATGAACTAACACAAATTTAAAACTTCAAAATAATATTCACGGATAAATTTATTTTCTGAAATGTCGAACTGTCACCAAGGATGGTGTATGTAAACGTAGGCACGTAACGTGGAATCCTCCGGTTTAGACGTAGTCGATGCTACTCCAAGACGTAAATCCAAATTTCTTCCCAAAAATAAGTGAGTTCATATTGTAACATTAAAATAATATTTTCAAATAATATTTGAGAATAAAATATCAATCGTAAATTGACGGATTGTCACAGCATTTACCCCTAAACAGGATGTTTGTCCTCAAAGATCATCTTACTACTCGCTTCTTATAGAGTTAAAGCCATGTGGGTATTTCCTCCACATTCGGTCTTTTTCTCACAAGTGCAATTCATTACAATACGCGAGTTTCATCAAACATAACTACGGGAATAAGATCAGGCTAAATGTTGACTTACTTTCTCTATCCATGATATTCACGGGTTTCTGATGAATGCAACTTTTCGCCGATCTAAGCTTTACTAAGAATAATCAGATTTTCACTTGACAGGTATTCCATCAAGTTCGATTTACGAAACCTAATTCACGCAGTTTTTGAAGTCCTAGGGTAGATCCAGCTTATATGCCTTTCAATCCCAACTTTTACATCATTTCAATGGTCCCATACAACGGGGACTTATATCCCATGATTTGTCAGATCATGAATTCATTTTTCCAAGGATAAAATTTTTGGCATAACTTTGCTACCCATTTGGCACTTCAAGATCTACATTTCACATTCACATAACCTCTTGCCCACTATCGGCGGTTAATAATCAAATCCTAATTTCAACAATCATTTCAGATCTCTCGGGTCGGGTATTTTGCAAGGATAGGTTCGCCATCATAGGAAACCTTAAACCTAAGAGACATGTCCAACTCACAATGGGTGTATGTCGGATGTCTTCATTTCAACTCCTGCTTACAGATGCTCTAAGATTTAGATCCTAACAAGATTTGATCTCAATCCTAATATGATGATTATCAATGATAATCTCTCCAAAGGATAACGATTATATGGTCTATTACCAAAGGTCAATCATTCAAACATAGAACAACACTTATATTACTCTGTATCGTTACTTTACCTCGTCCCTTCGATTTGGGATGGTACATAGTACTCTCATCAAGGTTCGTTCAATATGATTTCTGAGCAAATCTCTAGAAATTCGATGCGAAGCGAAGATCTTGATAAAGATGTTCGATACAGGCACACTATGTTTACATAATTCTTTTGCATTTATCATTAACGGGAATGATATTAGCAGATTTGGTCAGTCTGTCGACGATGACCCAAATCGAATCAAATTCAGATGATTACCTTTGCAATAGCTAGACATTTACTAATGTATGAGGCGAAGTCTGCCTTCATAATTGCCATTAGTACAACTTCTTCAGACAAAGATACTTTTAGTCATAAATGACATAAATAAAATACTTATACTTACAAATTCCAACATAACTATATCTCACAATCCTCCATATTTAGACAATCATATGTGGTCTTTAAAATATTTATCGCTATCGGCTTCTCAATTTTAATGGTTCACATTATACGCGAACTCCTTTTATTATTATCTATATTATCTTTCTTACAAACATCGTTTATTTTTATATTGTTCGGCAATTTATTTTGCACCTTCATTATTAAGAAATATATCCTAATTGGTTCTTTATCCTTTTTATATAATACGTCAGTATTTATATTCACTTCTCATGATGATGTGATTATCGTGTCCATAATTTACTCAGGTATTCTTTATATATTATACGTTAGTAATTACGTTCACCTTCCTGATGAAATAAATATCACAACCGTATTTATTCAAAATTCTTTCTTCATATCTTCTATGTTTTAGTTTCTTCTCAACTATCATTTTTATCCGTTTTACTCAATCCGTCGTCTAAAGCGTCGATAATTATTATAATTAATTAAATAATTATTAGTTAATTTTTATGAAACGTAAACGTAAAAGTTTTAAATTTCTTAGTTCGACCAATTATATAAAATGTTCAAAATAAATTTGAGTTTAATTAACAAGATTTTCGTTGATTTATCGAAAATAATTAATAAGATTCGTAAATGTTCGAAAAACCTTTGTTTATATTTTGGTCAAAATTTTCTTAGTTGAAAAGCAAAATTTGTTGTTTCAAATTTCAAGTTATGGTTTAAATGGTTTTCCTCAATCCTTTTTAAGTTATCTGGAGGTATACACGAACATTTACCCCTAAACAGAAGTTTAGTTAAATGGTTTGTGTATAAGGGAGTAATCCCCTTAAAAATCCTTTGTTAAAACATTTGTCAAAACATATTTTCATTTCTTCTTGGAAAAATCCAAAGTCTTAAAAGGGCTCTTAATTCTTGAAGAGTCAATTTATATTCCATTATCCTTTTAACCACATAGTCTAATCTTGTAAAGGTTCAAGTCTTTAATCATGTGTTAATTATTCGAGGTACATGTTTTCATTGTTTAGCCAATTCAGGGCAATTTATAAATAATTATTAACTCATTCTTATTCTTATGAACAAACAAATAGTCCTGAATGATCACGAGCATGAATTTATCAAATTACAGCCTACACACGTGATTCACCAAATTTATGAATACTACATGTGCATTGGTCAATCCATACGACATCACGTGAAACTCATAATGTTCATTACAAGCACCAGATGTAGTGATTGGAATAGATAATCTCTTTCGCAGATGCAAAGTTGATGATAACCATGCTATGGATCAAATTTGCTAGAACCTTGTAAATGATCGAACAATTCTTCCATTTCGAGTTATGGATATCGTTTTCGATTGTCAATTTAATCAATTCACAGTAATCTGTAAATATAAGGAATGATAACACCATAGCTCTTCAGGATGACAGGCTTGGTATAATAAAATCTTTCTCCGACAACTATCTCAGTTGTACATTAATTCCTTAAATTCAGATGATGCCGACGTACAGTGCACAAGCCACAAGTGCAGCACCGGAAATATAATCAATACCAAATTCAACTTGCCTAAATGGCGAAAGTCTAGGTAATCCATCAACAAATACCTCCTAAAGTTTCAGATAAGATAAACATCTTTTAATAATTCAATATTAGGTTCTTCTAGATTACAATATCTATGACTAATTCACAACCATTTACGGTAAAATTTCAAGTCTTAATACAGGATATGGTCATCCATCAAGAATTATTTAGCTCACTTTTGATAATCAACATCTTATCTTTTAGGGAATTCCACTCGAGTTCCCATCAATTAAGACAATGTCGTCATGTCATAATCAATCAATCCATTCTACTGGTACTATTAACTTTTCAGTTTTATTGCCGTCGATAAGATGTGAACTTCTCAAAAGACTAACAATAACTCATAATCCTTCACAAATTCGAGGATATATGGAGACACAACTACCATCTAAAGAGTAAGGTCAACGCATAATCTACGCGAGAGAATTTCAAATCAGATTCAGACGAAAACATTTAACGAATATGAATATATCCCATGTTTTCATGATTCGAGTACGCATTCGAAAGCTCCTCGGATCGTTACCCAGGTCATTCAAATGAAATCAAATCAAGAGAAATGATAAGAACGTCGATACATCCAGTCGGGTATCAACACTCGGTAATCAGATACTTTCCTAAGAATCTCACTACGGAATAATTGGACAAGAAAGAATTGTCAATTGTCAAATAAGACAATTTCCACGGATGAGTAAATTCGACTCAGAAGAATAGATGCTACAGGCACATATGTAGGTGTCCCTAACATTATGTCCTAATTTTTCACTTCTTGCAGATCTCATAAAATTTAATCTCTCATAATCTTCAAAGAAAATATAGTGTTTATTAATCAGTTTTATGGTGACTACTAATCAGCCTTGCATGGTCCATTCCAAATTGTATGTAGGCGCGCAACTATATACAATTTCAAGATTAACGATGCAATACTCAGTTCGTCAAAATTTTATCATCATGTTTATAATAAAAACATTTTCATGCTTAACCCTTGAATAAGAATCAAAAATAAATTTACAAAGATTTCCTTTGTTATGAAAACAATTAAGTTTTCAAAAGCGTTTCTTAAAAAAAACTTTACTTTGATAATAATCACTTATAAATCTTACTTCGAATAATCCTTATAGTGATGAAAATTAAATTTCTCAAAGGATACTGTTTTAACTTTATAAAAACAATGTGTGATCTGCAGAAGAGTGATGAAAGCTTGTTCACCAAGAACTAACTACGATATGATAGGAAATGAGCTTAGCCAAATAATCATGAGGTTCATGATCTTGATGGCACTCAATAAGAATAATCCACAACGTAACTCAAATATAGATGAGTACTTGCTCAATGGTTGCATCACTAATGCGAACATTAGGATGAGGCAATAAAAGATAGATAATATCGATACATGTAGAATTTAGCAATCAAAGGTAGTCTTTTCATTAATCACAAACAAGTCAAAATTGTACCGTAACACATTACGTGTCACTATGTCATACAATTCTCAGAACTCATCCTACCAACTGATGTCTCAGTTAAGTTAGGGATTTTTAAAAGATACCACAATGAATACTAATCTACAAGAGTCATTAGGTGTTCCACATGTCCCAGAAGATCCATCGGTCTTAATTCAGAAGAAGATTTCTTCAATTTATTTCTTGGACACTGGGCATCCTCGGTAGTGGACAATGGTCTAGGAACAACCCTTAACACGAACCTACAATCAATTAAAACCTTATAATTCAATCACAGAACTTAACGACTTCCTCTTTATAATCTCATATTCCATACAAGTTAAATTTTACTTTATTCAAGTTTTAACAAATTTTATACTCAATTCAATATCTACCTCATATTCCAATACTTCCAATCTTATTCTTAGGCCTTGTAAAGGCAATACAATCTCAATATGAATCAACACTTAATTTCCAATCCTATTAGCTCTTACAACAATAATTATCAAATAAGTCACTAGTATGAAATGACTTGATCATTCAACTAGACTTCTCGGAAAGGTATTAGTGGCATGAGGCTTTTGGGTAATGGTTCCAGTGACAGCCTCAAGTGCAACATTCACCCTTTCGATTTCAATTTAAGAATTGGATGATAACGAATCAGATGACATCTTTCTAGATGGTAACGTTTTGTCAAACTCCACTCTATAAGGAAAGATCGTCATGACATCGATATCAGATTTAATCTCGCCAATTCTTTTTCAATTTCACAATCAACTAACATCTACACTTCTATGAATATTAACCATATGTTGGGATCATAAATATCCGCAACTTGGTTTAGATCTAGGATAGCTAGAATTCCTATGAGAATAGCTTAGATTAATTTACTAGGGGATTTAGGGTTACTTGTGACAATCTACGTCGTATAAATACCTCGTATAAAAATCAAAATAATCATCAAACAATCATGTAATAAAATTACATCATATATATATATAATCCAAGTTATATATGTATTAAAATAACACTTCTCAGTCTGGCCTTGTCGATAACTCGGGAATTCTTCGGCACCGTTATAGTCAAAAGATTTTTAGACATTTTAGAAAAATGTTTATAATTAAAAGATTTTGAAAAGTTTTATTCAAAACCTTAGTTTTAAAAATCTTTCGTTCTCTATAACGAGAGCTCTGGTACCAAACTGTAACACCCCCAAATTTATACAACATAGTACAGCGGAAGACTAGTTGGTGTTACGGGATAGCACATTACTCACATCATAGACAACGTATAAAAATCACGTCGTTTAATATTAAATCATTTCCATTCATAAACAACAAAGTTACATCGGTCCCAAGTCATTACATTTCATACAAAAGTTTTACAAAGTGTTTGAATGGAAAAATATTGTTTAAGTGCGGGCCATGAATTCTTGTTGTCTTCCCGAGAATTACCTTCAAGTACCTGAGATAAAACATGTTAAAAGAAAAGGTCAGCGATAACGCCGAGTGAATTCATAGAGTTTAATAAATTCCATCAATATAATATCAGTATAAAAGTATTACTGAAAATCATTTTGTACAAATCATTTTGATAGGCCATGAAACAGCCAAAATCATTTTATACAAATCCTTATCGAAAATCATAATATAGGCATTTGCCGTAAAAATCATAATACGAGCCAATGTCGTAAAAACATCATACAATACGTCTTATGACGTTGTATAAAATCAAATAAAAACCGTTATATGAATATGGTTATGAAAACCAAAATACAAACATAATATCAATAGTATGACCCTATATTGCTAGTCAGGCAATACATCGTAATTCGGAGCGTCTATTATTATTTTGTTAATTTGGATTATTATAAGCCGCATGACATTGTTACCTTACTAAACCAACAACGGGTAGCTAACCCGATACCAATTTTGCCCATCTAGAGTAGCGTGTCGTCACAAAGGTCACGCTATTGGAAATCTTCTCATACATTAATTCGCTTACCAATCAATGTGGCACGACGGGGATCAACCGTCAAGGCGCGAACTGGGGTGATCGTCCCCAAATAGTACTATTAAATGCATAAGCGTCTACCAACTCCCGGTAGTTCACAATTCATGCTAATGGGACTTTTAGTGACATAACCTAACTTTAATAATCCATTTAATTTCATCTATCGGGTCCTTTAATCATTTATCGGGTCATACAATCGGGTCATTCAATCATTCGGGTCCAAAATCAATAAACAAACAATCGGGACAAATGGTGTCCTATTTAATAAAAACTAACATGTTATCTCCCTCGCGGGTTTATAAAACATTTATAAAACATTTAAAAGAGTGCGAGGCTATGAACTCACGTTGATGTGGGAAGGCGGGTTATCGGCAATTCGGACGTGCGGTACGTGCTTCAATCACGGAAACCTAGACAAATAATAATCGGTCTTAGACGTTTGTCCAATGACTTTATAAAAATATCAATTATGTATAAATATGATGATTATATATATATGATGATCAAGTGGGTTTACATATTCTCGTTTACTCCTTTTAGTGTTATATGTCGATAACTTTTATACTAGTTTACTAGTTTTACCCAATTACGTATCTTAAGTACAATAAGCTTATTATAAGTTATTTAACTTATTTTAGTCCATTTTGTACTTATATTATCAGTGCATACATTTTCAAGTTGGGCCCAAATGGGTTAAGCCCAATAATTTCTTTTTACAAGTTTATATCTTATTTAGTCCAATTATTAGTCCAAGTATTAGTCCAATATGTTTACTTAGCTCGTTAATGTCCGTATGCCCTAAAGTTCGGGTTTTATCGGTTTTTACTTGTTATACATGTCTATATATCAGTATATAAGTTTTATAAAGTTTGCATTCGACGGGTCCAACCATCTAAGTCTTATTTAACAAAAACGTTAACTTTTACGGCAATAGCCGGAAAAGTCGTAAAAATCATGTTTATAGTTTTATAACTTATAAAACTTAACAAGTTTCCATTTTCATCATTTATACACTTATTACACCTTTTATATATTTATATAAATAAGTTTTATAAGTTAGTGGGTTTTTATTTACATTTTATATATTAAAATGTGAGTGCTTATATAATAGTATTATTCTTTAATTTCCAAAAATCTGATTTTTAACTTCATCTTCACCAAAAATGCCATATCTTGAGTTCTACATGGAGATAGAAGCTCAAATTTTTATCACATAAACTACATGATATTTGCTACATTTAACTCTTCTATAGCTACTGTTGAATCATCCTTTAAGTATTTTCTAAAAATCGTCCAAAACAGTAACTTCAGATTTATACCCTAAACTTGTTTTGATCATATCTCACTCATTATTTTGATTCCATTGCATGGCCAATTCTCACATGTGTACAAGACCCATAGCTTACTGTAAATCCATCCTACTTCATCATTTTATCAGTTCATTACTTACTTCTTTACTGTTTTATACAGCCATGTAATTTAAACAAGATTTTAACCTTGTTTCTTATGGTTTTTCACCTTTTTATCCATGATTATCAACAACAAATCCCCACATAACATTTTTATCATCATATAATCATCATAAATATATACAATAGGAAATAAAATACATGTTTACATAATCAAAATAACAAGAAGTTGAGGAGGACAATCTTTATACCACCAACTTGATGTAGGTTATGAGCTTGACATGGATTTGGATGGAGAAACTTGTGCATAGCCAATACCTTCTTCATGACCACCATGCTTCATAAACACCTTGGGAAAATCAGCCTCAAGACACCAAGAAAACTCCTCCATGGATGTTATGATCACCTCCAATCAATAGGTCTTCAAAAGGACATCATATTATGAAAGAATAACATAAGATTTGTGGTGAAATTTGGATCAAATGGGAGTTTGAAGGTGGTGGTGGGACGGCACCAAGAGAGAAAGTAGAGAGGATTTTGTGAGTTGTTTGCATGTTGTAATGGTGGTATGTGAAGGTTTTGATGGTTTTGTTGTAAGCTAGCTTACAAAGTAAGCTTAATGAGACAAGTGTGTGGTTTATGCTAGCAACTTGACACCTCATGGTGTTAAGTAGCTAGTTTGGCCGGTTTTGAATGGGGTGGGACAAGTGTCCCACTTGTCTCATCCCATTTATTTACGGGTACTTCTCGATTCTAGTTTCCTCGATTTGCGTGCCCTCGGGTCGTTTTACGAAAAACGTTTTTATAAATTATGAATCGACGTCATAAAACGAATCCAATAAAAATTGTTTCATCAAAAACGGAGTTCGAAAACGTAAATACGTAATCCTAAGGTTTCCGGTTTAGTCGTAAAGGACGTTAAAATAAAATCGTAAGTCCTAATCTCTTCTCGTAAATTTGTGAGTTTATGAACTAACACAAATTTAAAACTTCAAAATAATATTCACGGATAAATTTATTTTCTGAAATGTCGAACTGTCACCAAGGATGGTGTATGTAAACGTAGGCACGTAACGTGGAATCCTCCGGTTTAGACGTAGTCGATGCTACTCCAAGACGTAAATCCAAATTTCTTCCCAAAAATAAGTGAGTTCATATTGTAACATTAAAATAATATTTTCAAATAATATTTGAGAATAAAATATCAATCGTAAATTGACGGATTGTCACAGTCAAGCCGAGATATCCAACCGTGGATTGAAGAGAATTTTGGAACGTACTGTGGGAGAGCATCGTGCCTCATGGGCTGATAAACTTGACGATGCTCTGTGGGCTTTCCGTACCGCCTATAAGACACCGATTGGTTGTACACCTTATCGTCTTGTGTACGGGAAAGCTTGCCACCTCCCTATCGAGCTGGAACATAAGGCATACTGGGCCTTGAAGTGGGCTAACTTCGACATCAACAAAGCCGGTGATTTTCGCAAGATTCAACTCAACGAGCTACAAGAATTGAGGAATCAAGCTTACGAGAACTCATTGATCTACAAGGAGAAGACCAAGATTATCCACGATGCTAAAATCAAGAACCGAGAGTTCCACGTTGGTGATCAAGTCTTACTCTTTAACTCTCGGTTGAAGATCTTCTCAGGCAAGTTGAAGAGCCGCTGGTCCGGTCCATTCACCATCGCCAATGTCTTTCCTTATCTCACCATTGAGCTTTCTCAGCCAAATGGGCCCAACTTCAAGGTGAATGGCCAGCGTTTGAAATTGTACTTTGGTGAGGACATCTCTTATGAGATGATTCCATCCCTCACCATGTTTCCCTTGAATTAGTTCGGGACCGAGTCAGGCTCGCGACTCGGTAAACAAAAACAAGCGCTCCTCGGGAGGCAACCCGAGTATCTATCCCCCTTTCCTGTTGTTCATCCTAAGTGTAGGGGGAGATATATAGGTTGCTTGTATTTGGATGGTGATGTGATTACAGGGATAAGTGCACTCTTGGAATCTTTGAAGAACCGTGCTCCCATGTTATCCGCAATACCGGTTCTATCTCTCAACTATCGTGATTCAATTATCTTCATACTCACATTTGAAATTGATCACTTTAGTCATCCCTTCCTTTGCTTGATTTAACCAACGTGCACAATGTCATAAGTGTAGGGGAGATTTTTCCCACATGCTTAAACATTGAGGACAATGTTTATCTTAAGTGTAGGGGGACTTCTATCGAAGTTTTAAGTGGACTTTTCCATGAAAATGCCTTCATTTAACCGGAAAATCATCTTTTTCAGCATTTTTCAAATTTTTAATTAACTTTGGCCAATTAGTCATAATTTTTAAATTTTTATTGTTGCTTTCATATGTATATATCCCGCAATAAAGTCAAATATATTAATAAAGTGGTGTAGCTAGTTTTGAAATCTTTGACATATTAGGCCCTTTGCGATTATTTTGACTCAACCCAAATAGACTTATTCAAGTTTGTTAATGCAAGTAATGCCTAAAAACATTATTAGTGTTAACTAATCTTTCTTAGTTTTGATCACAACAAACCATACAACACATTTAGTGTAGAAACACAAAATGAATTATTTAACTAACACTATCATCAAGGTAATAATCATATCACTAATCTTTCTTAATCATACTTAGTGATCATCAAAATGATTATCCTTAAAACTCACTTTTGCTAATTAGACAAAAGACTTTTTAATAAACTTTCTTTTTTAGAAAATGTTTTATTAAAACGGAAAATGAAAATTTGAAAATGGCATATTCCAAATGCTGTTAGAATATCCTTTGAAGGGTTCAAATACCTCAGATATTCCCACCCCACTAAAAGACAAAAAACGGAGCGGAGTCTAGTGGCGGTACCTTAAGTACCTACGCGGTACCTTAGTGATATGGTACCGCGGGGTAAGATAAGGTACCACGCACAGTAGCCGTTATATATCCGTTGTAACTTTGTCTCCTTTAAATAGTGGGTCAAATCTCATTTTCAAGTAAGCCTCTTGGACGATTTTCTTAGCCCTTTTTCTATTTTCTATAGCATAATCATTAGTAAATGATCACTTAATTTGTTAAGGATGTTTACATATGATTATCCTCTTGATCCCCTCCTTTACCATGTCCAATGAGAAGATCACTCACTCACTAGTGTAGTGATAAAGATGAATTTATGAGCTAGTCATATTCATCATTATACCTTTTTGTTTTAGGTCAATCCAATGTATTTATGAATACTTGGACTAGTTGTGTTCATCCAAGTTATTTGTGGATACTTGGATTTGTTGTGTACATCCATTGCATATGTGTTTGCTTGGATTTGTGTTGTGTAAATCCAAGCTACATGTGTGTACTTGGATAAGTCTAGTTGAGTTGTAATAGATTTGATTAGGAGTTCTCACTAAACTATAAAGTGATGTGGTTGTGTCTTGTGAGTTCTCACTAAACTTTAAAGTGATTAGTAGTTGTGTTGTGTGAAGTTCTCACTTAACTTCAAAGTGAAGAGTCGTGAAGATTGGTTCTAGCTTTCGATTAGAACTCGACATCTAGCCTTGTGTCGTAAAATGGTGAAGTAGGCAACGTCGTGAAGATTGGTTCTACCTTTTGATTAGAACTCGACATCTAGCCTTGTGTCGTTAAATTGTGAAGTAGGCAACGTCGTGTAGATTGGTCCTAGCTAAAGATTAGGTCTCGACATTTAGCTTAGTGTCGGAAAATAATGTAAGCAACGATGTAAGGTTTTCTCCGCCGAGAAGGGAGCTTGTGGATATAGTGGAAATCTCGAGTAGGTGTACTCGAGGAGTGGAGTAGAAACGAGGATAGAGCCTCGTTGTCGAACCACTATAAATCTTGGTGTCTTCCCACTAGGTTGTCTCCTTCCTTGCTCTTTACTTATTTCATTATCATAATACTTGCTTATTATCCTTGCTAGTGTATTTCAATTGAACCTAATCATTATGCAACTTAGCATCAAGTAAAAGATAGTTTTGATACAAACCAAATTGAAAGTAATTTTAATTTGGTCACCAATCGAAGAGAAACTATTCAACCCCCCCCCCCCCTTCTAGTTTCTACAATTGGTATCAGAGCGATGGTCACTCAAGATCTTTGAAGTATATTGTACTTTAAAACTTAGATGGATCCATTGTCTCCTCAAATTAGAAGGTCTAGTTGTACTAAAGTTTCTCTTTGGTCAAAACTATGTTTTCTTTGAAAAATAGGTCTTTTAATTAAAAATATTGCATCCCACTTAAGATTAGTAGCCTTTATGCATTTTAGATATACTCTTGAAATGTATCTACTAGTTTGCATCTTGCTTTGTGTAGGTACTCATGAAGATCAATCAATTAACTGGTTATGGATTGAGTTACTTGCACTTGTAGAAGAATCATTTTCATTGATCTTTAACATCTTTGAATGATGATACCAAGATGATTGGGAATGATACTAGTCCTTGAAGACTTAGTACTCATCATAGTCATTGATTGGGCATAGCACTTATTCCTTCATGGATTGCTCTTTGTGGCCAAGGTACGCTCTCGTTCTTCCACACGCCCTTTGATCATTCTTTTGATCATTACTTGACTATGTGCTTGTTCTTGGCATCCTTGCCTTGACATTTATATGTGGTTTGTGTTTCTTTTCTTTTATCCTCTCAAACCTTCATTTCTTGGATACTTGACTCACTATGGTGATGTAGAGTGAGTTAGTAGAAGCTTAAAGTATCAAGCATGATTTCCATGGTTTGCACCCATACGGTTAGTAGGCCCTTTGTGGGAGAGAAAGTGAATTAATACTTTGCTCATATTTTGGTTTAGACTAAGACTATTATTGAAAGTGATCTTAGTTTAGACTTGAATAATTGCTTTGTGCTTATTCATTACCAAAGCCGTTTATCGTTTCGCCGGAAAGGCACGTCTTAAACCACTATATATGACACAAGCTCTTCGTTTCAACTACTTGAAGATTGTCATTAATCCCTTGAGCATTGATCCTAGTCTTGATTCACTTCTCTTGACTTCTCTCCACTTAGTCGTTTTGCTACGAGTAGTCGTTTGTCCGTTTCGGTTCTTTTCGATCTTGATTTAACTCGTAATACTTCATTAAGGCATATTGCTTAGTGTTATGATGATCCAATGATATTCTAAAAGGCTCATGATTTAATTTTAAGTATTTTAGAAAAACTGGATTTTCAAAATTTGGCGTTTTTCAGAGATAGAAACCTGCCTCTGTAGGAGGTTCCTTATCTCCGCGGCTCAAACCCGCGGTACCTTATCGATAAGGTACCGCGGGCAGTAACTTTTGTCAGAGCGCCAGTTTGTGTTTTTTATTCTTTTTCAAACCAAACTCTATCTCTCCCAAAAACACACAGCCGACGGGTTTTACCTTTTTCCACCATTGTTGAAGCTTCCAAAACCTTCAATCACTCAAATTAATTGATTCCAAGTTGTGGGTTTCACTCATCCTTCATCTAACATCAATTAATTGTAAGTATTTTCTTTCAGTTTCATCTATTTTGTTCTAGGGTTCATCCTTTCATAATTGGGGATTTTTAAAATTGAAATTGAATTAAAACCTTAATAGGAATGTGGGTTGACATGGTAATCTTACTATGATTCCTTAGGTTGATATTCATTAAGATTTCACTAAAACCCACTTATAGAACAAATCCGAATTTAGGCTAAATGATTTTGGTTGAATTATGGATTTGAGATGAACCCATGAACAAGTAGGTAATTACATTGTTAATGCTTACCTAAAAACCTTGTTTTGAAAAACCAATGATCTAATCCATTGTTGATCTAACATAGATCATGTGTTCTTGGTTAATGATGGAATAGACACATTGTGAACATGAGAATGATATGGATTCAATCCTATGTTTGTCAAGAAATTTATATAACACATTTTCATTTTTCGTTTTCCTTTTTGATTTTCATATGAGTGATTGGAGAAATATTGTCTTGTGTTTGTATTTAGGTACTTAATCATTCCTTCTCAATATCACAAAGATCATCAATTCACTAGAGATTATATGCCTGACATCTCTCAAACCTTTGTTTCCCCTCAACTCCAAAACGCTTTTCCATCCCTTTCCTCTCGTTGTTTCCATGAGGGTAGGATTGTAGACTCAAGAATAGCGGGAGATAATTATATCTATGTTCGAGCTAATTGGGTTTGATTGTTTGCTTTACATAGACGAGGTAATTTATCCCTTGTTCCTTCTTGAGTTCTTTAGTACTTACTCCATGCTTGAAATCAACGACCAAATCTTTATCCGTTTCTTGTTGAATGGTCAAATCATTCAATATTCCCTCGATGACTTTGGTGATATTCTTGGTGTGCCATTTGAAGGCACTTGTCGGTTCACGGATAAGTGGAGACTAGATGCTCTCTTGGAGTCAAACGACAAACCTCCAAATGACACCACCGAAGTTGATCTAAATTTCATCCTTGAAATCATCACGAAAGAGCGTAGTGGAAACGTTGTGAGAAGCCTTCATACAAATGTGCGAAATGTGAATAGGTATGAAGTGCTCTCAAGCGACCTTAAGGATTATATGCTCCAATGGGCAAACATCCTTTGGGAAAATGTGTTTTGTCTTGGTGGGAACCGGGATCATATCCCGGCTTGCATGGGGCATATGTTGTTTTGCCTGTTTACTTCCACCAAGTACAATCTTGCATATTACATCGCTCGACGTATAAATTATGCTCTTTTCAAACCCAAAACAAACCTCCCTTATGCTATGCTTCTTACTCGCCTCTTTAGAAGGGTTGGTCAAGATTTTCCTCAACTCGATCTTTCTCGCTTTCACCCGGTTCAACGGGTTATGTTGCCTATTCAAGAGGCATATCAACGAAAGCCAAGAAGTGACCGTGGGTCGAGAAAATCCGACCATCAAGAGCCGGATGAGGAGGACACCGATATGCCACCAAGTGATGGTGATGACATCGGTCCTAGTTCTCATTTTGACTCTTCGAGCAACTCCCATCCATCCTCAAATCAATTCGAGGATGATTTTGAAGACTTAGCTCCTCCTCCTCACCCTTCTAGTGATGTTCCTGAAGATCTCAATATGGAACATCTTTATCGTGAGAATCTTAGAACCCGGGGAGAATTACATGAACACCGAGTGGAGTCAAGAAACGGGTTCAAGTATTTGGGAAAGATGATCAAGGGTTTAGGAAAGAAAAGGAGGTGAAGACTTTGAAGTTGTGTCAAAGTTTGGATTTGATGGTTTAACATTTGGTTATTAACGCTTTGGTTTAGTTGTTTATTAACTTGTGTTGCATGCTTGGATTACCATTTATTTTGATCCTTAATGTTTATTATGCCATCATGCTTGTGTTTTACATAGCTTTGTGCATGCCATATGATAGTTAGCTTATTAGATTATGATCTGTAGTTAACTTTGGCTTGTGAAACCTTTGGGAAAAATCTGGGTTTCTCAAAAAAAAGGATGGGGAATTTTTGAAAACCTTCTGGTCGCGGTTCCATATCGACCCGCGGTTCCTTATCGATAAGGTACCGCCGGTCCTAGATAAGGAACCGCCGGCCACTGTGCACGACAGCATCTTTGCTTTACACTGTTTTCTTAATTTTGTGAAAACCTTGCATGATTTTCAGTAATAAACTGCACATTTCCTAAACTAGGGTATCTAAATTCATTATTCACCTAAAATGATTTTAACCCATTACTAGTTTGGATCATCCCCTCAACCATTTAAACCCACCTTGTTTGCCATGTTCTTCACACATCAAACATACTTCCCTAAACCTTAAACCACCCTAATCAACCATGGTGTGTACCAAAACCTCAAACACTTCCAAGACCTCCACCCAAGAAAAACACTCAAAATAAGGGTTAAGGTAGCTAAGCCTAACTCTTCACCTTTCCACACACCTAAGAATGAGAATGCTCCTATCCTCATTTCTTCATCACCTTCCCCACCTCTTGCACCATACAAGACTTCTTCCACCCATGGTACTAACCACTCCATTGGTTCTACCTCCTCTTCATTCAGTTCTAGAATGAATGAGCTTTCTTCACCCTTCACTCCAAGTGCACCCTTGGAAGTGACCACACAACCTCAACCAATCCAAAGCATTCCTTTTGGGAATGACTTTGATGACTCTTTGGTGACTTCACCATTGACCCCTCACAACTCACCCATTTCACCAACCTTGGAGGATTTACCTCCACATTCACCCATTTCCCTTTTGGGGAACATGCCTCCACTTTCACCCACATCACCCTTGGAGAACATACCTCCTCCACCTCCACCCAACTCAAACATCCTAATTTTGGGTGTCCCACTTTCCCTCCTCTTGGGTGATCCTTACTTTGGGTTTCAACAAACTCATGGTCCTAGATGTCCATGTTGTCTCTACAACCACTTCCTCATCCAAAACCTAAGGATGGATATGTATGGACTACATAGGGGTTTGCAAGATTTCTTGCTTACTTTGTTCTCCATGCCTCCTCCTAGGAGATAAATGATGGAGTCATTTCATAATAAGAGTTTTCAACAACAAGCCAAAGAAAACTATTTATCTAGATTTTATGATAAGCTAGCTATGTATTAGTTAGTCTTTATTTATCTTTGTACTTGTTTCCTCATTTATGAATGTTTCTTGTTGTTGTGTTATGGATTTAGCTTTGTGTGATTCTATCCTTTTGTGCACACTAATCAACTTTAATTTGAAATTAAAATTGAACCTAAATCTATCACAACCCCTAAACTTGACTAAAATTGGTTCAAAATGATATCTAAATTATTTTGTCACCCTTTGTCAAGACATTCTTTGTGAATGTGTTGCTTTATGCAACCCTAGCATATTTTGGTTCTAATAGAGGTAAAATTCCAAGATTTGCAACTTTTTGGAAAAGTCTTAGTTTTTCCCAAAACCCAGGAAAAACATTGTTTAAAGTCCACTGGACGCGGTTCCTTAAGGACCCGCGGTTCCTTAGTGATATGGAACCGCCGGACCATATAAGGTACCGCGGCCAGAAAGTGATTTTTGACGAATTTTTGGTCAAAACCTTTAAACCCTATTCCCAGTCAAAATTCCTTGTTTACTCAAATTGACAATTCCTTGACAATACACATTTTGTATTCAAATTATTACCTTGATTACATTTTACTTATACCCCAACCTTGAGATTTCATTCTCACACCTTCCCAACCTTGAGAATTCATTCTCACATAACCTTGAGATATCATTCTCACACTCTCATAATGCCTAACTCCTACATTCCTAACCTTGACATTTCTTTGTCACAAACCCACTCACCCAAAGCTTGCTCATCCAAGCTTTCAAAGAAACCGAAAATATCGGTTCGACCCGTTTGGGTTAAGAAGAATGAACCATCTTCGTCCAAACCACCCAAAAACCCTACCTTCTCTCCAATCAAGTATTGGAATGAGACTTACACCATAAACCCCATCACCGGAGCAAAAGAACATGTTCCACCACCACCACAATCCTTCAATACCCCCCAACTCAATGACCTTTACACCTTCCCAAACCTCACAAGGCATTTTGAAAACATTCCCAAACCATTTACCCCACCACCACCAAACCCTAAGTTTGATGCCATACCTCCATCAAACGATTTTGTGTTGCATCATGGATCCTCGTGTGATTGTTGCCGATTTCAACAAATTGAACTTGCTCATGTGTATGAGAAGTTAAATTTTCTTGAATTCCTCCTCACTCGACTTCCTATTCAAGTTTTCGTTCCGGTGGACAAAACTTCGAATGATGCATCGTCGTCTTTTTAATTTTATTTTATTTTTAGCAATCTTGGAAAATATCACTATTAGACTAGCTTATGCTTAGTGGTTTATTTTCCATATTTATTGCTTTTAGATACTCATACTATGTGTATGACTATCTTCTTTGTTGTATTATTTTTTTTTTGTATCTTTTGTGTTATTTGTGTTCTATCTAATTAGTTCTATTTTTTAGTTAATCTTGGTTAAATTTTTACAATTGCTTATGGGTGATTCCATGAATTCTAAAGCTTTAACCCATTGACAAGCTTATCATCTTCATTTTATTGAAGCTTATCATCCTGGGATGAGCTCGATATTAAACTCTACTTCACGTGCAGGTGGTATGCCTGGAAGTTCTTCTGGAAATACATTTGGAAATTCTGACACTATCAGCTGATTTTGAATTGATGGAGATTCAACATTCATGTCATGAACAATAGCTAGCTAGCCCTCACAACCATGTGAAAGTAATGCACGTGCTTGCAGGGTTGATATGGTTTGTACAGACCTTCCGGGTACGAACCCGTTGTGAATGTACTCTGTTGCATTAACATCACCGAAGATGACTCGATACGAATGGCAGTCTATGGTAGCATGATGCTTGGATAGCCAGTCCATGCCCAATATCATGTCAAAATCATTCATGTCCAGCGGAAGTGCGTCAACAGGACGAATCTTGTCATCAAACTCTAGGGGAAGGCTCTTGTACACATGGGTTATGCGTACAAAGTCTCTTAAAGGCGTGGAAATATTCAGTATATTCTCTAGTGGCATGGGGAGTATCCTAACATTCTTAGCATAAGCAGTAGAAATGACCGAGTGAGTAGCACCCATGTCAAATAGAACACATGCATCTTGACCATACATATACAAGATTCCAGTGATGGTACCTGTAGACTTGTTGGCTTGATCGCGAGATGTCGTGTAAACGCGTCCACTAGTCGGAGGCGGCTTGGTATCAACATGTCCTGATGTGCCCTCCATCTCGCCCTTGCGACAGTCCTTCATGCGATGGCCAGGAAGACCACACTTGAAGCATGTGTCGCTGTCGCGACGACATGGCCCTGGGTGACTACGGTTGCAGGTAGTGCAAAGAGGATGAGTATATCCTCCAGCAAGTGTCCTTGCTGGCTGAGAGCCTGATAAGAACAATATACATGAGACATGATAATAGGTACAAAGGACAATGCGGATAATTCGTAAGATGGAAATACCAGTGATAGCTGGACGGTTAGGCTGTGAACCTCTTTGGTTCTTGTCCTTCCCGTTACCATGATTCCTGGTAGAAGATTCTCTAATGTGTTAGAATTTAGAACTATTGCATGAAATCATAAGAAAATGAGTAAGTATAAGGACCTGCTGCTGTTGGAGTTTCCAGCGTTGTTACGGTAATTATCATTACCGCCACGCCTGTCCGTAGCAGAAAGGTCGTGAGTCTGACCGTTTCCCTTGGACTGAGTAGGCTGTTGCTGAGTAGCCGACTGAGACCGGTCCCTAGTCTTCTGCCTGGAAGATACAGCTTAAAAGAGATGTAAAATATTGACATATGCTGAAAACAATACGGTTTGGTCACCTTTGAATAATGAATGTTTACCTCTTCTCGGGTCTCTCTGCTTCTCTGAACTCTTCTCTTTCTTGCAGCATCTCCAGCTTACGTGCTGCATCGGCCACTTGTGCCACTGTGTTGAACGTATCACACACCAAGTTGTTTGCGACCGATGTACGAAGAGCCCACCGGAAGTGGTATGCTTGCTCTTCGGGAGTACCTGCTGCTGCACCAAGAAAACCAGCCAAACGAAGAAAATGCTGCATGAACTCGTTGCTGTTCTCTCCAGCTCTCTGTCTGATTCCATGGTACTCTCTCTTCAGATTGTCTTGCTCAGCCTTGGGAAATAATTGTCCCATCACCAAATCCCTGAACTGAACCCAAGTCAAACCAGCCACCCAATGATCACCTCCCTTAGACTGCTTCAGTGCCTTCCACCATGATATCACATCACCTTCGAACCGGTAACATGCCAACCTCGACTTGAAGACGGGGTCACAGCCCATGGCATCGAAGATCTTCTCAATGTGAGCCAACCAGCTTTTAGCTTCACTGGGGCTATCTATTTTCTCGAAGGATCGAGGGCGTAGCTTATTCAATCTCTCCAGCCATGTGACCATTGTTGCTGGAGGAGGAGGAGCAGGTACTGGGTGCTGTTGCTGATTGTTGGCAGCCTGCACCTCAGCCCCGATTTCGTTCCTCAGCTGAGGAAGCATAGCTTGCATTGCAGCTTGGACTGCTGCATTGAGTTGTTCCTGCTCGCGTGTGAGAACCATATGACAGTACAACATAAAAATACATGATTAAACTAATCAAAACATAAAATATATACATGAAAAAAATTTATACCAATAAATCATTAGAAAAATTTTATGCAGGAAAACTAGAACATGAATGCATGATGCAGTTTTATGAAAACTTTTATATGAGCGAGAGTGAACGCCTATGGTCAGTTCACTCAAAACAAAAGACATGGCGAGGGGACGCCAATGGGTCGGTCCCAAAGTTAAAAGTTTCGATAAAACACATGCGACTAAATAGGGTCGGTCCTGTACCAACCATTACTTAGTCATAAACCTGTGACAATGACATATATATGTATGCATGAAAACAATGAATGCATGAAAACCGACTGTCAGTTCTAGGAAGACCATAGTGACTACCCACTAATCACAGGTCGTGTTTTGAGAGCCTACAGGTCGAAGTCTTGGCTCTGATACCATAATTGTAACACCCCATTTTGGTAAATGGAATGTCACGCGTGATTATGACGTGTCATCAAAGCATACAAGGATAAATGTATTAAACATTACATGACCAAAAAGGAAATACCGGAAACAAATATCGGTACCCCAAAGTAAAGCTCATCACACACAAACATAAGTACTGTAAATGAAAAGGACCTAAACAATGTCCATAGAAATGAGTCTCAAAAGTATGAAGAAATGCATAAAGTAATGAAGGATAGGAAGTTTCCAATCCATATGCACGTACGCTTAAAGTCTACGAGCGTCCCTGAGTACCTACCGTTTTGGGAACATGAAAGGAAAACGGCTGAGCATAACGCTCAGTGCACGGATATACAAGCATAGAATGAATAACATAAGCATATACAACATATAGCAGCGGAAATGTCTACGTCCTAGAAAACCTGGTATAACTTAGTAAAACTGGTTTTATAGTTTGAAAAGCCTTATGTTTATCTTATAAAAATTGTTTAACATGTTTACCATTAGCCAATATAGGTCATGAAATATCAACGTGCATGAATACTTGGAGGGGTGACCTCGTCATGCAATTAGAGGGGATGCCTCTAATTAATATAAGTTTTTCGGTAGGAGGGATCAGCTCCTTGTGAAGGATGCAAGGCACACACCACATTTACCTGAATAATCAGTAAAAACATGTAACCTATGATGCACCCATACTCCCCACATGATAATAACAATATGGCCAAAAGTTGAAGGGACGCCCCGAGCTATCACTCTGTCGTGGTGAAGTCATAACACTGGTGCCTCCAGTGTTATGGTTATGGTACCTCCATAACTACGTGAAACTGGTCATGCATGTATATGGATTTAGGCATTTAAATTAACATAAGCAGATCAAAACATATAAAACATATACTACAAAAACAGTTGGCTGCATACGGGGAATCCTAATAAGGAAAGAATGTCCATACTGAAAGAACGGAGAATCCGTACCTTGTGTCCAGTGAACGAAGAAGACGAACGGAAGAGAGTCCTACTTCGATATCACTAACGCTACATAAATAATATACGTGTATAAGTATTCTGATTACTGAGTACGTAACTGGTTTTATCTCATGTCTTAGCTTGTTTTATATGTTCATGTCTTGTTTTACTATTTTTAACGTTATGCTATGTATTACTTGTATTTCTTGTATTATTATACTTGTTGTAACAATAAGTAACTTTCTAAAAATAACAGGTTTCCAAAAATAGAAAGTTTCCAAAAATAGAAAGTTTCTAAAAATAGAAAGTTTCCAAAACTAGAAAGTTTCCAAAAATAGAATAGCTGCCTAAAATAGATAGGTTTCTAAAAATAGAGAGTTTCCATAAATAGATTAGCTGCTTAAAATAGATAAGTTTCTAAAAATAAAAAGTTTCCATATTTAGAAATAAGCTGGATTATTAAGCTAATGATATAAGCTTACGTTTTACTGATTAATATTCTAAGTCATGTGATTAACTAGTATAGTTTATTAATTATTATATGTAAATCAAATAAACTATAGGTTATAAGATTTAAATAAATATAACATGATTTAGTTAAATAAAAGTACATAAAATACTTAGATTAAAACATGTATTAATATTATTATTAATATAACCTAAATCATGGAAATTAATTAATTATATGCCATGTTTTAATAATTAATTAATTACTTTAGTCTAAAATTAAATCATAAAAATACTTAGGTTAAAATCATGTATCATTTCTAATAATAATTAACCTAAGTCATGTCTAAATTAAATTAATTATAAAGCATGTTAAATTGATTTAATTAAATCTTGTAATTATTTAACTTGTAAAAATAAACCATGAACCGAACCCGTGTTTTAAATCTAAACATGTCATGAACCGGTCCGTGAAACCCCTTGAACCAGACCAACAAACCCTCAATTGTGGCAAACCGCCACCGGTTTAAGCCGGTGGTACCCATGTTTTCAGCCGAGACCCCCAAGACCATAAGGACAACCCCAACATATGTTAGGGTCCTTTGGTTTGCTTGCTGCCGAGCCACAAAGCCCACACCGAGACCACTTGGTCTCGGTTGTGGTTACACGGGCCACACCGAGAGCTTAGGCTCTCGGTTTGTATGCGCCGACCGAACCAAACACCACTTAAACCCATGTTTTCTTAACCCCCATGATTAGATCTAATTAATTAACATGTTTTTAATTAATGGTTTTTAATAACCCTTGATTCATGTGTTCTTAGATCTAATAAATAAATAAAAAGAAAAGGTTTAAGGAATTACCAATTCGTGAACACCAAGAAAATAATAACACGAACGATCTTGCAAGAATTAGATCAACCAAAACAACCAAACACCCCTTCTTGGTGTTTGTATGCTGCGGCCAAAGGAGAAAAAGAAGGAGGAAAGGGTTTTGTGGTTTTTCTAATATTCTTTATTATGAAAAATCTATTTTCCTTCTTTTCTTTTTAGTTAAATTTTTAAGTGGGCTTGGCCCTTCCTTTCTTGTCTATGCTGCGGCTATGAGGGTCACACAAGGGGAAACCTGGTGTTTTTCCGTGTTCTAAATATTACGTTTTCTCGTGTCGTGTTTACGTGATTTATTTATTTATCGTTTGTGTTCTGATATATATTTATACGTGATCGTAATAAATATTACGTAAATACATAACAATAAGTTCATGATTAGTTACGTTCATGATTTCATGTTCGTGATTATAATTATTTTTGATAATAATTATCGTGTCTTAATACGTATTAAATACTTATCGTGTAATAACACGTACGTAATACTTGTAATTCCTATACGTGAGACATTAACGTGCTATAAAAGGAAAGTTATAATCATGTACGTACGATCATAAGGGTACTACTCATGGTAAAAGCATGCGGGTTTTACAATAGAGTTGGTCAAGTTCTTTGAAGCTACATTGCCAAGAACGTGATGGAATGACACTAGAGAGTGGTTAGTGTGAATAACGTTTCATGGTTGGCCCATATGAGATGGTGAAATGTAGAAGATGTTCATGGAGTGATACTATGAAAAGTATGTGGAACATTGGTACAAGAAATGAGTTACGTTTAACGAAGTTAAAAAAATAAAAAGTAAAAGAGATCAACAGACCCACGGACCCTTGCGGGTGACGGGCTAAGATGTATTATATTGGCATTGGGTTTAACAAAGTTGAAAAAATAAAAAGTAAAAGATTCACCTCTTCTTCCTCATCATATTCTGTTGCAGATGCCATGAGATCAAACTCTTCAGCTAGAAGTGGAATTCCTACTTCTTCCTTTTGTGCTATAAGAAGCTGAGACTGGAGATAGGCAGCATCCCTCTTCTTTCTGGCAGTGCAATCACGATTCCCAATACCCGCAGCATCACTGTCTTGTTGATACGTCATCGTAGTGTGTAAAACATTATCTCAATTTGTAGAAAGCAGGATTAAGAGTGTTGTAGTTAAAATACCCAAAATGAGTAATTCCACTAAGAATGTGATCTGAGAAACCAAAAATTCTTCAGTACCAACAAAAAACTCACGAATATTTCGCAATGTCTCAAATCAAGCTTCGCAATGTTTAAAAAACCATCGCAATGTTGGTCAACCGTCGCAATGACTCAACTTCAAAACCTTCGCAATACCCAAAACTCAAACCTTATATGTCGCAATGTCTCAAATGCAAATCCGTCGCAATACCAAAATAATTCTGTCGTAATACCATAATTTATGTCGCAATACCAGAATAATGTCTATCGCAATATCTCAAACCTTATCTGTCGCAATGTGTATCGCAATAAGAAACCCTATCCCAATACTCATCGCACTACTCGTCGCAATCTAGAAACCCTATCCTTTGCGATGGAAATCAAACTAATTCTGTCGCAATACGTGTTACATTCCGAAACTTGAGGTAAAAATTAATATTTTTTGCCTAGTAAAACGTGATTTTAACAAAACAAAAGTGCCCAAATCTCTACCACAACTATATAGAAGATATGTGGAACACTTGGAACAACAAAAACACGAAAAAAATTTGAATCTTGGGATTTTTTATCAAAAACTCACGAAAGACAAGATGACTAAAACAACACCAAACAGCTATCCACGAATCCCTTGGCAAATGATACCACTTGTAGGATGTGTACACACGACAAACCAAACACGAATTAAAGATGATGAAGAACAAGATGAAAACTAAGAAGGGAATATTATATTAGAGAGAATAAGAAGGAAGAAAGATACATAGAGTGTGTAATCCTAGTTAGAGAAACTAAGGAGAGTTTCTCTCTCTAACACTAGAAAAATGGAAACGCACACACACAAATGAGGAGGTTGTTTCCTTTTACACTAAGAAGAAAACTTGACAAAGGCTTTCCTCATTTGTGTGTTCGGGACTAATTCTAGTTACATACATAATAATAACATAGAACTCTCGACAACGTTGAATAGCATTTTCCACGAGCTTTGCGATGGTATATTATATGACCATCACTTTAAATACTTCTAACACTATGCGACGTGGCCTCATGTTACCGGAAAATAAAAATTCATGTCGAAAGTCGGTAAATATGATCCTTTTCGTATTTTTTATTTTCACTCACTATGTTATGCATCTTGCTATGTGTAAAATTAATAGAAAAATTAGATCTACCCAATGAATAGTCATCGTAGCTTTTAAAATTAAAAACACACGGTGACCAGTCGGATTATTATGTGATATCCATCTAAGATATTTTATTAAAATATTTTGTTATGCAAATCATGTGTTAAACATATGTATTCTAAAATCATGACCTTGACAATCCTGATGTCCATTACACGCATGCACACACATATTGGTGCTGTATTTTATTTATTTATTGCAATACAATTTGCTATCATAAAGAGTTTATAAACAAAACGAAAACATATTACACTACTTTCTATCGGCTATGACATGGGAGTATGCGATAAAATAGGCTCGACAATTACTTTTTGTTTAGCCATTCGGTTGGACAATTACTTTTTCTCTAGTTTGCCATGACATGCTAAGATATTACTATATTATATCAATTTCAATATAGTGGGATCAACACAAGATATATTGTGTTGTTCCGTTTCTTGTGCTAACAAAAGATTTCACATACTTTTAATTGGTGAACAAGATTTTTCCAATATTATATATATATATATATATATATATATATATATATATATATATATATATATATATATATATATATATATATATGATAAAATATTCGCTTAATTTTTAAATATAACCTAAGATATTACACATATCTTGTGACAATCTAACATTTTCAGGTAGTGACATATTTTCTCGTATAATATTTTGAACTTATTTTTGTGTTGGTTGACGAACTCACAATTTACGGATTTAAATTTGGGCTTACGCGCATAATTTAGCCTCTTTTACGACTAAACCGGAAACCTTAGGATTACGTATTTACATTTTTGAACTCCGTTTTTGATGAGACAATTTTTATTGGATTCGTTTTGTGAAGTTGATTCATAATTTATAAAAACGTTTTTCGTGAAACGACCCGAGGGCACGCAAATCAAGAAAACTAGAATCGAGGAATACCCATAAACTAGTGAGATGGGACAAAATACATTGTCCCACCCCACTAGCTTAAATGGGACGGCACACATGACACCACATCTAAGGATGTGGCATCATGTTAGCTAGTTTGTTACAAGTGTAACTAAGCTTACACCTTAAGCTTACATCTTTCCACCAACACAAAATCATTAACCACTTTTCACACATACCATTTACTTACATGCAAACAACCTCAAATCCTCTCAAAAACTCCCACCCTTGCCGTCCATATTGAAGCTACAAACACCCCTTTTGATCTTTTCTAGCCATGAAATACATGTTATCTAGCTCTATCATGGAGTTATCTTGAAGCTTTGATCATTTGGTGGCCATATTAACAACATTGGAGGTGATTTGCTTGTGTACTAGGGCTGATTTCTCAACTATTGTTCTTGATGTTTGATGATCTTGGAGTTACTTTTGGTGTTCATCAAGTTCTTGTCTTCCAAAAACAAGAAATACACTTGGTTGGTAAAGAAGATCATCCTCTCCATTTTCTCTTGTTATTTTTGTAAAGAACAAATGTATTTTCATTCTTATTGTATATGTATATGATGAATATATGATGATAAAAATGTTGTGTGGGGATCAAGTGTTGATAAATATGCTTAAAGAGGTTAATAACCATAAGAAATAAGGCTAAAATCATGACTATTTAGTTGGCTGTATAAAAACAGTATATAACTAAAACTTGAACTGATAAACTTGAATGGTATGATCCATTTACAGTAAGTACAAGATGTTATACACATGTGAGAGTTGGCCATGCAATGGAATCATTATAATGAGAGAGATATGATCAAAACAAGATGAGAGTGCTAATTTGAATAAGCTGTTTTGTAGGGACTGTTAAGTCTAGATAAACTTAAAATGAGCAGTAGCTATAACTAAGTTAAATGTAGCACATAATATGAAGATCATGCCACCCAAAAATGAGCTTCTAATTCATTATAGAACTCTAGATATGGTAAAAATGGTGAACATGAAAATAAAAATCAGATTTTGAGAATTATTGTTTATTATTATTATATAAGTACTCAAATTTTAATGTATAAAATTAAAAATAAAAACCCACTAACTTATGAAACTTATTTATATAAATATGTAAAAGGTTAATTAAATGGATACATTATATAAATGGTAGTGAAATAATACTTATAAGTAATAAAAACTATAAACTTGATTTTTACGACTTTTTCGGCTATTACCGTAAAATTAACGTTTTTCGCCAATTAAAACTTAGACGATCAAACCCGTCTAATGTAAAGTTTTTAAAAGTCATATACTGATATATATAAGTAACTAATACAAGTAATAACCGATAAAACCCGAAATATAGGACATACGGACATTAACGAGCTAACTAAGCATATTGGACTAATAATTGGACTAAATAAGATAAATACTTATAAAAAGAACTTATTGGGCTTAACCCATTTGGGCCCAACATGTAAAGTATATATACTGATAATATAAGTATAAAATGGATCAAAACAAGTTAAAGAACTTATACTAAGCTTATTGGACTTAAAACATGTAAATAGGTAAAACTAGTAAACTAGTAAAAAGTTACCAAAACATAAACACTAAAATGAGTAAACATGGATATATAAACCCACTTGATCATCATCATATGTACAAAATCATCATATGTATATTGTTATTTTGATAAAAGTCATTGGACAAAGTCTAAGACCGATTATTATTTATATAGGTTTCCGTGACCGAAGCACGCCCGTAGCCGATAATCCGCCTTTCATTATCAACGTGAGTTCATAGCCTCGCACTCTTTTAAATGTTTTATAAAAATGATTTGTAAACCCGCGAGGGAGATAACATGCTAAGTTTTTGATAAAAATAGAACACAAGTAGTCCTGATGGTATGCTTAATGATATGAACCCGAATGATGCTATGACCCTATAAACGAGACTAAAAGGATTATTAGTAGTTAGGTTATGTCACTTAAAGTCCCATTAGCATGAATTGTGAACTACCGGGATTTGGTAGACGCTTATGCATTTGATAGTACTATTTGGGGACGATCACCCCAGTTCGCGCCTTGACGGTTGATCCCCGTCTAAGCGAATTTATGTATGAGAAGATTCCAAGCGTGATTTTTGTGACGACACGCTAACTTAGATGGGCAGATTGTTTGTCGGGTTCGCGGCCCGCTGTTTTCATAGTAAGGTAACAATGTCATGCGGCTAATAATAATCCTAATCCAAATAAAAATGTATCCTATACATAATAACGACGCTATTAACGATGAATATATTACCTATCATGGTAATATAGAGACTACGGTCTCATGGACGGTTTAAGATGTATGCTTGATTTATATATTG
This sequence comes from Glebionis coronaria, assembly GCA_025667525.1. NCBI lineage: Eukaryota > Viridiplantae > Streptophyta > Magnoliopsida > Asterales > Asteraceae > Glebionis > Glebionis coronaria. Next base: position 517,967,462 of record CM046880.1, read on the forward strand.
CCTGACTAGCAATATGAGGACTTACTTCCGATATTATACTTGTGTTCTGATTTTAAATGATTGTTTTATATAACGGTTTTTATTAAACTCTATGAATTCACTCGGCATTCGTTGATATGATTTTTGCATGTTTTTATATCAGGTGCTTGAAGGTAATCTGGATGGAGATCGACTCTGATGGCCCACATAATATTAAAAATGTTCATTCGATCTATGTTTTGTAAACTTAATGACCTGTATAATTTGGGACCTGTTGTACACTTTAAAACTTTTTTATCGAATGAATGTATGTTAAACCTTGTACAACCATTTTTGTGTGTTGTCTATGATTGGAGTTATTGTGCTATCCCGTAACACTCTAAAAGACCCTTCCGTTGTACCGATACGAAAAATTTAGAGTGTTACAGTTTGGTACCAGAGCTCTCGTTATAGAGAACAAAAGATTTTAAAAACCAAGGTTTTGAACAAAACTTTTCAAAATCTTTTTGACAATGAACATTTGGGAAAATATTTGAAAAATCTTTTGACTATAACGGTGCCAGAGATCTCCGACGTTACCAACAAGCCCTATTGAGAAGATATATATTTTTATATATATAATATAATTTATATATATGTATATATCGTGGTTTCATTATGTAATTGTTTAAATAGTATGTTATCCTAATACGAGATATATATATATATATATATATATATATAAATGCAGATTGTCATGGCTGACCCTAATATTCCTGTAGAAAACCATGCTATTCCCGAACCTAATGTAGATGATGATCCTTATTTAGACTTAGTAGATTATGATATGGATGATGAGGAGGAACCATTTGAGGATCCCGAGCCCGAGTTAGGACTAGGAGATCAGATTGCCCCTCAGGTTGACTTGGTAGAGAATGAGATTGAGAATGTTGATATTGAGAATGATGAGGAGATTGGGTTAGATAATTTAGATGATGAGATTGACGACGAGGATGTAGAGGAGGATGTAGGTATAGATGTTGAGGTCGATGATGATGAGAAGGCCGAGCTTATTTACCCTTATGATGTTCCAGAGGGCGAGCCTTTTCCCCCATCAGTTGATTTGTCTGATTCTGAGGTTGAGTTACCTAGGGATGAAATGTCTGAATCGTCTGAATCTGATTCTGAATCAGAGGAGGATGAGGATGACAATGCACCTGATGGTATTGATGGTATTGCTACACGTAGACGTGTGATAGGAGATTCGTCTAGTGCTCGAGAGGCTACTCATATTGATGGTCTTGCACCATGGGCCTTGAGACGTGATCTAGATGCTTCTCGTGTTAAGAGTAGTATCACAGAGATTGGATTAGGTGTTGTTCAGACTCAAGTTGCTTATTTGGAGTCGAAGACTAAGGTTGGTGAGAAAGAGCGAGAATTGCTTAGTTTGGATTTGACCGATGTGGAACGTGGTTTGAATGAGGCTTTTAGGAGGTTATCAGTGTTAGAAAGTGGTGAGTTTGCTGAAATGAAGAGAAAGGTGAATTCTATGGAGATTCAGTTGAGTGTATCTCGTGCGATGCGTGAGAAAGCTGAAAAGGAGTTGAATATATCCGTGGGTTGGAACAGTAGATTTTATGCCGACATGGTTGAAAGAGGAGTGATCCGTAAGCGCCCAGCTGAAGATGTGTCTAGTGATCGTCCGACGAAGATACAGAAGACGATGGATGATGGACCATCTGGCGGTTCTCAGTAGACCAGTCTGTATTTAGTAGTGACCTTTATATCTTTTGTGCTTTTGTAGCTTTGACTGAACCGACTTGTTAGTAGTAGACTTGGCACGAATTTTGAGTGTGTATAGTGCTAGAACTTTGATATGGGATGTAACTAAGACAATACTTTTGTTTCAAATTGAATGAAATATGTATCGTCTTGAATTCCATATTGTACCTTATTTGTATCTTGATTATGAATTCAATCCATATTATATGAATCCTTGTGGGTGAATGCTTAATACTTTGAAATTGTGAAATTATAGAACTATGCCGCCCAAGAAGGCTGTGACTGAGGATGATGTACGTAGGATTATTACGGAGCAAGTTACCGCATCTATGACTGAATTTATGGAAAATGATAGAAATGAAGCTGGCGGTAGTGGAGCTGGCGGTAGTGGCGCTGGCGGTAGTGGAGCTGGCGGTAGTGGAGCTGGTGGTAGTGGAAATGGAGGTACTAATGTGAATGTGAATGCTAATAATGTGAATGCTAATGCTGGAGGAAATGTAAGAGGACTTGGAACTAATGCACCTGAAGTTGGTGGTTGTACTTATGTGACGTTCATGAAGTGTGAACCTCTACCTTTTAATGGAACTGAAGGTGCTGTAGGACTAAGCCAGTGGATTGAGAAGATTGAGTCGGTGTTTCGGATTAGTAAGTGTAAGGAGGAAGGTAAAGTGACTTTTGCTATGGCTACTCTTAAAGGTCGTGCGTTGACTTGGTGGAACGGGAGAATTGCTTTCATGGGTCTTGATGCTGCTAATGCTACTCCTTGGGCTGAAATTAAGAAGTGGATGACTTTGGATTTTTGTCCTCGTAGTGTGATCATTAGGTTAGAACAAGAGTTGATTCATTTGAGAATGAATGGTGTGGACATTGATAGTTACACGAACCGATTCCATGAGTTGGCCTTGCTATGTCCTCGATTGGTTGAACCCAAAGAGATCCGAATTGAGCAATATATTAAAGGGTTGACCAGGAATATCCGGGGGGACGTGATATCATCTAAACCACTGACCATTGATGATGTTGTTCGAATGGCTTACCAACTCATTGGACAAATAATTCAGGATAGGGAAGATGAAGCCCGTGTTGGTGAGAAAAGAAAGGGTGGCGGTGATCGTGTAGATAGAGGTGATAATAGGAAGAATTTCAATCGCTGTCAGAACCAGAGAAAGGGGAATGCAAATGCTCTTACCTACAACACACCGCGCAACAATGATAGATGTCCTAAGTGTGACAACAAGAGGCATGTTGGCGACTGCTGGAAATGCCGAAATTGCGGAAAGCTTGGACACAAGGTTGAAAGGTGTAAGAAGGGAACCATTAGCTTCAACTGTACTGAAGAAGGTCATAGGAAATCGGAATGCCCCAAGTTGAAAGCGATTGTACTTAGAAGAAACCCCCAGGGTGGTATCTATCAACTTGGAACAATTGAGTTGAAGAAAGAGGATCCAAATGTCGTTACCGGTACGTTTTTACTCAACAATCATTATGATGTTGCTTTATTCGATTTGGGTGCTGATAGGAGCTTTGTATCCACTAAATTTAGTGCCCTTATTGACATTGAACCTGTTGAGATAAGTACCAGTTACGAGGTGGAATTGGCTGATGGCAAATTAGTGAAAACTAATAAGCTATTAGAAGGATGCTCTCTAAATCTCTTGAACCATTCCTTTCCGATTGATTTGATGTTGATAGAATTAGGTAGTTTTGATATTATTATTGATATGGATTGGTTGTCGTTGAATAATGCTACTATTTTATGTGGAGAGAAGAAAGTTAAGATTCCTCTTAGGAATAGGACGTTAGTAATTGATGGTAATCGAGGTGAATCCCGTTTGAAAATCGTTTCATGTATTAAAGTCCAAAAGTACATCAGGAACGGTTGTGAGTTATTCTTAGCTCAAGTGACCGGGAATGAGTCTAGGGAGAAACGATTGGAAGATGTACCTATTATTTGTGAATTTCCTGAGGTATTTCCTAAAGATTTACCCGGACTTCCACCGATAAGGCAAGTAGAGTTTTAAATCGATTTAATTCCTGGTGCTACACCGGTGGCACGTGCGCCTTACCGATTAGCCCCTTCTGAATTAATGGAGTTATCTGAGCAACTTAAGGAGTTGTCTGATAAAGGTTTTATTCGACCGAGCTCGTCGCCTTGGGGAGCTCCAGTCTTGTTCGTTAAGAAGAAGGATGGATCTTTTCGTATGTGCATTGATTATAGGGAACTAAATAAGTTGACAATTAAAAATCGATATCCTTTACCTAGGATTGATGATTTGTTTGATCAACTGCAAGGATCTAGTGTGTATTCTAAGATAGATTTGCGGTCAGGATATCACCAACTTCGCGTCCGTGAAGAAGATATTCCTATAACTGCATTTAGAACTCGTTATGGACACTATGAATTTCAAGTAATGCCATTTGGGTTAACTAACGCACCTGTGGTTTTCATGGATTTAATGAATCGAGTGTGCAAGCCCTACTTGGATAAATTTGTGATTGTGTTTATCGACGATATTCTAATCTATTCTAAGAATGAAGATGAACATAGAGAACATTTAAGGATTGTTTTGAATTTATTAAAAGATGAAAAGTTGTATGCTAAGTTTTCGAAATGTGATTTCTGGTTAGATTCTGTGCAATTTCTTGGTCATGTGATTAACAAAGATGGAATTCATGTTGATCCTGCAAAGGTTGAAGCTATTAAGAATTGGTCTGCACCGACAACGCCAACGGAAGTGCGACAGTTCTTAGGATTGGCTAGCTATTATAGGCGATTCATTAAAGAATTTTCTTTGATAGCTAAACCCTTGACTAAGCTTACCAAGAAGAATAAACCTTTCGTTTGGGGAAGTGATGAAGATGGAGCATTTCAGACATTGAAGCAAAAATTATGTAGTGCGCCAATCTTATCATTACCCGACGGGAGTGAAGATTTTGTAATGTATTGTGATGCATCTCTTAGAGGCTATGGAGCTGTTTTGATGTAGCAGGAGAAAGTGATAGCGTATGCTTCTAGGCAATTAAGGAAGAATGAAGAGAATTATACTACTCATGATCTTGAGTTAGGAGCTGTAGTCTTTGCTCTTAGGTTGTGGAGACATTATCTGTATGGCACCAAGTGTACGGTATTCACCGATCACAAAAGCCTACAGTATATTCTCGACCAGAAGGAATTGAACATGAGGCAACGAAGATGGATAGAGTTGTTAAGTGATTATGATTGTGATATAAAATATCACCCAGGAAAAGCCAATGTTGTTGCCGATGCGTTAAGTAGGAAAGATAGAGAGCCTATCAAGGTACGTTCTCTAGTCTTGACCGTGCACAATAATTTGCCTGAGCAAATTAGAAATGCGCAAATAGAAGCTTGTAAGAAGGAGAATTTTGTTAATGAAGGGTTCCGAGGAGAAGGAGATCCTTTAGAGGTTAGAACTGATGGAGTGAAATGATTAAGAGGTCGTATATGGATACCTAAGTTTGGAGGCTTAAGAGATTTGATTATGTTAGAATCCCATAAATCTAAGTATTCCATTCATCCGGGATCTGATAAGATGTACCATGATTTGAAGAAGTTGTACTGGTGGCCGAATATGAAAGCTGACATAGCTATGTATGTTCTTTAATGCTTGACTTGTGCTAGAGTCAAAGTTGAACATCAAAAGCCATCAGGACTACTTCAACAGCCAAAGATTCCTGAATGGAAGTGGGAGCGAATTACGATGGACTTTATCACCAAGCTTCCTAGAACATCATCTGGAAACAACTCGATTTGGGTCATTGTCGACAGACTGACCAAATCAGCACACTTCATTCCGGTTAAAGAGCAGTTCTCACTGGAGAAGCTGACTCGAATATACCTCGATAATGTTGTATGCAAGCATGGAGTGCCTGTATCGATCATTTCAGATCGAGATCCTAGATTCGCATCGAATTTTTGGAAATCTCTCCAAAGATCTTTGGGAACGAATCTCGACATGAGCACTGCTTATCATCCCCAGACTGATGGGCAGAGTGAAAGGACGATACAAACACTAGAAGATATGTTAAGAGCTTGTGTGTTAGACTTTGGTAAGAATTGGGATAAACATTTGCCGTTAGCAGAGTTTTCGTATAACAATAGTTACCATTCTAGTATTAAAGCTGCATCGTTTGAAGCTTTGTATGGTAGGAAGTGTAGATCTCCTGTATGTTGGAGTGAAGTTGGGGATACCCAGCTCACGGGACCGGAATTGATCCGGGAGACTACGGAGATGATAGTTCAGATTAAAAATAGGTTGTTGACTGCCCGTAGTAGACAGAAAAGTTACGCGGATGTGCGGCGGAAGCCAATGCAGTTTAAAGTGGGTGACCGAGTAATGTTGAAAGTATCACCATGGAAAGGCGTTATCAGATTTGGAAAGCTAGGGAAATTGAATCCCCGTTATATTAGACCCTTTAAGATTTTATCTAGAGTGGGTCCGGTGGCTTACAAACTAGAGTTACCCCCAGAACTTCATGGTGTTCACAACACATTCCATGTATCTAATCTGAAGAAATGTCTAGCAGTGAGTGATGAGAAAATTCCGTTAGGTAAGGTTCGAATAGATGGGAAGTTGCATTTTATCGAAGAGCCCGTAGAAGTTATGGATCGTGAGGTAAAGCAACTGAAACAAAGTCGGATACCTATTGTCAAGATCCGATGGAATTCAAAGCATGGACTGGAGTATACTTGGGAACGAGAGGATGAAATGTGGAATAAATATCCGCACCTCTTCGATTTCAATAAGAAACGGACATCCAAATGAAATGGATCACGAGGACGTTGATCCCTTTTAGGAGGAAAAGCTGTGACAATCTAACATTTTCAGGTAGTGAAATATTTCCTCGTATAATATTTTGAAACTTATTTTTGTGTTGGTTGACGAACTCACAATTTACGGATTTAAATTTGGGCTTACGTGCATAATTTAGCGTCTTTTACGACTAAACCGAAACCTTAGGATTACGTATTTACGTTTTTGAACTCCATTTTTGATGAGACAATTTTTATTGGATTCGTTTTGTGACGTTGATTCATAATTTATAAAAACGTTTTTCGTGAAACGACCCGAGGGCACGCAAATCGAGAAAACTAGAATCGAGGAATACCCGTAAACTAGTGAGATGGGACAAAATACATTGTCCCACCCCCACTAGCTTAAATGGGACGGCACACATGACACCACATCTAAGGATGTGGCATCATGTTAGCTAGTTTGTTACAAGTGTAACTAAGCTTACACCTTAAGCTTACATCTTTCCACCAACACAAAACCATTAACCACTTTTCACACATACCATTTACTTACATGCAAACTACCTCAAATCCTCTCATAAACTCCCACCCTTGCCGTCCATATTGAAGCTACAAACACCCCTTTTGATCTTTTCTAGCCATGAAATACATGTTATCTAGCTCTATCATGGAGTTATCTTGAAGCCTTGATCATTTGGTGGCCATATTAACAACATCGGAGGTGATTTGCTTGTGTCCTAGGGCTGATTTCTCAACTATTGTTCTTGGTGGTTGATGATCTTGGAGTTACTTTTGGTGTTCATCAAGTTCTTGTCTTCCAAAAACAAGAAATACACTTGGTTGGTAAAGAAGATCATCCTCTCCATTTTCTCTTGTTATTTTTGTAAAGAACAAATGTATTTTCTTTCTTATTGTATATGTATATGATGAATATATGATGATAAAAATGTTGTGTGGGGATCAAGTGTTGATAAATATGCTTAAAGAGGTTAATAACCATAAGAAATAAGGCTAAAATCATGACTATTTAGTTGGCTGTATAAAAACAGTATATAACTAAAACTTGAACTGATAAACTTGCATGGTATGATCCATTTACAGTAAGTACAAGATGTTATACACATGTGAGAGTTTGCCATGCAATGGAATCATTATAATGAGTGAGATATGATCAAAACAAGATGAGAGTGATAATCTGAATAAGCTGTTTTGTAGGGACTGTTAAGGCTAGATAAACTTAAAATGAGCAGTAGCTATAAATAAGTTAAATGTAGCACATAATATGAAGATCATGCCACCCAAAAATGAGCTTCTAATTCATTATAAAACTCTAGATATGGTAAAAATGGTGAACATGAAAATAAAAATCATATTTTGAGAATTAATGTTTATTATTATTATATAAGCACTCAAATTTTATTGTATAAAATGAAAAATAAAAACCCACTAACTTATGAAACTTATTTATATAAATATGTAAAAGGTTAATTAAATGGATATGGTAGTGGAATAATACTTATAAGTAATAAAAACTATAAACTTGATTTTTACGACTTTTTCGGCTATTACCGTAAAATTAATGTTTTTCGCCAATTAAAACTTAGACGATCAAACCCGTCTAATGTAAAGTTTTTAAAAGTCATATACTGATATATAAGTAACTAATACAAGTAAAAACCGATAAAACCCGAACTATAGGACATACGGACATTAACGAGCTAACTAAACATATTGGACTAATAATTAGACTAAATAAGATAAATACTTATAAAAAGAACTTATTGGGCTTAACCCATTTGGGCCCAACATGTAAAGTATATATACTGATAATATAAGTATAAAATGGATCAAAACAAGTTAAAGAACTTATACTAAGCTTATTGGACTTAAAACGTGTAAATAGGTAAAACTAGTAAACTAGTAAAAAGTTACCAAAACATAAACACTAAAATGAGTAAACATGGATATATAAACCCACTTGATCATCATCATATGTACAAAATCATCATATGTATATTGTTATTTTGATAAAAGTCATTGGAAAAGTCTAAGACCGATTATTATTTATATAGGTTTCCGTGACCGAAGCACACCCGTAGCCGATAATCCGCCTTTCATTATCAACGTGAGTTCATAGCCTCGCACTCTTTTAAATGTTTTATAAAAATGATTTGTAAACCCGCGAGGGAGATAACATGCTAAGTTTTTGATAAAAATAGAACACAAGTAGTCCCGATGGTATGCTTAATGATATGGACCCGAATGATGCTATGACCCTATAAACGAGACTAAAAGGATTATTAGTAGTTAGGTTATGTCACTTAAAGTCCCATTAGCATGAATTGTGAACTACCGGGATTTGGTAGACGCTTATGCATTTGATAGTACTATTTGGGGACGATCACCCCAGTTCGCGCCTTGACGGTTGATCCTCGTCGTACCACATTGATTGGTAAGCGAATTTATGTATGAGAAGATTCCATAGCGTGATTTTTGTGACGACACGCTAACTTAGATGGGCAAATTGTTTGTCGGGTTCGCGGCCCGCTGTTTTCATAGTAAGGTAACAATGTCATGCGGCTAATAATAATCCTAATCCAAATAAAAATGTATCCTATACATAATAACGACGCTATTAACGATGAATATATTACCTATCATGGTAATATAGAGACTACGGTCTCATGGACGGTTTAAGATGTATGCTTGATTTATATATTGCCTGACTAGCAATATGAGGACTTACTTCCGATCTTATACTTGTGTTCTGATTTTAAATGATTGTTTTATATAACGGTTTTTATTAAACTCTATGAATTCACTCGGCATTCGCTGATATGATTTTTGCATGTTTTTATCTCAGGTGCTTGAAGGTAATCTGGATGGAGATCGACTCTGATGGCCCACATAATATTAAAAATGTTCATTCGATCTATGTTTTGTAAACTTAATGACCTGTATAATTTGGGACTTGTTGTACACTTTAAAACTTTTTATCGAATGAATGTATGTTAAGCCTTCTACAACCATTTTTATGTGTTGTCTATGATTGGAGTTATTGTGCTATCCCGTAACACTCTAAAAGACCCTTCCGCTGTACTGATACGAAAAATTGAGAGTGTTACATATCTTATAAAAATATTATTGATATTTTGTATATTTATAAAAGATATTACGTATATCTTTGCGATAAAAGTTACAATTTTTAAACATAGGTAACAAGATATTACCTATATTTTGAAAATAATATAAGATATTACTTATATATTTTATATTTAAAGTATATTATCTACATTTTTATATTTAAAAAGATATTATTTATCTTTTAAATCGATAAAAAGTTATTACGATATATCCTTTAATTCGTTAGTATATTTTGCGTACGGGTCGCGATCGTGGACCTCGTCCTTTCGCGATAGTTCGCATGGTCGGACATATTTTACTTTATTTTCATTCGCGGTGATTCGCGCTAATCCGCACATCCGGGTCCCCTTTTTATTTTTATCCGCGGTCATGACCACATCCTTCCGCGATAGCCTGTATAATGTTTATATTAATAAAAAATATTAAACATATTTTTTGAATTAATAAAAAGATATTATTTTATCTTTAAATTCGGTAACGGTATATTTTGATATTTTCAAATTTATAAAGAGAATTACGCCTCTCTTTTTTAGGTATCAAGATATTACCTATATCTTCTAAAATACTACTGTATATTATTAATGGTTTTATATTAATAATGGATATTACATATATCTTTTAAATTGGCAAAGAGATATTACATATATCTTTTGAATTGATTAATTATTTTCGTCTATGTCGCGACTCGACGTAGTAAGATCGTGATTCGCGGTCATGGCTTCCATCCGCACTCATCTGCACATTCAAGTAATTATTTTATTTTTTATTCGCGGTCATGGTATGTCTAGCCGTGCTGGTCTGTATGTTCGGTCATATTTTATTTTTTCAATGCGGTCATGAGCCGCGTCTTCCGTATTAATCCGCATGTTCGGATATATCATTTGTATTAATAAAAGATATTACACATATCATTTTAATTACTACAAGATATTATTTAGGATATGTTCCGACATAATTAATTTATAAAAAATATTATCTATATCTTTTAAGTCGGTCAGATATATTACATATATTATAAATAATATATTTTATTTTCCGCGGCCATGGTACGTCCATCCGCGCTAGTTCGCACCTTCGAACATCTTTAGCCTACAGGCGTACATGTATATATCGTTCCCATGCGGAATAAAATGATTGAGTGAACCTAATAATTCAACTTGTCGTGTAAGAGGGATGCAACCCCAACGACCACGGATCATGTATCCTTGTTAGACACCTTGCTATCAAGACGTTGTAGTAAGTTACGCAAACCACATGACTCATGATGGACTTTCAAAAGACACATTGTGCACGTCTAACAACATTTTGTCAAAACTTTGACTGTCTTTATGGTAGTAGCAGTACGCCGCACATAATGGCATAGCTCATTCCATAATTTAGTTAAGATACGTCTTATACTATGTGACAATTCGCGGTTATAGCACGCCCATCCGCGTTGGTCGGCACGTTCGGACCAATTCCTATCTTTTGAAGGCGGTTATGGTACGTCCATTCACGTTGTTCTAGGCGACCACGATTTTTTTTAATACTTGATTAAGTTTAATACTACTAATCGAGTATAGCACCATTAAACTTTGAGGGAGTGGGCTACCTGGGTATAATAATACCACTATTTCCATGCATGACACCTAAATATCTTTGGATATATTCCTTTGCCGCAGAAGTCCGCCTTATGCCGGTTTATTTCTTTGCCATGGAAGTATCTCTTCCATTGTCTTATTCCCTCGTCGCGGAAGTATTCTTTCCACGCGCTTATTTCTTTACCATGGATGTATCTATTCCATTGGCTTATTCCTTTGCCACGGAAGTACTCCTTCCGTGCGCTTATTTCTTTGCCATGGAAGTATATCTTCCATTGGCTTATTCCTTCGCCACAAAAGTCTTCCGCGCGTTTATTCATGCGCCATGGAAGTATCTCTTCCATTGGCTTATTCCTTCGCCGCGGAAGTATTCCTTTCGCGCGCTCATTTCTTTGCCATGAAAGTATCTCTTCCATTGGCTTATTCCTTCGTCGCAGAAGTACTCCTTCCGCGCATTTATTCATGCGCCATGGAAGTATCTCTTCCGTTGGCTTATTCCTTCACCGCGGAAGTATTCCTTCCGCGTGCTTATTTCTTTGCCATGAAAGTATCTTTTCCATTGGTTTATTCCTTCGCCGCGGAAGTACTCCTTCTGCGCGCTTATTTCTTTTCCATGGAAGTATCTCTTCCATTGGCTTATTCCTTCGCCGCGGAAGTACTCCTTCCACGAGGTTATTTCTTTGCCATGGAAGTATCTCTTCCATTGGCTTATTCCTTCTCCGCGGAAGTACTCCTTCTACGCGCTTATTTCTTTTCCATGGAAGTATCTCATCCATTGGCTTATTCCTTCGCCGTAGAAGTACTCTTTCCGCCCGTTTATTCTTTGCCATGGAAGTATCTCTTCCATTGGCTTATTCTTTCGCCGCGGAAGTACTCCTTCCGCGCGTTTATTTCTTTGCCATGGAAGTATCTCTTCCATTGGCTTATTCTTTCACCGCGGAAGTACTCCTTCCGCGCGCTTATTTATTTGCCATGAAAGTATCTGTTCCATTTAGCTTATTACTTTGCCGCGGAAGTAATCCTTCTGCGCGCTTATTCTTTGCAATGGAAGTATCTCTTCCATTTGGCTTATTGCTTTGCCGGGGAAGTACTCCTTCCACGCGTTTATTTCTACGCCATGGAAGTATCTCTTCCATTAGCTTATTCCTTCGCCGTGGAAGGACTCCTTCCATTGGCTCATTATCTTCGCCACGAAAGTACCTCTTTCGTTGGCTCATTATCCTTTGTCGTGGAAGTACTCCTTCCACTGGCACATTCTCTTCGCCGTGGAAGTACTCCTTCCACTAGCGAATTATCTTTGCCATGAAAGTACCACTTTTGTTGGCTAATTATCCATTTCCGTGGAAGTATTCCTTCCACTAGCGTGTTATCTTCGTCGTGGAAGTATTCCTTCACTGGCTTATTGTCTTCGCCGTGGAAGTACTCCTTCCACTGGCTTATTGTTTTCGCCGTGGAAGTACTCCTTCCACTGGCTTATTATCTTCGACGTGGAAGTACTCCTTCCACTAGCTTATTATCTTCGCCGTTGAAGTACTCCTTCCACTGGCTTATTGTCTTCGCGGTGGAAGTATTCCTTCCACTGGCTTATTATCTTCGCCGTGGAAGTCTGCCTTCCACTGGCTTATTGTCTTCGCCGTGGAAGTACTCCTTCCACTGGCTTATTGTCTTCGCCGTGGAAGTACTCCTTCCACTGGCTCATTATCTTCACCGCGGAAGTATTTCTTCCACTGGCTTATTGTCTTCGCCATGAAAGTACCTCTTTCGTTGGCTTATTATCCTTTGCCGTGGAAGTATTCCTTCCACTGCCGTGTTATTTTCACCGTGGAAGGACTCCTTCCACTGGCTCACTGTTTTCGCCGTAGAAGTACTCCTTCCACTGGCTCATTGTTTTCGTCATGGAAGTATTCCTTCCAGTGGTTCGTTGTATTCGTTGTGGAAGTACTCCGTCCATTATTTCATTGTGTTCGCCGTGGAAGTATGTCTTCCGCTGGCCTATTCTCTTTCCCGCAAAAGTACATCTTTCGTTGGCGCATGTCTCTTTGCCACATAAGTACGTCTCTAGTTGGAAAATCTCTTTGTTGCGGAAGAACGCCTTTCGTGGCGAATTACTTTGCCCGACCATGGAGTGATTTTTCAAAAGTTTATATTGTTTGACCTTAATTAGGCGGAGCCTAATAAACTACGTTTAATCCAGGAAAAACCTTGACAAATTTTGGAAGTCATTATCAATAACTCACTTTTGGTTGGTTAATAAAAAGTTTTTGCTTACAAGATCTCTCTTTGTGTTGCTCGTACTCAATTGATATATGTCGTTGTTTCGTTCTCGGTATCTTCTCGAATTGATCACGGTCAAAAGTGGAATAGTTGTAATTGGTGACTAAAAAGGGGGAGCTTTGGTCTAAATCTACTAAAATGATAAGAGCAAGTAATAAAATTAAACTAGAAACAAGAACTGAAAATAAATCCAGAATTTAAATGAAACAGTAAGTAAATACCTTTATGAAGAATAAAACTGGAAGTCTCTACTCGGAATATCTGCTCTTACTCGGAATAGTATTGCTATGCGGAATAAGTACTCTCTAATGCTGAATAATTGGCTTATGCGGAATGCTGGTTCTTACTCGGAATAATCAAGACAATGCGGAACTTATGCTATGTGGAATATTGGGTGATGCGAAATAAAAACCCTACGAGGAATAATCTCCCTATGCGGAATAAGTGGACATTCCGAATAATTAACAAAATTCAATTTCTACTCGGAATATTTTTTAAAAGAACATTATACGGAATATTTAGAAATTCCGAATAACCAAAGAAAAGTTCAACCTATTCGGAATAATTGATATTCCGAATAAACAACAAAACACCACCTTGATCCGGAATATTTTGATATTCCGAACCAACAAAATCTCAAAAATTCTATGCTGAATCTGGGCAACTCAGTAACAAAGCGAAGAACAGGGGAGTTACAAAAGCACGAGTTTTACACCAAAATTCACCAAATCTTTGATCAAAACTTATACCAATTTTACCAATAATCATTTGCCTAAGGTAAATATCAATCCAAAACCACGAAATCTTAAAACCCACTTACTTATGATGATCAAACCAATAAAATGAAAACTTGAAAACTAGAATCACCAAGAGATGAAGAACAAGATGATGGAAAGATTAAAAGTAGACTTGTCTTAATGATTTTTATATTCAACAAACAAATGGAAAGATCAAACTTACAAGATTGGAAGAAAATCAAACAAAGATGAAAACCACTCCTTAAGGGAGATGGTTCCTAAGAACTCGGAAATAAAAATAACTGAAAAAAGAACTAGTGGAGTCTTGAATGGGAGGAGTATATATAGGCTTCTCCCTTGGTTGGTGAGTGGGCTTTCTTCCTTTCTTTTTGTCTTCTCGTCTTTTCAGAAAAGTTGACGTTTTTGATTTCGATTCGGGATTTGTCAACGAATAATTTCAACTCGTCTTTTAATTTCTTCATTTATTAGACTTGAGTTTCTTTGACATAGGTAAATCTTCCGTCTTTGGTCCTTTTCTTCGATAAATCTTCAAATAGTCACATTGACTTCAAATCTTTTGCATCTCTTGGACGATAGACTTCATATTTTCGTCCTTTTCCTCGATAAAACCCGTGCAATCCCATGTTTTCTCCAATATTTATCCGGATGGCTCTGAAAACACAACAAACACACAAACCACGCATAATTCCAAACAAATGACATTAAATACGCGTTTTGGTCTTATTTTAGCAAGAAATAAGTGGTAAAAGGATGGGTATTTTCACACCTATCAAATCCCCTACACTTAACCATTGCCATGCCCTCATGCAATGCTTAGTGATAAAGCGAATTTACATTTTTTCTCATAATTAATCAACCTTGGCCTTATTAACATACTACTAAACAAAAATTATAGTACTAAGAGAAATTAAAATTTTAAAATAAACTAAAGGATAGAAAACCATTTTCACTTGAAAATAGCTTCATGGAAATAACTTGCAAAGAGATCAAGGACTTACATTAGGGCTTTGGCGCTGCGAAGATTTATCATCCTCAAGTTTCACGTTCCTCAAACTAAGCTTAAAAACGAGATCATTGTTATTATAAGTTCGCAATTCAAACACTTACACACATGGCTTAATTAAATGCTTAAACTCCCTTATTCCTAGGTGTATCTCTTATATTTCATTTTTGTCTTAGAATGATCATGAAGATACATTTTTGGACTTATTTCGATAGTTTATTTAAGCTAAAAGCAAAGTAGGACGATTTGATTAATAGTTAGCTAAAGGACAAAATCTCTTAAAACTGCTTCTCGGGATATCAAAAAGTTCATATCTTGGCATAACTTGGTTCACGATTTGAGACCTTTCTCGGGCCGATATTTGGCATGTACTTCATACTTCATATCTTCGAGAGACGTTCTTGAGATAATGGTCTTCTCTTCGTTAATAGAGTTTCTTCTCTTGGAGACTTTTGAGGGGTACTCCAACTTTGTTGACCACGACTTCATGATTATTTCTTCAATCTCTAATTGGGATTTTGAGATACAACGATCCGCCTCCTTTTCGGACTTGGATCTATTTATCCTCATACCTTGTTAGGGTCTTTTCGGATAGACTTCTCCATGATCTTTATGGGAGTTAATTGCTTTTCGTCGTGAGTCTTGATCCTTCATATCGATTTTGGGAATAATGCTTTTCACATCACTTTTGGATCTTCAGCAATAAAATGGAATCCTCATGCCTTGTTAGGGCCTTTTTGGACTCGCCAATCTTCGCGCCCCGCTTCATAAGTTATGCCTTGGCTATGAACTCTTATCATTACCGAGAAACTTTTAAACGATCTTGGGCTAGAAGCTAAGTAACCTTTCAAATCGTACGACCTTACTTATTGCGGATAAATTATTAGCAAGTGATGGGAGAATAGGCAAATAATTACACCAAGTGAGCTTGTGCAAGAATACCGACTTATAATTGACTCTATCATTTCTCGTCCTCCACAATTTAAAATCTCAAGTAATGAGACTCGTGGATGCTTAGCCTAATAAACCAATTAAGGTCTACATGGTTAAGGATACTAGCTAGAATAAACTCGGATAAGTCTATTCGGATTGAGTCAAAATAATCGCAACGGGCCTAATATGTCAAAGATTTCAAAACTAGCCACACCACTTTATTAATATTTTTGACTTTATTGCGGGATATATACATATGAAAACAACGATAAAAATTTAAAAATTACGACAAAATGGCCAAAGTTAATTAAAAATTTGAAAAAATGTTGAAAAAGATGATTTTCCGGTTAAATGAAGGCATTTTCATGGAAAAGTCCACTTAAAACTTTGATAGAAGTCTCCCCTACACTTAAGACAAACATTGTCCTTAATGTTTAAGCATGTGGGAAAAGTCTCCCCTACACTTATGACATTGTGCACGTTGGTTAAATCAAGCTAAGGAAGAGACGACTAAAGTGATCAATTTCAAATGTGAATATGAAGAGAATTGAATCACGATAGTTGAGAGATAGAACCGGTATTGCGGATAACATGGGAGCACGGTTCTTCAAAGATTACAAGAGTGCACTTATCCCTGTAATCACATCACCATACAAATACAAGCAACCTATAAAGCTCCCCCTACACTTAGGATGAACAACGGGAAAGGGGGATAGATACTCGGGATGCCTCCCGAGGAGCGCTTGTTTTTGTTGACCGAGTCGCGAGCCTGACTCGGTCCCGAACTAATTCAAGGGAAACGTGGTGAGGGATGGAATCATCTCCTGAGAGATGTCCTCACCAAAGTACAATTTCAAACGCTGGCTATTCACCTTGAAGTTGGGCCCATTTGGCTGAGAAAGCTCAATGGTGCCATAGGGAAAGACATTGGCGATGGTGAATGGACCAAACCAGCAGCTCTTCAACTTGCCTGAGAAGATCTTCAACCGAGAGTTAAAGAGTAAGACTTGATCACCAACGTGGAACTCTCGGTTCTTGATTTTAGCATCGTGGATAATCTTGGTCTTCTCCTTGTAGATCACGGAGTTCTCGTAAGCTTGATTTCTCAATTCTTGTAGCTCGTTTAGTTGAATCTTGCGAAAATCACCGGCTTTGTTGATGTCGAAGTTAGCCCACTTCAAGGCCCAGTATGCCTTATGTTCCAGCTCGATAGGGAGGTGGCAGGCTTTCCCGTACACAAGACGATAAGGTGTACAACCAATCGGCGTCTTATAGGCGGTACGGAAAGCCCACAGAGCATCATCAAGCTTATCGGCCCACGAGGCACGATGCTCTCCCACAGTACGTTCCAAAATTCTCTTCAATCCACGGTTGGATATCTCGGCTTGACCGTTGGTTTGAGGATGATAAGCGGTGGAAAGACGGTGATTGACACCATACTTAGCCATGACTCTTGCAAATTGATCGTTGCAAAAATGAGTCCTGCGGTCACTGATAATAGCACGAGGAACACCGAATCGAGCAAACAGCTGTTTCAAGAAATTACAAACCACCCTCGCGTCATTAGTGGGTAAAGCTTTGGCTTCAACCCATTTAGAAACATAGTCGACAGCGACAAGGATGTATTTGTTGCCTTTAGAAGAAGGGAATGGCCCCATAAAGTCGATGCCCCATACATCAAAAATTTCACATTCTTGTATGAAATTTTGAGGCATCTCATCTTTATGTGTGATCTTGCCTTGTTTTTGGCAAGCATCACAATATTTAACCATCTCATGAGCATCACGATAAATGGTGGGCCAATAGAATCCCGAGTCAAACTCTTTTTTAGCGGTGTAGTTGGGACCAAAGTGACCACCGGTGGGTCCTTTGTGGCAGGCCTGGAGAATGTCCAAAGCGGCCGGTCCGTCAACACATCAGCGAATAATCAAGTCAGCGCATTGTTTGAATAGAAAAGGGTCATCCCAAAAGTAAGTCTTAACATCGTTCAAGAACTTCTTCTTTTGTTGGGATGTTAACCCTTGGATGAGAACACCACCCGCTAAGTAGTTTGCAATATCGGCAAACCACAGGGTGCCATCAAGATTGAGATTTATAGACATTAAGGTCTCAAGGGGGAAAGAGTCATTGATCTCTTTGTTCGGATGATCCCCTGGATATGGATCCTCAAGTCTGCTCAGATGATCCGCGGCTAGGTTTTCAGCACCCTTCTTGTCACGAATTTCAATGTTGAATTCTTGAAGGAGTAAAACCCAGCGGAGAAGTCTTGGCTTAGAGTCATGTTTAGTCATCAAGTACTTCAACGCGGAATGGTCCGTGTATACGATGGTGGTGGATAAAACAAGATAGGGGCGGAATTTTTCAAAAGCATAGACAACAGCTAAAAGCTCTTTTTCGGTTATCGTATAATGCAATTGAGCCCCCGTCATTGTTTTGCTAGCATAGTGGATTGGTTGGAAATGTTTGTTGATCCTTTGTCCCAAAACCGCACGAATAGCGAAGTCGCTAGCATCACACATCAATTCAAAAGGCAGCTCCCAATTAGGGGTAACCAAGACCGGTGCCTTAGTTAGCTTATCCTTAAGAAGATTGAAGGCTTCGATACACTCTTTAGAAAAGATAAAAGGAGTATCTTTTTCCAAGAGGTGGGTCATCGGGCGAGCGATTTTAGAGAAATCCTGAATGAATCGACGATAAAAGCCCGCATGACCCAGAAAGCTTCTCACACCCTTCACGGTTGAAGGTGGAGGTAATTTGGCTATGACATCTACTTTAGCACGGTCGACTTCAAGACCGGCGTTAGAGATTTTGTGTCCTAGCGCAATGCCTTCTTTTACCATAAAATGGCATTTTTCCCAATTCAGAACAAGGCGAGTGTGTTCGCACCGCTTAAGCATACGTTCCAAATTGGCAAGGCAAGAAGAAAAGGAATCCCCAAAGACCGAGAAATCATCCATGAAGACTTCCATGGTTTGCTCAACCATGTCATGGAAGATAGCAAACATGCACCTTTGGAAAGTCCCGGGGGCATTGCATAAGCCAAAAGGCATTCGTTTATAAGCAAATGTGCCATAGGGACAAGTGAATGTTGTCTTCTCTTGATCTTGGGGATCGATGGGTATTTGGAAATAACCCGAGAAACCATCAAGAAAGCAGTAATATTCATTACCCACTAAATGTTCAAGCATTTGGTCCATAAAAGGTAGAGGGAAATGATCCTTTCTCGTGGCATCATTGAGTTTGCGGTAGTCTATACAAACTCTCCACCCAGTAACGAGACGGGTAGGAATCAACTCGTTGTTTGCATTGGGCACAACGGTAATTCCGCCTTTCTTAGGCACACAATGGACTGGACTAATCCATGGTGATTCCGAAATAGGGTAAATCATACCCGCATCAAGAAGTTTGATAACCTCTTTTTTGATGACTTCATGGATTTTAGGATTCACCCTTCTTTGGCTTTGAATTGTGGGCTTAAAGTCGTCCTCCATGAGAATTTTATGTGTGCAGAAGTGAGGATCAATTCCACGAATGTCGGAGATTTTCCAAGCGATAGCTCTTTTATGCTTCTTCAACACGGCGACAAGTCGGGCTTTTTCTTCTTCTGTCAGGTCCTTCGCGATGATGACAGGTAACTTCTCGTTGTCTTCAAGGAAAACGTACTCAAGATGAGGAGGTAGGTCCTTAAGCTCAAGAGTAGGAGGATCCTCAATATATGGTGTAACTAACGATGGATCATCATTTGTCACCTCTTTAGGAGAGGGAGGAGGAAACGGGTCTTCATTGAGAAGTCTCTCAATAGTACGAATGTCTTCATCCCAATCAGTGGAAGAATCATCATACTTAATCTCGAGAGGACCCAAGCTAGCTTCGAAATCATCCAAGTCACTTTCTCCAAAAGGAGTCAATGCCGGAGCAATTGAGGCAACGGTCTCAACATTGGGTAGAGAAGAGAGAGTACTTTTGCAAGCATCATGAAAATGTTCTTCACAAGCCTCATCGAGAACATCAATAGCATTAACACTCTCATACGAATAAGGTTGCTTAGAAATCTTACCCATGTTGAAGACAATTTTGTCGTCACCAACTCTCATGATTATTTCGCCCGTGGCTACATCAATGAGAGTGCGACCGGTCCTCATGAATGGACGTCCAACGATTAATGGAACACGAGGATCCATTTCGTAGTCAACGACAACAAAATCCGCCGGGAAGGTGAATTTGTCAACGCCAACAAAGACGTCTTCGGCTATCCCCACTGGATGAGCAACCGTACGGTTGGCTAATTCCAAAGTCATTTTGGTGGGGACTAGCTCGGGGAGAGATAATTGCTTCCAAACACTTAAAGGCATTAAGTTTATACTGGCACCTAGATCGGCTAGGGCCATGCAATTCTCTACTCCCGGGAAGTTGCAAGGAATCAAGAAGCGACCCGGATCACCAAGTTTGGTGGGCAATTTCCTTAAGAGCACTGCGGAGCAGTTCTCATTAAGTTGGGTCTGAGCAATATCGAGGAGTTTCTCCTTATCACTGAGAAGATCTTTAAACATCTTAGCGTATTTGGGCATGTGAGCGAGAGCCTCGGTAAAGGAGATGTTAAAATTCAATTGTTTAAGCATTTTTAGAAAGTTTGAAACCGGAATATCATCCTTGCTCTTTTGCTTCTCTTTCCTCAACCTTGAAGGATAAGGTATATTGGATGAAGAAGAAGGCTTTAAGGGAGTAGGATCATTCACAACCACGGGTGGTGGGGAAATGGGGATAGAAGGTGAAGGAGGTGAGGAAAGTTGCTCTTTTTCCATGTTCACAATCACGGGTGGAGGTGTAGGAAGCTCGGGTTCCATATAACCTTTTTGCACTACGAGTGGTGATTGCTTTCATCTCCCCTCTTGGATTCGCAACGGTATTACTCGGAAGAGTACCCGAAGAAGAGGGTTGATTACCTTGGATACGCGAACCAATCATATCACGAAGGTTAATCGCTTGAGTATTGAAAGAGTCTCTCATGTTTGCATGAATTTCATTGTTGTGTTTTGCCATGTCATTCCTTAGCTCGGCTCGAATATCGCTTCCTTGTTTCACCATGTCATTCTTCAAGTTGACAAATTGACTCTGAAGATTCGTCACCATCTCTCGATTAGTCTTCATGAACGTCTCGACGTCTTGATTTACTGCCATCGGTTGATTGAGAGGTGGAGCTTGGGAAGCTTGAGAATTTCCTTGAGTTGGGTATGGGTTTCTTTGGGGTTGATATTGATTTTGAGCACGAGGTTGGGATTGGTTGTTTCGGTTATAGCTTTGTTGTTGGTTTTGGTTCTGAGGAGGGAAACCGGGTGGAGCAAGATAATTGTTGGAACGATAACTTAGCAAGCTACGGTCTCCTTGAGGGCGAGCTTGATAGCCTCCCGTGGGATAAGTACCGTATACCGCGTTAACGTTTTCAGAATAATTGCCTTGAGTAGAAGGAAAATCATTATAAGAATGAGGACCACCACACGTGTCACAAGAAATAGCAACGGCTTTAGCTTGTTGAAAGTGGTTTGTGGCCATGGTCATGAAATTCTTGTTCATTTCAGCGAGTTGTTGAGAAATTTCAGTCATCTCAGGATTGGAAGTAGTAGAAGAAACATTGACTCTCGAGTTAGATCTTGAGGATGCGGATGAATCCCAATTCTTGTGGTGAGTAGTCATGTTTTCAATCAACTCTCGACACTCCTCCGGTCTCCTTTTCATAAACGTACCACCGGCGGCGGCATTGATCGTGTCACGATCACGAAAAGTGAGACCATTGTAGAAAGTATCAATGAGAGTGACGGGGAGCATATTGTGATTAGGACAGCGGTCGACCAAATCATTGTACCGTTCCCAAGCATCGAAGAGCGATTCATCATTGTCTTGCATGAATCCACTAATTTGGTTACGAAGGCTCGTGACCATGGATGGTGGGAAGTAGCGTGACAAAAAGCGTTGAGTCATGTCATTCCACGTATGAATAGAATTCTTAGGAAGACGGTCAAACCATTTTTCGGCATGGTGAGAAAGCGAGTGGGGAAAGAGTTGAAGGCGAAGGTCATCCATAGAAACACCGGGAGACTTCATGCTTTGGGTAATGGTAATGAATTTGTCGAGGTGTTTGTTGGCATCGTCATCCGGAATTCCGCGAAATGGGTTAGTTTGCACTTGCTGGATCATGTGATGCTTCAACGAAAACTCCTGGGCCGTGACATGCATCGGTGCAATCGGGCCTCCACGTCCGTTCATCGTGGGTTGACATAGCTCCTCCATGGTTCGTAGGTCGGGTAAGGGTGGATTATTCATGTTTTGGTGGGGTGGATGATTATTATTGTTGTTGTTGTTTGGGAGGGGTGGATTATTATTATTGTTGTTGTGTACACCAGCCATGTCTAAATGTTCGAGAGTCTCGGGCTCTGAATAAGACGTTGATCGAGTACGCATACACTAAAAAGAAAATGCAAGAGAAAATATTTTTGGTTTTTATAGGTTTTTTAATGTTTTTGTATTTTTGAAAATTTTATATTTTTATGGGTTTTTGAAAATTTTTGTGCTTGAAAATAACGTTCCCGAAAGAACGGATCCCAAAATCCAATTTTTCTCACAAGAAACCGTTGATTCTTACGAAAAGAGCCGGCAGCGGCGCCATTTTAATAACTCACTTTTGGTTGGTTAATAAAAAGTTTTGCTTACAAGATCTCTCTTTGTGTTGCTCGTACTCAATTGATATATGTCGTTGTTTCGTTCTCGGTATCTTCTCGAATTGATCACGGTCAAAAGTGGAATAGTTGTAATTGGTGACTAAAAAGGGGGAGCTTTGGTCTAAATCTACTAAAATGATAAGAGCAAGTAATAAAATTAAACTAGAAACAAGAACTGAAAATAAATCCAGAATTTAAATGAAACAGTAAGTAAATACCTTTATGAAGAATAAAACTGGAAGTCTCTACTCGGAATATTTGCTCTTACTCGGAATAGTATTGCTATGCGGAATAAGTACTCTCTAATGCTGAATACTTGGCTTATGCGGAATGCTGGTTCTTACTCGGAATAATCAAGACAATGCGGAACTTATGCTATGTGGAATATTGGGTGATGCGGAATAAAAACCCTACGAGGAATAATCTCCCTATGCGGAATAAGTGGACATTCCGAATAATTAACAAAATTCAATCTCTACGCGGAATGTTTATACTATGCGGAATGTTTTCGACAAAACCCTTATGCGGAATAATTGAAAAAGACACTATACTGAATATTTGCAAAGAGATCTATGCGGAATAGGAACACTACTCGGAATATTTTGATATTCCGAGTAAACAAACACAATCACAATGCGGAATATTTTGCTAGAAATCACTATGCGGAAAATCAATTTCTACTCGGAATATTTTTTAAAAGAACATTATACGGAATATTTATAAATTCCGAATAACCAAAGAAAAGTTCAACCTATTCGGAATAATTGATATTCCGAATAAACAACAAAACACCACCTTGATCCGGAATATTTTGATATTCCGAACCAACAAAATCTCAAAAATTCTATGCGGAATCTGGGCAACTCAGTAACAAAGCGAAGAACAGGGGAGTTACAAAAGCACGAGTTTTACACCAAAATTCACCAAATCTTTGATCAAAACTTATACCAATTTTACCAATAATCATTTGCCTAAGGTAAATATCAATCCAAAACCACGAAATCTTAAAACCCACTTACTTATGATGATCAAACCAATAAAATGAAAACTTGAAAACTAGAATCACCAAGAGATGAAGAACAAGATGATGGAAAGATTAAAAGTAGACTTGTCTTAATGATTTTTATATTCAACAAACAAATGGAAAGAACAAACTTACAAGATTGGAAGAAAATCAAACAAAGATGAAAACCACTCCTTAAGGGAGATGGTTCCTAAGAACTCGGAAATAAAAATAACTGAAAAAAGAACTAGTGGAGTCTTGAATGGGAGGAGTATAAATAGGCTTCTCCCTTGGTTGGTGAGTGGGCTTTCTTCCTTTCTTTTTGTCTTCTCGTCTTTTCAGAAAAGTTGACGTTTTTGATTTCGATTCGGGATTTGTCAACGAATAATTTCAACTCGTCTTTTAATTTCTTCATTTATTAGACTTGAGTTTCTTTGACATAGGTAAATCTTTCGTCTTTGGTCCTTTTCTTCGATAGATCTTCAAATAGTCCCATTGACTTCAAATCTTTTGCATCTCTTGGACGATAGACTTCATATTTTCGTCCTTTTCCTCGATAAAACCCGTGCAATCCCATGTTTTCTCCAATATTTATCCGGATGGCTCTGAAAACACAACAAACACACAAACCACGCATAATTCCAAACAAATGACATTAAATACATGTTTTGGTCTTGTTTTAGCAAGAAATAAGTGGTAAAAGGATGGGTGTTTTCACACCTATCAAAGTCATTATCAAATGTTGTGGTCATAAGACGGATGTAATATCCGCATTACCTTGCCACAGAGGTACGCCTTCTGTTGGCCTTACGACGAATGCAATATTCGCATTATGTTGCATCATTGGTGGATATAAGGAGTATGCCTTCAAAAATTTTACGATGCAGCATACGGGTTCCACCTTCACCTTCATAAAACCTTCTTATCTTCCACACGTTAGGTATGAACAAGAATGATACCTTGCTTATGCTAGTGTTACCCCGGCTATAGAACATGTTTCTTCTTACGAGGTCTTTACCGTCACATAACAGAAAACCAAGCATTCTGGCACAAACACCCGTCTTACGTATACGGGTTCCCCATTTCTTTCAACGTAGATACGCTTACAGGTAGCGGATATGGTGTAAAGTCTAGTAACCTTGGTGACAACCTCGCATACTAGAGTGGGGGGACATGATGACGTATAGTCTCTTCGTTCACTATTCGCAACCCCAACCCATCATCTTTTTGCTAAAGGTATCACATTTACGAGTGGAGCCATATGTTACAAAAGACCCACGAGGATGTTCGTGCAGCAAGCCGCACACGGTTCTTAGCTAGCGTGATACATGAATGAGTCTAGCATAACATGATCATGGACCATGTCTGTAGTAACCCGAACGTTAAAATAAATATTTAGACCGAGTTTTAATCTTATTTCTAATATTCGAACCATTATTTATTACCTGACTTTTATTTGTCATGTTCGTTCTACGAATAATATTTAATTATCGGCTAACTGGCAAGGTTAAGGCTTTAAAGTATCGAATACGTGTTATTTATTATTTATAGGCAAAGTTTATGTCCGTCATCAACTGTGACCATTTTTATTATGACATAGAAATATTTTCTATTGTCGTCGTTTTAATTTTTTTGTTTAACGAGCATTGTTTGTAATTTACATTAAGCCTATAGGCGTCATTCGTTTATATAACGCGTTAACCTATTTTAAATAATAAGCCTCATTTATTTATCGAAATATTAATGTTCTCCGAATGTCGATGTTTTTATTTTATATCGAGCGTTTATTTTTCATGGTTTATAGCGTATCTTTTAAATCGCGTAACTTTTAAAATATCGGACCTCGATAATACCCGCTTTTAAAAATTATGGACTAAAATTTTAACCAAATATTCCACTAACCACATACTAAAGTCGGTCTTGTTAAAAAAAATATACTAAAGTCGGTGGTAACAATACACGCGTCCATTCCTTTTGATTACATTTAAACTTAGAAGGACACTTGGAGGATTTGTTATACATGCCTTACTAACACTAGTACCAAACTCATACTTCAATTAGATAATTAAAAACAAACTTCTCTGTTTATTTGTCCATCTACACGAATGTAACAAGAATCCTAAATCATCATTTTCATAAAAACTTTTGAATAATACTTACTACACATAAAAAGGATTGAAGGTGCTAGTGTAGTTCTTGGTAAAATAATACCATAACCCAAGCTTGAAAAATTATGAATTTGGTTGAGTTGAAGGCTGAAACAAAAAGAGTTTTTGCATGTGTCTTATATTGGGTATAAATGAATATATGGATGAACAAAGTTGTGGTCTTGATGCAAGAGTTTTAGCTTAGTTGATTTGTTGTTTCCATGACAAAGGTATCATTCCTTTTTTATTGTTGTGACTAATTTTTGATTATGTAATTTTATATCAACTTATCTAATAATAGATAGTAATATGTATTTGATAAGTTTTGGACATTGTATATAAATTTTTAACACAAAAGTGCAAGTTAAACAAGCCTAAATTTGGACCATAAGAATTTCGAACAGTAGTTAAAACGTGTTAAATAGTCAAAGTCAGAGGGTTTTGAACCTATGAAAGTAATATCGGATAATAGGCTTGTGTTTTGTGGTGATTTTTCCGGGTCGCTCGTCTCGTGACGATACCCGATGAATTAGATATGGTCAAAATACTGAAAAGTGTCGAATCTGATCTACCAGTTTTGCACGGCCAAAAACTCTTAAAAATTATATACTGACCTCAAAATATGTAAAACTAAAAGTTGTAGCTAAATTTATGTAGAATCTCCACGAGTCTAATGGTTTTCTACGGATAAACGGTTTGGAAATGGCGGCCAAAACGGTGAAACTGAAGTTGGCTGCGAAAAACAGCCAACTCTTCTAAGTAATAAAATGGGTAAATAAGCTATGATAACTATAAATTAGAGGCAATTGAACTTATAATAAGTAAACTAAATAAGTTAAGAATGACTTTAGTAAAAAAAAATAACTCATCTATATTATATACGGTTTAGGAGAAACGGTCTAATTAACGAGACATGTCGTGAAGATTGTAAGAATTAGACTATATTAAATTAAGGTAAAACGTGATGATTTTTATAAACACCGAAATGGTATTAGCCGCTTTTTAGTAAATATAGACTCGTTTATTTATTGATAACTAGAATACCCGAGATTCGGCCATCGTGGACATTAAGTTTACATCGTTATGAGGCGTTTTAGAACCCGTAATACATATAAAGTGGATTTGGGCCGCAAAAGCCCAACTTACACTTATAA
The DNA here is from genome assembly GCA_025667525.1 of Glebionis coronaria. Classification (NCBI taxonomy): domain Eukaryota; kingdom Viridiplantae; phylum Streptophyta; class Magnoliopsida; order Asterales; family Asteraceae; genus Glebionis; species Glebionis coronaria. The sequence goes on from CM046880.1 coordinate 517,994,685, forward strand.
TGGCTATTGGGCCATTATTGGACCTGAGATTAATAATGTATATGGAGATCAATAATGAGTTTGAAATGGACTTAGGTTATATAAATGATTAATGGGTCACTAATGGGCTAGAATAGGCTTAATGGTCATAATGAGAAGATATATGTTAAATTGTTATGAAAGGTTTTATAAAAAGTTTTATAAAACTTATGCAATGTCTAAACTTACTAAAGTGAACTATTTACATATATGTATGACTTATGTATAGTCTCGACCCTAAGACGCGTCTCGTCATTATAGGTTCGTTCGGTCATATGTTGACCGTTGGGCATCTCGTTCTCGATCAATGAGCGATTATTATCTCGTGAAGTCGTGTATCGACTATTGGACGTTTGTTCCTTGATCTACGTGTGATAGCTATATCAGGTGAGTTCATAGCCTCGCTTTTACTGTTTTATATGTGTTTATAAACCCGCGAGGGGGAATACATGCTCTTGGTATAAAAATATGATGTTTATATATATGGTTTTGAGAGAATACATGTTTATGAATAAACATGTGGTTTGCTATATGCTTTAAACGAATACATGTTGTTGTAAATGAATGTAAGATGGCTGATTATATGCTTTTGAAAGATGAACACAAGCATTGATTGTATTGATTGTGAACCGCTATTTGCTAAGTACTGTATTGCCAAAATTTGGAAAGTCCCTATAAACCCATGAACCGTTAACTACCTATGATGGGTAGGCGCTGGTACAGACGGATGGATCCATCGGGGATGGCCCCCACCTGGGCAGGTCGCACCTGTGGGTTGGAGGCTCAGCCAGGTGTGTTGTATTAGAAGTAAGGGGTATTCGGCAAAATACCTGACTAGGGCATTATTATACTTAAGGCTTCGGTGTCATGGCTTAGTAGAATAGCGTGGACTTTGGGTATTGCATGTGTTGCACTATCGACAGTGGATGAGATTCTTGTGTTCAAAAGCTTTATGGTTTATTTAAAACCCCATTCTTGTTTATTAAAAACCTATGAATTCACTCAACCGTTGTGTTGACATGTTAGCATGTATTCTCAGGTGTGTAGGTTTAAGAGCAGCTGGAGCATGGAGCCGCGCAGGATAAAGTAAAGGCAAAACAAACAATTTCCATTCGATACATTTGACAAACTTTTATATATTTATTAAAGTTTGTATAAATTGGTGGGACTTTTTTTTAGTTAACTCTGATTTAATAAAATTATCGAATGGTTTATTTTATAAAACGTCTCTTTTGAGGTCGTTTTCTATGACTGTGTGTGATGTGCTATGAAGTAACGCCCAATGTTGATATTCCGCTGCCTTTTGAAATTGGGGGTGTTACAGATTGGTATCAGAGCACTAGTTATAGCGAACTAGGTCATTTTTAAAACCTAGACTATAACTGCTCTTTCGTAAAATTGTTTGATTGCCTTACAAAGTATCCGCGCGCTCATGGCTCCTAGAAACCAATGCTTGGTTGTGATAATGTGATCCTATGTGTATGTAGAAATGGTTGTATGTATATGAATGTATATAGTATGGTATTTAAGGGTATTGCGCATGAAGCAATGGTCCTTGCGTGATTATCGTACATTTTATGATACGGTTTTATAGAGAGTTTGGCCTCGCCGCCAATCACCTTTCTCGATAATTAATTTATTATCCGAATGCGAGTATGGAACTCATTTGATATTTTTTGTGTACATATATGTTGTTTCATATCTATCGCATATCGGCTAATTTAAGCTCGATTTTTGTCATCGCATCATGATGTGCCATTTTAGGACATCTCCTTTTGAAACGTAATTGATAAGCGTATTATTATATTTCTGCACTCCTTATGATTTTGAAGAATCATTTCTTCAAGGAGACATCTTCTACGTAATATAACATTTAAAATTTAATTGTGTTTGATTACGTTTTGTGGCGAAAAGGAGGATGCCAATGTTGGACCTAAAATATATATATATACCCAATCAACTATATATTTGGGTACAACAAAGATATGCTCGTAGTAGTCATTCGGTTGAGTGACTTAATACCTTGTATCTAAATGGAATGGGACATTTAGATATAGGATATTAAATCGCCCAACTATGTGTCGTTTAAGGTTCTCTTATTGAAATGGATTGGGACATTTGAATAAGAAAGTTTTAAACCACTGGACCTTAGATTGTCGATGGTTTCTTTATTCAAATGGTATGGGACGTTTTAATACAGAAATCATTGAGTAAGTTTGACACCCTATACTTTTCTTGGCATTCAATTTGGTTATTATATCGTGTTCTGTGACGGTATTACTGAGTAGGATGATTTATAATCGTCTTGTTGAAATAAATTGGGACGCCTTTTTATTTGAACAAGAAAGTTATAAGTTCCCGAACCATAAATTTATAATCCTTGTTTACATAGATTGGGACGCCTTTGGATGTAAACAACAAATTATAAATGAGTGGGCTCAAGTCTGCCAGACTTGGTTTATGTTTATTTTATATACGGGTGTATTTCTTCGACTCCTGTTTCGTTGGTATGAATCGTTCATTACGGTCGTCATTATGGTTATTATTGATTATCGTCTATGTACGAGTAATACGTTAGAATTCTCTCGAGTTATGATTTATTTATATGGACTATTTCTAATAAGTCCCTACTATCGCGAGCTTAATAAGATAACCGTTAAGGACCATTACTCGTTCCAAAAATAGACGACTTGTTTAATCGATATCAGGATTTAAATGTGTATTTATGGTTTGACCGATGATTAAATCATCAACGACTACTTAGCATGAAGGTAAATATTTTGAATTTTTTTTAATTAACAAGTGTTCACTAAAAGCTTTCTTGGTGATCAACGGTGGCTAGCCATATTTCAGATTTATGTGCAAAGCCTTTTCTTGTAATGTATTTATATGATATCTGATTTAGTCAATTGGTCATACATTGTGTGAGATCGAGGCAGTATTCTGAAATGACGTATGATCTTGGGTAACGTGTACCTCATAATATATTTTAGGTATGGATCCATTTATGAGCATCATGTAATATCATTTGGGTATGAATCCGTGTGTGAGCACCCTCTGGAAAAAAAATTTTAATTAATTAAATAAATAATATTTCAGGGTATGCATCCATGGCTATTAGGCCCATGAATATCCATTAACTTGCAAAATTTTCTTTGACCGGATTATCTGAAAATCTTGTCAAGTATTCTTATTTATCATGGCTTGGTTATTTAGCAAGCATGAGTTAACTTGATTGAACTTATTGATTTGGCATGGCTTGGCTATTTTGCAAGCATGTCATAATGTGATTATATGTGCCTAATGATGGCTTTTATATTTGATTTGGATCATAGTTCCTCCGATCGAGTAATGTATACTCCGAACGATTTCCGTGTCGGTGAATTCGCTTTTGACAGAATAAGTTTGCATGTTCGAGCTTAATGCAATTAGGTGATTTTGTATTTATTACTAATTACCTCGTCTTGATAATTTTGTAACGTTTTGATGGACTTATGTGTGATCCATGTGATTTTCTTTTACGACGTAATTGTTTTTATGAGACACGTGGACGATATTTACTTCAATCTAATCGACGTGATCACCGATGTTTTTGAATTGATTGTCGCATTGGAAATTTTCAAATGCACCCACTTCTTTCGACTTATCACTTGTCATATGAACTTTTTCGAACATATATCAATTGTCACATGCTTGATAAGCTACTAGTAATGTACCTTGAAGCACTTTCAAAAATTGACGGCTTGTTAATTTTTCGCTTACAATGGCTTCTCCTTCGAGTTATGTATTATTCTTTACTTATAAGGGTTAAACCTACATTTAAAACGTTTAGTCATTTGTGCCCATTATGTATACCCATGCCTTCGAATTTTGTTCATCCAACCTACATTAGAAAGCTCAGCGACGACTTGTCTATCTCTCACATCTTCGCCCTTTAACCAAAGACTATTCAGACGAATTAAGCGCTGGGACATCGCTTCCTAAAGGGGTAGATGATGTAGTAACCCGAACGTTAAAATAAATATTTAGACCGAGTTTTAATCTTATTTCTAATATTCGAACCATTATTTATTACCTGACTTTTATTTGTCATGTTCGTTCTACGAATAATATTTAATTATCGGCTAACTGGCAAGGTTAAGGCTTTAAAGTATCGAATACGTGTTATTTATTATTTATAGGCAAAGTTTATGTCCGTCATCAACTGTGACCATTTTTATTATGACATAGAAATATTTTCTATTGTCGTCGTTTTAATTTTTTTGTTTAACGAGCATTGTTTGTAATTTACATTAAGCCTATAGGCGTCATTCGTTTATATAACGCGTTAACCTATTTTAAATAATAAGCCTCATTTATTTATCGAAATATTAATGTTCTCCGAATGTCGACGTTTTTATTTTATATCGAGCGTTTATTTTTCATGGTTTATAGCGTATCTTTTAAATCGCGTAACTTTTAAAATATCGGACCTCGATAATACCCGCTTTTAAAAATTATGGACTAAAATTTTAACCAAATATTCCACTAACCACATACTAAAGTCGGTCTTGTTAAAAAAAATATACTAAAGTCGGTGGTAACAATACACGCGTCCATTCCTTTTGATTACATTTAAACTTAGAAGGACACTTGGAGGATTTGTTATACATGCCTTACTAACACTAGTACCAAACTCATACTTCAATTAGATAATTAAAAACAAACTTCTCTGTTTATTTGTCCATCTACACGAATGTAACAAGAATCCTAAATCATCATTTTCATAAAAACTTTTGAATAATACTTACTACACATAAAAAGGATTGAAGGTGCTAGTGTAGTTCTTGGTAAAATAATACCATAACCCAAGCTTGAAAAATTATGAATTTGGTTGAGTTGAAGGCTGAAACAAAAAGAGTTTTTGCATGTGTCTTATATTGGGTATAAATGAATATATGGATGAACAAAGTTGTGGTCTTGATGCAAGAGTTTTAGCTTAGTTGATTTGTTGTTTCCATGACAAAGGTATCATTCCTTTTTTATTGTTGTGACTAATTTTTGATTATGTAATTTTATATCAACTTATCTAATAATAGATAGTAATATGTATTTGATAAGTTTTGGACATTGTATATAAATTTTTAACACAAAAGTGCAAGTTAAACAAGACTAAATTTGGACCATAAGAATTTCGAACAGTAGTTAAAACGTGTTAAATAGTCAAAGTCAGAGGGTTTTGAACCTATGAAAGTAATATCGGATAATAGGCTTGTGTTTTGTGGTGATTTTTCCGGGTCGCTCGTCTCGTGACGATACCCGATGAATTAGATATGGTCAAAATACTGAAAAGTGTCGAATCTGATCTACCAGTTTTGCACGGCCAAAAACTCTTAAAAATTATATACTGACCTCTAAATATGTAAAACTAAAAGTTGTAGCTAAATTTATGTAGAATCTCCACGAGTCTAATGGTTTTCTACGGATAAACTGTTTGGAAATGGCGGCCAAAACGGTGAAACTGAAGTTGGCTGCGAAAAACAGCCAACTCTTCTAAGTAATAAAATGGGTAAATAAGCTATGATAACTATAAATTAGAGGCAATTGAACTTATAATAAGTAAACTAAATAAGTTAAGAATGACTTTAGTAAAAAAAAAATAACTCATCTATATTATATACGGTTTAGGAGAAACGGTCTAATTAACGAGACATGTCGTGAAGATTGTAAGAATTAGACTATATTAAATTAAGGTAAAACGTGATGATTTTTATAAACACCGAAATGGTATTAGCCGCTTTTTAGTAAATATAGACTCGTTTATTTATTGATAACTATAATACCCGAGACTCGGCCATCGTGGACATTAAGTTTACATCGTTATGAGGCGTTTTAGAACCCGTAATACATATAAAGTGGATTTGGGCCGCAAAAGCCCAACTTACACTTATAATGGCTATTGGGCCATTATTGGACCTGAGATTAATAATGTATATGGAGATCAATAATGAGTTTGAAATGGACTTAGGTTATATAAATGATTAATGGGTCACTAATGGGCTAGAATGGGCTTAATGGTCATAATGAGAAGATATATGTTAAATTGTTATGAAAGGTTTTATAAAAAGTTTTATAAAACTTATGCAATGTCCAAACTTACTAAAGTGAACTATTTACATATATGTATGACTTATGTATAGTCTCGACCCTAAGACGCGTCTCGTCATTATAGGTTCGTTCGGTCATATGTTGACCGTTGGGCATCTCGTTCTCGATCAATGAGCGATTATTATCTCGTGAAGTCGTGTATCGACTATTGGACGTTTGTTCCTTGATCTACGTGTGATAGCTATATCAGGTGAGTTCATAGCCTCGCTTTTACTGTTTTATATGTGTTTATAAACCCGCGAGGGGGAATACATGCTCTTGGTATAAAAATATGATGTTTATATATATGGTTTTGAGAGAATACATGTTTATGAATAAACATGTGGTTTGCTATATGCTTTGAACGAATACATGTTGTTGTAAATGAATGTAAGATGGCTGATTATATGCTTTTGAAAGATGAACACAAGCATTGATTGTATTGATTGTGAACCGCTATTTGCTAAGTACTGTATTGCCAAAATTTGGAAAGTCCCTATAAACCCATGAACCGTTAACTACCTATGATGGGTAGGCGCTGGTACAGAGGGATGGATCCATCAGGGATGGCCCCCACCTGGGCAGGTCGCACCTGTGGGTTGGAGGCTCAGCCAGGTGTGTTGTATTAGAAGTAAGGGGTATTCGGCAAAATACCTGACTAGGGCATTATTATACTTAAGGCTTCGGTGTCATGGCTTAGTAGAATAGCGTGGACTTTGGGTATTGCATGTGTTGCACTATCGACAGTGGATGAGATTCTTGTGTTCAAAAGCTTTATGGTTTATTTAAAACCCCATTCTTGTTTATTAAAAACCTATGAATTCACTCAACCGTTGTGTTGACATGTTAGCATGTATTCTCAGGTGTGTAGGTTTAAGAGCAGCTGGAGCATGAAGCCGCGCAGGATAAAGTAAAGGCAAAACAAACAATTTCCATTCGATACATTTGACAAACTTTTATATATTTATTAAAGTTTGTATAAATTGGTGGGACTTTTTTTTAGTTAACTCTGATTTAATAAAATTATCGAATGGTTTATTTTATAAAACGTCTCTTTTGAGGTCGTTTTCTATGACTGTGTGTGATGTGCTATGAAGTAACGCCCAATGTTGATATTCCGCTGCCTTTTGAAATTGGGGGTGTTACAATGTCATACTAGACTGGGGGAACATGTCGACGTACAGTCGGTCAAGGGCCCAGCCCGACAGGCCCGTGGCCCATATACCTTACTTACCCTTCAAGAAACCATAGTCCTATATAAACAGGAGGAGGGGTCTCATTCTACATCACGTTATCTCTCACAACTACACCTCTTATACTATATTGTCGCGATACTAACTTGACCGTCGGAGGTAGACCCCGGGGCTCCGGCCTCGGGTCCACGTCTAACCGGTTTACCTTTGTTTAAATCATTACTTAGGACCAGGGAAGACAAAAAACATCCTACGAGAGCCGTCAGACCGGCCTAGCCAAATTATGATTCAACAATGCTGATTATGTCTTAAGTCTCTTTATGTTGATTATGTTTTCATCATGTTGATCATACCCTCATGCTAGACATTGATGGATTTCATTAAATCATGCTTTTTTTATAGTCATGGTTGGTTTTCATTAATCATGCTTTCATGATAATCATTGTTGAACTTCGTTTAACCATACTTTTAGTGTTTTCTCTATGCAACCAGAATGATGTCTATGCTGGAATTGCTAGGCTATCATGATGCTCATTTTAGTTTGGTTTTCTAACCGCGTAACCAATTATTTCCTTCAAAATCATGACAGATGATGGACCCCATACCGATCATTTCATGAGCATTCCACGTGTAATCCATGTACCATATTCCACGTGTACTCCATGCATTGTATCCCATGTGTATTACACATACCGTAATCCATGTCTATTTCACTTACAGTACTCCACGAGTATTCTCTAGTCGATTCTCAATCATCTCAGGCGTATTCCACTTGTTGATATTCTACTAGATGCTGATGCCGCTCATAACTTGGAAATGTTACTAAATTTTGATGTTGCATCTTATTTGGGGACGCTGCGAGATGCTGATGCTGGTTACAACCTGGAGATCCTACAAGATGAAGACAAAGGCGTTAGATCAAAGCGATCGGACGAGAAGATGCTTCACCATTAGACGATTTCCATCACAATCCATGTCCTTACTTTTTGTTATATGTCACACGTCATTCATTGTCTTTTCAGTCATATGAGTGAGAACCGGTACCAACCGGCCACTCAGCTGAATAGTTACATGAATCACCATCAAAGGAATGACCCATCATGGAACTGACAGACAAGACGATAATAACCACTACTGTGACAGCAACTATTCTAGCAATCACAATGGAACAACGGTCACGGACGTGATCAAAAATACAAAGGGTCAGCAATCCAACCGATCCGCCAATTCTAGAATGATAACCTAAGAATTTCAATTTTATTCGTTTTACACCTCGAGACACATGTCAAGACATCAGTCAAGACATATGTCTCACGTATATTTTCTAAAGACACGTGTCAAGACATCAGTCAAGACACATTTCATAAGCATATTTTCTCAAGACACGAGTCAAGACACATGACTCACGTCTATCTTCTGAAATAGTCCTAAGAAATTCAGGGTACCCTCCAAGGGGTATATCCATTTTGTTGTGCCATGTATTAATCAGGCCACAAGAATTTCAGTACCAACACCGGCGTATTATTCGTGTTTGGACACACAAGATTCTTTCTGCGTGAGACAGGCAAAACACATTCAGTGAGATCTGTCCCGTTTGCTTCATGACACTTTCATTTCTTGATTTCTTGATTTCATATTTCATATATCCATGACCATGAAGGACGCCATTCGTATCACCCTTGTATACGAAGGTTTTTCATTCAGTCTAATGATAAGATCCAATCTGCTAACGCACTTACCTCGGACAGATGCAAGTTAATATGATTCGGATGATGATCCCTATAATCGTTGGGCTCAATGGTTAAGAACCATTATATCTAGGTTGATCATCTTTCATATGATAACATAGCGGAAAAGAACAATGATCATGACAAGGTGTTTAGGCACAAAGAACACGAATTAAAACAAATGGGATGTTCATTATATTAATAACAAACATCCACTAGACGTGTATACATTGAATCCCACGTCTAGTGCGACACACACTTTAGGTTTACATTGTGAATGAATGATATATGATCAATAAACCTAATACCCTTGGTTCCTTTTATAGTGTAAGGATTAGGGTTTACAAGAGATAAGAATGAATAAACAAGTAAATCTTCTATTTAAATAAACTTATGCAGAATATCTTTTGCATGTTTATCTAAATAGAAGCTTCCATTAGCTTCTTTTGTCTACGTTTTGTCAATGCTTGAATTGCATGTGACAATGCTTGGATTGCTCTTGACAATGCTTGATTCCATCAACGCCTAAATAACTCTTGTCAACGCTTGGAATGCTCTTGTCAACGCCTAGACAAATACTTCACGTTTTCTTCATTTTTGAGTTTCTGCCACATCAACTTTTTGACCCAACAATCTTCCCCTAGTTGATAGTGGCAAAACTCTATGTGTATCTCTTGTAAGTTGTACATGATCTTCAGATTGCTTCCCCTCAAGTGTAGAACGTATTTTCTTCCCCTTTTTGTCACATCAACAAGGAAGTAAACAATGTATGCAATCTTGAAAATTCTCCAGAAGTAGGCTCTATGTAATGATCCTGAAGAAAAATAACTTAAAGTAGTCTTTGATGTAGAAGTAGAATACCACAAACCTATGTTCCATGTCTTGTTTATCCATGTGATGAAGAACTTATACCAGAAGAAAAAATATAAGTAGACCTCGATCCCTTGTCAATATTCTCATCCTTTGTGAGACACTGAGCACGATAATGTAACTCCTTCAAGTGTTTATGACAAGTCTTCGTCACCAACTATGTAAGCACGAACAAGTTACCTTTAAAGTCAGTGGCTGGAAGTCCATGACTTTAAGATATGATAGAACACAAACTTACGAAAATCTTCTTCAATCATCAAACTTCCCATAAGAATTCTTCCCCTTAAGCTAACACCTCTTCATGACAAGTCAATATCTTCATATGTAAAAGCTGTTAGCGAATAACTCTTTCACAAGGCTATCCCGATTACATAATCCAATAAAATTCTTCATGAATTGTTGCTAACTTACTTAAAATCATTAATCCATTTAAATATATCCGAGCCATAAATATCAACTTGATATTCTGAATAAAACGGAGATTCCATGTACCTTTGTGTGTATTATCCTCCTTTTTGTGTGCTTAAAACGTACCAGTTTTCTCAAACAGCAGCAAACTTTGTGTTGTCCAATATCTCTTCTGTCCAATATCTTGGTCAGATGTATTGTCCGATATCTGACAATACTTATCAGCGTTGAAACACATATATCGGACGACATTGTCAACCTATCAGTGTTGACTTATTCTGTCAGCGTCGAATTTCCTTCTGTCAGCGTTACATTTAAACCTGTCAGCGTCTATATTAAACCTTGTCAGCGTCTAAGGTTTAAACGTATCAGCGTTTAATTTGCTGTCAGCGTTATGCGAAACCTCATCAGCGTCGACCAAAAAACTTGTCAACGGCTACATTAAGTCCTATCAGTGTTGAAAATTTACTCGTGTGAACACATATACAATTGAACAAACCTACGTCCAATCATTGCTTTCACACCGTGTGAACACAAACCTTTTCAACCAATAGGAACGAGAGGCTTACGGTAATACAGTGCACTAGCACTCATGGGATCACAAACCGTGTAAATGCATTGTTGGCCGTGTGAACATAGATTTCCACCAATAAGAATGAGGGACTCACGCTTATACAGTGAACTAGCATGTATAGGATCAAAGCATATAACGAATTAGGGTTTTTATCCTATGGCCGTGTGAATGCAATCGCAGATCGTGTGAAGAGAAAACATGCCATCCAATCAGAATACTTCAACCGTGTGAACATGTATTTGAAGTCTCTCGATATCACAGTAATAACATCACCGTAGCACTTTTTCCTTCACTCAATCTAGGGTTTATATTATTTGAGCATCGAAACCCTAATTAGGGTTTGTAAATTAACCTTAGATCTTGAATCATAACAGCCACAAACTGCAATTCTCTCTGCTTTTAAGTAGATCTAGGGTTTGAGGAAACCCTAGTTCATGATTTCATGTGAAAAACAGAAAACTGAAAATCACCTCTGCTGCCAACTTCGACGCTTAATAACTTTTGCCTGGGGATAAAACTCGACAATCCCTCCGGTGGATGTTTAGATCTATGTATGTAGAACACACATCTAAAATTTCGTGACGATCCAACGGTTCAATCAAAAGTTATGACCTTCTGAATACTGCTGCGCACACAAAAACGTCCAGAAAAACTCCATACGAATTTTTCTTCTTCACCATACACGAACACCTCGTCGGACCTAGATATCAAGAGCCTTAGGCTCTGATACCAATTGATGATCCCTATAATCGTTGGGCTCAATGGTTAAGAACCATTATATCTAGGTTGATCATCGTTCATATGATAACATAGCGGAAAAGAACAATGATCATGACAAGGTGTTTAGGCACAAAGAACACGAATTAAAACAAATGGGATGTTCATTATATTAATAACAAACATCCACTAGACGTGTATACATTGAATCCCACGTCTAGTGCGACACACACTTTAGGTTTACATTGTGAATGAATGATATATGATCAATAAACCTAATACCCTTGGTTCCTTTTATAGTGTAAGGATTAGGGTTTACAAGAGATAAGAATGAATAAACAAGTAAATCTTCTATTTAAATAAACTTATGCAGAATATCTTTTGCATGTTTATCTAAATAGAAGCTTCCATTAGCTTCTTTTGTCTACGTTTTGTCAATGCTTGAATTGCATGTGACAATGCTTGGATTGCTCTTGACAATGCTTGATTCCATCAACGCCTAAATAACTCTTGTCAACGCTTGGAATGCTCTTGTCAACGCCTAGACAAATACTTCACGTTTTCTTCATTTTTGAGTTTCTGCCACATCAACTTTTTGACCCAACATCGGATTTTTGGACTATGAACAGCACACCATGCTACGACTGGTCTCCATTTATATCAGATTATGTGCAGTAATGTTTTGGCTCCTGAATACATTCAGCATGGCTTTCCATCAGGAAAATATGTACAAATTATCTATGCTTTACAAGAACGTGTTTTGTTAACCCATGGCTGCGAAGATATTCTAGCTATGATTTATGACACGACTACTGAAGTTCGTTTTATTCATAACCAGCCGATTATTCCAAAATCTTCCCATATAAATTCCAGTAGAACCTTCAAGGAGAAGGACGATAACATAAGATTATGTGTCGACTACCGTCGATTTAAACAATCACCCTTCATAAACGTTATCCTCCTCCATGTATTGACGACGTATACGATCAACTACAAGGTGCTAAGCACTTATCCAAGATCGATTTATGATCATGTTGTCAATAGTGGCAAGTGAAAGAGCAGGACATTTCCATGACTGCTATTCGCACACGAATTGGTCATGCTAAATTCAAGATTTTGTTTTAGTCTTATGAATGCTCCAGTAGCATTATGGGCTTAATAAAATGAGTTTCCATGAACTCATGAAAAAATTCATTAGTACTTTCATCGATGACAACCTGATCTTCTCTAAGTCTAGAGAAGGGCATGAAGACCATATTCGCACTATGTTACAAACTCTAGGACAAAAGAAATTTCACCCTGAAATTTTTCCAGTATAAATTCTGATTGATTACAGTGACATGCTGAATCAAATTGATTCTCATGGTTAATCTTACCATGACTCAGCTTACGCGTAAAAGAGAGAATCTTACACTAAATTATGGGTTCCAGAGGATCCTACGCTAAGAGAAGCCAATCCAAACTTCTATGTATCCAGTTTCTATGAAACAAGATGCAGTTACGTTCATATCTAAATGCCTGTCTTACCAGCAGGTTAAGATAGAACGCCAACACGTTTGCAGTCATTCCAACTTGTAGAATTTCTGAATCGTTGTTAGACCATTTAACATAGCCTAAACGTTTTCTTTCATCCGAAGGGAGTACACAGTAGAAGATTATCAGATATCTTCCAGCCGATGCTCGTACGACTATACGACACTCTTTCAGCTATCAGATCAGATAAAGGTTCACGTTCGCGTTCATTATTTACGTTCACGTCTGTATGACTATTTCAGCTCGCGAGTTACGTCTCACGTTAGTGTTCACGACTTTGTTCACGTTTATATCCATTTTTCATTTTATGATTGGCTTTCACTTCCACGTTCATGACATCGTTCACGTTCATGATCGTATCCTATCTCACGATTTACGTTTCACTTTTTGTTCTGGAAAGAATTGCAAAAAACTTGGGAGACAAGACTCAAGCTTAGTATGACTTTCCATCCTCAGACAGACGTCTCACGTCATACTTCACGTCTCATCTCGTATTGTTTATCGTTACCTTCCTAGTTATCACATGTTTACGATATGTTTTACATATCATGTTCATTCCACGTTTCTCATATCACGTTCATGATATGCCACACGTATCACGTCCACTATATGTCGCTCATATTGCATGCCCCATATCTCTACGTATCACGTTCACAATTATTCACGTATCACGTTCACAATTGTTCACGTATTACGTTTCATATATGTGTCACGTGTCTTTGTTCAGAGGTTACTTATGTCAATTATTTCAGTTCGTCAAAGACCTTTTAGAGGAACCGTTCTGAGCGGAAGCCATTTAGAAACAGAGGAGTCCATCTTGATTTCTTATCCTCTTTTCCATCCATAAGTCAGATATGTTCTTTCAGTCATGTCACGTTCCATGTCCTTTTTCAGTCACGTCACGTCCATGTCTTTCCAGTTTATCGTATCTCTAATTCGAGGACAAATTATTCTTTTTAGAGGGGAAGAGTTGTAAAACCCGCTTTAAAATCCCTAGAACTTTAATTTCATGAAAAGACTGGTAAATTAAAAACTTTACGATTTATTAATATACTACACGCATACGAACATTTAACACGAGTATTACATATATTAATCAAGTATAACTAGTAATTACGTATATTATTATTAATACTAATATACGGCATGTAATTACGTAGAGCATGTATAAAAGATAACAAGAAATAATACACGACATTTAAATACACGAACACGCATTTGTATTTACTTAAACACGAAATGTTAAAACAATTAAGTGTGTGATTGATTTGGGATGCGTCCAAATAAAGGAAGAGGTGGGCCAAGCCCATTGCATATCCAAGGCCAACTGAAAAATAAAATACGGAAGGAGTATGCTTATATTAGGAATTTAGACAAAACATAAAAACCCTAAAAAAACAAGTCGTCGTTCTTTTTTTCTTTGTGCTCCTTCCTGCTGACGACTGGAACAATAAAAACAAGAACAAGCAATCGTGGTTCCAATTCAAAGAAAAATGGTTTGATGTTCGTTTTGATTTCCTAAACCCTAAAACACAAACAAGGTAAATTTTTGATCATGTTTTTTTTTTCTTTCTTTTGTTTAATGGACCATAAATCCAAGATCTAGAATGTAAAACATGTTAATGAATGGGGTATTAAAACAAGGTTAAAAAGGGGGTGTCGTTTTGGCCAGATTACACACAAACCGAGACCACTCTTGGTCTCGGTGGTAAATTCCTTCCACTAGCCGCACCCTTCAAGGGTGTCGGTGTGGCTGTTATTCAAACGGTGGCAACCCCCAGCAAGGGGTTTTGTTAATACAGTGGGAACCGAGACCATATGGTCTCGGTGGTTAACTAACAGAAAACAGGGGTTAAACAATACACGGCAGGGGGTAGGATATACAAACAGGGGGTAGAAGTACTAGACACCAGGACGTAGAAGAGGCCAGTGGGTAGCCATAACCAAACAGCAGGAAACAAGGGTATGGTCTGGGGGACATATCGGACAACACTGTAGTTGCAGATGTTGGACAGAACTAGTAAACCTATATATCGGACAGAACTAGGATTATTGATATCAGACAGAACTAATTAAACCAGTATATTGGACAAAAGGGATTGTTTGGCTTAGGTATATAAAAACATGTATTGTTAATTTTTTTAAGTAGTTTAATTAAAAACATGTTATTTAAACTAATTAATATGCAAGACTTAGGATATAATTTTATTTAATTAAAAACCATGGTTTATGTTTGTACATGTTATTTAAATAAAACTTATGGTTAAATAATTATTAATCTAATTATTCATGTACATGAAATTAATTAAAACTTAGATTAATTAATTTGTATCATTTTAAGGTAAAGTTTAATCATTAAATCATGGATTATTATTAATTAATAAATACTTATGATATCATGTAATATTATTATTAATTAATAGTTTTAAGTTTAGACTAAATATTTAGTCATTATTAAACTTTATGATCTAATTATACAAGACATATTATAAGCTTATTAAAACCATATGTTATGTCATTTTTATTATTTAATAAGCTTATTATTATTTATGGTAATATATTATTTATCGAAACATGTAAATATGGAATTATATTAATTGTGGCAACATGATAATTATGGAAACATATAAAATATGGTAACATGCTATTTATAAAAACATGCTAAATACGGTAACTTGCTATTTTTAAGAAGTTACTCATTATAATATAACAAGTATATTAACACATAAGAACATGATACACTAATCGGAATACATGAAACATTAAGAAAACACATGATTTAACATGAATCAATAATATAAGTAAGAACACTTAAAAACCTAAACAAGAACAAGTAAAACAATTTAAGAACACACCAAGTAAACTAAGAATCAGTTCAGTATAAGGTAATCAGACAACTCATACATGTCCCTTTTTGTTATGTAGCTATCATGAAGTCAGAGTGATCTTCCACTTTCGTTTTCATCCTTCATTACTAGATACAATGTACGGATATCCCGTCCTTCAGTATAGACATTCTTTCCTTTATTAGGATTCCCTGTTTGCAGCCATCTGTTTTCTCCAGTAGTTTAAGTGTCTTAAACACGTCAGTATATGTATGATTATTTTAGATTTCCTGAGCTATATACATGCATGCCAGTTTCACCTAGTTATGGGGGTTCCATAACTATAGCACTGGAGGCACCGGTGTTGTGACTCTTCTGCGGGAGAGTGATTGCTCGCAGCGTCCCTTTACAGTTTTCGCCAGTATTATTGTTATCATGTGGGGCAAATGGGTGCATCCTAGGACAAGTAGTAATATTTCATGGTAACTGCGGTGTGTGTCTTGCATCCGTTACAGGAGCTGATCCCTCCACTCATATTATATTAATTAGAGGCAACCGCTCTAATTGCATGGTGAGGTCACCCCTCTAAGTATTCATGCATGTTGTTATTCATGACCTATATGAGCTCTTGAGTATATTTAAAATACAATTTTCAGTATAAAATAAACATAAGTCTTTTCAGAATATGAAACTAGTTTTATAAACTTACACCAGGTTTTCCAGGACATACATTATTCCGTTCCTTTTACTTTCATTTCATGCCTTACTTATGTTTATGCCATTCGTATCATTTTCATATATCCGTTCACTGAGCGTATTGCTCAGCCGTATATTTTCATTTCCATTACCCAAACGGTAGGTATCTAAGGACAGACTCGAGTATGGAGAGGACGTGCATAGGATGTGAGTTGCATTATACTTATTTCCCTTGCACTTCATTTATTTTATCCTTCCTTGGACACTTGTTTTGTCCTTCCTATTCCCTTTACTTATTTATGTTTTGGGCTTATGTATGGGAACTGATGTTTGATTCTGGTTTTCCCCTTTTGGTCATGTATGTTTAGTACATATTACCTTGCATGTTTTGATGACACGCCATAATTATCATGTGATATTCCATTTATCAAAATGGGGTGTTACAAGTTGTATAATGATTCGATTCAATTCTAATGCATTAACAATGACAAATGATTATGGTGTGTGAAATAATAATGAAATTAAGTAAAGAGTAAGGAAAGAAACAACCTAATACGAAGACACCAAGATTTATAGTGGTTCGACAATGAAGCTCTATCTTCGTTCCTACTAAACTCCTCGATTACACCTTACTCGAGATTTCCACTATATCCACAAGCTCCCTTCCTGGCGGAGAAAACCTTACAACGTCGCTTACATTATTTTCCGACACTAAGCTAAATGTCGAGACCTAATCTTAGCTAGGACCAATCTACACAACATCGCCCACTTTACCATTTTACGACACAAGGCTAGATGTTGAGTTTTAATCGAAAGATAGAACCAATCTGCACCATTTTACGACACAAGGCTAGATGTCGAGTTCTAACCGAAAGGTAGAACCAATCTTCACAACTCTTCACTTTGAAGCTAAGTAATAACTTGCAAGACACAACCACAAGTCACGTTATAGTTTAGTGAGAACTCACAAAACACAACCACATCACTTTATAGTTTAGTGAGAACTCACAAGACACAACCACATGACTTTATTGTTTAGTGAGAACTCACAAGTCACAACTATTACAACTCAACAAAACACATATCCAAGTAAACACATGTAAATTGGATCTACACAACACAAATCCAAGTATACACATATACAAAGGATTTACACAAGACTTAATCCAAGTATTCACAAATACAATGGATTAACAAAACTAATCCAAGTACTTATAAATACATTGGGATCTACACAAGAATCAAATAAAACAAATGATGAACATGACTAGATCTTTAGGAGAGGATGATCTTCATCAAGGCTTCATCTTTAATCACATCACAGGTGTGTGAGTGATCTTCTCTTTGGACAAGGTAAAGAAGGAGATCAAGAAGATAATCATAAGTAAACATACTTAACACATTAAGTGATCATTTACAAATGATTAGGAATTTGAAAAGAGAAAGATGGCAGAAAGAGTGTCCAAAAAGGGTTGTGGAAAATGCAGATTTGATCCACTATTTATAGGAGACAAAGGCCAATGGCTCTCTAAGCATGGTTCCTTAATTTTCATGTGTTTCCTTATCACTAAGGAACCGTATATGTATTTAAGATTCGTGTTCATAGACTCCGCTCCCTTTTGTCTTTTAGTGGGGAGTAATATCTGAAGTTTTTACCTTCAAAGGATATTCCTATTGCATTTCGAATATGCCAAATTCAAATTTACATTTTCCATTTTAATAAAATATTTTCTTAAAAAGAAATTTTATTAAAAAATCTTTTGTCACATTTGACAAAATGTAAGTTTAGGACTAATCACTTTTATAATTACTAATCATGATTAAGATATGTTAGTCCAATACTTAAATGATTATTACCTTGATGATAGTGTTTGTTAGATAATTCGTCTTATGATTGCATTTGACGATAAATGTCTTTTTAATTTGTCGTGATCAAAACTAAGAAAGATTAGTGAACACTAATAATGTTTTTAGGCGTTACTGTGCATTAACAATCTCCTCCTTTTTATTACGACAAACTATAAACTCATTTATGTAAAATCCAAAATTGTTCGAATTATTAACGAGTTTATCACTATCATTTCTCCCCCTTTGTCGAAGCAAAAAGGTTAGCACAACTCTTTGAGGAAAAGAAGAAGTTACTTTGCTAAAAGCTCCCCCTTGGTGTTTACTCCCCTTTGCTTGGGGCACCAAGTGAATGAGCTAAGGTGACATGCTACATAAAGGTTACTAGAAAGAAAAGAAACACCAATGTATATATAGTCACTACCTACTAAGTAACTTGAGAGGGAGGAAAAAAAGAAATCTCAAATTAGAAGTAAGTATTTGGTAAGCATGTCCAAAGAGGGTGTTTTGACAAAATCAAAGTTTAATTGGTAGAATAGAGGTAGAAAAGAAACATCCATACCAATTGAAGTGATAATATGTCAAAGGGTTAGAAACTTGCAATTGATGGAACCACCCAAAAACAATTGTAGGTTTTAACCATGATCTACTCTAAACAATGTGTGAAAAAGAATTGACGGGAAAGGGAATAACACACATAACATTCATATTACAAAAATATGAAGGAACATACAATAGAAATATCCATACATACAATATAAATATTTAAAACAACACATAATCAACATAAGCATAAACTACTCTAGTAGTGATAATCTTCTAAGATTCGCTTACGTTTTTATTTGACTGAAACAACTAAAACACAAAGTGTGCTTTAGTTGGAAAAATAAGACGATGAGGCATCATTAGAAGATTTGTTCTTAGGAACAAATACTTTGAGAGGAGGTCGAGTTAGAAGAAATTCAAGAAAATTTAACTTGTCATACACATGAGCAAGTTCAATTTGTTGAAATCGACAACAAGCACACGAGCTTCCATGATGCAAAACAAAGTCGTTAGATAGGGGAGGACCATCAAGATAAGAAGGAGCTGGTGGAGAGGGAGATAATGGATAAGAAATGTTTTCACAATGCCTAGTGAGATTTAGGAAAGAATAGATGTCATTGAGAGGTGGTATGTTGTAAGGTTTAGGTGATGGTGGAAGAATAATAAGTGTGAAAACACTTATCCTTTTGCCACTAAAATCAAGGAAAAACAAGACCAAATCATGTGTTTATTATCATAAATGTCGGAATTACGCGTGGTTTTGTGTTTTGTGTGTTAAATAGGTACAATTGAGCAAAAGAAAAGAAAACACGGGATTTCACGGTCAAATATCGAAGAAAAGTCAAGATAGAGACGAAGACAAAGATCAAAAGTCCAAAAGTGTGCAACGATCACGGAAACCGATGAAAACCGACACGAGATTGATGAAAAGATCGAGGAAGCCAAAAATCGAACTCGACATGAGTGGATTTAATAAATTGTCGAGTTTTAGCCAAGTGGGACCCACAAATACTTAATGGGCCTGAAAAGCCCATTTAAAGGCTAAGTTAATAATTTGATGAGTTTAAAGATCCAAAAGGCCCAAAGGGGAAATTAATATAAACGGTGGATGATTATTGGGCCATTAGCCCAAATCAAATGAGACATAATGGAAATAAAGAAACAAGTTTTGGTTTTCAGCTTTTCACAAGTAAATAAACAATTACCGTCCCATCTCTATTTATCCCACTTGTTTGTTTTTCCAACGTCACCCCCTTTTAATAATCTTTAACCGTCTCATCCCCACACACAATAAATTTCGACAAAACCAAAGTGCTTTCTTCTCTCTCACCCATCTTCCCTAATTTCTCTTTTACCCTAAAAACCAGTAAAAATCCACTATTCACCAAAACCCTAATTGGGTAAAAAGGTTAATTAACATGGGGCTTTTTTATCTCACGTGCAATTCACGTGAAAAGGAATTAATTCCCCAAAGGATTCGGAAGATGAAGATGGACAGGAGAGCTACGTGGCTGTTTTTTATTGGAGGGAACACCTCAATCTATCCAATCCACCAATCAACATCCAAAGAAGAAACACAAACGAGCCACGAGGGCAATCCGTGGTTACATAAGTCCTCTCCACCGTTCGATTTAAGAGAGAGAAGAAGAGAAAGAAGATTAATGGCCAGGATCTTACTCCGTAGCCACCAAGGAAGCCTAGAAGGTTCGGGGGATCCCTATAAAAACCCCCATTCTTCATGTAATTTTATATGCTTTTCTCTTATTTTTAATTTTTAGAAAATAGTTAATTAGGGTTTCAATTTTGTAATTTCAATTTCCAAGTATTGTAATGTTTTATTTAAATTAATGAAATATTAAGTTTTGTTTTAATTCTCGTTTAATTTTACAAGTTACTGTTCTTTAATCAATTTTTATATAATACTGTCTGTGTTATTGATTCGAATAAAAAAAAATATAAAAAAAAAAATAAAAAAAATAAAGAAAAGTGATAAATCTCCCCACTGGAGGTTATTAAAAAGTTACTGCTGGCAAATATTTGTTTCGGATTCGGGTTTTCAATTCGAGAAGGGTTCGATTCTGTTTGGTGTTGTTTTCGTTGGTTCGAGGTTTAGTTTGGTTCGAGAAGCTGTTGGTTTCGAATCGAAGGTGGTGTTAGCTTTGTTGTTAGTTTCGGTTTGAGCTCGCTCAGCGCGACGCTACGTCCCAAAGGTTTTCGCCAAACGGTTCTAATCTCTTTTTATTTACAAAGTTTTAGTTAGCTTATTTAGTTTGGCTTATTAGATTAATTGAATTCTGCTAGTTATATCATTAGGTGGTAGGATTAGTTTATATAACTGTTTATTTAGTTTTTCAGCTTATGATTTATAGCTTATTTGTTTAGAATTTAAATCGTGCCTATTGGTTTGAATGCGTATGTCTGAATCTGCTTATGGTTTGTTTTTGTGTGGAATTAAGGGTGTTTGGATCTACGTTTTATATTCAATAACTTATTAGATAATCAGTTTCTGTTTAGAGTAGCTTATTATCGGACTTATTCAGCTTATTTGTTCCTGCTTATCTAATATAGTTTATTTGGAGTATTGCTTTTCGGGTTTTAGCTTATTTTGAATTCTGCTTATTTGAGTTCTGTTTATATTGCTTATTTGGTTGCTGCTTATTAGTGATATTTTGCTGCTATCACCTCAGACCCAATTGGTCTGAGGTTGCTTCTTTGTCCAAAAATCAGTTCCAAAAAGTAAAAGTTTTAAAAAAATAATTCGCAACAAAGAATTCCTCACGGGACTCGAACCCCAGACCTCTAGCATAACACTCCTACGCCTCATCCATCTGTTCTAGCCTTTCTTTTGTTAATCAGTTTACGTCGGATAATTAATATAGGATATTTAATTTGATTGGCAGCTTTCATTTTGTTTAGGTTATTTAAAATAGATTTCAATTTAATTGTACTTTTATTTTTAAATTTAAAATTAGTTTTCAAAATTTGTTTTTAAATTTACTTTTATTTTAGAATAGACTTTATTTAAAATAGTTTTTATTTAAAAAGTATTTAATAGTTTAATTTTTACATTAGATTAAAAAGATTTTTAATTAAATAGGCTTTTAGTTTAAAATTTACTAAAATTACGTTTACCAAAAACAAATATAATCTTACGTTAAACCGGAAATCAAGTCGGGTGAGTCGAGGAACGATAATAGAAATAAAAAAAAGGGTAAACAAAATCTCAAGTTTCAAATTGGCGCCGCTGCCGCTTCGCTCGTACGATTGACGATTTTTTCGTGAAGACGTTTGGATTTTGGGATCCGTTCATTCTTTGAACGTTACGTTTCTTGCACAAAATCAAAAACACAAAAAAATCAAAAACTTTAAAATACAAAAAAATTAAAAAAACCACAAAGCAATTTATTTCCTAAGAATTGCACCAAAAAAATTAAAAAATCCAAAAGTAATACGTTTTCCTAAACGTATTACACCAAAAATATTACGTATTATTGTTATTTTTCTTATTCGATTTCTTTCGTTTTTCTTGTGAATATATATTTTTCTAAAAAAATACAAAAAGATTTTTCATGTTACTATATTATATTACGTAGCACAATAAATTACCTACTTATCAAATAAGGCCTTAGTTGGGATTTCATCACCTAACTATTGTATTCGAATCCATAACGAGAAAAAGGGCAAAATAGATAAATACTAGTAAGACGTTTGAACTCGATATATACAAACTATAAGGTGGGTATAAGGCGACGCGCTATAAAAGGCCGTCTAAGGAAAAAGGTTTTTAAGTGCTTTGTGCCACCTCGTTTCCCCGCTTGCTTGTGCGTATATTGAGAGGGACGACCGATTATTGGTTTGCCAACTCAAGTAGTATTTTACGTATATATTTTTGTAGCTTTTTCATATTGCTCCTCGAGAGGGAAAATCCTTTTCCTCTCAAAGTCGACCGAGGTCACCTACCTCACTCCAAAGTTTTAATTGTATGCGCACTCGCGCGCGTACATACATACCGAGTGGTGTACCAAATACTTCTAATTCTTCTAAGAAGAAGAAGAAGAAAAACAAAAAGACCGTCATTAAAGCCGATCCCGAGAATCGAGCTTTCAACAATACGATGGCAACGGATAATCGACCAATGATTGAGATTCTACAATCTCACGTTGAAGGAAACGATGACGCGATTGTGGTGCCGAATATTGGAGCTAATCATTTCGAACTTAAATCGGGTTTTATTCAAATGGTTTCCGCTACACCATTTTTAGGCCGTACTAATGATGACCCACACACTCATATCAAACGTTTCATCCAATTAGCTAATACCGTCAAATACAATGGGGTGCCCCAAGAGGCCGTTCGCCTCCAACTTTTTCCTTTTTCCCTCGAGGGACAAGCCCGGATTTGGCTTGATAAGGAACCACCCCAAAGTATTACCACATGGATCGACTTAGAGACCAAGTTCATTAACTACTTTTTCCCACCATCACGGACCACTTCCTTAAGGAATGAAATAATCAATTTTGAGCAAAAATATGGGGAAACGTTTAGTGAGGCTTGGGATCGTTTTAAAGATCTTTTGAGAAAATGTCCACAACACGGTTTTACTAAAGTTCATCAAATCAACACGTTTTATAATGGTTTAACTCTAAACGACCAAGACTCACTTAATAGTGCCGCGGGGGGCAATATTCTTGTGAAAACAATGAACGAGGCTTGGGCCATTATTGAGAACAAGGCTAAAGTGCAAACCAAAAGTGTTAGGGCTAATATGGCAAGTGCTAGTACGAGTAATAGTGAGGTGAATGATCAAATTAAGGAGCTTACTTCAATTGTGAAAACCCTTGCTCTAAGAACCGACGCCCTCACTACACATGTTCATGCCGTGAAAGAAAAAAGTGAGACGTGTGAGACTTGTGGTGGACCACATTCATACTTTAATTGTGACAAGGTTTACAATGATCAACAAGAAGTTTATGCTTATAATAACAATGAACTTGATCGGATTCAATTCAAACCAAATGTTGATGTTAACCATTTGTCTTACAAGTCTAATAACTATTTGGCTCCCCCGGGTTTTGTAGCACCACAAAGACCACCCCCACCCGCCCAAAATAGGAACCAAGCTCCTCAACGGGGTAATTTTCAAGGAAGTTCTAATCAACGGGGTTTTAATCAAAATCAAGGGAATTTTCAAGGGCAAAACTAAGGGTTGAATAATCAAGGATATAATAACCAAAGTTTTCAAAATCAAGGATTTAATCAAGGTTCTAATCAATATCAAAACCAAGGTTTTAATAATCAAGGTTACAATCAAATGAATATGCACAATCCTCAAATGGACTTGGTTCTTCAAAAATTATCCGACCATGAACGAATGATGAGAGAGATGCAAGAGCATAATCGACTAACGCAAGAATAGAATGATAAGAAGTTTTTGACTATGATTCAAACCTTTCGTCCCCAAGGTGCCCTTCCCTCGAACACCGTGACCAATCCTAGGGTTAATGTTAATGCTATCACTACTAGGAGCGGTAAGACCACCGTAGAACCTTCCCCACCTAACCAAGGACCCGAGATTACTTCTTCTTCGACACAACCTCCCTCTTCTTCCACTTGTGACATACCTCCCGTTATGCATTCGTCTACACCTTATGTTCCACCGATACCCAAATTTTATACCCCACCTTCGGTTCCAAAACCGGTTCCTTCACCTTCTATTTCTACTCCTCCTCCTCCTCCAAAGGATGTGAGTGAGCAATCCACTCCAAAGCCTTCATCTCAACCCAATATACCTTATCCCTCAAGGTTGCGGAAAGAGAAATTGAAGAATAAGGATGATATTCAAGTTTCGAACTTCCTAAAAATGTTCAAACAATTGAATTTTAATATCACCTTTGCCGAGGCGCTCGCTCACATGCCTAAGTACGCTAAGATGTTTAAGGATCTTTTAAGTGATAAGGAAAAGTTGCTTGATATCGCCAATACCCAATTGAACGAGAATTGTTCCGCGGTTCTTTTAAGAAAATTACCGGTTAAGTTAGGAGATCCCGGTCGATTCCTTATTCCTTGTAATTTTCCGGGTGTTGAGAATTGTATGGCCTTGGCGGATCTCGGGGCGAGTATCAATCTTATGCCATTGTCCGTGTGGAAACAATTATCTTTACCCGAGCTAGTCCCCACTCGTATGACATTGGAATTAGCTAACCGTACGGTTGCCTATCCGGTGGGGATAGCCGAGGATGTTTTTGTAGGAGTCGACAAATTCACTTTCCCCGCCGATTTCGTCGTCGTCGACTATGAAATGGATCCCCGTGTTCCCTTAATTGTGGGACGACCCTTCTTGAGAACCGGGCGTACATTAATTGATGTAGCCGCGGGTGAACTTATCATGAGGGTCGGGGATGACAAAATCGTCTTTAACATGGGTAAACTTTCCAAACTTCCCAATGAGCTCGAATCCGTGAATTTCATCGATGTGCTTGACGAAGCATGCGAAGAACATTTTCACGAGGCTTGTAAGAGCGGGATTTCTCCTTTACCTCATGTTGAGACCGTCGCTTCTATTGCTCCTTCATTGACTCCATTCGGAGAAAGTGATTTAGATGAGTTTGAAGCTAGCTTAGGTCCTCTCGAGATTAACTATGATAATTCTCCCACCAATTGGGATGAAGACATTCGTACGATTGAGAGACTTCTCAATGAGGACAATATCTCTCCACCCACTCCAAAAGAAGTTACAAACGATGATCCTAATTTGACCAAGCCTTCCATTGATAATCCGCCGGATTTAGAGCTTAAAGATTTGCCGTCTCATCTAGAGTACGTTTTCTTAGAGGAGGATAATAAGTTGCCCGTCATTATTGCTAAGGACTTAAAAGAAGATGAAAAATCCCGACTGATAGATGTGCTTAAGAATCATAAGAAAGCAATTGCTTGGAAAATCTCCGACATTCGCGGAATTGATCCTAATTTTTGTACTCATAAAATTCTCATGGAAGATGACTTTAAACCCGCAATCCAAAATCAAAGAAGGGTTAATCCAAAAATTCATGAAGTCATTAAGAAAGAAGTTATCAAACTTCTCGATGCCGGAATGATTTACCCTATCTCGGATTCGCCATGGGTTAGTCCCGTCCATTGTGTGCCTAAGAAAGGCGGAATCACCGTTGTTCCCAACGAAAACAACGAGTTGATTCCTACTCGACTTGTAACGGGATGGCGAGTTTGCATTGATTATCGTAAACTCAATGATGCCACTCGTAAGGATCATTTCCCTCTTCCTTTCATGGATCAAATGCTCGAGCGTTTAGCGGGTAATGATTTCTATTGTTTCTTAGATGGCTTTTCCGGATATTTTCAAATCCCTATCGATCCAAAAGACCAAGAGATAACCACATTCACTTGTCCCTATGGAACATTCGCTTACAAAAGAATGCCTTTCGGCTTATGCAATGCTCCCGGGACTTTCCAAAGGTGTATGATGGCGATATTTCATGACATGGTTGAAGAAACTATGGAAGTCTTTATGGACGATTTCTCGGTCTATGGTGATTCTTTCTCTTCTTGCCTTGCTAATTTAGAACGTATGCTCCAACGATGTGAAGACACTCGTCTCGTTCTTAATTGGGAAAAATGCCATTTCATGGTAAAAGAAGGCATCGTCCTTGGTCATAAAATTTCCAAAGCCGGTATCGAAGTCGACCGTGCTAAAGTTGACGTCATTGCTAAGTTACCTCCGCCTACCACCGTCAAAGGAGTTAGAAGTTTTTTAGGCCATGCGGGATTTTATCGACGTTTCATCCAAGATTTCTCGAAAATAGCTCGTCCAATGACTCATCTCTTAGAAAAGGATGCTCCTTTCATCTTCTCTCAAGAATGTCTCGACTCTTTCGAACTTCTTAAAGGTAAATTAACTAAGGCACCGGTCTTAGTCTCCCCAAATTGGGAGTTACCTTTCGAGCTCATGTGCGATGCTAGTGATTTCGCGGTATGAGCGGTTTTAGGTCAACGAGTTAACAAACATTTCCAACCCATTCATTATGCTAGTAAGACAATGACGGGGGCTCAATTGCATTATACCACTACCGAAAAAGAGCTTTTAGCTGTAGTGTATGCTTTTGAGAAATTCCGCCCCTATCTTGTGCTTTCCACCACCATCGTTTACACCGACCATTCCGCCTTGAAATACTTGTTGACCAAGCAAGATGCTAAACCGAGACTCCTTCGTTGGGTTTTGCTCCTACAAGAATTTAAAATTGAAATTCGTGATAAAAAAGGAGCGGAAAACCTAGCCGCAGATCACCTTAGTAGACTTGAGGATCCGTATCAAGGAGAATCTCCAAATCAAGAGATTAACGAATCCTTTCCCCTTGAAACCTTAATGTCTATTAATTCCAATCCTGATGATACCCCATGGTTTGCGGACATTGCAAACTATTTGGCGGGTGGTGTTCTCATCGAAGGGTTAACGTCCCAACAAAAGAAAAAATTCTTCAAGGACGTTAAAACGTACTATTGGGACGACCCTTATCTTTTCAAGCAATGTGCGGACTTAATCATTCGTAGATGTGTTGATGGGCCGGCGGCTTTACAAATCCTTGAAGCTTGCCATAAAGGACCCACCGGTGGTCACTTTGGTCCTAATTACACCGCTAAAAAAGTATTCGACTCCGGATTCTATTGGCCCTCCATTTATCATGATGCACATGAAATGGTTAAACATTGTGATGCTTGCCAAAGGCAAGGCAAGATCACACATAAAGATGAGATGCCTCAAAATTTCATCCAAGAATGTGAAATCTTTGACGTATGGGGCATCGACTTTATGGGGTCGTTTCCATCATCGAAGGGTAACAAGTACATCCTCGTAGCCGTTGACTACGTCTCAAAATGGGTTGAAGCAAAAGCTTTACCTACTAATGATGCGAGGGTGGTTGTTAACTTCTTGAAACAATTGTTTGCTCGATTCGGTGTACCTCGTGCTATTATTAGTGATCGCGGGACTCATTTTTGCAATGATCAATTTGCACGAGTCATGGCTAAGTATGGTGTCAATCACCGACTTTCCACCGCGTACCATCCTCAAACTAATGGACAAGCCGAGGTTTCTAACCGTGGTCTTAAGAGAATCTTAGAGCGAACCGTGGGAGAGCATCGTGCTTCATGGGCCGATAAATTAGATGATGCTTTGTGGGCTTTCCGTACCGCTTATAAGACACCTATAGGTTGTACTCCTTATCGCCTTGTGTACGGAAAGGCGTGCCACCTCCCCATTGAATTGGAGCATAAGGCTTATTGGGCCTTGAAATGGGCTAACTTTGATCTTAACAAAGCCGGTGATCATAGGAAAATCCAACTCAATGAACTTAATGAACTTAGGAATGAGGCTTATGAAAATTCATTAATCTACAAAGAGAAGACTAAGCTCATTCATGATTCCAAGATTAAAAACCGAGAGTTCCATGTTGGTGATCAAGTTTTATTATTTAACTCTCGGTTGAAAATCTTTTCGGGTAAACTTAAGAGCCGTTGGTCCGGTCCATTCACCGTGGCCCAAGTCTTCCCTTATGGCACCATTGAGTTATCCCAACCAAATGGTCCCAACTTTAAGGTGAATGGCCAACGGGTTAAGTTGTACTATGGAGAGGACATCTCTCACGAGATGATTCCATCCCTCTCCACATTTCCCTTGAATTAATTCGGGAAATCGAGTCGAGCTAGAGACTCGTGATAAATAAATCAAGCATCGTATAACTAGGTTAGATTTTTACCTTTACCATCCTTTCCACCCTTTTTCACCTTCATCCATTGTCCACCAATAAGTGTAGGGGGAGTCGAGTAGGTTGTTTGTGTGTGGTGATTGTGTGCAGGGACATATACTTTGATGATCCACTTTTGGTACTTTTGACAAGACCCGTGTTCCCGTGTTCCCGTGTACCCGGTTCTATCAAAACTATTGTGATTCATACTTGTATATAAATAAAACGAATAAATGTAATCACTTTAGTTGTCCCTTCCTTAGCTCGATTTTAAACAACGTACTCAATGTCCTAAGTGTAGGGGAGTTTATTCGCCCACATGCTTAAACATTGAGGACAATGTTTATATCAAGTATAGGGGGGCCTTCTATCGAATTTTAGTGGCCTTTTCCATGAATTTGACCCCATTTTACCGGAAAATTTTTTAAAGTTTTCAACGTTTTTCAAATTTTTGATCTATTTTGGCCTTGTAGTATTTTTCTTTTATTTTCTTTGCATCGTATTTATATTTTCAAAAATAAAGTCAAAAATAAAATAAAATAAATAAATAAAATGGTTTAACAAGTTTAGATGTCTTTGATATATTAGGCCCGTCGTGAATATTTTGACTCAACCCGAGTTTACTTATCCGAGTTTACTCTAGCTAGTATCCTTAACCATATGGACCTTAATTGGTTTATTAGGCTAAGCATCCACGAGTCTCATTCCTTGAGATTTTAAATTGTGGAGAACGAGAGATGATAGAGTTAATTATAAGTTCGGTATTCTTTCATTAACTTATATGAGTTAGTTATGAGATTTTTCTCCCATCACTTGTTAATAAATATATTTGCAATAAATAAGGTTGTACGATTTAAAAGGTTACTTAGCTTCTAGCACAAGATCGTTTAAAAGTTGCTCGGTATTAATTAGAGTTCATAGCCAAGGCATAACTTATTGAAACGGGACGCGAAGATTGGCGTATCCAAAAAGGCCCTAACAAGGCATGAGGATACCCGAGTCCAAAAAGGCCCTCACAAGGCATGAGGATTCACTTTTTGCTAAAGATCCTAAGATGATGTGAAGATCATTAATCCAAATCAATATGAAGGATCAAGACACGACGAGAAGCAATTACTCCCCTAAAGATCATGGAGAAGTCTATCCAAAAAGACCCTAACAAGGTATGAGGATAAATAGATCCAAGTCCGAAAAGGAGGCGGATCGTTGTATATCAAAATCCTAAATAAAGAAGAGGATAAATGAAGAATTCGTGGTCAACGTTTGAAGCATCTTTTACTCCTAATGAAGATGTATACCAAAATGAAGAGAAGACCATAATTTCAAGATCGTCTCTCAAGATTTGAAGTTTGAAGTACAAGCCAAATATCGGTCCGAGAAAGGTCTCAAATCGTGAAACGAGTTATGCCAAGATATGAACTTTTTGAGGTTTCGAGAAGCAGTTTTAAAAGATTTTGTCCTTTAGCTAACTATTGATTAAATCGTCCCACTTTATTTTCGGCCTTAATAAATTATCGAAATAAGTCAAAAATGCATCCTCGTGATCATTCAAGACAAAAATAAAATATAAGAGATACACCGTAGGAATAAGGGGGTCTAAGTGATTAACTAAACCGCATGAGTAAGTGTTAGTTGTGCTAACTTATATTAACAATTATCTCGTTTTTAAGCTTGGTATGGGGAACGTGAAACTTGAGGGTGATTTATATTCATGACACCAAAGCCCTAATCCAAGTCTTAGACTTCTTAACGAGTTTCTTCCATCGAATAATTTCCAAGTTATCATTTTAATTTTTGTTTCCTTTTAAGTTTTTATCTTTCCGTAATAGTAATAATAAATAAAGGCCGGGATGGATTGATTATGAGAAAGATGTAACTCTTTGCTTTAAAATAATACATTGCATGGGGTCATTGCAATGGTCAAGTGTAGGGGATTTAATAAGTGTGAAAACACTTATCCTTTTGCCACTAAAATCAAGGAAAAACAAGACCAAATCATGTGTTTATTATCATAAATGTCGGAATTACGCGTGGTTTTGTGTTTTGTGTGTTAAATAGGTACAATTGAGCAAAAGAAAAGAAAACACAGGATTTCACGGTCAAATATCGAAGAAAAGTCAAGATAGAGACGAAGACAAAGATCAAAAGTCCAAAAGTGTGCAACGATCACGGAAACCGATGAAAACCGACACGAGATTGATGAAAAGATCGAGGAAGCCAAAAATCGAACTCGACATGAGTGGATTTAATAAATTGTCGAGTTTTAGCCAAGTGGGACCCACAAATACTTAATGGGCCTGAAAAGCCCATTTAAAGGCTAAGTTAATAATTTGATGAGTTTAAAGATCCAAAAGGCCCAAAGGGGAAATTAATATAAACGGTGGATGATTATTGGGCCATTAGCCCAAATCAAATGAGACATAATGGAAATAAAGAAACAAGTTTTGGTTTTCAGCTTTTCACAAGTAAATAAACAATTACCGTCCCATCTCTATTTATCCCACTTGTTTGTTTTTCCAACGTCACCCCCTTTTAATAATCTTTAACCGTCTCATCCCCACACACAATAAATTTCGACAAAACCAAAGTGCTTTCTTCTCTCTCACCCATCTTCCCTAATTTCTCTTTTACCCTAAAAACCAGTAAATATCCACTATTCACCAAAACCCTAATTGGGTAAAAAGGTTAATTAACATGGGGCTTTTTTATCTCACGTGCAATTCACGTGAAAAGGAATTAATTCCCCAAAGGATTCGGAAGATGAAGATGGACAGGAGAGCTACGTGGCTATTTTTTATTGGAGGGAACACCTCAATCTATCCAATCCACCAATCAACATCCAAAGAAGAAACACAAACGAGCCACGAGGGCAATCCGTGGTTACATAAGTCCTCTCCACCGTTCGATTTAAGAGAGAGAAGAAGAGAAAGAAGATTAATGGCCAGGATCTTACTCCGTAGCCACCAAGGAAGCCTAGAAGGTTCGGGGGATCCCTATAAAAACCCCCATTCTTCATGTAATTTTATATGCTTTTCTCTTATTTTTAATTTTTAGAAAATAGTTAATTAGGGTTTCAATTTTGTAATTTCAATTTCCAAGTATTGTAATGTTTTATTTAAATTAATGAAATATTAAGTTTTGTTTTAATTCTCGTTTAATTTTACAAGTTACTGTTCTTTAATAAATTTTTATATAATACTGTCTGTGTTATTGATTCGAATAAAAAAAATATATAAAAAAAAATAATAATAAAGAAAAGTGATAAATCTCCCCACTGGAGGTTATTAAAAAGTTACTGCTGGCAAATATTTGTTTCGGATTCGGGTTTTCAATTCGAGAAGGGTTCGATTCTGTTTGGTGTTGTTTTCGTTGGTTCGAGGTTTAGTTTGGTTCGAGAAGCTGTTGGTTTCGAATCGAAGGTGGTGTTAGCTTTGTTGTTAGTTTCGGTTTGAGCTCGCTCAGCGCGACGCTACGTCCCAAAGGTTTTCGCCAAACGGTTCTAATCTCTTTTTATTTACAAAGTTTTAGTTAGCTTATTTAGTTTGGCTTATTAGATTAATTGAATTCTGCTAGTTATATCATTAGGTGGTAGGATTAGTTTATATAACTGTTTATTTAGTTTTTCAGCTTATGATTTATAGCTTATTTGTTTAGAATTTAAATCGTGCCTATTGGTTTGAATGCGTATGTCTGAATCTGCTTATGGTTTGTTTTTGTGTGGAATTAAGGGTGTTTGGATCTACGTTTTATATTCAATAACTTATTAGATAATCAGTTTCTGTTTAGAGTAGCTTATTATCGGACTTATTCAGCTTATTTGTTCCTGCTTATCTAATATAGTTTATTTGGAGTATTGCTTTTCGGGTTTTAGCTTATTTTGAATTCTGCTTATTTGAGTTCTGTTTATATTGCTTATTTGGTTGCTGCTTATTAGTGATATTTTGCTGCTATCACCTCAGACCCAATTGGTCTGAGGTTGCTTCTTTGTCCAAAAATCAGTTCCAAAAAGTAAAAGTTTTAAAAAAATAATTCGCAACAAAGAATTCCTCACGGGACTCGAACCCCAGACCTCTAGCATAACACTCCTACGCCTCATCCATCTGTTCTAGCCTTTCTTTTGTTAATCAGTTTACGTCGGATAATTAATATAGGATATTTAATTTGATTGGCAGCTTTTAATTAGTTTAATTATAGTTTAATTAGATTTTAATTAATAATAATTATATAGTTTATTTAAATTCAGTTTTTATAAAAAAATAAAAAGATTAAAAAAATATATATTTTATTTAATTTGTTTTTTAAATTTAGTTTTTTTATTACTTCAAAAAATTAATATAGGTTTTATTTAAAAATAGTTTCAAATAGATTATTTTTAAAGTAGATTTTTAATTAAACATTTAGTTTAAAATAGTTTTAAATAGATTAATTTTAAATAGCTTTTATTGTTTTTAAAATTTAGTTTAAAAATAGTTAATTAAATTTAGTTTTCATTTAATAAGTTTTTAAATTAGTTTAAAAAATACCCAAAAAGAGATTGTACCAAAAACGAATTAAGTTGAAACGTAAAAGCGGAAATCAAATTCGAGTCGAATCGAGAGGAAAACGAACTTAATTTAAAGGACTAAAAATCCTAGTTTCAAAGAACTTCTCTTTCTTTGATAATTGGATCGATTGAGAAAGTCTCATTCCAATACACAATAGGAGAGAAAGATGAAGTCTTGCAAGGTTTGGGAGAAGAGGAATCATGATGATCCTTGTTCTTCTTGATCCAAAAGGGTCAGACCGAGATTTTCGGTTTCTTGGAAAGCTTAGAAGAAGAAGATTTAGGTTTAAAAGATTATGACAAAGAAATGTCAAGGTTAAGATTAGAGGAGTTAGACATTGTGAGGGAGAGAAGAATAACTCCCAAAAGAAGAGAATTTAAAGAAAATAGACAACGCAAAGATTTGAAATGAAAACAAAAAGTTTCAAGTAATGTTTAGCCAAAATTGGCAAACACAGAATCTTGAAAAGACTGTGGTCAAAGAAGAAAGACCAAAAACGAGCCAAAAAATCGCTTGTTGTCTGTGGTTCTTAAAAAGAACCTGCGGTTTGATGAGACTGCTTTTATACATAGTCTCATCTTCCAAATAGGGCTTAAAATGCATTAAATATCATCAAAATACCCATATATATGCTTGTGTTTGTTGCTTGTGTATTTTAGGTACGGATATTGAGAAAATGACAAAAGATCACAAGAACCATTCAAAAACGAACACGGGAAACGAAGCCGCACAATGAACCAAGCCCTAATGAAGACTTTCCCAAGATCAACCCTTAAAGATTTGAAGAATTATGAAGAAGGGTCCTCCAATATGGAAGAATTGACACTTTATACCCTTGTATCCTCATAATTACAAGTGTGGTCCCTAAAGTTTGTCAAAATTACAAAAAGCGCCCTCCACTTTGAAGAATTGCCAAGTTTAGCCCCTCAACAAAGCTAAATTGTCAACCAATATCATCCACAAAGTCAAATACATCATGAAGTCCTTCAAAATACAAGAAAATACAATTTTGGTCCTTTGAAAATTCCAAAATTACAAAAAGGACCCTCGAATTTCAACATTTGGCAAAAATGGTCCCTCATCAAACATGACTTGGCAATTTCAGTCCTCCAAAATGCTCATTATACAAGTCAAGACCATTATCCATCATCAAAATGCCAAATCAGCCCTTGAAGAATTCAAATATGGCAAGAAATACCCTTGAATTCACTTTGTAAAAGTTTTTGGGCCAAAAGTGCAAAAGTTGATAAGGCTAGATTGGGCGTTGTTAGCTTTTTAAAGTGAAAAGACAAGAGTTGCAAAGACAAGGGGGTAAAAGGGGCCAGACAACATAGTAACCTAGACCAGTGGTGGGGTGACACGTGCCCCACTCACCAAAACCCACCAATCCCCTTTCACCATTCCTCCATGTCACCTTCCACTAAAAACCGGATATAACTAAACTTTGATTAGTTTAATATTTGGCGCCTAACACTTGGTTTAAAAACTAAAACAGATCAAACCCATGTTCTTGACATTCATAATCCAATTTGGGTTTTTCTAAACTGCTTAAAATTAAGCCACCAAAGTGTCCAGATTTATGATTAAGGTCAACATAAACACATCCAAATCCTTAAACCCTATGCCACCTCACTCTCTTTGTCACATGAAACAACCTTGTCCCACCTCTTGGAGTAGAAGACAAAACAGTAAAGAGGATCCAACGTCCCACAACAAAGCTTCAAACTTAAGCTTATTTGAGACCATTGATCAACTTTCCAACAGCTATCTACTCCACTAACGTCCAAGAATCAGTCACATGAAGCCAAGAAGTTCAAATCCTCAAGGGCATTTTGGGACTTCCACAAGCTAGGGTTTTTGGTTTTTTCAGCTTTCTTAGACAACATGTATGCCTATATAAAGGCTTAGGGGTCCAACATTTACTCTTGCTTTTGATTTTTCCTTGTTCAAGTTTCTGTAAATCCCATTTCAGTTTAATGAAAATTGTGTTTGAATCATTGAAGAAAAGTCATTAGCCAATCTTTATTACTGCTTGTTATTGTTATATGATTGTTAGTTTAGAAGTTAAAAACCTGTTTTCACTTGGAGGTTGCAAAAGTTTGCAATTTTCCTCATTCTTGATATTTTGCTAAGTACTTGTTCCAATCTTGGAATTCTTGGGTTATAGGGCTGATCATAGCATCCTAACTGAGTTAGTTAAGGTGTTGTGAGGCTTATAACTTGGGGATAATCAAGTGTGGGGTAACAAGGTTGCATCAATCAAGATTTTTAAAGTTTCTGATTTTTATGCTCTTGTGCTTTAACCTTGTTCAATCTTAGCAGGCTTGTTGTGGAAGCTTGTGCTTGTTCTTGCTAGCACATAAGCTCAAAATTCGTGGGTGTGGATGTACATCCATGAGGTTTGCATACTCAATCCTAAAATCTGCTTAAATTCATGATTTTTGGTGATATTTGTATGTGACTTGTTATCTTGTGAATTTTGTGGCTTGTTCTTGCTTGAATATGTTAATCTTACCTGTTTTAGTGTTCATTGATGCTTTGGTAGCCTTAAATCTCACTTTTACTTTGAAAAATTTGATTTGGAAAAGATAAAGGGGTGTTTGGGTCTATCTGTTTGTGCTTGCAACTTGATATTGTGTTGTTGGATTGTGTTGTTTATGCTTGGTTTGGTTGAGAGTGTTTTACTGCAAGTTTTTGGGTTTGAAGCCTTGAATCAAACAATCTGCTATATAGACTTTGATATTGCCTGTTTTGACCTAGGATTTTGGAAACACTTAGTGTGTATGCATGCTTAGGGATAAAAGTGGTTTAAACATAGTCATTATTACCTGTTTGAAAGATTTGAGGTGTTGAATCTGGCTTAAGTGTCAAATACATCAGCAAAGTAGAAAACTGCATGTGTTAGTGTTCATCAGTAACTTTCATTGGATTGAATCTTGCTTAATTCTTTGAACCATTGCATGAAACCTGTTTAGACTTGCTTATTGGAGTTTATAATAGCTTGTGTATGCATTTGGTTGAATTTGGCTGGCTGATTTGTGCTAAAACTGCTCATAAGTGCTTAACTGCTTATTGTTCATGTCTGTATCATGTCTGGTGATTGATTGATTAAACTGTATCAATTGGGTGTTAGTGATTGTGTTATTTTGATTGTTCTTGACTCCTTTTTATCCAAAGATCATTTGGGTGCCTTTGTGTAATCTGAATCTCCAAAAAAGTCACTAAAGACAAAAAGTCAAACAAGTCAAGCAGTGGAAAAAGTTTCCACTGCTCAACATCCAAAACTAGCCCCTGCTAGTGTAATTTTGTCATCAGCTTATCAATAAGCTATTCTAGCTTATCCAGACTTGAAACAACTTATTTTTTTTAATAGGTCTTCCTTATTTGACCCATTTAAGTAGACTGGAGCTTATTGGACTTTGACTTTGACTTTTTACTAGAAAACCAACTTCTTTGACTTTTACATAAGTGCTTATCTACTTTTTCTAGCTTATTGAGTCAGCTTATTTGAAAACTCTTTGTTGATTTTGCTTAATTAAGTCATTTAAAAGCTTTTGGAACTTGAATCAGCACTTGGGGTGGCCTAGAACTCAAAAACGACTATTTTGTCATTTTCTGTAGATTGCTTATTGCATTTTCAGGCTTATTCCTTGGGCTTATTTCAATTTTATTTTTGCAGAAGTCTTTATTAGGTCAAAAGAAGCTTGTGTGTCAAATTTTACCTTATGGCATTGGCTTATAGCTTAATGGGCCAAAAAGCCCATTAAGAATAAGCTGCTTGTTATAAGTTAGCTTATTTCACATTTTCAGCTTTTAGGCCTTTGGAAAAAGTTGTTTAAAATCAAATTTTGAGTCAACTTGTGCTTTTTGGGCTTATTTTGAACACTTTTTGTTATTGGGCCCAAATTTGGCCCAATAAGCTACTGTTTTGGGTTTAGCCCATTTTCTAGGCCCAATAGGGGTATTTAGGTAATTTCACTTTCATTTCTGAGTTATTTAGGTTAAATTAAGCTAGTTTGCAAGTTTTTAGAATTTTTTTATAATTTTTGGATTTTTAATATTATTTTAATATTATTTTATTATTAAAAATTAAAAGTCTGATTTTCTAAGTTTTTAGATTTTTCCTAGGTTCTAAACACTTAATTAGGATTTTTGCAACTTTCCAAATATTTTTAGAGTCTTTTAATTATTTTCTAGAATTAATTTAAGTTTTAATTGATTTTGGTAGATTTTAATTGTTAAAAAATAGCTTTTAGTTGTTTTAAAATTTTGAAAAATACTTTTTAGCTTAATTAGAGTATTTGTGAGGTTTACAACTTTAAAATCTTGTTTAGGGCTTTTTAATAATTAATTTTGATTTTTAGGGCTTTAATTAGCATTAAAAAGTCATTATCTAATTAATTAAAAGGTTTTAGCAAGTTTGGATTTTTTGTAAACTCTTAGAATATTATTTTGGATTTTTGGTAAATTTTAGGAATTTTTAGGGTAAAATTTTAATTTTAGCACTTTTTACGGTTTTACGTGTACACCTTTTTCGACTTAGTTTAATCCGTCTTCGTAACTGTCATTCTCTTCTAATCTCATTTCTATTTTTCTTTCTCAAAAGTATAATCACAAATCTAATCCATATCATTACACACATAACACACTAGCCTCCTTGAGAACGAACTCATTTTAGGGTCATTTACACACGGTTTTCCTAAATGGTCGTGCTTACTTGCCCTAATTGCCATCCTTTTCCTAAAGGGGTAATTTTACAACTATCATGGTTCCTTATATATAAGGAACCGTGCAAAGTTTAAGGATCCGCATACATTGGACATGAAAATGCGATTTTACAAGGTTTTGAGAAAAATAGGACTTTTTCAAAAAATGGCAAATCTTGGATTTTTACCTCTTTTAGCACTAGATTATGTTTTGGTTGCACAAAAGGCAACACACTCACAAAGAGTGTCTTGACAAAAGGTGACAAAATATTTAAATAACATTTTGATTCAAATTTAGTCAAGTTTTAGAGGTTGTGATAGATTAAGGTTCAATTTTAAATAAATTCAGGTTGATTAGTGTGAGCACATAGATAGAAACACACAAATGCTAAATCCATAACACATCTTCATGAAAACTCATGAAGGAAAGGGAATACAATAAATGAAACAACAACTAACTATTACAAAGTTAGCTAAACTAGTTCTTGATAGATAATCTTCCTTGGCTTGATTTTTCATTAAAAACATTTATTGAGAAAATCATCATTCATCTCCTAGGAGGTGGAGCCATGGAAAACAAGGTAAGCAAGAAGTCTTGCAACCTCCTATGAAGTCCAAACATCTCCATTCTTAGGTTTTGAATGATGTAGTTGTTATAGATGCAACATGG
Source organism: Glebionis coronaria (assembly GCA_025667525.1). Taxonomy (NCBI): domain Eukaryota; kingdom Viridiplantae; phylum Streptophyta; class Magnoliopsida; order Asterales; family Asteraceae; genus Glebionis; species Glebionis coronaria. The sequence goes on from CM046880.1 coordinate 518,033,438, forward strand.
ACAATTTGCACCATGGGCTTCTAGAAAACCAAAGAAGTATGGATCACCCATGAAATGGGAAATGGGAATACCCAAAATTGGAGTGTTTAAGGGAGGAGGATGAGGAGGAGGCATGGTGTCCAATGGTGAGATGGGTGAATTTGATGGAGTGAAAGGTGAGGTAACCAAAGGCTCAATAAAGTCATTCACAATGGGAATGCTATGAAGAGGTTGAGGGTTCACATCCAAGAGAGGACTAGGATTGAAGGGTGAGGACAACTCATTCATCCTAGATTGGAATGAAGATGAGGTAGAACCATGTGAATGGTTAGTACAATGAGTTGAACTAGTCTTGCATGGTGAAAAAGGTGGTGAGGGTGATGAATAGATGAGAATTGGAGAAATATCACTCTTGGGTGTGTGAGAATATGGAGAGCCAAGTTTAGGAAACTTGAATTTGATCTTAAGGTTTCTTTTCGATGTGGATTGTTTGGAGGAATTTGATGATCTTGTGGACACCATGGTTGTGTGTCAAGGTTTGGAAGAGGGTTTGAAGGATTGAGAAGAAGATCAAACAAGTGAGGTTTAAGAAGGGAAGGAGGTGATCTAAACTAGTAATGGGTTAAAAATCATTTTGGTGAACAATGAAAATAGGTAGGCTAATTTGGGAAAGAGCTGGTTTTTAGAAAAAATTTCATCAATGTTTACAAAAATTTATAGAATACAGTATAAAGCAAAGATTTTGTCGTAACCAGGGCCTGCGTTTCCTTAAATAGGATTGCGGTTCTTTATCACTAAAGAATCGCATGTATTTAATGAACCGTGGACAGAAGCCTAAGAAACATAATCCTCCTGTAATTTTCAAAAGCCCAGATTTTTCACAAGTCTATATCAAGTCAAAGTAGATAATAAACCAAAATCTAGAAAGTTAACTAACACATAAAATGCACAAAGATAAGTGAATCGAAACAACGATCACATAAACATCTAAGGATTAAAATTCTAAGCAATCCAACATAAAGTATTAGTTAGTTAGAGACCATATTCTAAAAACAAGAAACATAAAAATGTGTAAAGAAAGAAAATAGTTCAACATTTCAAAACATGTTCACAAACATGTTAATACTTGTACCATTACCATTGCTTCATTTATTCTTCTTACCAAAGCTCTTGATCATCTTCCCAATGCTCTTGAGTGATCCCCTTTGTTTCGATCTAAAATCATGTAACTCACCACGTGTTTGAAGGTTTTAACGATAAACATGCTCAAGTGAGAAGTTTTCCAGAAGTTCACTAGTGGCATAGTGAGGAGGAGGAACAATATGGTCTAACCCATCCATGAAAGTGTTCATAGATGGGGTGGAGTCACTCGAAGAGCCGAAATGAGCACTCGTATCTTCGTCACCACCATCACTTGGTGACATAGGAGTGTCCTCATGATTGAACTCTTGTGGTTCATTCCTTCTCGTACCACGATCACTTATCGGCTTTCGTGGTTGTACCTCTAGAATATGCATCATGACACGATTGACCTGACGAAAGCGAGAGATATTGAGCTCGGGAAAGTCTTCACCAACCTTTGTGAAAAGACGAGTGAGGAGCATGGCATATGGGAGATTTGTGGTTCATCGAGAGAGAGCATAGGTAATCTGTCGAGCGATGTAAAATGCGAGATTGTACTTGGTGTTGGTAAAGATGTAACATAACATTTGTGCCATACACGCCGGGATATGATCCCGGTTTCCACCAAGACAAAATACATTTTCCCTAAGAATGTCGGCCCATCGGACCGAACAACCATTAAGGTCGCTTTCGAGTATCTCATGGCGATTTAAAGATCGCTTAGAATAGTGGATACTTCGAACAACGGTTGAACTATGCTCTTTGGTAATGACATCAAGAATGAGGTCAAGGTCTAGCTCTTCGTCGTCATTTGGAGCACTGTCGGAAGCCTCAATTAGTGCATCAAGTTTCCAAGCACCCGTGAACCGACAAGTACCAACAAATGGTACACGAAGAGCCACGCCAAAAGCCTCGAGAGAGTATTGGATGAGTTTACCATTTATGGTGAACCTAACAAATACTCCATTATCATTATAGATAAGAGAATATCCGCTAAAGAGCTCCAAGAGAAATTCGGGGTAAATATATTCTTTGATATATAACAAACAATCATAGCTAATTTGAGCAAACATTGTTTTGATGTAAGTATAACCCCTAATGTTCTCTTCGACAACTCTACCCTCATGAAAGAAATGGTTTTAGAGTGAACGAAAGGTATTGGCAAGGGTTGGTGAGGCACAAAATTCGGCAAGGTTTGGCACATAAGCTCTAGTATTTTGGTGGTCTTTATGGTACTCCGAAGGCATGATTAGTTACCTAAAAAATATATTTCCCAATCACTCATATGCTACATAATGACCAAAAGCAAAAATCATGAGAAATGTGTTTGATCAAATGATTGTCAAACGTAGGATTAATCCTTAACATTTCCATGTTCACAATGAACCAAATTCATCATTGACTATAACATATGAACAATGTAAAATCAACCATGAATTTTGAACAAAGGTTTTTCAAAAACATTTTTGGGTAAGCATTAACAATGCAATTAGCAATTTGTTCATGGGTTCCTATCAATTCCATCATTTAACCAAAAATGTTTAGTCAAAATTTGGATTGTTCTACAAGTGGGTTTTAATGAAATCTCAATGAATTCGAACCTAAGGAATCATAGTAATATAACTATGTCAACCCACCTTCCTAGCAAGGTTCTGATTCAATATTAATTTTAAAAATCCCAATTATGAAAATAAGAACCCTAGAACAAATTAATTGAAATTGAATGAAAGTACTTACAATTAATTGATGTTGGAAGAGGGATGAGTGAAACCCACAACTTGGAATCAATTAATCTTGAGTGATTTGTTGTTTTGAAGGTTCAACAATGGTGGAATGAAGAAACACGTCGCCTCTATGGAGAAGAAAGGGAGGGTTAGTTTGAAATAGTATTATTTATTAAAAAAATGATTAATTTAGTCACCTGGTGAGGCCGCGGTTCCTTATCGATATGGAACCGTGAGTTTGAACCGTGACAATTAAAGAACCGCCCACAGTGGCAGGTTTTTAACAAAGAAACACAAAGAAATTTTCAAAACCAAGTTTTTCTAAAATACTTAAAATATATCTTAAGCCTTTTGGAAATCATTGGAACACTTCAATACTAGGTGATAATGACTTAATGAAGGATTACGAGTTAAATCGAGACCGAAAAAGACCGAATGTGACCGAAACGGAAAAGCGACTACTCGTAGAAAAGAAGCAAGGAAGAGAGAAACCAAGGGGAGTGAATCAAGACCAAGGTCAATGCTCAAAAGACAAGTGACAATCTAAGTAGTAGAAATGAAGAGCTTGTGTCAGTTATAGTGGTTTAAGACGTGCCCTTCTGGCGAAGGTCAAAATGGATTTGGTAATGAACCATACTAAGCAATTTTGTAGAAATAGACTAAGTTCATTTTCAAAAGTAGTCTTAATGCTATTTCAAACAATGAGAAAAGTATTGATTCACTTTCTCTCCCACATGATCGAACAATTATTATTGCTAGAATTTATAATAACAACATCCTTGGAAGATTTCAATTCCAAATGTGTAATATCCTAACTACAACTTATGGAGTAGTTTGGTATCTCAAGGGATTAATCAGTCATCCTAGAGATGAGCTCAATTGCACATATTACACATGATAAATGGCCTACTAACCTTATGGGTGCAAACCATGAAAATCATGCTTGATACTTTACGCTACTACTAACTCACTCTACATCTCCTAAGTGAGTCAAGTATCTAAGCAATGAAGGTTTGAGATAGTATAAGAAAAGAATCACATACCACAAACAATTTTCAAGGCAAGGATGCCAAGAACGAGCATATAGTCAAGTAATGATCAAAAGAATGATCAATAGGGCGTGTGGAAAGACGAAAACGCACCTTAGCCGCAAAATGCATTCCAAGTCTTCAAGGAACTAAAGTAAAGCCCAATCATGACTAAAGTGACTACTAAGTCTTCAAGGACTAGTATCACTCTCATTCATCATGGTATCGTCATTCAAAGATGTTGGAAATCAAACAAGATGATTCTTCTACAAGTGTAAGTAACTCAATCCACAGTCAATTGAATGATTAATCTTCATGAGTACCTACACATAGCAAGATACAAACTAGTAGAAACATTTCAAGGATAAATCTAAAATGTATAAATACTACTAATTTAGATGAGATGCTATATTACCAATTAAAAGGTCTATTTTTAATGAAAAATTTTTTTTGACCAAAGAGAAACTTTAGTTCAATGAAACCTTCTAATTTGAGGAGACAATGGATCGATCCAAGTTTTAAAGTACAATATACTTTAAAGATCTTGAGTGACCATCGCTCTGATACCAATTGTAGAAACTAGAATGGGGGGGGGGGTTAAATAGTTTCTCTTCAGTTTATGTCCTAATTAAAATTCCTTTCAATTAGGTTTGTCTCAAAACTACCTTTTACTTGAAAGCTAGTTGTATAATGATTAGGTTAAATTCTAATGCATTAACAATGACAAATGATTATGGTGTGTGAAGTAATAATGAAAGTAAGTAAAGAGTAATGAAAGAAACAACCTAATACAAAGACACCAAGATTAATAGTGGTTTGAAAACGAAGCTCTATCGTCTTTCCTTCTCCACACCTCGAGTACACCTTACTCGATATTTCCACTATTCCCTTCTTGGCGTAGAAAACCTTACAACGTCGCTTACATTATTTTCTAACACTAAGCTAAATGTCGAGACTAATCTTAGCTAGGACCAATCTACACAACGTCGCCCACTTCACCATTTTACGACACAAGGCTAGATGTCGAGTTCCAATCGAAATATAGAACCAAATTTCACAACGTTGCCTTCTTCACCATTTTATGACACAAGGCTAGATGTCGATTTCTAATCGAAAGGTAGAACCAATCTTCACAACGTTCCTACTTCACAATTTTACGACACAAGGCTAGATGTCGTGTTCTAATCGAAAGGTAGAACCAATCTTCACGATTCTTCACTTTAAAGCTAAGTGAGAACTCACAAGACACAGCCACAAGTCACTTTATAGTTTAGTGAGAACTCACAAGACACAAACACGTCACTTTATAGTTTTGTGAGAACTTACAAGACACAACCACATCACTTTATAGTTTTGCGCGAACTCACAAGTCACAACTATTACATCTCAATAAAACACATATCCGAGTATACGCATGTAACTTGGATCTACATAACACAAATCCAAGTATACATATTAATAAGTGTGAAAACACTTATCCTTTTACCACTTAAAATAATTACAAACAAGACCAAAACGTGTATTTATTTTCGTAAAAGTCGAAATTATACGTGGTTTGTGTTTTTGTTGTGTTTTAGGACCAAAATATGATAAAGGAAGAAAACACGGGCTTTCACGGGATTTTATCAAAGAAAAATACAAAAGACGTAGTCAAAAGATCAAGGGTGCAAAAAGAACGGAAGTCAAAGGCCTATTCTGAAGATTTATCAAAAAAATGTCTAAAGACGGAAGTTTAACGCAGTCGAAGAACCAAGTCTAATAAAAGAAGAAAATTATAAGACAAGTTCATTTTATCATTCGACAAACCCTGAAACAAAGTCGAGAAAGACGAAGAAATTAAAAGATGAAAAGACAAAAAGAAAGAGAGAAGCAACCAACACCACATCACCTAATCCTATAAATAGCCTCCTAATCCTTCATTAGGAGGTGTTAGATAATTAGCTAGTTTAATTAAGTTTTAGGAGTAGATTAATTACTTTCTCTCTCTAGATTTACTTTCAAGTTTTCAAGTTTTTTCATCTTTAATCTTGTATTTGAATCTTTAATCTTCATCTTAATTTCAAGCTTTTCATAATCATTCTCATTCTATCTTTCTTGTTTTTAAATGTATTGTTTTGTTTGATTAATCATGTAGTTTGTTTCTTCTTTATGCTTATTTGCTTATTTGCTTATTTGAGTGCTTATTCCATTGTTCTTATTGTTCTTCATGTGTTTAATTGTTATTGCTTATTGTGCTTATTGGTTGAATTCTGTTTGTCTTATTTTTTTATTAAGTTGTTTTATTAGATTAATCTTTTAAAATTTGATTTTCAATAATTTGATTATTTAGTCTTTTATAGTTTTTAATTTGTGGCTTATTTAGTTTTTCTTAAAATTAGTTTGGTTAAAGTTTTGGTTAAGTGCTTATTTGGATTTTGCTTATTTTTATGTTATCCGGGTTTTATAAACCCTTATCCCGAACTAAGTCTTTACCATTTTTCCCGAACTATGTTTGTTAGGATATTCCGAATTATATGTGTTATGTAGATTCCGAATTAGGTACCATTATTACATTCCGGATTAGGTTAAATCTTCACGGATTCCGAATTATGTTTGGGACCTTATTCCGGATTACATTCAAAGTTTAGATTCCGAATTAGCTCTCTACTCCCACATTCCGGATTAGGACTAAATTGTGCATTCTGAATTACGTAGAAATCAGGTATTCCGAACTAGGTGGAGCTTGTGGATTCCGGACTGCCTTTCAAACTTACATTCCGGATTACATATTTAGTAATATTCCGAATTATACTCTTAGGGTGTATTCCGGATTAGGTTGTTAGTTGGTATTCCGACTTAAGTTTAGTATTTTTATTCCGAATTAGATTTTGGGTTATTTTTCCGAATTGTTTTATTTTTAAAACTTTTATTTTTCCCGTCATTTTTTTATCAAGTTTATTTTTAATTGTTTTGTCTTAATTTATTTTCAAGTTTACTTTTTTTAACCAAGTTTTTAATTACTTAAATTTCCTTAATTTTTAGTTTATGTATTTAAAGTTTTCATTTTTAGTTTAAATTAGATAAACGACATTTGCTTTTTACACTAAGAACAATTGAGTCGCACGTTCAACCTTTTTCAATTCGAATCGAGTCGTGAGAAACAAACTTTAATAAAATATGTATATTAAAATGGCGCCATTGCCGGCTCTTTTCTTGAAAATTAACGGTTTTTTGTGAGAGACGCGTTGGATTTTGAGATCCGTTCACTCGTGAACGTTATTTTTTTGCTTAATTTTCTAAAAATTTACAAAAAATTCTAAAAAATTAAAATTTTGAAAAATCTAAAAACATTTAAAAAGTCATAAAAAGCATTTCTTTTTCAAAAGTTTTGCACCAAAAATATTTTCTTTTCACGTTAACTTTATTTCTTCTAAATCTTTGCTATATTTTTATTTTGTAGGTGTATGTGTACCCGTTCACCCAAAAGAAAATCCATTCAAGCTGCTATCATCGAGCCTCCTGTTGTTAACACAATGGATAACCGTCCAATGATCGAGCTCTTGCAATCACATGTTGAAAGCAATGAAGATGCGATTGTGGTTCCGGCTATTGATGAAAATAACTTCGAGCTCAAAACCGGTTTTATTCAAATGGTTTCCGCAACACCTTTCTTGGGCCGCACTCATGATGATCCATACGATCACATCAGAAGTTTTGTTCACTTAAGCAATAGCTTGAAATACAATGGGGTTTCACAAGAGACAATTCGTTTGCTCCTCTTTCCTTTCTCTCTCGAGGGACAAGCCCGAACTTGGCTTGATAAGGAACCACCCCAAAGTATTACAACATGGGCAGACTTAGAAACCAAATTTATCAATTATTTCTTCCCATCCTCACGTACTACCGCTTTGCGGAATGACATCATTAATTTTGAACAAAAGTACGGTGAGACGTTTAGTGAATCTTGGGATCGTTTTAAGGAACTTTTAAGAAAGTGTCCACAACACGGTTTTAAAAAGGTGCATCAAATTAATACTTTTTATAATGGATTAAGTTTGAATGACCAAGACTCACTAATGTCGATATTAGTGTATGCTTACAACAACACGGAGAGGGTTCATTTCAAGCATAATGTCGATATTAATCACTTGTCCTATAACTCGACTAATTACTTGGCTCCACCCGGTTTTCAACAAAGACCACACCCACCCACCCAAAACAACCAAGGGCCACCATGAGCTACTTTTCAACAAAATACAAATGTGAGGGGCTACAATGCAAATCAAGGACCTTATCAAGTGCAAAACCAAGGTTTTCCAAACCAAGGTTTTAATCCTCATGGTTTTCCACCTTACAAAAACTACCCAAACCTAGGTTTTCAACAACAAGGGTTCAATTTATCTCATCCGCAAATGGACTTGGTTCTACAAAAATTAACCGATCATGAGCGAACCATGAAAGAAATGCAAGAGTCCACGGATAGGAAATTCATTCAAATGTTTCAAGCCTTTTGTCCCCAAGGTGCTCATCCTTCAACAATTGAAACCAACCCTAGAGCTAATATGAGTGCTATTACTACACGTAGTGGAGCACCGATAGTAGGACCTTCTATCCCTCCCCCAGTTACTCCATCTACACCTCCATCACCCCCATTTATCCCTCCTACTACCACGCCTAGTACAAGTTCTCCATTACGTTTCCACTTCTTACTAAAGAAATACCGAAGAAAAACCCTTCACCCTCTCAACCTTCAACATCTCAACCTTCACCTTCTACACCTACACCACCTAAGCCCAATATTCCTTATCCATCTCGGTTAGACAAGTGCAAATTGCTCACTAGAGGATGCTAAAGTTACTTCTTATTTGAAGATGATCTCCCAAATAAACTTTAACATTAGCCTTGTTGAAGCACTTGTCCAAATGCCGAAATTTGTTAAAGAATTCAAGGAATTGCTTAGTAAGAAGGAGAAGATGGCTGAGTTTGTTAATACTCGATTGAATGAGAATTGTTCTGCAGTCCTTATCAAAGAACTTCCGGAGAAACTTGGAGATACCGGTCGTTTTGTGCTACCTTGTACATTTTCCAAAATCGAAGAAATTATTGCCTTAGCCGATCTCGGGGCAAGTATCAATTTAATGCCATTAAGTGTTTCAAAGAAGTTATCATTACCCGATCTTATACCAACACGGATGACTCTAGAGCTAGCAAATCGAACTCTCGCTTACCCCGTTGGTATTGTCGAAGATGTTTTTGTTAAAATTGGTACCTTCACTTTTCTAGTCGATTTTGTTGTTGTTGATTATGAAATGGATCCTTGTATTCCGTTAATACTTGGACGACCATTCTTGAGAACCAGAAAAGCTTTAGTCGATGTTGCCGAAGGTGAATTAATTCTAAGGGTCGTGAATGATCAACAAGTTTTTAAGATGGGAAAGATTAAAAGCAAATCAAATGGAAAAGAATTGGCGAAAATGATTGATGTGCTTCAAGACAAGCTTATTACAACTCCTTTGGAAAGTACAAAGATTAATGATTTTGTGATACATGACAATCCTCTTTTCGAGACTTTCTATGATAATCCACTTTTTCAAGATCATGTGGACGATTCTAATGATTCTCTTCCCGATTTGAGTAATCCACCAACCTATGATGCTCCACCAATCTATGATAAATATGATGATAATTCTAATTCTGATTTGGATGATTATGATGATCTTACTTCCGAGTATGAAGGCATGCCAACTTATGATGACTTTGATGATGTTGACACTCTTTAGAGTGATTCTTCAAGTGCTGTGTCTTCTACTAATGAATGTGCTCCTATTTTTGATGAGGATCCTCCACCAACAATGCTTGATGCTACTTTAGAGGATTACTCATTTGAGGAAGATTTCGCCACCTTTCTCAATATATACTTTCCCAATGAGCATGATTCTCCTTCTTTGGACTTTGATTATGGTCTTTATCCTCCTTCGGATGTTAAGAAACCCATTTCAAAGGAGAAGAAACTAGAAGACACCAACATCCGTAGTACTTATGTTTTGACACCTCTCTTTCCACCTTCTTCGGATGAGATTGTGCGGTTTATGGGCGAATCTTCAAGGTCTACTGAGTGTCAGTCTTATTTTCCCCTAAAGGAAAAGGTGTTCTATCTGGGTATCACAATTTTTTAGCCATCTCAGTATTCATCTGATGAAATAAAAGGAAAGACTTTTGGAAAATATGGAGCTATGCTTTCACCTCACCACATCTTCTATCACCATGCTAAACGTTTGCTTAAGGTAACCTCGCCTACTCTTCTTTGGCTTGTGTTGTTCACCTTAGGCTTGTGCTATTTGTTGGATGAAATGTATTTGACCCCGGCGCATGTTCTTCAAGGTCGCACATGAGATTTTCACCATAGTATTCAGGCTCGAGTCAGGCTCGTGACTCGGTGAACAAAAACAAGCGCTTCTCAGGAGGCAACCCGATGATCTATCCTTTTTATCTATTTTTATAATAAGTGTAGGGGAGACCCTAGTATGTGTTTGTTGTTTTCTTTCTTATGATGTGCAGGGATTGGCGCTTTCAAAGATCCACTTTTGATGACTTTTGACGACCCGTGATTCCGTGTACCCGTCTTCCCAGTTTTATCCTAAACTCTTTTGATTCACTATTTTAGTTGTCTCTTCCTTAACAAGATTTAAACAAAGTGCACAATGTCCTAAGTGTAGGGGAGTTAACTTCCACATACTTAAACATTAAGGAAAATGTTTATATTAAGTGTATAGGGGACTTCTATCGAAGTTAAGTGGGATTTTCCATGAATTTGTCCTCATTTTAACCGGATAATTGATTCGACATTCTTCAAAATTTTTGATCTATTTTGGCCTAGTAGTATTTTCCTTTGTGATCGTTATTTTCTTTCATTGCTAGAATAAATTTTAATAAAATGGTTTTAATGAGTTTAGATGTCTTTGATATATTAGCTCGTTATGAATCTTTTGACTCAACCTGAGTTTACTTATTTGAGTTTACTCTAGCTAGTATCCTTAATCATATGGACTTTAATTGGTTTTTAGGCTAAGCATCCACGAGTCTCATTCCTTGAGATTTTAAATTGTGGAGAATGAGAGATGATAGAGTCAATTATAAGTTTTGTATTCTTTCATGAACTTATGTGAGTTGATTATGAACTTTTTCTCCCATCGCTTGTTAAATAAATAATTGCAATTAATAAGGTCGTACGATTTTAAAAGTTACTTAGCTTCTAGCCCAAGATCGTTTAAAAGTTTCTCGGGATTAATTAGAGTTCATAGCCTAGGCATAACTTATTGAAGCGGGATGCAAAGATTGGCGAGTCCGAAAAGGCCCTAACAAGGCATGAGGGGTACATTTTGTTGCTAAAGATCCAAAGTGATGTGAAGAATCATTTATCAAAAATCAATATGAAGGATCGAGACATGTGACGAAAAGCAAATACTCCCCTAAAGATCATGGAGAAGACTATCCGAAAAGACCCTAACAAGGTATGAGGATAAATAGATCCAAGTCCTAAAGGAGGCGGATCATTGTATATCAAAATCCCGAATAAATATTGGAGAAAAATGAAGAAGTCGTGGTCCAAGTTTGAAGAATCTCTCAAAAGCTTCAAGTGAAGAAATTCCTATTATGAAGAGAAGACCATTATTTCAAGAACGTCTCTCAAGATTCGATGTATGAAGTCAATGCCAAATATCGATCCGAGAAAGGTCTCAAATCGTGAAATGAGTTATGCTAAGATATGAACTTTATGAGGTTTCGAGATGCAGATTTAAAAGATTTTGTCCTTTAGCTAACTATTGATTAAATCGTCCTACTTTATTTTCGGCCTAAATAAACTATCAAAATAAGTCAACAATGCATCCTCGTGATCATTCAAGACAAAAATAAAATATAAGAGATACACCTAGGAATAAGGGGGTCTAAGTGAATAATTAAGCCACATGAGTAAGTGTTGGCTTTACTAACTTATAATAACAATGATCTTCTTTTTAAGCTTGGTATGAGGAACGTGAAACTTGAGAGTTATTAACATTCATGACACAAAAGACCTAATGTAAGTCTTAGATTTATTTACTTGTTTCTTCCGTCAAACATTTTGTAATTTTCTATCTTTTAAGTTTCTTTAGTGTCTTGTGTTTAATAAAGGCCAAGGTGGGTTAATTATGATGGAGAAGGTAAATCGTGCTTTAAAACTAATGCATTGCATAAGGGCATTGCAATGGTCAAGTGTAGGGGATTTATTAAGTGTGAAAACACTTATCCTTTTACCACTTAAAACAATTGAAAACGAGATCAAAACGTGTATTTATTGTCGTAAAGTCGGAATTATGCGTGGTTTGTGTTTTTGTTGTGTTTTAGGACCAAAATATGAAAAAGGAAGAAAACACGGGCTTTCACGGGCTTTTATCGAAGAAAAAGACAAAAGACGTAGTCAAAAGATCAAGAGTGCAAAAAGAACAGAAGTCAAAGGCTTATTCTGAAGATTTATCGAAGAAAAAGTCTAAAGATGGAAGTTTAACGAATTCGAAGAACCAAGTCTAATAAAAGAAGAAAATTATAAGACAAGTTCATTTTATCATTTGACAAATCCCGAGACAAAGTTGAGAAAGACGAATAAATTAAAAGACGAAAAGACAAAAAGAAAGAGAGAAGCAACCAAAACCACATCACCTCCTCCTGTAAATAGCCTCCTAATCCTTCATTAGGAGGTGTTCGATAATTAGCTAGTTTAATTAAGTTTCAGGAGTAGATTAATACTTTCTCTCTCTAGATTTACTTTCAAGTTTTCAAGCTTTTTCATCTTTAATCTTGTGTTTGAATCTTTAATCTTCATCTTAATTTCAAGCTTTTCATAATCATTCTCATTCTACCTTTCTTGTTTCTAAATCTATTGTTTTGTTTGATTAATCATGTAGTTTGTTTCTTCTTTATGTTTATTTGCTTATTTGAGTGCTTATTCCATTGTTCTTATTGTTCTTCATGTGTTTAATTTTTATTGCTTATTGTGCTTATTCGTTGATTTGTGTTTGTCTTATTTTTTTATTAAGTTGTTTTGTTAGATTAATCTTTTAAAAGTTGATTTTCAATAATTTGATTATTTAGTGTTTTAATAGTTTTTAATTTGTGGCTTATTTAGTTTTTCTTAAAATTAGTTTGATTAAAGTTTTGGTTAAGTGCTTATTTGGATTTTGCTTATTTTTATGTTATCCTGGTTTTATAAACCCTATCCCGAACTAAGTCTTTACCATTTTTCCCGAACTATGTTTGTTAGGATATTCTGAATTATATGTGTTATGTAGATTCCAAATTAGGTACCATTATTACATTCCGGATTAGGTTAAATCTTCACGGATTCTGAATTATGTTTGGGACCTTATTCCGGATTACATTCAAAGTTTAGATTCCGAATTAGATCTCTACTCCCACATTCCGGATTAGGACTAAATTGTGCATTCCGAATTACATGGAAATCAGGTATTCCGAACTAGGTGGAGCTTGTGGATTCTGGATTGCCTTTCAAACTTACATTCCGGATTACATATTTAGTAATATTCCGAATTATACTCTTAGGGTGTATTCTGGATTAGGTGTTAGTTGGTATTCTGACTTAAGTTTAGTATTTTTATTCCGAATTAGATTTTGTGTTATTTTGCGAATTGTTTTATTTTTAAAACTTTTTTTTCCGCCATTTTTTATCAAGTTTATTTTTAATTGTTTTGTCTTACTTTATTTTCAAGTTTACTTTTAACCAAGTTTTTAATTACTTTAATTTCCTTAATTTTTAGTTTATGTCTTTACAGTTTTCATTTTTAGTTTAAATTAGATAAACGACATATGCTTTTTACACCAAGAACAATTGAGTCGTACGTTCAACCTTTTTCAATTCGAATCGAGCCGTGAAACAAAGTTTAATTAAAATCTAGTTATTACACATATATAAAGGATTTACACAAGACTTAATCCAAGTATTCACAAATACAATAGATTAACACAACTAATCTAAGTATTCACAAATACATTAGATCTACACAAGACTCAAATAAAACAAATGATGAACATGACTAGATCTTTAGGAGAGGATGATCTTCAAGGCTTCATCTTTAATCACAGCACTAGTGTGTGAGTGATCTTCCCTTTGGACAAGGTAAAGAAGAAGATCAAGGATATAATCATAAGTAAACATACTTAACACATTAAGTGATCATATACAAATGATAAGGAATTAGAAAAGAGAAAGATGGTAGAAAGAGTGTCCAAAAAGGGTTGTGGAAAATGCAGATTTGATCCACTATTTATAGGAGACAAAGGCAAACGGCTCTTTGAGCGTGGTTCCTTAATTGTCCTGCGGTTCCTTATCACTAAGGAACCGCATATGTATTTAAGGATCCGTGTTCATAGACTCCGCTCCCTTTTGTCTTTTAGTGGGGGAGTAATATCTTAGTAAGTTTTTACCTTCAAAGGATATTTCTATGGCATTTGGAATATGCCATATTCAAATTTACATTTTCCATTTTATTAAAACATTTTCTTAAAAAGAAAGTTTATTAAATACTATTTTGTCACATTTGACTAAATGTAAGTTTAGGACTAATCACTTTTATGATCACTAATCATAATTAAGATATGTTAGTGCATTACTTAAATGATTATTACCTTGATGATAGTGTTTGTTATATAATTCATCTTATGATTGTATTTGACGATAAATGTTTTTTTAATTTGTCGTGATCAAAACTAAGAAAGATTAGTTAACACTAATAATGTTTTTAGGCATTACTTTGCATTAACAAACCATGTTCCACATGTATACACTATAATTGAAGCTAAGGGTTTAGAAAGTGTACCTTTGTAGCAAGCATATCCATAGCATACTCGAGTGGTAAGCATGTTATTATGAAGTTATCATCAAGGATAACATTACCTCTTTCCGTAGATAATCATATGCTAAAAAGGTTCCCATTACCCGTCATATGTCTTGGACGACCATTGTCCTTTATACATTAGTTGGGCTAAAGTTCAGCATTCAAGCATACCTATAAATCATGAAACTCAAGTGTTTGGTCCCTATTGTCTTATGGGTCCGTTTGGGTTAGTCATACCTCTCATATCAGTTTGAGTGTTACCTATCCCATGGAACTAGATTTCTCATTGACCACTGATTTCAACATGTGCACATAGATGTTGATACAAAAGCACACATGCATTTAGAATGAAAGACAAATAGAAAACACATAAGCATATAGGTGTAATGCAATAGTTATCTAAGAATGAGATGATCTAGATATGCAAGTGAAAGAAAGAATCATATAGCGCATAAGCATACATGGTTTGACACAAGCAAGATTTTCAAATACACAAATATCCATTAGCACTCAACACAAGGATAATAAGAATCCTAAGTATTATTTCTCACATCGTAATCCCAAACACCCCTTTTCAAGAGCACTATATGTTTAGAGAATAACCAAAGGTGGTGTACTTGAAAAGTTTACTTAGTTCATGTTTCTAAGTGACTTACTAGGTTCAAGTAAGAGTATAATATATGCGAAGAGAGTGAGCTAAGTCTATAAGAAAATTGAAAGGCGATTTTCCCATCTTAGTGCACGAAATCAAGCAAATGTCCTGTTGTGCATAATCATGTAGTTAACAAGAAAGCAAGTGCGTAACATGGCAAGTTTGACAAATATGTATCACAAGTATAGGTAATCTCAACTTGGAATGATCAAACAAGATATATGCAAACTCATAAACTAAAGTAAGTAACATTTAGCATACAAATATTTTTCATCGTTTAGTGTTTAGCTATGATGATGTATACCAAACTTGATTAGTTTCCTTTGTATGACAAAATTATTTGTTTTAGAATGTAAACACAACCTTATTCAATAACAAACTAATTTGATATGTCCGACTCAAGAGAAATAAGATGAGATGCTTAAAGCAAGTTCATAATTTTAGACAATTTTTTTTTTGACTTGTTTCACTATCTTAATAAGCTAACCAACACTTGGAAGTGTTTTTATATGAAACTAGACTCAATTATCTTCAAAACGATAGGTGGAACGACTTCTACGAACTTACGATTAAAAAGTTATGGCACTTTTAAATATGTTGAAAAACTGTAGTCATAGAGGGTCACGGAACCCGTCGGACCCTTTACCCAGGGGTCAGTGGGTCTGAGAGACAGACTACAATTTTTCCCAAAAAATTGTGTTTTGACATAGCGGAAATGCATAGGACTTACTAGACTTGATAACAAATGTTAGCCCTATATTTTATATAGTCAAACAAGAATGTAATAGGTCATCTTAGTCGTAAATGGTCTTGTATTGTAATAGGTTAGTCGGAAAAACCGGGCTTAGAATTTAAGCTAATATTGTATAAGTCAGGGGCGTAAGCCCAAGCAAAGCCAAGCCCGGCCCAAGGAAACTAAACCCACGGCCCAAATGCCAAGGGTATATATACCCTCTTCCATGTGTGGAAGAGGGTGTTGGTTACCATTTTACTTTCTCTCTCTTAAGTGTTTAACCTTCCAAATCTCTCTAGTTTATCTCTCTACTTTTCTTCTATTTATCTCTATGGATTAATATGGGATTAACATTTGGTATCAGAGCCTATAGTGGATAGGTGATTGAAGATTCGTGTTTGTGTTCTTGATTTTCGTGCCTATTTTGATCCAAATCATTCGAACCAATTTTTTTTTGTGTTTTTTATGGTTTTATCTTGATACAAATCTTCTACATAGTTGTGGTAGATATTTGGTATATTTACTTTGGCTAAAAACACAAAATTTTTGGTTGTTTTGATCATTTTTTGGCTTAAAATCTCGAACTGGTTGGGTTTTGTCCGAGAAAAGTGGGAATTTGATCACTTTGGTACTATTCCGACAGAATTCCATCGGAAAAGGGTTTTATATTCCGACAAAATTCCATCGGAAAAGGGTTTCTATATTCCGACGGTTATTCCGACGGTTATTCCGACGGTTATTCTGACGGTTATTCCGACAGTGTATTCCGACAGAACATTCCGACAGTGTATTCCGATAGTACATTCCGACGATTATTCCGATAGAACATTCCGATAGTTCATTCCGACAGAACATTCCGACGGTTTATTCCGATAGTACTTTCCCACGGTTTTTTTCCGACGGTTATTCTGATAGGACATTCCGACAGTTATTCCGATGGATATTTTGTTAGAGTACTTTTCAGACTTAGCCACTATCTAGACTAGTCCCGGAACATAGTTTACACGAAGATATTAAAAAAGAGTTTTTTGGCGGGAAAACCTTAGAAAGTTTTATTTTATCCTAGACAATTTTTAGGCCATTTAAGCTTCAATTTCAAATTTTGGCGAAGCAAAAAAATTTCGACCAAAAATTTGAATTTTCGGACCAAAATTCAAATTTTTAGGCCATTATAGGTTTTATTTTTTGTCAAAATTTTTCACTTGTCAAATTTTTTTCATACTAGTTATTGGCTATTTCGAACTCGATTTCAAAATTTGGCGATACATAATTTTTCGGCTTACCGTTCTGTCGGACTGAGGAATTTATTGTCGGACTGAGAAAAACTTGGAATTTTCGGAATTTCAACTACAACCAAATCACAACACATCCACTAAGATCCATAATCCATATACACCATATCCTCTTACTACATCCCCTCAATGGACATCTTCGCGGATACAATAACAACAACATCCATCACTGAGATGAATAAAGAGAAGATGAAGAATCCAAAGGTTCATACAAATACTGATACTCCAATCAGTAAACCTACTAACAAGGACTCTACAACCAAAACCGTTCATGAAAGCAAATACAAGATGTCGAAAGCAAAAGAAAGATGCATGGAACACTTTAAGTTGCTTCAGTCACACCTTCAGGTTCTTTCAAGAGAAGACCTAAAAGGCACTCGTTTTGAAATTGGATTCAAACGAGTATTCGTTCTACTATTTAGTCAAGATGTTGAGACATTCATCAGAACGATGTTATTTAATTGTGGACCATCTTCAAATCGAACTTAACGGAGATGACCTTCACGAGACTCTATCAATGGACATCCTTTTATCTCTCACCATTTAGTTCCAGCAATTCATTGACTCAAGTGGCTTATCCAACAATGATCGAGAGTTCGCAAGTACATACTTTACCAAATATACTCTCGTAGATCCTCAAGCGTTCAAACACACACTTCTTCAACATTTGAGTAATCTAAAGAAGTCAATTGCTGAAAGAATACGCCATCAAAGGCACTTAAAACGAAAGGTGAATCAAAGACTGATGCAGATGAAAGATAGCAACATCGATAAGGGTCAAGCATTAGATGCTTGTTCGGTTGATACATAAAGCAGCAAGTCAGAATCAGAAACTCATCATACCAGCACAAGCTCAAGGAACGATACAGAAGCCACTGATACAGCTATCAGACCCACATGTGACGATAAGCAAATGGCTGAGGTATAATTAAATACCGATTCTAAGATTCACGAGCTTGAAATTCTGTTAGCTCAGAAGACAAAAGATTTTGAGGATGCCAAACTTGATTTTTCAAAGAAAAATAACAAATTTGAGGCTTATTTTGAAAAACTAGAAAAAGAAAATTTTGTTCTTGAACAAAATTGGATCGTAAGATTCAAGATTTCAACGCGGAAAAAGAAGATTTTGTGAAACAAATAAATTTGTTAGAATCAAAGTTGGCTTCTCAAAATCCAAGTCCTCCGCCTGCTTCATTATGTGAATTATCTATGCAACCTATCGACACTGTAGACAGTAATGACGCAAATGCTGATAACGATATATTGATAACATGAACATTAAGTTAGAACAACGTGTCGCTCAATTACTTCTACAAAATGAGCAATTAAAGGCTCGGATTCAGGAAAAGGTTTTTGCACTGACAGCGGTGAAAAATGAATTAAGGAAGCTAAAAGGAAATAGTGTGGATACTAAGATAGAAAAAACAGTCAGTCTTGGGGAAACCTCCTTCTCAACCATTCAGAAACCGCTCAGTTTCTAGACAACCGAATGTGTTTAAATCTGAACGACCTAAAACGTCGAACCCGATGTTTGCCTCCCAAGATGACATGCGTAGCAATTTATCAAAACAAGTCACTCCACAATCTAGACCCTCCTTAAGAAATTATGCTTCTACAAAACCCGATCACATGAATGCTTAAAGCAAATCTAGATCTGGCTCCAAGAACATGCATAGATGTAGTTCAAATGACATGGGTCATAAAATCTATCTAAAGGATGCTAAGAACAAGAAACAAGCAAGAGATAGGACCAAACCACAACCTAGGAGTGATATTCACACATCTAGAAATTCTAGACCCTTCTATGATGTGCACAAATCCGCTAACCTTAGGAACTTTAGAGCCTTCTCAGATGCTAAGCATTTTTTGCACGAAATGTAACAAATGCGTGTTGAATGCCATTCATGATGATTGTATCACTAAAGTCCTCAACAAGGTGAACCAAAAAGCTAGAGCACCTCAAAGACGGAACCCTAAAGGAAATAGGCTTTCTCAAATTAAGTCTTCCGCTGTGCATCAGAAACCTATATCTCCTATACCTTGTCTTAGGTGGATACCAACGGGTAGAACCTTTAAAACAATCGGTCTTAGGTAGGTTCCTACTGGAAAGATAATTCCCTCTAGCACGACAAAGGTTCACAATAAACCCCTACATGGTTCTCATAATGATACCACTAACCCAAATGCAAGCATACAAACCACTGATGCAAGTGCAGGTATCGACGTCACGGTTCAACGGGAACACAAAGGTCTAATATTTGTAACCCGTTCAACAAAAGACACTCTCAGAGTTTGGTTGCTGAAGAAGCAGATATCAGAGAAACAAGTGTCTCAGGGGCTTCACAATTAAGCTTCTAAAATGGCTTATAGTCAAATTACAGACTATAACCCGGGCTCACAAGAAAGGAAAGTTCATCCCGATGATGACTTATCCTCGAAAGGAGAAATTAATTTTTCTTAGTCACGAGCGTCTTTCAAAACTATTCAAAAGTTTTAAGCTCGTGTAAAAAGACTTATAGTCAAATGTCAGACTGTAACTCGTACTTCAAAAACAGGAAAGTTCATCCCGAGTATGACTTGTCCTCAAAACGAGAAATTCGATTTTCTCGGACACGAGCTTTCTATAAAACTATTCGAAAGTTTTAAGCTCGTGTATATGACTTCTAAGCACATCACAGCTTAGGACTCGGACCTCAACTAAGGAAAGTTTATCTCGGACGATAACTTATCCTTCTCAATGGGAAATTTATCTTTTCGGTCATGAGCTTGTCACAAAACAATCAAAGTTTTGAGCTCATGAAAAGCGGACCCAAAAAGGGGGAGTGTACGTTTCAGTGCGCTTTCTCTATGCAATAGAAGAGAAGTCTTCTATCATGATTATTTTAAAACCGTTGAACACAATTTTTCAAGAAGTTCTCAAACGGTTTTTCTAAATCTTTCAAAATTGTGTGTTCAACACTCTCTTCCTCATAATGTGGTTTTTATATCTCAAAATTTCATATGTTATTTTGATCAATTTTTTAAGGGGAGAGTTTTAAAATCAAGCCTTTAATGTTGTTGGGGTACATCTCTGAAATTGTCATATTTTATGTATCCAACACATTCCGAAAATGATATGAAATTGTCAAATGCAATATATTATATCTGAAAAGGCATCTCATCTCCGTACCTCAACATATTTTGTGGTGTCGTTTTTCCAAAATTTTGTCAAGTTTTGTCTCAAGACACACATATATTTTTTGAGGGGGAGCAACCCGACTTAATGTTCCATGATTCATGCGTGCACACATGTTACTCTCCCAATCAGTTTTCAAAAATTGTCATATTTTAATCAATTAGTATCTCTAATATGATGTTTTTATATTAGAGATAGGGGGAGAAAATGTGATTAAAATGTAATATATCGCAACATGTGATTTTAAAGACTCAAGTTCAACTCTTTCCTTCACATGCTAAACCATTTCGTATATTGATGCATTTGTGTAGGGGGAGCTTTTCGAAAGTGTAAAACTTTCAGAGTGTTAAAAGTTTTGATTTTTATCAAGCACTTTGAATGGTTTTCAATGGTTTTATGGTTATGATCTTTACCCAAAACAACCTACTGTCCACGACAAAACAATGGAGACAAAAGGTGGTTTAGGATAGGAAACTAAGTCCTATGATCCAACCAGAACCGGAGGGATCTACCTAAGGACATTCCATAGCTAGAAATAGTTGTCCTTAGGAAATATGGATTTGAATGAAGCTGAATGCGGACCAATTACTTAAGTTAGCACTGGAACAATCACAACAAGGTGCTAGTTATGACGTATTGGTAAGCATTGAAAGAGTTGAATATTCTATGCAACTTAGGAAGAAACCGGGTTAACACATCTATCAAAGACAAGTGTCATGGACCTAGTGATGCGATGCACAACCCTTCCCTAGCCATTCGAGTTTCTATCAAAAGAAACTTGTCTCATTATCACGGAGATCAACACGTATCTATTGACTTTCTCACTCTGAGTTAGTTAATATTGAAAAGGTGGCAGTCTGCTCTAGCCTC
Organism: Glebionis coronaria; assembly: GCA_025667525.1. Taxonomy (NCBI): domain Eukaryota; kingdom Viridiplantae; phylum Streptophyta; class Magnoliopsida; order Asterales; family Asteraceae; genus Glebionis; species Glebionis coronaria. Next base: position 518,054,881 of record CM046880.1, read on the forward strand.
CGATTACCAAAATGCACTTATTGAGTCTAGAGCCAAACGAGATCTATCTATTATCTCATTAGGATACAATCGAGTCCTACGCATTATCCCTGTGATATTACCAGAACATCTGAGTGATACGATTCACAATGAAGATGGAAATCCTGCTTGAGCCAGCATCAAACAAGCTCATGCTAGGTAACTTGTGCGATTCTACACGAATCAAACATTTGAGAACTGGAATGCAACAAAGTTTGGATTCTTAATTGATTCAAACTTGATTCCAGGTTTCTTCGCAAAATCCGTATGATCTTTCCAGAACATTCAAAGTGACACTCCTTAGTGCTCACAGTGACGAATGGAAATCCTTCCAGTGTCAACTTCAAACAGCACTGCGGTAGGTAACTTGCAAGATTCTTTATTAATCGAGCTTGTGACAAACTGGAAAGCGACAATGGTGTGATTCTTTTAGAATCAAACTTGTTCCAGGAATTCTGAATTGACGACTCTAATCAGACGGATAATTTATCCTTATGATTCGCTCTTTACGTTCGTAGTCTGCTTTGAGACAGTCGAGTAAAGAGAACTGGCTACTACCGTCGGGAAACCCTGTCAAGGGGGTTCTTAATCGAATCTACCCGATCACAGGTACGGTATATAATATCGTTTAACGGTCTTCACCGACCGGAGGTAAATCGCTACCGAGTTAGGATGAAATGTTCAAAGCCATTTCGTCTGTGTCTATATATGTTGCTGCATATCAAGAAGGTGGCGTAGCTGTGTACTAACCAATGTCGATTCAGAAGTTACAAGTGCACAAGATGGAGATACACAAGATACCTAAGAACGTAAGAACGTAATAGGTCATCTTAGTCACAAGGAGCACAAGATGAATATCTCAAGCACTCAAAGTCAATTGATAAAGGATCAAGATAAAGATCACAAAAGCATGAAGGAACAAAACCGTTACAAACAAGATCAAGACCAAGATACAAGACTAAAGAAGGAAGATCTCCTCTACAAGAATGTATTCACTCAATCATCTTATGCCTTTTAAGATGACCAATACATTGGGGGAGATTGTTAGACCTATATTTTATATAGTCGAACAAGAATGTAATAGGTCATCTTAGTCGTAAATGGTCTTGTATTGTAATAGGTTAGTCGGGAAAACTGGGCTTGGACTTTAAGCTAATATTGTATAAGTTAGGGGCATAAGCCCAAGCAAAGCCAAGCACGGCCCAAGGAAACTAAACCCACGGCACAAATGCCAAGGGTATATATACCCTCTTCTATGTGTGGAAGAGGGTGTTGGTTACCATTTTACTTTCCCTCTCTAAAGTGTTTAACCTTCCAAATCTCTCTAGTTTCTCTCTCTACTTTTCTTCTATTTCTCTCTCTCGAATCTTGTGTGATGGATTAATATGGGATTAACAACAAACATATAATACACATTTTAAACATCATTTCTACGTATAAGACTTATTTATGAGTTTACGAAAATGATTTTTCCACAAATTTAAGTGTTGTGCCAAACATTCATTTAAAAACGTATTTTGTAAGTTTTCTTTATGGACACACGACGACACTCAGTAATCCTTTTTAAAACATCTTCTTTTATGTTTCATGGAAATCTTTAACCTAATATATCAAAGTATACTAAACAATAAGATTTACAAGCAACTAAACAAAGAAACGCTTCTCATATTTTATCCTGCTTCAAAGTAATTTGATACATGGACCGTGCACTATATTAAAAACCATTTGTTTTTAAGAAATTAGAGCCACCCGCTCTGATAGCAACTGTAGAAACTAGAAGGGGGGTTGAATAGTTTTCTTTTAATATTTTAAAATTTTTTGTATCAAATGTCCATTAGCGGGGACATAGTATGAGATGCGTTTGTTTATAGTCAAAGACTATATGAATCAAATAGCACATTGAGAGATCACACCACACACAAGCAATGCAAGTATAAGGATAAAGCAATAAGGAAAAGTAAATGCAAACCGACACAATGATTTATACTGGTTTGCCGACAAGGACTCCTTCCTTTCCCTACATCTACTCCCCGAGTCACCTACTCGAGAGTTCGACTTCACTAGTAAAGAATCTCCTTTACACCTGTGGAGAAACCTTCACACATTGGCTTACAATCTTTACCGACACCTAAGCTAGGATGTCATGTTCTTTCACATGGGTACAACAAGTCCCTTATACATCGCTTACACTTTGTAAAACCCTCATAAAATACCAAGAATATTAAATGCACAAATCACGATTAAATTAAAACTTTATATTAATTAATATACGACACGTGTCACGAACATTTAAATCCAAGAACTACGTATATTAAATAATTACAACAAGTATTACATATAATTCAGTATTAAAACACGATAAGTGATAACGACCTAATTATACATATTCAACCTATCATTATAATGCCATTTTGTAGTATTAATAAGAGCTTCCGATACTTAATATGTTGTGTTTTATATGCAGATATAAAGTTTGAAGGAGCAAAGTGAAGATATACAAAGAAGGGGCCTCAATATGCAATAAAGCCAAAGTTATTAAAAGAAGATTCTGAATCGCCCAGAAGTGCGGCGCACAAAGTTGTAAGTGTTAGCCTCAAAATATTGAGTCAAACAAGAATGCTCGGTCATATGGTTATTATGTATCGTATTTTAGAACGTTGTAATAGGTAGTATATTAGTCGTGTTATACGGGCTTAACTTTAGGCTAAAGTTCATTAATAAATAACTAAAGCCCAAAAGGAAAGCCCGGCCCAAACCATATAGTCCATAAAAAAGCCCGCATGTGGGTGGACAATATATACCCTTCCTAGCATGTTAGGAAGGGTGTTGGTCATTTCATTTTTCTTCTAATCTAATATTTCACAAGTTTCTCCAACCATTTCTCTCTACTTTCTCTCACTACTTTCTCTCTCTAAAATTCATCTCATTTCTACCTTTCTTTCTTTAAATTCGTGATTATAACATCATATATTAGGGACAACAGTAAGTGTGGCGCACATTCTCATCTCCAAAGTGCGGTGCACTTGAGGAGAAGTGCGGCGCACATTTGACCCCAGACAGCACTATAAATAGAGGCCATCTTCACTCATTTTAACACACCTCTCTCTCTCAATACTCCATAGCTTGAGTATTCTATTCCTTTTAGTAAGTTTTCAGTATTATCCACTTTTGGGAGATACTTTTAACGAGAGTATTCCACTCTTCGATTCTTGGAGGAACGATACAATCGTGACACTTGTGTACTCGTTTATTCAATCCAATCTAAGTATGATGTTCTCTTACGCTCTGTTCCTGAGTTTAATGTGGAAAGCAGATGATGTATATGGGAAGATGAGGAGTGGAAAGCTGAAGGAAGTATTGCATTTTTCGTGTTCCCCAGTTAAGGAGAAAAGAGAAGAATATACAAATCTTTTGTGTTCCTGAGTTGTTAATGAAAATTTTTTTTTACTTTTTTTACAATTGTACCCTTTATAGCTTATGATCTCCTATCCCATTTAGTAAACACGTCGCTGATGAGTTTTTTCATGCAGATATGATAATAATACAGTACATGTGAAATGTCAAAACTTATATCTATGTATTCTTTATGGCAAAGACTTTCAAATGTCAGTACTCAACGTTAATAGTTTTCCATGTAGTGATCGAATTTAAAAGATGATATGTTCGACTTTATAAGTCAACGCTTTTTTTAATTTGCATCATATTATAAATCAACTTATATGACTTTAGTAATAGGTTACTAGATTACAACAATATCAGTTGCAGCAACAGACAGTGGTCAATGTCAATGTTAAAATGGCAACATGAACAACCCTTGGATGGCCTCTATCGTCAACATATAGGTATCCAATCATATAGTTATCGCCTTTATGTAGATTACAATAGTATTAACCACACGACGTATCGTGAGTGTTCTCTCAGTCATATAGGTATCCATTGCACACCTTTATGTGACCAAACCTTAAAAGAGTAAGTTAAACATCTTAAAGTATAATTACATTCAATCTTTGATCCACTAGTACCTGTGTCTAAACAGTGATGATATACTCTAGTCCTAACTTAAATATCATGATGAAAATCTAATTTGTCATACAAATGGTAAAAAAATATTCTTTCATTATGGACCACATGCATAGAAAACACTATGAATCACATGACGTTCACTCATGCATTGTTATCTATTTGACAAAAAGGTACAAAATAAGAATGATTTATGCCTATAGAGTGATATTCGTATATGTATATATGCATAGAAGAATGATATGTACCTGTGATGTGATGAAAGTGCGGTTGCTGCAACCAATATGGAGAAGCAAAAATAATAGAATATATATGGTGAATATTAGGTTAAGGGTATTTTTGGTAAATTTAAAAAGCTAAAGACGCTCCATTTTCTTTACACTCCAAATCATCCGAATTTGGAGAGTAAATTAGGAGAGCAATTTTGGTGAAATTTGTTACCCTTTGCTTTCTTCTCCATCCTTAAAAAATCTCAGGAACATGATTTTGTTTTTATTTTCACCCCAAAGCATTCCCTTTCACTCCAAAAATAATCTTGGGAACAGAGTGTTACTCTTTTCTAATTGTTACTTTGATTACTATGTTAGGCTAAGCTATTTGTGACTATATAGGTATGTGACTATAATTAGTGATGATGCTATGATATGATCCTTTATAAATGATTTCAAGCTAATGTTGTAGAACCATTTTATCTTCTAGTTCTACAAACCATATTTTATCGAAGTTGATTTGTTACGATAGTTTGTCGTTGAGAAACGAAAATTGTTATAATAAGTTTTCTAGAACTTGTCTATGGACATGAATCTTTGGTTGGAGAAATCCGCTTAGAAACTTGATAAAATATTGAACTTGTTGGCAACTTGTTTTGAGCTTAGTCGCTTAAATAAACATAAGTCTTGAATCAACCAAAGTAAATTGTGTAAACGTCGTTTTGACGAAAAAGGATTATTACACTTTACCTACATAAACATATCTCGATCATTATTATCATCATCACGAACTTATACGAACTATCCCATATTAGTCATATCACACTTTACCTACATAAACATATCTCGATCATTATTATCATCATCACGAACTTATACGAACTATCCCATATTAGTCAGATTTGTTATTATTGATATTACTTCAACCATTATTTTCTTCAATTGTTATCTTGATTACCAAAACGAAACTAAGTCTCAGCAAACGATCCTGGCTTATCACTACAAAGCTATATTACAAACGAAAGGGTATACTTGCACGTGTTTGTCTTCTAGTCCCTTGTTTTGTCTAAACCTTTTAATATAAATTTAAGACATGCAAACGAACATCAGGTTTTTGCCGCCGCTGACGGGGACTTATAATCCTGTTTTGTAACCAAAATAGTATAATCCTTGAATACATTGAACCATTGCTACTCATTTTAGACCAAAAAAAATTTCTGAAGTACAGAAAGTACGCCGCACAAACCAAAAAGTGCGCCGCACTTCCTGTAGCGAACCAAAGTGCGCCGCACAAAACCAAAAGTACGTCGTACATTTCTATTGAAAACACCAAATACCTTGTTGGATGCACACCCGTTCATCCGGAACACCACCAATCTCACCGTTACCTAAACCTGAACGTACCCTTAACCGAATGCTATGTAGACTTCATCGCCGTGTACCTTTATCTAGGAGACACGAGCAAACTCAACCTCGCATAATTAACCAACCTTTTGACAATCTTTCACAAATCCTATTTCTCACCAAACTCATCAACCGTTACGATCCAATGTCGGACACTGATGATGAACCAATGTGGTCAGCCATAAGAGTTTTCACACCAACTCTTGGCTCTACAATCGTTTTACCTGAAATTGCAAACGATTTTGCAATCAAAGGGAACCACTTAACCCTTGTCAAAAATAACCAATTTGATGGTCGAATCAAAACCGATCCTCACAAACACATCCACGAATTCAGCGGAATTTGTAAAATGTTCAACTATGGAGAAGGACAAGCTGAAGTCGTCCAACTCATGATGTTTCCATCATCCTTGACTGGAGAAGCCAAGTCATAGCTGGAAGAACTTAACGAAGGAACCATTCGAACATGGGAAGGTCTTAGAACTGCTTTCATTATCCGATTCTTTCCTCCTGCCCTATTTGAAAAAATCCTCGGAGAAATCCGGAGCTTTTCTCAACAAGAACGAGAAACTCTCACTGACGTATGGTTAAGAATGAAAGAATTACTCAGAAACTGCCATGGTCATGGACTTAAAAAAGAAGGAATAATCAAGATTTTCTATCATGGTCTTGACGATGCTACCCAAGATGCATTGAACGCCGTAGCGGGCGGAATTTTCCTTTACAAAACCCCTAACCAAGCTTACCAACTATTGGATGACAAAGTCTTACTTAAGCTTGATTGGTCCAAAAATTACAAAAATAAAAACTCACGAAAACCCGTAGATTTTGCCGAAGGAAGCAACAACCCAACCGACACTGAGAAAATTATGGCGTGAATGGATGCCATGTCTCTTAAGATTGAAGAGATTAAACACAAAACCTGTAAACACTGTGGAGGAAACCATCCTTCTAGTCAATGTGATGACGATGACACACCCATGACGAAGGAAGAAGAAGCCAACTTTATGAATACCTTTCGTCTAACTCGATTTTATAACGATTATCGTAATCACGACCGCGATAATTGGAGATCAAATGATAAACCAAGTTATGATCGAGACGAAAAGAAACCCACTCAAACCGAAGACAAACACAACCTTGAAAACAAAATCGACAACTTTATAGAATCTCAAAGAAAAACCAACATTTTTGTTCAAGAGACATTCACTGACTTCAAAAAGTTCGAAACCACAACCAAAAATCACCAAGCTTCCATTCAAAACCTTGAAGCTAAATTTGATCGTTTGGCCGATATCGCGCTTCTGGTTCTTTATCAAGCAATATCAACCCAAATCCCAAGAACAAAAACAAATATCAACCCCCACAAGCTCGTAACGAGCAAGTTGATAGGTGTGTAAACACCCATCCTTTTACCAGTTAATTCTTAGTAAAACGAGACCAAAACACGTATATAATATCATTTGTTGGGAATTATGCGTGGTTTTTGTGTTTAATGTGTTTTCAGAGCCAACCGGATGGATAATGGAGAAAACATGGGATTGCACGGGATTTATGGAAGAAAAAGACTCAAGACGAAGTCTATTGTCCAAGAGATGCAAAAGATTTGAAGTCACTGGGCCTATTCGAAGATTTATCGAAGAAAAGGACCAAAGATGGAAGATTTACATAAATTGAAGAAACTCAAGTCTATTAAACGAAGAAATTAAAAGACGAGTTGAATTTAATCGACGACAAATCCCGAATCAGAATCGAAAACGTCAACTTTTCTGAAAAGACGAGAAGACAAGAAGAACGGGAGAAAGCCCACTCACCAACCAAAAGACAAGCCTATATAAAGGATTCCCCTCACACACTTAGTGAGAGTTTTTTTAGTTTTCTTCTCTCCCCCTTTTTCTCTCCTTTCTGTTTCGTAGCATCACCAACACCACTAGGGTGTTTGGTGATCTTGATCTTTGTTTATTTTCAATCTTGTAATTTTAATCCTTACTTTGTTATTGTTAAAACATCTATCATCAATACAAGTTCTTGTTTAATCTTTCCATTTCATCTTGTTCATCATCATTTTTCTTTTCTAGTTCTTAAGTTCTTATTTTCTTGATTTGATCTTCAAAAGTTGTTGGGTTTTGTGTTTTTGTTGATGGGATTTGTAGTTATTGGTTAGTAAATCATTTGTGTTAAGTTGTATTTAAGTTTTTGGTGAAAAACTTGGTGATTTTTAGATTAAAATCGTCTTCCTTGTTCTTCGGGGTAAAGTACTGTATCTGAGTGTTCCCAGGTTCCGGATGAGTAAATCTTCCGGATGAACACAAAAGTTCCGAGTGAACCAAAAAGTTCTGGATGAGCATCACCTTCCGAATGAACTACGAAGTTCCGGATGAATCTGTTTTCCAAAAAGTTCTGAATGAGTTTCTTTTTCAAAAGTTCCGAGTCAATCTAAAGTTCCGAATGAATGTTTTTGAAAAGTTCCGATTGAGTTTTCCTTTAAAAGTTCCGAATCAGTTGAAAACTTCCGAACGAACTGAAAGTTCCGGATGAACCTAATCTTCCGAATGAACCAAAGTTCCGGATGAGTTTTTCTTAAAAAGTTCCGAATGAGTATAAAGTTCCGGATGAACCAAACTTCCGAATAAACTTCCGATTAAATTTCCGAATCAAGGTGTTCCGAGTGAAAGGTTCCGGATGAACAAAGTTCCGAATCAAGGGTAAACTTCCGAATCAGTTTTCTTTTGAGCATCTTTAATAGTTACTGTTTCTTTAGTATTTCTGTTTCTTCATTTTCATCTTTTAACTTTGATTTCAATTTTAATTTCAAATCTTAATTTTAATCTTAATTTTAATCTTAATTTTAATTCAAGTTGTTATTAATTATCATTAAATTAATTGTCTTTGATTCAAGTTTTCATTTTAAGTATATTTTAACATTTAGTAGATTAGAAAACCAAATCTTTTTTTTAGTACCAAGAACAATTATTCCACTTAAGGCCGAGATCAATTCGAGAGGACTGAGAGACAAAATTGAACCCATACAAAAACCGTGTATCAAATGGCGCCGCTGCCGGCTCTTCTCGTTAAGATCAAAAGTTTTTTGTGAGAACTTGGATTTTGGGATCCGTTCCCCGTGAACGTTACTTTTTCAATAAAATTTTCAAAAAATCCTAAAAATATAAAATTTTCAAAAATACAAAAAAAATTAAAAAACATAAAAAACCAAAAATATTTTTGCTTGTTAGTTCTTTTGCAGGTGTATACGCACTCGATCCACGTCTTATCAAGAGCCCGAGCCTCTCGATAACCTAGACATGGCTGGTGTACAAAACAACAATAACATACCACCTCCGAACAACAATAATAACAACAACAACCCACCTTTTAACAATATGAATAATAACAACAACCAGGAACCTCTTCCGGATAATCGCCCGATGATTGAACTGCTGCAAGCTCATGTAGACGGCAACACTAACCCAATTGTCATACCTCCAATCGCCGCCAACAACTTTGAGCTAAAATCAGGCTTTATCCAGATGGTCTCCGCTCAACCATTCTTGGGGCGTACCATTGATGATCCACACGACCACATCAAGAGATTCTTGCAACTAACCAACACGGTCAAATTCAATGGTGTTCCACAAGAGGTTATCAGGTTACAACTTTTTCCCTTTTCTTTAGAGGGACAAGCCCGGCATTGGCTTGCTAAGGAACCGCCACAGAGTATTCTCTCGTGGACGGATTTGGAAACAAAGTTTATCAATTACTTTTTCCCACCATCTCGTACTACCGCTTTGCGGAATGAAATTATAAATTTTGAACAAAAGTACGATGAGTCGTTCAGTGAATCTTGGGATCGTTTTAAAGATCTTTTAAGAAAATGCCCACAACATGGTTTTACCAAAGTACATCAAATTAATACTTTTTACAATGGTTTAAGCATGAGTGACCAAGATTCACTAAATAGTGCCTCGGGGGGTAATCTTTTGGCTAAGACTTCCAATGCTGCTTGGGATATCATTGAGAATAAGTCTCGTGTGCAAACCAAGAGTGTTAGGACCAATGTCGCTAGTGCTAGCACTAGTGACAGCGACAAGCGACTGGACAAAATCACTACGCTTCTTGAATCGCTTGTCACCCACACCGTCAGCAACAACAACAGCAACAACGCTAAAAACGCTCAAGTTAACGCTGTCAGCCAACCTTGTGAGATATGCGGTGGTCCTTACTCTTACACCACTTGTACCGCCACCCAAGACTACTCTGCTGAGAATGTAAATGCGGCATATGGCACCTATCCTCAACCTGCTTATCAAGCTAGACCTCAAGGTGACCGTAACTTGCTTAGCTACCGTTCTAACAATTATCTTTCTCCACCCGGTTTCCCTCCAAACAACCCAAACCAACAACAAAACCTCAACCGCCCTCCTCAACAACAACAACAACCTCGTACACCATACATCCCTCCTCACAAGCAGCAACAACCACCTCAACGAAACAACCAAGTCTACCAACAACCTGCTTACCAACCACCTGCATACAATGCTCCTCCCAACCAACCCACCGCTCTTCACCAAGAAGTGGAAACTTATATGCGGACTAACGATGTGATAGTGGGAAATCTTCAGAGAGAAGTGCTCAACTTGAAAGCAGACTTGGTCAAGCAAGGAAATGATTTGAGAGCCGACATGAGAAATACGTTGGATAGCCAAACGAATGACTTGAAGAACATGATGGCTAGTTTCTTCCAAGGTAATCAACCCTCTTCTTCGGGTACTCTTCCGAGTAACACCGTTGCGAATCCAAGAGGGGAGATGAAAGCAATCACCACTCAAAGTGGCAAAGGTACCAAGGAACCCGAGCTTCCTATACCTCCACCGGTGGTTGTGACTAAGGAGAACGATTCACCTTCTCCTATTCCTCATCCTTCTCCTTCCCCAATTTCTCCACCTCTTCCTTCTACCCCTCCTCCACCCAAGGATGTGAGTGATCCTATTCTTCCAAAGCCTTCCTCTTCTTCCAATATACCTTATCCATCTAGGTTGAGGAAAGAGAAGCTCAAAAGCAAGGACGATATTCAGGTTTCGAACTTCCTTAAAATGTTCAAACAATTGAACTTTAACATCTCCTTCGCTGAGGCTCTCGCCCACATGCCTAAGTATGCGAAAATGTTTAAAGATCTTCTGAGCGACAAGGAAAATCTCCTCGATATTGCCAACACCCAACTTAATGAGAATTGCTCTGCAGTGCTCTTAAGGAAATTGCCAACCAAGCTTGGTGATCCGGGTCGTTTCTTAATCCCTTGCAATTTCCCGGGAGTAGAGAATTGCATGGCCCTAGCCGATCTAGGTGCCAGTATTAATCTCATGCCTCTAAGCGTTTGGAAGAAATTATCTCTCCCTGAGCTAGTCCCCACCAAAATGACTTTGGAATTAGCTAACCGTACGGTTGCTTATCCAGTGGGGATAGCCGAAGACGTCATTATAGGAGTCGACAAATTCACCTTTCCTGCTGATTTCGTTGTCGTCGACTACGAGATGGACCCTCGTGTGCCACTGATTGTTGGTCGTCTATTCTTGAGGACCGGTCGCACTCTCATTGATGTTGAAGCCGGTGAGCTTATCATGAGAGTGGGTAACGATAAAGTAGTCTTCAACATGGGAAAGCTTTCTAAACAGCCTTATTCATACGAGAGTGTTAATTGTATTGACGTTCTTGATGAGGCTTGTGAAGAACACTTCAATGATGCTTGTAAAAGTATTCCTACTTCTCTTCCCAATGTTGAGTCCGTTTCCTCTATCGACTCATCACTATCTCTATTTGGAGAAAGTGATTTCCTTTGGAAAGATTTGGAAGCCACCATGGGAGATGTGAATTTAGACAATGACGATTCTACTACCAATTGGGATGAAGATCTCCGCCTCATTGAAAACCTTCTCAAAGAAGACAATCCTTCTCCTCCATCTCCCACGGTCATTGCTATCGATACTCCGACTTCGAATACGCCTCCCGTCGAAAATCCTCTGGATTTAGAACTTAAAGAGTTGCCGCCCCATCTCGAGTATGTATTCCTTGAAGAAGAGAAGAAGTCGCCAGTCATCAATTCTAAGGACCTAAAGGAAGAAGAAAAAGCCCGACTTATCACCGTATTGAAAGATCATAAGAAGGCTATTGCTTGGAAGATTTCTGATATTCGTGGAATTGATCCTCACTTCTGCACACACAAAATTCTCATGGAGGACGACTTTAAGCCCACAATTCAAAGCCAACGAAGGGTGAATCCAAAAATCCATGAAGTCATCAAAATAGAGGTTATCAAACTTCTTGATGCGGGTATGATTTACCCTATTTCGGATTCACCATGGGTTAGTCCAATCCATTGTGTGCCCAGAAAGGGCGGAATAACCGTTGTTCCCAATGAACACAACGAGTTGATTTCCACCCGTCTCGTCACTGGGTGGAGAGTTTATATAGACTACCGCAAACTCAATGATGACACGAGAAAGGATCATTTCCCTCTACCTTTTATGGACCAAATGCTTGAACGATTAGCGGGTAATGAATATTACTGCTTTCTTGATGGTTTCTCGGGTTATTTCCAAATACCCATCGATCCCCAAGATCAAGAGAAGACTACATTCACTTGTCCCTATGGCACATTTGCTTACAAAAGAATGCCTTTTGGCTTATGCAATGCCCCCGGGACTTTCCAAAGGTGCATGTTAGCTATCTTCCATGACATGGTTGAACAAACCATGGAAGTCTTCATGGATGATTTCTCGGTCTTCGGGGATTCCTTCTCTTCTTGCCTTGCCAATTTGGAACGTATGCTTAAGCGGTGCGAAGACACTCGCCTTGTTCTGAATTGGGAAAAATGCCATTTTATGGTAAAAGAAGGCATCGTCCTAGGACACAAGATCTCGAAAGCCGGTCTTGAAGTAGACCGTGCTAAAGTCGATGTTATCGCCAAGTTGCCTCCACCTTCAACCGTGAAGGGTGTGAGAAGTTTTCTGGGTCATACGGGCTTCTACCGTCGATTCATCAAAGATTTTTCTCAAATCGCTCGCCCCATGACCCACCTCTTGGAAAAAGATACTCCTTTTATCTTTTCCAAAGAGTGTCTTGAAGCCTTCAACTCGCTTAAGGATAACCTAACTAAGGCACCCGTCTTGGTTACCCCTAATTGGGAGCTGCCCTTTCAGTTGATGTGCGATGCTAGCGACTTTGCTATTGGTGCGGTTCTGGGACAAAGAGTGAACAAACACTTCCAACCAATCCATTACGCTAGCAAGACAATGACGGGGGCACAATTGCATTACACGACAACCGAAAAAGAGCTTTTAGCTGTTGTCTATGCCTTTGAAAAATTTCGCCCCTATCTTGTCCTTTCCACCACAATCGTGTATACCGATCATTCCGCGTTGAAGTACTTGTTGACAAAGCAAGATTCCAAACCAAGACTTCTTCGCTGGGTTTTGCTGCTCCAGGAATTTAAAATCGAAATTCGCGATAAAAAAGGAGCTGAAAACCTAGCCGCGGATCATCTTAGCCGACTTGAGGATCCTTACCAAGGGGATCATCCGAACAAAAAAATCAATGATTATTTTCCATTGGAGACCTTAATGTCTATAAACTCGAAGTCGAATGAAACCCCGTGGTTTGCGGACTTTGCAAACTACTTGGCGGGTGGAATTCTCAAGGAAGGGTTGACGTCCCAACAAAAGAAAAAGTTCTTCACCGACATCAAGACTTACTTTTGGGACGACCCTTACCTATTCAAACAATGTGCCGACCTGATTATTCGCTGATGTGTTGATGGACTGGCAGCTTCGGAAATCCTTGATGCTTGCCACAAAGGACCCACCGGTGGTCACTTTGGTCCCAACTACACCGCCAAAAAAGTGTTTGATTCGGGATTTTATTGGCCCTCCATATATCTTGATGCTCACAATATGGTTAAACGATGTGATGTTTGCCAAAAACAAGGCACGATCACACATAAAGACGAGATGCCTCAGAATTTCATTCAAGAGTGTGAAATCTTTGATGTTTGGGGTATCGACTTTATGGGGCCATTCCCCTCTTCTAAAGGAAACAAATACATCCTTGTAGCCGTTGACTACGTTTCAAAGTGGGTTGAAGCCAAAGCTTTACCCACTAATGACGCAAGGGTGGTTTGTAACTTTTTGAAAGCTCTTTTCTCTAGATTCGGTGTGTCTCGTGCCATTATTAGTGATCGTGGGACTCATTTTTGCAATGACCAATTTGCTAGAGTCATGGCTAAGTACGGTGTAAATCATCGTCTTTCCACAGCCTACCACCCACAAACTAATGGACAGGCTGAAATATCCAACCGAGGATTAAAGCGAATTCTTGAAAGGACCGTGGGAGAGCATCATGCCTCATGGGCTGATAAACTAGATGATGCTTTGTGGGCTTTTCGTACAGCATACAAGACTCCGATTGGTTGTACACCATATCGTCTCGTGTACGGGAAAGCGTGCCACCTCCCCATTGAGTTGGAGCACAAGGCTTATTGGGCCTTGAAGTGGGCTAATTTTGACATTAACAAAGTCGGTGACCTACGCAACATCCAACTCAATGAGCTCAATGAACTCCGTAATGAGGCTTATGAAAACTCTTTAATCTATAAGGAGAGGACTAAGCTCATTCACGATTCTAAGATTAAGAACCGAGAGTTCCATGTTGGAGACAAAGTCTTACTTTTTAACTCTCGGTTGAAAATCTTTTCGGGCAAGCTCAAATCTCATTGGTCCGGCCCATTCACCATTGCCCAAATTTTTCCATATGGTACTCTTGAGCTCGCTCAACCTAATGGACCTAATTTTAAGGTGAATGGCCAACGAGTGAAGTTGTACTTTGGTGAGTACATCTCTCACGAGATGATTCCTTCCCTCACCACGTTCCCCATGAACTAATTTTGGGTCGAGTCAGGCTCGTGACTCGGTTATCAAAAACAAGCGCTCCTCGGGAGGCAGCCCGAGTATCTATCCTTTTATGTTTTAACCTCCTAAGTGTAGGGGGACTTCTATCGTGTTTGTCTTTGTGTGGTGATGTGATTACAGGGATAAGTGCACTCTTGAAACCTTTGAAGAACCATGCTCCCGTGTTATCCGAAATCCGGTTCTATCTCTCAACTATCGTGATTCAATTTTCTTCATACTCACATTTGAAATTGATCACTTTAGTCGTCTATTCCTTAACTTGAGTTAACCAACGTGCACAATGTCATAAGTGTAGGGGAAACTTTTCCCACATGCTTAAACATTGAGGACAATGTTTATCTTAAGTGTAGGGGGGACTTCTATCGAAGTTATAAGTGGACTTTTCCATGAAAATGCCTTCATTTAACCGGAAAATCATCTTTTTCAACATTTTTCAAATTTTTTATTAACTTTGGCCATTTAGTCGTAATTTTTAAATTTTTATCGTTGCTTTCATATGTATATATCCCGCAATAAAGTCAAAATTATTAATAAAGTGGAGTAGCTAGTTTAGAAGTCTTTGACATATTAGGCCCGTTGCGTTTATTTTGACTCAACCCGAATAGACTTATCCAAGTTTATTCTAGCTAGTATCCTTAACCATGTAGACCTTAATTGGTTTATTAGGCTAAGTATCCACGAGTCTCATTACTTGAGATTTTAAATTGTGGAGGACGAGAAATGATAGAGTCAATTATAAGTCGGTATTCTTGCACAAGCTCACTTGGTGTAATTATTTTCCTATTCTCCCATCACTTGCTAATAAATTATCTGCAATAAGTAAGGTCGTACGATTTGAAAAGTTACTTAGCTTCTAGCCCAAGATCGTTTAAAAGTTGCTCGGTAATGATAAGAGTTCATAGCCAAGGCATAACTTATGAAGCGGGGCGCGAAGATTGGCGAGTCTGAAAAGGCCCTAACAAGGCATGAGGATTCCATTTTATTGCTAAAGATCCAAGGTGATGTGAAAAGCATTATTCCCAAAGTCAATATGAAGGATCAAGACTCACGACGAAAAGCAATCAACTCCCATAAAGATCATGGAGAAGTCTATCCGAAAAGACCCTAACAAGGTATGAGGATAAATAGATCCAAGTCCGAAAAGGAGGCGGATCGTTGTATCTTAAAATCCCAAATAGAGATTGAAGAAATAATCATGAAGTCGTGGTCAACAAAGTTGGAGTACCCCTCAAAAGTCTCCAAGTGAAGAAACTCTATTACGATGAGAAGACCATAATCTCAAGCACGTCTCTCAAGATATGAAGTATGAAGTACGTGCCAAATATCGGCCCGAGAAAGGTCTCAAATCGTGAACCAAGTTATGCCAAGATATGAAGTTTTTGATATCCCGAGAAGCAGTTTTAAGAGATTTTGTCCTTTAGCTAACTATTGATCAAATCGTCCTACTTTGCTTTCAACCTAAATAAACTATCGAAATAAGTCCAAAAATGCATCTTCATGATCATTCTAAGACAAAAATAAAATATAAGAGATACACCTAGGAATAAGGGAGTTTAAGCATTTAATTAAGCCATGTGTGTAAGTGTTTGATTTACTAACTTATAATAACAATGATCTCGTTTTTAAGCTTAGTTTGGGGAACGTGAAACTTGAGGGTGATAAATCTGCGCAGCACCAAAGCCCTAATGTAAGTCCTTGATCTCTTTGCAAGTTATTTCCATGTAGCTATTTTCAAGTGAAAATGGTTTTTCTATCCTTTTGTTTCCTTTGAAGTTTAATTTCTTTTAGTACTTTAATTTTTGTTTAGTAGTATTTTAATAAGGCCAAGGTTGATTAATTATGAGAAAAGTGTAAATTTGCTTTATCACTAAGCATTACATGAGGGCATGGCAATGGTTAAGTGTAGGGGATTTGATAGGTGTGTAAACACCCATCCTTTTACCACTTAATTCTGAGTAAAACGAGACCAAAACACGTATATAATATCATTTGTTGGGAATTATGCGTGGTTTTTGTGTTTAATGTGTTTTCAGAGCCAGCCGGATGGATAATGGAGAAAACATGGGATTGCACGGGATTTATGGAAGAAAAAGACTCAAGACGAAGTCTACTGTCCAAGAGATGCAAAAGATTTGAAGTCACTGGGCCTATTCGAAGATTTATCGAAGAAAAGGACCAAAGATGGAAGATTTACATAAATCGAAGAAACTCAAGTCTATTAAACGAAGAAATTAAAAGACGAGTTGAATTTAATCGACGACAAATCCCGAATCAGAATCGAAAACGTCAACTTTTCTGAAAAGACGAGAAGACAAGAAGAACGGGAGAAAGCCCACTCACCAACCAAAAGACAAGCCTATATAAAGGATTCCCCTCACACACTTAGTGAGAGTTTTTTTAGTTTTCTTCTCTCCCCCTTTTTCTCTCCTTTCTGTTTCGTAGCATCACCAACACCACTAGGGTGTTTGGTGATCTTGATCTTTGTTTATTTTCAATCTTGTAATTTTAATCCTTACTTTGTTATTGTTAAAACATCTATCATCAATACAAGTTCTTGTTTAATCTTTCCATTTCATCTTGTTCATCATCATTTTTCTTTTCTAGTTCTTAAGTTCTTATTTTCTTGATTTGATCTTCAAAAGTTGTTGGGTTTTGTGTTTTTGTTGATGGGATTTGCAGTTATTGGTTAGTAAATCATTTGTGTTAAGTTGTATTTAAGTTTTTGGTGAAAAACTTGGTGATTTTTAGATTAAAATCGTCTTCCTTGTTCTTCGGGGTAAAGTTTTGTATCTGAGTGTTCCCAGGTTCCGGATGAGTAAATCTTCCGGATGAACACAAAAGTTCCGAGTGAACCAAAAATTTCCGGATGAGCATCAACTTCCGAATGAACTAAGAAGTTCCGGATGAATCTGTTTTCCAAAAAGTTCCGAATGAGTTTCTTTTTCAAAAGTTCCGAGTCAATCTAAAGTTCCGAATGAATGTTTTTGAAAAGTTCCGATTGAGTTTTCCTTTAAAAGTTCCGAATCAGTTGAAAACTTCCGAACGAACTGAAAGTTCCGGATGAACCTAATCTTCCGAATGAACCAAAGTTCCGGATGAGTTTTTCTTAAAAAGTTCCGAATGAGTATAAAGTTCCGGATGAACCAAACTTCCGAATAAACTTCCGATTAAAGTTCCGAATCAAGGTGTTCCGAGTGAAAGGTTCCAGATGAACAAAGTTCCGAATCAAGGGTAAACTTCCGAATCAGTTTTCTTTTGAGCATCTTTAATTGTTACTGTTTCTTTAGTATTTCTGTTTCTTCATTTTCATCTTTTAACTGTGATTTCAATTTTAATTTCAAATCTTAATTTTAATCTTAATTTTAATTCAAGTTGTTATTAATTATCATTAAATTAATTGTCTTTGATTCAAGTTTTCATTTTAACTATATTTTAACATTTAGTAGATTAGAAAACCAAATCTTTTTTTTAGTACCAAGAACAATTATTCCACTTAAGGCCGAGATCAATTCGAGAGGACTGAGAGACAAAATTGAACCCATACAAAAACCGTGTATCACAAGTGAATGTCGTATTCATGCAGAGCGGTTTATCTTACGAATCACCTACCAAACCTACTCAAGTTACACCAATCGAAATTCCATTCGATCGTGATAATGAGGATGAAGCCCAACCAACCCATACCAAACCAACTGAAAACCCAACACCTAAACCATATAAACCAAAGGTACCATATCCACAACACTTACGCAAGCAAAAGATGCAAGCTAAGTATGGTAAATTCCTAGACATAATACAAGAAGTTCGAATTAACATGCCTTTAGTCGATGTTCTGGCTAGAATGCCAAATTATGGCAAATTTATCAAAGAACTTATCAAGAGCAAGCATAAGTTTGAAGAAGTTTCTTCAACTTTTCTAAACGATGAATGTTCTATCATTATCCAAAACAAAGTACCACCAAAACTGGGAGATCCTGGAAGTTTCCTAATCCCATGTACTTTTCCTCACTCATACTCTTGTAACGCCTTGGCCGATCTTGGCGCAAGTATCAACCTCATCCCATACTCTTTGTATCTAAACTCTCAAAAACCATTTTGAAACCCACTAAAATGAGCGTTCGACTCGCAGACCGTTCTTTCCAATACCCAATGGGGATAGCTGAAAACATGCTCATAGAAGTCGGAAAATTTGTGTTTCCTGTTGACTTTGTAATCTTATAAATGGAAGAAGATAGCAAGGTACCACTTATCCTTGGTAGACCTTTCTTACACACAGCTGATGCTATAATTAGAGTAAGGCAAAAACAACTCAACCTTGGAGTTGGAGAAGATAGAATTTATTTTTCTATCGACGAAGCTATGAAACACTCGTACTCTAATGATGATACTTGTTTCATTATCGATGTCATTGAAGAAATTGTTGAAGCTGATTTCGACGCTCTTCTTGACGAAGGAAGCGAAATTTTGCATTGTCTCGAAGGAACCATCCTCGAAGAAATTTTTTTGCTGAATTTGATGCCTTAATAGCCGACCATGCCGATGATGAACCAATCGAAAAATCGAAGAAGAAATCGAAACCCCATTTGAAACCATAACTTTCAAAACCGATTTCAAAGTTAAGAATCTGTTGTAGAACCTCCTACAGACTTAGAACTTAAACCTCTTCCTGAACATCTGGAATATGCGTTTCTTCACGAAGAAAAATTACTCCCTGTAATTATTTCATCCCAACTTTTGGAAGAACACAAAGACGATCTAATTGACATTCTCAAGAAGCATAAACAAGCCTTTGCTTGGAAGACTTCTGACATTCCTGGCATATGTCCATCGTTCGGCAAACACAAAATCCAACTTTTGGATAACAAGAAACCAATTATTGAAAAACAACGAAGATTAAATCCTAACTTGAAGGATGTTGTTAAAAAAGAAACCCTTAAACTCCTAGACTCTGGAATAATCTACCCAATCGCTGATAGCCCATGGGTTAGTCCTATTCATTGTGTACCTAAAAATGGAGGTATCACTGTAGTAACTAACGGAAACAACGAATTAGTACCAACACGAACCATCACCGGATGGCAAGTTTGTATTGATTATCGAAAACTAAATGATGCAACCACGAAAGATCATTTTCCTTTACCCTTTATGGATCAAATGTTAGAAAGACTCGCAGGAAATGAATACTTTTGTTTCCTCGATGGTTTTTCTGGATACTTTCAAATCCCAATCGACCCTATGGATCAAGAGAAAACCACTTTTATGTAACACCCCCAATTTCATGTCATAGCAGCGGAAGGTCATTGGGTGTTACTGTTATGTTTCAATCTCAATATCATAGAAAACGCCTCAAAAACGAGTCGCTTTAATAAAACGTACATACATTCATTATTTAAAGGTAAAACAATTCACACACGGTCCCAAATAGTTTTTAAGTTTACACAACATAACAAACGATAAAAGTTTCTTTGAATGGACATAGTTTAGAAAAAAGCGGGCCAAAACATTTCACAAGCAAGCTACACGAAACCGCCTTCCTTTGAGTGCCTTCTTCATGGACCTGAGATAAAACATGCTATAAAGTCAACAAAAATGCTGAGTGAATCTATAGAGTTTAAATTAAATAAACGAAAACAAGTATTCTGAATAAACCTTCAATGGTTGACAATCATGTGGATCAGACATAATCATCGTTGTTATTACATAAGTCTCATGACATTGAACGTTAACATATATTATTTCAGCCCAACACACCTAGCCAAGTGCGTATATTTCTCTTATACAATTGCATCCGATGTTTCATTACTAGTGCATCACAACACCACACGATAGCTAGTCGCGACCGGACTGGGCGTCACCCCGATAGATCTATCCATAGTATTAGCGTTCATTCGATTAACAACTCATGATTCAATGGGTCTTTTAAGGCTAAACAAACTTATGTAAATAACGTTCATCTAGCATACAATCGGGTCCTTTGTGTTCTATTTTAATATAAGCATGTTATCCCCCTCGCGGGTTTTAAAAATCTTTACAAGATAGTATAAAAGCAAGGCTATAGACTCACCTTGGTACAATAGTAGTAATATGACGATCGCCGACGATAAGTGATGCCCGTTAAACACGAAGACCGCAACCTACCAAATAACGCGCGTTCGTTAATAAATGACTCAAGTATAAATAATACTTAAACAATACAAAACTAAAAATTACAAAACCATGACAATCTCAAAAATAATAATAGCACAAGTGTACTTCAACTCCCTTTTTCATGTTAACTTTATTAGACTATATGATCAATAAAAATATGCCGGTACTTACCGAAAGTACAAGCTCATTTGCCTTACTTAAACTATTCCGTTTTCGACGAAACTTGGTCACAAACTCACATATAATATGAATAAGACTCAGTTTAAATTTCATTCAAAAATATTACTTCTAAGACCTTCTGCCCGACACACATTCGTGTTATAAAAACCGGACAGATTTACGTCTTCAATTCGTAAAACCATTTTAACATATCTAAACAACTCCATTTATAAAACCGACACTCGGGTTTGAAAATAGACTCATGGCCTGAGGTTTAGACTTCAACATCAGTCCTTGAACATTTTTAAAACTCATTCTATAGTCCCCGAGATTCGATCCAAATATCGACAACAATTTTCGGATTGTGCCGATACCCGTCTCCCGGTACACGAATACTAAAATTGTTGTAACTTCGCACTCGTTTGGAGTTGAAAGTCCTACTTTATATCAAATCGAAGCTAACGAAATTCTCTACGACCCTATCTTATTAGTTTAACAAGTTTATTACAGTAAGTAATTCAAAAATGGCCTTTAAGTTACTGCCTAAAATTAACCATCTAAAAATCATACCAAATCAACATTTTGACCCATTGCAACAATTTACATACTTCTAATATTACCCTAATATTATCATAACACATTTATCTAACTCCTAACACCCTCAAATTCAATCTAATAAAAATCAAATATATAAAAATCATACATGCAACATCATCCCACTACAAATATAATAATAATAACAACACCACAACTACAAAAATGGATCAAACATGATGTTCTTCACCAAAAAATTGAAAAGAAAAATAAGTGAATGCATGTTGGAAAATCTTATACGAAAATGAAGCTTATCAAATTTCTAGGATGGGTCTTCTGTTAGTTTAGGTTGAATCAAACTTGATCAAGATTTTTGAAAGGGTTTTTGGTTTGAGGTTGGACGGCAACACAAAGGAAAGAGAGAGAGATTTTTGTGATTTTTATTTTTAAAATGAGTTAGTGGAATAATGTTGTAAGATTTTTCTTCTTATACTAAGTAGTGGAGGGACCAATTTTGCCAATTAGGTAAAGTTTTGGACCAAAAAGTAATTAAATAAGTTAAAGGCTAGAAAATGAATATTTGTCAAAGCTGAAAATATTTACGGGACTCGGGTTTCGTAAAAATACTTTTCAGAAGTTAAAACGCTTCATAAATATAATAATAAAGCTTCGACACGACTTAAAACGTAATTAAATCGAAAACATCAAAAATATAAAATATCGAGACAATCGATAATAAAACATAAATTTTTGGGCATCCGTCGGTATCGCGATCACTAGTAGTTCTTGTCATTCTTTAAAACGTAAAACACGAGAAATAAAGATTAAATATAATAAAATCATTTTTATGATAAATTGAGAATATAATATCGATACCTAACGTATTCCTTACCGGTTTTCATCTAATCGACATTCTTACGCTAGTTTCAAGTCATAGCCTTCTCGTTTAGCCGATAATTTAAAATTCTCATTAAATTAAACACGTAATATGTAATAGTTGAGATTAAAATAACGACCTGAAATTGACGGATTGTCACATTATTCCCACCAAATTAGGATCTTCGCCCTCGAAGATCAACTTGCGTTCTTGTCCGATCGCTTGTTGAAACCAAAGAGATGAGGGTAATTCTTCCACATTTGGTCTTCTCGTTCCCAAGTATATTCCGGTCCTCTCCGAGAGTTCCAGCAAACTTTGACGATAGGGATTCGGCTTTGCTTCAGTTGCTTGACCTCGCGATCCATGATCTCGATTGGTTCTTCAATAAAGTGCAACTTTTCATCAACCTTAACTTCGTCCCACGGTATAACGAGTTCTTCATCGGATAAACACTTCTTCAGATTCGACACATGAAAAGTGTTATGAATCCCATACAGTTCTTGTGGTAGTTCAAGTTGGTATGCCACGGGTCCTACTCTAGATGTAATCTTGAATGGTCCGATATAACGAGGACTTAACTTACCACGTTTTCCAAATCGTACAACACCTTTCCATGGTGATACCTTTAGAATATCCTTATCTCTCACATCAAACTCCAATGGTTTTCTTCTCACATCCGCATAACTCTTCTGTCGGCTTCGCGCAGACAATAGCCTATTCTTGATTTGCACAATCATATCCGTCATCTCTCTAATCATCTCTGGTCCAGTGAGTTGAGCATCACCAACCTCACTCCAGCTCACGGGCGATCTACATTTTCTGCCATAAAGTGCTTCAAAAGGTGCAGCTTTAATACTCGCGTGATAACTGTTATTGTACGAGAATTCGGCCAAAGGTAAGTGCTTATCCCAGCTACTTCCAAAGTCTATCACACAACCACGCAACATATCCTCCAAAGTCTGAATAGTTCTTTTGCTTTGCCCATCGGTTGCGGATGATAGGCTGTGCTCATATCTAAATTGGTTCCTAAATATTTCTGAAGTGATCTCCAAAATCCAGAAGCAAAACGACTGTCTCTATCGGAAATGATTGAAATAGGAACACCATGCTTACACACGATCTCCTTCAGATAAAGGTCGGCAAGTTTCTCCAAACCGAACCTCTCGTTGATTGGAATAAAATGAGCGGATTTAGTTAAACGGTCGACAATAACCCAGATTGCATCGAACCCAGACGGTGTCCTTGGGAGTTTTGTGATGAAGTCCATCGTAATTCGCTCCCATTTCCAGATTGGAATTTCAGGTTGGACAAGTAATCCTGACGGCTTCTGATATTCAGCTTTCACTTTTGCACACGTTAAGCATTTCGTGACGTATGATGCAATATCAGCTTTCATATTCGGCCACCAGTATAACTTTTTCAAGTCTTGGTACATTTTGTCCGATCCAGGATGAATAGAATACTTGGACTTACGAGATTCTAACATGATCAAGTCTCTCAGTCCACCGAATAATGGTAACCAAATTCGACCTCTCAAACATTTGATACCATCGGATCGCGTCTCAAATGTTTCACCATTTCCTCTAAATCTTTCGGCTACAATATTTTCCTTCTTACACGCTTCGATTTGTGCGTTTCAAATCTGCTCAGGTAAGTTATTATGAACTGTCACCACCAAATCACGCACTCGAATCAGTTTCTCCCTTTCCTTTCGACTTAACGCGTCAGCTACCACGTTCGCCTTTCTCGGATGATATCGAATTTCGCAGTCATAATCACTCAAGAGTTCAACCCATCGACGTTGTCTCATATTCAACTCCTTTTGATCCAGTATGTTGTAACACCTGGTAATTTTCCCTACTTTATAAAATGACTATTTTACCCTTTGACTTTTTATTTAGTCAACTATGTGAATTAACTGTGTTGGAACCGGGAAGTTATCCCGCGTCTTCTGAAAAACTGTTTGCTGACGAGTAATGGCCTGACTCTGTGCTCAGTCATTATTCTGAACATTTTCTGTGAACCTGACCAAAGTGCTGAGATGTTCAATGAATTGACGATAATCCATGAGATTATTCGTTATCTGTGAATTATGTGCTTAACGGTTTAGTTTTTAACAGCGTGATCGTATTTTCATGAACAGCGTATCTAAATATTTCTGTATATGTTTATATGCCTGTATTTTAGTATTTTTGCTATTTATAGTAATAAATCGTATTTACTGTGAATTTTTAATTAACGTATCGTGTTTTCGTATTTTACGTCGTTTTTACGTTTAACCGTCGTTAACATGCATAAAATACTTTACCAATTATAAAATATCAGTTTTCGTCGAAAAATCGTAAATTTAATATATTTCGTCAAATTTTTAAGTATTACGTAATTTTAAACTTAACTATATACTTTTTGATATTTACCTAAAACTAACTAACCTTTTTACCTTAAACCTTTTAACTAGTTACCATAGTAAAAATTTTGAATAATTTACCCCATGTGGGACCCCCCCCCCCCCATAACCGGCCATATACCAACACCATGTGCATGATGCACCAACATTTCACTCTTTGCCATATTTAGCTTAAGCTTACACATCTTACACTCTTTAACTTATTAACCAAAATCACCTCAAATAATTCACTTATTCACTCTTCATTTCACTTCAAAAAAAACACACATACCTCTCTTTCTCACTCAGAACTCACGGCACACATACACATACATTTTCCACCATTGTTGATTTCTTAAAGCTTCATTCTAACAAGAATTAACACAAAATAAATACACCCTAGAGTTTGTACAAACATAAAGAAGAATGGTTATTCTTGGTTTGTTGATTTGAGTAGTTTTTGGGTTGAAGTTGTAGAAGTAGAGTTCTTGTTGATTATTAGTGGGTTAGAGCGTAGATCGGGTCGTTGTGATTACGTAGAGTCGTTACTCAAGGTTACTTCTTAAACCTTTTTCATCTTTTAATTTTTCATGCATAACCTTTGTAGATCTATGCATGCATGTTACTCATCAACTATTTTCTTGAAATAAAATGATAAAAACTATTTTTGGTCATGAAATATTTTAGATCTATGAAAATTATGTGTGGATCTATTAGATCCATGCATGAAAATGGTTTAATTGAAAGACTTGTGAAAATATAAGTATGTATATTTTTAGATTTGTGAACTTGAAATAAAATCTTTGATTTTGTTGGTGTTTATGAATAATTGGAGGGAACTAGTAGTGTTACTACTAGTGGTTACGCTTGAAAATGGTCGAAAACGAGTTTTTACGAAAAACATACAATCTGTCCGATTTTTATAAGAGGCGTAGA
The DNA here is from genome assembly GCA_025667525.1 of Glebionis coronaria. Classification (NCBI taxonomy): domain Eukaryota; kingdom Viridiplantae; phylum Streptophyta; class Magnoliopsida; order Asterales; family Asteraceae; genus Glebionis; species Glebionis coronaria. The sequence continues at coordinate 518,080,527 of CM046880.1, forward strand.
GGGTCGTAGAAATTGTTTTGACACTAGTTTACTACGATATTATGAAAATATAAGTTAATACCTTCGTTCGATATATTATGGGCTAAAAACGGAGCTAAAATAAGTAAGATATGGTCGTTTAAATTTCGTTGTCGGAAAACTTAATTTTTGTGAAAAACACTATAATGTGTTTGCTGTCTAGATTTTTAAAATGGTCGAAACGACGTTTTCGAGTCAAACGGAGTTGTTTTAAGTGTCGAAATGGTTACTAAAAGTTGTGTATAAATGTTGGACTTGTTTGTAAAAGGGTATTTGCGCGAAATGTGAATACTTGATGTACCGTTAAAAGTTTGAACGTTGGAAGTGGAAATTGATACTATTGCGGAAAATGACTTGTTGAAATACTGGCGATTGAGAAAGTGTTGAAAATAGGGGTTTTAGGACGAGATTTGAGTACTTACTAAAAATGGCAAATTTTTATGTGACGCCGAAAGGCTGCCGAATTTTCGTTAGAAATCGTGTTGGAAAATTTATGAAGATAAATTTTGGTAAATTAAAATTTATGCCGAAAGACTGTCGAAATTTCGTCGAGTCAAAAATAAATATTTTTGCCTAAGTATATATATACTATAATGTTTATAACGATATAATATTTACAAGTCACGATTTTTAACAACAAAATATATATATGATCGATGAGTAACGTACATGACGAACTATTGTGACTTATTTTCTAGCGCCTAAACTATAGTATTATATTTAGGTTGTTTCTAGAGTTGCTCGCTACTATTTGATCATACTTGTGCGGTTTGAATCGTTGCTTGAGGTGAGTTTATAGATTCCCTATTAAACTGTTTTCTATGTTTAATGTTTTGGGATGTGATAAATGCTTTGGTGCTTGCTTCTGAACGCAAGTAAAACTTGATTTCTGTTAACGCTTTGTGAACACTATTTATGAGATAGCTTAAGTTGCTTTAGCCATAGTCCCCACTATCGTGAATCGTTAGTTACTCTGCTGGAGTAAGCTCTTATGTTACGGATAGATATATTGAGGGTTGACAACCTCCACTCGGGTATTCTGACGCCGGACGAGTGTGTACCATTTGTATGAACGGAGTTATCTTGGCTAGGTACTCCATTGGGGCAAAATTTATGTATGCAATCTATTGTATGCACTGGATCACTAGTTTCGATGTCACGAGCTTAGCTATCATAAATATTGTGAACACCCAATTTATCCTACACTTGGCACTATACCTCCTATAGTTGCATGTGTACATGAAAATGAAATCTGAAATTGAATTACTATGAACTTTTACTTGAAACCTATATTCTCACCAACTTTATGTTGACCCAATTTAGCATTTATCTCAGGTAATTGACGATGTGTTGTACCTGCTGTGTGAAGTACTTGGAGTCCGCATGCATTTCTTGGCTATCTTCGGACATTTATTTACTTATGATTTTGAACTATTATCTCGTTGATGTTTAAAACTTTTACATTCCGCTGCACTATCTTTTGAAACTAAGACCTTTTCTATTGTGATGCTTTTAATTTAAATTCAACGAGGTATTTTCATAAAACGTCTCATTTAGAGTCGTTCTCTTGTACCTTGAACTATGATACAATGACGTAACAGCCCCCGAGCTTCACCGCTTCCGCATATCACATTTTGGGGTGTTATAGAATTGGTAATCAGAGCCTTGGTTATAGAGAACTAGGTTTGCATCTTAGGCCTAGACTATAACCGATGTGGCTACTTGTTACTCTGTATATATGTGTACTACGTAATGTATTACGTAGGATAACACTATAAGTAATATGTAATATATATTATGTAATACGTAATATGTATTATATACATATGCATTTCGTTGATTTGCATACTTTCATTTCTATACATGATTATTTCATGCATACCCTACAACTGCTTTAATACGCATTTTGGTTGTTGTAGGATATGTCATCGCATACTATCACGTATCATTTCGATTACATCTATAGTCTGATTCTAATCCAATCACCATTTTCGGTGTTATTTTTGGTTTTGTTTTGATTTTTGGTATTTAATCGAAACTCTTATTTTATGACTATGTACTCGATATTTTGATTATGAATTGGAATTTAACTTTAGGACTTTGACCAGTGACTATCCTTTCTATGTTTGTTGTACTGTTAAATTCTGCATTCTATTTTAGCATAAGAAATATATAACGTGTATATTCATGCTTGAACCTTATTTGCATTGTTGTCTTAACGCAGAGAAACAATGGTGAACACACGTAACGGAATGACTGACGCACAATTGGAAGCACTGATTACGCAACGAGTGACTGCTGCACTGGCAAACGTTCAAGCTAACAACAACGTGAACGAAGCACCACCGAACAATGTTGACAATCGACCGCCTAAGCCGTGTACTTACAAGGACTTTAGGAGCTTTGACCCTTTGAATTTTAATGGTACTGAAGGAGCTGTCAGATTAGCTCGTTGGGTTGAAAAGATGGACGTTGTGTTCCGTGTCAGTGGATGTGCTGTTGAAAACCAAGTGACTTATTATACTTGTACTTTAGCTGCTGGAGCGTTGACATAGTGGAACACCCATGTGCAGACGGCTGGAGCCGAGGAGGCGTATGGAATGAGTTGGGAGGAACTTAAGAAGTTGTTGACTAAGGAGTACTGTCCTCGTAATGAGATTCAGAAAATGGAAATCGAACTGTGGAACCTGACTGTGAAGAACAATGACATTGGGACGTACACAAGGAGGTTCCAATAATTATGTTTGATATGTCCTGGAATGGTTCCGGATGAAGAAAAGAAGGTTGAGCGCTATATTTGGGGTTTACCTGGTAGAGTTCAAGGGAATGTGACATCGTCTGGACCGACAAAAGTTAGTGATGCTATAAGGATGGCTCACAGTCTGATGGACCAAGTTGTTCGAGCAAATGCTGGGAATGCCGCGGACAACAAGAGAAAATGGGGGAATAACCAAAGGAACAACCATGGGAACTATTCTAATAAGAGGCAAGACACCGTGAAAGCGTACACTGCTGGTACTGGGAAAAAGGGAGTGTACAATAGGACGTTACCTTTGTGCAATCGATGCAAGCGTCACCATAATGGACAATGCAATGTACAATGTCACAACTGTAAGAAAACTGGACACATTGCTAGAGATTGTAAGTCACCACCCAACACGAAAGCCAACGTCACTTGCTTTGAATGTCAGCAAAAGGGACACTACAGCAATGAGTACCCAAAGAAAAAGAACAAGGACCAAGGAAAGATTGCTAAAGCTGGGGAAGCTCGTGGAAAGGTCTATGTGATAGGAGGAGGAGAAGCGCAACAAAACCCCGACGTCGTGACGGGTACGTTTCTTCTCAATGGTCGTTATGCTTCTATTTTATTTGATACTGGAGCCGATAGGAGTTTTGTGTCGACTACTTTTAGTGTTTTGCTTGATGTGACCCCTTCGCCCTTAGACACTAAGTACACTATTGAATTAGCTAATGGGAAGTTGATAGAAGCCGACACTATACTTCGTGGATGCACTTTAAATCTTCTAGGTCATCCTTTTGTAATAGACCTTATGCCTGTTGAGTTAGGGATTTTTGACGTGATTGTCGAAATGGATTGGTTGTCGAGATATCATGTTACGATTGTATGCGACGAGAAGATCGTTCGCATACCATTTGGTGATGAAGTTTTGGAGATACAAGGGGATACAAGTAACAGAAAAGGGAAGTCACGACTGAACATTATCTCGCGTGTCAAGGCTCAGAAGTTGTTATCGGAAGGTTGCCACGTATTTTTAGCCTGTGTTACTGAAAAGCAAACGGAAGAAAAACGGTTGGAAGATGTACCTATCGTACGGGATTTTCCGGAAGTCTTTCCTGAAGATTTTCCTGGATTACCGCCGGCTAGACAAGTTGAATTCCAGATCGATTTAATACCGGGAGCTGCACCTGTTGCTCGAGCGCCTTACCGTTTAGCACCGTCAGAATTGCAAGAACTAGCGACGCAACTACAAGAGTTGACTGATAAAGGATTCATAAGACCGAGTTATTCACCTTGGGGAGCTCCAGTCTTATTTGTAAAGAAGAAGGATGGGAGTTTTCGGATGTGTATCGACTATCGTGAGTTGAACAAACTTACCATCAAGAACCGTTACCCGTTACCTAGGATCGATGATCTGTTTGATTAGTTGCAAGGATCGAGCGTATACTCAAAGATTGACCTTAGGTCTGGTTATCACCAATTGAGAGTCCGTGAGGAAGATGTTGCAAAGACTGCTTTTAGGACTAGGTATGGACACTATGAGTTCCAAGTGATGTCGTTCGGTTTGACAAACGCACCTGCTGTTTTTATGGACCTCATGAACCGGGTGTGTAAACCGTATTTGGACAAGTTTGTCATTGTGTTCATCGATGACATACTGATTTACTCAAGGAATGAGAAAGAACATGAGGAACATCTTAAGATAATATTGGAATTGCTTAAGAAGGAGGAATTGTACGCTAAGTTCTCGAAGTGTGATTTTTGGTTGCCAAGAGTACAATTTCTAGGTCACGTTATTGATAGCAAGGGGATTCATGTTGATCCTGCCAAGATTGAGTCAATTAGGGAGTGGACTGCTCCTACGATACCGACTGAAATTCACCAATTCTTAGGACTCGCCGGATATTACCGAAGATTCATCGAGGGATTCTCGAAGATCACGAAACCATTGACGAAGTTGACTCAAAAGAAGGTGAAATACGAATGGGGAGATAAAGAGGAATTAGCATTCCAGAAGTTGAAACAAATGTTGTGTAGTGCGCCTATTCTATCGTTACCAGAAGGATCGGAAGACTTTGTGGTCTGCTGTGATGCATCAGCAAAAGGATTGGGAGTTGTCTTGATGAGAGGAAGAAAGTTATCGCCTACGTGTCACGACAATTGAAAACGCATGAGAAAAACTACACTACGCACGACTTGGAGCTAGGAGCGGTAGTATTTGCCTTGAAACTGTGGAGACACTACTTGTATGGAACCAAGTGTGTCGTCTATACCGATCACAAGAGTTTACAACATATTCTTGATCAGAAGGAACTGAACATGAGACAACGTCGATGGATCGAGTTGCTCAGCGATTATAACTGTGAAATCCGCTACCACCCTGGGAAGGCTAATGTAGTGGCGGATGCGCTAAGTAGAAAGGAACAATTGATGACACGTAGAGTTAGATCGTTAGCTATGGTTATCAATCCGAACTTACCTGTGCAAATTCGTGAAGCACAAACCAAAGCCCTTAAGCCTGAACATGTTGAAGCTGAGAAATTAGGAGGAATGGTCACTAAGAAATTGGAGACTAGCACTAATGGAACGCTATGTCTGAATGGTAGAAGTTGGTTACCACGGTTTGGAGGACTAAGGGACGTGATTATGCACGAGTCGCATAAATCTAAGTATTCGATTCACCCAGGATCTGACAAAATGTATCAGGATATGAAGAAGCTATATTGGTGGCAAAATATGAAAGCTGAAATTGCTACGTATGTAGGGAAGTGTCTGACTTGCGCTAGAGTGAAAACAGAACACCAAAAACCATCTGGATTGTTGGTTCAACCTATAATTCCTATGTGGAAGTGGGAAAACATAACCATGGATTTCATAACTAAGCTACCTAAAACGACCAACGGATATGACACAATTTGGGTAATTGTGGATCGACTTACTAAATCTGCACACTTTTTGGCTATGAAGGAAGATGATTCGATGGATAAGCTTACGAGACTTTATCTGAAGGAAGTAGTCGTAAACATGGGATACCGATCTCGATAATTTCCGATAGAGACGATAGATTTACTTCATAGTTCTGGAAATCACTTCAGAAAGCGTTGGGTACGCAATTGGACATGAGTACTGCTTATCACCCGCAGACTGACGGACAGAGTGAGAGAACTATTCAAACGCTGGAGGACACGTTGCGTGCTTGTGTGCTTGACTTTGGGAAGCAATGGTACAGACATTTGCCTCTAGTGGAATTGTCTTACAACAATAGTTATCATACCAGTATTAAGGCTGCACCGTTTGAAGCGTTGTATGGTCGTAAATGTCGCTCGCCTGTGTGTTGGAGTGAGGTTAGGGATAGTCAACTCACTGGCCCTGAACTCATTCATGAAACAACCGAGAAGATTGTTCATATCAAGAGCCGAATTCAAGCAGCCCGTGATCGTCAAAAGAGTTACGCCGACGTTCGACGTAAGCCTCTCGAATTTCAAGTGGGAGACAAAGTGATGCTAAAAGTATCGCCTTGGAAAGGTGTGGTACGTTTTGGCAAGCGAGGAAAGCTGAACCCCCGTTATATTGGACCTTTCAAAATTCTGGCAAAGGTTGGGACCGTAGCCTATCGTCTCGAATTACCGCAAGCGTTGAGCCGTGTGCACAGCACTTTTCATGTGTCGAACTTGAAGAAGTGCCTTTCTGATGCGACACTCGTTATACCGTTGGAGGAACTCCGAATCGACGACAAGATGCAATTTGTCGAAGAACCTGTTTAAAATCATGGACTGTGAGGTCAAACGATTGAAACAAAGTCGTATTCCTATCATCAACGTGAGGTGGAATTCTAAACGTGGACCTAAATTCACTTGGGAGCGTGAGGATCAATTTCACAAGAAATATCTGCAACTCTTTGACAACTCTAGAAACCGTGACACTCCTAAGCTTTGAGGACAAAGCTTCTCTATCAAGGGGATGATGTAACACCTGGTAATTTTCCCTACTTTGTAAAATGACTATTTTACCCTTTGACTTTTTATTTAGTCAACTATGTGAATTAACTGTGTTGGAACCGGGAAGTTATCCCGCGTCTTCTGAAAAACTGTTTGCTGACGAGTAATGGCCTGACTCTGTGCTCAGTCATTATTCTGAACATTTTCTGTGAACCTGACCAAAGTGCTGAGACGGTCAATGAATTGACGATAATCCATGAGATTATTCGTTATCTGTGAATTATGTGCTTAACTATTTAGTTTTTAACAGTGTGATCGTATTTTCATGAACAGCGTATCTAAATATTTCTGTATATGTTTATATGCCTGTATTTTAGTATTTTTGCTATTTATAGTAATAAATCGTATTTACTGTGAATATTTAATTAACGTATCGCGGTTTCGTATTTTACGTCGTTTTTACGTTTAACCGTCGTTAACATGCATAAAATACTTTACCAATTATAAAATATCAGCTTTCGTCGAAAAATCGTAAATTTAATATATTTCGTCAAATTTTTAAGTTTTACGTAATTTTAAACTTAACTATATACTTTTTGATATTTACCTAAAACTAACTAACCTTTTTACCTTAAACCTTTTAACTAGTTACCATAGTAAAAATTTTGAATAATTTACCCCATGTGGGACCCCCCCCCCCATAACCGGCCATATACCAACACCATGTGCATGATGCACCAACATTTCACTCTTTGCCATATTTAGCTTAAGCTTACACATCTTACACTCTTTAACTTATTAACCAAAATCACCTCAAATAATTCACTTATTCACTCTTCATTTCACTTCAAAAAAAACACACATACCTCTCTTTCTCACTCAGAACTCACGGCACACATACACATACATTTTCCACCATTGTTGATTTCTTAAAGCTTCATTCTAACAAGAATTAACACAAAATAAATACACCCTAGAGTTTGTACAAACATAAAGAAGAATGGTTATTCTTGGTTTGTTGATTTGAGTAGTTTTTGGGTTGAAGTTGTAGAAGTAGAGTTCTTGTTGATTATTAGTGGGTTAGAGCGTAGATCGGGTCGTTGTGATTACGTAGAGTCGTTACTCAAGGTTACTTCTTAAACCTTTTTCATCTTTTAATTTTTCATGCATAACCTTTGTAGATCTATGCATGCATGTTACTCATCAACTATTTTCTTGAAATAAAATGATAAAAACTATTTTTGGTCATGAAATATTTTAGATCTATGAAAATTATGTGTGGATCTATTAGATCCATGCATGAAAATGGTTTAATTGAAAGACTTGTGAAAATATAAGTATGTATATTTTTAGATTTGTGAACTTGAAATAAAATCTTTGATTTTGTTGGTGTTTATGAATAATTGGAGGGAACTAGTAGTGTTATTACTAGTGGTTACGCTTGAAAATGGTCGAAAACGAGTTTTTACGAAAAACATACAATCTATCCGATTTTTATAAGAGGCGTAGAGGGTGGTAAAAATTGTTTTGACACTAGTTTACTACGATATTATAAAAATATAAGTTAATACCTTCGTTTCGATATATTATGGGCTAAAAACGGAGCTAAAATAAGTAAGATATGGTCGTTTAAATTTCGTTGTCGGAAAACTTAATTTTTGTGAAAAACACTATAATGTGTTTGCTGTCTAGATTTTTAAAATGGTCGAAACGACGTTTTCGAGTCAAACGGAGTTGTTTTAAGTGTCGAAATGGTTACTAAAAGTTGTGTATGAATGTTGGACTTGTTTTGTAAAAGGGTATTAGCGCGAAATGTGAATACTTGATGTACCGTTAAAAGTTTGAACGTTGGAAGTGGAAATTGATACTATTGCGGAAAATGACTTGTTGAAATACTGGCGATTGAGAAAGTGTTGAAAATAGGGGTTTTAGGACGAGATTTGAGTACTTACTAAAAATGGCAAATTTTTATGTGACGCCGAAAGGCTGCCGAATTTTTGTTAGAAATCGTGTTGGAAAATTTATGAAGATAAATTTTGGTAAATTAAAATTTATGCCGAAAGACTGTCGAAATTTCGTCGAGTCAAAAATAAATATTTTTGCCTAAGTATATATATACTATAATGTTTATAACGATATAACATTTATAAGTCACGATTTTTAACAACAAAATATATATATGATCGATGAGTAACGTACATGACGAACTATTGTGACTTATTTTCTAGCGCCTAAACTATAGTATTATATTTAGGTTGTTGCTAGAGTTGCTCGCTACTATTTGATCATACTTGTGCGGTTTGAATCGTTGCTTGAGGTGAGTTTATAGATTCCCTATTAAACTGTTTTCTATGTTTAATGTTTTGGGATGTGATAAATGCTTTGATGCTTGCTTCTGAACGCAAGTAAAACTTGATTTCTGTTAACGCTTTGTGAACACTATTTATGAGATAGCTTAAGTTGCTTTAGCCATAGTCCCCACTATCGTGAATCGTTAGTTACTCTGCTGGAGTAAGCTCTTATGTTACGGATAGATCTATTGAGGGTTGACAACCTCCACTCGGGCATTCTGACGCCGGACGAGTGTGTACCATTTGTATGAACGGAGTTATCTTGGCTAGGTACTCCATTGGGGAAAAATTTATGTATGCAATCTATTGTATGCACTTGATCACTAGTTTCGATGTCACGAGCTTAGCTATCATAAATATTGTGAACACCCAATTTATCCTACACTTGGCATTATACCTCCTATAGTTGCATGTGTACATGAAAATGAAATCTGAAATTGAATTACTATGAACTTTTACTTGAAACCTATATTCTCACCAACTTTATGTTGACCCAATTTAGCATTTATCTCAGGTAATTGACGATGTGTTGTACCTGCTGTGTGAAGTACTTGGAGTCCGCATGCATTTCTTTGCTATCTTCGGACATTTATTTACTTATGCTTTTGAACTATTATCTCGTTGATGTTTAAAACTTTTACATCCCGCTGCACTATCTTTTGAAACTGAGACCTTTTGTATTGTGATGCTTTTAATTTAAATTCAACGAGGTATTTTTATAAAACGTCTCATTTAGAGTCATTCTCTTGTAGCTTGAACTATGATACAATGACGTAACAGCCCCTGAGCTTCACCGCTTCCGCATATCACATTTTGGGGTGTTACATAATTGGTAATCAGAGCCTTGGTTATAGAGAACTAGGTTTGCATCTTAGGCCTAGACTATAACCGATGTGGCTACTTGTTACTCTGTATATATGTGTACTACGTAATGTATTACGTAGGATAACACTATAAGTAATATGTAATATATATTATGTAATACGTAATATGTATTATATACATATGCATTTCGTTGATTTGCATACATTAATTTCTATACATGATTATTTCATGCATACCCTACAACTGCTTTAATACGCATTTTGGTTGTTGTAGGATATGTCATCGCATACTATCACGTATCATTTCGATTACATCTATAGTCTGATTCTAATCCAATCACCATTTTCGGTGTTATTTTTGGTTTTGTTTTGATCTTTGGTATTTAATCGAAACTCTTATTTTATGACTATGTACTCGATATTTTGATTATGAATGGGAATTTAACTTTAGGACTTTGACCAGTGACTATCCTTTCTATGTTTGTTGTACTGTTAAATTCTGCATTCTATTTTAGCATAAGAAATATATAACGTGTATATTCGTGCTTGAACCTTATTTGCATTGTTGTCTTAACGCAGAGAAACAATGGTGAACACACGTAACGGAATGACTGACGCACAATTGGAAGCACTGATTACGCAACGAGTGACTGCTACACTAGCAAACGTTCAAGCTAACAACAACGTGAACGAAGCACCACCAAACAATGTTGACAATCGACCGCCTAAGCCGTGTACTTACAAGGACTTTAGGAGCTGTGACCCTTTGAATTTTAATGGTACTGAAGGAGCTGTCGGATTAGCTCGTTGGGTTGAAAAGTTGGACGCTGTGTTCCGTGTCAGTGGATGTGCTGTTGAAAACCAAGTGACTTATTCTACTTGTACTTTAGCTGCTGGAGCGTTGACATAGTGGAACACCCATGTGCAGACGGCTGGAGCCGAGGAGGCGTATGGAATGAGTTAGGAGGAACTTAAGAAGTTGTTGACTAAGGAGTACTGTCCTCGTAATGAGATTTAGAAAATGGAAATCGAACTGTGGAACTTGACTGTGAAGAACAATGACATTGGGACGTACACAAGGAGGTTCCAAGAATTGTGTTTGCTATGTCCTGGAATGGTTCCGGATGAAGAAAAGAAGGTTGAGTGCTATATTTGGGGTTTACCTGGTAGAGTTCAAGGGAATGTGACATCGTCTGGACCGACAAAAGTTAGTGATGCTATAAGGATGGCTCACAGTCTGATGGACCAAGTTGTTCGAGCAAATGCTGGGAATGCCGCGGACAACAAGAGAAAATGGGGGAATAACCAAAGGAACAACCATGGGAACTATTCTAATAAGAGGCAAGACACCGTGAAAGCGTACACTGCTGGTACTGGGGAAAAGGGAGTGTACAATGGGACGTTACCTTTGTGCAATCGATGCAAGCGTCACCATAATGGACAATGCAATGTACAATGTCACAACTGTAAGAAAATTGGACATATTGCTAGAGATTGTAAGTCACCACCCAACACGAAAGCCAACGTCACTTGCTTTGAATGTCAGCAAAAGGGACACTACAGCAATGAGTGCCCAAAGAAAAAGAACAAGGACCAAGGAAAGATTGCTAAAGCTGGGGAAGCTCGTGGAAGGGTCTATGTGATAGGAGGAGGAGAAGCACAACAAAACCCCGACGTCGTGACGGGTACGTTTCTTCTCAATGGTCGTTATGCTTCTATTTTATTTGATACTGGAGCCGATAGGAGTTTTGTGTCGACTATTTTTAGTGTTTTGCTTGATGTGACCCCTTCGCCCTTAGACACTAAGTACACTATTGAATTAGCTAATGGGAAGTTGATAGAAGCCGACACTATACTTCGTGGATGCACTTTAAATCTTCTAGGTCATCCTTTTGTAATAGACCTTATGCCTGTTGAGTTAGGGATTTTTGACGTGATTGTCAGAATGGATTGGTTGTCGAGATATCATGTTACGATTGTATGCGACGAGAAGATCGTTCGCTTACCATTTGGTGATGAAGTTTTGGAGATACAAGGGGATACAAGTAACGGAAAAGGGAAGTCACGACTGAACATTATCTCGCGTGTCAAGGCTCAGAAGTTGTTATCGGAAGGTTGCCACGTATTTTTAGCCTGTGTTACTGAAAAGCAAACGGAAGAAAAACGGTTGGAAGATGTACCTATCGTACGGGATTTTCCGAAAGTCTTTCCTGAAGATTTGCCTGGATTACCGCCGGCTAGACAAGTTGAATTCCGGATCGATTTAATACCGGGAGCTGCACCTGTTGCTCGAGCGCCTTACCGTTTAGCACTGTCAGAATTGCAAGAACTAGCGACGCAACTACAAGAGTTGACTGATAAAGGATTCATAAGACCGAGTTATTCACCTTGGGGAGCTCCAGTCTTATTTGTAAAGAAGAAGGATGGGAGTTTTCGGATGTGTATCGACTATCGTGAGTTGAACAAACTTACCATCAAGAACCGTTACCCGTTACCTAGGATCGATGATCTGTTTGATTAGTTGCAAGGATCGAGCGTATACTCAAAGATTGACCTTAGGTCTGGTTATCACCAATTGAGAGTCCGTGAGGAAGATGTTGCAAAGACTGCTTTTAGGACTAGGTATGGACACTATGAGTTCCAAGTGATGCCGTTCGGTTTGACAAACATACCTGCTGTGTTTATGGACCTCATGAACCGGGTGTGTAAACCGTATTTGGACAAGTTTGTCATTGTGTTCATCGATGACATACTGATTTACTCAAGGAATGAGAAAGAACATGAGGAACATCTTAAGATAATATTGGAATTGCTTAAGAAGGAGGAATTGTACGCTAAGTTCTCTAAGTGTGATTTTTGGTTGCCAAGAGTACAATTTCTAGGTCACGTTATTGATAGCAAAGGGATTCATGTTGATCCTGCCAAGATTGAGTCAATTAGGGAGTGGACTGCTCCTACGATACCGACTGAAATTCACCAATTCTTAGGACTCGCCAGATATTACCGAAGATTCATCGAGGGATTCTCGAAGATCGCGAAACCATTGACGAAGTTGACTCAAAAGAAGGTGAAATACGAATGGGGAGATAAAGAGGAATTAGCATTCCAGAAGTTGAAACAAATGTTGTGTAGTGCGCCTATTCTATCGTTACCAGAAGGATCAGAAGACTTTGTGGTCTACTGTGATGCATCAGCAAAAGGATTGGGAGCTGTCTTGATGCAGAGGAAGAAAGTTATCGCCTACGCGTCACGACAATTGAAAACGCATGAGAAAAACTACACTACGCACGACTTGGAGCTAGGAGCGGTAGTATTTGCCTTTTAACTATGGAGACACTACTTGGATGGAACCAAGTGTGTCGTCTATACCGATCACAAGAGTTTACAACATATTCTTGATCAGAAGCAACTGAACATGAGACAACGTCGATGGATCGAGTTGCTCAGCGATTATAACTGTGAAATCCGCTACCACCCTGGGAAGGCCAATGTAGTGGCGGATGCGCTAAGTAGAAAGGAACAATTGATGATACGTAGAGTTAGATCGTTAGCTATGGTTATCAATCCGAACTTACCTGTGCAAATTCGTGAAGCACAAACCAAAGCCCTTACGCCTGAACATGTTGAAGCTGAGAAATTAGGAGGAAAGGTCACTAAGAAATTAGAGACTAGCACTAATGGAACGCTATGTCTGAATGGTAGAAGTTGGATACCACGGTTTGGAGGACTAAGGGACGTGATTATGCACGAGTCGCATAAATCTAAGTATTCGATTCACCCAGGATCTGACAAAATGTATCAGGATATGAAGAAGCTATATTGGTGGCAAAATATGAAAGCTGAAATTGCTACGTATGTAGGGAAGTGTCTGACTTGCGCTAGAGTGAAAACAGAACACCAAAAACCATCTGGATTGTTGGTTCAACCTTAGTTTCCTATGTGGAAGTGGGAAAACATAACCATGGATTTCATAACTAAGCTACCTAAAACGACCAACGGATATGACACAATTTGGGTAATTATGGATCGACTTACGAAATCTGCACACTTTTTGGCTATGAAGGAAGATGATTCGATGGATAAGCTTACGAGACTTTATCTGAAGGAAGTAGTCGTAAAACATGGGATACCGATCTCGATAATTTCCGATAGAGACGATAGATTTACTTCAGAGTTCTGTAAATCACTTCAGAAAGCGTTGGGTACGCAATTGGACATGAGTACTGCTTATCACCCGCAGACTGACGGACAGAGTGAGAGAACTATTCAAACGCTGGAGGACACGTTGCGTGCTTGTGTGCTTGACTTTGGGAAGCAATGGGACAGACATTTGCCTCTAGTGGAATTCTCTTACAACAATAGTTATCATACCAGTATTAAGGCTGCACCGTTTGAAGCGTTGTATGGTCGTAAATGTCGCTCGCCTGTGTGTTGGAGTGAGGTTGGGGATAGTCAACTCACTGGCCCTGAACTCATTCATGAAACAACCGAGAAGATTGTTCATATCCAGAGCCGAATTCAAGCAGCCCGTGATCGTCAGAAGAGTTACGCCGACGTTCGACGTAAGCCTCTCGAATTTCAAGTGGGAGACAAAGTGATGCTAAAAGTATCGCCTTGGAAAGGTGTGGTACGTTTTGGCAAGTGAGGAAAGCTGAACCCCCGTTATATTGGACCTTTCAAAATTATGGCAAAGGTTGGGACCGTAGCCTATCGTCTCGAATTACCGCAAGCGTTGAGCCGTGTGCACAGCACTTTTCATGTGTCGAACTTGAAGAAGTGCCTTTCTGATGCGACACTCATTATACCGTTGGAGGAACTCCGAATCGACAACATGATGCAATTTGTCGAAGAACCTGTTGAAAATCATGGACTGTGAGGTCAAACGATTGAAACAAAGTCGTATTCCTATCATCAAGGTGAGGTGGAATTTTAAACGTGGACCTAAATTCACTTGGGAGCGTGAGGATCAATTTCACAAGAAATATCCGCAACTCTTTGACAACTCTAGAAACCGTGACACTCCTAAGCTTTGAGGACAAATCTTCTCTATCAAGGGGATGATGTAACACCTGGTAATTTTCCCTACTTTGTAAAATGACTATTTTACCCTTTGACTTTTTATTTTGTCAACTATGTGAATTAACTGTGTTGGAACCGGGAAGTTATCCCGCGTCTTCTGAAAAACTGTTTGCTGACGAGTAATGGCCTGACTCTGTGCTTAGTCATTATTCTGAACATTTTCTGTGAACCTGACCAAAGTGCTGAGACGGTCAATGAATTGACGATAATCCATGAGATTATTCGTTATATGTGAATTATGTGCTTAACTGTTTAGTTTTTAACAGCGTGATGGTATTTTCATGAACAGCGTATCTAAATATTTCTGTATATGTTTATATGCCTGTATTTTAGTATTTTTGCTATTTATAGTAATAAATCGTATTTCCTGTGAATATTTAATTAACGTATCGCGTTTTCGTATTTTACGTCGTTTTTACGTTTAACCGTCGTTAACATGCATAAAATACTTTACCAATTATAAAATATCAGTTTTCGTCGAAAAATCGTAAATTTAATATATTTCGTCAAATTTTTAAGTTTTACGTCATTTTAAACTTAACTATATACTTTTTGATATTTACCTAAAACTAACTAACCTTTTTACCTTAAACCTTTTAACTAGTTACCATAGTAAAATTTTTGAATAATTTACCCCATGTGGGACCCCCCATAACCGGCCATATACCAACACCATGTGCATGATGCACCAACATTTCACTCTTTGCCATATTTAGCTTAAGCTTACACATCTTACACTCTTTAACTTATTAACCAAAATCACCTCAAATAATTCACTTATTCACTCTTCATTTCACTTCAAAAAAAACACACATACCTCTCTTTCTCTCTCAGAACTCACGGCACACATACACATACATTTTCCACATTGTTGATTTCTTAAAGCTTCATTCTAACAAGAATTAACACAAAATAAATACACCCTAGAGTTTGTACAAGCATAAAGAAGAATGGTTATTCTTGGTTTGTTGATTTGAGTAGTTTATGGGTTGAAGTTGTAGAAGTAGAGTTCTTGTTGATTATTAGTGGGTTAGAGCGTAGATCGGGTCGTTGTGATTACGTAGATTCGTTACTCAAGGTTACTTCTTAAACCTTTTTCATCTTTTCATTTTTCATGCATAATCTTTGTAGATCTATGCATGCATGTTACTCATCAACTATTTTCTTGAAATAAAATGATAAAAACTATTTTTGGTCATGAAATATTTTAGATCTATGAAAATTATGTGTGGATCTATTAGATCCATGCATGAAAATGGTTTAATTGAAAGACTTGTGAAAATATAAGTATGTATATTTTTAGATTTGTGAACTTGAAGTAAAATCTTTGATTTTGTTGGTGTTTATGAATAATTGGAGGGAACTAGTATTGTTACTACTAGTGGTTACGCTTGAAAATGGTCGAAAACGAGTTTTTACGAAAAACATACAATCTGTCCGATTTTTATAAGAGGCGTAGAGGGTCGTAAAAAGTGTTTTGACACTAGTTTACTATGATATTATGAAAATATAAGTTAATACCTTCGTTTCGATATATTATGGGCTAAAAACAGAGCTAAAATGAGTAAGATATGGTCGTTTAAATTTCGTTGTCGGAAAACTTAATTTTTGTGAAAAACACTATAATGTGTTTGCTGTCTAGATTTTTAAAGTGGTCGAAACGACGTTTTCGAGTCAAACGGAGTTGTTTTAAGTGTCGAAATGGTTACTAAAAGTTGTGTATAAATGTTGGACTTGTTTTGTAAAAGGGTATTAGCGCGAAATGTGAATACTTGATGTACCGTTAAAAGTTTGAACGTTGGAAGTGGAAATTGATACTATTGCGGAAAATGACTTGTTGAAATATTGGCGATTGAGAAAGTGTTGAAAATAGGGGTTTTAGGACGAGATTTGAGTTCTTACTAAAATAGGAAATTTTTATGTGACGCCGAAAGGCTGCCGAATTTTCGTTTGAAATCGTGTTGGAAAATTTATGAAGATAAATTTTAATAAATTAAAATTTACGCCGAAAGACTGTCGAAATTTCGTCGAGTCAAAAATAAATATTTTTGCCTAAGTATATATATACTATAATGTTTATAACGATATAACATTTACAAGTCACGATTTTTAACAACAAAATATATATATGATCGATGAGTAACGTACATGACGAACTATTGTGACTTATTTTCTAGCGCCTAAACAATAGTATTATATTTAGGTTGTTGCTAGAGTTGCTCGCTACTATTTGATTATACTTGTGCGGTTTGAATCGTTGCTTGAGGTGAGTTTATAGATTCCCTATTAAACTGTTTTCTATGTTTAATGTTTTGGGATGTGATAAATGCTTTGATGCTTGCTTCTGAACGCAAGTAAAACTTGATTTCTGTTAACGCTTTGTGAACACTATTTATGAGATAGCTTAAGTTGCTTTAGCCATAGTCCCCACTATCGTGAATCGTTAGTTACTCTGCTGGAGTAAGCTCTTATGTTACGGATAGATCTATTGAGGGTTGACAACCTCCACTCGGGCATTCTGACGCCGGACGAGTGTGTACCATTTGTATGAACGGATTTATCTTGGCTAGGTACTCCATTGGGGAAAAATTTATGTATGCAATCTATTGTATGCACTGGATCACTAGTTTCGATGTCACGAGCTTAGCTATCATAAATATTGTGAACACCCAATTTATCCTACACTTGGCACTATACCTCCTATAGTTGCATGTGTACATGAAAATGAAATCTGAAATTGAATTACTATGAACTTTTACTTGAAACCTATATTCTCACCAACTTTATGTTGACCCAATTTAGTATTTGTCTCAGGTAATTGACGATGTGTTGTACCTACTGTGTGAAGTACTTGGAGTCCGCATGCATTTCTTGGCTATCTTCGGACATTTATTTACTTATGCTTTTGAACTATTATCTCGTTGATGTTTAAAACTTTTACATTCCGCTGCACTATCTTTTGAAACTGAGACCTTTTGTACTGTGATGCTTTTAATTTAAACTCAACGAGGTATTTTTATAAAACGTCTCATTTAGAGTCGTTCTCTTGTACCTTGAACTATGATACAATGACGTAACAGCCCCCGAGCTTCACCGCTTCCGCATATCACATTTTGGGGTGTTACATATGTATTGTAGACTTTTGTGATCAGTGAATATTGTACACTTCGTACCATACAAATATATTCTCCAGAGTCGCAGAGCAAAAACCACAGCGCCCAATTCCAAGTCATGGGTATTGTAGTTCTCCTCATTTTTCCTTAATTGTCTAGAGGCATATGCAATCACCTTTTCACGTTGCATGAGAACAGCACCGTATCCTTGAAGAGATGCATCACAATAAACAACAAAGTCTTCACTTCCTTCAGGTAACGATAAGATCGGCGCGCTACAGAGTTTCATCTTCAGGGTTTTGAAAGCTTCTTCTTCTTCATCGCCCCACACAAATGGTTTATTCTTCTGAGTCAGCTTAGTTAATGGTTTCGATATCAAAGAGAATCCTTCAATAAACCTTCGGTAGTAACCAGCTAAACCTAGAAATTGTCGCACTTCAGTTGGAGTAGTTGGAGCACTCCAATTCTTAATGGCTTCAATCTTCAGGGGATCAACATGCACCCCACTTTTATCAATCACATGTCCGAGAAATTGTACAGAATTAAGCCAAAAATCACACTTTGAGAATTTAGCGTACAACTTTTCGTCCTTTAACAAGTTCAAGATAATTATTAAGTGTTCGGCATGCTCTTCCTTGCTCTTAGAGTAGATTAGAATATCATCGATGAAAATGATCACGAATTTATCTAGATACGGCTTACAAATGCGATTCATTAAGTCCATGAATACAGCAGGTGCATTAGTCAAACCAAAAGGCATAACTCGGAACTCATAATGACCATAACGAGTCCTAAACGCCGTAATAGGAATATCTTCGTCGCGTACACGAAGTTGATAGTAACCAGAACGAAGATCAATCTTAGAGAAAACACGAGAACCTTGAAGTTGATCGAATAGATCATCAATTCTTGGAAGCGGATAAAGATTCTTGATCGTCAGCTTATTCAGCTCTCGGTAATCGATACACATACGGAACGAACCATCTTTCTTCTTAACGAATAAAACAGGAGCTCCCCAAGGTGACGAACTCGGTCGTATAAAACCTTTATCAGATAGTTCTTGCAATTGCACAAACAACTCCTTCAGCTCAGATGGTGCTAAACGATATGGCGCACGTGCCACTGGTGCAGCACCAGGAATTAGATCAATTTGGAATTCTACTTGCCTTGGAGGCGGAAGCCCTGGAAAATCTTCCGGAAACACTTCAGGAAAGTCACGAATGACTGGAACATTTTCGATACGTTTCTCCTTCGATTCCTTCTCCGATACATCAGCTAGGCACAACTCACAACCTCTTTCGATATACTTACGAGCTTTAATGCACGAAACGATTTTCAGTCGAGAATTATATTTATCACCTTCGATGACTAAGATCTTGTCACCTAAAGGAATCCTAACTTTCTTTTCTCCACACAGAATAGACGCATTATACTTGGACAGCCAATCCATTCCGATAATAATATCAAAACTTCCCAATTCGACGATCATCAAGTCTATCTTAAAAATACGGTTTAGAAGATTAAGAGAACATCCTAAGAGCGCACGATTGGTACTCACTAATTTACCATCAGCTAGTTCTACTTCATAACTCGCGTCTAATTCGACCGGTTTGATATCAATTAAGGTACTAAAACTTGTAGACACAAAGCTTTTGTCCGCACCAGAATCAAATAAAGCTTTAGCGTAACGGTTATTCAGTAAAAACGTACAAGTAACAACTTTCGGGTTTTGCTTAGCATCAGCTTCTCCTAGTTGACATGCCTTTCCTTGATTATCACCACCACGTGTATTCTTCTGCGGCTCAGGGCATTGATTCTTCATGTGTCCTTTACCTTGGCAGTTAAAGCAAGTCATTCCTTTCCTTCCTGGTCCCCAACAGTCTTCAGTCTTGTGCCCCAGCTTGTTACACTTTCCACAATTAGTACATTCACCAGTATGAATCCTTTTGCATCGTTGACATCGGGCTCCCTTATCAGCGGGTGTAGTTTCAGTCATTGTGTTAGCATTACTTCTCCTTCGATTCTGATTCCTATTGTGAGATTTACGGTTATCACCTCAATCATTACTTTCCACTTCAGTTTTTCTTTTGTTACCTTCAGAAACACCATCAGCCTTATCTTGGATAATCTGTCCCATCAGATGGTAGGCCATTCGTATAGCTTCATCAATATTGGCAGGTTTAGATGAGGTCACATCACCACGGATGTTGGCAGGTAAGCCTCGAATATACTGCTCCACCTTCAGATATTCCAGGTTAACCTTGTTTGGACAAAGTAGAGCAAGTTCATGGAATCTATTTGTGTATCCATCGATATCAGTACCCGTTAGTCTCAGCTGATACAGTTCATGTTCTAACCTTTGAATAACACTCCTTGGACAGAATTCCTCGGTCATCCATCTTCTCACTTCAACCCAAGGTGTAGCATAAGCAGCATTCATCCCTACAGACGCCATTCTTCCATTCCACCAAGTTAATGCTGGCCCTTAAAGAGTAGCAGAGGCAAACATCACCTTGTCTCCTTCCTCACTTCCACTAAAGCGAAACGCGGATTCCAATCTTTCAAACCATTGCATTAAACCAACAGCACCTTCAGTACCCTTAAAAGTCGGAGGTTTACATTTCACGAATGAGGTGTAAGTACACTTTTTGTTTTCAGGAATCACTGGTCTATCAGCATCACCAGTTCCAGCACCAGCATTGTCAACTCCAGTATTGCCAGCTCCAGTATTGCCAGCTCCAATATTGCAAGCTCCAATATTGCCAGCTCCAGTATTGCCAGCTCCAGTATTGCCAGCTCCACCAGATCCACCAGCTCCACCAGATCCACCAGCTCCACCAGATCCACCAGCTCCACCGGATCCACCAGCTCCACCGGATCCACCAGCTCCATTATTCATATTTCCATAAATGCATTCATAGCGACCTGAAATTGATCAGCTACTATAGCGCGTAACTGCGCCTCAGTCATTTGTTTTGGCGGCATGATCCTGTTACACAATTCACATCAAAATGAGTATTCATTTAACGCTTATGATAACAAAACATGAATAACACAGAATAAGAAATAGATAGAATATGAGAGAAACAAGAAAGGATGATAGAACGAAGAATAGAATTTGGACAAGGAACGAAGATTCACGAGGAATGCGTCAAAATACAGGAATTTCTATTGTGACAATCAGCGTCGTTTATAAATTACGTATTAGTATTATAATAATCAAATAATAAACATTTATAAATAAATAAATGTAATCCATTATTCTTAGTATTATAACACAGAATAAGAAATAGATAGAATATGAGAGAAACAAGAAAGGATGATAGAACGAAGAATAGAATTTGGACAAGGAACGAAGATTCACGAGGAATGAGTCAAAAGACAGGAATTTCTATTGTGACAATCAGCGTCGTTTATAAATTACGTATTAGTATTATAATAATCAAATAATAAACATTTATAAATAAATAAATGTAATCCATTATTCTTTTAAGCATAAATAATAATTAAATATTTATAACATATATATACTTTTCTTATTCTCGTCCATTGGCAACTCGGAGGTTTCGCTTGCAGATGTTATAGTCAAAAGATTTCAAAATTTTATTTTTGGAAAATCTTTTCGTTCTCTATAACTTGAGCTCTGATACCAATCTGTAACACCCCCAATTTCCTGTCATAGCAGCGGAAGGGTCATTGGGTGTTACTATTATGGTTCAATCTCAATATCATAGAAAACGCCTCAAAAACAAGTCGTTTTAATAAAACGTACATCCATTCATTATTTAAAGGTAAAACAATTCACACACTGTCCCAAATAGTTTTTAAGTTTACACAACATAACAAACGATAAAATTTTCTTTGAATGGACATAGTTTAGAAAAAAAGCGGGCCAAAACATTTCACAAGCAAGCTACACGAAACCGCCTTCCTTTGAGTGCCTTCTTCATGGACTTGAGATAAAACATGCTATAAAGTCAACAAAAATGCTGAGTGAATCTATAGAGTTTAAATTAAATAAACGAACACAAGTATTCTGAATAAACCTTCAATGGTTGACAATCATGTGGATCAGACATAATCATCGTTGTTATTACATAAGTCTCATGACATTGAACGTTAACATATATTATTTCAGCCCAACACACCTAGCCAAGTGCGTATATTTCTCTTATACAATTGAATCCGATGTTTCATTACTTGTGCATCACAACACCACGCGATAGCTAGTCGCGACCGGACTGGGCGTCACCCCGATAGATCTATCCATAGTATTAGCGTTCATTCAATTATCAATTCATGATTCAATGGGTCTTTTAAGGCTAAACAAACTTATGTAAATAACGTTCATCTAGCATACAATCGGGTCCTTTATGTTCTATTTTAATATAAGCATGTTATCCCCCTCGCGGGTTTTAAAAATCTTTACAAGATAGTAT
Source organism: Glebionis coronaria (assembly GCA_025667525.1). NCBI lineage: Eukaryota > Viridiplantae > Streptophyta > Magnoliopsida > Asterales > Asteraceae > Glebionis > Glebionis coronaria. Next base: position 518,103,029 of record CM046880.1, read on the forward strand.
AAAAGCAAGGTCATAGACTCACCTTGGTACAATAGTAGTAATATGACGATCGCCGACGATAAGTGATGCCCGTTAAACACGAAGACCGCAACCTACCAAATAAGGCGCGTTCGTTAATAAATGACTCGAGTATAAATAATACTTAAACAATACAAAACTCAAAAGTACAAAACCATGACAATCTCAAAAATAATAATAGCACAAGTGTACTTCAACTCCCTTTTTTCATGTTAACTTTATTAGACTATATGATCAATAAAAATCTGCCGGTACTTACCGAAAGTACAAGCTCATTTGCCTTACTTAAACTATTCCGTTTTCGACGAAACTTGGTCACAAACTCACACATAATATGAATAAGACTCAGTTTAAATTTCATTCAAAAATATTACTTCTAAGACCTTCTGCACGACACACCTTCGTGTTATAAAAACCGGACAGATTTACTTCTTCAATTCGTAAAACCATTTTAACATATCTAAACAACTCCATTTATAAAACCGATACTCGGGTTTGAAAATAGACTCATGACCTGAGGTTTAGACTTCAACATCAGTCCTTGAACATTTTTAAAACTCATTCTATAGTCCCCGAGATTCGATCCAAGTATCGACAACAATTTTCGGATTGTGCCGATACCCGTCTCCCGGTACACGAATACTAAAATTGTTGTAACTTCGCACTCATTTGGAGTTGAAAGTCCTACTTTATATCAAATCGAAGCTAACGAAACTCTCTACGACCCTATCTTATTAGTTTAAAAAGTTTATTACAGTAAGTAATTTAAAAATGGCCTTTAAGTTACTGCCTAAAATTAACCATCTAAAAATCATACCAAATCAACATTTTGACCCATTTCAACAATTTACATACTTCTAATATTACCCCAATATTATCATAACACATTTATCTAACTCCTAACACCCTCAAATTCAATCTAATAAAAATCAAATATATCAAAATCATACATGCAACATCATCTCACTACAAATATAATAATAATAACAACACCACAACTACAAAAATGGATCAAACATGATGTTCTTCACCAAAAATTTGAAAAGAAAAATAAGTGAATGCATGTTGGAAAATCTTATACGAAAATGAAGCTTATCAAATTTCTAGGATGGGTCTTCTGTTAGTTTAGGTTGAATCAAACTTGATCAAGATTTTTGAAAGGGTTTTTGGTTTGAGGTTGGACGGCAACACAAAGGAAAGAGAGAGAGATTTTTGTGATTTTTATTTTTAAAATGAGTTAGTGGAATAATGTTGTAAGATTTTTCTTCTTATACTAAGTAGTGGAGGGACCAATTTTGCCAATTGGGTAAATTTTTGGACCAAAAAGTAATTAAATAAGTTAAAGGGTAGAAAATGAATATTTGTCAAAGTTGAAAATATTTACGGGACTCGGGTTTCGTAAAAATACTTTTCAGAAGTTAAAACGCTTCATAAATATAATAATAAAGCTTCGACACGACTTAAAACGTAATTAAATCGAAAACATCGAAAATATAAAATATCGAGACAATCGATAATAAAACATAAATTTTTGGGCATCCGTCGGTATCGCGATCACTAGTAGTTCTCGTCATCCGTTAAAACGTAAAACACGAGAAATAAAGATTAAATATAATAAAATCATTTTTATGATAAATTGAGAATATAATATCGATACCTAACGTATTCCTTGCCGGTTTTCATCTAATAGACATTCTTACGGAATGTTTCAAGTCATAGCCTTCTCGGTTAGCCGATAATTTAAAATTCTCATTAAACTAAACACGTAATACGTAATAGTCGAGATTAAAATAACGACCTAAAATTGACGGATTGTCACATTTTACTTATACATTTGGAACTTACGCTTATAGGCGCATGCCTTTGGCCTATGCAATGCACCTGCTACTTTTTAGAGGTGTATGATTGCTATCTTTCACGATATGATTGAAGAATCAGTCGAAGTCTTCATGGACGATTTCTCCGTCTTTGGAAATTCTTTCGGCACATGTCTAAACAATCACGATAAAATGTTAGCACGATGCGAAGAAGCAAATCTTGTGCTAAACTGGGAAAAATGTCACTTTATGGTTAAAGAAGGAATTGTGCTTGGAAACAAAGTGTGTGGAGCCATCCTTGAAGTTGACAAAGAAAAAATAGACATGATCGCAAAACTCCCACCACCTACTAATGTTAGAGGCATTAGAAGTTTCTTAGGTCATTCCGGTTTTTACCGATGATTTATCAAAGACTTTGCGAAAATCACAAGACCTTTAACTCAACTTCTAGAAAAAGAAATAGAGTTCGGTTTTAACGACGAATGTTATTCAACATTCAAAATACTTAAAGAAAAACATACATGCACACCCATTACTACAAGCCCCAATTGGAACCTTCCATTTGTGCTTATGTGCGATGCTAGTGAACATGCCCTTGGAGCCGTCCTTGGACAAAAAGATAGTAAACAATTTCATCCCATCTATTTTACAAGTAGAACTCTTAACGCAACCCAACAAAATTATACAATTACGGAAAAAGAACTCATGGCTGTAGTTCACGCGTTTGACAAATTTCGATCATACCTCGTATTGTCAAAAACGATAGTTTACACCGATCATTCAGCTTTAAAATACTTGATCAAAAAGCAAGACGCCAAACCTCGTCTAATACGATGGATATTGCTTTTACAAGAATTTGATTTGGAAATTAAAGATAAAAAAGGAGCTGAAAATGTTGTTGTCGATCATTTATCTCGCATAGTGAATGATGATTCTAGTGATGATGAAACCGATTCCCGATGAGCATATAATGCAAGTAAGTACTAACAAAACACCATGGTTCGCAGACTTTGCAAACTATTTGGCTGTAGGTATTTTACGAAAGGGAATGACGCACCAACAAATGAAAAGATTTTTCTTTGAACTAAAAAATACTTTTGGGACGATCCTTACTTATTTAGAATTTGTCCCGATGGAATAATCCGACGTTTTATTTCCGGATTTGAATCTAGAAAAATTCTTGATGAATGTCACTATGGACCGACCGGAGGACATTACGCCGCGAACACCACTGCTAAAAAAGTGTTCGGCGCTGGCTTTTATTGGCCAACAATTATGCGTGAAGCTCATACCTTAGTACGACTATGTGAAGCATGTCAAAGGACTGGAAATATTACTAAGAGAGATGAAATTCCTCTAAACAACATCCAAGTCTGCAAAATCTTTGACGTATGGGGTATCGACTTCATGGGACCATTTCCTAAATCTTACAAATGTGAATACATTTTAGTCGCCGTCGACTATGTATCGAAATGGGCCGAAGCTCAAGCTTTACAAACAAACGATGCCAGAGTTGTTATCGCATTCTTAAAGAAGTTATTCTATCGTTTTGGAATGCCAAAAGTACTAATAAGCGACAGAGGAACTCATTTCTGTAACAAACTCATGGAAAATGTTATGAAAAGATATGGAGTGAACCACCGATTTTCCACATCTTATTTAACACCCCCAAATTTACACGCATCGGAATACATCTTTGGGTGCTAAACAATGATAAAACAACACATAATTTATAAAGAACGACTCGAAAAAAAGACGTTTTAGATTTATCGTTCCTAAAACATTTGTCAGAGTAGCGTAGTCCCAAGTAATCGTTACCAAAAGATAAGTTAAAACAACATATTAGTTTGTTTTAAAAATGGAACGATAATTAAATCAAAGAGTTTGAACAACAAAAGCAGTGCACAACTTCATTCCCGTGACCTCCAAGCTTCCACTTCTTGATTACCTGAAATACATGTGAGTAAAACAATCAGCAAAAATGCTGAGTGAATCTATAGGTTTATGAAATCAATTTGAACACAAGCAAAGATTATAAGTTTGTGGCATGCTTATAAGCATCAAATAATAATTTGCATCAACAATGATAATTGTATATAGCATAAATTGCAATAAGCTCATGGAACCGAGCCCTTAGACACTCCCATATCAGTCTAATAAGACGAGAGATTTATTAATTGTCGGTTACCTCCAGATTATTGGTACATTGCCGTATACCTGACTTCTCAATACAATATGTTCAAACAGTGTGGAGGTCGGGCCTAAGCTTCTATGACAAGTCCACAAAAACTGAACCGGGGCGGCTTCCCCCATAGATCTATTAATTGTACTAGCGGTTAACCCATCATAGGTTAATTAACGGTCCATAATTGAGGTTTTAACAAAGGCAATCACTTAATGAAATTTAAAGGCAACCACGGGTCCATTCATAGAGGGACAAAGCATACCATAAAAATCTTGTGTTATAAGTTTATAAAAACATGTATTCCCCCTCGCGGGTTTAAAATCATTTAATAACTAGTATAAAGCGAGGCTATAGACTCACCTTAGTACTTATAGTAGTTGAAGACGATCGCCGACGATAGTAGATGCCCGAAAAACACGACAACCGCAACCTAGCAAATAAGGTGCGTACATTAATAATAGACTCGAGAAATAAATGATACTTAATAAAATCAAACTCAAGTATAAAATCACGACAACTCGAGAGAAAACGATGCAAGTGGTTCTATTATACTCTCCTATATATTCATTTTATTATTATATACCTTTAATAAAAATCTGCCGGAACATACCGAATGTCCAAGCCGTTTTCCCATACTTAAACATATCAAATTTTTATGATACTACTCAGAAAACTTACTTACTATATATAGAAAGTCCTCCCAAAAGCCCATTAAAAGATTTTACTTCTAAAGTTCCCTGCCCGACTCATCTTTGAATCACAAAACCCGGACAGTTTAGCGACCTTGACTTACGAAACCATTTTGACCATTCTAAACAACTCCATTTGTAAAACCGCCACTTGATTCTAAAAATAGACTCAAAATACTAAACTTGGAGCCTGAGAACAGCCCTTGAATCATTTTGAAACTCATTTTATAGTCCCCGAGATTCGATCCAAATATCGACAACAATTTTCGGATTGTGTCGACACTCGTCTCCCGGTACACGAAAATTAAACTAGTGTATCTTCCACCTCGTTTGGAGTTGGAAGGCCTACTTTATATGAAATCGAAGCTAACGAAATTCTCTACAACCCTATCCAATTAGTTAAGTGATAATCAAACAGTAAGACCCCCCGAAAACAGCCTCAAACCTACTGCCCAAAATCACCTTTCAAAATCTCCCACAAAATCATGTTTTTAATCAATTCCAACAACTTTTGTCATCAACCTAAGCCCCTAATATCATCATAAACTATTCCTAACACTTGCATCATCATCAAAATCAAAAACCCAAAAATTAAAAATAAACTTTTTAACAAAAACATAGCATGAAAATCTTCTGATCATCACTACTAACACATGTATACAACAAATTTGGATCAAACATAACCAACTTTTCTTGAAAAACTTATATGGTTGCATGTATGAAAATTTTATACCAAATTGTAGCCCTTTGAAAATGGAGGATGGGACTTTGCTTGGTTTCTCTTGGATGAAGCTAGAAAAATTTTGATCATGGTGTTTGTGGTGTTAATGGTGGATGGTTAAAAACAAAGGGAGAGGAGAAAGATGGTTGTTTTTGTTTTAATGATTTTTTAATAAAATATAGATAGTGGAAATTATATGTATAATGTAAGGTTAGGGTAGTTTTTGCCAATTTGTGATAGTTTTGGTCGAAAATGTAAATATTAGTTAAAAAGCGGGAAATGACTAAAAGTCAATTTTACAAATATTTACGGGACTCGGGTTTCGTAAAAATACTTAAAAGTTTAAACGCACACGAAAAATAATAATATAACGACTTGATACGTAATTAAAACGATATCGTCGAAAATATTAATTATCGAAACGATCGATAATAAAATATAAAGTTTTAGGCATCCGTCGGTATCGCGATCACTAGTAGTCCTCGTTACTCGTCAAAATATTAAAATATAATGTTTAATATCGGTTTCAACTTAAACCGTTAAACATAATAATATTTACGTTATAAAATACTTCAAAATAATTGAAAGTAGAATTAAATTATGACCTTATTTTTACGGGTTTTACATCCTCACCACCTTAAGGGAGCGACGTCCCGGCGCTCAACTCGCCTCATACACGAGTTGTTCACTACCCGGAAGGATGACGACATTCCTTAATAAGAATTCCTTACGTTCCCACGTGTATCTCGATCCACGATCTCCACTGGTTCTTTTACAAAACGCAACTTGTCATCAAGTTGTATCTCACCAAAAAGGAATAAATAAATCCTTATCCACCAGTCACCCGTCAAGCTCGACACATGAAGATTTTATGAATCACACGAAGCTCATTCGATAAAAAGAATAGATGACAGGATTTTCGGATAGTCTAGTTAAAAAGAATGTTGCAAATTAAAGGATATCCATCGGCAGGATAGCCATGGACATACATCAAAAAGAACTAACAAGAAAAACATTTTCGTCATCGGAGGGTGCTCACACGCGGGTCCCTACTCAAAAGATAATACAAAGACACCCTCTCACTTTCGCCAACGTGCATTAAAGTCTCAATAAATATCGTCGTTGAAAGTCAAAAAGATATTACATAATATGTGCTCTACATGATCGGACGTCATCAGATGATGTCGTCTCAAGTTCTCACAACTTACGATCATTTGACTAGATCACACACCATATAAGTACATAAAAGGAAAAGGTCGAACATAAACATCGAGAAATCCTTTAACGAACCATTGATAATAACCACTTGATCTCCAGAGTCTTTTCACTTGCGGTGTCGGCTTCAACATACTCCTCGAGGTTGTAACGAATTTATTAACTCCATTGATTAAGAGATTCAGTCTTCAATCATTCCACAAGTACACGCATAAATCCTGGTGACACTTATTGTTTCTTCTTATACACTGCTTCCCGAGATTCATTTTAAACTCAGAATAAAATAGTGATCTTCAATAAGAGGAACAGAACGAGATAAAAATGAATTCAATAAACGCATAAACGAACAAGATGTGGTAAAATGATTTAAGGTTGACGATTGACGAGGGATATCGACTCACGTAACCGTAAAACATAATAAATCACAATACTAGAAAAATGAGAGCGAAGAATAAATTATACATTATCATTAAAATAACATTTGTCACAATTATCCGTCCCGGATTTGGTATTACCTTAAAACTCAGTTGAGGTACTTTCTTGATAAAGATGATACATCAAAAATAGAAGTAAAATAGTTTCAAAATTTATTTGGTCGTCTTAAGAAACTTTGAAAGAATGACGTAAATTTATTAATTATACTCATATTGATGGTTACGATTTAGAAAATATAATTTCCAAATTAAATCATTGTTAGGAATATAAATTAAACCGGTAATTTCATTACATTAAAAATAAAGTATGATAAGTCAATTAGTTCAAAAGGTAGAACATAATTTTATTTTTAACATTAGTTTTAGTTATACAAAATATGATGTATAAATTTGACCTTTTTCTTGTAATGGTTATTTCGATAATTGAAAATCATTAGAAAATGTATAAAAGTTCCATAAAAATTTTATAATACTTTGTAGAAATACATAAAGGTGTTGGTTATTTCAAAATAACATGGGATATATTCGGGTTTCGAAATGTGACAAGATAACAAGCGAATACAAATGAAAATAATAGTCAACAATTAATACGAAATCAATGGTACAAAAGAGAACGAAGAAAATGTCGTATGAATTCTTAAAGAGAGTAATAAAATAAAGGCATTGATGGTACGACGATAAGAAATTATAGATTAAACAAGTTGTCAAATTTGGTTGGTGCGGTCGATGGTTCACCAATATCAGCTCGTTAACTTAGCGGTGGTCGTTACACGATCGGAAAAAATAAGATCCATACAAAAAAATTTAATAAAAGGGAATTCCTAATAATCACTTGTAAGTAAAACAAATCAAACGAACGATGTTAGTGTTTAAAGGGAGAAGTCAAAGCACGGTTCACAAGGGTGGCTTTCGAGACAAACGAGAGTGACGGACGTCATCCCGGATATACGGAAATCACTCTAGTGATAATTCATTATTCACGTGCAGAGACATTCCAAAGATCTACCCAGTCGCATAAAGAAGATTGGACGAGAAGGAAGGATAAAAAAAATCGAGACTTTCAAGTCTTTTATCAACAGTCAGTAATTAGACGAACGGTCAAAAGAAATCAGTTATAAGACAAAATGAAGTAACAAGTGGAAAAACAATCATCGAGTAAAAACGTACTTAAAATCACGTAATCCGTTTAACGAAAGGTGAAAACGTATGCGGATGCATAGAAATTGCGCTACTTGCATGAAATATAAAGGTTTTTTTTTTAAACTACTTTTCATTTTATTTCATTTTATTTATCTTTATCATAATTACAAGTAAAGAGTTCTTTATTATCAAGATTATTAAGGTGACTACTATTCAGCCTAGCATGGCTCCTTCTAAATTAGACATAGGTGATCAGGCCATGTATAATTTAGGAATAGCAATGCAGTGCTCAGTTTCGTCGAAAAGTATTACGTTTCTTATGTTTATATAAACTATGCCATTTGTAAAATGGAATTTAAAAATACTTTATAAATTTATAGGATACAAGTAATTTGTGAGATACTTAATAAGCAACTTTTAATCTTACGAAAAGTATTTTATAAGACCAAAGTAAAAATAATTGGTGAAAATAATCGTAAAACAATATCAGATTTATTTATAATATGACATTATGACAACGTATAAAGTAGCCAAAGGTTTGAAAAAAGTAGCAAATAGTAGCTCATAAAACAACCAATGAAATGGTTACAAGTTGTTAAGGTTTCAAAAGATTATAAGGTTTAGACGAAAACGCCATGAAACACGTGATAAGAATGTCGACGAAGAATGTGAAGGCAAAACTTCAAAACTCAACCCAATTCAATGGAAGGTTAGAAGAAAACGAATATAAAATAACATCGAATGACAAATGAGTCATATATATGAAAAGAATAAAACAATCCACAGGTGTATTCGTTAGTTGTAAAATAATATTTGTTAAAATTTTACGATCTCAAATGAAATTAAAACAGCTTAGAAACATTTAAAACTCATGTTCTGAATTTTCTATCAGATTTAACTTTTAAATATGAGCCGATTAATTGACCCGATAAACGACATCTCCAAGACTCAGGGTCTAAAGCATTTTGATGCAAAACGACGTTTCAGACGTCTTTCTAGTTTTACCCGAGACCTGAAACCCAATGTAAAATGACCAAAATACCCCTGCAAGTTCTGTGCAGGTTTGACTGTTTTATTTTAAAAACACGGGTTTTACTTTTATGTTTTGACCTGTTATACTTCCCCTGCAGTTTCTACAAAAAATGTATTTTTCGACACTTCTTAACGACTCAAAATATATACATATATACACACATGTCTTGTGGATTTTATAACAACGAAAAATAAATCTCGTAATGAGCATCAAATAAAATATAGCATGATGAATGACAGAAAATGCTTCAAGGTATTCAACACGAAATTTAGGAAGCAAGACGGTGAAAGACGTTCGTAATTTAGATTCCAAAATGCAATGTAGGCAAATCTCCTTGGTGCCACGATTGTCCAAAAACACAAAACATAACAAGAAAAGAATGGAACATTAACATGCTACACTCCAGGAGCGAGAAGGTTATTGAAAAACAAATGATACAATTTTATAGAATTAAAATCGTATTCCAATCTAGCGCCATAATCTAGACGATGATTTATAAAATGACGATGAAGTTACCGAGTTATAAGCGAACAATACTCTTCGAAGTCGATACATATAAATGTCAATAAATAGCGGTTAGTCTATTCCAAGGACACATTGAGCTACACAACGGTCTGGAGATTACGTTAAAAGACGTCCAAGCACAAATAGCCGGAAGACGATTTGAATATCTATATAGATATCACAAAGGGTTAAACAATGAAAGTAACGCGCGTAGATGAAGTTATGTAAGGTCATAACAAAATGAAATAGGATAATTTCCAATAATTAAAATAAATGTAGCGAATCCTTCAAAATAATTGCAGGAAAAATTCCAAAAATTTATTTAAGTAAATCATTAATAAATGATAACTCTTATCGAAAAGTTTAACGATATCAATATATATATCGATAAAGGATTATAGTATTTATTTAGAAATACTTAGCAATAAGGCATACATAATAATGTATACTAAAGTTGTAATCCCAGAAGTAGCTTGAACCTGAAGTCACGCGAAATCATGTGCATCGACTCTTTGAAAAATAAAACCGACAGTTATAGTTTAGGTTTTTAGAAAAATACCTAGTTCTCTATAACTCATGGCTCTGGTACCAATCTTTAACAACCCCAAATTTACACGCAGCGGAATACATCTTTGGGTGCTAAACAATGATAAAACAACACATAATTTATAAAGAACGACTCGAAAAAAAGACGTTTTAGATTTATCGTTCCTAAAACATTTGTCAGAGTAGCGTAGTCCCAAGTAATCGTTACCAAAAGATAAGTTAAAACAACATATTAGTTTGTTTTAAAAATGGAACGATAATTAAATCAAAGAGTTTGAACAACAAAAGCAGTGCACAACTTCATTCCCGTGACCTCCAAGCTTCCACTTCTTGATTACCTGAAATACATGTGAGTAAAACAATCAGCAAAAATGCTGAGTGAATCTATAGGTTTATGAAATCAATTTGAACACAAGCAAAGATTATAAGTTTGTGGCATGCTTATAAGCATCAAATAATAATTTGCATCAACAATGATAATTGTATATAGCATAAATTGCAATAAGCTCATGGAACCGAGCCCTTAGACACTCCCATATCAGTCTAATAAGACGAGAGATTTATTAATTGTCGGTTACCTCCAGATTATTGGTACATTGCCGTATACCTGACTTCTCAATACAATATGTTCAAACAGTGTGGAGGTCGGGCCTAAGCTTCTATGACAAGTCCACAAAAACTGAACCGGGGCGGCTTCCCCCATAGATCTATTAATTGTACTAGCGGTTAACCCATCATAGGTTAATTAACGGTCCATAATTGAGGTTTTAACAAAGGCAATCACTTAATGAAATTTAAAGGCAACCACGGGTCCATTCATAGAGGGACAAAGCATACCATAAAAATCTTGTGTTATAAGTTTATAAAAACATGTATTCCCCCTCGCGGGTTTAAAATCATTTAATAACTAGTATAAAGCGAGGCTATAGACTCACCTTAGTACTTATAGTAGTTGAAGACGATCGCCGACGATAGTAGATGCCCGAAAAACACGACAACCGCAACCTAGCAAATAAGGTGCGTACATTAATAATAGACTCGAGAAATAAATGATACTTAATAAAATCAAACTCAAGTATAAAATCACGACAACTCGAGAGAAAACGATGCAAGTGGTTCTATTATACTCTCCTATATATTCATTTTATTATTATATACCTTTAATAAAAATCTGCCGGAACATACCGAATGTCCAAGCCGTTTTCCCATACTTAAACATATCAAATTTTTATGATACTACTCAGAAAACTTACTTACTATATATAGAAAGTCCTCCCAAAAGCCCATTAAAAGATTTTACTTCTAAAGTTCCCTGCCCGACTCATCTTTGAATCACAAAACCCGGACAGTTTAGCGACCTTGACTTACGAAACCATTTTGACCATTCTAAACAACTCCATTTGTAAAACCGCCACTTGATTCTAAAAATAGACTCAAAATACTAAACTTGGAGCCTGAGAACAGCCCTTGAATCATTTTGAAACTCATTTTATAGTCCCCGAGATTCGATCCAAATATCGACAACAATTTTCGGATTGTGTCGACACTCGTCTCCCGGTACACGAAAATTAAACTAGTGTATCTTCCACCTCGTTTGGAGTTGGAAGGCCTACTTTATATGAAATCGAAGCTAACGAAATTCTCTACAACCCTATCCAATTAGTTAAGTGATAATCAAACAGTAAGACCCCCCGAAAACAGCCTCAAACCTACTGCCCAAAATCACCTTTCAAAATCTCCCACAAAATCATGTTTTTAATCAATTCCAACAACTTTTGTCATCAACCTAAGCCCCTAATATCATCATAAACTATTCCTAACACTTGCATCATCATCAAAATCAAAAACCCAAAAATTAAAAATAAACTTTTTAACAAAAACATAGCATGAAAATCTTCTGATCATCACTACTAACACATGTATACAACAAATTTGGATCAAACATAACCAACTTTTCTTGAAAAACTTATATGGTTGCATGTATGAAAATTTTATACCAAATTGTAGCCCTTTGAAAATGGAGGATGGGACTTTGCTTGGTTTCTCTTGGATGAAGCTAGAAAAATTTTGATCATGGTGTTTGTGGTGTTAATGGTGGATGGTTAAAAACAAAGGGAGAGGAGAAAGATGGTTGTTTTTGTTTTAATGATTTTTTAATAAAATATAGATAGTGGAAATTATATGTATAATGTAAGGTTAGGGTAGTTTTTGCCAATTTGTGATAGTTTTGGTCGAAAATGTAAATATTAGTTAAAAAGCGGGAAATGACTAAAAGTCAATTTTACAAATATTTACGGGACTCGGGTTTCGTAAAAATACTTAAAAGTTTAAACGCACACGAAAAATAATAATATAACGACTTGATACGTAATTAAAACGATATCGTCGAAAATATTAATTATCGAAACGATCGATAATAAAATATAAAGTTTTAGGCATCCGTCGGTATCGCGATCACTAGTAGTCCTCGTTACTCGTCAAAATATTAAAATATAATGTTTAATATCGGTTTCAACTTAAACCGTTAAACATAATAATATTTACGTTATAAAATACTTCAAAATAATTGAAAGTAGAATTAAATTATGACCTTATTTTTACGGGTTTTACATCTTACCACCCTCAAACGAGTGGCCAAGTTGAAAACACTAATAGAGCTCTCAAACGTATACTTGAATAGACCGTTCAAAACAACCCTGCTAGTTGGTCTAAAAAATTAGAAGATGCTCTATGGGCCTTTCGTACCGCAATCAAAACACCAACTCGAACCACACCGTACAAACTGTTGTATGGAAAAACATGCCATCTGCCAATAGAAATTGAACACCGTGCATATTGGGCACTTAAAAACTGCAACCCAGATCTTATTGCAGCCGGAGAAAAACGTAACTTTCAACTTCACGAGTTAGATGAATTTCGACATCACGCTTATGAAAGTTCACGATTATATAAAGAACGAACCAAAGTTTGGCATGATCGTAAATTATGACAAAGAAAAGAATTCAAAAAAGGAGACAAAGTACTTCTCTTTATCTCGAAATATAAATTCAGCAGCCTAAGCTTACTTTGAGATGGACTCGACCTTATATAGTGAAACACCAATATTCATCCGGATATGTTGAATTATACGGCCAAAACAATAACACCTTTATAGTCAATGGGCATAGACTTAAGCTCTACCATGAAGAAGAACACTGTAATACATCGAAGGAGAAGAAATTCCTTTCTTCTTAAAATAGATCCGAGTAGCCGAGTCTGGCTGAAGACTCTAAACTTAGCGCTATTCAGAAGGCAATCCGTATTTTATCCCCTCCTTTCAACTTAAGTGTGGATGAGGACCTGTAAATAAATAAAACCGTCCTTGTATATATTGCATGTGTTTTGTTTTGTTTTGTTTTATCGCATGCAAGAAAATAGCAAATTGGATCTCTAAGCTGGATTCATCTCTCGAAGTCTCGTAATTTTCTACTAAGCCCCGGGAAGTTCTCGTTTCCCTTTGCATTTTTCCTATTTTTAATATTTTGTAAGTTATTACCTCGAGGACGATGTTCAACTGAAGTGTGGAGGAGGTGACAAATAGAAAAAATAAAAAAATATATAATAAATTTCTCCACATGAAATCTTTTTGAAAAACATTAAATATATATATGTTTTGTAAATAAATAAGTTTTTAGAAAAGCAAAAATCTCATTGATTGACTTTATAATTTAGCACAAAATCTATTTCCCAAATATGTGAGAAAAACTTAGCCTTATATTTCTCTATTTTGTGTGAAAGCCGATAATCTAGTATGCTTCATAATTTGTGCTTGATCATCATTTACTAAACCGCAGTGAGGTTAATTTATAGATATTTTCGAAAGGAAGAAAAATAAAATCACCCTTATATCATTTTAGTTAAGCTACACTGGCTTACTAAAATATGTGGCACTCGTACGCATATGTTATATTATCCATTGTGCCAATATCCTTATATGTTATGCCTAATCACTTGTCAAGTTATAAAGTTTATGATGCTCTCTTAAAAAATGTATGAAAAAGAAAGAAAAAAACAGTCAAGCATTCTAGTATAGTTTGTTCTATGACTTTGACAAAGGCATATACTTTTTGATCCTACACCCACATCATTCATCACGTTTGTTATGTTTATGTGTCTTGTACAAACCTATGGTAGCTATCTATTTTATGACCGAGCTAATTGAGTGTTACCTTACATTTACCCTTTTATGACTGACATTTGTGTGAACTTAAAATCCAAACACTATCCATGTAAGGTGCTGAATTTATTTTGTCATTTGCTTTTGCTATTCATAAAAATAAAATCCTTTTCCTATCATACTTCACAACACTTAAAAGCATTTTTAAAATTGAATTTGTTTTCTCGCTTTAATTTCTTGAGGGCAAGCAATAGCTAAGTGTGGAGGAATTTGATAACGACCTAATTATACATATTCAACCTATCATTATAATGCCACTTTGTAGTATAAATAAGAGCTTCCGATACTTAATATGTTGTGTTTTGTATGCAGATATAAAGTTTGAAGGAGCAAAGTGAAGATATACAAAGAAGGGGCCTCAATCTTAAATAAAGCCAAAGTTATTAAAAGAAGATTCTGAATCGCCCAGAAGTGCGGCGCACAAAGTTGTTAGTGCGGCGCACATTCTCATCTCCAAAGTGCGGCGTACTTGAGGAGAAGTGCGGCGCACATTTGACCCCAGACAACACTATAAATAGAGGCCATTTCCAATCATTTTAACACACCTCTCTCTCTCTCTCAATACTCCATAGCTCGAGTATTTTAGTCCTTTTGGTAAATTTTCAATATTATCCACTTTTGGGAGATACTTGTAACGAGAGTATTCCAGTCTTTCGTTCTTGGAGGAACGATACAATCGTGACACTTGTGTACTCGTTTATTCAATCCAATCTAAGTATGATGTTATCTTACTCTTTTCCAATTGTTACTTTGATTACTATGTTAGGCTAAGCTATTTGTGACTACATGGTTATGTGACTATAATTAGTGATGATGCTATGATATGATCCTTTATAAATGATTTCAAGATAATGTTGTAGAACCATTTTACCTCCTAGTTCTACAAACCATATTTTATCTAAGTTGATTTGTTACGATAGTTTGGCGTTGAGAAACGCAAATTGTTATAATAAGTTTTCTAGAACTTGTCTATGGTCATGAATCTTCGGTTGGAGAAATTCGCTTAGAAACTTGATAAAATATTGAACTTGTTGGCAACTTGTTTTGAGCTTAGTCGCTTAAATAAACATAAGTCTTGAATCAACCCAAGTAAATTGTGTAAACGCCGTTTTGACAAAAAAGGATTATCACACTTTACCTACATAAACATATCTCGATCATTATTATCATCATCACAAACTTATATGAACTATCCCATATTAGTCATATTTTTTATTATTGATATTACTTCAACCATTTATTTCTTTAATTGTTATCTTGATTACCAAAACGAAACTAAGTCTCAGCGAACGATCCTGGCTTACCACTACAAAGCTATATTAAAAACGAAAGGGTATACTTGCCCGTGTTTGTCTTCTAGTCCCTTGTTTTGTCTAAACCTTGTAATATAAATTTAAGACTTGCAAACGAACATCAATAAGTATTTACGTAAAATACTTAAAACACGACAGGAATTAAAACCCGAGATTAAAACATGAACACACACGATAACTATTTAAAACACGAAGGAAGATGAAAATCATGTGTTGTATGTGTTTGATCTGGCGTTTAATAGAAGGAAAAGAAGAGGGCCTTATGGCCCGACCCATTAACTAGTTTACATGCATCAAAATTACTCCAGGGATGCACTTTTACTTTTTCCAAAAACAAAAAGAAAACCTTAGCCCCATGGGTATCTTGGCCGCCAGTTTTACAAGAATAAAAGGGAGGAGAATTGGTTCTTGATCCTTATTGATTGTGGGTTCGTATTCGGGTTTCAAAACATTTGATCATTACGTATTGGTAATCAATGGAATTCTTAACCTTTTATTTCTTTTTGATTCACGAAATTAGATAGAAATCATATAAAACATGAATTGTAAAAGATTAAATCATGACATTAAAGAAGGTTCGGATGTTGGTTTTGTTTGTTTCGGCTGTGTACACAAACCGAGAGTTTCAAGACTCTCGGTGGTGGTTTCCTTTGGGCATTCCCGAGCCAAACAGCCCACAGCGGCTGTTTTGTTCTAGCAGTCGCAACACCAAACCCATCAGTGGGTTGCGGTTGGCTTAAAACAGTGGGAACCAAGAGTCTTATGACTCTCGGTGGGGATTTTCGTCACAGCAGGGGGAACCCGGCTCAGCCGGTGGGAACACCTGAGGCTATAGTGGAAACCGGCAGCAGCCTAGGGCTGCTGGCCGCCGGTCAGAAGCCACAACCGGTGGCAAACAGGGACATGGATACGGGTTGTGGTGATGTATTTTTGTTTGGTGTTTATGTTTGTATTGCTTAGTGCGACCGAGACGGGTCTCGGTAGGCTCGGGTTCGGGGCTCGGGAATACATGAACACCTAATAAACTAATACATTTTAATTGGTTAAGTTAATTTATGAAAATACATGTAATAATTAAATTAACTATAAACTTAGGTTATATTTATTAAAAGTAATAATCATGAAAATTAACCTAAGTATTTATTCGACTTAATTAAATTAAAAACCATGCTTTAATTTTATTATTGGTATAAGTTAAAGTTTTATTAAATTTATCATGTCACATTATTAATTAATAACTATGTTTTCCATTATTAATTAATAATTATTTTAGCCTAACTATTTAATTTGATAAACCTTACGAATAAATCATCATGACATATAATTATGCTTAATAAAGCTCTAGCTTATATTTTGGACTTATCAAAAAAGCTTATTATTACAAATGGAAACTTTCTATTTTTGGAAACTTACTAATTTTGGAAACTTACTATTTTTGGAAACTTACTATTTATGGAAACCTGCTATCTTTAGAAAGTTACTCATTATGATATAACAAGTATAATAACACATGAACACGTGAAATACTTAATCAGAATACATGGGAAACATGAATAAGTAAAAGATAATACTTGGAACAGTAAAACATGATAAGAACATATAAAATAAGTTAAGAACACTCAAAACCAGTAAAGTATACAATAATCAGATAACTCATTCACGTCCCTTATTTATGCAGCTTCTGTGAAGTCGAAGTAGATCCTTCAGCTTTATTCTTCATTTCATTACTGGACATAAGGTACGGATATTCTGTCCGTCAGTATGGACATTCCTTTGTATGTTTGATTAGGATTCCTCGTTTACAGCCATCTGTTTTCCCCAGTTATTTTATATGTTTTGAATGCTTATGTTTCATTTTAAATTCCTGAGCTATATACATGCATGCCAGTTCCACCTAGTTATGGAGGTACCATAACCATAACACTGGAGGCACCAGTGTTATGACTTCCCCACGACGGAGTGATTGCTCGTAGTGTCCCTTTCAGTTTTGGCCATTTATTTATATTATCATGTGGGGCGTACGGGTGCATCCTAGTTACATGTTTTTCAGGATTTTCATGGTGAATGTGGTGTGTGCCTTGCATCCTTCACAAGGAGTTAATCCATCCTACCTAGACCAGTATAATTAGAGACAACCCCTCTAATTGCATGATGAGGTCACCCCTTTAAGTATTCATGCACGTTGATACCTCATGGCCTATATGGGCTCTTGGCTAAATTTTAAATACAGTTTTCATAAGTTAATGATAAGCTTTTCAAACTATAAAACCAGTCTTATGACATGTACCAGGTTTTCTAATACTTATACATTTTCGTTGGTAATTAGTCTTTATTATGTTTATGTCATTCATGCTATGTTATATATCCTTTCACTGAGCGTATTGCTCAGCCGTTACTTTCCTTTCCATGTCCCAAAACGGCAGGTACCTATGGACAGACTTGAGCAATTGGAGGACGTGCATAGGAAGGAAGTTGCCTTAGACTTCTTCTCCTTTGCCTTCTTATACTTATGCTTGTTTGGACAGTTGTTTTATCCTTCTTATTTCATTTACTTTATTTATATTTTGGGCTTATGTTTGGGAGCCGATGTTTGATTTCATTTTTTCCCCTTTTGGTCATGTATGTTTTAGTACATATTACCTTGCTTGATGACACACCATAATTACACGTAACGGTGCACTTATCAAAGTGGGGTGTTACACACTTTATCCGGTACTAAGCTACACACCGGGTCCTTACACAATGGATAGGACCAACACCCTTTTACACCGCCTACAATATTTTCTGACACCTAAGCTAGGATGTCGTGTTTTTTCACATGGATACAACAACTCCCTTCACACTAAATACTTTGTGGTTTACAACACCAACCACATTATTACACAAGAGTAGAAGTATAGACACAACAATGGTGATTGTGTAGGTAACTCTTAAAACATTCACGCAAAGTGAAGCCTTGAAGGATCAAAGCTTGGAGAGGTTTCTTGAGAGAGAGATTTGAGATGATAGATCTCAGACATGGTGTTGTGATGAAGCTTTATATATGGTGACTTTGTAGGTAACGCTTAACACATTCACGCAAAGTGAAGCCTTCAAGAATCAATGCTTGGTGAGGTTTCTTGAGAGAGAGATCTGAGATGATAGATCTCAAGAGGTGACACAATTACTTGATGCATGTCTTGTTCTTGAACTTCTTGATCGTGTTTACACCTTGAGTGATCTCCATAACTACAAAGAGAAACACTAAACAAGAAGAAGAACAATTATACATCTAAGATCTACATGTTAGAGAGAAGAAATATATGATAGATGATCAGATTTAGATAGAAGAGTATGTTAGAAAGGTGTGAGAAATCAGTGAGCTTGCGGTATCTATTTATAGCCAAAGCTCAGATACCCACGGACCCCGCCGGACCCTTTCCTAAAGGGTCTGTCGGGGTCCGTCTATCTGTCAGAAAATCAGCAATTTGATTTTGCAAATCTTTGGTTAAGTAAACTCCTAAACCACATTAATTGTTAGATTTTCTTGAAGGATTTGTCTAGCTTTTGCAATACATATTACTTAATGATGTAAAAACTATTTATCTTTATTTTTATAAAGATGGAAACGTGTAAGTATACACGAAATATGATTACGAGTAACTTGTACATTTTACGTTATGTATTACAAGTTACATGTTTGTCATCAACAAAACAAACGGAACCCTTTTTTATGGATAGTTTAAATATCGTAATATTTGCACTAACAAATTTTGTTGAATTACTTCTAGGAACACTACTTTTTTTACTACTTACGTCCTAATTTTATAATCCCCTATACTATGTTCGGTTGTCCTAAAATTATAGTCTCTTTTCAAAAATAGATGTAAGTGATGTAACATGTTTGCCATATTGCACCTAGTGGTACTAGAAATTACAAAATATATATAAGGTTTTAATTAATTGTATAAGGATAAGTGTGTTATTTTGCCAAAACGTAAAAAAGATAATGCATTGATAGTGATGTTTTTTTAAAACAATATGTTTTTTGTCGGGAGACAATTGATTTAAAACAGAGGGAGTAGTTAGCGAAGAGAAAAAAATAGGTCTAAGATTTTTATGTATTTTAATCGAATGAATTATTATAATTTTATTTTCTCAATTAAGTGGCTAATGAAAAAATTCATATAAAACATTTTAATTTAATAAACACTCTTGATCTAACCAACCCTAATCTTAGAAATTTTTATCCACTTCACGTCATTTTCTCGTATTTCTATTTTGACTACAGTTTAGTATCTACTTTAAAAGTATATTGTACATTTTAGTGATTTCACTAGTTTAGCAATTTTCCGTAAGTTTTCTTCAAAAGTTGACTTAATCACATCAACTTTGTACCAAAAATCTCATATGTATCTTTTTGAATTTTACATTTTTTATTTATTTTATAATTTGGTTTTGTTATAAAATTTTGAATCGGAAAATATGGAATAAAAATAATATTCGATAAGGAAAAATTGCTAAACTGACAAAAATACAGAAAAAAACTGATAAAAAAATATCTAGAAAAAAGATAAAGAAGCAAAAAGTACACAAATTTTTTTAGTGGGACATGGTTACCACAATTTTCTTCCAACGTATAGATCCCATTTGTATCATACACCAAAAGAAACAATCATGGCACTCCATTTTTTTAAACATCCATGGTTCACGTTTTTCATTTCAGTTTAATAAAATAAACAAAAAACGTTTTACCCTTCATTTTTTCACACACACACACTCTTCTCTCCACACTCTTTCTCTCTACATCGTAACCACCCCAACCACCGTCTTCTCTCTACACTGTAACCACTCCAACCACCGTATCTCCACCATTCTAAATACCTCTGTTATATACCAGATCTAATCGCCACTATCTAATCGTAACCTAACCCTAATTTTTACGGATTTATGGATATCCGATTAGAGTATGCTGCTGCTAACAAGGCTAAGCTCTGATCATCATTTAACCCGTCTAAAGTAGCCGGTAATGATAATTATATCTTGTTAATCATGTTTTTTTTAATTTTTATGCTTTTTGATTATGCTTATTATGCTTATCTGGTATGTTATCTTGGTTTTATGCTTATTACGCTTATTTGGCGACTTATCTTGATTTATGAAATGGAAATAGCTTTGTTACGATTAGATGGTGAATCATATATGATTCACCATGAATCATATATGTTTCATTTATGAAATGGAAATAGCTTTGTTACGATTAAATGGAAATAGCTTTGTTATCTTGTATCTTGACGAATCATATATGTTTTATGGTGAAACATATATGATTCACCATGAAACATATATGATTCAAAAATAGTACACAATCATATATGAATCCTTACGAAACATATATGTTTCATGGTGAAACATATATGTTTCATGGTGAAACATATATGTTTCATGGTGAAACATATATGTTTCGTCAGGATTCATATATGATTGTGTACTATTGTGTAATTTTTATTGTTTTATTTAATGTGTTTTGTGTTTTATTTTGCAGTTACTAAAACTACAGCTGCTAAAACAACCATGCCTCCTAAAACTACAACTCCTAAAATAACCACACCTCCTAAAACTACAAATGCTAAAACAATCCCGCCCCCTAAAACTACACCTGCTAAAACAACCTCGCCCCCTAAAACCACTATGAAACTAGACAATCTAGCACAGATAATCCTGAACCACCTCCACTTGGCATGGAACCAGGAGTTGCCGAAAAAGTAACACATCCACTTCCTCTAATCACTGACAGACCCAAATATCCTAGTAAAGTTAAATTTGTGTTCTCTCGAAGAGGTAATGCTGCTGAGGATAAAGGGGAAAGTTACGGAGGATAAGGAGTCGACTGATGTAGAGGGTAATGAGGCTAAGGGGGAAAATGTTGTTTCTGACGTAGGGATAGTGAGGTTGGAAAGGATGGTGATGATGGGAAAGGTGATGAGCCGGCTGAGAGTGGTAGTGATGAGCCAGCTGAGAGTGTTAGTGATGATGGGAACGGTGATGAGGTGGCCAATATTGGGAGTGAGGAGCCGGTCGAGAGTGGGAGTGAGTATGTGACTGAGAGTAGGAGTGATGAATGCGATGATCGAATACATACGGATGATACAGTGGATGAAGAGGTTGAAGAAGAGTCGGTTAAAGTTGAAAAGGTGAGTTAGAAAATGCCTAAGAAACGTGTTAGGAAGGTAGCTGCCAAAGTTGGTACAGAGAAAAAACCAAAGGTTTTGAAAGAATGGCCCGCTGCTCATGGTGAGAGCAAAGCCAAGGTCGATAGAAAATGGAAGGTAGCTGCCAAAGTTGGTACGGGGAAAAAGCCAAAGGTTATGAAATAAGAGGGCGTTGTGCACGGTGAGAGCAAAGAGTCCATCTTGTTTTGTTATGAATCACCATCTAAAAAGCATATGGTGGTTCCAAAAACCGTGAAGAAGAAACCTCTTACCGCGAAGCAGGCTAAGAAGGTTGAGTACTCGAATAAGTTTCCATCGCTTTTTAGTAGAACTGTACCGGCGTCGCTTATTTAGGTGATAAACAAGGCTAATTATGTTGACATGGAACAGTTTTTTAATGAGATTGGGTTTTCTGACTGGTGGGGTCTTAAGGTTGATAATTTTCCAAATCGTTTAGCGAGGGTTGCTGTTAAAGCTTTCAAAAAATCCACCTACGACATTAAGATTGATACAGGCAGCTTTCAAGTCACGCCCGAGAAGATCCATGAAATTTTAGGACTTCCTATTGGTGGAATTCCCTTGTTTGATTTGCTGAAGAGATCTTCAAAGGACGGTGTTGTGAGGTCATGGCAACAACAGTTTGCACCAAAGGGTCTGAAACAAATCACGGCTAAGGACATCAGTCAGAAGTTGATTAAGGCGAAGGAAATTGACTTTATGTTTAAACTCAACTTCCTAAAACTTTTTGCAGCTGTAATGGGTGATGTGGACACTACGAAAGGAATTCTGAGGCTTAATGTGGTTCGCCATATTTATCAATATCGTTAAAGTGGACTGGTGTCGTTTCATTCACTCTTGTTGTCTTCAAGAAGGTGTAGAACCTACGACTCTCGCAAGGTTTTACACAGGTCCCTTGTATTTTCTTATTGTAAGTTCCCTATCTTTTTATTTTTGTTTTTTATGTTTTACATTTTTAAGTAATTTTAACATTATTGATGAATCATATATATTTCATCATGAAACATATATGATTCATGATAAAACAAATATGATTCATGATGAAACATATATGATTCATCATGAATCATATATGTTTCATCATGAATCATATATGTTTCATGATGAAACATATATGATTCATATATGTTTTAAGACTAAATATTTATCATATTTTGATCTTATATCAACCTATTTTTTTGTATTATGTGCAGCTCCTTTATCTTCATTCTACAAAGTATGACCGATTCCTAGTCCTTCGATCAAGACCAGCCATCAAGGACTGGAGTTCTACTGACATGCATGCTCGCCAAGAACTTGAGTTGGAAGATCAAGTTTTTGGTAATCTTGAGCTTCATGAAAAGTGGAGCGCGGATGAGGCAAAGAAAACAGGGGGTTTCTTTGGTGCCAGTGATGTTAAAAAGAAGAAAAACGCTTCAGGCGTACCTCCTAAGGACAAAAAGGTATGAATCAACCCTCGCTATATATGATTATGATACTATATATGATTCATCATTAAGCGTATTTTATTCTAACTTAAGTATTGTTACATTCTTTTATAGAGTATCCGCACAGTTATTGAAGAGAAGCTGTCGAGAGTAACTAAGGAGAAGGGTGAATTAGAAACTCTCTTGAGAAGGGCTAACAAAGAGTTGCCGAATGATGTATAAGTTGATGAATTGTACAATAGATATATTCGATTGTTTAGAGATACTTTATGGCTGGAAGAAAAGTCACCTCATATTGACGATTTTGAGGATGTTAATCCTAAGACAGATGATGAGAAGAAAGACGATGAGAAGAAAGACAAGCCGGCTGGTTATGTGGCTGAGAAGAGAGACGAGTCGAAGAATGTTGCTGATGCTGGAAAAGGAGACAGAGGCAAGGAGACGTCTCATGCTGAGGATGTTGTTGCTAAGAAGGAGGCGGGTGTTGATGAATTAGATGAAGAAACCTTTACTCAGTGGATTGAAACGAACATCATTTGGTATGGAGATGAGATTGATGTGACTGTCGAATCTTTTGGCCATGAAGTAATTTGTTAACCTTTCATTAATTCATATTTTTACCTTATGATATTATGAATTGTTCTAATTTGAAAAGTTTCAATGTTTCATGAGGATTATTGGGCTTGGCCTACGGATCTTCCACTGCCTGGTGCTGTGCCTGCTGGGATTGCTCCACCGCTGCCTGGTGTTGTGCTTTCTGCGACTCCTCCACAACAGACTCCTCCACTGGATATCAAGAAAGTGTCTATCGTCCAGCCAGATTCTCCAATAGCTTCAGTTTATCAGTATAAGAGAATCAATGTTGCGTGTATGATTAACAGAGTTGAGTTTATCTTGGGAAACAGCTTGTTTTCTATGCAAGGTGAGAAATAGTAAGCTCTTTTTGTCATATCTTATATATTTTTTTATATTAACTGTTGTGAATCATATATATGATTTATCATGAAACATATATGATTCATCATGAATCATACATGTTTCATGATGGAACATATACGTTTCATATATGTTTCATCATGAATCATATATGTTTCATCATGAAACATGTATGATTCATGATAAATCATATATGTTTCATCCATAACTTTTGGGTAAATTATTGTATAACACCATTTGTATCTGTTATTTGTAGTGAAACTGTTTTTCAAACTCGTTCTGGATATGATCTATCAGTTGCACGTGTCAATATGGAGACTTTGTGTTAGCCTCAAAATATTGAGTCAAACAAGAATGTTCGGTCATAGGTTTTTATTGTAATATTTATTATAACGTTGTAATAGTTAGTTAAAATAGTCGTAACATTACAAGCTTGATGGCTAGCTTAAAATGCCTCTTTTAAGGTACTAAGCATTTTATTTAAGCTCGGCCCATTAAACAATATAGTCCATTAAGGCTACATGTGTGAGCCCGACTATATAAGCCCTTCCTAGCATGTTAGGAAGGGTTGGTGATTTCATTTTCTTAATCTAATATTCTCCTAGTTTCTCCACCTTCTCTCTACTTTCTCTCACTACTTTCTCTCTCTAGAAATCATCTATCTTTCTTCATTAATTCATAAAATCAATCATGGTGAAGTGATAAAATATGGGAACAACATTTGGTATCAATCTCCATGGGGTAGATTAGTGATTGGTTGTTTGGTTTTGATTTGGTTCGATTGATTTAATCAAAATCAACTCGGATTGAATTTTTTTTAGTGTTTTTCGGGCTCTAAATCTTGAAATACATCTCCTACATAGTTGTGGTACGGATTTGGTTAAGTTTTTGTGGTTAAAATCGTAAGTTTTTGGGGTGTTTCGATTGTTTTTGGGGTACGGTTTGTAAAACAGTGGGTTGATTTAGTTGTTTTCGGAAAAGGGTTTTAAATTCCGAAAGAAGAAGCAGTTTATTGATCCAAAAATCAATATTCGGATAAGAGTTTATAATTCCGAAAATCCTCTTTATTCCAAAGATCATTCTAGCATATATTCCGAAGATTGGGTATTATCCGAATTGCTTTATCCGAAGAAAGGGATTTTTCCTAAAATCGTTTATCCGAAAAGTGAAGGTTAGTTTCTTCTTCAGTTATACCGAATTGAACATTTATCCGAATTAATCCATTTTTTTCCGAAAACCTGCCATTTATCCAAAAACCTACCACTTATCCGAAGATTACGTGTTTTCCTGAAAAACAACATTTATCCGAAGATCATTTTTTTCCGAAAACCAACATTTTTTAGAAAACCTTTGATTTATCCGATAATACACCATTTACCCGAAAAAGCCACATTATTCCGAATATACACCATTTATCCGAAAAAGCCACATTATTCCGAAGATCACCATTTATCCGAAATCCACCATTTATCCGAAAATCTAAAGTTATCCGAAAATCTGCACTTATTCCGAAAATCACCATTATTCCGAAAATCATGAATATTCCGAAAATGGAAATTTTCGCCTTAGAATTTTTGGTTTCTTGAGAAGACATTTTTAGGGTATTTTAATATTTTTTCATCGACAACAATCACAACACATCTACTTAAGATCCGTTTTCACTTCATCAATTTCAAGTTTCTAGATATGGATTCTACTCAAGAGTATCGTGTCACAAACAACAACATCATGGTGGTGGGTAACAAAGAGAGACCTCCAATTCTTGTGTCAGGTCGATATGATCAATGGCAATCTCGTTTTCTATGTTATCTTGACACAAAACCTAACGGTGATGCTTTAAGGCAATGTATTTTTTATGGACCCTATAAATTATCAAGGATAAAAGTTCCTACAGTACCAGCCACAGACACAACAGTTGAAATACCAGCTTATGAACGTGATGAAAAGAGAAACGATCTCACACCAAAGAACCGTGCTTGGTTTGATGCAGAGAAGGAAGCAATCTACTTAATTCTCAGTGGCATAGGAGATGATATTTATTCCACGGTTGATGCATGCCTTACTGCTAAAGAAATGTGGACGGCTATTGAAAGATTGCAATAAGGTGAATCACTTAACAAACGAGACATGAAAACTAAGATGTTTTGGAACTTTGGCAAGTTTACATCAAAGGATGGGGAATCAATTGATTGTTATTACTCCCGATTCTAAAAAATGATGAATGACATAACCCGAAACAACTTGCAAGTTTCCACCATGCAAGTCAATGTCCAATTTCTACAGCAACTTCAACCAGAGTGGACACGGTTTGTCACCTAGGTGAAACAACAACAAAAGCTAGACGAAATTTCATATCACATGCTCTTTGACATTTTGAAACAATTTCAAAATGAGGCAAATGAACTTCGAGCTGAACGTGCTGCAAAGGTTTCAAATCCACTTGCTTTGGTGTCTACCACTCAACATTACCCATATTATCGCTCTCGTGCTCCAAAGACCTACTCTACTCAATCATCATCACCACGATCATCCACTGTCTCTAAGTCACATGCTCCAACAAGATTCCGAGGCAAAGAAGTTGCAAGAACACCATCACCCACACCTGAGCAATCATCCGAAGAAGACAGTGATGAAGAACTAGCTCAAAATGATAGGGAATTCAAGCAACAAATGGCTTTCATTATGAAGCAATACAGGAAAATCAACAAACCCACCAACAACAACCTCAGAACATCATCTAACTCGAGGAACAACTATGCTCAGAGTCCTCCAAGGACTGACACACGAAGGCGTGCTGAGAGTCCTCCAAAGTATGATCGACAACCCGCGAAGTATGATAATCAGAGGGTTGCTACTGTTGTTGGAAATAGGGAAACTGTTGGTACTCAAGTTGTGCAACAAAGTGGGATTCAGTGTTTTAACTTCCGAGGTTATGGACATTTGGCTAGGGAATGCAGGCAGCCAAAGATGGTTAAAGATTATGGTTATCATAAGGAAAAGATGCTGTTGTGCAAGAAAATGGAAGCTGTGATCAAGTTATCAGCTGAGGAAGGAGAAATGCTTGATGACACAGATGATGAACTCTCTGACCAAGAACTCGAAGCACATTATTCATACATGGCAAAGATTCATGAGGTCCTTAACGTCACTGAAGATGACAATGGTTCTATCTTTGATACCGAGCCAATTGATAAGGTACAACATGATGATGAATATAATGTGT
This sequence comes from Glebionis coronaria, assembly GCA_025667525.1. Lineage (NCBI taxonomy): Eukaryota > Viridiplantae > Streptophyta > Magnoliopsida > Asterales > Asteraceae > Glebionis > Glebionis coronaria. Next base: position 518,130,655 of record CM046880.1, read on the forward strand.
TTGGTGATACACATGAGCATAGTGATCTACCAACAACAATTACTAACACGTGTATGATGGAAACGGTTGATAGCAATACCACACCCGATTCATTAGACATGTGCAATAATAAGTTTGAGGATGATCAACATGCAAATGAGTATGATGACGAGGAGCGTGTCGCGCTTGCTAATTTAATTGCTAGTTTACAAATAGATGTCAATGAAAATAGAAAGAGTCAAAAGCAAATAAAGAAGGCAAGCGCATCGCTCACTCAAAACTTTGAAGAAAGCAAAGCCGCTCTTATAAAATCTAGTGAGACAATTGATAGTTATAGGGTTGAGCTTCTTCAAAAGACCAAAGAGCTTGAGGGGTACAAAAGTTATGTTATTAACATTAAAAAGGACGATTTTGAAAATAAATACAATGAAGCTCTTGCTTTGTTAACTAAAGAAAAACGTCAATTTAATGTTTTATTAAGTGATGAACGTCAAAAAACGTACCTTGCCACAACAAAAGTTAATGAACTTGAACAGAGGCTTTCTATGAATACCATCGATTCTGCTAAAATTCTTGACGAAAAGAAACAAGAGGTTGAAAAATTAAAACAATATTTCAAAAATAGACAAGGCAAAGATACTAAAAAAGCAAAGGATCTCGAAGAACAAGTCGATTTTTTGAAAAAACATTGTTTATAAAACGCATTACTCTATTCAAACCGTTAGAATGATAGCACCGCGGTCGTTTTTCAAGGGTCAACCTAGTTTTGCGAGCCCCAAGTACCTCGAACAAGCTCAAGCTGCTAACCCTCACTTATATCTTGATGAGTCCGAATGGACCGATCATGATTGCCCAGTAGTTAACCTCGATAGTGAAGAGACATCCCTTTGGGATGAGGAGAGTAGATCACCGGTTAATAAAGATTTTGTGACACCATATAATTATGCTTATGAAAATAGTCTTTATGGTCTTTTCACTCCACAAAAACAGAAGTCTCGTGAGGAATTGTTTCTTGAACGCAAACAACAAAGAATTCAATGGAAGAAAATTTTTGCCACTAAGAAATCAATTGTTTTTAAATATATTAACTATTTGCCTCTTGATGCTTCTAAAAGCAAAAGTTGAAAAACACTTGTTATTCTTAAACATCACATCGATAATGTTCAATCAATTGTTGAAAGTGATTGGGAGAAACGTCAAAAGGATAAGTGGAAAACAGAGATTCCTCACGACATAATTGTGTTTGTGAAAGAACTTTTAATACCAAATACGAAGATAATCAAAGAAAATGTTCTTGAGTTCGAAAATTTGATTCGGTCTGAAATGTACGATGATTTGAAATATGTTGAGTCTCTTGAAAAAGCAATTGATGAACTTCAAAATGACAAATCAGATTTTTCAAACGAATATGATCTACTCTTAGAAGAATGTCTCTCCAAAGATATTTTGTATGTTACTCTTCAACCTTGTGCTGATATCGATGAATATTCTAAATTGCATGCAAATATCTTGATAAGATCAAAGAGTGTGAGCGTCTTGAGCTTTCGAAACGTAAAGAAAATATTGATAAAAAGGCTTTTGAGTTACTTCAACATAAAACTGATTTCCTTCAAAAACATTGTCATTCTCTTGAACTTGCTTTGCAAAAAGACATCGAACGTTTTCCACATGATAATAAATTACAAGAAAAACTTTCCCAAATGTGTCGAGAAATGAATGAAAAGAGTTTGGAAATTAAAGAATTGAAAGCTCAGTTACAAGACAGGGAAAATAGCGATAGCAGAGTTGAAGAAACTCGTTGCTAAGATGGGTGGGAAAATTGTGGAATCTAGCCTTAAGAAACCTGTTGTAAGACAACCCAATGCGCACAAAGTGACTAAACCCTCTGTCTTGGGAAAACCATATGTTTTCCCCAATTCTGCATTTGCAAAACCTGGGTTTGCTCCCAAGACGGATAGGAAGGATAGGTTACCACAGAATACTCCCAATACACATATTCGATCACAAAGCATTAAGAACACAAATATGATTAAACCAGGGATGTATAGATTGGTCACTAAACCCACACACAACAAAGAAAGTCAATCACCTCAGACTTCTAGCAACACTAATAGACGTGTGTCTTTTACTACAGGAGTAGTCCCCACTGCTAGTGTTAGCCGGCCTCAGCTTAAGAGCACTCGCATGAATGAAAAGGTTTGGCAACACAAGAGTCAAGGGAAGATGAAGAAAGTAGAAGACCACCCTAGGAATTTGAATGTTTCTAAGAATAAAACATCTGTAATCGTATGTAATGACGATTTGAATGATTTGGCTTTGAATGATATGAATGTTAAAGTTGTTTGTGTGAAATGTGGCAAATGTGCTAATGCTAATCATGTTATGTGTGTTTCGAATAATGTCAAAGGCGTAGATACTAGAACTAAGAAGCACACTGTGATGCCTATCGGTGCTAGTAAACCCAAACGCAAAGTGAATCATTCTGGTGCAACCCCTCTAAGAAAAGCATTACATCAGACTCCACCATTAAGAACACCAGAAGCAGAATTAGGGAATTATATGAGTCTGCTAACAAGTCTTGGAAATGGTGGTTTGCTAATCAATGTCCTCCAGGATATCAATGGATGCCTAAGGTTAGGAACGAAAACGTGACAACGAGCATTAGTGAGCCTTTAAGTGTTGCAACTAGGGAAACTGGTGATTCTGAAATAACAACTAACATGGAATCCAATTTAGCAAATGCTCCATCATGTTCTAATTCTTCTGCAGGTGATCGAGATTATTCTCTTCATACTGGACTCCGGGTGCACCAAGCACATGACGGGGAATCTCAAGCTTCTAATTAACTTCGTGGAGAAGTTCCTAGGTACGGTCCGATTCGGAAATGATCAATTTACACCGATCCTAGGATATGGAGATTTGGTTCAGGGGAATATCACAATCAAACGGGTATACTACGTCGAAGGGCTCAATCACAATCTTTTTTCGGTTGGTCAATTCTGTGATGCGGATTTGGAGGTTGCTTTTAGAAAGAAGACATGTTTTGTTCGTGATTACGATGGGAATGACTTACTTACCGGTTCACGGGGTACTGATCTATACACTATTTCACTTCAAGACTCCACTTCTTCAACTACAATCTGTTTCATGGCTAAAGCTTCAACGACTCAAGCTTGGTTATGGCATCACCGATTATCTCATCTTAACTTTGATACCATCAACTTGCTTTCCAAGAAAGATATTGTGCGAGGCCTTCCAAACTTGAAATTCATCAAGGATCATATTTGTTCTTCTTGTGAGCTTTGTAAAGCTAAACGCAGTAGGTTCAAGACAAAGACTACACCAAGCTCTAAAGTACGGTTAGATCTTCTTCATATCGATTTGTGTGGCCCCATGCGTGTTCAAAGCATCAATGGGAAGAAATATGTTATGGTAATTGTCGATGACTACTCAAGGTACACGTGGACTCATTTCTTGAGGTCCAAGGATGAAACACCTGACGTTCTCATCAACTTCCTTAAACTGATACAACGTGGTCTTCAAGCTCAAGTAAAAGTGGTACGTACTGACAGAGGCACAAAGTTCTTGAATTCAACTCTGAAGAATTATTTTGAAGCTGAAAGGATTGAACACGAAACATCTATTGCTAGAACACCTGAACAAAACGGCGTTGTTGAAAGACGAAACCGTACTTTAGTTGAGGTTGCTCGAACATTATTATCTGCTTCAAAGCTACCATTATTCTTTTGGGCCGAAGCCGTATCAACCGCATGTTACACACAAAACCGTTCCTTAATTATCCCAAGACACAAAAAGACACCATATCACATAATTAATTATCGCAAACCTTCACTCAAACACCTTCATGTTTTTGGATGTATGTGTTACATTATTTGAGATGGTGAAAATTTGGATAAGATGAAAGGTGATGCATGTATTCTAGTGGGATATGCAACTGAGTCTAAGGGATATAGAGTTTACAACAAGAGAACAAAATTGATAGTTGAGACTATTCATATCAGATTTCATGAATTACAAGAAATGGCACTTGAACAAAACAGTTGAAGTCCCATTCCACAACGACAAAATACTTCTGTGTACAACCGCACGGACCTCGGAACTCAAGACCCCAACAATAAACCATCAAGTTCAACGCTGGTTCCTGAACATGTTCCTAGAGCAGATATGACAGTGTACACGACACTTGAAGAGTTGGAAGTGTTATATGGACCAATGTTTGATGAATATTTCACGGGGGAGAAATATGTTGTATCAAAGTCTTCCGCTGTCACTCATGATACGAATGATGATACCGATCATCATCAACAAAAGGATACAACTTCATCTACTTCAGCACAGGTTGCTGCAGATTTACCTCCTCAGAATATCACGTCAATAATCGATCCTACAACATCCACAACTACTGTTATTGTTCCAGAGAACACAAATCAAGCAGATGATGCATTATCTGATGATGACGATTTTCACAACCCATTCGATACACCGGTACACGAAACTGGAGAGTCTTTTACTTGCCATATTGATCCGTCAAATATGCATACGTTCTACACCCGTTAACACATTATTGGACCCGAGATCATCCTTTGGTTCAAGTAATTGGAAACCCTTCACAGCCTGTTCGTATAAGACGAAAATTAGAAACCGATGGTGATGTTTGTATGTTCGCACTCGCCGTGAGTACAGCTGAACTGAAAAACATCAAAGAAGCCATGGCTGATCATGCTTGGATTGAATCGATGACGGATGAACTTCAACAATTCGAAAGACTTAAAGTCTGGGAACTTGTTGACAGACCATACGATGTGATTCCATTAAACCTTAGTTGGATCTAGAAAAACAAGATGGATGAAGAAAACATGATCATCAAGAACAAAGCTAGGCTAGTGGCTAAGGGGTATGGCCAGAAAGAGGGAATTGATTTTGACGAATCATTTGCACCAGTTGCTCGTATGGAAGCGGTCAGGATTTTTCTTGCTTATGTTGCACATAAGGGATTCACTGTCTATCAAATGGACGTAAAGACGGCATTTCTTAACGGTCCTTTGAAGGAAGAAGTCTATGTCACGCAACCGGAAGGATTCGTCAATCCTCATTATCCTGACAAGGTGTATCGTCTCCACAAAGCACTTTATGGACTCAAGCAAGCTCCAAGGGCGTGGTACGATGAGCTCTCGAAATTTCTGGTATCCAAAGGTTTCTCAAAAGGTTCGATTGATCTAACTTTGTTCACTTATAAATATGGGGATGACATTTTGCTTGTGAAGATTTATGTTGATGACATTATTTTCGGGTCTACAAACCCAAAACTTTCAAAATGGTTTGAAAAAGTTATGCACAGCAAATTTGAAATGTCTATGATGGGTGAACTAAAATTCTTTCTTGGAATTCAAGTTCACCAATCCCCAAGTGGTATCTTTATAAACCAAGCTAAGTATTGTCAAGAGATAATAAAAAAGCATGGTATGACTTCATATGACCCCGTTGGGACACCATTATCAACCACATCGCTAGATGCTGACTTGGAGGGAAATGTCATAGATCAAACGAGATATCGTTCCATGATCGGCTCCCTCATGTACTTGACAGCAAGCAGATCCGATATATCTCATGCTACGTGTTATTGTGCACGGTATCAAGCACGACCCACTGAAAAGCACCTCAAGGAGGTTAAACGGATCTTTCGGTACCTCAAGAATACCATTTATTTGGGACTCTGGTATCCGAGGGAACCGGTTTCTTTCTAACGGCCTATTCAGATTCTGATCATGCAGGGTATCTTGATACACGAAAAAGTACTTCTGGTGGTGCACAATTTCTAGGTCAAGATAAGCTTGTTGGATGGTCTTCAAGAAGCAGGATTGCACGTCACTTTCATCAGCCGAAGCGGAGTATGTGTCTCTATCTGCGTGTTGTGCTCAAGTTCTTTGGATGAGAACATAACTCACGGATTATGGCTTTCACTTTGATAAAGTACCTATGTACTGTGACTCAAAGTCGGCCATAGCCATCTCCTGCAATCCGGTACAGCATTCCCGCGTGAAGCACATTGAATTCAGATACCACTTCATAAAGGAACAAGTTGAAAGAGGTATCGTTGAACTATATTTTGTTGGAACGGATTACCAATTCGCCGACTTGTTTACGAAAGCTCTGTCGAAAGATAGGTTTGAATACCTCGTTAGGAAAATTAGTATGAGATACTTGACTCCAGTAGACCTGGAGATTCTGGCAAAGGTGCCTGCTTGATTCATCTATCAAACATCTACTTGTACATATCATTAAAAAAGCAAAATACAAATATATAAAACATATAAAAGCAAAACACAAAATTAAAAATCTTTGAAAATCCAAAAATATTCTTCTCGACATGTCTTTCAGTATCGATAATATGGACATACCTAGAAATGTCGCTCAATAACGACACAGGTGTGTACATAAAGCTTGAATGAAAGTTGTAAATATTTTTCAAAACATGTCATTTCTACTTTTAATAAAGGAAAATGTCTATTTTGGACAATTTTTCCAACAACAGGTAGAGCAATCTATCTTGGGTTGAGCTTGTCACAAAACATTCAACGTTTTGAGCTCAACATAATGGCTTGTAATCACTTTCAGATTGCAACCCGGATCTATATTCACGGGGGAATGTACGCTTTAGTGACCTTACCCTCAACAAAAGAAGAAGAATCTTCTTACACTTGAGTGGATTCGTCAAGACATTCAAAGTCTATGAACTCAAGTTTATGCTTATAAAAATCCATTCTTTTCAAAAAATTGGAATTTTGAGATTTTTTAAAAAGCGTTGAACACAATTTTTTCAAAAAATTTTCAATGATATTCAAAATCTTTCAAAAATTGTGTGTTCAACAACTCCTATCCTCAAAAGTTTAATGTGGATCGTATCCTCGTAATGACAATTCCGTTGGATCAATTTTTGAGGGGGAGCGTTCCAAATTCATGCCAAGTTTGACACATTTTTCTCCCGAAAGTTTTTCAAGACTATTTTTCAAAATATATTTTAATCAAATTTGGTATCTCTAATATCAAACGATTTTATATATTAGAGATATGGAAGAAAATGTGATTAGAATGTGATATAAAGACTCAAGCACTCATGGTTACGATCAAATACCCACAACATCTTTAATTCACAACGCTATTGGTGTCAAAAGGGTGGTTAGGTTAAGTCCTATGATCCAACCAGAACCGGAGGGATCTTCCAAGGGACAATCCAATAGATTATTAGAAGTCCTTAGGAAATATGGAGTAGAAAGTGAACGTAGCTGAATGCAGACTAAGTACTGAAGCTAGCACTAGAACAATCACAACAAGGTGTTAGTAATGATGTCTTGGTAAGCATTGAAGGGTTTGAAGAATGAAAAAGAAATGAAAGGATAAAGGGTGTAAAGAAAGAAGCCCTCCATACAACTTAGGCAGAAACCGGGTCAACACATCATGAAGACAACGCATCATGGACCCAGTGATGTAATGCACAACCCCTCCCCAGCTGACTCAGGCTTCTCTCAAAAGAAGTTTGTTTTATTGTCACGGAGATCATCACGACTTCTATTGACTTTCTCACTCCGAGGTAGTTGATATTGAATAGGTGGTATCTGCTCCATCCTCCGACCACTAAAAGTGCACAAATCGAGTCTAGAGCCAAGAGATCAATCAAATCTCGTTAGGACACACGGATGACAATCAAGAGAGTCCTACGCTATATCCTTGCGATATTGCAAGAACACTCAGAGTGATACTACTTAGTATTCACAATGATGAGTGGAAATCCTTCTAGTGTTAACGTTAAACAGCACTGCGGTAGGTCATGTGTAAGATTCTTTATGAATTGAACATATGTAAAACTAAAAAGCAACAGCGGTTTGTTTCTTTATCGATTCAAACTCGTTTCAGGTTTCTACGCAATATCTTTATGGTCTTGCCAGAACATTTAGAGTGGTATTTATTAATATTCATAGTGACGAATGGAAATCCTTCTAGCGTCAACATTAAACAGAGCTACGGTAGGTAACTTATGAGATTCATATGAATCAATCTTGTGTCAACTGGAAAGCAACAATGGTAAGATTCTCTAAGAATCAAACTTGTTCCAGGAATTTGAATTGACGACTTTAATCAAGCGGATGTCAATCCAATTGATTCACTCTTTATGTTCACAGTCTTGATTTGAGACGGTCGAGTAAAGAGAACGGCTAGTACAGCCGCAAAACCCTGTCAAGGAGGTTCTTAATTGAATCTACCTAATCACAGGTACGATATTTAATATCATGTAACGGTCTTCACCGATCGAAGGTACAATGCTACCGATTTAGGATGAATGTCAAAGCCATTCAGTCTGTGTCTAAGTTTTGTCTCGAGAAGGTGGCGTTACGGTGCACTCAACAAAGTCGAAGATTCAAAACCACATACTCATGCCTAAAGACATATTCAACAATCAAGAAAGCTAAAGACTTCCGCAACTTTGATGATCAAAATCATCCTTATCAATTAATGTAGAGGAATGACCTCTCTTCAAAGGAGATTGTTAGCAAGCTTTCAAGATAGTGCAAAGTATGAGCATGTAGATAAAGACACAAGATCGCAAGATGACAAAGACAAGTCAAGGATAATTTGAATATCTCAAGATTAAAGACAAAGTCGAAAGGCAACAACAAAAAGGCTCAAAGATCACAGCATGAAGGAACAAGACTACTATTACACGTTCAAGACTCATATATGACGAAATTCGCAATCTCCATTGACCTTCAAATGTCGAAGAGGAATGACCTTACATTGGGGGAGATTGGCCTCAAAATATTGAGTCAAACAAGAATGTTCGGTCATAGGTTTTTATTGTAATATTTATTAGAACGTTGTAATAGTTAGTTAAAATAGTCGTAACATTACGGGCTTGATGGCTAGCTTAAAAGGCCTCTTTTAAGGTACTAAGCATTTTATTCAAGCCCGACCCATTAGACAATATAGTCCATTAATGCTACATGTATGAGCCCGACTATATAAGCCCTTCCTAGCATGTTAGGAAGGGTTGGTGATTTCATTTTCTTAATCTAGTATTCTCCTAGTTTCTCCACCTTCTCTATACTTTCTCTCACTACTTTATCTCTCTAGAAATCATCTATCTTTCTTCTTTAATTCATAAAATCAACCATGGTGAAGTGATAAAATATGGGAACAACACTTTGGCACCGAGGTTATGGATAGATGCAAGTGTCATCGACTGTTATGTCGTAATCCTTAATGATGAGCATGACTCCAAACTTCCGAACAAGAAATTTCACTATTTTCGACGGGTTGTATTGTAAGTTGTCATTCGACATTATTGTAAGTGGTTATTTTGTTGTCTATTTAGTTTCGTGTTTTCTCTAAGACTTGTTTTTTCTTATACATAAACCAGATATGATTAGCGGGATTCTTAGTGAGGAAGCTGCATGGAAAATGTTTGAGGAAACGATTTTGGCTCAGTTTGAAGGTGATGAAGCTTCTGCCTCTCTCAAGGACGTTGAGTTGGCGTTGTTCCCAATTTGTACATCAAATCACTTTTATGTGGTTGTTTTCAACCTCAAGGCGCCAACTACAATGTTGATTCTTGATAATGCTCATGGACATATCACATACCTATACAACAAAGTACAAGGGAGCTGCGATCTTTTGGTAAGTTTTTATGGGGGGATTATAAATTGATCTCATATATTTGGTTGTATTTTCATTGCACATACATCTTTTTATTTAATCTGTTTTTGTTTTTTTCTTTGTCTTTTTGTAGAGAAAGTTCTTTGGAAGGTATTTGAAGGAGCATAAGCATCCAAGCCACTCCAAAATTTCAAACATTAGAAGTTATATTCCAAAGTTAAAATGAAGTACTACTCAAAATCATGAAGACCATGGGGTATTTGCTGTGATTCATTTGGAGAACTACACTGGCGATAGTAAAAAGAGCTGGGATGTTGGTCTTTGTGAAGAATCAGATAAGCAAAGATCATTGTTGATGCGAATGAGGTTCAAGATAGCTACAAAGATTCTACTACATGATTTCAACAAGGAAAGAGCCAAGATGTTCAAGCTAGCCTATGATTTTGAGACCAATGTTGATAAGGAAACAAGAATTAAAATCATTGTTGAGGCGCTCAAAAATAGACATGAGCGTGATCCAGAGAATACTTCAGCCAAGAATAAAGAGGGTGATATGGCTCAGAAAGAAGAGGTTGATCCATCGAAGCAAACTGAACAGTGATTTTTTCTATCTAGTGTGGAGATTCCATGATTGTGAATGGTAGCACGCTAGGAAAAAACACTAATATGGGTCTGTTTTGGTAGTTATAGTTGTTGGGGCCGTTGATTATTAACAAGGTAGTCTGTACTATTTGAACAAGGTAGTCTGTACTATTGTGCTTATTAGTTACCAGGTTTAAGTATATTACTAGGATTCAGTGATGTGTTTAAATGTTTGATTATTACCAGGTTTAAGTTTGTGTACCAAAAATGAAACTTCATGAATCATAAATGTTTCATGATGAATCATACATGTTTCATCATGAAACATATATGATTCTTGTATGTTTCATCAAGACAAATGTGTGAATCATCAAGACACGTGTATGAATCATCCAACTTTCTTTTGAAGTTTGAATTTAGAGTTCTTTTTACCAGTAATAATGTATGAATCCATGAAAAATCATATATGTTTCAGTTTGAATCATATATGTTTCAGATTGAATCATATATGTTTCATTATCATTAGATCCTCATAAGCATACACAGAGACCACCTTGCTTTTGAATCATATATGTTTCCGTTTGAATCATATATGATTAATGATGAATCATATATGATTCATTAGATGCATACACAAAAACCACCATCCCCAAACACTTCAACAGAAAATGATTACTAAAGATTGAAAAAAACTTGATTCAAATTAGATCCCCATAAGTACCAAGTGTGAAACTAAGTATGAAACAAAGTATGAAATGAAAAAAAAACATAGAATGTTCAAGAAGTTGACTTGAAAAAACATAGAATGTTCACGAAGTTGTGTTTGTTGTTTGTTTTGTAGCAGCAACGTTTCCAACTTCTATAGCAGCAACGTTTCCAACTTCTGCTTGAGCAACTTCCATAATCGCCAACTTTGCAATATACTTTGGATTTAATGGACATGTGTTCTTGGTATGTTGATATGTCTTCTCTCCACAACATAAACATTTCCTAGCCTGCTTATTCTTAGCTTTTATAGCGATTTCTCTTGCAATTTTTATACGTTCTCCTTTACGTTCTCCTTTAAGACCACCTTTGTTTCGAGCCCCTTCTAGATTTCCTATGGTCGATTTATCAGCAGCCGGCTTTCCAATTGCATAGATATCGAGAATCACATCCCTCGTTTTCTACGAAGGTGGCTTAGGAACTTGAACCTGTATTTCCTTTTTTATTTTTTTCAACGTTTGCACAAATTTTGCCAACTTTGCTTCATCTTTACTCAACCAAAACAAGCATTCGTCAACCACGTTGTTGGCATCATTAGTTAACTTTTAAATGGTTTCGTTATTTTCTCCGTATCTGTTTGTGTTTCTTCTCAATCCAAGTGGTATTAAATCCCTTTCTCCAACGCCTTAGAATGTATTTTTCTGGAATCTTTTCAACATCACTGTTCTTCAAAAAACAAAATACGTGTCGACACAGAAAACCGTACCGAGTAAAATGTCTACAAGTACAATTAACTGAACCATCTTCTGGATAACGCAGAACCTAATTATGAAACATTTAAAATAAAATTAATACTTGTGCATTCACCAAAATAATATATGATTTACCAAGAATCATATATGTTTCATGATGAATCATATATTATTCATCATGAATCATATATGTTTCATAGTGAATCATAAACATGAATGTTTCATCATGAATCATATATGTTCCCTAGCGAATCATATATGATTCATGATGAAACATATATGAATCATGATGAATCATATATGTTTCATAATGAAACATATATTATTTTGGTAACCGTAACAACAGTTACCATCTATTAAAAAATAAATTACAAGTGATTCACTAACCTTGTAGGTTGTTATCTTGTCTTATTCTTGTATAACCATCTGTTGGCCTTCCTCAGTATGAATTGTTCGGTACTCACCTGCCCTCGTGTCTTTGACCCTAACCATCTCAACTCCCTCTTCCATTTTAAGCTCTACTATTTGACAAGCCCAAATCGATTCCATTATTTCCTTTTGAACAAGCAGAAATATTATCCTAGTATATATCTTAGCCGCATGTGTTTCCATCCCTAACCTTGTATAAGGTTTTGAAGTTGCTTCAAATGTTTTAAAGTCTAAAAACTCTTGCCTGTGTCTTTGCCTTTCCATGGCCGCTTCATAGCACATCATGAAATTGAGTAATGTTGACCCTTGATTCGTGAAACCTCTGAAAATGCGTTTTCACTCTCGGATCTGGAAGTGGTTCTCATTAAGCCAAACAAAGGTGGGTTAATAAAGTATGTCGCTAACCACATTTCTCGAAGGGTAAACATCTTTGTAATCCATTTTTGTTCTTTCAGTTTGAAGTCATCGATTAATTTATTCCATCTTTCTTCAAACTCCTCAGGCTCTATGAACATATTCACACAAGTTTGTTGAAACGTTCTTTGAAATTTGTTTCTTCATATGTTTCTTTGCATATCTGTAAAAATAATCAGACGATAATGATTAGATACATAATTCTTGATGAAACTAACATGATTCATGATGAAACATATATGATTCATGGTGAATCATATATGTTCCACCATGAAACATATATGATTCATCATGAATCATATATGTTTCATCATGAAACATACATGATTCTACAAGAAAAATACATGAATAATCTATGTTTCATTACTGAAGTATTTTAATGAAATTCCAGTACCTTTGATGGAATTTTTTGCATGATATGCCACATGCATAATCTATGTTTAGACTGCGTAAACACTGCTTCAATTGCTTTTTTCATTGCACCATCTTGATCTGTTACAACCATATCGGGTTGCCTTGGGTGAGCAGTCATGAACGAAGTTAGTAGCCATATATAAGCATCTATGTCCTCACATAACAGCAATCCCGCACCGACTGTCATTGACTTTCTGTGATTATCTATGGCGGTGAACAGAACAAAAAACATGTCGTACCTGCAAATGAACAATAACCATTAAAAACATTAAGTGAATCATATATGTTTCATCACGAATCATATATGATTCATGATGAATCATATATGATTCATTATGAATCATATATAGAGGATATAAAAAGTTTTTATTCAACAACTTACTTGTTCGTTCTAAATGTTGCGTCAAATGATATTACATCACCAAACTCGTTGTAGTTGCATTTATCAACTTCATCTGCCCAAAAAAGTGCAACTAACACGCTATTTTCAACCTTATACTAAAATGTAAAGTTTGGCGCAAACAACTTCCTGTTTTCCATCTTTTCTATCAGCATATGTGCATCAGTTTCTCCTATAACCTCATTAACGTCTCTGACATGATTCTTGAAATCTTCAGTCGTGCCATGAACATACTGAGAACCCCATTTCATCGTAGAATACAAGTGGTGCGCCTTTGTTCCACCAAGTTTCATTGTTGAAGCTCTGACAGCGAACATTTTTTTCCGCCTAAGTCATCTTTCATTGTTTCTTTGTAAGATGTTCAAATTCTTTCTGAATCATTATGTGGTTGTGTCTCAGAATGAATTTAACTATTTCATACTTTCTGGTACGACCATCCAAAGCAACCTTAATTCTTGCATAGCAACCTGTTATTCTATGCCTTGTATTTCTAACTTGCTTATCATTGTTTTGAGGGTCCAATGTGTTAATATTTATCTCTTTTGGATTTCCTTCTCGATTACACATGACATACTTTGATTTCACCAAACCACTTTTTGTTTTCTTTTGGGATGTCATCTTAACTTCAAACCCTGCCTTTTCAGCGTAAGTATTATAAAAATCGACGTGTTGCTCGATTGTATCAAAAGTTTGCCCCACAAAAGGTATGTACTGCTTTTCAACATTTGGTTCGTAGTATATCGTTCCTCCAGGTGTCTCGCCCTCTGGGAATAAAGTTGGCGTGCTCCTAGGAACTGTTAAACAATAACATTTAGGTAACATTTTAGTAAATTATTTTTACACTGAATCATATATGATTCATGATGAATCATGTATGATTCATTAAAAATCATATATTCATGATGAATCATATATGATTCAACATGAATAATATAGGATTCAACATGAATCATATATGATTCATCATGAATCATACATGATTCATCCAATTTGCTTTTCAAATTTTTACCAATTACAATGTCTTAAACAATAACTATTTTAACAGAATCATAGAATCATATATATTCATTGTTTTTATAATGAATGAATCATATATGATTTTTGCCACAATACTAATATTGTTTTTATAAAGAATGAATCATCTATGATTTATCTAGAGTTTGAATGAGATTGGCTTCAACATTTGACTTTTCATGTTGATTCTGAGTCATAGGGTTTTCAGCTTCTTCGTATTGAACTATACTTGAATCTGCATCAATTGCATCGTCGTCAGCCATATTTTGCAGATTTCGCCGAAAAAATGTAGTTGAACTGGTTGAGATCTCGCCGGAAAAAATTAGGGTTTGTAGATCTCGCGAAAAAAAGGACTGTTATTAGGGTTGTTGTTGATAGAAGACAACGCGGTTGAGAATCGCCGAAAAACAATGGTTATTGTGGTGGTTGAGGTCGCTGGAAAAAATGGGGTGGAGGTTGAGGTCGTCGGGAGAGAGAATGTGTGTTTTTTAACCCAAAAAATGAAGTATTATGTGGTAAAATTCTATTTATATTTTATATTTTTTCCCTTATATGTAAAAAGTGGGTGTGATCTTGACCATTCAATCTAAAATGAATGAATAATCAGATTGGTTTATTTGGTCTATACTATATCATATATTGTGTGTAGGGATCTAAACTCATTAAACCGAACCCAACCATTCTGGTATTACACACTCATCAATGGCTTCTTCCAAGGTAAGTCTGAAACTTCTTATAGACAAAAATGGACACCGAGTGTTATTTGCTGAAGCCGGCAAAGATTTCGTTGATTTCCTCTCCATTCTCCTCACTTTACCAATCGCAACAGTCATCCGACTCCTTAACGACAAAAAAGACATTGTTGGTTCATTTAGTGAACTCTACAAAAGTATCTCAGATTTAAGCGACGATTACATGCAATCAAACCAACAAAAAGATATTGTCTTGAAACCTAAATCATCACTTTCGTTAACCTCGTCTCAAGCTCCTCTTTTACCCGCTGGAGAATGGTGGTCCCAATCCCAACCACATACACCCACAACTCCTAAGAGTTTCTACACGTGTCAGAAATGTATCAACTCTATTTTTTCCCCAGTTGCTCGTATTTGTCCTTTATGTGGCTACACCATGACTAGCATTGTCACACACTATGTTCCGACGACGACTTCAGCTGTGGTTTCTGGTGGGGGGTTCGTTAAGGGGTTGGTGACGTATATGGTAATGGATGATTTGGCTGTGAAGCCCATGTCTACTATTTCTAGCATTACTTTGCTTAACAAGTTTAAGATTAAGGATGTGAGTGGGTTGGAGGAGAAAGTTGTTCAAGTTGGCATGGATAAGGTAATTTCATTTTTATTTTAACTTTGATTTTGATGTTATTTCATTTACTAGCAGATATTAGGCTTGATGGAGTGGTGGTGGGTTTGCTTGGTAAGCGGCAAATCCACGTGTGGGTTAGCACCCCGGCCGTGAGTTCAGACTCACTATGTAGGATCTTCACCACAACGAGTTTCTTAATTTAGTTTATTAGTTTGTGAGGGTGTTGGTATTTAGTGGGGTATGACGTGGTTACTGGGTGAGTTGATGTGGGGGCGCTGAGGTGAGTTTTTGCTCACCACTCCATCAAGCCTTAAGCCTTGTGTATGTAAAGGGCTGTTTCTTTTTTTTTTACAAAAAGTACTGATTCCTTTAGGACATCCTTTTAGGCTAGACGGAGTGGCATAAAACTCACTCGTGAGATGGCAAACCCACGCATGGGTCACCACCTCAGCCAAAAACTCTCGCGTGAGTTCAGACTCATTATGGTAGGATCTTCACCATAGCGAGTTAGAGTTCTTCATCCCTCTCTTCTTTTTTTATGCGTATGTTGTGTATATAATAATGGCCACACAGTTTGAAGATGATTGTTTGAGAATCAATATTTGGGCCATAAACATTTTTTTTAGATCCTTTTTTTTGCAAAATATTTTAATTTGGGCCATAAATCCAACATGGCCATAAAACACTATTTTTTAATCCTGTTTTTCTTTTTAAAATATTTTCATTTGATAATAATTTGTTAAAATCAACTTATTTGTGTTGAAAATAATAATAATAATAAAAGACCTAGAAATATCCCGAATAAAACTGTTTACGTTTTTAGTATTTGGGTTTATATATTTTTTTTTAATTTTCGGATAATAGTTTAATATTCGAATAAAAGTGTTTACGTTTACGTTTAGTTTACGAATTAAAATAATTAAGAAGAAAAAAAAATTATGATATGACGTGGTGGTGAGAGTCTCACCGCGAGTAAGGTTGTAAAGTGGGTTTGATGAGTGGAGAGAGAAAACTCAGGTGGAGGTGAGTTTTTGGCTCACTACTCCATACAGCCTTAGATACAGAAATTGTGTCCACACAAAATGTTGCTGTTTCTTTTTCCTGCCATATTAACATCTCAAATGCAACAAATGACCAGTTTACCCTCAAACGTTGCTTCAAACCATTTTCAAGATCTCAGATCTACAATGATTTTGATGCATATTTGGGGAAATATGGAATTTTGTGTTTTAAATTGGGTAAATATGGAATTGCCCCTAAAAAATATACAATACATATGCTGATATAATTTCTTACTAGAAAAAAAAAATACAACTACTCCTAGAATCAACTGGTATAATATATACATATGAAAATAGAAAGAAAACAAATCAACCTTAACAAACCAATTTGATAGATTTCCTCAACAAATACAAAGTCAACTTCACATAAGATTTTCTAGCCTATTTAATCTACTCTTGCATATGAACATGAACGTGAACGTGCGTTGATGTAAACCGATATGGACGACTACAAAGTAATAAAAAGACAACTAGGATGTTGGTCTTATGTTTTAACAGCGAGGAAAACCGCCGGGCTTGGAGGCGGGAACGTTAGGAGATGAGTTGTCGCTGGACAATGATTTGAAGAGGATGCTAAGAAATAAATGTCACATATAGGTTATGGAATATTGAGGAAAGAGAAAATGAAAGACGGTAGTTTTGTCCAAGAAAATACAGTATGTATTAGCCTCTCGTTTACGAGGACACCATTTTTTATCCTCTCTCGACACAGACGCTCGTATAGTTTTAAGTGAAAAAAGTAACACTTCAACATAGATGGGCCCACTTATTTCTGTTTCCAAAAGGCTAATAAGTAAAAAAGAAACGGCCCCTAAGTTGTATCTAGCAAGGTTTGATCATTCGCTTCTTACTCCTTTCAAGGCCGGAGGTCCTTTTTTATCTTTGATAGAACCGAACCAGCCTCTCAACCTTAGGTAGAGGTATGGCGGTCAACCTCCCCATACACTATCCTAGACGGTCCTTACATAAGGGTATTCTGTTACTTTACTTTTTCTAGTGTATGTAAGTTGCCCAACCATCAATAGGTCGTACGTTTATATTTAGTGGAAACATTTGTGGGATATGTTATACAAGTAAAAAACAGACATAAACATAAAAAAAAATAAAAAAGACAAAACGTACTAAAACCCACGAAACGTAAAAAACTGAAAAACTGAAGAAAACATAAAAAACTGACAAAAACATAAAAAAAAACATAGACTTAACGATCAAGACCCATAGAGTTTATTTTAGTTTTTTATGTGAAACCCAGTCGTTTTGCAATTAAGCCCATATAAACCCGAGTGGTTTTGGAATTAGACCTATATAGACTAATGTGGTTTTGTGATTAAACCTATCGAGACCTATTTAATTAAGGGAAAATCACAAAAATACCCAAATTTTCAACCTTCACAAAATACCCATTTTTTCATTATAAGGCCAAAATACCAAAAAAAAATCGGAAAATTAAACACCCATGCGAAATAGATAAAAAAATCGGAACTTTTCGAAATTTTAGATAAAAATATCAAAAAAATTCGATATTTTTATCTAAAATTTCGAAAAATTTCGATTTTTTTTGTTAAATTCGAAAATTTTAAAAATATCGAAATATTTTGATTTTTTTTGTTTGCGTTAAAGATACTACGACTGTGAGATGCGGGTCATGGATCACAGTATGAATCGTATGGAACTATGGATCGTGGGTGTTCAGACATGTAGTCAAACTTATCCATGACAGTTACAATGGTTATATACTGCAAAATCCTTGACACCACAATTCAACAGCTTGATGTTGGAAAGCATATCAAACTTGTAGTCAAACTTATCCATGACAGTTACAATGGCTGTGAAGGTTTTGATGATGAATTTATCATTTCAACAGCTTGATGCTGAAAAGTGAAAAGCATATCACAACAATTCTTTGCAGCCTTATCCATGACCCACGCCTCACAGTCATTCATTTTAACACGAACAAAAAAATCGACTTTTTTTTGTAATTTCAGATTAAAATATCGAAATATTTCTATATTTTTATCTAAAATTTCGAAAATTTTCGATTTTTTTATCTATTTCGCAAGGGTGTTTAATTTTTCGATTTTTTTTTGTATTTTGGCTTTTTTAAGGAAAAAAATTGGGTATTTTGTGAAGAAAGGTTGGAAAATTTGGTATTTTTATGATTTCCCCTTTAATTAATTAGGTGAAACCTAATCCAACCCATCTAGAACTATTTAGGGGGTGTTTGGGATTGCTTATTCAAAATAGATTATTCGTTTTGAAAATGAATAATCTGATAATCGGCTGTTATAAAACGTGATGTTAAAACATAGTGTTTGGATTTGATTATGACTTTTTTTTAATGTTTGGCAATTTAAATTTTTTATATTAAAAAGAGAAATGACCAAAATGGACTATACTTTTCAACAAAACCCAACTAGACTCCTCATTTTTAATATTTTATTCATCTAGACCCGAAAATAATCATTGGGTCTAAAATTGCCACCTCTACATTCTACTCACTCCGATCCGAACTCAAATTGACCCGGCCCGGTTTGGCATGAACCCGAGTAACCCGAATTTAAATAAGGTCGGGTTCGGGTATGAAACTTTTAGTCTTGACCCGACTTTAACCTAACCTGAATTGACCCGAACTTAACCAGCCCGGCAGGCTAACACGCCTGATTACAGTGTTATTTTTGGCCTTTTGGGTATAGAGTATTAGTATATATGTTGTTTGAACTTCAATCATCTGCGTTTCTGTGTCTGGGTGGCTGTTTGGATTGGTTTTTGGTATGTTTCCTTATTTGTGTCTGTATAATTGTGTTTGAACCATTGATACCTTTATGCTGCATGCCTGCATCTAACTGATTCAAATCAAAACTCTACATGCAAAAGTTATCACAATTGCCCGGTCCATACGCATAATGCAGGCCAGTCTAATATGTTAATGTTCCAATACTAATTAAATATCGATCTTAATTAGCCAAACACTTGTTTTATTTTGGACATGTGTTGTTGCAGGGCTTGGACATACTGAGACATGCTTTGGGCTCTAAGACAGTGCTCACAAATGTCTTCCTTGCTACCAAGAATGAAGATCTACAAAAGCCCAAAAGGTCTAGAAAGTAGTAATAGAGTTATGCCGGTATGGTAAACCTTTGTCAAGAAACATCATCTATCGAGTTCTTTTGGTATCATTTGAGAAACTCAGTATTATCCTGAAGTCCAATGATCAATTTGTAATCTCCACAAACCTCCTTTTGATTTCTAGTGGTTGATGCAAGTATATTGGCAGATAACTATTTCTATAAATATGCAGTTTTCTGAATTTATGTTAAATTTGCATATGACAAACTTTCAGGTGTCCATGTCTAACAATAATTGGTTTGCATGACACGATCTTCAGAACGTAGAACTCAAATTCATACATGAGTCAGTGAGCACAAATAAACTTCAGCAAACATAGAATAAATTAATGAACACATCATCGAACATCCTAAAAACAAGAAAGAAGAAAGAAAAAAGAGAGAAACAAGAAAAGCATATATTCTTTGCATACCAAAAGAAAAGTATAATTTTCTTTCATTAGTCAAGACTGCATATTTCTCCTCAGCTCCCATCCCATATTTCCTCGTATAAAAACGCTTGTGTAGAAATCATCTATAGAAATCGACACCTCTAACAATGACAAACTCCAAAATGAACTTGAAGCTATTGGTAAATAAGCGAGATCGCAAAGTCGTGTTTGCAGAAGCAAACAAAGACTTTGTCGACTTCCTTTTTTACATCCTCACATTACCTATCGGCGCTATCACCAAACTCTTAGCAAAAGAGCCCTTATCAGGAAGCCTGGGAGATCTATATCAAAGCATCGAGAACCTGAACGACGTGTATATACTACAAAACAAGGCCAAAGAAACCATCCTCGACCCAAAATCGCCAACTTATGTTCTTGACCAAGATCTGCTTTTGATTCCCAAAGAACTTCCACCCCATGAAAGAAAATTTTATAGGTGCCTTAGCCGCTGCAAATACATTACTACTGAGCAAAAAACTGTGTGTCCTAACTGCCGGTGTTTAATGTCAGACGAGGTGACATATGTTGCTACTGAAGCGGCTAAGATAGCTGCAAAAGCTGCTGAGGAAGTCGGGTTTGTGAAGGGGGTGGTGACTTATATGGTTATGGATGATTTGGCTGTCAAGCCCATGTCTACCATCTCTACTATAGCTTTGCTTAACAAGTTAAGTATCAAAGATGTTTGTGATCTTGCAGAAAAAGAAGTCCATTTTGGGATGGAAGAGGTACGTCCACGTCCTTATCTCCTTTAATTCCATTAGTAATTTATGTCGTAACATGTCACATGAGTATAGAAAATGTTATAAGGGTGATTTCTAGCTCATAACTTCTACAGATCTCAGAATGTTATTTGTTGTCTAGTAAAAGAAAATGTCTACATCGACCAATGTTTCGAAAACAGACGAGAAGTTTGATATTGTTTCAAGAAAACCATGAATTGAAGCACTAAAATAAGATTTTGTTTGCAGGGTTTAAAGCTACTCAAGGCATCACTGGAATGCAAGAATGTACTGACTCGTGTATTCCTTGAAGCCGAAGACCATGTCCAAATTGTTTAGGACAAATACTGTACAGCTTGACAAGTATAATAAAATGCATCACCTTCCATATATTGAATAATAAATTACAGTATCTTTTTTCTTCAATGAACGGTCCCGACTTCTGGTACACATTTTAGAGGTAACTTTAACACATTTTTAGAGACAACAACTTGAACATGTCAGGGTTATATCTTTGTCTCCAAAGGGACCAAATAAGTAAAATAACTACAATTTACTTAAAAAGAGACAGGTCAACAAGTGAAAAGCCCCACCCAATGATGCATTTCTTAATCATAACCTCCCATTTTGTTTTTTCTGAAAATACTTGTATGGGTTTTATGAAATGATATAGTTTCTAAACTCTTAAGGACAAAATGTGTTAACGGTCAACCCAAACATATCCAACCTGGAGCCACCTCTACAAATGGTCACTGAGGATGAAGCCGAGGGAGAACAATAACAAAAAGCAGCCTAAATTAGAACTACACAAGAACCTTTATACAGCAATTGTTATTTGTCTAAAAGCATCTATAAGGCATGAGCAGCAAATCATCAGAAAATCTATTTCATAAGTTAAGAGTTATATAAAGAAAGAGATGTACAAGAAATTTGTCAAAGTTAGTAAAAGAGAAGGTGCCGCTCGCGCATACACAATGGTCCAGTTGCAACTGCATCCTTGATATATTCTGCAAAACACAAGTACATATAAACCTTTAAAACTGAAAACTGAAATGACCATAAATGTGAAAGAGCACAGCTTATTTGTCTACTTAGATGCACCTAAATATGGCAATTTCAACCTATTTACGTATGAATGTCTCAGTTTGGGTAAAATAAATGATCTAGTGATGCGGGAACGGGTCAAATATACTATATAAATTTGGTCTGTAAGATTTTAAAATTACCAGTATACAACTACTGCACTTCGTCTTTAAACTTAAAGTGTTGATTCTGGACAGCATAGTAAAATAATCTATTGGAAACACCATAGGTCCAACAGTCGAATTGGTAACAATAAAAAATTGCACTTGATTACTTCAACATACACATGGATCAGAAGTTCAAATATGTATATATTACCATTACATCTGAAGTAAAAAATAACATTTTCCTCAATTAATCATAAATTCATAGCCCGTCAGAAACATCAACCATAATTGTAGGTTTCTCAGTTCTACCATTAACCATTATAAGGCTTTCCAATCGAGAAAAAGAAAGGTTCTAGGACATACATACAGTATATGGTTTGCTTGTTAATACTGAACCAAAAGGACGACATTTTCTGCATGTTGCCATATAGTAACTTTTCTTATAGAGGTATCAATGCTAGTAACCTGTCTACCTTATAGAATTTATATCTTTCATTATAAGAAAATTCTGAGGGGTTCAAGATTGTTACAGGTAGAGATGGCAAAATGGGCAGGGCAAGCGGGTTGCTTGGGTAACAGGTCCGAACATGTAACTTTAAATTAACCAATTCATCAGCACAAGGATGCAAAATTATTAATAAAAGAAACAACAGGGTATTGCCACGTTACCTTAACGTTCTACGCAGCCTCTTTATCTGGAATGTGTTGAAGCTGAAGAAATGAAAGACAGGGGAGTTAAAAAGACTGCACCACATGTCCACATCCGACACCTACACCAGAGCTACAAGCACTCAGTAATGCGATGAAATCTGAAGGCTCTTCGTCTTGCTTCACAACCTGCTCGTATTATTTATATGAAAGAGAATTTAGAAAAATGATCACAGAAACAAGCAATAAGCAGCTGGCTAGAATAGACCAACCCCCTGTATTCTTGAGAAAACGGAAAAAGAAACACTACATAAAAGTTAAATGCTAGATTGCTAAAATAGAGATTTTCACATAAATTTAGACATGTTAATGCGACAAGAACTGATCATAGTGTGTTCCCTTTCTCGTTCAGAATTTCTCATTCTGCAAAGAGTTCATTTTCTATAGACACAATTTCCCAACGCGATGGTCTATGTGCAACGTATAGGGATGTACACTTGATGCATTATGATTAACACCATGCAAATAAAAAGGAAAATAACATTATTGTGTTACATTAACGCCATGCAAACAAAAAAACAAGCGTCAAGAGGGAAGAGATGCAAAAAAGCTTCCAAAATAAAAAGGAATACAGTCAAACATTAATGCGTTACATGTGACATTGTAACGTCATGCAAATAAAAATGTAGTATCAAGAGATGAGAGATAAAAAAACTTTTGTTGAAACTTATACCGAAGATTTTTATGCATTTATAGCAGTCAGGAACAATCAATTTTATGAGTCACTGCTACATAGATGATAGACCTTAACCATATATGCCCTGTTGTGAGCAACCTATGATAAACACGCTTGCTCTACGATCAAGTTAAAAACAGTCGCAACAAATGCCTCAACTAAACAAAAGGATGTTTAAAAAAGAATTTTATTATAGAAAACACCGACTGAAATTTTCAAACAAAAAAGGTCCCCATACCATATGTATACGCGTGTTGCACAGGCATTCACATATTTTTTAGCACTATCACACTCATACATACACTTTGCCGGAGATCTACCCAGATGCAGTCTTCTTACCCTCGGGTTTACCCAAGGGTAGGGGTATGAAGTATGATCTGTCTACATTCTAGCTCCCCCAGACTCCGCTCAGGCGGGGTTGGGTATCATTGTCGTTGTTGTTGCACAAGCGAAAGATTTATGCGAAAGATTTATTACATAAAGGGAGAACATAGAATCGGGGCACCACTAAGAAATCTAGGATTGGGTATCGTTGTTGTTGTTGCACAGGCGAAAAATTTATTACATAAAGGGAGAACACAGAATCACGGCACCACTTAGAAGTCTATACTTAACCGTTAACAAATAAGAATGGATCATACTAAAACATAAATGTCAAAAACCTCCATTTCCAGCATAAAGATTGCAACAAAATCATTTAGGTTGTCTCATGGAAATTATAATGCTTTTTTTGGAATTATATAATGGCATCAACCCATTATCCACGCAATAAATCTTCCCATTTTGATCACCAAAATTGCTCGAGTAAAATACGTGTTATAAAATGTGTTATAAAGGGCAGTTTTGTAATTTGACCAATAGTCAAAAATCTTCTTTAACTAAGTGAAACTCAATAAGATGTAGATACTTCTCGAGTTAAAACAAATCAAGCCCCAATATTATACGGCAGTTCAACATAGGACATAAACCAACGTAAAGCAAAACATAACAGTAAAAATCTAATAGATATTTTACCTTAACGCGAGTTTCCTTTGACAAACCCATTTGAGAGATAGCATAATTAGTAACTTCCTTTACAGCAAAATCTGGTAAGTCAGCACGCTTTTTATTTGTCTCAAGGAGATTCCTGCAATCATGCCTGAAAGCTTTTCCCACCCATAAATACACAACAGAATCCCCATGTTTTCCTGAAATGGAACTAGAGGCGACAAATATATACATGCGACTAGAATCCATATCACCAGCATTAAATCGCGTAACCTTTTCCAAACTAGGCCACTCATGTACTGCTACTTGTTGATTCGCGTAGTGATGTATAGATTCACTCTCTTTCCTCTTAGAAGACCGATTTCCTTGTGATGCTTTACATGTCTCGTCACAGTCAATCCCATCTCCTTCACTGTTTGGACATAAAGAACGAGAATCCTGAAGACGAGATTCTTTATTTGGCCCCTTCAATTTAAGGTCATATACAATATCGTCATTAGATTCATTGTCATCTTGACACTCTGGTTCGTCACTCGGTATTGGTAGTTTAAGACTTTTAGGAGCACCACCTCTGCGTTCAGCAATGGAAAGCGAAGACTTTTTAGAGGGAGACAAGACCGAGTGCGAACATGACTTTGAAGGAAAATTGACATCGATAAAATCAGAACTTTTAGATATGGAATGAGGAGATAGTTTAGTAGGAACAAGTGATAGATTCGACAAAGTAGATACAGTCGAAGAGAAAGCATGATTGTATGATGTTACTCTAGGGGATGCGACTGGAGAATCTGAGTAACATTTGAAACTAATGCTAGAATCAGAAGACATGGAATCGGGAGATGTAGTCGATGAAAACGACGGTGACAATGATGACGATGAAATTAATGAAGATGTTGAAGAGCGAGCTACTGTTTTAGATGAAAAGTTAGAACTAGAATTATTATCTGCATTTAAAAACAATGAATCAGGGTATACTTTAGACGGGGAAGACTTAGAAGCCAAAACAAAATCCTTCATGTTTCCGATTGCAAATTTACGTCTCAATGCACTCCAACTGCTTTCTTTAACAGGAATATGAGTTTCGTGACCAGTATCAAATGATCCAAATGGAGGCACAAACCCACCAACGCTTGCTTTACGAATAATCTCAAAGTCAATACTATACGAGTCAACTAATCTCTCGCCCGGGTTAAGATTAGAAAATTTAGCAACATCTATCACATTGCCTGCTGTATTCATCAAAGGTAAAAGACTCGAAAAAGCATCCCAAAAGTACGTCGGTTCTTCCCCTTCTTTAAGTACCACAATTGGTCCCAGAAATTTTTCATACCGAACAATCTGACAAACAGCCCCTCTCGCATCTCTTTCAATTAAAGATTCACATTTCTTACCAACCCATATAAAGATCGTTGAAGGTACATGAATAATAAATGCACCTCTGGAATCTAGAAAAGCTGGAGAAGGTACATTTAACATTTTTGGAACAAGATGTAACGGATCGTATGACGAGTGTGGAGCAATTCTATACAACCTAAGTAACGAACTAGGACTTACAGGAATCGCGTGAACACGTTTTTGACATTGTATCAATTGACATGCAAACCCCACATTCGGATCAGCAATCGCACGAGCCGCCTTTACAAATTGAAATGCGTCATCAAAGCTTTGACCTTCACGCCACATACGATACGCAATCACCAATGAAGATGACCTAGATACCCCTTGAAAACAATGTACAAACACTCTCCCACCTTGTTCCCTAACATCTTCAAAGTAATCAAAAACGTCATACAATATACTCATAATATCCTCCGAAGGACTATCTTGCAACCACAAAGTCCTATAAACAAAATTCCCCTGAAAATACTCCGGACAAACAAACCCTACACAATTCAAAACATGAGTAATCTTATGCTGCTTAAGTATATCCTTATCTCTCGCAACCGAATCACCCCCTAAGAAAATATGCTCCGCAACTTTCGAACACTTCTTATCATAAAACGCAATCCTATCCCTTTTCACAAGCGCCCCATTCCTATCCGGTTCCGGTTCCCTTTCCGTTTCACACTCGGGCAGATCAATCTTCAACCTCTCCCGCCCACAAGGCGTACTAGGCCACTCACCAACATCATCCGACCCAGCTTTCGGCCACGCATCTAAACTCCTCCTAGCAACATTCAACGGAGGCAAAAACGACCTCCCTTTACTATTAGACCTAGGAGTTAACGCTACCGCCCTCCTACCACAACCACTACCCCCTACACCTTTCTCCGGAACTAAAGGCGGCAACGGCACGTGAGACGGAGACCACGAAGCCGACCGCGTATACACTTTCCTACCACCCGAAACCAAACCAACACCATCACTACCATCATTACCACTACCCTCCTCAACAACCTCATCCTCTTTCCCCAACATTTTACTTACAAACCCTAAATTAAACCAAAACTAACACTAAAACTATATATAATTTTATATATATAAACAGAATTAACAACCTGGTAACAGATTATTAATCAATAAACATATATATATCATCAATTGATTATGATTATGTACATTATTTTGATGAAGAACTGAAAATATCGCGAGAAATTGAAATAAAATGAGATTTTGATAGACTTACAGATTTTGATTATTATGAAAATTGAAATCGGTGGTGAAACTAGTAAAAGATGAGTGTGTGTTTTTTTGTTTTGGTTTTGAAGGTTTTATAGATTGGGAAATTATTACGTATTTTATTTATTTTTTTTAGTAGAAAGGAAATAAAATGAGAGTGTGGTTTAACTTTTTGATTTAAGTTTTAAATTCTCGAATATTGTTTTTGGTATAACAAATAAATGAATTAAAAAAAATTTGAATTGTCAAAAGGTACAAAATTAAAACTGCTCAAACAATTAAAAAAATTTATATCAAAAAATATATAATTTATATAAAAAGTGAAAAATCAGTTTTTGCTTCTTTAAATAAAAAAAAATTATAAAATTTATATTTCATGTTTATGGGTGGACCCAAAACCAAGATTTAAAAATATTATGAATTTTTTTATCAACCAACCATGCGTAGCAATTTAAATTTCGAAATTTTTAATTCTCAAGAATTTAAACTTTTATAACTTCAAAATTTTTGGACCAAACGGCACCTAATGGGTGTTTGGTTGGGGAAATTAGGAATTATTCAAGGCATTTATGTTTTAATTTTCTTCAATATTGTGTTTGATATAACAAAATAAGCAATTAAAAATTCTTCAAATTGCTAACAGAGAGAAATTAAAATAGCTAAAAAAGTGAAGAATATTCATTTACTTGAAATTACTTTTTATGAACATTTTTCTAGTGATTTTTATTAAGGATTTTAATCGTTTTAAATAGAAAATTTATCGAATTTAAATATTTATATAAAAATTGTTTATTTGGTTATTACTCATTTAAATAGAAAAAATAAATTTATATAAAAAATATATAAAAGTTATATAAACTTTTTTTATGAAATTTATATAAAAGGTGAAATTGTTGATTTTTACTCATTTTCATAAAAAAATTATAAATTTCATAAAAATTATAAAAAGATATTTATTGAGGTTTACTCTTTTAAAATAGAAAAATAAAATTGTATAATTTTTTATAAAATTTATATAAAAAGCGAAGAATTCAGTTTTTACTCATTAAAATATAAAATTTTAAAAGATTTTATAAAAAATATTTATTTAGTTTTTATTCGTTTAAATAGAAAAAATAAAATTTATATAAAAGTGAAACTTTTAGTTTTTAATCTTTTAAATAGAAAATTTATAATATATATACAAAATATTTATTCGTGCTAATTGGGTCGACCAAAAACTAAGATTTCTAAATTTATAAATTTCTGTCAACCAGACATGCGTATACATTTTGAAATACAGAACTTTAATTCTCAAGAATTTAAATTTCCTAGAATATAAATTTCGTATTTTTAAATTCACGAATCAAAAGTTTTATTCTTTTTGTACTAGTTTTAATGTCAGTGTATATATGGAATTTAGAAATAAAGAATGGAGTAAGTGACAATTTTGTTATTGCGATTTTATATGTATTATATGTTTTTTAAAAACACTTAATCTTTAAAAATTTGATTATGCTATTTTTTCTTTGCTTTATGTAAATTAATATAAACTCATTTCAGTTCTTAACTTTTTTAATTTCATACTCATTTTACTCTCAATATTTTATTTTAAATAATTATTTCTTAGTTATTAATAAACAACCCATCTACATCAACCGTCCACGCATAAAATTTGAATAGACTTTTTTAAATGTTAAATATTGTGACAATTAATAAAACCAAAATTTTGTAATGCTAGTATTATTCTATAAAGTTATATTAAATTTCTAATACTTAAATAGTTAATGTACTTATGAACGCACGAGTTTTACATAATTTATTTATTATTTGTTAATATCAATTGATGTTTTCTATACGTTGCATAAAGAGTTCGACTTTTTTAAAATGAAATTTTAGTATCATGTTCTAGACATTATATGTGTTGAGTAGCACATAACGATCTTGAAAAAATATGTGTCGTTAAAATATGTAGAATCCCGTTGATTTATTTTCAGTTTACACTAACGTCTGAGGTCGTACTTTTATTTTGATGTATATATATTGTTGTTAATAATAGTTTACGCCGATCACATTTCTTGATTTTGTTTAGTGTCAAAATAGGAATATATAATAACTTGTGTCTTAATTTTGATGTTTTTGTAATCATGTGCGTATGAATTTGTTAGAGTTTTTAAAACAACACATATATATTATTTTAAAGTATAAAGTTTATAGAGTATGAAGTTTAAGAGGGTATTTGGTTTATTTTTTAAAGTTATAAAAAATACAAAAAATTATAAGTTTACACTACGTTCCATATAATTTAACTAAAGTTTTTTAATCACATTCTCTTTTTAAGTTTTTATTTTCACAAATTTGACACCATTATTTTTATGAATTTTTGTTTTCATCAAACTTCTCCACCAAAAATTTTGAAATTTGAC
Source organism: Glebionis coronaria (assembly GCA_025667525.1). Classification (NCBI taxonomy): domain Eukaryota; kingdom Viridiplantae; phylum Streptophyta; class Magnoliopsida; order Asterales; family Asteraceae; genus Glebionis; species Glebionis coronaria. The sequence continues at coordinate 518,160,254 of CM046880.1, forward strand.
AAATTGTAATCAATTTTGACCTTTTTTCAATAAACCATATCGCTCGATTTTTCTTACGTGTCAAAATCAAGCGACTTTATTGGTCCATTTTATTTCAAAACCTCCATTTTTTTTAAACTATGAAATGGTGTAATTCTTTTATATTATATAAAATATTAATCGAGAAAGGTGAGGTTTGAATTTCAAAGTCTCTCTGTTTTAAATTTAATACTTCATGAAATATACATATCAATAAAAATATATTTAAAATTAATCTATTCGTATATTTTGCATCACAAATATAAAAATATTTAAAATTAAAATTAAAAAAAATCAATAAGTTAAAAAAATGATAATAAAAGTAAGACGGGTGGAGTATATGTTAATTTAATAAATTTATTTTTTTTACTTGTACTAGTGTACTAGTACTAGTAAGTATAAAAACACGGGATGCATTAACCTAAGATAAAGTTATCATTTTAGTTTATACACTTAAAAACACATTTTAGTAAGCCAAACCTCAGTTTTTTAGGTTGTGGCACCCAATTAAAACATAAAAACCCAATTAAAAATACAAAAGCTATCATTGGTGAGCAACAAAAATTAATAAGTGCACCAACTAGTGCAATGGCGAAGGACTGGCGAGGGAATCCTCGAACTGGTGAGACTCCCTCATTAATGTACATAGTGCTCCAAGTATAGTTGTAACAGTTTAGTAAGACAAAATTCAATCAAGGTTTTTTCAAGTTTTTTATTATTTGGATGAGTGATCGGAGAGGCTTAAGTAATCGCTACATGATCAAATCATGTAAAATCATCCATTTAGGATGCTAGCATAATCGACGTAGGTTTTTTATACGTTCTTTTGACCGGGAGGTACTTAGATAACCACCTGTAAACGGAGGTCATTAGCTACATGATGAATTAGTATATTTGAATGATTTAACATTGAGATGAAAACTCTTGATATTTGAATCCTTGAAGGTCATTAGAAAAATATATTTTTTGTTCATTCGATGGCTTTGTAAGCGTCTTAGGTTTGTTTGTACCTTCCTTTAATTGGGAGGTACCGAAATGACCACCAGTAAACGGAATTTCATTAGCTACATGATGAATTAGTATTTTTGAATAACGTAACATTAAGATGAAAACCCTAGATATTTGAAGCATTAAAGGTCGTTAGAAGAATATCTTTTTTATTCATTTAATGCTTGCGTAAGCGTTCTTTGTCTATGTTATATTCTTTTGTCAGTTCCTTTTATGTTAAACTAATGAATACGTAAGGAGATTCACTATTTACACTCTTTATTTGAAGCTCATGCAATTAATGTATTTTTATTTGTGTCGATTCACTTACCACGTTTTGTTGTTTGTTTTGTACCAGAACATGACTACAGTTCTCACATAATTTGTCGCATACAAACGTCACTATAGATTTTTACTAAAGACCAACTAAAAATAGAAGAAAAACAATGTGGATGTTTAATTATTTTTGGACAGTACCCATATGCTCAAACGCGTTACTTTTGGCTTTTCAAAATACACGTCTCTGGTTTTTTCCACAATTCACCTATCTGGTTTATTAATTAATGGATAAAGTAGTTAGCCAATGATTGCTTTAATGATACACATTAGACGTGCCCGTTATAGTAGGGCATCTAAGTTGGTGTCTTCAAATCGATTTTAAGCTTCTTCTCTGACTATTTTTCTTATGAAAGTATCTTCATCACACTATGACGACTCCAAAATGTTTATTTAACTCGTCGTCTTTGTTTCAATCAATCTTGTATCCATTCATAGTAAAGATTAATTGCCACTTTAATTAGTTTATGAATCTTTTGAGTATTTTACACAAGCTACAAGATTAGTGCCCACTTGTTTTGTTGAATCTTAGAGAAAAAGGGTTATGAATTCACATATGAATCCAACATTATTTAGTGTTATGTTACACAATAATCTACGCCAACCATATCTGAATTTATAAAAAGAAAAATGTAAAACCTCTGATTTTACCTTATTGACTTTGTCAACTATTGTACTATTTATTTTTGGAATTTATATAATTTTACTTTTACATGACTTATTTTTAATCATTACTTTTTGTCATACTACCTTTCACATTTATTTTATATTTATATGGACCTTTAGTCATTTATTGACTACTCTGGCAACTGACTGGCCACTTGATTGAATAATAAACTCATCACCTCAGTACATATTTTGGAGATAAACTGTAACTTTACTTAATTTATTTATTAAGTACTTGGATTTATTTTTATATGTACATATTTACATATATTACCTAAAAGGAATAAACATCTAACACTTTAAAACAATGTACATCATTTTACATTGTCATTTATTTACCTTATTTAAGTAAAATACTTATAATGATATATTCATTATACACTTTCACTAAATTACCTAAAGCTTCAACAAAAATACCTACAACTCAACAAATACATACAATGATATACAAGGGCTATAATTCTCATTCAACACTTGGCAAAAATTATCAAAATCCTTCCCACATGCATACTATGCCGTGTATATATATACACATACCTACCCATTTGTGTTCATTTTACTAACTTACAAAGTGTAATCATACTTACTCCACTAATACCCTATGCATAACCATGCTTTACTTACAAATCCACTTACACACACAATGTCACATGCACATCACTATACCTTGTAAGTTTTGTCCCCCTTTGACCTTTGTGAAACACACGGCTACAAACCAAAAGAGGGGGGGGGGAAAGAGTTTACTAGTTTGAGCATGTGTGTAAATAACAAGCATGCATATCTTAAACAAATCTAGTATATCTTTGTAAGATACATAGTACTAGGTACCAAGATCTCTTTGGATCTCCTCTCTCCTTCATAAGCCGTATCCTACACTCAACACGCACAACACAATACACTTGAACTCCATCACTTTCACTCTCTCTAAAACATACGGCTCAAACACCCCTTCCACCATTTTCAAACCTTCAAGCTTATTTACTACTCTTAGATCATGCCTCATGCTACGTAAGGGTTAATCATTAGCTCATCCTACAAGTACCTTGGTCATTTAAGCAAGAAAGAATCCCTAGAAGCTCTCCTTGAAGCCCACGGCTTGTTTTAGGTCACCAAGACCTCCATTGTTGAAAGCTTAACTCTTGTTCTTACTCATTCTACTATCACTCCTAAACCTATCTAAACAAGTAAGTCCAATCTAAAACCTATCCTTCTATACATTTACTTTCATACATATTAACATACACATGGTGATTCTTAGTAAAAGTTAATGTTGAAACAAGTATATGAAACCCTAAATCTATAATAACTCACGGCTTGATTTTTACTATGGCTTAAAATGATGTAAAAACTTGTCAACCATGAAGAACATGTCACCATGATCTAGTTAAACTTGAAAAACTATGGAAACCTAAGCATGCATGATTTTTGGACGTGGGGTTTAAGCCCATATTTCTATTTTGGGTAATCTTGTAATGTTTAGATATAACTAGAAACACTAGATTTATGATTATAGGCCCTTAAAATGATAAGTTCACTATTATGCTTTATAAGGTTTAGTTTTAAGCTCACTATAATAAGTTGCCTAAATAAATATTCATTATCACTAAATAAAAATGTTTTTATAAAACTTTAGTGTCAAAATATAACTTTAAAAAGTTTCATGTTGAAAGTGTAGATCTATAAGTGTTTTGGACTAAAATAATAAATCTAAGAAGTGTTGGATTAAAATAATAGATCTACTAAATTTCGGATTAAAAATAGCAAATATAATACTTTCGGGTTGGATTTGTAATTTTACAAAGTATAGGGATCTAAATGACAAATATAGAAACTTATTTTTCCAAAAACATAAACATTAGGACCACTTTTGTAAAATGCCGTGAGTGGAGGGTGTTGTTTTGACATCATCCGAAACTTCAAGGTAGTGAAAAGGACTTAAATGGAATTAATATGGTGTTACGGTAATTTGTGTAAAATTAAGAAAACCTAGGGATCTCATTTGTTATATATCGAAACTTAATATAAGCCCTAGGGACCATTTATGCCAACTTAGCAAACTTATTCGAACCCTAGGTAAACCCTAAGGGTGCTTTCTGTCTTTTGCCGAAACCTATACAAGCCCTAGGGGGCATTTGTGTAACTTAATATCAAACCTAATTATTAGCCGAATGTGGAGGACCAAAAATGCCAACTTGTGAAACTTTAACAAGCCCTAATATAAGTCGAATACTTTAGGGACCATTTTTTCCATTTAATGAAACTTAAACAAACCCTAGTTACACGTGTAACTAGGGAGGGACCAAAATTGTAATTACTTGAAAGATTTAGAAACCCTAGGGGTATAAAAGTAATTTAACCGCGAGTAATTATTTAAATAAAAGGACTAAAACGTAAATTATACTAAGTATATCGAACCCTAAAATTCTATATATTTATACCCGTTATTTAAAAACGTAAAACTTAAATAAACGTAACAATTGTTATTTTTTCCAAACTTATAGTTTAATGATTATAAACACTACGTAAACGTGGAATTTAAATGTTATACGTTTTCTAAACCTCATTTATATATTAAATATAAATTAAAAATGATTAACTTATAAAATAAATATATTAATTATATTTATTTTCTATTACTTTAAATATATATATAAAACTACCTTTTATAAATATTTAAAGTGTTTTATAAACAACATAAGTACAAAATATTAATTAAATGGATTAATTAATTTAACCTTATTATTTATTTTATACTTAAAATAATTAGAACTTGTACAACGATGAACTAAAATACAAGTATCGTAATAAAATGCTTAAAACCAGTATAAGCATACCCAGATTTATTCTGAAACTTTTATGCATTATGTTATGCATTTACTGAGACCTTATAATTATTTAGGTCGTTGATTGTATCGTGAGCATCCTTATCAGATTTATCTACTGACTTATTGATGTACTACTGAGGTGAGTTCATGGCCCCACTTTATATATTGACAAACTTTTAAACCTTTTAATGGGGAAGAAAACATGCAATATATTTTATTTTATGGACATGGATTGAACTGCGAAACCTTTGATTACATTGCCTATTGTAGAGAACCCGCATGACCCGTGCATCTGCAACTGTTAGAATTATTGAATTACCTGAATGTTATAAATATATCTATTGGGATTGACCGTCCCCATCTGGGTGAGTCATGCTCACTGTGCCTAGGCCAGGACAACAGATGTTTCACATGTCAGCACTTATTATTTTTATGGGTGCCTTTTTATAAGGCGAAAGGTCCTTATTTGTTAAGGACTTAACTGTCAAGTCTCAGTTTCAGGCAATATGAGAATGTAATTACTTTTAAGTATTGATGCTTTGTGTATTACTACTTCAGTGAATATTTAATGTCCAAACTTATTTTAATTAAACCTGTGAATTCACCAACTTTATGTTGACTCTCTAAGAATGTTTTCTCGTGAAACTGAAGCAGGTATTGGTGTGCATGGAGTCAAGCATCATGATAGGCTGCATTTATAGAGCTCATCTGGGGTTTTATAAACTAGGGAATAATTCAAACCACTGAACAATGTTAAAGACTATTTTAATACTATTTTCACTTTCAATCATGTAATAAATGTAAGGATAATCTTTTATCTGTTGCTCTATATTCTGTCTGCTGTTGATCCACCTACGTGACACCCAAATATTATTTCCGCTGCATTTGACTCAATTGGGGGGTGTCACAGAATGGTATCAGAGCGACAGTTATAGAGAATCAGAACAAAATTAAAGTAAATATAAAAATAAAATTTTTATATAATCTGGACTATAACTGCTTTAAAAATCTTTTGGGATTTTCGGGACTAGAATAGTTAAGTATATAGACTGTAGAGTATACATCGATTGTGTGATTGCCTGTGCATTGATTATTAACATCAGGTTGATTAATCTCATAAGTATTAACGTAACCTTTAACATGGCGAGTGTTAAACGGTATTATTATATAATTTTAAATTATTATTTCCCAAAACTTTTAACTTGAGTAAGTTTATACTCATGTCAATTAAAACTATATTACTTTCAGATTTACCATGACATCACCTACCGATACACCTGCTGCCGTATCCCCGAAGACCGTCTTATGTGGATGGTTATCTGCCAGTGACTCCAGCGATAGTCACACTTCTGTCGATGCCGCATCTATTGAGGCACTTATCTCTACTCCACGAATTTCCCCCGCTGGGGAAGAGGTCCAGCCTCCTGCTGCCATACCACCTGTACCACTTGTGACTTCTCTACGGGAGCATGCACCCGAGTCTCTGCCACCTCGTAAGAGGAGGTACGAGGCACCTCTCGATTCCACTTTTGAGATCGGTGAGGGTTCCCGGGCCAGACATGCTGACCACGTTCAGGCCCAGATTACGGTACTGGCCGCACGCCAGGCCCAGGATGTAGCAGATATTCTTGATCTGCTATCGGCCGGACAGACCGAGCGCGCTGTTCTACAGCAGCGTCAGGACCTTCTATCTTGGACTGTGAGTGCTGAGGCGCACGCTGCACAAAGAGCGTGGGCGACTACTTATCATTCTCTCCAGTGGTTGCTGGATGAGAATGAGTTCCTCCGTGAGCAGATCTACTTGCTCCATAGCCAGCAGACGGACACTCACACTGCCCTCTTGACTATGGAGGAGACTTTTGCTATTTTCTTCGACCTCCAGGAGGTCCGTCATCAGGGATTGACGTCAGAGACCGCTCATCTCCGGGGAGTTCAACAGACTCTCAGAGACCAGTTCCTAGAGGCACTCCGACTGCTCAAGGAGACCAGGACTGCCATGACCGCGATGCAGGTTGCCATGCAGGCACCAGCTGTCTCATCACCGCCCGTGGTACCAGCCGTATCCGAGGAGTCCGTTAGGCACCAGTAGATTAGATGTACTAGATCTTTTGTACATCATGATAAGCTATTAGGGTTGCATCCCGGCTATCATGATATAGGATCTCATGTATTTGTACTTTTCTTTAGTCAGTTGTATCTTTGTACTGTACTATTTAGATTAGGGATTCATAGATGATGTACTTTAGATTTCTTGTACCACCATCCCAGACAGGCGGGTTGTGCTCTGTCTTGGATCAGGTTGTGCATTTTATACTGTATTCCTAATCCTATTTCTAGACTTATGGCATGTACTCATTAGCTTTTATTATATCCAGTACTGTGTTATATTATGAACTTTAAACATGTTATCCAATTTGTTGCAAAGTCTATGCATGAATTTCTTTTCGTGTAATTATATAAAACTGTGCTAACACCTTGAACTAATGATTTCATTTTTGTGTATAATTATAGAAAAATGGTAATCACTAGAACGAACCCCAACAATGCCGACACTACCCAAAACGTCACTGCTGCCCAACAAAGGGAAATGATTGATCAAGGCATCGCATCTGCGATGGCTGCCAGCAGAAACGTAGACGATAGTCAAAACTCCAACAACCGCCGGAATAATCAGACCACCAGGGGTTGCTCTTACCCCGACTTCTTGAAATGTAGGCCTTCCTACTACAAGGGCAAAGAAGGAGTGGTGGAACTGATGCAGTGGTTTGAGAGGTTGGAAACGGTATTTCGCATCATCGACTGTGCAGAAGAGAACAAAGTGAAGTTTTCCACCTACACCCTACTTGAGAGTGCTCTTACTTGGTGGAACTCTGTTGTTGCTACTCTTGGACAAGATGCTGCCTATGCTCTCAACTAGACTGAGCTGAAGGAGAGAATGACAGAGAAATACTGTCCAAGGGGAGAAATGAAGAAACTTGAGATCGAATTGTGGGATCTCAGATGCAGGAACAATGACATCACTGCGTACAACCAGAGGTTCCAAGAGTTGACCCTAATGTGTACCAGAATGTTTGTGGAGGAGGAAGATAAGATTAAGAAGTATGTGGGTGGACTCCCAGACGCCATTCACGACAATGTGCTCGCATCTCGACCTACTACCGTCGAGAATGCCATTGAGTTCGCTACTTAGTTGATAAACAAAAGAGTCCGTACCATATCCGAGAGGCAGACTGACAACAAGCGAAAGGCAGACGAGTATTTCCGCAGTCATCACCAGCAACATCCTAAGAAGCAGAATGCTGGGCAAGTTTACAGTTCTACCTCTGCAGGAGCTAACTCGTACGTGGGCGCCAAACCTTTGTGCTCAAAGTGCAACTATCATCATACTGTTGATAGCCCATGCCAGACCTGCTATAGATGTGGACAAGTGGGACATTTTGCTAAAACCTGTCGAGTTAATGCTGTCACTCAGGCCCGACCCAATCAGAATACTGGGAACCACAACAACAGGGGCGGATACAATGCCCGTGGGAACGGGAATGGACAGCAGGGGAACCACAACGCTACTGGAGGAAACAACAATGGACCCAAGAAGGGAGTTGTGTGCTATGAGTGTGGAGCACCAGGACACGTGAGACCAAGTTGCCCTAAGCGGGCCAACCAGAACAAGAACAGTGGAGGAGCTTCGTCCAGAGTGTACGTGGTCGGCAATGCAAAAGCCAACCCTGATTCAAATGTCGTTACTGGTACGTTTCTATTGAACAATCGTTATGCATCTGTTTTGTTTGATACTGGAGCAGACCGAAGTTTTATATCCACTGAATTTAACCAAGTACTAGAACTTATTCCTACAAGCTTAGATCACCGTTACTCCGTAGAATTAGCTGACGGTAAAACTGTAGATGCTGACACTATCATTAGAGGTTGTACCTTAAATCTTTCCAAACATCCGTTCAACATCGACCTTATTCCCGTAAACCTTGGTAGTTTTGATGTTATTATTGGCATGGACTGGTTAGCGAGATACCGTGCAGTCATTGTTTGTGACGAAAAGCTAGGCTGTATTCCATGGGGAAACGAAACTCTAATCATTCGAGGGGAAGGTAACACCGACCTCACTGACACTAGACTTAGTGTTATCTCTTGTACAAAGGCGTAGAAATATTTGTTGAGAGGATGTCCTATCTTCTTGGCCTATATTTCCCAAGCAGATGAAGAAGACAAGCCCGAGAAGAAGCAAATCAAGGACGTACCCATCGTCCGAGATTTTCCAAAAGTCTTTCCTGATGAGTTGCCAGGCTTACCACCGACCCGACAAGTGGAATTTCAAATTGATTTGGTTCCCGGAGCTGCACCTGTAGCTAAAGCTCCATACCGGTTGGCACCATCAGAGATGAAAGAACTAGCTGAACAACTTCAAGAACTATCTGACAAAGGATTTATTCGACCCAGTTCCTCACCATGGGGAGCTCTTGTGTTATTTGTCAAAAAGAAAGATGGTTCTTTTCGAATGTGCATCGATTACAGAGAGCTGAATAAGTTAACGGTGAAGAATCGTTATTCGCTTCCTCGCATTGACGACCTATTTGACCAACTGCAAGGGTGAAGTGTGTATTCCAAGATTGACTTGAGATCTGGATACCATCAGCTACGAGTCAGGGAGGAAGATATTCTAAAAACAGCTTTTAGAACCCGTTACGGTCATTACGAATTCCAGGTTATGCCATTTGGGTTGACCAATGCACCAACCATTTTCATGGACCTTATGAACCGTGTGTGCAGACCCTACCTGGATAAATTCGTGATAGTCTTCATTGACGACATACTCATTTATTCCAAGAACGAACAAGAACACGGGGAACATCTTGCACAAGTACTAAAGGTACTCAAGGAGGAGTAGCTCTATGCTAAGTTCTCCAAATGTGAATTCTGGATTCCTAGAGTGCAATTCCTTGGTCATGTCATCGATTGTGACGGTATTCACGTAGATCCAGCAAAGGTATAATCTGTCAAGGATTGGGTATCTCCTAAATCACCGACGGAGATCCGCCAATTTCTAGGCCTTGCCGAGTACTACCGCAGATTCATTGAAGATTTTTCCAAAATAGCCAAACCGATGACCAAACTCACACAGAAAGGAATAAATTTCGATTGGGGAGAAAAGGAAGAATCAGCTTTCCAACTGATCAAGCAGAAGTTATGCAGTGCACCCATACTAGCCTTGCCTGAAGGCAACGATGATTTCGTTGTATACTGTGATGCCTCACACAAGAGCTTAGGTGCAGTATTGATGCATAGGATGAAAGTGATCGCCTATGCTTCAAGACAACTGAAGAAGCATGAGAAGAATTACACCACTCACGATCTAGAACTTGGACCCGTAGTTTTTGCTCTCAAAATCTGGAGACATTACCTATACGGAACAAAGTGCACAGTGCATACCGACCATAAAAGTTTGCAACACATACTGGATCAGAAGGAGCTAAACATGAGACAACGCCGTTGGATTGAGTTGTTGAGTGACTACGACTGCGAGATCAAATACCACCCTGGTAAAGCAAACGTGGTTGCTGATGCTCTAATTCGTAAGGAAACGGACCCTCCTATGAGAGTTCGGGCATTAGTTATGACAATCAGTTTGAATCTACCCAAACAGATTTTGGAAGCTCAGACTCAAGCCCAATTACCTGAAAACCTCGTGAAGGAAGATGTCGGAGGAATGCTCAGAACCGACCTTAGCAAGGAGAAGCTAGAACCTAGAGCAGACGGAACCCTATGCCTTCACGGACGAAGTTGGTTACCTTGCTATGGAGATTTGAGGAACGTGATCATGCACGAGTCCCACAAGTCTAAATATTCTATACATCCCGGATCTGAAAAGATGTATCAGGATATGAAGAAATTATACTGGTGGCCGAATATGAAAGCCAACATTTCCACCTACGTTCAGAAATGTTTGACTTGTGCTCGTGTCAAAACTGAACACCAGAGACCATCGGGTTTACTTGTACAACCCAAGATACCGAAATGGAAGTGGGACAACATCACCATGGACTTTGCCACCAAACTCCCAAAGTCATCTCACGGTTACGATACTATCTGGGTAATCGTCGATCGACTCACCAAGTCCGCTCATTTCCTGCCAATTAGGGAGAACGATTCCCTTGCAAGACTAGCAAAAACGTACATGAGGGAGATTGTGACCAAACATGGGATACCAGTGTCGATAATATGTGATCGAGATGGTAGGTTCACATCAAACTTTTGGAAGGCTTTCCAACGAGCCTTAGGTACCAATTTGGATATGAGCACTGCTTATCATCCGCAGACTGATGGTCAAAGTGAACGAACCATCCAGACTCTAGAGGACATGCTACGAGCATGTGTGATTTGATTTTGGAAATGGATGGGTTGACCACATTCCTTTAGTGGAATTCTCCTACAACAACAGTTATCATGCCAGTATCAAGGCTGCCCCTTTTGAAGCACTGTACGGTCGTAAATGCCGTTCGCCTGTGTGCTGGGCAGAAGTAGGTGAATTTCAGCTCACTGGGCCAGAATTAATCCAGGAGACTACAGACAAGATCGTCCTCATCAAGCAGAGAATTCAAGCTGCTCGCGATCGACAAAAGAGCTACGCGGACTTGAAACGCAAACCGATGATATTTGAAGTAGGTGACCGTGTCATGCTCAAGGTATCACCTTGGAAGGGTGTTGTACGCTTTGGCAAACGTGGAAAACTGAATCCACGTTATGTTGGCCCTTTCAAAGTAATATCCAGGATCGGGGAAGTAGCTTATCGTTTAGAGTTGCCCCAGCAACTGAGTCGGGTTCACTCTACCTTTCATGTGTCTAACCTGAAGAAGTGCTATGCTGAAGAACCACTGGCTATGCCATTGGAGGGAGTTCAATTTGACGACAAACTCTAGTTCATAGAAGAACCAGTGGAAATCATGGAGAGGACTGTTAAGAAATTGAAACGCAGTCGCATCCCGTTGGTCAAAGTACGTTGGAACTCTAAGAGAGGCCCTGAGTTCACTTGGGAACGAGAAGACTCGTTCAAGACCAAGTACCCACACTTGTTCACCTGACCAATAGCTTCATCTTAAGATTTGAGGACAAAGCTAAAATAACGGGATGGTGCTGTAAAACCTCTGATTTTACCTTATTGACTTTGTCAACTGTTGTACTACTTATTTTTGGAATTTATATAATTTCACTTTTACATGACTTATTTTTAATCATATACTTTTTGTCATACAACCTTTCACATTTATTTTATATTTATATGGACCTTTAGTCATTTATTGACTACTCTGGCAACTGACTGGCCAATTGATTGAATAATAAACTCATCACCTCAGTACATATTTTGGAGATAAACTGTAACTTTACTTAATTTATTTATTAAGTACTTGGATTTATTTTTATATGTACATATTTACATATATTACCTAAAAGGAATAAACACCAACACTTTAAAACAATGTACATCATTTTACATTGTCATTTATTTACCTTATTTAAGTAAAATACTTATAATGATATATTCATTATACACTTTCACTAAATTACCTAAAGCTTCAACAAAAATACCTACAACTCAACAAATACATACAATGATATACAAGGGCTATAATTCTCATTCAACACTTGGCAAAAATTATCAAAATCCTTCCCACATGCATACTATGCCGTGTATATATATACACATACCTACCCATTTGTGATCATTTTACTAACTTACAAAGTGTAATCATTCTTACTCCACTAATACCCTATGCATAACCATGCTTTACTTACAAATCCACTTACACACACAATGTCACATGCACATCACTATTCCTTGTAAGTTTTGTCCCCCTTTGACCTTTGTGAAACATACGGCTACAAACCAAAAGAGGGGGGGGGGGAAAGAGTTTACTAGTTTGAGCATGTGTGTAAATAACAAGCATGCATATCTTAAACAAATCTAGTATATCTTTGTAAGATACATAGTACTAGGTACCAAGATCTATTTGGATCTCCTCTCTCCTTCATAAGCCGTAGCCTACACTCAACACGCACAACACAATACACTTGAACTCCATCACATTCACTCTCTCTAAAACATACGGCTCAAACACCCCTTCCACTATTTTCAAACCTTCAAGCTTATTTACTACTCTTAGATCATGCCTCATGCTACGTAAGGGTTAATCATTAGCTCATCCTACAAGTACCTTAGTCATTTAAGCAAGAAAAAAGCCCTAGAAGCTCTCCTTGAAGCCCACGACTTGTTTTAGGTCACCAAGACCTCCATTGTTGAAAGCTTAACTCTTGTTCTTACTCATTCTCCTATCACTCCTAAACCTATCTAAACAAGTAAGTCCAATCTAAAACCTATCCTTCTATACATTTACTTTCATACATATTAACATACACATGGTGATTCTTAGTAAAAGTTAATGTTGAAACAAGTATATGAAACCCTAAATCTATAATAACTCACGGCTTGATTTTTACTATGGCTTAAAATGATGTAAAAACTTGTCAACCATGAAGAACATGTCACCATGATCTAGTTAAACTTGACAAACTATGGAAACCTAAGCATGCATGATTTTTGGACGTGGGGTTTAAGCACATATTTCTATTTTGGGTAATCTTGTAATGTTTAGATATAACTAGAAACACTAGATTTATGATTATAGGTGCCTTAAAATGATAAGTTAACTATTATGCTTTATAAGGTTTAGTTTTAAGCTCACTATAATAAGTTGCCTAAATAAATATTCATTATCACTATATAAAATGTTTTTATAAAACTTTAGTGTTAAAATATAACTTTATAAAGTTTCATGTTGAAAGTGTCGATCTATAAGTGTTTTGGACTAAAATAATAAATCTAAGAAGTTTTGGATTAAAATAATAGATCTACTAAATTTCGGATTAAAAATAGCAAATATAATACTTTCGGTTGGATTTATAATTTTACAAAGTATAGGGATCTAAATGACAAGTATAGAAACTTATTTTTCCAAAAACATAAACATTAGGACCACTTTTGTAAAATGTCGTGAGTGGAGGGTGTTGTTTTGACATCATCTGAAACTTCAAGGTAGTGAAAAGGACTTAAATGGAATTATTATGGTGTTAGGGTAATTTGTGTAAAATTAAGAAAACCTAGGGATCTCATTTGTTATATACCGAAACTTAATATAAGCCCTAGGGACCATTTATGCCAACTTAGCAAACTTATTCGAACCCTAGGTAAACCCTAAGGGTGATTTCTGCCTTTTGTCGAAACCTATACAAGCCCTAGGGGGCATTTGTGTAACTTAATATCAAACCTAATTATTAGCCTAATGTGGAGGACCAAAAATGCCAACTTGTGAAACTTTAACAAGCCCTAATATAAGCCGAATACTTTAGGGACCATTTTGCCATTTAATGAAACTTAAACAAATCCTAGTTACACGTGTAACTAGGGAGGGACCAAAATTGTAATTACTTGAAAGATTTAGAAACCCTAGGGGTATAAAAGTAATTTAACCGCGAGTAATTATTTAAATAAAAGGACTAAAACGTAAATTATACAAAGTATAACGAACCCTAAAATTCTATATATTTATACCCGTTATTTAAAACGTAAAACTTCAATAAACGTAACAATTGTTATTTTTTCTAAACTTATAGTTTAATAATTATAAACACTACGTAAACGTGGAATTTAAATGTTATACGTTTTCTAAACCTCATTTATATATTAAATATAAATTAAAAATGATTAACTTATAAAATAAATATATTAATTATATTTATTTTCTATTACTTTAAATATATATATAAAACTACCTTTTATAAATATTTAAAGTGTTTTATAAACAACATAAGTACAAAATATAAATTAAATGGATTAATTAATTTGACCTTATTATTTATTTTATACTTAAAATAAATATTATTAGAACTTGTACAACGATGAACTAAAATACAAGTATCGTAATAAAATACTTAAAACCAGTATAAGCATACCCAGATTTATTCTGAAACTTTTATGCATTATGTTATGCATTTACTGAGACCTTATAATTATTTAGGTCGTTGATTGTATCGTGAGCATCCTTATCAGATTTATCTACTGACTTATTGATGTACTACTGAGGTGAGTTCATGACCCCACTTTATATATTGACAAACTTTTAAACCTTTTAATGGGGAAGAAAACATGCAACATATTTTATTTTATGGACATGGATTGAACTGCGAAACCTTTGATTACATTGCCTATTGTAGATGAACCCACATGACCCGTGCATCTGAAACTGTTAGAATTATTGAATTACCTGAATGTTATAAATAGATCTATTTGGGATTGACCGTCCCCATCTGGGTGAGTCATGCTCACTGTGCCTAGGCCAGGACAACAGATGTTTCACATGTCAGCACTTATTATTTTTATGGGTGCCTTTTTATAAGGCGAAGGGTCCTTATTTGTTAAGGACTTAACTGTCAAGTCTCAGTTTCAGGAAATATGGGAATTTAATTACTTTTAAGTATTGATGCTTTGTGCATTACTATTTCAGTGAATATTTAATGTCCAAACTTATTTTAATTAAACATGTAAATTCACCAACTTTATGTTGACTCTCTAAGCATGTTTTCTCAGGAAACTGAAGCAGGTATTGGTGTGCATGGAGTCAAGCATCATGATAGGCTGCATTTATAGAGCTCATCTGAGGTTTTATAAACCGGGGAATAATTCAAACCACTGAACAATGTTAAAGACTATTTTAATACTATTTGCACTTTCAATCATGTAATAAATGTAAGGATAATCTTTTATCTGTTGCTCTATATTCTGTCTGGTATTGATCCACCTACGTGACACCCAAATATTATTTCCGCTACATTTGACTCAATTTGGGCGTGTCACAAAAAAGGCTTGATTGTCGACCGATTTCATTGAAATTGATAGTTTCCTTGATGAAGTTCAATATGTGCACGATTCAGTCATGCAAAATATACTCATCATGATTAAGGAAACATATTTGTATGTGGTTGTTTTTCAGATAATATTTAAGGTATTAATATAGTGTCAACAGATTCTATGATCAAATGATTCGTGGACTTATTTAATGGTATCATCTCATTTAGGTCAATTTTTTTATGTTCAACATGTTTTGTTTATTTGCTCACTATATGTTTTAGTATCTTATAATCCATGTGTTAATATTTCAATTAAACTAATTTTTTTAGAGATTATTATTGGAATAAATAAAAGGGTTTCAGTATACATAAGTTTGGAAAAATAACTTTAATCTTTTAAGCATGATCATCAAATCTCTTATAAGATTTTAAAAAAGTAAAATATTTATATATCGTAATAAAAAATCCTGGTAACTAAAGGCTAGTTCCATTTGTAGAGTTCTTCTAAAAAGAATTATAATATGTGGTCGTCGTCGTAGTAGTTGTGGTAGCAGTGGCAGCTAGGGATGGTAAAAACGTGTTAAATCGACGGGGAAATCAAAATTCAAACCGGTTGCGTCGGGTTTAGGGGCGGATTGGCGGGTTTAGGTATTGATAAACTTTTTATCTGTGTACGGGTTTGGTGACAGGTTCTAGTAATACGTGCCTCGATTACCCATACATGTACCCATACCCGTTTACCTGAATTTTTACCCGTATAATTAATTAGTATACATATATATTATGTATAATTTCTCCTATTTTTTTAATGAAATTATCCTTATTATCATAAACATTTGTATGTTTTCCATGAACTATTCGAAAGCATTAAATCGTTTGATACCCTATTTGTTTTCTTTAACTTTTAACTTTTTTTAGTATATTCGGGTGTTTTCTTGTATTTTGTCGGTTGGCTTTAGTGTGACTTAATCTTAATACTCGCTATTTTCACATAGAATGATCAATTGGGGTACCCGATACCCACGAGAAAATATTAACTAGCTACCTATCGGGTAACGGGGAAGGTGCATATGTGGATATCATAAACGGGTGCGGGTACAAGTACACTAAAAAAAGCCTAGAACTCAAACCCTTGGCATCCTTAGTGAAAACAGTGACAATGGTCGCAGCAACAACAGGAGGAGTAACAGTAGTAGTAACAACAGCAGTAGTAACAATAGTAGTAGTAGTAGATTAGTAGTAGTAAAGTGATGTTTTAAATAAATAAAGTTAAATGATAATTTATTATTATTATTCATCTTATTATTTTTATTATAACATCAGCTTCACTAGAAATTTAAAAAGTTTTAAAAAATGGTAGGAAGCCGAGATACTATCTAGGCCCCTACTCCTTTAGCTATAGCAAAACTAATCCTATTAAAAATATGAACAGCAGCAGGTGCCCCTATGTCCTTATCCATGGAGAACTTCTTGATCCGCTTCACCAAGGTAACTGCGTCCTCCACCAATGTTCCAAAAGTAGTAAAGGAAAATGGGATAAACTCCTATCCAATAGTCGCACACTTAGCTATATACTTAACACGTTTACGTTGTACAACATCAACCACTGCACGACCGCGCACTAAATCAGCCATCACGTTTGTGTCAAAGGAGAAGATCTAGTCCGATCCACACATACATCAAGTCCTCCATCCCACGAGTAAATTAACATATCTGCTGGACGCAATGCTTTGTCACACCCCCCCTTCCAGTCTAATATCAACTTCCTTACCGGCTTAAAAATGGTAGCAGATGTCAACAAGGGTATCGCGTACAACATTATGACGATGTTTAATACCAATAATACCAGCACACGATACCGCATGGTCTCCATAAATACCAATACTATTATTATATGGGCTGCAACACGTGCCACAATGTCTTGAACCATTATTATTGTTATTATTATTATTACTATTATTATTACTATTATTATTACTATTATTATTATTGATAATTGCAAATTCACTTTATTATTATTGTTATTATTTATTTTTATTATTATAAATGATTAAGATTTACAAAAAGTTAGTGGGAAGCCGGGATACTATATGAGCCTCACTCCTCTGGCAATAGCAAAACCAATCATACTAAAAATATGTATAGCAGCACGTGCTACAATGTCTTGAGTCATAGAGAACATTCGGATCCGCTTCAATAAGGCAGACGCATTCTTCTCTAATTCTCCAAAAGAGGAAAATGAAAAAGGGAAAAAACCATATCTAATGTCTGAATATTTAGTCTCATACTTGACTCGTTTAGATTGTGTTGCATCAGCCACCGCACGATTTTCAACAAATAATAATAATAATTGTAGACTCGTAGTAGTTAATAACAATTATGTTTATTTTAATGATAATAAAATGTTTGAATAAATATAATCTTTACAAAGTATGACGCATCTTTGGTGTTGGTCGCTCCATTTTCAATTTTTGTTATTACGGATGTGTATTTTGGTAATTATTGTATGTATTTTGTTTGTGCACTAGTATGACAAAGAGATATATTTTATTTTAATTTTAAATATTGTTGGATTTTTTCCATTTGTAATATCTTTAGTGATTCATGGTGTACATTATTACTAGTTTGTGATTATCTTTATTATATATTCTTATTTTCTGATTCAGTTACACATTCAATTATATCTAAATACAATATTTTACTTTATTTTAATCATGTATTATTTTAGTTTGAATGAGTTGTCGACTAAAAATTGTAAAATAACATATTTGGCTTTCAATGAATTTAGTGTTTCACATTACGACATATTTATATAAAATTTTAAGAAATCAAGGTAAAAACTGGCATGTTACTATGTTATGCTATAACATGTAATCACTAGCCAATATTCTTTGTTCTTTAAGGTGACATAACTTTTCTCTTTATAACTATAGTTATGCTTCTAAAATATTTATTTTTTAGTTAGGTATTTTATAAATTTGATTACCAATGTGAACACATAATTCTAATTATAGTATCATACCTATAAAATTTATTGTGAGTTAATTACATCTACAGTTTGAACTCTTCTTTCACCTACTATAGTCTATCTGAAAGATCACCGAAAGAGTTAAACTCTTCTTTTACATACTATTTATAGCCATTGTTGGGTTTTTATTTATAGCCATATTATTTACATAATACTATCTATAGCAATACTATTCATATTTTTATTTTTATACTATCTATAGCCATACTATTTTGATTATATTCCATATACACAAAAGATATGTCAAAGAAGAGTTTGAAATGTAGATATAAAACACATTAACTCGCCATAAACTTTATATGTATGATACTATAATTAGACTTATGTGTTCACATGGGTAATAAGTTTTATGAAATTTTACAAAAGCTACAATTTCAAGAGATTTAACAAAAGCTATAGAGAAATTTTAAGATATCTACTTATTATCCTTTGTTTTCTTAACTTTTTCCCCGGAAATTTATGTAAATTATATAGTTAGCCATGTTTCTAACATAAGAATAGTATGTACATGTTTGAGGATGTTTAACAAGAAGGTTTTAGTGCGTATAATTAGAAGAGCATTGATTGGCATGCCTAAATGATATGGTTAATTATATGTCCAAACTTACATGGCAAAATTATGTTGGAGACAACACAGGGATCCACCGTTTCACAAACCACTAAAATAATGCCACATCCTTTTAGGCATACCTCAAAGTAGTTACATGTTTAGGCATTCTAATCATTTTCTTAATTAGAAAGTGTGTCGAATTTCTTCAATCAACAGACTTACTTAATGCTTGCTCAATGTATTCTTTGATATAAAATGAATTTCTTGTTTAATAATTGAACTCTAGTATGTATCCACTAGGCACATATTAGCAAAATTTATGTAAAATAAAATTTTTTTCATAGCAAAACTTATGTAAATACAAAAGTTTTTCTAGGCTCTTCGATACAATACAAAGTATGTCAGAGTAAGTTTCAAATGTTGTAGTAAAATACATTAACTTATTAAAATTGTATAGGTATAATAATATTATTAGAATTACTATGAAATGATTAATTAAAAAATGATAATTCTAAAGTCCTCGCAATGGTTATGATTACGAAACTAGTGTCACTTTAAAGCACGAAGTATAATAGATAGTAGCTAAGTGTTACTTAGCATATCATAACACATTGCCATTTTAGTTTTTACTTGTATAGATATGTCTTAAATTTTAATATAAATTCTTGTATCTTAAAGCAATAAAATCACCAAAAGCCACATATTTCTTTAATTAGCAACGCATAAATGATATAACAATAAAATATTATATTCAAATTAAATTAAATACATACATTAATTAAAGAGGTAATGCCAAAAAATACCTTATTCTAAAAAATCACCACTTTAAGTTTGTTTGTTTCAAATTAATCTTGTGTGACTAATAGACTATGCAAGTCTATATCTTTGACAAGTGTCCAGGGTAGGTGAATGTTTTGTGCTACTCGTGTGACATTTTTTGTGACCATAAAGTTTTTTTCGCGCCAAATTGTCTTTTTTTAAATCCAAAATAATCGAGAAATTTTTGTCTTTTTGGAAAAATGCAAAATAGTCGCATAAAAAAATTGCGGGCACACGGCGTATACCATGATATCCTCTACGTCGTATGAGTAAAGTCTGTTGGGAATTAGATTTGATAAGACAAAACTTACAATAATGAAATAGGAGGACTTATATGCAAACAACAAGATGTATAAGAATATGGAGACCTTATGCACAAAGAAAATGACTAAAGTGCAAAAGATGGAAGGACTTCTAGAATAATTAGATTTCTTGTAATATGTAGTATATAAACTCATATCCCGCCTAGGTTTTCATTATAAAAAACATTCACAATGTAAACCTAAATTGTCTTCGCGTGTTCTAGGCGTGGGTTAAAACAGAAGGTTTTGAATTTTCTGTTTTTATTTTTATTGAATAAGATTTAGGGTTTCTTCCCTTAAACCCTAGATCGATTGGTTAAAACAGAAAAGAGTGTCTATGATTATGGTGTTTAACACATAAAGAGATCATGATTTTATGTGTCGTGTTCTTATTTCGCTATGTTTATCATATGAACATGATGCATATCCTAGTAGCTCAAAGATCCGTGAATATTAAGTTTCCACAAAGTCTATGTCATTATACATAAGGCGATAAGATCAAGGCTATTTGAAGAAAATTTATAAATCCATTATCTACGGCGTAGGTACTTGTCCCCTCTATGTCGTACATCCTTTAGAAACTAGAAGGAAAGTACAGTTAATGAAGTCATGCGGCGTAGGTTCTTGTCCCCTCTACACCGTAGGTAGTTGTCTCAAGAAGGAAAGTAAGTTATTATGGCTCTATAGCATAGATCATAATTTTTTCTACGTCGTTGATTGTTCGAAAACTATAAATAGAGGCCCTTTTCTCTCCAAACCGACACATACTTCTTTTCACCACATTACAACAATTCTTCGGTCGATTTTAGAGGGTTCCAAGGCTCTAAATTCGACCAAGGTTCCACCACATAAAGGAGATATTGTATTTCACTCTAATTGTATTGATTATTCTGTTCCAAGAACTCTGTGAGATTTCATAATGTATATGGTCATTATCTTTATGTTATCTTGTTGTGTTGTTGCTATGAGTGGCTAAGCACTAAAGTGTTAGCCTAATTATGATATTGTTATTAATGTTGTAATGGTTTCTTAGTTGATGTTATTGTCTGTTTAGGATATCCTTATGCCTATTATGCAAGCCTTGTAGTTTGGTAGTATTTGATTTATTTAAAGATTTCCCTTAGCCTATATGATTGGTGTATAGGAACTGACCACTAGAAACTTCGGGAAGGGATTTATTAGGGGCAGGTCGGCAACTGTTTTGCGTGTAGGGGTCGTTAGGATCACTGCCTTTAATAAAGTATTTACTTAAAAAATGCAAGAAAACCTAGTGCTAGTGGTTTGAATAATTAGGTCATAAGGGTGGTTGTGGTTCAAACATCGTTAACTTTGTACTTGGCTAGTGGCGTGGGTGGTAGTTGGGATTAGAAGACATAGGGAAAAGACCAAGGTAAACAATCAGTCATGTCGATATTATGACCACTAAACAATAATAAATAGACAATGCACTAGAAACATAATCACAACTAAGTAACAATAGAGTAACTAGGCTAGTAAATTTATCCCTATCGATCTTGTCTATTATTTCTCTCTTTTAAGTATTTTTAATTATTATTCTTAGTTTTAATCAATATTTCAATCAACATTTAAAATGCGACAAACCTTTTCAAATCAAACACAAATACAGTAGCTATTGGGATGCCCCAAATTTATCGACTATACACAAATCGAACGGGTACTCTGTTCGTTAGTGCGTCATAGGTAGATCGAGTTTATAACTTTAAAACGTGACGTGTTTTTATCAAAGAAAATGCACATCAAGTTTTTTGTGTCGTTTCCTATGAGCTAATTTTGTTTTAGTTCAGTAAAAAGAGGTTCAATGTAGATATTGTTAGAATTAGAAATGCGTTTTTATGTATTTAGAAGGATCTGTCACTCCAACTACATTAGGTAACAGGCTCGTAGTTAGTAGTATAATATGTAACAAACCCGACCAAGCCCACAAGGCTTGGTCGTCAGCCCATGTCCATTATATGAACATGGATATAAAATCCATATCCTTTGATGGAGAGGGTGTTGGTTGTTTTATTATTTCACACATAATACATAGTTTTCTCTCTACTTTATCTCTCTAGAAAACCTTCCAACCTCAATTTCTCTCTCTCTCTAAATATCATTAAGGATTATCAAGCTCTTCATATATAAACACGCTCACGATGGAGCAATACTTGGACACTGTTCGTGAAGACCATTCACCGGGTGTGTTTAGGACAGAGATTGATGTTCAAGATCCTCGAAGAGTTTATAAAGGAATTAAGGAATGATATGTTTTCTGGAAATGCTAATGATGATTCTCATAGACACATGGATAAGGCTTTGGCTATTGTGAGTCTTTCCCATATTCAAGATGTCTCACAAGATTCATTAATGTTGCGTTTATTCCCTATGACTCTGACTAGAGCCGCTAAGTGATGGTTGGACTGCCTACCATCTGGATCGATCCTAACTTGGTATGCATTAAAGAAGGCATTTATTTAAAGATATTTCCCGCCTTTTAAGATAGCCAAATTACTTGAAGAAATCCACAATTTCAAGAAGGAGGGTAACGAGACATTATACCAAGCACGTGAAAGGTATAATTAATTACTATATAGTTGTCCAACTTATGATTTAAATGTTTATTAAAAGTAAACTTGTTCTACAAGGGGTTGGATAACATCACTCATTAAATTCTGGATTCGCATGGTCCTATTCCTAGCATGACAACAAATGATGCTTTAGCTTGAATATAAGAAAGGGCATACCAATCACTAAAGTGGCACAATGGATCAAGGTTGCAAAAATCGCTCGGCGCTAGCTAGGCTGTTGGGTACCTCAAAGCGATTAATCGGTTTGGCGGGGATTAATCTAGGATTAATCAGATTGGATTTTTATGTATAAAATTATACATTTTTGAATGTATATGCTCGATTAGGCCGACTTATCCGATTTTTGTCCGATATATCTGATTTTTTCCTGATATGGTCGATTTATATTCGAAACCAAGTTGGCCGATTTATTCCTCTTTAAAATTTGACCAATTTATCCCCATATATCCCCGATTTATCTTATTGTTGACCGATTTTGACCAGCCCGATTAATAAGGCCGATTAATGAAAATCATAGCGGTTAATCCCCGCCAAGCGATTTATCCCCAATTAACTGGCCGCCAAGGCCGATTTTTGAGACACTGCACTGGATACTAAGGAAGGATATTAGCAATAATTATGATGGGTTGGCTACCATTACTAATATACTTAATAATTCGGACGCGACATGAATAAAATGAAGGAGAATGTACATGCCATACAAGTTAGATGTCTGATAGGTGTGTAAACACCCATCTTTTCTACCACTTAATTACAATAATAACCGGACCAAAACGTGTATTTTATGTCGGAATTATGCGTGGTTTGTGTTTTTGTTGTGATATAGGACGAAAAGGTGAAAAGTGGAGAAAACACGGGAATTCACGGGCATTTACGGACTTTTATTGAAGAAAAGGATGAAAGACGAAGTCAAGAAGTCAAAAGTGGATAAAGAACGGAAGTCCAAGACCAATTCTGAAGATTTATCGAAGAAAAAGTCAAAAGACGAAAGTTTACTTAAAGCCGAGGAACTCAAGTCTTATTTATCGAAGAATTAAAAGACGAGTCCAAAGAAATCCCGAGCCAAAAGTCGTTAAAGCCCAAGATTAAAGAAGATTTGGAGGCTTAAGGACTAATGGCGCAATTAACAAAAAGATTAAAGAAGAGGAGGGACCTAAGCATGCAATTAAGGAAGAAAGGAAGGAGAGAGGAAGCTTCCTCTAGCCTCTCCCCTAATCACCTATAAATACTCTCATTTTCATTTCATTTAGTTTTGTTGGTGGCTTGACAAACCATTCTTCCACATTTACTTTTAATGCACTTTTAATTACTTGCACTTTTAATTACATGTTTTGCACCTTAATTACCTTTTAATTCCAAGTAAGTTTTTAATTTGTGTTCTTTAAATTCTTGTCTTTACCTTTCTTTATCATTTGATCAAGTTCTTTTTATCAATCTCATTCTACCTTTCTCTCTTTTTATTTCGGCTTGAATTTCGGATTAAGCAAGGTTTTGCTTAATCCATTTGCTTATCTTGATTAAAGTTTCGTCCTTTTTATTTCCTCCTACGAAATAAGCCACGAGATTGACAACCTTGTGTGCTTATTAGGAATTTTTCTTAAGTGTTTTGAAAGTTTTCCTTAAAGTTTTGATTTTTAAGATTTGATTTCATTTAAGTTTCGTGTTTTGAAGTTTGAAAGATTTTAACTTTTAGCTTATTGCTTCGTTTTGATTTCATTTCGTTAAAGTTTTTGGTAACTGCTTATTAGAATAGCTTATTTAGTTCTTGTGCTTATTACCAAGTTGGTTCCATCGGAAAGTTAGGGTTTTCCACATTGCGACGGATAGCAACACCACATTCCGATAGTGACAGTATTGGCATAAGGGTTTTTGCATTCCGATCCGGGATTGCGACAGGAGTAACTTTACCTCATTCCGATCTGGGGATTGCGATCGCATATTGCGATCGCTCTTTCTGACGGCTCTTGAGGCTTGTTAAGTCGAAGTGCTGCCCAATTTTCCGTAGCCTCATTCCGATAGGTACATTCCGATAGGACACATTTCGATCTGAACTACATTGCGATCTGAGGTTGTTAGGTTATTCCGATCTGAAAAGGTGACATATTCCGATCTGGGTTTCTTCAACATTCCGATAGGTGGTGTGTTCATTCCGATGGTAAGGTCGATCGGAATATATTCCGATCTGAGGGTTGTTTTCCATACTTTATCTTGTTTAATTTCTAGTTTATGTTTTTAATACTTGTCTAATTTAATTTCCGTCACGCTTTTATTTTTTAGTCATTTAATTATTTTACTTCCCGTCACGTTTTTAAATATCGCACATTTAATTTTAAATTAGACTTAGATTTAAATTACTTGCCCTCTACTTTAACGACATTTACTTTTAAGTTTTGCACTTTTAAATTTAAAAACAACCAAAAATATTTGTTTCACCAAAATAAAACTGAGTCACATAGAGAACTAAGATCAATTCGAAGAGAACACTAGAACGATAATCTTTTTAATTAGGCAAAAAAAAAACCTAGTTATTAAATGGCGCCGCTGCCGGCTCTTTTCGTTAAGATCAACAGTTTTCTGTGCTAGACACGTTGCTTTTTGGGACCCGTTCACTTGTGAACGTTATTTTTCTTGCATAAAAAATTCAAAAAATCATAAAAAATTAAAAAATTGATAAAAATCCATAAAAATTAAAAATTTCAAAAATCCAAAAAGATTTTATCCTTATTGTGTATATATATATTGTCTTTGTGTTTGGTTTTGTTTTCTTTTGTATTTTCAGGTGTATGCGTACTAGATCTTCTAATTATCAAGAGCCCGAGCCTCAAGAAGATTTAGATATGGCAGGTGTTAACAACAATAATCAACTACCGCACCTCAATAATAATAATAACAACAACAATGCTCTTCCACAGCCCGATCTTCGGACCATGGAGGAACTTTGTCAACCAACAATGTTTGGACGAGGAGGACCGATTGCGCCAATGCAAATCAACGCTCCTGAATTTTCGTTGAAGCACCACATGATTCAGCAAGTACAAACAAACCCATTTAGAGGATTGCCTGATGATGATGCCAACAAACACCTCGACAAGTTCATTACTATCACCCAGAGCATGAAGTTGGCTGGTGCCACAATGGATGAACTTCGCCTACAACTCTTTCCACATACTCTATTACATCATGCCGAGAAATGGTTTGATCGTCTCCCGAAGAATTCTATTCACACTTGGGATGACATGACTCAACGCTTTTTGTCGCGCTACTTTCCACCATCCATGGTCACAAGCCTTCGCAATCAAATCAGCAGCTTCATGCAAGACCCTGATGAATCTCTTTTTGATGCTTGGGAGAGATATAATGTCTTGATCGATCGATGTCCAAACCACAACATGCTTCCGGTCACCTTGATCGATACTTTCTACAACGGATTGACTTTTCGAGATCGTGATACGATTAATGCAGCCGCCGGTGGCACATTCATGAAAAGGAGACCCGAGGAGTGTAGAGAGTTAATTGAGAACATGACTACTCACCACAAGAACTGGGATTCCTCTGCATCTTCAAGGAACAACCCGAGAGTCAATGTTTCCTCAACCTCAGCAAACCCTGAGATGACCGAACTCACCCGCATGATGACTGAAATGAGCAAAAGTATTACGCTTCTCGCTTCAAACCAACAACAACAACAAGTTAAAGCGGTTGCTAATCCTTGTGAAACATGTGGCGGTCCTCACTCATACACCGATTGTCCTTCGACACAAGGAAATCCGGAAAATGTGTATGCAGCTTACGGTAATTATTCACCGGAAAATTACCAAGCTCGACCTCAAGGGGATAGAAATCTGCTGAGCTACCGATCCAACAATTACCTTTCACCCGGTTTTTCTCCTCAAAACCAAAACCCCGCCAACAACTACACTAGAAGCAACCAAATCCCACCAAGAGCTTCTAATCCTTATCACCCACCCGCCCAACAAAACCCACCCAGTAATCCGGATGTTGAGGCCATCATGAGAACCCAAGGAGAGCAAATCAAGAATCTGCAGAGCCAAATTATCAATCTTAAAGGAGATATCACAAAGCAAGGAAATGAGATAAGATCCGAGCTTCGCAATGATATTCAATCCTCCTTCAGCAATCAAACCAATGATTTGAAGAATATGCTTGCTAATTTCTTGCCCCCTGCTCAACCTTCTTCTTCAAGTTCTCTACCTTCAAACACCGTCACCAATCCGCGAGCCAATGTGAGTGCTATTACTCCTCGTAGTGGAGTCACCATTGTAGGACCACCAATCCCACCCCCATCATCTACACCTCCTCCACCACCATGTATCCCTACTCCTCCTACACCTAGTATTAGTGCACCATTACCGTCTCCACCTCGACGTGATGAAGTTCCCACGAATGATCCTTCAACATCTCAACCTTTACCTACTACACCTGCACCCTCATCACCCAAACCTAATATACCTTATCCTTCTCGCTTGGGCAAGAATAAAATGCTAAACAAGGAAGACGCTCAAGTGACTAGCTATATCAAGATGATTTCTCAAATGAACTTCAACATTAGCTTTCTTGAAGCACTTGTCCACATGCCCAAATTTGTTAAAGCATTTAAGGAATTGCTTAACAAGAAGGAGAAGCTGATTGAACTCGCCAACACACGCTTAAATGAAAACTGCTCTGCAGTTATTCTTAAAGAACTTCCGGAAAAACTTGGAGATCCCGGTCGTTTTGTGTTGCCTTGCGTGTTCAACAAAACTGAAGAATTTACTGCCCTTGCTGATCTCGGGGCTAGTATTAATTTGATGCCTTTGAGTGTTTGGAAAACACTATCATTGCCCGACCTCACTCCAACAAAGATGACTCTTGAACTTGCAAATCGCACTCTCGCTTACCCTGTTGGTATAGCCGAAGACGTGTTCATTAAAGTTGGCACATTTACTTTCCCGGTCGATTTTGTCGTAGTTGATTATGAAATGGACCCTCGTATTCCTTTAATACTTGGTCGGCCATTCTTGAGAACCGGACGTGCTTTAGTAGATGTGGCCGAAGGTGAGTTAATCTTACGAGTCGGGGATGATGCAAAAGTTTTCAAAATGGGGAAGCTTACTAGTTTAACTTTTGGAGGCCGAGAATCAGTGAATATGATTAATGTGCTAGATGCCTTTACCGTCTACGAAAATCCTCTATTCGACTCTTGCATCGATAATCCACTTTTTCATGATGATGTGGATGATTCTCCCCCTACTTTGGATGCTTCTCCCATTTTTGATTCTCCACCGGTCTTCGATGCTTATGATGATGATGATTCTAGCTCAGATTCGGATGATTTTGATTGTACTTCTGAGTATCCCGAGCTGCCCACTTTCGATGATTTTGATGAGGCTGATACTCTCTCGAGCGATTCTTCCCATGATGAAGATCCTCCGCCATCACTCGATCCTACTTTGGAAGATTACTCATTCGAGGAAGATTTCTCTAAATTTCTTAACACATACTTCCCTCATGAGAGTGATGCACCTCCTTTGGACTTTGAAGATTATCGTCTTGATCCTATTTTGGATTTGAAGAGCATTTTGTCTAAGGAGAAGAAACCGGTTGACACCGAAATCCGTTGCACTTATGATTTGACACCTCTTTGTCCCACTTCTGAGGACGAGGTTGTGCTTCTTTGCGGATCTTCTTCACACTCGGCTGAGCCGGAGTGCTATTTTCCCCTAAAGGAAAAGGTGTTCGACCCCGGTATTGAAGTCTTTAAGCCATCTCAGTATCCACCTGATGAAATAAAAGGAAAAATCTTTGGAAATCTTGAAGACATGCTTGCACCACTTCATCCTTGCTTCTACTGTGCTCCATCATTGCTTAAGGGAACCTTGCCACTTCTCTTTTGGCTTGCCTTGTTCGCCTTAAGCTCTTGCTTATTGATGGATGAAAACTATGTCTTTGATCCTGGTGGAGTTGTTTCATGCTACTTCCGTTGATGATCAAGGTCGAGTCAGGCTCACGACTCGGTTAACAAAAACCAAGCGCTTCTTGGGAGGCAACCCATGCATCTATCTTTCCGCTTTCTATATCATAAGTGTAGGGGGGACCCTTTGGATTGCTATTTCCTCTCCTCACTTCTTAATCAGGGATTCGAGCTTCAATGATCCACTCTTGATGATTCTTGACCACCCGTGCTTCCGTGTTCTACTTCTTCCCGGTTCTATCCTAAACTCTTTTCGATTCACTATTTTATATTTTCTCAATATTAAAATAGGAATCTCTTTAGTTGTCTTTTCCTTAGCGAGATTTAAACAACGTGCACAATGTCCTAAGTGTAGGGGAGTTTCCTCCCACATGCTTCAACATTGAGGACAATGTTTATCTTAAGTGTAGGGGGGACTTCTATCGAAGTTAAGTGGTCTTTTCCTTGTATTTGTCCTCATTTTAACCGGAAAATCAATTTTTCGACATTTTTCAAAATTTTTGATCTATTTTGGCCTATTAGTTTTTCCCTTTGTATAGTTATTTTCTTTCCTTATTAGAATAAATCTTTAATAAAGTGGTTTTAATTTTCAAACGTTGTGAATCTTTTGACTCAACCCGAGTTTACTCATCTAAGTTTGCTCTAGCTAGTATCCTTAACGTGTTTAAGTCAAGTTTTGCTAGGCTTTTATATAGGGAGCTATAAAACGCGAAAGTCTTAACTCTCACGGGTTAAGAACAAGAACTTTTCGCAAGTTCCTATGATTGATCCTAGAGAGTCGTTTATCAAGGGAACTTTAAGATGCGATTTCTAAACTTGAAAAAGTCTAAGAATTTGCAAGATCCTATAGGCGACTCGAAAACCCAAAACTTTGATTTAATAGGCTAAGCATCCACGAGTCTCATTCCTTGAGATTTTAAACTGTGGAGAACGAGAGATGATAGAGCCAATTATAAGTCGGTATTCTTCCATGAATTTATGTGAGTTAATTATAAGCCTATTCTCCCATCGCTTGCTAATGAATTTATCTGCCAATAAATAAGGTTGTACGATTTGAAAAGTCACTTAGCTTCTAGCCCCAGATCGTTTAAAAGTTGCTCGGTAATGACGAGAGTTCATAGCCAAGGCATAACTTATGAAGCGGGGCGCGAAGATTGGCGAGTCCGAAAAGGCCCTAACAAGGCATGAGGGCTATGTTTAGTTGCTAAAGATCCAAAGTGATGTGAAGAATCATTTATCGAAAATCAAAATGAAGGATCAAGACACATGACGTAAAGCAAAACTCCCCAAAAGTCATGGAGAATTGTATCCGAAAAGACCCTAACAAGGTATGAGGATAAATAGATCCAAGTCATAAAAGGAGGCGGATCGTTGTATATCAAAGTCCAAAATAAAGATTGGAGAAAAATGAAGAAGTCGTGGTCCAAGTATGAATCTCTCAAAACTTCAAGTGAAGAAATTCCAATTATGAAGAGAAGACCATTATTTCATGAACGTCTCTCAAGATTTGAAGTATGAAGTCGCTGCCAAATATCGGCCCGAGAAAGGTCTCAAATCGCGAACCAAGTTATGCCAAGATATGAACTTTCTGATATCCCGAGAAGCAGTTTTAAAAGATTTGGTCCTTTAGCTAACTATTGATTAAATCGTTCACTTTATTTTCAGACTAAACAACTATCTAAATAAGTCAAACAATGCATCTTCGTGATCATTCAAGACAAATAATAAAATATAAGAGATACCCATAGGAATAAGGGAGTCTAAGTGAGTAATTGGCCCACATGAGTTTGTGTTAGTCTACTAACTTATAATAACAATGATCTCGTTTTTAAGCTTGGTTTGGAGAAAGTGAAAAGTTGAGGATGATGATTATTCATGACATTTTCAAAACCCAAGGTATGCTTTTAATTTCTTTGCTTTGCATTTTTATAATTTTCTATCTCCTTAATAAAGGCCAATGTGGATTGATTATGATGAAAAGTGTAAACATGCTTTGTAACTAATGCATTGCATGAGGACATTGCAATGGTCAAGTGTAGGGGATTTGATAGGTGTGTAAACACCCATCTTTTCTACCACTTAATTACAATAATAACCGGACCAAAACGTGTATTTTATGTCTTTTATGTCGGAATTATGCGTGGTTTGTGTTTTTGTTGTGATATAGGACGAAAAGGTGAAAAGTGGAGAAAACACGGGAATTCACGGGCATTTACGGACTTTTATTGAAGAAAAGGATGAAAGACGAAGTCAAGAAGTCAAAAGTGGATAAAGAACGGAAGTCCAAGACCAATTCTGAAGATTTATCGAAGAAAAAGTCAAAAGACGAAAGTTTACTTAAAGCCGAGGAACTCAAGTCTTATTTATCAAAGAATTAAAAGACGAGTCCAAAGAAATCCCGAGCCAAAAGTCGTTAAAGCCCAAGATTAAAGAAGATTTGGAGGCTTAAGGACTAATGGCGCAATTAACAAAAAGATTAAAGAAGAGGAGGGACCTAAGCATGCAATTAAGGAAGAAAGGAAGGAGAGAGGAAGCTTCCTCTAGCCTCTCCCCTAATCACCTATAAATACTCTCATTTTCATTTCATTTAGTTTTGTTGGTGGCTTGACAAACCATTCTTCCACATTTACTTTTAATGCACTTTTAATTACTTGCACTTTTAATTACATGTTTTGCACCTTAATTACCTTTTAATTCCAAGTAAGTTTTTAATTTGTGTTCTTTAAATTCTTGTCTTTACCTTTCTTTATCATTTGATCAAGTTCTTTTTATCAATCTCATTCTACCTTTCTCTCTTTTTATTTCGGCTTGAATTTCGGATTAAGCAAGGTTTTGCTTAATCCATTTGCTTATCTTGATTAAAGTTTCGTCCTTTTTATTTCCTCCTACGAAATAAGCCACGAGATTGACAACCTTGTGTGCTTATTTGGAATTTTTCTTAAGTGTTTTGAAAGTTTTCCTTAAAGTTTTGATTTTTAAGATTTGATTTCATTTAAGTTTCGTGTTTTGAAGTTTGAAAGATTTTAACTTTTAGCTTATTGCTTCGTTTTGATTTCATTTCGTTAAAGTTTTTGGTAACTGCTTATTAGAATAGCTTATTTAGTTCTTGTGCTTATTACCAAGTTGGTTCCATCGGAAAGTTAGGGTTTTCCACATTGCGACGGATAGCAACACCACATTCCGATAGTGACAGTATTGGCATAAGGGTTTTTGCATTCCGATCCGGGATTGCGACAGGAGTAACTTTACCTCATTCCGATCTGGGGATTGCGATCGCATATTGCGATCGCTCTTTCCGACGGCTCTTGAGGCTTGTTAAGTCGAAGTGCTGCCCAATTTTCCGTAGCCTCATTCCGATAGGTACATTCCGATAGGACACATTTCGATCTGAACTACATTGCGATCTGAGGTTGTTAGGTTATTCCGATCTGAAAAGGTGACATATTCCGATCTGGGTTTCTTCAACATTCCGATAGGTGGTGTGTTCATTCCGATGGTAAGGTCGATCGGAATATATTCCGATCTGAGGGTTGTTTTCCATACTTTATCTTGTTTAATTTCTAGTTTATGTTTTTAATACTTGTCTAATTTAATTTCCGTCACGCTTTTATTTTTTAGTCATTTAATTATTTTACTTCCCGTCACGTTTTTAAATATCGCACATTTAATTTTAAATTAGACTTAGATTTAAATTACTTGCCCTCTACTTTAACGACATTTACTTTTAAGTTTTGCACTTTTAAATTTAAAAACAACCAAAAATATTTGTTTCACCAAAATAAAACTGAGTCACATAGAGAACTAAGATCAATTCGATTAGATATACATCAACGAACACATAATTTTTATACGGGCCAAAAGCCTTGTATTAATGTCATATTTATGAGGGAATCCATCTACGAAAAGGCTACCGTAAGTATGAGACCATTAGGATAATAGAAAAAGTAAAGTATGGCCAATATGGGTGTCCATTGAATAAAGGAAACAACTAGTATCGTATAGGACCACCACGGTAATTCACGAGAGTTGATATTGGACCACCTCTTGGAGAAATAAAGCCTGATCCTAAAGAGTTGTTGAGTAGACATGTGGAGGAATTGGCTAAGATAAATGCAAGGGTGGAAGAGTTAATGAAAAATTTGGTAGGAAAAATCTGATAAAAAACTTAGGAATCAAACAGAATCTTTGAAGAGCATGGAAACCCAATTGAACCAACTTGAGAAATACTTTGATGCACAAGAGAAGAAGGAAAAATCCTAGTGTATGGTTACGTTTTTTGATGATAAAAAGAAGCAGATTGAGAGTGAAGAGAAATCTACTCATCTAACATGTCATATACCACCTACGGAACCTGAACCATGAAAGCTTACTATCCCTTGTTCCATAGGTAATTTCACTACTAATCCATTAGCTAACTTAGGTTTTAGTATTAATATGATACCTAAAAATATCTTTGAAAAAATAAATTTAGGTCATTTAAAAAGTACTAATATAATAGTTGAAATGACTGACATGTCTAAGAAAGCACCCTAAGAATGGTTGAAAATGTGTTGGTTAGAATTAATAAGTTTTTGTTTTTTGCTGATTTTATTGTTATGGATATGTATGGAAAGCCTAATGAGACAATGATACTAGGACGATCATTTTAGCCATTGTACATGTTAGGATTAAGATTCATCAAGGAGAAAAATATCATTAGGAACAGAAAATGACAGGACTATACTTGACATGTGTGAAAACATAAAAGAATGTCAGGAAGCCGAGATACTATATTGGTCCCTACTTCTTTAGCAATAGCAAAACTAATCCTATTAAAAATATGAACAACATCACGTGCCCCTATGTCCTTATCCATAGAGAACTTCTTGATCCGCTTCAGCAAGGTAACCGCGTCCTCCACTAATGTTCTAAAAGTAGTAAAGGAAAATGGGATAAACTCATATCCAATAGCCGCACAATTAGCTATTTACTTAACACGTTTACGTTGTGCAACATCAATCACTACACGACCGCGCACTAAATCAGCCATCCCATTTGCGTCAAAGGAGAAGATCTAGTCAGATCCACACATACATCAAGTCCTCTATCGCATGAGTAAAATAACATATCTGCTGGACGCAATGCTTTGTCACACCCCCATCCAGTCTAATATCAACTTCCTTACCGGCTTAAAAACGGTAGCAGATGTCAAAAAGGGTATCACATACAACAATATGACGATGTTTGATACCAATAATACCAGCACACGATACCGCATGGTCTCCATAAATACCAATATTATTATTATATGGGATGCAACACGTGCCACAATTTCTTGAACCATTATTATCGTTATTATTATTATTACTATTATT
Source organism: Glebionis coronaria (assembly GCA_025667525.1). NCBI lineage: Eukaryota > Viridiplantae > Streptophyta > Magnoliopsida > Asterales > Asteraceae > Glebionis > Glebionis coronaria. The sequence goes on from CM046880.1 coordinate 518,194,609, forward strand.
ATTACTATTATTATTATTGATAATTGCAAATTCACTTTATTATTATTATTATTTATTTTTATTATTATAAATTAATAAGATTTACAAAAAGTTAGTGGGAAGCCGAGATACTATATGAGCCCTCACTCCCCTGGCAAAAGCAAAACCAATCATATTAAAGATATGTACAGCGGCACGTGCTACAATGTCTTGAGTCATAGAGAACTTTCGCATCCGCTTTAATAAGGCAGCCGCATCCTTCTCTAATTCCCCAAAAGAGGAAAATGAAAAAGGGAAAAAACCATATCCAATGTCCGAACATTTAGTCTCATACTTGACTCGTTTATGATGTGTTGCATCAGCCACCGTACGATTTGCTACAAATAATAATAATAATTATAGACTCGTAGTATATAATAACAATTATGTTTATTTTAATGATAATAAAATGTTTGACTAAATATAATCTTTACAAAGTATGACGTATCTTTGGTGTTGGTCGCTCTATTTTCAATTTTTGTTATTACGAATTTGTATTTTTGTAATTATTGTATGTGTTTTGTTTGTGCACTAGTATGACAAAAAGATATATTTTATTTTAAATTTAAATATTGTTGGATTTTTTCCATTTGTAATATCTTTAGTGATTCATGGTGTACATTATTACTAGTTTGTGATTATCTTTATTATATATTCTTATTTTCTGATTCAATTACACATTCAATTATATCTAAATACAATATTTTACTTTATTTTAATCATGTATTATTTTAGTTTGAATGAGTTGTCGACTAAAAATTGTAAAATAATATATTTGGCTTTCAATAAATTTAGTGTTTCACATTACGACATATTTATATAAAATTTTAAGAAATCAAGGTAAAAACTGGCATGATACTATGTTATGCTATAACATGTAATCACTAGCCATTATTCTTTGTTCTTTAAGGTGACACAACTTTTCTCTTTATAACTATATTTATGCTTCTAAAATATTTATTTTTTAGTTAGGTGTTTTATAAATTTGATTACTAGTGTGAACACATAATTCTAATTATAGTATCATACCTATAAAATTTATTGTGAGTTAATTACATCTACAGTTTGAACTCTTCTTTCACCTACTATAGTCTATCTGAAAGATCACCGAAAGAGTTAAACTCTTCTTTTACATACTATTTATATCCATTGTTGGGTTTTTATTTATACCCATATTATTTTTATCATACTATCTATAGCAATACTATTCATAGTTTTATTTTTATACTATTTATAGCCATACTATTTTGATTATATTCCATATACACAAAAGATATGTCAAAGAAGAGTTTGAAATGTAGATATAAGACACATTAACTCGCCATAAATTTTATATATATGATACTATAATTAGACTTACGTGTTCACATGGGTAATAAGTTTTATGAAATTTTACAAAAGCTACAATTTCAAGAGATTTAACAAAATCTATAGAGAAATTTTAAGATATCTACTTATTATCCTTTGTTTTCTTAACTTTTTCCCGAAATTTATGTAAAATATATAGTTAGACATGTTTCTAACATAAGAGTAGTATGTACATGTTTGAGGATGTTTAACAAGAAGGTTTGAGTGCGTATAGTTAGAAGAGCATTGATTGGCATGCTTAAATGGTATGCTTAATTATATGCCTAAACTTACATGGCAAAATTATGTTGGAGACGACACAGGGACCCTCCGTTTCACAAACCACTAAAATAATGCCACATCCTTTTAGGCATACCTCAAAGTAGTTACATGTTTAGGCCTTCTAATCATTTTCTTAATTAGAAAGTGTGTCAAATTTCTTCAATCAATAGACTTACTTATTGCTTGCTTAATGTATTCTTTCATATAAAATGAATTTCTTGTTTAATAATTGAACTCTAGTATGTATCCACTATGCACATATAAGCAAAAGTTATGTAAATTAAAAAGTTTTTCATAGCAAAACTTATGTAAATACAAAAGTTTTTCTAGACTCTTCGATACAATACAAAGTATGTCAGAGTAAGTTTCAAATGTTGTAGTAAAATACATTAACTTATTATAAATTGTATAGGTATAATACTATTATTACAATTACTATGAAATGATTAATTAAAAAAATGATAACTCTAAAGTCCTCGCAATGGTTATGATTACGAAACTAGTGTCACTTTAAAACACGAGGTATAACAGGTAGTAGCTAAGTGTTACGTAGCATATCATAACACATTGCCATTTTAGTTTTTACTTGTATAGATATCTCTTAAAATTTAATATAAATTATTGTATCTTAAAGCAATAAAATCACCAAAAGCCACATATTTCTTTAATTAGCAACGCATAAATGATATAACAATAAAATATTATATTAAAATTAAATTACATACATACATTAATTAAAGAGGTAATTCAAAAAAAATACCTTATTCTAAAAAATCACCACTTTAAGTTTGTTTGTTTCAAATTAATCTTGTGTGACTAATAGACTATGCAAGTCTATAACTTTAACAAGTGTCCAGGGTAGGTGAATGTTTTTTGCTACTCGTGTGACCATTTTTGTGACCATAAAGGTTTTTTCGCGCCAAATTGTCTTTTTCTAAATCCAAAATAATCGAGAAATTTTTGTCTCTTTGGAAAAATGCAAAATAGTCGGATAAAAAAATTGCGGGCACACGGCGTAAACCATGATATCCTCTACGCCGTATGAGTAAAGTCTGTTGGGAATTAGATTTGGCAAGACAAAACATACAATAATGAAATTGGAGGACTTATATGCAAACAACAAGAAGTACAAGAATCTGGAGACCTTCTACACAAAGAAAATGACTAAAGTGCAAAAGATGGAAGGACTTCTAGAATAATTAGATATCTTGTAAAGAGGGTTATGTGTATTATATAAACTCATATCCCGCGTAGGTTTTCATTATAAAAAACATTCACAATGTAAACCTAAAGTGTCTTCGCGTGTTCTAGGCGTGGGTTAAAACAGAAGGTTTTGAATTTTCTGTTTTTATTTTTATTGAATAAGATTTTGGGTTTCGTCCCCTTAAACCCTAGATCGATTGGTTAAAATAGAAAAGAGTGTCTATGATTATGGTGTTTAACCCATAAAGAGATCATGATTTTATGTGTCGTGTTCTTATTCCGCTATGTTTATCATATGAACATGATGCATATCCTAGTAGCTCAAAGATCCGTGAATATTAAGATTCCACAAAGTCTATGTCATTATACATAAGGCGATAAGATCAAGGCTATTTGAAGAAAATTTATAAATTCATTATCTACGGCACAGGTACTTGTCCCCTCTATGTCTTACATCCTTTAGAAACCAGAAGGAAAGTACAATTAATGAAGTCATGCGGCGTAGGTTCTTGTCCCCTCTACACCGTAGGTAGTTTGTCTCAAGAAGGAAAGTAAGATATTATGGCTCTATAGCATAGATCATAATTTTTTCTACGTCGTAGATTGTTCGAAAACTATAAATAGTGGCCCTTTTCTCTCCAAACCGACACATACTTCTTTTCACCACATTACAACAGTTCTTAGGTCAAATTTAGAGTGTTCCAAGGCTCTGAATTCGACCAAGGTTCCACCACAGAAAGAAGATATTGTATTTCACTCTAATTGTATTAATTATTATGTTCCAAGAACTCTGTGAGATTTCATAATGTATATGATCATTATCTTTATGTTATCTTGTTGTGTTGTTGCTATGAGTGGCTAAGCACTAAAGTGTTAGCCTAATTATGATATTGTTATTAATGCTGTAATGGTTTTTTAGTTGATGTTATTGTCTGTTTAGGATATCCTTATGCCTATTATGCAAGCCTTGTAGTTTGGTAGTATTTGATTTATTTAAAGATTTCCCTTGGCCTATATGATTGGTGTATAGGAACTGACCATTAGAAACTTCGGGTAGGGATTTATTAGGGGCAGGTCGACAACTGTTTTGCGTATAGGGGTCGTTAGGATCACTGCCTTTAATAGAGAATTTACTTAAAAAATGCAAGAAACCTAGTGCTAGTGGTTTGAATAATTAGGTCATAAGGGTGGTTGTGGTTCAATCATCGTTAACTTTATACTTGGCTATTTGCGTGGGTGGTAGTTGGGATTAGAAGACATTGGGCAAAGACCGAGGTAAACAATCAGTCATGTCGATATTATGACTACTAAATAGTAATAACTAGACAATGCACTAGAAACATAATCACAACTAGGTAACAATAGAGTAACTAGTCTAGTAAATTTATCCTTACCGATCTTGTCTATTATTTATCTCTTTTAAGTATTTTTAATTATTATTCTTAGTTTTAATCAATATTTTCAATCAATATTTCAAATGCGACAAACCCTTTCAAATCAAATACAAATATAGTAGCTATTGGGATGCCCCGGATTTATCGACTATACACCAATCGAACGGGTACTCTGTTCGTTAGTGCGTCATCAGTAGATCGAGTTCATAACTTTAAAACCTGACGTGTTTTTATTAAAGAAAATGCACATCAAGTTTTTGGCATCGTTTCCTATGAGCTAATTTTGTTTTAGTTCAGTAAAAAAGAGGTTCAACGTAGATATTGTTAGAATTAGAAATACGTTTTTACGTATTTATAAGGATCGGTCACTCCAACTACATTTGGTAACAGGCTCGTAGTTAGTAGTATAATATGTAACAAACCTGACCAAGCCCACAAGGCTTGGTCGTCAGCCAATGTCTATTATATGAACATGGATATAAAATCCATATCCTTTGATGGAGAGGGTGTTGGTTGTTTTATTATTTCACACATAATACATAGTTTTCTCTCTACTTTATCTCTCTAGAAAACCTTCCAACCTCAATTTCTCTCTCTCTCTCCAAATATTATTAAGGATTATCAAGCTCTTCATATATAAACACGCTCACGATGGAGCAATACTTGGACACTGTTCGTGAAGACCATTCACCGGGTGTGTTTAGGACAGAGATTGATGTTCGAGATCCTCGAAGAGTTTATAAAGGAATTAAGGAATGATATGTTTTCTAGAAATTCTAACGATGATTCTCACATACACATGGATAAGGCTTTGGCTATTGTGAATCTTTCCCATATTCAAGATGTCTCACAAGATTCATTAATGTTACGTTTATTTCCTATGACTCTGACTGGAGCCGCTAAGTGATGGTTGGACTGCCTACCATCTAGATCGATCCTGACATGGTATGCATTAAAGAAGGCATTTATTTAAAGATATCTCCCGCCTTTTAAGATGGCGAAATTACTTGAAGAAATCCACAATTTCAAGAAGGAGGGTGACGAGACATTGTACCAAGCACGTGAAAGGTATAATTAATTACTATATAGTTGTCCAACTTATGATTTAAATGTTCATCAAAAGTACACTTGTTCTACAAGGGGTTGGATAACATCACTCATTAAATTCTGGATTCGCATGGTCCTATTCCTAGCATGACAACAAATGATGCTTTAGCTTGAATATAAGAAAAGGCATACCAATCGCTAAAGTGGCACACTGGATCAAGGATGCAAAAATCGCTCGGCGCTAGCTAGGCGGTTGGGTACCGCCAAGCGATTGATCGGTTTGGAGGGGATTAATCTAGGATCAATCGGATTGGATTTTTATGTATAAAATTATACAGTTTTGAATGTATATTCTCGATTTGGCCGATTTATCCAATTTTCGTCCGATATATCTGATTTTTTTCCGATATGGCCGATTTATATTCGAAACCAAGTTAGCTGATTTATCCCTTTTAAAAATTTGACCGATTTATCCCTGATATATCCCCGATTTATCAGATTGTTGATTGATTTTGACCAACCCGATTAATAAGGCCGATTAATGAAAATCATAGCGGTTAATCCCTGCCAAGCGATTTATCCCCAATTAATCGTCCTCCAAGACCGATTTTTGAAACACTGCACTGGATACTAAGGAAGGATAATGGCAATAATTATGATGGGTTGGCTACCATTACTAATACACTTAATAATTTCGGACGTGACATGAATAAAATGAAGGAGAATGTGCATGCCATACAAGTTAGATGTCATATTTATGAGGGAGTCCATCTACGAAAAGACTACCCTAAGTATGATACCATCAGGATAATAGAAAAAGTAAAGTATGGCCAATATGGGTGTCCATTCAATAAAGGAAACAACTAGTATCATATAGGACCACCACGATAATTCACGAGAGTTGATATTGGACCACCTCTTGGAAAAATAAAGCCTGACCCTAAAGAGTTTTTGAGTAGACATGTGGAGGAATTGGCTAAGATAAATGTAAGGGTGGAAGAGTTAATGAAAAATTTGGTAGGAAAAATATGATGCAAAACTTAGGAATCAAACTGAATCTCTGAATAGCATGGAAACCCAATTGAACCAACTTGAGAAAGACTTTGATGCACAAGAGAAGAAGGAAAATCCCAGTGTACGGTTACGTTTTTTGATGATAAAAAGAAGCAGGTTGAGAGTGAAGATCAATCTACTGACCTAACATGTCATAGACCACCTACGGAACCTGAACCATGAAAGCTTACTATCCCTTGTTCCATAGGTAATTTCACTACTAATCCATTAGCTGACTTAGGTGTTAGTATTAATATGATACCTAAAATATCTTTGAAAAAATAAATTTAGGTCATTTAAAAAGCACTAATATAATAGTTGAAATGACTGACATGTCTAAGAAATCACCCTAAGAATGGTTGAAAATGTATTGGTTAGAATTAATAAGTTCTTGTTTTTTGCTGATTTATTGTTATGTATATGTATGGAAAGCCTAATGAGACAATGATACTAGAACAATCATTTTAGCTACTGTACATGTTAGGATTAAGATTCATCAAGGAGAAAAATATCATTAGGAACAAAAGATGATAGGACCATACTTGACACGTGTGGAAACATAAAAGAAACTAATCTATCTAAAAAAGTTTCTATGGTTAATAGGATTGAAAAAACACAAGGAGTTTGATATTCTTGAAATTGATGAAGATTTGTTTACCTATGAAACTCCTAAAAATAATAATGTGGTCGCTTATGAACGTAAATGTGAGACCGTTGACTTTGAAGTTAGTAAAATTAGAAGATATATTTGTGAGCTTGTTTTGGTTATTAAGGAAGCAAAAACTAAAAGTTATTCCCATAGGAATATGTAATGGAGGAGAGACTATGTATGGTTTTGGGAAAAAACAAAAAGCTTCTATATTTGGAATGTTTACTTGATAGTGAAAGAGCAAATGCTTGTGGATCTCTATTGTTATTTGGCAGATTCTTAAAGGTAAGGTATGGTACAAAATGGGTAGATGATAATACTAAGAGTAAAACATGGGATGATTGATTTAATATAGGAAATAATAAAGAAAGTATTGAACATAATTTAGAGAAGAGCACTATGAAAGATGGAAAACATGTGGAAAATAAGTTCGATTTAAGAATAGCATGCATTGGTAAAGAAAACGAGTTAGTAGAGAATTTGAAAAAAGTATAGATGAGTTAATTAATGATTGCATGATTAGAATATGAACAAAAGGGCAAGTTTTAGATACAATATGGGATAAGTGTAAAAAAGTTTATAGAGTGCCTAAGGAATCATGGTTAAAGAATGTGTTTACTATGGCAACGCTTAAAAAGAATATGAACCCAAAATAAGAGTAGAGACTTTTGAGGTAAATAGGTATTGGATGAGAAATAGAATTGTTTTTAATCTTGTTAATAAAAAAGATGATGAAAGCATTCCCATCAGTAGAACCAATGGAACTAGGTTAAGGAAGATGCTAAGAAAAGAAATGGAGGATATGGGATGTCCCCGCAAGGAAACGTAAAGTAGGCGTGAGTCTAATTAAAGATCCGTTAATTAAAAAAGTGTTGGTCATGAGACAACCAGTCTTTCTAATAAATAATTGTTTGTTTATGAAGGTTTTGTGTTTTTCTTACTTTTTTACAGGAATTGGGAGCAAGGCAAAGCATGGTGATCATCACCTTCTAGGATTTGTAAAAAGAAGTAGGTGTTGCAGTTTGTCTATGACGTATGTGACTTTCTGTCTACGCCATAAAGTCTGCATATTTTTAAAATTCGTGTCTTTTTACTCATCTACGGCGTAGACTTATTCCGATCTACCGTAGGTACTTTCAGTAGAAAAATAATTTTCTTATTTTCAAAGATTTTCACAAAACCATGTAATTATTTTTAGATGAACTTTGTGTGTGTGTTCCATAAAATCCCTCACAAAGAAAACTCGTCCACTTCAAGCACTTAGTGATTTAACGGTTTGTTGCATATGCTAAATGAAACCATGATTCCTAATAAAGTGAGTTAGGTTTTTGTTTGTTTGGTTGTTTTCTATGTTGTACATGTTATGCATTTGGAGTTGACAGCTAATTGTAGGTATGAGGTTGCTTTGAAGATCCAATGAAGGAAGTCTGATTTAGGACTCAACATTCTTATCATTCATGAAGCAATGCTCAAGAAAGTTTTCCATGATAATTCTACTCATTCTTATGACTTTTCATGCATAATATGGACATTGTAAAACTCAAGTGGGGGATAGGAGTAGAATTACCACTGACTTTTGTTCGATTTTCTAGTCTATTTTGAAATTTTTATGTCAAGTTTAGGCATATTTTAAATTTTTCGGGTAGCATGTATGTGATGCACTCTCTTCGGATTGTGCCCACTAGTGAAAAGGTTTATTGTATTAGTACTTGTACGAGTATGGTAATCGTGAGGAACTTGATATCCTTCGGTATGTCTTGATTATAAAAATGCTTTGACATGTTATTCACACTAAACTAGAATAGATATATGTCAGGCACAAAATTAAACCCTTACATTATTGGTAGGTTAGCATATTCCATTTTCTTGATTATACTAAATCCACCAAAATATGAGTGTGTCGGTAGTATTGTAGACGTTAGAACTTGGCTTGTATCATCATTTCGAGACCGAACTGGGTGATAGGGATAGCAACCACCTTAGGATTACAATCAAATCACCTTCCATTATGTATGTGTGTGTTTAACGACTTGTTACATTGATATGTCGACCTCCTGTGTTCAAAACCAATCCTACTTATTTTAAGTGTCTGCACTAGTATAACATGTAGAAACCTTTCCCTTAGAATTAACTCAATTGTGTTCGTTACAACTTTACACCAAGCCTACCCTTATAGTCGAATATGCGTGAAAGAGTTATTGGCTACTTGGATGCATTAGTTTTAAAGATTGGTTCGTGAATTATGCTTATCAGATTTATCTTTATGATCTTAAAAAACCCTCCCAAAAGTTATACTGTTTAACCTAAGTGGGAGGGATATATGTTATATGTTATGATCATGCTACAATAGTTTTGCTAAAATGTATTGTTTATAAACAGTAGCATGAATCACTAAATTAATACGAACCATAAATCAACTAGTTATAAAGAATGGGTGCTCTTATAAGCCCATTGGTACTAAAGATCTAGTTCTCACACTTTGAAGCTTAAACTCATGGAGGAGTGATGGTGACTAGTAATGACATGTTTGTACCTCGACTACTTGTTTCATGTCTTTTATGTTTACAACCATTATTACATGTATCTTTAGGAAATATCCTACCTTTAAACTCTTAACTTGTGTGAGTAAACTCGTTGCCATCTCAGATCCCATGGTGTGCATAGATTTCTGTACATTCCAAGCCTATGATTGGATACCTTTCTATGACTGAGCAATTTAGTTACTACCCCAAATGTGACACTTAGACTAGGCGAGAGTTGAGTGATTTGGATCCCCAGTTGGTGAGGTGTTTAGATTTAATATCTATATACACAAGAATGTTTTTTACTTCATATTTTTTTTACTTCATATTTTCTAGTTTAACAAGAGATATCTTTTCAAGAACTGATTTTAATAGTCCACTTAAGGACAAGTAGAACTCAAGTGGGGGATATTTCATAACATCAAATATTTAAAGGTTTTTTTACCATAATATCCCTTTAATTCTGCTCGGTTTTGGTACGAATAACACCTAATATCGGAAAGAAATTGCTATTTTGTATTTTGTAGATAAAAACGAGCAAGTAACTAAAATGAGGAAAAATGGTGGAGTTTGACATAAAAATGTGTCAAGTTCAAGATTTCAATGGTGTATACAACATAGATGGATTTCTACCCTACGTCGTAGACAAATCAGTAATAGAAGATTTCGTATTTAAAGGCTCTACAGTACAATGTAACCATGGTATCCTCTATGCCGTATGAGTTACATCTTTTTCATTATACACAAGGCAAAAAGATCTAAGGCTATTTAAAAAAAATTATAAACTCAACATCTACGACCTAGGTACTTGTCCCCTGTACGTCGTAGATCCTTAGAAGCCAGAAGGAAAGTTTAATGGATGAAGTCATACGGTGTAGATATGTGTCCTTTCTACGCCGTGGTAGTTCGTCTCAAAAAGGAAAGTAAGATATTATGTCTCTACGACGTAGACCATAACATTATCAACGCAGTATATGGTTTAAAAACTATAAATAGATTCCCCATTCTTTCCAACCTGGCACAAACTTCTTCTCACCTCATTAACAGTTCTTAGGTCGATTTTAGAGGGTTCCAAGGGTCTAAATTCGACCAAGGTTCCATCATTGAAGGGATATATTGTATTTAAGCCTAATTGTATTAATCATTCTATTCCATGAGCTCTGTAAGATTTTTATAATGTATATAATCATTATCTTTATATTATCTTGTTGTGTTATTGTTATGAGTGGTTAAGCACTTAGGTGTTGGCCTAGTTATGATATTGTTATTGATGATATAATAATTTCTTAGTTGATGTTATTATCTGTTTATGATATCCTCATGTCTGTTATGCAATCTCTGTAGTCGGGTAGTATTTGATTTATTTAAAGATTTCCATTGGCCTATATGATTGGTGTATAGGAAATGACTGTTAGAAACTTTCAAAAGTGATTTACCAATGATAGGTTGACAACTGTTCTGCGTGTAGGGGTCATCAAGATCACCGCCTTCTATAAATTATTTACTTAAAATTTGCAAAAAACTAGTGGTAATAAATTATGTACTTCAAATTTGCAAAAAACTAGTGGTAGGATTTGAATAATTAGGGCATAAGGGTAGATGTGGTTCAATCACTATTTATTTTATGCTTGGTTAGTCATGAGTGCGTTAGTTGGGATTTAGAAGACATAGGGCAAGGACCAAGGTAAAAAACGATCTTGTCGATATTATGACAACTAAATAGCAATAAGAAGACATTGCACTAGAAACAGAATCACAAGTAGGTAACAATTTTGTAACTAGGCTAGTACATTTCACCTTATTCATCTTGTATGTTATTTCTCTCTTTTCAGTATTTTTAACTATTATTCTTAGTTTTAATTAATGTTTTCATTCAGTATTTCAAACATGATAAACCTTTTAAAATTAAACACAAATACATTAGCTCTTGAGACGACCCAATATTTACTGACTATACCACAATCGAACGGGTACTCTACTTGTTAGTGTGTGATAGGTAGATCAGGGTTTTGTAAATTTAAAACCTGACGTATTTTTATTAAAAGAAAATATGCATCAATGTTAAGGCGTGTTTAGTGTGCGTTTAGAGAGAATTTATAAACTAGTCTTTTATTACTTGATATTGGTACAAGTAACATGATATATATAAATGAAAAATAACCAACTCTCCCCATTTATAGTTTTATTGGGGAATGACTTTGAAAACATAACGATTTTAGTCATCGAACTTTATGATAGTGCTTATAAGTGGACTGGTTTATTTTTAAGACAAACTAAATAGTTCACATATTGTACTTAGATAACAATCACAACATGCTAAGTCAAATTACAACGAACCAAGCGTGGTCTAAGATACTCACATATCTCAGTTAAAACAACAACAAAAAGGAAGGGCCTACTCATCAAAAATTAACCAAATCTTGAACTACCAATTACGTAATAACGTCTGATGCGGGAGTATTAGCGAACGTTTTCTACATCTACAACTTCACACCATCATACTAAAACCATCATTACACGTGTTGGTCACTAGATTTTCAATTTTTGTTATTAAAGATGTGTAGTTTGTTAATTATTGTGTGATTTTATGTGGCAAAGAGAATATATTTTGTTTTAACTTTAAATATTATTGCATTTTTTCTTTATAAGTCTTTGGTCCTTTTTATTTGTTGTATGCTATAAGTCTTTGGTAGTTTTTACTTTACATTATTGATAATTGTAATTATATAACCAGTTTTCTTTATTTCACACATGTTTTGTTTTGATTTGAATGTATTGTTAATTAAAAATATAAAAAATAATATATGTGGGTTTCAGTGCATTTATTGTTTTATGTTACAATGTATTTATAAATATAAAATTGACATGACATTATCTTATGTTATAATGTCATTATATCTTGTGCTCTAAGGTGATGCTACTTTGTTATTTATAATCATTGTTAGGTCTTTAAAGTATTTTTTTCTTAAGAAGGTATTTCATAAAACTTGTTACGCACATAAATACATCATTATAAGCATAGTAAATTCCTACAAAGTTTATGGTGGGTGAATGTATCTTACTATCACCTTTCAAACTCATCTCTTAAGTCCTTTAAATTATATCTAGAAGATCCTCGAAATATTTTTATAGATTTCTTCCGATTATCTTTTAGATATATTAAAAGTATCTTTTTTTGTAAATGTGGATTTCGTTAATGGCATCATCTCATTTATGTCAATCTTTAATGATTGGTATGTTTCATTTTATTTTCTCATTTTATGTTTTAGTATCTTGTAATCTATGAATTAACATTTCATTTAAACTAATCTATTAGAAATTACTATTGATAAATAAAAAGTTTCAATGTATATAAGTTTGGAAAGATAAATTTGACGGTTCAAGTATGATCATCAAATCCTTTGTAAGATTATAGACAAATAGAAGATTTATATATCTTAATAAAAATGGAACAATAAGAGCCCAATAGCTAAAGGATAGATCTTTTTTCAAAATTCTTTACAAAAGAAATTTTGATATGTGAATGAATGAAACTATAATCTAAAAAGTTAAAAAGTTAGTAAACTATAATATGCAAGATTAGTAAACTACAATATGCAATAATCTCAATCTTATGAAACTAGAATTTTAAATAAGCTGTAATAATAATACTACTATAGTAGTCGCGGTGGTAGTGGCACTGGCTGTGGCAGTGGTAGTGGTAATGGTCTTGGAAGTGGTAGTGGTATTGGTTGTAGTCCTAGTGGTGACAACAGTAGTGGTTGTGGTGGTAGCAATGATATTAGTAGTGGTAGTGGTGGTGGTGCTCGTGGTAGTTGTGGTAGCAGTGGTAGTGGTAGTGGTAGTGGTAGTGGCAGTGGTAGTGGTAGTGGTGGTTGTGGTAGTGGTGGTGGTGGTAGTGGTGGTGGTAGTGGTAGTGGTAGTGGTAGTGGTAGTGGTACTCATAGTAAAAATCATGGTCGTCTTGGTAGTCATGGTTGTCCTGGTTTTCGTGGTAGTCGTGGTGTATAGGTATGTATATACTATGGTATTTAAAGGCATTGCACGCGAAGCAATGGTCCTTGTGTGATTATCGTACATTTTATAATGCGATTTTGTTCATAATTTGGCCTCACCGCCAATCATCGATCGTGATAATTAATTTATTTTTCGAATAACCGAGTGTGAACCTCGTTTGATACTCTAGATACGTAAATAATGCTTCGTAACATATTGTATATCGACTAAATTGATCTCGATTGTCGTTATCACACCGTGATGTGTCATTCTTGGACACCTTCTTTTGAAACGTAATTTACTTACCTACTATTTTTATTTCCCTTATTCTTATGAGGTTGATATATTAGTTCGTGTAACTATAATATAGCCGAAGTATAATCGACGATGCGTACACCGTAGCGGCGAATCATATGTGTTTATTGTAAACCGTGGTTGAGGCGTATCGCCATTTAATCGTTTTTGTCATTCTACTCGAATTTAAAGATGCGTTTTAAGGACAGATTAGCGTTGTGATCAAGCGTGATAGCTTGAAGTTTGGTTGTTTTGTGTTAATTTTATTACGTACGATTTTGAGACCCACCCGAAGCCAATATCAACACTTATAGCGTTGACATACGTATTCTCATTTCGTTTACTTCATTTGTCTTGTTGTTTCATTATTTTGAATTTAATATTTTACGCGACAATGCCCGACACTTGTGCCAGTTAAATAAGCATTAAACTTTGTTGATTGAATGATCTAAACATAAAGCGTCTTACATATTAATATATGGTAAATTAAACTTTTGAATAAAAATGACGTATGATGCGTCTTGTAACAAGTAAAATTTGTATAGAGAATAAAAGGGACAAAGTGAAATTAATTTTTTTTTTCTTTCCTTCAACTTGGTTGGTAAATCATAATAAGTAATTTATATTACTCGTAAGATCCTTGTTTTCATATATTAATAATTTGATACTAGAAGCTTGTGATGGATTTGTCAAGAATTTGCCTAATTTAATTTGAGAAAGGAGTTATAATAAAATTTACGATATGACTATTGAGTATAGACGGCTTGAGGTTTGATATGAATTAATTTTTAGGTCATTATGGTAAACTTTTGGCGTATCTTTTAATACAGAAAATGAGTAGAAAAAATGGCCACATATTTTGGAGCTAGAGACCTTGTAAAATTTGTTTCATTTTAAACATAAGGTCAAGTTATATTTACGAATGCATTGGTATAAACTGGAACTCGTCACTTGTTGTAGTGAATAGACTGGGATAAAATCGAAAGATACACTTTAAGTGAAAAATTCTAACGCTTGAAAGGAATTATTGAACGTTGATGGAACGTCATTTTATTCTGCTACGAGATGTGTTAATGTTAAAAATCACTTGATAATGGGCTAATGATTAAAAGTTGAATTTTATATATCTTTGAATTATTGAAATAAGCATCTTAATTATTTATTATTTTATTATTATTATAGAGATTCAAGTGTCGACTAAAATCAGTAATTTATCCGAAATAATGCTACGTGAAACTTCTTTAGCATTTGAGTCGAATCGCGTGAATATTATTTAACAAATTAGTTTTAAGGGAGACATGTGTATAATAAAAAGTCAAGGTTAATTTTAAGAGTCAATTGGACTAGTTTGAGTCGTGTTGGATACGTGTATATATGTGATAAGGTAAGCCGTAATAATAATAATGTAAAACTTTGAAAATTCTTACTATGTACGTTTTTGGTACTTAAGCTATGGATATTAATGAGATTTTAATACAAATATTGAGATTTTCAAACCAAATGATTTTATCGATTATGATGACCGAGTCATCGAATCAACTAATGTTAGAAATTTTTCTTGAGATTGTAATTTTTCTAGAAATAAAAACTTTGTAAAGATTGAAAAATGAAAGGTATAAATTCTTTAATGGTGTAACCCAAATTAAAAATGTGCAAATGTTTGCTTTTATAATATACAAGGTAACATTATTAGAATATATAAATGGATAATCCAACACACACCTAATTGTATATTATTTTATAAAGATGTATATCTAATGTTTTGAGTCACGATGGTTCGATCATACAACATCTCTTCTTCGACTTTGCGAGTCTATATCTGAACTTGGGTAGCCCGAAATTGTTCATTTTATTATTGTCTATGGTATGAAACCATTATTATTATATTTGTTTTTGAATTGCTACATCGCTAGTACTTGATAATGAGGGTATGTCACCTGGTGTATTTTTGTCCTGTTCGTGGACGCCGTAACTTTTCTTCTTTCGGTTAATGGAACCTAAAATTCTGTATTTACTTGAATGATGATATAAATCTTCATTAAAGTGGTTATTTATTTATATTGAACAAAAGCGAGGAGGCGAAGCCGCTTTACCGAATTGTAGAGGTGAAAGAACTCGATCTTCCTGGTGAAATTGTTTCTATTTGACCAGGTGATTCTTCTCCTTTCCCCGTATACCCTTGGTGGAATGTGTGTGCACCTCGAGACGATGGGAATTATGATCGTTGTTCTATTTTTGGCGCTTATGATGATGTTCGATGTTCACTCCACATAGTTATATGTCGCTGTTCCTATCTCGAGACTTTTGTCATATATTTGAAGCATTTTCATTTCTAATGTAGTAAATTTTAGTTGGCGATTATATTGCTCGCTTACCTCGTTCGATCTCATTGATTGTTAATTTAATTACTTGTTGCGCTTGCAATGATCTTAAATCTTGAACCATCTTACCATTGATTGGTGAGTAATCTATTTTGAATATATGTATGAGTGTGTTAAATGGTTCGTTCAACCAAATGCAAATAGTGTCGATTTGTTTATTTAATTATTTATTTATTTTTCCTCATAAAAAGGCAAAGCAAAAGTATGTTTTCAAAGTAGATGAAAAATGTTTGATGTGTTTCTTAAAACGATAGTAACAATATTTTCCCATTTTAAATTCTATTTCAAATAATTTGATTATTTTGAAGATTAGGTCGAAAACTTTTGTAGTCTTATTTGGTATGTAATAATAATGTTTGTGTCGTCACTCGATCCTCAATTATGCACACCTTAGCTAACTATGCATAATTTGGGAAGAGTCCTGTTTTGTTAATTGTTGTTGCTTGATCCTCAATTATGCATGATCTAGCTAATTATGCATAGTTTAGGAAGAGCAGTATCGCGTCAAATCAATTGGTCATCTTGAAACTTGTAGTGTTTTGATAAATGTTTGGATGAGAACGCCTTTAAAATAGTGGATCTTTTTTTTTGCAAGTAATCGTATTCTCTTTGACTCCTAAAGAAAATTTTTGAAATTTTCTTGTGTTCCTTGAAATCTTTGTTCCGTTTGGCGTTGACTTGGTAAGTCACCTTGACCGAGTAATATTGGAAAAATGTCTTTATGTGTTGTATGTAAAGTGCGAATTCCAACGGAATCACGAGGGTGTTGATGAAATACCAAAGGAGCTCGTACCGACACTGAGAAGAAATTGTAACAAAAATAGAAGACTACAGAAGTAGAGAAACCCCGAGTTTGAGTAACTCTGAGGGGAATGACGATGACTTCTCCTACATCAAATGTATCGTACTTTATTTATGTAGTCGTGGTAGTCATGGTAGTAGTGTCAACAGTCGAAACATTAGGAGGAGTAGCAGTATCAGTAGCAACATTAGTTGTGCTAAAGTAATTTTTAAAATAAATAAATTTGTATGGTTATTTCGAGACTATACTATATGCACATGTCCTCCCCGTATCTTTAATTCTTCCATACGTGCTTTTGACGTGGCTCTTCGTTATTCACTATAGTGTATTGTCACTGCTTCTAGAAAAGGGATCGACGACTGGAAATGGAGGGTTGCCACATTAATTTTTGCATTTGGGGACGTGGTGTCAATTTTGCTGGTGATGTTTTGAATTATGTCTTTCTTGCATCACGGTTATAGTTTACTGGGTTGTAGACTAAACTTCTTCGGCATACTATATTATTGAATCTGGGCCTATTTTTGATGATGTATTGTATGTGTTTAATACATCTATGGATACTTACCTTTTGAGTAATCCAAGTGAAATTGTTTCCCCTAAACTCATGAAGAAAATGATAGATATAAAATTTCACTCGAGTTACTAAAATTGTAGAATCCAAATTTTCTTTATCCCCTTCGATAGATGGCCTTGTTGAAATCTCAAAGTTAGGATCACACTTATTATTGGATTAGGATGCTTTTTGTTTATAGGTCGGGAAAAACTATGAATGGCAATAAAAACCGTTATATCTTGCGTTATCGATAAGGTATCCACGTATTTTATGTTTTGAAGACGAGCTTAGCTTGCTCAAGGGTTTTTTGTAGGGATATTTATGGATACCATGTTGTATCGTGTGTTGGTATTATTGGTATTAAGAGTCGTGATGAAGTTGATATCGGGTTGGATAAGGGGTGTGACAAATTATTACGTCTAAAAGATATGTTGCTTTAGTCATGGGATGAGGGTCTTGATGTGTGTGTGGATTTGACTAAACCTTAGACTTTGACACAAACTAGGATGACATATTTCGTGTCCGACCGTGCGGTGATTGATGTTGCACAACGTAAGCAAGTTAAGTATATGGAAAAGTGTGCGGCTATTGGATATTGGTTTCTTACCTTTTATTTTGCTTCCTTGGGGAGTATGTGGTTACCTTATTGAAACGGATCTAAAAATCTCGATGGTTCAGGACATTGAGGTACGTGTTGTAGTTCATATATTTAATATGATAACTTTCACTATTGCCAAAAGAAGTGGAGGCCCAAATAATATCGTGTCTTCCCTATAAATTGTTGTAAATCTCTTGTGTATTTATTAAAGTGATTTGTTATTATAAAAAAACAATAATAATAGTTTGCTATTTCTGTTGGGTGGAAGTCAGCTAGTCTAACCAAGCTAGATTGTACTACGGGGAACACGTAATGCCAATCGGTGCAACATGGTGATACCATGAACCATCTTCTTCTTGCCTTAGTGTTACATACTTTGATATGTAAGATTCTGTTAGTGCAAACATTACGATGTTTAGTCGATATAATCTCTTTGTGTTTTGTTGATGACAAACGTATCATTCGCAATACATTATGTAAAATGTGTAAGATACTCGTAATCACTCAAGCATACATTTGTATACTTCTCTTGACACCTCCAAGATCACATTCGTCATGAATCACTCAAGGTATAATAAACAAGTCATTAACCTTACTAAGTGATCAAGGATTAATATTTTCTTAAAACTCACTTTTAATTAACGTGACAAAGTATTTTTTAAAATAACTTTATTTTTAAGAAAAATGTTTTATTAAAAAAAGGAAAATTTGAATTTGGAATATTCCAAATAGATAAAGAATATTCCCTAATTTGAATTTAAGATATTCCAAATGGATAAAGGATATTCCATTTGGGTCACTTCTTCACCAGATAGACTTTCCCCACTAAAGGACAACAGAGCACGAACTCCAAAGCTCGAGGTTCCTTAAAGGTACCAGCGGTTCCTTATATATATGGAACCGTGGGGAAATAGAACCGTTTCCAATTGTTATATAAATAGTGGATCATTTCCAGCTTTTTAATCAACCCTTTTTGCACATTTGTCTCAGTTTCTTTAAAAACATCTTAGATCCTTGATTAGTTAGTTTTGATTAATCTTGTTTAAGATGTGTAACTATCCTCAATCCTCTCATCCTCTCAAGTGCAAAGAGAAGAACACTTTCATCACTATGAAGTGTTGGGTTCATAACATGATGAAGATCTCTCCTTCTAGATCTAGTCATGAGTATAGTTTTCCTACAATGTAAACATGAAGATTTAAGTGTTGTGTATACTTGGACTTGATGTATGCGTAGAAGATCCAAGTTGTGGGTACACTTGGATGTGTTATAAGGGTAGGAGATCTAAGTGATGGGTATCCTTAGATTAGGTGTTAGGAGTGTAGATCCAAGTTATGTAAATACTTGGATATAGTGTTAGAGTCTTAGATCTAAGGTATGTGTATACTTAGATCTAAATGGTATGTGTTTAGGCTATAAAACACAAGGTTTGTTATGTTGGGCCATAAAACATAACTAGTGGTGTGATTGGTGTAGATTGGTTCTACCTAAGATTAGAACTCGACATCTAGCCTTATGTCAAAAAATGGGAAGTAGGTGACGTGTGTAGATTGGTCCTACCTAAGATTGGGACTCGACATCTAGCTTAGTGTCAGAAATGGTGGAAGCAACGTGTATAGTTTCTCCGCCTTGAAAGGAGCTTGTTGACTAGTGAAGTAACTCTCGAGTTGAGAACTCGAGGAGTAGAGTATGGCGAAGAGGAGCTTCGTGACCGAACCACTATAAATCATCGTGTCGGTATTTTCCTTTACATTTATTTCTTTACCTTCATATATGCATTTATATGTTGTGTGTTATGTGCATCACATAATTTAAACATCCAAGATGCGAAAAAGCTAAGGCTTAGTACGTGTGTGCTTCATGTTTAGATTATGGTCAAGTGTGCATCCTTTAGTCTAAACATATTAGTTGTGGAAACGCTAAGGCTTAGTACGTATGTGCTTAGTGTTTAGAATATTGCTTGATGTACTCTTGATTTGATATGTTTGTGTGTTTACTCACTTGTTTTTTTATTTCTATATCAAACACATATGATACTAAGTCAAGGTTGATAAGGAATTTGATACAAATAATTGTTAAGGTTTAAATGTAACAATGTTTTCTAACCACTGTTGGCGGTTACTTAAAGAACCTGCGGTTCTTTATTGATAATGAATTGTGGCCATATTTATTGAGCCGCGAACATTGGGTTATGCGAAATGTTTTTTAAAACTTAATTAGAAACTATCCAACCCCCCCTTCTAGTTTCTACAATTGGTATTAGAGCTTGGTTATTCAAGATCTTTGAAGTATATTGTTCTTTAAAGCTTGGATCCATCTTTTCTCTCGTTTTCAAAACAAACGGTTTTTAAAATAGAGACGATGTTTGTATCAAATTGTCCATGGAGAGTGTTTACATATGAAATGTGTTTAGTTGTTTATTTCGTACAAGTTTTGGTGTTAAATAAACTTTGTATAATAGCTTGATAATAAATCTTTCATGTTTGGAAGTATAAAAATCTTTCGTGTCATAATTAAGTCTAAAATACGAGTTCTATGTGCCAAAAATGATTTTTAGAGTCATACGGACTTCCATCAAGTAACCAAATGATTTTGTACAAAAACTCTTTTTTTGTCCTCTGACCGCGGACACTTAATTGTTCCCCGAGGTTCATTATCAATAAATCTTTGTTTTGAGCCGCGGTCAGTCGGACACAATTTTTTGCAAACTCTGATAAATCATATAAAATCAACCGTAAGTCCGTAGAAGTCACGCCACCCGCCATTTCGAACGTAATTATGTCTTCTTTCATTTAAAAATACTTCCAAAGCTTTATTAAAATTTTAAAATTTGGATGTTTTCTAAGTTCTATAATTTTTCCAAAGTATTAAGTCTCGGTTTGTCGTAAAACTTGTGTTTTACTCTTTTATATTAAGTTGGACAACTCTTGTTGATATATCTTTGAAATTTGATATATTTACAAAGTGTTAAACTTAATTAATTTTTTGAAATGGGTCAAAAACTATTTTCAAATAAATCAAGCTATGTATACTTTGTTGTATCTAACACTCAAAACAAAGATGAATACTTATGTGTGTTTTCTTACGTGTTTTGGACATCGTTAAGTGATCATTATTATTGGTAGTAGTGTTACTAACTTGTCTAATCTTTTGTGCATTGCATATAGGAACAACATCTCTTGGTTTATAAATGTTACATAAACATCTTATATACCTCGTTATGTTTAATAGCACTCTTAGATTCAAAAGCTATGCAAGCTTTTCAAATCTATTGATAACGGTCGTCTTACTCGATCATTGTGTTATTATTTCAAGTAGATTAATGTATCAGTATAAAACATGAATCAATCTTTGAAAATCTTAGCTATTTTATCTTAAAGGAGTGTTAGTGGGAATCAAGAAATATTTTGAATATATATCAATTCATTATTCAAATTATGATTAATATCATTATCGAATCTAATTCACATGTTTTTTATTGTAGACATGAATGTGGATTCTTAAGAATATACATTGGATCATAACTCACACTTGTGTTGATAATTTTTATATTGAATTTACTTGTTCAAATTGTGAGACAAATTTGTTTAATAATTGCTTATCATACACAATGGAGTCGGTTTGACAACTTGGATGTTTCATCCGAAATACTCAAGTAATTTACATTACAATGCAATTGTTAAATGTGTCATTTCCGAAAGATCAATCAAGAGCGTTCTAACAAACTGTGTAAACTTTGTTTATACAAGTCAATGTTATTGGCCTCAAGGTCTATTAAGGTAAATAACCTTAACTAGAATCTTTTGACAAGATATACAATGGTGCATTCTTAAACCCCATTAGGTCTTGCATTATGTGGTTATACATATTTGATCCTTGCTACACTTCATTAGGCAGATGTAGAAATTACATTTTGTCATACTTGAGAATGACTACTAGAGAATTTATTGCACTAGAAATTCAATTTGACCTAACGGTTGAATTACTTCAATGTGAGAAGTTGAGTTAGTGGATAACTCTTAAAAATGGTCGTGCTTCGCCTTAATTGAGCACCTCTAGTGATAGTATCATACTCATTCTCTAAATTGATTCAATAGCTCTTTCTAAATATGACTAATGATAGTTTACATCGATGAACTTTGTATGTCATTAGGAGTCATTTTATTTTGTAGCCATTAGGTTCTTCTTAGCTTTACTCTTACGTGCTAATTGAACCTATGTGTTTTTCCTTTGTGTGTGTTCTAGTTTTTATTGCTCTTTAGCATAACTTTATGATAAGTGAGACTAGAACAATATTTGATGAACTAGAAAATTCCCCTTATCCTCCAAAACACACCTCCTATAGGCAGATCATTAATTGTTAAGAGCCTCAATATATTTATTGAACCGCAGGCAAAATTAATGAGCCGCGGATAGAAGCAGTCAAAAACTTATTTTTTTTGAAACTCCCAAATTTTTCCAACACCTTTTGGAATATTGTTTCAAACCTTTGACCACTCACAAAATATCTTGTACTTTCTTTACTTAACCTAAATCATTTTTGCATCTCTTTTTCACCAAAGTAAAATGTCTTATTCACCCAATGAAAGCCTTGATTCTCCACTATTTTCTTCAATCTCTTTCAACCCAAATTCACCATAAAACACACCAAATCAAATCTCTTCTCCTTCTAAAGAAATTGATTTTTGAAACTCTCCTTTTCCACCACTTCCCTTTTGTGTTCTTCCTCCATCACATGATTATGTCATGCATCATGGAACATATTGTCATTGTTTTCAATATCAACATCTTGCCATGTCTCATGTATATGATGAGTTGAATTACAAGATTATCACCAAGCCTTCTCCACCAAATTCCGCTACCTCATCGTCTTCTAATTATGCAAGTGCCTTGATTATTAATAAGACATCTAATTTAAGCAAATCTTAGGATTCTAGTGCAACTAGGATTAATATTATGCTTAAGTTTTTTGCTTGTGTTTCATAAATACTTGTATGATTTTTAGTTTCTTGTTTTCCTTTCCCATTTGATTTATCTATGGGTCTTGGTTCTCGATTTTCTTGTGTTCTTTATTTTATTTTATTTAATTTTCTCACTCAGTTGTCAAGGAAGGTTAGATTCTAATCTAATTCCTCTCTAAGTAAGATTGACAACTTAAATATTTCTTTCAAAATATTCAAGTAATTTTAACTTGTAATTGCAATTGTTAAAATTCATATCCGAAACTTGATATTCAAGCCATTTAGCAACTTATGTTAAATTGTTTGACCAAATGATTTTATTTTGGGTCTTGAATCATTTTTGGACATTCACTGCCCAAAGTTCCCCAAATGGACCAGCATATCATTATTGATAATGAACCACGAACCTATTTAACGAACCGCGACCAGTGAGTCCATTTTGTTCACTTTTGGTCTATCTCTCTCTTTGATGAGTTTTCTTGAAGATTCATTCTTTTCTTCTCTTTTGAGTTTCTTCTCACATTTTCTTTCAAGATTTCACTATCACCTACTAAGGTATAGTATTCTTGAATTATCTTGTGAAGTTATCTTTAAATTCTTTGTTGAGTCGCTCTCGATTTCTTTTAATCATGCCTTTCTAAGTCGAGCCTTTCTCTCCTATCCCTTCTAAACCAAGTCGATTCGAGCCTCGCCCTTTCCTCGTCAGGTAATTGTTCTTTGAACATTCACAATGATTGAGAAGAGCTACGAATCTTCGGGCATGTAGTTTATCGTATGATTAACACCATCCATCTTGATTTTTATTTTCTTTCGCTTCTTTGATCTTTTTTTGTAAATCAAGGAGTCATGTTCTTGTGTTGACATTCATAAGCATCCTTGCTTTATAATGTCTTTGGTTTAAGATTTTTCGTCTTTCTAATTGTTGAGAGTTGATTACGGTTTAAAAATTTTCAATTGGCATTGGTGATTCCAATAATTCTAAGTTTTTAACCCTTTGGAATTATATCTTGTCAAAATACTCCCATTGGTCATTCTTTGGATTGATAGCATCGCGTGCACACTTCTTTCTTCAATACATGTCATTGTTTGTGCAAATGACTTGTTTATTGTCCTCGTTTTATTTTTCTTTCATAGTCATTCTTCCTCTCTTTTTCGAGTATGTGGAATTATTTTATTGTCCTTGTCATACTCTCTTTAGTTTAACATTCTTTCCAATGTATTAAGCCGGAGTATGTCCTCTCGACAATATTTTTCTTATAAATTGGACATATCTTTTCTCTCTTATTCATCTTTATATATTTTGGTGTCACCAAAATAAGTTGGGTTCTCTTTTCTATCTAATAGCCCACTTATTTTTCTTAACTTGTCAAATTTTTAACATCTCTAAAAATTTAAGATTGTTTTAGCTTCATCTTGAGTCCCTCTCTTTGTACTCGAGTTGTTTAAGCTAATTCTGCTTGGGTGACTTTTGCTATATATGCTCTTGTCCACTAACTTTGTTTTGTAGGATATATATAAACCTTCTTTGTAGCTTGTCATTTTTCTTTCTTTATTGGTGTCTCAAGCAAGGGGGAGCTCATATCAAGGGGGAGCATTTGCAAGAGTTCAACTCATTACATTTGCGATCGTTCACTTACTTAAGTTACATTCATCGAACATCTTGCAAGTAATGAATTATGGGATCTC
Source organism: Glebionis coronaria (assembly GCA_025667525.1). Taxonomy (NCBI): domain Eukaryota; kingdom Viridiplantae; phylum Streptophyta; class Magnoliopsida; order Asterales; family Asteraceae; genus Glebionis; species Glebionis coronaria. The sequence continues at coordinate 518,219,395 of CM046880.1, forward strand.
GAAGATAAGCATATTATTATGCATGGAGTTGGTTAACCTATGGTGATTGAAGACTTCACTAGGTGACACAAGCTCAATATATTTGGATGATGGGTCTACGGTTTGGATTCTCGCCTCTCAACTTCGACTACAAGCGATGACTAGCTTTTGGGATGCAAGGTCTCTCAAAGTCGACCCTCCTCTTCTACAAATGAAGACTACCTTTTGGATGCAAGATCTCCTGGCATCAATTCTTTTCTTCAAATGACGTGAAATCAAGGACTACCATTTTGGATGCATGATCTCTCGGCCTTGATTCTTCTCTTCTTCAAAGCGTCGACTACATTTTTTTATTCGACAAAACGGGGAGAAGTAAGTGCAAACGAGTAACTTAAACATTTTAATATGCGTTATGGTTTACTTGTTTGTCATCATAAAAAGGGGGGGGGGAGATTGTTAGTGCAAACATTACGATGTTTAGTCGATATAATCTCTTTGTGTTTTGTTGATGACAAACGTATAATTCGCAATACATTATGTAAATGTGTAAGATACTCGTAATCACTCAAGCATACATTTGTATACTTTTCTCGACACCTACAAGATCGCATTCGTCATGACTCACTCAAGGTATGAATAAACAAGTCATTAACCTTACTAAGTAATCAAGGATTAATATTTTCTTAAAACTCACTTTTAATTAAAGTGACAAAGTATTTTTTTTTTAAATTTACTTTTAAGAAATTTTTTTATTAAAAAGAAAATGAAAAATTAAATTTGGAATTTTCCAAATGGATAAAGAATATTCCCTAATTTGAATTTAGGATATTCTAAATGAATAAAGGATATTCCCTTTGGGTAAATTCTTTACTAGATGGATTTTTCACACTAAAGGATAAAAGAGCATGGACTCCAAAGCCCGAGGTTCCTAAAAGGTACCCACGGTTCATTATATATATGGAACCGCGGTGGCATTTAAGGAAATGCGGGGAAATAGAACCGTTGCTACCTTGTCCTATAAATAGTGGATCATTTCCAGCTTTTTAATCAACCCTTTTTGCACATTTCTCTCAGTTTCTTTAAAAACATCTTAGATCCTTGATTAGTTAGTTTTGACTAATCTTGTTTAAGATGTGATTCTATCCTCAATCCTCTTATGCTCTCAAGTGAAAAGAGAAGAACACTTTCATCAATATCAATATAAAGTGTTAGGTTTATAACATGATGAAGATCTATCCTTCTAGATCTAGTCATGAGTATAGTTTTCCTACAATGTAAACATGAAGATCCAAGTGTTGTGTATACTTGGACTTGATGTATTTGTAGAAGATCCAAGTTGTGGGTACACTTGGATGTGTTGTAAAGGTAGTAGATCTAAGTGACGAGTAACCTTGGATTAGGTGTTAGGAGTGTAGATGCAAGTTATGTAAATACTTGGATATAGTGTTAGAGTCTTAGATCTAAGTTATGTGTATACTTAGATCTAAAAAGTTTATGTGTTTAGGCCATAAAACACAATGTTTGTTATGTTGGGACATAAAACGTAACTAGTGGTGTGATTGGTGTAGATTGGTTATTACTAAGATTAGAACTCGACATCTAGCCTTATGTCGAAAAATGGGAAGTAGGCGACGTGAGTAGATTGGTCCTACCTAAGATTAGGACTCGACATCTAGCTTAGTGTCGGAAATGGTGTAAGCAACGTGTATGGTTTTCTCCGCCTTGAAAGGAGCTTGTTGACTAGTGAAGTAACTCTCGAGGAGTGGAGTAGGGCGAAAAGGAGGTTTGTGACCGAACCACTATAAATCATTGTGTCGGTACTTTCCTTTACATTTATTTATTTACCTTTATAGATGCTTTTATATGTTGTGTGTTATGTCCATCACATAATCTTAACATCCAAGTTGCGAAAAAGCTAAGGCTTAGTACGTGTGTGCTTCATGTTTAGATTATAGTCAAGTGTGCATCCTTTAGTCTAAACATCTTAGTTGCAAAAAAGCTAAGGCTTAGTACGTGTGTGCTTAATGTTTAGACTATTGCTTGATGTACTCTTGATTTGATGTGTTTGTGTGTTTACTTACTTGTTGTTTATTTCTATATCAAACACATCTCATATTAAGTCAAGATTGATAAGGAGTTGGATACAAAGGATTGTTAAGGTTTAAAATGTAACGATGTTTTCCAACCATTGTTGGTGGTTCCTTAAAGAACCTGCGGTTCTTTATTGATAATAAATCGCGACCATATTTATTAAACCGCGGACAGTGGGTTTTGCGAAATGTTTTGAAAACTTAATTAGAAACTATTCAACCCCCCTTCTAGTTTCTATAGATTCGATACCCCCTTAGTCTTTTTCTACAAACTTGGTATCTAAATGATGACATTATTATTAGAGATACATTGGTTGTGGGAAATTTCTCGAGTTAATTATTGAGGATGAACCTAGTACTGGCTTGTATCTTAATGTTGATAAAAGTCAGGTTTTTTGGCAAAAAAACCCACAAAAGCAGGCTTGTGGGTGTTTTCCCACCTAATATTGCTCGACCCTTACAAGAGGTTAAATTACTTGGTGGAATTACTAGTGTGAATTTCGATTTCAATAGTAAGCTTATGATGAGGAGAGCCACTAAATCCATTGTGCTTATCGATTTAATTGTGAGGATTAGTGACCCTCAATGTGAGTTGATGCTTTCTTCGTGCATGTGTCGTAATATCTAAGCTATATTTTGATATGGGCAATGTTCTACACAGGTATTTGAGATGGCCTGATGTTCCTTTGACATGGATCTTCATCCTGCTTTGGAGTGTATTGTCATTGCTTCTCGACCTGAGTTTGGTGATTGGCAATTGATACTTGAAACCACACTTTTTGCATTTGGGGGGGGGGGGGGGGGGGGGGCTTGGTGTCTATTATGTAGGTGATGTTTTTAATTATGCCTTTCTTGCTTCTAGGTTGTAGTCATCTGTTTGCACGAGAAGCTACTTCTACATTCTACCGTTGTAGCTTATGGTTCTACCTTTAATGATGCCTTGGACGTGTTTAATACATAAACCGAGACTAATCTTTTGAGTAGTCAAATGAGACCGTTTCCATCAAACTCATGAACAAACTACCAGATATATATTTTACATCGACATAATGTTGTACGTGATACTATTGTCGACATTTGTTTTAGGTCGTGGCTTTCAACCGGTAAGGAAGTTGATATTGGGTTCGGTGAAGGGAGTGTAAAACCCTTATATCTAACAAATATGTTACTCTACTCATGGAACAGAAGGCTTAATGTGTATGTTGATTTGACTGGGTCCTCTCCTCTTACACAAATTGGGATAATTGATTTTGTGCTAGGTCGTGCGGTGAGTGATGCAGCACATTGTAAACTAGTCAAGTACGTGACTAAGTGTTTAGATAATGGATATGGGTTTCTCGCCTTATCAAGAGGATCTCAAAGTTCTTAAAAAGGATTAACTTTCAATAGTCAAAGAAGTGGTTTCTTACTCAAAGCGGGTCTCAAAGTTCTCTATGACTAAAGATATTGGATCCCGTGTTGTTGCTCATATTCTTAACAGGGTTAACTTTGCAAGAGCTAAAGAAGTGGGGGCTCATATAGTATCTCAACTTCCCATTAACTTTTTATAAATCATGTTATTATGAGAAAGTGATGTTCTAATATTAAACGAATAAAAATAATGATAATAAAGTGATGTTCTAATATTTAAGTGTCTAGATTCCCCTCCAACTTTATGTAATGTTATTATGTTATATCAATAGATTGGTATTTATTATTCTAATATTTTAGGGCCTAATTTCGATGATGCCTTATGCGTGTTTAATACATTTATGGAGACTGATCTTTTAGGTAATCCAAGTGAGATCTGCCCCAAACTCATGAAGAAAATGGCAGATATATATTTCAAACGGGTTACTCAAAATGCAGAATCTACATTTTCCTTATCTCCTTGAAAAATGGCATTATGGACATCTCAAAAGGAGGATCACACTACTGATTGGCTTAGGACTACTCCTATTTCTGGGTTGGGGCAAACTAAGAACGGTAAGACTTATCTTTGTGTTTTGTGTTATCGGTTAGGTATCCTCCTATTTTCTGTTTCGAAGGCTTGTTCAGCTTGTTCTAGGGTTTTTGTTGGGGATATATATGGGGACCATGCTGTGTCATGTGTTGGTATTGTTGGTATTAAACATCGTCATAATGTTGTGCGTGACACCCTTGTCGACATATGTTATCATTCAGGGATTTCAGTTGGCAAGGAAGTTGATATTGGTTTAAATAGGGGGTGTGATAACGCATTCCGTCCAATAGATATGTTACTTTACTCGTGGGATCGAGGACTTGATGTGTGTGTGGATCTGACTGGATCCTCACATATGACATAAACCAAGATGACTGATTTTGTACCCGGTCGGGTGGTGATTGATGCTGCAAAACGTAAACGTGTTAAGTATATGACCAAGTTTGTGGCTATTGGATACGGGTTTCTCCCATTTTCTTTATCTTCTTTGGGGGAACTAGAGGCAGATGCGGTTACATTGCATAAGCGGATCCAAAAGTTTTCTATGACTCAAGATATTGGAGCACGTGTTGCTCCTCATATTTTTTCTAGGATTGGTTTTGCTACAGCTAAAGGAGAGGGAGCTCAGATAGTATATTGGCTTCCCACTAATTTCTTGTAAATCCTATTATTCTAATGAAGTGCTTATTATAATAAATAATAATAATAATAATAATAATAATAATAGTAATAACTATAATAATTTTTTTAGGCTTTGGTATTATATTCTTTTAGCAGTTTTAGGGTTTTGCTTTGAAGCCCTCTAATGTGTTATTAAAAATTGGTTATGTGGTTATCTCACCATTGATCTTGTGGTTTACATTCGTGGTGGCACTTTTCGAGCAGTTTACGAGCAATATGCCGTGTACAATATCACATTTGTTGCTATTGGCTTGCTTCCTTTTGTGGTAATTAAAAGCACACAGTTGACCAAGTCAAGCAAAAGGGCGGGGGTTCGAATCTGGGCCCCAGCTGGTCAGCCAATCTTGCCTAGATAATTTACCGGGATATGCCTTCCTTGTTGGGTGGGGGGCTCGGTACCAAAAAGGTACACGAACTTAAGATGGTTCCGCTAAATACCATTTTTTATTGTGAGGTTATCGCCCCGAGTTGGTTTTGTGCTTGTATGTCATTGGTATTGTGGTATCATCATCGTCGTGGATTTTGTCTGTTGTGATATTGCCATGGTTTTGTGGTTTATGTGATCAGTTTTATGTTGATACAATCTTTGTGTTGTGTGGTTTCCGTCTTGGTTCAGTGGTTCTCTTCAGTTCTATAAACATTTCAGTGATAGACATCGTCTCGGTTTTGTGGTTGATATCACCGTCTTGTAGTTTTGTTTCTATTGGCATATTTAAGTAGTGGGCTAGCTATTATGTTATATTTATAAGTAACATGGCTCTTGAGAGATTTGCTTGTCCCTTTAAGGTCTTAGTGGATGTAACAATGGTGGTAGGAGGGGCATTACCAAAACTTCCTTGATCACTAACCTTCGCGATCGACATTGCAACAGTGAGGCAAAATTTATCACCAAACATTCTCTTCTATCCAATTTGGTTAATTTTGAGAGGGAGGGGGTAACCTTTAAGCGTATGGGGATTTGGTTATGCGGTGTTTGTTTGAAAACGCATTATTTTCGGGCTAAGTGGTGTCATGATAAATCTAATATAGTACTACCGCCAGATAGTGGTGATGGTGTTGTTCAATTTGTTCTTTATGACCTTGTGAAGCCATAACCCCCGTCTTGTTTTGTGCAATTTGATCATGGCGAAGATTTGGTGCATGAAGAGCATGGTGGGTTTACTTTGGCGATTCTTGATTGTTTGTTTTCTAAGGGGTTGCATTGTAAAACCCGCATGCTTTTACCATGAATAGTACCCTTAAGACCGTACGTACTAGATTAAACTTTCCTAATATAGCATGATTACGATTACGTGTTATGTTAGAAATACGTTTTTACGTATATTAAAAGTATCGGTCACTCCACAATATTATTAATGTTGTAATAGCTCGTAGTTAATAGTTACTTATTTAGTTAAGTAAGAACCGGTCCATGGGCTTGTCATGGGCCGGCCCAAGTCCACATAAGGCTTAGAAGTATAAATACCCCTTTCCTCCTTGGAAAGGGGTTGGTGGTTGAACATTTCTTGTTTCCATTTGAATGAAATAACACATAGTTTTCTCTCACTTTCTCTCTCTAGTTTCTCTCTCTAGAAATCATCAACCCCCTTCATAGATTCATAGGTTATCAAGATTCTACATTTGGTATCAAGAGCTATGGGGTGATTTAAGGTAATGATTTGTGTTATCTTTTAGTTTTTGATTGTATTAGTGTTCTTTAAGAAGATCATCTTGATTATTGGAGTTTTTTGGTGTTTTTGTGATTGGGATTAGTTGATAAGTATTAGTTTTTACTTATTATAGTTGAAATCACAAAACTTTTTGGGTTATTTGGTAAAAATCTGGGCTTATTCATCATTTTTTGATCGACTGTTCATCACGAACAACCTACTGTTTTCCCAGAAAAAGTTCCGAACCAAAAACTTCCGGACCAAAAAGTTCCGGATCAACCAAAGTTCCGGATCAAAAAGTTCCGAACCAAAAGTTCCGAACGAAAAGTTCTGGATCAACAAAAGTTCCAAACGAAAAGTTCCGGATCAACAAAAGTTCCGGATCAAGAAGTTCCGATCCAAAAGTTCCGGATCAAGGAAGTTCCGAACCAAAAGTTCCGGATCAAGGAAAGTTCCGGATCAAGGAAAAAGTTCCGGATCAAGGAAAGTTCCAGATCAAGGAGAAAGTTCCGGATCAAGGAAAGTTCCGGATCAAGGGAAAGTTCCGGATCAAGGGAAAAGTTCCGGATCAAGGGAAAGTTCTGGATCAAGACTTCCGAACCAAAAGTTCCGAATCAAGGTATTTCCAAGTCAAAATCTTCCGAATCAAACTTCCGAATCAACAAAAAGTTCCGAATCAAGGGTTATTTTACTTGTTTTTTCGACGATTTTTTAGAGGATCTAATCTTAGTTTCTTACAACAAAAACTCAACACAATTCACAAGCTTTACTTCACTGCTCGATCAACCGATAATCTTTGTCTCTTTGAAGTTGACAAAATGAATCCGAATTCAGTAATGCCTCAGATGACATCCCTTACGGATATTTCCGTCATTACGGGAACGGATAATCGCCCTCCAATGCTCATCAAAGAAGTTTTTGAAGCATGGCAAGGCCGGATGATGTCTTACCTTAAGGGAAAACCGGTTTATGGGAGGCTTATGGTTAAGTCAATTTTAAATGGTCCACTTGACTATGGTACCATCGTGGTTAACAATGTGACTCGACCAAGAGAATTTGAAGAACTTACACCAGCTCAACAACTTGTTGCCGATGCAGATGAAAAGGCTCTTCAAACCATTCTCCAAGCTCTTCCCCATGACATCTATCGGATGGTAAGTCAGTATACGGTGGCAAAGGATTTATGGGAACGTCTAAAGGTATTGCTACAAGGTACGTCTCTCACCAAACAGGAAAGGGAATGTCAGTTGTATGATCTGTTTGATAGATTCACGTACAACCCAGGGGAAACGCTTCACGATTATTACTTCAGATTCACCACTCTCATGAATGATCTGAATGTATACAATCTCGTGATTGCTCCATTCCAGGTTAACACCAAATTCTTGAATACTTTACCTCAAGCTGAATGGGGTGAGTATATTACCGATGTTAAGTTAACCAGGGATTTGCATAAGTGAAATTTGGATCAATTCTATGCTTTCCTTCAGCAGCATGAGAAACATGTGATCATGCACCGTTCGCCTCGAGGTTTGTACCCTGATTCATTAGCTTTGATGGCGAATCAACCAAGCTTGTCTCACAACAACACTCCTTATATCTTGGGACATCAAGCCTATCATCCATCACCTTACATGACACCAACCTTCCCCCAATACTCGATTCTACCGCAACCACCCACCTCACATCAGCAACAATATCGGTTTGGTGCACCTTCATCACAATATGCTACACAACCTCACCCAGCAAGTATTGCACCTTATGCTCAATCTTCATATTCTTCTTATCAAGAGAATGCAGCATATCCAACAAGCTACCCTGATCAAATGAGTATTCCTTCTAGTGATTATGCAGCTCTACAAGACCAAGCAATGTATTGTGATGATGAGGAAGTCCCCATTCCTGTATTCAAACAAGGAGCTGACCCAGTTGAAGTGTTAACCACTATGTCTGCTTATCTCACAAGGACTTTAAGCAAACGAGGATTTAGGGGATCAGCTCCTACCAACAATCAGTTGAGGAATTCATCCAATTCTCGACAACAAGCTACTATTGAGAATGGCAGGGTAATGGTTCAACCTATTCAACCATATCAGGGGAGACCTACCACATCAACTATCAATGCTCGCACGGTCAATCCTGCTCCAATGGTCAATCCTGCTCCACGGGCTAATTCCACAGGCAAGTTGAGAATGATTACATGCTACAAATGCAAGGAAGAAGGTCACATGTCCAGGGATTGTAAGAAACCCAAGAGGAGAAGGGATGGTCAATGGTTTGCAGAGAAGATCTATCTGGTGAATGCTCAGGCACAAGGAAGGAACTTGATGAAGAGGAGCTTGCATTTCTTGCTGATCCAGGGATTGCTGAACAAGACACTGTCACCACACAGAATGCAGCATACCAAGCAGATGATCTCGATGCGTATGACTCAGACTGTGATGAATTTCAATCTGCAAAGGCTGCTCTCATGGCAACTATCTCCAGCTTAGGGCCAGAAAAGAGATCTGAGGTACTTATTAATACCACTGATAATACCACTGATGCTAGTATTCAACCACATCAAGTTATGCAAGAGAGTGCTGATTCGAATGAGTCTTCGGTGGTGAGTCTTTCAAATGAGGAGACAAACAATGATAGTAATATCAATGTGAGTTCCCAGACTTTGAGTGAATCACAACCGGGAGCCATTTCGCATACGCATACCCCTGTTCAACAAGATTTGGTCATGGTTCCTGCTACATTACTTAGCCAAATGAATGCTGCACTTTTAGAAACCCTAGCTAAGAATAAGAATTTGTCTGATGAGCTTGCCTTAAGCAACGAGAAAGTTCAAACTTTGGAATTAGTGCCTTCGTCTAGTGTTCTAACTAATCCCGAATATGATCACTTTCGAAACAAACAAATGGGTCACTTGCAAGAAATCGAAAACTTAAGAGCAAATCTTTCTAGTGAACTTAAAGAAAAGGAGTTAGTGGTCACTAATTTTCAAAAACTTCAAACGGATTTTGAATTACTCGAGTCTAAGAAGAATGAAATGGAGATTAATGCTGCTAATAAGATTAGAAGTCTAGATTATTTGCTTTTAAGACAATACGCTGCTTCTCAACTAGTGCACTTATTTGATGCTTCGTTTAGAGAATTTAACTTATCACGTCAAAAAGGCCTTCCCCCTAACCCACGGTATGCAAAACAAGCTTTAAGACATAGTCCTAGACTCTATAATGCAACCCAATTAGGATTGGTCTTAGACCCGATTGTTATTTTTGATGATCGAACAAGTAAGGATCTAGTTGATGAGGATCGGTCATACAATTCTGCAAAATATCCCGAGTGTGATTATTTTGAAATGAATAAGGAGCTTGCAAAAACGGATTTTAGAATTCGCTTCCATATGGACAAAGATCTCATCACAGCACCAACCTACATATTAGATGAAGAAAACCCTAGTACATTTCCTACACTTGTCAATATGGAAGGTCCTAAGGAAATTCCAAAGGATCTTCCACCTGTTAGTACTGTATGGTTAAACTTGCAAGAGATTAATCAATACTTTACTAATTTTGACAAGGTCATTTTGGAATGTACGACTTCAAATGGCTTAAACGCCGGAGAATGGGCTTTCGAACATATGAACGAGGTGTTTAAAAATGAGATCAATCCGTTTGTCGAAAGTCTAAAAGGAACTTTTGCATCTCTTAAGGAAAATCTTGAATTTGAAATTGGAGAAGTTCAAAAAGTGTTTTATGAAATGGACACCGCTTACGAACTACAACTAATTGAAAAAGAAAAGATTTTATCCGAATATGACCGATTCTTGTCCGCAGTAATCTCATGTGATGTGCTTACTACTATAAATGTTAATTATTCGAATGAGCTTACATCCGCTATGATTAATTGTGATGTTGTGAATATATGTGATGATGTTTGTGATCTCTCTGTAAATGTTGCTGATACTGTAAATGAGGTAGATAATCATTCTTGTCACGAATCTAACGCTGAGTTTTTAAAGCTACAAGATTCTTACAATTTACTTTCAAAACGCTTTAATCAACTAGAACAACATTGTATATCTTTAGAATTAAAACAACAAACTCAAAATGAGGATCTTTTGATATCAAATAGTTGTGAAAACGGTGTTGAGACGAGTGACAAGATGATTGCAATTGTTAAGGCATTAGAGGAAGAGATTATGAGATTGAAGAGAGATGTGTCATCAAATGAAACACTAAAATTGGAACTAGAGGCTGCAGAATCTAAAAACCAGGTCTTAGAAATTAGACTTTCGTCTGTTCTAGGGGAGATGGATCGGACAAGACAGGGACTATCCGCTCTTTATGGTTCACTAGAAGAACGCTTCGCTTTTAATGCGGCACAACAACAATCTTATGTTGAACAACTGAACCAAAAGTGTGAGGAAATCTCTGACTTAAACATCCTGCTCATTGACAAAAACATGGTTTTGGCCGAGTTAAAGGAGACACTTCTTCTCACCCGACAAGAAGTTGTTGATAACTTAGCTACCGACTCTGCACCGTCCACTAGTGCTCCAACAACCAAGTCAGTAGTGCTTTATAAGAACCCGCTTCATAAGAGAAACCCGGTTACCTACGATGATTATATGAGGAATGCCATTAAGCATGTAGATCTTGTTAGGGATATTTTAGACGATCTTTATGCCTTAGATCCCTCAAGTAGCTACTATTATTCGGATCATGAATATATTAAGCGAGTTCAATATTGCTTAGCATATTTGCAATACATAGGTAAACCAGGCTCTGCACTACTTACTAATAGGCCCATTGCTGTAACTCCATTCAATAAGACTCCAGGAGCAAAACCGTCATTGGCACAATCAAGTAAGGCACCTTTAAAATATGTTGCTAATGTTCCCACTTTGCCTTCTACAGGAATAAAAGAGACTACTAAGGCTAAAGGATCGCCACTCAAGAAAGATAAGATCAAGCCCTCCACTAGTAGTGCCAAAAAGAAGAAAGTAGAAGCTCACCATAGGAATGTTAGTTCAGTTTTAAATAAAAAGAATCATGTTAAGACTAAAAGCTCTGCGCCTGTGCAGAAGCCTAAACCATTCGTGAATTCTAATTTGAATTGTTGGAATTGTAATGAATGTATGTTTTCCCAACGTCATGATTTGTGTCTTATTGATCATGTGAATGAAATGAATTCCATTAGGAATGGTCTTGAATAGAAGCCAACCGGTAGAACTCGTGCCCAGGTTGGCTGGCAATGGCGTCCCACTAGTAGGACCTTTACATTAGATGGAAAAATGTGCCCTTTAACTAGGAATGCATCCATTGAGGTTAGGTCTGAGCGTCCTTTAATTAGGAACACTCGCACTCAAGTATGGAAACAGCGCCCTTTAATTAGGTCAGCCCCCACTATAGTGCCTATCTGTAACACCCCATTTTGGAAATGGAATCTTACGCATAATCATGGCGTGTCATCAAAGCATACAAGGATAAATGTCTAAGCATTATTTGACCATAAAAGGGAAATACTGGAATCAAACATCGGTAACCCCAAAGTAGAGCTCATCACACACAAACATAAATACTGAAAAAGGAAAGGACGAAACAATGTCCATAGCAACTGTATTAAAGTAAAGGAAATGCATAAAGTAAAGAAAGACAGTAAAGCTTCCAGTCCATATGCACGTACGTTTGAGATCTACGAGCGTCCCTGAGTACCTGCCGTTTTGGGAACATGAAAAGGAAAACGGCTGAGCAAGACGCTCAGTGCACGGATGTACAATATAGCATGAAATAGGATAAGCATGTAATCATGTAACAGCAGAAGACTAAGTTCTGAGTAAATTGGTTAAGTATTAAGAAAACTGGTTTTATAGTTTGAAAAGCCTTATGTTTATCTTATGAAAACTGTTTTAACATAAATATACCATAGCCCATATAGGTCATGAAAAGGTCACGTGCATGAATACTTGGAGGGGTGACCTCATCATGCTGATTAGAGGGGATGCCTCTAATTAATATACTGGTTTGGGTAGGAGGGATCAACTCCTTGTGAAGGATGCAAGGCACACACCACATTCACCATGATATACTGAATAAAACATGTAACTAGGATGCACCCATACGCCCCACCTGATATAATAATATGGCCAAAACTGAAAGGGACGCCACGAGCAATCACTCCGCCGTGGGGAAGTCATAACATTGGTGCCTCCAATGTTATGGTTATGGTACCTCCATAACTAGGTGAAACTGGTCATGCTTGTATATGGCTATAGATTATGCTAATTAAACATAAGCAGTTCAAAACAATAAAACAAATACTGGGGAAAAAAGTTGGCTGCATACGGGGAAATCCTAATAAAGAAAGAATGTCCATACTGAAAGGACGGGAATCCGTACCTCAAGTCCAGTGAATGAACGGAAGAAAGACTCCTACTTCTGGATCACTAACGCTACATGAGTACACACGTGTATAAGTATCGATTCACTGATTACGTACTGGGTTTTATGTCTCATTTTAGCTGACTTGGTATGTTTTAGGTCATGGTTTACTGTTTAAAGCCTTAAACTGTGTTTATCTTGTATTCTGATTAATCTGCTTAAGTATTACTGGTATTTCATGTATTATTATACTTACTGTGTAATAATAAGTAACTTTCCAAAAATAGCAGGTTTCCAAAAATAGAAAGTTTCCAAAAATAAAAAGTTTCCAAAAATAGAAAGTTTCCAAAAATAGAAAGTTACCAAAAATAGAAAGTTTCCAAAAATAGAAAGTTTCCAAAAATAGAAAGTTTCCAAAAATAGAAAGTTTCCAAAAATAGAAAGTTTCCTAAAATAGAATTTACTGCTTAAAATAGATTAGTTTCTAAAAATAGAAAGTTTCCAAAAATAGATCAGCTGCCTTAATTAAATAAGTTTCCATATATAGAAGGTTTCCATGATTAGATTAGCTGCCTGAAATAGATAGATTTCCATATATAGAAGGTTTTCATTAATAGATTAGTTGCCTTATTTAATTAAGTTTCTATAAATAGAAGTTTCCATATTTAGAATTAAGCTGGTTACATAAGCTAACATATAAGTCTAAGTGTTTATAAGCTTATTTCTTAAGTCATATGATATAGTATATAATTTAATTATTATTTCATGTATTTTAATTAAACTATAGGTTAAGCATTTTAATTAAAGTATAACATGTTTTAATTAAAATGAAATGAAATACTTAGGTTAAAATGTGAATTATTATTATTAATAATATAACCTAAGTCATGTCTAAATTAATTAATTATAGGCATGTTTTAAATAATTAATTAATTATAACTTATAACATAAAATACTTAGGTTAAATTAATATCATGCTAAATTAATAATTAAAATAACCTAAGTCATGGTTTAATTAATATTTCATGTTATTAATTAATTTATATCCTAAGTTCATAATTCATTAAAATTAACATGTAGCATAAATCATGATTTAACCAACGAACCATAAATCGGGCATGAACTCGACACCGTACCTCGAGCCAAACTCGGGGTACGTGTGCCCCCTTGCTGCCGTGGGTCCCACAAGCACCAACCAAGACCAAAAATGGTCTTGGTGGTGGCGGCAATAAGCAAACTAAACCCCCCTCGGGTTTGTTTTGCTAGGCGGCTAAAACAAACACCCTTTTTATATCATTCTTTGATTTTAATTTACCCCAAAACATGTTAGATCAATGTTTAATTATCATGTTTTAATAAGAATAATAATAACATGTTCATGAAAATAATCAAAGATTAAAAAGAATTAAAAAGAAGGGTTTAGAATGATATACCAATACGTAGCTTGAAAGGGGATGAACAAACACGGTTTCTAGTACTTGTTTTTAATGTCAAAAATCAACAACACCCTCCTATGGTGGTGTTATAGGTGGCGGCACAAGAGAGAGCAAGGAGGAGGAGGAGAAAACTTTTTAGGTTAAAATGTTATTTTGCTTGAAAGTGAAAAATGAAAAACATATTTACCATAACCCCCCTTTACTTGTAAAAGTCCATGGGCTTAGCCCATTCTTGGTTGTTGTGCCGTGGGTATGGGGGCCCCACATGGGGTACCCGTACCTTTCTCGTGTCCCGATGTTTCGTGTTCGTTCGTGGTTAAACGTGCTCGTGTTTAAAGTGTTTCTGTTTATTTTATCATGTCGTTTATCGTAATTTTAACGCTCGTAATTATATTATATGTATTTACGTAATTATTCTAGTTTGTATTTTAAATGGTGATCATGATTTAATTATGTTCACGTGACATATTTATTAACTGTTTATCATGAGTTCGTACGTAATCGATACTTATCATGTCATACACGTATGCACTTGCTTGATTATTAGCACATGAATGTGATCAATACTAAATAAGGTAAGTTTTAATCTAGGACGTACGATCTTAAGGGCACTATTCATGGTAAAAGCATGCAGGTTTTACAATTCTTCCCCCCTAAAAAGAATAATTCGTCCCCGAATTATAGATAAAGTAAGCTGAAAAGAAGTAACATACCCGAACTCAAAATATGAAGTGAGGGTAAGAAGCCCGGATAGACTCCTCTGTTTCCCAAGTGGCTTCCCGCTCGGTATGGTCCCTCCAAAGAATTTTGACGAATGGAATCGTCTTCCTTCTCATGACTCGTTCTTGCCTGTCGAGCACTCGTTCGGGTTCTTCTATAAAAGTGAGATCTTCACGTATCTGTTCCAGTGGATACTGAACCATGTGAAGGGGATGATAATTGTACCCTCTGAGTAAGGACACATGAAACACGTTATGCACGTGCGAAAGCTGAGGAGGTAACGCCAATCGGTAAGATACTTCACCGATTCGTTCAATGATATCAAAAGGTCCGATGAAACGAGGACTGAGTTTCCCTTTGATCCCGAAGCGTTTAACACCACGTGCCGGCGAAACCTTGAGGAAGACGTGATCTCCCACATTAAAATGTATGTCCCTACGATGCTTATCGGCGTAACACTTCTGACGTGACCGTGCTTCCTGCAGCTTCTGCTTAGCTACTTCGATCTTCTCATTGGTCATTTCTATAATTTCTGGTCCTTCGAGTGTTCGCTCTCCCACTTGATCCCAGCAAGTTGGAGCGCGACACTTTCTGCCATACAACATTTCGAAAGGAGCACATTTGATACTTGCGTGCCAGCTGTTGTTGTATGCAAACTCGACCAAACAGATGTAATCGTCCCAATCACCTGTCCATTCCAACGCACACGACCTTAACATATCTTCCAGTGTCTGAATTGTTCGCTCCGACTGTCCGTCCGTTTGAGGATGAAAGGCCGTACTCAGCTTAAGTTGTGTACCCCAAGCTTTTTGCAGACCTTTCCAGAATCGCGACGTGAAACGAGGATCTCTGTCTGAGACGATGCTGGAGGGAGTACCGTGGAGTCTCATGATCTCCCTTCTGTAAGTATCTGCGAGTTTACTTACCGGATCTTCCTTGCGTATCGGTAAGAAATGAGCTGATTTGGTGAGTCGATCAACAATGACCCAAATAGCATCGTGCTTCTTCTTGGTAGGCGGAAGACCGGTAACAAAATCCATGGTGATTTTGTCCCACTTCCACTCTGGAATATCCAACGGTTGAAGGAGACCGCCCG
This sequence comes from Glebionis coronaria, assembly GCA_025667525.1. Classification (NCBI taxonomy): domain Eukaryota; kingdom Viridiplantae; phylum Streptophyta; class Magnoliopsida; order Asterales; family Asteraceae; genus Glebionis; species Glebionis coronaria. Next base: position 518,235,362 of record CM046880.1, read on the forward strand.
ATCGCTGATGTTCAATCTTAACCTGCTGGCAGGTAAGACATTTGGAGACATACGTGGCTACATCCTGTTTCATACCACTCCACCAAAAGTGCTGTCTGATGTCATGGTACATTTTTGTCGACCCAGGATGTATAGAAAATGGGGAGCTGTGAGCTTCAGCTAACAATGCTTCCCGGAGTTCTTGATTGTCAGGAACACAAAGTCTCGTGCCCTGCCAAACGATACCGTCTGCGTCTATTCTGAATTCTGTCTGCTTCTCCAAGTTCTGAATTATCGCCCAAATCTCTCCATCATCCTTCTGCTCTTCCTTGATCCTAGTCAGTAACTCAGGTTCTACTCTAAGATTCGCCCAGTATCCGTGCTGCCCACGTACCATGATTTCGATGTCTAGCCGCTCCAAGTCTCTTATGTTTTGCTCCTTGATTTCAATGCCGTTGATCATTCCGGATTTTCTGCTGAGTGCATCTGCTACTACATTAGCCTTCCCGGAATGATACTGTAGGTTAATATCATAATCCTTCAACAGTTCCAACCATCTCCTTTGTCTCATGTTCAATTCTCGCTGTGTGAAGATATACTTCAAGCTCTTGTGATCCGTGAAAATGTCGCAAGATTCTCCGTATAAGTAATGCCTCTATATTTTCAATGCGAACACCACTGCAGCAAGTTCCAGGTCATGCATAGGGTAGTTTTCTTCATAGGGCTTAAGCTGCCGTGAAGCATACGCGATCACTTTCCCATGTTGCATGAGAACACAGCCCAGTCCCTTCCCCGATGCATCGCTATAGATCTGAAATCCACCTGTACCAGATGGGAGAGTAAGAATAGGTGCAGATACTAGCTTCTGCTTTAGGTCTTCGAAGCTCTTCTCTCGTTCTTCCGTCCAGACGAATTTCTCTCCTTTTCGCATCAGTTTGGTGAGAGGTAGTGCCAAGCGGGAAAAGTTCTCCACGAATCTGCGATAATATCCAGCTAAGCCTAAGAAACTGCGGACTTCTGTCGCTGACGTTGGTCTTAGCCATTTAGTGATAGCCTCAACCTTCGCTGGGTCCATAGTGATCCCTTCAGCTGATACGATGTGACCTAAGAATGCCACCTTGTTTAACCAGAACTCACACTTGGAGAATTTCGCATACAGCTGCTTTTGTCGAAGAATCTGTAGTACCGTACGGAGATGGTCCTCGTGTTCCTCCGTGGACTTTGAGAAAATCAGGATGTCATCGATGAATACAATGACAAATTTATCAAGGAATTCATGGAAGATTCTGTTCATCAGATCCATGAATACTGCTGGAGCATTAGTCAGGCCGAATGGCGTGACCACAAACTCATAATGGCCATAGCGGGTACGAAAAGTAGTCTTGACAATGTCCTGCTCCTTAACCCTTAGCTGATGGTAGCCTGACCTTAGATCGATCTTTGAGAAGTGTTTGGCTCCTTGAAGTTGGTCAAACAGATCATCTATACGTGGCAGTGGGTATCTATTGCGGATGGTAATCTTATTAAGTTCACGGTAGTCAATGCAAAGTCGCATGCTGCCGTCCTTCTTCTTAACGAACAAGACCGGTGCGCCCCATGGAGATGCGCTTGGTCTAATGAACCCTCGTTCAAGAAGTTCCTGCAGTTGGTCCTTCAGTTCTTTTAGCTCTATGGGAGCCATACGATACGGAGCCTTAGAGATTGGCTCAGCTCCTGGAACAAGGTCGATGTTGAACTCCACTTCTCGTGCAGGTGGTATGCCTGGAAGTTTAGCTGGGAAGACGTCTTGAAATTCCGAAACTACTGGTTGATCCTGAATCGATGGGGATTCAGCATCCATGTCGTGAACCGTAGCTAGATAACCTTCGCAGCCATGTGACAGTAATGCACGTGCTTGCAAGGTAGATATGACTTGTACAGACCGTCCGGGTATGAACCCGTTATGAATGTACTCTGGTGCATTAATATCGCCGAAGATCACCCGATATGAGTGGCAGTCTATGGTAGCATGGTGCTTGGATAGCCAGTCCATGCCGAGAATCATATCGAACTCAATCATGTCTAGGGGAAGTACATCTACTGCACGAACTTTATCGTCAAACTCTAGAGGAAGACTCTTGTATACATGAGTTATTAATACAGAGTCCCTCAGAGGCGTGGAAATGGTAAGCCTATTTTCTAATGGCAAGGGAAGTGTCCTGATGTTCTTGGCATAAGTAGTGGAAATAACTGAATGAGTGGCACCCGTGTCGAAAAGAACACATGCAGCCTGGCCGTACATATACAAAATTCCAGTAATGGTACCTGTAGATTTGTTTGCCTGATCGCGCGATGTCGTGTAGACACGCCCAGTGGTAGGAGGCGGTTTAGTATCAGCATGACCCGAAGTACCCTCCATTTCACCCTTACGGCAATCTCTCATACGATGGCCAGGGAGGCCGCACTTGTAGCACGCGTCGGAATCACGACGACATGGGCCAGGGTGTCTGCGATGGCAAGTGCTGCAAAGAGGATGAGTGAATCCTCCAGCAGGAGTCCTTGCTTGCTGAGGGCCTGCTGATGACGAAATGTGTTAAAATAAAGTATATGCACGAGTATAAGACATATGCGTCATAAGATGTTTACCAGTGTTAGCTGAACGGTTAGGCTGTGAACCCCTGTGGTTCTGGTCCTTCCCGTTACCGTGGTTCCTGGTAGAGATTAATATAGTGTCAGCATGAGAGATATAACATGAAATCATGAGAAGATGCGTAAATAGTAGGACCTGCTGTTGTTGGAGTGTCCCGCATTGTTACGGTAATTATCATTACCGCTGCGCCTTTCCACAACAGAACGGTCGTTAGTGTGACCGTTTCCTTTGGGCTGATGAGGCTGCTGCTGGGTAGCCGGCTGAGACCGGTCCCCAGTTTTCTTCCTGGAAGATACAGTTTAAGAGATGATTATAGAACATATAATGATAGGATGCGGTCTGGTTATCGATAGAACACGAAATGTTTACCTCTTGTCGGGTCTTTCAGCTTCCCCGAACTCATCGCGTTCCTGCAACATTTCTAGCTTCCTTGCTGCGTCGGCCACTTGTGCTACTGTATTGAACATAGCACATACCAGATTGTTCGCGACCGAGGTGCGAAGTGCCCACCTAAAGTGGTGTGCCTGCTCCTCAAGAGTACCAGCTGCTGCTCCCAGAAAACCAGCCAAGCGAAGAAAGCGCTGCATGAATTCGTTGCTATTCTCACCCGCTCTCTGACGTATCCCATGGTACTCTCGCTTGAGTTTGTCCTGCTCTGCCTTGGGAAAGAACTGCTCCATCACTCTCTCCTTGAATTGGGCCCATGTCAAACCAGCGACCCATTCATCACCTCCTTCTGACTGCGTCAAGGCTAGCCACCAGTTGAGTACATCGCCTTCAAACCGGTAGCATGCCAACCTCGCCTTGAATGCGGGGTCACATCCCATAGCATTGAAAATCTTCTCAATGTGAGTCAACCAGCTTTCAGCATCGCTGGGGCTATCAGTCTTTTCAAAAGCTCTAGGACGAAGCTTGTTGAATCTTTCCAACCACACTGCTAGTGTCACTGGAGGAGGAGGAGAAGGTGGCTGATTGTGCTGCTGATTGTTGGCAGCCTGAACTTCAGCACGAATGTCATTCCTCAGTTGAGGAAGCAAGGCTTGCATGGCAGCCTGAATTGCAGCATTGAGCTGCTCTTGCTCGCGTGTGAGAACCATCTGACAGTATAACATAAACATATGATTAACAGTTCAATACATAAAATATGTATTATATATATATACATGAAAAAAAATTTATACCAAAAATTTCACGAGAAAAATTTTTATGCAAGGAAATCTTTGTATGAATGCATGATGCAGTTTTATGAAAACTTTTGATGCTCGAGAGTGAACTCCTCTGGTCAGTTCACTCAAAACAAAAGACATATCGAGGGGACGCCTATGGGTCGGTCCCAAATCTAAAAGTTTCGATAAAACACATGCGACTAAATAGGGCCAGTCCTGTACCAACCATTACTTAGTCAAAAACCCTGTAACAATGACATGTATATGTATGCTTAAAAATGATGAATGCATGAAAACAACTGTCAGTTCTAGGAAGACCGTAGTGACTACCCACTAATCACAGGTCATATTTGAGAGCCTACAGGTCGAAACCTTGGGCTCTGATACCATAATTGTAACACCCCATTTTGGAAATGGAATCTTACGCATAATCATGGCGTGTCATCAAAGCATACAAGGATAAATGTCTAAGCATTATTTGACCATAAAAGGGAAATACCGGAATCAAACATCGGTAACCCCAAAGTAGAGCTCATCACACACAAACATAAATAATGAAAAAGGAAAGGACGAAACAATGTCCATAGCAACTGTATTAAAGTAAAGGAAATGCAAAAAGTAAAGAAAGACAGTAAAGCTTCCAGTCCATATGCACGTACGTTTGAGATCTACGAGCGTCCCTGAGTACCTGCCGTTTTGGGAACATGAAAAGGAAAACGACTAAGCAAGACGCTCAGTGCACGGATGTACAATATAGCATGAAATAGGATAAGCATGTAATCATGTAACAGCGGAAGACTAAGTTCTGAGTAAACTGGTTAAGTATTAAGAAAACTGGTTTTATAGTTTGAAAAGCCTTATGTTTATCTTAAGAAAACTGTTTTAACATAAATATACCATAGCCCATATAGGTCATGAAAAGGTCACGTGCATGAATACTTGGAGGGGTGACCTCATCATGCTGATTAGAGGGGATGCCTCTAATTAATATACTGGTTTGGGTAGGATGGATCAACTCCTTGTGAAGGATGCAAGGCACACACCACATTCACCATGATATACTGAATAAAACATGTAACTAGGATGCACCCATACGCCCCACCTGATATAAGAATATGGCCAAAACTGAAAGGGACGCCACGAGCAATCACTCCGCCGTGGGGAAGTCATAACATTGGTGCCTCCAATGTTATGGTTATGGTACCTCCATAACTAGGTGAAACTGGTCATGCTTGTATATGGCTATAGACTATGCTAATTAAACATAAGCAGTTCAAAACAATAAAACAAATACTGGGGAAAACAGTTGGCTGCATACGGGAAAATCCTAATAAGGAAAGAATGTCCATACTGAAAGGACGAGAATCCGTACCTCAAGTCCAGTGAATGAACGGAAGAAAGACTCCTACTTCTGGATCACTAACGCTACATGAGTACACACGTGTATAAGTATCGATTCACTGATTACGTACTGGGTTTTATGTCTCATTTTAGCTGACTTGGTATGTTTTAGGTCATGGTTTACTGTTTAAAGCCTTAAACTGTGTTTATCTTGTATTCTGATTAATCTGCTTAAGTATTACTGGTATTTCATGTATTGTTATACTTACTATGTAATAATAAGTAACTTTCCAAAAATTGCAGGTTTCCAAAAATAGAAAGTTTCCAAAAATAAAAAGTTTCCAAAAATAGAAAGTTTCCAAAAATAGAAAGTTACCAAAAATAGAAAGTTTCCAAAAATAGAAAGTTTCCAAAAATAGAAAGTTTCCAAAAATAGAAAGTTTCTAAGAATAGAAAGTTTCCAAAAATAGAAAGTTTCCTAAAATAGAATTTACTGCTTAAAATAGATTAGTTTCTAAAAATAGAAAGTTTCCAAAAATAGATCAGCTGCCTTAATTAAATAAGTTTCCATATATAGAAGGTTTCCATGATTAGATTAGCTGCCTGAAATAGATAGATTTCCATATATAGAAGGTTTCCATTAATAGATTAGTTGCCTTATTTAATTAAGTTTCTATAAATAGAAGTTTCCATATTTAGAATTAAGCCGGTTACATAAGCTAACATATAAGTCTAAGTGTTTATAAGCTTATTTCTTAAGTCATATGATATAGTATATAGTTTAATTATTATTTCATGTATTTTAATTAAACTATAGGTTAAGCATTTTAATTAAAGTATAACATGTTTTAATTAAAATGAAATGAAATACTTAGGTTAAAATGTGAATTATTATTATTAATAATATAACCTAAGTCATGTCTAAATTAATTAATTATAGGCATGTTTTAAATAATTAATTAATTATAACTTATAACATAAAATACTTAGGTTAAATTAATATCATGCTAAATTAATAATTAAAATAACCTAAGTCATGGTTTAATTAATATTTCATGTTATTAATTAATTTATATCCTAAGTTCATAATTCATAAAAATTAACATGTAGCATAAATCATGATTTAACCAACGAACCATAAATCGGGCATGAACTCGACACCGTACCTCGAGCCAAACTTGGGGTACGTATGCCCCCTTGCTGCCGTGGGTCCCACAAGCACCAACCAAGACCAAAAATGGTCTTGGTGGTGGCGGCAATAAGCAAACCAAACCCCCCTCGGGTTTGTTTTGCTAGGCGGCTAAAACAAACACCCTTTTTATATCATTCTTTGATTTTAACTTACCCCAAAACATGTTAGATCAATGTTTAATTATCATGTTTTAATAAGAATAATAATAACATGTTCATGAAAATAATCAAAGATTAAAAAGAATTAAAAAGAAGGGTTTAGAATGATATACCAATACGTAGCTTGAAAGGGGATGAACAAACACGGTTTCTAGCACTTGTTTTTAATGTCAAAAATCAACAACACCCTCCTATGGTGGTGTTATAGGTGGCGGCACAAGAGAGAGCAAGGAGGAGGAGGAGAAAACTTTTTAGGTTAAAATGTTATTTTGCTTGAAAGTGAAAAATGAAAAACATATTTACCATAACCCCCCTTTACTTATAAAAGTCCATGGGCTTAGCCCATTCTTGGTTGTTGTGCCATGGGTATGGGGGCCCCACAAGGGGTACCCGTACCTTTCTCGTGTCCCGATGTTTCGTGTTCGTTCGTGGTTAAACGTGCTCGTGTTTAAAGTGTTTCTGTTTATTTTATCATTTCGTTTATCGTAATTTTAACGCTCGTAATTATATTATATGTATTTACGTAATTATTCTAGTTTGTATTTTAAATGGTGATCATGATTTAATTATGTTCACGTGACATATTTATTAACTGTTTATCATGAGTTCGTACGTAATCGATACTTATCATGTCATACACGTATGCACTTGCTTGATTATTAGCACATGAATGTGATCAATACTAAATAAGGTAAGTTTTAATCTAGGACGTACGATCTTAAGGGCACTATTCATGGTAAAAGCATGCGGGTTTTACACTATCAGTGAAGAAATACCACAGGATTTAAGCCAACTAGAATCTACACCACCAACTAGGAAGAAGAAGGCTAGGAAATCTAAGAAACCTAAAGTTAGCAAATCTAAGATTATTAAATCTGTACCTGCTAATAACAAGGAACATTCAGATTCCGATACCTCTACATTGTCTTCGTGTGGTGATATTTTCAGGTGGTCCAAATCACCCTCTGGTATTTGGACTCCGGTTGTTCAAAGCATATGACCGGAGATCGCTCGATGCTTCGAAATTTCGTCAGCAAGTTTCTTGGTACGGTTAAATTCGGGAATGATCATATAGCAAAGATAATAGGGTATGGTGAATATCAGATTGGAAACGTTACGATTTCAAGGGTATACTATGTAGAAGGTCTTGGTCATAACTTATTTTCAGTAGGACAGTTTTGTGATTCCAACCTAGAGGTTGCATTTCGACAACATACTTGTTTCATCCGCAACTTGGAAGGAAAAGACTTGTTGAAGGGATCTCGTGGTGCAAATCTTTATACGTTGTCCCTACAAGACATGATGGCCGCCTCTCCAGTATGTCTTCTCTCTAAAGCATCTAAGACCAAGTCATGGTTATGGCATCGCAGATTATCTCATCTTAACTTTGATGCTATTAATCATCTGGCTAAAAACGAATTAGTTAGTGGTCTTCCAAAGCTCAAATTTCACAAGGACCATTTATGTTCCGCGTGTTCAAGGGGGAAAAGTACCAAGAAATCATACAGGCCTAAAGCTGAAGACACCAATCAAGAAAAACTTCATCTTTTGCATATGGATCTTTGTGGGCCAATGAGAACTGAAAGTGTGAGCGGTAAGAAATTCATTCTCGTTATTGTGGATGATTTCTCCAGGTTTACGTTGGTAAGATTTTTATGTACAAAGGATGAAGCACCGAAGGCTATCATCACTTTTCTGAAATTCATTCAGGTGCGTTTAAATACTACTGTCTGCCGTATCCGTACAGACAATGGAACAGAGTTCGTCAACCAGACTCTTCGTGATTATTATGAAGGAGTTGGTATCTCTCATGAAACATCCGCTGCACGCACTCCACAACAAAATGGTGTCGTTGAAAGACGGAATCGTACGCTTATGGAAGCTGCTAGGACGATGCTGATTTATGCGAACGCTCCATTGTTCTTGTGGGCAGAAGCTATATCTACTGCATGTTTCACCCAAAATCGTTCTATCATTCGGAAAAGCCATGGAAAAACACCTTACGAGCTTCTACATGACCGTAAACCCGATGTTTCATTTTTTCATGTATTTGGTGCCCTTTGTTATCCAAACATTAATAGTGAGAACTTGGGCAAGCTTCAACCGACAGCCGATATAGGTATTTTCATTGGTTACTCACCGTCCAAGAAAGCATACCGAATTTACAACCGTCGTCTTGGCAAGATTGTAGAAACTATGGACGCAGATTTCGATGAGCTGACAGCGATGGCTTCTAAGCAACACAGCTCTGAACCCGCGCTTCATGAGATGGGAACCAGTGCTATTAGTTCCGGATTAGTTCCCAATAATCCTACTTCTACATCATTTTTACCACCAACAAGGCCCGAGTGGGATAAACTGTTTCAACCGTTGTTTGACGAATTCTTTGATCCCCCAAATGATGAAGTTCCAGCACCCATAGTGATAGCTCCAATTCCTGAAGTTGTTGCTCCAGCTAATGAAGCTTTATCCAATGCATCCTCAATTAACATTGAACCGGATGCACCTTCACCAAGTGATTCTCAAACTACACCGGAATCGTCACCCCTACTTATGCCTAATGATGTGGGAGAGGATTCTATTGATCACGATTTGGAATATGCTCACCTGCAAGAGCTTCCTTTCTTTGGTGTAGCGATACCTGAAAACCCTTCAGCCGCGTCTACCTCAGAAGAAGCTCCTTCTATTGTTCACTCCAGACCACCTAGGATTGAAAAACATAGCACCAAATGGACAAAAGATCACCCAATTAGGAATGTCATTGGTAATCTAGATCGACCAGTCTCTACACGCCATCAATTACAAGAGAGTGCACTCTATTGCTACTTTGATGCATTTCTCTCTGAAGTTGAACCTAAAAATTGGCAGCAGGCTATGACTCAATCATCTTGGATTGAAGCCATGCAGGAGGAACTAAATGAATTCCAAAGACTTGAAGTATGGGAATTAGTTCCTCTCCCTGACAAGGTTAATATCCTTACTTTGTTATGGGTTTATAAGGTTAAACTTGATGAGATGGGTGCAGTATTGAAGAATAAGGCTAGATTGGTTGCTAGAGGATATAAACAAGCCTTGGGTATAGACTTTGAAGAATCTTTTGCTCCTGTTGCGAGATTGGAGGCCATTAGACTATTCCTTGCGTATGCTGCTCATATGAACATGATCGTCTATCAAATGGATGTGAAGACGGCATTTTTGAACGGTGAACTAAGGGAAGAAGTCTATGTTAGTCAGCCGGATGGGTTCGTTAGTACAGAGTTTCCTAACCATGTGTACAAGCTTAAGAAGGCTCTCTATGGGTTGAAACAAGCTCCACGCGCGTGGTATGATCTCCTTTCAACATATCTCATCTCGGAAGGCTTCTCCAAAGGCAAGGTGGACCCCACTCTATTCACTCTCAAGGAGGACAACGACATGATATTGGTACAAATTTATGTTGATGATATAATATTTGCTGCCACTAACATAGAATTGTCAAATCGCTTTGAGAAGATAATGTCCACACGCTTTCAGATGTCGATGATGGGAAAAATTTCATTTTTCTTAGGATTACAGATTTCTTAGAATCCCAGAGGCATCTTTATTAATCAATCCAAATATGCTCTAGAATCTCTAAAGAAGTATAACTTTGAAAATTGTGACCCCGTGGACACTCCAATGGTGGAGAAATCCAAGTTAGATGAAGATAGGAATGGGACTATTGTCGATCCAAAACTTTACCGTGGAATGATCGGCACCCTTCTTTATCTGACTGCTAGCAGGCCTGATTTGCAATTTGCTGTATGCATGTGTGCCCGGTATCAGGCTCAGCCTACCGAAAAGCACCTACATGTAGTTAAAAGGATCTTTCGGTATCTAAAAGGAACACTTCATCGTGGTCTATGGTATCCGAAAGATTCCTCTATTGCTTTAATATCATACGCAGATGCCGATCATGCTGGATGTCAAGACACGAGGCGTAGCACGTCTGGATCTGTGCAACTCCTTGGAGATAGATTGATCAGTTGGTCTTCAAAAAGGCAGAAAAGCGCTGCAATATCAAGCACGGAGGCTGAATACATCGCCATGTCCGGTTGTTGTGCTCAAGTCCTTTGGATGAGATCACAATTAACTGACTACGGTTTGGGATTCAACAAAATCCCGATGTATTGTGACAACAAGAGCGCCATTGCCCTTTGCTGCAACTATGTTCAACACTCCCGGGCCAAGCACATAGACATTCGCTACCATTTCATTAAGGAGCAGGTGGAGAACGGAGTGATCGAGCTGTATTTTGTCACTACTGAGTACCAGCTGGCGGATATGTTCACCAAAGCCTTAGATCGAGGACGAATCGAGTTTTTGATCGACAAGCTTGGCATGAAATCATTCACTCCAGCGACTCTCAAAGAGTTGGCAGAAGAATCAGCTGAATAGTGGTGGTAAACTATTCAGAGTATCCTTTGTTCGTGATCATGTATATTATCGTAAATATATTAACCACAAAAGAAAAATACAAAAATATAAAACCAAGAAAAATCATAAAAAATATAAAACCCAGAAAACCATAAAAATTATAAAATCAAGAAAAACCAAAAATATTTTTCGTTTTTAAAACGGGCATGTCTTTTAGTACGGTAATATTTACGGCCTTAGAAATGTCGATCAATATTGACACGGTGCCATAAATAGAGTCCGTATAAAAGTTGTACATTTTTAAAACATGCACATAATGGCTTGTAGTTATTTCAGACTGCAACCCGGTTTTCATATTAAAGTCACGTATTTCCTTGGAAAACGTTGGCTTAGAACGGGAATTAATTTTCTCGGGCATGATTTACAAGCCAAATCATGCAAAGGGATCAAGTTTACTTTATAACTTGGTCTAACACGAATTTGTGTACGTCTCAGTGCATTAATTTGTCAAAATAAGAGAAATCTTATTGCCACCACGAATCAATCTTTTTCAAGACATTAATTGGAAATGTTTTCATCAATATTTGACTCTTTAAACAATGACTACAGCTCTTTAAATAGAAAACGGGTCATCGTTTAAGGGGGAGAAAATATTAACTCATCTTCGTCATTAAATTGATTTTCAAAAGTGATTGTGGAAAATTAATGGCTAAATGGTTTTTGTGTGGTCTTGCTTTAGAATACAACTTGTGCTCGTTCATTGTGATAGGCATTGCTTTAAGATCTTGGAGATATGCTAATAGGTTGTGTTGTTTAAGTTGTGTTGGCAAAATTTAACAATGCTTAAGAAAAAATGAAAAAAATAAGGAATAAAAAGGGTAAATGAGTGAAAACAATAGGGACTTAAGTGAAAATTGGTGAAACTTGTCAAAAATTGACCTAAGTCAAACCAAACCCCCCCCCCCCCCCCCCCCCGTTTTTTCATTCACTGCTTATCTTCTTCCTTGTTTCTTGCCACCATTAAACACACACACAAGCTTACAAAACTTGCGTTTTAATCATTCAATCGGTTCCATTCAATCTAAAAGGTAAATACCCAAGTATTATATTGTTTAAATTCGTTTCTAATCAACTGAATTAATCCATTATTAAGCAGATTTAATCCAATTAGGGTTTGTGTTAATTTAAGGGTTAATTGATTAGGGTTTTAGATGGGTTATGCTCGGAATATCTTTAGATTGTGGTTGGTTACCTTAGATTGCCTTAGAACTCACAAACGCGCATAGATTAAATCATCAATAGGCTGTGTTTTGAAGTTCCGGATGAACATGGATAATAACTTCCGAATGAAGGAAGTTCCGAATGAAGGACTTCCGAATGAAGGAAGTTCCGAATGAAGGACTTCCGAATGAAGGAGTTCCGAATGAAGGAGTTCTGAATGAAGGACTTCCGAATGAAGGAGTTCCGAATGAAGGAAGTTCCGAATGAAGAACTTCCGAATGAAGAACTTCCGAATGAAGAAGTTCCGAATGAAGAACTTCCGAATGAAGAAGTTCCGAATGAAGAAGTTCCGAATGAAGAACTTCCGAATGAAGAAGTTCCGAATGAAGAAGTTCCGAATGAAGAAGTTCCGAATGAAGAAGTTCCGAATGAAGAAGTTCCGAATGAAGAACTTCCGAATGAAGAAGTTCCGAATGAAGAACTTCCGAATGAAGAAGTTCCAGACTTCCGAATGAAGTGTTCCGAATGAAGGAAAGTTCCGGATGAAGAGTTGTTTGATTGATAGTATTTGCATGTTATAAGTACTTGTTGAATTATGTTATGAAATGTGTTATGCTTAGAAATAATAATGATACATATCTATATGTTTTTGTGCATCAACCTTTCATGTATTATCTTAAGCAGATACAATGACTAATCCAACAGTACAAGCAATCCAAGACTCTCGAGAAGCCGCAATTGCTGAAGCACGAACACTCAAGTTTATACCAAACAACTACCGGCTGAAGCAAGTCTCAAAATCCACTCACCACGGTTTCAAAGTCGCCATAGCAATTCTTGATCAATCTCATTTCAAGAATGCTTTAAGGAGTACTGCCTCGGTGCCTTATGATTATATGTATGAGTTTTGGGCTACCAAGGAAATCACTTCAAACAAGATCACCTTCACTCTCGACAACAAGCAGCAGACAATTAAGGTTTCAGACTTCCGTAAGATATTTGGCATTCGAGATTCACCCAAAGGTATGGTATTTTCGAGGGATCCTACTAAAGACGAACTCATGGAGTTATTCGATGCTATTGGATGTCCTGACATACGAGTTGCGTCTGAATTTACCACTGCTAAAGTAGGACAACCTTGGAGAGCATTGTTGGGTATTCTCAGTAGATGCCTTACACCGAAAACAAGTGGGCATGATGCTTTGCGCAGTCCAAAAATGAACATCTTCTATGGGATGTACAAAGGCGCAAATGCAGATTATGCTTTATTGCTATGGGAAGGATTCACCTTTCAACTCTTCCAAAACAAGAAGCTGAAGACTAATTTCTTTGCTTACCCTCGGTTTATCAAGCTTATCATCAACTATTGTATGAAGAATGATGTTACTATTGATAGGCGTGCAGCAAGTCGTCATCACACAGAAGAGGCTGATCATACTGTAGATCTAAGGCATGAAGGACCTTCTGGTGGTGTGATTCCTGGTCCTGTTCCCGATTACCTTCTGACAGATAGAATTAAAGGTTTTGCTGATTACAAACTACTGCAACTAGAAATCAAGAAGCTAAAAGCAAACCTTCAGACTGGAGAAGACTCGTCTACTACGGTCAAGAGTAAAGGTAAACGCAAGCAACCAGCTGCTTTACCTGAACCCGAAACCAAAAAGAAGAAGACTGAGGTTAAGAAGGGAAAGGGTAAGGCTGATGAGTTAGTTCTACGGGACGAAGAAGATGTTGTTGATCCTACTCTTGACAAGACGGAGAGAAAAATGATGAAGATAGCTATTGAAAGGAGTAGGAAAGATACGGGCGGTAGTGGTTCAGGTGCAAGGATAAATATTGAAGAAGAGTATGAGGAGCCAGTGGATATTGATGAGTTTGGGTCACCTGAGCGGTATTCTACTTCGAAGGAGACATCAATCCCTGTTTCAGCAAGTGTTGAAAAAGAGTCTGGTGCTCCTACAATCATGGTGTCTACTCAACCGTTAGTAACTCAACCTTTAGCAACTCAACCTCCACCAATACAACCCTTACCAACCAGACCGGCTTCAACACCATTCCTTCCACCTCCAATAACTCCCATTCTCAGTACCGTGGTCACAACCGAGCCTCTTCAATCAACCCAGAGCAGCTCTGCAACATCTACAATGGCTGCATTGGTGATGGCCGAAATGTTGGATAAACATACGGATAATCACAAAAGAGAAATGGATGAACTTCTCCAAGAGCTACATAGACGAGCTCAAAGTGAAGAAGCATCTAGGAAAGCCCAAGAAGAGATGCTTGCTAAGTTCGCTGCAGATATGAAATTGACGCGAAAAGCTCATGCAGAAGAACTAGCTCAGGTTAAGCAGGCTGAGGCGGATAAGCATGTTGCACGTATCACTAGACTTCAAGCGACGAGGGATAAATACAAGGAGCAGAAAGAAGCACTTGAAGCTTCTGTGGAAGAGAGAGTGAAAGAAACTGTTGAATCCATTATGCCTAAACTGCGTGATGAGTTGAAAACACTCGCGGCTGACAACTTGATGATCAAGTCATCTAATCCTTCTGAATCCGCCTACAAAATTGCCTATGACTTGACGGATTTTGAATTGAAGAAGATCCTCAAAGCTCGTATGAGGGAACTTGGATCGTTTGATAAATCTAGGATTCAACGGGCTCTTTACAAATCCCTGAATGACGCTATCATGGAGGATGATAGGTTATTTAAAACGTTTGGAAGTGTGGTACCATACCACATTCTACCTGAGGAAGAAAGGGAAGAAAGTGAAGAAGAAGAGGGTACTGGTGAAGATGAACGAGAAGAAGAAGAAGAAGAAGAAAAGGATGATGACGATGACGATGATGGTGATGATGATGAGGATGATGATGATGATGATGATGATGATGGCGATGATGGTGGTGATGGTAATGAGGAGAGTGCTAGGGGGAGCAACGAGGATAACGATGAGGATGATGATGGGGGTAAACAGCCTAAAGAGGGGGATAAGGTTACCAGCTCAAAGAAACCTGCTAAGTCTGGAACCAAGTCCAAGAAAGATGCAGCGCAGAAGGACAAATCAACATCAACGGAATCAAGACGATCTAAGTGGCGCCACGATGTGAATGCTACTACAGCGTCATCGATTCCCGGTACTTCTATTGCTGTATCTATACCTGTTACCATTAACCCTGTTAGTCCTGTTGTTGTTGCTCCTGTGATTGCAGAATCAGTAACTGAACCTGAAGCTGCACAACACTCACCCGTTCATGACACCGCCGAGATGCCTGAATCAGAACCAGCAGATGTTCGCGTTTCTACTCCTCTACAACAAGCACAACAATCTACGGTTCCTGAACCAAGCACACGAGACTGGGCAGACACGTTGGAGATTGACGAGACTGCACCGCCACAGGCTTGGATCACGGCAGCGGCGCAATATGATCCAATCACGGACGCTGACAGAGATGTTCTATATCTCCGTATCCGTAGTCCGATTGACTAGTGTGCATTTCTTGCTCATGAGTATAAGACTTCGGTTACTCCGTCTTTGGTGAAGAAAGCACTAAAGGATAAAAGACTTCGCGCCAAAACCAGGTTAACCCGAATGGAGTTTGAGTACTATGCTGATGAGATCCTGAAAGCTCTGAATACCGTTCAACGGCCAGGTCTTCATGATTCAGAAAGAGCTCCACCTCCACTTGATCCTACTCAAGATAATCAGATTGCTCTCGACTTCTTCGTCACCTATGATCTTGAGTATCTTCTGAAGGGTTCATCAAAGTACGCAACCTCCTTGACCTTGCTGAAAGCTGCCAACTGGGGGACAATACCCTGGATCGAGGAAAAGGTAAACCGACTCTGGGTCCCAAGGGTAACTCGTAATTATGATATGTATGCTGTTATAGGTGCATCTCATTGGGACGAACGAGTCCGAAGGGCGTACAGGGGCTGCTGCCTAGTCAATTCAGGAAGCAACGTTAGATCCGATATCCGCATCTCCAGTATTTTAGGGCTGAAAACTGAAGCCAAGAATGGCTATTATCATGTGACGGAGATTCGTTTGAAAAGGGAGGATGACAGAGAATATAAGATCCAGCAGGGAGATTTTTCTATCATTCGCCTTGAGGATATCGAAGATATGTTGCTTCTGATGACCCGTGATCAACTCACACATATTCCTCGTGAAGACCTCATTGCCTTGAATACAGCACTTCGTATGTTCACACGAAGCGTTGTTATCAAGAAACGAGTTGAAGATCTTCAGTTGGGAGTCGAAAGTTACCAAAGGAAGCTTAATCTAACCCGTCCAGTGAATCAAGTGTTACCTCAACATGTCAATAGATGTCCCTATACCGGCATTTCTGTTTCGAATTGTGGGATTTTCTATTTGAACAGTCGAGGGTTAATGAAGTTTATGAGGGTGGGTGAGCTTTACAAGTACATAGATGGGACTCTCCTATTCGTCAGAGGAAAGTTGGAGCATCTCAATTCGGGTGGGACTTTACCAAAGATGACTGAGGATTGGCATCAGAGATATCGGCAGATGGCCAAGTATGTGATCAAGAAGATAGATCAAAAGCTCCGTGAACGTAGATTGATGAGAAGTTTGGAAAGATTCGTTGGTGGTAGACCATATTTAGTGCACCACAAGCTACTGCAACGATCCATCTAATGGGTCGTACATTTCAGGTCCACTTTATATTGATTTTCAATTGTGAATATGTATATTTGTGAATATTGTGCTTTAATGGCTTGATGTAGTGTTAAGGTATGATAATTTTTCAAGAATTTCTCACGAAATTCTAAATCTTTCAAAATATATCATACTAAAGCACTACAACTATCCCTTATTAACTTAAGGGGGAGCATTAAAATGTTCTATGGCCAAACATCGATTTCATTTTTACCCAAAGACCGGTTAATCCATTCAATATCCCAAATATTAATGGTTAACATTTTGGATAAGGGGAGAAAATGGGATTAAGGAGACTTAAATGATACTTGGCTAAAAGATGAAAAAGACTTAACGATTATCCAACTTAATATGTGTAAAGCACGTGTTAAGGGGGAGCGTTTTTGATGATAAAAAACACCTAAGGTACGAAACTTTTGATTTGAATATCACAAGTACTTTAGGTGATTTTCAATGATTTTTCATGGTGGCAATTCCTTCCCAAAACACGCTTAATTCACGACAAATGTGGTGACAAAAGGGTGGTAGGAATAGGTTTAGTCCAATGATTCATCAGAGCCGATGGAATCTTCCCAAGGACAATTCCCTAGATAGAATTAGAAGTCCTAGGAAAGTTGGAGAAAGATTGTGAACGTAGCTGAATGCCGACCAAGTACTTAAGCTAGCACTGGAACAATCACAACAAGGTGTTAGTTATGACGTATTGGTAAGCATTGAAGGGGTTGAAGAATGAAAAAGAATTGTAAAGATAAAGGGTGTAAAGAAAGAAGCCCTCCTTACAACTTAAGGCAGAAACCGGGTCAATACATATGCTATTGAGATCATTTTGGTTAATGATTCTCGGTATTGAAGAAAGACATCATGGACCCAGTGATGCAATGCACAACCCTTCCCAGCTAACTCAAATATCTCTCAAAATGTATTTGTTTTAATCACACGGAGATCAACACGTTATCTATTGGTTTATTCACTCCGAATAGACTGGTATTGAAAAGGTGGCACTCCTCTCCAGCCATCGTTCACTAAATCAAAACGCACTATCGAGTCTAGAGCCAAGAGATCATCAAAAGTCTCATTAGGACACTATCCATTTATTCCTTGCTTTCTCACACACTGTGAAAAGTAAGAGATTTTCATGAGTCCTACGCAGTATTCCTGTAATATTGCCAGAACATCCGAGTAATATGCAAGTATTACAATGAAGATGGAAATCCTGCTTGAGCCAACATCAAACAAGCTCATGGTAGGTTACACGTGCGGTTCTTTTAGAACCAATCTTGTGAAAAACTGGAAAGAAACAGTGGTTTAATTCTTAATTGAACTTAAACTCGTTCCAGGCCTCTACGCATTATCATATGATCTTGCCAGAACACTCAGAGTGACTCTTTATTGATCACAGTGACGAGTGGAAATCCTTCTAGTGTTAACATCAAACAGCACTTGGTAGGTGACGTGCAAGATTCTTTATGAATTGAGCTCGTGACAACTGGAAAGCAACGATGGTGAAAATCTTAATTGAAATTCACTTGTTCCAGGTTCCATGAATTGACGGCTTCAAATCACAAGGATAATTTATCCAAGTGATTCACTCTTTATGTTCGCAGTCAGCTTTGGACGGTCGAATAAAGAGAACGGGTTTACCCGCGAAATCCTGTCAGGAAGTTACTTAATTGAAACTATCCGTCACGGGTACGATATCTAATATCGTCCAACGGTCTTCACCGACCGGAGGTAAAATGCTACCGAATTAGAATAAAATGTTCAAAGCCATTTTATTCGTGTCGTTGCTGTGTACCTGTTAAAGACGGTGGCGTTGCTGTGTACCTGTTGAAGACGGTGGCGTTGCTGTGTACCAGTGAAGACGGTGGTGTTGCGGTGTACCTGTAGAAGTCGTTCCCACATGCTTATGTTTTTCTGCATCAAAGTTTAGCAAAAATTCAAGAAAGTACAAGATAAAGTCTTCCGCTGTACCAAACTCTGAAACTTTCGAGAATTAAACAAAAAGACATAAGTGTGTGGAACATGGAGTCACGAGGAGGCAAAATTCACAAGAAGGCAAAGATCGCACGTGAAAGGCCAAAAGAACAATGCTCTCAAGCCAAAGCCTAAAAGATCAAACTAACATATTCACAACAAAAGAAAGAAAAGAAGAAAAGACTAAGAGCTAAAGAACGAAGACTTAGTATAGTATGCTAGATTTAGAACTTTGTAACGTGGAGTGACCTCCCTTAGGGGGAGATTGTTAGAAATACGTTTTTACGTATATTAGAAGTATCGGTCACTCCACAATATTATTAATGTTGTAATAGCTCGTAGTTAATAGTTACTTATTTAGTTAAGTAAGAACCGGTCCATGGGCTTGTCATGGGCCGGCCCAAGTCCACATAAGGCTTGGAAGTATAAATACCCCTTTCCTCCTTGGAAAGGGGTTGGTGGTTGAACATTTCTTGTTTCCATTTGAATGAAATAACACATAGTTTTCTCTCACTTTCTATCTCTAGTTTCTCTCTCTAGAAATCATCAACCCCCTTCATAGATTCATAGGTTATCAAGATTCTACATGTTAGGATTTTACGTATTACGTACGTGTTAGAACACGATAAGTATTTACTACGCACGAGCACGTAATAATTATTTGACAATAATTAATCATGAACATGCGATCATGAAATCATGAACGTAATTAAAACACGAACTATTATTGTGACATCCGTCAAATTTCCATCTTAAATTCTTCATATAGTGGAGTACCTTAATTATTTACCGATGAGTAGTCGATATAAATGTGTTATTTACTTTGCTCTGCGGACAAAGCCCTTTTTAGGGAGAGCGAATGTAACAACTCGAGTTTTTCTTGTCTATTAATTTATGAATGAAACACACGAAGTTGTAAACGTATTATGCATTGCCGTGTGTCTATTTGAAGTATTTGCTGAATCCCTTGAGGTCACGCATACTTGTCTTTGATTTAGATCGTGTGTCAAATTGTTATCGAGTCGTGCATATTCAGTTTTCGCGTCTAAGACTTAGACACTCGACAAACCTGGGCCGAATGGTATATTAGTGCAACATGTGCAAGAATTTAAATTGTGAACTCTTATTTACTTTTATTTCAAAAGCTTGTTTAGCAAGAGTCAATATTCAGTCATAACTTGATTTCATTGTTTATTCACCCACTAAACACTACAATCCAGCACACATGCCAAGTTTACCCAAAATGGGTACATCACAAGCATACCAATTTCAGTTTGAGTCTAACCCTAAACTAATAATACAAGATTAAATACAGTCCAAATTTTATCCAATGTCCAAACATAACACAAACAATATTCACAGTCCAAATATTACAATAATTGTTCATGGACAAGTTTTAAACACAAATCCTGGGTGAAAGTGAAGAGTAGTGTCAAAGCCGATCCATCCCTTCTCGTCCACACCTGCAAACCGAAACCGAATCATCCATTGTGAGTCTTTTAATCACCTTTTCACTTTTCTGTATAAATCCTAGTTGTGCTCGTCATTGTAACCGAACCTGCGAAAATAAAACGAATGTGTTAGTTTTTGTTACGGTTCAATTTTAATCAAAACTGTAAAAGTAAATCATAGCATTTGTTTACTTGAACTTGACCATAACCCCATTATTTCTGTCAACCAAACCGAGACCCAAACCGAGACCCAAACCGAGACCCCAAACCGAGACCCAAACCAAGACCAAACCAAGGTCCTTGTCTCTGCCGAAACCTTTACCACTCAAAGTAACCATAACCCAAGATTTTAACTATTTCATTTTATAGAAACATCACCAAACCCCCAAATAAGCCGCGGGTATAAAAACCCCCTTTTTAATTCGGAACCCTAAAAATTGTAAACCTTTTTTAATTACGAAATTAATACTTTATATATTCCAAAAACGTTATTTAATTTCAAATAATCAACTGTGTACAAAAACCCCCAATTTATATAAACCCTAATTTCAATTTATTAATTAAAACCCTAATTAAACCCAATCCAAACCCGAATTAATTAATTAATTTAATTGGAACCAAGGTATGAATAAACCCCCAAATTTGACCGAAACCCTAATTTTTACAAATTGGTTATATGTTGAAATTAACATGTTTTTATGATAGAAAACGTTAATTAATTGTATTTAAACATGAGATTTGGAAAAACCCCCAATTATTTTTGAAACCCTAATTCGTTTCTTATTAAATTCGAGAGCCTTTTTGTTCACAACATGTTTATACAAATGATTTAAAAACCACAAATCTTTTATAAACGAAAATCATTAGACCATTTTATTAAAAGAAAAAGAGGGATGAAAACTTATCTTTGAATGATGAATAACTTAAACCCCTGGGGAAGAACACCTCGAAAACCGAATCGGTTTGATGTGGGGATGAAACCCCACATCCCACGTAAGTTTAATCACCATAAACCACCACAAATGAATTATGTATTAATCTGAAAATCATCTTAACCATGGGAGAGTTGAGATCCGATCCAATTTTTAGAGAGAGAGAGAATTGGGGCGGTGGGAGTGTTTCGAGAGAGGAGAGAGAGATTGACTGAGTGTTTTTGATTTGTGTGGGTTACAAAACACGTACTTACCCCCTTTTCCACCCTTGTTTGTATCGCCACTGGGCCGGGCCGGGTTAAATGACTATTGGGCCGAGCCATGGGTGGGTATGTTGGGTATATTTGGGCCAGTTTTGGTGTATTGGGTATTTAAGGCCCAAAACGAAATTTGTAACTTAAAAGTATTATTTAGCCCGAAAAATCTCGATTGTTTTATAACCGACTTTTATGTATCGTGTTTTTCCGTAAACGAAAAGTATTGTCAAGCACAACTAAGGTGTCGTGTCTTTTTACTAGTATAAATTTTAATGTCGTAACACGATCCTTATAATTAAATAGGTCGCGGCTAGCGTAACCGTACTCTCGAGCTACCTTTATCTTCGTCATTTTGCTGAATTACGAGGTGAGTTTATAGCCCCATGTTTAACTATTTTTACTGCTTTTTGGGGTGAGACATTGCTTGATTTAACGTATGAACACAAGTGCATTTACTGATTTATATATTAGTCTAAGTCCCACTAAAGACCCAGTTGCTTTGGCCCGTGAATCGTGAACCGTTAATTACTTTGTGTAAGCGCGAATGTTATGGATAGATCTATCGGGATTGACGCCCATGTCTGTCTTGTCCAACAAGGGGACGAGCGGGCACAGTTTCATTTGAGTCTGAGATAGGATGTCGTGGGTTTAGGCATCCAGTTGGGCTACATTTATATGATTATACTACCGGTGTTGTTAACGCTTCGGTGTCACGAGCTTAGACTGTAATAAATACTTTTAGGATGACTTTGTATTTGTTATATTGTCATCACTTTTGGGAAAATCTTGTGGTTCATTAAACATTTCAAATTAACTAAACCTATGAACTCACCAACTTTATGTTGACGCTTTAGCAATGTTTTTCTCAGGTATTAAGAAGGAAGATGCTAAGTGAGGTCTCATGCGTGCCGTCATTTTTATTGAAACAAAGATCATTTGTACTATTTGGAAAACTATGTTTGTAACCGTGACCAGTTTTATGCTTCCGCACTATGTTAAAACTATTTATTTTATCAATTACAAGTGATCTATTTTCCGAACGTCCCATTTAGAGCTCGTTCTTTGTAACTGTGTGTGTATGATAATCATGACGTCACCACTCCCTTGTCGCCATTATACTCTGATATTTTGGGAGTGTGACAGATTGGTATCAGAGCCTGGTTGTAGAGAACTATGTTGCATTTAGTAACTCTAGACTATAACTGCTATGTGTTTAATCGATTATCATACGGATTGTAAGTATTAAGTATATATAGATACATAGATATAGATAAGTAATAAATGGGATACATGTGATTTAACAATTACGAGGTATATTTACATGGGTTACATGTGCAACAACCAAATCTGAATTTTGTTATATGGGATACATGTGAATTCAACAATGATTGCTATGTTATGTTAATGTCCCTTTTTATGGACTAATTATATGAGGTATTTACACACATTTATTTTGTTCATGTTACAGCGATGTCTTCTTCTGATGATTCCACGTCTACAGGAGCATACTACAATCGCAGTTCACAGTCGACTATCAGTTCATCAGTAGGACTACCTAGAGGATCACCATCAGGATATCCATGGTACCGGATGGTTTCAGATGATGAGACTGAGAGAGAGACTGAGGAGGTTCATCGTTCACCGATACGTATCCCTGATGCATCAACTGACGACGTACTTAGCCTAGAAGGCGGATGAGAGGATGACCTAGACGCTGATGTGGTGCAGTCACCAGGTTAGGCATCAGTCACCAGGGAGGAGACGATAGAGGAGACAGAGGATGATGATATGGAGTTCACCGATGGGGAAGGTGAACCCATGGAGGTCACTGACACTGAGGACCCTCCTACTACATATGCCGCTACTCCTGAGGTTTCCCTCGCACACATCTCCTCATCTTCATCTGAAGACGAAGGGGAGAGGACTGACATC
This sequence comes from Glebionis coronaria, assembly GCA_025667525.1. NCBI lineage: Eukaryota > Viridiplantae > Streptophyta > Magnoliopsida > Asterales > Asteraceae > Glebionis > Glebionis coronaria. The sequence goes on from CM046880.1 coordinate 518,258,665, forward strand.
CCTGCTCCAGCACCTGGTACTCTACCTTTCTACTTTGTGAGGCGACGTCTTCGGGGGAGAGCTGCTCGACCACCACTTTCACCTTACCGACCCCTCATACCCTTCACTGCCACTGACAGGCATAAAGCCCGCACACCTGCCAGTCCTGTCCCAGAGGTGCCACTACTACTACCACCACCAGAGACTGTACCTGTTGTGTACCAGGAGATGCTTGCTGATGTTGGCATCTCTACTGGGCCGAGAGCTACGACTCCTCTTCCTAGGATAGCTACATCGACAGTGGTGATGCTTGGGGCAGCAGATGGATGTGTGACGACACGTTTAAACAGGTTGGAGGATGCTGTAGAGGCTTTAGGTGAGGAGTATAATGAGGTGCAGGATAAGCTGGAGGCACTGGCAAAGAAGAGTCCAGTTAGGGATGAGACAGTGTTGACGGTTTGTGTGACCCGTCTACGAGGACAGCTTCACGCTGTTCTTGATCAGATGGATACCATGCCGAATGCTCGTCTTGAGGAGATCGAGAGCCTGATGACCCGTTGGGGAGTAGAGCCATTGGTTGAGACAGGCGGACTAGAGGCACCTGTGGAGGACCCTGTTGCAGACTTGGATAAGAGGTTTAGAGCCGCTTGTTATGATACCGATGTTAGACTTAGAGATTCCCAGGCTCGTGAGATCGTGGTTGAGAGGAGGTTAGCAGAGTTTGAGAGAGAGCTTCATCAGCGCCGTGAGGGCACTAGTTAGATTTATCTTGTACCATTGACTTATCGTTGTATGACCACTAAGCTCTGAAATTTATCTTAGCTAGTTGGTATTTTCATTTTTATTTTATTATGTATGACAAATTATGATGTACTACCAAACAATTCTATGAATGATATTATGGGTTACAAAAATTGTGAGATCATTATATATTGTGTATTATACCCTGGAGCATTTCATAATTGTATTGTGCGTGCCATGCATGCTATGTCTGGCGAAACTCATTGTCCTATTACCTTTTTAGATTATGGCGCCAGTTAGAAGATCTGAAACGCAGAATCCACCAGCTACTACCGGTGGAATTGACACCGTCATGCTAAGTCAAATGATAGCCGAACGGGTGGCCGAGGCACTCGCAACAGCCGAAGCAAATCGTACAGCAAGCACACAGGAGGAGACCAACCAAGGAGCTACTAATGCCATTGCACGGACTTGTACCTACAAGGAATTTCGCGCAGTTACGCAAGTAGGTTTCTGTGGTACTGAAGGAGCAGTAGGTTTAACCAGATGGTTTGAGAAGCTAGAATCCCAATTTGGGATTAGCAATGTTGCTGAAGCTGATAAGGTGAAGTTTGCGTCAAGCACGTTAGTGGATGGTGCTTTGACTTAGTGGAACGTCTATGCTCGTGCAGTGACCATTGACGTTGCCCAAGCGACGCCCTGGAGTGAGTTTAAAGCTATGTTTGTGAGGAAATACTGTCCACGAAATGAAGTCAAGCAGATGGAGGTTGAGCTGTGGAACCTGAAGGTCAAGGGTACCGCTCTTACTGCTTACAATCAGCGCTTTCAAGAGCTGATCTTGTTATGTCCCGAAATGGTGCCCAACGACGACCGATTGTTGGAGCGATACATTGAAGGACTACCCTTGAGCATCAAAGGGAATGTGACTTCATCCAAGCCAACTGATTTGCACGAGGCAATCGACATGGCTTAGAGTCTGATGTACCAAGTGGTACAAGAGTTGGGAGAAAATACTGGGGATAAGAGGAAGTGGTCTGGCAACCACTACAACAACAATACCAACAATACCAACAACAGCAACAACACAAACAACTACAACTAGAACAAGCGACAAGAAGTAGCAAGGGTGTTTACTGCTGGACAAGGTAATACTGGAAACTACGCTGGAAGACTTCCTTTCTGTGGAAAGTGTGGCCGACACCACGAAGGAGCATGTCCCCCTACGTGCTACAACTGTGGGAAGGCCGGACATAAGGCAAAGGAATGTCGAGCACCACCTCGTCCTGCTAACCAAAGAGGACCTGGAACACAAGGTGGCCAAGGAGCAAATGTCACTTGCTTTGGATGTGGAGAGAAAGGTCACTACAAGAACAAGTGTCCAAGCAGTGGGAACCAAGGTCGTGGTAACCAGATTCGAGGCAATCAGAATCACAACCAAGGAAACCAGAAGCAGAATCAAGGGAACCGGGGAGGGAATAACCGAGCCACAACTAGTACTCCTGGAGGATTCACGGCACCTAGCAAAGTGTATCATCTCTGTGCTGAAGCTGCGGTGCAAGACAACAATGTTGTGACTGGTACGTTTCTAGTCAATAACAACTATGCTTCAGTACTATTTGATTCTGGTGCGGATAGGAGTTTTGTGTCATCTGTATTTAGTGAACGCCTAAATATTACCCCTACTGTGTTAGATGTTAAGTATAATGTAGAATTAGCCGATGGGAAGTCAGTAACCACCGACGCTATTCTGAAAGGATGTAGTATAAGGTTACAAGATCGTTCGTTTAGTATCGACTTACTCCCCATAGAATTGGGAAGTTTTGACGTCATCATTGGAATGGATTGGATGTCGAAGCATCACGCGGAAATTGTATGTCATGAGAAGTGCGTCCGTGTTCCTTATGGAAACGATGTACTAATCATACAAGGCGAAAGAAGTGGAGTGAAGAATGGATCAAGACTGGAAGTCATCTCATGTATTAGAACCCAAAGATACATTGAGAAGGGATGTCCAGTATTCTTGGTTCAAATAAAACAAAAGGAAGGAGAAGAAGATCACGAAAAGAAAGTGGAAGATGTACCGATCGTTAGAGACTTTCCCGACGTATTCCCAGAGGACTTACCAGGATTACCACCAGTACGGCAAGTGGAGTTTCACATCGAGCTTACACCAGGAGCCGCGCCTGCCGCTAGAGCCCCATACCGCTTAGCACCAGCCGAGATGACAGAGTTAGCTGAACAAATAAAGGAACTTTCTGACAAAGGTTTCATTAGACCAAGTTCCTCACCTTGGGGAGCACCGGTCTTATTTGTCAAAAAGAAAGATGGATCCTTTAGGATGTGTATCGATTACCGAGAATTGAATAAGCTGACGATAAAGAACCGTTACCCATTGCCAAGAATTGACGATCTTTTCGACCAATTGCAAGGATCTAGCATATACTCGAAGATCGATTTAAGGTCAGGATATCATCAGCTAAGGGTTAGAGAGGAAGACGTTCAAAAGACGGCTTTTAGAACCCGGTACGGACACTACGAGTTCCAAGTTATGCCTTTCGGTTTGACAAACGCGCCTGCGGTATTCATGGATCTCATGAACCGAGTTTGCAAACCATACTTGGACAAGTTTGTGATTGTATTTATCGATGATATTCTCATCTACTCTCGTAATGAAGAAGAACACAAGGAACATTTGAAGACCATACTAGAGCTGCTAAGGAAGGAGAAGTTGTATGCAAAGTTTTCCAAATGTGAGTTTTTGATAAACACAGTGCAATTCCTTGGGCATGTGATCGATAGCAGTGGTATTCACGTTGATCCTGCTAAAATCGAGGCTGTAAAGGATTGGGCGACTCCCACAACACCCACGGAGATACGCCAATTTTTAGGTCTTGCTGGTTACTATAGGAGATTCATTGAAGGTTTCTCCAAGATAGCTAAACCAATGACGGAGTTGACTCAAAAAGACAAGAAATTTGAGTGGAAAGAGGATCAAGATTTGGCATTCCAGACATTGAAGCAGATGTTGTGTGAAGCACCTATACTAGCCCTACCCGAGGGTAATGAAGACTTTGTGGTGTATTGTGATGCATCCATAAAAGGGTTAGGTGCGGTACTGATGCAAAGGACTAAGGTCATAGCTTACGCATCAAGACAACTAAAAGTGCACGAGAAGAACTACACAACTCATGACCTAGAGTTGGGAGCAGTGGTGTTTGCCCTGAAGATTTGGAGACACTACCTTTATGGTACTAAGTGTGTTGTATTCACTGATCATAAGAGTCTACAACACATTTTGAATCAAAAGTAACTCAACATGAGACAACGACGTTGGCTAGAGTTGCTCAGTGATTACGATTGCGAGATCCGTTACCACCCGGGCAAGGCAAATGTCGTGGTCGATGCTTTGAGTCGAAAGGAGAGAGTTCTTAGGGTGAAGGCCTTGGTGATGTCCATTGAATTAGACCTTCCATCCTTAATTCTCAAGGCTCAGAAAGAGGCAGTCGAGGAAGAAATTCTCAAGACTGAAGATGTTGAAGGCATGATAAAGAAGTTTGAAGCTCGCTCGGATGGAACGTTATGCCTTGATAATAGGAGTTGGTTACCGTGCCATGGTGACCTACGATCTTTGATTATGCATGAGTCGCATAAGTCAAAATACTCCATACATCCGGGATCTGACAAAATGTATCATGATCTGAAGATGTTGTATTGGTGGCCGAACATGAAGGCAGACATTGCTACATACGTTAGCAAGTGCTTGACTTGTGCCAAGGTCAAGGCCGAACATATGAAACCATCAGGATTGTTGATCCAACCCGAACTGCCAGAATGGAAGTGGGAAAGGATCACTATGGATTTCATTACCAAGCTACCTAAAACCTCAGCCGGATTTGACACAATTTGGGTAATCGTCGACCGACTCACCAAATCGGCTCATTTCATACCAATCAAGGAGACCGATGGAATGGATAAGTTAGCAAGAACATACTTGGAGGAAGTAGTCACGAGGCATGGTGTGCCTGTGTCTATAATCTCCGACCGAGACAGCCGATATACTTCGCAGTTCTGGAAGTCGCTGCAGAAGGCATTGGGAACGCAGTTGGATATGAGCACTGCGTACCATCCCCAAACTGACGGTCAAAGTGAAAGGACCATTCAAACCTTAGAAGATATGCTGAGAGCTTGTGTGATTGACTTCAGAAATAGATGGGATAGACACCTACCTCTGGTGGAGTTCTCATACAACAATAGTTATCACACTAGTATTAAGGCAGCGCTGTTCGAAGCACTGTATGGTAGAAAGTGTCGTTCACCCGTGTGTTGGGCAGAGGTTGGTGAAGCACAACTCACTGGACCCGAGATCATACACGAGACTACTGAGAAGATCTTTAAGATCAAGAGCCGTATGCAAGCCGCAAGAGATCGACAAAAGAGTTATGCTGACATGAGATGCAAACCCCTTGAGTTTGAGGTTGGCGATAGAGTCATGTTGAAGGTCTCACCTTGGAAGGGTGTGATTCGCTTTGGAAAGCGTGGAAAGTTGAATCCTCGTTACATTGGACCCTTCAAGATTATAGAGAGGATTGGCCCCGTAGCCTATCGTTTGGAGTTACCCCAAGAACTTAGCCGAGTGCATAATGTGTTCCACATTTGCAATCTGAAGAAATGTTTAGCCGACGAGGCACTCGTTATTCCTTTAGAAGAGATTCAACTCGACGACAAGCTCAACTTTGTAGAAGAACCGGTAGAAGTTATGGACCGTCAAGTCAAACAGCTCAAGCAAAGTCGTATACCTATTGTAAAAATCCGTTGGAATGCGCGTAGAGGTCCAGAATACACGTGGGAACGTGAAGACCAATTCAAGAGCAAGTATCCTCATCTTTTCGCTGATCATCCTACTACAACAACGTCTTGATTTCGTGACGAAATCTCTAAAACATGGGAATACTGTGACATCCGTCAAATTTCCATCTTAAATTCTTCATATAGTGGAGTACCTTAATTATTTACCGATGAGTTGTCGATATAAATGTGTTATTTACTTTGCTTTGCGGACAAAGCCCTTTTTAGGGAGAGCGAATGTAACAACTCGAGTTTTTCGTGTCTATTAATTTATGAATGAAATGCACAAAGTTGTAAACGTATTATGCATTGTCGTGTGTCTATTTGAAGTACTTGCTGAATCCCTTGAGGTCACGCATACTTGTATTTGATTTAGATCGTGTGTCAAATTGTTATCGAGTCGTGCATATTCAGTTTTCGCGTCTAAGACTTAGACACTCGACAAACCTGGGTCGAATGGTATATTAGTGCAACATGTGCAAGAATTTAAATTGTGAACTCTTATTTACTTTTATTTCAAAAGCTTGTTTAGCAAGAGTCAATATTTAATCATAACTTGATTTCATTGTTTATTCACCCACTAAACACTACAATCCAGCACACATGCCAAGTTTACCCAAAATGGGTACATCACAAGCATACCAATTTCAGTTTGAGTCTAACCCTAAACTAATAATACAAGATTAAATACAGTCCAAATTTTATCCAATGTCCAAACATAACACAAACAATATTCACAGTCCAAATATTACAATAATTGTTCCTAGACAAGTTTTAAACACAAATCCTGGGTGAAAGTGAAGAGTAGTGTCAAAGCCGATCCATCCCTTCTCGTTTACACCTGCAAACCGAAACCGAATCATCCATTGTGAGTCTTTTAATCACCTTTTCACTTTTCTGTATAAATCCTAGTTGTGCTCGTCATTGTAACCGAACCTGCGAAAATAAAACGAATGTGTTAGTTTTTGTTACGGTTCAATTTTAATCAAAACTGTAAAAGTAAATCATAGCATTTGTTTACTTGAACTTGACCATAACCCCATTATTTCTGTCAACCAAACCGAGACCCAAACCGAGACCCCAAACCGAGACCCAAACCAAGACCAAACCAAGGTCCTTGTCTCTGCCGAAACCTTTACCACTCAAAGTAACCATAACCCAAGATTTTAACTATTTCATTTTACAGAAACATCACCAAACCCCCAAATAAGCCGCGGGTATAAAAACCCCCTTTTTAATTCGGAACCCTAAAAATTGTAAACCTTTTTTAATTACGAAATTAATACTTTATATATTCCAAAAACGTTATTTAATTTCAAATAATCAACCGTGTACAAAAACCCCCAATTTATATAAACCCTAAATTCAATTTATTAATTAAAACCCTAATTAAACCCAATCCAAACCCGAATTAATTAATTAATTTAATTGGAACCAAGGTATGAATAAACCCCCAAATTTGACCGAAACCCTAATTTTTACAGTTGGTTATATGTTGAAATTAACATGTTTTTATGATAGAAAACGTTAATTAATTGTATTTAAACATGAGATTTGGAAAACCCCCCAATTATTTTCGAAACCCTAATTCGTTTCTTATTAAATTCGAGAGCCTTTTTGTTCACAACATGTTTATACAAATGATTTAAAAACCACAAATCTTTTATAAACGAAAATCATTAGACCATTTTATTAAAAGAAAAAGAGGGATGAAAACTTATCTTTGAATGATGAATAACTTAAACCTCTGGGGAAGAACACCTCGAAAACCGAATCGGTTTGATGTGGGGATGAAACCCCACATCCCACGTGAGTTTAATCACCATAAACCACCACAAATGAATTATGTATTAATCTGAAAATCATCTTAAGCATGGGAGAGTTGAGATCCGATCCAATTTTTAGAGAGAGAGAGAATTCGGGCGGTGGGAGTGTTTCGAGAGAGGAGAGAGAGATTGACTGAGTGTTTTTGATTTGTGTGGGTTACAAAACACGTACTTACCCCCTTTTCCACCCTTGTTTGTATCGCCACTGGGCCGGGCCGGGTTAAATGACTATTGGGTCGAGCCATGGGTGGGTATGTTGGGTATATTTGGGCCAGTTTTGGTGTATTGGGTATTTAAGGCCCAAAACGAAATTTGTAACTTAAAAGTATTATTTAGCCCGAAAAATCTCGATTGTTTTATAACCGACTTTTATGTATCTTGTTTTTCCGTAAACGAAAAGTATTGTCAAGCACAACTAAGGTGTCGTGTCTTTTTACTAGTATAAATTTTAATGTCGTAACACGATCCTTATAATTAAATAGGTCGCGGCTAGCGTAACCGTACTCTCGAGCTACCTTTATCTTCGTCATTTTGCTGAATTACGAGGTGAGTTTATAGCCCCATGTTTAACTATTTTTACTGCTTTTTGGGGTGAGACATTGCTTGATTTAACGTATGAACACAAGTGCATTTACTGATTTATATATTAGTCTAAGTCCCACTAAAGACCCAGTTGCTTTGGCCCGTGAATCGTGAACCGTTAATTACTTTGTGTAAGCGCGAATGTTATGGATAGATCTATCGGGATTGACGTCCCTGTCTATCTTGTCCAACAAGGGGACGAGCGGGCACAGTTTCATTTGAGTCTGAGATAGGATGTCGTGGGTTTAGGCATCCAGTTGGGCTACATTTATATGATTATACTACCGGTGTTGTTAACGCTTCGGTGTCACGAGCTTAGACTGTAATAAATACTTTTAGGATGACTTTGTATTTGTTATATTGTCATCACTTTTGGGAAAATCTTGTGGTTCATTAAACATTTCAAATTAACTAAACCTATGAACTCACCAACTTTATGTTGACGCTTTAGCAATGTTTTTCTCAGGTATTAAGAAGGAAGATGCTAAGTGAGGTCTCATGCGTGCCGTCATTTTTATTGAAACAAAGATCATTTGTACTATTTGGAAAACTATGTTTGTAACCGTGACCAGTTTTATGCTTCCGCACTATGTTAAAACTATTTATTTTATCAATTACAAGTGATCTATTTTCCGAACGTCCCATTTAGAGGTCGTTCTTTGTAACTGTGTGTGTATAATAATCATGACGTCACCACTCCCTTGTCGCCATTATACTCTGATATTTTGGGAGTGTGACAGATTGGTATCAGAGCCTGGTTGTAGAGAACTAGGTTGCATTTAGTAACTCTAGACTATAACTGCTATGTGTTTAATCGATTATCATACGGATTGTAAGTATTAAGTATATATAGATACATGGATATAGATAAGTAATAAATGGGATACATGTGATTTAACAATTACGAGGTATATTTACATGGGTTACATGTGCAACAACCAAATCTGAATTTTGTTATATGGGATACATGTGGATTCAACAATGATTGCTATGTTATGTTAATGTCCCTTTTTACGGACTAATTATATGAGGTATTTACACACATTTATTTTGTTCATGTTACAGCGATGTCTTCTTCTGATGATTCCACGTCTACAGGAGCATACTACAATCGTAGTTCACAGTCGACTATCAGTTCATCAGTAGGACTACCTAGAGGATCACCATCAGGATATCCATGGTACCGGATGGTTTCAGATGATGAGACTGAGAGAGAGACTGAGGAGGTTCATCGTTCACTGATCCGTATCCCTGATGCATCAGCTGACGACGTACTTAGCCTAGAAGGCGGAGGAGAGGATGACCTAGACGCTAATGTGGTGCAGTCACCAGGTCAGGCATCAGTCACCAGGGAGGAGACGATAGAGGAGACAGAGGATGATGATATGGAGTTCACCGATGGGGAAGGTGAACCCATGGAGGTCACTGACACTGAGGACCCTCCTACTACATATGCCGCTACTCCTGAGGTTTCCCTCGCACACATCTCCTCATCTTCATCTGAAGACGAAGGGGAGAGGACTGACATCCCTGCTCCAGCACCTGGTACTCTACCTTTCTACTTTGTGAGGCGACGTCTTCGGGGGAGAGCTGCTCGACCACCACTTTCACCTTACCGACCCCTCATACCCTTCACTGCCACTGACAGGCATAAAGCCCGCACACCTGCCAGTCCTGTCCCAGAGGTGCCACTACTACTACCACCACCAGAGACTGTACCTGTTGTGTACCAGGAGATGCTTGCTGATGTTGGCATCTCTACTAGGCCGAGAGCTACGACTCCTCTTCCTAGGATAGCTACATCGACAGTGGTGATGCTTGGGGCAGCAGATGGATGTGTGACGACACGTTTAAACAGGTTGGAGGATGCTGTAGAGGCTTTAGGTGAGGAGTATAATGAGGTGCAGGATAAGCTGGAGGCACTGGCAAAGAAGAGTCCAGTTAGGGATGAGACAGTGTTGACGGTTTGTGTGACCCGTCTACGAGGACAGCTTCACGCTGTTCTTGATCAGATGGATACCATGCCGAATGCTCGTCTTGAGGAGATCGAGAGCCTGATGACCCGTTGGGGAGTAGAGCCATTGGTTGAGACAGGCGGACTAGAGGCACCTGTGGAGGACCCTGTTGCAGACTTGGATAAGAGGTTTAGAGCCGCTTGTTATGATACCGATGTTAGACTTAGAGATTCCCAGGCTCGTGAGATCGTGGTTGAGAGGAGGTTAGCAGAGTTTGAGAGAGAGCTTCATCAGCGCCGTGAGGGCACTAGTTAGATTTATCTTGTACCATTGACTTATCGTTGTATGACCACTAAGCTCTGAAATTTATCTTAGCTAGTTGGTATTTTCATTTTTATTTTATTATGTATGACAAATTATGATGTACTACCAAACAATTCTATGAATGATATTATGGGTTACAAAAATTGTGAGATCATTATATATTGTGTATTATACCCTGGAGCATTTCATAATTGTATTGTGCGTGCCATGCATGCTATGTCTGGCGAAACTCATTGTCCTATTACCTTTTTAGATTATGGCGCCAGTTAGAAGATCTGAAACGCAGAATCCACCAGCTACTACCGGTGGAATTGACACCGTCATGCTAAGTCAAATGATAGCCGAACGGGTGGCCGAGGCACTCGCAACAGCCGAAGCAAATCGTACAGCAAGCACACAGGAGGAGACCAACCAAGGAGCTACTAATGCCATTGCACGGACTTGTACCTACAAGGAATTTTGCGTAGTTACGCAAGTAGGTTTCCGTGGTACTGAAGGAGCAGTAGGTTTAACCAGATGGTTTGAGAAGCTAGAATCCCAATTTGGGATTAGCAATGTTGCTGAAGCTGATAAGGTGAAGTTTGCGTCAAGCACGTTAGTGGATGGTGCTTTGACTTAGTGGAACGTCTATGCTCGTGCAGTGACCATTGACGTTGCCCAAGCGACGCCCTAGAGTGAGTTTAAAGCTATGTTTGTGAGGAAATACTGTCCACGAAATGAAGTCAAGCAGATGGAGGTTGAGCTGTGGAACCTGAAGGTCAAGGGTACCGCTCTTACTGCTTACAATCAGCGCTTTCAAGAGCTGATCTTGTTATGTCCCGAAATGGTGCCCAACGACGACCGATTGTTGGAGCGATACATTGAAGGACTACCCTTGAGCATCAAAGGGAATGTGACTTCATCCAAGCCAACTGATTTGCACGAGGCAATCGACATGGCTCAGAGTCTGATGTACCAAGTGGTACAAGAGTTGGGAGAAAATACTGGGGATAAGAGGAAGTGGTCTGGCAACCACTACAACAACAATACCAACAATACCAACAACAGCAACAACACAAACAACTACAACCAGAACAAGCGACAAGAAGTAGCAAGGGTGTTTACTGCTGGACAAGGTAATACTGGAAACTACGCTGGAAGACTTCCTTTCTGTGGAAAGTGTGGCCGACACCACGAAGGAGCATGTCCCCCTACGTGCTACAACTGTGGGAAGGCCGGACATAAGGCAAAGGAATGTCGAGCACCACCTCGTCCTGCTAACCAAAGAGGACCTGGAACACAAGGTGGCCAAGGAGCAAATGTCACTTGCTTTGGATGTGGAGAGAAAGGTCACTACAAGAACAAGTGTCCAAGCAGTGGGAACCAAGGTCGTGGTAACCAGATTCGAGGCAATCAGAATCACAACCAAGGAAACCAGAAGCAGAATCAAGGGAACCGGGGAGGGAATAACCGAGCCACAACTAGTACTCCTGGAGGATTCACGGCACCTAGCAAAGTGTATCATCTCTGTGCTGAAGCTGCGGTGCAAGACAACAATGTTGTGACTGGTACGTTTCTAGTCAATAACAACTATGCTTCAGTACTATTTGATTCTGGTGCGGATAGGAGTTTTGTGTCATCTGTATTTAGTGAACGCCTAAATATTACCCCTACTGCGTTAGATGTTAAGTATAATGTAGAATTAGCCGATGGGAAGTCAGTAACCACCGACGCTATTCTGAAAGGATGTAGTATAAGGTTACAAGATCGTTCGTTTAGTATCGACTTACTCCCCATAGAATTGGGAAGTTTTGACGTCATCATTGGAATGGATTGGATGTCGAAGCATCACGCGGAAATTGTATGTCATGAGAAGTGCGTCCGTGTTCCTTATGGAAACGATGTACTAATCATACAAGGAGAAAGAAGTGGAGTGAAGAATGGATCAAGACTGGAAGTCATCTCATGTATTAGAACCCAAAGATACATTGAGAAGGGATGTCCAGTATTCTTGGTTCAAATAACACAAAAGGAAGGAGAAGAAGATCACGAAAAGAAAGTGGAAGATGTACCGATCGTTAGAGACTTTCCCGACGTATTCCCAGAGGACTTACCAGGATTACCACCAGTACGGCAAGTGGAGTTTCACATCGAGCTTACACCAGGAGCCGCGCCTGCCGCTAGAGCCCCATACCGCTTAGCACCGGCCGAGATGACAGAGTTAGCTGAACAAATAAAGGAACTTTCTGACAAAGGTTTCATTAGACCAAGTTCCTCACCTTGGGGAGCACCGGTCTTATTTGTCAAAAAGAAAGATGGATCCTTTAGGATGTGTATCGATTACCGAGAATTGAATAAGCTGACGATAAAGAACCGTTACCCATTGCCAAGAATTGACGATCTTTTCGACCAATTGCAAGGATCTAGCATATACTCGAAGATCGATTTAAGGTCAGGATATCATCAGCTAAGGGTTAGAGAGGAAGACGTTCATAAGACGGCTTTTAGAACCCGGTACGGACACTACGAGTTCCAAGTTATGCCTTTCGGTTTGACAAACGCGCCTGCGGTATTCATGGATCTCATGAACCGAGTTTGCAAACCATACTTGGACAAGTTTGTGATTGTATTTATCGATGATATTCTCATTTACTCTCGTAATGAAGAAGAACACAAGGAACATTTGAAGACCATACTAGAGCTGCTAAGGAAGGAGAAGTTGTATGCAAAGTTTTCCAAATGTGAGTTTTTGATAAACACAGTGCAATTCCTTGGGCATGTGATCGATAGCAGTGGTATTCACGTTGATCCTGCTAAAATCGAGGCTGTAAAGGATTGGGCGACTCCCACAACACCCACGGAGATACGCCAATTTTTAGGTCTTGCTGGTTACTATAGGAGATTCATTGAAGGTTTCTCCAAGATAGCTAAACCAATGACGGAGTTGACTCAAAAAGACAAGAAATTTGAGTGGAAAGAGGATCAAGATTTGGCATTCCAGACATTGAAGCAGATGTTGTGTGAAGCACCTATACTAGCCCTACCCGAGGGTAATGAAGACTTTGTGGTGTATTGTGATGCATCCATAAAAGGGTTAGGTGCGGTACTGATGCAAAGGACTAAGGTCATAGCTTACGCATCAAGACAACTAAAAGTGCACGAGAAGAACTACACAACTCATGACCTAGAGTCGGGAGCAGTGGTGTTTGCCCTGAAGATTTGGAGACACTACCTTTATGGTACTAAGTGTGTTGTATTCACTGATCATAAGAGTCTACAACACATTTTGAATCAAAAGGAACTCAACATGAGACAACGACGTTGGCTAGAGTTGCTCAGTGATTACGATTGCGAGATCCGTTACCACCCGGGCAAGGCAAATGTCGTGGCCGATGCTTTGAGTCGAAAGGAGAGAGTTCTTAGGGTGAAGGCCTTGGTGATGTCCATTGAATTAGACCTTCCATCCTTAATTCTCAAGGCTCAGAAAGAGGTAGTCGAGGAAGAAATTCTCAAGACTGAAGATGTTGAAGGCATGATAAAGAAGTTTGAAGCTCGCTCGGATGGAACGTTATGCCTTGATAATAGGAGTTGGTTACCGTGCCATGGTGACCTACGATCTTTGATTATGCATGAGTCGCATAAGTCAAAATACTCCATACATCCGGGATCTGACAAAATGTATCATGATCTGAAGATGTTGTATTGGTGGCCGAACATGAAGGCAGACATTGCTACATACGTTAGCAAGTGCTTGACTTGTGCCAAGGTCAAGGCCGAACATATGAAACCATCAGGATTGTTGATCCAACCCGAACTGCCAGAATGGAAGTGGGAAAGGATCACTATGGATTTCATTACCAAGCTACCTAAAACCTCAGCCGGATTTGACACCATTTGGGTAATCGTCGACCGACTCACCAAATCGGCTCATTTCATACCAATCAAGGAGACCGATGGAATGGATAAGTTAGCAAGAACATACTTGGAGGAAGTAGTCACGAGGCATGGTGTGCCTGTGTCTATAATCTCCGACCGAGACAGCAGATATACTTCGCAGTTCTGGAAGTCGCTGCAGAAGGCATTGGGAACGCAGTTGGATATGAGCACTGCGTACCATCCCCAAACTGACGGTCAAAGTGAAAGGACCATTCAAACCTTAGAAGATATGCTGAGAGCTTGTGTGATTGACTTCAAAAATAGATGGGATAGACACCTACCTCTGGTGGAGTTCTCATACAACAATAGTTATCACACTAGTATTAAGGCAGCGCTGTTCGAAGCACTGTATGGTAGAAAGTGTCGTTCACCCGTGTGTTGGGCAGAGGTTGGTGAAGCACAACTCACTGGACCCGAGATCATACACGAGACTACTGAGAAGATCTTTAAGATCAAGAGCCGTATGCAAGCCGCAAGAGATCGACAAAAGAGTTATGCTGACATGAGATGCAAACCCCTTGAGTTTGAGGTTGGCGATAGAGTCATGTTGAAGGTCTCACCTTGGAAGGGTGTGATTCGCTTTGGAAAGCGTGGAAAGTTGAATCCTCGTTACATTGGACCCTTCAAGATTATAGAGAGGATTGGCCCCGTAGCCTATCGTTTGGAGTTACCCCAAGAACTTAGCCGAGTGCATAATGTGTTCCACATTTGCAATCAGAAGAAATGTTTAGCCGACGAGGCACTCGTTATTCCTTTAGAAGAGATTCAACTCGACGACAAGCTCAACTTTGTAGAAGAACCGGTAGAAGTTATGGACCGTCAAGTCAAACAGCTCAAGCAAAGTCGTATACCTATTGTAAAAATCCGTTGGAATGCGCGTAGAGGTCCAGAATACACGTGGGAACGTGAAGACCAATTCAAGAGCAAGTATCCTCATCTTTTCGCTGATCATCCTACTACAACAACGTCTTGATTTCGTGACGAAATCTCTAAAACATGGGAATACTGTGACATCCGTCAAATTTCCATCTTAAATTCTTCATATAGTGGAGTACCTTAATTATTTACCGATGAGTTGTCGATATAAATGTGTTATTTACTTTGCTTTGCGGACAAAGCCCTTTTTAGGGAGAGCGAATGTAACAACTCGAGTTTTTCGTGTCTATTAATTTATGAATGAAACGCACAAAGTTGTAAACGTATTATGCATTGCCGTGTGTCTATTTGAAGTACTTGCTGAATCCCTTGAGGTCACGCATACTTGTCTTTGATTTAGATCGTGTGTCAAATTGTTATCGAGTCGTGCATATTCAGTTTTCGCGTCTAAGACTTAGACACTCGACAAACCTGGGCCGAATGGTATATTAGTGCAACATGTGCAAGAATTTAAATTGTGAACTCTTATTTACTTTTATTTCAAAAGCTTGTTTAGCAAGAGTCAATATTCAATCATAACTTGATTTCATTGTTTATTCACCCACTAAACACTACAATCCAGCACACATGCCAAGTTTACCCAAAATGGGTACATCACAAGCATACCAATTTCAGTTTGAGTCTAACCCTAAACTAATAATACAAGATTAAATACAGTCCAAATTTTATCCAATGTCCAAACATAACACAAACAATATTCACAGTCCAAATATTACAATAATTGTTCCTAGACAAGTTTTAAACACAAATCCTAGGTGAAAGTGAAGAGTAGTGTCAAAGCCGATCCATCCCTTCTCGTCCACACCTGCAAACCGAAACCGAATCATCCATTGTGAGTCTTTTAATCACCTTTTCACTTTTCTGTATAAATCCTAGTTGTGCTCGTCATTGTAACCGAACCTGCGAAAATAAAACGAATGTGTTAGTTTTTGTTACGGTTCAATTTTAATCAAAACTGTAAAAGTAAATCATAGCATTTGTTTACTT
The DNA here is from genome assembly GCA_025667525.1 of Glebionis coronaria. Taxonomy (NCBI): domain Eukaryota; kingdom Viridiplantae; phylum Streptophyta; class Magnoliopsida; order Asterales; family Asteraceae; genus Glebionis; species Glebionis coronaria. The sequence goes on from CM046880.1 coordinate 518,274,755, forward strand.
GAACTTGACCATAACCCCATTATTTCTGTCAACCAAACCGAGACCCAAACCGAGACCCAAACCGAGACCCCAAACCGAGCCCCAAACCAAGACCAAACCAAGGTCCTTGTCTCTGCCGAAACCTTTACCACTCAAAGTAACCATAACCCAAGATTTTAACTATTTCATTTTATAGAAACATCACCAAACCCCCAAATAAGCCGCGGGTATAAAAACCCCCTTTTTAATTCGGAACCCTAAAAATTGTAAACCTTTTTTAATTACGAAATTAATACTTTATATATTCCAAAAACGTTATTTAATTTCAAATAATCAACCGTGTACAAAAACCCCCAATTTATATAAACCCTAAATTCAATTTATTAATTAAAACCCTAATTAAACCCAATCCAAACCCGAATTAATTAATTAATTTAATTGGAACCAAGGTATGAATAAACCCCCAAATTTGACCGAAACCCTAATTTTTACAGTTGGTTATATGTTGAAATTAACATGTTTTTATGATAGAAAACTTTAATTAATTGTATTTAAACATGAGATTTGGAAAAACCCCCAATTATTTTCGAAACCCTAATTCGTTTCTTATTAAATTCGAGAGCCTTTTTGTTCACAACATGTTTATACAAATGATTTAAAAACCACAAATCTTTTATAAACGAAAATCATTAGACCATTTTATTAAAAGAAAAAGAGGGATGAAAACTTATCTTTGAATGATGAATAACTTAAACCCCTGGGGAAGAACACCTCGAAAACCGAATCGGTTTGATGTGGGGATGAAACCCCACATCCCACGTGAGTTTAATCACCATAAACCACCACAAATGAATTATGTATTAATCTGAAAATCATCTTAAGCATGGGAGAGTTGAGATCCGATCCAATTTTTAGAGAGAGAGAGAGAATTCGGGCGGTGGGAGTGTTTCGAGAGAGGAGAGAGAGATTGACTGAGTGTTTTTGATTTGTGTGGGTTACAAAACACGTACTTACCCCCTTTTCCACCCTTGTTTGTATCGCCACTGGGCCGGGCCGGGTTAAATGACTATTGGGTCGAGCCATGGGTGGGTATGTTGGGTATATTTTGGCCAGTTTTGGTGTATTGGGTATTTAAGGCCCAAAACGAAATTTGTAACTTAAAAGTATTATTTAGCCCGAAAAATCTCGATTGTTTTATAACCGACTTTTATGTATCTTGTTTTTCCGTAAACGAAAAGTATTGTCAAGCACAACTAAGGTGTCGTGTCTTTTTACTAGTATAAATTTTAATGTCGTAACACGATCCTTATAATTAAATAGGTCGCGGCTAGCGTAACCGTACTCTCGAGCTACCTTTATCTTCGTCATTTTGCTGAATTACGAGGTGAGTTTATAGCCCCATGTTTAACTATTTTTACTGCTTTTTGGGGTGAGACATTGCTTGATTTAACGTATGAACACAAGTGCATTTACTGATTTATATATTAGTCTAAGTCCCACTAAAGACCCAGTTGCTTTGGCCCGTGAATCGTGAACCGTTAATTACTTTGTGTAAGCGCGAATGTTATGGATAGATCTATCGGGATTGACGTCCCTGTCTGTCTTGTCCAACAAGGGGACGAGCGGGCACAGTTTCATTTGAGTCTGAGATAGGATGTCGTGGGTTTAGGCATCCAGTTGGGCTACATTTATATGATTATACTACCGGTGTTGTTAACGCTTCGGTGTCACGAGCTTAGACTGTAATAAATACTTTTAGGATGACTTTGTATTTGTTATATTGTCATCACTTTTGGGAAAATCTTGTGGTTCATTAAACATTTCAAATTAACTAAACCTATGAACTCACCAACTTTATGTTGACGCTTTAGCAATGTTTTTCTCAGGTATTAAGAAGGAAGATGCTAAGTGAGGTCTCATGCGTGCCGTCATTTTTATTGAAACAAAGATCATTTGTACTATTTGGAAAACTATGTTTGTAACCGTGACCAGTTTTATGCTTCCGCACTATGTTAAAACTATTTATTTTATCAATTACAAGTGATCTATTTTCCGAACGTCCCATTTAGAGGTCGTTCTTTGTAACTGTGTGTGTATGATAATCATGACGTCACCACTCCCTTGTCGCCATTATACTCTGATATTTTGGGAGTGTGACAATTATTAATTACGTATATATATTTATTACCAGCGTAAATAAATATATTAGATCATGATAATTACGTAACGAGAACACATAAAACGCGAACACAAATAATCATGAACGAATAACTAAATATCGAGACACGGAAAAAGGTACGGGTACCCCATGTGGGGCCCCCTACCCGCGGCTACAAGGAACAAATGGGCCAAGCCCATTTCAATTTTTCACTAAAAAGGGGGTTAAGGAAATTACACTGCTCATTATTGTTTTACAGAAGATTTTACAGAAAACCTAAAATCCTCCTCTCCTCCTTCTTTTTCTCTTTTGGCCGCCACCTTCAAAACACCAAAAGGGGTGTTTGTTGATCTTGGATCTTGGAATTCTTGTTGGTGTTCGTGTTTGTTCTTCGTTCTTTAGATCCACGTATTCGGTAAATCATTTAAACCTTTTTCTTTTGATTTAATCTTTTAATTAATTAGGAACATGCTATGTTTTTCATAAAACCTAATTAAATCATAGATCTAACATGAATTTGGGGTTGAATAAAAATCAAAAGGGTTGTTTAGGGGTGTTTGTTTTGGCCGCAGCCTACACCGAACCCGAGAGGGTTTCGGTTTGGCCACTTGACCACCACCGAGACCATATAGTCCCGGTTGGTTGGTGTGGGTCCCACGGCAGCATCAAGACAAGGGGTACCCCGATTTGGTTTGGGGTACGGTATCGATTTCATGTCCGGTTCATGGTTTTTAGTCTAGATCCGGTTCATGGTGTATGTTTAGATTATTTTTATTTTTATGATCTTATGTTAAAACTAAATTAATAATATGACATGATTAATTTAATAACATGACTTAGGTTATTTTTAATTATTAAAATCATGAAATTAATTAACCTAAGTATTTTTTTTATATTTTAGACTTATAATTAATTAATTATTTAAAAACCATGGGTTATAATTAATTAATTAACATGACTTAGGTTATATTATTAATAAATAATAATACATGTTTTAACCTAAGTATTTAGCTTTATTTAATTAAAAACATGTTATACTTTAATTAAATATTTTAACCTATAGTTTAATTTAATTACAGGAAATAATTATTAAACTATACATTATATCATATGACTTAAAAAATAATCATGAAAACACTTAGGCTTATATACTTAGCTTAATTAACCAGCTTATTTCTAATTATGGAAACTTTCTATTTTTAGAAACTTAATTAAATAAGGCAGCTAATCTATTTATGGAAACCTTCTATTTTTAGAAACTTATTTGTTTCAGGCAGCTAATCTGTTTATGGAAACTTATTTAATTAAGGCAGCTAATCTATTTATGGAAACTTTCTATTTTTAGAAACTTATCTATTTTAAGCAGTAATTCTATTTTTGGAAACTTTCTATTTTTGGAAACTTTCTATTTTTAGAAACTTTCTATTTTTGGAAACTTTCTATTTTTGAAAACTTTCTATTTTTGGAAACTTTCTATTTTTGGAAACTTTCTATTTTAGGAAACCTGCTATTTTTGGAAAGTTACTTATTATTACACAGTAAGTATAATTGATACACGGTTTTTATATGGGTTCAGTTAATCTCGATATCCTCTCGAATTGATCTCAGCTTAAAGTGGAATGATTTGTTCTTGGTTAATAAAAAGGAGTTGGTTTGTTTATCTATTTTAATCTAATAACAAATAATTAAGTGTCGAAGAGTAAACTTAAAGTTTTAAAAGATTAAACTAAAAGACGAGCTTAAAAAAATAAAAGTTTAAATAATGTTAAAGATTATATTAGAAAAGTAAATGGTCATTCAATAAAAACTAACACTTGGAAAACTTTGTGAAAAATAAGAACTTAATTGGAAACTACTAAAAGAAAGTAAGATCGTAATATAGCAAAACACTCAAATCGGAACAAACAAACTAGGGTCAATCGGAAAGTATTCCGATCTATAGATCGGAATATGGGAGAGAAAAACTGATCAGAATATGGGGGATTAACTAGCAATCGGAATGTTCAACAGAGGTATAATCGGAATATTTGGAACCTTACCAATCGGAATAATGAAAATGGCATTAATCGGAATATAGGGCAAAGTGCAACAATCGGAATACTTGAAATGGACAATCGGAATGTTCAAAATGCCACCAATCGGAAAAACTAAACCCTTTTCCGATCGGTCGATCGGAAAGAGGGAAGTGGCTAGGTCGGAATACAAGGTCGGAAAAGGGCTTTGCCCTTTCCGAAAATGGTGCTAATTCGAGATTAAAAGCTAAGGAATAAGCTTATGGAATAAGCTAACTCCCAAAACTAAATCGAATCCAATAAGATACCAATCAAATAAGCACTAAAAACAACTTTTCTAAACTCAAAATAAACAACTTTTTGGATCAAACAATAAAAACATAAACTTTTTAAGGAAAACTTTTATAAGTAAAATAAGCTAATCATAAAAATAAGCCAATAAGCACAAAAGTCTTAAAGCTTAATCAAATGAAAATTTATGAAATGATCAAAAGATTAATTTTTTAAGCACGAAATCAATTAGAACAACACGGATCATATGATAATCGCACCAAAATCAATCTAAAATCAAAGAAAAGTAGAATGAGAATAAGGATTAAAAGATTAAAATAGAACTTTGATTAATGACATAAGCAATACAAAGAGTTCAATCTTAAAAGATTAAAAGAAAAGATGAAGTTTAGTGAGAGAAAGTTTAAGACTTTCTCTCTCTAAAACTAGAGAAAACTAAAAAATAAAAGCTAGCTAAGTGTGTGAAATTTGTGAAGTAAGGGCCTTTATATAGGCGTGTGTATGGTGGTGGGCTTTGTGATTGGGCTTTGATTTGGGCTCCTTTTTCTTCTTTCTTCTTTAGTCTTCACGCGTCTTAAATAAACGTTTCCGACTTGGATTTGAGAAGTGTCGGTGAATAATTCCAACTTGTCTTATAATCTTTTATTTAATAGACTCGAGTTCTTCGACATATATAAATCTTCCATCTTTGGCTCTATTCTTCGATAAATCTTGAAATAGGCACAATGACTTCAAATCTTTTGCATCTCTTGGACAATAGTCTTCGTCTTGAGTCTTTTCCTTGATAAAACCCGTGCAATCCCATGTTTTCTTCAATATTCACCCGGTTGACTCTGAAAGCACAATAAACACAAAAACCACGCATAATTCCAAACAAATGATATTAAATACGTGTTTTGGTCTTGTTTTAGCCAGAATTAAGTGGTAAAAGGATGGGTGTTTTCACACCTATCAAATCCCCTACACTTAACCATTGCCATGCCCTCATGCAATGCTTAGTGACAAAGCACATTTTACACTTTTCTCATAATCAATCAACCTTGGCCTTATTAAAATATTATTAAACAAAAATTAAAGTACTAAGAGAAATTAAAACTTTAAAGTAAACAAAAGGATAGAAAATAGCTATGTGGAAATAACTTGCAAAGAGATCGAGGACTTACATTAGGGCTTCGGTGCTGCGAAGATTTATCACCCTCAAGTTTCACGTTCCCCAAACTAAGCTTAAAAACGAGATCATTGTTATCATAAGTTAGCAATTCAAACACTTACACACATGGCTTAATTATATGCTTAAACTCCCTTATTCCTAGGTGTATTTCTTATTTTATCTTTGTCTTAGAATGATCATGAAGATGCATTTTTGGACTTATTTCGATAGTTTATTTAGGCTGAAAGCAAAGTAGGACGATTTGATCAATAGTTAGCTAAAGGACAAAATCTCTTAAAACTGCTTCTCGGGATATCTAAAAGTTCATATCTTGGCATAACTCGGTTCACGATTTGAGACCTTTCTCGGGCCGATATTTGGCATGTACTTCATACTTCATATCTTCGAGAGACGTTCTTGAGATAATGGTCTTCTCATCGTTCATAGAGTTTCTTCACTTGGAGACTTTTGAGAGGTACTCCAACTTTGTTGACCACGACTTCATGATTATTTCTTCAATCTCTATTTGGGATTTTGAGATACAACGATCCGCCTCCTTTTTCGGACTTGGATCTATTTATCCTCATACCTTGTTAGGGTCTTTTCGGATAGACTTCTCCATCATCTTTATGGGAGTTGATTGCTTTTCGTCGTGAGTCTTGATCCTTCATATTGACTTTGGGAATAATGCTTTTCACATCACTTTGGATCTTTAGCAATAAATGGAATCCTCATGCCTTGTTAGGGCCTTTTCGGACTCTCCAATCTTCGCGCCCCGCTTCATAAGTTATGCCTTGGCTATGAACTCTTATCATTACCGAGCAACTTTTAAATGATCTTGGGCTAGAAGCTAAGTAACCTTTCAAATCGTACGACCTTACTTATTGCAGATAAATTATTAGCAAGTGATGGGAGAATAGGCAAATAATTACACCAAGTGAGCTTGCGCAAGAATACCGACTTATAATTGACTCTATCATTTCTCGTCCTCCACAATTTAAAATCTCAAGTAATGAGACTCGTGGACACTTAGCCTAATAAACCAATTAAGGTCTACATGGTTAAGGATACTAGCTAGAATAAACTTGGATAAGTCTATTCGGGTTGAGTCAAAATAAACGCAACGGGCCTAATATGTCAAAGACTTCTAAACTAGCTACACCACTTTATTAATAATTTGACTTTATTGCGGGATATATACATATGAAAGCAACGATAAAAATTTAAAAATTACGACTAAATGGCCAAAATTAATAAAAAATTTGGAAAATGTTGAAAAAGATGATTTTCCGGTTAAATGAAGGCATTTTCATGGAAAAGTCCACTTAAAACTTCGATAGAAGTCCCCCCTACACTTAAGATAAACATTGTCCTCAATGTTTAAGCATGTGGGAAAAGTCTCCCCTACACTTATGACATTGTGCATGTTGGTTAACTCAAGTTAAGGAAGAGACGACTAAAGTGATCAATTTCAAATGTGAGAATGAAGAAAATTGAATCACGATAGCTGAGAGATAGTACCGGATTTCGGATAACACGGGAGCACGGTTCGTCAAAGATTCCAAGAGTGCAATCTTCCCTGTAATCACATCACCACACAAAAACAAACACGTATAGAAGTCCCCCCTACACTTAGGGGATTAAAACATAAAAGTATAGATACTCGGGCTGCCTCCCGAGTAGCGCTTGTTTTTGATAACCGAGTCACGAGCCTGACTCGACCCAAAATTAGTTCATGGGGAACGTGGTGAGGGATGGAATCACCTCCTGAGAGGTGTCCTCACCAAAGTACAACTTTAGACGCTAGCCATTCACTTTGAAATTGGGCCCATTTGGCTAAGAAAGCGCAATGGTCCCATACGGAAAGACTTCGGCGACGGTGAATGGACCAGACTAGCGGCTCTTCAACTTGCCAGAGAAGATCTTCAACCGAGAGTTAAAAAGTAAGACTTGATCACCAACGTGGAACTCTCGGTTCTTGATTTTTGCGTCATGAAGGATCTTCGTCTTCTCTTTGTAGATCAGAGAGTTCTCATAAGCGTCATTCCTCAGTTCGTTGAGCTCGTTGAGTTGAATCTTGCGATGATCACCGGCTTTGTTGATGTCGAAGTTAGCCCACTTCAAGGCCCAGTGCGCCTTATGCTCCAGCTCGATGGGAAGGTGGCATGCTTTCCCGTACACAAGACGGTAAGGTGTACAACCGATCGGGGTCTTGTAAGCAGTACGGAAAGCCCACAGAGCATCATCTAACTTATCGGCCCACGCGGCACGATGCTCTCCCACAGTACGCTCCAAAATTCGCTTCAATCCACGGTTGGATATCTCGGCCTGCCCATTGGTTTGGGGATGATAAGCGGTAGAAAGACGGTGATTGACACCATACTTTGCCATGACTCTTGCAAATTGATCGTTGCAGAAATGAGTCCCGCGGTCACTGATAATAGCACGAGGAACGCCGAATCGAGCGAACAGCGATTTCAAAAAGTTACAAACCACCCTTGCGTCATTAGTGGGTAAAGCTTTGGCTTCAACCCATTTGGAGACGTAGTCAACGGCAACAAGGATGTATTTGTTTCCTTTAGATGAAGGGAATGGCCCCATAAAGTCGATACCCCAAACATCAAAGATTTCACATTCTTGTATGAAATTCTGAGGCATCTCGTCTTTATGTGTGATCGTGCCTTGTTTTTGGCAAGCATCACATCGTTTAACCATCTCGTGAGCATCACGGTAGATGGTGGGCCAATAAAATCCCGAATCAAACACTTTTTTGGCAGTGTAGTTGGGACCAAAGTGACCACCAGTGGGTCCTTTGTGGCAAGCATCAAGGATTTCTAAAGCTGCCGGTCCATCAACACATCGGCGAATAATCAAGTCGGCACATTGTTTGAAAAGATACGGGTCATCCCAAAAGTAAGTCTTGATGTCTTTGAAGAACTTTTTCTTTTGCTGGGATGTTAACCCGTCAACGAGAATTCCGCCCGCTAAGTAGTTTGCAATGTCTGCAAACCACGGGGTTTCATCAGCAGTCGAGTTGATAGACATTAAGGTCTCCAGGGGAAAAGAATCATTGATTTCTTTGTTCAGATGATTCCCCTGGTAAGGATCCTCAAGTCTACTGAGATGATCCGCGGCTAGGTTTTCAGCTCCTTTTTTATCGCGAATTTCGATTTTAAATTCCTGGAGCAGCAAAACCCAGCGAAGAAGTCTTGGTTTGGAATCTTGCTTTGTCAACAAGTACTTCAACGCGGAATGATCGGTATACACAATTGTGGTGGAAAGGACAAGATAGGGGCGGAACTTTTCAAAGGCATAGACAACAGCTAAAAGCTCTTTTTCGGTTGTCGTGTAATGCAATTGAGCCCCAGTCATTGTCTTGCTAGCGTAATGGATCAGTTGGAAGTGTTTGTTCACTCTTTGTCCCAGAACCGCTCGAATAGCAAAATCACTAGCATCGCACATCAACTCAAAAGGAAGCTCCCAGTTAGGGGTAACCAAGACGGGTGCCTTAGTTAGCTTATCCTTAAGCGAGTTGAAGGCTTCAAGACACTCTTTGGAAAAGATAAAAGGAGTATCTTTTTCCAAGAGGTGGGTCATCGGGCGAGCGATTTGAGAAAAATCTTTGATGAATCGACGGTAGAAGCCCGCATGACCCAGGAAACTTCTCACACCCTTCACGTTTGAAGGTGGAGGCAACTTAGCGATAACATCGACTTTAGCACGATCTACTTCAAGACCGGCTTTCGAGATCTTATGTCCAAGCACGATGCCTTCTTTTACCATAAAATGGCATTTCTCCCAATTTAGAACAAGGCGAGTGTCTTCGCACCGCTTAAGCATACATTCCAAATTGGCAAGGCAAGAAGAGAAAGAATCCCCAAAGACCGAGAAATCATCCATGAAGACTTCCATGGTTTGTTCAACCATGTCATGGAAGATAGCTAACATGCACCTTTGGAAAGTCCCGGGCGCATTACATAAGCCAAAAGGCATCCTTTTGTAAGCAAATGTGTCATAGGGACAAGTGAATGTAGTCTTCTCTTGATCTTGGGGATCAATGGGTATTTGGAAATAACCCGAGAAACCATCAAGAAAGCAGTAATATTCATTACCCGCTAAACGTTCAAGCATTTGGTCCATAAAAGGTAGAGGGAAATGATCCTTTCGCGTGGCATCATTGAGTTTGCGGTAGTCTATACAAACTCTCCACCCAGTAACGAGACGAGTGGAAATCAACTCGTTGTGTTCATTGGGAACAACGGTTATTCCGCCCTTCTTGGGCACACAATGGATTGGACTAACCCATGGTGAATCCGAAATAGGGTAAATCATACCCGCATCAAGAAGTTTGATAACCTCTGTTTTGATGAATTCATGGATTTTTGGATTCACCCTTCGTTGGTTTTGAATTGTGGGCTTAAAGTCGTCCTCCATGAGAATTTTGTGGGTGCAGAAGTGAGGATCAATTCCACGAATATCATAAATCTTCCAAGCAATAGCCTTCTTGTGATTCTTCAACACGGTGATAAGTCGGGATTTTTCTTCTTCCTTTAGGTCCTTAGCAATGATGACTGGCGACTTCTTCTCTTCGTCAAGGAACACATACTCGAGATGTGGCGGCAACTCCTTTAGTTCTAAATCCGGAGGATTTTCGACGGGAGGCGTTTTTAAAGTCGGAGTATCGATAGCAATAACCGTGGGAGATGGAGGCGAAGGATTGTCTTTGTGGAGAAGGTTGTCAAAGAAATGCATGTCGTCATCCCCATCGGTGGGAGAATCATCAGTAGCTAAATGCACATCTCCCATGGTGTCTTCAAGATTGTTCCAAAACAAATCACTATCTCCAAATAGAGACAACGATGAATCAATAGAGGACACGGTCTCAACATTGGGAAGAGAGGTAGGAATACTTTTGCAAGCATCATTAAAGTGTACTTCACAAGCCTCATCAAGAACGTCAATACAATTAACACTCTCATATGAATAAGGCTGTTTAGACAACTTTCCCATGTTGAAGACTACTTTATCGTCACCCACTCTCATGATAAGCTCACCGGCTTCAACATCGATGAGAGTGCGACCGGTCCTCAAGAATGGACGACCAACAATTAGTGGCACACGGGGGTCCATCTCGTATTCGACGACAACAAAATCAGCAGGGAAGGTGAATTTGTCGACTCCTACAATGATGTCTTCGGCTATCCCCACTGGATAAGCAACCGTATGGTTAGCTAATTCCAAAGTCATTTTGGTGGGGACTAGCTCTGGGAGAGATAATTGCTTCCACACACTTAAAGGCATAAGATTAATACTGGCACCTAGATCGGCTAGGGCCATGCAATTCTCTACTCCCGGGAAATTGCAAGGAATTAAGAAACGACCCGGATCACCAAGCTTGGTTGGCAATTTCCTTAAGAGCACTGCAGAGCAATTCTCATTAAGTTGGGTGTTGGCAATATCGAGGAGCTTTTCCTTGTCGCTCAGAAGATCTTTAAACATTTTCGCATATTTAGGCATGTGAGCGAGAGCCTCAGCGAAGGAGATATTGAAATTCAATTGTTTAACATTTTAAGAAAGTTCGAAACCTGAATATCGTCCTTGCTTTTGAGCTTCTCTTTCCTCAACCTAGATGGATAAGGTATATTGGAAGAAGAGGAAGGCTTTGGAAGAATAGGATCACTCACATCCTTGGGTGGAGGAGGGGTAGAAGGAAGAGGTGGAGGAATAGGAGCAGGTGACTCGTTCTCCTTAGTCACAATCACCGGTGGAGGTATAGGAAGCTCGGGTTCCTTGGTACCTTTACCACTGCGAGTAGTGATTGCTTTCATCTCCCCTCTTGGATTCGCAACGGTGTTACTCGGAAGAGTACCCGAAGAAGAGGGTTGATTACCTTGGAAGAAACCAGCCATCATGTTCCTCAGATCATTAGTTTGGCTATCCAACGTATTTCTCATGTCGGCTCTCAAATCGTTTCCTTGTTTGACCAAGTCTGCTTTCAAGTTTCGCACTTCCTGTTGGAGATTTTCCACGATCACATCATTGGTCCTCATGTAGGTTGCAACCTCTTGGTGTAATGCAGTGGGTTGGTTTGGAGGAGCATTGTATGCGGGTGGTTGATAAGCAGGTTGTTGGTAAACTTGGTTGTTACGTTAAGGTGGTTGTTGCTGCTTGTGAGGAGGGATGTATGGTGTACGAGGTTGTTGTTGTTGTTGAGTAGGGCGATTGAGGTTTTGTTGTTGGTTTGGGTTGCTTGGAGGAAAACCGGGTGGTGAGAGGTAGTTGTTAGAACGGTAGCTCAGCAAGTTACGGTCACCTTGAGGTCTAGCTTGATAAGCAGGTTGAGGATAGGTGCCATATGCCGCATTCACATTCTCAGCAGGGTAGTCTTGGGTGGCGGTACAAGTGGTGTAAGAGTGAGGACCACCGCATATCTCATAAGGTTGGCTGACAGCGTTAACTTGAGCGTTTTTAGCGTTGTTGCTGTTGTTGTTGCTGACGGTGTGGGTGACAAGCGATTCAAGAAGCACAGTGATTTTGTCAAGTCGCTTGTCGCTGTCATTAGTGCTAGCACTAGCGACATTGGTCCGAACACTCTTGGTTTGCACACGAGACTTATTCTCAATGATATCCCAAGCAGCATTGGAAGTCTTAGCCAAAAGATTACCCCCCGAGGCACTGTTTAGTGAATCTTGGTCACTCATGTTTAAACCATTGTAAAAAGTATTGATTTGATGTACTTTGGTAAAACCATGTTGTGGGCATTTTCTTAAAAGATCTTTGAAACGATCCCAAGATTCACTGAACGACTCATCGTACTTTTGTTCAAAATTTGTGATCTCATTCCGCAAAGCGGTAGTACGAGAGGGTGGAAAAAAGTAATTGATAAACTTTGTTTCCAAATCCGTCCACGAGAGAATACTCTGTCGCGGTTCCTTAGCAAGCCAATGCCGGGCTTGTCCCTCTAAAGAAAAGGGAAAAAGTTGTAACCTGATAACCTCTTGTGGAACACCATTGAACTTGACCGTGTTGGTTAGTTGCAAGAATCTCTTGATATGGTCGTGTGGATCATCAATGGTACGTCCCAAGAATGGTTGAGCGGATACCATCTGGATAAAGCCTGATTTTAGCTCAAAGTTGTTGGCGGAAATTGGAGGTATGACAATTGGATCCGTGTTGCCATCGACATGAGCTTGCAGCAGTTCAATCATCGGGCGATTATCCGGAAGGGGCTCATTGTTGTTGTTATTGTTCATGTTGTTGAAAGGTGGGTTGTTGTTGTTATTGTTGTTGTTCGGAGGTAGTATGTTATTGTTGTTTTGTACACCAGCCATGTCTAAGTTATCGAGAGGCTCGGGCTCTTGATAAGACGTCGATCGAGTGCGCATACACCTGCAAAAGAACGAACAAAGAAAAACAAAGCAAAAATATTTTTGGTTTTTATGTTTTTTAATTTTTTTGTATTTTTTGAAAATTTTATATTTTTAGGATTTTTTGAAAATTTTTATGAAAAAGTAACGTTCACGGGGAACGGATCCCAAAATCCAAGTTCTCACAAAAAACTTTTGATCTTAACGAGAAGAGCCGGCAGCGGCGCCATTTGATACACGGTTTTTATATGGGTTCAGTTAATCTCGATATCCTCTCGAATTGATCTCAGCTTAAAGTGGAATGATTTGTTCTTGGTTAATAAAAAGGAGTTGGTTTGTTTATCTATTTTAATCTAATAACAAATAATTAAGTGTCGAAGAGTAAACTTAAAGTTTTAAAAGATTAAACTAAAAGACGAGCTTAAAAAAATAAAAGTTTAAAGAATGTTAAAGATTATACTAGAAAAGTAAATGGTCATTCAATAAAAACTAACACTTGGAAAACTTTGTGAAAAATAAGAACTTAATTGGAAACTACTAAAAGAAAGTAAGATCGTAATATAGCAAAACACTCAAATCGGAACAAACAAACTAGGGTCAATCGGAAAGTATTCCGATCTATAGATCGGAATATGGGAGAGACAAACTGATCGGAATATGGGGGATTAACTAGCAATCGGAATGTTCAACAGAGGTATAATCAGAATATTTAGAACCTTACCAATCGGAATAATGAAAATGGCATTAATCGGAATATAGGGCAAAGTGCAACAATCGGAATACTTGAAATGGACAATCGGAATGTTCAAAATGCCACCAATCGGAAAAACTAAACCCTTTTCCGATCGGTCGATCGGAAAGAGGGAAGTGGCTAGGTCGGAATACAAGGTCGGAAAAGGGCTTTGCCCTTTCCGAAAATGGTGCTAATTCGAGATTAAAAGCTAAGGAATAAGCTTATGGAATAAGCTAACTCCCAAAACTAAATCGAATCCTATAAGATACCAATCAAATAAGCACTAAAAACAACTTTTCTAAACTCAAAATAAACAACTTTTTGGATCAAACAATAAAAACATAAACTTTTTAAGGAAAACTTTTATAAGTAAAATAAGCTAATCATAAAAATAAGCCAATAAGCACAAAAGTCTTAAAGCTTAATCAAATGAAAATTTATGAAATGATCAAAAGATTAACTTTTTAAGCACGAAATCAATTAGAACAACACGGATCATATGATAATCGCACCAAAATCAATCTAAAATCAAAGAAAAGTAGAATGAGAATAAGGATTAAAAGCTTAAAATAGAACTTTGATTAATGAAATAAGCAATACAAAGAGTTTAATCTTAAAAGATTAAAAGAAAAGATGAAGTTTAGTGAGAGAAAGTTTAAGACTTTCTCTCTCTAAAACTAGAGAAAACTAAAAAATAAAAGCTAGCTAAGTGTGTGAAATTTGTGAAGTAAGGGCCTTTATATAGGCGTGTGTATGGTGGTGGGCTTTGTGATTGGGCTTTGATTTGGGATCCTTTTTCTTCTTTCTTCTTTAGTCTTCACGCGTCTTAAATAAACGTTTCCTACTTGGATTTGAGAAGTGTCGGTGAATAATTCCAACTTGTCTTATAATCTTTTATTTAATAGACTCGAGTTCTTCGACATATATAAATCTTCCATCTTTGGCTCTATTCTTCGATAAATCTTCAAATAGGTACAATGACTTCAAATCTTTTGCATCTCTTGGACAATAGTCTTCGTCTTGAGTCTTTTCCTTGATAAAACCCGTGCAATCCCATGTTTTCTTCAATATTCACCCGGTTGACTCTGAAAGCACAATAAACACAAAAACCACGCATAATTCCAAACAAATGATATTAAATACGTGTTTTGGTCTTGTTTTAGCCAGAATTAAGTGGTAAAAGGATGGGTGTTTTCACACCTATCAATAATAATACATGAAATACCAGAAATACTAAATAAGATTTAACAGAATATAAGATAAACACAGTTTAAAGCTTTAAACAGTAAAACATGGTAAGAACATATAAAAATGAGCTAAGACATGACATAAAACCAGCTACGTATTTAGTAAGCAGATACTTATTCATGTATGTATTTATGTAGCACTAGTGATACGGAAGTAGGATTCCTCTCATTTCATCTTCTTCGTTCACTGGACATAAGGTACGGATTCCCGTCCTTTCAGTATGGACATTCTTTCCTTATTAGGATTCCCCGTATGCAGCCAAATGTTTTCCCGTAGTATAAGTTACGTGTTTGATTTGCTTATGTTTAATTAAGAATACCTATAGCCATATACATGCATGACCAGTTTCACCTAGTTATGGAGGTACCATAACCATAACATTAGAGGCACTGATGTTATGACTTCACCACGGCGGAGTGATTGCTCGTGGCGTCCCTTCAGCTTTTGGCCATTTATATTATATTTATCATGTGGGGCGTATGGGTGCATCCTAGTTACATGTTTTCAGTCAGGATTTCATGGTGAATGTGGTGTGTGCCTTGCATCCTTCATAAGGAGCTGATCCCTCCTACCCAAAAACCAGTATATTAAATTAGAGGCAGCCCCTCTAATTTGCATGATGAGGTCACCCCTCCAAGTATTCATGCACGGTGGATTTTCATGACCTATATTGGCTAATGGTAAAATATGATAAACAGTTTTTACAAGATAAACATAAGGCTTTTCAAACTATAAACCAGTTTTATCAAGACTTAACCAGGTTACTCGGGACTTAGTTTTCTTCCGCTGTTATATGTTATATGCTTATCCTATTCATGCTTTATTATACATCCGTGCACTGAGCGTATTGCTCAGCCGTTTTCCTTTTCTATGTTCCCAAAACGGCAGGTACTCAGGGACGCTCGTAGACACTAAGAGTACGTGCATATGGACTGGAAGCTTTCTAGCCTTCTTTACTTTATGCATTTCCTTTCTTATGATACATTTGCTATGGACATTGTTTAGTCCTTTCTTTTATTATACTATGTTTGTGTGTGATGAGCTTTACTTTTGGACTACCGATGTTTGATTCCGGTATTTTCCTTTTATGGTCAAGTAATGTTTAGACATTTTTCCTTTTATGCTTTGATGACACGCCATAATTGCATGTGACATTTCCATTATCAAAATGGGGTGTTACAATTATGGTATCAGAGCCAAGGCTTTGACCTGTAGGCTCTCAAATATGACCTATGATTAGTGGGTAGTCACTGCGGTCTTCCTAGAACTGACAGTTGTTTTCATGCATTCATCATTTTTAAGCATACATATACATGTCATTGTCGCAGATTTTTGACTAAGTAATGGTTGGTACAGGACTGGCCCTATTTAGTCGCATGTGTTTTATCGAAACTTTTAAATTTGGGACCGACCCATAGGCGTCCCCTCGCTATGTCTTTTGTTTTGGGTGAACTGACCAGAGGCGTTCACTCTCGAGCATACAAAATTTTTCATAAAACTGCATCATGCATTCATACACAAAATTTTCTTGCATAAAATTTTTCTCGTGAAATTTTGGTATAATTTTTTTTCATGTTTATATATTTTATATTTTGATCTGTTTAATCATATGTTTTATGTTATACTGTCAGATGGTTCTCACACGCGAACAAGAGCAGCTCAATGCTACAATTCAAGCTGCTATGCAAGCTTTGCTTCCTCAATTGAGGAATGACATCAGGGTTGAAGTTCAAGCTGCCAACAATCAGCAGCATAATCAGGCACCTCCTCCTCCTCCTCCAGTGACATTAGCAGTATGGCTGGAGAGATTCAACAAGCTCCGCCCTCGAGCTTTTGAGAGGACAGATAGCCCCAGCGATGCTGAAAGCTGGTTGGCTCACATCGAGAAAATTTTGTTGATCCCAAACTTAGATCGATTTAGCTTTATGTATACGAGATTAGATCAAGTAATACACTTAGAGAAACCTTTGTATATGTATATGATAATCTAAGTGTTATGCGGAATTAACACTTAAACAAGAACACACAAGATATAAACAAACTTTCACTTTGATTAATGATATCAAACTTGCTTACAATGAAAGTAGTTTACGTATGAAAACTTATTATAGAACATTAACCTAAAGGTCTTCTTTTATAGACATAAGAAGCCTTGTACAATAATCTACGTATCAACTATTCTAGGTAAAGATAAATATAGAAAATACATTGTTGTTCTATCTTTACTAGAAGTAATCTAGAATACAATAAACGCGTAGAGTATATCTTCCCATCAGTGCTTGTCTTCAATGTATCAACGCTTGACATTGTCTTGTCAGAGCTGTCAGCGTTTGTTTTACTCCTTTCAACGCTTGTTTCACTCTTGTCAGCGCTCAAGTAGATTGGCTATAATTTATTCCCAACAATCCTCCCCTAAACTTGATATCTATTTCAGTGATCAAGTTTCTGAATAAACATTAAGAACTAGGAGGAATCTTACAAACCTTCTCATATTGGTAATAAATAAATCTGATCAAGTCTTTGGCCACATCACTTGAATAATCAATTTCCAGCTGAGTGTTCTTCATCTTCTCCAAGATTTCCTTGGACATGAAATACTGACCATCCACAAGTAGATACTCAGCAAACTTTGTAGCACTCAAATAATAAACACCAGCAGCTGAATACAATCTCCATTGAAGACCACTGAGATCATCTTCAAGATCCTTCCAAATAGTAGGATCCTCATCTTTTGGTCCACACATTCTTTTGAATGTGGACCACAGTTTTATTCCATTGACTGAAGTTGGTGCTTCAGCCTCATACTTGGCCTCTAACAACCTCCATAGGTCTACCAAGTCTTCTCTGTCAAAACTTGCAAACAAAGATATAAGGGTGGTAAAAGTGTGAACCTCTTTTCCATACCTGCCAATCTTCCAAAACCCACATTCATCTTCTTCATAGCTTACAATTGGGTTTCTGGAATCAAGTGGTAACACTTGTACCATATTTGAAGCTTCTAATGGTGAGAGCTTGAGGCTCTTTCTTATGACAGCTTCACTTGGATGTAATGGATCCATATCTTTGGGAAACTCAAGAGAAACTCCCTTTTTCACTGGTCTGGGAACAAACATTGCTTTCTTGAGCTCCATTTCCTCTGCAAGTTCTTCTTTTCTTTCATCAAAAAGAAGTCTTAGAGTGTTTGCTTCCTGCACTCTAACCCAAATGGGATAAGCTCTACATTCCAACTCATCAAATGTCAATGCCATCAACTTCTTATAAGTCCACCCTGTTCCATGACACCTGAGCAACATGCAGTACAACTTCCTTCTATCCCTTTTTAAATTTGAGAGAACATTGTTGGCTTTGTGTTTCAGAATAACCTTGCAATCCTTTTGGACTCTTAGAAGAATCTCCAAACCCCATATCTGATCTGAAATGGTCAAGTGTGGATTCTCCATACATCTATCTTCCCAAGCAAGATACATCTGAACCACCTCTGGCATATCAAAATCAACCTGCAATTTCAACTCATTCAATTTCTCCTTGGCCAACTCATCTCCATACTCAAGTATTTCTGGCTGTTCTATGATCATAACACTTGAGTCTGAACTGACTTCATCACTTCCTTCTTGCTCTTCTGAAGTGATAACAAAAGGTGATTCACCCACCTTTTTCTTTTCTTGTTCCACAATTTGTGCAGCCAACCTTCTATCAAATTCAATTTGTGCTGCATTCTTTGGAACAACCTCTTCTACCATAATACCCTTACCCTTATCTAATGGATCAATCGTTGGTAAGGTAGATGGTGATACCTGTAAAGAAACCTCTTTGATGATGGATGATGACTGGCATACATCAACCTCATTTGCAGGTCTGTCAACGCCCAATTCTGCTTTGTCAGCGCCCAAGATACTCATGTCAGGTTCAAATTCTCCTTGTCAATGCTCAAATTTCCTGCCTCAGCGCCTTTTGCAATTTCCTCCAACATGGCTGTAAATGATAAATTTAAGTTTGTAGGAGAGACTAGAGACGTATCAAAACCTGTCTGTTTCTTCAAACTTGTTAGGGCTTCAGCAACATCCAAAGATTGACCATCATGGCTGCCCTTATCACTCACATTTATGTGTTCATCCTCCCCTTTGGAAGATTCCTCCATCCCTCTCCTTGTACTAGTAGTCTCCAAAATAAAAATCCTCTTCCTCAATTGCTTGAGTTCAAGGCCTTGTGTGCTGACAACTTGTACCAAGTCTGCATTTTGCTTTTGCAAGCTCATGCAGACAGCCGTCAATTCCATTAGGGTCATTGGTTCCAATCTGCCCTCTTCTAAAATGGGTATTTGACCTCCCAAGTTAGATTCATTGGGCATGGATGAGGTCTTAAGTATGTTAGGACTGTCTTGGCCAGCTTCTAAGCCAGAACCAATAGTCCCAGCCTCATCCATAACACCAACCACACTTGTGGTGGTGGTTCTCTCTGCTACATGGCTAGGACCACTAGAGGAGAACACTTCAGTAGTCCTTTGGCGTTTTTGTAACCTATATTGTGGTGGTGGAGATGATGATGTGGTTTGTGTGGATGTGGGTTGGTTAAGAGGTGTTTGGGTCTGTGAAGGTTGTGTGTCAACGTTTGAAATAGGCACATCAACGCCAACATTTAACGTGTCAGCGTCGAATGGTTCCTGGTCAATTTGCATATGTTGTGGTGAAGGTAAAGGTTCAGGGATTGGGTCAATTTGGGGTTGGAGGTCTGGTTGGGGTTGAGCTGCTTCAATGACAGCAATCATAGCTGGGGTTAGGGGTAGGTCACGATGTGGGGGTGAGTTCATCTTCATAAAAATTGCTTTCTTTTGCACAGGGATCTCATAAAAATCATCATGATCCCTTGTACAGTATCCTTGGACATCAAAAACCATTTGTAAAAATCTGGGATAAGCTAAAGTCATTTTGTTCCCTTTATTTTTACACATGCCCTCAAAAATCATTTTAGAATAATTAAATTTTTGCCCAGTAGCAATGCACACAATAGCACTGGCAATAGATCTATTGATCTCATTGTGTGCAGCACATTTGGGACTCAACCATTGGAGGAGGACATGTATGAGGTACTTCCAGGCTGGGGGAAATTCCTGTTTATGATATTTATTTAAAGTTCCTTCATCAGGAAAAGGATAACCCAAAGCCCTTAGTCCTTGTTCTATTTCACTAATGGGAAGGGTGGTTATACCATCAGCATCATCAAGATGCAAAGCTTGGCGTACCAAAGCTTCAGTAACCACTCAAGTTCTCCCATGAACAATAGAAGATAATGTAGTCACTCTATTAACTGTTGAGGAACTAACATTGTTCCAAAACTGTTTAATATGTGTGGCAGGAATGAGTGGTGCATGAGAAAGAGCATACCTAAAAGGAGATGCGTTCAAATACGCCACCATTTGTGTGTATTGGGGAAACAGAGCATTATCAGCTTCAAGATACGCGATCATGTTGTGTTGGCTTCTGAACCCCAATTCCAAATCTGATGGTTTAAACTTTGGTGCCATTGTTGAAAGCTGTTAAAATGATTGAGAAAGATGAAGTTGATAAGAGAAAATTGTGTTAAACAAGAATAATAGGTACCCTGTTTAAAAATAGGAGCCAAATTTATAGGAGAAGAAAATGCATGTGATTGGCCCAAAAATAGGCAAGTATTTTCAAAATGTAATCATGAAAATATTGAAAAAGAATAAGTTTATCTCATGAATTAAATGAAAGTTATCAGCTCCCAAAATTACGGCCTAAAAATATGTCAAAAAGTAACAACTGGGTAGGTCCCATTGAGTGTCAACGGTCAAAAATAACCTATCAACGCCCAACGGCTATATCCTTGTCAACGCTTGCCATAGCCATGTCAGCGTCTAAATTGGTCACAACAACGCTTGGAAAAATACTTGTCAGCGTCCAAAAATAAAAATGTTTAAAAATGAAAAATGACCTTAACAAAGTAATTTATCCTAGAGAAGATAACCAAAAAGCTGATAATTATTATAAGGCGGCAAGCACTGTCCAGTTATGCACACTTGCTTATGCAAGAAAGACATAACAGTCCTCTAGTGTCCCTTGCTAACCAAAACTCTTAACAACTAAGTTACCTTATAAAATTCCTTGTTACTCCCAGGTAAATCACATGACAAAATCATTCCCAAGTCTCCCAACAGACCACAACCAATTCTAGGCCAAAAATGTCTTGGCAGCATGCATAGTATATCAACTTTGCATGCTACAGTGCCTCATGATTTAGTAAAACTAACTCATACTCACCTGTGGACACAATCTAGAATTGTGATAAGAGTATCATATGGATACCCAAACATCCTAAAGGTTCCTAAAACCTCCCCTTAAACTATGATACATAAGTTGCGAAAAATATGCATGAACATAAAAATTTATGTCAAGATAGGAATTAAAAATTCCAACCATCATCCATAAATAAAAACATGTCCAAATACTTCTCCAATGATCCATAAGCAACTCTGTATCCAATGGTATACTGCTAACACCACCTGCACATTTAGATTGAAAACCACAAAACTAACATTGTTGCTGACAACGCCCCGATAACACATAACAGCGTTGAGGGAAGCTTTGTCAGCGTTAGACAAATATATTGCTGACAACGTCACAAAAACACTTATCAGTGTTCAAGCAACCTTTGTCAGTGTTAGAAAAATATAGTGGAAAATCTAAATCCTCAAAAAGACCAATAACAATGCATTATCCTGTACATACTTTTACAAAAAGACTCCAAAACACATATTATGTGAGATTGATCATCCCAATACTTTTTACCAAGTATTGAAACCTCCCAGCATCAAAAGGTTTAGCTAGTAAATCTGACACATTCTCTTCTGTGTCAACCCTATCTGGTTGTATTAAACCCTTTTCAAAACAATCTCTTATAAAATGGTGTCGAATTTCTATGTGTTTAGTTTTAGAATGATGTACAAGATTCTTAATAATGCATAAAGTGTTGTTATTGTCTACAAATATCTTGGTATGCATGGAATTATACCCATAGTCCAACAGCTGGTTCTGAATCCACAAAACTTGTCCACAACAAGCAGCTGCAGCCACATACTCAGCTTCAGTTGTAGAATTAGCCACCACTATTTGTTTCTTGCATTGCCAAGATATCAACCTGCTCCCAAGAAACTGACATCCACCAGTTGTGGATTTTCTATCAAACTTATCACCTCCATAGTCACTGTCTGAATATGCAATCAGCTCCAATGGTGAATCCTTTGGGTACCACAAACCAAGACTAGGATAGCATCTTAGGTACCTAAAGATTCTCTTCACAGCATAAAGGTGACATTCTTTGGGAGTCACTTAATGGCGTGCACAAGCACACACAGCAAACATGATGTCAGGTCTGGAGGCTGTAAGGTACATCAATGATCCAATCATGGATCTATAGTGCCTGACATCAACATCTTTCCCATCTCCAATCTTTCCCCAAGGGTGTTCTCTATCCATAGGAGTAGTAGCCCTCTTTTCATATGGAGAAAAGCCAAACTTCTTCAAGATCTCAGCCACATATTTATCCTGGGAGATGAAGATACCATCTTCTTTCTGCTGAACTTGTAAACCAAGAAAGAAGTTCATCTCCCCCAAAGCACTCATCTTGAATTTGTCTGTCATCAGCTTGGAGAAATCCTCACTCATCTTTGGATCAGTAGACCCAAAAATGATGTCATCAACATAGACCTGAACAAGCAACACATCCTTACCTTTCTTCTTTATAAATAGTATCTGATCTATGGTGCCCCTCTTGAATCCATTGTCCACTAAGTAAGTAGAAAAAGTACCATACCATGCTCTTGGGGCTTGATGAAGGCCATACATAGCCTTCTTGACTCTATACACCTTGTCTGGATTCTCTGGATCCTCAAAACCAGGAGGTTGCATCACATATACCTCCTCAACAATTGTTCCATAGAGGAAGGCACTCTTGACATCCATTTGATAGACAGTGAACTCCATGCAGGATGCATAGGCTAAGAAGATCCTAATAGCTTCAATCCTTGCAACTGGTGCAAAGACCTCCTCATAGTCTATCCCCTCCTCTTGTGTATATCCCTGAGCCACTAACCTTGCCTTGTTTCTGACCACAATACCTCTTTCATCTCTCTTGTTTCTTAGAACCCATCTTGTCCCTATAGGTCTGACATATCTGGGACAATCAACCAGCTCCCAAACATCTTGAATTGCAAATTGGTGAAGCTCATCCTGCATTGCTTCCACCCAACTTGGTTCTTTGAGAGCATCAAATATCTTCTTGGGTTCCTGTTGTGACAGAAAACAGGCAAACAAACATGCTTGCACAAGAGGAGTATCAACCTTCTTGTGAATATTGGCAATAAACCCACCAAGACCTTGATGAGATCTTCTAGTCTGAACAGGAGTCATAATATCACCAATGATTTGAGAAGTGGGGTGATTCTTTATAGTAGAAGTGAGAACTCCTCCTTCAAAAAGTCTGGTGTCCTCAACCTCATTCTCCATGTTGCCAATATCTTCTTCTTCAAACTCTCTTTCATCAACATGAGGATGAACCTCTTCATATAAATTGGAAGGTTCACCTTGTTCAAAAGTGGAAGAGAAAATATGTACAGAAGTGTTGTCAACGCCTGAACCTTGTTTGTCAGCATGTGAGCTAACAACGCTTGAACTGTTGTTGTCAACATCTGAGCCATCAACGTCTGAATTGGTCTTATCAGCGCTAGATTTGCCTTTGTCAGCGCCTGAAGGACCATGCATGTTGTTATCTGGTGGTACTTGGGGACCACCATTATCTTTACCAGCAGCAGCAAAAGCATCTGTCCATATGGGAATTGTGACATACTCTTGTATGGGAGATGACTTTTCTGCTTGTGATCCAACCTTTTCATGAACCTGTGTACCTGAAACATTAACAACTTGTTCTTCCACAACACTTGAAGTTACCTTCACAATGTCTGGATTAGTGACAGGCATATAATTTAAATTCCTAGATAAAGGTTCCAAGTCAAACAACCAATTTGGACCACTTTCAGGATCACTAGGTTTATTCTCTAAAAACCTAACATGTACTCTTTCAAGAATACGTTTTTCCTCTTTAAGATAAACCCTATATCCCTTGCTCTGCACTGAATACCCCATGAAGTAGCCTTCATCACCTTTTGCACTAAATTTTCCTAAGGCATCACTAGTATCTAAAACTACTACATGACAACCAAAAGGTCTGAGAAAACCAATATTAGGTTTTCTTCCCCAAAGTAACTCATAAGGTGTTTTGTTCTGAATTTTGTTAACCAATGCTCTATTTTGAACATAATAAGCTGTATTAACAGCCTCAGCCCAAAAGGCTATAAGAAAATGAGCATCAGCCAACATGGTTCTTGCTGCTTCAATTAGGGTTCTATTTTTCCTCTCAACAACCCCATTTTGCTGTGGGGTTCTGGCAACACTAAATTGCCTAGTAATTCCTTTCCTGGCACAAAAATCATCTAACTTTTTATTCCTAAATTCACCTCCATTATCACTCCTAAGTATTTTAACGTCATTACTAGTTTTCTTCTCAATCTGAGTGATAAAATCAATTAAAGTATCAGCTGTGTCACTCTTCATAGCTAGAAAGAAGGTCCAAGTAAACCTAGAAAAGTCATCTGTGATAACAAAGCAGTATGACTTACCATTCAAACTTTCTATATTATTTGGACCAAATGAGGTCCATATGAAGCAAATGAAGAGGTCTAGAACTAGAATGCACCTGTTTGGACTTGAATGAGACCTTGTGCTGCTTGCCTTTAAGACATGCAACACAAGAGTGGTCATTGTGGAAGGCCTTTTCAGACAAACCATCAACCAAGCCAAGTCTCACAAGCCTGTTTATATTCTTAAAATTTATGTGCCCTAGTCTCCTGTGCCATAAATTACTTTCATCTACTGAAGCTTTAGCATAAAAACAAGACATATTGTTATTCATTCTAATCTCATTCAGATTCACATTGTATATGTCTTTATGCCTAGGTGTTCTATAGTCAATATATTTCTCACCAGGGATCTTATAATCCTTGCTTAACACCAAGCATTCAGTATCAGTAAACAGAACTTTATTTTTGTTATCACAAACTTGTGATACACTAAAAAGATTGTAATCAAGTTCCTTTACCAAAAATACATTTTCAAAACGCAGGTTCTTGGTGAGAAGTGTTCCTTTGCCTGTGATAGTACCATATACACCTCCAAAGTAAACCTTATCACCATCCTTAATGGGAGTAAAGTTTGTAAGATAATCTTCCTTCCCTGTCATGTGCCTTGAGCATCCACTATCCCAATATCCAATATCATTGACCTGTCTTTGAATGTCCTGCACACAAAGAAAACAAGTTAGTTTTCTTTGGGAACCCAAGCCTTGGAAGACTTGGATTCATCTAGTTGTTCAATAAGAACAGACTTGGTTCTTACAACAACCCCATTTTCATCCTTCTTAGGATGAAATACCCAGTTAACCCTAATAGATTTTGTAATGACCTTTGAAATGTAATTAAATCTGTTGCAGGTCATTGAAATCCCATTATCATTAGGGTTTTGATCTTTCTTTGGTCTCCATGTCAAGCTTGAAGAAGCTTTAGACCCCTTACCCTTTGGTTGCAAATATTTAGGTCTGGTCACGTTTCTGTCAGCGTTGGAATTGGTCTTGTCAACGCTGAAATTACCTTTGTCAGCGTTGAACCTAGGGTTTGCTACAGAAACCCATTGCCTATTAGACCAAGTGTTTGTCTTTTGAAATGGTCTTTGTCCATGAGTGTTAGACCCTCTAGTGAAGAATGGGGCAGGTCTAACAACTTGTGGACTTTGCTGCACACAAGGTTTGGGTCTGACAACGTTTGACTTTCTAACAACGTTGACTTTGTTCCTGTCAGTGCTGAATTTGTTCCTGTCAGTGCTGACTTTGGGAGCGTTGACACACTTATATGCTAAATGTGTAAAGCTACCACAAGTGTAACAGGCTTTTCTAGACACAACCCTAGGTCTAGAAGAGAAGAAGCATGTTCCATCATTGCTAACTTGGCTCTTAGGTGACCTAGTATTCCTATACATCTCTGCATACTTAATGCTAGGTTTTCTAACAGTGTTTGAGCCAAGGTCAACAGCTTTACCAGTGATTGGGTTTGTAACCTTAATGGGAGTTGAATCATTAGGACTTTCACATAGCAAGCCACCCTTAACAAATAATGTAGGGTTAGCTTTCTTCAATTCATTCAAGCCAGTCAACTTTTGTTGATACTCTTCAACTGGGGTGACAACTCTTGGTGGAGGAATGAATTCCTTCTCTTGGAGTTCTGGCAAACCAGTCCAAGATAGGTCCTTTTGTTGGACACCATAGAAGTCACCAGCTGGTGGTGGAACCACAGAGTAATCTTTCATCCCAATCCCAGTCATGTCCTTAGGATCCCTTTGTTTACTCACACATTCTCCTAGGATTTGTGTGGCCTTTTCAAATCTTTGAATTTTAAGGCCAACATTATCTTTATTCTTAATGGCTTCATCTAACTTAGCCTGTAGCTCACCATTAACCCTTTCCATGATGTTTCTAATATCTATGCTAGCATTTAACTCATGTTTTAAGATATTTATTTTATCTTTTAAGTCAAATTCCATTTTCTTGTATTCAGAAACTGTCTTCTCAGTTTGAGTTAGAGCTATTTGATAGTTAGACAGTTTGCATCTTTCAGTACTCATATCATCTAATAATCTTAACACCTCTTTGTTAAGTCTCACAGTATTTAACCTACAACCTTTACTACAAAAAGCATCATCGTATACCTCATTATCAGATGAAGAGGAGGAGTGTGCCATGAGAGCATATTCAACATGCTCTTCTTCTTCAATTTCAGCAACCAAAGCTTTGTTCTCTTCCACATCCTTAGCCAGATAGTTCCAATCCCATCCCAGACCATCAATTCCTTGAATTGCAACCATGGCTTTAGGATCTTGAGCTTTAACAATTTGACTTGAGGGTTTACCAGCATCAGATTTTCTAGGAGATCTGCATTCCCTCATGAAGTGCCCCATACAATGACAGTTGTAGCATTCAACTTTGGATTTATCAAATCCAGCTGTGTCCTTTGCATTGAAGGTCATCTTCTTCTTAAACCTTATGTTCCACCTGTTTGCTCTTATACTAGCAAGAGCCATGTTCCACTTAATGTCCATCTCTTCCAAGTGCTCATCACTTATCTGCTCAAGGTCCGCATATGTAATCACTGAACCATTAGGCAAAGAAGCAATATAAGCACATACAGTATCTAGATCCAAACCAGCAGGTTTAACTCTTGGTGAGTCACTTTTGAATGTGTCAGCGTCTGAAAAGGAGACGTTGACAGGACATGTTCCAGCGCTGACACATGATGATCCAGTAACTGGATGCATGTAGGAGTCCTTCTGATTGAATTGACCTTCACTATATGGAAAAGAAGGCCATGTTACTGTTGGTGGACTTGCTTCCATGCTCTAAGAGAGTTTCATCTTCCAACAGCCTCAGTTTGTTATAGATATCATCAAACGTGGAACTTTTGTAAGTACTATTGGCAAGAATAGATCTTGCCTCAATCTTCCAAGCCTCACCAAGACTTTTAAGAAAAGTGGCATTAATATCAAAATCACCAAGTTGTATCCCCATGAAGGACAATTTGCTTGTAATATCAAGCAATCTGCTTCTCACACTACTAAGCTTTTCATTAGGTTGAGCTTTGAAGACAGCATAATCATGCATGAGTTGCTTCTTCTTCTCTTCCTTAGTATCTTCATTGCCACCATATGCAACTTCAAGAGCTGCCCAAAGGTCCTTAGCAGATTCATAACCTCTGTATTTATGCTGGTTCTCTTGTCCCAAAGAGAGTTTTAGAATATTTAGGGTTTTCATATCAACCCTTTTCTTTGCTATGTCTTCAGCAGACACAGCTCTACCATCATCAGGCTTTTCCTTCTTATCTGCTTCTGAACACCCAGCAATAGCTGTTCTTGTAGCAATGGAATTGGCAATCTTTTGAGCCTTATCAAATGTGTTTCCATATTCAATAATCTCTGATGAGATGGCATTTATACATGATCTCATCGTTCTTTTCGGGCTTTAAATGCACAATAATGTCATAAAATACCATATATATGCTTGTGTTTGTTTACTTGTGTATTTTAGGTATGGATATCGTGAAAAAGACAAAAGATCACAAGATACAAGGAAAAACGAACACGAGAAACGAAGCCGTACAAAGGACCGGGCCCTAATCATGGAATTTTCATCAAACACCCTTGAAGACTTGAAGACAAAACAAGATTGATCCTCCAAAAATGAAGAAATGACACTTAAAACCCTTGTATATTAATAATTACAAGTTTGGTCCCTTAAGTTTGTCAAAATTGCAAAAAGGTCCTTCAACTTTGAAGAAATGGCAAGATTGGTCCCTCAACAATTTCAAATTGCCAATTAAGGTCCCTCATAAAGTGAAAGACACATTGAAGACCTTTGAAGATCATCATTGTCCAAGATCAGCCCTTGAAATATCACAAAATGGCAAAAATGGTCCTTTGAAACATTTTGGGAAAAGTTGGTGCCAAAAATGTAAAAGATGGAAAGTTGTTTACAAAGGAGAAATCAGTTTTAGGGCTTAAAACTTGATATGCCAAAAAAACCAAAGGACAAGGACTTAAAGTGCACAAGTTGAAAGATTTAAAAAGAAAACGTGCCTAACAACTATATTTCCCCCAAAATCGGATCAAAGGGGTTTACTGTTCATCTTTTTACAGCCCAGAATTCACCCCAACTTAAACTTGGGTAAAATCTAATTCACCTTGCCCACGTTTGATTCACACATGTGTAAACCCATCCCACTCCTAAAAGCCCCAATCCCACCACTGTGGATCCTACCCCCAATTCCCCTCTCAACCAATCACATCACACCTTGTCCTCCAAGGCATGTGACGTGTCCCAAATCAAAGGCTAAGGTTATTTGCTTACTCTCAAAGCAAAAACAAACGTCCAGGATCAAATGTGGACAACTCATACTCAAAACCGTCAAGGGCAAATTTGGGAATTTCTACTGATTAGGGTTTTAGTTTTAGCCTTCTAGTATGTTCATTAGAGTACTATAAATAGAGGCATCAACCTGTGATGACCCCTTGTTCTAGTTTCAAGCTTTTCTCCTTGTAATTCCTTTTTAAAGAAATAAAAGTTTGGTTTTTGATTTATTCAAGTGTAATGCCTTTTTATTGTTTTTAAAAGTTGTGTGAAGTGTGAAAGCTTGATTCTGAGTTCCATTTTTGTATTTGGTTAAGTAACTTTGATTTTCAAAGTTATTTTAAGGTTTCTGAAAATTGAGTTCTTGGTAAGGATTTGATTTTCAGGTTTTTGGTATTAAGAAGTTCATGTTATTGGTGATTTAAGGGTTATTTAAATGTGTTAAGAAGGTTTTAAAAGTTTTGGTAAGGTTTTAAGAAAGAAGAAAAAAAATCAGTAATATATATTATTGTTTGTGTTTGTTCTTCTTTTGTTTTGATTTAAGCAGGTATTGAAGGTTGCTGATTTGTTAAAGGATCTGCACCAACCCGTGTTGGTAGGAGGTTGTTAAGCAACCACAAGGACCCTTGGATGTAAGGGTCCTTAGGTAAATTTCTTTTATCTTTGAAAAATTTCAGAAATATGAGGTTTATGTGATTTATTGGATTAAGCTGCATAAGTGTGTTTGAGCTGTTGGTTTTGTGTTCTCAAGTTGTTGTATGCATGTTAGAAGGTTTGGAATCAGTTTGGTTGCCTTTGAAAGTGTTTTGGTTTGTTTAAAACGTTTTCAAAATATTAACAGGGTGTTTGGAAATAGGTTTAAGCAGGGCTTAGATTTTGATCTTGTGTTTAAAAAGGTGTTAGAGTAATTGAAAAAGGTTAAGTTAGGTTGCTAGTTAGTTATTAGTTAGATTAGAAGAGTTTTGGAACAAGCTTGTGTGGTTTTAAAGGAAAAGAGTTGCTAGAAATCTGCTTAGGCTGAAATCTGCTCATTTTATCAGATTCTTATGCATGATCTTGGATTTCTGTTTAAGGATAGGGTATTTGTGTTATTGAAATTACAAGTGTGCTATTTGGAGTAGGTTTGTGCAAAATTTGTGGCCTTGTAGTTCATTGAAGTGCAAGTAATCTGCTCATTTGTCCCTAGACCTGCATATTCTGTCACAGCAACTTGATATGGCTTTGATGTGCATTTGTTTGCCTTTTTGGTGTTAGTGTGCTTGTTTACTGCTTATATTCTGACTCCTTGTGCTTCTATGAGCACAAGGGTGCCCCAATTGTCCAAAAGCAACCACCAAATAAGCTTTGCCAAGCCCTCTTGGCTAAATCAAAAAGCAAGCACACAAGTGCAAACCTGCAAGTTGTTCAAGTGTAACCTGGCACATTTTGATCTTTGATATTGAGCTTAATCAGTGTTAAAAAAGGTATTGGAGTTGGATTAATAGCTTATTAAGGTCACCAATTGGTTTGGAAACAAAAAAAATAATAAAAAATAAAAAAGTGTAAAAAAGGACGTGGCCAGGACTCGAACCTGCGCCACTCCTCTCACAACACATACAAGTTACCATTGCGCCCTGGGGACTTTGACTGAGAGTTTTGTTTTCAAGTGTTATTTAACCCATTTTCTTTCTAGCTTATTTAAATTAAAGCCGTAGCTTAATCACTTATTTTCAGCTTATTTGATATTCTTTTTTGCTTATTTTCATTTTTCCTAGAATCTTATTAGGATTTGTGATTTTTCTAGCCAAGTTTTATATTTTTCCGTTTATTTAATTATTTTCTAGGATTTATTTAATACCCGTTTTTTTATAAAGTCATTAAAAAATAGAAAAAAGATTTTTAATTTTTAGGAAAAATAGTTTTTAGCTTTTTGATATATAATTTGAGGTTTACATTTAGTTTTGGTTTTAAAAACTTTAATTTTTAATTTTATATTATTTTAAGGTTTTTTATAAACTTTAAACAATTTTATAAAATTAACTAAGAGGTTTTAGAAACTTTAATTTGCATTTTCTTCTTAGTTAGAATATTTAGGATTTTTGAGAATTTTTTAGAATTTATTTGAGAACTTTTAATTTTTTAGAATATTTTATTATTATTTTATTCATTAAAATAAAAAGTTTTATTTTTATTTCTTTTTCATTTTTCCTAGGTTCTTTATCATTAATTAGGACTATTTCCATTTTTAGAATATTTTTATAGCTTTTAGATTAATTTTTATAATTATTTTAAGTTTAATTAGGTTTTAATCATTTTTAATCATTTTTAGAGTTTTAAAAATAGTTTTAATAGGTTTTAATTTTTAGAAAAATACTTTTTAGTCTTCTAATAATATAAGTTAAGTAATTATTCAATAAAATCATATTTTAGACATTTGAATTAGTTATATTTAATTTTAGGGCTTTAATTAGCATTTAAAATTAAATATTTAATTAATAAAAGGTTTTAAAATATCTTTGTTGGATTTTTGTCTTTATTTATATTATTTTAGACTTGTTTTTAGTCTTTTTAATTATTGATTTTGTTTTTGGTCTTAGTATAATAGTTTAATTTTTAATTTTGGTAGTTTTTCACGGCTTTACGTTTACGTCGTAGTTTAATTTTAACGTAACCGTCTTTTCATCCTTTCATCCCCATTCTTCCAAATATTAATCTCAAATAATTACAAGTTAATTCACAACACATATACCTCCTTGGGAAACGAACTTTTTCTCTTTTAAGTGATTGGGTCATTACTTGTGGTTTTCCTAAATCACTCGTTAATACTTACCGCTCATATTTAGTTGCTTGTTTTTCCTAAAGCAAGTTATCTAAATTTACTACAATCATTTTGGCGCCGCTGCCGGGGAGGTGTGTCGTGTTTTAATTTGGAAACTTTTGTTTTTGATATTATCCATAAATAGTATTTGTGTTAAGTGGAACTCCCTTAACACGTATTATCGGTTTTCTTGGTTTTTCTTGTACAAATATTATTAATATATTGTATTAAGTATCACAATCAAAATACAATATCTCCAAAAGTGTGAAAACACAACCTTAATTGGGATTTGATCTCCTAATTATTGTATTCGAATCTCAAACAAAAAGAAAAGGCAAAAATAGATAAATACTTTCGAGAAGCTCGATTTTGAAAAATACAAACTATAAGGTGGGTATAAGGCGGGTATTATAAAATATACCCTAAGGAAAAAGGCTCTTAAGTGCTTCGCGCCGCCTCGTTTCCCCGCTTTCTTGTGAGTATTTTGAGATTGAAGGCTAATCGAGGGTTTTGCCGCCCAAAGTATTAATACGTATACTATATTTGCTTGGTTTTCTTTGTGATTAAACCCTCGTGAACAATTTGGTTTTCACCAAAGTTCTAAAGTCATTCGAAGGCGTTCACTCCACGTGATCGTTTTCATTCCTTTGAGGCTTCTTTAATCAAGAGTTTGATTCGAGGAGAGATTTTGTAGATTGTTGTCTACGAAGATACACCAAAATCCAAAAAAATTAAATATCATCAAAAACACAAAAAAATTGAAAATCCACAAAACAACCAAAAAGAATCTTCTTTGCTCACCTCCCATTCTTCGTGAAGTTTATGATCACTCGTAATCAAGCAAAACGAGCTCGTAAACGTCTTCAAAAGCAAGCAAATCAAGGATCGTTGATTGTTGAAGAACCTCCAATTGTTGAACCTATTGTAGAACAAGAAGTCGTCATGGCTAATCGTACTATGATGGAGTTGCTACAAGCACCCACCGAGGGTTTTGGAGAGGCCATTGTTATTCCCGCCATCCTTGCGGAGAATTTCGAGATTAAGACGGGTTTAATGTCGATGTTGCAAGCAAACAAGTTTCGAGGTCATGAGAAAGACAACCCGCATTACCATATTAGGAATTTCAACCGTCTCACCGCCACTAGCAAATTCAAAGATGTTCCACATGACGCCATTAAGATGATGTTGTTTCCATATTCGTTGGATGGACCCGCAAAAATTTGGCTCGAGAAAGAACCGCCAAATTTGATTTTGACATGGGCCGATCTCGTTTCTAAGTTTGTGAACAAGTTTTTTCCACCATCTAAAACAACACACTTAAAAAATAAGATTTCACGATTTGTGCAACGTAACAATGAAAGTTTTTCAATGGCATGGGAACGATTTAAAGAGATGTTACATGAATGTCCTCACCATGATTTTTCGGAATTGCATCAAATTGATACCTTTTATAATGGGCTTAATGATCATGAACGAGATTATTTGAATGCCGCCGCGGGTGGTAATTTTTTGTGCAAGACGACAAATGAGGCTTTACAAATCATTGAGAATCGATCTAAGGTTTATAGCCCTCGTAACACACCGAGTGTTGCCAATATGGGTTCGTCATCTTCGTCACAATCGTCTCGTAGCATTAACGCCTTACATGATGAAGCTAATGAGGAAAATCGGTTTTTTGATAGATTTGCTAATCTAATGTCCCATTGGAAGGCTCAAGAAGCTTCCAATTCCGCTTCGGTTAAAGCGGTTGCTAAGAGTTGTTTATCTTGTGGAGGAGCTCATGATCTTTCCGAGTGCATTACCGCGGATGGTAACACTTCGAGTGCTTATGTAGAAACGGGAACTTACAACCAAAACGGCCAAGGTTCCCGCCAAAATCAAGCTCCACCAAACCAAAATGTTAACAATTATCGAAACAACAACCAAGGTAATTACCAAGGCAACACACGCAATTACAACAAAGGGAATTATCAAAGTGGGAATGGACAAATCTCTAATCAAAACCAAAACCGTGATTTTCAAAATACTACACAAGGTTTTCAAAATGCTCACACGAAAAATTTGCAAGGAGAATTTTTAGATTATGCAAAAGCAAATGATGCTAAATTTGATAATATGCAACGTGAGATGATTAGTTTAAGGTCCGAGTTGAAAAACGAGCTTAAAAATGAACTTGCTAATGAACTTAAAACTCATGCAAACAAAATGGAAGGAAATGTCCAACGTCTTCAACAAAACCAACAAAAGATGGAATTAGGACAACATGAGATTAAGCAAGAGTTATTGAAAGCGGATGCTAGGCAATCAAAATTTGAGGACCGAATGGCTAAAATGTTTGAAGCAATCATGTGTAAGCCCTCTTCTTCGGGTGGTCTTCCTAGTGATACCATTAACAACCCGAAGGGAGAATTGAAGGTTGTTGCTACACGAAGTGGTAAAACTTTCAAGGAACCGATCTCTCGTCCAAGTACTTCTAAGGAGAAGGAAATCGAGAAAGAACCCGAGGTGATGGTCGAAAAGGAGCACATTACAATCCCACGAAGTACCGCTCAAACCACACCTACGGTTGAACCAATACCAATTGTGGAACCCGAGTTTCCAAGGCCGTTGCCTAATGACCAACCCACACCACCTTTACCTTACCCTTCGAGACGAAACAAAGAGAAAGCACAAGAAAGGAACAATTATCAATTTGAGCTATTTATGAAAATGTTTCGTGATCTACATTTTAACATAAGTTTTGCCGATGCTTTAATCATGATGCCTCGATTCGCCGCAAACTTCAAAAGTATGCTTAACAACAAAGAAAAGTTACAACAATCGTCTAGTTGTTCATCGGTTTTTCTAAGCCGCATACCACAAAAAGTCGGTGATCCCGGTAAATTTTTGATTCCGTGTGCTATTCAAGATATGGAGGAATGCTACGCCTTGGCCGATCTTGGCGCTAGTATTAATTTAATGCCTCTCGAGATTTTCAAATCGCTTTCGCTTCCGGCTCTTACTCCTTCGAACATGTCCATCGAGATGGCCGATCATTCTACGATCATGGCATGTGGAGTAGCCGAGGACGTTTTCGTTAAAGTCGGAAAGTTTTACTATCCCGTTGACTTTATCGTTGTAGACATTCCTATCGATCGAAAAGTTCCTCTCATTTTGGGTCGTTCATTTTTGGATACATCAAGAGCACTTATCGATGTTCATGCTCGGAAAATCACCCTTCGTTTCAATGAAGAAGAACTTGTCATCAATGCAACACAAAACTCCAATCTTTCTCATGTTTATTCTATTGCAACTTTAAACCATGGTGACTCGGCCAATGTCGTTTGCAAAGAATTTTCACCAAGAGTTTTAGGGAATGTCGCCAAAAACAATTTACCATTTCCTCCGCCGGTGGAGGTTATGAGTGCTAAGCCTACAAAGAAGAAACCATCAATACTTGAATCGAAAAATCCTTCGCCTCATCTCGAACATTCATTCTTGAAAAGTGTTGATAAGTTGCCGGTTTCTACGGAAGATCTTTCGGATGATGAATATGTTGACCCCAATGGGGAGGTTTTCTTCGTCGATAAACGTTTTGAGAACTTGCCACCACCAAAACCAAAACGGTTTCAAAATGTGAGAATTTTTAGTGTAACTAACATCGTCTTAGAAACACCGAATATTTTCGACATAATTAAAAAGGGTTTTCATAAGGAGAGTTTAAAAGATAACAAAGAAAAAGATCTTAAATGTGATTTAATTGATTTTTCTACAAATCTAACTCCGTCATCACCGCGTGCTTTGAGTGCTACAAACTCGTCTACTCCTTTTGACGATGTTTTGTGTGGTTCTAGTATGGGGGAAGCCCCTTATGTTCCCTCATCCTTGTCCACCGAGGACGAGATATTCGATCCCGGAATTTCATGTAAAGGGAAATCTCGGTCTTCCACCGATGCAATAAATGGAAACTATATCTATTTGCTTGGTGCGAGTCTACCTCGAGTAGCTCAAACGTTTGTCTTACCAATTGTCTCACCCTTCTACTTCTCATCTATTTTCTTCAAACTCTTTGAGTTTATGGCACATGTTGGAGTGGTGTTAATTTGTTTTTCCAATGGAAACGAGAACGCCATCTTCGACCCCGGTATTTTGCATCATTTAAGGACTTAGTCCTTTATACCGGTTGCTTTTTGGGCCTTGTTTATCATGTAAGCCCCATCAAAAATTGACCACACCATGATTTTCCCTAAATGTTCACATTTTAAGGGGATCGAGTCGAGCTCATGACTCGGTAATCAAAAACGAGGTGCCTCGTGGGGGAGATCCCATGCTTATCTTTATGCTTATTATTCACTAATAAGGGGACTTGTACCCTTCCAACTCGTTGTCTCGTGGTTGTTTGTGTTATCTAGATCATCATCATCGTCTACGATTGAAGACTCTCGTGTTCGTTTTCGTGAGCCTCCATCGTTCGTTTGAAGAAGTTTTTCACGAATCCATGACATATCCTTTATTGTTCTAACAATTATCTTTTAGCATAATTAATAAACGGCTTTAGATATATTGTTGATCACCCTTTCCATGCTAGATCCTAAGCATTCGACTCTTCGTCTCTAGTATGGGGGTGCTCCACCTTTAGACTCGAAACATTGAGGACAATGTTTACTTTTAGTATGGGGGGGTGAATAGGTACTTGCTTTGCTACGCCCTCACGTTTTCCAACTTTCAATGTTTTGTTTTGATAATAATAAGGCTAAAAATGGCCAAATTTTAAAATTTTTCTTAAGTTTTCATAAGTGTTTTTAAGACACGAATGTATATTTTCCGATGGGTAGAATAAGAGTTAATTTTTTACTTGATGGGCATTTGGAGCCATTTACATTCCTTAACCCGCTCAATTCAAGTTTTGCTAGACTTTTATATAGGGAGCTTTAAAACGCGAAAGTCTTAATTCATTCGGGTTAAGAACAAGAACTTTTCGCAAGTTCCTATAATTGATTCTAGAAAGTCACTTATCAAGGGAACTATAAAACGCATTCTCTAAACTTGAAAAAGTCCAAGAAAGTGCAAGATCCTATAGGTGGCTTGAAAACCCAAAACTTTGATTTGATATAGTCTTAATGAAAGCTAATCCAAATTTGGCTTAATTTTGACTTGCATGGCTAAGTATTCACGAGTCTCTTTAATTAGAGGTCTTTATATAGTGAAGAACGAGAAATGATAGAGTTAGACAAGTGATCATGCTAAACGTAGAACGTGAAAGTGTTCTTTCAAAAACTCATATGTTTTTAATTGTGGCTTTTTCTTCCCATAAGATCAATGCATTAGGAATAAATCATAATTGCAATAAGTAAGGTCGTACGATTTGAAAGGTTACTTAGCCTCTAGCGCAAGATCGTTTAAAAGTTGCTCGGGGTTGAATAGAGTTCATAGCCAAGGCATAACTTATTGAAGCGGGACGCGAAGATTGGCGATTATCCAAAAAGGCCCTAACAAGGCATGAGGAGCTCTATTTTTGCTAAAGATCCAAAGATGATGTGAAGTATCATTGTTCCTAAATCAATATGAAGGATCGAGACACACGACGAGAAGCTATTACTCCCCTAAAGAATGGAGAAAGTCTATCCAAAAAGACCCTAACAAGGTATGAGGATGAAAATATCCAAGTCCGAAAAGGAGGCGGATCGTTGTATATCAAAATCCAAAGTAAAGATTGAAGAAAAATGATGAAGTCGTGGTCCTATATGAAGAATCTCTCAAAAACGTCAAGTGAAGAAATTCCAAAAATATGAAGAGAAGACCATAATTTCAAGAACGTCTTCCCAAGATTTGAAGTATGAAGTACATGCCAAATATCGGTCCGAGAAAGGTCTCAAATCGTGAAATGAGTTATGCCAAGATATGAACTTAAGGAGATACACGAGAAGCCGTTTTAAAAGATTTTGTCCTTCGGCTAACTATTGATCAAATCGTGCTACTTTGCTTTCGGACTAATAACTACTCAAATAAGTCAATATGAATCACTTGTGATCCATGAAAAATAGATAAAAAATGCTAGTAACCCATTTCCTTTTATAAATAACTAGGATTGCGGGGAGAAAAAGTATTACACAATTTGGACGTATGAGTAGTGTTAGCATTATGACTTGTACCAACAATGATCTTGTTTTTGCACTTAGCATGGAATGTATGACAATCAGGGATGACGAAGTTTACTCTAAGGGACATTAACTTGTTTCTATTCTTTGACCCTAAAAGTCACATTTTGGTGATGAAAATCATACACTATGTCTTTACACATCATCGTAGTATGTTGCAAGTCTTTTACTTTTCAATAAAGGTTGATAAAATTGAACTTTGGTGATGCTTAGATACTTTATTCTAGCATTGCGTGAGGGCACGGCAATGGCGTAGTATGGGGGAGTGATGAGATGGCATTTATACATGATCTCATCGTTCTTTTCGGGCTTTAAATGCACAATAATGTCATAAAATACCATATATATGCTTGTGTTTGTTTACTTGTGTATTTTAGGTATGGATATCGTGAAAAAGACAAAAGATCACAAGATACAAGGAAAAACGAACACGAGAAACGAAGCCGTACAAAGGACCGGGCCCTAATCATGGAATTTTCATCAAACACCCTTGAAGACTTGAAGACAAAACAAGATTGATCCTCCAAAAATGAAGAAATGACACTTAAAACCCTTGTATATTAATAATTACAAGTTTGGTCCCTTAAGTTTGTCAAAATTGCAAAAGGTCCTTCAACTTTGAAGAAATGGCAAGATTAGTCCCTCAACAATTTCAAATTGCCAATTAAGGTCCCTCATAAAGTGAAAGACACATTGAAGACCTTTGAAGATCATCATTGTCCAAGATCAGCCCTTGAAATATCACAAAATGGCAAAAATGGTCCTTTGAAACATTTTGGGAAAAGTTGGTGCCAAAAATGTAAAAGATGGAAAGTTGTTTACAAAGGAGAAATCAGTTTTAGGGCTTAAAACTTGATATGCCAAAAAAACCAAAGGACAAGGACTTAAAGTGCACAAGTTGAAAGATTTAAAAAGAAAACGCGCCTAACAACTATATTTCCCCCAAAATCGGATCAAAGGGGTTTACTGTTCATCTTTTTACAGCCCAGAATTCACCCCAACTTAAACTTGGGTAAAATCTAATTCACCTTGCCCACGTTTGATTCACACATGTGTAAACCCATCCCACTCCTAAAAGCCCCAATCCCACCACTGTGGACCCTACCCCCAATTCCCCTCTCAACCAATCACATCACACCTTGTCCTCCAAGGCATGTGACGTGTCCCAAATCAAAGGCTAAGGTTATTTGCTTACTCTCAAAGCAAAAACAAACGTCCAGGATCAAATGTGGACAACTCATACTCAAAACCGTCAAGGGCAAATTTGGGAATTTCTACTGATTAGGGTTTTAGTTTTAGCCTTCTAGTATGTTCATTAGAGTACTATAAATAGAGGCATCAACCTGTGATGACCCCTTGTTCCAGTTTCAAGCTTTTCTCCTTGTAATTCCTTTTTAAAGAAATAAAAGTTTGGTTTTTGATTTATTCAAGTGTAATGCCTTTTTATTGTTTTTAAAAGTTGTGTGAAGTGTGAAAGCTTGATTCTGAGTTCCATTTTTGTATTAAGGATTTGATTTTCAGGTTTTTGGTATTAAGAAGTTCATGTTATTGGTGATTTAAGGGTTATTTAAATGTGTTAAGAAGGTTTTAAAAGTTTTGGTAAGGTTTTAAGAAAGAAGAAAAAAAATCAGTAATATATATTATTGTTTGTGTTTGTTCTTCTTTTGTTTTGATTTAAGCAGGTATTGAAGGTTGCTGATTTGTTAAAGGATCTGCACCAACCCGTGTTGGTAGGAGGTTGTTAAGCAACCACAAGGACCCTTGGATGTAAGGGTCCTTAGGTAAATTTCTTTTATCTTTGAAAAATTTCAGAAATATGAGGTTTATGTGATTTATTGGATTAAGCTGCATAAGTGTGTTTGAGCTGTTGGTTTTGTGTTCTCAAGTTGTTGTATGCATGTTAGAAGGTTTGGAATCAGTTTGGTTGCCTTTGAAAGTGTTTTGGTTTGTTTAAAACGTTTTCAAAATATTAACAGGGTGTTTGGAAATAGGTTTAAGCAGGGCTTAGATTTTGATCTTGTGTTTAAAAAGGTGTTAGAGTAATTGAAAAAGGTTAAGTTAGGTTGCTAGTTAGTTATTAGTTAGATTAGAAGAGTTTTGGAACAAGCTTGTGTGGTTTTAAAGGAAAAGAGTTGCTAGAAATCTGCTTAGGCTGAAATCTGCTCATTTTATCAGATTCTTATGCATGATCTTGGATTTCTGTTTAAGGATAGGGTATTTGTGTTATTGAAATTACAAGTGTGCTATTTGGAGTAGGTTTGTGCAAAATTTGTGGCCTTGTAGTTCATTGAAGTGCAAGTAATCTGCTCATTTGTCCCTAGACCTGCATATTCTGTCACAGCAACTTGATATGGCTTTGATGTGCATTTGTTTGCCTTTTTGGTGTTAGTGTGCTTGTTTACTGCTTATATTCTGACTCCTTGTGCTTCTATGAGCACAAGGGTGCCCCAATTGTCCAAAAGCAACCACCAAATAAGCTTTGCCAAGCCCTCTTGGCTAAATCAAAAAGCAAGCACACAAGTGCAAACCTGCAAGTTGTTCAAGTGTAACCTGGCACATTTTGATCTTTGATATTGAGCTTAATCAGTGTTAAAAAAGGTATTGGAGTTGGATTAATAGCTTATTAAGGTCACCAATTGGTTTGGAAACAAAAAAAAATAATAAAAAATAAAAAAGTGTAAAAAAGGACGTGGCCAGGACTCGAACCTGCGCCACTCCTCTCACAACACATACAAGTTACCATTGCGCCCTGGGGACTTTGACTGAGAGTTTTGTTTTCAAGTGTTATTTAACCCATTTTCTTTCTAGCTTATTTAAATTAAAGCCGTAGCTTAATCACTTATTTTCAGCTTATTTGATATTCGTTTTTGCTTATTTTCATTTTTCCTAGAATCTTATTAGGATTTGTGATTTTTCTAGCCAAGTTTTATATTTTTCCGTTTATTTAATTATTTTCTAGGATTTATTTAATACCCGTTTTTTTATAAAGTCATTAAAAAATAGAAAAAAGATTTTTAATTTTTAGGAAAAATAGTTTTTAGCTTTTTGATATATAATTTGAGGTTTACATTTAGTTTTGGTTTTAAAAACTTTAATTTTTAATTTTATATTATTTTAAGGTTTTTTATAAACTTTAAACAATTTTATAAAATTAACTAAGAGGTTTTAGAAACTTTAATTTGCATTTTCTTCTTAGTTAGAATATTTAGGATTTTTGAGAATTTTTTAGAATTTATTTGAGAACTTTTAATTTTTTAGAATATTTTATTATTATTTTATTCATTAAAATAAAAAGTTTTATTTTTATTTCTTTTTCATTTTTCCTAGGTTCTTTATCATTAATTAGGACTATTTCCATTTTTAGAATATTTTTATAGCTTTTAGATTAATTTTTATAATTATTTTAAGTTTAATTAGGTTTTAATCATTTTTAATCATTTTTAGAGTTTTAAAAATAGTTTTAATAGGTTTTAATTTTTAGAAAAATACTTTTTAGTCTTCTAATAATATAAGTTAAGTAATTATTCAATAAAATCATATTTTAGACATTTGAATTAGTTATATTTAAATTTAGGGCTTTAATTAGCATTTAAAATTAAATATTTAATTAATAAAAGGTTTTAAAATATCTTTGTTGGATTTTTGTCTTTATTTATATTATTTTAGACTTGTTTTTAGTCTTTTTAATTATTGATTTTGTTTTTGGTCTTAGTATAATAGTTTAATTTTTAATTTTGGTAGTTTTTCACGGCTTTACGTTTACGTCGTAGTTTAATTTTAACGTAACCGTCTTTTCATCCTTTCATCCCCATTCTTCCAAATATTAATCTCAAATAATTACAAGTTAATTCACAACACATATACCTCCTTGGGAAACGAACTTTTTCTCTTTTAAGTGATTGGGTCATTACTTGTGGTTTTCCTAAATCACTCGTTAATACTTACCGCTCATATTTAGTTGCTTGTTTTTCCTAAAGCAAGTTATCTAAATTTACTACAATCAATCTCCCAGAGTGTATAAGTCATAGATCCCCAGGTATTGTTCAAAGTTGAATTTCCATATTTCAAAGTTGGTTGCATCAAGCATGGGGATCTTGATGTTTGGTAAAGGTGAGGATGAGGAGGTTAGTTCTAGATTTGACATGATGTTGTTAGGGTTTTTGAGAAAGTTTGGGTTTTGGTGATTTTTAGGGTTCTTGTGTTCTTTAAGATCAAAAGTTCCTCAACAAGCTCTGATACCACTTGTTGATCCCAAACTTAGATCGATTTAGCTTTATGTATACGAGATTAGATCAAGTAATACACTTAGAGAAACCTTTGTATATGTATATGATAATCTAAGTGTTATGCGGAATTAACACTTAAACAAGAACACACAAGATATAAACAAACTTTCACTTTTATTAATGATATCAAACTTGCTTACAATGAAAGTAGTTTACGTATGAAAACTTATTATAGAACATTAACCTAAAGGTCTTCTTTTATAGACATAAGAAGCCTTGTACAATAATCTACGTATCAACTATTCTAGGTAAAGATAAATATAGAAAATACATTGTTGTTCCTATCTTTACTATAAGTAATCTAGAATACAATAAACGCGTAGAGTATATCTTCCCATCAGTTCTTGTCTTCAATGTATCAACGCTTGACATTGTCTTGTCAACGCTTGAGCTGTCAGCGTTTGTTTTACTCCTGTCAACGCTTGTTTCACTCTTGTCAGCGCTCAAGTAGATTGGCTATAATTTATTCCCAACAGATTTTCAATGCTATGGGCTGTGACCCCGCATACAAGGCGAGGTAGGCATGCTATCGATTCGAAGGTGATGTGCTAAACTGGTGGTTAGCGTTGATGCAGTCCAAAGGTGGTGACGAGTCGGTTGCTGGTTTGACTTGGGCTCAGTTCAAGGACAGGGTGATGGAGCAGTTCTTTCCCAAGGCTGAGCAGGACAAGCTCAAGAGAGAGTACCATGGGATCCGACAGAGAGCTGGGGAGAATAGCAACGAGTTTATGCAGCACTTTCTTCGCTTAGCTGGTTTCCTTGGTGCGGCAGCAGGTACTCCTGAAGAGCAGGCACATCACTTTAGATGGGCTCTTCGCACATCGGTCGCAAACAATCTGGTGTGTGCTACGTTCAACACTATAGCACAAGTGGCCGATGCAGCACGTAAGCTGGAGATGCTGCAGGAGAGAGATGAGTTCGGGGAAGCTGAAAGACCCGACAAGAGGTAAACATTCGTATTCAAGCGGTGATCAATCCGTATACTTTCCATTTATGTCATTTATTCATCTCTTTAAATGTATCTTCCAGGCAGAAAACTGGGGACCGGTCTCAGCCGGCTACTCAGCAGCAGCCTCATCAGCCCAAGGGAAACGGTCAGACTAACGACCGTTCTGCTACGGATAGGCGTGGCGGTAATGATAATTACCGTAACAACGCTGGACACTCCAACAGCAGCAGGTCCTAATACTTACGCATTTCATTATGATTTCATGTTAAAACTCATATTCTGACACTTCAGCAAAACTTCTACCAGGAACCATGGAAACGGTAAGGACCAGAACCAGAGAGGTTCACAGCCTAGCCGTCCAGCTATCACTGGTTTTCAATCTTATGACTATCTGCATTGTCCTTTGTACCCAATTATCATGTCTTATGTAAAATGTTTTATCAGGTTCCCAGCCAGCCAGAGCACCTGCTGGAGGATTTACTCATCCTCTCTGCTCTACTTGCCACCGTAGGCACCCAGGGCCATGTCGCCGTAATACTGACGCGTGCTTCAAGTGTGGTCTCCCTGGCCATATCATGAAGGATTGCCGTAAGGTCGAGATGTAGGGTACATCGGGACATGCTGATACCAAGCCGCCTCCTACTACCGGGCGTGTCTACACGACATCTCAAGACCAGGCCAACAAGTCTACAGGTACCATCACTGGAATCTTATATATGTATGGTCAAGCTGCATGTGTTCTTTTCGATACGGGTGCTACTCACTCGGTTA
Source organism: Glebionis coronaria (assembly GCA_025667525.1). Taxonomy (NCBI): domain Eukaryota; kingdom Viridiplantae; phylum Streptophyta; class Magnoliopsida; order Asterales; family Asteraceae; genus Glebionis; species Glebionis coronaria. Next base: position 518,318,652 of record CM046880.1, read on the forward strand.
TTTCTACTGCTTATGCTAAGAACATTAGGATGCTCCCCATGCCACTAGAAAATAGGCTTACTATTTCCACGCCTTTGAGGGACTCTGTATTAATCACTCATGTATACAAGAGTCTTCCCCTAGAATTTGACGATAAGGTTCGACCTGTTGACGCACTTCCGCTGGACATGAATGACTTCGACATGATTTTGGGCATGGATTGGCTATCCAAGCATCATGCTACCATAGATTTCCATTCATATCGAGTTATCTTCGGTGATGTTAATGCACCAGAGTACATTCATAACGGGTTCATACCCGGACGGTCTGTACAAGTCATATCTACCCTGCAAGCGCGTGCACTACTGTCACATGGCTGCGAGGGTTATCTAGCTACGGTTCACGACATGGATGCTGAATCCCCATCAATTCAGGATCAACCTATAGTGTCGGAATTCCAAGATATTTTTCCAGCAGAACTTCCGGGCATACCACCTGCATGAGAAGTGGAATTCAGTATCGAGCTTATTCCAGGAGCTGAACCGATCTCTAAGGCTCCTTATCGCATGGCTCCCATAGAGCTGAAGGAGCTGAAGGATCAATTACAAGAACTTCTTGAACGAGGTTTCATTCGACCAAGCGCATCGCCATGGGGCGCACCGGTCTTGTTTGTTAAGAAGAAGGACGGCAGTATGCGTCTTTGCATAGACTATCGCGAGCTCAACAAGATTACCATTCGGAATAGATATCCACTGCCACGTATTGACGATCTGTTTGACCAACTCCAAGGGGCCAAACACTTCTCCAAGATTGATCTTAGGTCAGGCTATCATCAGCTACGGGTCAAGGAGCAGGACATCGCTAAGACTGCCTTTCGTACCCGCTATGGCCACTACGAGTTTGTAGTTATGCCATTTGGCCTGACAAATGCTCCAGAAGTGTTAATGGACTTGATGAACAGAATCTTCCATGAATTTCTGGACAAGTTCGTCATTGTCTTCATCGATGACATCCTGATTTTCTCAAAGTCCAAGGAGGAACACGAAGACCATCTTCGTACAGTACTACAGATTCTTCGCCAGAAGCAGTTGTATGCTAAATTCGCCAAGTGTGATTTCTGGTTAGACAAGGTGGCATTCTTAGGTCACATTGTATCAGTAGAAGGAATCACTATGGATCCAGCGAAGGTTGAGGCCATTACTAAGTGGCCAAGGCCGACATCAGCGACGGAAGTCCGCAGTTTCTTAGGCTTAGCTGGCTATTACCGTAGGTTCGTGGAGAACTTTTCCCGCCTAGCACTACCATTGACCAAACTGATGCGGAAAGGGGAGAAATTCGTCTGGACTGAAGATCGAGAGAAGAGCTTTGAACACCTGAAGCAGAAGCTAGTATCTGCACCTATTCTTACTCTACCATCTGGTACGGGTGGATTTCAAATCTACAGCGATGCATCGGGGAAGGGACTTGGCTGTGTTCTCATGCAACATGGGAAAGTGATCGCGTACGCTTCACGGCAGCTTAAGCCTTATGAGGAAAATTACCCCACGCATGACCTGGAACTTGCAGCTGTGGTGTTTGCATTAAAGATATGGAGGCACTACTTATATGGAGAATCATGTTACATTTTCACGGACCACAAGAGCTTGAAGTATATCTTCACTCAACGTGAATTGAACATGAGGCAGAGGAGATGGTTAGAGTTGTTGAAGGATTATGACATTAATCTACAGTATCATCCCGGAAAGGCAAATGTAGTAGCAGATGCTCTTAGCAGGAAGTCCGGAATGATCAACGGCATTAAAATCGAAGAGGAAATCATAAGAGACTTGGAGCGACTAGACATCGAGATCATGGTACATGGACAGCACGGTTACTGGGCTAATCTTAGAGTAGAACCCGAGTTACTCTCTAAGATCAAGGAAGCTCAGAAGGATGACGGAGAAATCTGGGCGATAGTACAGAATTTGGAGAAACAGACAGAATTCAGAGTAGATGCAGATGGTATCGTATGGCAGGGCACGAGACTTTGTGTTCCTGATGACCAAGAACTCCGGGAAGCTTTGTTAGCGGAAGCTCATAGCTCCCCATTCTCTATACATCCTGGTTTGACTAAAATGTACCATGACATCAAGCAGTACTTTTGGTGGAGTGGTATGAAACAGGATGTGGCCACTTACGTCTCCAAATGTCTTACCTGTCAGCAGGTTAAGATCGAGCATCAGCGATCTGGCGGTCTCCTTCAACCGTTAGATATTCCAGAGTGAAAGTGGGACAAGATCACCATGGATTTTGTTACTGGTCTTCCGCCTACCAAGAGGAAGCACGATGCAATTTGGGTTATCGTAGATCGACTTACCAAATCAGCTCATTTCTTACCGATCCGCAAGGAAGATCCGGTAAGTAAACTCGCAGATACGTACAGAAGAGAGATCATGAGACTCCACGGTGCACCATCCAGCATCGTCTCAGACAGAGATCCTCGATTCACTTCGCGCTTTTGGAAGAGTCTGCAGAAAGCTTGGGGTACACAACTTAATCTTAGCACGACTTTTCATCCTCAAACGGACGGACAGTCGGAGCGAACCATTCAGACATTGGAAGATATGTTGAGTTCATGTGCGTTGGAATGGACGGGTGATTGGGACGATTACATCTGTTTGGTGGAGTTTTCATACAACAACAGCTGGCACGCAAGCATCAAGTGTGCTCCTTTTGAGATGTTGTATGGCAGAAAGTGTCGCGCCCCAATCTGTTGGGATCAGGTTGGTGAGCGAACACTTGAAGGACCAGAAATCATAGATATGACCAATGAGAAGATCGCGGTAGCTAAACAGAAAATTCAGGAAGCACGGTCACGTCAGAAGAGTTACGCCGATAAGCATCGTAGGGACATACATTTTAACGTAGGAGCTCACGTCTTCCTTAAGGTTTCACCGGCACGTGGTGTTAGACGCTTCGGGATTAAAGGGAAGCTCAGTCCTCGTTTTATCGGACCGTTTGATATCATTGAACGAGTCGGTGAAGTATCTTACCGATTGGCGTTACCTCCGCAGCTTTTGCATGTGCACAATGTGTTTCATGTGTCCTTACTCAGAGGGTACCAATATCATCCCCTTCACATGGTTCAGTATCCACTGGAACAGATACGTGAAGATCTCACTTTCATAGAAGAACCCGAACGAGTTCTTGACAGACAAGAACGAGTCATGAGAAGGAAGACGATTCCATTCGTCAATATCCTATGGAGGGATCATACCGAGCGGGAAGCTACTTGGGAAACAGAGGAGTCTATCCGGGCTTCTTACCCTCATTTCATATTTTGAATTCGGGTATGTTCTTCTTTTCCAGTTTACTTTATCTATAATTCGGGGACGAATTATTCTTTTTAGGGGGGAAGAGTTGTAAAACCCGCATGCTTTTACCATGAATAGTACCCTTAAGATCGTACGTACTAGATTAAACTTTCCTAATATAGCATTATTACGATTACGTGTTAGGATTTTACGTATTACGTACGTGTTAGAACACGATAAGTATTTACTACGCACGAGCACGTAATAATTATTTGACAATAATTTATCACGAACATGCGATCATGAAATCATGAACGTAATTAAAACACGAACTATTATTAATTATGTATATATATTTCTTACAAGCGTAAATAAATATATTAGATCACGATAATTACGTAACGAGAACACATAAAACGCGAACACAAATAATCATGAACGAATAACTAAACATCGAGACACGGAAAAAGGTACGGGTACCCCATGTGGGGCCCCCTACCCGCGGCTACAAGTAACAAATGGGCCAAGCCCATTTCAATTTTTCACTAAAAATGAGGTTAAGGAAATTACACCACTCATTATTGTTTTACATAAGATTTTACAAAAAACCTAAAATCCTCCTCTCCTCCTTCTTTTTCTCTTTTGGCCGCCACCTTCAAAACACCAAAAGGGGTGTTTGTTGATCTTGGATCTTGGAATTCTTGTTGGTGTTTGTGTTTGTTCTTCGTTCTTTAGATCCACGTATTCGGTAAATCATTTAAACATTTTTCTTTTGATTTAATCTTTTAATTAATTAGGAACATGTTATGTTTTTCATAAAACCTAATTAAATCATAGATCTAACATGAATTTGGGATTGAATAAAAATCAAAAGGGTTATTTAGGGGTGTTTTGTTTTGGCCGCAGCCTACACCGAACCCGAGAGGGTTTCGGTTTGGCCACTTGACCACCACCGAGACCATATGGTCCCGGTTGGTTGGTGTGGGTCCCATGGCAGCATCAAGACAAGGGGTACCCCAATTTGGCTCAGGGTACGGTGTCGATTTCATGTCCGGTTCATGGTTTTTAGTCTAGATCCGGTTCATGGTGTATGTTTAGATTATTTTTATTTTTATGATCTTATGTTAAATTTAAATTAATAATATGACATGATTAATTTAATAACATGACTTAGGTTATTTTTAATTATTAAAATCATGAAATTAATTAACCTAAGTATTTTTTTTTATATTTTAGACTTATAATTAATTAATTATTTAAAAACCATGGTTATAATTAATTAATTAACATGACTTAGGTTATATTATTAATAAATAATAATACATGTTTTAACCTAAGTATTTAACTTTATTTAATTAAAAACATGTTATACTTTAATTAAATATTTTAACCTATAGTTTAATTTAATTACATGAAATAATTATTAAACTATACATTATATCATATGACTTAGAAAATAATCATGAAAACACTTAGGCTTATATACTTAGCTTATTTAACCAGCTTATTTCTAATTATGGAAACTTTCTATTTTTAGAAACTTAATTAAATAAGGCAGCTAATCTATTTATGGAAACCTTCTATTTTTAGAAACTTATTTATTTCAGGCAGCTAATCTATTTATGGAAACTTATTTAATTAAGGCAGCTAATCTATTTATGGAAACTTTCTATTTTTAGAAACTTATCTATTTTAAGCAGTAATTCTGTTTTTGGAAACTTTCTATTTTTGGAAACTTTCTATTTTTTGAAACTTTCTATTTTTGGAAACTTTCTATTTTTAGAAACTTTCTATTTTTGGAAACTTTCTATTTTTGAAAACTTTCTATTTTTGGAAACTTTCTATTTTTGGAAACTTTCTATTTTAGGAAACTTGCTATTTTTGGAAAGTTACTTATTATTACACAGTAAGTATAATAATACATGAAATACCAGAAATACTTAATCAGATTTAACAGAATATAAGATAAACACAGTTTAAGGCTTTAAACAGTAAAACATGGTAAGAACATATAAAATAAGCTAAGACATGACATAAAACCAGCTACGTATTTAGTAAGCAGATACTTATTCATGTATGTATTTATGTAGCACTAGTGATACGGAAGTAGGATTCCTCTCAGTTCATCTTCTTCGTTCACTGGACATAAGGTACGGATTCCCGTCCTTTCAGTATGGACATTCTTTCCTTATTAGGATTCCCTGTATGCAGCCAAATGTTTTCCCGTAGTATAAGTTACGTGTTTGATTTGCTTATGTTTAATTAAGAATACATATAGCCATATACATGCATGACCAGTTTCACCTAGTTATGGAGGTACCATAACCATAACATTAGAGGCACTGATGTTATGACTTCACCACGGCCGAGTGATTGCTCGTGGCGTCCCTTCAGCTTTTGGCCATTTATATTATATTTATCATGTGGGGCGTATGGGTGCATCCTAGTTACATGTTTTCAGTCAGGATTTCATGGTGAATGTGGTGTGTGCCTTGCATCCTTCACAAGGAGCTGATCCCTCCTACCCAAAAACCAGTATATTAAATTAGAGGCAGCCCCTCTAATTTGCATGATGAGGTCACCCCTCTAAGTATTCATGCACGGTGGATTTTCATGACCTATATTGGCTAATGGTAAAATATGATAAACAGTTTTTACAAGATAAACATAAGGCTTTTCAAACTATAAACCAGTTTTATCAAGACTTAACCAGGTTACTCGGGACTTAGTTTTCTTCCGTTGTTATATGTTATATGCTTATCCTATTCATGCTTTATTATACATCCGTGCACTGAGCGTATTGCTCAGCCGTTTTCCTTTTCTATGTTCCCAAAACGGCAGGTACTCAGGGATGCTCGTAGACACTAAGAGTACGTGCATATGGACTGGAAGCTTTCTAGCCTTCTTTACTTTATGCATTTCCTTTCTTATGATACATTTGCTATGGACATTGTTTAGTCCTTTCCTTTATTATACTATGTTTGTGTGTGATGAGCTTTACTTTTGGACTACCGATGTTTGATTCCGATATTTTCCTTTTATGGTCAAGTAATGTTTAGACATTTTTCCTTGTATGCTTTGATGACACGCCATAATTGCATGTGACATTTCCATTATCAAAATGGGGTGTTACATGCATACTGTCAAATCCATCCCTCCTAAGTGTCGTTTGGGGTTTTCTTACATTTTGAAAATTGCTCATGGTAAGGTGATTTGCCTCTTTGTCTCCTTAAAAACTTTTGCCCGAAAAGCAACCTTAAATGCAAATATGGTACTAAGCAAAAACGGCAAGAAGATTGTATTGTTAAGGTCATTCAATCTTTGAGTTTACCATATGGTAGTTTGCAAATTTTGAGGGAAACTTTAGCCAAATCCTCTCTTTCTTTGTTAGATGTTAATGATGCAGACCTTGATTTGGGTGATCAAAATATCAAGGAATGCAAGAGGAAGATTTTTTATGGAAACTACAGTAGTCATAGTTCTTTCTTTTTTAGGTATCACCCCTTATACTGATGCTACTCTTGAGGATTTAAAGACTAAGCACCATTTCCAACATGCTCCATCCTTGCCACCTTTACATGTTGATCACCATCCTCTTATCACATCTTCGAATATGGATTTACACAGAATTAAGAGTTTCCCTCGTGGCACGTCTTGTAGGTGGGATGGGTTACGGGCCCAACACCTCATGGATTGCTTTAGTGGAGCCGTCGTTGTTGTTTCTGATGATTTGGTTTCTTCCATCACCCATGTGGTAAATCTTTTCCTTGCTAGGAAATGTTCTCATATGTTGGGTGAGTATATTGTCAGTGTCTCACATCGCTGGTTAAGTCAGGTGTTGGTATTCATTCTATAGTTGTGGGTACTGTATGGAGACGTTTAGTCTCAAAGGTTAGTGCTCTTATCATTGGTCATTCTTTGGATAGTTATTTTGATGGCGGACAGTTCGACGTTGGGGCATCGGGAGGTAGTGAGGCTATACTTCATGCTGTGAATCGTTTGAGAGGGTTCTGGGGAGGATGTAAGACATTCGATGTTGTTGGTGGACTTTAAGAACGCCTTCAACTTGGTCGATGGAGAGGTTATGTTACAAGAAGTTAGTCATCTTTGTACTGATGTCTCTCGTTGGGTAGAATTATGTTACTCTATCCGAGCTAGATTGTATTATGAGGAACATGTGTTATGGTCGTGCCAAAGGGTGCAACAGCGTGATCCGCTTGGCCCTTCGCTTTTTCCCTTGTTCTACATCCGTTTATATGTAAAATCCGAGACTCTTTTAGCCTTTCATTGCATGCTTGGTATTTGGATGATGTAACTATTGTTGGAGATACTTTAGTTATACGAGAGTTTTTAAAGTTAAATCTGGAGGATGCCAGGGTATGGCTTGCATAACAATGTCGACAAAACGAAAGATTATTTGCCAAAGGAAGACCCTCGTAGCAGGCTCTCTGGTGTTTTCCCGCCTAATATTGCCTGACCCATACATGGTGTTAAATTACTTGGTGGGCCCGCTGGTGTGAATTTTGATTTCTCCTATGTGCTTGTGCTAAAAAGAATGGCTAAAACCATTGTGCTTATGGATGCAGTTTCTAAAATAAATGATCCTTAGTGTAAGTTGTTGCTTCTTCGTTCTTGTACCGGAATTTACAGGCTATACTTTACTATGCACACACGCCCTCCTCGTTTCATTGAGTTTGCCCAACGTTCCTTTGACATGGCTCTTTGTTCTGCTCTAGAACATATTGTTGCTGCTTCCAGATCATGTTTTGGTGATTGGAAATGGAGTCTTGCTACCTTACCCTTTGCATTTGGAGGGCTTGGCGTTTATTCTGTGCGGGATGTTTTGTATTATGCTTTTTTTGCATCACGATTATAGTCTGCTGCTTTGCAGTCTAAGCTTCTTCGGCATACTAGTATTGTAGCACATGAACCCAATTTTGATGATGCTTTATGTGTGTTTTATACATCTATGAATATTGACTTTATGAGTAATCCAAGTGAGATCGTCGCCCCTAAACTCATGAAGAAAATGTTAGATATATATTTCACAAAGGTTGCTAAAAATGTACAATCCACATTCTTCTTATCTCCTTGACAAATGGCCTTATGGAAGTCTCAAAGGGAAGATCACACTTCTGACTTGCTTAGGGTGGTTTCGATTCTGGATGAGGACAAACTATGCATGGTAAGACTTATCAGTGTGTGTTATGCTATCGTTTAGGGGTTCAACTATTTTCAGTTTTGAAGTCGTGCTCAGCTTGCTCTAGGGTTTTTACGGAGGATATTTATGGAGACCATCCTGTATCTTGTGTCGGCATCATTGGTATTAGACATAGGCATAATGTTGTACGTGATACCCTTGTTGACATCTGTTATAGGTCAGGGATTTCAGCCAGTACAAATGTTGATATTGGGCTTGGTGGAGGGCGTGACAAACCCTTACGTCCAACGGATATGTTACTATACTCGTGTGACAGAGGGCTTGATGTGTGTGTTAATTTGACATGGTCCTCTCCTCTTATGCAAATTGAGATGGTTGATTTTGTGCCTGGTTGTGCAGTGACTGATGTAACATATCCTAAACGAGTCAAGTATGAGACTAAATGTTTAGACATTGGATATGGTTTTCTCCCTTTTTCATTTTCCACGTTTGGGGAATTAAAGAATGATGCAGTTGCCTTATTGAAGCAGATCTGACAATTCTCTATCGCTCAAGACATTAGAGCGCAAACTGCTATTCATATTAATAACAATAAAATAATAACAATAATATAATAAAAATAATAATAATAGTTTTAAGTAATCCAAGTGAGAATGCTGCCCCCAAACTCATGAAGCAATTGGCGGATATATATTTTACAAAGATTACTAAAACTACAAAATCCACATTATCTTTATCTCCTCGACAAATGGCTTTGCGAGAATCTCAAATAGGAGATGACATCGTGCGAATCTAATTTTAGGTTTGGACAAACTATGAACGGTAAGACTTACCATTGCGTGATATGTTATCAGTTAGGTGTCTCCTTATAATCAGTTTCAAATCCTTGTTCGGCTTGCCCTAGGCTATTTGTTGGGGATATTTATGAAGATCACGCGGCATCATGCGCTACTATTATTGGTATTAAGCATCGTCACAACGTTGTACGGGATATCATTGTTGATATATGTTATCGGTTTGAGAATTTTGGTTGATAAGGAAGTTGATATTGGATCAGATGAGGGTGTGACAAACCCTTACATCGAACAAATATGTTGCTTTACTCATGCATTAAAGGGTTGGATGTATGAGTGGAACTGACCGGATCTTCACCTTTGACACCAATTGGGATGACTGGTTTTGTGTCCGGTCATGCGGTGATTGATGTTGCACAACATAAATGTGTCAAGTATGAGACTAAGTGTGTAGCTACTGGACATGGTTTCCTCACTTTTTCATTCTCTTCTTTTGGGGAGTTGGAGGACGATGCAGCTACCTTGCTCAAGCGGATATGAAATGACTCAAGATATTGAGGAATGTGCTTCGGTTCATATATTTGATATGAATGGATGTGTTATAAATAAATGAGTGAGAGCTCAAATATTATCTCGTTTCTTTTCAATTTGTGTAAATTTGTGTTTAAATAAAGTGATTTTCAATAATAATAGTAATAATAATAATAATAACAATAAAATAAAAATAATAATAATAATAATAATAATAATAATAATAACATATTTTTCATAGAATAGGTTTTACCATTGCTAAAGGGGTGGGAGCGCAGATAGTATCTCGTCTCCCATCTAATTTGTTGTAAATCCCTTTTTGTTTCTAATAAAAAAATAAATAATAATAATAATAATAATAATAATAATAATAATAATAATAATAGTTGTACTAATAAGATAATAATAATGATCCTTTAGTTTAATGATAATAAAAGATTTTAATAAATACGATTTTTATTTTGATAAAAGTAACATAAACAAATATAATTATATTTAATTATTAATAATAGTATCATAACAAGAACATATAAAAAAGACTTGTTTTAGCTTAAAATTACTGACTATCATTAAAATTCACAAAAGTTAAAGGATATACATTTATTACTAGTTTGTTTATTGCTTTGATTTAGTAAAAGTTACTAGAGATGGATTTATCATTTAACTGTTAATTGAATGTTAATTAATTATTTCATTTAACTTTTGTAAATAATAATCTCGATTAACAAACCAAACATTCGATGTAATATAGTCAAATTATAATCACATGATATTAAGTCAAATTACAACGAATCAAACTTGGTGGAAAAAAATCACAAGTCTCGGTTAAACAACCTAAAAACATTAAAAAAGAACTAGTCTATCAAAAGTAACCAAATTTTGAACCACCAATTGTTTAATAACGTCTCGTACGGTACTGTTATCAGACGTTTTTACACCTTTAGTGTCACGTCATCACATTAAGGACGACATTACAAAGTATGAGTCCCTTTGGTGTTGGTCACTCGATTTTTAGTTTTGTAATTAAGGATGTGTATTTAGGTAATTATTATATATGTTTTGTGTGCGCGTGCTAGTGCGACAAAGAAATGTATTTCTTTTAACTTTAAATATTGTTGATTTTTTCTATTTTTCTATGTCTTTAGTGATTTATGTTGTACATTATTAGTTTGTGATGATTTTTACTATATACTTTTAGTCTTTGATTATTTCAGTTATATATTAAATTTGATTATAATACAATATTTTACTTTATTTCAATTATGTATTATTTTAGTTTGAATGTGTTGTAGACTAAAAAATATAAAATAATATGATTTAAGTTCATTTAGGTACCAAACTTTATTTAGATATGAAAGAAAAAATCCTTACCGTCTACATTCGTCTTAATCAAATAGATAAGATTATATCAAAAACTCACTTTCACCTTTCTTTTCAAACATTAATATCTCTTAAACCATTAATCGTTACGTGAAAAAATATACCACCACGACAAGCATTTAATTATCTTTCTATAGATATGCATTATGATATACATTCGACAAATTTTTTCTTCGTTTTCCCACCTTTTTTTCGTTGTCAAAGCTTATGATATATGATACTAATATCATATATGATGTAACACGAGTATCTTATATGATATAACTTATCATATATGATATAACAATAGTTACATATGTGATTTAACACTATTATATGATTTAAAACCAATATCATATATGATTTAATAATAATTTTTGATTTAACACCAGTATCATATATGATAAAACACTATTATTTTTATCATATATGATAATTTACGCAAGTTTTAACAATGAGAAAAAAACGAAATATTTTTTCCTTTCTAAAGTATATCATAGTGCATATTTGTAGAAAGATAATTAAATGCCCGCCTCACGATGGTATGTTTTATTTCGTTTAACACTTAACGGTTTATAAGATACTTAAATTATAAAAAATAGATAAAATAATAAAATACTTTTAATCTTATCCATTTATAAGATGAAGATGAATGGTGAATATGAGTCCATTGATATCTAAAAAATATAATATCCAAAATAACTTATCTCAAATAATATATGTGAGTTTTTGTGAATTTATTGTTTCACATGACATATTTATCTAAAATTTTAAGAAACGACTGGCATGATATTACGTTATGCAATGACATATAGTGAGTAGCCACTATACTTTGTGCTTTAAGTTTAAGGTGACACACCAAAAGCCTCTTGTTCTAACGGTATGTGAGTGATCCTCTAATATGAAGGTTGTGGGTTTAAGTCTTATTAGGTTTATAAAACCTTTTTTACTTAATTAGATATTTCATAAAATCGATTACCAGTATGAACACGTAATTGTAACTATATTATTATACCTATAAAATTTATTGCAAGTTAATTCCATCAACATTTCAAACTTTTATTTGACATATTATTAGTGTATCTGAAAGATGACCTAAAGAGTTAAACTATTTTTTGACAGAGTATATATAGCCATAGTTAGGTTTCTATTTATAAACATACTATTTACACTATTTATACTATTTATAGTCATATTATTTCGATGATCTTCATACAATAAAAATATATCAAAGAAAAGTTTGAAATGCAGATGTAAGACATTAACTCGCCATAAATTTTATAGGTATAATACTATGATTAAATTCATGTGTTCATATTGATTACGAGTTCAATAAAATTTTGCAACAACTACATAATATAGATTTTTTAAATAGTTTTTTCTCCCGAAACTTATGTAAATTATATAGTTAGCCATGTTGCTAACTTAAGACAACTATATTACGTACATGTTTTAACATGTTCAAGAGGTTTGTGTGCATATAATTAGAAATTGTATTCAATTTTTTTTAGTGTATTTTCGATATATAAGGAATTTCATGTTTAATAATTGCACTCTCGTACGTATTTATTAGGCACATATTAGCAAAACGTAAATTTAAACTTTTTCGAGGATTTTCGATATAATATAAAGTATGTCAGAATAAGTTTGAAATGTTGTAGTAAGATAATTAACTCACCATAAATTGTGTAGGTAAAAATACTATTATTAGAATTATGTGTTCTTATCTAGTAAATGACTAATTAAGAAATGAAGACTTTAAGCAACTAACAATGGCTATGAATAGCAAAATGGTGTCATCTTAAACCACAACGTATGATAGATAGTGGCTATGTGTTATAAAACATAGTGCCATTTTAGTTTTTATTTGTATAAATATGTCCTAAAATTTATAAATTTATTGTATCATAAAGCAATTAAATTACCAAAATTCACATATTTTTTAATTAACAACACATAAGTGATATAACAACAAAATATTATTTTCAAATCAAAATTGAAATAAAGAGGTAATCCAAAAAACAACTTATTCTAAAAATAATAAAAAGTTTAAGTTTGTTTTTCAAAATAAAGTCTTGTGTGACTAAATTATGACATTATCGGACTGCATTATAACTTTGACAAATATTGACGGTATGTGGATGCTTTTGTGCGATTGGTGTAACATTTTTTTTTGTGACCATGAAGCTTTTACGAGACATTTTGTCGTTTTGAGAAAGTAAGAAAAAATTCGTGAAATTTTCGTCTTTTTGAAAAATACGTAATAGTAAATTAGTCGCACAAAATGTCATGCGCGGCGTATAAAAACATCTAATATATGGACACTTGTGAAAATTATAGTAGAGTCGCACAGTCTATCAATTGTGTAAGACTAAATTTGGAAGAATAAGTGACAAAAATTATGGATCATTTCTTAAGTGATGGCTATATTTGTATTACTTGAAATCGAACTCGCTTACAATCATCTCTTTACCTATGGGGCATGCGCAAATGTTGGTGGTTAAAAATGTGTGAAAGATTATTATTACTTGCATGCTTAATGGGCCAAAGTTTGGATCACAAGATTCAGATGTTGTAAGCCCATCATTAGTCTGTTACAGATCTTTTAGAGATGATTTGCACATACTAAATTTTATTTTCACACTTCTATACATATTACATAATTGGTTAAAGCATTGTATTTACACATGACAATAGTTTTTTCTAACGATAAATTAGTAGTTAGTGATTCGAGCTCACAGTAACATTTAATTAGGCAGTATGTAAGCTTTAAATATGATTCTTACTTATATTTATTTTGGGTATCTGAAAGTTTTTAGTGAGACTTGAACATAAACATTTCTAAAAAAACTTTCTCAAAATTACTATTGGTGGCCAATTAAACTAGCTCAGTCGATTAACACATGACAATAACTTAATGTATAACATTGAGTGTGCAAATCATTTTTTAATTTTTTATATAATAAAATTATTATATTATTTTAGATTTTTTAATCACTAATATTTGTATAATAATTAAAATTTGTAGTAGGAGAAAACAAACGAGCAACAAATTACGCTGCTATTTAAAAAAATATTTTTTCAAAATTAATTTACTGATAAAAAATTGAGCGAATTGGGTTGCTCTATTTTGACACTTGACAACTCAAGCATTTTAATTAGGGGTGAGCATAGGGCGGTTTTATGCTAAAACAAAAAACCAAACCGCAAAGTCGGTTTTTACATATCGTCGGTTTCGGTTTTTTCATTGTAGCGGTTCGGTTTCGGTTTTTATTTCGGTTTTTTTACTCTTTTGATTTTACGGATTGGGCTTCCTATTTACAAAAAATCTCATCAATAGTCAATCACTTTCGACACAAACTAAACTCATCATAATTGCAAGTTGCAACCAACAATAACAGTTTTAATCAGTTACACCGTTACAATAATAGCAATATTAGTTACCATCGAAATATATAAAACCAAAAAATATAATAAAATAATAAAAATTCTTATATAGCAATTACAAATCTAACAAAATTTAGGTAAAAAAATTATAATCAATTATTTTAATATCTTATATAAATGTGTATATTTAAACAAAACTAAACATTTTAGAAATATCACATATATAACTATTTAAAGATATAAAAATATATTAATTTTGTAGACCTAAGTGGGGCGGGGTGGTTTTTTCGGTTCGGTTTTATACATTCAACAAAAAACCGGCCCAAACATTCGGTTTTCAAAAATGTGCAAATCATCCTTTCATTTTTTCAACGGTTTTTTTATGCGGTTTTTTTTGTTTTTCGATTTTATACTCGTACTTAATTTTTATTGGCCTACTCAACTTTTTTTGTCAAACGTCGATAAATTGGTAAAGAAATTTAGTGGAAAAAACATAAAAATATAAATGTCAAATGTAAAAAAATAAAAATTTAAATAAAGTATAAGCAATTAGTAGTAATAAGTTAAATTCATTAAACGAAAAAAATCACATTTGTTCAATCAGATTGAGGCATACTGGTATCATGTGCCATGGAAATCTAGATCTTTGGTGTATTTCAAAGGGCTTAATCTTTATTTTACTTTTGAAGGTGTATAATATATGGGATTGGCGATGATTTATAATGTCTAGTTCCCTCCTCCAAGCTAGCTTTTCGGAGCGAGTTTTACACTTAGCATTATAAATGATACAAAGCCTCGTATCAAATTGATATCAAGCTGTTCCGTGAATCGTTTTTCCTTCCCATCTCGATTAGCATGACAGTTTGGTCAATCCATATATGGATCTTAAGTGAATCCTAGTGGTGCATATCATAGGGTCTATTCTGCACCTTACGAGCATTGCAGAACTGAGGCTGGTATACTATTCTGCACCTTAAATAACAAGGGAACACCGCCTAAAAAGTGTAGTACAAAATTGGTTAATGAACTTGAATTTCGTTTCACAGTACAAACAAACAATATAAAAAATGTACAGCATAACAACCAATAATCCCTTTTCTTCCAACAATTCCTAACCACCTAAGGAACATCCAACTCCACCTTTTAGCAACAAACCCCAAGCAACCAAGCAAAAGGTGTCGTCAGAATTGAACTACATGCCACTAGAAAAAATATCAAACTACCAGCTAGCAAGTGTCATCTTTGATAGGTGCACGCAGTAAGCGGTTATTCTGCAGTAAATGAGCAGGAAAGGGTGTTCTGCAAATGCTGATATGTGATTTAAGCCTAGGAATGTTCGGATGTGCGCTTCTACAGCGGTTGCATCTCAGCTCCATTGACAATAATTTGTCATCATCTTTCAATGAAGCTTTCCCCTGTTCACTGACTTCTTGAATTACGTCCACCGAGTCCAGGAAAAAAGGAGAAGTGAATGAATTCCAATGCTTCTTGTTTCTCATACCTTTTGAACTGAAATCCTGGCTTATGACATGGAGGTGAAGCTGTCTCATTGAGGGTGCCTAACAAGAAAGAAATCACTGAGTTTTTTGAAAGCATAAACACAACATACTTGGGGCCTGTTTAGATGTGCGCTTTCGGTAATAAAAAAACTAATGGTAATTAAACAGCCTAGCTTCTGGGTGTGACTTTACTGTTCGATATCTTATCTTTTATAACCAAATAATCAGGCTATTAATGTGTTTACAAGATTATTTAAGAAAGGATGAAGGTTAGCCAATACACTTATAAAAACCCCCGTTCTGAATAACGTACTTTCATATGTATCATTATGAGTAACCTACTATTATTCAGCGTGCCGATATGAATAACTTTTCTGACGTGCACCATAAAAAAAGAGCCACAAATTACCCTTCCACGTCAGCAAATTCATTCATATCAGTACATAACCAGAATGGAGAGTTCAAGATAAGATGTTCAGAGCATTCATTTTTCAAACAACAAATTTAACAACACAACCAAAAGTATAGAGAAATTATGCGAGATGTTTTAAGCTAAAGATAAAGTAGTAAGGTTATTCAGATTAATAAATATAAGACTTTTTTAACAAGTACATTTGTAATCTTCCGGCTTTCACCCTTAACATCTAGTAACATGATTATAGTTATAGAAAATGTTTCTTTTTCTACTACCAAGGTTGACATTTTATGAGATTGAAATAAAAGTCTAAATAACTACATTAAAAGGTTTATCAGAAGTAAAAACCAATAATTAAAGAGAAAGAACCATGAAATAATGATGGTACCATGATATGTTACTTGTGTACAAACAAAGAACCACTCACCGAATGGTATCCAAGGCGGAATACCAATAATTCGTTTTCCTTTATAAATGTTTCAGCCCACTTCAAACCCACAGCATGCAATGTCCTTAATATAGGAAGGTGTTCTCGACCTACATCTGCAAGTCGTTCAAGACCTTCAGCCCGTGCAAGCACTAAAAGATGCTTTTGTGCCTGAAACCGAAATGTGTAGACATTTTAAGCACATATGCACAACTAACTCATGGAGGGAGTGTGGGAGTTAGGTCTAGGTGGGTATTGGGATTTTTGTACCCTTTTATCAATAATAGAGTTTTTATTTTATTGCTAACTAATGAGTAAAATTGAAAAAAAAAAAAAAGAATAAATTCAAGGTAACATGTCAAATGAATCAAAACTCGTCCAAAGCGTCTTTTAATGTATTAATCTTTTTCAACAAAACTTAAAAAAAAAACATTTTGTTCTTTCAGATAATATAAATTTTGTAATCATATTTGCATTATATAAAGGGGATTTCTAATATGTGCCCTCAAGGCACATGATATTTAGCATTTAATTGTCACTTAATTTCCATCTTTAACTAACGTAATATTAGTGAGAAGTTGAAATATGTAAAGTTCCACTTGTACCCTTTCTTTTAGTTATTCATAGCCTTCAGATCTTTTAAAGTAATGAAAAATATCATAGTAGTCAACTTAGCCAAATTTCCAGGCATGATTTGCTTTAGTCAGTAACGCCAAATTTCCAGGCATGATTTGCTTTAGTCAGTAACGCCATAAATTTCCCTCTTCAATCTAATATTCATTAGCACCAATTTTTTTCCCTCCAACACTTCCCGCTAAATCACTATGTATACAATGTCTCATTCTGCTATTTTGTATGAGAAAAATTCACCACTAGTTACTGCTTTTATTTGGCAAAAATGCAAAAAAAAGTTTTATTTGATTTGAATGAAACTTATGTCGATGATGATATCGAAACTCTTGAAGAACATGCAATGGTCTGTGATGAAGTTTCAAAGGATATTATTGACGCACCCTTCATTGGTAAATGTTTTCTTAGTGAAGAAGAAGCTTATGCCTTCTATCAAAAGTTTGCAAAACACAATGGCTTTTCAATTCGAAAAGGCAGGTTTACTAATGGAAAAGATGGGGAAATAAATCGACGAGATTTCTTTTGTCATCGTCAAGGAAAACCGGACCCTAAAAAGGTAGATCCCTCTAAAGAACAAAGGAATCGAGGTTCTTCGAGATGTGGTTGCAAGGCCCATATGCGGATAGCATTGAGAAGAACGAACGAAATTTTCCCCGAAGAGTGGCATGTTGCAACCTTCTCCTTAGAGCATAATCATGAATTGTTGTCCGCACAAGAGGTACGTTTTCTTCCATCATATCGTACTATTACAAAGGAAGATGAAAAACGTATAGTCATGTTAAAAGAATGTGGTTTAACCGTAAAACAAATTATGCGTGTCATGGAAGTCGAAAAAGATGTGCCACATGGACAACTTAATTTTTTAAGTAAGGATGTTCATAACTTTTTAAGTAAAATACGTGAATTGCACTCGGAAAATGATGCAAAGGAGCTACTGCAATATTGCGTGCAAAGCAAGTATGAAAATCCTAACTTTCAATATGCGTATAAACTTGACGAGGAAAACAAGTTAGAGCATATTTTTTGGTCTCCGGCTCACTGCTTTGATTGGTACCAAAAATATGGAGATGTTGTGTCATTCGATACAACATATAAAGTGAATTCTTATGACATGCCGTTTGGTATATTTGTTGGTGTTGACAATCATGGGAGGACTATATTATTTGGATGTGCACTTTTACGTAATGAGACAACAAGTACCTTCAGATGGCTCCTAAAGGTATCGAAAATTTTGTATGCGTTATTTTGCATAACAGTACTAATGTGTATATATATAATTCAATTGTTAATAATAATGCAGAATTTTGTTACTCTTATGATGCATTCACCGAAGACAATATTGACAGATCAAGATCCATGGCTTACAGAAGCAATTGCAAAAGAGATGTCTCCTGCAAAACATGCATTTTGCATATGGCACATCACTTCTAAATTTAGTGGTTGGTTCAATTCAATCTTAAAAACTGATTATTCAAGCGTCTTTTAATGTATAAATCTTTTTCAACAAAACTTAAAAAAAACATTTTGTTCTTTCAGATAATATAAATTTTGTAATCATATTTGCATTATATAAAATAACAAACAAAAAGTAAACCAACCATAACCATTTTGAGTCATACCAATAAACCAACAATATGACCAGTTAATAAACCCGTCCATTTGCACCTTAACTATTACAGAATAAAAGATGAGGAGAACCTTTGGGTAAACGTCATTAAGAACCACAACGTCATCTGTGACTTCAAGGACATCATTCTTATGTTTTTCAGGATGCATTGCTATCCTGTAAAGAGCCTGAGACCATGTGCCCCAATCCTTTTTCACGTGTCCACCTGTCTTTCCACTATCAGTTGCATTCTGCTTCCCATATAGTGCATCCAACTTATTAGATTCAGAAACATCTGTAAACCCTTTAAATTTCTTGCTTTTCTCGGCAACAAATGTCTCTTCTTCTCTCCTAACCTTTTGATCAGTTTGTGGAATTGCATCAGGTTCTACACATCTTGAATCAGATAATTTCTCCTGATGTCTCACAATAGATGCAAAATTTTCAAAAAGAGATGAGTAAGATTCACGGAGAACTTTGCAGCCCATGTTATAGTCATTTTTTAGACAATTTGGTCTCTTTGGGTTCATGTTGGGGCCAAGCACGTGTATGACATGTGTTACCCCTTCTTTAGAAAACAAGGGAGAAGTTGAAGGCAGAGAAACAGTAACTGCTTTTCCAGGAGTAAGAGATCCAGCTCGTTTCTTGGTTGCAGTATCTAGCTCTGGACCTGAAGCATCAAATATAGCAGCGTTTACACCTCCACCACCGGGTTTTAATCTCCTGCACAAATTAAATATCATTTTGATAGATCCTGGAGTTTAGTATTAAGATCGATTATTATTATTAGTTATTTACTTGCCTTTATTGCATTATCTTAGGAACAAGTTAAGTCATCTTTTATTATATATATAGGGCATTAGGTTGTAACAGAGATTATGGGTTGAATATGAATTAAAGTTATTGATTTGGTTATCAATTGGGGGTCGGTTTATCTCATTAATATAAGTCATCGGGGGTCGGGTTATCTCATTAATATAACCTATCTATCTTTTAATCTCTATTATCGATCCGGTTCATATCACATTTCTCTGTCGGAAGATCAAATGACAATGCTAAATTACTTAAATTAGCTACCCCGCACAAGTGAATTTAATGGGAGATAAAGACACAGCGATTACAGACCGAAAGCACTACATAAACATTTTCATATTGGCCGGACTGAGTTGCCGACAAACACACAGAAAATTTTTGGGAGTACAGATCTTTGAATTCAAATGAATTAGAAGTTTATATACATGGATATATGATTTTGGACAATTTGCACCCCACTTGACCTATTTAAACTGTTCCATATCACACAAATTTTATACTTCAAAGTTCAAACATTTGAGATAAAAATGAGGAAGAAACCCAAAATCGACCCATTTTTGAGTAAATGGGTCAAGTTTGACACCATTATGTAGTAGCAAGCGAAAAAGGGTCATTCATCAAGCATCTCTAATAAATAAAAAGATTTCAAAAGTAGAGATGTAAAATTATACCAATTGGCAGCATTGGCTATCACATTGCAGTGCAGGCCTCCCGAGCGGAGCTTTGTAATATCCCCCACAAACGTGAAAAACTTTTTTGGGTCAATATTCTTTGTAGCAGCCTTAGTCTTCACCAAGGACAATATCTTTGATCCATGAGACAAGTCCACTAGAACAATCCTTGCATTCCCAATCTTGTTTACAAACTCCTCAACTGTCTCAACTATTATATCAGAAGCCTTTTCAATATCAAACTGGAAATCTGCTGTAGATATAGAAGGAAATGCTAAAGTTAAAACACCATCTAAAGGACAGGCCCCACTTTGCTCCTGGCCTTCATTAAGACTGGGATTTTCTTTGGTAGTTCCAGTTGATGGTCCAAGGATGGTTTTATCAGGTGAAACTTTACTTGAAGCATCTACTTTTTTCAAAAACTTCATAATTCCAACTTGGACCTTATTATCTGTTTTTTTCTCTCCAAAACAACCAGGCGGAAGGGTATCTGAGGAAGAAAGTGCTCCATATGTATCCATGGCAGCTTGAACATCATTTTCATTCTGACAAATTGTTATTCGACTAAACCCTTCATTCAACTTAGGAAGTTCTTTCTTTTGCAGCATCCGATTTACAACAGCGGCGGCTTTTCCACCTTGTAGATTCCCTTCGTGTCCACTTCGCTTAACAGATCTAGATATACAAAGTTTTGCGGGAAGATCAAGAACCACAGCATGTATATCTACTTTGTGAGACTCTCTGAGCTTAACAAAATCGGCCCTTTGTTCTTTATCAAGATTACACCTGTCAATTAGTATGCTTTTCCCATCTTTTAATGATGTCGTAGACATGGCTAGACATTGTGCTTTTGTCCCCGCTTTGCCATTCCCAATTGTATCCTGTATTAGACTAAATTTAGTATGATCTAATGCATGTAAATATTAAGAATTGCATTCAGAATCAGAACCAATGTATTATGTTGTGTAAACTTGATAATAGAAATTTTAGTAAAAAAAATCGTTATGGTGGTGCTCTGGTGCATCTAGTGGTTAGCCATTAAAGATGGTCACTCATCCCCCTTTGTAAATGATTAATATACAAAGATAGCATACTGTAAGAGATAACAGGTGAGAATCAGCAAGCGAATATTTAAAAGTTTCTTGATGATTCTCTCAAAATTTGTAGGCAAAAAAGCATTAAAGAAAATTGAAGAGTGAATAACACGGTTAGTTACTTTACAAGTCATGAAAAGTAGTAAAAGACTTCATAGCTACTTGAATGAAAGGTGAGAAGTCTCACACGAGAAGGTACAAACAAACATATAATAAGTAGATGTGGCAAATCTTGCCCATTTTGATAAATATGGGCACTTTTTGCCCATTCTTTATTATTAATGGGCTAAACGGGCGCATATGTAAGAAACTTATGGGCTTAATGGGGCACATGTAAAACACTAATTAAGCTACTCGGCGGATATTTTGTATTTAGTTTTTATCCCTGGCTTTTAAACAAGTATTTTTATTTATTAATTCTACGTTTTTATATGTATTTTTTCTCATTTTAACTTGCGCCCGTTTAGCCCGCCCCGCCCGCCCGTTTTGCCCGTGCCTGTTTAGCCCGCGCCCGTTTGCCCGCCGCCCGTTTAGACCGCCGCCCATTTAGCCCGCCCGCCCGTTTTGCCACCTCTATTTGAAATTCACAGAGGAAACATTTCAACAAACAGTTGGAATGCATAGAAAGAAAGAGACCTGAGAAACGCGAACCCAAGGTCTGGTTGAAAGGCGCATAACATGATCACAGAAGGTAGATTTACCGCTTCCAGGTGCACCCACAAGTATCACCACTATTGCTTTATTATTATCTTCTTCTTCTTTAACTTGAACTGTATTAAAAAAAAAAATACTATTCATTTAAATATCACAAAACCCATCAATTTAAAATAATAAATAACAAATCAAATATTACCTTTTGAATTCATACTTTCATCATCGATTTCCATTACTTTTGTTTTTCCCCCCGCCTCTTCAACGCCTGATTATGTTTCTTTTGGCGGGGCTTATACAGGCACCTTAGTTATTGGCTTTTTGGATTTCTTTTTCTCCTTTTATATACTTAGGATTTGTGCCCGCGTTCCGCTGCGGCGAAGTGCGGACGTTTTGAGGAACGTTTTCAAAAGGCACATAATAATATAGATGCAACAAATAGCCGGTTAAAGTACAAACTGTACATTGCAAGAAAGGTTTCTGTAAAAAAAAACAAGATCTTATGATTCAAAACACTTTTATTAACATAGATAAATCAAAAATGAAAGAAAGAGTTTATAAATCAAAATCCACCACAGATTGTGTGAATCTATTATCTAAATTGATAATAGTCTTACAAATATAAGTAATCAAAAACAACAAGATGAAATAACACAGGAATGAAAAGAGAGGTGTTGAGTCACCATGAATGGCTGCACACAAACACACATACAAACTTAACCCTAACTCTAAACGAGCTAGGGTAATATAGAAAACATAGGAACGGTCACACAAAAGGGCTTGGGCCTTCATGCTAAAAAGCCCAACAAGCTCTAACGGCTAGTCCAATCCAAAGCAGCTATCACTCACACAACTTTAGTCCCTGAAATATCCACAAAGGCAACATTAGTCCCTATAAGCTTAGAATATCAGATTATGTGAAGATTTCAACATCCCCCTTAATCTGATATTCTATATAAATCAATCATTCCAAGTTTTTTCACCAGGTATTCATGGTGTGGTGTATCCAATCCTTTGGTAAGGATGTCTGCAATTTGATTTGCAGACTCCACCTTTTGAGTTCTAACCACCCCATTCAAGATTTTTTCCCTCACAAAGTGAAGGTCAATCTCTAGGTGTTTAGTTCTCTCGTGGAACACAAGATTGGCAGCAATCTTAATTGTTGAATTGCTGTCACAATGAAGATCCACAGGCAAAAGATCTTCACATCTCAAATCTTTCAAAACTTTCAGGATTCATATGACTTCACTAGTCACAGAAGCTAGAGCTCTATACTCAGCTTCTGCTGATGACTTTGAGAGAGTAATTTGTTTCTTACTTTTCCAAGAAACAAGATTATCATTCAAGAAAACACAATAACCAGTGACAGACTTTCTAGTCACAACACACTTAGCCCAATCAGCATCAGAAAAAGCTCTAAGAGACATACCAGAGTTTTTCTTAACATGAATACCAAGTCCTGGACGACTCTTTAAGTATCTGAAAATCTTAAAAGCAATTTTGAGGTGAGATCTCAAAGGTGAGTGCATAAATTGACTAAGACAGTGAACAACATATGAAATGTCAGGTCTGGTATTGGTCAAGTAAATAAGCTTACCCATAAGCTTTTGATAATCAACAACATTTTCCAATAAGGGGTCATCATCAGAAGGTTCATTAGATATTGACAGCTTACATATTAAGGGTGTCTTGGAAGGTTTGCAAGCAAGCATTCCATACTCATATACAAAAGATCAAGGACATATTTTCTTTGATTCAAACACACACCAGAAGGAGTGTCAACAACCTCTATTCCCAAAAAATATTGCAATTTTCCCTAGTCTTTAATTTTAAAATTCCCTTTTAAAAAACTTTTGAAGCTGTCAATATCTTTCTCATTATTTCCAGTCACAATAATATCATCCACATAGACAAGAACAACAATAAAAGACTTAACACTACTCTTAGTATAAAGAAAATAATCAGATTTGCTTTGAACAAACTCATTGTTAACCAAAACAGAGGTGAGTTTAGCATTCCACTGTCTAAGGGACAGCTTAAGACCATAAATAGACTTTTTTAGCCTATAAACAAGTTTAAGGTTATCAGAGTATAAACATTGGGGGGGGGGGGGGGGGTTTCATGTAAACAGTTTCATCTAACTCGCCATATAAGAAAGCATTGTTAATGTCAAGTTGGTATATAGGCCAAGATTGATTAACATCTAAGTTAATAAGACACCTAACAGTCACCATTTTCACAACAGGATAAAAAGTTTCCTCATAATCAATACCTTCCTTTTGACCACAACCCATGGCAACAAGTCTAGCCTTATACCTTTCTATTTCACCACTAGATTTGAACTTAAGTTTCCAAACCCACTTAGAATTTAAAGCATTTCTACCAACAGGCAATTCAACTAAATCCTAAGTATCATTTTCAAGTAAAGCAGCAAATTCAACATTCATGGCATCAATCCATTGAGGACTTTGACAGGCCTCGAAAAAACTTTTTGGTTTTTATTTAATTGGGTCACAAAGCACAAGACATCCCCTTTAATCTTAGAATAATCAACAAACTTTTCAATCCCATATTTGACTTTTGAATCAACAACAAAATCATTGTAGTTTTTTGGAAAAACAGAAGTTCTAGAAGATCTTCTCAAGACTTGGTTATCCTGAGCATTAGTATTAGATATGCCACCCAAGTTCTGTCCATGGAAGGGAAGACTTGGGTGATGCTCTAAAGTTCCTTCAGATATTTGATTTTCATCAAGTGTGGCAGCCTCAAAATCACTTGGACTAGCATCTGTGGTATCATTGCTGGAAGCAATGTGTCCACTGTCACCTAGATCCAAGTGTGGGCTACTAGCACTTTGTCACACCCCAACATGGCGGAATATGGGGCGCGACGCATGGATATCATCACAACAATAGCGTGTCCATAGAGAGAACTATATGAATTAGAAATGTCATAAAAGGTGACACAAATGTCATGACAATATCTCATCAATGCAGGAGTCTAGGTAAGTAGGTAACAGTCCTACCTCTTACCCAAGACAAACAAATAACACAAACAAATCAACATATAGGTTCATAGTATCACTTATTGAAACAAACAGAAAAATAAACTAAGAAGGAACGGGGATCTCCTTCTAAATGCATTCCTACGCGTCTCCAATCCTAGCCACATATGTTCTCACGCTTAACCACTTTATCACCTGAAAGAGACACTAAAACACGTCAACATAATGTTGGTGAGAGTCATAGGTTTAGACTCCAACCGAAAATAGATTATAATAAGCTGTGAACAACCATAAACCACTAAAAATATGGACATTGTGCTACAAGTATGCATTAACAACTAACATTCAAGATCAATCATACCAAACCAAATCCAAAGCTCCAAGCCTTACAAATAACCACAATTCCAAGGCTCCAAGCCTTACCAATAACCATAATTCCAAGGCTCCAAGCCTTACCAATAACCATGGTCTCATAGGCGCCCATACACCTATGAATCAATCCCAAGGCCCCGCCTTGTCAACATCCCCTTGGTACCAAGTCAAACCACAATAACAATCAAGAATCACATAGCAGTTAATCACATAAGTGCACACACAAGTCCATCACAAACCATAAAAACATTCACAGCATTAGTTATAAAACCATAGAGTGTCTCTTCCATCCCATCTGGAAGTGAAAATCATTAAAAGATATGGGACTATGAAACTCACCTGATTGAGCTTCTCCAAAAATCCGCGCACTAGCAAAAAGCTAACAAACAAAAGCACACAATCAAAACATGAACCAAATACTAAAATGGCTCATCAACCTATGATGGACATCTAACCTTATCCCTGATTTGAGTAGTGACTTCACTCTCACTGGCACTAGCCATAGTAGCCCTAACACTCTTGGTTTGGACTTTGGCTTTGTTCTCAATGATATCCCATGCGGCATTAGAAGACTTAACCAAAATGTTACCCCCCGAGGCACTATTTAGTGAATCTTGGTCATTCATGCTTAAACCATTGTAAAAAGTGTTAAGTTGATGCACTTTTGTGAAACCATGTTGTGGACACTTTCTTAAAAGTTCCTTAAAACGGTCCCAAGATTCACTAAATGTCTCACCGTACTTTTGTTCAAAATTAATGATTTCATTCCCCAAAGCGGTAGTACGTGAGGGTGGGAAAAAGTAGTTGATAAATTTGGTCTCTAAATCCGACCACGTAAGAATACTTTGTGGCGGTTCCTTATCAAGCCAATGCCGGGCTTGTCCCTCTAAGGAGAAAGGAAAAAGTTGCAAGCGAATGACCTCTTGTGAAACCCCATTAATCTTGACCGTATTAGTGAGTTGAAGAAACCTTTTGATATGGTCGTGAGGATCATCAAGAGTACGCCCAAGAATGGTTGAGCAGAGACCATTTGAATGAAACCGGATTTGAGCTCAAAATTGTTGGCTCCAATCTCGGGTATGACAATAGCATCGGTGTTGCCCTTAACGTGCGATTGCAAAAGCTCGATCATTGGTCGATTGTCCATGGTGACAATAGGTTGAGTAATGACTTCGGCTTGAATTGCTTTCTTCTTACGAGCACGGGTACGCATACACACCTACAAAAGAAAAGAAAGATATACAAGAAATATTTTTGTTTTTTATGTTTTTTTATTTTTTTATTTTTTTTATTTTTTTTTTGAAAATTTTTTTTTTAATTTTTTTTTAATTTTTTTTGTGTTTTGAAATTTTTTGAAAATTAGACAAGAAAAAATAACGTTCAAGAGTGAACGGATCCCAAAATCCAACGCGTCTCTCACAATAAACCGTTAATCTTAACGAAAAGGCCGGCAGCGGCGCCATTTAATACACGGTTTTTTGGCCAAGTATAAAAAAGTTATCGTCCGATCTTTTCGAATTGAGAAAGGGAAAATGTGCGACTCAGTCGTTCTTGGTGGAATATAAAGGGAAAAAGGGTTTATCTATTTTAAACTAAGGTAAAATGAAAACTTGTCGTTGAGTAAAAGTAAAAGTTTAAAGATTAAACTAAAAATTGTAATTAATTAAGTGACAAAAATTAAAGCTTGATGACAAATTAATTTGACAGTGTAATAAAAATGTAAACTTGAAATAATGTAAACTTAAAAATCAAACAAAGCAAATATAATTCAAAACCCAAAACCATCGGAATCCAGATCGGAATGCTGTCACCATAACCCATCGGAATCCAGATCGCAATATAGGTACAAATCCTATCGGAATGTAAGAAAAGTAAAACTGTCGGAATGTATAAAACTAAATCTATCGGAATGAGTAAATGCAATCTATCGGAATGTAGAAACAAAGTCTATCGGAATAATTGAAAAGTAAAAGTATCGGAATAAGGCTGAAGAGGAAATCTGTCGGAATGTATAAAACTAAATCTATCGGAATGAGTAAAACGCAATCTATCGGAATGTAAAGAAAAATAAAGCTATCGGAATGTCATTTTCATCGGAATGTTGCTAAGGAAAAATGGGCAGCACTTCGACTTAAAATAACCTTAAGAGCCGTCGCAATCCAGATCGCAATGAGCGATCGGAATCTTGATCGAAATAAGGGGGAAAACTCTAGATCGCAAAGTCAGATCGCAATGTGCCGTCGGAATCCAAAACCCTATTCCAAAACTGTCACTATCGGAATGTAGAGTGAAGCTGTCGCAATGTGAGAAACCTCCCTTTCCGAAGGAATAACAAATCGCAATAAGCATGAGCTAAATAAGCTAATTCTAATAAGCTAACCGAAACTAGAAAAAAGAAGAATAAGATAACAAAGTAAGCACAAAATTAAAACCTTTCAAGACACAAAATAAGAAAACTTTAAAAAGACTAAAACTTTTTAAGAAATCTTAAAAACAATAAGCTAGATACAAAATAAGCTAATAAGCATGTCAAGCTCAAAGCTTAATTCGTAGGAAACTTAGATTAACCAAAAGATAAACTTTTTAACAAATCAAACATCAAATTT
This sequence comes from Glebionis coronaria, assembly GCA_025667525.1. Taxonomy (NCBI): domain Eukaryota; kingdom Viridiplantae; phylum Streptophyta; class Magnoliopsida; order Asterales; family Asteraceae; genus Glebionis; species Glebionis coronaria. Next base: position 518,346,944 of record CM046880.1, read on the forward strand.
AAACAAGACGTGTAAAAACTCGGATTAAAGTTTAGCAAAAATTAAGAAAGGTAGAATGAGATTAAGATTAAAACAAGAATTAAGCTATTAAAAGTAAATGTTTGATTAAAACTAGAAAGAAAGGAAGATGAAATATTAATATCCTAGTGAGAGAAACTGCCATTTTCTCTCTCTAAAATTACCTACCAAACGAAAATGTAGACTAATTCTAAAACTAGCTAACCAACCCTCCTAAATGTTTTTAGGAGGGTATTTATAGGAAAATGGGGAGGTGCATGTGTTGCCTCCTCTTTATTTCTTCACGTCTTTTCGTCTTTTAAGTTCTTCGACTTTATCGACTTTGTCTCGGGATTAATTAAACTCGTCTTATAATTTCTTCATTTATTAGACTTGAGTTCTTCGGCTTTATTAAACTTTCGTCTTTAGACTTGTTCTTCGATAAATCTTCAGAAAAGGTCTTGGACTTCCGTTCTTTTTGCACTCTTGATCTCTTGACTTCGTCTTTTGTTTTTTTCGTTGATAAAAGCCCGTGAAAGCCCGTGTTTTCCTTCCTTTTCACATCTTGGTCCTAAATCACAACAAAAACACAAACCACGCATAATTCCGACATTTATGATATAAAATACACGTTTGGGCTTGGTTATTATTGTAGTTAAGTGGTAAAAGGATGGGTGTTTTTACACCTATCAACAACCTAAAAACATTAAAAAAGAACTAGTCTAACAAAAGTAACCAAATGTTGAACCACCAATTGTTTAATAGCGTCTCGTACGGTACTGTTATCAGACGTTTTTACACCTTTAGTGTCACATCATCACATTAAGGACGACATTACAAAGTATGAGTCCCTTTGGTGTTGGTCACTCGATTTTTAGTTTTTGTAATTAAGGATGTGTATTTAGGTAATTATTATATATGTTTTGTGTGCGCGTGCTAGTGTGACAAAGAAATGTATTTCTTTTAACTTTAAATATTGTTGATTTTTTCTATTTTTCTATGTCTTTAGTGATTTATGTTGTACATTATTAGTTTGTGATGATTTTTACTATATACTTTTAGTCTTTGATTATTTCAGTTATATATTAAATTTGATTATAATACAATATTTTACTTTATTTCAATTATGTATTATTTTAGTTTGAATGTGTTGTAGACTAAAAAATATAAAATAATATGATTTAAGTTTATTTAGGTACCAAACTTTATTTAGATATGAAAGGACAAACCCTTACCGTCTACATTCGTCTTAATCAAATAGATAAGATTATATCAAAAACTCACTTTCACCTTTCTTTTCAAACATTAATATCTCTTAAACCATTAATCGTTACGTGAAAAAATATACCACCACGACAAGCATTTAATTATCTTTCTATAGATATGCATTATGATATACATTCGACAAATTTTTTCTTCGTTTTCCCACTTTTTTTCGTTGTCAAAACTTATGATATATGATACTAATATCATATATGATATAACACGAGTATCTTATATGATATAACTTATCATATATGATATAACAATAGTTACATATGTGATTTAACACTATTATATGATTTAAAACCAATATCATATATGATTTAATAATAATTTTTGATTTAACACCAGTATCATATATGATAAAACACTATTATTTTTATCATATATGATAATTTACGCAAGTTTTAACAATGAGAAAAAAACGAAATATTTTTTCCTTTCTAAAGTATATCATAGTGCATATTTGTAGAAAGATAATTAAATGCCCGCCTCACGATGGTATGTTTTATTTCGTTTAACACTTAACGGTTTATAAGATATTTAAATTATAAAAAATAGATAAAATAATAAATTACTTTTAATCTTATCCATTTATAAGATGAAGATGAATGGTGAATATGAGTCCCTTGATATCTAAAAAAATATAATATCCAAAATAACTTATCTCAAATAATATATGTGAGTTTTTGTGAATTTATTGTTTCACATGACATATTTATCTAAAATTTTAAGAAACGACTGACATGATATTACGTTATGCAATGACATATAGTGAGTAGCCACTATACTTTGTGCTTTAAGTTTAAGGTGACACACCAAAAGGCTCTTGTTCTAGCGGTATGTGAGTGATCCTCTAATATGAAGGTTGTGGGTTCAAGTCTTATTAGATTTCTAAAACTTTTTTTACTTAATTAGATATTTCATAAAATCGATTACCAGTATGAACACGTAATTGTAACTATATTATCATACCTATAAAATTTATTGCAAGTTAATTCCATCAACATTTCAAACTTTTATTTGACATATTATTAGTGTATCTGAAAGATCACCTAAAGAGTTAAACTATTTTTTGACAAAGTATATATAGCCATAGTTGGGTTTCTATTTAGAAAAAATTTCACGTTTGGTCCCTATCGTTTACCCCAAACATCAAGTTTGATCCCTATCTCAAACTAAGTGCACAGATCGTCCCTATCGTTTACACTTTGGATCAAAATTGGTCCCTATCTTGGATGAGCGTTAATTTTGCTCGTTAAATGGTATGAAGGGAGGGGTATTTTAGACATTTACTTGTTTTTTTTCATATATACAATCACTTTCATCCACCCATGACCAATTCTTTATAAGCAACAACACACCCCTTTTTTTCATCCATCATTTCTATCCACTGGTTTTCTTTTACAGTTAAACATATATCCATCCTTTCTGGGTTTTTTAACCATCTCTACCACCATATCCATTTACCAACAACATCAATCTTTAACCTCACAAAACCAACCATCATAACCACCGTCTCGCCATTCATTTACAATAAACAAACCGCAACAAGAAAATCAATCTTTTCTTGTAAATCCATCCTCTGGCCAAAAGGAAGGAATACATTATTTTCGTCTTGATATTCTAATGGTTTTGTAAATCCAAATATGGATCTTGTTCCTTTATTTTTGCACACGGATCTAGAGGGTTTTTGTTTTTGGGTATATAGATCCGAAGTGGATATCATGATTGTGGGGTTCTTGGTTCGTGAATCTTTAAAGAAACCAGTTGGCGAGTTTGGGGATGGTGTTGACATTGTTCAATGGGTAAGGAAGATGACAGACAGCAACAAGGAAGGTGTTTTAAAAATCATGGATGACAATGCAGATCATGTCAAGGACTTATGCAGATCATGTCAAGGACTTGTCTCTCTTAAAAGAGCACGTAGTACCAAAGGCTAGTTCATGTGATGATGTTGGTATGTATAGGTGAAGCTATTGTGTCGATGGAATCAGATAAGTGAAATGACAGGAAGGATAAGAGTGTTGCTCCTTCTAAAGAGCTGAGATTACATTGGGACTTGAATACAGTGATGGATGAACGGGTGGAACCTTGTGATGATTTGGTGGCTGAACCGGGCCATCTTGATAGTTGTGTAGGGGGTGTAAAACTTAAATTAGAAGGTTGCAAAAATAGACGTGCAGAAGCTGTAGTTGTTAAAGAAAGAAAGCTGCAAGATAGTGTACATTGGAATCAGTCGTTTGTGAAGTGTGATTTCGATAGTTTAGCAGTACCCCGTGTGAAAAATTCTAACGGCGATTTGAGTTGCTCAAAGGAGGTGATGGGTGTGAAGACGATTAGTAGTAAGACATCATATGCAGATAGTTCTGCAAGTAAATCAGACGTGATTGAGTCACTGACTCGTCCAGTCAAGTGTGAAGAGTTTAAGAGATTGGGGTTTTGGGTTTCTGGGTTCTTTTATTGTAGAACAGATCTGGGTTTTGGTTTGAGAGAGATAGAGAGATCTGGATTTGAGAGAGAGAGAGAGAGAGAGAGAGAGAGAGAGAGAGAGAGAGAGAGAGATAAATATAAAAAAGAAAAGAAAAATATTAAAAAGAAAAAAAGAAATAATATGTTTTATTAATGTATAATATGGAAAAGTCCAAAATACCCCTCTCTTCGTTGCACTTAACGGAGAAAACTAACGCCCATCCAAGATAGAGACCAATTTTGATCCAAAGTGTAAACGATAGGGACGATCTGTGCACTTAGTTTGAGATAGGGACCAAACTTGATGTTTGAGGTAAACGATAGGGACCAAACGTGAAATTTTTTCTTCTATTTATAAATATACTATTTACACTATTTATACTATTTATAGTCATATTATTTCGATGATCTTCATACAATAAAAATATATCAAAGAAAAGTTTGAAATGCATATGTAAGACATTAACTCGCCATAAATTTTATAGGTATAATACTATGATTAAATTCATGTGTTCATATTGATTACGAGTTCAATAAAATTTTGCAACAACTACATAATATAGATTTTTTAAATAATTTTTTCTCCCAAAACTTATGTAAATTATATAGTTAGCCATGTTGCTAACTTAAGACAACTATATTACGTACATGTTTTAACATGTTCAAGAGGTTTGTGTGCATATAATTAGAAATTGTATTCAATTTCTACCATGAGTAGTTTTTTAGTGTATTTTCGATATATAAGGAATTTCATGTTTAATAATTGCACTCTCGTACGTATTTATTAGGCACATATTAGCAAAACGTAAATTTAAACTTTTTGGAGGATTTTCGATATAATATAAAGTATGTCAGAATAAGTTTGAAATGTTGTAGTAAGATAATGGGTAAATAGCATAAAAAAGTACTTATCTTATGCTAAAATTCAATTAAAGGTACTTAATTTTTTTTTCTCAATTTAAGGTACCGATCTTTTTTCTTGTAGCAATGTTGGGACAATAACAAATTTAAAGGTTATATATTAACGACTATTTACTTTATTATTGCATCGTTAGTCCTTTATAATAACGACACTTTATAATAACCTCAAAATTCGTTTTTTACAGTTTTAGACCGTTTTTTATCTTTTTCGTTTGATTTTTACCGTTTTCACTCGGTTTTTAATCGTTTTAGTCCGTTTTTTTCTTTTGATTAAAAACAAACGAAAACGGTAAAAATTAGACGAAAAAGGTGAAAAACGGTCTAAAAGTGAAAAAAAACAAATTTTAAGTTTATTATAAAGTGTTATTAATGTAAAGGACTAACGATGCAATAATAAAGTAAACGGTCGTTAATATATAACCTTTAAGTTTTTTATTGTCCCAACATTGCAACAAGAAAAAAGATTGGTACTTTAAATTAAGAAAAAAAAAGTTGAGTACCTTTAATTGAATTTTAATATAAGATGAGTACCTTTTTATGTTATTTGCCCTAAGATAATTAACTCACCATAAATTGTGTAGGTAAAAATACTATTATTAGAATTATGTGTTCTTATCTATGTGTTATAGAACATAGTGCCATTTTAGTTTTTATTTGTATAAATATGTCCCAAAATTTATAAATTTATTGTATCATAAAGCAATTAAATTACCAAAATTCACATAGTTTTTAATTAACAACACATAAGTGATATAACAACAAAATATTATTTTCAAATCAAAATTGAAATAAAGAGGTAATCCAAAAAACAACTTATTCTAAAAATAATAAAAAGTTTAAGTTTGTTTTTCAAAATAAAGTCTTGTGTGACTAATAAATTATGACATTATGGGACTGCATTATAACTTTGACAAATATTGACGGTATGTGGATGCTTTTGTGCGATTGGTGTAACATTTTTTTTGCGACCATGAAGCTTTTACGAGACTTTGTCGTTTTGAGAAAGTAAGAAAAAATTCGTCAAATTTTCGTCTTTTTGAAAAATACGTAGTAATAAATTAGTCGCATAAAATGTCACGCGTGGCGTATAAAAACATCTACTATATGGATACTTGTGAAAATTACAGTAGAGTCGCACAGTCTATCAATTGTATAAGACTAAATTTGAAAGAAAAAATTAAGTTACAAAAATTATGGATCATTTCTTAAGTGATGGCTATGTTTGTATTACTTGAAATCGAACTCGCTTACAATCATCTCTTTACCTATGGGGCATGCGCAAATGTTGGTGGTTAAAAATGTGTGAAAGATTATTATTACCTGCATGCTTAATGGGCCAAAGTTTGGATCACAAGATTCAGATGTTGTAAGCCCATCATTAGTCTGTTACAGATCTTTTAGAGATGATTTGCACATACTAAATTTTATTTTCACACTTTCACACTTCTATACTGGTATCATGTGCTATGGAAATCTAGATCTTTGGTGTATTTCAAAGGGCTTAATTAATCTTTGTTTTATTTTTGAAGGTGTATAATAATATATGGGTTATTTTGTATTAGCGACATACCTAAAGGACTGTAGAATACGGATTTGAACCATCATGGGCCGTGCGGCCATGAAGAATATCTAGTATTGATATAACTAGCGCCATCTATAATCTGTTTTTGCTTACGTTCGCTACAATCGCACATTGGCTAAGTATGGGATTGGCGATGATTTATAATGTCTAGTTCCCTCCTCCAAGCTAGCTTTTCGGAGCGAGTTTTACACTTAGCATTATAAATGATACAAAGCCTCGTATCAAATTGATATCAAGCTGTTCCGTGAATCGTTTTTCCTTCCCATCTCGATTAGCATGACAGTTTGGTCAATCCATATATGGATCTTAAGTGAATCCTAGTGGTGCATATCATAGGGTCTATTCTGCACCTTACGAGCATTGCAGAACTGAGGCTGGTATACTATTCTGCACCTTAAATAACAAGGGAACACCGCCTAAAAAGTGTAGTACAAAATTGGTTAATGAACTTGAATTTCGTTTCACAGTACAAACAAACAATATAAAAAATGTACAGCATAACAACCAATAATCCCTTTTCTTCCAACAATTCCTAACCACCTAAGGAACATCCAACTCCACCTTTTAGCAACAAACCCCAAGCAACCAAGCAAAAGGTGTCGTCAGAATTGAACTACATGCCACTAGAAAAAATATCAAACTACCAGCTAGCAAGTGTCATCTTTGATAGGTGCACGCAGTAAGCGGTTATTCTGCAGTAAATGAGCAGGAAAGGGTGTTCTGCAAATGCTGATATGTGATTTAAGCCTAGGAATGTTCGGATGTGCGCTTCTACAGCGGTTGCATCTCAGCTCCATTGACAATAATTTGTCATCATCTTTCAATGAAGCTTTCCCCTGTTCACTGACTTCTTGAATTACGTCCACCGAGTCCAGGAAAAAAGGAGAAGTGAATGAATTCCAATGCTTCTTGTTTCTCATACCTTTTGAACTGAAATCCTGGCTTATGACATGGAGGTGAAGCTGTCTCATTGAGGGTGCCTAACAAGAAAGAAATCACTGAGTTTTTTGAAAGCATAAACACAACATACTTGGGGCCTGTTTAGATGTGCGCTTTCGGTAATAAAAAACTAATGGTAATTAAACAGCCTAGCTTCTGGGTGTGACTTTACTGTTCGATATCTTATCTTTTATAACCAAATAATCAGGCTATTAATGTGTTTACAAGATTATTTAAGAAAGGATGAAGGTTAGCCAATACACTTATAAAAACCCCCCGTTCTGAATAACGTACTTTCATATGTATCATTATGAGTAACCTACTATTATTCAGCGTGCCGATATGAATAACTTTTCTGACGTGCACCATAAAAAAAGAGCCACAAATTACCCTTCCACGTCAGCAAATTCATTCATATCAGTACATAACCAGAATGGAAAGTTCAAGATAAGATGTTCAGAGCATTCATTTTTCAGACAACAAATTTAACAACACAACCAAAAGTATAGAGAAATTACGCGAGATGTTTTAAGCTAAAGATAAAGTAGTAAGGTTATTCAGATTAATAAATATAAAAGACTTTTTTAACAAGTACATTTGTAATCTTCCAGCTTTCACCCTTAAGATCTAGTAACATGATTATAGTTATAGAAAAATGTTTCTTTTTCTACTACCAAGGTTGACATTTTATGAGATTGAAATAAAAGTCTAAATAACTACATTAAAAGGTTTATCAGAAGTAAAAACCAATAATTAAAGAGAAAGAACCATGAAATAATGATGGTACCATGATATGTTACTTGTGTACAAACAAAGAACCACTCACCGAATGGTATCCAAGGCGGAATACCAATAATTCGTTTTCCTTTATAAATGTTTCAGCCCACTTCAAACCCACAGCATGCAATGTGCTTAATATAGGAAGGTGTTCTCGACCTACATCTGCAAGTCGTTCAAGACCTTCAGCCCGTGCAAGAACTAAAAGATGCTTTTGTGCCTGAAACCGAAATGTGTAGACATTTTAAGCACATATGCACAACTAACTCATGGAGGGAGTGTGGGAGTTAGGTCTAGGTGGGTATTGGGATTTTTGTACCCTTTTATCAATAATAGAGTTTTTATTTTATTGCTAACTAATGAGTAAAATAGAAAGAAAAAAAAAAAGAATAAATTCAAGGTAACATGTCAAATGAATCAAAACTCGTCCAAAGCGTCTTTTAATGTATAAATCTTTTTCAACAAAACTTAAAAAAAACATTTTGTTCTTTCAGATAATATAAATTTTGTAATCATATTTGCATTATATAAAATAACAAACAAAAAGTAAACCAACCATAACCATTTTGAGTCATACCAATAAACCAACAATATGACCAGTTAATAAACCCGTCCATTTGCACCTTAACTATTACAGAATAAAAGATGAGGAGAACCTTTGGGTAAACGTCATTAAGAACCACAACGTCATCTGTGACTTCAAGGACATCATTCTTATGTTTTTCAGGATGCATTGCTATCCTGTAAAGAGCCTGAGACCATGTGCCCCAATCCTTTTTCACGTGTCCACCTGTCTTTCCACTATCAGTTGCATTCTGCTTCCCATATAGTGCATCCAACTTTTTAGATTCAGAAACTTCTGTAAACCCTTTAAATTTCTTGCTTTTCTCGGCAACAAATGTCTCTTCTTCTCTCCTAACCTTTTGATCAGTTTGTGGAATTGCATCAGGTTCTACACATCTTGAATCAGATAATTTCTCCTGATGTCTCACAATAGATGCAAAATTTTCAAAAAGAGATGAGTAAGCTTCACGGAGAACTTTGCAGCCCATGTTATAGTCATTTTTTAGACAATTTGGTCTCTTTGGGTTCATGTTTGGGCCAAGCACGTGTATGACATGTGTTACCCCTTCTTTAGAAAACAAGGGAGAAGTTGAAGGCAGAGAAACAGTAACTGCTTTTCCAGGAGTAAGAGATCCAGCTCGTTTCTTGGTTGCAGTATCTAGCTCTGGACCTGAAGCATCAAATATAGCAGCGTTTACACCTCCACCACCGGGTTTTAATCTCCTGCACAAATTAAATATCATTTTGATAGATCCTGGAGTTTAGTATTAAGATCGATTATTATTATTAGTTATTTACTTGCCTTTATTGCATTATCTTAGGGAACAAGTTAACTCATCTTTTATTATATATAGGGCATTAGGTTGTAACAGAGATTATGGGTTGAATATGAATTAAAGTTATTGATTTGGTTATCAATTGGGGGGTCGGTTTATCTCATTAATATAAGCCATTGGGGGGTCGGGTTATCTCATTAATATAACCTATCTATCTTTTAATCTCTATTATCGATCCGGTTCATATCACATTTCCTCTGTCGGAAGATCAAATGACAATGCTAAATTACTTAAATTAGCTACCCTGCACAAGTGAATTTAATGGGAGATAAAGACAAAGCGATTACAGACCGAAAGCACTACAGAAACATTTTCATATTGGCCGGACTGACTTGCCGACAAACACACAGAAAATTTTTGGGAGTACAGATCTTTGAATTCAAATGAATTAGAAGTTTATATACATGGATATATGATTTTGGACAATTTGCACCCCACTTGACCTATTTAAACTGTTCCATATCACACAAATTTTATACTTCAAAGTTCAAACATTTGAGATAAAAATGAGGAAGAAACCCAAAATCGACCCATTTTTGAGTAAATGGGTCAAGTTTGACACCATTGTGTAGTAGCAAGCGAAAAAGGGTCATTCATTAAGCATCTCTAATAAATAAAAAGATTTCAAAAGTAGAGATGTAAAATTATACCAATTGGCAGCATTGGCTATAACATTGCAGTGCAGGCCTCCCGAGCGGAGCTTTGTAATATCCCCCACAAACGTGAAAAACTTTTTTGGGTCAATATTCTTTGTAGCAGCCTTAGTCTTCACCAAGGACAATATCTTTGATCCATGAGACAAGTCCACTAGAACAATCCTTGCATTCCCAATCTTGTTTACAAACTCCTCAACCGTCTCAACTATTATATCAGAAGCCTTTTCAATATCAAACTGGAAATCTGCTGTAGATATAGAAGGAAATGCTAAAGTTAAAACACCATCTAAAGGACAGGCCCCACTTTGCTCCTGGCCTTCATTAAGACTGGGATTTTCTTTGGTAGTTCCAGTTGATGGTCCAAGGATGGTTTTATCAGGTGAAACTTTACTTGAAGCATCTACTTTTTTCAAAAACTTCATAATTCCAACTTGGACCTTATTATCTGTTTTTTTCTCTCCAAAACAACCAGGCGGAAGGGTATCTGAGGAAGAAAGTGCTCCATATGTATCCATGGCAGCTTGAACATCATTTTCATTCTGACAAATTGTTATTCGACTAAACCCTTCATTCAACTTAGGAAGTTCTTTCTTTTGCAGCATCCGATTTACAACAGCGGCGGCTTTTCCACCTTGTAGATTCCCTTCGTGTCCACTTCGCTTAACAGATCTAGATATACAAAGTTTTGCGGGAAGATCAAGAACCACAGCATGTATATCTACTTTGTGAGACTCTCCGAGCTTAACAAAATCGGCCCTTTGTTCTTTATCAAGATTACACCTGTCAATTAGTATGCTTTTCCCATCTTTTAATGATGTCGTAGACATGGCTAGACATTGTGCTTTTGTCCCCGCTTTGCCATTCCCAATTGTATCCTGTATTAGACTAAATTTAGTATGATCTAATGCATGTAAATATTAAGAATTGCATTCAGAACCAATGTATTATGTTGTGTAAACTTGATAATAGAAATTTTAGTAAAAAAAATCGTTATGGTGGTGCTCTGGTGCATCTAGTGGTTAGCCATTAAAGATGGTCACTCATCCCCCTTTGTAAATGATTAATATACAAAGATAGCATACTGTAAGAGATAACAGGTGAGAATCAGCAAGCGAATATTTAAAAGTTTCTTGATGATTCTCTCAAAATTTGTAGGCAAAAAAGCATTAAAGAAGATTGAAGAGTGAATAACACGGTTAGTTACTTTACAAGTCATGAAAAGTAGTAAAAGACTTCATAGCTACTTGAATGAAAGGTGAGAAGTCTCACACGAGAAGGTACAAACAAACATATAATAAATAGAGGTGGTAAATCTTGCCCATTTTGATAAATATGGGCACTTTTTGCCCATTTTTAAAAAAGGATGGGGAACTTTTTGTTCATTCTTTATTATTAATGGGCTAAACGGGCGCATATGTAAGAAACTTATGGGCTTAATGGGGCACATGTAAAACACTAATTAAGCTACTCGGCGGATATTTTATATTTAGTTTTTATCTCTGGCTTTTAAACAAGTATTTTTATTTATTAATTCTACGTTTTTATATGTATTTTTTCTTATTTTAACTTGCGCCCGTTTAGCCCGCCCCGCCCGCCCGTTTTGCCCGTGCCCGTTTAGCCCGCGCCCGTTTAGACCGCCGCCCATTTAGCCCGCCCGCCCGTTTTGCCACCTCTATTTGAAATTCGCAGAGGAAACATTTCAACAAACAGTTGGAATGCATAGAAAGAAAGAGACCTGAGAAACGCGAACCCAAGGTCTGGTTGAAAGGCGCATAACATGATCACAGAAGGTAGATTTACCGCTTCCAGGTGCACCCACAAGTATCACCACTATTGCTTTATTATTATCTTCTTCTTCTTTAACTTGAACTGTATAAAACAAAATACTATTCATTTAAATATCACAAAACCCATCAATTTAAAATAATAAATAACAAATCAAATATTACCTTTTGAATTCATACTTTCATCATCGATTTCCATTACTTTTGTTTTTCCCCCCTCCTCTTCAACGCCTGATTATGTTTCTTTTGGCGGGGCTTATACAGGCACCTTAGTTATTGGCTTTTTGGATTTCTTTTTCTCCTTTTATATACTTAGGATTTGTGCCCGCGCTCGGCTGCGGCGAAGTGCAGACGTTTTGAGGAACGTTTTCAAAAGGCACATAATAATATAGATGCAAGAAATAGCCGTTTAAAGTACAAACTGTACATTGCAAGAAAGGTTTCTGTAAAAAAACAAGATCTTATGATTCAAAACACTTTTATTAACATAGATAAATCAAAAATGAAAGAAAAAGTTTATAAATTAAAATCCATCATAGATTAAACTGGTGTGGATCTATTATCTAAATTGATAATAGTCTTACAAATATAAATAATCAAAAACAACAAGATGAAATAACACAGGAATGAAGAGAGAGGTGTTGAGTCGCCATGAATGGCTGCACACAAACACACATACAAACTTAACCCTAACTCTAAACGAGCTAGGGTAATATACAAAACATAGCAACGGTCACACAAAAGGGCTTGGGCCTTCATGATAAAAAGCCCAACAAGCTCCAACGGCTAGTCCAATCCAAAGCAGCTATCACTCACACAACTTTAGTCCCTGAAATATCCACAAAGGCAACATTAGTCCCTATAAGCTTAGAATATCAGATTATGTGAAGATTTCAACATCCCCCCTTAATCTGATATTCTATATAAATCAATCATTCCAAGTTTTTTCACCAGGTATTCATGTTGTGGTGTATCCAATCCTTTGGTAAGGATGTCTGCAATTTGATTTGCAGACTCCACCTTTTGAGTTCTAACCACCCCATTCAAGATTTTTTCCCTCACAAAGTGAAGGTCAATCTCTAGGTGTTTAGTTCTCTCGTGGAACACAGGATTGGCAGCAATCTTAATTGTTGAATTGCTGTCACAATGAAGATCCACAGGCAAAAGATCTTCACATCTCAAATCTTTCAAAACTTTCAGGATTCATATGACTTCACTAGTCACAGAAGCTAGAGCTCTATACTCAGCTTCTGCTGATGACTTTGAGAGAGTAATTTGTTTCTTACTTTTCCAAGAAACAAGATTATCATTCAAGAAAACACAATAACCAGTGACAGACTTTCTAGTCACAACACACTTAGCCCAATCAGCATCAGAAAAAGCTCTAAGAGACATACCAGAGTTTTTCTTAACATGAATACCAAGTCCTGGACAACTCTTTAAGTATCTGAAAATCTTAAAAGCAATTTTGAGGTGAGATCTCAAAGGTGAGTGCATAATTGACTAAGACAGTGAACAACATATGAAATGTCAGGTCTGGTATTGGTCAAGTAAATAAGCTTACCCATAAGCTTTTGATAATCAACAACATTTTCCAATAAGGGGTCATCATCAGAAGGTTCATTAGATATTGACAGCTTACATATTAAGGGTGTCTTGGAAGGTTTGCAAGCAAGCATTCCATACTCATATACAAAAGATCAAGGACATATTTTCTTTGATTCAAACACACACCAGAAGGAGTGTCAACAACCTCTATTCCCAAAAAATATTGCAATTTTCCCTAGTCTTTAATTTTAAAATTCCCTTTTAAAAAACTTTTGAAGCTGTCAATATCTTTCTCATTATTTCCAGTCACAATAATATCATCCACATAGACAAGAACAACAATAAAAGACTTAACACTACTCTTAGTATAAAGAGAATAATCAGATTTGCTTTGAACAAACTCATTGTTAACCAAAACAGAGGTGAGTTTAGCATTCCACTGTCTAAGGGACAGCTTAAGACCATAAATAGATTTTTTTAGCCTATAAACAAGTTTAGGGTTATCAGAGTAGAAACATTGGGGGGTTTCATGTAAACAGTTTCATCTAACTCGCCATATAAGAAAGCATTGTTAATGTCAAGTTGGTATATAGGCCAAGATTGATTAACAGCTAAGTTAATAAGACACCTAACAGTCACCATTTTCACAACAGGAGAAAAAATTTCCTCATAATCAATACCTTCCTTTTGACCACAACCCATCGCAACAAGTCTAGCCTTATACCTTTCTATTTCACCACTAGATTTGAACTTAAGTTTCCAAACCCACTTAGAATTTAAAGCATTTCTACCAACAAGCAATTCAACCAAATCCTAAGTATCATTTTCAAGTAAAGCAGCAAATTCAACATTCATGGCATCAATCCATTGAGGACTTTGACAGGCCTCAAAAAAACTTTTTGGTTTTTATTTAATTGGGTCACAAAGCACAAGACATCCCCTTTAATCTTAGAATAACCAACAAACTTTTCAATCCCATATTTGACTTTTGAATCAACAACAAAATCATTGTAGTTTTTTGGAAAAACAGAAGTTCTAGAAGATCTTCTCAAGACTTGGTTATCCTGAGCATTAGTATTAGATATGCCACCCAAGTTCTGTCCATGGAAGGGAAGACTTGGGTGATGCTCTAAAGTTCCTTCAGATATTTGATTTTCATCAAGTGTGGCAGCCTCAAAATCACTTGGACTGGCATCTGTGGTATCATTGCTGGAAGGAATGTGTCCACTGTCACCTAGATCCAAGTGTGGGCTACTAGCACTTGGTGACATACTGTCACCATTATGAATGTTTAAAAATCTCTCATCATCATTAGGAAGCTCAGGATTTTCCAAATCAAAAAAGGTTAAAACTTTATTGTTTTGAAAGACATCAACATCTTCATTACTATTATTTTTATTCAAAACAGTATCATTAAAATGGAAAATATATTCAAAAAACTTAACATCTCTAGAAACAAAGAACCGATGTCTTTCAAGACTGTACAGTTTATAACCCTTTTGAGAATTAGAAAAACCCATCATAACACATTTTTCAGACCTACTGATGAGTTTATCATGACTATATAAAATAGTAGCAAAACAAAGACATCCAAAAGTCCTAATATGAGAGAGATTAGGGGATGAATTATACATCATCTCATAAGGAGATCTACCATTTAGCACAGAAGAAGGTAATCTGTTGATAAGATAGGTAGCAGTTAGAATGCATTCAGTCCAAAATCTTAATGGTATTCCCCCCCTGAAACATAAGGCATCTGGTCACATTAAGAAGATGCCTATGTTTCCTTTCAACCACCCCATTTTGTTGTTGAGTGTAAGCACAAGAGGTTTGATGTATAATTCCCTTAATATGACAAAAATTTTGAAAATTCTGATTAACAAAATCAGTCCCATTGTCACTTCTAAAAACTTTGACATCTCTTTTGAATTGGTTTTATAAAAGGTTATAGAAATTCTCAATTGAGATACCAACTTCATCTTTGGTTTTGATCAAATAAACCCACACAGCTCTTGTGTAATCATCCACAATGGTTAAAAAGTAGCTATGACCAGTGTGACTGGTCACCCTATAAGGTCCCCAAAGATCTAAATGAACCAGTTCACCAAGAATTTTAGTTTTGTGTTCACTTATTGGAAAAGGTTCTCTAGTCTGTTTAGCTCTTTGACATATTTCTCAAAACTCATTTTGATCAGTAGAACTAATGTTCAAAGAATTTTTAAGCACATTTAGAGATGGGTCAACAGGGTGACCTAATCTACAATGCTAGTCATGTTTAGATAAGAAGCAAGCAATCACATAAGGGTCATTCACACATTTAGTACCTTATACATCTAAATAGTATAAACTACCACATTGTCTACCAGTCCCCAAGATTTTTTTGAAACCCTGATTTAGAAAAAAACATTTATTCTCATCAAAAGCAACCAAAATTTTGTTATCCTTAGCCAACTTATGAACAGAAACCAAGGTAACACAGTAATCAGGATTAACAAGAACATCAAACAAAACAAGACCATTTGAAAGCTTAAGATTTCCAATTTTAGAAATGATGGCTTCGGTCCCATTGGGATGAGCCACCTTAATGTTAAGATGAGAAATATCAAAAACATTTTCCAATTCAGTATCATCATTGGTCATATGTTGATTTGCCCCAGAATCAACAACCTTCCCATTGTTCCCAAGTTTAGATTTGATGTTGGTGTTAGAACAAAAAAACTTCTCAAAGTTATCATTAAAAATCTTACTATTGTTTAAATAACTACCTGCCATATTGGCATGAACACTTTTTCTAGAATCACTTGTGCTTCCTTTGTTTTCTTTAAACATATAGATCAAAGTAGCAAGTTGCTCATCACTGAAACCAGATGAAGAGGATGTCCCAACAGAATTGTTAGAGTTTTACCCTTGTTACCTTGACCTCCCTTTTTCTTTCCAAAGTCACTTGGGTAACCAATAATCTTGAAACATCTATCAATGGTGTGCCCATTGTAACTACAATTCTCACACACAATCTCAGAATTACCATAAGTAGGAGTATTAGGTCTAAACATAGAATTAGTAGGAGCATTAGGTCTAAATAAAGTGGTGCGAGAGTTAGGTCTAAAACTGCCATTGTTACCAAAGTTAGGTCTGAAATTCCCATTGTTAGTGGTCTGGTTCCTTTGAAAATTGTTTCTAGCATGCCCATTAGACAAAAAAGCATATGTTTGATTCCTCTGAGAGGATCCACCTAGAGTACCAGATGCTAACCTGTGAGATTCCTCATTGGAAATTATAGCATAGGCACCCTTAACATCAGGCAAGGTTTCTCTAGATAGAATAGAGCTCCTAATGCTCATGTAAGAGTCATCCAAACCCATCAAGAATTGCATAAGTTTTAACAACTGATTATGTTTTTTAAATTCACTAGAAGCAAAACACACACAATTAGGCAACTCAATCATAGCATCATACTATTTCCAATAAGCATTCAATTTGTGGTAATAATCAGACAAATTAGACCCATTTTGCTTAAGAGTGTTGATCTTTGTGGTGAAGATAGAAAATGACAGACCCATCAACTTTATGGTAAGTTTCTTTGAGTTTATTCCAAACATGCTTAGCTCTTTTAGAAAAGATTTGACCAAGAAATAATTCCTCAGATATAGAGTTCAAAATCCACCCAAGAACCACATCATTGACTCTATCCCATTGTTTTCCCAAAACTTCATCAGTTAAAGACCTTTTACAAGACCCGTCAATAAAACCAATTTTGTTTTTACCTTCCAAAGCTAACAACATAGCATTGGCCCAAACCTGATAATTTTCAGTACCTTTAAGTTTAACACTCACAGTCAACACAACAGTATCATTAGGGTGCAAATGTAAGGGGTCACTCAAGTCTAACTTGCTAATGAGTGTGACTAGATCAGTCACACTCAAATTCTCATCATCACCATGAACAGACTCATCAACATGGTCAGCCATGGTGAATGGTCAAAAAAGGTATTAAAATAACTCACAACACTGCCAACTAAGTTCCCAGGCTTCCAAACCACTCAAGGGTGGCATGTCAAGGGCAAGCAATGAGTGAGGATCTAGAAATAATAGGTTAGAAATATAAAAGCAACCAACCCAATAAATAACACAATAAAGCAGATAAATCAACTAGCAAACAAAGGAGAGAGTATGAGAGGTGTTATAGTGAGACCCAAATATAAGCACGATCGATCTGATATATCTAGATTCACTTAGTCTAGAAGATATCAGAACCTCCAAATGACAAACCCTAATTTTTCCTTCAAGGGAAAAATTTAGGGAAAATAAAAAAAGCCAGCGAATCTGTCACCAACGTAGCCAAATAGCACCAAGAAACCTCAAGATCGAGTCACAAACAGTAAACCCTATTTTTTTTGAAAAATTAGGGATTACCACTTATGAGAAAGATAATACCTCAAGAGTCTCAAAAATACCACCAATAAGTCACCGGAACCCTTGAATCAAAAGATCCCCAAAAAGTCAAACCCTAATTTTTTTTCAAAAAATTAGGGGTTTTGTAAATCGAGAGAGTACAAAGCTATTTCAATAGCAGAATCAAAAGAAACACAGTTTTTGAAGCCAGTATCAAAAAGAAATCAAAAGAAAATATTTTATGAAAAAAACTTTTCGCAATAACAGAGTCAGATTCGTAAACCAGGCTCTGATACCATGTAAAAAAACAAGATCTTATGATTCAAAATACTTTTATTAACATAGATAAATCAAAACTGAAAGAGAGATTTTATAAATCAAAATCCACCACAGATTAAACTGGTGTGGATCTATTATCTAAATTGATAATAGTCTTACAAATATAAATAATCAAAAACAACACGATGAAATAACCCAGGAATGAAGAGAGAGGTGTTGAGTCGCCATGAATGGCTGCACACAAACACACATACAAACTTAACCCTAGTTAGGGTAATATACAAAACATAGCAACGGTCACACAAAAGGGCTTGGGCCTTCATGCTAAAAAGCCCAACAAGCTCCAACGGCTAGTCCAATCCATAGCAGTTATCACTCACACAACTTTAGTCCCTGAAATATCCACAAAGGCAACATTAGTCCCTATAAACTTAGAATATCAGATTATGTGAAGATTTCAACAGTTTCTTATAAAAAGGAACCAACGGCCTAGTATCAAACAAAAAAAAGGAATCAATACAGTCCAATAAGGTGTAATGTGTGTTTGTTGCTTGAACTTACCGCATCAAAGTACACATACAAAGTTCAGTGATAAAACACGGTTTGACACCCTTTGTTTAGGGAGCTCCAGACTTTAATCAACGTTACCAAACAATTCATCGGAAACATGAAGCATCGCAGCTGGTCTTACTTAAATATGATGCTTATCGATCCATATTGCATCTAGAACTCATACCTACAACACTCAATTTGTGATTTTAACATTATAACATTATTCAAAATACGAACATATGAAATATTTTACAATCGGGCATTAAAAGTTACCTTATTTCTGGTCCATATATGTAGCACCAAAGTTGTACACGCATTCACTGTTTTCGTGTATGTGAAGATGGAATCCCCAAGTCTCACACAGCAGTCATTCCGCGTTCAAAACACCTTAACCATTGATAACACTGAATGTGTGATTCAAGTGCAACAGGACACCTAGAAAGAAAAATAGCAAGAGTGTCACTTACATATACCATGTAAACAAATGAGTCATATTATATGCACTATAAGACTCAAATAAAAAAAGTGTAAGCAGTAGGAAAACCCGTATAAAGCTAAACTTAAATCTGGCTCTCATAGATGTTGCAATCAAATTATGTGTATGCAAAATTAACTATTTAAAGTCATTTAATTTAGGATTTATGTAGCATGGATGCCCTCGCGCAGGTCTGGTTGGACAAACCCATAAACATTATTTATTATTTGAAGCAGTTAAAGACCACATAGTAATAATGGTAACCTAGCGTTTGAGTTACTATAAAGTAATTTTGGATGACTTTCCGCCCATCTAAGCCGCTGCATCCCAAGTTAAGTGTTACATATGAACATATTATCTATACCCGTAACAACTATTCACCCAAAAAGTGATATTACATATTGTAACAGTATTTATACTTGTGACCACTTTATTTTGATATACCCCGTACTTTAAATTCATAATAAAAACATCTTTAAAAAGGCGTAATGAGCTGGCATCACATAACAGGCAATTGAAACATAAATTGATACGTTTTGCCATATTTGACATAGACTATGCATATCAGACATAAGAATCCACAATATATATACTTATGTTTAGTATAGGCATACTATCGTCATTTAGTCTAGCATATAACGTTAAGAAATGCATACCTGTTTGTGGATTTTCTCATTGGTGAGCGTGATTGAAATGATGCAAGACGGATAAAAGGCCCCAAATGTAATCTTCATCAATGACAAATCTATGGGATTTTCTCTGTTTTTTAAAGTGTTCCACTTATAATCTTAAATCTAACTTGAAAAAAGGTATTGCAATATGGATGTGTTTTTTGTTACCTGAGCCTGGTGTGTTTGTTAGGTGGATTGTCTTTGTATTGGACAAATTTCAGCCATCTTGTTTATCACGTCACTTGATGGAGTTTCTGTGCAAATCAGGATGTTGGTGTTTTGAGATCAGTTTAAAATGAAACTATGAAGGGAAGCAGGTAGTGATATTTGGGTTACTGGACATATGTGCATACTACTGTTTTTACTAATTCAGTGTGGTATGTTACGTGTACATTTTGGGTGGTAGTTCAGTGTAAAAGGAAAAAGGGTGTGGATTTAAGTACCTGGTATGGTCGTTTGGCATCCGCAATGTTCTTTCCCTTCCCTTTCTGTTATTAGCATCCGCAATGTTACCACGATACCTGTCAAATACAACTTCTAACAGTCTTAAATCTAACATGAAATCTTGTTCAAATTAGCTACTAATTAAGTGAACGGTAAAAATTCTGATATCAAAAGACTGAAGACATACATACAGATCCAACAAATAAATTAATGGAGCCTATTTTTTCATTTTCTTTGTTATTTTAGTGAGTACATATCCGAAGAGAGGTTTCCGACATAGTTTTGGGGTGATGGGATTGGCTGAAGTAATGATTTCTGATTTATGCATGCACTATCTCATGTGAGCGTAATTTACCCATGTTAACTCTTCCTACGGTTGTACTTATGCCTTTATTTTTTATGCTATATTTCGTTAAGGTTTGTTATCTTGCCTTTATTTTATTAACTATTCAGTCGGTTCTTAAGATCATATTATATACTTTTTTCATGCCAGAAATGACATTTAATAACGAACGGCACCGGCTAGATTGACCCTCTAAGCTACAAAAGTTGCTTTCTAAAAGTAATTATTTACAATTTTCAAGGAATAGAAGGAGCATATAAAAATATATGGGTGAGAACCTTAAGGGGACTGCCTCGACACATGAAGCAAGTGCTGCTGCGGGAATATCCACTCTACCGATTCGTTCATTTTCCTGACAATACAAATTCATATGATTATTTGACCCACTTCCAACACTAAAGATATAACGGGCCGAAAATGACCAGAATCATAAATTAAAAGATCTAAAAAATTACCATTCCAAAATATCAGTATATAAGTAAAGAAAAATCATTATCATACCGAAAGATTGAAGGTACACATATATTAGGAAAAAAAATTCTGAACATCATATTTGGAAAATGATCTGTAGCACACATGTTGTACACAAAAAGGTCGAACACATAAACAAACTGAATTGCTATTTTAACTACTCATAAAAGCTAATTATTACATTACGAAATAAATCACAATATCATAAGTAGTTACCTTAAATTTTTCTTAACCCAAAATGAACATCACATTGTTACCTGAGGATACCTTCAAACTTGATTCTGCACAACCCATCTGCATAATACACATTCTACAACCCTCAACACCCGACACCTAAAACCACAAAGGATGGCGTCATATTCAGTAGAATGTCTGGTAACACGGACGATAAACCTCCAGTCAGCATAGATGTAATTATCTGCAAGAAAAACGAACGAAAAAATAAAATGAAGTGCGTGTGATCTACAAAAATACTGTCGAATAGTCGATTACTTAAATTGAAGTCTGGACGTACCAACAAAATACTTTTCGGAAATCTTAACCCAAACACTGAAAATAGGCAAGAAAATCATATATAAAATGTAAAGGGGCGCTTGGCTGCTGTTTGAATAGTAGAAGGGTGTTTGGTTCCTGTTTGAATAGTAGAAGCTGTTGGCCATTGATCAGATTGTTCAGCTTATTTGTGATACTATTCGGTTGAAGTTAATTTCATTTTGTTTTAAGAAGTTGTCTGTCAGGTCGAGTTTGCTGCTTGACAAATGGAGGGTGCCGAGCTCTAGAGTTCTTCATGATGGGAGTGTCGGGTGAGGGTTGTACTCTTTTTTCCTTGTCCAAGGTTTTTCCCATTGGGTTTTCTTTGGCAAGGTTTTTTAAGGAGGCAGGCTCATTTGGATATCATTTGCTCCTCTCGTGCTGTTGGTGGAAGCTGATGACAATGTGTGACTTCATGTTTGCATCTTGGTTTCTTTCTAGTTTACTTGCATTGTAGTTCTAGATTAGTTTGTGTTTATGCCATGACATAATCACGTGTTAACATGCTGCCTGTAGCATGCGGTTAATGTGGTATCTTAGCCACATTCATTTGTACTTCAACGCTTTTTTCGTTAATATATTTACCAGCGAAACCCTTTACCAAAAAAACAGCATCCAAACACCCTTGTTACAGCAGGAGTTTTCCGCAGCCTCGACAAAAAATTGACATGTGAACCTGTTCAATCTCACGCTCTCACCATGGCTGCAAACCCATAAAGGGTGCCCCGCCAAGCGTCTCGTAATCCAAATTTTACTTGAACCCGGTTTAGGAGTATGGAAGCGGTACCCAAAACCTACCATAGCTGCAACCTCATGGGTGCCCCGCCAAGAAACAGGGGGCAAACTGTGTTCTTACCAAAGCGATGCCACACACCATGGACGATGGCAGCAAAGTAATTGGTGGCATCGAAACGCGCTTTCAGGAAAATAAAAATTACTGCTACAAAAGAAAATATCTTATGTTCATAATCATCATACACTCTCTTTACTACATAAAGTCTGGATCTTTAAAAAGTCTTTTTGCGAAAATGTTGAAAACCCACCTCAATTATGATCTAAAAAAACTAAAAGATGGATTTTTTACTTGAACCGAAGTTTGTTCCCGATTTTTTGGGAGTTTTAGCATAGGCTCAGATAGAACGTCATCGTGGAGCAAAAGCAAGAACCCGGCATGGCTGCGACCGTCAGAGGTCACCCCGCCAAGATCCGAGATATGACAGCTTTACCCACGTCCGTTTTAAACTCATCACTGCCCGGCATAATCACAAAAGTACACAGTTAGTGATGACAACGTGCCACAAATTATCGTACATGCAATTAACCAAATGGAACTTGCAAGCGAACTATTTCAACAAACGAAATACACCAATGCGAGTATCTGCCGACACTTTCCTATTTCTTGTCAATCAGTTTTTTGATCCTTTGCAGTTGCGTTTTTAACATAGAATGGTATGAGCAGATCCATATAGTATGAAGCTGTTGTCCCATATTATTTAGATGATTAGTGATAGAAAATAGATGAAAAGAGATGGATTCCTAGAGAGAGAAAGTAGTGAGAGAAAGTAGTGAGAGAAAGTAGTGAGAGAAAGTAGAGAGAGAGGTGATTAAACTTGGTGAATATTAGATTAGGAATAATGAGTGTTACAAATGACCATCCACCCTCCTAACATGCTAGGAGGGTAGTATATATAGTCCACCCACATGCGGGCTTTAATGGCCTATATATTGGGTCGGGCTTGTCTTTTGGACTTTAATTAGTTTAAATCCAAGCCCGTAAACCATGACTAGTTCACTACCTATTACAACGTTCTAATAAATATTACAATAGAAACCTATGACCGAACATTCTTGTTTGACTCAATATTTTGAGGCTAACAATCTCCCCCAATGTGAGGTCATTCCTCTTCGATATTTGGAGTCCAATGGAGATTTATGAATTTTGTCATAAATAAGTCTTGAACGTGTAATAGTAGTGTTGTTCCTTCATGTTGTGATCTTTGAGCCTTTGTCGTTGTCTTTCGACTTTGTCTTTTATCTTGAGATCTTCAAATCATTCTTGACTTGTCTTTGCCATCTTGCGATCTTGTGTCTTTATCCACATGCTCACACTATTAGTTGTTGAATAAGTCTTTGGGCATGAATATGTGGGTGTGAATCTTTGACTTTGCTGAGTACACCGTGACGTCACCTTCTCGAGACAAAACATAGACACGGACTGAATGGCTTTGACATTCGTCCTAAATCGGTAACGTTTTACCTCCGGTCGGTGAAGACCGTTATACGATATTAAATATCGTACCTGTGATCAGGTAGATTCAATTAAGAATCTCCTTGACAGGGTTTCGCGGCTGTACTAGCCGTTCTCTTTACTCGACCGTCTCAAAGCAAGACTGCGAACATAAAGAGTGAATCAATTGGATAAATATCCACTTGATTAAAGTCGTCAATTCAAATTCCTGGAACAAGTTTGATTCATTAAGAATCTTACCATTGTTGCTTTCCAGTTGACACAAGTTTGATTCATAAGAATCTCACAAGTTACCTACCGTAGCGCTGTTTGATGTTGACGCTAGAAGGATTTCCATTCGTCACTGTGAATATTAATGAATATCACTCTGAATGTTCTGGCAAGACCATAAAGATCTTGCGTAGAAACCTGAAACGAGTTTGAATCAATTCAGAATCAAACCACTGTTGCTTTTCAGTTTTACACTGATGAGACTGCTTTTATACATAGTCTCATCGTCCAAATCGGGCTTAAAATGCATAAAATATCGTTAAAACTACCAAATATATGCTCGTGTTTGTTACTTGTGTATTTCTAGGTACGGATATTGAGGAAATGGCAAAAGATCACAAGAATCATTCAAAAACGAACACGGGAAACGAAGCCGCACAATGAACCGGACCCAAATCTGGAATTTCCAAAATAGACCCTGAAGTTTTGAAGATTGGCAACTTTAGTCCCTCATTTTTAAAGACTTGGCAAGTTAAGACCTTGAAGAAATCAAGTTATGCAAGAATGGTCCTTGAGGAATGAAGATTGTACAAGAAAAGCCCTTGGAAAATAAAAAATATGCATTAAAGGTCCTTATTACAAGTTTGAAAAGTAATTGTGCCAAAAATGACAAGCTGTCCAAAGTTGTTAAAGGGAAAAAGGGCGTTGTTAGCCATTTATTACAACATGAACAAATCAAGGAAGATTGGGGGCCATTACTGCCAGACAACTAAACTTCACCATCCAACCAGAACTTGACACCTCACCATACCCACCCATTTACCCATTTACCCTACCCAACCCAGTCCAAACCCGTAACCCACCCAACCAGGTTTATTAAATAAACCTGGGTCAAACCTTAGTCAAATTCCCCCCATTTTCCCACCCAAACACCTTTTTAAATAATCTATTTCCCAAAATGGATTAAACACCCTCCTAATTACCCACGAACCCTAATCCAACCCAGCTTCAATCCAACTTAATCCAAAGGGTTTTTGGCCAATAGCTTCCAGATCATTAATTACCCTTATCCTCACCAAAACCCACTCACTCAAACCCTTCCCAACACACCCATGTGACTCCCTTGGCCCTCCCCTGCACGTCACTTTCTCCTCAATACCAACAAGCAGACAAGATAAACGTTTGAGATGATTCTACTTGTCCTCCAAGCTCAAACAAACGTTCAAGATCAAGTTTTAACAGCTGGCCAAGTACAAAGCTCACATGTTGCCATATTAACCAAGAAATCAGTCAAGAGACCAAGGGCATTTTCGGATTTCTTCCATTTAGGGTTTAGGGTTTTACATTATTTTATTCCTGTTCTAGAATAGTCTATTTGGTAGTATAAATACTTGTGGCATGTCACAAGTATAGTTGTTCTAGTTTTTCTAGCAAAAAATTTTGTAATCCCTTTTTAAGTCAATATAAAGTTTGGTGTTTGATGTTCAAAGTAATTCCTTTTATGATTGTTTAAAAGTTGGTAAATGTTTTTTTAGCTAGAATACTGAGTTCCACATTTGATATTTTAGCAAGATTTTTCAAAAGTCATCCTTTTTCAAGTTTCTGAAAAAGGTTGAAATTTTTGGTTAAATCTTGTTTTGAGTTTGGATTTTCCAAAGTTATTAACTGGTTGTGTAAGTGTTTTCAAAGTAGGTTTTAAGGAAGTTTTGTGAAAAGGTTTTCAAAAGTTTCAAGAAAAATCAGATTATTGCATATTATCTTTGTTCAATTTTTCTTAGCAGGTTTTTGTTGAAGGATTGTTGTCCAAAGATCTGCATAGGCCCGGGCCTATTTGGAGAAGGCTAAGCAGCCTTGGTTGGGCCTGGATGTAGGTCCAACAAGGTACTTCCTTGTTCCATTTTTAGTTTTTAAGTTTTACAGAATTTGTGTGATTATTTGTATGATTTTGACTACAAATTGTTAAGTGTTATTTAATTGGTTGTTTATGCTGAATTGTGATTGTTATGCATGATAGAGTAAGTATCAATCAGTTTGCTTAGGTTTTGTTTAGATTTGCTTTGAAAATTGATTTTCAGAAAAACTTAAGGGGTGTTTGGATCAAGGTTTTGTATGGTTTAAATGGTTTAGACTTTGTTGATAAATCTGTTAAAAACTCTTCTTAGGTGATTGGTTTGTGATAAATGTGCTTAGGTTTCAGTTTGGTAAAGTTTTAAAGCAACTTGCATGTAAAAAGGTGGATAAAATAGCTATAATCAGAAACTGCCTTTGTTGTGACTGATTTTTGTGAATTTTGCCATCCAATTTTGAAGACTGTTAGATTTAAGGTTGTTTGAGGTTTGTGTATTGCTTGTTTGCTTTTTGATTGACTTATGTGCATGTTATTGGCAATTGAGATTCATTTGTGTGCCTAGTAAACCAGCAAATACCATCAGACCTGCATAAGTCCTTAATCAGAAACTTTATGCCATTTTTGTGCTTGATTTTTGTGTTGTACTTGCTTTTTTTGTGTTTGCTTGACTCCCTACACTCCAACTGAGTGTAGGGGTGCCCATTGTCTATCAAAACATCCACAAAAATCAGGAATCAAGTCCTCTTGATCACAATCTTCACAAGTGAAGAAACTCCTTTGTGTTCATCAGAAACAAAGACAAAACTGAGCACGTTTTTGGTCCCGTCTTGTTTTAATCTTTGTTATTTTTGATTGGATTTGTGTTTTTGAAGCCAAAATAGTTACTGGTTTGTGTTTTTAAAGTTTAAAAAGAAAAAAAAATAAAAAGATCAAAAAGGACGTGGCCAGGACTCGAACCTGCGCCACTCCTCTCACACACAAACGCGTTAACCATCTCTGCCCTAGGGTCTTTGACTGCTAGGTTTCATTTCAAATTATACTTAAGGTGTATTTAATTTGTAGCTTATTTAACCATCAGCTTATTAAAAAGCTATTTCTAGCTTATTTCTTTAAGGATTTGACTGTTTAGCATTTTTCTTAGGTTTTTATTAGGGATTTTGACTTTTCAGTTCAAAAAGTTTATTTTTCCATTAGTTAATTAATTTTCTAGGAATATTTTAAGTTTTAATTTTAAAAAGTAATTTAAAAATAGAAAAAGGTAGTTTAAAAATCTGAAAAACTAGTTTTTAGGTTTTGAATTATATTTTTGAGGTTTTCAGCTATTTAAGTTTTCAATTTAGCTTATTTTTGATTTTATAGGATTTTAGGGTTTTTAACCAACTTTAAAATTTAATATAAAATTATTAAATAGGTTTTAGAAACTTTTAATTGCAATTCTGTCTTAGTTATAATATTCTAGATTTTTGGTAATTTTTTAGAATTTTTTGGTAAACTTTGAATTTTTTTGATTATTTTATTATTATTTTATTATTAAAAATTGAAAGTTTATTTTTTCTACTTTTTTCATTTTTCCTAGATTATAGACACTAAATTAGGAGTTTTGTAACTTTCCAAATCTTTTTAGGGCTTTTCAATTATTTTCTAGAATTAATTTAAGTTTTAATTGATTTTAATAGTTTTTAGGTGTTTAAAAATAGATTTATTTGGTTTTAAAATTTTAAAAAATACTTTTTAGCTTAATTAGGTTATTTTTTAGGTTTACAAACTTTGAAATCTTGTTTAGGGATTTTTAATAATTAATTGTGATTTTTAGGGCTTTAATTAGCATTAAAAAGTTATTATTTAATTAATTAAAAGGTTTTAGCAAGTTTGGATTTTTTGTAAACTCTTATAATATTATTGTGGATTTTTAGTAATTTTTAGGAATTTTTAGTTTAAAATTTTAATTTTGGCACTATTTACGGTTTTACGTTATCGCCTTTTTCGTCATAGTTTAATCCGTTTTCGTAACCGTCATTTCTTTCTTTCTTATTTTCTCTTCTTTTCTTCTTAATAAAATCATCAATCAAAATCAATTCATTACACAACACACTAGCCTCCTCGAGAACGAACTTTTATTTTGGGTCATAACTTGTGGTTTTCCTAAACCGCTCGTTAATACTTACCCTAATTTACCTTCCTTTTCCTAAAGGGGTAAAAATACTCCAACCATTTTTGGCGCCGCTGCCGGGGAGGCGTGTTGTGTTTTGATTGAACCATTGTTGTTTTTATACTATCCATAATTAGTATTTGTATTAGTAGCACTTTACTAATACGTATTATCGTTTTTCGGTTTTTGTGTGAATACTATTAATATATTGTATACGTAGAACAATAAATTCACAAGTACTCCAAATATGTGAGAAATCACAACCTTGACTTGGGAGGTCATTACCCAATCATTGTATTCGAATCTCAAACCAAAGAAAAAAGGCAAAAATAGATAAATACTTTCGTGAAGCTCGATTTTAAAAATACAAACTATAAGGTGGGTATAAAGCGGTTGTATTTCACGACCTAAAGGAAAAAGGCTCTTAAGTGCTTCGCGCCGCCTCGTTTCCTCCGCTTGCTTGTGTGTATTAGATTTTGAGAGTGAATCGAGGGTTTTGCCGCCCAAAGTATTATTACATATCATATATATTTTCTTGGTTTTCATTGATTAAACCCTCTTGAACGATTTGGTGTTCCACCATCGTTCTAAAGTCATCGAAGGCGTTCACTCCACGTGATCGTTTTCATTCCTTGAGGCTTCTTTAATCAAGAGATTTGATTAAGGAGGAGATTTGTAGATTTTTGTCTACTTAATACATTCACCAATTTCCAAAAAAAGTTAATACCATCAAAAACCACAAAAAAAAAATTGAAAAATACAAAACACCAAAAAGAATCTTCTTTGCTCGTCTCCTCGTTGTACGTGACGTTTATGCTAACTCGTAATCAAGCAAAACGTGCACGTAGACGAAAGAACAAAACTCCCACTCCAACTCATTCTAGTGAGGAGTCTCCTATTGACGAACCCATTGTACGAGAAGCACTAACCATGGCGAATCGAACTATGATGGAGTTACTTCAAGCACCCACCGAGGGTTATGGAGAAGCTATTATGATTCCCGCAATCCTTGCGGAGAATTTTGAGGTGAAAACGTGTTTGTTGTCGATGATCCAAAACAACAAATTCCGTGGTGATGAGAAGGACAATCCACACAACCATATCCGCCAATTCAATCGTCTTACCGCCACTTACAAATTTAAGGATGTCTCGAATGACTCGATTAAGATGATGCTTTTTCCGTATTCCTTAGCGGGGCCCGCTAAAATTTGGTTAGAGAAAGAGCCACCCAATACTATATTGACGTGGAAGGATCTCGTTTCAAAATTCGTGAACCAATTTTTTCCGCCCTCTAAGACTACGCATTTGAAAAATGAGATTTCTAAATTTTCACAAGAATCAAATGAAAGTTTTTCAACGGCTTGGAATAGGTTTAAGGAGATGTTACATGAATGTACTCATCACGGTTTTTCCGACTTACATCAAATAGACACGTTTTATAATGGACTTAATGATCATGAAAGAGATTATCTAAATGCCGCCGCGGGTGGTAATTTTTTTGTGTAAAACGGTTGAAGAAGCTTTGGTCATAATTGAGAATAGGTCTAAGGTTTATAGCCCTCGTAACACACCGAGTGTTGCCAAATTGGGCTCATCATCGTCTCGTAGCATTAATGCCTTACATGATGAATCAAATGAAGAAAATCGATTTTTTGATAGATTTGCTAGCCTTATGTCCCATTGGAAAGCTCAAGAAGCTTCAAATTCCGCTTCGGTTAAAGCGGTTTCTAAGAGTTGTTTGTCGTGTGGTAGAGCTCATGATCTTTCCGAGTTCGTTACCGCGGATGGTAACACTTCGAGTGCTTATGTAGCCACGGGAACTTATAACCAAATCGGTCAAGGTTCCCGCCAAAATCAAGCTCCACCAAATCAAAATGCTAATAATTATCGCAACAACAACCAAGGAAATTACCAAGGAAATCAAAGGAATTATAACAAGGGTAATTATCAAAGTGGAAATGGACAAATTTCTAACCAAAACCAAAACCGTGATTTTCAAACATCGACTCAAGGTTTTCAAAATGATCACACCAAAAATCTTCAAGGAGAATTTTTGAATTATGCTAAGGCTAATGATGCTAAGTTTGACAATATGCAACGTGAAATGGTTAGCTTAAGGTCCGAGTTGAAAAACGAGCTTAAAAACGAACTTGCTAATGAACTTAAGACTCATTCTAATAAAATGGAAGGAAATGTCACACGTCTCCAACAAAATCAACAAAAAATGGAGCAAGGTCAACATGAGATTAAGAAGGAGTTGTTAAAAGCGGATGCTAGGCAATCTAAGTTTGAAGACCGTATGGCTAAAATGTTTGAAGCTATCATGTGTAAGCCCTCTTCTTCGGGTGGTCTTCCTAGTGATACCATCGTGAACCCGAAAGGAGAATTGAAGGTTATTACTACTCGTAGTGGTAAAACTTTCAAAGAACCCATTTCTCGTCCAAGTACTTCTATGGAGAAGGAAAAAGAGAAAGAACCCGAGGTGGTGGTCGAAAAGGAGCACGTTCCAAGCCCACGAAGTACCGCTCAAACCACACCTACGGTTGAACCCACACCAATCATGGAACCGAGATTCCAAGGCCGATGCCTATGCCTACTATGCCCCAACCCACACCACCTTTACCATACCCTTCAAGACGAGACAAGGAAAAGGCACAAGAACGAAATAATTATCAATTTGAACTTTTTATGAAAATGTTTCGTGACTTGCATTTCAATATAAGTTTTGCCGACGCCTTAGTCATGATGCCTCGATTTGCCGCGAACTTCAAAAGTATGTTGAATAACAAAGAAAAATTGCAAAAATCGTCTAGTTGTTCATCGATTTTTCTAAGCCGCATACCTCAAAAAGTCGGTGATCCTGGAAAGTTTTTAATCCCATGTGCTATACAAGACATGGAAGAATGCTACGCCTTGGCCGATCTTGGTGCTAGTATTAATTTGATGCCTCTCGAGATTTTCAAATCGCTCAATCTTCCAAATCTCACTCCTTCAAGAATGTCAATCGAGATGGCCGATCATTCTACGATTCTAGCTTGTGGAGTTGCCGAGGACGTCTTTGTGAAAGTTGGAAAGTTCTACTATCCTGTAGACTTTATTGTTGTTGATATTCCTATCGATCCTAAAGTTCCGCTAATTTTAGGTCGATCTTTTTTGGACACCTCGAGAGCACTTATCGATGTGCATGCAAGAAAAATCACTCTTCGTTTCAATGAGGAAGAACTCGTCATTAATGCAACCCAAAACTCCACTCTTTCTCATGTGTATTCTATCACGTCTTTGTACAATGTCAATCCCATCAAAAACATTTGCAAAAGAATTTCAAATAGAGTTTTAGGAGTTGTTGAGAAAAATGAAGTTTCGTCCCCTCCGCCGATGGAGGTTAAGAGTGTTAAGCCTACGATTCCAATCTCGAGTGATTCTTCGGATGATGAATACGTTGATCCCGATGGGGGAGTTTTCTTTGTTGACAAACGTTTTGAAAACTTACCACCACCTTTACCAAAAAGATTTCAAAATGTGAGAATTTTTAGTGTGACTAACATTGCTTTAGAAACGCCAAATATTTTCGACATAATTAAATCGGGTTTTCACAAGGAGAGTTTAAAAGATGAAAAAGGAAAAGATTTTGAATTAAATTTAAAAGATTTTTCTACAATTCTAACTCCGTCATCACCACGTGTTTTGAGTACTACTAGCTCGTCTTCTCCTTTTGACGATGCTTTGTGTGGACTTAGTGTGGGGGAATCCCCTTATTTTCCCTCCCCTTTCTCCACCGAGGACGAGATATTTGATCCTGGAATTGCTTATATAGGGAAATCTCGGTCTTCCACCGATGCAATAAATGGAAAATATTTTCATTTGATTGGTGCGAGTCTACCTCGAGTAGCTCATGTTTTTAGAGACTTACCTATTGTCCCACCCTTCTATTTCTTCTCTCCTATTTTCTTGAAACTCTTTGAGTTTTTGTTGACTATTGATGAAGTGGCGTTGGTTTGTTTTTCCAATGAAAACGAGAACGCCATCTTCGATCCCGGTATTTTGCACCATCAAAGGACTTAGTCCTTAATACCGGTTGTTTATGGGCCTTGTTTATCATGTAAGCCCCACTAAAAATTGACCATACCATGATTATCCCTAAATGATCACATTTATGGGGATTCGAGTCGAGCTTTTGACTCGGTTATCAAAAACAAGGTGCCTCGTGGGGGAGACCCATGCTTATCCATGTACATATTATTGCTTTCTAATTAGTTTAATGTGAGGGGATTTGTGCCCTTCCAACCTTTGTTCCGTGGTTGTTTGTGCATTGTGGTTTTTAGACCATGATCTTCACGATTGGAGCCTCTCGTGTTCGTTTTATGGGAGCACTCGATCGTTTGCTTTGGAGACATTTCTCAATATCCAAATGATATATCCTTGATTGTTCTAACCTTAGGTTTTTAGCACACTTCATAAACGGCTATTAATTTAACGGTTACACCCTTTCCATGCTAGATTAGGCATTCGACTACGTCTCTAGTATGGGGGTGTTTGCACCCCTAGACTCGAAACATTGAGGACAATGTTTAACTTTAGTATTGGGGGGGGGGGTGAATAGATACTTGCCTTGCCAAACCTTCACGCTTTCCAAAGTTTATCGTTTTGTTTATTGTTTTTGTTGCAAAATAAGGCTAAAAATGGCCAAATTTTAAAATTTTTCTCATGTTTTATAAGTGTTTGAAGACACGAATGTAGGTTTTCCGACGGCGAGAATAAGAGTAATTTTTGACTCGACCGTGCGTGTTGAGCACTTAGCTTTGGTTCCTTAACTACACATTAGGCTAAGTCTCTTAAATGAGGACGAGAAATGATAGAGTTAATTATAAGTTACTATGCTAAACGTAGAGTACTCGTATTCTTTCAAAAACTCATGTGTTCTCGTTGTTTGCTTATTCTCCCTTCGCATGTAAATATTTTTTGCTTAATAAATATTGACTTAGCGGTTTAGTTAGGATTGTTGGGTTTCTAGTCGTTTCTAGTAGCTTCCGTGTAATTAAATTGGGAAGACATTAAGGTTTCGCCAGCGTCACGGTTTTGAAGTATTGGCACCCGAATAATCGAAAGCTTCACCTAATAATAAGATTTCAAGTGCTCACCTAAATCTAGCAAACAATTTGAAGCCCCACAAGGCCGAAAAATCTATGCAAAATTGAAAGTGAATCAAGCCTTAATCTTCGAAGCTTTAAAGATCCAAAATTCGCTTTAGCGTGAGGATATACGTCTTTGGCTAATAAAACCACCGATGAGGCGGATAATAAAAGGCAAGGCAAGACCGAAGTCATAATAAAAGCTTCATGGCGAAGTTGAATAAAAGATGGAGGTAAACCAAAGATAATAAGGCCCTTCCGTTAGGGGGGCGTATAAAAGTCTTGGTAATAAGTCTCATGTTCAAAATCGTTATAAAACCGTGTTTATCGATTCTTCTTGTCAACTTAATTTTTTAACATCGTTGTCTATTAGGAGGGGTTATTGATTTGATGGTCTTAGTTACACCGTTAGGACTCTATTTTTAGACCTAAATCTCTATTATCGCATAAGTCAATGATGTATCCTCGTGATCATTAAGACATAATAAAATATAAGAGATACAACTTAGGAATAATGGGAGGATAAGTACGTGATTGGGGCATATGAGTAGTGTTAGCATTACTAACTTATAATGACAATGATCTCGTTGCACGCTTGGCATGGAATTAGGGTGAAAATCGAGGACGATGAAATTATTTCTAACGAAGCATTCACGTGTTCTTATTCTATGAACCTAAACGTCCTATTTTGCTATGAAAATCATACATTATGTCTAAAACACAAGTAGAAGTAATAGTAGTAGTATAGCTAGTTTATCGTTCAATAAAGTGAATAAAAATGAATTTTGGAGGTGCTACGATACTTTATTCTAGCATTGCGTGAGGGCACGACAATGGTTTAGTATGGGGGAGTGATGAGACTGCTTTTATACATAGTCTCATCGTCCAAATCGGGCTTAAAATGCATAAAATATCATTAAAACTGCCAAATATATGCTCGTGTTTGTTACTTGTGTATTTCTAGGTACGGATATTGAGGAAATGGCAAAAGATCACAAGAATCATTCAAAAACGAACACGGGAAACGAAGCCGCACAATGAACCGGACCCAAATCTGGAATTTCCAAAATGGACCCTGAAGTTTTGAAGATTGGCAACTTTAGTCCCTCATTTTTGAAGACTTGGCAAGTTAAGACCTTGAAGAAATCAAGTTATGCAAGAATGGTCCTTGAGGAATGAAGATTGTACAAGAAAAGCCCTTGGAAAATAAAAAATATGCATTAAAGGTCCTTATTACAAGTTTGAAAAGTAATTGTGCCAAAAATGACAAGTTGTCCAAAGTTGTTAAAGGGAAAAAGGGCGTTGTTAGCCATTTATTACAACATGAACAAATCAAGGAAGATTAGGGGCAATTACTACCAGACAACTAAACTTCACCATCCAACCAGAACTTGACACCTCACCATACCCACCCATTTACCCATTTACCCTACCCAACCCAGTCCAAACCCGTAACCCACCCAACCAGGTTTATTAAATAAACCTGGGTCAGACTTAGTCAAATTCCCCCCATTTTCCCACCCAAACACCTTTTTAAATAATCTATTTCCCAAAATGGATTAAACACCCTCCTAATTACCCACGAACCCTAATCCAACCCAGCTTCAATCCAACTTAATCCAAAGGGTTTTTGGCCAATAGCTTCCAGATCATTAATTACCCTTATCCTCACCAAAACCCACTCACTCAAACCCTTCCCAACACACCCATGTGACTCCCCTGGCCCTCCCATGCACGTCACTTTCTCCTCAATACCAACAAGCAGACAAGATAAACGTTTGAGATGATTCTACTTGTCCTCCAAGCTCAAACAAACGTTCAAGATCAAGTTTTAACAGCTGGCCAAGTACAAAGCTCACATGTTGCCATATTGACCAAGAAATCAGTCAAGAGACCAAGGGCATTTTTGGATTTCTTCCATTTAGGGTTTAGGGTTTTACATTATTTTATTCTTGTTCTAGAATAGTCTATTTGGTAGTATAAATACTTGTGGCATGTCACAAGTATAGTTGTTCCAGTTTTTCTAGCAAAAAATTTTGTAATCCCTTTTTAAGTCAATATAAAGTTTGGTGTTTGATGTTCAAAGTAATTCCTTTTATGATTGTTTAAAAGTTGGTAAATGTTTTTTTAGCTAGAATATTGAGTTCCACATTTGATATTTTAGCAAGATTTTTCAAAAGTCATCCTTTTTCAAGTTTCTGAAAAAGGTTGAAATTTTTGGTTAAATCTTGTTTTGAGTTTGGATTTTCCAAAGTTATTAACTGGTTGTGTAAGTGTTTTCAAAGTAGGTTTTAAGGAAGTTTTGTGAAAAGGTTTTCAAAAGTTTCAAGAAAAATCAGATTATTGCATATTATCTTTGTTCAATTTTTCTTAGCAGGTTTTTGTTGAAGGATTGTTGTCCAAAGATCTGCATAGGCCCGGGCCTATTTGGAGAAGGCTAAGCAGCCTTGGTTGGGCCTGGATGTAGGTCCAACAAGGTACTTCCTTGTTCCATTTTTAGTTTTCAAGTTTTACTGAATTTGTGTGATTATTTGTATGATTTTGACTACAAATTGTTAAGTGTTATTTAATTGGTTGTTTATGCTGAATTGTGATTGTTATGCATGATAGAGTAAGTATCAATCAGTTTGCTTAGGTTTTGTTTAGATTTGCTTTGAAAATTGATTTTCAGAAAAACTTAAGGGGTGTTTGGATCAAGGTTTTGTATGGGTTAAATGGTTTAGACTTTGTTGATAAATCTGTTAAAAACTCTTCTTAGGTGATTGGTTTGTGATAAATGTGCTTAGGTTTCAGTTTGGTAAAGTTTTAAAGCAACTTGCATGTAAAAATGTGGATAAAATAGCTATAATCAGAAACTGCCTTTGTTGTGACTGATTTTTGTGAATTTTGCCATCCAATTTTGAAGACTGTTAGATTTAAGGTTGTTTGATGTTTGTGTATTGCTTGTTTGCTTTTTGGTTGACTTATGTGCATGTTATTGGCAATTGAGATTCATTTGTGTGCCTAGTAAACCAGCAAATACCATCAGACCTGCATAAGTCCTTAATCAGAAACTTTATGCCATTTTTGTGCTTGATTTTTGTGTTGTAGCTTGCTTGTTTTGTGTTTTCTTGACTCCCTACACTCCAACTGAGTGTAGGGGTGCCCATTGTCTATCAAAACATCCACAAAAATCAGGAATCAAGTCCTCTTGATCACAATCTTCACAAGTGAAGAAACTCCTTTGTGTTCATCAGAAACAAAGACAAAACTGAGCACGTTTTTGGTCCCGTCTTGTTTTAATCTTTGTTATTTTTGATTGGATTTGTGTTTTTGAAGCCAAAATAGTTACTGGTTTGTGTTTTTAAAGTTTAAAAAGAAAAAAAATAAAAAGATAAAAAAGGACGTGGCCAGGACTCGAACCTGCGCCACTCCTCTCACACACAAACGCGTTAACCATCTTTGCCCTAGGGTCTTTGACTGCTAGGTTTCATTTCAAATTATACTTAAGGTGTATTTAATTTGTAGCTTATTTAACCATCAGCTTATTAAAAAGCTATTTCTAGCTTATTTCTTTAAGGATTTGACTGTTTAGCATTTTTCTTAGGTTTTTATTAGGGATTTTGACTTTTCAGTTCAAAAAGTTTATTTTCCCATTAGTTAATTAATTTTCTAGGAATATTTTAAGTTTTAATTTTAAAAAGTAATTTAAAAATAGAAAAAGGTAGTTTAAAAATCTGAAAAAATAGTTTTTAGGTTTTGAATTATATTTTTGAGGTTTTCAGCTATTTAAGTTTTCAATTTAGCTTATTTTTGATTCTATAGGATTTTAGGGTTTTTAACCAACTTTAAAATTTAATATAAAATTATTAAATAGGTTTTAGAAACTTTTAATTGCATTTCTTTCTTAGTTATAATATTCTAGATTTTTGGTAATTTTTTAGAATTTTTTGGTAAACTTTGAATTTTTTTTGATTATTTTATTATTATTTTATTATTAAAAATTGAAAGTTTGTTTTTTCTACTTTTTTCATTTTTCCTAGATTATGGACACTAAATTAGGAGTTTTGTAACTTTCCAAATCTTTTTAGGGCTTTTCAATTATTTTCTAGAATTAATTTAAGTTTTAATTGATTTTAATAGTTTTTAGGTGTTTAAAAATAGATTTATTTGGTTTTAAAATTTTAAAAAATACTTTTTAGCTTAATTAGGTTATTTTTGAGGTTTACAAACTTTGAAATCTTGTTTAGGGCTTTTTAATATATAATTGTGATTTTTAGGGCTTTAATTAGCATTAAAAAGTCATTATTTAATTAATTAAAAGGTTTTAGCAAGTTTGGATTTTTTGTAAACTCTTAGAATATTATTGTGGATTTTTAGTAATTTTTAGGAATTTTTAGTTTAAAATTTTAATTTTGGCACTATTTACGGTTTTACGTTATCGCCTTTTTCGTCATAGTTTAATCCGTTTTCGTAACCGTCATTTCTTTCTTTCTTATTTTCTCTTCTTTTCTTCTTAATAAAATCATCATCAAAATCAATTCATTACACAACACACTAGCCTCCTCGAGAACGAATTTTATTTTGGGTTATAACTTGTGGTTTTCCTAAACCGCTCGTTAATACTTACCCTAATTTACCTTCCTTTTCCTAAAGGGGTAAAAATACTCCAATCATACACATGTTCAATTCATAAAGAATCTTACACATGACCTACCGAGTGCTGTTTGATGTTAACACTGGAAGGATTTCCACTCATCATTGTGAATACTAAGTAGTATCACTCTGAGTGTTCTAGCAATATCGCAAGGATATAGCGTAGGACTCTCTTGATCTTCATCCGTGTGTCCTAACGAGATTTGATTGATCTCTTGGCTCTAGACTCGATTTGTGCACTTTTAGTGGTCGGAGGCTGGAGCAGATGCCACCTATTCAATATCAACTATCTCGGAGTGAGAAAGTCAATAGAAGTCGTGTTGATCTCTGTGACAATAAACAAACTTCTTTTGAGAGAAGCCTGAGTAGCTAGGAAAGGGTTGTGCTTCACATCACTGGGTCCACGATGAGTTTGTCTTCATGATGAGTTGACCCGGTTTCTGCCTAAGTTGTATGGAGGGCTTCTTTCTTTAGACCCTTTATCCTTACATTTGTTTTTCATTCTTCAACCCCTTCAATGCTTACCAAGACATCATTAATAGCACCTTGTTGTGATTGTTCCAGTGCTATCATCAGTACTTAGTCGGCATTCAGCTGCGTTCACGTTCTACTCCATCTTTCCTAAGGACTTCTAATAATCTATTGGACCCTTTTGACACCAATAACGTCGTGAATTAAAGATGTTGTGGGTTTTTGATCATAACCATGAGTGCTTGAGTCTTTAGATCACATTTTAATCACATTTTCTCCCCTATCTCTAATATATAAAATCTTTTGATATTAGAGATACCAAATTTGATTAAAATATATTTTTAAAAATAGTCTTGAAAATCTTCGGGAGAAAGATGTGTCAAACTTAGCATGATTTTGGAATGCCCCCCCTCAAAAATTGATCCAATTGAATTGTCATTTCGAGGATATGATCCACATTAAACTTTTTGAGGAAAGGAGTTGTTGAACACACAATTTTTTGAAAGATTTTGAATATCATTGAGAAATTCTTGAAAAAATTGTGTTCAACGCTTTTTGAAAAATCAATTCTTTTTGACGAAAAGGTTTTTCTAAAGCATAAACTTGAGTTCATAGACTTTGAATGTCTTGACGAATCCACTCAAGTGTAAGAAGATTTAACTTCTTTTGCTAAGGGTAAGAGCACGAAAACGTACACTCCCCCGTGAATATAGTTCCGGGTTGCAATCTGAAAGTGATTACAAGCCATTGTGTTGAGCTCAAAACGTTGAATGTTTTGTGACAAGCTCAACCCGTGATAGATTGCTCTACCCGTTGTTTGGAAATATTATCCAAAATAGACAATTTCCTTTATTAAAAGAAGAAATGACATGTTTTGAAAAATATTTACAACTTTCATTCGAGCTTTATGTACACACCCGTGTCGTTATTGAGCGACATTTCTAGGTACGTCCATATTATCGATACTGAAAGACATGTCGAGAAGAATATTTTTGGATTATCAAAGATTTTTTAATTTTGTATTTGGCTTTTTCATTAATATTTACAAGTAGATGTTTGATAGATGAATCAAGCAGGCTTCTTTGCCAGAACCTCCAGTTCTGCTGGATTCAAACATCTCATACCAATTTTCTAACAAGATACGCAAACCTCTCTTTCGAAAGAGCCTTTGTAAACAAGTCAACTAATTGGTAATCAGTTCCAACAAAGTATAATTCAACAATACCCTTTTCAACTTGTTCCTTAATGAAGTGATATCTGACATCAATGTGCTTCGTGCGGGAATGCTGTACCGGATTGCAGGAGATGGCTATGGCCGACTTTGAGTCACAGTACATAGGTACTTTATCAAAATGGAAGCCATAATCTGTGAGTTGTGTTCTCATCCAAAGAACTTGAGCACAACACGCAGATAGAGACACATACTCCGCTTCGGCTGATGAAAGTGACGTGCAATCCTGCTTCTTGGAAGACCATCCCACAAGCTTGTCTTGACCTAGAAATTGTGCACCACCAGAAGTAATTTTACGTGTATCAAGACACCATGCATGATCAAAATCTGAATAGGCCGTTAGAAAGAAACCGGTTTCCCTCGGATACCAGAGTCCTATGTGAATGGTATTCTTAAGGTACCGAAAGATCCGTTTAACCTCCTTGAGGTGCTTTTCAGTGGGCCGTGCTTGATATCGTGCACAATAGCATGTAGCATGATGAATATCAGGTCTGCTTGCTGTCAAGTACATGAGGGACCCGATCATGGAACGATATCTCGTTTGATCTATGGGTAATCCCTCCAAATCAGCATCTAGGGATGTGGTTGATAATGGTGTCCCAACGGGGTCACATGATGTCATACCATGCTTTGTGATTATCTCTTGACAATACTTAGCTTGGTTAATAAAGATACCACTTGGGGATTGGTGAACTTGAATTCCTAGAAAGAATTTTAGTTCGCCCATCACATACATTTCAAATCTGCTGTGCATTACTTTTTCAAACCATTTTGAAAGTTTTGGGTTTGTAGACCCGAAAATAATGTCATCAACATAAATCTGCACAAGCAAAATGTCATCCCCATATTTATAAGTGAACAAAGTTAGATCAATGGAACCTTTTGAGAAACCTTTGGAGACCAGAAATTTTGAGAGCTCGTCGTACCACGCCCTTGGAGCTTGCTTGAGTCCATACAGTGCTTTGTGGAGACGATACACCTTGTCAGGATAATGAGGATTGACGAATCCTTCCGGCTGCGTGACATAAACTTCTTCCTTCAAAGGACCGTTAAGAAACGCCGTCTTTACGTCCATTTGATAGACAATGAATCCCTTATGTGCAGCATAAGCAAGAAAAATCCTGACCGCTTCCATTCGAGATACTGGTGCAAATGATTCTTCAAAATCAATACCCTCTTTCTGTCCATACCCTTTAGCCACAAGCCTAGATTTATTCTTGATGATCGTGTTCTCTCCATCCATCTTTTTTTCCAGATCCATCGAAGATGTAATGGTGTTACATCGAATGGTCTGTCAACAAGTTCCCAGACTTTAAGTCTTTCAAATTGTTGAAGTTCATCCGTCATCGATTCAATCCAAGCATGATCAGCTAATGCTTCTTTGATGTTTTTCGGTTCAGCTGAACTCACGGCGAGTGCGAACATACAAACATCGGCATCGGTGTTAAGCTGTCGTCTTGTGCGAACGGGCTGTGAAGGGTTTCCAATGACATGAACCAAAGGATGATCTCGGGTCCAATGATGTGTTGAAGGATGTCGTTGGTAGAACGTATGCATATTTGACGGATCAACATGGCGAGTAGAAGACTCTCCAGATTCGTGTACCGGTGTACCGAATGGGTTGATAAATTCGTCTTCCTCAGATAATGCATTGTCTGCTTGATTTGTGTTATCTGGAGCAATGAAAGTAGTTGTGGATGTTGTAGGATCGAGTGTTGAAGTGATATTCTGAGGAGGTAAATCTGCAGCAACCCGTGTTGAAGTAGATGAAGTTGTATCCGGTTGTTGACGATGATCGGTATCATCATGCTTATCATGAGTAACAGCGGAAGACTTTGATACAACTTGTTTCTCCCCCGTGAAATATTCATCATACATTGGTCCATATAACATTTCCAACTCTTCAATTGTCGTGTCGACTTTCATATCAGCTCTAGGAACATTTTCTGGAACCAGCGTTGAACTTGACGGTTCATTGCGGTGGTCTTGAGTTTTGAGTTCCGTGCGGTTGTGAACGGAAGTCGTTTGTCGTTGTGGATCGGGGCTTAAACTGCTTTGTTCAAGTGCCATTTCTTGCAATTCATCAAATCGAATGTGAATGGTCTCGACAATCAATTTTGTTCTCTTGTTGTACACTCTATACCCCTTAGACTGAGTTGCATATCCCACAAGAATACATGCATCACCTTTCTCTTTCATTTTATCCAAAATTTCACCATCTCGAATAATGTAACAAGTACATCCAAAAACATGAAGGTGTTTGAGTGAAGGTTTTCGATCATGAATTATGTGATATGGTGTCTTTTCGTTTCTTGGGATAATTAAGGAGCGGTTTTGTGTGTAGCATGCGGTTGACACGGCTTCGGCCCAAAAGTACAGTGGAAGTTTTGAAGCGGATAATAATGTTCGAGCAGCCTCAACTAAAGTACGTTTTCGTCTTTCAATAACTCCGTTTTGTTCGGGTGTTCGAGCAATAGATGTTTCATGTTCAATCCCTTCGGCTTCAAAATAGTTTCTCAGTTTTGAATTCAAAAATTCTGTACCTTTGTCAGTACGAACCACTTTAACTTGAGCTTGAAGACCACGTTGTATCAATTTAAGGAAGCTGATGAGAACGTCGGGTGTTTCAACCTTGGACCTCAAGAAGTGAGTCCATGTGTACCGTGAGTAATCATCGACTATTAACAGAATATATTGTTGGGTCAAAAAGTTGATGTGGCAGAAACTCAAAATCGAAGAAAATATCAAGTAATATGTTCAAGCGTTGACAAGAGCAATCTGGGCGTTGACAAGAGCAAATTGGGCGTTGACAGAAGTCAACAAAAGTCAAACGCAGTCAACAAAGTCAAACGCTGATGGATATTGAAGATTTGATGGAGAATTCTATTTAGGGAATATATTGAGTATATTATTTATGATATACACAATATATAGTTTATCTAAATAGAAGATTTAGATGTTTATTTGATTTTATCTCTTGTAGATTCTGTTCCTTCCACTATAAAAGGAACAAGAGTCTTAGGTTTTATTCATATTATTCATTCACAATGTAAACCTAAAGTGTGTGTCGCACTAGACGTGGGATTCAATGTATACACGTCTAGTGGTTGTTTGTTATTAATATAATGAGCAACCCGTTTGTTTTAATTCATGTGTCTTGTGCCTAAACACCTTGTTCATGATCATTGTTCTTTTCCGCTATGTTATCATATGAACGATGATCAACCTAGATATAATGGTTCATAACCATTGAGTCTAACGATCAATGGACTCCACAATTGGTATCAGAGCCTAAGGCTCTTGATATCTAGGTCCGACGAGGTGTTCGTGTATCGTGAAGAAGAAAAATTCGTATTGAATTTTTCTGGGAGATTTTGTGTGCGCAGCAGTATTCAGAAGGTCATAACTTTTGATTGAACCGTTGGATCGTCACGAAATTTTATATGTGTGTTCTACATACATAGATCTAAAC
Organism: Glebionis coronaria; assembly: GCA_025667525.1. Classification (NCBI taxonomy): domain Eukaryota; kingdom Viridiplantae; phylum Streptophyta; class Magnoliopsida; order Asterales; family Asteraceae; genus Glebionis; species Glebionis coronaria. Next base: position 518,389,835 of record CM046880.1, read on the forward strand.
ATCCACCGGAGGGATTGTCGAGTTTTATCCCCAGGCAAAAGTTATTAAGCGTCAAAGTCAGCAGTAGGATGAATGCAGTTTTCTGTGGACAGCCATGTTCAAACCACGATTTCTCCTTCGTTAACCGTTGGATCTTCGTGATTTTTGGACTGTAGGTTCTTGGCACTTGTGTCTAGGATCTCACCGAAGCGATCTTCAATTTGAGCTTTCATTGTCAAGTTATAGTCCGTCGAAGTTCGCTGCAGAAAAGGTATTAATGTTTTTGCTTTCACATAAAATCATAACCTAGGGTTTCTCAAACCCTAGATCTACATAAGAAGCAGAATATTACGAGGGTTGTGGCTGTTATGATGGAAGAATCGAGCTAGGATTATTTACAAACCCTAATTAGGGTTTCGATGCTCAAAGTTTCAAACCCTAGATCGCTGTGTTTTAATGTTGCAGACGTGAAGGTTAATGCAGATTCGTGTTACTGTTTTTAATTCGAATCCTATACATGCTAGTCTACGATTATCACATGGAGCTAAGTTATTTGATTCTGATTGGTTATTCACATCTGCGTTCACATGGTCTAAAGAAGCAAGTGACGTTATTTTTAAAAGTGTGTTCACACGGTATTTAAATTCTTATTGGTTGAAAAAGTTGTGTTCACACGAATAATGAATTTGTGTGTGAAGAATATTAATTCTATGTTCACACGGTTCTAGGATTTTCATTGGTGGAAAATGCTTGTGTTCACACAGTCATAGAAAACAAGGAAGTGTGACGTTGATATTCATTATTTTAACGTTGACAAAGTTTTGGTAAAACGCTGATAAGAACGAGGAAGACGCTGACAAGTATTGTTTTGACGCTGACAGAATAAGTCAACGCTGACAGCGTTGACAATGTCGTCTGAGATATGTTCTTCAAACGCTGATACGTGTTGTCCGATATCGGGCAATACACATGGAAGGATATTGGACAATGAGGATCTCGGGTAACACACGAATTGCTGCTGTTGAGAAAACTGGTACATTTTAAGCATACAAAAAGGAGGATTATACACACAAAGGTACATGGAATCTCCGTTTTAATATAGAATATCATGATGATATTTATGGCTCGGATATTTTGAAAGGGATTAATGATCTTAAAGTGAGTTAGCAATTTTTTATGAGAGTTTGATGGATATTTTAAACTATGTAATCGGGATAGCCTTGCGAAAGAGTTATCCATAACAGGCTTTTACATATGGTATGAAGGTGTTATTCCATTCAAATTCGTCATGAAGAGGTGTTAGCTTAAGGGGAAGAATTCGTATGGTAAGTTTGATGCTTGAAGAAGATTTTCGCGAGTTTGTGTTCTATCATATCTTAAAGTCGTGCACTTCCAGTCATGGACTTTTAAGGTAACTTGTTTATGCTTACATGGTTACTGATGAAGTGATACAAGGTCTAGGAATATGTGATTTTTCTTATGGTTCTCTATGCACATATTTTCTATCACTTGAAGGAGTTACATTATCGTGCTCAGTGTCTCACAAAGGATGAGGATTTTTGTATGCATAACACACTTCATCACATTCTACAAGATATGGAACATAGGTTTGGGTTATTCTACTTCTACATCAAGAATATTATAGTTATTTTTCTTCAGGATCATTACACAGAGCCTACATTTGGAGAATCTTCAAAGCTTGCAACATTGTTTACTTCCTTGTTGATGTGACAAAAAGGGGAAGAAAATACGTGCTACACTTGAGGGGAAGCAATTTGAAGATCATGTACAACTTACAAGAGATACACATAGAGTTTTGCCACTATCAACTAGGGGAAGATTGTTGGGTCAAAAAGTTGATGTGGCAGAAACTCAAAATCGAAGAAAATATCAAGTAATATGTTCAAGCGTTGACAAGAGCAATCTGGGCGTTGACAAGAGCAAATTGGGCGTTGACAGAAGTCAACAAAAGTCAAACGCAATCAACAAAGTCAAACGCTGATGGATATTGAAGATTTGATGGAGAATTCTATTTAGGGAATATATTGAGTATATTATTTATGATATACACAATATATAGTTTATCTAAATAGAAGATTTAGATGTTTATTTGATTTTCTCTTGTAGATTCTGTTCCTTCCACTATAAAAGGAACAAGAGTCTTAGGTTTTATTCATATTATTCATTCACAATGTAAACCTAAAGTGTGTGTCGCACTAGACGTGGGATTCAATGTATACACGTCTAGTGGTTGTTTGTTATTAATATAATGAGCAACCCGTTTGTTTTAATTCATGTGTCTTGTGCCTAAACACCTTGTTCATGATCATTGTTATTTTCCGCTATGTTATCATATGAACGATGATCAACCTAGATATAATGGTTCATAACCATTGAGTCTAACGATCAATGGACTCCACATATATTTCTTTCCATTGATACTCTGAACACGCATGGGACCACACAGATCCATGTGAAGAAGATCTAACCGTCCTTTAGAGCTTGGTGTGGTCTTTGTTTTGAAGCTACTTCGTTTAGCTTTACAAAGTTCACAAGAAGAACAAAGATGATCTTTGATGAATTTCAAGCTTGGAAGGCCTCTTACAATATCTTTCTTGGAAAGCAAGTTAATGGTATCAAAGTTGAGATGAGAAAGACGTTGATGCCATAACCATGCCTGAGTCGTTGAAGCTTTATCCATGAAGCAAATTGGAGTTGATGAAGTTGTGTCTTGAAGTGAGATTGTGTAAAGATTAGTACCCCGTGTATCGGTAAGTAAGTCATTCCCATCATAATCACGAACAAAACATGTCTTCTTTCTGAAAGCAACTTCCAAATCCGCATCACAGAATTGACCAACCGACAAAAGATTGTGATTGAGCCCTTCGACGTAGTATACCCTTTTTATCGTGATATTCCCCTGAACCAAATCTCCATATCCTAGGATCGGTGCAAATTGATCATTTCCGAATCGGACCGTACCCAGGAACTTCTCCACGAAGTTAATTAGAAGCTTGAGATTCCCCGTCATGTGCTTCGTGCATCCGGAGTCCAGTATGAAGAGAATTATTTGTATCACCTACAGAAGAGTTAGAACACGATGGAGCATTTGCTAAATTGGATACCACAGTAGTTGTGATAATAGAATCATTAGTGTCCTTATCAACATTTAAAGGCAAACTAACACTCGTTCTCACATTTTCTGTCCTAGCTTTCGGCATCCATTTATATCCGGGAGGACATTGATTAGCAAACCACCATTTCCAAGACTTGCTAGCAGACTCATATAATTCCTTAATTTTGCTTCTAGGATTCTTAGTGGTGGAATCTGATGCATTACTTTTCTTAGTGGGGGTAGCACCAGAATGGTTCACTTTGCGTTTGGGTTTACTAGCTCTAATAGGCATCACAGTTTGCTTCTTAGTTCTAGTTTCTACGCCTTTGACATTATTCATAGCACACATAGAATGATTAGCATTAGCACACTTGCCACATTTAACACAAACAAATTTCACATTCATTGCATTCAAATCATTCACATCATTCATATCGTCATTACATGTGATTACAGACTTTTTATTCGTAAAAACATTCAAATTCCTAGGGTGTGATTCTACTTCCTTCATCTTCCCTTGATTCTTGTGTTTCCAGACCTTATCATTCACTTGAGTGCTCTTAAGCTGAGGCCGGCTAACACTAGTAGTGGAGACTATTCCTATAGTAGAAGACACACGAATATTAGTGTTTCTAGAAGTCTGAGGCGATTGAATAACTTTGTTTGTAGGCTTAGTGGTCATTCTATACATCTCTGGTTTAATCACATTAGTGTGCTTAACGCTTGGTGCTATGGCATTCCTTATGGGTTGATTTTGTGGTAACCTTTCCTTTCCATCTATCTTGGGGGCAAACACAGGTTTTGCAAACGAGGAATTTGATAAAGCAGATGGTTTTCCCAAGATAGAGGATCTATTCACTTTAGAAGCATTGGGTTGTCTAACAACAGGTTTCTTAATGCTAGGTTCCACGATTTTCCCACCCATTTTAGCAACGAGTTTTTGCAACTCTGCTATAGCTCTGTCCCTGTCTTGTAACTGAGCTTTCAACCCTTTAATTTCCAAATTCTGTTCATTCATTTCTCGAAACGTATGGGAAAGTTTTTCTTGCAATTTATTATCATGTGGAAAACTACCAACGTCTTTTTGTAAAGCAAGTTCAAGTGAATGACAATTTTTTTAAAGGAAATCAGTTTTGTGTTGAAGTAACTCAAAAGCCTTTTTGTCAACATTTTCTTTACGTTTGGAAAGCTCAATTTCAAGACGTTCACATTCTTTGCTTTTATCAAGATATTGGCATGCAACTTCAGAATATTCATCAATATCAGCACAAGATGTAAAATAAGCACACATAACATCTTTAGAAACGCATTCTTGCAAGAGTAAATCATATTCATCTGAAAAATCAGACTTCTCCATTTGAAGATCTTCAATGTGTTTCTCAAGAGATTCAACATCTTTTAAATCATCATACATTTCAGTCCGAATGAACTCCTCAAGTTGAAGAACAGTTTGTTTAATCAACACCGTGTTAGGAATTAAGAGTTCTTTCACAAGCAAGGTAATATCTTGAGGAATCGGACGTGTCCACTCAGCATTTTCACGTTTTGCCCAGTCTCTTTCAACAATAGATTTAACATTATCTATGTGGTGTTTAAGAATACCTAATGTTTTCCTACTCTTGCTTTTAGATTCATCTAGAGGGAGGTAGTTTATGTATTTGTAAACATTAGATTTCTTAGGGGTAAATGCTTTCTTCCATTGAATTCTCTTTTGTTTGCATTCTAGAAACACTTCCTCACAAGTTTTCTGAGTTTGTTTGTTGAAAAGACCATAAAGACTATTCTCATAAGCATAATTATAGGTTTCACTAACTCCTTATTGACAAGTGGTTGACTATCATCATCCCAAAGGGCAGTCTCTTCACTATCAGCACTAACAGGCATGCAATCAAGATCAGTTCTTTCAGTCTCATCAAGATAGAGATGCGGGTTCGCAGCTTAAGCTTTGGCAAGGTACTCAGAACTTGCAAAGCTAGCTTGACCCTTAAACATCGATGGAGGTGCTAGCATTCTTACGGATTGAATAGAATCATGCGTTTTATAAACAACGTTCTTCAAAAAGTGGACTTGTGCTTCTAGTTTCGTTACTTTTTCGGTTTCCTTATCATATCTACTTTTGAAGTCTTGTTTTAACGCATCTACCTCTTGTTTCTTATCCTCAAGAATTTTAGCAGAATCAGTAGTGGTCATAGAGAGCTTTTGTTCAAGTTCATTAACTTTGGTGTTGGCAAGGTACGTTTTTTGGCGTTTATCCATTAAGAAAACTTATATTGACGCTTTTCTTTAGCTAATAACTCAAGAGTTGTATTATATTTGTTTTCAAAATCGTCCTTTTGACTTTTTAACGCACTTCCCTTGTACCCCTCAAGCTCTTTGGTTTTCTGAAGGAGCTCATCTCTATAGCTTTCAGTCATCTCAATAGATTTGATAAGATCAGCTTTGCATTCTTCAAAACTTTGAGTGAGCGTAGCGTTTTCCTTCTTTAATTGCTTTTGACTCTTTTTATTTTCAGTGACATCTTTTTGTAAAGTAGCAATTAAATTAGCAAGCGCAATACGTTCCTCTTCATCATATTCATTTGCATGTTGATCATCCTCATACTCATTATTGCACATGTCTGATGAATCAAGTGTGGTATTGCTATCAACCGTTTCCATCATACACATGTCATTAATGACATTGGGTAGATCACTATGCTCAGGAATATCACCAAACACATTATATTCATCAGTAGTGTGTACCTTATCGATTGGCTCAGTGTCAAAGATAGGGCCATTTTCATCTTCAGTGACTTTGAGAACTTCTTCAACCTTTGCCATGTACGAGTAATGTGCATCGAGCTCTTGATCAGAATCTTCATCATCAGTATCATCAAGCATTGCTCCTTCCTCAACTGACAATTTAACCCCTGCTTCCATTTTCTTGCATAGCAGCATCTTTTCCTTGTGATAGCTGGAGTCTCTAACCCTTTTCGGCTTCCTGCATTCCTTTGCCATATGCCCATAACCTTGGCAATTAAAACACTGAATCCCACTTTGCTGAACCACTTGACTTCCAACCGTTTCCCTATTCCCAGTAGCAGCAGCAATCCTCTGAGTATCATACTTGGCAGTTTGTCGATCATACCTTGCAGAACCCTCAACATGTGTAGGATTATGTCGATCATACCTAGAAGGACTTTCACCACGTCGACGTGTGTCATACCTTGGAGGACTCTCAACATATCGGTTCTTTGTGTTAGATGATGTACGAAGATTGTTGTTGGTGGGTTTGTAGATTTTCTTGTAAGTCTTCATTATGAAAGCAATTTTTTGTTTCATCTCTCGATTCTTTTGAGCTTGGTCTTCATCACTATCTTCTTCAGATGATGATTCAGATGGTGGTGATGGTGCTCTTGGCACTTTACCTCGAGATTTTGTGGAAGATGAAGACTTAGATGATGTGGAATATCATGGTGAAGATGATGTAGTGGAATATCGTGGTGAAGATGATGTAGTGGAGTATGGCTTATGAGCACGAGAGTGAGGATCTTGAACATGTTGAGTGGTAGTCACTAAAGCAAGTGGATTAGCCGTCTTTGCAACACGTTCAACTCGAATCTCATTTGCTTCATTCTGAAATTGCTTCAAGATGTCAAAGAGTCGATGATATGAGACCTCGTCTAACTTTTCTTGTTGTTTCACCAAAGTGACGAACCGTGTCCACTCGGGTTGAAGTTGTTGAAGAAATTGGACATTGACTTGCATGGTGGAGACTTGCAGATTATTTCTTGTCATGTCATTCATCATCTTATAAAACCTGGAGTAGTAAGAGTCAATTGATTCTCCATCCCTTGAAGTAAACTTGCCAAAATTCCAAAACAAATTTGTTTTGACATCTTGTTTGTTTAGTGATTCTCCTTGTTGCAAGCGTTCAATAGCAGTCCACATTTCATGTGTTGTAGGACAAGCATCAACCGTGGAATAAATGTCATCTCCAATCCCACTTAGAACCATATAGATGGCTTCCTTCTCCGCATCATGCCAAGCACAATCTCCAGGTGTGAGATCAGCTCTTGTTTCATCACGTTCACTTGCAGGAATTGGATCAGTAGTATCTGTGGCTGCTCTTGGAGGACTTGAGATTTTCTTGAATACATATGGTCCATGAGTAATACATTTCCTCAAGGCATCACCATTTGGTCTTGTATCAAGGTATCATATGAAACGTGATTGCCATTGAGCATACCGACCAAATACAAGCATTGGTGGTCTCTCTTTATTCCCCGCCACCATGATATTGTTATTTGTGACACGATACTCTTGAGTAGAATCCATATCTAAAAACTTGAAATCGATGAAGTGTAAATGGATCTTAAGTAGATGTGTGTTGATTGTTGTTGTCGATGAAAAATGTTAAAATCCCCTAAAAATTGTCTTCGCAAGAAACCAAAAAATCGAAGGCGAAAAATCACACGTTAAAAATTTTCACTGTTGGGTTTTTTTCGGAATAACTAACATTTTCAGAAAAATTTGGTATTTCGGAATAATGAGGTTTTCAGAAAAATGCAAATCTTCGGAATTATCTTCGGAATAAATAATTCTTCGGAATAATCTTCGGAATCCGCAATCTTCGGAATAATCTTCGGAATAAAGCCTTCTTCGGAATAATGACTTTTCAGAACTTTCTTCGGAATAAATGCTTTTTCGGAATATTGTTGTTTTCAGAACTTTCTTCGGAATAAGTGCTTTTTCGGAATATTGTTGTTTTCAGAGAAAATTTCGGAAAAATGGTTTTCGAAATAAGTAGATTTTCAGAGAAACACTTCTTCGGAATAAGTAGATTTTCAGAGAACCACTTCTTCAGAATACTGAAATCTTCGGAATCTTTTTGTGAATAACGATGATTTCAGAAAAAAATTCGGAATAACCACTTTTTCAGAAAAATAAACCCTTATCCGAAAATCCTTTTTTCGGAATAATTAACCCTTTTCCGAAAAACTGAATTTGGAATGATCTTTAAACAGTAAGCGAACCGTAACACTAAAATTAATCCAAACACTTCAAAATCTTGCGATTTTGACCATGAAAACCAAACCAAATCCCTACCAAATCGATATAAATGATTTATATCAAGATTTCTAGCCCGAAAATACTAAACAAAATTTAATTCGGGATGATTTATATGGAAAAATCAACCGAATCAAATTCAAACCAAACAACCAAACACAATCTACCCCGTGGCGATTGATACCAAATGTTGTCCCATATTATTTAGATGATTAGTGATAGAAAATAGATGAAAAGAGATGGATTCCTAGAGAGAGAAAGTAGTGAGAGAAAGTAGAGAGAGAGGTGATTAAACTTGGTGAATATTAGATTAGGAATAATGAGTGTTACAAATGACCATCCACCCTCCTAACATGCTAGGAGGGTAGTATATATAGTCCACCCACATGCGGGCTTTAATGGGCTATATATTGGGCCAGACTTGTCTTTTGGACTTTAATTAGTTTAAATCCAAGCCCGTAAACCACGACTAATTCACTACCTATTACAACTTTCTAATAAATATTACAATAGAAACCTATGACCGAACATTCTTGTTTGACTCAATATTTTGAGGCTAACAGAAGCTGTTTATTTTTCGGATTCATTTACCATTGACATAACGCACCACCTGATCTTAGACCCCCAGATGTATATACAGTAAAGCTAAAATCTGAAGTTCACTTACCGCGAACGTCTCATTTTTCATACAAATCCTTGAAAGAACGTAAAATATGTACACCTGCGGTCCTTTCCTGGCATGTGGAAATGTCAATAGTACGTCGTTCTCGTTGTGGTAAGCCTGTAACACCAAATTAATAGGCATTTCCCGTTTTCACTAACATAGTATACAATCGGGCTTGAAAATATTTGCGTGCTCATGCAATCTAGAGGATATTTGGGACTCCATTTCAGGCTCAGAAATGGAAGCATGAAAGCAGCGGCCAAAACCCATCATGGCTGCGATCACATGGTCGCCTCGCCAAGATATAGGTCATGGGAAACCGCGCTAACCCAAACGTTCCATACACATATATTTCATCATCGCCCGTTCCTCAAAAGCCCACAGGAAAGAAAATCCACAGAGGTTCTTTTGAGGATAATTACCACTATTCCCAAATTCTGGAATGCAGATATGATTTCTCAGCTGATTAAGGGCGGAGCTACAGCAAGACAGTCACACACCAAAAGAAACACTCGGTTCCAACAGGCATCACCCCAACATAAATTTAGTGTATTTAATGAAAAATTGAACAACCAAACTCCAACGATCGTGACAGCCACACCTCAAAATTAGTTAATATATATGAATATGTGATAAGTTATGTTTTGGAGTAAGAGATTCAGTAGGCTCAGAATGTAGATATGTGAAAGACAGAGGTTGCACCCGTCATGGCTGCAAACATGACAGTTTGCCTCGCCAAGTTGCGAATGACCTTTGTTTTTTCGAGCGATTACATATTCATCATAGCCTTTTAAATGGCCGTAGGTGTGAGTCCGCCACACACACTCTAACCATGTATAAGCCCTACTTTTGGATGAAATATGCTTATCCATGACACACAAACGACCGTTATAATGTCATATATATTTTTCGAGCGATTACAAAAGTAGGGCTTATCCATATTTATGAAACACATGCTTATCCATATGTGAGTCAGTGACATAACCAAAATTCATGACCCATGACACACGACCGTTATAATAAGATGTAACCTAGAGGTGCACCTTACAAACACCTTATTACGACAGTTCATAAGTAGGTCCAACCGTAACCCGGAATAATCAAAAAGTGTTCATGCCAAAACAACCGCCATGGCTGCGTTAGTATAAACGCTCTGCCAATATACGATCTGTGTGGGCACACACCCATCACCGTTGTCACCTGCCACGTGTGGCGACAACAAAAGGGATGGTGGCTTGTAAAAATCCTGAGGCGCACAAACAAAAGGTTTGATGGCTTACTTTGCGGCTTATGAGGCAAGGACAATCGTCACACAACCGCCACTATCGTCGCACGCCATATATAAGGGCAGCGAAAACAATGGTGGTATGGAAAGGCATAAATCTAATTCTAAGATGAAAAAATGCAGGCATATAATAAATACAAATACTTAATATACCACTAAATAACATCATAATGCTTAAAATAAGCTAAAAGATACATTAAAAGGATACAATAAGCATACCTTGTAGAACCCCACAAATGTATCCCAAATCAGCTTCTTATTTTGTTGAATAACATAAGTCAAATAAAATCATGAATCATCATCAATTGGGGTCAAACAAAATAACTCTAAGCCGACCGTCACCAACCCACCGAGGATTGGGGGCAACGGTCCGGCTGAAAAACAGCCGTCGTCACCGTAAATCGATCGTCGCCAACCCATTAAACGATGGGGGCAACGATCTGTTTCAAAAACAGCATAACAACCCAAAAGATTCGAGATCCAGAAAAGACTGGAGATATCTTGACTACCTTCTGGATCTCGAATGGGGGCGGAATGGTTGATGTTTGTGTGTTTGTGAGAATATTACACAACCAGACAACCCAATTAATCAAAGGTGGTTACTCACTAAAGGGAAATTAAAATTAATCAAAAGGCAGAATAAACAGTAAAGGGCAAACTCCCCTCTTCAAGCCAATTAATGAAAACGGGGGCACCATTAATGAAACGGAATCAAACGGAAATAATGAAACGGAAAGTTGTAGGTGTTAGTGTGTGAAAAAACTGTGAGGGGAGATGCGAATTGTGAGGGGAAGGTTTAATATTGTTTAATAAACATGTGAGCGGATCACTATTTCTATGGAAACGAAACATGATTCCCCTCTATAATACACAGAGTAATTTTTTTTAATCCGTCTCTCACACAAATCATTATTTAACAATATACTAATTTTTTTTTGGGTGAGAGGAGTGCTACTTTATGTTTTTCTAGTCGTGGCATTGGTTTGAGTCAATGAAAAACTCAATGCAATTTTGGCGTCATCTTACTTTTTCATCTTTTTTTTATTAACTCACTTAAACTCTCTTTTTAAGTGCATAAAAAAAACTTATTTCATCTTACCTCCACTTTATATAAATACTTCACTAATACTTCCACACACTTGTAAAAAAATTATTAAAGAAAAAAGTTGTACGGAATCCGGGTGGTAAAGAAGTCACCCTTTGTTGGTTTCAAAGTAAAATCCACGCGTAGGTTATTAATGGAAGAGTGGTAAATGAAAAATGAGTTTTTGTCACATGAGACTTACCGGTGATTTTTTACAGATGAGTTTTTATACTCTCTTCCGGAAGGTTGTATTTTATTATGTTGTGTGTGTTTGTTATGAATTCTAAAAGAATGGAAGTAGAACTAACTTTTTTTATTTTAACAATGTGTTTTCAATAGTTTTTATAACAAAAATAAAAAATAGAAGTAAAAAGTTTTGACCGAATATTTAGAGAAAATATAATCAAATAATGTTAGTTCTTTTATTAATTTTTATTTTTTTTAAGTGACTTGAAAATACAATTTTTTGTGTTACACTCTAATTTCTTCACTTTTGTTTGACGAAAGATCTTGAAAGCTTTATTTGTAACTACTACATTTTTTGTAGTAACCCGCCTTTTTGTAAGTTAAATTACTTACAAAATTGACGCAATAATTTTAGACGAATTTTGTTCGTGAAACGTAAATAACCAAAATTTGACTAGTATAGACGTTCTTCTTCTAAAATCAGGGCCGTCCCGTAAAATTTAGAGGCCCTGTGCAAAAAATTTAAGATAGACCCTTCAACTTCAAAAACCGAATGAATTCTTAATATCAATCAAAACAATAACTTTTGATATCGTGATTTACATCACTTTTTCTTGGTGTGCCAACTCAATTTTCAAATTATGTTAAGATAACCCATTAAGTGTTATTATTTTCCGTAGAATAACATGACTAACCGGACTAAAGATATAAATTTTTAATACAAAATACTTGTGTAGGATCGTGTTTTCTAAGGATTAAGCATGTATGAGTTTATCTATTGAGATGGATGGAAATTGGAAGAACTTAGAGAGATAAAGGTAGAGAGAGAAAGGAGAGAAAGATAAGAAAGATGGAATATGATAAATGGTAAGTGTTCAACCCCTCCTAACATGCTAGGAGGGGGTTTATATAGCCCACCCTACATGTGGGCTATATGGGCTATATTGGATCACGAGCCCAATATCATTGGAGTGACCGATCCTTTCTAAATACGTAAAAACGTATTTCCAACAATCTCCCCCAAAGGGAGGTCACTCCAAGTTACAATGTCCTAAATAGTCTATAGCTCGTGATCTATGCTAACAATGATGTGACCGAGACTTTCCTTGGAAAAACGTATTTCCAACAATCTCCCCCAAAGGGAGGTCACACCATTTTACAAAATCTTAAACCTAGCATACTATGCTTGAGTCTTCGATCTTGTTCTTGTGAATATACTGATGAGATCTTTGACTTTAGTCTTGAGCATGTTCTCTTGCCTTGACCTTGTGCATTCATCACTTGTGATATTTGCCTCCTTGTGACTTTATGTTCCACATACTTATACTTTTATAAATTCTTGAAAGCTTCAGAGTTTGATACAGCGGAAGACTTGACTTTCAGACTTTCTTGAATTTGTTGAAGTATTAAGTGTATGTAGTATAAGCATGTGGTGATGACTTCTTCTGGATTGTACACCGCAATGCCACCTTCTTGTTACGCTGCATAAGACAGTTAGCAACAAAACATATACACGGATGAAATGCCCTTGAACATTTCATTCTAATTCGGTAGCATTTTACCTCCGGTCGGTGAAGACCGTTGGACGATATAAAATATCGTACTTGTGGCAGGTAGTTTCAATTAAGAACCTCCTTGACAAGATTTCGCGGGTACACCCGTTCTCTTTATTCGAACGTCCAAAGCTGACTACGAGCATAAAGAGTGAATCATTTGGATAATAATATCCGCATGATTTGAAGCCGGCAATTCATGTTCTTGGAACAAGTGAAATTCAATTAAGAACCGCACCATCGTTGCTTTCCAGTTGTCACGAGCTTGATTCGTATAGAATCTTGCAAGTTACCTACCAAGTGCTGTTTGAGGTTAACACTAGAAGGATTTCCACTCATCAATGTGAACACTAAGGTATCACTCTGAGTGTTCTGGCAAGATCACTAAGATATTGCGTAGAGGCCTGGAACGTGTTTAAATTCATTTAAGAATTAAACCACTGTTGCTTTCCAGTTATCACAAGTTTGATTCATAAAGAATCGCACAAGTCACCTACCATGAGCTTTTTGATATTCGCTCAAGAAGGATTTCCATCTTCATTGTAAATACTTTCGTATTACTCGGATGTTCAGGCAAGATCATGAAGATTTTGCGTAGGACTCTTAAGATCTTTCTTACTTTTCACAGTGTGTGAAGAAGCAAGGAAATATGAAAGTGTGTCCTAATGAGATATTTGATGATCTCAAATGGCTCTAGACTCAATCGTGCATTTTGGATTTTTAGTTATCGGAGGCTGGAGAGGAGTGCCACCATTTCAATACCAATTTATTCGGAGTGAATAAATCAATAGATAATGTGTTGTCTCCGTGTGATTAAAACAAATATCTTTTAAGAGATATCTGAGTTAGCTGGGATGGGTTGTGCCTTGCATCACTGGGTCCATGATGTTTGTCTTCAATATCAAGAATCATTAAACAATGATCTTAATAGCATATGTATTGACCCGGTTTCTGCCTAAGTTGTAAGGAGGGCTTCTTTCTTTACACCCTTTATCTTTACAATTCTTTTTCATTCTTCAACCCCTTCAATGCTTACCAATACGTCATCACTAGCACCTTGTTGTGATTGTTCCAGTGTTAACTTAAGTACTTGGTCGGCATTCAGCTACGTTCACAATCTTTCTCCATCTTTCCTAAGGACTACTATTTCTAGCTATGGAATGTCCTTGGGAAGATTCCTCCGGTTCAAGAGGAATCATTGGACTTTAACCTATCCTACCATCCTTATGTCACCACAATCTTCACCGTCGTGAATAGAGATGTTTTGGGTAAGTGTATGTCACCATGAAATCCATTTTGAAGTGCAAATCCATTTTGCTCCCCCTTAACATATGCCACGATATCCGAAAACATTTCGCACATGTCGGGATGAGCTAGCACGTTAAGTCTAACCATTTGTGATTAATCATTTCCCATATTAAATCACATTTTCTCCCCCATATTAAAAATATTAACCCAATCGATGTTTTTAATATCAATTGATTTAATAGCATTTTAAGAAAATTTGGGAAGAAAAATGCAAAGCCAAGTATCTTCATGAATTACACAAGCTCCCCCTAAAATTAATGAGGGTCTACTTGAAACGTAAATTAAATACCTTTTAAACACAAGTGTAAGGTATTTATCACGTGCAAATATCATATATGATAATGTATTCACAAGATTAGCAATGTACGAGGTTGGACCTAAATGATGAAGAACATCATATGAAAGATTCACATGGTTCTTGTTCACGAATGTTGGTCACCTCGTCACGTCTGAAGTTATCTCTTAACTCCATGTGTATGATTGATATCATTGTCTTGACACCAATATGTGAACTTGGTACTCTCGGCATTAAGGATTCTGAATGCTGGACAATTGCTCCCCCTCAATTGTTGACCCGTGTTCTATTGAAAGAGCTGTAGTCACCGTTTGAGTAGTCGCATCGTCGAGTATGTAGATATCAATTGTAAGTTGCTACGGTTGGTGGAGATGATAACTTCATAAAAACAAGACTTCTCTTGTTTTAACAAATAAATGCACTGAATCGTACATATATTTGTGTTAGATTGTGTTATTACGTGAACACAATCCCTTACATGGTTATAAAGTAAACCATGCCCGAGAAAATTAATTCCCATTGTTGAGTCAAAGCTTTCCGGTGAAATGCTTGACTTGAGTATGAAAAACGGGTTACTATCTGAAATAATAGCAAACCATTTTGAGCATGTTTTAAATCATTTGAACTTCTGCTCGAACTTTATTTACAACCCCGTGTCATTATTGAATGACATTTTTAGTATCGTAAATATTATCGATTCCAGAAGACATGCTCTTTTTATCAAAACATTTTTGAACACACAATTTTGAAAGATTTAGAAAAACCTTTTGAGAAATTCTTGAAAAATTGTGTTCATTGTTTTGAAAACCAATTACTTGAGCTTAAGATGTTGAATATCTTACTAAACGAGCTCAAGTCCGAGAAGTTGTAAACTTCCCGTTGTTTGTTGACATTTACTTAGAAGTCGTTTTCATGAGCTTGAAAAACTTTGAATGTTTTAACGTAAAGCTCATGACCGAGAAAGGTGAATTTCTCGTTAGGAGGAAAAGTTCTCTTATTTAAAAGATACACTTTCCTTGATGAGCTTAAAACCTGGAATGTCTTACTACAAGCTCATGACCAAGAAAATTTAATTTCCCGTTACGAGGATAAGTTATCATTAAGATAAGCTTTCCTAAAATTAAATTCTGAGTTATAGTCTGATATTTAACTGTAAGTCATTGTGCAAGAGCTTAAAAACTTCGAATGTTTTTAATATTAGCTCATGCCCGAGAAAAATTAATTTCTCGTTGTAAGGATAAGTTTATCATCGGCGATAAACTTTCCTTTCTTTGAGGTCCGGGGCATAATCTGAAATGTGATTATACACCATTTACACGAGCTTAAAACTTTTGAATAGTTTTAATGGAAGCTCGCGTCCGAGAAAACTTAATTTCTCGTTAATGAGGATAAGTTTATCATCGGCGATAAACTTTCCTTTATTTGAAGATCGGGTCATCATCTGATATTTAATGATGAGCCTTATACACGAGCTTAAAACCTTTGAATGGTTTTAGGATAAGCTTGTGTCCGAGAAAAAATAATTTCTCGTTTTGAGGGTAAGTTATCGTTGACGAGATAAACTTCCATGTCTCTGAAGTCCGGGTCATCGTCTGTCATTTAACGAGGAGCCATCGTGCATGAGCTTAAAAACTTTGAATGTTTTTAATATTAGCTCATGCCCGAGAAAAATTAATTTCTCGTTGTAAGGATAAGTTTATCATCGGTGATAAAATTTCCTGCCTTTGAAGAACGGGTTACAATCTGTGATCCGACTGTAAGCCTTTGTGCATGTGCTTAAAAACTTGGAATGTTTTTTATATAAGCTCATGCCCGAGAAAAATTAATTTCTCGTTGTTAGGATAAGTTTACCATCGGCGATAAACTTTCCTTTCTTTGAAGATCGAGTTATAGTCTGTGATGTGACTATAAGTCCTTTTACACGAGCTTAAAACCTTTGAATAGTTTTAACGGAAGCTCGTGTCCGAGAAAATTTAATTTCTTGTTTTGAGGATAAGTCATCATCGGGATGAACTTTCCTGTCTTTTGAGAGCGAGTTACAGCCTGTTATGTGACTGTAAGTCATGTACACGCTGTAAGCTTAACTGCAAATCCCCTGAGACACTTGTTTCTTAGATATCAGCTTCTTCAGCAACCAAACTCTGAGAGTGTCCTTAATTGAATGGTATACAATGATTGGACCGCTTCGTTCTTTTTGAACATCCTCTTTGGTACCTGCATTCTCATTAGGAATTTGCATGCTTTGATATGAGTTAGCGATATCTATCTTAGAAGCAAGTGGGGGATCACAGTTTTCTTTTCTTGTGCTAGATGTGACCTGAGGAGATGATTCACTTGTCTTAGATGGTAAACGTTTTCTTTTATAGAAAACCTTAAGTTCAGGCTTAAGTGATGTATCCTCCTTTTCAATTTCCTCCCTAGTAGTCTTAGTATAATCGGAGACTATCCTAGTTAAAGGGCACTCATTTCCTACAAGAGTGAAAGTTCTACCAGTGGGGCGCCACATTTTACCAACGGGGTTGATTTTAGCTACCCACTGGGATTTAAGTCTAGCACGGGAGTTCACCTCATTAAGTAATTTTTTGATACAAGAATCATGATTGGCTTTAAAGACACATTTCATACATGTTTTACAAGTAGCATATTTAATGTCCGAGTAAGATCTAGAATTCCTAGATGATTGATTGATGCTCCTAGGATGTGACATGCTACGGTTAGCAGTGTTGGGTAAACTAGAAGGCATCTGACTAGGTTTGAAATTCCTATCTCTTACTTGTGTCTTTAGCTTAGCTTCCCTTAGACCAAAAGTATGGCGAACGTCATTTGAACTAGTTTGAGACGTGTTCTTTGGACTATGTCTAGAGAGACTATAGGCAATCGTGTGATTAGGTCTTGCTAAAGCTGTTTTGGTCACATTGGACTTAGTTGCTGGAGTGACTGGTCTAGAAAGATGAACCAAATCAACTTGGGAGGCAAACCGCGGTCTCGAGGATTGAGATCGCTCGGATCTAAATGCAGTAGGTTGTCTAACAGACTGAATTTGAGGCGGTTTCCCCAAGATTGATGGTTTTTCAAGCTTAGTATCCACACTAGATCCTTTAGTTTTTCTCAATTCGTTTTTCAATGCAGCTATAGCAAAGACCTTTTCCTGTACTTGAGCTTTTAATGTCTCATTCTCTTTGAGCAATTCATCTTGGGATGCCAACTTAGATTCAAGCAACTTAATTTGTTTCAAAAGATTATCCTTTTCAGCTTTAGAATCCAAAATTTTTTTGATCCAATTTTCTTTCAAAAACAACGTTTGACTTTTCAAGTTTTTCAAAATATGTTTCAAATTTGTCCGTTTTCTTGGAAAATTCAAGTTTGGCATCCTCAAAATCTTTTGATTGTTGAGATACAATCGTTTCGAGCTCTCTAATCTTGGAATCAGAATTATTTAAAGAAGTAGTCATAAGAAACTTATCATGATGTTTAGCATTTTGAACACTTTCTCCCCCATTATGACTCACATCGGATGAATCAGAAGTGGTATTTCTATCACTCTTTTCCATCCCATGTTTGTCATAGTTAGGTTCAGAATGCTCAATATGCGATATTTCATCAGCATATACATCATCAACAACATTACATTGTACCATGTCCGCAGGCTCTTCGTCATTAACGGGTAAGGTGTCATCAAAAGAGATCTCGTGAACATTGCCTGACGTGCCACTGGTATCATGTTGTCCTCCTGATTTCGTGCTCTTGCCATCGTTAGGCTCCAAGTTGTCAACCGTATGACCATTCTTCTCTTGCATCTGCATCATAGATTCTTGCACTCCATTATCATACGCTTGCTGAAGTCGGGATCTTTCATAAATCGAAGACGAGACCGATGACAAAAGATTCAATAGTGTACCACGGAAAACTTGAAGCTCGGTTTGTGAGTCTCGAAAAAATGACCGGCATATCCCTGAATTGTTAGACTTGATGATATTGAATTGGAGGAAAGGCGTAAATTGTGTCACAAGAGCCTGATATGCTATTTCTGATGCAGAGTGATTAAAGTCTTCACTGTTGAGTTGCTCTGCTAGTTGGTTCAAGATGATGAACATCGATTCCATGAATATATGACGATCTTGACCAAAGAGTGTCACAAATTCGCTCCCTCCGTGAATCCGTGAAATAGTAACTAAATGATACTGAAGCATTTGAAATGAAGTGATGCCATTATCACTAACTTTCTCTTGCATTTTATGCGCTTCTCCCTTTTGACATGTCGAATCGAACGAATCCATTGAATTTTGTGGTTGTTTTCGTGATGTTGCAGTTCGTGAAGAAATGTAGAAACAGAAATTCACGGAATATGACAAAACCAACGAAAAATCCGTGAGTTTCTTGTCGGCTCAAATGTTGAAAACACAAACCCGATCAAAATTCCGTCGGCAAAATAGACATTGTCACTTTATCACGTTATCACGTTGTCACGTCACTTTGATCACATCACTTTGTCCTCGATTATAACTTTTAATGAGATCACTTTAAATACCAATTTTGAATTTCTCTTTATAAAGTTATGAGATCACTTTAAAGTTCTTTAAAATTTAAACCCTTGCCACTAAATATCAAAAACTAGACGTGTATATTGAAGATTGTAAAATGTCCCGTTTGAAATTTAAAGTTATAAAAAAAAACTAGACGTCTAGACGTGTAACCCACTTGCCACCCTAATTTCTCTGAGACCCCCTTGCCACTTGCCACGTATATTACTTTGAAACCTCCGCCCAAACAACTGTAACTATTAACACTCCTTGAAAAGTCCAACTTCTTGTGGCACGTGTATACTAACTTTTAGGATTTAGATTTATATAAAAAAAAACTAACATTGCCCAAATCCTCAGTCATTGTAACCTCCGTCTCTTATTAATCTTATCTCCTCAACCCTAATTTTCTCTCAAATCTGCTATACTTCGCCCCCCTTTCTTACCACAAATTCACAGCCACAAATACTTCACCCCTCTATGTTCTTTTATATCAAAAAGTCACCAATCTAGAAATCCTCCAAATCTATCTTATTCATTGTAGACATAAAAAATCAAACCCAATCAAAAACATCAATCACCCTATAACCATTCATTCTTGCCCATAACTATTCATATAACTATCATATGTGGATTCAAGCAAGATTTGGCTTCAAGATCCTTGAAGGGGTCTCGGGTAGGTGATTTAATTTCAGTTTGAGTCGAGGGTCTGAGTCGGTTCAGTTAGTGTGAGTTTTGTGGTCGAGGGTGACGAGTCTTGGGTCGTGAGAGTTGAGGGTGTTGTTGTGAGTTGAGAGGTGTGTCTTGAACGAGAGTCGGCGTCGAGGGTGGGTCGTGGGGATAGTGTCGAATCGAGAGGTTTTTCGAGTGTTTGTGATGAAGATAAAAATTGTTTGTGTTCGAGGGTGTGAGAGTGAGTCCTGAATGGTTTGACCTAGAGTCTGTTAAGACAGTCTTGTGAGTTGAGTCGCGTGAGTTTAGTTGTTGGATGTTACGAGGCTGAGTTGAAAATTGAAGTTGAAAATTGAAGGTGTGAGAGTTGAGAGTTTGCGTGTTTGGTTTAAGATCTGATGAGTGTTTGACGAGGGTGACTTGTCTGTTTTTGGTCAAAAATGATTGTAGTCCAAGTTTTGTCTGAGTCTATGTGTTTGTGTCGCAATATTTAAAAAAAGCAGTCATCGCAATATTAATAAAACGTCCATCGCAGTCAGAACAAAACTCCATCGCAACGAGTCATCGTAGTCTAAGATCGCACTTGAGATCGTGACAAGTGATCGCAGTCCTTGATCGTGAGTATCAAGTGATCGTACTTACTATCGAAGTCTAGTGATCGCACTCTAGATCGTAACTTTGGATCGAAGTCGCCTATCGCAGTTATTGATCGTAACTTGGGATTGTAACAATCGATCTTAGGATGTGATCGTGATCTTGGATCGCAAGTAGAAACCCTCGGGGTTTATGCGATCAAAAAAAATCAGATCGTAGCCAAAAAAATTGTATGTTTCCAGATTCTTGATAAAAAAAATGTTGGATTGCAACAAGAAAGTTTTGCCCAGAAACAGTTGAAATGAGACAGAATGACCGTTATGGACGAGATAGAATGACAGTTGATAGATGGGACAAAAGATTATAGAAAAAAAAATGATATAGAAATTTGAGAAAAAACTGATAAACAAAAAAAAACTGATAACAGTGAATAATAAAAAGGTTTTAATCAATTTGATGAAGACAAATTTGATACCACCAAATTAAAAGTTAAAAACAACACGCCACACCAAAAGTAAAAAAATAGTGAAAGAGGAAATTTTTTTACCACCAAATCAAAAGATAAAAACACATTAATCTGAAGAATCAACCATGCTTTTGATACCAATTGTAGGATCGTGTTTTCTAAGGATTAAGCATGTATGAGTTTATTTATTGAGATGGATGGAAATAGGATTAAGCATGTATGAGTTTATCTATTGAGATGGATAGAAATAGGAAGAATTTAGAGAGAGAAAGGTAGAGAGAGAAAGGAGAGAAAGATAAGAAAGATGGAATATG
Organism: Glebionis coronaria; assembly: GCA_025667525.1. Taxonomy (NCBI): domain Eukaryota; kingdom Viridiplantae; phylum Streptophyta; class Magnoliopsida; order Asterales; family Asteraceae; genus Glebionis; species Glebionis coronaria. The sequence goes on from CM046880.1 coordinate 518,410,918, forward strand.
ATAAATGGTAAGTGTTCAATCCCTCCTAACATGCTAGGAGGGGGTTTATATAACCCACCCTACATGTGGGCTATATGGGCTATATTGGATCACGAGCCCAATATCATTGGAGTGACCGATTATTTCTAAATACGTAAAAACGTATTTCCAACAACTTGAGAGCTAATAGAGATTTTTTTTACAATGAAAGATATGCAGTTATAATTCAATATAATGTATTCTTATTGATAGAAATATAATAATACGAATTTGAATCACAGTTTATAATGTAAATACTTCAAAGTAAGTGGAAGTAAATGGAAATAAAAAAATTGTTTTTAAAAAACATATTAAACTAAAAGGTCTTAAATTTAATTTCTCTCACAACTGTTGGTTATCTTCCTTAATAATTTAATAAGTAGCATTTCATTTCTTCCATTAAAGAACACGAAAAATTTTCTTCATTGTGTAATAAAAAAACCTATATTATCTAATATCACCTGTTAATCATATTAAATCCTCCAGAAACACGTTTATACTAAAACCAAAGATTAGAAATCGGAGGCCCCTAAAAAATAGAGGTCGTGTGCGGTTGCACTTGCCGCACACCCTTAAATCCGTCCCTGTCTAAAATTATTGTGAAATCGATGAAAACATTACAGGGTATCGTTTCACTAGGACCTACTTGAAATTTTTTTTACATAATTACGATTTTTCTAAAAATGTTGTTCGAGTATCCCGTCGATTATGTGGTTTGTTCTACCTCCGGCGAGTGGAGTATCCCGTCCCACTTACCTGTTGTTTTGAAAACAAAAATACTTTTTCGAAAATATTTTTAAAAAAAAAATTGGAAATTTAAAAAAGAAAATACTTTTTCGAATTTTTTTGAAAAAATAACTTCTTCTGATTTTTTTGAAAAGTTAAGTGCAAAAATCATTTATATGTTGTAAAAACGACTAACACGCCCCTAAGTTGACAAACAATTTAAACCATTAACTGAAAACTATTTTCACCATCCGTCCTCAGGGATATATGGTGCACCATTTTACAAACACAAGGATGTATGTTACGCAAATTGTTAACGAGGGATGTAATTCAAACATTTGACATACCACAATAATAATTTTTGCACTTTACTCTTTTAACAATATGTTTTCAATATTTTTTATTATAGAAATAAAAAACAGAAGTAGAAAGTTTCGACCGAATATTTAGAGAAAATATTTTACTTTTTAAATCAATCAAATTATGTTAGTTTTTTTTATTAATTTTCATTTTTTTATTAAGTGACTTGAAAATACAATTTTTTTTGTTACACTTTATTTTCTTTACTTTTGTTTGACGAAAGATCTTGAAAGCTTTATTTGTAACTGCTACGGTTTTTGTAGTAACCCGCCTTTTTGTAAGTTAAATTCCTTACATAATTGACGCAATAACTTTTAGACGAATTTTGTTCGTGAAACGTAAATAACCAAAATTTGACTAGTATAGACGTTCTTCTTCTAAAATTATTGTGAAATCGATGAAACCATTACCGGGTATCACCTACTTGAATTTTTTTTACATAATTACGATTTTTCTAAAAATGTTGTTCGAGTATCCCGTCGATTATGTGGTTTGTTCTACCTCCGATGAGTGGAGTATCCCGTCCCACTTACCTGCTTTTCTGACACAAGTTAAAAAATTTATTCGAGTTTGAGTCAAGCAATTGATAAACAAGCCTAGCTCGAAATGCTTATAATGCAACTTGGCTCGGATAGTTAACACCCTAATCTTCATTCAGTCTTCACTATGATGGTGTTATACCAATGAAATAGCTTTAAACCAGAAACTATGATGGTGTTATACGAATGAAATAGCTAAACTTGCACGTAGAAACTTCCTTACAATCACGGTAATGAGAAAAGGATGACAGAGTCGCCAAATTCATCCACTTCAGATTCATCAGAATTCCTCTTCATTGGTGGGATATGCTAAACTCGGTCAGCTCTTGGTTAGCACAACTAGGTTTTTATGAATATGTGATCGGCTTCTAGCAAGTTTTTCTTCAATAATGCACCTATACTCCCATTTTATGGAGGTTAACTTCAGCTACGTGTCCCATATACCCGACTTCTGAAATAAACCTCCAACCACATTACAAAGATTGTCTGAATATCTTATCTTAGTCTTGTGGTTGTGGTGGCAATTGGTATCTTGTCCTCTGTAAACGTTGAGTGGCCGCACCAGCGAGACTAGGTAATCTTAGAACACTTCCCTTGCTACCTATCTTAGCATTCGGTCCCAATTCTTCAATCATGTACTTCCATCCATCAATCGGTCTCCTTCTACTAAATATATGTTGCTTAATAAAGCTAGCTATCTGCATAATACCCAAACAAAAACATAAGACTTTAACTTTCTCCAATCGCAATCATTGACATATGATGATATGAATAACGATTTGAAAAGAAAAGAAACCTGGAATTTGCTGAAAGAAATTCGACGTTCGTACTCTTGAACAAGAATGTCGTCTTCTCTTTGAGACATTTCCCAGATGTTACCATCTTCTTCACCCTTTAATGTTGTTTCCCATCCATCGGGCTTATTTGTTAAATCCCAAGAATATCTCACTTTTGAGTTGTTAAAATCACTGCTCCCAGACTCGAAAATCCTGCAGAAAAATTGTTTTCGACAAAGTGAAAAAACCATGAGTACAAAACGTTATTCCTTACTCTATTTTATCAGTTCTTTGACAAGTTTATATTTCTACATTTCTACTCCCTATGTTTGACTTTTGATTTTTGAATGCCAATCATAGTTTTCTCAAATTCAAAACAAAATTCTTCGACTCGTCTCTGTTTGAACAACATTTACGTCCACAAGATTCTTCTTCAGGTCATTATAAGAGTATTAAATATTACAGACATGAAACTCGTGGTCAGAAAATATCACTGAATCGTGGGGATGTATAGTATGGTTGCAGCACATGTACCAAAACCAAATGTTCCTTCTACTAATATTTTCATGGTTGAAGTAAATACACCAGTCTCTTCTCATTGCTAATTGTGTTCCATATAGGACCTTACTCGTAATATAGACCAGCAGTCTTCCTTGTCTTATATACTACATCTTTTAGCATGTCATGGGTCACTTAAGTGTACTATATGTATACATGGGTAATGTATATAATCCAGTCCTAATAAGCAACTGTCGTATATGAAGTTTGTCTTACTTTTTCACTTATAAGACTGAGTACGTATATGACTCTAGTAAAAATAATATCAGTCAATAGGATTTCTGAAGCACGTAAAGACCATAGAAAGAGGGAGAGAGATTACTCGGAAGCGGTGTCAAGAAATCTGTCAAGATCATCAGTGGAGCCACCCAGTTTATCTTCTTCCATCTTTTCAATCTCTTTAGCCCATAAACCAGCATGAAACCTTTGTTTCATTACCCTATCATCCCTCCTGACGTTTTCCAAACTATACAATGATTTTCCGTCTTCTTTTAGCTTCAACAACCTTTCTTCTTCTTGCTCTCTCTTGCTCTTACTAGTTCCACCTCTTTTCCTCCTTTGCTCCCAATTACCGGCCATGTCTTCCACAAACGCCTTTGTATCTGCATCCAGAAGCTCTTCCTGCTTTGGTGGTGTGTCTGAGATAGAGAAATTGACATCTGTCTCCCATGGTGCTCGATTTTTGGCTGATAGATCTTCGGGTAGCCATGCTGTCTCCCACGCGTAGTTCCATTCATCTCTGCGACCAGTGGTCTTGGTTGATAGCCTTCGGAGATAAGTTGTTGTCGTGATGTGGCTGCTTTTGACTAGAGGGTAAAACGTGTGACCTATAACCATCACCAAAATATAAGATTTTGATGAGGCAGATATGAAAAGCAACATGAATGGGTAGAAACTGGGAGTAACATATATGTTAGATGTCAATCAAACCAACAGCAATAACAAAACACAAAAGAAAGAATCGGAAAAGCAGAATGGACTCTCGATAATGCTGCACACAGCTTACAACTATAAACGATGCAAATACATCGAACTAATAAGTCACTATCTTAACAACAACAAGTCATTCAATGTCTTTACTCTTTAGAAATAATAGGGGGTGTTTGGGATGGCTTTCTTTAGGCATCTTATTGTTATAGGGTGTTTGGGATTGCGTTCTTTAGGCATCTAATGGTTATAGGGTGTTTGGGAGTGGCAATACACATATAAGCGTGTAATCCGAAACATGTGCGTAAGCCGATATTGCAAAACTTATTTGATGTCTCAAATCGACACTATCTCGTTCTTTGAAATTATGGTGAAACTATAGCAAGATCTAAGAGCATCTCTAATGCACCACTTTTTATAAAAAGCTTTTCACCACTTCCCAGATTCTTATAAAGACTTTTGTATGCATTGCATACATGAGCTTGCTTAAAAGCTTTATACAAAGACTTCTATTTCTCCATGTCTTTGAAGCTTTGTAAAAAGCTTTGTTTAAAATCATAGTTTTCACATCAATTATACCTCTTTCATATAAAAGATTTTTTTGTTTAATTCTGGTAAAAAAGAATTCCTTTCATTCCATTATGATACGAACCTATCCCATACTAGGCTCGTATCCGTTCGTAAGTCCAAGTGTAGAACTCGCTCAAAAAACTAGCTTGTTTGAAGATGGGACACCTATACAATATAAACCATCAAACATTCCCGTACTTGGCCGATGTGTGATCATAACACATTATCCAAAAACGTAAACAGCGCACCTTTAGGTTGTCTGCTTTGTATCCGCGAGCCCTTTTAATGATTTAACCAAAACCTAAAAATATAAATCCTAAATTTCTTTTCATTTTCACTTTTAACTACAACGTCAGCCACTAACAATAACTCGGTTAGTCCTCCCGGCTAATGACACTCATGATCGAACACGTGAACTCATCAATAAAAGGCGGGAGAACTGAACAATTGTTGTCAAGAGATTTGTGTTTGGTTTATATATTTATTGAAAAAAAAAACTACTACTAATTAATAGATATTGTGAAAACTTCACTAAAATTATTTATAGAGGTGTTTGGGACTGCTTATTCTACTGGAGTGTTTGGGAATACACAAATATAAACCCCAAAACTGAAATAAGCAAAATAAAATGTTTCTTAAAACAATGTTAGGCGCTTTTAGCTAAATTATCTAGAAAATGTTTCTTTAGGCTTATGGCTTATTTGGTTTTGAGCTTATGTTTCATAAGCTCATTATTATACAAGCTGAAAATTTTCAAAATAATCCAAAAAATGAGCTTATGGCGAAACAAACACCCCCATCATTGTACCTGTTGTTGTTTCATTCACTTTAGCAGTTCCGATTGATGACTGCCTCACAAGCCTCTGAAAAAACATTTATTTTTTTAAATTTCAATTAATGATATTGCTGGATTCTTACTTATGCACAATGGGTCATGTTATGACTTTTCACAATTTTAAAAAGCTTTATAAAAGTCTTTTTAGCTTTACATGAAAGGCTTTTTATAAGACTTTTTGAAAAAGACTTGTCAAGTCTTTGATAAAAGCTATGGGCATTGTAATGTTATGAAATTTAATGCCACTAATGTTAAAAGTTTTTGAAGAAACTCTTCATTTAAGGTCCAAAACTAGGCCCAATAGCTTCACCAAGTACTGTAAGGATCACTCGTTAAAAAATTTCACTGTATTTTGAGTTTTGACTCTTATGATTTTATATGAAGCTAGAGGTTCCTGAGATGCACGAAAACCCGATGAAATTTTGTCGCCTAATGTGTTGCATAAACACTTGTTTTATACTCGTATTAAAAAATTTGTGCACAAGGTGACATAATATTCTGGCTCCGCCCTGTTAGCGATATCACTACTCCAATAGTTCTTTTAGCTGTGTCGAAGTACGTATGTTTTAAGAACGGTTAAATCAAAACTAATTATGCCAGGCAAAGTAGAATAATGCAAAATGAGTGGAAAGGTATATAAAAGCTAAAAACAAAACGCCTTAATGTTGCTAAGTACGTGCAATGATGTTTGTCATTTTAATGGATTTTTATAAATCATAAATATTGCCAATCACAGAGTAAATATTACTAGAATAAGTACAGAAGTTTTGGAATTAATCCACGAGATAAATATGAGGCTAGCCACTAATCTTTGTTGTTTCCTGATTATAAAACATGAAAGGTAAGAAGATTATTTCATATTTGTATATAAGAATGAAAGATACAGGCAGGCTCCATTCAGTTAATGTTGTCGTGTCCTTTATTTATATTAATCTACGATGTGATGTAAAGTCGAATTAGATCCCATTAGACAAAGTTGTGTGATAGGCGTAAAGAAAAAGAAAGTTCGAATGCGACTTCTAATTGTCTTTTACACTATATGTTATCGTCTCGTATGATATAATATTTGCAGTTATTTTAAATTTGAATTATGTAAAAGGTAATTTAAGTGACAAAATAAGCAAGACGCAAAAGGAGATTACAAACGAATAGGCATTAGGCTTAGAGCATGTAAAAGATAAGTCGATAATACAGGAACATTGAAAATACAAAAATTATATAAAATAATTATGTATTTTTGTTTATAAAAATGACCTCTAGAATATATGAATATAAAGTAGGGAAGTAAAATTAAAATGAAAAGAATAAAAAAGTATTTCAAGCCATATATTTTAGATAAGAATGAAAAATTTAGAAAAAAATGCATTTGACTTTGTAAGTGAATCTAAAATGTGTTGTTATAATTTCTTCCCATTCTTATTATTTTAGTTAATTTTCTTATATACATGATTCATGAGAAGTCAACAAAAAGAATTCATCAATGCATATGGTTGAAAAACAAGGTAGATTCATTGTTTACATATAATAGGGTATCACAGAATGCTAAAAATATTCAAAGATGGTACCTTTCATTTACTTATTGATTAATTGGCAAAGTAATAAAGAATAAAAATATATGAATTAAAAAGTGGATACGTTGCAGAGCATTGCAAGGAGTCTTGCACAAAGCATTGCAAGGAGTCTTGCATACTTGTATACTTACATACAATATAATACTAGTAACACAAGATATGATGAGATTGATTTATAGTACAACTCTTTGATGCTTGACTTAACCTTGTATGTAAGTTGATGTCCTATAAATTGGAGTCACTACAAGCCTTCAAAACACACAACAATGGCAGTACTACATTATATGTTTACTACAATTGTATTATATTACATTTAGTATTGTCGTGTCTGACTTGATCGTCGGAGTGTATTACGGGGAGAAAGTCCCGTGTACATTCTAACGTACCTATTGTTTCTTGAGTGATACAGATAAACAGGTCCACGTGTTAGATAATCAAGGCTCGTCATTTGGACCCGTGAATCAACGTATCATCAATTGGCGCCATCCGTGGGACCCGAGCAAAAATCCATCAAGAACGTAAATCACGACTAGATGGCGGAAGAGGACGAGTGCGTAACACCTGTCTTAAACTCGGGGGAAGGAGCAAGTGCTTCCAAACTCAAGGAGCATGCTCTTGTAGTTGACAATCTCATTGCCCAACAACAACATCCTACTGAAAGCCAACCCCTCTGTGATCTCAATGATCCTATAATGCAATTTGTTGCTCAAAATTTTGATGAAATTAACGCAATGTATTTGGCATTTTCATCAAAAGTGAAACAAACGTGTATAAAACCAAGGTCTGATGATCTCGAAAATGGACACCCTCTTGATGAAGTACAACAAGCTGAATATGAAGAGCCGCCTACACTTAATAAAAAAGTAAATGCGGAGAAAGGCACCTCAAGTGAAACACCGCTCAAGAGGAGCTGTGATGTCAATATTCTCGAAGACCAAAAGGAAATAGACACATCGAAGTGCACAACTCAACAAACCAACACCTCAGCAAAACGAAAACGTGCAAATGACATTGTCTTTTACAATGAGCCATTTGTCTCCAATGGTTCGAAAATGGATGTGCGAGAGCTAATAGCGTCACCTTTTACAAAGCGAATTAGAGATTACGAAATGCCAGATGGACTCAAGGTGCCATCAAATCTAAGGTCTTATGATGGTTTATCAGATCCCGATGACCATCTTACGATGTTTATGGGAACTATGGATGTGCACAAGTTTCCCGAGCCCGCGTGGTGCAGAATATTTAATATTACACTTTGTGGGGCTGCACGGTTTTGGTACGATAATTTGGCACCAGAGAGCATAAACAGCTTTCACCAATTGCGAGAAAAGTTTAGATCTAACTTTATGCAACAAAGGCGATTCCAGAAAACACAAGCAGAAGTACTGGGCATTCGACAAAAATCAGAAGAATCTTTAAAAGACTACTTGGCTAGGTTTGGGAACGAAACATTACACATGATAGATAGATCAGATGGCATGATGGTCGGGGCTTTTATCAGCGGACTTCGACCATGTAGACCTTTTAAAGACTTAATTTCTCGACCACCTATGTCACTAGAAGACCTATACATATATGTCAACGGTTATATAAGGGTCGAAGAAGCTAACAATGCAAATCGACTTCGCGATCCCAAGGGATGAATCATGGAGAAAAGTCAAGTCCTAGCCTGAGTCGAAATCATAAAATTATGGGAAGAATTGGTATAAATAAAGTGCAGACGTTTCTACTTAAATGAAGAAATGAATTCCGTATGCATTACCGAATAAAATAAAATGGTACGAGTTTCAGTTGCTATTTTACTATGATAGATTCATATGTATTTCTTATAAACTATCTTTAAAGATGATATAATTGTTATTATTAAACAAAACATCTTCCTACATGTATTAACAATGGGTTATAACCACGATATAGCAAAAAAGTTTGGTATTTTGTTCAGGAAATGAACCCATCAAATATTCATGCGGATGAAAAGTAGCAGAATGGAATATTTACAAAAGGCGCGATAGATAATCGCGCTAAGTGGAACAATCACTCCAAATCGTGAAACTCCATCACGTAAAAGTAGCATGCCCGCTTCAATTATTATCTCCCGACATTAAAGGGATGAAAAGCTAAAAGTAGCTAATACGCAAAGCTTAATATAAAGCAAAGCGCAAAGGTCCGGACCAAAACATTATCCCGCAATTAAAGGGACAAAAAGCTATAATTAGCTAATGCCCATAGTGACACAACCGCCCCAAAAGACACAAAACCCATTACATGAGTCTAGTTGAAAGAGGCGGGATTTACTGCGCTAAATAAACTGACCTCAACCATACTATCCGACTGTTAAACGGATGATACACATATATAGCAATGTAAAAACAAATGGCACATGCCTAGTAATACGATGGCATGAGAGGTCAAAGGACCGACGTACCCATCGATATGCCATAAAAATATCAAAAACAGTCTATACATGTTGCATTAACATGTAACATATATAAACTGTGGGGCTTAATAGGGTATCACAAAATGCTAAAGATATTCAAAGATGGTACCCTTCATTTACTTATTGATTAATTGGCAAGGAGATAAAGAATAAAATATATGAATTAAAAAGTGGATATGTTGCAGAGCATTGCAAGGAGTCTTGCACTTGCATACTTGTATACTTATATACAATATAATATTACTAACACAAGATATGATGAGATTGCTTTATAGTACAACTCTTTGATGCTTGACTTAACCTTGTATGTAAGTTGATGTCCTATAAATTGGAGTCACTACAAGCCTTCAAAACACACAACAATGACAGTACTACATTATCTGTTTACTACAATTGTATTCTATTACAAATATTATTGTCGTATCTGACTTGATCGTCGGAGTGTATTACGGGGAGAAAGTCCTGTGTACATTCTAACGTACCTCTTGTTTCTTGAGTGATACAGATAAACAGGTCCACGTGTTAGAATAATCAAGGCTCGTCATTTGGACCCGTGAATCAACGTATCATCAGCATATGACGAGGATAAGAGGTCAATCAATTGTTTGTTAAACAATTACGTAAATTAGTGCAAACATAATCTAAACTTTTCGCTAACATGTACAATCTTGAATGTTTGGCTATCACACGTTTTGTATAAATTGCATAGAATGCAAAGAGGTTTCTAATGGTTGAAAAGTTATGATTATCATCATTAAAATGTGAAAGATTTCAAATTCGAATCCGTTGCAAACAATCATGAAATGATAACGACAATCTTCTAAGCATATGATCCTGAATTGTGTCTATCGAAATAGAGATTAGATTCAAACCTCATTAGTAGTAGAACAATGAAAAATCCGATATCTAAAAGATAAATAGTTTTGAAAAGATTATGTAGAAACTAGAAGGGGGGGTTGAATAGTTTCTTATATTTACTTGTTAAAATGTGGTTTTCAAAAAATCATTTTTCAAAATCTTAGGCTTGAGGAAATATGTGAAATCTTCTTATGCACAATATGAACAATGATAGTGTAACTAAACTAATACTAACAAAAATATATGCACAAAAAATAAAGAATGTAAAGAGTTAAGGGTAAAGAAAGATCAAACCGAACACCAAGGATTTATAGTGGTTCGGCAACGAAGCTCACTCCTCGTTCCTACTCCACTCCTCGAGTACTCCTTACTCGAGAGTTCACTACACAACAAGCTCCTTATGGTGGAGAAAACCGTACACGTCGCTTAAGCAATTTCCGACTCTAAGCTAAAAGTCGAGCCCTAATCGTAGCTAGGACCAATCTACACAACTATACTTAGTACATACACAACTTCCAAATAGACACAACTACTTGGATCTTCTCAACTAAGACACAACAACAAATGTATAAAAGTAGATCTTCAATGGATATTTGGTGGTGGACTCAACACTTCACAAGGATAGTGTTCTTCTCTTTGCACTTGGAGAGGAAGGGATGGAAGAACAAGATTCACTTCTTAAACAAGTAGTAATCAAACAAATGATCAAAGATTTGAGTGATTAAAGAAGAGTGTTTGAATCTGGAAATAGATGTGCAAAAGAGGTGAGTTGAAAAGCTGAGAATGGTCCACTATTTATAGGACAAAGGGGACAACGGCTATATCTGCCCACAGTACCTTATCTTAGCCCGCGGTACCTTATCGATAAGGAACCACCTAGGGGCTAAGGTACCGCTGGACTAGACTCCGCTCCCTTTTTGTCCTTTAGTGGTGGAGGTCATATCTGGCTTAAAAAATATCCTGATAGAATATTCCTAACCCAATAAGAATATGCCATTTTCAAATTTTCAAATAATTAATTTAATAAAACATTTTCTTAAAAAGAAAGTTTAATAAAAACTTGTCACACTTAATAAAAAGTGAGTTTTAAGAAAAGATTAAATCAGTTGATCACTTGATTAAGGTTAGTACTTGTTTATCCATACCTTAAGTGAAAATGGGTAAAATGAAAAATACTTGAACTCAAGAAATCGTTTTTCGTTGTTTTCGTAAATGCTTGTTTTTACATATTGTCGTAATCAAAACAAAGCGAGACCGAAAAATGCAAGTAACGTTTTTAGGCATTATTGCATTAACAGATTATTCACCTTCTTAGAACCCTTATGGAGAAGTATAGGGAAAGACAAAGAGACTTGCATATGGCTTTTCTAGACCTGGACAAAGCCTATGATAGCGTCCCGAGAACGTTGATTTGGAAAACTCTTATTGAAAAGAGAACACCAAAGAGATACATAAGAGTTATAAGGGATATGTATGATGGGGCGAAGACTCGCGTACGTACCACAGTAGGGAACACCAAGTTCTTCCCCGTGGAAGTAGGTCTTCACCAGGGATCTGCCATCAACCCATACCTCTTCACCTTAATACTGGATGAGCTTTCGCGAGGTATCCAAGAGGACGTTCCTTGGTGCATGGTGTTCACAGATGATATTGTGTTGATCGCCGAGTCAGTAGAAGGGCTAAACACAAGACTTGAGAGGTGTGTGTGTGGGGGGGGGGCACTAGAAAACAACAATGGCCTACGGTTAAGTAGAGAGAAGACTGAATACCTTAGATGCGATTTCGGTAGGTATGATATGGTAAACCAAGAAGTGGACGTTCGTATCGGAGATCAAATACTCCAACCAAGGGAGTCTTTCAGATATCTGGGTTCGATGATACATAAATCAGGAAGAATCGACGAGGATGTAAGCCATCGTACTAAAGCGGGTTGGATGAAATGGAGAGTGGCCTCAGGAGTGCTATATGATAGGAGAATTCCCTTAAAGCTAAAGGGAAAATTTTATAGGGTCACAATTATACCGGCTTTGTTGTATGGCTCAGAGTGTTGGCTGATCACGAAAGCCCAAGCCAACACGATAGAGGTGGCGGAATTGCGTATGTTGAGGTGGATATGTGGTTATACCAGGTTAGACATGATACCAAATGGAGTTTTCAGAGCAGAACTTGATGTTGATTCTATAATTCACAAGATGCGGGAAGGAAGGTTGAGGTGGTTCGGGCATGTCAAGAGGAGACCTCAATCGGCACCGGTTAGGAGAGTTGAAACTCTGTTGGTAGACGGCTCGAGGTGAAGGGGTAGACCAAAGATGAGGTGGGAAAATAGACTTAAGGAAGACATGAGAGAGCTTCTTTTGTCCGAGGACATGACTTCTGATATGAACACGAGGAGAGATAGGACTAGGTCTAGCGTGTTCGAGCTCTAGGTCTCTAGTTTTTTTAGGCCTTCCTTTAGGCGTTTAGGAGACCCCTTTTGCTTTGCCCCTAGATGTAGCTCCCTTTATTCTTCTATTAGGCTTGTTTTGCTTTTCTCGTGTGGTTTTGCTATGTTTTCTCTTTTATATGGCTTTATACTTTGGCCCTGCGTGGCCTGTGTGGTTGGCGCTCGTTACTTATTTTATTTATTTACTTATTTATTTTTATTTATTTTTTTGGATGGCGTTTGAATGTCTACGGGTTTGTTTCTTGTTACACGTACATCGGTCGGAGGTCCACCGGAAGCAGTCTCTTTACTTTCGGGTTTATCACGGAGGTAGAGGTAGGATCTGTCTACATCTCACCTCCCCCATACCTCGCCTCGACAGGATTGGGTATGTTGTTGTTGTTGTTGTATTATTTCTAATAAACAGTCTAGTATGGAATATTGTATTTTCCTCTCTTCAACCATTAATATATATTGAAGAAATATTACTTTTACATAATTTTTACAAATAAACTCTTATACAATGATATTCTCTTTTTTATTTTTTCAACCTATAACTAATTGACACATGTATGTGTCAATTTTATTTTGTAAAAATTGCGTGGGTATAACATTCCTTTATATATAGTTATTAAAATATTAAAATGAGTTTCATAACTCAGATGCAGTATAGAGAAACATGGTCGTCTTTGTGGGTGCGCAAAATGATCGGTCGTACATAAGTTTAAATTTTTAAGGGCTTTAAAATTTGTCATGTTAATAATTATAGGCATATATATATATATATATTTCATGAAAGTCCCTTTTCGAAAAAACACAATTATATAACTTCGCTTAGAGCATTAAATTTTTTCTCATATTTAATGACGGTCCTATAAAGAAAAGATATATCCTTTTACTGCTTCATATAAATGTCAGGATGAATTTAAAAAGATAATAAAAAAAATGGGTTTTGCTAATAACAACTCTTAGGGTTGTCGTTAAGGAAATGAATTTTATGACAAAGTTATATATGAATCACTCTCATTGGATGTCAATGCCAAAAAACATGGATACAATCCCTAAAAATCCGGATGCACAATAAACATCTGATTATGATTGGTTGATTTTATTTTTTACATTGAATGTAATAAAAAGATATCTCTTAACGACAACCCTGTCATTAGCAAAACCCAAAAAAAATATAATATTATTATACGTAATGCAAAAATATAATTTAAGAATTGCAAGAAATGTCAAGTCAAAACAGTTTTTAAATAACTTTCGTATTTAGAAAGTCTTAACAAGAAGAGGCACACAAAAACAAACAATAATTCTAAAAAAGGTGGAGTATAATGCATCCGGTCTGAATAATTACATAAATACAAAAAACGTGTATTGTCATTATCCGTTTGACTTAAAGCAATGGGACCCACAAATAAACGCACCTGTAAAAACTCGTGGACGTCAACAGCCTCTCACCTTTTCCAAAAGCCGCCATTAACCTCCACTACTCATTATCCTACGCCACCATTCTACCTACCAACTTACCACTCACACTACTCTGCGCCACACTCTTATCCTACGCACCTTCAATAACCACCTGCACACTTTATCATTTCACGCTCGTCGCTGCTACTTTACGCCACCGTGCGCACTTTATTATCCTACGCACCTTCCACCAACACCTATATATATATATTCACACATAGTATAAACTTTACAGTTTACACTACCAGTGCTATCCTACGCCTCATCCACTGTCACCTACAAACTAACTTGCTATCCTACGCCTCATCCACTGTCACTTACAAACTAACTTGCTATCCTGCGCACCTACCAACTACCAGCACACTGCTAACGTGCGCATTCGTATCATACGCATCCTCTAGCAACAGCGCTATAGTAGCTGTTATGAGGAAGAGTATTTCGAACCGTAGTTTAAAAATAATTCAGTTTCAGCACTCATTTACGTCTCCGGATACGAGTGCTGCGACGTCGTTTTCGAGATGGAGAGAAAAAGTTGAAAGGATGAGTTTGATTGATTGGATTGAGGTTTTTATACCGTGTTCAAGATGGATACGGACGTATAAATGGCGCGAATATCTTCAACCGGATTTGGTTTCTGGTGTTACTGTTGGAATTATGCTCGTGCCTCAGGTATATATGAATAAAACGCGGAAAATGAATTCAAATAAGAGCTTGTTTGTTTGATTGTATTTAGCATTTTGTTAATGTTATCTGCGTTTTAGGAAATAATTGGATATGTTGTTATTTAGCTTTTCGCCGAGTACTAAAAGGTAGTGAAAACAGGAAATTTATAACTAGAAAGCCAAAATGCACGAAAATGTAACTAACTTCACTCTCTGCTTTGTGTATCTTGTGACTATTTTACCCTATCAGTTAATATGTACTATACGACAAGAATTACAAGTTAGCTCCACTTCCGTGCCCTTTGCCCAAGTTATAACTAGAAGTTTAGAAGGGCAGAGGGCACGGAAATGAAAACTTACACTTTTTGCTTTGTTGCGTAGCTGTCGTATTTTTTCTATTGTATATATCATAAGTACTTTTTAATTTCATTTATTGTGTATATTCCGCGACCATTATATATACCATTCTATTTACCAACAGGATAGAGTAAAAGTACGATGTATACATTATGAGAAAATAAAGATGACTACAGAACAACAAAAAGTGGCCAGCCAGTTACATTTTTTCGTCTTTTGCCTTGAGTCCTTGACTAAAATAAGTTATTAAAGTTTGTTAAATAAGGTTTCTGTTAGTACCGATAGATTCAAGTCCATAAGTGACGAAAGTGAGATTGTTCTAATTGTGTAAGAATGTATATATAGTAGCTGTTTGATTAAGTTTGTGTTTTTGTTAGTTTAGAGTAGTTTACTCTTTTTGGTTACTTGTAGTGCGCATACTGAATTGTAAGTTGTGTTTTTGTTAGAATGTAGTTTACTCTTTTTGGTTAATTGTAGTGCGCGGACTGAATTGTAAGTTTGTAATGCCAGATGTCAAGTTTTCATAACTAGTAGCAGCCTGTATAGACACTTTGCATATAGAGACAAAAAGACAATTTTAGATGTTGGAGCAAATATGTGAATTTTCTCTAGCAAAATCAATATGACTCAGCAATTAGTCCCCTGTATTTTTAGCAGTTTTGTTTTCTGCTTGTTCAGATTATTTGGTGTGATAAGAGTCATCTCTTATATAAGTCATGGCGAGTTTAATTTTAGACTATCTCAACTTGTTTGGAATAATATGTTTGTTAAAATGTTTATTTTCTGTAGTATGTGGTTTATTTTTTGCTATGTTGTTTATGCTTAAAGTTATCTTGTGTATGTCTGCGCAGTCTATGTCATACGCAAAGCTAGCTGGACTTCAACCAATATACGGACTTTGTAAGTTGAACATCTACTCTTTTAGATTATACTTACGGTTTCCAAATTTAAAATGACAGTTACACGGGATAACTTTTTTTACTGATTGGAATAAGTGGTCAAAGTTTTTCAGTATGCCATAAATCTGTTTTTCTGACTAACTGGGGCATTTTTTTGGTCGTTTCACCTCAGATACTAGTCTAGTGCCTATATTTGTGTATGCCTTATTCGGATCATCACGTCAGCTTGCTGTTGGTCCCGTGGCATTGGTTTCACTATTGGTCTCAAATGTTCTAGGAAATTTTGATTCATCTCAAGAAATGTATACAGAACTCGCCATATTGTTGTCACTCATGGTTGGAATTCTAGAATGCACATTGGGGCTCCTGAGGTACTTTGACCTCGACAAAATTTCAATTCAGTTATTGCTTTCATATTAGCATTAGTCTCTTAAACTGATGAAACTTATTATTCATTGTAGGCTAGGATGGATCATCCGATTTATCAGCCACTCTGTGATTTCTGGCTTTACAACTGCTTCAGCCATTGTTATTGCCCTGTCTCAAGCGAAATATTTCTTGGGATATAGTGTAGAAAGAAGCAGTGAAATAATTCCACTGATCAAGAGTATAATAGCAGGCGCAGATAAGGTATCCCTACTAGCCATTGATATATTTTCTTACCATTTAAATACTTTCATAGTCCATTCAAAATACTGTGATATTCAAGTTGACAAATAGTTTATTGAAAGTTTGAAATGATTTTGTTAAGAAAATAAAATAGGAAAATTTGTTGAGTACCTAATCAATTTCTTAAGTATTTTGTAATGATTACCAAAATAAGTAGGGTATGCATAAGAATATTTTTTTTTTGAACTTAGATGCATAAGAATATTTGATGTTTCATTTTTTATAACAATTTTCTATATAAAGTGTTATCATTTTGTGAGAAAAAGGGAAAGTGCCATACTGGCCTTTTCATACGGCTCGATTATTGTAATATATTTGAAGGGACCAACTGGCCTTGATAAAGATTAAGAGCAATGATTGGAACACCAACTAGTCAATTATGGCCAATTTAAGGAAGAAGAAACATAAAATATGTGATCTCCATTATTCAAACACACCCGCATATGTATCTTAGAATGTGGTGATTTATTAATTTATTTCATTGAGCTAACAGAATATAAACTCAGTATTTTTTTCCGTATTAAATAGCATTTCATGTCTAAGAATATTAATGGCGAGCAGTTTTTCCTCTTAGTTGTAAGTTGTAACATACATATAGCTGAAATAGTTGATATTCCTCAAAACTTGACACCATGAATTAGTAAAAAACTTGTAAGTAATATACAAGATGTTATTCTAAATGATGTATTCCGTGAAAAAAGTCATTCATATCCAGCGCGTAAAATGATAATTGCTTGTTATCTCAGTATATGGTGCCAGCTCTTGGTTTAAAGGTATATCCGTTGAAATTTATACCAATTACTTGCCCACACACAGTTAAGAGAGTCCATCTCTAAGTTGACCAGTTTACCTATACCAAAGATGCTGAAATTGTATTAATTTAGGTCATTTAACATTTCAACATAATCATTATATTAAGATGCGAAAGATAACTGATAATCATTGACAATTGTTGCTTTTGTAGTTCTCATGGCCTCCTTTCGTGATGGGGTCTACTATTCTTGCAATTATGTTGACCATGAAGCATTTGGTACGGTATTTCTTCTGACTAGTTAAATTAACGTGTCACTTCTGAACTGGTTAAATATTTTAATGGTTCTTGTACAGGGTAAAACAAGGAAGAATTTGCGGTTCTTGCGAGCTGGTGGTCCCCTCACTGCAGTTGTTCTGGGTACAACTTTTGTGAAAATATTTCATCCATCTTCCATTTCTTTGGTGAGAATAATGAAAGAAACTGTTTCTGCAGTTATAGAGCTAAACTCCAAGTCTCTGTCTTCTTGATATAACTAAATTATAGACAAGTGAATGTCAAAGCTAATACCGGAAGTTCTAGGTATAGCATCACACAAATATAACTCTATATCAACAATACATTAACCATAAACATAAAATATAATCGCATAGCTATACGTTTTGCGTGAAAGCTTGGATATTTTCTATATTTTTTTCGTATAATTGACTGTGCATATGTATTTGGGTGAGAATTTCAGGTAGGAAGTATACCTCAAGGCCTTCCGTCGTTTTCCATTCCTAAAGAGTTTGGGCATGTGAAGTCATTAATTTCTACCACATTTTTAATTACCGGAGTGGCTATACTGGTAATAACAGAACTCTGCATGTGTAGCTAGAATATTTATTGGCTTTCGTATGAATAACAATCCTCTCACTTTCATGTGGAATTCAGGAATCTGTGGGGATCGCAAAAGCCCTGGCTGCAAAGAATGGATATGAACTGGATGCAAATCAAGAGGTATGTTCCTTTAGCACGAAAATGCTTTTGAGACGAGGCATAGAGTGTCAAATTGCTGCAAACATAGTTATTGTCATAGAATGGCATCTGTGGTTACAGACCTTTTTATGTTTTACATTGTTAAATATTAAAGTTAGACGGTTACACTTTAGTTTCATACATAGAGGTGCTATTAAGTGATTACTTTTGAGAAATACATAGTGTGAATTTCGTTATAAGTTACTTTATGTTGTAACAATGCTGCCCCAATTATACGTCCTACTAACGAAATATTTTGTTTGTTACCAGCTGTTTGGCCTTGGAGTAGCCAATGTTTTTGGGTCCTTTTTCTCAGCATACCCTGCAACAGGTGGATCCCTTGATGTCAATCTCAATATATTCATATAAAATTTACGTGTGTGATTGATGCTGCTATCACTTATTAATACATGCTAGGCTTTTTAAGTTTCTATTTTTTGTTTATGTTGGATAGGTTCCTTCTCGAGGTCAGCAGTTAATCATGAAAGTGGTGCAAAAACTGGTCTATCTGGAATTATCATGGGCCTTATCATCTGCTCTGCTCTCTTATTCATGACACCATTGTTTGAATATATACCTCAGGTATGCCTTCATTTGGTACTCGATTCTCTTAGAAAGTGGCATAGGCTCCACAGCTGATTAATTTCAGTGCTGAATAATACGTTCGTTTTCTTCATACTTGTAGTTCATTTTCATATTCGAAATCTATTCCAAATTACTCCTAATGATCCTGTGTGGGCAATTAAAACTTGATATCCTCAAAATTGTTTTGGTGTTATCTTTAAAGTTACATATATTCACCATTTCCTAAAGCTATTGTAGTTGAATTTTATCATCTTTGCAGTGTGCTCTAGCTGCCATTGTAGTAGCTGCCGTAATGGGGCTGGTGAGTGTGCTATTTTCTCTCCCAAGAAGTTTCGAAGATTAACACTGTCATAAGTTCATTCTCAAAAATGATGTATAATTTCAAGATTTATAATTACAGGTTGACTACGAAGAGGCAATGTTTTTATGGCGAGTAGATAAAAAAGATTTTTTTCTTTGGACAGTTACTAGTACAACTACATTGTTTCTCGGGATAGAGATTGGCGTCCTTGTTGGGGTATGCTTGAATTTCAAATGTACAACTTGCCCAAACATGTTGACACCATTGACTTTGTTGCTAGTTATACGTTTGGTAGATTACTAATCTTCGTGTTTTTGAATATTGCAGGTTGGATTTTCTCTTGCTTTTGTGATCCATGAATCTGCAAATCCACATATTGGTTAGTAAGCGCAACTTCATTTGTATAAATGGTACAATGGTACATGCAGCAAAAACCTTCTGATTGATCGTCAGTTTATATGTATTGCAGCTGTATTGGGCCGTCTTCCGGGTACCACTGTTTACCGGAACACCCAGCAGTACCCAGAAGCATATATATACAATGGGATTGTGATTGTTCGAATAGATGCACCTTTCTACTTTGCCAATACAAGCTTTATAAAAGACAGGTATATACTAATGTGCAGTGACTACTAGGTTATATTCCACTTCATGTTGTTTTGATTATAACCAAATAGTTCTCACGATATCTTTTTATGTGTCTCAGGCTGCGGGAGTATGAACTTGCAGCTGACGACCAATCTACCAGCAGACGTGGACCAGAAGTAGAAAGAGTATATTTTGTAATTCTAGAGTTGGCACGTATGTACTCATCATCTGAAGCTTTATATCATTTCTTAATAATGAAATTTTTTATTTATGTGATACTAATTTAACAGACGTGGATTTTCAAAAAACTAACTGCTGTTAAACAGGAAACTGATTTGTCTTTCTTGTTGCATGAAAGCAATTACTGAACCATTAACTCTCAGTTCTTAACTTTATGCCTTCATGTCTTTCAGTCTTTTATGTTTTTATGACGATCTAACTTTGTAATTATAATAGAAATACGTCACATTTTATGTTTTAAGTTCTAACCAGTTCTTTGGAGTCATTAATCATGTTCCATGTCCTTTTCAGCTGTTACTTATGTCGACTCCAGTGCAGTTCAAGCTTTGAAAGAGTTATATCAAGAATACAAATCAAGAAACATCCAGGTTCGTAAACTTCTTCTCCTAAGCTGTATTATGCTTCTAACTGAGTGTGCCGAGCAAGGTTGAGTAACGTTTCAAAACAGGTTCGCGTTGAAACGGGTCATTTGCTAGTACTCGCAGGTCCTGCTGGTTTGACCCGTTGGGCTTTTACCTAAGGTTTACAATTTAACGCAATTGATCTGTTTGAGATAAAAAAAAAAAAAAACTCAAAACACGACCCATTAATAGGCAAAAGAGTCAATAAAATTTAACTACTTGTAATTTGATTACAAATTTATATTTCTACTCTCGTTCAATTTGTTGTTAGCTTGCAGTGAAACAAGTTTGGTTGTAAGACTCATAAACTTCAGACAATATCATATCTGACAACTTTTCACCACTTGTAATGCAGATAGCCATTGCTAATCCAAACCAAGATGTTGTATCAACTCTAGCGAAATCTGGATTCATCGATTTGGTAGGCAGAGAATGGTGTTTTGTAAGAGTTCATGATGCTGTTCAAGTTTGTCTTCAACATGTACAGAACTCAACCTCAACCTCAACCTCATCCGCATCCCCTAGAACACCACGACGATCCATCCATAACAGTTTAAGCTATGAAAGACTGACAGAGAGGCGTAGAGAGGACATATCTGCATCTGACATGGAGTCTGGTGAACGTAGTCATTCAACATCCAAGGATGCAGACCCGACACTCGAGCCATTGTTGTTGGGGAAATTTCGCGAATGATGATGTGTTTTTGTAGATAATGCGGTGTTAATACTTTGCACCACGTATAATAAGCTGGACACCTACTGATTCTTTTAAGCAGCCGAAAAGGGACTTTAATCATTCGAAGTTACTGCTGGCATAATAACATTCAAGCTAAGTATATATTGAGGCTTACCCGGTTAATTTCTTCTCTGTTTGTAATATTTGTGCAACTCATTCTATCTGTACATGTACAAAATTGTTGTATCCTAAAAGTGTGGATTTGAACCTCTAGACCTGTTGTGTGAAATTTGGGTCTAATTGGGAATTTGGGATGATCAATTTTCATATATATTTTTTAAGTGGCTTCTTTAAATTCTTTTGTATTGGATACTTGACTTGATATCACATCTAAATATCTGGCAATGTTTGTTAATTTTGTTTGGGCTATAACAATCACGTTCAACCGGCAGAAACTCTAGTGTGGCTCTGATGTCGCAACATGTCCCTATAAACGTATAGTTTTTCATTGTTTCAAATGGAGATGGTGCACATCTTATAATGTTGTATAATATTCATGGGACAACATATGTGTCTATATACTCTATAACCTTGTAATTGTACTGCGTCTTTGGATGTTACTTCTTTCAGAAGTTAGGAATTAGTACCAATTCACAAATATACACATGCGGCATGTGTACTCAATTAAGAAATAGCAACGGTGCAGTTTCATTAAAATTTACATATATATGTCAGATGTGTCTTATAACTGGCTTAAGGTTGCTAACTAGTTGAAATCTGCAGTGCCTTAAGGTATATTCCCAAATTCGTACGCTTAGCACAGGACCTACCTGTCACGTATCGTGTAGGCTACCAATTGAAGGGGAATACGAGACATCAAAATATGGTTGTTAACAAAATCTCCTCTGTAATCGATCCACCAATTCTCATTCATTTCTCACAAGGTATCTCTTGGCCCATCTCTATATAACTGGATGAATTTTATAACTTCCATGAGTTCACGCTATTTGTTTTCCTTGTAGTATACAGAAGTGTCTAATCTTTTAGGAAACTTTGATTTTATTAATGTTTATTAACTACATAACAAGACATACAATATACATTATTTCAATAATCATAAGATAAAGCGACCGGAAAGTAGAAACAATCTGCAAGAGAAACTCTTTACTTATTTCACTCAAACAAATACTCAAGCTGCGGATACACAATGTTCCCAAAAGTTTAAAACTATAATTTTGGATGACTTCATGGGTTAACCTTTGATGCCCATCCTGAAATAATGTACTTCTCAGCCGCTTTAGTTTTATCAAACGACTCTCTAGAAAAGAGCAACTGCACACAAAAAAAATAACAACTTAGGCCTTTAATACCATCCGAATAAACCTGATCTTTACTGTGCAAGAAAGCATAACGGAGCAATGGAGATTCAGGAAAGTAGTTTCATACTAATAATTGTTTCATATAAAAGAAATAACTAAGCAAAGAAAATTTTACATACCTTTGTGTAGTTATGCACATAAGTCAGACTTTCAGGTACAGTCCATTTCTTATAATGACCAAGAGCCACCACAAGATGGTGCAGCTTTGGTGCCAAACGCAAATCAACGCTTGTAAGCGTTTCTCCGTTAACATAAGGTCCCTAATTACGTAAATAGTTTACAAATTAGTCATATCGTTTAATAGAAAAGAAATGATCATCATGTTTGTTTTGGATCTAGGTAAGTGGTTTGTATTCATAGAACATACATGATTCTTGATGTGTTCATCCAAGGATTTCAGCTCTTCAAGCAGAGCTTGCTCTGTCCCATCAGTTGCATCCTTGCTCTTTACGAACGATGCAAACTTTCCAAAAATTTCCGAGCCCCTGTAATTGTATGTCACAGCTTATCAGGACAAAAACAAATATATACCATTGCTTACATGTTTGAGTGACATATAGAGTAATTCCGTATATGAGTCGATGAAATAATATAAGTACTTGTATGACCTTGTGTGCATAATCCCTAAACTATATATTATACGTATAATTAAATACTGTAGATGTCTAAACACGCAGAAGCATACACTGAGGCAAGTTCAGGGGGAGTATGAAGATACGGTTGAGGGTACTTGGCTTCGATAAGACCAACAATAACAGCTGAATCAGGAATCCATTCATCATCAAATTTGATCAACGGAACAGCCCCACCTGGATTCACTTTAAGAAACCTACAATTTCATAGACACACATAAACAAACAAGTAATCGCCTTTTCATGGGTAAATTCAAGATTCTCAGAGAATCATAAATACTCACCATTCCGGTTTGTTGTCCTTATTAATAAGATGAACGTTGTATGGTATTTTCTTCTCCTCCAGAGTCAAAAGAGCCCATTGGCTAAATGGACCTGAAGTTTAAACATACAGACACAAAATTCAACATCAAGAAAATAAGTACAGATTAGCAGTTTGAATAGTCACTAACTGCTCATTCATAAGCACTTTTCAGTATACACTTTGATACATGCTTATTGCAAATTTGCAAGCTACATAAAAGATTAAGGCTACTTACAATCTCCAAGATTTGCAGGCGCGCCCACAGCAGCTTTGACACAAATCTCAGTCGCCATCAAAACTGAAAGTTCTTAGTTAGCTAAGAGATATAATTGAATATGAGGTTGAAAGGAGGTGGTGTTCGTATTTATGCACAGCTCGGAGGATAACGGAATTGTTTGTTCCTCACACTTTAAAATATGCCAACTTTCTGTGATCATTTGTTATAAATTATAACAACTTTCTATAGTCATCTGTTAATTATAAAATAAGATTCCTACCAATTGAAATATACAATACTCCGTATTGTTTGTCTTCCACAATGAAAAGGTAACAAGCATAAATATAGAATTTTTTTTTGCCTTTTGAAAGAATAATTACATTTTTGTTCTTCATGATTTGTCGGATACTTCACTTTCGGTCCATTTTTCAGAATTCTTACGGATCTTTTCCAAAGTCCGACGATACATGTGGTTTCAATCAATTATCCAAAGTCCGACGATCCTTTTGAAAAATTGATAGAAACCAAACATTTTCGACATACACATTTCTTTGTTTATTCTTCAACAAACAAAACATAAACACCCCTAGATTCAAGGTCTACTACATGTGAACACCCCTGGATTCAAGATCTAGATTTAAAGTCTACTTCTTTTGTGTTCTTTATCTTCTTAACAAACAAAAAAAAAACACCACTAGGTACTACCCAACAGATCTACTAAATTCATAATTCATATAATATTTTCATTTTAAGCAAACCAACAAAAATACAACAACCTTTTATGGTTATAATTACCCAAATCTCTAACACATCTATGTCAATCTCAAGAGCACCATAACCTAAATATGGCGATGTGCGTGTTACAATGGAACCACGAGGACCGAAAATGTTGTTTACTCAAATAAAAATAACAATCAAATTTATATGTCAGCATAATAACTTGCTTTAGCCAACTGTTGAAAAAAAACCTATCAACTACAATGTACTAAAAAAATACTCAGAATTATTTCAGTTGTCTGGTAGAACAACTTAAAATCATCTTTATATGCTAATTTGAGACAAGTGCAGTTAGTTTGTTATAAAGATTAGCATAATGTTTGGACATCACATCCTACATGAACACTTTAATAACAACTAGCCGGGTACCCGCGCAATGCGGCGGCGGGTACCCGATGACTAATTTTCGGCGGCGGGTGTTGGTCTCGGTGGTCGGGTGGTCGTATGGTCGGGTGATGGTGTGAGTTTAAGCGGTACGTTTAGTTCGGCAGTTGTGATGTCGGGTGGTGGTCGCGTAACAATGGGGTTTTAAAAGCTCGGTGACATAACTACGAGAATGAAGAGAATGATATATCATGAGTATATATATGATGTTGGAAATTTAGTGCAATTGTGGGAACGGGTAATACTTGTAAATGGGTTTGGAGGTACGGAGTGTACACCCATTAAGTCCCTTACCTCCCTGGACTCAATATAGTGGTTGTGATATCAGTAGGAAGCTGCTCCTGGTCAGGAAGTTGCTTCTGGTCAGGAAGTTGCTCCTGGTCAGGAAGCTGCTCCTGGTCAGGAAGCTGCTCCTGGTTAGGACGTTGCTCCTGGTGATGCACAAAGTCTTTGTAACCTCTTTGACCAGTTAATGAGGGTTGAATATTGACTTGATGACCAGATTTCTGGTCATGTAACCACTATGCTTTATGAAGGTTATTATGAGATTAATAGGCCGATTAATGCTCTTAATACCTTTGACTAGGAGTTACATTCCTTAAAGGAATAGGATCACTATAAATAGTGATCATATTTTGCATGATGAGATACAGAAACAAGAAACACAGAAACGCATAGAGTTCTTGATTTGTGCCTAAAACAAGAACTAACTCTTGGTTTTATCCCAAGGAGGTATTCGTGTTAACCCAGGCATAGGGTCGAATAATCTTCTTTGGAAAGTGATTACACGACTCCAAGAGATATCCGGTAACCATTCATTGGTACGTAGTTAGGCTATTGATTATCTTCACCCTGTTGGAACGAAGTAAACCCCAACAATCAAAGAAAATTATTTTGTGATAATCAATGGCGGCGGCAATGAAGCATATGGTGGCTAACTTCTCCAAACTGGACAAGTTTGAAGGGGTTGATTTTAGGAGATGGCAGAAGAAGATGCACTTTCTTCTTTCTACCATGAACGTGATGTACGTGCTGACCACTCCCATTCCTGATGGTGGTGATGATGCTACTTTGGAAGAACTGAGGAAAAGGAGCAAATGGGAGAATGATGATTATGTGTGTCGCGGCATAATTCTCAATGGTATGTCTGCTTCTTTATTTGATATTTACCAAAATGTTGAATCTGCTAAAGAACTATGGGATTCCTTGGAAGCCAAATATATGGCTGAGGATGCATCAAGTAAGAAGTTCCTTGTGAGTGATTTCACAAATTACAAAATGACTGATTCAAGACCAGTCATGGAACAATACAATGAACTTCTTGGAATACTTGGCAGATTTACACAACATAAAATGAACATGGATGAGACCATTCAGGTCTCGTGTGTCATTGACAAACTACCTCCTTCTTGGAAAGATTTCAAGCACACCTTGAAACATAAGAAGGAGGAGTTAACTCTTGTTGAGTTGGGCAGTCATTTGCGCATTGAGGAATCCCTCAGGGTGCATGAAAGTGATAAGCCAAAGAGCAACAATGTTGCTGGTTCATCTGTTGTCAATATGGTGGAGCATAACAACTCCACCAGGTACAATGACAACAAGGGCAAACGTAAGCATCATGATAACACCAAACCTAATCCTAACAAGAAGTCATCAGTGGCTTGTTGGAAGTGTGGGAAACCTGGACACTTCAAAAGGGATTGCAAAGGTGTTAGCATTGGCAACCAAGCTAATGGATCAGGCACAAAAGGTCAGAATATGTTCAATGAATCTCTCCAGATTTATTATGTTACATATGTATCTGAAGCTTACTTTGTGCAGGATGATGATGTTGCGTGGTGGGTTGACTCTGGAGCAACAGTACATGTGTGTAAAGATAGATGTTGGTTCAAGACTTATGAGTCAATGAATGATGGATCTATTCTTCACATGGGAAATGAGTCAACAGCCCTAGTGCATGGACGTGGTTGTGTAGATCTTAAATTTAGTTCTGGAAAGATTGTTTCTTTGTTTAATGTTTTGCATGTTCCTAATATTAGGAAGAACTTGGTTTCTAGTAGTGTTTTGAATAATTGTGGTTATAAACAAGTGATTGAACCTAATAAATTTGTTTTATCTAAACATGGTGTGTTTATTGGTTTTGGCTATTTGAGTAATCAAATGTTCAGGCTTAATATTGATTCTAGTATAAATGTTGATTCTGTCCTGATGACTACCACTAAACTAAATGATTCATCACTATGGCATGCTAGACTTGGCCATGTCCACTATAAGAGGATGCAAGATATGTCTAAGGATGGGTTAATTCCAGCTTTTGACATGGACACTGATAAGTGTCAGACTTGTATGCTGAATAAAATTACTAAGAAACCATTTCAGGATGTAAAACGTGTAACTACAGTTTTGGAGCTAATCCATAGTGACCTATGTGATTTGCATGCTACTCCCTCATTAGGGAATAAGAAATACTTGGTAACATTTATTGATGATGCTTCAAGGTTTTGTTATGTCTATTTGTTGCATACTAAGGATGAAGCATTAGATAAATTTAAAGTATTTAAAACTGAAGTTGAATTACAACAAGGAGTCCAAATCAAAAGATTTAGGACTGATAGGGGAGGTGAGTACATGAATACTCAGTATTTTCAGTCTGTTGGAATAATCCATGAAACAACTGCCCCCTATACTCCACAACAAAATGGTATATCAGAAAGGAAAAATAGAGTACTAAAAGAGATGGTTAACTCCATGTTGTCCTACTCAGGACTGAGTCAAGGGTTTTGGGGAGAAGCTATGTTGACAGCTTGCTATTTATTAAATAGGGTTCCCAACAAAAGGAACAGAATTACCCCTTATGAACTCTGGACTAAAAGGAAACCAAACTTGAACTATCTCAAAGTTTGGGGTTGTAGGGCTGTTGTAAGACTCCCTGATCCAAAGGTGAAAACCTTGGGTGAAAGAGGCATTGAATGCATCTTTGTTGGATATGCTGAGCATTCCAAGGCTTATAGGTTCTATGTTATTGAACCTAATGATTCAGTTTCAATAAACTCAATCATTGAATCAAGGGATGCTAACTTTGATGAGACTAGGTTCTCATCAATCCCTAGACCAAGCCTTAGGACTCCTATAGGAGCTGAGGACACTGGTGTTTCAGTGGAACCTGAAAGGGTCACTGATGAGGTTGTGGTTCAGCAACCTGAGCCTGAGCTTAGAAGAAGCACAAGGCATAGGACTCCAAAGAATTTTGGGCCTGAGTTTCAACTATACTTAGTTGAAAGAACAAGGGATGAGGTCTCTGATCAATACTCCTATTGCTTTTATGTTTAGGATGATCCCAAAACATTTGATGAAGCAATGAAGCCCCAGGATGTTGCTTTCTGAAAAGAAGCAATAAATGATGAGATGGACTCCATCATGGGCAACAACACTTGGGTGTTGGTTGATCTACCTCCTGGTTGCCATCCACTTGGTAACAAATGGATTTTCAAAAGGAAAATGAAGGTAGATGGAACTGTTGAAAAGTTCAAGGCAAGGCTAGTCATTTAAGGCTTTAAACATAAGTCAGGGATAGACTATTTTGATACTTATGCTCCAGTAGCACGTATCAGTACCATAAGAATGTTAATTGCTCTAGCAAGTATTCACAATCTGATTATTCATCAGATGGATGTGAAGACAGCATTCTTGAATGGTGACTTGGATGAGGAGGTTTATATGAACCAACCTCAGGGCTTCATCATGCCTGGTCATGAAGGAAAGGTGTGTAAACTGATTAAGTCCTTATATGGACTGAAGCAGGCACCTAAGCAATGGCACCAGAAATTTGATGAAGTGGTTTTGTCTAATGGTTATTCACTTAACCAAGCTGACAAATGTGTATATAGCAAATTTGATGAATCTGGTAAAGGAGTCATCATTTGCCTATATGTTGATGACATGTTAATCTTTGGTACTGACCAAGCTAAGGTTGATCAGACAAAGGATTTTTTGTCGTCAAAGTTCTCCATGAAAGACATGGGGGAGGCTGATGTTATCCTTGGCATAAGGATTAAACATGAAAGTGATGGTATTGTAATTTCTCAGTCTCATTACATTGAGAAGGTGCTGAAGAAATTCAATCACTTTGATTGTACTCCAGTGAGTACACCTATGGATACAAGTGAGAAACTGATTCCTAACAATGGTCAGGCTGTCTCCCAGCTTGAGTATTCTAGGGTGATTGGTTGCTTGATGTATGCCATGACTAGTACTAGGCCTGACATTGCATTTGCTGTGGGTAAACTGAGTAGGTATACTAGTAATCCTGGTACTCAGCATTGGCAAACAATTCAGAGGGTACTAAATTATTTGAAAGGAACAATGGATTATTGTTTGTCTTATACTGGATATCCTTCAGTGTTGGAAGGTTACACTGATGCAAGTTGGATCAGCAATACTGAGGGTAATTCATCCACAAGTGGCTGGGTATTCCTTCTTGGTGGTGGTGCAATTTCTTGGGCATCCAAGAAGCAAACTTGCATTACTGGTTCAACAATGGAATCTGAATTTGTGGCTCTAGCAGCTGCTGGTAAAGAGGCTGAATGGTTGAGAAACTTGCTTCTTGAGATTCCATTGTGGGTCAAACCTATGGCACCCATTTCTATCCGTTGTGATAGTGCAGCTACATTGGCTAAGGCATATAGCCAGATGTACAATGGCAAGTCTAGACACCTAGGTGTTAGACATAGCATGATTCGTGAGTTGATCACGAATGGGGTGATTTCAATAGAGTTTGTGAGGTCTCAACAAAACTTAGCTGGTCACTTGACGAAGGGATTGGCTAGAGACTTGGTTATAAAGTCTGGTAAAGGGATGGGTTTAAAAGTCCACTCTAGTCACTGAATGCTAGGACACCCAACTCCCTCCTGAGGAAACTTGGGAGCTGAGTTCAATGTGGAAAGCTGAACATTCAGGGGACTGAAGCACATGTTTTACATATCATCCCAAGGATGTGCTTGTACCTGCTGAAAGGAGGATGAAGTTATAAACTTCTTAATGGTTAATTTCTTTGAAAAAGTGCTTAAGCAGGAGCATGAACTAAAGAGGAACCACCTATGTAAATGTTGAGGTTTCGCCGCCTCAAGGAGCATGGACTTTGGCTCTTACAACATTTATGAATTGGATATGGACACATGGCTTGTATGGTGTCAGGAGCGTTTTAAGTGTTTGAAAACTTGGGTGTATGTTATCTTCAGGTGTTCAAAGTAGTTGAAGGGTTCAATTCTTAGAACACCCTGATTCTCGAATATTTGGAGTGATGTACTAAGATGGAAATTCAATCCTCAGGACATTTCCATTTATGCACTGGTTTTGTTAAAGTTGATTTTCATGCAAAAAGGAATTGTACTAAATGGGGGAGGATTGTTGGAAATTTAGTGCAATTGTGGGAACGGGTAATACTTGTAAATGGGTTTGGAGGTACGGAGTGTACACCCATTAAGTCCCTTACCTCCCTGGACTCAATATAGTGGTTGTGATATCAGTAGGAAGCTGCTCCTGGTCAGGAAGTTGCTTCTGGTCAGGAAGTTGCTCCTGGTCAGGAAGCTGCTCCTGGTCAGGAAGCTGCTCCTGGTTAGGACGTTGCTCCTGGTGATGCACAAAGTCTTTGTAACCTCTTTGACCAGTTAATGGGGGTTGAATATTGACTTGATGACCAGATTTCTGGTCATGTAACCACTATGCTTTATGAAGGTTATTATGAGATTAATAGGCCGATTAATGCTCTTAATACCTTTGACTAGGAGTTACATTCCTTAAAGGAATAGGATCACTATAAATAGTGATCATATTTTGCATGATGAGATACAGAAACAAGAAACACAGAAACGCATAGAGTTCTTGATTTGTGCCTAAAACAAGAACTAACTCTTGGTTTTATCCCAAGGAGGTATTCGTGTTAACCCAGGCATAGGGTCGAATAATCTTCTTTGGAAAGTGATTACACGACTCCAAGAGATATCCGGTAACCATTCATTGGTACGTAGTTAGGCTATTGATTATCTTCACCCTGTTGGAACGAAGTAAACCCCAACATATGATTCATGATGAATGTTACAACTTTATATTTAATTTTCATTGAATTGTTGTTACAACTATGATGAATGTTACAACCGTTACTCTTTTTTCCGTTTATTATATCTTTATTACTATCTTTATTGAGTTGTTACAGTTTTTTTCATTTGTTACAATTTATTGAGATGTGACTATATAACTTTGTATTGTATTATTTCCTAATTAAGAAATGTTTTATGCTGAATTTTTTAAGACTACTAAATATAGAAAGGAGTTAAATCCTTTATAAAGTAGTAAGATAATGCTTAAAGAATCATATGTTTAGCTTACAAATGAATTAGTTTTGGCATATAGTCAATTAGTCTCGATTTATAGTATATAATTTGTTAGCCGTACAAGACATAATAGAAGTTTATTCTGCATTAGCAACTAGACCATCTATTATTGATCAAGTAATTACAGAGTATTATCAAATATTTTATTGAGTATTTCATTACACACTAATCATTAAAACTACAACCAAAATGATAAACTTTTGAGTTCATGGCCAAACATTCAGTGTTACTGTTATGGGCGTCTATCGCAGGTTCTAAACACGTACATGCCTACATTTCTTTCATGTTTTTATGGTTTAGCCGGTTCGTTGGAGTCATTAATCCTGTTCCATGTCCTTTTCAGCTGTTACTTATGTCGACTCCAGGCAGTTCACGCTTTGAAATAGTTATATCAATAATACAAATGGGTTAATATAAAAATATGTTACTAAACTTTCCAAGAAAGTTCGTCTAAGTTACTAAACTTTCATTTTATTCATTTACTGGTAACATAAACGGTATAGTTGGTAATGCAGAACAAAGTTCAATTATGTCCATCAACTCCAGAACAAGGCATACAAGAAAAACAGTCAAATAAACATTATCCAATAATCATACGATAAAGTGACCTGAAAGTAGAAACAATCTGCAAGAGAACCTTTTTACTTATTTCTCTCAAACAAATAGTCAAGGCGTTAAATGACAAAGTATAATTTCCCAAAAGTCCAAAACTACAATTTCGGATGGCTTCATGACCTCTAACCTTTGACGCCCATCCTGCAATAATGTACTTCTCAGCAGCTTTGGTTTTATCAAACGACTCTCTAGAAAAGAGCAACTGCACAAAAAAATACCACAACTTAGGCCTTTAATACCCCATCCAAATAAACCTCTGACTTTACAGTGAAAGAAAGCATAATGGAAGCAATGGAGATCCAGAGGAGTTTCATATCGATAATTGTTTCATAATAAAAGAAATAATGAGCACATTTTGCAGGTTCATTACTATGCTGGAACACTATTATAGGTTCAAATATTTATTTAGAAAAGAAATTTTAACATACCTTTGTGTAGTTATGCACATAAGTCAGACTTTCAGGTACTGTCCATTTCTTATAATGACCAAGAGCCACCACAAGGTGGTGCAGCTTTGGCGCCAAACGCAAATCAACGCTTGTGAGCGTTTCTCCGTTAACATAAGGTCCCTAATTACGTAAATAGTTTACAAATTAGTCATATCATTTACTAGAGAAAAAATGGCCATCATGTTCGTTTTGGATCTAGGTAAGTGGTTTGAGTTCATATAAGTACATGATTCTTGATGTGTTCATCCAAGGCTGTTAGCTCGTCAAGCAAAGCTTGCTCTGTCCCATCAGTTGAGTCCTTGCTCTTTAAGAACGACGCAAACTTTCCAAAAATTTCCGCGCCCCTATAGTTGTATGTCACAAGTTATTAGGACAAAAGCATGTTGGATGATGAAAATGTCCAAAAACAAATGAAAGGTGACCTCTTGTGCACAATCTCTAAATTATATTATTATACCTATAAATAAATAAATGTCTAAGCACACAGAGGAAGCATACACTGAGGCAAGTTCAGGGGGAGTATGAAGAGAAGGTTGAGGGTACTTGTCTTCAATAAGACCAACAATAACAGCCGAGTCAGGAATCCATTCATCATCAAACTTGATCAGCGGAACCGCCCCACCTGGATTCACTTTAAGAAACCTACAATTTCACAAACACACACACCAAAATGATGTTTAACAAATAAGAAACTACCTTGTTCATGGGTGAATTCAAGATTTTTTGAGAATCATGAATACTCACCATTCCGGTTTGTTCTCCATATTAATAAGATGAACATTGTATGGTATTTTTTTCTCCTCCAGAGTCAAAAGAGCCCATTGGCTAAACGGACCTAAAGTTTAAACATAAACACACACAATTCAACATCAACAAAATAAGTACAGATAACAGTTTGGATAGTCACTAATTGTTCATTCAATAAGTACTTTCCAGTATACACCTTGATACATGCTTACTGGCTACTGCAAATGTGCTACTTAGTAAGCATGTAACCAGATTGGAATTAGCAATGTGGCAATACCAAATAACTTAAATGATTAAGACTACTTACAATCTCCAAGATTTGCAGGCGCACCCACAGCAGCTTTGACACAAATCTCAGTCGACATCAAAACTGGAAGTTTTTAACTTCTTATTTGGTTAAGATACGATCGTAAATTATGAAGATGAAGAGGAGGTGGTGTTCATTTATATACACAGCTCGGAGGATAACAGAATTGTTTGTTCCTCACACTTTAAAAATACCAACTTTCTGTGATCATTTGTTATAACAACTTTCTTTCTATAGTCATCTGTTAATTATAAAATAAGATTCCTACCAATGAAATATATAATCTTGTTTGTCTTCCACAATAAAAAGGTACATTAACAAGCATAAATATAGGACTTTTTTGCCTTTTTAAAAGACACAACAAATTAAAAATAACAATCAAATTTCAGACTCAACTTTTAGTGCAGCATAATAACTTGCTTTAGCTGATAGTGAAAAAAAAGCTAATAACAATAATGATTTGAAAATCATATGTTTAGCTTTGTGACATATGAATTTCTTTTGACATATAGTCAAATATTCTTAATTTATAGAAGTTTGTTCTGCATTACCAACTATACCAACTACTATTGATTAATTAATTACGCAGTATTATCTAATAATCTAATGAGTATTATATATTACAAACTACTGTAATCATTAAAACTGCAACCAAAGGACAAGCTTTTGAGTTCACGGGACCATCCTAACAAAATGTGGTTCAAATAAGTTATAACACCATCGCTTTTGTTAGCAAACCAAACCAGAGCATGGGTCACACACCTTGATCTTAATACAAAAGCAACTACCAAAGACTCGATCATCCATAAACTTCTACAATCATCATACTGTTTAGGCACACTAGTAATATATAGCAGCAACCAGCCACGCGTTTTTTGAAAAAAAAAAATCAAAACCGTATGGTCCATGGTAAAACATACATTAGATATAAGACACACGACAATAAGTGCACATAATAAGTAACTAAAACTATAGTCTGGCATGGCTTCATGGATTAACTTTTGGTGCCCATCCAGCAATGACATATTCTTCTTTAGCAGGTTTGGTTTTCTCAAAAGACTCCCGAGAAAAGAGCGACTGCATCAAACATCAAAAGTTGTTTGGGTCATACATATAATGGTAAATACATACAAGCAAGTGCCTTTTACAGTAGCAGACACACAACGAATATAGGGCATACTATACTTTTATGATGTAATTACTTTTGTCTGATCCAAAGTGAAGACACTGATTTACTGTAAAGCCGTAATGGCCAAATTCATAAACTAGCACATTCAAAAGATCGTTAATCCCAAATTTACAAAGAACAATAACTGATGACACCCACTAAATCCTTACATTCAGAGACTGCATGTGTTGTTAAGTTTTGACAGCAAGAACATTATGAAACAAATGAAAAACAAAATCGAAAAACACGGCTTGTAGTTGTATGCATGCATTTCAACACTTCGTCGTCTTAGCAAAAAAAGGGTATGATGTGAACATATGAGCTACAAGTTTGGGCATTTAGATAACTAAATGGGAGGGACCAATTAGGTGCGGAAATGCTATTTCGATGTGTTTAGATTCGGTGGTGATATACTCATAAGAAACTAACAATTATTCCAATAAGATCAAGAATTGACAAAAGCGAGTTGCGTACCTTTGTGTAGTTATGCACATGAGTCAAACTTTCAGGAACAGTCCACTTCTTGAAATGACCAAGAGCCACCTCAAGGTGGTACAGCTTTGGCGCCAAGCCCAAATCCACAGCTGTTATCTTTTCTCCATTCACATAAGGCCCCTGATATGTGTTATAGCTTGACAATCAGTCATCATTTAAGCAAAACACTAAACTGTGAATCAAGAAAAAGGGTATCTCATAATCCGTACATGTTTCGAAAGGTGGTCATCCAATGCCTTCAGCTCATCAAGTAAAGCTTGCTCTGTACCATCATTCTCGTCCTTGCTCTTTAAAAATCCCACAAACTTGGGGAAGATTTTCGACCCCCTACAATTTCATGTCACAAATACATTATTTATGCCTATAATGATTATGATTCCAACAATTAGTAAACTCATCAATGGTCAATCCAACAATTATGATTCAATGGGACAGCAAGAGTCAAGGTACAAGCATGCAACATCCTAATCGCTCAAAATTCTATAATATAAAGACATTGTTTATTCAACAGCATGCATAACTGTTACAATAAAAAAAATGCTCAAGTCTTAGCATAAACAAATATATTAATTGACTTGGGTCAGAATCATTGACCTTCTAATTGCAAACAAGCCGTATCTTGAACTTATTTAAAATACAAAACTATTGCTATCACTATTCTGAAGATTGCTTATTTAAATGCATATCTGCTCATTCGATTACAGTACATGGCACCGCAAAAAATATGCTGATTTGCTTATTTTACAGTGAAATTAACACTTAAAACTAATCAGAGATTGGCACAACATATTTTTAAGCAGTTTAAGAAATAAATATACTTAAAAATAAGCAACCCCAAACACACTCCAATTTCCACAACTTATCAAATGGTTCCTTAGGACTGTGTCTATTCACTACGAAACAAGATCCAAAACACTCAAAATATATACCATTATGAAACTCATATTTCAAAACAAAATCAGATTCACGGCAAAGGAGTATAAAAACATACACAGGCACAAATTCAGGTGGAGTTACGAGAGCAGGTTCAGGATACTTCTCTTCGATAATCCCCGCAATAACATCAGAATCAGAAACCCATTTTTCCTCATCAAACTTGATCAAAGGCACTTTCCCTTCTGGGTTCACTTCAAGAAACCTATAAAGCACATAAAAAAAACTCGCTGTTAAAAAACAAATAAATTATAAAAAAAACTCAAGCTGTTTCGGATAGCTTGTAAATAATTTCTTATAAATAAGGCACTTTCAAGCTGCATACTTATGAATAAGCACTTTCGGATTGGTTATTGTTTTATAATGCAATGCAATCAAAAGTAAAACTATCTATTAGTTTAGATACAAAGGTGAAAAATACTAGTAATATTTTAGAGTTTGCATGGGCTTATTTACTGGGTTTATGAGCTTATGTAAATATAAATAGGCTTCTTCGGCTTACGAGCTAATTATGTTGAGCTTATGGCTTTTGTGATCATAAATACAACTTGATAAGCTCGTAAACAAAGAGAAGTGGACTCACAAGCTTTTCCAAATTTACATAAGCTCATGAACCAGGTAAATAAGCAAAGAAAAACACCCCTTAGTTTCTCATAGAAAAAACAGTTCATTTTACAAAACAAACAGACAAGCACAACCATAAGACACAACCTTCTGCTTGTATGTGAGCTTACTTGATTTCGGCTTATGCTACATAAGCCTCAAATTTTCTAGCTTATTTAGAGACTTGTGGGTCCATCTGACAAGCTCATAAGTCGGGCTGTTTGGTTTAGCTTATATATAGTAAGCCCATCTCGGCTTATATAACATAAGCCATAATTTTGTGGCTTATTTGGAGACTTATTGGCTTATATAAATTTATTATGATATACTAAACTTATATAAGCCCATAAGTCTCCAAATAAGCTTAAAAAATTGGGGTTTATGAAATATAAGCCGAAATAAGGCTTATTTTCAGCTTATATAACATAAGCCATAATTTTGTGGCTTATTTTGAGACTTATAGGGGTTTATATATGTTTATCATGATATAATAAACTTATATAAGCCAATAAGTCTCAAAATAAGCCACAAAATTATGGCTTATGTTCTATAAGCCGAAATGGGCTTACGTTATATAAGCCAAACCAAACACCCCTAAAAAATGAGACGATTAATTGGAGCTTATGTAATATAAGCCGATAAGCTGATAACCAAAAAAAAAAAAAAACAATCCCAAACAACCCTTTTAACTTTTTATTAAAAAAAGAGAAAATAAAAAGAATTAATACTACCATTGAGGCTTGTTATCCAAATTAATCAAATGGGTCTTGTAAGAAACCTTCTTTTCTTGAAGAGTCAATAATATCCTTTGGCAAAATGGACCTGAAAAAAATTATTTAGATTGTTAGACAATCTTGATAACAAAAAACTAAAATCTTTTAAAGAAGAAATGTAAAATAAATTACAGTCTCCAAGAACATCAGGGGCTCCAGTAGCAGCTTTCACACAGATCTCAATTTCTGCCATTTTTATTTGTTTTGTGAAAAAAGAAGAAAAGGTTTTGGTCTGAAGAAGAGGGTGGTGGTGGGTTTGTATTTGGATGGGTTTAAGGGGTGATACGTTTCACGTGATTCAATAAATGTTTGGTGGCGTTACGGAATTTATAGACAGATAAAAGCCAAGGTGGTGTACAACAAACTAGAAACATCAAACATGTGTTTTTTCATTTTTTTTTCCCTAGAATATGTTTTTGGAGGATATGATCACGGGTCATGTCGGGTCGGGTCGAGTCGGTTAATTAAAAGATTTTAATTATTCATTGTAGTTCGGGTAGGTAATTTTACTACTAGAAATAGAACCGTACAAGTTGGTTAATCGGACATACGGTTACCCAAAATGAACGGTTACCCACGATTCGGGTTACGGTTAACCATTTATAAGTTTCATTGAGTTTAAGTTTATAAATATTAATATTGTTTAGAATATAGAATGTCGTTTTCGTATAATTCAATTACACTAAATAGATAAAAATCATATAAAAGTTAGAATAAGGTACATAGATGGTCTCTGTGATTTGGTCAAAATTGTAACTTCAGTCCTTCGACTTTAAAAGTTACATGGATAGTCCCTAACTTTGCAAAGAATAACACGCTTGGTCCCTCCACTTAACTAGTATTAAGTGGACTTCGTTATGTTAATATTTTTTGTTCACGTTTGTTGCGTCGTTCATCCTTAATTCTAACGGACGTTTATAACTTAACTTTATTTTCAATAAATCTTAAAAACTTTTAGTTTATTTTCGAAAAATT
This sequence comes from Glebionis coronaria, assembly GCA_025667525.1. Lineage (NCBI taxonomy): Eukaryota > Viridiplantae > Streptophyta > Magnoliopsida > Asterales > Asteraceae > Glebionis > Glebionis coronaria. The sequence goes on from CM046880.1 coordinate 518,449,278, forward strand.
AAAAAAAAGTTTATTTGGAAAAAAATTAATTTAATAAAAAACAATTTTGAAAAAAATTTCTTCTAATACGAAAAAAATAATTTCGAAAACAAAGTTCGAAAAAATTATTTAGAGAAAAACTAATCCAAAAAGATTTCGAAATAATGTCGAAAAATTTTATTTTCACTTCGCAAAAAGATTTATTTTAATATAGAAAAAATTCTAAAAAAACAAATTTTCCAAAATTTAAAAACAAAGTAAAGTTATTTTTTTTACTTATTCTCGAAAAAAAATTCAAAAAAGAATTAATTTTAAAAAATTTAAAATTTCAAGAAACTTTTAAAACTTAAAAATGTAGATATTTTCTTTAAATTATTTTTTTCGAAAAATTTAGATTCTTATTAAACTTTTAAACAAAAAAATTAGATTTCTTTTCGAAAAAATAATTTGAAAAATATTCTTAAGTTGTAAGTTTTAAAAGTATTATAAGAATTTTAAAGTTTTCAAATTTCATATTTTTTTTAAGTTAATTTTTTCTGAAATTTTTTTTAATATATTCTTTTTCAATAATATGTTAGACTTTTTTAAATTATTTTTGGAAAATTATATTATTAGAAATTGTTTCTTTTCTAAATTGAAATAAATCATTTTCGAATTATTTTTTTCGAATTTAATTTTTTAAATCTTTTTTTTCATTTATTTTTTTCTAAATAATTATTTTCGAACTTTTTTTGGAAATTTTTCTTTTCGAAATAAAAGAATTTTATTTCGAAATTGTTTTTTTATAAATTACTTTTTTCGACATAAACTTTGTTTTAATCTTTTTTCAAAAATAAACTATATATTTTTAAGATTTGTTGAAATTAAAGTTATGTTATAAACGGTGGTTAGAACAAAGGATGGACGATGCAACAACCGTTAACAAAAATGATTAACATGTAAATAATAACGAAGTCCACTTAACACTAGTTAAGTGGAGGGACCAATCGTGTTATTCTTTGCAAAGTTAAGGACTATACATGCAATTTTTAAAGTCAAGGGACTGAAGTTGTAATTTTGACCAAACCACACGGGCCATCCATGTAATTTATTCTAAAAGTTATTTCATTAAAAAATGGATTCAAATATTAATAAAGAACATATTAACAAAGAGTATTATTCGATGATTATAAATTACGATCAAATTAATTAAGTTATATATATAAATGTTTAACATTATGAGTAAAAAAGTCGTTGTACAATAAAAATGGTGTACTAATATAATTAATACATGTGTTATTATTTTCATATTTACTTAAAAAATTTCATGCATAATATGCGCGGTTCGATTCGGTTAACTGCGGTTTTTTGGTTTCGGGTTTTTTCGGTTTCAGATTGAACGGTTCGGCTCGATTTTTCGATTTCTCGGTTTTTTTGAACACCCCTAGTTGGTGGGTATAAATAAAATTCTTCTAAAAATATGTATTATGTATGTAAGTTTTAATGAGTTTATGTAAAAAAAATTAAAAATGATAAATGTTAAAATGTTTTTGTTTGATTAAAGTCAAAAATCAAGTGACATAAACACTCATAGAGTGAAAAAAACTCACTACCCCATCCTCTTTTACAAAAGTGTCAAATCTGAAGTTTGATGGAAGTCCATTGTACCCATTTTTTCATAGAAACAAATTTTATAAACCTAAATCCAAGTTCAAGGGGTGAACCCAGGGTGCCAAACGAACCCTTAGTTTATGTACTGGTCGACGATGCAAAGTTCTGAAGATCTCACAAGACATCAATGGAATTTTGTCTAGTAGTGCTAATTTATCTTAAAAAAACTCATTTTTTAGAAAAAGGATCCGGTCTTAAAAGCTTGAACATATAACTTTATTCGAATTTTTATAAATGCATCATTTCAAAATCAAAGAATCGGGCATTCTTAGGATGCTCCAAGTATGTGGATCCTCATCTCACGCGTGACGCAACAGGCTCCAAACATGTAGAGTTGCAACATGCCCAAAGAAGGATAAATTACTCGAATATTTGAGCCTACGATTAATGATCATTGTACCAACTACGGAGGCAAAGGAATACCTCTTTAATTTGCATGATATTTTTTTTGTCAAGCCATGTATAAAACCAGGTTTTTGCGCAAGAAGTATATAAAGGCCAACGATAAGAAATAATAATCTAAGAACGTGTTCATTAGTTATATGCACTCAAAATACATTGCATTTTAAGATTTATTTTGAAAATAATGCAAGTTTTGTTATACGTATAACTTTACTAATCTTGTATTTTTTTTTCACTCGTACTCAAAGATTTAATTGTTTTATCTAGTTTTAGCTTGATTTTATTGTCCTCTTTCTCTTTAACAGTATTCTTATTTGCATAGTGGAATAAAAAGTGAATGATCACTAACACCAATAACGAAAAAGAGCATATCTTTTTTTTTGGAAGAAAGTAAATGACTTGTGTTCTTTTAATGGTTAGAAATTTAAATGACGAGATTGCATATCAACCACTAACCATGACTCTTGGGTCTTTAAAGTTTGCATGGTCCCAATTTATAGTGTAACCTATATTTATACTATCTTCGTCCCATATTAAATGTTCATTTTGAACTTTTTTTATTAATCTTTTTAAACTTTGACCAAAAATATTTTGTTTGGGTCATATAAAACTTGATAAAATTATAATAATGAAAATACATCTAAAGATAAATATATTCATTGTATGTTGCATCAATTATTATGTAACACAAACAAAAATATTTAGGTTCAAAGTTGAAAAAAAAATCAAAAAAGTCAAAGTATACATTTAATATGAGATGGATGGAGTAATTGTTATTTTAACCTTTTGGTTATGTTTGGTATCACGTACGTATTTAATATTTATCGACGTTCGAATATAAATGACATCTCTACGAACTGTGAAGAGATGTTGAATGAATACTTTACCCATTCTGGAAATTATTTTACTATAATTAGTTACGAGAAAATAGTCTTTTCATTTATGTTAGTTGTGTATTTTATTTGAGATCGTTTTCGGTTTCTTTTGAGATTGCCATCCAACTAAAAATATTTATTACTGATATCGTAAAAGCAGTTGTTTAAAAATGATCTTCGATTTCTTAGCACAACTTTTAATCAAAAGTATATAATTGAGTAATGTTAGACTATATATGATACATTTTAGGCATTTAGATCATATAGTTGTTAGCCCGTGATTTATGCTCATCAACAGCTATGTGATTGCATTGCCATATTTAGCGTAGTCAATCTTTATTTGTAATATGCTAGCTGTAGTATAGGTGTTTTGGGCCAAAGCCCGTATCCAGAATATTCGTTGTATTGTTATATATTGTGTCGAACCATATGATAATGACAGACACGAATTATGCAATTCTACATGGTATCAAGTCAAAACCAACCGATCCTCATATAAACCCGAAATCACCATTGTTTCTGTGTTATTGGTGTTTGTTATTCGGTAACAAACCAAGTCACTTGTTCAAGGTAACAAGTCAGTATACTTGATCTTGGTATCAAGTTTGTATTTTCTGTTTTCTGTTCTCCAAATCCTACCAGTCAACCTCTCTTTTAAATCACCCTTACACCTCTAAAATGACCGGATCCAATCCCGTTACATCCCTCTCAGATAAGTTATCCTTGGTTACTCATCATCATCTCCTCACCCGCGTTCCCATCAAACTCGATCTGGACAACTGGAATTATGGTTCATGGGAGTTTTTCTTTGATCAATTGTGCTTTAGCTATGACGTATCTAAGTATATTCATGGCACCTCGGGTGAAACCGCTACTAGTAATCCCCCTCCTCTCACCCTCAAAGAACTCAAGGTCGACAAAATTGTTCTCTCCTGGATCTTTTCGACTCTTTCGGAAGCACTTCAACAAAGGATCGTTGTAGCACGCCCAAAATCTACTAGGGAAGCATGGGACCTCATCACTGAAATTGTGAAGGAAAACAAAACGTCTCGTACTTCGGCTTTGAAGGCAGAATTAAGATCAATCACACTTGGTGATCTAAGCATGGAGGCGTATTTTCGAAAGATTGAATCTCTTATGACTATCCTCGCTAGCCTTGGTTCTCCCATTAATGATGAGGATGTGGTCCATTATGCTATTGCAGGTTTACCGGCTAAATATGATCAAGTATGTGGCTATATGCATTACAAGGACACTTTTCCCGACCTTAAAACAGCGCGTTCCTTGTTAGTTACCGAAGAGATGCGGTTGAAAACGAAGTCACTTTCTCTACACGAGGATTCCACATCATCCTCTCCTATGGTTCTTGTGGCTCAATCAGGTACAAATCGCCGCCCCCTACTGCGCTCGTTAAATCTTCGAAACCATGTTTTAACTTTGCTAAGGGATCATGTCGTTATGGTGATAAGTGTTTGTTTGTTCATGATGCAAATGCTAAACCTATGCTAAACCTAGTGGTACTCGTGGTTCCCAAACAGTGGCCTCCAATAATAGTGATGCACTTTTGGTCAAACTTTTAGAGAAACTGGAATTTGTGAATGGTAAAGATACATGAGTATCTACTTCTAAAGATACTACTACTGGGATACAATATATACCATCTAGTCCAGTAGCTTATCAAACAAGCCCAAGTCCATATTACTATCCTTATCCCCAGGCCCAACTTCATACCATACGCCCACCACCTGGTTTTATCTATCCCATCCAGTCCACACCACCGACCCAACAGATCCCTGCTCACACTGTTCAGCCCGTAAGTCAAACCGGGTCGTTGGTTACCCCGGGACAAGAGACCACCCTGCCACACGCTTTTACCACTGGGAAACTTCACGATCCCACTACAGGTGCCTGGAATATGGACACAGGTGCGAGTTCTCATTTAAATAATTCAAATACTAGTCTTAATGAAGTTTTTAATAAGTGTATTTATCCATCTGTCTCGGTTGGTGACGGTCACTCTATACCCGTCACCAATACGGGCCATAGTATTTTGCCAACTCCATTTAGGTCTCTTCATCTCAATAATGTCCTGATTACACCTCATATTGTTAAAAACCTTATTTTTGTTCGTCAATTTGTTCGCGATAATAATTGCACTGTTGAATTTGATGCGTTTGGTTTTTCTGTTAAGGACTTCATGACACGCCGGGTGCTTCTTCGCTGTGATAGTACGGGGGATCTTTACCCAGTCACAGCTCCTTCTCCGATTCCTCGAGCCTTTCTTGTCAGTCAACATACGTGGCACAAAAGTCTTGGACATCCAGGAAGTGAAGTGTTACATCGTCTTGTTTCTAATAATTTTATTGCGTGTAATAAAGAGAAACCTCCCGTTCTTTGTCATTCTTGTCAGCTTGGCAAACACGTGAGGCTTCCGTTTGCTAGTTCAAATACTATAGTTACTTCGATTTTTGATGTCATCCACTCTGATGTGTGGACTTCACCCATCCGAGTCTGTCAGGTTATAAATATTATGTCTTGTTTTTGGATCATTATTCATAATTTGTTTGGGTTTATCCTCTGCTTAATAAATCTGATGTTTTGTCTAAATTTATGTTGTTTCGTGCATATGTTCATACCCAGTTTCAATGTGAAATCAAATCATTTCAGTGTGACCATGGAGGTGAATTCGATAACCGTAACTTACATAAGCTTTTCGCTACCAATGGCATTAATTTTCGTTTTTCGTGTCCAAAGACCTCACAACAGAATGGCAAATCTGAACGCATGGTACGTACTATCAACAACCTAATTAGAACCTTACTTTTTCACGCCAATCTTCCACCCACCTTTTGGGTTGAAGCTCTCAATATGGCTGTTCACTTATTAAATATTTTGCCATCTACGACCATTCATAATGAAATACCATATACCCGTTTGTTACATAAAAATCTGTATTATAGCCTTATAAGAACGTTTGGGTGCTTATGTTATCCTCACCTATATCCCAACCACAAACTGGAACCTCGTGCCACACCTTCAATTTTTTTGGGACACGCATCTAATCATCGTGGCTACCGTTGCCTTGACCTGAACACCAATAAGATCATTCTATCCCGTCATGTAAATTTTGATGAAACAATTTTTCCTTATGGGTCTACCACACCACCCGTGGCACCTACCTACGCCTTTTTAGACGATTCACCAGATATAAACATACAACTACCAAATACATTCACACCCACTACGAGTGTACAAACACCTATCACTCCCACAAACCAAACGGCCCAACAATCCCCCATCTCCACAACTATCCCCACTACAAACATGGCCCAACCCTCTCCATTTAGTCACACGAACCAACTTCATTCCCCACACCCTTGGTCCAATCCGATGTCTCATCAAGCCACACACCCACCACAACAACCCGCTCTACAAATACACCACTTATCATTCATGATCCGCCACTAAACCCGAACCCTACCTCGGTTCATCCTATGGTCACACGCTATCGTGTCGGGACTAATCATCCTAATCTGAAGTATCATTGTCGTGTGTCCACTGTCTCCCCTCTACCTAAAGCGTATCATGCTGCGTTTAATGATCCAAATTGGCAAAATGCTATGCGTGACGAATATAATGCACTTATTAAAAATTGCACTTGGACTTTAGTACCGAGACCAGCTAATGCGAATATTGTTCATTGTATGTGGCTTTTTCGCCATAAGTATTTGGCCGATGGCACTCTTAGTCGCTACAAAGCTCGTCTTGTGGCAAATGGTAGTACACAGATAGAGGGGGTTGATGTGGATGAGACTTTTAGTCCGGTTGTTAAACCAGGTACCATACGGACTGTTCTTAGTTTGGCAGCTTCTAGGAATTGGCCGATTCATCAGCTTGATGTCAAGAATGCCTGTTTACATGGAGATTTAGATGAGACTGTTTTTATGCATCAGCCACCTGGGTTTCGTGATTCTGAGCATCCTGATTATGTGTGCTTATTACAGCGCTCTCTTTATGAGCTTAAGCAGGCTCCTCGTGCTTGGTTCCAGCGATTTGCATCTTATATTACTCGGGTTGGGTTTCATCATAGTCGTTGTGACTCATCTTTATTTATTTACAGACAAAGGATGAATAATGCTTATTTGTTGCTATATGTTGATGACATTATACTCACAGCCTCTTCTAAGACATTTTTAAAACACGTCATTACTTCGTTGCATCAAGAGTTCTCCATGACAGATTTGGGTTCCCTTAATTATATTTTGGGTATTTCTGTGACACGAGATTCTGCTGGGTTATTCTTATCTCAACGGAAATACGTTATTGAGATTCTTGAGAGGGTACACATGCTAACTTGTAACCCTAGTCGGACTCCTGTTGATACTAAGTCTAAACTGGGTAATGATGGTGCTCCGGTATCTGAATCAACTTTGTATCGTAGTCTTGCATGTTCGCTTCAGTATCTTACATTCACTAGACCAGATATCTCTTATGCTGTTCAACAGATTTGTCTTTACATGCATGATCCTCAGGAGTCTCATTTCTCGGTTCTTAAACGGATCTTGTGGTATGTAAAGGGTACTTTGGATTATGGGTTACAGTTGTTTGCTTCTTCGACAACATCTTTGGTTGCTTATTCGGATGTGGATTAGGCTGGTTGTCCGACCACCAGGAGATCAACATCAGGATATTGTGTTTTTCTTGGCAACAACCTGCTCTCTTGGTCCTCTAAGCGTCAACCTACGCTTTCTCACTCCAGTGCAGAGGCCGAGTATCGTGGGGTTGCCAATGTTGTTGCCGAGACTTGTTGGTTACGGAATCTACTCCGTGAGTTACACGCACCTTTATGTTCCGCTACCCTTGTCTATTGTGATAATGTTAGTGCTATGTATTTATCTTGCAATCCGGTTCAACATCAGCGTACTAAGCACATTGAGATTGACATACACTTTGTTCGTGATTTAGTTGCTGCTGGTCAGGTTCGGGTTCTTCATGTTCCTTCACGTTATCAGTATGCAGACATTTTTACTAAAGGATTGCCTTCCGCCTTATTTGAAGAATTTCGCACCAGTTTGAGTGTCCGATGTCCTCTCGCTCAAACTGCGGGGGAGTGTTAGCCCGTGATTTATGCTCATCAACAGCTATGTGATTGCATTGCCATATTTAGCGTAGTCAATCTTTATCTGTAATATGCTAGCTGTAGTATAGGTGTTCTGGGCCAAAGCCCGTATCCAAAATATTCGTTGTATTGCTATATATTGTGTCGAACCATATGATAATGACAGACACAAATTATGCAATTCTACAATAGTGTGGTGCCTTGGGTTGGTGTCATGGAAAAATTGCATGTCATGTCAGTTTTTTTTCTAGAACATCAGCATCACCATAACATTAGAAAAGTGCCTCCTTTTGACCCCACTATTTTATTCAACTATTAAAAAAATACAGATAAAATTTGTTAAATAAAGAAAACATTGCATATATATTCGACAGTTAAAATAACTCAAATAAAATTAACAAATATAGTTTCTTATATTTTCTAACAGTTTAAAATAAATGTTGCAACATTTTCGACAGTTGAAAAAAACAGAATTAAAATTTACATACCCATGTGAATAACTAAAAAATCCTAAAAATTTACATTGCATATACATATGCTTTTTAAATAAGTATTTTTGGATGAGCATAATTAATGGAAGATCATAAAGCTTGATAGATTACTTAAATTAGGGGTGTGCACGGTTCGGTTTGGGTCAGTTTTTAGCTAAAACCGAAACCGAACCGACATATTCGGTTTTTAAAAAACCAAAAACCGAAACCGTTCGGTTTCGGACGGTTGGGGTTTTTTGGTTTGTAATCGGTTACGGTTCGGTTTTTCGGTTTTTCGGTTTTGAAACCGTTTATATTTGGGTACGTCCGGTTTAGATTAAAAAACTTGTTTTGCGTGAAAAAATAGATTTTTTTTTCAATCTAAGCCTAATTATGTTTATCTCAAATTTCTAATCTATAATTACACACATATTTTTAAGATAAATACACATGCAAATAAACATGCGTAATAAGTGTGTAAACACTTATCCTTTTGCCACTAAAATCAAGGAAAAACAAGACCTAATCATGTGTTTGACATCTTAAAAGTCGGAATTACGCGTGGTTTTGTGTTTTTGTGTGAAATAGGTACAAATGATCAAAAGGAAAGAAAACACGGGATTTCACGGTCAAATATTAAAGAAAAGCCCAAAAAGAGACGAAGACAAAGTCAAAGACCAAAAGTGTGCCCTAGTTCATGAAAACCGGCTATACCGACACGAGTTTGAAGAAAATGTACAAGAAAGCCAAAATCGAGATCGTCTTTAGCGAAATTAATCTTTTTGAAGTTATTCGAGCATTGTGGGTCCCACATTTGGGTTAATGGGCTCAAAAGCCCACTAATGAATTTCAAGTATCCACTTTTGGGCAAAAGAGCCCAAAACTTGGCCTAAATCAAAGTTAAAGGGACGGATATAGAGCATTTGGGCCACAAGCCCATTTTCACAAAGTCTTGGACGGAGGAAACACTGTTGCCAAATCCATTTTTAATTAACTTGGACGGTGGAAAATTTTGCTTGGTCAAACAATAAACCAGGTCAACACACAACTCGCACCTCAGTCACAAACGTATACAACACACATTTTATTTAATAAAACTTTTACCCTACACCTCCCCACACACGAATACCCACACACACGTTTTTTTTATAAAACGTATTTTATCTTTACGCACCCCCACTTAGTCGATACAAACAATAAACATTACACCCACTCACCCTTTTCACTTTCTCTCCCAAAAATACCAGTCACCCCATAGTTTTTTACCAAACCCTAATTAACCCTATAACAAAATTACCCAAGGATTTTTGGGGGTTTTAATCCATACGTGTGATTCACACGAATCTTAATAAAACCCCCAACTTTTCGGAGCAATCACTCAAGGTGGTCCTTATTAAATCCGACGTGGCTCCCATCCTTTGGTTTTGATTGGTTAAACCAAATCACCATCAAGTATCCACCAATTAAGAACCTCCACATCAGCCTAAACAAACACAACAAACACATCAGGCTGGCAATCCAGGTGACAACACCCATCTTAGCCGTTGGATCGAAGAGAAGAGAGAGAAGAGAAGAAATAAGGGCTAGGATTTATTGCTTACTTATTAAGCCACCAAGAGGGTTTCCAGGGTTTCTCCTATAAAAACCCCATCAAAAGATGTAATGGATAGCACTTTTTCTTTATTTAATTTTCTGCAAAATTAGTTTTAGGATTTAATATTGTATTTTTCAATTTTCAGTTGATGTAATTTTTATTTTAATTAATGAAAAGTTTGTTTTTTTAATTAATCTCGTCTCGAATTAATTTTCTGTCGAATTTAATTATAGTCTTTAATCTGTCCTTTTAATATCACTGTTCGTTATTATTATTATATAAAAAAAAAATAAAAAAATAAATAAAGGAAAGTGAAATATAAATTTTCTCCTACTGGGAAGATTAAATAATTACTGTTCGGATTGGATTTTTATTTGGTTCGAAGATTATTCTTGTTCGATTGGTACTACAATGTTCGAGGCTTTGTGTTTTGTTCGTGGAAGGAGATGGTGTTGATTTAAGGTGGTGTTCGGGTCTGATTTGTTCACAAAGACGGCTCAGCGCCGATCTTCTTCCCAACGGATTCATCATAAGGTTTTCATCCTCTTTTTATTTTTTCTAGGTTTTAGCTAGATTTGATAATCTGCTTGTGTTTATGCTTAATCAGTTTCGGTATCTGCGTATTTTAATTGATTAGTTTATCTATCTACTTAAGTTTTATGTTTGTTTGGTTTATAGTTTATTTTGGAACTGCTTCTTTATTATTTGAATTTGTTTATTTCTATTGGATTATTTAGTTAGTTATTCTGTCTGCATATATCCGTTTATGTTTAGACATTCAGTAAAGTTAGAGCTGCTTATTTTATGATTTTGCTTAGTTAATTTCAGTTAATATATTGCTTTAGTTTATTTTTCGTTCTATCTGTTTAGTAGCTTGATTAAGTTTGGTTTATTCATTACCGTTTAAGTTCCTGTTTTTGCTTATTTGGTCTTTGTGTAGCCTATTTGCTTATCTTGATTGCGGTGATAGCTTATTTGGTCTTGTTTGATTTGCTCTTATTGCTGTGTAAAACACAGATCTGTGTGATCCTATTGATCTGTGTGATTTAATTTCCAAAACAAAAAAAAATATATTGCAAAAATATTGTCTGTCCAGGGCTCGAACCCTAGACCTCTCGCATAATAGTCCAACGCCCCTTCCATCTCATCTAGGCCTTTACTTGTGTTCATTTACGTGTCATTTAATTAATATAGCATACTTTAAAATTTGGCAGTTTTTTGTTAAATAGTTTAATTAAGTTTTGTAGTTTAAATTAAATTTGAGTAGAAAGTTTTTCTTAATTATTTACTTTATAAAAAAATAAAAAGACTAAAAAAAAATATTTTATTTAAATTGTTTTTATAAATTTTAAATTAGTTTTCAATTTTAGTTAAAATAGATTTTAGTTTTAAACCTAATTTTGAATTAATATAGTTTTGTTTAATTAGATTTCATTTAAAGTTTTCTATATAAAATAGTTTTAAATAAATTTCTTTTACATTAAATTTTTTAGCTTTATTTAAGTTTCAAATTAGTTTATTAAATTTAAATTAGATTTGTTTTAAAATAGTTTTTATTTAAATTATTTTAATTTTTAAATTAGATTAAATAGTTTTATTATTAAATAGATATCAGTTTTAAAATACCAAAAATTACGTTTTACCAAGAACAAAATAAGTCTTACGTTTAATCAGATTTTAATTCAAGTGAGTAGAGGAAAAACGAACATTAATTGCATTAAAAAGAGTTTGCAAAAACCCTACATTAATGCGTAGAAACAATACATATATAATTATATATTGTCAGGTAAGCACAAATATATATCAAACACGCGTATATGAAAATAAGATAAATATATTACTTCTATTTCTCTAAACAACAAATATTAATTTATAATTTTCATATATTACTTATTTATTTATATTATATTATATCTATATTTTTTATATAATAAAGAGGTTCAGTTCGGCTCGGTTTTTACGGTTCGGTTTTTGGATTAAAACCGAAACCGAACCGAAACTTTTCGGTTTTTGAAAACGTAAAAACCGAACCATCAGTTTTTATATTCGTCGGTTTTCTCGGTTCGGTTTTTTCGGTTTTTCTGTTCGGTTTCGGTTTTTCGGTTTTTTTTTGCTCACCCCTAACTTAAATATTCTTATTAATATAACACATTAAATTTAGTATAATTTTTTATTTATATATGTATGTCCTTTTATGTCTTTTTATACATTTAAATTACAACTACTATTAATCTATCAAACACTTTTATAAATTAATTGATACCGCTTACTACTACTGTCAAATGCTACTACTACAAAATGCTACTAATAGTTTCACCAAACCCACATGTGATGTCATCATTATCAAGCCCCGTATTCGATTGGCTTTGGCCGAGCTTCGGCGCAAGAAATATATATATATATATATATATATATATATATATATATATATATATATATATATATATATATATATATATATATATATATATATATATATATATATATATATATATAGAGTTAGGTTAATGTGGTGTACCTCTTTAAAATTGTTAAAATGAAAAGTATTATGAACCATTAGATTTAATTAGTTAGTATTAAATGCAATTAATAATAGATGAATTGTATTAATGTAACTAATATATGGTCAAAGGACAATTAATAAATAAACCTAGAATTAATTTTCATTTAACCAATAGTATTAAATGTTTTAAACAATATTTAATTTTCATTCAACCAAACTTATAGATAATAACGGTTTTCTTGATACATCTTCATATTTTTTCTTTTTTTTTATATATTTGTATTATTTATAATAGGTCTTGATACATAAAAAAGTTTTGATACATTATGTCTAAATAATATTCTTTACAAGTAAACAACTACATATCCAATATTTTACAACATAATAAGATGATACATCAACAAGAAAATAGAGGTACATATTTATCAACTCAATGTAAAAAATAGATACAATTCATGTCACATCCAAAATTACAAATCTGATGGTACATATTTAACATTTAACTCGTACACAACCTAAACAAATAAAAAACCGTTATGTACCAATTGATGTCCGTAACTATAATTTAATATAATATACACAAAATAACTTGTCTTGAATTGTATAAATTAATAGGTAATACAGCATAAGAAAAAACTAAAACTCCGAAATAGTTACTAGTACATATTAGTAAAATATAGTTACTTTTGACAAAAACATACTAGTGTTTTTTTTCGAATTAATAGCAAGTGTTTCAATTAAAATACAATTAATAAGTGTAATAAATATGGTTAAATTTAATCAATGAAGCATTTTTTTATAAATTTCCTAACAAACATAAAAATATAATTAGTTAAAAATTTAATGTTCTTTTAATGAGAATGATGTCATCTTAATTAAACTAGTAAATCTAAAGGTCTAAATTACTTTTTATTTTAACAATTATAAGACACTACACTACTTTAACTAAAATCTATATATATATATATATATATATATATATATATATATATATATATATATATATATATATATATATATATATATATATATATATATATATATATATATATATATATATATATATATATATATATATATATATATATATATATATATATATATATATATATATATATATATATATATATATATGTCATATTTTATATATATCGAGTTTACACAAAATAATGTATATAATAAATAAATAAAATTATTTTACATTTTAAAAAAAAATAATATCTTTTTATTATCTTAAGTCAAAACTAATAAAACACAAAAAAAAAATAATGGCTCCTTCGCATTCTCTAATTCAACAAAAGAAGCCGCAAAAAAACAAATATTGTTAGTAGCACTAACAAATAACTTCATAATCAAAATAGCTTCATTTATTCAACATAAAATGAGTGCACAAATATTACAAGCATTATAAAATTGCAAAAATTAATTACAAATATATTTTCTTGCATACACAAAGTTACACCTCATCTTCATCATGTCACTGAACAAAATATTAACATCATATAACTATCGAATGAGACAAACATATAACAAAAATATAGGTTTTACTTTTATCTCGTCAAGGAAATTCATCACAATGGTTTAAGGCCTAAATAGAAAACATTAGACAAATCATTAAGTATTGATACGAATTAAATTTTTGAAACGAATTAAATTTTCAAAACCATGTAAATATAAAAAAGTAGATGAATGATTATGGTTGCAATAATAATTTAGCATAATAACATAAGGCTGGTTGCAACGCATGTATCGGTCGGATAAGTAAATCAATGTCGAACTCGCTTGGCCCGTTGCGGAGATCGAGTCGATGAAATCGACCGGCCCAATTAGGTCGTATGGACGCTCTAGTTTAAAGACACGATTTTGAAACTATGTATACAAAAAATCAAAAAAGTAACCCTTGGTTTTAAATTCTTTTTATATAAATTTAACCTTTTATCCCTAAATAAACCCCATTTATTCAACCATTTTTTACACATATTAAACTCGTAATTCTCCAAACTAAAATTTTTATATCATCTAAAATAATGAGTTCCCAAATTTCATGGACTACCGAGGAGAAGGTAGCTTTGTGTGAAATTGGGTACATGTTACGGAGAATTTTCGTCCAGGTCGACATCAAAAGTAGAAAGTGTTTTGGTTGGAGGTACTTGAGTACTTTCATACCAAAATGGGTGATAAAAAAAGGTTATGACTCCCTTGTCAGCAAATGGAAATGTGTGATTCGTACTTAAGTTGGTCAATTTACTTCGATTTACGGTTACGTCGTACGTAGGCATCCAGTTGAGACTTCTCAAAATACTCTTTATCAAGAAGCCGCACTTGAATTTCGCACTCTTCCTCATTTAGATTTTGCATAGTATGAATGTTGGAAAATTTTGAAATAAAGTCCCGCATGGAGCACTATTCAAGTGCCACGGTTTGATAATCGGAGATTTTAAGTTTTTAAGTTTTACTATTTATTAATATTATTATGTCTCGTAATGTTTTTTTTTATGTAATTTTTTTATTTTATGTAATTTTTTTAATTTTATGTAATGTTTTTTTAATGTAACGTTTTTTTATTTCATGTAATGTTTTTTAATGTAACGCTTTTTATTTATTATAATGTTTTTTTAATATAATGTATTTTTATTTAATGTAATGTTTTTTTATTGAATAAACAAAATTAAAAAGTTGAACTAAGTCGCATTAAGTCGCTTTGTTGGGACAAATAGGTCGATGTAGATCGCCGGAGAGAGAATGCTGATGAGACAAAAAAAATCAAGGTTGTTGTAGGTCACCGTTGCGCCTAGCCTAAAAGAATGAATTTAAGAAAATGAATAATATACCTTTTCAAGAATTAATATTCATCTTGACTTATACTCGTCTTTATGAATTGCCATGTTAAAGTTGAGAATTCAACATTGAAAAGGAAAAGTATCAATATTGTTTTATTGTTAAAAAAAGGATACTAATACTTAGTGGCATTAAAAGAATTTCTAATAATGATCAAAGCTTTATAATTCATGTTGGTTGAGGTTTTTAAAATGAATGATATTAATTCAATTAGAACGGTGAAGGTTGTATTGGGAAGCTTTCCTCACAAGAATACCAAGAATTAGTATTTACTTTAATTAGTTTATTATAATGCTATTCGATACTTTTGAGGGTTATGCATGTCCAACCATAATTCTTTAATATTCCTTCGAGATACTTCAACACTTTCTAATTTGTATACAATTTCCATGTTAAAAATTCAACTTTACAGCAATTGTTTCCCGCTGTGGAAAAATACACGTTTCCAGCAATTATTTTTAAGAGTTTAGATATTACCATGAATTTCACATTTTCAGCATTCCACATTTTTAACAATTATATTTCTCCTTTATAACATTGTATGGATTTATGGTATTCGATGAAAAGTTTATTTAATATACAAGACTTTTACAAATGAATTTTATCGATCTTTTGCAAAAATTTTTTTCAAAAAGCTTGTGTTGTAATTAAAAAATTATATCCAAAAGATCTCTACTATTTTATAAAACATTTATGCCATTTGATTTTTAGAAGTCTTGAAAATCGGCCTTTAAAATTTTTAAAATGAAGTGTGTTGTTTTTTAAGAAAATAAAAAGTTATAGCTTTCATCACACACGTAATGAAAGTTAAATGTACTAAATTATATAAACTTATAATCGACCAACATTAAAACATTATAGTAATACTTAGCTAAATCCCATCTATTATAAGTAAGAGTATAAAACTTTTGTTTTTAAAGTGGATGTCTTAGAAAGAGAAACCAACAAGTAATAGATCTTCCACTTTAATTGTAAATCTCACACAAACTATACCACATGCCTCACCCTTCTAATATGGCAACCTACCGTTATAATTTTGGTGTTGGTAAATTGATGCTTGATTTGATTAGAAACAGAGATTCAAAAATTGTTTTATTGTAAGTTATCCTTTGTATTTTGTTTAGTTATTCGTGGAGACCGGAGAGTAAAATGATCAAATATACTTTTATTATAGTTTCTATTGTATACTTAATGCATTTTGGTTTTAAATACAAACTTTTAAACTTGATACCTTTTAGTATAAATTTGTATTTTTATACTTAATGCATTTCAATTTGTTATATAATTGGAAATATAAATTAATGTATATTTATTGCTTTTTTGTCCACAATATCAATCTGAAAAAGAGTTATGTTTAGCAAACCAAAACATTAAAACATGCATGTTTCGTGTTACAATAATTTGTGTTTTGATCTTAGTATCATATATCTATAATAAACCAAGTTTCGTTGTATCCTAAAAAGTACTAAAAATAAAATTGCCTAAAGAGATTTCGAGGAAGGATATATAATTATATCTTCAATAATCATAATAAAATAATAAACTAAACAAAATAAAAGCGATAAAACTTGACAAGTTTTAATGATCTTAAACTTAGAAAATCACTATTATACAAGGGACATAATTACAAACTCGACGTAGTTGCGTGAATGTAACACTTTTATCATTAATATTTGAAACTAAAACATGAAGGTGAGGGTGAAGAAAAGGTAGCTCCTATACCTCCATACTCATGTCATTGACTCTTTTTGTTGACATTTTATCTTTTTTGTACCAACTTTTATGTTTTTAGCTTCTTATTGAATATATTTAATATTATTCCAATAGTATAAAATGGTAAAATTAAAAATACTAATGCTTTACAAGTGATTTAATTATTGCTAATTGTACTACGTTACTAACTAAAATCATGAGAAATGCATCAAATCTTTGATGACTGGATACATTTATTGCATTCAATGAAATACACATATAACGAGTATAACTTTTACAAAAGACTTCATGTTTATCAAATTTTTGTAAAAAGTGATTCCAAAAAGCTTTTATTCGAATGACAAAAATCACAAAAATAACTTTGTAAAATAGTGAAAAGTCTTTGAGGATTTTTTCCATGGTAGATGCTCTAACAAGTCCACGCAATAAATGTCTTATTAATTTACATGATGTTTTGTGAAACGTTGTACAAAAACATATGTTACCCAAGAAGTAAAAAAGACCGACGGTTAAAAATAGAATACCTTATTATATCCCCTCAAAATACATTGCATTTTAAGATTTCTTTTGAAACTAGTCTTCTTATATTACTCTACTAATCTTGTACTATCTTTTTTTCTGATTTTATTGTCCTATTTCCTTTAAGAATATTCTCATTTGCATTAGTGGAATAAAAAGTTAATGATCACTAACACCAATAATGAACACTATCATATCTTTTCTTTGTAAAGAAAGTAAATGACTTGCATTCTTTTAATGGTTAGAAGTTTAAATGTTGAAATATCATATCAACCACGAACCATGACTCTTTAATCTTACCTAACTCTTTATGGTTGTCGTGTCTTCAGAGTCGTGTAAGTAATAATTTATGCTTTTCTAACACATGATCTTTTGCATTTTTGTTATATCATTGTTGTTGTAATTGGATGATGGTTCGTATCCTTTACATTGTCTTTGCTAATGTAACTGGATGATACTTTGTATACTAAAATTACATGACTGTTGTAATAGGATGACCACTTTGAATTCTTTGGTGTTGTGACAGGACATTTATTCACCCACGAATGCACATGTGGATAGAAAAGTTTCGATCTTACCGACTTCCCATTTAATATGGGGACCGAATCTTTTATAATATAAGAGGGCAATCATTCCTCAAGAAAACATTGATTTAAAGCGAGAAATGTTTTTGGGTACTTGCCACACATCTTAACTCGTTACACGATTGGTCATGACTCATGAGTAATGTGCTTTTAAATAGTTAAAGTTAGATATCTAATAAAATGATAGTGAAATTTTGGAATACGAGTCTCTGCAACAAAGAGTAATATGTCATGGTAATCAATTCGAGTTTCAACAATTATATAAATTATTAAATTTGTCACTTTAAATTATCAAACATAATGCATAATACACGCTATCTTAAAAATAAAATAAAGCATATCACTAATCATGACCAGTCATGCATTTTGTGCCATGCATCTGCAGAAAATGGAACAAAGTCTTCTCCGAGATAAAATCCATCATCTCTAACTAACCAAAA
Organism: Glebionis coronaria; assembly: GCA_025667525.1. Classification (NCBI taxonomy): domain Eukaryota; kingdom Viridiplantae; phylum Streptophyta; class Magnoliopsida; order Asterales; family Asteraceae; genus Glebionis; species Glebionis coronaria. Next base: position 518,467,964 of record CM046880.1, read on the forward strand.
ACATCTTCGCTTACCATTAACAATTGACCCAGAGCAATAATTTTTAAAATCAACGCGATCTTGCCAAACATCGAAAGAGGCGGTTCTTGTACCATTCCAGTTGAAATATGCATAGAACAAGGTATTTCCCCAAAAGCTTTCACAAAAACTCCAGTTTTCATTTTCGTTCAATGCAAGTGTATGACCTCCTAGATCATCATCACCTGATTTTACATGAACGTTGATTGGATCCTTTATACCGTTATAGATATAGACGGTCCAATGACTCCACCAACACCCTCTTTTTGCATTAGGTGTTGAATTTTTTGCTATTAAAGATGTATTTGTCGTGACAACAAGGCAAAGGAACACAAAAATTATTGTCTTCATGGGTTTGTTGGATGAGTATATAACTATGTGATCATGTATGAAAATAGCTCTATTATATAGACAAAAATTGTTGGTTTCACTCTTCCAGAGTAATTAGTAGTCTAAATATGGAACAAGAATAAAGACAATTGACTGCATTGATGATATTATTTAAATGTACAAGCTATAATGAAAAGTAGCCAATAAAGACCAAATGCATTCTAGACCAACATCTTAAGGTTGTACAGTAGACAATAAAGACCAAACGTATTTTAGACCAACATCTTTATTAGGTTACCATTTTACACTTACATTTGTCCCTTTTTTCCCTAACAACTTTTTCACAATTCAACACATTCACTTGAACTTTTGTCTTTAGCATGACCATTGAACCACCAATACTTACTTGAGAAAAATCCATTTTAGTAGCAAAAGTGATATATGAAGGTGTTAGCCTTAGAAGTATCAAAGTAAAACAAGAATGTATTCGGTCAACTTAGTCATTATAATCTTGTATTATAATAGGCTAGCCGGGATAAATGGCCTTAGAGTTTAAGCTAATATTGTATATGTTTTGGGCTTAAAAGCTTATAATGACCAAGCATGATTCTAAAAGAAGCCCACGAACCCATTAAGGGAGTGGCACCACAAATACCCTCCTTAGCATGGTAGGGAGGGCTTGTTGGTTATTATTTTCACACATAGTAAACTTCTACCATGCTTTCTTTCTCTCCTTAGTTCTTCCACTTTCTCTATCTAGATTCTCTAACTTTGATTCGTGTTAGTATGATTTCGTCTGTATGGATTAGTAGTATTTAGGACAAATGTGGTATCAATATCGTCGGGTAGATGGGTGATGATTTCTTGATTTAGATCTAGTTTTTTGTTTCGACCGTGATTCATACGACATTTTTTGAAATCTTGTTTTTTTTTTGTTTTTAAACATCAAGTTAAGATTTTTATGCTTAGTAGTAGTTATTAGATCTTAGTTGTGCAAGAAAAACAAGAGGAAAATGTTAGTAAGGGTGATTTTGAGGTGTTTCTAGTCGCGGTTTTATAATAGATACATACAGCGCTCGATAAAATTTCTTGAACATCGTTTAGGTTTACGAATTTTCTGTGGTTGAATCTTTTTTACTTTTGCGGTTCTGTTAGTATTCAGTCCGCAGTTCGAATATTGTGCATAGTGAACAACGGTTGCACAACATCAACGGTTTGAAATATAACCGTGTGTTAGTGCAAACATTATGATGTTTAGTTGATATAATCTCTTTTTGTTTTGTTGATGAAACACGTATAACTCGCAACACATTATGTAAAATGTGTAAGGTACTCATAATCACTCAAGCATACTTTTGTATACTTCTCTCGACACCTTTAAGATCACATTCGTCATCAATCACTCAAGGTATGAATAACAAGTCATTTACTAAGTGATCAAGGATTAATATTTTCTTAAAACTCAATTTTAATTAAAGTGACAAAGTTTTTTTTGAATAACTTTATTTTTAAGAAAATACTAGTATTTTATTAAAAAAATGGAAATTTGAATTTAGAAAATTCCAAAGAATATTTCATAATTTGAATTAAGGATATTCCAAATGGATAAGAATATCCCCTTTAGGTAATTTCTTCATCAGATGGACTTTCCCCACTAAAGGACAAAAAAGCACGTACTCTAAAGCCCGAGGTTCCTTAAAGGTACCCGCGGTTCTTTATTGATAATGAACCACATGGGCATTTAAGGAACTGCGGGTAATTATAGCCGTTGCTCTCTTGCCCTATAAATAGTGGATCATTTCCAGCTTTTCTTTCAACCCTTTTTGCACAGTTTCTTTATAAAAACATCTTAAATCCTTGATTAGTTAGTTTCGATTAATCTTGTTTAAGATGTGATTCTATCCTCAATCCTCTCATCCTCTCATCCTCTTAAGTGCAAAGAGAAGAACACTTTCATCACTATGAATTGTTGGGTTCATAACATGATGAAGATCTCTCCTTCTAGATCCAGTTATGTTTTTCATTTTACTACAATGTAAATCATGAAGATCCAAGTTGTGTGTATGCTTGGACTTTATGTATATGTAGTAGATCCAAGTGAAGGGTTCACTTGGATAAGTTTGTAAGGGTAGAAGATCCAAGAGATGGGTAACCTCGGATTAGGAGTGTAGATCTAAGTTATGTAAATACTTGGATCTAGTGTTAGATTCCTAGATCTAAGTTATGTGTAAGCTTAGATCTAGATGGTTTATGTGTTTAGGCCACAAAAGACAAGGTTTGTTATGTTGGGCCATAAAACATAATTAGTGTGAAGCTTGATGTAGATTGGTTCTACCTAAGATTAGAACTCGACATCTAGCCTTGTGTCGAAAAATGGGAAGTAGGCGACGTGTGTAGGTTAGTCCTACCTAAGATTAGGACTCGACATCTAGCTTAGTTTCGGAAATGGTGTAAGAAAAGTGTATGGTTTTCTCCTCCTTGAAAGGAGCTTGAGGACCAGTGAAGTAATTCTCGAGTTGGGTACTCGAGGAGTGGAGTAGGGCGAAGAGGAGCTTCATGACCGAACCACTATAAATCATTGTATCGGTACTTTCCTTTACATTTATATCCTTACTTTCATAGTTGCATACTTGTGTTGTATGCCTTTGTGTACATCACATAATCTAAACATCTAAGTTGCGGAAAAGCTAAGGTTTAATACGTGTGTGCTTCATGTTTAGATTATGGTAAAGTGTGAATCCTTTAGTCTAAACATCTTAGTTGCAGAAAAGCTAAGGCTTAGTACGTGTGTGCCTAGTGTTTAGACTATTGCTTGATGTACTCTTGATATGATGTGTTTGTGTGTTTAATTACTTGTCTTTATATCTATAACAAACACATCTCATATTAAGTCAAGTTTGATCGAGAATTTGATACAAAGGATTGTTAAGGTTTAAAATGTAACAATGTTTTCCAACCATTGTTGGCGTTTCCTTAAAAATGACCCACGATTCTTTAGTGATAATTAACCGCGCCTTATTTATTGAGCCGCCGACAGTGGGTTATGCGAAATATTTTGAAAACTTAATGAGAACCTATTCACCCCCCATTCTAGTTTCTGCAATTGGTATTAGAGCGAGTCTATTCAAGATCTTTAAAGTATATTTTGCTTTAAAGCTTGGATCGATCTTTGATCTTGTTTTCAAAACAAATGGTTTTTTAAAAATAGAAACGGTTTTTAAAATAAGTGACGATCTTTGTATCAAATTGTCCATGAAGAGTGATTATATATGAAATGTGTTTTATTGTTTCATTCATGCAAGTTTTGGTGTTAAATAAATTTCGTATAATTGCTTGATAATAAATCTTTTAGTGTTTGGAAGTATAAAAGTCTTTTGTGTCCTAATTAACTCTAAAACCGAGTTCTATGTGTAAAAAAATGATTTTTTTGAGTCCTGCGGCCTTTCATCAAGTCACCAAATGATTTTGTTCAAAAACTTTGTTTTTGTCCTCTGACCGCGGATCATTAATTGTTCCCCCAGGGTCGTTATCAATAACGAACCGCGGTCAGTCCGACACAAATTTTTGCAAAATTTGATAAATCATAAAAAATGAACTGTAAGTCCGTAGAAGTCGTGACACCCGCCATTTCGATCGTAATTGAGTATTCTTTCTTTTAAGAGTACTTACATACCTTTATTCAAACTTTAAAATTTGTATGTTTTCCAAGTTCTATACTTTGTACAAAGTATTGAGTCTCGGTTTGTCATAAAACTTTTGTTTTACTCTTTTATATTAAGCTAGACATCTCTTGTTGATATATCTTTAAAAATAGATATATTTATAAAGTATTGAACTTATTTAAAATTTTGAAATGAGTCAAAAACTATTTTCAAATAAAATCAAGCTATGTATACTTTGTTGTATCTAACACTCAAAACATGGACGAATGCTTTTATGTGTTAAGCTAATTGTGTATGTGTGTTTCCTTGTGTGTTATTATTGTGTGTAGACATTATTAAGGTGTTCCTTATTATTTGTTGTAGAGTGTCTTACATGTCTATTCTCTTGTGCATTGCATGGTATTTGTGTGTGTCTAGTTTTTCCTAAGTAGGATTTATGCTAGATTTCTTGCATTTTGTTTGCAATATTGTTTGTGCATTGCATATAGGATCAACATCTCTAGGTTTACAAATATTACTTAAACATCTTGTACACCTCGGCATGTTCATTAACACTCTTAGGTTTGAAAGCTTTGTGAGCTTGTCAAATCTATTGATATAGGTCATCTTACTCAATCATTGTGTTATTGGTTTAAGTTGTAAAACCACGACATAATCGTACCCTTAATTCGGGGACGGATTATTTTTTTTAGAGGGGAAGAATTGTAAAAACCGTATTTAAAATCCTGGAATATTAAATACGCGTAGTCTTAACTTTAATCTTAATTTAACGTAAACAGTAAATACGCAGTCTCAGTCTATTTAGATACTATAATAAAATAATTTTTCAGAAAATAATTATTAAGTTCAGAAAATATTCCGTATGTATTATTTAATATACATAAAATAGTTAAACGTTAACAATAATTACACAATCGCAGTTTTAATTTAAGATCGTGACGTAAGTTATTATTCAGAAAAATAATTATTTCTAGTTAATAATTAATTACTAGCTATTCAGTATTACGTACGTATTTATTTTCAGGAAACAAATAATACGTTTCAGGATTTAAAACACGAGAAATTAAATCACGAAATAATAACACGAACGTCTAAAACTTAACACGAGAAAAAAATGAAATGTATAATATTGTATGGGCTGGCGGTTTGTAAAGAAAACAAAAGAAAAGGAGATCGGGCCTTGAGCCCAACCCGATTTAAAAGTCATCAGGGAAACAAAGCACAAGTTTTCATTCATTTTACTTTTCATCAAAAAAAAATTAGGGTTGTTGTCTCTGTGGGTGGCCAACGGCAGGAAGCAAAACAAAGGGGGTTTTGATATTTTTTCTATCATTCAATTGTTGTATGTTCCAATTACCCTAATCACATAAAGGTAAACATTTCTTAATCACTATCATCAATCCCGAATCTTGTTGTTAATTCTTGAATACGGGCTAAATCATAACAGGTTATAATTATTAATCAAGTCGGGATTTGGAGTTTTGATCATGAAAACCGAGAGTTATTAAACTCTCAGTGGTGTTTTGTGAATGACCAGCCGAGACTTCAAGTCTCGGTGGTGTCTTGGTGTGACCAGCCGCAAACAAAACCAAACAAGGGATGTTTGTTTATAGTCGCAGGGTGTGTTTGGTGTAAGCAGTGGGAAAACTGAGACCCTTAAGGTCTCGGTGGGAAACCTGGTCTCAACAAGGGGAACAAACGCCAGGCAGGGGGGGACTATGACCCAAGCAGTGGGAGTTGCAAGGGCGGTAGTGGCTGCTGGCCTTTGCTAGTAGCTACTGTTTGGTTGTCAACAGCGAGGGAGGGGCCACAGCCGTGGGCTGTTAGGCCTCGATGTTGGGCTAACCCGAGACATGGGCGTCTCGGGATTTAGTTTTGACTCGGGTTGCCAGGAACGCGCACGTTAAGAAACATAAAAAAAACGTTTATTAGCATTAAATCATTTTATGAATTAAGGTTTATTTTGTTTAACTTTTTATACATGTTAATTTAATTTAATTAGACTTTAAATTAATAAAGTTTTAACTAGTTATAAATTAAATGTATAATCTTATTTAAATGATTTCAGCCTCATGGGATGTATTTATACTTCGAAATTTATCAATCAAGCTTATCATTTTGGAAACTTTCTATTTTAAGAAACTTTCTATTTCAGGGAACCTTCTATTTTTAGCAAGTTACTAGTTATAGTAATATCGTAAAATTGGAATACATATTATACAGTAATCAGAAGTACGGGTATACTTTTATCAGTAATATTATAGAACAGTCAGTATTTACCAGACTATACACAAACGGTAATACAAGAATAAAATAAATTAAAGTAAGAACATTAATAATCAGTAACAGTAAACAGATATCAGACCACTCATTCGCGTCATTTATTCATGTAGCTTTTGGTGAGTCAGAGTAGGAGTTTCATCTGTTTTTCATCTTCAGTCAATTACTGCACGAGGTACGGATTTTCCGTCCTTTCAGTAAGGACTTCCTTTCTATGCATGATTAGGATTTCCCGTCTGCAGCCAAATGTTTTCCTTAGTACATATTATAAATTATCAGAAATTATTTTAATAACTAAGATATTGCCTGAGCCTTATATACAAGCATGACCAGTAGTTGTACTAGTTACAGAGGTACCGTATGTAACACCCCCAAATTTACACAATTCAATACAGCGGAAGACTCGTTGGTGTTACGGGAAAGCACATTACTCACATCATAGACAACGCTTAAAAATCGCGTCGTTTAATAATAAAGCATTTCCATTCATAAATATCAATTTTACATAGGTCCCAAGTCATTGTATTTCATACAGGTTTTACAAAGCATTTGAATGGAAATTATTATTTAAGTGCGGGCCATGATTTCTTGTTGTTTTCGCGAGAATTACCTTCAAGTACCTGAGATAAAACATGTTAAAAGAAAACGTCAGCGAAAACGCCGAGTGAATTCATAGAGTTTTAATTAAATCCATCAATATAACATCGGTATAAAATTATTACCGAAAATCATTTTGTACAAATATTTGTAATAGGCCATAAAATAGCCAAGTCATTTTATACAAATTATTATCAAAAATCATAATATAGGCTTTTGCCTTCAAAATCATTATACTAACCAACGTCGTAAAATCATCATACAATACGTTTTATAACGTTGTATAAAGTTAAATAAAAACCGTTATATGAATATGGTTATGTAAAACCAAAACACGAATACAATATCAATAATAAGACCCCGTATTGCTAGTCAGGAAATACATCATAATTCAGTGCGTATAGCAGTATTTCGTTATTTGGATTATTATAAGCCGCATGACATTGTTACCTTACTACAACAAACAACGGGTAGCTAGCCCGAAACTCAATTTGCCCATCTAAATTAGCGTGTCTTCACAATAATCACGCTTGTGTAAATCTTCTCATACATAAATTCGCTTACCAATCAATGTGGCACGACGGGGATCAACCGTCAAGGCGCGAACTAGGGTGATCGTCCCCAAATAGTACTATTATATGCATAAGCGTCTACCAAATCCCGGTAGTTCACAATTCATGCTAATGGGACTTTTAGTGACATAACCTAACTTTAATAATCCATTTCATTTCATATATCGGGTCATTTAATCATTCATCGGGTCATACAATCATTCGGGTCCAAATCAATAAACAAACAATCGGGACAACTGTTGTCCTATTTTATAAAAACTAACATGTTATCTCCCTCGCGGGTTTATAAAACAGTTCATAAAAACATTTAAAAGAGTGCGAGGCTATGAACTCACGTTGATGTGGGAAGGCGGGTTATCGGCAATTCGGATGTACGGTACGTGCTTCAATCACGAAAACCTAGACAAATAATACTCGTCTTAGACTCTTGTCCAATGACTTTATCAAAATAATAATTATGTATACATATTATGATTTTATATATATGATGATGATCAAGTGGGTTTATACATCTTTACTCATTCATTATAGTGTTTATGTGTTAGTAATTTTCAAGACTAGTTACACTAGTTCAACTTGTTTACATTTTAAAGCCCAATGGGCCTATTACAAGCCCAATACTATTCATTAGCCCAATTATACTTTTATTATCAATATTATACTTTATATGTTTGGCCCAAATGGGTTAAGCCCAATAAATAAGTTTATAAGTGTTTTACCAAATTAGTCGAGTTTATTGTCCATTAAGGCTACTTTGGCCCGTTAATGTCTATATGTTGCAAAGCTCGGGTTTTATCGATTTTTACTTGTTATATATGTTTATATATCAGTATGTGAGTTTATAAAAGTTTACATTAGACGGGTCCAATTGTCTAAGTTTTATTTAACAAAAACGTTAATCTTTCGGTTTTAGCCGAAAAGACGTAAAACTTAGTATATAGTTTTTATAACTTATAAAACTTACCAAACTACCATTTTTATATAATGTCCATTTATTTATCCTTATGCATTTTTATATAAATGAAATATATAAGTTAGTGGGTTCTAATTCACATTTTATACTATATTTATTTGAGTGCTTATATAATAATATTAAACTTTAATTTCACAAAATCAGTCCTAAAAATCTAGTTTACTAAAATAATCATATCTAGAGTTCTACATGGAGATAGAACCCCAAAATTTTATCACAGAAACTATATGATATGTGCTTCATTTTATTCCCTTTATAGCTACTGATGAATCAACCTCTAAGTATTTTATAAAATTCGTCCAAAACAGTGTAGGCAGATTTGCACTCTAAACTTGTTTTGGTCATATCTCACTCATTTTTATGATTCCATTGTATGGCCAACTCTCACATGTGTATAACACCTAATACTTAATGTATATTGATTCCACTTTACCATTTTATCAGTTTAACATTTGGTTACTTACTGTTTTTATACAGCCATCACATTAAGCAAGATTTTAACCATTTTACCTATGGTTTTCCATCTTTTTAACCATATTTATCAAATCTATCAACACCAAATCCCCACATAATATTTTTAATCATCATTCATCATCATATACATATACATAAATAAAGAAATTACAAGATTACATAATCAAAATAACAAGAGGATAGGAAGAACAATCTTTATACCACCATTAGTGATGAAAAGATGAGGTTTTTGATGAACAAGACTTGGTTCTTGTTATCAAATCTTCAACTTTAGCAAGGAAACTTCTTGGGTCCTTTGGATAGATGAACACCTCCATGTATTCAGCCCTTTAACCTCATGAAAACTCCTTTTCATAGGTTAAGATCACCTCCAATCTTCATATCTTCAAAGGTTCTTCAACATATGTGTGAATAACACATGATATTGTGGTTAATTTAAGATCAAATGGTGGTGTTGTGGTGAATATGGGACGAATTTTAGTGAGAGAAAGGGAGGATGAGTGGTTTTGCATGTAAGATGCATGAGTGAATGGTTTGGAAGAAAATGGTTTTGTGGTATTAAGTTAGCTTGTTATGTTAAGCATACAAGTGTAACTTGTAAGCTACCATTTGACACCTCATGGTGTTGTTGTCCTTGTTTGGCCGTGGGTTAATGGGGGTGGGACAAGTGTCCCACTTGTCTCATCTCCACTAATTTACGGGTACTCCTCGATTCTAGTTTCCTCGATTTGCGTGCCCTCGGGTCGTTTTACGAAAAACGTTTTTATAAATTATGAATCAACGGCACAAAACGAATCTAATAAAAATTGTCTCATCAAAAACGGAGTTAAAAAACGTAAATACGTAATCCTAAGGTTTCCGGTTAAGTCGTAAAGGACGTTAAATTATAATCGTAAGTCCTAATCTCTTCTCGTAAATTTGTGAGTTTATGAACCAACACAAATTTAAAATCTCAATATAATATTTACGGATAAATTTATTTTCTGAAATGTCGGACTGTCACCAAAACGGTGTATGTAAACGTAAGCACGTAACGTAGAATCCTCCGGTTTAGACGTAGTCGGTGCTACTTCAAGGCGTAAAAATCCAAATTTCTTCCCATAAATAAGTGAGTTCATAATATAACATTAAAATAATGTTTTAAAATAATATTTGAGAATAAAATATAAACCATAAATTGACGGATTGTCACAACATTTACCCCTAAACAGGATCTTTTTCCTCAAAGATCATCTTATATTACTACTTGCTTCTTATAGAGTTAAAGCCATGTGGGTATTTCCTCCACATTCGGTCTTTTCTCACAAGTGTAATCCATTACAATACGCGAGTTTCATCAAACATAACTACGGAAATAAGATCAGGCTTATTGTTGACTTACTTTCTCTATCCATGATGTTCACGGGTTTTTGATGAATGCAACTTTTCGCCGTTCTAAACTTCATCAAGAAGTGATCAGATTCTCACTTGATAGACATTTTATCAAGTTCGATATACGAAACATAATTCACGCAACTCTTGAAGTCCTAGGGTAGATCCAGCTTATATGCCTTTCAAACCAATCTTTTACATCATCTCAATGGTCCCATACAACGGGGACTTATATCCCATGATCTTTCAGATCATCAATTCATTTTTCCATGGTTAAAATTTTTGGCATAACTTCGCTACCCATCTGGCACTTCAAGATCTACATTTCATATTCATATAACCTCCTGCCCACTACTGGCAATCAATAATCAAATCCTAATTTCAACAATCAATTCAGGTCTCGCGGGTTGGGTATTTTGTAAGGTTAGGTTTGTCATCATAGGAAACCTTAAACCTAAAAGACATGTCCAACTCACAATGGGTGTATGTCGGGTGTCTTCATCTCAACTCTTGCTTACAGATGCTCTAATATATATCCTCACAAGATTCGATCTTGATCCTAATACGATAATTATCAAGGATAATCTCTCCAAAGGAAAACGATTTTACAGTTTATTACCAAAGGTCAATCATTCATACATAAAACAACACTTATAGTATCTTGTATCGTTACTTTACCTCGTCCCTTCGATTGAGGTGGTACAGTACTCTCATCAAGATTCGTTCTCAATGACTTCTGAGCAAATCTCTAGAAATTTGATGCGAAGCGAGGATCTTGATAGAGATGATCGATACAGGCACACCATGTTTACATAACTCCTTTAAATACAAAAGAGTCAATTTCTTCATCAAGAATCTATCATTAACATGAATGATATTAGCAGATTTGGTCAGTCTGTCGACGATGACCCAAATCGAATCAAATTCAGATGATGACCTTTGCAATAGTTTAGACGTTTACTAATGTATGAGGTGATGTCTGCCTTCATAATTTGCCATTAGTACAACTTCTTCAGATAAAGATACATTAAATCAGAAATGACATGAATAGAATACTAAATCTTACGAGATTCCAACATGACTATATCTCACAATCCTCCATATTAGACAACCACAAGTGGCCTTTTAATCATTTAACGCTATCGCCTTCTCAATTCTAATGATTCATATTAGTCGCGAATCCCTTTTTACAAACATCATTTATTTTTATATTGTTCGGCAATTTATTTTGCACAATCGTTATTAAGAAACACATCCTAATTGATTCTTTATCCATTCTATATAACGTGTCAGTAATTACATTCACCTTCCCCGATGAAACAATTATCATGACCGTATTCATTCAAAATTTCTTTCTTCATATTTTCTAAGTTTTAGTTTCGTCTCAGTTATTATTTTTATCAGTTTCGTTCAGTCCGGCGTCTAAAGCGTCGATAATTATTACAAGTAATTAAATAATAAATAGTAAATTTTTATGAAGTGTAAACGTAAAATTTTAAATTTCTTAGTTCGACCAATTATATAAAAAAAATGTTCAAAATAAATAAGAATTTAATTAACACAATTTTTATTGATTTATCGGAAATAATTAGTAAGATCCGTAAATGTTCGAAAAACCTTCGTTTATTCTTTGGTAAAAATTTTCTTAGTTGAAAAGCAAAAATTGTCATTTCAAATTTTAAGTCATGGTTTAACGGTTTTCTCAATCCCTCTTAGGTTGTCTTGAGGTATACACAAACATTTACCCCTAAACAGGAGTTTAGTTAAATATTCTGGGTTTTAAGGGAATGATTCCTTAAAAATTCTTTTGATAAAACATTTGTCAAAACATATTTGCACTTTCTTTTTGGTAAAACCCAGTCTTAAAAGGGCTCTTAGTTTTTGAAGAGTCAATATATTCCATTTTCAGTTAATCACACGGTCAATTAATATAAGGGATTAATTCTTAAATCACATGTTAAATATTCAAGGTACAAATTTTCATTGCTCGGCCAATTCAGGTCAATTTATAAATGATTATTAACTCCTTCCTATTCTTATAAACAAACAGATGGTCCTTACTGATCACAAGCATGAATTTATCAAATTACAGCCTACACACGTGATTCACCAAATTTATGGATGCTACATGTGTATTAGTCAATCCAAACAATATCACGTGAAACTCATAATGTTCATTACAAGTTCTGGATGTAGTGATTGGAATAGATAATCTTTTTCGCGGACGCGAAGTTGATGATAACCATGCCGTGAATCAAATTTTTGAATATACGCTAGAACCTTGTAAATGATCGAACAAATCTATCATCTTGGGTAGTTGATATAGATTTTTAATCGTCAATTTACCTAGTTCACGGTAATCAATATATATAAGAAATAATAACACCATAGCTCTTCATGATGACGAGCTTGGTAGAATAAAAGCTTACTCCGACAACTCTCTCAGTTGTACGGTGATTATTTTAATTCAGATGGTGCTGACGTACAGTGCACACGCCACAGGTGCAGCACCGGGAATATAATCAATACCAAATTCAATTTTCCTTAATGGCGAAGGTCTAGGTAATTCACCCGCAAATACCTCCTAAAGTTTCAGATAACAGGTACTAATGTGTAAATTTTGTATGCAAGAAAGTTCGTTTTCTCGGTATCTTCTCGAATTGATTTCCGGTTAATTGTGTGAGATTAGCTGTTCTTGGTGAAAATAATATATTTGGTTTTGGTAAAAATAAATGTGCAAGACTTAAAAATAAAGGACGAGTAATTAAAACTACAACTAAGTAAAACGTAAACGATGCAATATTTAAAACATGGAAAGTAAATGACGAGAAATTAAATGACGTAAAATTAAAACTTAACAAAAAGTAAATTGACAATTAAATAAAAATGCAAAACGAAATTAAAATGAACTAAAAATAAAACGAGAAAAATTGACACTTTAACTAAAACAAAATATTAAAACAAAACAAAAATACCAAATCGAAATACACCCGATCGGAATCCAATCGGAATCCGATCAGAATGTATCCATCGGAAAGTGGCATGGTCAGAATGTTAAAAAGAAGACTTTGATCGGAATGTTTGACAACATCTCTGATCGGAATATCAATAATTAAAACTAATCGGAATGTGAACAAAATGTGGTGCAATCGGAATATATAAAATGCATGTAATCAGAATAAGCCAAAAGGTCCTGATCGGAATAACTTCAAAACCCTTTTCCGATCTATTGATCGGAATAAGGCGGCTGGTCGGAAAGTGATGATCGGAAAAGGGTTTTAACACCTTTTCCGATTTGTGTGTGATCCGAAACTTAAGCAAAGAAAATAAGCTACAATAATAAGCTAATCTCTAAAACTAGAACGAATCAATAATGGAAATGGACTTAATAAGCACAAACATCAACTTATCAAACTTAAAATAAACCAACTTTAAAATCAAAACATAAAAAGATGAACTTTTTAAGAAACCTTTAAATCAAATAAGCATTAAGATGAAAGTAAGATCAAAGATGAACATGAATCAAAGATAAGCAAAGTAAGAAAGGTAGAAGAAGATGATTAGAAATAAGAACTTGTTTAAAAGAAAAGATTTTAAAATTAAAAGACTTACTTGAATTGAAGAAATTAAAAGTGCATAACATGAAATTAAAATACAAGAAAGTAAGAAATGAGAATGGTGGAAGAGCGGTTTGTCAAGCCACCAACAACTTGAAAAATGAGACTAGCCTAATCTATATATAGGGGTGATTAGGGAGGAGCTTAGGAAGCTTCATCCCTCTTTCCTCTTTGCCTTAATTGCACACTTAAGTCCTTTTCTTCTTTATCTTTTGTTAATCTTGGACTTTGTCTTGGGATTTCTTTAACTCGTCTTGATTTTTCTTCATAAATGAGACTCGAGTTCTTCGGCTTTTTAGTAAACTTCCGTCCTTTGACTTTTTCTTCGATAAATCTTCAGAATTGGTCTTGGACTTCCGTTCTTTTTCCACTCTTGATCTTTCGACTTCATCTTTCGTCTTTTTCTTCGATAAAAGCCCGTGAATGCCGTTTTTTTCCACTTTTCACCTTTTCGTCCTAAATCACAACAAAAACACAAACCACGCATAATTCCGACATAAATGACATAAAATACACGTTTTGGCTCGGTTATTATTGTAATTAAGTGGTAAAAAGGATGGGTGTTTTCACACCTATCAAATCCCCTACACTTAACCATTGTAATGTCCTCATGCAATGCATTAGTTACAAAGCAAGTTTACATTTTTCATCATAATTAATCCACCTTGGCCTTTATTAAAGAGATAGAAAACTATAAACATTCAAAGTAAAGAAATCAAAAACATACCTTGGGTTTTTGAAATGTCGTGAATGATCATCATCCTCAAGTTTTCACTTTCTCCAAACCAAGCTTAGAAACGAGATCATTGTTATTATAAGTTAGTAAACTAACACGAACTTATGTGGGCCAATTATTCACTTAGACTCCCTTATTCCTAGGGGTATCTCTTATATTTTATTGTTGTCTTGAATGATCACGAGGATGCATTTTTGACTTATTTCGATAGTTATTTAAGCCGAAAATAAAGTGAACGATTTAATCAATAGTTAGCTAAAGGACAAAATCTTTTAAAACTGCTTCTCGGGACCTCATAAAGTTCATATCTTGGCATAACTCGCTTTGCGATTTGAGACCTTTCTCGGAACGATATTTGGCAGCGACTTCATACTTCAAACCTTGAGAGACGTTCATGAAATTATGGTCTTCTCTTCATATAGGAATTTCTTCACTTGAAGTTTTGAGAGATTCATACTTGGACCACGACTTCTTCATTTTTCTCCAATCTTTATTTTGGACTTTGATATACAACGATCCGCCTCCTTTTAGGACTTGGATCTATTTATCCTCATACCTTGTTAGGGCCTTTTTGGATAGACTTCTCCATGATCTTTTGGGGAGTTTTTGCTTTTCGTCGTGTGTCTCGATCCTTCATATTGATTTTCGATAAATGATTCTTCACATCACTTGGGATCTTTAGCAACAAAATGTAGCCCTCATGCCTTGTTAGGGCCTTTTCGGACTCGCCAATCTTCGCATCCCGCTTCAATAAGTTATGCCTTGGCTATGAACTCTAATTCGTACCGAGCAACTTTTAAACGATCTTGGGCTAGAAGCTAAGTAACCTTTTAAATCGTACAACCTTATTTATTGCAGATAAATTTATTAGCAAGCGATGGGAGAATAGGCTCATAATTAACTCACATAAATACCCAAAAGAATACCAAACTTATAATTGGCTCTATCATCTCTCGTTCTCCACAGTTTAAAATCTCAAGGAATGAGACTCGTGGATAGCCTATTAAATCAAAGTTTTGGGTTTTCGAGTCATCTAGAGGATCTTGCAAATTCTTAGACTCTTTCAAGTTTAGAAATCGCATTTTAAAGTTCCCTTGATAAACAACTCTCTAGGATCAATTATAGGAACTTGCGAAAAGTTCTTGTTCTTAACCCGTGAGAGTTAAGACTTTCGCGTTTTATAGCTCCCTATATAAAAGCTTAGCAAAACTTGACCTAAACACGTTAAGGATACTAGCTAGAGTAAACTTAGATAAGTAAACTCGGGTTGAGTCAAAAGATTCATAACGTTTGAAAACTAAAACCACTTTATTAAAAATTTATTCTAGCAAAGAAAGAAAATAACTATACAAAAAGGAAAAACAACTATACAATTAGGCCAAAATAGATTAAAAATTTTGAAAAATGTCGAAAAATAAAATTTTCCGATTAAAATGAGGACAAATACAAGGAAAAGGCCACTTAACTTCGATAGAAGTCCCCCCACACTTAATATAAACATTGTCCTCAATGTTTAAGCATGTGGGAGTAAACTCCCCTACACTTAGGACATTGTGCACTGTGTTTAAATATCGCTAAGGAAGAGACAACTAAAGAGATTCCTATTTTAATATTGAGAAATATAAAATAGTGAATCGAAAAGAGTTTAGGATAGAACCGGGAAGAAGAGAACACGGAATCACGGTTCGTCAAAAGTCATCAAGAGTGTGTCTTTGAATCTCTAATCCCTGCACATGATAAGAAAGAAAGCAAGAAACACCATGGGGCTCCCCCCTATACTTATGGTGAAAATAGATAGATAATAGGGTTGCCTCCCAAAAAGTGCTTGTTTTTGTTAACCGAGTCACGAGCCTGACTCGTCCCCGAATTAAATAGTCCATGGGGAAGCCTCGAATGTGATACCGGGATCAAAGACCTTGTCCTCGTTCCCGGTTGACATCAACAAAGGAGAGGCGGAGGGATAAGTCTTGAATGGGAGAAAGGTCCTTTCAACATACGATAAGTATGTGAATTCAAGATCCACGGGAGGTGGGGTGGGTAAAGTAAGCACATTGTCCTCCCCCAAAGACAATAGATGCTGAGCAAGCGGCAAAGTCGTATTGTTATCAACTATAGCATAATCAATGTCACCTCCCGGGTCAAAGCACTCATCCTCCGTAATAGTGGCTAAAGGGGAGGATGAAAGGTGCTCGGGAGGGGGACTTGGGACAATATCTTCCTGCAGCAAATTATCAAAAATAATGTCCCCCTCCGTGTCAGAATCATAAATACCTGGAGGGATGGAGTGGATATCGATTTCTTCCAGCAATGGGTCATTATCTTCAACGGGAGGAATAGATGGAGGTAAAGACTTGGAAAGAGAAGGAGAAGTCAATTCTTCGATTTGAGCAATAAGAAGATGAACTTTCCGTAATCTATCGCGAAGAAGCACGTCTTCCACCTTATCCACAAGATCATGTTCATCGGTGAACTTCTCGTAAACCGGAGAGAATAAATCTTCATCGCCCGCATCTCCCGGTGGAGATTGAGAAATTTCAAAAGTGAAATTCTCATAGCTTGGAGAAAAATCGTCATCACTAGGATCGACCTCTTCCGTAAGAGTAACGTCGTCCTCAGGCTCCATAGCAGGTAAGTCACAAACCTCATCATCCAATACTTTGTCGAGAACAACATCACCAAGCTCATTCAACGAATCTAGATCCTTAGATGCAGTAGGAACATCGAGAGTAGGAGCAACAACTTCAGAAGATTGGTTGAAAGTGTAGACATCATCGTCATCGTCATCATCATAATAGATGGGACGAGTCCAGTTAGGAGTGACGTAGTCGGCTAACTCTTCCTTGATAACCTCCACATCTTTAAGAAGCTCATGCATCAACTTTTGTTGTTCATCGCCCCGAGTATGTTTAATTTCACCAATTCTATCCCACGCTGTAATTAAACATTTGGGTGTAGAAAAGAAGGGAAAACGACTAAATTGGCTCAAAAAGGTGTCGGTGGTTTTCAAGGTTTCGTCCACATCAAGCAACGGTTGCCTTTCCTGATGCAAGTCAGCTCGGAGTTGAGCTATACTTTCTAGAATGCCATTCAAAGAAGTGAGTTGTTGATCAAGACTAGTTTGCTGAGAGGATTGATGATTGAGGGTGTGATGTGGGGGCTCAAAGTTATAGACACTAGGATGATAGCACGATACTTTCTCAAAGATTTGCGACGGATCACAAAAAGAAGCATCGTGAGGGCCCCCACAAATATAGCACCATGGGTATGGAGAGAAACTGGGTGCTTCCTGTGGATAGCTATTATCATTTTCATAATTGTACCCCGGTTCTTGCTCGTGTCCATACGGGTATTGAACCGGGCACGAAACATGCCAATGAGAA
This sequence comes from Glebionis coronaria, assembly GCA_025667525.1. Taxonomy (NCBI): domain Eukaryota; kingdom Viridiplantae; phylum Streptophyta; class Magnoliopsida; order Asterales; family Asteraceae; genus Glebionis; species Glebionis coronaria. The sequence goes on from CM046880.1 coordinate 518,485,974, forward strand.
TCGCTTCCACAATAGATGCACGGGGGAACAGGAGGAGGTGGGTTCAAAAAGAGTGAATTAGTTGAGTTGCACAAAGGACAAAATCGGAATAGGAATTGTGTATTGTCGATATCGTTTCCGCACCGCTCACATGTACACCGTTGACAAGAGTTGTTCCCAGATAATTGTTTCCCACACCGGACGCAATGGACATAAAAATCCATAAAGAAAGGTAGATAAGCAAGAAGAATATTTTTGGTGCAAAACTTTGAAAAAGAAATGCTTTTTAAGATTTTTCAAATGTTTTTGGATTTTTGAAAATTTGTGATACGAAAAATAACGTTCACAAGTGAACGGGTCCCAAAAGCCAACGCGTCTCTCACAAAAAACCGTTAATCCTCACGAAAAGAGCCGGCAGCGGCGCCATTTTAATGTGTAAATTTTGTATGCAAGAAAGTTCGTTTTCTCGGTATCTTCTCGAATTTCCGGTTAATTGTGTGAGATTAGCTGTTCTTGGTGAAAATAATATATTTGGTTTTGGTAAAAATAAATGTGCAAGACTTAAAAATAAAGGACGAGTAATTAAAACTACAACTAAGTGAAACGTAAACGATGCAATATTTAAAACTTGGAAAGTAAATGACGAGAAATTAAATGACGTAAAATTAAAACTTAACAAAAAGTAAATTGACAATTAAATAAAAATGCAAAACGAAATTAAAATGAACTAAAAATAAACGGAGAAAAATTGACACTTTAACTAAAACAAAATATTAAAACGAAACAAAAATACCAAATCGGAATACACCCGATCGGAATCCAATCAGAATCCGATCGGAATGTATCCATCGGAAAGTGGCTTGGTCGGAATGTTAAAAAGAAGACTTTGATCGGAATGTTTGACAACATCTCTGATCGGAATATCAATAATTAAAACTAATCGGAATGTGAACAAAATGTGGTGCAATCAGAATATATAAAATGCATGTAATCGGAATAAGCCAAAAGGTCCCGATCGGAATAACTTCAAAACCCTTTTCCGATCTATTGATCAGAATAAGGCGGCTGGTCGGAAAGTGATGATTGGAAAAGGGTTTTAACACCTTTTCCGATTTGTGTGTGATCCGAAACTTAAGCAAAGAAAATAAGCTACAATAATAAGCTAATCTATAAAACTAGAACGAATCAATAATGGAAATGGACTTAATAAGCACAAACATCAACTTATCAAACTTAAAATAAACCAACTTTAAAATCAAAACATAAAAAGATGAACTTTTTAAGAAACCTTTAAATCAAATAAGCATTAAGATGAAAGTAAGATCAAAGATGAACATGAATCAAAGATAAGCAAAGTAAGAAAGGTAGAAGAAGATGATTAGAAATAAGAACTTGTTTAAAAGAAAAGATTTCAAAATTAAAAGACTTACTTGAATTGAAGAAATTAAAAGTGCATAACATGAAATTAAAATACAAGAAAGTAAGAAATGAGAATGGTGGAAGAGTGGTTTGTCAAGCCACCAACAACTTGAAAAATGAGACTAGCCTAATCTATATATAGGGGTGATTAGGGAGGAGCTTAGGAAGCTTCCTCCCTCTTTCCTCTTTGCCTTAATTTCACACTTAAGTCCTTTTCTTCTTTATCTTTTGTTAATCTTGGACTTTGACTTGGGATTTCTTTAACTCGTCTTGATTTTTCTTCATAAATGAGACTCGAGTTCTTCGGCTTTTTAGTAAACTTCCGTCCTTTGACTTTTTCTTCGATAAATCTTCAGAATTGGTCTTGGAATTCCGTTCTTTTTCCACTCTTGATCTTTCGACTTCATCTTTCGTCTTTTTCTTCGATAAAAGCCCGTGAATGCCGTGTTTTCTCCACTTTTCGCCTTTTCGTCCTAAATCACAACAAAAACACAAACCACGCATAATTCCGACATAAATGACATAAAATACACGTTTTGGCTCGGTTATTATTGTAATTAAGTGGTAAAAAGGATGGGTGTTTTCACACATATCAGGTACCTCTTTTAATAAATTCATATTAGGTTCTTTCTAGATTATAATATCTACGACTAATTCACAACCATTCACGGTATAATTTCAAGTCTAAATGCAGGATACGGTCATCCATCAAGAATTATTTAGATCACTTTCGATAATCAACATCTTATCATTGTTGGGAATAAATTATGGCCAGATCACTTGAGCGCTGACAAGAGTAAATCAAGCGTTGACAGGAGTAAAACAAACGCTGACAGCTCAAGCGTTGACAAGATAAAGTCAAGCGTTGATACATTGAAGACAAGCACTGATGGGAAGATATAATCTATGCGTTTATTGTATTCTAGATTACTTCTAGTAAAGATAGGAATAACAATGTATTTTCTATATTTATCTTTACCTAGAATAGCTGATACGTAGATTATTGTACAAGGCTTCTTATGTCTATAAAAGAAGACCTTTAGGTTAATGTTTCATATAAGTTTTCATTCGTAAACTACTTTCATTGTAAGCAAGTTTGATATCATTAATCAAAGTGAAAGTTTGTTTATATCTTGTGTGTTCTTGTTTAAGTGTTAATTCCGCATAACACTTAGATTATCATAAACATATACAAAGGTTTCTCTAAGTGTATTACTTGATCCAATCTCGTATACATAAAGCTAAATCGATCTAAGTTTGGGATCAACAAGTGGTATCAGAGCTTGTTGAGGAACGTTTGATCTTAAAGAACACAAGAACCCTAAAAATCACCAAAACCCTAATTCTCTCAAAAACCCTAACAACATCATGTCAGAAATAACCTCCTCCTCCTCCTCACCTTTACCAAACATCAAGATTCCCATGCTTGATGCAACCAACTTTGAATTGTGGAAATTCAACTTTGAGCAATATCTAGGGATCTATGACTACACACTCTGGGAGATCATTGAATATGGAAACACATTCGATAAAGCCCAAAAGATTGCTGATGCTATTACTCAAAGATCAGCTGTTGCTGGATGTTCTGAAGAAGATAAGAAGGAAAAACCTGAAGATGGTAGAGCTGTGTCTGCTGAAGACATAACAAAGAAAAGGGTTGACATGAAAACCCTAAATATTCTGAAAGTCTCTTTGGGACAAGAGAACCAGCATAAATACAGAGGTTATGATTCTGCTAAAGACCTTTGGACAGCTCTTGAAGTTGCATATGGTGGCAATGCAGATACCAGGGAAGAAAAGAAGAAACAGCTCATGCATGATTATGTTGTTTTCAAAGCTCAACCCAATGAGAAGCTGAGTAGTGTGAGAAGCAGATTGCTTGACATTACAAGCAAATTGTCCTTCATGGGGACACAACTTGGTGATGCTGACATTAATGCTACCTTTCTTAAAAGTCTTGGTGAGGCGTGGAAGATTGAGGCAAGATCTATTCTTGCCAATAATACTTACAAAAGTTCCACGTTTGATGACATCTACAACAAACTAAGGCTGTTGGAAGATGAAACTCTTTTAGAGCATGGAAGCAAGTCTACCAACAGTAACATGGCCTTCTTCTCTCATAGTGAATGTCAATTCAATCAGAAGGACTCTTACATGCATCCAGTTACTGGATCATCATGTGTTAGCGCTGGAACAAGTCCTGTCAACGTCTCCTTCTCAGACGCTGACACATTCAAAAAATGACTCCCAAAGAGTTAAACCTGCTGGTTTGGATTTGGATACTATATATGCTTACATTGCTTCTTTGCCCAATGGTTCAGTGATTACATATGAGGACCTTGAGCAGATAAGTGATGAGCACTTGGAAGAGATGGACATTAAGTGGAACATGGATCTTGCTAGTATAATAGCAAACAGGTGGAACAGAAAGTTTAAGAAGAAGATGACCTTCAATGCAAAAGACACAGCTGGATTTGATAAATCCAAAGTTAAGTGCTACAACTGTCATCGTATGGGGCACTTCATGAGGGAATGCAGATCTCCTAGAAGATCTGATGCTGGTAAACCCTCAATTCAAATTGTTAAAGCTCATGATCCTAAAGCCATGGTTGCAGTTCAAGGAATTGATGGTATGGGATGGGATTGGAGCTATCTGGCTAAGGATGTGGAAGAGGATAAAGCTTTGGTTGCTGAAATTGAAGAAGAAGAGCATGTTGAATATGCTCTCATGGCACACTCCTCCTCTTCATCTGATAATGAGGTATACATTGATGCTTTTTGTAGTAAAGGTTGTAGGTTAAATACTGAGAAACTTAACAAAGAGGTGTTAAGATTATTAAGTGATGTGAGTACTGAAAAGTGCAAACTGTCTAATTACCAACTAGCTCTCACTCAAACTGAGAAAACAGTTTCTGAATACAAGAAAATGGAATTTGAATTAAAATATAAAATAAATATCTTAAAACATGAGTTAAATGCTAGTATGGATATTAGAAACATCATGGAAAGGGTTAATGGTGAGTTACAGGCTAAATTAGATGAGGCCATTAAGAATAAAGACAATGTTGGCCTTAAAATTCAAAGATTTGATAGAGCCACTCAAACCCTAGGAGACTGTGTGGGTAAACAAAGGGATCCTAAGGACATGACTGGGATTGGGATGAAAGACTACTCTGTGGTTCCACCACCAGCTGGTGACTTCTATGGTGTCCAACAAAAGGACCTATCTTGGACTGGTTTACCGGAACTCCAAGAGGAGGAATTCATTCCTCCACCAAGAGTTGTCACCCCAGTTGAAGAGTATCATCAAAAGTTGACTGACCTGAATGAATGGAAGAAAGCTAACCCTACATTATTTATTAAGGGTGGCTTGCTATGTGAAAGTCCTAATGAGTCAACTCCCATTAAGGTTACTAACCCAATCACTGGTAAAGCTGTTGATCTTGGCTCCAACACTGATAGAAAACCTAGCATTAAGTATGCAGAGATGTATAGGGATACTAGGTCACCTAAGAGCCAGGTTAGCAATAATGGAACAGGCTTCTTCTCTTCTTGACCTAGGGTTGTGTCTAGAAAAGCCTGTTACACTTGTGGTAGCTTTTCACACTTGGCGTATAAGTGTGTCAACGCTCCCAAAGCCAGCGCTGACAGGAACAAATTCAGCGCTGACAGGAACAAAGTCAATGTTGTTAGGAAGTCAAACGTTGTCAGACCCAAACCTTGTGTGCATCAAAGTCCACAAGTGATTAGACCTGCCCTATTCTTTACTAGAGGGTCTAACACTCATGGACAAAGACCATTTCAAAAGACAAACACTTGGTCTAATAGGCAATGGGTTTCTGTAGCAAACCCTAGGTTCAACGCTGACAAGGGTAATTTCAGCGTTGACAAGACCAATTCCAACGCTGATAGAAACGTGACCAGACCTAAATATTTGCAACCACAGGGTAAGGGGTCTAAAGCTTCTTCAAGCTTAACATGGAGACCCAAGAAAGATCAAAACCCTAATGATAATGGGATTTCAATGACCTGCAACAGATTTAATTACATTTCAAAGGTCATTACAAAACCTATTGGGGTTAACTGGGTATTTCATCCTAAGAAGGATGAAAATGGGATTGTTATAAGAACTAAGTCTGTTCTTATTGAACAACCAGATGAATCCAAGTCTTCTAAGGCTTGGGTTCCCAAAGAAACTAATTTGTTTTCTTTATGTGCAGGGCATTCAAAAACAGGTCAATGATTATGGATATTGGGACAGTGGATGCTCAAGGCACATGACAGGGAAGGAAGATTATTTAACGAACTTCACTCCCATAAAGGATGGTGATAAGGTCTACTTTGTAGGCGGATATGGTACTATCATAGGCAAAGGAACCCTTCTCACCAAGAATTTGCGTTTTGAAAACGTATTTTTGGTAAAAGAACTTGATTACAATCTTTTTAGTGTATCACAAGTTTGTGATAAAAAAAATAAAGTTCTATTTACTGATACTGAGTGTTTGGTGTTAAGCAAGGATTATAAGATCCCTGATGAGAAATATATTGAGTATAGAACACCTAGGCATAAGGACATATACAATGTGAATCTGAATGGGATTAGAATGAATAACAATATGTCTTGTTTTTATGCTAAAGCTTCAGTAGATGAGAGTAATTTATGGCACAGGAGACTAGGGCACATAAATTTTAAAAATATAAATAGGCTTGTGAGACTTGGCTTGGTTGATGGTTTGCCTGAGAAGGCCTTCCACAATGACCACTCTTGTGTTGCATGTCTTAAAGGCAAGCAACACAAGGTCTCATTCAAGTCCAAACAGGTGCATTCTAGTTCTAGACGTCTTCATTTGCTACACATGGACCTCTTTGGTCCAACCAATATAGAAAGTTTGAATGTCAAGTCATACTGCTTTGTGATAACAGATGATTTTTATAGGTTTACTTGGACATTCTTTCTAGCTATGAAGAGTGACACAACTGATATTCTAATTGATTTTATCACTCAGATTGAGAAGAAGTCTGGAAATGAAGTTAAAATACTTAGGAGTGATAATGGTGGTGAATTTAGGAATAAGAAGCTAGATGATTTCTATGCCAGGAAAGGAATTACTAGGCAATTTAGTATTGCAAGAACCCCACAGCAAAATGGGGTTGCTGAGAGGAAAAATAGAACCCTAATTGAAGCAGCCAGAACCATGTTGGCTGATGCTCATTTTCCTATAGCCTTTTGGGCTGAGGCTGTTAATACAGCTTGTTATGTTCAAAATAGAGCATTGGTTAACAAAATTCAGAACAAAACACCTTATGAGTTACTTTGGGGTAGAAAACCTAATATTGGTTTTCTTAGACCTTTTGGTTGTCATGTAGTAGTTTTAGATACTAGTGATGCCTTAGGGAAATTTAGTGCAAAAGGTGATGAAGGCTACTTCATGGGGTATTCAGTGCAGAGCAAGGGATATAGGGTTTATCTTAAAGAAGAAAAACGTATACTTGAAAGAGTACATGTTAGGTTTTTAGAGAATAAACCCAGTGATCCTGAAAGTGGTCCTAATTGGTTGTTTGACTTGGAACCTTTATCTAGAGCTTTAAATTATATGCCTGTCACTAATCCAGACATTGTGAAGGTAACTTCAAATGTTGTGGAGGAACAAGTTGTTGATGTTTCAGGTACACAGGTTCATGAAAAGGTTGGATCACAAGCAGAAAAGACATCTCCTATACAAGAATATGTTACAATTCCCATTTGGACAGATGCTTTTGCTGCTGCTGGTAAAGATAATGGTGGTCTCCAAGTACCACCAGATACAAACATGCATGGTCCTTCAGGTGCTGACAAAGGCAAATCTAGCGTTGACAAGACCAATTCAGACGTTGATGGCTCAGACGTTGACAACAACAGTTCAAGCGTTGTTAGCCCAAGAGCTGACAAACAAGGTTCAGGCGTTGACAACACTTCTGCACATCTTTTCTCTTCCATTTTTGAACAAGAAGAACCTTCCAACTTATATGAAGAGGTTAATCCTCATATTGATGAAAGAGAGTCTAATGAAGAAGATATTGGCAACATGGAGAATGAGGTTGAGGACACCAGACTTTTTGAAGGAGGAGTTCTCACTTCCACTATGAAAAATCACCCCACTTCTCAAATCATTGGTGATATTATGACTCCACTTCAGACTAGAAGATCTCATCAAGGTCTTGGTGGGTTTATTGCCAATATTCACAAGAAGGTTGATACCCCTCTTGTGCAAGCATGTTTGTTTGCCTGTTTTCTGTCACAACAGGAACCCAAGAAAATATTTGATGCTCTCAAAGAACCAAGTTGGGTGGAAGCAATGCAGAATGAGCTTCACCAATTTGCAATTTTGGATGTTTGGGAGCTGGTTGATTGTCCCAGATATGTCAGACCTATAGGGACAAGATGGGTTCTAAGAAACAAGAGAGATGAAAGAGGAATTGTGGTCAGAAACAAGGCAAGATTAGTGGCTCAGGGATATACACAAGAGGAGGGGATAGACTATGAGGAGGTCTTTGCACCAGTTGCAAGGATTGAAGCTATAAGGATCTTTTTAGCCTATGCATCCTGCATGGGCTTCACTGTCTATCAAATGGATGTCAAGAGTGCCTTACTCTATGGAACTATTGTTGAGGAGGTATATGTGATGCAACCTCCTGGTTTTGAGGATCCAGAGAATCCAGACAAGGTGTATAGAGTCAAAAAGGCTATGTATGGACTTTATCAGGCCCCTAGAGCATGGTATGGTACTTTGTCTACCTATTTGGTGGACAATGGATTCAAGAGGGGCACCATAGATAAGACACTATTTACAAAGAAGAAAGGTAAGGATGTGTTGCTGGTTCAGGTCTATGTTGATGACATCATTTTTGGGTCTATTGATCCAAAGATGAGTGAGGATTTCTCCAAGCTTATGACAGACAAATTCAAGATGAGTGCTATGGGGGAGATGAACTTCTTTCTTGGTTTACAAGTTCAGCAGAAAGAAGATGGCATCTTCATCTCCCAGGATAAATGTGTGGCTGAGATCTTGAAGAAGTTTGGCTTTTCTCCACATGAAAAGAGGGCTACTACTCCTATGGATAGAGAACACCTTTGGGGAAAGATTGGAGATGGGAAAGATGTTGATGTCAGGCACTATAGATCCATGATTGGATCCTTGATGTATCTTACAGCCTCCAGACCTGATATCATGTTTGCTGTGTGTGCTTGTGCACACCATCAAGTGACTCCCAAAGAATGTCACTGATATGCTGTGAAGAGGATCTTTAGGTACCTAAGATGCTATCCTAGTCTTGGTTTGTGGTACCCAAAGGATTCACCATTGGAGCTGATTGCATATTCAGATAGTGACTATGAAGGTGATAAATTTGATAGGAAATCCACAACTGGTGGATGTCAGTTTCTTAGGAGCAGGTTGATATCTTGGCAATGCAAGAAACAAACAGTGGTGGCTAATTCTACAACTGAAGCTGAGTATGTTGCTGCAGCTGCTTGTTGTGGCCAAGTTTTGTGGATTCAGAACCAGCTGTTGGACTATGGGTATAATTTCATGCATACCAAGATATTTGTTGACAATAACAGCACTTTATGCATCATTAAGAATCCTGTACATCATTCTAAAACTAAACACATAGAAATTAGACATCATTTTATAAGAGATTGTTTTGAAAAAGGTTTAATACAACCAGATAGGGTTGACACTAAGGAAAATGTGTCAGATTTACTAACTAAACCTTTTGATGCTGGGAGGTTTCAATACTTGGTAACAAGTATTGGAATGATCAATCTTACATAATATGTGTTTTGAAGTCTTTTTGTAAAAGTATGTACAGGATGATGCATTGTTATTAGTCTTATTGATGATTTAGATTTTCCAGTTTTTCTAACACTGACAAAGGTTGCTTGAACGCTGATAAGTGTTTTTGTGACGTTGTCAGCAATATAATTGTCTAACGCTGACAAAGCTTCCCTCAACGCTGTTATGTGTTATCGAGGCGTTGTCAGCAACAATGTTAGTTTTGTGGTTTTCAATCTAAATGTGCAGGTGGTGTTAGCAGTATACCATTGGATACAGAGTTGCTTATGGATTATTGGAGAAGCATTTGGACAAGTTTTTATTTATGGATGATGGTTGGAATTTTTAATTCCTATCTTGACATAAATTTTTATGTTCATGCATATTTTTGGCAACTTATGTATCATAGTTTAAGGGGAGGTTTTAGGAACCTTTAGGATGTTTGGGTATCCATATGATACTCTTATCACAATTCTAGATTGTGTCCACAGGTGAGTATGAGTTAGTTTTACTAAATCATGAGGCACTGTAGCATGCAAAGTTGATATACTATGCATGCTGCCAAGACATTTTTGGCCTAGAATTGGTTGTGGTCTGTTGGGAGACTTGGGAATAATTTTGTTATGGGATTTACCTGGGAGTAACAAGAAATTTTATAAGGTAACTTGGTTGTTAAGAGTTTTGGTTAGCAAGAGACACTAGAGGACTGTTATGTCTATCTTGCATAAGCAAGTGTGCATAACTGGACAGTGCTTGCCGCCCTATAATAATTAACAGCTTTTTGGTTATCTTCTCTAGGATAAATTACTTTGTTAAGGTCATTTTTCATTTTTAAACATTTTTATTTTTGGACGCTGACAAGTATTTTTCCAAGCGTTGTTGTGACCAATTTGGACGCTGACATGGCTATAGGCAAACATTGACAAGATTATAGCCGTTGGGCGTTGATAGGTTATTTTTGACCGTTGACACTCAATGGGTCCTACCCAGTTGTTACTTTTTGACATATTTTTAGGCCGTAATTTTGGGGAGTTGATAACTCTCATTTAATGCATGAGATAAACTTATTCTTTTTCAATATTTTCATGATTGTATTTTGAAAATTCTTGCCTCTTTTTGGGCCAATCACATGCATTTTCTTCTCCTATAAATTTGGCTCCTATTTTTAAACAGGGTATCTATAAATCTTGTCTAACACAATTTTCTCTTATCAACTTCATCTTCCTCAATAAATTTTAACAGCTTTCAACAATGGCACCAAAGTTTAAACCATCAGAATTGGAATTGGGGTTCAGAAGCCAACACAACATGATTGCGTATCTTGAAGCTGATGATGCTCTGTTTCCCCAATACACACAAATGGTGGCGTATTTGAACGCATCTCCTATTAGGTATGCTCTTTCTCATGCACCACTCATTCCAGTCACACATATTAAATAGTTTTGGAACACTGTCAGTTCCTCAACAGTTAATAGAGTGACTACATTAACTTCTATTGTTCATGGGAGACCTTGGGTGGTTACTGAGGCTTTGGTACGCCAAGCCTTGCATCTTGATGATGCTGATGGTATAGCCACCCTTCCCATTAGTGAAATAGAACAAGGACTAAGGGCTTTGGGTTATCCTTTTCCTGATGAAGGAACTTTAAACAAATATCATAAACATGAGTTTCCCCCCAGCCTGGAAGTACCTCATACATGTCCTCCTACAATGTTCGAGTCCCAAATGCACTGCACACAATGAGATCAATAGATCTATTGCAAGTGCTATTGTGTGCATTGCAACTGGGCAAAAATTTAATTATTCTAAAATGATTTTTGAGGGCATGTGTAAAAATAAAGGGAACAAAATGACTTTAGCTTATCCCCGATTTTTACAAATGGTTTTTGATGTTCAAGGATACTACACAAGGGATCATAATGATTTTTATGAGATCCCTGTGCAAAAGAAAGCTATTTTTATGAAGATGAACTCACCCCCACATCGTGACCTACCCTTAACCCAAGCTATGCTTGCTGTCATTGCAGCAGCACAACCCCAACCAGACCCTCAACCCCAAATTGACCCAATACCTGACCCATTACCTTCACCTGAACATATGCAAATTGACCAAGAACCCTTCAATGCTGACACGTTAAATGTTGGCGTTGATGTGCCTATTTCCAACGTTGACACACAACCTTCACAGACCCAAACACCCCTTATCCAACCCACATCCACCCAATCCACATCATCTTCTACACCCCCTGAATATAGGTTGATGAAACGCCAAAGGACTACTGGAGTGTTCTCCTCTGGTGGTCCTAGCCATGTAGCAGAGAGAACCACCACCACAATTGTGGCTGGTGAAATGGATGAGGCTGGGACTATTGGTTTTGGCTTAGAAGCTGGCCAAGCCAGTCCCACCATCATTAAGTCCTCATCCATGCCCAATGAATCTGACTTGGGAGGTCAAATCCCCATTTTAGAAAAGGGCAGATTGGAACCAATGACCCTACTTGAATTGACGGCAGTCTGCATGAGCTTGGAAAAGCAAAATGCAGACTTAGTACAAGTTGTCAGCTCACAAGGCCTTGAACTCAAGCAATTGAGGGAGAGGATTGTTATTTTGGAGACTGCTTGTGTAAGGAGAGGTATGGAGGAATCTTCCAAAGGGGAAGAAGATCCAATAAATGTGAGTGATAAGGGCAGCCATGATGGTCAATCTTTGGATGTTGCTGAGGCCCTTACAAGTTTGAAGAAACAGACAGGTTTTGATACGTCCTTACTCTCTCCTACAAACTTAAATTTATCATTTACAGCCATGTTGGAGGAAATTGCAAAAGGCGTTGAGGCAAGAAATTTGGGCGTTGACAAGAAGAATTTGGACGCTGACAGAAATATTTTGGGCGCTGACACAACAAAATTAGGCGTTGACAGACCTGCACATCAGGGTGATGTATCCCAGTCATCATCCATCATCAAGGAGGTTTCTTCACAGGTATCACCATCTACCTTACCAACAATTGATCCATTAGATAAGGATAAGGGTATTATGGTAGAAGAGGTTGTTCCAAAGAATGCAGCTCAAATTGAGTTTGATAGAAGGTTGGCTGCACAAATCATGGAACAAGATAGAAAGGAGGTGAAAGAGTCACCATTTGTTGTCACTTCAGAAGAGAAAGAAGGAAGTGATGAAGCTAGCTCAGACTCAAGTGTTATGATCATAGAACAGCTAGAAAGACTTGAGTATGGAGATGAGTTGGCCAAGGAGAAATTGAGAGAGTTGAAATTGCAGGTTGACTTTGATATGCCAGAGGTGGTTCAAATGTATCATGCTTGGGAAGAAAGATGTATGGAGAATCCACACTTGACCATTTCAGATCAGATATGGGGTTTGGAGATTATCCTCAGAGTACAAAAGGATTGCCAGGTTATTTTGAAACACAAGGCAAGCAATATTCTCTCAGAGTTAAAAAGGGATAGAAGGGAGCTATACTGCATGCTGCTCAGATGTCATGGAGTAGGATGGACTTATCAAAAAATGAGGGCATTGACATTTGATGAGTTGGAATGCAAAGCTTATCCCATCTGGGTTAGAGTGCAGGAAGCAAACACTCTGAGACTTCTTTCTGATGAAAGAAAAGAAGAACTTGTAGAAGAAATGGAGCTCAAGAAGGCAATGTTTGTTCCCAGACCAGTGAAAAAGGGAGTTCCTTTTGAGTTTCCCAAAGATATGGATCCATTATATCCAAGTGAAGCTGTCATAAGAAAGAGCCTCAAGCTCTCACCATTAGAAGCTTCAGATATGGTTCAAGTGTTACCACTAGATTCCAGAAACCCAATTGTGAGCTATGAAGAAGATGAATGTGGGTTTTGGAAGATTGGCAGGTGTGGAAAAGAGGTGCACACTTTTACCACTCTTAGATCTTTGTTTGCAAGTTGTGATAGAGAAGACTTGGTAGACCTATGGAGGTTGCTAGAGACCAAGTATGAGGCTAAAGCACCAACTTCAGCTAATGGAATAAAACTGTGGTCCACATTCAAGAGAATGTGTGGACCAAAAGATGAGGATCCTGCTATTTAGAAGGATCTTGAAGATGACCTCAGTGGTCTTCAATGGAGATTGTATTCAGTTGCTGGTGCTTACCATTTGAGTTCTACAAAGTTTGCTGAGTATCTACTTGTGGATGGTCAGTATTTCATATCCAAGGATATCTTGGAAAAGATGAAGAACACTCAGCTGGAAATTGATTATTCAAGTGACGTGGCAAAAGACTTGATCAGATTTATTTATTACCAATATGAGAAGGTTTGTAAGATTCCTCCTAGTCCTTAATGTTTATTCAGAAACTTGATCATAAGAGTGGATATTAAGTTTAGGGGAGGATTGTTGGGAATAAATTATGGCCATATCACTTGAGCGCTGACAAGAGTAAATCAAGCGTTGACAGGAGTAAAACAAACGCTGACAGCTCAAGCGTTGACAAGATAAATTCAAGCGTTGATACATTGAAGACAAGCACTGATGGGAAGATATACTCTACGCGTTTATTGTATTCTAGATTACTTCTAGTAAAAATAGGAACAACAATGTATTTTCTATATTTTTCTTTACCTAGAATAGCTGATACGTAGATTATTGTACAAGGCTTCTTATGTCTATAAAAGAATACCTTTAGGTTAATGTTTCATATAAGTTTTCATTCGTAAACTACTTTCATTGTAAGCAAGTTTGATATCATTAATCAAAGTGAAAGTTTGTTTATATCTTGCGTGTTCTTGTTTAAGTGTTAATTCCGCATAACACTTAGATTATCATAAACATATACAAAGGTTTCTCTAAGTGTATTACTTGATCTAATCTCGTATACATAAAGCTAAATCGATCTAAGTTTGGGATCAACAATCCTTTGGGAGAATTCTACTCGAGTTCCCATCAATTAAGACAATGTCGTCATGTCATAATTAATCAATTCATTCTACTAGCACTATCAATTTTCCAGTTTCATTACCATTGATAAGATGTGAACTTCTCAAAAGACTAATAATAACTCATAATCCTTCACAAATTCAAGGATATCTAGAGACATAACTAACCTTAAAAGAGTAAGGTCAACGCATAATCTACGCGATAGAAATTCAAATCAGATACAGACGAAAACATTTAATGAATATGAATATATCCCATGTTTTCATAATTTGAGTACGCATTCGAAAGCTCCTCGGATCATTACCCAGGTCATTCAAATGAAATCAAATCAAAATAAATGATAGGAACGTCGATACATCCAGTCGGGTATCAACACTCGGTAATCAGATACTTTTCCTAAGAATCTTACTAGGGGAGAATTGGACAAGAAGGGAATATCAATTGTCAAATAAGACAAGTTCCACAGATGAGTAAATTAGACTCAGAAGAATAAATAGTACGGGCACATATGTAGGTTTCCCTATCAATATGTCCCTATTTTTCACTTCTTGCAGATCTCATACATTTTAATCTTTCACAATCTTCAAAGAAAATTTAGCGTTTATTAACAATTTCATGGTGACTACTAATCAGCCTTGCATGGTCACTTCCAAATTGTATGTAGGCGAGCAACTATATACAATTTTAAGATTAACGATGCAATACTCAGTTCGTCAAAGTTTATCATCATGTTTATAATAAAAACATTTTCATGCTTAATTCTTAAATAAGAATCAAAAATAAATTTACAAAGATTTTCTTTGTTATGAAAATAATTATGTTTTCCAAGGTGTTTTATAAACAACTTCATTTCGATAACGATCACTTATAAATCTCACTTTGAATAATCCTTATAGTGATGAAAATTCAATTTTTCTCAAGGGATACTGTTTTATCTTATAAAAACAATGAGTGATCTACAAAAGAGTGATGAAAAGTCATTCACCAAGAACTAACTACAATATGCTAGGAAATGAGCTTTAGCCAAATAATCATGAGTTTCATGACCTCGATGGCACTCAAGAATACAAAGAGAATAATCCACAACGTAACTCAATTCGAGATGAGTACTTGTTCAATGGTTGCATCACTAATGCGAACTTTAGGATGAAGCAATAAAGGATAGATAACATCGATACATGTAGAATTTAACAATCAATGGTAGTCTTTTCATTAATCACAAACAAGCCAAAATTGTACCGTAACACATTATGTGTCACTATGTCATACAATTCCAAGAACTCATCCTACCAACTGATGTCTCAGTTAAGTTAGGGATTTTTAAAAGATACCACAATGAATACTAATCTACAAGAGTCATGGGGGTTCCACTTGTCCCGGAAGATCCATCGGTCCCAATTCAGAAGAATATTTATTCAATTTATTTATTGGACACTGGGCATCCTCGTCAGTGGACAATGGCCTAGGAACAACCCTTAACACGAACCAACAATCATTTAAAACCTTATAATTCAATCACAGGACTTAATGACTTCCTCTTAACAATCTTATATTCCATACAGGTTAAATTTTACCTTATTCAAGTTTCAATCAACTTATACTCAACTCGATATCCTACCTCATTCTCCAATACTTTCAACCTTATTTTTAGACCTTAAAAGGGCAATAAAAGCGCGATATGATCAACACTTAATTTCCAATCCTATAGTTCTTACAAAAATAGTTATCAAATGAGTCACTAGCATGAGATGACTCACACATTCAATTAGACTTCTCGAAAAGGTACTAGTGGCATGAGGCTTTTGGGTAATGGTTCCAATGACAGCCTCAAGTGCAACTTTCACCCTTTCGATTTCAAATTTAAGAATTGGGTGCCAACGAATCAGATGACATCTTTCTAGGTGGTAACGTTTTGTCAAACTCCACTCTATAAGGAAAGATCGTCATGACATCGATATCAGTTTTAATCTCGCCAATTCTTCTTCAATATCACAATCAAGTAATATCTTCATTTCTACGAATATCAACCATTTTGTTGGGATCATAAATATCCACAACTTGGTTTAGATCTCGAATAGCTAGAATTGCTATCGGAATAGCTTCGATTGATTTGCTAGGCGAGTTAGGGATTCTTGTGACAATCTACGTCGTATAAATACCTCGTATAAATAAAGAAATAATCATCAAACAATCATGTAATCAAATTACATCATATGTATATATATAATCCAAGTTATATATATATATATATTAAAATAACACTTCTTAGTCTGGCCTTGTCGGTAACTCGGGAATTCTTCGGCACCGTTATAGTCAAAAGATTTTTAGACATTTTGAGAAAAATGTTTATAGTCAAAAGATTTTGAAATGTTATATTCAAAACCTTGGTTTTAAAAATCTTTCGTTCTCTATAACGAGAGCTCTGGTACCAAACTGTAACACCCCCAAATTTACACAATTCAATACAGCGGAAGACTCGTTGGTGTTACGGGATAGCACATTACTCACATCATAGACAACGCTTAAATATCGTGTCGTTTAATAATAAAGAATTTCCATTCATAAATATCAATTTTACATAGGTCCCAAGTCATTGTATTTCATACAGGTTTTACAAAGCCTTTGAATGGAAATTATTATTTAAGTGCGGACCATGAATTCTTGTTGTCTTCCCGAGAATTACGTTCAAGTACCTGAGATAAAACATGTTAAAAGAAAAGGTCAGCGAAAACGCCGAGTGAATTCATAGAGTTTTAATTAAATCCATCAATATAACATCGGTATAAAATTATTACCGAAAATCATTTTGTACAAATCTTTGTAATAGGCCATAAAATAGCCAAAGTCATTTTATACAAATCCTTATCAAAAATCGTAATATAGGCTTTTGCCTTCAAAATCATTATACGAACCAACGTCGTAAAATCATCATACAATACGTTTTATAATGTTGTATAAAGTTAAATAAAAACCGTTATATGAATATGGTTATGTAAAACCAAAACACGAATACAATATCAATAATAAGACCCCGTATTGCTAGTCAGGAAATACATCGTAATTCAATGCGTATAGCAGTATTTCGTTATTTGGATTATTATAAGCCGCATGACATTGTTACCTTACTACAACAAACAATGGGTAGCTAGCCCTAAACTCAATTTGCCCATCTAAATTAGCGTTTCGTCACAATAATCACGCTTGTGTAAATCTTCTCATACATAAATTCGCTTACCAATTAATGTGGCACGACGGGGATCAACCGTCAAGGCGCGAACTGGGGTGATCGTCCGCAAATAGTACTATTATATGCATAAGCGTCTACCAAATCCCGGTAGTTCACAATTCATGCTAATGGGACTTTTAGTGACATAACCTAACTTTAATAATCCATTTCATTTCATCTATCGGGTCATTTAATCATTCATCGGGTCATACAATCATTCGGGTCCAAATCAATAAACAGACAATCGGGACAACTGGTGTCCTATTTTATTAAAACTAACATGTTATCTCCCTCGCGGGTTTATAAAACAGTTCATAAAAACATTTAAAAGAGTGCGAGGCTATGAACTCACGTTGATGTGGGAAGGCGGGTTATCGGCAATTCGGATGTACGGTACGTGCTTCAATCACGAAAACCTAGACAAATAATACTCGTCTTAGACTATTGTCCAATTACTTTATCAAAATAATAATTATGTATACATATGATGATTTTATATATATGATGATGATCAAGTGGGTTTATACATCTTTACTCATTCATTATAGTGTTTATGTGTTGGTAATTTTCAAGACTAGTTACACTAGTTCAACTTGTTTATATTTTAAAGCCCAATGGGCCTATTACAAGCCCAATACTATTCATTAGCCCAATTATAATTTTATTATCAGTATTATACTTTATATGTTGGGCCCAAATGGGTTAAGCCCAATAAATAAGTTTATAAGTGTTTTACCAAATTAGTCGGGTTTATTGTCCATTAAGGCTACTTTGGCCTGTTAATGTCTATATGTTGCAAAGCTCGGGTTTTTTTCGATTTTTACTTGTTATATAAGTTTATATATCAGTATGTGAGTTTATAAAAGTTTACATTAGACGGGTCCAATCGTCTAAGTTTTATTTAACAAAAACGTTAATCTTTCGGTTTTAGCCGAAAAGACGTAAAACTTAGTATATAGTTTTTATAACTTATAAAACTTACCAAACTACCATTTTTATATAATGTCCATTTATTTATCCTTATGCATTTTTATATAAATGAAATATATAAGTTAGTGGGTTTTAGTTCACATTTTATACTATATTTATTTGAGTGCTTATATAATAATATTAAACTTTAATTTCACAAAATCAGTCCTAAAAATCTAGTTTACTAAAATGATCATATCTAGAGTTCTATATGGAGATAGAACCCCAAATTTTTATCACAGAAACTACATGATATGTGCTTCATTTTGTTCCTTTAAGCTACTGATAAATCAACTTCTAAGTATTTTATAAAATTCGTCCAAAACAGTGTAGGCAGATTTGCATTCTAAACTTGTTTTGATCATATCTCACTCATTTTTATGATTCCATTGTATGACCAACTCTCACATGTGTATAACATCTAATACTTACTGTATATTGATTCCACTTTACCATTTTATCAGTTTAACATTTGGTTACTTACTGTTTTTATACAGCCATCACATTAAGCAAGATTTTAACCATTTTACCTATGGTTTTCCATCTTTTTAACCATGTTTATCAAATCTATCAACACCAAATCCCCACATAATATTTTTAATCATCATTCATCATCATATACATATACATAAATAAAGAAATTACAAGATTACATAATCAAAATAACAAGAGGATAGGAAGAACAATCTTTATACCACCATTAGTGATGAAAAGATGAGGTTTTTGATGAACAAGACTTGGTTCTTGTTATCAAATCTTCAACTTTAGCAAGGAAATTTCTTGGGTCCTTTGGATAGATGAACACCTCCATGAATTCAGCCTTTTAACCTCATGAAAACTCCTTTTCATAGGTTAAGATCACCTCCAATCTTCATATCTTCAAAGGTTCTTCAACATATGTGTGAATAACACATGATATTATGGTTAATTTAAGATCAAATGGTGGTGTTGTGGTGAATATGGGACGAATTTCTAGTGAGAGAAAGGGAGGATGAGTGGTTTTGCATGTAAGATGAATGAGTGAATGGTTTGGAAGAAAATGGTTTTGTGGTATTAAGTTAGCTTGTTATGTTAAGCATACAAGTGTAACTTGTAAGCTACCATTTGACACCTCATGGTGTTGTTGTCCTTGTTTGGCCGTGGGTTAATGGGGGTGGGACAAGTGTCCCACTTGTCTCATCTCCACTAATTTACGGGTACTCCTCGATTCTAGTTTCCTCGATTTGCGTGCCCTCGGGTCGTTTTACGAAAAACGTTTTTATAAATTATGAATCAACGGCACAAAACGAATCTAATAAAAATTGTCTCATCAAAAACGGAGTTCAAAAACGTAAATACGTAATCCTAAGGTTTCCGGTTTAGTCGTAAAGGACGTTAAATTATAATCGTAAGTCCTAATCTCTTCTCGTAAATTTGTGAGTGTATGAACCAACACAAATTTAAAATCTCAAAATAATATTTACGGATAAATTTATTTTCTGAAATGTCGGACTGTCACCAAAACGGTGTATGTAAACGTAAGCACGTAACGTAGAATCCTCCGGTTTAGACGTAGTCGGTGCTACTTCAAGACGTAAAAATCCAAATTTCTTGCCATAAATAAGTGAGTTCATAATATAACATTAAAATAATGTTTTTAAATAATATTTGAGAATAAAATATAAATCATAAATTGACGGATTGTCACACCGTAACCATGACACTTGAGGCACCGGTGTCATGACTCACCTGTAGGAGAGTGATATCCTGCAGCGTCCCATTCAGCTCAGCTTGGCCATTTTATCAGTATTATTAGTGGGGCGTATGGATGCATCCTAGGCTTATCAGTTTACAGTTTATCAGGTGAACGTGGTGTGTGCTCTACATCCTTCACATTGGAGCTGAACCCTCCACCCATCACATTATTTAGAGGTCACCCTTCTACAGCATGACGAGGTCACCCCTCCAGTTATTCATGCAACAGTTGTTTCAGCACATGACCTATATAAGCTCTTGGCAATTAAAATATAGTAAATACATGTTTTTAGATTTAACAGATAACAGTTCAACTTTATTATTTATAAATCAGAGTTTTCAGATTATATACGGATTTTCGCTGCAACTTTACTTATCAGTCTTACAGTTTCAGTATTTTATCATCTGCTTCATTTCAGTATTTCTTATCATGCTTTATATCCGGTCACTGGGCGTTATGCTCAGCCGTAGTTCCTTTCATGTTCTAACGGCAGGTACACCAGGACGCTCTTAGGATTCTGAGAGCATGTGCATTGGATGGAAGCTATCAAAACTTCTTACTTTATGCACTTCTTACATTATTCTGCTTATTTGGACATTGTTTAGTCCTTTCCTTTAGTATTTTACTTCATGTTTTGAGCTTATGTTTGGATTACCGATGTTTGATGGTATTTCCTTTATGGCCAGTTAATGTTTTAGGACATTTACCTTATGATTTGATGACACGCCATAAATACACGTAACGGTCCACTTATCCAAGTGGGGTGTTACAATTATGCTATCAGAGCTATAGGTTCGACCTGTAGGCTCTAAAACTTGACATGTGACTAGTGGGTAGTCACCAGGAACTTCCCAGATTTTGGCGTTGTTATCTTTCATATTCCTCATGCATTTATTGGTCAGTTTTCTTGAATTATCAGTCAGTTTTCTTAAATTTTTTGACTAAGTAAAAGGTTGGTACATGACTGGCCATATTTAGTCGCATGTGCTTTTTTGCGAATTTTGTTTTGGCAAACCGGCCCATAGGCGTTCATCCTTGCCCGTTCAGATTTTTCACTGGTAAACCGACCCATAGGCGTTTACCCTTACTCATGTTTGATTCATGTTTTCAGTCAAATATTACTTGGGGAACCAGCCATAAATGTTCACCATTATTCAGGTCAAATTTTCATGCTTTCAGTCGAATATTGTTTTATGAACTGAACCATAGACGTTCACCTTTGCTCATATCAAAACATTTTATAAAGTTTTGACAAGTATGAATTGGACTACAACCATCCATATTTAGTCCCAGATTGTAAATTTCTATACATGATAAATCTCAGAAAATTTCGACAAGTATGGATCGAACCAGAATCGACCATACTTAGTCACATGTTTTGTTCCTTGAATACTATGGATTGAACCATAGCCATCCACACCAGTTGATGTTAAACCTCAGTCGATTATCCTTCCATGTTCTTTGTATCAGTCATGTTATATACTCTCACGTGGACATCGTTTTCATGCTGATTGAGTCTCATGTCTCCTGACGCTGATTATGTTTTCAACAAGGTGATGATGCTTTCAGGCTAAAATACATAAGGGTTATAGTAAAATCCTATTTCATGATAAATCATATTCTGGTCTTCATCAATCATGTCTTCATACTGAACATTGATGAAACTCCGTTTAATCATACTTTTCAGCTTCTATACAACCAGCAGTAAGTCAACGCAGGAATTGTCAGCCTATCATGTTACTTATTTTCAGTTCAGTTTACTATCATTTAAAATCAAATTATTTCTTTGATCATGTCAGACAAGCGACACCAGTATCAATCATCCCATAAAATTTCCACCAGTGCCATGTACAATATTCCATATGTACCCCATGTACAGTGTCTCAGTTATACTCCATGTATAGTATTGCATGTGTACTCCATGTATAGTATCTCAGATATGCTCCATGTGTAGTATTCATTTTGTACTTCATGTACAGTAGTCCAGGTGTACTCCAGGTACCCTACTCCATGGATATTGCTAATCGATCCTCAATCATCTCAGGCGTTTCCACTTGTAGATATTCTACCAGGTGCTAATGCTGCTCGTGAGTTGAAGATTTTACCAGATGCTGATGCTACTAACACTTTGAAGACCTCACAAATGCTGATGCTACTGATACTTTGGAGATTTCTCAAGATGTTTATGCTGCTTATGCTATGAAGACTCTGTAGAACAAGGACAAAAACTATAATTTGAAATTTCTGACAAGAATAAATTTCAACCATCGGACGCTACCATTCCATCCCATGATTTTACTTTCTCAGCTAGATGTCACACTTCACTCAGCTAACCTTTCATTCAGAAGAGTGGGAACCGGAACCCAGCTGGCCACTCAGCAGAATAGTTACATGAACCATGGTCATGATAATGACCGTCATAAATTGACAGACAAAGCAGTAGTGAAAACCACCGTGCTTATAATTAATCAGTTAGAAACCATCGGAACTCCGGAACGTACATGACCAGAAATACAGAGGTCAGTAGTCTAACCGGTCCGCCAACCCTAGCAGTTACCAGAAATTCTCAACCTTATTCAGACTCGCCCATTAAAATACTTATCCAGATAACAATCAAGACACAGGTCTCAAGTATCATTTTAGAAGACACATGTCAGGACACCAGTCATAGTACACGTCATATGATTATCTTCTCAAAGTACGAGTCAGATTCATAACACCAGTATGCCTTCTAAACCAGGTCCTCATAAATTCAGGGTACCCTCCAAGGGGGTATACCCGTTCTGCTATGCCACGCATAAATTAGACCAATACAATTCAGTTATCACCACCGGAGTACTATTCAGGTTAGACACACAGTGTTCATTCTGTGAGGTTACAGATGAACACAATCAGTGAAAGTTGTCACGTTTACTTCACGTATTCCTATGTCAGATTTATCTTAAATCATGTAATACCTACCCCCCAGCTAGAAAAGACTCCACAGTATTACCATATTTATAAAGGCTTTTCTTCCAGTTGAAAACGAGATTCGTCTTACTAATTCCTGATTTGTTCATTACATTTTGCCAAGAAAATCAGTATAAATTGTTTCAGCTTTACAAGCACGTGAATTATTATCTTATAGCTGCGAAGATTTCTAATCACCATTAATGATGCGACTTCTGGAATTCCTTAAATTCATGATCAACAGATTATCCTAAAATTTCCAGATGTCATTCTAGAAGGTTTTCCAGAGATTCCTTCCTAACCACGAGACATAATTTATCATCGAGCTTGTCTCAGGAACAGAACCCATTTTCAAAACTCTTTATTGTAGGGTTTTAGCTGAGTTAAAGGAGTTGCAGTATTTGCTGCAAGAGTTATCGGAACAAGGCTTTATTCGCCCTAGCGCACCACCAGAAGGTGTACCGTTCCTATATATCAAACAAAAGTCTGGTAACATGAGATCATATATCGACCACCGAAAGCTCTACAAGATCACCATTCATAATTGATGTCATCTCACGTATAGAAGGTTTACCTGACATGCTACGATGTCTTGAACACCTTCCAGAACAATTCTCGATCATGCTACCAATAGTGGTGAGAGAAGAGCATAATGTTTTCTAGATTTCTGTTGAACACGTTATAATCTCTCTAAAGTTTGACTTATAATGACCCGGCTAGAGTATGAAATTTATGGATAAATTTTTTTGACTTCGCAGACAAAATCGTCAGTATGTTCTTTAATAACATTCTGATCTCCTAAATTCTGGAGAAGAACATGGGAATCATCTTTCCACGATCCTGCAGATTTTCTGATAGGAGGAAATTATATACGCAGCTTTCCAGATGTGAGTTCCAGATGAACAAGGTGGCATTTCTGAGCCACCCTATTTCAGTAGAAGAAATTTCAAACAATCATGCGAAGGTGAAGGCCATCACCTGATGGTCCCGACTACGCCTGTGAACGAAGTACCAAATTTTATAGAAATTAATTGAATGCTACCGCAGAAATTGCTGACAATTCTCCCTAAAATTTTCCCATGACTAGTCAACCAGATTTCCACCAAAATGTCCTATAATCAGGAAGAATTTTGATAGAAGCAGTATCACACATTGATGCAACTATGTTCATACCTAGATGCCTGACATACCGCAGGTTCAAGATTGAACGCAATCGTGGTAGTGAGTTACTACAATCCTTTTTTATCAGTTACCACAGACTCAGACGAAGCATGATGCCATCTAAGTCGTTGTTAACCAGTTAACCCAGCCTTTACGCCTTCTTTTATATAATAATTACACAATAATAAATCTGCAAGAAATTCAGCAATAGATCGTATGATTCCAAGGTATTCCATCAACAATCTTGTCAGATAGAAATTAACATTCGCGAATCGCGCTCAGGTTCATGTTCACGATCACGTGAACGTCCGCATCACGTTCACGTTTATTTTCTCTTTCGCGTTTACGTCTCATTCGCGGTATGATGCCGTTTCAGTTCATGTTTTATGCTATCTCATGATTTAAGCTCACGTTCGCGTTGATAACATTGTTTACGTTCAAGTTCGTGTTCCATTCTGCGATACACGTTTCACAGTTTATTACCGAATACGGTTACAAGAAGCTTGAGAAACCAGACCCAAGTATAGCACAGCTATTCCATAACCAGGCAGACATTTCACATCTCAGGCCGTATCGTTTGGCATTCATTCCTCAGTCAGCATACATTCATGATATGTTCTTGTATCACGTTCATAGTATGATTCACGTATCACATTCATGATATATTCCATGCCAGCGTTCCTCATATATTTATGAACCACGTTCACAATTGCTTACGTAGTACGTTCGCAATTGTTTACGTAGTTTGTCCTTATATGTTTTCAGCAACTTGCCCAGAAATATAAATGTTATCTTTTCAGGATAATTGCACATACCTTTTCATGCTATGGCTTGTTCATTCTATCAGATTCAGAAAATCCATCTTAAGTATGGAACGAGAAACTATTCAGCATCATCAGGACAGGGTCATCAGAACCAAGATTTTTATTATGTTTAGACCTTTGAAGGAATCGTTTCGAGCGGGAGGCCAATCGAAACGGAGGAGTCCATCCGGACCTCCCATCCTTTTCCTTCAATAAATCCAGTTAAGTTCTTTCAGCCATGTTACGTTCCATGTCTTCTTCAACTATGTCACGTTCAATGTTACTTCAGTCAGGTCACGTTTATACCCTTTTAGCAGCATCATGTTCTAATTCAAGGACGTATGATCCTTCTGCTTATATGTCTTTTCAGCCTTCAAGATCTTTCAGCATATATGTCCTTTCAACTTTTATACCTTCACCAGCTTATTACCTTTAATTTGAGGACGAATTTCTCGTTTTAGAGAGGAAGAATTGTAAAACCACGACATAATCGTACCCTTAATTCGGGGACGAATTATATTTTTTTAGAGGGGAAGAATTGTAAAACCCGTATTTTAAATCCTGGAATATTAAATACGCGTAGTCTCAGCTTTAATCTTAAATTAACGTAAACAGTAAATACACAGTCTCAGTCTAATAAAAAAATTATTCAGAAAATAATTAGTAAGTTCAGAAAATATTACGTATGTATTATTTAATATATATAAAATAATTAAACGTTAACAGCAATTACACAGTCGCAGTTTTAATTTAAAATCGTGACGTAAGTTATTATTCAGAAAAATAATTATTTCTAGTTAATAATTAATTACTAGCTATTCAGTATTACGTACGTATTTATTTTCAGGAAACAAATAATACGTTTCATGATTTAATACACGAGAAATTAAATCACGAAATAATAACACGAACGTCTAAAACTTAAGACGAGACGAAAATGAAATGTATAATATTGTACGGTGTAAAATCCATGATTTTACCATAATAAAATGTAATAAAGTTTTACTCAATGATCCTAGAACATTCACTCATGTGTTATATTCCTATAAAATGTGTGAACATGTCCATTGTGTACTTATACTTTTGCATTTCATCTTTGTTGTGAATAGCTACATAACCTAAACCTTGTACTTAGATATAGAAGAACAAGTAATAAAATGCATAACCTTTATATGTACATATAATACTTAACCAAATGAAGAACAATGTTACACAATGCATATGTAGCCGTGTATGTATGTATGTATGTATACCATATGCATGCTTACACATTCCTTGAACTAGACCAAGATCACATCTCCTTTGTGTTATACCCACAACACAAGCCCAAGCCCAAGCCCACTCCCCTTTGGTTAGCCTTACACGACACACACTAGGTGGAAGGGCAAGAGGTGTCTTGGTTGTGACAAAGCCAACACTTGGCATAGAAACTCTTACCAAGGCAAATCATGCCATTTGCCTTGCCTCTCTCTCTCTTCTTTAAGCCGAAACACACACACCAACATTCTCATTCCCACATGCAAATCAAATCTCACTTTCTCTCATCCCCTTCTCTCTCAAATCCTACAACATAAGCCATAAACATCCAAGAAAACATATTAAATACACAAGATCCTTGTCTTCATCTTTACTACTAATCATTTGGTAGTATCTTTACCATTTTGATTACCATATCAACCCACATAAGCCCTAGCCGAATCTACATAGGTCACGGCTTGGGTTATTGTTAGGGTTTCATCTTCATCAAGATTAGTTCACTAATCTCCCTTGTTCTTTAGATCTTCATTGGTAACAATAACAAGAAGGTATTACTCATTATACTTTCTTCCTTTTACTTGCATGCATAATCATCCACCTAATAAACACATGAAATGAACTTGTTAAAAATCAAGATTTGATAAAACCATGACCTTATAGGTCACGACATATTTTTAGAATACCATGGAACATGCTTAAAAACTTCTGATAAGAAACCTATGATTTTTTATCTCTTTTTAAACTTGGTAAAAATCATATAAACCCTTCTATGGATTTATATTTAGCCGTGGGCTATAAGTTCCATTTTTGGGACTTTTGGTTTAATTTACAAACCTAAGACACATGGATAATCTTTTGTAACCCACAAGACATGAAAACCATGAGCTTAAAGGTCACGGCTTAAATATATGTACATCAATGATTTATATAACAAGTTTTAAATAATGGAATATGTGTTTACCTATACATAATGAACTACTAAAAATCACCAAAACATCTTGGGTATAAAAATATAACCGTGGGTTATAAACATCCTTGGATGGATTTCAAATGAACATGCATGTTTATGTCAGACCTAGATCTTGTGTTAAGACCTTAACCTAACTTAATAATCATGTAAAAGTATAGACCTCATAATAAGAACTCATGGGAAATATGTATAGCCATGGATTAAATAAGTTCATATTGAACTTATGTTAAATTTATAAACATGCAATAAGTATAAACGTTAATGGGACTTTATAAATGATTATAAACTAGCAAAAATCTCATCTTGGAAATACCAAGATTTAATTATAGCTGTGGGCTATATATGTATGTATATGGACTTATGATTGACTTCTAGGTTTGTACATAGTTTAGATCTCATATTGGGACTCTTATAATTACATGCAACCATATAAGAAGTTTTGACTTATCTTAATAAGCTATAAATTAATATAGCCGTGAGTCATAAGCTCATATTAGGGCTTATAACTTACATGCAACCTTGGAACAAATCTAGATCTCATTCGATACATCAAATAAAGCAAATCGTGGGTTTAACCCTTTTGATTAGGGTTCATAACCTAATTTTGATAAGCTAATGATAAGCTTATAAGAAAACCTATATTATTACCTACATAAGTGATAAAGTAATATTAATGGACTAATCAAGCCCATGCAACATTAGCCCAATACCTAATAGGCCTAATAATCCCAATACATTATAGCCGTATACTTACAAGGGCCCACTAGGCCCATTAAATGTTTTTAAAGCCCATTTAACTAATCTTAGTATATTATTAGACTCAAGAATATGTTTAGGCCCATTAGAAAGCCCAATAGTCTTTTGGTCCATGTAATGAGCCCATTTAATGTTTTGAATATTTAAATAAAGTTTTTATAACAAAATATAACTTATAAAAACTTTTGGACTAAAAATAACAGTTTATAAAACTTAAGGACTAAAACCGTGGCATTTGAAACTTGTTTTGATAAACTATTAAACACAAGGACTGAAATTGTAATTATCCAAAAGTCTAGGATTTGATAAATGCCATTCGTGACATATTAAACCCTAAGGACCATTTTTAAAAGTTTCTAAAAGTTGTTTTTTCATTTTATAAACCTAAGGACCATTCTTGTAATAAGCCGAAACATATAGAAGCCCTAGGGACTGTTTTTGTCATTTTATGAAAGATATAAAACCTAATTATAACTAGAGGGACTAATTCTGCCATAACCCGAAAGCATAACAAGCCCTAGGTACTAAAAATGTAAAATCCGAAAGTCTTACTTTACTTAAAATATGGAGGGACTAGTTTTGCAATATTCCGAAACTTAAACAAGCCCTAAACCCTAATTCTATTTTAATTTAGTAAAACTTAAATAAATCCTAAACCATAAGGACTTAAATTGCAAATTCTTAAACTTGTAACTTATAAATTATTATATAAATGTTGGAAATTTTTTGGGAACTTTAAAGTTAAATAAAATATTTATATTTTACTTTACAAAATAAATATTTATATTTTACTTTATAAAATAATTTGTATAAACTATAGGTATATGTGTCAATTAAATACATGTACTTATATACTTTTATGAAATGAATTTATATAAATGTTAAATAAATTGAATGCAAGTACGTATACAAAAATTATAAGTAAAACATTTTATTTTACTTAAACAAGAAACTTAACTACAAGTTCAAATGAATATTATTAATACATGTACTATAGTCATTTAAATAAACACTGTAGCATTAATAAACTGATTAAAAACTGTATAAGCATACACATACGTTTTCTTGTATTATTTATTAAGACTGTACTATTTAATTAGGCAGTAGAATGTGGTGTGAGCATTACTTGGATATATTTATTATACAACTATTACAAACTCCAAGGTGAGTTTACAGCCCCATACAAATTATTGATAAACTTTCCTATACGGGGGAGAAAACATGCAACTTATTTCATTAGACATAAACTGTATTGCATAAACTTTGATTACGATTGCCTATTGTAAAAACTGTTAAATTATTGTAATTGCCCGAATGTTATAAATAGATCTATTTGAGATTGACGATCCCCATCTGGGTGAGTAGTGCTCACTGTGCTTTGGCAGGGACAACAGATGTATACCATGTTGGAACTGGGTTTGGCGCCTTTTTGTAAGGCCCTAGGTTCTCATATGTTGAGAACTATGGAGAGTTAAGCTTCAGTTTTGAGCAATAGGGAATGTAATTACCTTTTTAGTATGGATGCTCTGTGCATTACTACTATCATGATCATTTATGTCCAAATTTATTTTATTAAACCTAAAAATTCACCAACTTTATGTTGACCCTCTAAGCATGTTTTTCTCAGGAAAATGAAGCTAATACGTGGTGTGTGCATGGACTCAAGCATCATAGTAGTCTGCTTTGTAGGACACATCAGGGGTTTATACTAGGAAAAAAGGAACAATTTACTTTTGTCATGTTTAAACAATTTTTATTAATTTGTACACTGTTCATGTAATATATATGATGGATAATCTTGTATCCTGTGCTCTATGTGCTATTTGCTATCGATCCACCCCTGTGACATTCCAAATTATATTTCGGCTGCAATTGACCCAACCCGGGGTGTCATAGAGAATGGTATCAGAGCAATAGTTATAGAGAACCAGATAAATTTTTAAATAAAATTTATATGATAATTTTTTTTTAAAATGGACTATAACTTAACAAAAATCTTTTGGGGATTTTTTTGGATACTATAATAGTTTAGCATATAGAACGTGGGGCATATATATCCTATGTGAACTAAGTGTGCATTGATTATTAACAATTCGGTTAATTAATCTTATAAGTATTAACGTAACCTTAAAAACATTACGATATTGTTTAAAAAGGATATACACTATAAACTTGTAACAAATTTTTTTTGTTTGTAAGCTTAGACTTACTTCAAATTTAAAATATTACTATTTATCATAGTATTATGACTCCACCAGTTGTATCACCGACTACTTTCCCAGAGGTAGCCCCCGTTCCAGCTATCTCTCCGTCACCGCGATCCGTACAATCTGGATGGTTGTCGGCCTCGGATTCAGAGGACAACCAGACCATTGGAGCTGCACTCCTTGCTGATTCTCCCACCACTCCACCCTCAACCACATTGGTCCCCACCATTGTGGAAGGAGACCAGGTGACTCCTGATCTACCGTCTCTAGCACCACAGTCATCACCACAGAGCCATTCTCCCGGGTCTCTACTTTCTCGTAAGAGAAGGTGTGAGGCTGCTCCCGACTCTATTTTTGAGGTCAGCGAGGGTTCCGGGACGGAACATGCTGATACGGTCCAAGCCCAGATAGCTGCTCTGGCCGCACGCCAAGAGCAGGATATGATGGAGATTCGCAGCCTGTTGACAGCAGGCCAGTTGGGTTGTACTGGCGCACATGAGCGTATAGACTCTCTCTCCCAGACTATGTGGGTAGGAGCCCAGGCAGCTAAGGGTTTTCAGGCCACGACTGACTAGGAATTACAGTGGTTGCTAGAGGAGAACTACCGTCTCCATCAGCGCATTCATACCTTGGAGAGTCTTCAGTACCAGACCCATGGTGCCCTCACTGCTTAGGAGCAGTCTTTGTCTGTCTTCTTCGACCTTGCAGCCATACGACGTGAGGGAGTGACTGCTGAGACTGCCTATCTTCGAGGAGCCATTGACAAAATCTGATCTCATCTGCTGACTGCACTCCGTCTGCTCAAAGAGACCCGTTTGGCAGTTCAAGCATTACGGAGTACCAGGAGAGCATCTACAGCTTCACCAGCCCCACCAGCACCAGCCTTATCCAGCAGACCTGCTAGGCAGGAGTAGAGTAGATGTACTAGATTTCTTGTACATCATGATAAGCTTATGGGTTGTACCCCAACTATCATGGTATAGGACTTTTTGTACTTTTATTTTTCCAGCTGTTGTGATCCATCCTTGTACTGTACTTTTCTTTTTGAACAGATGTTTTTGGATATGATGTACTTAAGACTACATGTACCACTACCCAGGACAAGGCTAGTCAAGCCTCTGTCTGTGGAAACCTTGGTTTCCGGATCTTTGAAGCTACTAGGAATGCATCATGTTCATATGATTATACAATCAAAGCGGAATTAGAACATAATACATTAACAAGGTGTTTAGGGCACAAGAACATGAATTAAAACACAATTGGATTGTTCATTATATTAATAACAAACAATCACTAGACGTGTATACATTGAATCCCATGTCTAGTCGACACACGCTTTAGATTTACATTATGAATATGAATGATATATAAAACCTAAGACCCTTGGTTCCTTTTATAGTGTAAGGATTAGGGTTTACAAGAGATAAAAACAAATAAACAAGTAAATCTTCTATTTAGATAAACATATACAGAATATATCCTGCATATATATCCAAATAAAATCTTCTAAAAGCTTCTTGTCTACGTTTCTGTCGATGCTTGGATTGCATGTGACAATGCTTGGATTGCTCTTGATAATGCTTGATTCCATCAACGCCTAATGTTGGGAATCTAAACTTGTAAGATTCCCTGATCATAGATTTAAACATAATTAGGCTGTTAGATAGTCCCTTGCCTGTGCCTAGGAGGCAGGCAAGTTTCACAAGACTCACAGAGATCCAAGTCTCTGTGAGCAACCTCAGAGGAGTCCATGTCAGAGACATTGTCAAGGAAGTCAAAGATTACTTGAAGACATACTCATTGGCTGTGATGGATAACAGCCAAGATGTATCAGGGACTCTGAGGGGTTGAGGGTTAACAGGGGTGGCAATACCCTGTTAACACTCAGCACACTTTGGACATGCCATTTGTGTGTTCGAGACTATGAAGAAAAAGGAAACTGTTTTGACAACTGTTTCCTTAAAGCATAATGGAAGACTACCAAGAATAGAAGGACATCATGTGACTGATGTGGGAACTTGTAAAAGCTTGTGTAGTCACCATCAAGTACTATTTAGGTCAATCTCGTAACACTATAAATAGGATGTGTATCCATGCATTAATGTTTAACACTTTGAGATATTCATAACATTATTGCATATAACTTAGTGAATCAAACAGCTACGACTGTATTCATAAGTTAGGGTTTATAGTTGTTCAAAGTGTGCACAACTCATTGTCATCAAACTGTGTTATCCATAACACTTGTAATTCTTTATTATACAATAATAAGATTACGTTTGAAAAGTAATACCTTGTGTTGATTAAGTTAATATTAGGGTTTCTTGCATTGATTAGGGACTTACAATTGGTATCAGAGCGGTGTTTGATATTAAAACCTTGAAGAAACATCGTTCTCAGTTTTATAATCAAGATCCACCATGCCAGAAAC
This sequence comes from Glebionis coronaria, assembly GCA_025667525.1. Lineage (NCBI taxonomy): Eukaryota > Viridiplantae > Streptophyta > Magnoliopsida > Asterales > Asteraceae > Glebionis > Glebionis coronaria. Next base: position 518,518,562 of record CM046880.1, read on the forward strand.
TTCTAACCCACCACAATCACCTTCCACAAACCCATCTTCACCAAGACTCAACCCTCCTGCTAATGACGATGATCTACCCCAACTTCTTGACTCAAGAGGTGGATCACACGTCACAAGTGTACCAGTCTTTGATGAAGAAGATTTTGCCAGTTGGAAGAGTCAATTTCTTGTATATCTTGATGGGCTTGAACCTTTTCTTCTAGAAATTTTAGAAAATGGTCCTTATATTCCCATGGCGCTTACATCCACTGAAGAAAACCCTCTTCCCAAACCTCTCAAACAATGGACTCCAGCTGATAGGAAATTGGCAAACCAAGATAAACGTCTCAAAAGCATCATAATATCCTGTCTTCCTAAGCATATCATGAAGTCTGTCATTCAGTGTCCCACAGCTAAACAAATGTGGACAGACCTCATCCTTGGCCATGAAGGACCCTCTGAAACAAGAGAGACAAAGATTCAGGCACTCAGACTTCAGTTCAATGCCTTCAAGTCACTTGAAGGTGAAAAGGTTCAGCAAACCTATACTAGGCTGAAGATTCTTCTCAATGACCTAGCAATGAATGATGTCACTATTGGTCAAGCTGAGATCAATGCCACTTTTGTCAACAGCCTTCCAAGAAAGTGGCTGAGCATGAATCAGACTCAGAGAGCTAACAACTCAATAAAAAATGATACTCTTGCTCAACTCTATGGAAAGTACAATTATGAAGAAGGGCTGATTGATACTATTTACAAGTCAGAGACTGAAAGATTTGTAGTCCAAGGAGCATCTTCCAAAGCATTGATCTCTGCAACACATCCTCATGACAGCGATTCTGATGTTGAAGAAGATACCCGTAGCAGCCAAGAGTTCTTGACAGACCTAAATGCAGAGTTCCATGAAAGAGCCTTGCTAGCCAACCAAAGAAGATACTTCAAAAGATCAGGAAGAGTAGGATCAGCTAGTAAACCAACTGATAGGTCAAAAGAAACTTGCTTTGCCTGTGGAAAGCTTGGACATTTTCAAAAAGACTGTCTTTCCACCAAGACATCCTCACCCTCTTATCCATCATCTTCATCCAAACCTTACAAGTTCAAACAACATAATAACTCATCTCAATCCAATTCTTCAGACACTGAGAAGAAGGATTACAAAAATAAGTACAAGGCACTTAAAGCTGAGTTAGAACAAATGAACTTGAAGATTGAAGCTCTGTCTAAGAAGAAGGGTAGTGAGAAAAAGACAGAGAAAGGGTTGGTTGCTGAAACATATGATTGGAATGATGAACCACTGACTTCAGATGAAGAAGATACCACCAGAGTCAGGGCTTTCATGGCAATAGCTGAGGATGAACCAGCTGTTGGAAAAGGTGATGCAAGATCAGGACAATGGGTTGACATCACAATGAAAAAGGTACACAGGCTTTTATCCATGTCTGATAGTGATGAACGTAAGCATGTCCTTGATTACACCATTGTTGATTTACACTTTGTTGAGGAACAAAGAAAGAACCTACTTGATAAGTTTCACTCTGTTAAATCTGAAATGCTAAATGCTAAAGCTGAATGTGAAACTCTCAGGCGGGTTAATTTAGAGAAAATATCCCTACAAAATGAAGTAGCTAGATTAACCTTGAAAAACATTGCTTTAAATGATCAAGTCTCTGAATTAAACAAGGTTATTGAAAAATGGCTGTGTGCTAGGTTTACTATAGATCAATTGCTTAGGGATGAAGTACCTGCTGACTTAAAAAGGGATATATCTGCTAAGAAAAATAAGCTGAGAATTCTCACCAAACCCAAAGACATTATCTTTAAATCTACAGAGACTATTCATATGTCATATACCACTTTGACTAATGACCCTGTCTCTGAAGATGTGGCTGAGCTACCACCCTTGCCCAAACTCTCTGGAGTTGAACCCAGCAGTTCTTCTAGATCTGCTAAGGGTGAACTTATGACAGATATTGAGAATCCCCTCCAACTAAAGTTTTTCATGTGCCTGCTAAACAAACTGGCAAACAAGTAGCTTTTAAGCCTGTTACTACTAAAGCTGTGAATAAGGTTGACCCTACCACTGAAGATCGCCTGTTGTCTCTTATGAAAGAAGTAGAACTCTTGAAACAACACATTAAGCCTTCCGCTGAATGCTCTACTTCTCATGAACCTAAGTCGGTCCTAGGTGAACCCAAAGGGGAAAGGTTAATCAAACCTTATTGCAATGTATGTAAAAACTCTCACCATACGACTTTTGATCATGACAGACACATGGCAGCTAAAAGAGCTCAGACACCCTCTAGGGACAGACCACAGAGTTCCAAAAGACAACAGGGAAATTACAAACCTTATCCTCCCTGTAAATTCTGTGGGTTCACAGACCATCACATAGACGAGTGTGGTGACTTCCCTGGGTGTGATATCTGTGGAAGTTATAACCATGAAACAATGAACTGTCCCTCCCAACGCCAAAAGTTTTTCAGGAACACAAGAGTTGCTAATAAGTAATTCTGGGAACCCACTGGAAAGTGGGTTCACCATAGGAACTAATCTGTTTCTATGTATCTGTGCAGAAATATCTCAAGGAATCGGTATGGTATCTAGATAGTGGCTGTTCTAGACACATGACAGGGATTCAATAATACCTGCACAGATACTCAAAGGAGCCAGGTCCTAAAGTGGTGTTTGGAGATAATTCTTCAGGTGACCCAGAAGGATATGGCTCAGTGAACTGCAATGGGATTACATTTACCAGGGTTGCATATGTGAATGGTCTTAAACACAATCTTATTAGCATCAGCCAGTTGTGTGATGCTGACTATAAGGTTTTGTTTACTAAGACTCAGGGAACCATATTCAACAAAAAACAATGATGTTGTGCTGATTGCACCTAGAAGGAGAGATGTTTATGTCATCAACATGGCTGTGTGCTCTGAAGACAGCTCAAATTGTTTTCTTGCTAAAGCTTCTGAAAGTGTCAATTGGCTGTGGCACAAACGACTGTCTCATCTCAACTTCAAGAAGATCAACAAGATAGCCACTCAAAACTTGGTTGCTGGTCTACCTTCAGTAATGTTTTCCAAAGACAAGACTTGTTCTGCCTGTGTCAAAGGAAAGCATCACAGGTCTTCATTCAAGACTAGGCAATCATTCTCTATTGACAAGTGCTTACATCTCCTTCACATGGATTTGTTTGGGCCTGTCAAACCTCAGACCATTAATCACAACAAATACACCTTGGTCATAGTTGATGAATTTTCAAGATACACATGGGTGTTCTTCCTCAGAAGGAAAAGTGATGCAGCTGAAACCATCATGTCCTTCATTAGACAGGTTGAAAATATGAATGATGTTAGAGTCAAAGCTCTAAGAAGTGATAATGGTACTGAATTCAAGAATCATCAACTTGAATCTTTTTGTGATGAAAAAGGGATTTCACAGAACTTCTCTTCAGCTGGCACCCCTGAACAAAATGGTGTGGCTGAAAGAAGAAACAGGACTTTGATTGAAGCAGCAAGAACTATGTTAAATGGTGCAGCCTTACCAAAGCAATTTTGGGGAGAAGCTGTTCACACTGCCTGCTACACACAAAACAGATCAATCATTGTCAAAAGACATGGTAAAACTTCCTATGAAGTTTTCAGAAAAAGATCTCCAGATGTCAGCTATTTTCATGTGTTTGGATGCCCTGTGTTTATTTATAACTACTGGGATAAACTTGGAAAGTTTGATGAAAAAGCTGATGATGGTTTCTTCTTGGGATACTCTCCAACAGCCAAAGCCTTCAGAGTCTTCAACATCAGAAGACAAGAAGTAGAAGAAACATTCCATGTTAGATTCAATGAAGATGATGAAGTCATATAGAGAACAGGAACAGAGGGTGATGAAATTGATTTTAATGAAAATGTATCTTTCCCAAGTGATGAGTTCACAGAACCCAGACCTACCTGTCATCATCACTCCAACACTCTCACTCCTTATGTCCCTGCCTTTGACCCTCTGTCTACTCACAACATAGAAGTTCCTACCTCTCAGGAACTTGATGAAGAAGAACCTCAAATCTCTGGTGGTCCTTCTCCTTCTAATACTATTGATGACTCACCAATTCTTCAAATCCCTGAAGACTCTCCCGCTGATAATGAAATAGCACACCTTGATATGGCTGAAGAAGACTCTGACACTAAAATAGTCTTTGAAGAAAGCCCTCCTAGTCAGCAGGATGAAACTCAAATTGTACCAGATGTGCCCACAAGTGTTCCTGCCCTTGAGTCCCCAGCTCCTCAAAATAAGTGGTCAAGAGATCAACACATTCTTCTTGTCAACATTATTGGGGAACCTAATGTAGGGGTCACAACTAGACAGCGAATCCAAGACTCAGAGCCAGCCTCAGCAAATGAATGTCTCTTTGCTGAATTTCTCTCACAAATTGAACCTAAAAGAGTAGCTGAAGCTCTGGTAGAAGAAGGATGGGTAGCTGCTATGCAAGAAGAGATCAATCAGTTCAAAAGGAACAAAGTATGGACACTAGTGCCAGCTCCACCAGGAAAGAATATCACAGGCAATAGATGGATCTATAGAAATAAGATGGATGAAATTGGGAACATCATCAGGAACAAGGCCAGACTGGTAGCACAGTGGTTCTCTCAGACTGAAGGAATTGATTATGATGAAACATTTGCTCCAGTTGCTAGACTTGAAGCCATCAGAATCTTCCTTGCTTATGCTGCCTATATGAACATCACTGTGTATCAGATGGATGTAAAGAGTGCATTCCTCAATGGTGATTTGGCTGAGGAAGTGTATGTTGCACAACCTGAAGGATTTGAGAACAGCGAGTTTCCCAACCATGTGTATAGACTTCACAAGGCAATGTATGGGCTGAAACAAGCTCCAAGAGCATGGTATGAAACTCGTTCCAATTTCTTAACTGAAAATAAATTTGTCAGGGGTTCTATTGATAAAACACTCTTTACCTTCAAGGATAAGAGTGATTTCATCATTGTGCAGATTTATGTGGATGATATCATCTTCGGGTCAACAAATGTCAATCTTAGTAAACGTTTTGCTAAATTAATGACCAAGAAATATGAGATGAGTATGATGGGTGAATTAACTTACTTTTTGGGCTTTTAAATTAAACAATGTCCTAAGGGAATTTCAATTTGTCAAGAAAAGTATGTTAAGGATTTACTTAAAAAATATGACTTAGCTGATTGTGCATCAGTGAAATGCCCCATGCTTCCACCCAACAACTTGGGCCCTGATGAGTCAGGGGTCTCTATTAATGAGACTTTATATAGAGGCATGATTGGGTCACTCATGTATCTAACAGCTAGTCGTCCAGATATCCAATTCTCCACATGTCTCTGTGTAAGGTACCAAGCTAACCCAAAAGAATCCCATCTAGTGGCTGTTAAGAGAATTTTCAGGTATCTCAAAGGAACACCATCCCTAGGCCTATGGTATCCAAAGAAATCAGGCTTTGATCTCAAGGCCTATTCAGATTCAGACTATGCTGGATGCTGTATTGACAGGAAAAGCACTTCAGGCAGCTGTCAAATCCTAGGAGGAAAATTGGTTGGATGGAGTGCTAAGAAGCAAAACTCTGTGGCTATGTCTTCAGCTGAAGCAGAATATGTCGCTGCAGCCAGCTGTTGTGCTCAGGTGCTCTGGATGAAAAGTCAATTGGCTGACTATGAAATTTTGTATGACAAAGTGCCAATCTTTTTTGACAACACCAGCGCCATTGCCATATCCAACAACCCTGTTCTCCACTCTCGTACCAAACACATTGATATCAGGTATCATTTTATCAGGGATCATATAATGAAGGGAGATATTGAGCTGCATTTTGTTCCCACAGAGCTGCAACTAGCTGATATCTTTACAAAGCCTTTGGCTGAACCTTTGTTCAACAGGCTAGTTGCTGAGCTAGGGATGCTCAATATCTCAAAGCCTGTGGCTTGATATTAAATGTGTTCATTAAATGATTGATTCTATATTAAATGTTTTTTCACATGAAAGTAGGTAGTTACTTTCCAAGTAAATGCAAAAAACATTCTCAAATATTTAATCATTTATTTTTCGAATAACAAGGAGACAAATAAGTTTTGAAAGGTCAAGGGACCTACTTGAACAGTCATTTTCTCACTTTGCATTTAATGCGGTTGAATAACTGTTTACGTATTTTGAATATATATATTGTCTCTTCTCTCTTCTCACCCACCACCATTCTCATTTCTCAAATCATTTCTCTCTCTAAGTTCTTCTCTCTCTTAACCTATCCGCCATTTTCTTTCACCTTCAACCTCGAATCCATGGCGTTTTCAGTTCCTAAAGTAGCAAACGTTAACTTCGAGATCAACGAAAGCATCCTCGCCTCCAACAACGCCATTGGATGGATTAAGGCACCCAATAGCACCTATTCAGATCTGGTCAGTTTCATGCAGAATTGTGACCTAAGTGAAGCCTTCACCAAATCCCCATCCACCTTTTACCAAGAATACCTTAGGGAATTCTGGTACTCTGCTGAGGTGGTTGATGACACCATAACATTTAGCCTTTCATGCAATGAACACCCTTTCGCCTTCTCCCTTAAAGATTTCTCAAGTGTGGCCAGATTGAAGCATGGAGATGAATGCCTGAAGGTAGTTGATAAAAGGCTGTCAAAGAAGCCCTGGCCACACTCAAACCATGCCATGACGTAAACCCTGCCCTTACACCAGCTGAGGTCCTCTCCAAATCTCCCCTGAAGATTAAGTATTTCACTCCCATGTGGCGTGTCCTCTTCACCCACATTGTTAAATCCCTGGGAGGAATGCAGGGATCACAGGACCAGATGTCTTTCAACCATCAGGCTATTGCATATAGATTAATCTGGGGAGCTGATGTTGATGTTGGAAGCATTCTCTTCTCCAACCTTGTAGAACAACTGAAGGGAAGGAATCAAGTCAGGGAAAAGAATATCTGCTATGTGCGCTTCCTGTCTCTGATCTTCGAAAGTCTGCTGGGAGACAACTACCACAACAATGCTTTGACTACTCTTAAGCCCTACCGCATCACATGTGCCATCTATAAAGAAATAGGAGCTGAAGATGTCCCTGTCACCGCTCATATGATGAATGTGGCCAACCAACTACCAACAGCTGAGAAGCCCTTGCTCCCTTCTTCTAAGAAGGTGAATACTTCTAGTGTGCCTGGCAAGTCTAAGTCTTTGACCTCTGGGTAGCACACTACCAAGTCCAAGGCTTCTTCTGGCCAACAGCCTAAGAAGAAGAAAATCCACTCTTCTTCCCACACCAAAGCTGTTTCTAAGGCCAAGGGAAAGAAGACTGACACCTCCTCTAGTCCAGATACTCATGTGGATTCAGATACATCTGCTGACAAATAACAGGAGTCTAGTGTCTCAAAGTCAGCTGAGACGACAGGAAACCAGCCTGATCCAGCTGATATCTCACAGGTAATCAGTGTACATTTTTAGAGGTTCACAAGCAGCCACTCTCATTTGTCTGTAGGAGAGAGTCGTGAAGTTAGGGTAATCCTTGACCCATAGAAGTCTGTCAATTCACTTAGAGTCCTTTAAGACTTCTGTACACCCTGTCTTTGCACCAGGGAATGATTCATTCGTGTTTATAAAGCACCTCGATGACCCTGCACCCTCTAGACAGTATTCAGGCTAACAACAACCTGAATACACTTATGTCTCAACCTTGATCAGCTGTACTTCACACAGCCTCTTGGTTCCCTCCTTAAAAGAGTCCCAAAGGATTTATCCTTTCAGGGGGAGCTGAATCATCACCCTCAGCTTTCCTAGGGGCAGCGTAACAGGCGACCTTTAACCACATATGTTTCACTCTTAAAAGAGTCCCAAAGGTTCTTAACCTTTTGGGGGGGCTGAATAATCACACTCAGCTTTCCTAGGGGCAGCGAATGGCGATCCATAACCAACATATATCTCACAATCAAAAGAGTCCCAAAGGTTTTAACCTTTTGGGGGGGCTGAATAATCACACTCAGCTTTCCTAGGGGTAGCGAATGGCGATCATTAACCACATTTTTTTTCACACTTAAAAGAATCCCAAGGATTTATCCTTTGGAGTGGCAGAGTAATCACCCTCAGCCTCTCTGGGACAGCGAAATGGCGATCATTCCCCTTATCTTTTTCCCTGTTACTAATTGAAACAATTTGCAGGCTGAAATTGTACAGCCAGTCATCGAATCTCAGGTACAATGATAGGTGTGTAAACACCCATCTTTTCTACCACTTAATTACAATAATAACCGGACCAAAACGTGTATTTTATGTCTTTTATGTTGGAATTATGCGTGGTTTGTGTTTTTGTTGTGTTTTAGGATGAAAAGGTGAAAAGTGGAGAAAACACGGACATTCACGGGCATTTACGGACTTTTATTGAAGAAAAAGATGAAAGACGAAGTCGAGAAATCAAGAGTGAAAAAGAAACGGAAGTCCACGACCAATTCTGAAGATTTATCGAAGAAAAAGTCAAAAGACGGAAGTTTATCAAAAACCGAAGAATTCAAGTCTATTTTATTGAAGAATTTAAAGACGAGTTCGAAGAAATCCCGAAGCCAAAAGTCCCTTAAGTCCAAGTTTAAAGAAGATTAGAAGAAAAGGACTAATGAAGCAATTAATGAAGATTAATAAAAGGAGGGACTTAAGCTTGTAATTAAAGAGAAATGAAAGAGGGGAGGAAGCTTCCTAATCCTCCCCTATAAATAGTCATTAGTTGTTTACATTTCATTTTGTTGGCTAAGTGTGACAATTAGTCTTCCACCATTTAATTACTTTGCACCTTTAATTACCTTGTCAATTTAAATACTTGTCAAATTTAATTACCTTGTCTTGCACTTAATTACCATTTAATTTCAAGTAAGTTTTTCTTTTATTTCTTGTTAATCTTTATCTTTATCTTGTTAATCTCATTCTACCTTTCTTTAATCTTTGTGTTGATTTGTTTATGTTCAAGTTCTTTATTTTTGTTGATTTGATTAAAGAGGTTTTGATTATCTTGATCTTTATTGTTTGATTTGTTGTTTTGGATTGATTGTTTATTTTGATTAAATGTTTTGTTATTAGTTTGGTTTAATCTTTTTGTTGATTTTGTTAAGTTTTTATTAGATCTGAGCTATCCTTCCTTCCTTGTTCTTCGGTTACCGTTACTTATCTTTCCCAGAATCGTGCTCAGCTATTATTCTAAATAGGGGTTTGCCAATTTGTGCTCTATTCGGAATATTAAACATTCCAAGTAAGGGATTAGCAGATAGGCTTATGCGGAATATTCTACATTCCGAATAGACCTTGTATTCCGAATAGGGGGCCACATTCCGAGTAAGGGATTAGCAGATAGGCTTATGCGGAATATTCTACTTTCCGAATTACCTAAATTCTCCGAATAACTTTCCGAATAGGACTGGATATTCCGAATAGGAATACTTTCCGAATAGGCCAAATATTCCGAGTAGGCACTTTATTCCGAATAGGGACAGATATTCCGGATAGAAGGTTTTATTCCGAATAGGAGGTATTATTCCGAATTGAAGGTTTTCCGAATAGGGTATATTCCGGATAGGCTCTTTTCAGTTTCTTCAAATTTAGTTTTTAAGTTTCTGCCCTTTTATTTTAAGCTTTATTTTTCCCGCCTTTTTCCTTAATCGCACTTTAAGTTTATTTGCCTTAGTTTAAGATTTAGTTTTAGTTGCGTTTTAAGTTTGCCTTAGTTAGATTTAAGTTTACGTCTTTACTTTAGTGCCCTTTAATTTCAGTAACGTTTTTAAATACTTGCACCTTTACTTTAATTAGACTTAGATTTACTTTAAATTGCCATTTACTTTATTTGTTATGCACCTTTTATTTACTACAACGACACATCTTTGTTCCACCAAAAACAATAGAGTCACATAGAGAGCTTAGATCAATTCGATTAGACCAACACAACGAACTTAATTTTTATACGGGCCAAAACCCAGTTATTAAATGGCGCCGCTGCCGTCTCTTTTCGTAAAGATCAACTGTTTTCTGTGAGAGACACATTGCTTTTTGGGATCCGCTCACTTGTGAACGTTATTTTTCTTGCCTAAAAAATTCAAAAAATCATAAAAATTAAAAATTCAAAAAACCATAAAAATTAAAAATTTCAAAAATCCAAAAAGATTTTATCTTTCTTGTGTATATATATTGTCTTTGTGTTTGGTTTTGTTTTCTTTTGCATTTTCAGGTGTATGCGTACTAGATCTTCCAATTATCAAGAGCCCGAGACTCAAGACGATTTAAGTATGGCAGGTGTTAACAACAATAATCAACCACCGCACCTCAATAATAACAACAATGCTCTTCCACAGCCCGATCTTCGGACCATGGAGGAACTTTGTCAACCAACCATGTTTGGACGAGGAGGACCGATTGCGCCGATGCAAATCAACGCTCCTGATTTTTCGTTGAAGCACCATGATGAGATGGCATTTATACATGATCTCATCGTTCTTTTCGGGCTTTAAATGCACTAAAATGTCATAAAATACCATATATATGCTTGTGTTTGTTTACTTGTGTGTTTTAGGTATGGATATCGTGAAAAAGACAAAAGATCACAAGATACAAGGAAAAACGAACACGAGAAACGAAGCCATACAAAGAACCGGGCCCTAATCATGGAATTTTCATCAAATACCCTTGAAGACTTGAAGACAAACAAGATTGATCCTCAATGAATGAAGAAATGACACTTAAAACCCTTGTATATTGATAAGTACAAGTTTGGTCCCTTAAGTTTGTCAAAATTGCAAAAAGGTCCTTCAACTTTGAAGAAATGGCAAGATTAGTCCCTCAACAAATTCAAATTGCCAAAAATAGTCCCTCATAAAGTGGAAGACTCATTGAAGACCTTGGAAGATCAAGATTGTCCAAGTTCAGTCCTTGAATTACTCAAAAATGTCAAAAAGTACCCTTGATAAGCCTTTGTGGAAAGTTTGTGCCAAAAGTGTCAATTGATGGAAGATATTAACAAAGGAAAGACACATTTTAGGGCTGGAAACCTTAAATGGCAAAAATAACAAAAGAGGAGGACTGAAGTTGCCAAAATGGAAACATTTAAACAAAAAGTGCGCCTAACACATATGCCACCCCCAATTTCGGATTAAAACTGTTACTATTCATTGTTCTTACCACCCAGAATTTACCTTCACTTTTCCTTGGGTAAAAACCAATTAAACTTGCACACAAGTAATTCACACACTCACAAACCTTTCCCACTCCTAAAAACCTGCATCCCACACATGTGCACCAAAACCCCAATTCCCCAATCCACCAATCACATCATTCCTTAGCCCCCAAGCATCATGACGTGGCAAAATGGACGTCCAAGATGCTATGCTTGCTCACAAAGCAAAATTTAAAGGCCAAGATCAAATGAGAGGACAAAATGCACTCAAAACCATTCAAGGGCACATTTGGGATTTTCTTATGATTAGGGTTTAGTTTTTTCTATTCTAGATTGTTCTATAGGCTCTATAAAAGGAGACCCAAGCTGTGGTGATCCCTTTGTTCCAGTTTTTAAGCTTGCACATGTAATACCTTTTTAAAGAAATAAAAAGTTTGGTTTTTGAAATATTCAAGTGTAATTCCTTTTTTATTGTTTTTAAAAGTTGAGTGTTGTGTTAAGCTTAATTCTGAGTTCCACACTTTTATTTGGTTAAGCAACTTTGATTTTCAAAGTTGTTTAAGGTTTTGAGATTTTGAGAGATTTTGGTAAAATCTTCTCAAAAGGTTTGGATGTTAAGAGGTTTTGATTAATTGGTGTTATAGTGTTAATAGAAACGTTTTTAAGAAGTTTGATAAGTTTTGGTAAAGTTTTAAAAAGAAAAGAAAAAAAAAAAAAGAATATTGTAAGCTTGAATTGTGTTTTCTTTGTTTTGTGTTCAAAACAGGTTGAAGGCTTGTTGATTTAGTTCAGCACCAACCCGGGTTGGTTTGGAGGTGGATTCAACATCCACTAGGACCCTTGGATGTAAGGGTCCTAAGGTAACTCTCTTTTACTCTTTGAAAAGTTCATAAAAGTGCTTGTTACTTGATTTGCTTGATTGATTGATTAAGTGTGTTTAAGTTACTTGATTTGTGTTTATGTTATGTTATATACATGTTATGAAGCTTTGATAACAATTTGGTTAGGTTTCATAAGGTTTTGATTTGGAAAAATTGGTTTTCAAAAAGTTTAAAGGGTGTTTGGCAATACGTTTTAGCAGGAGTTGGATCTTAATTAATGAATTGTAAGGGTGTTATAGTTAGTGATTAAGGTTGATTTAGATTTTAACTAGTTGGTAACTTAGTTTGGTACAAGTTTTAGCTTAGTTTAAGAGGTAAAAGGTAAAAAGGGTGTTAAAAATCTGCATAAGTGTTATCTTGCTTGTTTTTATGATCTTTGGTGCATTTGATTTCTTGAATTTGAGTGCTAGGTGTTTGTTTCCTTGTTGTTATTGACTCCTTGTGCTTCATTGAGCACAAGGGTGCCCAATTGTTCCAACATAATCACCAAACAAAGCATCAAGCCAAGACCTCTTGGCATCACAAGTGCACAAGTGTGCACTTGGTTGTTCATCAGTAACTTAGCAGTACCAGGCCACGTTTTGCATAGTATTGCGCCGCAAGACCTACTAGTTGCGGCGCAACCGAAGGAGCTACAGACCAAAGGTGCTATCGTTATACAAGCTGCGCCGCAAGACCTACTCGTTGCGGCGCAACTGAAGGAGCTGCAGATCTTGGTATTCCCGTTTCACTAGTTGCGGCGCAAGAAAAAAACGTTGCGGCGCAACTGAGTGATAAAAAGGGGGGGTTTCAGGATTCGAACCCTGGTCACCACGTTCACACCACACAACACTACCACTGCGCCCTAGGGTCTTTGACTACTAGGGAGTGGTTTTGTTATCTATTTATCACATTTTTGTTTTGTCTCATTTTAAATAAACCGTAGCTTTTTCCCTATTTTCTAGCTTATTTATTCAACTTATCTTTCCTAGCTTATTTTTCCTTAGATTCTTATAGTATTTAGTTTTTTTTTTAAAATTAGTTTCATAATTTTCCTTTTATTAATTAATTTTCTAGGATTTAATTAATAGACGTTTTTTATAAAAGCCATAAAAAATACCAAAAATAGTTTTAATTTTTAGAAAATTACTTTTTAGTCTTATAATAATATAAGTTGAGTAATTGTTCAAAAAAATCATATTTTTGACATTTGAATTAATTAAATTTGATTTTAGGGCTTTAATTAGCATTTAAAATTAATTATTTAATTAATAAAAGGTTATAAAATATCTTTGTTGGATTTTTATCTTTATTTATATTATTTAAGACTTCTTTTTATCTTTTTCTTGATTTTGTTTTTGGTCTTAGCTTAATTTTTAATTTTTGTGTTTTTCTACGGCTTTACGTTTTCGTTTTTTCGTCATAGTGTAATTTTCAAGAAACCGTCATTCCATCTTCTCAATATTAATCTCAAAGAAATACAAGTTAATTCACAACACCATACCTCCTTGGGAAACGAATCTTTCATCTCTTTTATTTGATTGTGGGTCATTAGTGTTGATTTTTCCTAAAATCATCACTCGATACTTACCGCTATTTACGCTCTTTGTTTTCCTAAACAAGAGTTGTATTTCTTCTACAATTATCATTTTGGCGCCGCTGCCGGGGAGGTGTGTCGTGTCTTAATTTGGAAAATTTTGTTTTTGATATTATCCATAATAGTATTTGTGTTAAGTGGAACTCCCTTAACACGTATTATCGGTTTTCTCGGTTTTTCTTTGTGAATATTATTAATATATTGTATTAAGTATCACAACCAAAATACAATATCTCCAAAAGTGTGAAAACACAACCTTGATTCGGGATTTCATCACTCGATCATTGTATTCGAATCTCAAACAAAAAGAAAAGGCAAAAATAGATAAATACTTTCGAGAAGCTCGATTTTGAAAGATACGAACTATAAGGTGGGTATAAGGCGGGTATTATAAAATATACCCTAAGGAAAAAGGCTCTTAAGTGCTTCGCGCCGCCTCGTTTCCCCGCTTGCTTGTGAGTATTTTGATTTTGAAGGCTAATCGAGGGTTTTGCCGCCCAAAGTATTAATACGTATACTATATTTGCTTGGTTTTCTTTGTGATTAAACCCTCGTGAACAATTTGGTTTTCACCAAAGTTCTAAAGTCATTCGAAGGCGTTCACTCCACGTGATCGTTTTCATTCCTTTGAGGCTTCTTTAATCAAGAGTTTGATTCGAGGAGAGATTTTGTAGATTGTTGTCTACGAAGATACACCAAAATCCAAAAAAATTAAATATCATCAAAAACACAAAAAAATTGAAAATCCACAAAACAACCAAAAAGAATCTTCTTTGCTCACCTCCCATTCTTCGTGAAGTTTATGATCACTCGTAATCAAGCTAAACGAGCTCGTAAACAACTTCAAAAGCAAGCAAATCAAGGATCGTTGATTGTTGAAGAACCTCCAATTGTTGAACCTATTGTAGAACAAGAAGTCGTAATGGCTAATCGTACTATGATGGAGTTGCTACAAGCACCCACCGAGGGTTTTGGAGAGGCAATTGTTATTCCCGCCATCCTTGCGGAGAATTTCGAGATTAAGACGGGTTTAATGTCTATGTTGCAAGCAAACAAGTTTCGAGGTCACGAGAAAGACAACCCGCATTACCATATTAGGAATTTCAACCGTCTCACCGCCACTAGCAAATTCAAAGATGTTCCACATGACGCCATTAAGATGATGTTGTTTCCATACTCGTTGGATGGACCCGCAAAAATTTGGCTCGAGAAAGAACCGCCAAATTCGATTTTGACATGGGCCGATCTCGTCTCTAAGTTTGTGAACAAGTTTTTTCCACCATCGAAAACAACACACTTAAAAAATGAGATTTCACGATTTGTGCAACGTAACAATGAAAGTTTTTCTATGGCATGGGAACGATTTAAGGAGATGTTACATGAATGTCCTCACCATGATTTTTCGGAATTGCATCAAATCGATACTTTTTATAATGGGCTTAATGATCATGAACGAGATTATTTGAATGCCGCCGCGGGTGGTAATTTTTTGTGCAAGACGACAAATGAGGCTTTACAAATCATTGAAAATCGATCTAAGGTTTATAGCCCTCGTAACACACCGAGTGTTGCCAATATGGGTTCGTCATCGTCATCACAATCGTCTCGTAGCATTAACGCCTTACATGATGAAGCTAATGAGGAAAATCGGTTTTTTGATAGATTTGCTAATCTAATGTCCCATTGGAAGGCTCAAGAAGCTTCCAATTCCGCTTCGGTTAAAGCGGTTGCTAAGAGTTGTTTATCGTGTGGAGGAGCTCATGATTTATCCGAGTGCATTACCGCGGATGGTAACACTTCGAGTGCTTACGTAGCAACGGGAACTTACAACCAAAACGGCCAAGGTTCCCGCCAAAATCAAGCTCCACCAAATCAAAATGTTAACAATTATCGAAACAACAACCAAGGTAATTACCAAGGCAACACACGCAATTACAACAAAGGGAATTATCAAAGTGGGAATGGACAAATCTCTAATCAAAACCAAAACCGTGATTTTCAAAACACTACACAAGGTTTTCAAAATGCTCACACGAAAAATTTGCAAGGAGAATTTTTAGATTATGCAAAAGCAAATGATGCTAAATTTGATAACATGCAACGTGAGATGATTAGCTTAAGATCCGAGTTGAAAAACGAGCTTAAAAATGAACTTGCTAATGAACTTAAAACTCATGCTAATAAAATGGAAGGAAATGTCCAACGTCTTCAACAAAACCAACAAAAGATGGAATTAGGACAACATGAGATTAAGCAAGAGTTATTGAAAGCGGATGCTAGGCAATCAAAATTTGAGGACCGAATGGCTAAGATGTTTGAAGCTATCATGTGTAAGCCCTCTTCTTCGGGTGGTCTTCCTAGTGATACCATTGCAAACCCGAAGGGAGAATTGAAGGTTGTTACTACACGAAGTGGTAAAACTTTCAAGGAACCAATCTCTCGTCCAAGTACTTCTACGGAGAAGGAAATCGAGAAAGAACCCGAGGTGATGGTCGAAAAGGAGCACATTACAATCCCACGAAGTACCGCTCAAACCACACCTACGGTTACACCAATACCAATTGTGGAACCCGAGATTCCAAGGCCGTTGCCTAATGACCAACCCACACCACCTTTACCTTACCCTTCGAGACGAAACAAAGAGAAAGCACAAGAAAGGAACAATTATCAATTTGAGCTATTTATGAAAATGTTTCGTGATTTGCATTTTAACATAAGTTTTGCCGATGCTTTAATCATGATGCCTCGATTCGCCGCAAACTTCAAAAGTATGCTTAACAACAAAGAGAAGTTACAACAATCGTCTAGTTGTTCATCGGTTTTTCTAAGCCGCATACCACAAAAAGTCGGTGATCCCGGTAAATTTTTGATTCCGTGTGCTATACAAGATATGGAGGAATGCTACGCCTTGGCCGATCTTGGTGCTAGTATTAATTTAATGCCTCTCGAGATTTTCAAATCGCTTTCGCTTCCGGCTCTCATTCCTTCGAACATGTCCATCGAGATGGCCGATCATTCTACGATTTTGGCATGTGGAGTAGCCGAGGACGTTTTCGTTAAAGTCGGAAAGTTTTACTATCCCGTTGACTTTATCGTTGTAGACATTCCCATCGATCGAAAAGTTCCTCTAATTTTGGGTCGTTCATTTTTGGATACATCAAGAGCACTTATCGATGTTCATGCTCGTAAAATCACCCTTCGTTTCAATGAAGAAGAACTTGTCATCAATGCAACACAAAACTCCAATCTTTCTCATGTATATTCTATTGCAACTTTAAACCATGGTGACTCGACCAATGTCATTTGCAAAGAATTTTCACCAAGAGTTTTAGGGAATGTCTCCAAAAACAATTTACCATTTCCTCCGCCGGTGGAGGTTATGAGTGCTAAGCCTACAAAGAAGAAACCATCAATACTTGAATCGAAAAATTCTTCGCCTCATCTCGAACATTCATTCTTGAAAAGTATTGATAAGTTGCCGGTTTCTACGGAAGATCTTTCGGATGATGAATATGTAGACCCCGATGGGGAGGTTTTCTTCGTCGATAAACGTTTTGAGAACTTGCCACCACCAAAACCAAAACGGTTTCAAAATGTGAGAATTTTTAGTGTAACTAACATCATCTTAGAAACACCGAATATTTTCGACATAATTAAAAAGGGTTTTCATAAGGAGAGTTTAAAAGATAAAAAAGGAAAAGAGCTTAAATGTGATTTAATTGATTTTTCTACAAATCTAACTCCGTCATCACCACGTGATTTAAGTACTACAAACTCGTCTACTCCTTTTGACGATGTTTTGTGTGGTTTTAGTATGGGGGAAGCCCCTTATGTTCCCTCATCCTTGTCCACCGAGGACGAGATATTCGATCCCGGAATTTCATTTAAAGGGAAATCTCGGTCTTCCACCGATGCAATAAATGGAAACTATATCTATTTGCTTGGTGCGAGTCTACCTCGAGTAGCTCAAACGTTTGTCTTACCAATTGTCTCACCCTTCTACTTCTCATCTATTTTCTTCAAACTCTTTGAGTTTATGGCACATGTTCAAGTGGTGTTAATTTGTTTTCCCCATGGAAACGAGAACTCCATCTTCGACCCCGGTATTTTGCATCATCTAAGGACTTAGTCCTTTATACCGGTTGCTTTTTGGGCCTTGTTTATCATGTAAGCCCCTTTGACCACACCATGATTTTCCCTAAATGTTCACATTTTGAGGGGATCGAGTCGAGCTCATGACTCGGTAATCAAAAACGAGGTGCCTCGTGGGGGAGATCCCATGCTTATCTTTATGCTTTATGTTCACTAATAAGGGGACTTGTACCCTTCCAACTCGTTGTCTCGTGGTTGTTTGTGATTGTGTTATCTAGATCATCATCATCATCTACGATTGAAGACTCTCGTGTTCGTTTACGTGAGCCTCCATCGTTCGTTTGAAGAAGTTTTTCACGAATCCATGACATATCCTTTATTGTTCTAACAATTATCTTTTAGCATAATTAATAAACGGCTTTAGATATATTGTTGATCACCCTTTCCATGCTAGATCCTAAGCATTCGATTCTTCGTCTCTAGTATGGGGGTGCTCCACCTTTAGACTCGAAACATTGAGGACAATGTTTACTTTTAGTATGGGGGGGTGAATAGGTACTTGCTTTGCTACGCCCTCACGTTTTCCAATTTTCAATGTTTTGTTTTGCTAATAAGGCTAAAAATGGCCAAATTTTAAAATTTTTCTTAGTTTTCATAAGTGTTTTTAAGACACGAATGTATATTTTCCGATGGGTAGAATAAGAGTTAATTTTTGACTTGATGGGCATTTGGAGCCATTTACATTCCTTAACCCGCTCAATTCAAGTTTTGCTAGACTTTTATATAGGGAGCTTTAAAACGCGAAAGTCTTAATTCATTCGAGTTAAGAACAAGAACTTTTCGAAAGTTCCTATAATTGATTCTAGAAAGTCACTTATCAAGGGAACTTTAAAATGCATTCTCTAAACTTGAAAAAGTCCAAGAAAGTGCAAGATCCTATAGGTGGCTTGAAAACCCAAAACTTTGATTTGATATAGTCTTAATGAAAGCTAATCCAAATTTGGCTTAATTTTGACTTGCATGGCTAAGTATTCACGAGTCTCTTTAATTAGAGGTCTTTAAATAGTGAAGAACGAGAAATGATAGAGTTAGACAAGTGATCATGCTAAACGTAGAACATGAAAATGTTCTTTCAAAAACTCATATGTTTTTAATTGTGGCTTTTTCTTCCCATAAGATCAATGCATTAGGAATAAATCATAATTGCAATAAGTAAGGTCGTATGGTTTGAAAAGTTACTTAGCCTCTAGCGCAAGATCGTTTAAAAGTTGCTCGGGGTTGAATAGAGTTCATAGCCAAGGCATAACTTATTGAAGCGGGACGCGAAGATTGGCGATCATCCAAAAAGGCCCTAACAAGGCATGAGGAGCTCTATTTTTGCTAAAGATCCAAAGATGATGTGAAGTATCATTGTTCCAAAATCAATATGAAGGATCGAGACACACGACGAGAAGCTATTACTCCCCTAAAGAATGGAGAAAGTCTATCCAAAAAGACCCTAACAAGGTATGAGGATAAATATATCCAAGTCCGAAAAGGAGGCGGATCGTTGTATATCAAAATCCAAAGTAAAGATTGAAGAAAAATGATGAAGTCGTGGTCCTATATGAAGAATCTCTCAAAAACGTCAAGTGAAGAAATTCCAAATATATGAAGAGAAGACCATTATTTCGAGAACGTCTTCCCAAGATTTGAAGTATGAAGTACATGCCAAAAATCGGTCCGAGAAAGGTCTCAAATCGTGAAACGAGTTATGCCAAGATATGAACTTAAGGAGATACACGAGAAGCCGTTTTAAAAGATTTTGTCCTTCGGCTAACTATTGATCAAATCGTGCTACTTTGCTTTCGGACTAATAACTACTCAAATAAGTCAATATGAATCACTTGTGATCCATGACAAATAGATAAAAAATGCTAGTAACCCATTTCCTTTTATAATAACTAGGATTGCGGGGAGAAAAAGTATTACACAATTTGGACGTATGAGTAGTGTTAGCATTGTGACTTGTACCAACAATGATCTTGTTTTTGCACTTAGCATGGAATGTATGACAATCAAGGATGACGAAATTTACTCTAAGGGACATTAACTTGTTTCTATTCTTTGACCCTAAAAGTCACATTTTGGTGATGAAAATCATACATTATGTCTTTACACATCATCGTAGTATGTTGCAAGTCTTTTACTCTTCAATAAAGGTTAATAAAATTGAACTTTGGTGATGCTTAGATACTTTATTCTAGCATTGCGTGAGGGCACGGCAATGGCTTAGTATGGGGGAGTGATGAGATGGCATTTATACATGATCTCATCGTTCTTTTCGGGCTTTAAATGCACTAAAATGTCATAAAATACCATATATATGCTTGTGTTTGTTTACTTGTGTGTTTTAGGTATGGATATCGTGAAAAAGACAAAAGATCACAAGATACAAGGAAAAACGAACACGAGAAACGAAGCCATACAAAGAACCGGGCCCTAATCATGGAATTTTCATCAAATACCCTTGAAGACTTGAAGACAAACAAGATTGATCCTCAATGAATGAAGAAATGACACTTAAAACCCTTGTATATTGATAAGTACAAGTTTGGTCCCTTAAGTTTG
This sequence comes from Glebionis coronaria, assembly GCA_025667525.1. Lineage (NCBI taxonomy): Eukaryota > Viridiplantae > Streptophyta > Magnoliopsida > Asterales > Asteraceae > Glebionis > Glebionis coronaria. Next base: position 518,538,877 of record CM046880.1, read on the forward strand.
TCAAAATTGCAAAAAGGTCCTTCAACTTTGAAGAAATGGCAAGATTAGTCCCTCAACAAATTCAAATTGCCAAAAATAGTCCCTCATAAAGTGGAAGACTCATTGAAGACCTTGGAAGATCAAGATTGTCCAAGTTCAGTCCTTGAATTACTCAAAAATGTCAAAAAGTACCCTTGATAAGCCTTTGTGGAAAGTTTGTGCCAAAAGTGTCAATTGATGGAAGATATTAACAAAGGAAAGACACATTTTAGGGCTGGAAACCTTAAATGGCAAAAATAACAAAAGAGGAGGACTGAAGTTGCCAAAATGGAAACATTTAAACAAAAAGTGCGCCTAACACATATGCCACCCCCAATTTCGGATTAAAACTGTTACTATTCATTGTTCTTACCACCCAGAATTTACCTTCACTTTTCCTTGGGTAAAAACCAATTAAACTTGCACACAAGTAATTCACACACTCACAAACCTTTCCCACTCCTAAAAACCTGCATCCCACACATGTGCACCAAAACCCCAATTCCCCAATCCACCAATCACATCATTCCTTAGCCCCCAAGCATCATGACGTGGCAAAATGGACGTCCAAGATGCTATGCTTGCTCACAAAGCAAAATTTAAAGGCCAAGATCAAATGAGAGGACAAAATGCACTCAAAACCATTCAAGGGCACATTTGGGATTTTCTTATGATTAGGGTTTAGTTTTTTCTATTCTAGATTGTTCTATAGGCTCTATAAAAGGAGACCCAAGCTGTGGTGATCCCTTTGTTCCAGTTTTTAAGCTTGCACATGTAATACCTTTTTAAAGAAATAAAAAGTTTGGTTTTTGAAATATTCAAGTGTAATTCCTTTTTTATTGTTTTTAAAAGTTGAGTGTTGTGTTAAGCTTAATTCTGAGTTCCACACTTTTATTTGGTTAAGCAACTTTGATTTTCAAAGTTGTTTAAGGTTTTGAGATTTTGAGAGATTTTGGTAAAATCTTCTCAAAAGGTTTGGATGTTAAGAGGTTTTGATTAATTGGTGTTATAGTGTTAATAGAAACGTTTTTAAGAAGTTTGATAAGTTTTGGTAAAGTTTTAAAAAGAAAAGAAAAAAAAAAGAATATTGTAAGCTTGAATTGTGTTTTCTTTGTTTTGTGTTCAAAACAGGTTGAAGGCTTGTTGATTTAGTTCAGCACCAACCCGGGTTGGTTTGGAGGTGGATTCAACATCCACTAGGACCCTTGGATGTAAGGGTCCTAAGGTAACTCTCTTTTACTCTTTGAAAAGTTCATAAAAGTGCTTGTTACTTGATTTGCTTGATTGATTGATTAAGTGTGTTTAAGTTACTTGATTTGTGTTTATGTTATGTTATATACATGTTATGAAGCTTTGATAACAATTTGGTTAGGTTTCATAAGGTTTTGATTTGGAAAAATTGGTTTTCAAAAAGTTTAAAGGGTGTTTGGCAATACGTTTTAGCAGGAGTTGGATCTTAATTAATGAATTGTAAGGGTGTTATAGTTAGTGATTAAGGTTGATTTAGATTTTAACTAGTTGGTAACTTAGTTTGGTACAAGTTTTAGCTTAGTTTAAGAGGTAAAAGGTAAAAAGGGTGTTAAAAATCTGCATAAGTGTTATCTTGCTTGTTTTTATGATCTTTGGTGCATTTGATTTCTTGAATTTGAGTGCTAGGTGTTTGTTTCCTTGTTGTTATTGACTCCTTGTGCTTCATTGAGCACAAGGGTGCCCAATTGTTCCAACATAATCACCAAACAAAGCATCAAGCCAAGACCTCTTGGCATCACAAGTGCACAAGTGTGCACTTGGTTGTTCATCAGTAACTTAGCAGTACCAGGCCACGTTTTGCATAGTATTGCGCCGCAAGACCTACTAGTTGCGGCGCAACCGAAGGAGCTACAGACCAAAGGTGCTATCGTTATACAAGCTGCGCCGCAAGACCTACTCGTTGCGGCGCAACTGAAGGAGCTGCAGATCTTGGTATTCCCGTTTCACTAGTTGCGGCGCAAGAAAAAAACGTTGCGGCGCAACTGAGTGATAAAAAGGGGGGGTTTCAGGATTCGAACCCTGGTCACCACGTTCACACCACACAACACTACCACTGCGCCCTAGGGTCTTTGACTACTAGGGAGTGGTTTTGTTATCTATTTATCACATTTTTGTTTTGTCTCATTTTAAATAAACCGTAGCTTTTTCCCTATTTTCTAGCTTATTTATTCAACTTATCTTTCCTAGCTTATTTTTCCTTAGATTCTTATAGTATTTAGTTTTTTTTTTAAAATTAGTTTCATAATTTTCCTTTTATTAATTAATTTTCTAGGATTTAATTAATAGACGTTTTTTATAAAAGCCATAAAAAATACCAAAAATAGTTTTAATTTTTAGAAAATTACTTTTTAGTCTTATAATAATATAAGTTGAGTAATTGTTCAAAAAAATCATATTTTTGACATTTGAATTAATTAAATTTGATTTTAGGGCTTTAATTAGCATTTAAAATTAATTATTTAATTAATAAAAGGTTATAAAATATCTTTGTTGGATTTTTATCTTTATTTATATTATTTAAGACTTCTTTTTATCTTTTTCTTGATTTTGTTTTTGGTCTTAGCTTAATTTTTAATTTTTGTGTTTTTCTACGGCTTTACGTTTTCGTTTTTTCGTCATAGTGTAATTTTCAAGAAACCGTCATTCCATCTTCTCAATATTAATCTCAAAGAAATACAAGTTAATTCACAACACCATACCTCCTTGGGAAACGAATCTTTCATCTCTTTTATTTGATTGTGGGTCATTAGTGTTGATTTTTCCTAAAATCATCACTCGATACTTACCGCTATTTACGCTCTTTGTTTTCCTAAACAAGAGTTGTATTTCTTCTACAATCACACCACATGATTCAGCAAGTGCAAACAAAACCATTTAGAGGTTTGCCTGATGATGATGCCAACAAACACCTCGACAAGTTCATTACAATCACCCAAAGCATGAAGTTGTCTGGGGCCACAATGGATGTTCTCCGCCTACAACTCTTCCCACATACTTTATCGCATCATGCCGAGAAATGGTTTGATCGTCTCCCTTCACACTTGGGATGATATGACTCAAAGCTTTCTATCGCGCTACTTTCCACCATCCATGGTCACAAGCCTTCGCAATCAGATCAGCGGTTTCATGCAAGATCCCGATGAATCTCTTTTTGACGCTTGGGAGAGATATAATGTCTTGATCGATAGATGTCCAAACCACAACATGCTTCCCGTCACATTGATTGATACTTTCTACAACGGATTGACTTTTCCAGATCGTGATACGATCAATGCAGCCGCCGGTGGCACATTCATGAAAAGGAGACCCGAGGAGTGTAGAGAGTTAATAGAGAACATGACTACTCACCACAAGAACTGGGATTCCTCTGCTTCTTCTAGGAACAACCAGAGAGTCAATGTTTCCTCAACCTCAGCAAACCCCGAGATGACCTAACTCACCCGCATGATGGCCGAAATGAGCAAAAGTATTACGCTTCTCGCTTCAAACCAACAACAACAACAAGTTAAAGCGGTTGCTAATCCTTGTGAAACATGTGGCGGTCCTCACTCATACACCGATTGTCCTTTGACACAAGGAAATCCGGAAAATGTGTATGCTGCTTACGGTAATTATTCACCGGAAAATTACCAAGCTAGACAACAAGGTGATAGAAATCTGCTGAGCTACCGTTCCAACAACTACCTTTCACCCGGTTTTTCTCCTCAAAACCAAAATCCCGCCAACAACTACAATAGAAGCAACCAAATCCCACCTCGTGCTTCTAACCCTTATCAACCACCCACCCAACAACACCCACCCATTAATCCCGATGTTGACACCATCATGAGAACTCAAGGTGAGCAAATCAAGAATCTACAGAGCCAAATAATCAATTTGAAAGGAGATATCTTGAAGCAAGGTAATGACATCAGAACCGAGGTTCGTGATAATATTCAATCCTCCTTCATCACTCAAACAACTGAATTAAAGACTCTATTGGCTAGTTTCTTGCCCGAAGCTCAACCTTCTTCTTCTTCTTCGGGTTCTCTACCTTCAAACACCATCACTAATCTGTGAGCTAATGTGAGTGCTATCACTACGCGTAGTGGAATAACCATTGTCGATCCACCTACCCCACCACCATCATCTACACCTCCTCCACAACCATGTATCCCTACTCCTCCTACACCTAGTGTTAGTACACCATTACCGTCTCCGCCTTGTCATGACGATGTATCTCGGAAGGACCCTTCAACATCATAACCTTCACCAACTACACCTTCACCGTCTCCCTATCAACCCAGAATCCCATACCCTTCTCGCATAGGCAAGACCAATGAGCTAACCAAGAATGACTGTCAAGTATCGAAATATGTGGATATGCTATCTAAAATGACCATCAACATTAGCCTTGTTGAAGCACTTTGCCACATGCCGAAATTTGTCAAAGCATTCAAGGAATTGCTTAGCAAGAAGGAGAAGTTGATTGAACTCGCCAACACACGCTTAAATGAAAACTGCTCTGCAGTTCTTCTTAGAGAACTTCCGGAAAAGCTTGGAGATCCCGGTCGTTTTGTGTTGCCTTGCGTGTTCAACAAAACTGAAGAATTTACTGCCCTTGCTGATCTCGGGGCTAGTATTAATTTGATGCCACTGAGTGTTTGGAAAACACTATCATTACCCGACCTCATTCTAACAAAGATAACTCTCGAACTTGCGAATCGCACTCTCGCTTACCCCGTTGGTATAGCCGAAGATGTGTTTATCAAAGTTGGCACATTTACTTTCCCGGTCGATTTTGTTGTAGTTGATTATGAAATGGACCCTCGTATTCCTTTAATACTTGGTCGGCCATTCTTGAGAACTGGACGAGCTTTAGTAGATGTGGCCGAAGGTGAGTTAATCTTACGAGTCGGGGATGATTCAAAATTTTTTAAAATGGGGAAGCTTACAGGCAAATCCTTTGGAGGCCGAGAATCAGTGAATATGATAAATGTGCTCGATGACTTTACCGTCTACGACAATCCTTTATTCGAGTCTTCCACTGATAATCCCCTCTTTAAAGATAATGTGGATGATTACCTCCATACTTTGGACGCTTCTCCCATTTATGATTCGCCACCGATCTTTGATGCTTATGATGATGATGATTCTAGCTCAGATTCGGATGATTTTGATTGTACTTATGAGTATCCCGAGCTGCCCACTTTCGATGATTTCGATGAGGCTGATACTCTCTCGAGCGATTCTTCACATGATGAAGATCCTCCGCCATCACTCGATCCTACTTTGGACGATTACTCATTTGAGGAAGATTTCTCTGAATTTCTCAACACTTACTTCCCTCATGAGAGTGATGCTCCTTCTTATGACTTTGAAGATTATCGTCTTGATCCTACTTTGGATTTGAAGAGCATTCTGTCAAAGGAGAAGAAACCGGTCGACACCGAAGTCCGTTGCACATATGATTTGACACCTCTTTGTCCCCCTTCTGAGGACGAGGTTGTGCTTCTTTGCGGATCTTATTCACACTCGGCTGAGCCTGAGTGCTATTTTCCCTTAAAGGAAAAGGTGTTCGACCCTGTATTGAAGTCTTTCAGCCATATCAGTATCCACCTGATGAAATAAAAGGAAAAATCTTTGGAAATTTTGAAGACATGCTTGCACTTCACCCTTGCTTCCACCGTGCTCCATCGCTGCTTAAGGGAACCCTGCCACTTCTTTTTTGGTTTTCCTTGTTCGCCTTAAGCTCGTGCTTATTGATGGATGAAAACTATGTCTTTGATCCTGGTGGATATGTTTCATGCTTCTTCCGTTGATGATCAAGGTCGAGTCAGGCTCACGACTCGGTTAACAAAAATCAAGCGCTTCTTGGGAGGCAACCCATGCATCTATCTTTTCGCTTTCTTTACCATAAGTGTAGGGGGAACCCTTTGGTTTGTTTTCCTCTCCTCACTTCTTAATCAGGGATTCGAACTTCAATGATCCACTCTTGATGATTCTTGACGACCCGTGATTCCGTGTTCTACTTCTTCCCGGTTCTATCCTAAACTCTTTTCTATTCACTATTTTATATTTTCTCAATATTAAAATAGGAATCTCTTTAGTTGTCTTTTCCTTAGCGAGATTTAAACAACGTGCACAATATCCTAAGTGTAGGGGAGTTTACTCCCATATGCTTAAACATTGAGGACAATGTTTATCTTAAGTGTAGGGGGGACTTCTATCAAAGTTAAGTGGTCTTTTCCTTGTATTTGTCCTCATTTTAACCAGAAAATCAATTTTTCGACATTTTTCAAAATTTTTGATCTATTTTGGCCTATTAGTTTTTACCTTTGTATAGTTATTTTCTTTCCTTATTAGAATAAATGTTTAAATAGTGGTTTTAATTTTCAAACGTTGTGAATCTTTTGACTCAACCCGAGTTTACTCTAGCTAGTATCCTTAAAGTGTTTAAGTCAAGTTTTGCTAGGCTTTTATATAGGGAGCTATAAAACGCGAAAGTCTTAACTCTCATGGGTTAAGAACAAGAACTTTTCGCAAGTTCCTATAATTGATCCTAGAGAGTCGTTTATCAAGGAAACTTTAAAATGCGATTTCTAAACTTGAAAAAGTCTAAGAATTTGCAAGATCCTATAGGCGACTCGAAAACCCAAAACTTTGATTTAATAGGCTAAGCATCCACGAGTCTCATTACTTGAGATTTTAAACTGTGGAGAACGAGAGATGATAGAGCCAATTATAAGTCCGGTATTCTTTCGTGAATTTATGTGAGTTAATTATAAGCCTATTCTCCCATCGCTTGCTAATAAATTTATCTGCTAATAAATAAGGTTATACGATTTGAAAGCTTACTTAGCTTCTAGCCCCAAATTGTTTAAAAGTTGCTCGGTATGGATTAGAGTTCATAGCCAAGGCATAACTTATTGAAGCGGGATGCGAAGATTGGTGAGTCCGAAGAGGCCCTAACAAGGCATGAGGGCTATATTTTGTTTCTAAAGATCCAAAGTGATGTGAAGAATCATTTATCAAAAATCAATATAAAGGATCGAGACACACAACGTAAAGCAAAACTCCCCAAAAGTCATGGAGAAGTGTATCCGAAAAGACCCTAACAAGGTATGAGGATAAATAGATCCAAGTCATAAAAGGAGGCGGATCGTTGTATATCAAAGTCCAAAATAAAGATTGGAGAAAAATGAAGAAGTCGTGGTCCAAGTATGAATATCTCAAAACTTCAAGTGAAGAAATTCCTATTATGAAGAGAAGACCATTATTTCATGAACGTCTCTCAAGATTTGAAGTATGAAGTCGCTGCCAAATATCGGTCCGAGAAAGGTCTCAAATCGCGAAGCGAGTTATGCCAAGATATGAACTTTATGAGGTCCCGAGAAGCAGTTTTAAAAGATTTGGTCCTTTAGCTAACTATTGATTAAATCGTTCACTTTATTTTCAGACCTAATAAACTATCGAAATAAGTCAAACAATGCATCCTCGTGATCATTCAAGACAATAATAAAATATAAGAGATACCCCTAGGAATAAGGGAGTCTAAGTGAATAATTAGCCCACATGAGTTCGTGATAGTTTACTAACTTATAATAACAATGATCTCGTTTTTAAGCTTGGTTTGGAGAAAGTGAAAACTTGAGGATGATGATTATTCATAACATTTTCAAAACCCAAGGTATGCTTTTAATTTCTTTATTTTGTATGTTTTTAATTTTTTATCTCTTTAATAAAGGCCAACGTGGATTGATTATAATGAAAAGTGTAATATTGCTTTGTAACTAATGCATTGCATGAGGACATTGCAATGGTCAAGTGTAGGGGATTTGATAGGTGTGTAAACACCCATCTTTTCTACCACTTAATTACAATAATAACCGGACCAAAACGTGTATTTTATGTCTTTTATGTCGGAATTATGCGTGGTTTGTGTTTTTGTTGTGTTTTAGGAGGAAAAGGTGAAAAGTGGAGAAAACACGGACATTCACGGGCATTTACGGACTTTTATTGAAGAAAAAGATGAAAGACGAAGTCGAGAAATCAAGAGTGGAAAAGAAACGGAAGTCCACGACCAATTCTGAAGATTTATCGAAGAAAAAGTCAAAAGACGGAAGTTTATCAAAAGCCAAAGAATTCAAGTCTATTTTATTGAAGAATTTAAAGACGAGTTCGAAGAAATCCCGAAGCCAAAAGTCCCTTAAGTCCAAGTTTAAAGAAGATTAGAAGAAAAGGACTAATGACGCAATTAATGAAGATTAATAAAAGGAGGGACTTAAGCTTGTAATTAAAGAGAAATGAAAGAGCGGAGGAAGCTTCCTAATCCTCCCCTATAAATAGTCATTAGTTGTTTACATTTCATTTTGTTGGCTAAGTGTGACAATTAGTCTTCCACCATTTAATTACTTTGCACCTTTAATTACCTTGTCAATTTAAATACTTGTCAAATTTAATTACCTTGTCTTGCACTTAATTACCATTTAATTTCAAGTAAGTTTTTCTTTTATTTCTTGTTAATCTTTATCTTTATCTTGTTAATCTCATTCTACCTTTCTTTAATCTTTGTGTTGATTTGTTTATGTTCAAGTTCTTTATTTTTGTTGATTTGATTAAAGTGGTTTTGATTATCTTGATCTTTATTGTTTGATTTGTTGTTTTGGATTGATTGTTTATGTTGATTAAATGTTTTGTTATTAGTTTGGTTTAATCTTTTTGTTGATTTTGTTAAGTTTTTATTAGATCCGAGCTATCCTTCCTTCCTTGTTCTTCGGTTACTGTTACTTATCTTTCCCAGAATCGTGCTCAGCTATTATTCCGAATAGGGGTTTGCCAATTTGTGCTCTATTCGGAATATTAAACATTCCGAGTAAGGGATTAGCAGATAGGCTTATGCGGAATATTCTACATTCCGAATAGACCTTGTATTCCGAATAGGGGGCCACATTCCGAGTAAGGGATTAGCAGATAGGCTTATGCGGAATATTCTACTTTCCGAATTACCTAAATTTTCCGAATAACTTTCCGAATAGGACTGGATATTCCGAATAGGAATACTTTCCGAATAGGCCAAATATTCCGAGTAGGCACTTTATTCCAAATAGGGACAGATATTCCGGATAGAAGGTTTTATTCCGAATAGGAGGTATTATTCCGAATTGAAGGTTTTCCGAATAGGGTATATTCCGGATAGGCTCTTTTCAGTTTCTTCAAATTTAGTTTTTAAGTTTCTGCCCTTTTATTTTAAGCTTTATTTTTCCCGCCTTTTTCCTTAATCGCACTTTAAGTTTATTTGCCTTAGTTTAAGATTTAGTTTTAGTTGCGTTTTAAGTTTGCCTTAGTTAGATTTAAGTTTACGTCTTTACTTTAGTGCCCTTTAATTTCAGTAACGTTTTTAAATACTTGCACCTTTACTTTAATTAGACTTAGATTTACTTTAAATTGCCCTTTACTTTATTTGTTCTGCACCTTTTATTTACTACAATGACACATCTTTGTTCCACCAAAAACAATAGAGTCACATAGAGAGCTTAAATCAATTCGATTAGACCAACACAACGAACTTAATTTTTATACGGGCCAAAACCCAGTTATTAAACAACAAGAAAAGGAGGCTGATACAATGACTCAAGACAAACCCAATGATGAAGAGCCTCTGTTAAATGCTGATGAAGAAATGCTATCATTGGAGGATTATGTCTCTGATATTGAGTCCATGCCTGAAGATGAAATCCCAAGGGATGTTTGATGAGGAGGATGAAGAAGATGAGGAAGACCAGCTGTCTGTCTCTCCTCCCAAAGAAATAGTTGTGTCCACACCAGCTGGCGATAAGACTTCTCCTCCCAAGGATGCTGTTGATACTCCAAACTCTGCTACATCAACAACAACAGTTTTCCAACGCCCAGCCTATGATCCAACAGCGGAGTTTCTCTTGTTTGATCATCCTGCCCAGAGGAACTTTGATCTCTTACCAAGGGGGGATGACTATGCTCAGCAAAGCCTCAACATCAAGAATCTTCAGCCTGTTCATCATCAGTCAGACATTGAACGTTTATCAAGAAAGCTGGATGTGATCAAGTCTGAAATGCACAACTTCACTGTTACATTCCCTGGGATCATACAAAAGGCTGTGGCTGAGGTGGTTACTGAGCCAATCAAGGATGGTGCCAGGAAAGGTGTTGCCCAAGGACTAAGTCACCTTTCTACTAGAGTGAAGGATGTCATTGACACAGAGGTCCCTGCCATGTTTCATGAACATGAGCTAACCATGCAGGCAATTTGATGCGGTTCGCAACAGGCAATACCGTCATGCTAATTTTATTGTCAGTCGTGTTCAGGCCAATACTAATGCAAATGGCAACCTCCTGCTAAAGATTGCCAGGGCTTCAAGGAAAAGGCAACGTGCTATGGCTGCCTCTGTTGAACAGATTGCAAGGCATTTTCAAGCACGTTCATCCAAACGTCTGCGAAGCCAGGATGAACGTGAGGGGGAGAAAGATACAACACTCAGCCTTGCATCTACTAAACAAGGCTCATCATCAACTAACCCCACCATTACACCTGTTACTCTCCAAGTCATCACACCTGTTATAATACCTGATGATGAGAATAATACTCAGGGGGAGCAACAAACTCAAGATGGAGCTGACTCATCAAAGTCTCTGGTTTTGGTTAACACCAGCAAGCCTGGGGATGATGATGAACCAGCTGCCAAGAAGTTAAAGTTCACTGTTAGCTCCCTCCCCAAATCAATTCAAACTCAGGCTCAGACAGCATTTATCAGAAGAGCTGATGTTTTGAAAAACATAAGTGTGGAGTCCTCTGTCTCGAAGAAAGGAAAGGAGATAGTTTTGGTTGACACAGACACCAAACTCAAGAAGATAGCTGCGATGCTAGAGACAGGAGGATCCACCACAGACCTTTCCTAATTCTCAACCTTTACACCTTCCAATGAGATTCCTTTAACCCCTGATGAAATAGAGAAACAGGTTGAAGAATTCAAGAGATTAAATGAACTCAAGACAGCAAAAGAATTGAATGAAGCTACTCTGAGAAAGATGACACCACGTGAAAGAGAAAAGCAAAAAAAAAAGGTTGAGGGAAATGGAAGCAAAACGCGCTGAGGCACTAAGGAAAGTCAAAGCTGACTATGACGCCTGCGTGAACAACAGATATGCCCCTGGCAAGATAACCAAGTTCAAATACACCATTCATAAATCCACAAACACCCCAAGGATGATCCTATGGAGGGATAACCAACCAGGAAATATGAATGTGTTTGACAATTTCAGGCTAAAGACACTTGGGTTATCAGAATGGTTTGAACTTGAAGCCTTAGCTGCCAAAAGAAATGAACAGGCAAATTTCCTTCTGCTGAAGACTATTAAGGCATAGTTTACCTGGATCAAGGAAACAACTGCCAAACTTAAGATTGATCCCCCACCACAGCTTTTTGAACAAGAACCCCCAAAGACTGGAAACAAAAGAAGAAGAATTTCTCAAATTGTTAATGAAACTTTTGTTACTGAAGATGTTCAAGTGGATGACATGCACAGGGATTTGATCCTCCCCAATGGTATTGTTGGCCCAGTTGATGGTCAAACATACATAGAGCCTAAAAGAGGAATGGCATTCATGAACAGGGCTTGCCAGTATGCTTTTCAAAGGGAAGATGAGCTGTGCTTAGCTTCAACTATTCAGCTACTTTGTCACAAGAAGTCACTCAAGATCAACACAGAGTATTCCAAGAAGTTTGCCAAGACTTTGCAGGATGAACTAGATAACAGATTGGACTTGGCTGAAGCTGAAGAAAGGATTAAAAATGATGACTATTGAAGATGTTCACAGCCCTTTTTACCTTCATCTTTTATTTTTCTTATGTAATGTACTTGTAATTTTTCTTTAAGTATTAATAAAATCATGAGGTATGTTTGTTTAGATCTGTTATGAGTAAGAAGAAGCTGTTAACTCACTTACCTTAACTTAGTTAGATCTAGCATTATTTATGTTTAAATAGGGGGAGATTTTGGGAATCTAAACTTGTTAGATTCCCTGATCATAGATTTAAACATAATTAGGCTGTTAGATAGTCCCTTTTCTGTGCCTAGGAGGCAGGCAAGTTTCGCAAGACTCACAGAGATCCAAGTCTCTATGAGAAACCTCAGAGGAGTCCATGTCAGAGACATTGTCAAGGAAGTCAAAGATTACTTGAAGACATACTCATTGGCTGTGATGGATAACAACCAAGATGTATCAGGGAATCTGAGGGGTTGAGGGTTAACAGGGGTGGCAATACCCTGTTAACACTCAGCACACTTTGGACATGCCATTTATGTGTTCGAGACTATGAAGAAAAAGGAAACTGTTTTGACAACTGTTTCCTTAAAGCATAATGGAAGACTACCAAGAATAGAAGGACATCATGTGACTGATGTGGGAACTTATAAAAGCTTGTGTAGTCACCATCAAGTACTATTTAGGTCAATCTCGTAACACTATAAATAGGATGTGTATCCATGCATTAATGTTTAACACTTTGAGATATTCATAACATTATTGCATATAACTTAGTGAATCAAACAGCTACGACTGTATTCATAAGTTAGGTTTATAGTTGTTCAAAGTGTGCACAACTCATTGTCATCAAACTGTGTTATCCATAACACTTGTAATTCTTTATTATACAATAATAAGATTACGTTTGAAAAGTAATACCTTGTGTTGATTAAGTTAAGATTAGGGTTTCTTGCATTGATTAGGGACTTACAATTAGTGAACATGACGTGAATACTCTTGTCAGGTTAAGTTAAGATTAGGGTTTCTTGTCAACGCCTGGAATACTCTTGTCAACGCTTAGACAAATACCTTCATGTTTTCTTCGTTTTTGAGTTTCTGCCACATCAACTTTTTGACCCAACAATCTTCCCCTAGTTGATGGTGGCAAAACTCTATGTGTATCTCTTGTAAGTTGTACATGATCTTCAGATTGCTTCCCCTCAAGTTTAGCATGTATGTCTTCCCCTTTTTGTCACATCAACAGGGAAGTAAAACAGTGTATGCAATCTCTGAAGATTCTCCAAATGTAGCCCTATGTAATGATCTTGAAGAACAATTAATATAATATTTTTGATGTAGAAGTAGAGTAACCCAAACCTATGTTCCATATCTTGTACGATGATGTGATGAAGTATGTTGCTGATACAAAAATCCTCATTCTTTGTGAGACACTGAGCACGATAATGTAACTCCTTCAAGTGATAGAAAATATGTGCATAGAGAACCATAAGAAAAATCACATATTCCTAGACCTTGTATCACTTCATCAGTAACCATGTAAGCATAAACAAGTTACCCTAAAAGTCAATGACTGGGAGTGCATGACTTTAAGATATGATAGAACACAAACTCGCGAAAATCTTCTTCAATCATCAAACTTACCATAAGAATTCTTCCCCTTAAGCTAACACCTCTTCATGAAGAACTTCATTACCTCACGAATTTTTGCTAACTCGCTTTAAGATCATTAATTCCGTTTAAAAATATCCGAGCCATAAATATCAACATGATATTCTAAATTAGAACGGAGATTCCATGTACCTTCGTGTGTAAATACCACCTTTTTGTGTGCTCAAAACGTACTAATTTTCTTAACAGCAGTAATCCTTGTGTTGTCCAACATCCTCCTTCATCCAAGATCTTAATCAGATGTATTGTCCGATATTGGACAATACCTATCAGCGTTTGAATAATCATATATCGGATAACACTGTCAACCTGTCAGCGTTGACTTATTCTGTCAGCGTCAAAATACTTCCTGTCAGCGTCAAAACATACCTTGTCAGCGTCTCATGCTGCTGACGTCATTCACACATACTTTCCTTTTTACTTGCAGTAAATAACATGGCCTTCATATGTCTTTGAATATTAAATCAATTACATCCCTACAAAGTAGGAATATAACTAATATTTTCCCATGTAAACTGCATATAATTCGTCCAAATATAAGAGATTATATAGGACCAGTGCTAATCCATATTTGGACTCCAAGAAATCAGGGATGAATATAATTCCAACACCATATCCCACGTCTTTGACTTCTTGAATCACAACAGCTAGTATAAACGTTTGTATATAACATCTTGTCTGCCCATAAATAGCGTGATTTATACTGCTCACCAAATCTCTTCCTTCCTTTGAACAATATATCACGTCACCTTTTTCCCACAAAATAGGAAAGTGAATAAACGTTTACTTCTTGTCTCCTTGCTGTTGTTAGTACGTGTTTTTCATCATTGTACGCACAACCCTTCACAAAAACATGCAACCTTTTCTTTTACACAGTCACGTCTCTATCTTGACAGCCTTCTGCTAGCACCATCTGCCCTTTTCTTGTTATGCTCAAACCAATAATATAACAAGATTGGACCATGTAAAGTAGCAGCCAATCGTACACCCAATCTTCATGTGATATACTTGCTGTTTCTCTTTGACAGAATTGAAACAAATCCATCGTATGAACACAAAAAGTTTCCACCAATTAGAATGAGAGCTTCATGTGAACACAAAGTAGAAAATCGTGTGAATACACAATAGACAACCGTGTGAACACATGATAACATGACCATGTCCACGTTTACATAAGTTAAATAACAGAATCATCACAATTGTACCAGATTTAGGGTTTGAAACCCTAAAAACGAACAATCTTCAAAAACTCCTTTTCTTGCTGATCTTAAACCCATACTCATGCTGCAAAACTCCCCTTTTCTGGAATAGATACGATCTAGGGTTTATAGAAACCCTAAATCATTATTTTATATAAAATCAGAAAAGTGAAAAACACCTTTGCAGCCAACTTTGACACTTAATAACTTTTTATTGAATGCTAATCTGGACAATCCCTCCGGTGGATGTTTAGATATATGTATGTAGAATACACATATAAAATTTCGTGACGATCCAATGATTCAATCAAAAGTTATGACCTTCTGAATACTGCTGCGCACACAAAAACGTCCAGAAAAACCCTAGACGGATTTTTCTTCTTTTCACCATACACGAACACCTTGTTGGTCCTAGCATCACGAGCCACGAGGCTCTGATACCAATTGTCGAAACCTTGATTGTATCAGCGCCACGAGGCTCTGATACCATGAATTTTATCTAGGGATCTATGACTACACACTCTTGTTGATCCCAAACTTAGATCGATTTAGCTTTATGTATACGAGATTAGATCAAGTAATACACTTAGAGAAACCTTTGTATATGTTTATGATAATCTAAGTGTTATGCGGAATTAACACTTAAACAAGAACACACAAGATATAAACAAACTTTCACTTTGATTAATGATATCAAACTTGCTTACAATGAAAGTAGTTTACGAATGAAAACTTATATGAAACATTAACCTAAAGGTCTTCTTTTATAGACATAAGAAGCCTTGTACAATAATCTACGTATCATCTATTCTAGGTAAAGATAAATATAGAAAATACATTGTTGTTCCTATCTTTACTAAAAGTAATCTAGAATACAATAAACGCGTAGAGTATATCTTCCCATCAGTGCTTGTCTTTAATTTATCAACGCTTGACTTTATCTTGTCAACGCTTGAGCTGTCATCGTTTGTTTTACTCCTGTCAACGCTTGATTTACTCTTGTCAGCGCTCAAGTGATCTGGCCATAATTTATTCCCAACACTGTCTAGGATTTGTTATGCTAGATGAATGTTTAATTCCATATGGAAATGGCATGTAATCATTTTCTTATGTTATATCTGTTATGCAATGTATTATATTATGAAATCTTAACAGGTTATCTAATTTGTCATGAAATCTATGCATGAAATTTCCCTGTGCAATTAATATAAAAACTGTACTAACCCTTAAACTAATGATCTCATTTTGTGTATGACTATAGAAAAATGGCGATTACTCGATCAAACCCCAACGATGCAACAACCTAAAATGCTACCAACACCAACCATGCTGAGGCTACTCAAAATGTCATTGCCACCCAACTCAGGGAAATGATAAATGAGGGCATCACAGCCGACATGGCAGCCAGAGAAGCTGATCAGAATATGAACGATGGTCAAAACCTCAATGTACGCAGAAACCACGCCAACAGGGGTTGCTCTTACCCTTACTTCCTAAAATGCAAGCCCTCATACTACCGAGGAAAGGAAGGAGTTGTGGAACTAATGCAATGGTTCGAAAGGTTGGAAACTGTATTCCGCATCAGTGTCTGTGCTGATGAGAATAAAGTCAAATTTGCCACCTGCACGCTACTTGAGAGTGCTCTTACCTGGTGGAACTCTGTTGCTCCTACCCTTGGACACGATGCTGCTTATACTCTCACCTGGGCCAACCTTAAGGAACGGATGACTGAAAAGTACTGCCTAAGAGGCGAAATGAAGAAATTGGAGATTGAACTGTGGGATCTTAAGTGCAAGAACAACGACATCATTTGGTACAACCAAAGATTTCAAGAGTTGATCCTAATGTGTACCAAAATGTTCCCTCAAAAGGAAGAGAATATTGAGAAGTATGTCAGTGGACTCCCTGACGCTATTCATGATAGCGTGCTTGCATCACGGCCCGCTACTGTAGAAAGTGCTCTGGAATTTGCAACCGAACTGATCAATAAGCGAGCTCGTAACCTGTCGGAAAGACAAACAGAGAGCAAGAGAAAGTCGGATGAAAGCTCTCATAGCCAGTATCAGCAGCCTCTCAAAAGATAGGACATTGGACAAGTTTATGGTACTACTCCCACAGCCAGCATAGGGAACTACTCAGGCTCTAAGCCTAAATGTCCAAAGTGCAACTATCACCATGTGGCTGGAGGTCAGTGTTATGGATGCTACAAGTGTGGCCAACAAGGCCATTTTGCTCGTGAATGTCAAGCCAATGCTGTTACTCATTTTCGACCCAACAACAACTCTGGGAACAACAACAAAGGCGGATCCAATGCCTGTGGGAGCGGGAGCGGACAACAGGGAAATCGAAACCCTACAGGAGGAAGCAACAGTGGTCCGAGGAGAAACGTAGTGTGTTATGAATGTGGAGCCCCCGGACATGTGAGACCAGAGTGTCCCAAGTTGGCCAACCAGAAGAAGGACGACAAGGGAACCTCATCACGAGTGTACATGATGGGCAATGCCAAAGCAAACCTGGACTCCAACATCGTTACCGGTACGCTTCCACTTAACCAACGATATGCATCTGTCTTATTTGACACTAGAGCAGACCGAAGTTTCATATCTACTGAATTTAGTAATATACTGGAAGTCGCCTCATCAGTTTTTGACCCCCACTATACTGTAGAGTTAGCCGACGGAAAAATTGTGAAGGTTGATGCCATTAATCGAGGTTATACCTTAAATCTTTCTAATCACCCTTTTAACATCGACCTGATCTCGGTAAGTCTTGTTAGCTTTGATGTCAAATTGCACCGTAACACATTACGTGTCATTATTGGCATGGATTGGTTAGCAAAATATCGTGCAGTTATTGTGTGTGATGAAAAATTGGTCCGTATACCTTGGGGAAATGAAACCTTGATTATACGAAGGGATGGTAACCCAGACATCATCACAATGGGTGTATTTTGTAGGGTTATGTTTTCCATCTTAGGCAACCCTAAACCTAAAATATATGTCCAACTCACAATGGGTGTATTTTGTAGGGCTGCGTTCGACATCCCTCGTAAAAAGATGTTGGATGTCCCATGCTTCTTGACAAACCTTTTTCCTTCTTTAGGTCCAATTAGTTCGAGGGAATACCATCATCCACTAAACCTTGGAAGGAATGACTTCCTTTCCTTAGAAGTCAAAATTTGTGCAAATTTTGAACCATTAATAGTGGATGCACGACCCTTTGCAGCATCCCGCAAGATGCGCACTTCTTTATTCTTGGTATCTTCTTTTATTTCCACCATTTGAGGTACTTCTTTTCTGTGCCTCTTTCGCCCAGCCCCGCAACGAATGAAGCAGATTCTTTGCAACTTCCTACCCAATCACCATCAACAATAATCTTAACCATTCCGATGGTTAGAAGTTTTAGTGCTATCAACTAATGTTTGCATCCCACAGGCTTGAAGTATATCAACAAGTCTATCGCGTATAGTTGTTGACACAGGAGGGGTACTAGTTAATTTTTTTTTACTTTCAACCCCCAATTTTCACCATCGGGTGTGGAGATATAAAATATCTATCACTAGTGAAAAGGATGCAGGAGTAATGCATCCCCAGCTTTCCCAGCTTTCCCAGCATATAAAGCATGCTGGCGTGTCCTCCTCATACCATAAACCAATTGTAGTGGATTTGCCCTCCTAACCAAAGCCACGACACCATTGGTCCTCTCCCAGCTCTTGGAAGGATGTAACCGCGACCCCGTTGAAAAAGCCCACGTAAGTCCATCCGTAATGACAGCAGCATCCAAATACTGCTCAATCGGATGTATAGTGCGACCCTGATAAAAATCTCTTTGCATTACCTTCTGTCCATCCGTAATGACAGCAACATCCAAAAACTGCTCAATCAGATGTATAGTGCGACTCAGATAAAGATCTCTTTGCATTACCTTCTGTCCATCCATAATGACAGCAACATCCAAATACTGCTCAATCGGATGTATAGTGTGACCCGGATAAAGATCTCTTTGTATTACCTTCTGTCAATCCGTAATGACAGCAACATCCAAATACTGCTCAATCGGATGTATAGTGCGACCCGAATAAAGATCTCTTTGCATTACCTTCTGTCCATCCGTAATGACAACAACATCCAAATACTACTCAATCGGATGTATAGTGCGACCCGGATAAAGATCTCTTTGCATTACCTTCTGTCCATCCGTAATAACAACAACATCCAAATACTGCTCAATCGGATGTATAGTGCGACCCGGATAAAGATCTCTTTGCATTACCTTCTGTCCATCTGTAATGACAGCAGTATCCAAATACTTCTCAATCGGATGTATAGTGCGACCCAGATAAAGATCTCTTTGCATTACCTTCTGTCCATCCGTAATGACAGCAACATCCAAATACTGCTCAAGCAGATGTATAGTGCAACCCGAATAAAGATCTCTTTGCATTACCTTCTGTCCATCCGTAATGATAGCAGCATCCAAATACTTCTCAATCGGATGTATAGTGCGACCCGAATAAATATCTCTTTGCATTGCTTTCTGTCCATCCGTAAGTGATAGCAGCATCTAAATACTGCTCAATCGGATGTATAGTGCGATCCGGATAAAGATCTCTTTACATTGTTGTCACCATTCGTTTCTGAGCATGTCCAAGATGAACCTTTAGATCTATGACATCTTTTTGTTTAAAAGATAACAACGTTTTTATTAGCTTTGAGGACAAAGCTAACATAACGGGGTGGTGCTGTAAAATCCATGATTTTACCATGATAAAATGTAATAAAGTTTTACTCAATGATCCTAGAACATTCACTCATGTGTTATATTCCTATAAAATGTGTGAACATGTCCATTGTGTACTTATACTTTTGCATTACATCTTTGTTGTGAATAGCTCCATAACCTAAACCTTGTACTTAGATATAGAAGAACAAGTAATAAAATGCATAACCTTTATATGTACACATAACACTTAACCAAATGAAGAACAATGTTACACAATGCACATGTAGCCGTGTATGTATGTATGTATACCATATGCATGCTTACACATTCCTTGAACTAGCCCAAGCCCAAGCCCACTCCCCTTTGGTTAGCCTTACACGACACACACTAGGTGGAAGGGGAAGAGGTGTCTTTGTTGTGACAAAGCCAACACTTGGCATAGAAACTGTTACCAAGGAAAATCATGCCACTTGCCTTGCCTCTCTCTCTTCTTTAAGCTGGAACACACACACCAACATTCATTCCCACATGCAAATCAAATCTCACTTTCTCTCACCCCTTTCTCTCTCAAATCATACGGCATAAGCCATAAACATCCAAGAAAACACATTAAATCCACAGGATCCTTGTCTTCATCTTTACTACTAATCATTTGGTAGTATCTTTACCATTTTGATTACCATATCAACCCACATAAGCCCCAGCCGAATCTACATAGGTCACGGCTTGAATTATTGTTAGGGTTTCATCTTCATCAAGATTAGTTCACTAATCTCCCCTGTTCCTTAGATCTTCCTTGGTAACAATAACAAGAAGGTATTACTCATTATACTTTCTTCTTTTTACTTGCATGCATAATCATCCACCTAATAAACACATGAAATGAACTTGTCAAAAATCAAGATTTGATAAAACAATGACCTTATAGGTCACGATATATTTTTAGAATACCATGGAACATGCTTAAAAGCTTTTGATAAGAAACCTATGACTTTTTATCTATTTTTAAACTTGGTAAAAATCATATAAACCCTTCTATGGATTTATATTTAGCCGTGGGCTATAAGTTTCATTTTTGGGACTTTTGGTTTAACTTACAAACCTAAGACACATGGATAACCTTTTGTAACCCACAACATGAAAGCCATAACCTTAAAGGTCACGACTTAACTATATGTACATCAATGATTTATATAATAAGTTTTTAAGTAATGGAATATGTGTTTACCTATACATAATGAACTACTAAAAATCACCAAAACATCTTGGGTATAAAATATAGCCGTGGGCTATAAACATCCTTGGATGGATTTCAAATGAACATGCATGTTTATGTTAGACCTGGATCTTGTGTTAAGACCTTAACCTAACTTAATAATCATGTAAAAGTATAGACCTTATAATAAGAACTCATGGGAAATATGTATAGCCAAGATTACATAAGTTCATATTGAACTTATGTAAAATTTGTAAACATGCAATAAGTATAAACATTAAATTAATGGGACTTTATAAATGATTATAAACTAGCAAAAATCTCATCTTGGAAATACCAAGATTTAATTTATAGTCGTGGGCTATATATGTATGTATATGGACTTATGATTGACTTCTAGGTTTGTACATAGTTTAGATCTCATATTGGGACTCTTATAACTACATGCAACCATATAACATGTTTTGACTTATCCTAATAAGCTATAAATTAATATAGCTGTGAGTCATATGCTCATATTAGGGCTTATAACTTACATGCAACCTTGGAACAAGTCTAGATCTCATTCGATAAATCAAATAAAGCAAACCATGGGTTTTACCCTTTTGATTAGGGTTCATAACTTAATTCTGATAAGCTAATGATAAGCTTATAAGAAAACCTAGATTATTACCTACATAAATGATAAAATATTAAAAATGGACTAATCAAGCCCATGCAACATTAGCCCAAGACCTAATAGGCCCAATAAGCCCAATACATTATAGCCGTATAGTTACAAGGCCCCACTAGGCCCATTAAATGTTTTGAAAGACCATTTAACTAATCTTAGTATGTTATTGGACTCAAGAATATGTTTAGGCCCATTAGAAAGCCCAATAGTCTTTTGGTCCATGTAATGAGCCCATTTAATGTTTTGAATATTTAAATAAAGTTTTTATAACAAAATATAACTTATAAAAACTTTTGGACTAAAAATAACAATTTATAAAACATAAGGACTAAAACCATGGCATTTGAAACTTGTTTTGATAAACTATTAAACACAAGGACTAAAATTGTAATTATCCAAAAGTCTAGGGCATGATAAATGCCATTTGTGACATATTAAACCCTAAGGACCATTTTTGAAAGTCTCTAAAAGTTGTTTTGTCATTTTATAAACCTAAGGACCATTCTTGTAATAAGCCAAAACATATAGAAGCCCTAGGGACTGTTTTTGTCATTTTATGAAAGATATAGAAACTAATTATAACTATAGGGACTAATTCTGCCATAACCCGAAAGTTTAACAAGCCCTAGGTACTAAAAATGTAAAATTTGAAAGTTTTACTTTACTTAAAATATGGAGGGCTGGTTTTGCAATTTTCAAGTTCAAAGGGGAGGTTCCAATTGGGAGCAACAAGGATGGGAGCTTCGGTAAGTTTCCTCTTAAGGATTTCAAAGGCTCGTACACAATCTTCGTCAATGACAAAACGTGCCTCTTTTTCTAGAAGATGTGTAATGGGTCGAGAAATCTTTGAAAAATCCTTGATGAATCGACGATAAAAGCCCGCGTGGCCTAGGAAACTCCTAACTCCCTTAACAGTTTTGGGATGAGGTAATTTGGCGATGACGTCTACCTTAGCTTGATCTACCTCAATCCCCGCTTTCGAGACCTTGTGCCCTAAGACGATTCCACTCTTAACCATAAAATGACATTTTTCCCAATTGAGCACGAGGTTGGTTTCCTCACAACGTTCTAACATTCTCTCAAGGTTCGACGAACACGAAGTGAAAGAATCACCAAACACGGAAAAGTCATCCATGAAGACTTCCATTGTCTTCTCGATCATGTCATGAAAAATAGCCATCATGCACCTTTGAAAGGTTCCCGGTGCATTACAGAGTCCGAATGGCATTCTACGATAGGCAAACGTTCCATATGGACACGTAAACGTAGTTTTTTCTTGATCACGAGGGTCGATGGGGATTTGGAAGTAACCGGAAAAACCATCTAAAAAGCAATAGAAATCGTTTCCCGCAAGACGCTCCAACATTTGGTCCATGAAGGGCAAGGGAAAATGGTCTTTTCGAGTGGCTTCATTCAACTTTCGATAGTCAATGCACACTCTCCATCCGGTCACGAGTCTAGTGGGAATCAACTCGTTGGCATCGTTTGGCACAACGGTCATCCCTCCCTTTTTAGGGACACAATGAATAGGACTCACCCAAGGGCTATCGGAAATAGGGTAAATCATCCCCGCGTCAAGGAGTTTAAGGACCTCCTTTTTGATGACGTCGTGAATTTTGGGGTTCACCCTCCTTTGACTTTGGATTGTGGGCTTGAAATCCTCCTCCATTAAGATTTTGTGGGTACAAAACTTAGGATCGATTCCCTTAATGTCGGATAACTTCCACGCAATTGCCCTCTTGTGGTCCTTTAGAACATCGACAAGTGCGGTTTTTTCATCATTTGAAAGATCCTTCGCAATAATAACCGGCAACTTGTCGTCCTCCTCCAAATAGACATATTCGAGGTGAGGAGGTAAATCTTTCAACTCAAGGATAGGTGGTTCCTCAAGTGAAGATTTGGGCTCGATACTCATAACCTCCTCGGGTGGAGGAAATGGGAAATCGTTAAGAAAATCCTTAATAATCGAGAAGTCCTCATCGTTGTCGAGGTCTTCGTCACAAGTACGTGGAACATTACATTCTTCCAACGTAAAACCACCACCTTCAAAAGGAGTGAAGGTTGGTGTCGAATTATCAAGAATTGGATCTAACATAGTGGGATTGCCACTAGTTTCTTCATCACCAAAACCTAGAACTTCTTGTGAAAATTCCTCGCAAACCACGTCAATCATATCAACGAGGTTTATGGTTGCAACAGAATAAACATGAGAAATTTGAGAGTTTTGAGTTGCGTTTATAACAAGTTCCTCGTCGTTGAAACGTAAGGTGATCTTTCTAGCATGCACATCAATCAAAGCCATAGACGTATCTAAAAACGAACGACCTAAAATGAGAGGAACTTGAGGATCCCTGGGGATATCAACAACGATAAAGTCTACGGGATAGTAGAACTTCCCCACTTTCACAAAAACGTCTTCCGCCAAACCACATGCGGGAATCGTGGAATGGTCGGCCAACTCGATAGACATTAGTGAAGGTGTAAGATTAGGAAGATTGAGCGACTTGAAGATTGCAAGTGGCATCAAGTTAATGCTAGCACCAAGATCGGCCAAGGCGAAGCATTCCTCCATATCTTGGATTGCACAAGGGATCAAAAATTTACCGGGATCACCGACTTTTTGAGGTATGCGATTAAGATAAACCGACGAACAACTAGACAATTGGTGTAATTTCTCCTTGTTGTTCAACATACTCTTAAAGTTAGCGGCAAATCGAGGCATCATGACCAAAGCATCGGCGAAACTCACATTAAGGTGCAAATCACGAAACATTTTCATAAAAAGCTCAAATTGGTAATTGTCGCGCTCTTGACGTTTCTCCTTCCTAAGTCTCGATGGATAGGGCAAAGGTGGTGTGGGTTGAGGCATAGTAGGCATAGCCTTTGGAATCTCGGGTTCCAATGATGGTAATGGGTCAACCATAGGTGTGGCATGAGCGGTACTTCGTGGGATTGGGACATGCTCCTTTTGGACCACCACCTCGGGTTCTTCCTCAATTGCTTCCTCCGTAGGAGCAATGGGTTGAGGAGTCGGTTCCTTAAGTGTCTTACCACTACGTGTGGTAATCACTTTCATCTCACCCTTAGGGTTGGATATGGTGTTGCTAGGAAGACCACTCGAAGACGGTTTACACATTATTGCCTCAAACATAGACGAGATTTTATCTTCAAAATTAGATTGCCTCAATACGGCTTCGGTTTGCCTTTTCTCGGCCTTAATCATCTCTTGTTTAATCTCATGTTGCCCTTGTTCCATCTTTTGTTGGTTTTGTTGCAACCTAGTAACGTTTCCTTCCATCTTGTTGGTGTGGATTTTAAGTTCATTAGCTAACTCATTTTTCAACTCTTTCTTCAAGTCGTTCTTAAACTCGGATCTTAGGCTAATGATTTCTCTTTGAATATTGTCAAACCTAGCATCATTCCCACTAGCATATTCAACAAACTCACTTGGAAGATCTTTCAATGTTTGCAATCTTTTGTTGTTATTTTGAAAATCATTTTTGTTTAAAACTTGATTATTAGCCCCTTGATTCCCATAGTTTCCCTTGTTATAATTGTTTTTGAAACCAACTTGATTGTTGCGATAGTTCTTGTTAGCATTTTGATTTGAACCAAAACCCGGTGGAGTCATTTGATTAGAGCGGGAAACTTGACCGTTTTGGTTGTAATTTCCCGTGGCCGCGAAGGCACTCGAAGTGTTACCACCATTGGTAATGCACTCGGAGAAATCATGACCTCCACCACAATACATGCAAGAAACCTCAACCGCTTTAGCCGTAGCGGGAGCACTTTGTTCACCAACTTTAAACTCAATCAAAAGTCCTTTCAACTTATCAAAAATCTTGTTTTCCAAGTTCGCCTCAATTTGGCAAGCATCGATGGTAGTAGACAAAGAAGGTGAAGCCGAAGACGAAGCCTTACGAACACTAGACGTGCTACGAGGACTATACACCTTAGATCTATTTTCAATTATCACCAAAGCTTCCTCAACCGTCTTACACAAAAAATTACCACCCGCGGCGGCATTCAAATAATCCCTTTCATGATCATTAAGTCCATTGTAAAACGTGTCAATTTGATGCAAATCGGAAAAACCGTGATGAGGACATTCATGTAACATTTCCTTAAACCTATTCCAAGTCGTTGAAAAACTTTCATTAAACTCTTGTGAAAACTTTGAAATCTCGTTTTTCAAATGCGTAGTCTTAGAGGACGGAAAAAATTGGTTCACAAATTTTGAAACGAGATCCTTCCACGTCAATATAGAATTGGGTGGCTCTTTCTCTAACCAAATTTTAGCGGGCCCCGCTAAGGAATACGGAAAAAGCATCATCTTATTCGAGTCGTTAGAGACATCCTTAAACTTGCACGTGGCGGTAAGACGATTAAATTGGCGGATATGGTTGTGGGGATTGTCCTTCTCATCACCACAGAATTTGTTGTTTTGGATCATCGACAACAAACCCGTTTTCACCTCAAAATTCTCCGCAAGGATAGCGGGAATCACAATAGCCTCTCCATAACCCTCGGTGGGTGCTTGAAGTAACTCCATCATAGTTCGATTCGCCATGGTTGGTGCTTCTCGTACAATGGGTTCGTCAATAGGAGACTCCTCACTAGAATGAGTTGGAGTGGGAGTTTTGTTCTTTCTTCTACGTGCACGTTTTGCTTGATTACGAGTTAGCATAAACGTCACGTACAACGTGGAGACGAGCAAAGAAGATTCTTTTTGGTGTTTCGTATTTTTCAATTTTTTTTTTTTTTTGGTTTTTGATGGTATTAAATTTTTTTTGGAATTTGGTGAAATGTATTAAGTAGACAAAAATCTACAAATCTCCTCCTTAATCAAATCTCTTGATTAAAGAAGCCTCAAGGAATGAAAACGATCACGTGAAGTGAACGCCTTCGATGACTTTAGAACGATGGTGGAACACCAAAACGTTCAAGAGGGTTTAATCAATGAAAACCAAGAAAATATATATGATACTTAGTAATACTTTGGGCGGCAAAACCCTCGATTAGCTCTCACAATCAAATACTCACAAGCAGGCGGGGAAACGAGGCGGCGCGAAGCACTTAAGAGCCTTTTTCCTTAGGATATATTTTATAATATCCGCCTTATACCCACCTTATAGTTTGTATTTTCAAGATTAAGCTTCACGAAAGTATTTATCTATTTTTGCCTTTTTTCTTTGGTTTGAGATTCGAATACAATGATTGGGTAATGACCTCCCAAGTCAAGGTTGTGATTTCTCACGTATTTGGAGTACTTGTGAATTTATTGTTCTACGTATACAATATATTAATAATATTCACACAAAAACCGAAAACCGATAATACGTATTAGTAGAGTGCTACTAATACAAATACTAATTATGGTTAGTATAAAAACAACAATGCCAAATCAAAACACAACACGCCTCCCCGGCAGCGGCGCCAAAATGATGTAGTGGTTTTGCAACACTTTAGGAAAAGAGAGCAAAAGTGGCAAGTATTAAGTGTCGGTTTAGGAAAACCAAGCACTAATGACCAATTAAGTTCGTTCTCAAGGAGGCTAGTGTGTTATGTGTGTAATGATATGGATTAATTTGTGATTATATGTGAGAAAGAAAAATAGAAAAGGGATTAGAAGAGAATGACGGTTATGAAGACGGATTAAACTAAGTCTAAAAAGGCGTACACGTAAAGTCGTAAAAAGTACCTAAATAAAAAATTTAACCTAAAAATTTCTAAAAATTACCAAAAATCCCTAGTAATATTCTAAGAGTTTACAAAAAATCAAAACTTGCAAAAACCTTTTAATTAATTAGATAATGACTTTTTAATGCTAATTAAAGCCCTAAAAATCAAAATTAATTATTAAAAAGCCCTAAACAAGATTTTAAAGTTTGTAAACCTCAAAAACACTCTAATTAAGCTAAAAACTATTTTTCAAAATTTTAAAACCAATTAAAACTATTTTTAAATAATTAAAAACTCCTAAAATCAATTAAAACTTAAATTAATTATAGAAAATAATCAAAAGACCTAAAGTATTTGGAAAGTTGCAAAATCCTAATTAAGTGTTTAGAACCTAGGAAAAATATAAAAACCTAGAAAATCAGACTTTTAATTTTTAATAATAAAATAATAATAAAATAATATTCAAAAATCCAAAAATTATAAAAAATTCTAAAAACTTGCAAACTAGCTTAATTTAACCTAAATAACTCAGAAATGAAAGTGAAATTACCTAAATACCCCTATTAGGCCTAGAAAATGGGCTAAACCCAAAACAGACCCTTATTGGGCTTAATTAAGGCCTAATAAGAAAAAGTGTTCAAAATAAGCCCAAAAAGCACAGGTTGACTCAAAATTTGATTTTAAACAACTTTTTCCAAAGGCCCAAAAGCTGAAAATGTGAAATAAGCTAACTTATAATAAGCAGCTTATTCTTAATGGGCTTTTTGGCCCATTAAGCTATAAGCTGATGCCATAAGCTAAAATTTGACACACAAGCTTCTTTTGACCTAACAAAGACTTCTGCAAAAAGAAATTTCAAATAAGTCCACTTAATAAGCCAGAAACAGTTCACAAACTTATTCACAAAACGACAAAATAGTCGTTTTTGTGATCTAGACCACCTCAGAAGCTGATTCAAGTTGCAAAATGTTTCTTATGACAAAACTAAGCTTAATAATCAAAAACCTACTCAATAAGCACACTCAATAAGCTGGAAAGTCAAATAAGCACTTATGTTAAAAGTCAAATAAGTTGGTTTTCTAGTAAAAAGTCAAAGTCAAAGTCCAATAAGCTCTAGTTTACTTAAATGGGTCAAATAATGAAGACCTATTACAAAAAATAAGTTGTTGCAAGTCTGGATAAGCTAGAATAGCTTATTGATAGGCTGATGACAAAATTGCACTAGCAAGGGCTAGTTTTGGATGTTGAGCAGTGGAAACTTTTTCCACTGCTTGACTATTTTGACTTTTTGTCTTTAGTGACTTTTTCTTGGATTTAGATTTCACAAAGGCACCCAAATGATCTTTGGATCAAAAGGAGTCAATCACAATCAAAATAACACAATCACTAACACCCAATTGATACAGTTTAATCAATTAATCATCAGACATTGCACAGACATGAACAATAAGCAGTTGAGCACAAATAAGCAGTTTTAGCAATAATCAGCCATCCAAATTCAACCAAATTCACACACAAGCTATTATAAACTCCAATAATCAAGTCTAAACAGGTTTCATGCACTGGTTCAAAGAATTAAGCAAGATTCAAGCAATGAAAGTTACTGATGAACACTAACACATGCAGATTTTACTTTTGCTGATGTATCAGACACACAAGCCAATTTCAACACTTCAAATCTATCAAATAGGTTATATTGATGATGTTTTAACAACTTTTATCCCTAAACATGCATAAACTCTAGGTTTTCCCAAAATTTTAGGTCAAAAAACAGTCAACTCAACATAATATAGCAATTTGTTTGATTCAAGGTTTCAAACTCAGAAACTTGCAGCAAAACACTCTCAAACAAAGGTAGAACAGATATCAAGCATAAACAACACAAACTAACAACACAATAACAAGTTGCAAGTACAAACCAATAGACCCAAATACCCCTTTATCTTTTCCAAATCAAAATTTTCAAAGTAAAAGTGAGATTTCAGGCCAACCAAGCATCAATTAACACTAAAACAAGTAAGATAAACAGATTCAAGCAGATTTAAGCCACAAAATTCACAAGAACACAAGTTTCATACAAATATCACCAAAAATCACAATTTAAGCAGATTTTGAGATTAAGTATGCAAACCTCATGGATGTACATCCACACCCACGAATTTTGAGCTTATGTGCTAGCAAGAACAAGCACAAGCTTCCACAATAAGCCTGCTAAGATTGAACAAGGTTAAGGCACAATAACATAAAAATCAAAAACTTCAAAAATCTTGATTGATGCAAACTTGTTACCCCACACTTGATTATCCCCAAGTTATAAGCCTCACCACACCTTAACCAACTCAGTTAGGATGCTATGATCAGCCCTATAGCCCAAGAATTCCAAGATTGGAACAAGACTTAGCAAAATATCAAGAAAATGAGAAAATGTGCAAACTTTTGCACACTCCTCTTTTGAAAACAGGTTTTAAACTTCAAGAACTAACAAGCATATAACAATAGAAAGCAGTAACAAAGATTGGCCAATGACTTTTCTTCAAGGTTTCAAACTCAATTTCATTAAACTTTGAAAATTGGATTTACAGAAACTTGAACAAGGAAAAATTAAAAGCAAACTGAAATGTGATGGCCTAGATAGCTTTATATAGAGCCTTACAAGTTCTATTAAGCTAAAAAACGTGTAAACCCTAGCTACTGAAGTCCCAATTTTGCCCTTGAGAGTTTTTGGCATCTTCTTGAATCATGTGACTTGTTTTGGCTGTTTTTTGATGCTGGCATGTGTGAGTGTATCCAAGGGCTCCCATTGAGCTTAGAAAGTAAGCATCAATCTCATACGTTGGATGGTTGGAGGTTTTTGGCAGTATCTCCCTTTTGTGTAGCAGGGGAATCTCATGTGGGGCATCTCAAAGGTGTAGCATGTGTTTTGGGTGTTGGGTTATGATTAAGGGATGCTTAATCATGGTTCTGGATAATATTAGGGCCTAATTATAACATAATTAAGAATACCTAATTGTGTTCTTGAGGTGAATAGTGCCTGGTTTAATCCATTTTTGGTTGGGATTATGTTTAAATACTTGTTAATGGCGCCAAGATTAATTTAATCTTAAACCGGGTGAGTGGGGTGTGACATGGAGGGATGGTGAGTTGTGATTGGAGGAAGGGAGTAAGTGGGGCACGTGGCATGATATCACTGGCCTAGGTTACAATGTTGTCTGGCCAAGTTTCGCCCCTCATCTTTCTAAACCCTTTCACTTGCATATAAAACAGTCCAAACTCCATTTCCTTTGTTATCCAACTTTTTATTTTCACACTTTTGCCCCAAAATATTTTGTAAAGTGAATTCAGGGGTATTTCTTGCCATTTTTGCATTCTTTAAGGGCTGATTTGGTAATTTCTTCAATGATAATGGTCTAGACTTGTATAATTGACATTTTGGAGGACTGAAATTGCCAAGTATTGATGATTGAGGGACCATTTTTGCCAAATGTTGAAAGTTGAGGGTCCTTTTTGTAATTTTGAGATTTTCAAAGGACCAAACTTGTCATTTATTGTACTTTGAAGGACTTCATGATGTATTTGACTTTGTGGATGATATTGGTTGACAATTTAGCTTTGTTGAGGGGCTAAACTTGCCAAATCTTCAAAGTGGAGGGCCCTTTTTGTAATTTTGACAAACTTTAGGGACCAAACTTGTAATTATGAGGATACAAGGGTATAAAGTGTCAATTCTTCTATATTGGAGGACCCTTCTTCATAATTCTTCAAATCTTCAAGGGTTGATCTTGGGAAAGTCTTCATTAGGGCTTGGTTCATTGTGCGGCTTCGTTTCCAGTGTTCGTTTTTGCATAATTCTTGTGATCTTTTGTCATTTTCTCATATCCGTACCTAAAATACACAAGCAACAAACACAAGCATATATTTGGGTATTTTGATGATATTTAATGCATTTTAAGCCCTATTTGGAAGATGAGACTATGTATAAAAGCAGTCTCATCAGTTACACAATGCATATGTAGCCGTGTATGTATGTATGTATACCATATGCATGCTTACACATTCCTTGAACTAGCCAAAGATCACATCTCCTTTGTGTTATACCCACAACACAAGCCCAAGCCCAAACCCAAGCCCACTCCCCTTTGGTTAGCCTTACATGGCACACACTAGGTGGAAGGGGAAGAGGTGTCTTGGTTGTGACAAAGCCAACACTTGGCATAGAAACTCTTACCAAGGCAAATCATGCCATTTGCCTTGCCTCTCTCTCTTCTTTAAGCCAAAACACACACACCAACATTCTCATTCCCACATGCAAATCAAATCTCACTTTTTCTCATCCCTTTCTCTCTCAAATCATACGGCATAAGCCATAAACATCCAAGAAAACACCTTAAATCCACAAGATCCTTGTCTTCATCTTTACTACTAATCATTTGTTAGTATCTTTACCATTTTGATTACCATATCAACCCACATAAGACCTAACCGAATCTACATAGGTCACGGCTTGGATTATCGTTAGGGTTTCATCTTCATCAAGATTAGTTCACTAATCTCCCTTGTTCCTTAGATCTTCCTTGGTAACAATAACAAGAAGGTATTACTCATTATACTTTCTTCTTTTTACTTGCATGCATAATCATCCACCTAATAAACACATGAAATGAACTTGTTAAAAATCAAGATTTGATAAAACTATGACCTTATAGGTCACGAGATATTTTTGGAATACCATGGAACATGCTTAAAAACTTTTGATAAGAAACCTATGAATTTTTATCTATTTTTAAACTTGGTAAAAATCATATAAACCCTTCTATGGATTTATATTTAACCGTTGGCTATAAGTTCCATTTTTGGGACTTTTGGTTTAACTTACAAACCTAAGACACATGGATAATCTTTTGTAACCCACAAAACATGAAAACCATGACCTTAAAGGTCACGGCTTAATTATATGTACATCAATGATTTATATAACAAGTTTTAAATAATGGAACATGTGTTTACCTATACATAATGAACTACTAAAAATCACCAAAACATCTTTGGTATAAAAATATAGCCGTGGGATATAAACATCCTTGGATGGATTCAAATGAACATGCATGTTTATGTTAGACCTAGATCTTGTGTTAAGACCTTAACCTAACTTAATAATCATGTAAAAGTATTGACCTCCTATTAAGAACTCATGGGAAATATGTATAGCCATGGATTACATAAGTTCATATTGAACTTATGTTATTGTAAACATGCAATAAGTATAAACATTAAATTAATGGGACTTTATAAATGATTATAAACTAGAAAAAATCTCATCTTGGAAATACCAAGATTTAATTTATAGCCGTGGGCTATATATGTATGTATATGGACTTATGATTGACTTCTAGGTTTGTACATAGTTTAGATCTCATATTGAGACTCTTATAATTACATGCAACCATATAACAAGTTTTGACTTATCTTAATAAGCTATAAATTAATATAGCCGTGAGTCATAAGCTCATATTCGGGCTTATAACTTACATGCAACCTTGGAACAAATCTAGATCTCATTCGATACATCAAATAAAGCAAACCATGGGTTGTACCCTTTTGATTAGGGTTCATAACTTAATTTTGATAAGCTAATGATAAGCTTATAAGAAAACCTAGATTATTACCTACATAAATGACAAAGTAATATTAATGGACTAATCAAGCCCATGCAATATTAGCCCAAGAACTAATAGGCCTAATAAGCCCAATACATTATAGCTGTATACTTACAAGGGCCCACTAGGCCCATTAAATGTTTTGAAAGCCCATTTAACTAATCTTAGTATATTATTGGACTCAAGAATATGTTTAGGCCCATTAGAAAGCCCAATAGTCTTTTGGTCCATGTAATGAGCCCATTTAATGTTTTGAATATTTAAATAAAGTTTTTATAACAAAATATAACTTATAAAAACTTTTAGACTAAAAATAACAATTTATAAAACTTAAGGACTAAAATCGTGGCATTTGAAACTTGTTTTGATAAACTATTAAACACAAGGCTAAAATTATAATTATCCAAAAGTCTAGGGCTTGATAAATGCCATTCGTGACATATTAAACCCTAAGGACTATTTTTGAAAGTTTCTAAAAGTTGTTTTGTCATTTTGTAAACCTAAGGACCATTCTTGTAATAAGCCGAAACATATAGAAGCCCTAGGGACTAATTTTGTCATTTTATGAAAGATATAAAACCTAATTATAACTAGAGGTACTAATTCTGCCATAACCCAAAAGTATAACAAGTCCTAGGTACTAAGAATGTAAAATCCGAAAGTTTTACTTTACTTAAAATATGGAGGGACTAGTTTTACAATATTCTGAAACTTAAACAAGCCCTAAACCCTAATTCTATTTTAATTTAGTAAAACTTAAATAAATCCTAAACCATAAGGACTTAAATTGTAAATTCTTAAACTTGTAACTTATAAATTATTTTATAAATGTTGGAAAATTTTTGGGAACTTTAAAGTTAAATAAAATATTTATATTTTACTTTACAAAATAAAATATTTATATTTTACTTTATAAAATAATTTGTATAAACTATATGTATATGTGTAAATTAAATACATGTACTTATATACTTTTATGAAATGAATTTATATAAATGTTAAATAAATTGAATGCAAGTACGTATACAAAAATTATAAGTAAAAAATTTTATTTTACTTAAACAAGAAACTTAATTACAAGTTCAAATGAATATTATTAATACTTGTACTATAGTCATTTAAATAAACATTGTAGCATTAATAAACTGATTAATAATTTTATAAGCATACACATATGTTTTCTTGTATTATTTATTAAGACTGTACTATTTAATTAGGCAGTAGACTGTGGCATGAGCATTACTTGGATATCTTTATTATACAGCTATTACAAACTCCAAGGTGATTTTACAGCCCCATACAAATTATTGATAAACTTTTCCTATACGTGGGAGAAAACATGCAACTTATTTTATTGGACATAAACTGTATTGTATAAACTTTGATTACGATTGCCTATTGTAAAAACTGTTAAATTACTGTAATTGTCGGATGTTATAAATAGATCTATTTGGGATTGACGATACCCATCTGGGTGAGTAGCGCTCACTGTGCCTTGGCCGGGACAACAGATGTATACCATGTTGGAACTAGGTTTGGCGCCTTTTTGTAAGGCCCCGGGTTCTCATCTGTAGACTACTATGGAGAGTTAAGCTTCAGTTTTGAGCAATATGGAATGTAATTACCTTTTTAGTATGGATGCTATGTGCATTACTACTATCATGATCATTTATGTCCAAATATATTTTATTAAACCTGTAAATTCACCAACTTTATGTTGACCCTCTAAGGATGTTTTTCTCAGGAAAATGAAGCTAATACGTGGTGTGTGCATCGACTCAAGCATTATAGTAGTCTGTATTGTAGGACTCATCAGGGGTTTCTACTGGGGAAAAATGAACAAATTACTTTTGTCA
The DNA here is from genome assembly GCA_025667525.1 of Glebionis coronaria. NCBI lineage: Eukaryota > Viridiplantae > Streptophyta > Magnoliopsida > Asterales > Asteraceae > Glebionis > Glebionis coronaria. Next base: position 518,573,377 of record CM046880.1, read on the forward strand.
TGTTTAAACAATTTTTATTAATTTGTACACTGTTCATGTAATATATATGATTATAATCTTTTATCCTGTGCTCTATGTGCTATTTGCTATCGATCCACCCCTGTGATATTCCAAATTTTATTTCCGCTGCAATTAACCCAACCCGGGGTGTCACATATGGGCTGGCGGTTTGTAAAGAAAACAAAAGAGAAGGAGATCGGGCCTTGAGCCCAGCCTGTTTTGAAAGTCATCAGAGAAACAAAGCACAGTTTTTCATTCATTTTACTTTTCATGAAAAAAATATTAGGGTTGTTGTCTCTATGGGTGGCCGACGGAAGGAAGCAAAACAAAGGGGTTTTTGATATTTTTCCTATCATGTATTGTTGTACGTTCCAATTACCCTAATCACATAAAGGTAAACATTTCTTAATCACTATCATCAATCCCGAATCTTATTGTTAATTCTTGAATACGGGCTAAATCATAAACAGGTTATAATTATTAATGAAGTCAGGATTTGGAGTTTTGATCATGAAAACTAAGAGTTATTAAACTCTCGGTGGTGTTTTGTGAATGACCAACCGAGACTTCAAGTCTCGGTGGTGTCTTGGTGTCACCAGCCACAAACAAAAACCAAACAGGGGGTGTTTGTTTATAGTTGCAGGGTGTGTTTGGTGTAAGCAGTGGGAAAACTTAGACCCTTAAGGTCTCGGTGGGAAACCTGGTCTCAGCAGAGGGAACAAACGCCAGGCAGGGGGGACTGTGACCCAAGCAGTGGGAGTCGTAAGGGCGGCAGTGGCTGCTGGCCTTTGCCAATAGATACTGTTTAGTTGTCAGCAGCGAGGGAGGGGCCACAACTGTGGGTTGTTGGGCCTCGATGTTGGGCTAACCCGAGACATGGGCGTCTCGGGATCTGGTTTTGACTCGGGTTGTCGGGAACGCGTACGTTAAGAAATTTTTATAAAAACCGTTTATTAGCTTTAAATCATTTTATGAATTAAGGTTTATTTTGTTTAACATTTTATACATGTTAATTTAATTTAATTAGACTTTAAATTAATAAAGTTTTAACTAGTTATAAATTAAATGTATAATCTTATTTAAATGATTTAAGCCTCATGGGATGTATTGATACTTCAAAATCTATCAACCAAGCTTATCATTTTGGAAACTTTCTATTTTAAGAAACTTTCTATTTCAGGGAACCTTCTGTTTTTAGCAAGTTACTAGTTATAGTAATATCATAAAACTGGAATACATATTATATAGTAATCAGAAGTACGGGTATACACTTATTAGTAATATTATAAAACAGTCAGCATTTACTAGACTATACACAAACGAAAATACAAGAATAAAACAAATTAAAGTAAGAACAGTAATAATTAGTAAAAGTAAACAGATATCAGACCACTCATTCGCGTCATTTATTCATGTAGCGTTTGGTGAGTCAGAGTAGGAGTTTCATTTGTTTTTCATCTTCAGTCAGTTACTGGACACGAGGTACGGATTTTTCATCCTTTCAGTAAGGATTTCCTTTCTATGCATGATTAGGATTTCCCATCTGCAGCCAAATGTTTTCCCCAGTACATGTTATAAATTATTAGAAATTATTTTAATAACTAAGATATTGCCTGAGCCTTATATACAAGCATGACCAGTAGTTGTACTAGTTACGGAGGTACCGTAACCATGACACTTGAGGCACCGGTGTCATGACTCACCTGTAGGAGAGTGATATCGTGCAGCGTCCCATTCAACTCAGCTTGGCTATTTTATCAGTATTATTAGTGGGGTGTATGGATGCATCATAGGCTTATCAGTTTACAGTTTATCAAGTGAATGTGGTGTGTGCTCTACATCCTTCACATTGGAGCTGATCCCTCCACCCATCACATTATTTAGGGGTCACCCCTCTATAGCATGATGAGGTCACCCCTCCAGTTATTCATGCAACAGTTGTTTCAACACATGACCTATATAAGCTATTGGCAATTAAAATACAGTAAATACATGTTTTCAAATTTAACAGATAACAGTTCAACGTTATTATTTATAAATCAGACTTTTCAGATTATATACGGATTTCTGTTGCAACTTTACTTATCAGTCTTACAGTTTCAGTATTTTATGCTCAGCCGTAGTTCCTTGCATGTTCTAACGGCAGGTACACCAGGAAGCTCTTAGGATTCTAAGAGCATGTGCATTGGATGAAAGCTATACAGACTTCTTACTTTATGCACTTCTTACATTATTATGCTTATTTAGACATTGTTTAGTCCTTTCCTTCAGTATTTTACTTTTCATGTTTTGAGCTTATGTTTGGATTACCGATGTTTGATTCCTGTATTTCCTTTATGGTCAGTTAATGTTTTAGGACATTTACCTTATGCTTTGATGACATGCCATAAATACACGTAACGGTCCACTTATCCAAGTGGGGTGTTACATAAGTAGATAAATGTCTCACCATAAAACATGAAACATCCTTTGAAGATCTTAGCTATTTTCTTTAAAGGAGTGTTTGTGGGAATCAAGAAAGATTTCGAATATATATCAACTCATTATTCAAATTATGATTGATGTCATTATCGAATCTAATTGACATGTTTTTTAGTGTAGACATGAATGTGGATTCTTAAGAATATACATTGGATCATAACTCACACTTGTGTTGATAATTTTATATTGAATCTACTTGTTCAAATTGTTAGACAAATTCATTTAATAATTGCTCATAATACACAATGGAGTCGGTTTACCAACTTGGATGTTTCATCCGAAATACCCAAGTGATTTACATTGCAATGCAATTGGTAAATGTGTCATTTCCGAAAGACCAATCAAAAGTGTTCTAACAAAGTGTGTAAACTTTGTTTATACAATTCAATGTTATTGACCTCAAGATCTATTAAGGTAAATAACTTTAACTAGACTCTATTGACAAGATATGCAATGGTGCATTCTTTAACCCCTTTAGGTCATGCATTGTGTGGTTATATAAATTTCATCCTTGCTACACTTCATTAGAAAAATATAGGAATTATTTTTTGTCTAACTTGAGAATGACTACTAGAGAATCTATTGAACTATAAATTCAATTATTTGGAGCTTATGTATATAAGCCGATAAGCTCATAAGCAAAAAAAAGCAATCCCAAACAACCCTTTCAACTTTTTATTTACAAAAAGAGTAAAAAAGGAATTAGTAGTACCATTGAGGCTTGTTGTCAAGATTGATCAAATGGGTCTTGTAAGAAACCTTCTTTTCTTCAAGAGTCAATAAAATCCTTTGGCAAAATGGACCTAAAAAAGTTAAATAAAATGTCAATCAGTCATAATACAAATCAAAATCTTTTAAAGAAATGTAAAAAAAAGAAGAATAAGATTACTTTCTCCAAGAACATCAGGGGCTCCAGTAGCAGCTTTCACATAGATCTCAATTGTTGCCATTTTAGTTTTGATAAAAGAAAAGGTTTTGGTCTGAAGATGAACAAGAGTGCTTGGTTTGAATTTGAATGGGTTTAAGACTTAAGGGGTGATACGTGTCACGTGATTCAGTAAATGTTTGGTGGCGTTACTGAATTTATAGACAGATAAAAGCCAAGGTGGTGTACAAAATAGAAACATCAAACATGTTTTTTTTCTTTTTTTTCCCTAGAATATGTTTAGAGGATACTTATGATTTAGTTGGTGGGTGTAAATAAAATTCTTCTAAAAATATGTATTATGTATGTAAGTTTTAATCATGAATCAAGTGACATAAACACTCATAGAGTGAAAAAAACTTACTACCCCATCCTCTTTTGCAACAGTGTCAAATATGAGTTTTGATGCAAGTCCATTGTACCTATTTTTTCATAGAAACAAATTTCATAAACCTTAATCCAAATTCAAGGGGTGAGCCCAGGGTGCCAAACGAGCCTTTAGTTTGTGTCCTGGTCTAGGATGCGGAGTTCTAAAGATCACACAAGACATCAATGGAATTTTATCAGGTAGTGTTAATTTATCTTAGAAAACTCATTTTCTATAGATGTATCCGGTCATAAAAACTTGAACATATAACTTTATTCGATTTTCTTGTAAATGCATCATTTTAAAGTCAAAGAATCAGACATTCTTAGGATGCTCTTTTTTTTTGGTAAAGGGATACCCCGGTAAATATTTTAATACTCAAAAAAGACCTTAGAGTACAATGGAATGCGGCTAAAATACCACATTAACCCTAAATAAAAAACTTGAACTACAAGTAAACCAATGACATGCCATTAGCCTAAAAACTAAAAACAACCAATAAATACTAATCACCATAAACACGAAAATGTTTAGGCATATTCCAAAGAGCAAGCGCCTTCATGACTTCACCCTATTTCTTAAATCCGAATGAAAGTGAATTCAATCGAACTGTAGTAATCACTTGATCTCTAATATCCTCCGGCCTGAGCTTACTTCCTTTGAATAACCTCTGTTACATTCTCTAAAAAAAATAAGCCACAACAGCTACAAGCAACCTACCAATAATACTCTTAACTGTGTGTTGAGAGGCCATAGGAATCAACACTAGTAAGATATCATCAAGCACTGGTCGCACGCTATCCATAAACTCATAGTGACGAACCAAACACCAGACCTTAGTTGCAAAAGGACACTCAAAAAATAAATGTGTATGCAAGTCCATTTGAGACTCACATAACGAACATACCAAAGAGCTCGGACCATCAGCCACAAGGTTCCACATTTGAAGCCTATCTTGAGTCTTCAAAGAATTCGGCAACAACAGCCACATATGGAAGTTGTGCCTCGGTATAGAATGAGAAAACCAAACGACTTTATACCAATCGAATTCAATCGCTCGAGGTCTAAATGCCTCCCAAGCTGCCTGCACCGAGAAGCATGAAAACTGACCATTACTATCCTGCCACCGCATAGTATCAGTTATATCATTAACCAAAGTCGATGTATGAATAGACGCAAGAATAGGCGCCTTATTCAACTAGGAGTCCTGCCATTTCCATGCATTATTTTCAATAAGATCCACCACCCTCGTATTAAGAGAAAAATCTTCCCTTGTTATATCCCGGGTGACAAGTAGTTACTGAGAGGACATAGTGCATCCCATTTATCATACCCAAGCAGAAGAACTATTCCCATTACCCAGTTTAACCCACACAAATGGCCTCACTAAATCCCGAATCTGTAACAACTTCCGCCAACCCCAACTCATATCAGCTCGAACCGGAACATCCCAAAAAATACGTACTTTTAGCTTAAACATGTGGATCCATCTCACCCATAACGACTCCCTATTGGAAAGAATATTCCAGATATGAGTCGTCATTAAAGAAATGTTAAAGACTGCAAGGCTACGTAAACCAAGCCCTCCCTCCTGAATAGGAAGGCATATGTCATTCCAAGCGACCTTCGACTTTCCCCGTTTATATTTACAATTACACCAAAGGAAACCTCTCATGAGCTGCTAAATATCCTCAATAATACCCAACGGAATAATTAAAACAAACGCCCCATATACATGCATAGAAGATAAAACCGACTTACAAAGTTGTAGTCTACCCACACAAGAGGGAGTTTTGTTCTTCCAGTCACCTATTCTGTTCTTGACGCGTTCTACAAGCACCTTGCAATCTTTATTAAGAAAACGCGATGATATGAGAGGGACTCCAAGGTACATAGCTGGCAGCGTTCCTTTAAGAAAAGGAATAAGCCCAAGACTACCTTCTTTAACCGCCACACTAACATTACAAAAGAATACCGTGCTCTTCAAGATACTAGGCATAAGGCCCGACACCTGCTTAAATTCATCAAGAGCCTCCATAATGATACGGGCAGAATTAACATCACACCTAGCAAATATGAACATGTCATCTACAAAACACACATTAATAATACCCAAGGCCTCACAATGGTGATGGAATTTGAAATCCGACCCCGTGCGACTCTTACGCTTAAGCAAAAGAGTAAGAACCTCCATTACAAGAAATATGCGGACATAGGATCACCTTGACGAAGCCCACGTTTACCCTTAAAGAAACCATGCACATAACCATTTAGACTGATTGAGAAAGATGACGAAGTCACACATGCCATAATCCATCTAATCATAACATTAGGGAACCCAAAACATCAAAGAATAGATGCCAAAAACTTCCAATCAACCGTATCATACGCCTTATGGATATCAACTTTAAATGCACATCTCGGAGGACCCCGGTTTCTATGATAATTATGCATAAGCTCTTGCGTTATAAGTATGTTATCTGAAATCTGTCTACCCGGAATAAACGCAGACTGATTGTCACTAACCACTTCCATAATACCCGACATAGTACGATAAGTAATGATCTTACTAATGCATTTATAAAGAACATTGCAACAAGATATCAAACGATAATCATTAATTTTACCCGGAACAACAACCTTAGCTGTGACAACCACAATTTTTGGGGTTCTTCACTTAGTTTTATTATGAGTGTGTTTTGTGGAATTATGTGCCCTTATATGCTTATGTAATTATTTGGTGTGATTAGAGTGTGATTGGGACATCGTTTACGGGTACGTGGTATGCTGTAAATGAAATGATGTGTGGTTATTTCAGGTTCATGAGCTCACGTGGTAGTGACTATGGAATGAAATTGTGTTATTTCAAGTTTTTATATATACGTGTATGTATTATAGTAAATCGTATATTTACGATACGAGGGTTTAGCGTTTAGAGGTCTCGAGATTAGGATTTAGTGTCGGGAATAATTTATGGTTTAGTTTTAAGTTATTTTAGACTTAGTTATTAAGCCACCAACTTATTTTAAGAGTTTTTATAACATTATAAATTTTGCGTATTTTATGGTATTCGTAAAAAATGACTAGTCTTACGGTTTTAATGTTTTGGAGACTTTAGAGGCTGGAATAAATTAAGGTAACTAAAGGTAATATTAGTAATACCATAAATAATTAAAAAAAAGGATAAAAGGAGTTAGGTCGATTAAAACCCACGGTAGAAAAAAAAGAAAAAAGGAAAAAAATAAAAAAAATGTAATTTTTAATGGGCTATGATTGTTAAACTTATCTATATAATACTTTCTATTAACAACAAAACACATTAAACTCCTGGAGATCAAAAAACACGGCGACCATCATAGGATATTTAGGGTTTTCAAGAATTATTCCTCTTCCATTAATTATAAGGTAAAACCCTTGTTCATCTTTTTAATTTAATCTTTATGCATTCAATCTTAATCAATAGATGATAGATTTAGGGTTAGGGTTGATCATAAATCTGTAATTTATTTAATTATACATGCTAGGATTGATTAGTACTAATAATTACACATGGAAAGGGTGATTAATTAGGCTAGTTATGGGAAATTCGTTTTTGAAATTAGGGCAAAATTTTGTGTCACTTGTTTGGATCATAACTCGAGTTTGGAAAATTTTCAGAAGTCGAATTTGGTACTCACTTAAAGGTAATTGAATAAGCTTTTGAATGAGAGAAAAAAGAACTCAATTGGAGGTCGGGAAGTGGGTTACAAAAGTCGTAGTCAAAACTAATTTTGGAACAACCTGTTTACAAATAATGTTTTGGGATGGTTAGGGTACTTAGGGATGGGCTGAGACTTTCATATGAATATGAGGTCTTGTTTAGATGTTAAATAAGAGTCCCTATTAAGGGCAAAGTCATTGGGATGGTCTAAGACCATTTGATGATATCCATACGTCTCACCGCGTGTTTCCGCCAAGACGGGGTGTGACATTAGGAATGAGAGCCAAGAAAGTATGATTCACCTCCTTAAGTAACGGACCATTAACAAAGAATTGATGAACTGCGTGACAGACATCCGCACCCACAATATTCCAAGCCTTCCTGAAGAAAGCCAAGGTATACCTATCAGGCCCAGGAGCCCGATCATCCCCAATACTAAACATGGCATTTCAGATCTCATCATCAGTAATAAGGCGAACCATAGCTACTGCCAAGGACTCCGACACCTGCACATCAAAAAGGTCAGTGGCATTAAGTTGCGTGCACTCCGCGCTCGTTCCAAGAAACTCGGCATAGTGTGTAACAAACGCTTCCGGTACAATAGACCCTGTAAATTCAACACCCTCCATATTCTTAATAATGTCAATACAGCTGCGATGGTTGCGACTTTTGATAGATCTATGGAAATAATGGAAGTTCTGTTATATAACTTTATTAATCTTGTATTTTTTGTACTCGTACTCAAAGATTTAATTGTTTTATCTAATTTTAGCTTGATTTCATTGTCCTCTTACTCTTTAACAATATTCTTATTTTTATAGTGGAATAAAAAGTGAATGATCACGAACACCAATAACGAAAATGAGCATATTTTTTTTAAAGAAACTAAATGACTTGTGTTATGTTAATGGTTAGAAATTTAAATGACGAGATTGCATATCAAACACGAACCATGACTCTTTGGTCTTTAAAGTTTGCAAGGTCCCAATTTATAGTGTAACCTATTTTCATAATTGTTATTTTAACCTTTTGGTTATGTTTGGTATCATGTAACGTATTTATTGTTTATCGACGTTCGAATATAAATGACACCTGGAAATTATTTTACTATAATTAGTTACGCGAAAATAGTCTTTTTCATTTAAACAAATGTTGGTTGTGTCATTTTCGGTTTCTTTTGAGATTGCCACCCAACTGAAATTATTTATTACTGATATCGTAAAAACAGTTGTTTAACAATGATCTTTGATATTTTAGCAGAACTTTTAATCAAAAGTATATACTTGAGTAATGTTAGACTATATATAATACATTTTTAGGCATTTAGAGCATTAAGGTATAGTGTGGTGTCGTGGGTTGGTGTCATGGAAAAAGTGCATGTCACGTCAGATTTTTTTTCTATAACATGAGAAAAGTGCCTCCCTAGTTAACATTACATTTCTGGTGTTATGTTGACCCTACCATTTTTTTCAACTATTAAAAAACCACAAATAAAAATTGTTAAATAAAAAAAAAGTGCATATATATTCGACATTTGAAAAAGCTCAAATAAAATTAACAAATAAAGTTTCTTATACTTTCAACAGTTTAAAAAAAATGTTGCAACATTTTCGACAGTTGAAAAAAACACAAATAAAATTTACAAGCCCATGTGAATAACTAAAAAATCCTAAAAATTTACATTTCATATACATATGCTTTTTAAATAAGCATTTTTGGATGAACATAATTAATGAAAGATCATAAAGCTTGGTAACTTACTTAAATATCATCATTAATATAACACACTAAATTTCTTAGAGTTTTTTTTATTTATATATGTATGCCCTTTTATATCTTTTTATACATTTAAATTACAACTACTATAAGTCTATCAAACACTTTTATAAATTAATTGCTACTGCTTACTACTACTGCCAAATGCTACTACTAGTTTCACCAAACACACATGTAATGTCATCATTATCAAGCCCCATATTCGACTCGCTTTAACAGAGCTTCGCCGTAAAATATAAAAATATTCATATATTTATGTCATATTTTATATATATCGAGTTTACACAAAATATTGTATATAATAAATAAAAAAATTATTTTACATTTTTTAAAATTTTTTATGTCTTTTTTTATCTTATGTCAAAATTAATCAAACACAAATGAAGCCGAAAAAAAGAAGCCGAAAAAAACAAATATAGTTAATACCACTAACAAATAACTTCATAATCAAAATATCCACTTATTCAACAGAAAATGAGTGCATAAATATTACAAGCATCATAAAATTACAAAAACTAATTACAAATATATTTCCCTGCATACACAAAATTATACCTCATCTTCATCAATTCACTAAATAAAATATTAACATCATATGACTATCGAATGGGACAAACATATAATAAATTTAGGTTTTACTTTTATCTCGTGAAAGGAGTTCATCACAATGGTCTTTAACTGCGTAAGGACTAAATGGAAAACATTAGACTAATCATTAAATATTAAAACGAATTCAATTTTCAAAACAAAACCAAGTAAAAAGAAAAAAGTAGATGAATGACTATGGTTGCAATAATAATTCAGCATAATAACACAAAAGAATAGATTTCATAAATTGAAGAATATACCTTTTGAAGAATTAATGTTCATCTTGACCAATTAGTTCATATACTCGTCTTTTTGCCATGTTAAGGTTAAGAATCCAACATTGAAAAGTAAAAATATCAATATCGTTTTTTTTGTTAAAAAATGATAACAATACTTAGTGGCATTAAAAGAATTTCTGATAATGATCAAAGTTTTATAATTCATGTTGGTTGAGGTTTTTGAAAATGGATGATATTAGTTAGATTATAATGGTGAAGGTTGTCTACAAAAAGAATTGGGAAACTTTCCTTACAAGAATGCCAAAAAATACTATCTACCTTAATTAGTTTATTATTCCAATTATAATGTTATTCAATACTTTTGAGGTTTATACATGTCCAACCATAATTCTTTAATTTTCATCCGAGATACTTGAGCACTTTTTAATTTGTACTACTCCCTCCGTCCCTTAATAAGTGTACACTTAATTTTTTGCGGTCTTTTTGTTCAATTTTGACCATAAATATTAGTTTTTGTGTTATATAATACTTGATAAAAATTATACCCATGAAATTTCATTTAAAACTCAATTCATTTGTATAAGTTGCATCAAATATTATATAACACAAACATAAATATTTACGATAAAAATTAAACAAATTGGACCGAAAAAAGTCAAAGTGGACACTTATTTAGGGACGGAGAGAGTATATAATTTCCAATTGCTTCAAAGCCCACCCGATGGGCGGCTCGCTTCAAGGTTTTTTCACAAAAATAGAAAACTAAAAAATAAAGATAAAAATATCATTGCAAAATATTTCCTAGGTAAATAACACTAGTTGTCAACAACTCTCAAATGCGTTGGTCATTGTGATTAGACTCCAGAGTGAGAGTAAGTAATCGGTTTGATTGAGTAATCGGTGAGGGTTTAGAGTATTGTATGAATCGTACCTTTGTGGAACCTCTGGGTTCCGTTTATACCCAGTGAAATCGTAATTGGGCTTCCTAATTTTTTAGGCCTAAGCAAGAGATAATTACCATATACAATAAGATCATTATCGCGTAATTAAGGAGAGTGTATATCCTCTTATCTTGAGTGAATCATATTTAGATTATGATAATGTATGATCCTGTCCGCGTACGGCCAAGACACGGTTAAGATAGAACCGTGTGCGACAGCGGCTTACTGGGCCACATGGGCTTCGTTGCTGTCTATATATGATCCATACGTAATGGATACGGGTAGTTCCCGTGGGTCGGGTATTACAACTCGACTAGAGACTATACGTCATCAAACATGTGTTATCCAAGAAAAAGTAAAAAGGACCGGTGCTAAAAAATAAAATACCTCATTATATCCGCTCAAAATACATTGCATTTTAAATTTCTTTTAAAACTACTCTTGTTATATTTCTCTACTAATCTTGTCTTTTTTTCCTGATTTCATTGTCCTACTTCCTTTAACAATATTCTCATTTGCATTAGTAGAATAAAACTTAATGATCACTAACACCAATAATAAAGAAGATCATATCTTTCCTTTGTAAAGAAAGTAAATGACTTGCATTCTTTTAATAGTTAGAGTTCAAATGACGAAATTACATATCAACCATGAACCATGAGTTTTTTATCTTACCTAACTCTTTTATCACTCAGTTATACGATGTAGGTTGGCGTGTCTTCGAAGCCGTGTAAGTCATAATTTATGCTTTTCTAACACATGATCTTTTGCATTCTTCTATAATTATTGTTGTTTTAACTGGATTATGGTTTGTATCCTTTACAGTGTCTTTGTTGATGTAACTGGATGATAGTTTGTAAACTAAAACTACAGGACTGTTGTAATAGGTCGACGGTTTACATTCTTTGTTGTTGTAACTAGACATTTATTAACCCACGGATGCACATGGTGATAGAAAATATTCGATCTTATAGACTTCCTATTTAATGTGGGGACTTAATCTTTTATAATATAATGATAGTCACAATTATTGCTCAAGAAAATAATGATTTAAGCGAGAAATGTTTTTTTGTTCTTTCTAGTGATGTATTTAATTTGGGAGCGCATCTTAACTCGTTACACGATTGGTTATGACTCATGAATAATGTATTTTAATTAGTCAAAGTTAAATATTTAATAAAATGGTTGTGAAATGATTGGAATACGAGTCTCCACAACAAAGAGTAATATGTCATGGTAATCAACGAGTTTCAACAATTACATATATTATTAAATTTCTCATTTTTAATTATCAAACACAATGCATAATACACACTATCTTGATAAAAAAAATAATCAAGTATATCACTAATCATGACCAGTCATGCATTTTGTGCCATGCATTTTTATCTGTAGAAAATGGAGCAAAGTCTTCTCCGAGATAAAATCCATCATCTCTAACTAACCAAAAACATCTTCGCTCACCATTAATAATTGACCCCGAGCAATAATTTTTAAAATCAACGCGATCTTGCCAAACATCGAAAGAGGCGGTTCTTGTACCATTCCAGTTGAAATAAGCATAGAACAAGGTATTTCCCCAAAAGCTTTCGCAAAAACTCCAGTTTTCATCGTTGGTAAATGCAAGTGTATGACCTCCTAGATCATCATCACCTGATTTTACATGAACGTTGATTGGATCCTTTATACTGTTATAGATATAGACGGTCCAATGACTCCACCAACACTTGCTTTTTGCGTTAGGTGTTGAATTTGTTTCTATTGAATATGTATTTGTCGTGACAACAAGGCAAAGGAACACGAAAATTAGTGTCTTCATGGGTTTGTTGAATGAGTATATAACTATGTATCATGTATGAAAATAGCTCTATTATATAGGCACAAATGATGGTTAATTAGTAGTCTGAATATGGAACAAGAATAAAGACAATTGAATGCATTGATAATATTATTTAAATTTACAAGCTTTAATGGAAATGTATTGAACGCATTGATGATTTTGTTTAAATTTCACAATCATCCACCTATCATAAGGTTGTAACGTAGCCAATAAAGACCAAATGCATTTTAAACCAACATTTTTATTAAGTTACCATTTTACACTTACCATTGTCCCCTTTTCCAACAACTTTTTGACAGTTCGATTCATTCACTTGAAATTTTATCTTTAGCATGACCATTATATTCTATCTATTGAACCACCAATACTTACTTGAGAAAAATCCATTTTGGTAGAAAAAGTTATATATGAAGGTGTTAGTCATAGAAATATTAAAGTAAAACAAGAATGTATTCATTTAACTTAGTTATTATTTATCTTGGAATGTTATAGGCTAGTTGGGATAAACGGTCTTGGATTTTAAGTTAATATTGTATAGGTTTTGGGCTTAAAAGCTCATAATGACCACGCCTGGTTCTAAAAGAAGCCCATGAACCCATTAAGGTAGTGGCATTGTAAACACGCTCTTTAGCATGTTAGGGAGGGCTTGTTGGTTATTATTTTCACACATAGTAAACTTACACCATGCTTTCTTTATCTCTTTAATTCTTCCACTTTCGCTCTCTATATTTCTCCCACTTTGATTTATGTTAGTGTGATTTCGTGTGTATAGATTAGTAGAATTTAGGACAAATATGGTATCAATAGATTCAAGTATCATAAAAACCTTGCAATTATACATGGTCTCATTGCTTAAATCGGGCTTAAAATGACTAAAAATATCATAAAACCTTGCAAAACCCTTTGTTTGTTCAATGTGTGATTGTAGGTACGGATATCGTGAAAATGACAAAAGATCACAAGAATAAAGTAAAAAACAAACACGGGAAACGAAGTCGCACAAAGAACCGGACCCGAGCATTGATTTTCCAAGAAAGACCTTTGAAGTTTGAAGAATTACAAGTTTGGTCCCTCAACTTTGAAGACTTGTCATAATTAGTCCTTAAAGAATCATCTTATACAAGATTGGTCCCTAAAGTTTCAAGATATGACATAACTAGCCCTTAAAGAATGGTTAAATTACATTATGAGTCCTTTATCAAAGTTTCATAAGCTACAAGGACCATTTTGCGAAATGATGATAGATATTTCAAAGGAATCAACAGAAAGCTGGTGGAAACTTGATTTGCATGTTTTTGCATAGTCGGGGGGTCATTATTGTCCAAAGAATAACCCATTACCTAACTATACCTGTCCCAAGCCCAACCAAAACCCAACAAACAAACCCACTATAGCCCAAAACCCTACCAGTTTACTATTAATATCTAATTTTCAAATTAGATCATTAATAATATTAAACGCGCTAAACACCTAATCCCTACCCTAAATTAGATCAAACAAGCTCCTATTCACCATCAGCCCTAATTTCCAAATCCTTATTAAATCATAGGGGTTTTGCTATTCCTTTTCCAGATCTTTGATTAACCATGATTTGGACATATCCACACTCTCAAACTTCACAAGCTCATCACCCATGTGCTCTAGTGGACTCTCTCCTGCCCTTTGGTTACACCATTTTTAGCAAATCTCCAACATACCACAGAAAATCAATGGATATGAGCAATTACTTGGTCCCTAATGCAGAATAGACGACTAAGATCATCTTGATCCAGTTGGGTCCTCACAACAACTGTAGAAATAACGTGTGTAGAGATTGACCAAAGATTTCAAATTTTGAAACTCAAACATTAAGGGCAAAGATGGAAATTACATAGCTAGGGTTTCAAATATGTATTTTTATTCTAGATAGTTATATTAGTTAGTATAAAAGGGGAATCAGATAGTGATTCACCCTTTATTCTAGTTTTTGTAAAAGTTTTTTTATGAATATTTAAAGTGTTTTGAGAAATTTTGCAATCATTGTGTTCCCTTTTAATTCTCTCTTTTAAATTTATGCAGTGTTTGTTAGTTTTAGAATCTATCAAAGATTTTTTGTGTTTGAAGAAAATTTATGCAAGAGTTTTTTAGATCCTCTTAGCTTATGTTTGATCATTGCACCCTGTTTTTGACAAAATCAAGGTGCTGTGAAGGCATAAGCTAAGGGTTACAATCCTGTTTTGGTTACTTGTAGTTTATAAACCTGGTTCCAAGGTTTTTGTTCTCATAAAAATTATTTATCTTTTGTACTCACTGTCAATAAGCCACTAAAAGCTCTCTTGACTCAAGAGCTTATAGAAGTCTTATTGAACTTGCATTTGTTGTTCTTGTTGTGTGATCAAACATGTCCAAAGAAGGCATCACCTAAAGAATACTGTTGTAGTCCTTTGGGTGTGAACTGTGGTAGTCCAATTCTTTCCTTCATACCACAACAGCTCTCCCAAAAGCATAAGTCTTAGCTAGATAACTCGATGATGGCATTAGCCATCCATTTGGCTTGGATGTAAGCCAAATAGGTATTAGGATTCAACCCATTTAATTAGTCTTTCTATGCCATTTTGTGTTTTTTGCCAAACGTGTGCCATGAGTGGTTTAGTATTAGCTCTTAGTTGTTTGCTTGTAATCTTATGTTTTCTAGTTGATATTTATGGGTGTTTTGTTTTATAGTTCATCTTTTGGTCATAAATCTCTGTTAAAACGAGTCTAAAGGGATGTTTGGGTCTATATATTTTGTAGGGTGGGTGACACACTTTTTGGATAGACATAGCCTGCACATGCTGCTTTAGGGTAATATGTGTTAAATTTACTTTTGGTTTGATTTGGGGTTAAGTGTAGATTTCATTTTAAAGTTTGTATGAAAATCTGTTATTTACATCAGTTCAGATTTTCATGTGATTTTGTGAGTTAGCTTATACCGTCTAGGATTTTGTTACATTACATGTTTGCTTATGACTGTTGAGTGTTAAGTTTGTGATTTGTGAGCTTATTATCTTGTTCTGGTAGCTTTAATCTTAGCTTTTTAGTAAAGTATATCAGATAGCAATTCCTGTGTTGTTTGATTAAGCTCTTTTAGTATCACCAGATATTTGACAAGACACTGACTGTGAGTTGACCAATATCTGGTAATAGGTGGTTTGGTGTTAGCTTATTTAGGCTTAACTTGTGCTTTCTTTGGCTTATTTGAGGCTTTGTTTTGCTTGTTTTCTTCTTATATCACCTCCCCAATAAGCCATTGCTTATTGGGGTTGTAATTGTCCAAGAAAAAATAAAAAAAATAAAGGGTAAAAACTAGAGCAAGCCTGGACTCGAACCTACGACCCCCGTATGGGACTAGCAGTTCTTACTAGTGGTCTAGTTAGCTTTTCTTGTTCAACCTTTGCCCCGTTTTATTCTTACACACATTTTCTTTCCTAGGCTTAAATAAATAAGTTGTAGCTTGTTTTCGACTTCTGGGTTTATTTAGTGAGTTTAGTTTGTTCTTTTTATTTTTCCCAGCTTTTAGATAATGTTTTATATTTTTCAGCAACAATTTGGATTTTTCCCATTAGATTTAATATTTTTAATCTTTTATTCTTTTTCTGTTTTTATTAAATGATTTAGAAAATAGTTAAAATAGTTTTTAATTTTTGGAAAAAATACTTTTTAGCATTAGATATAATATATATATATATATATATATATATATATATATATATATATATATATATATATATATATATATATATATATATATATATATATATATATATATATATATATATATATATATATATATATATATATATATATATATATATATATATATATATATATATATATATATATATATATATATATATATATATATATATATATATATATATATATATATATATATATATATATATATATATATATATATATATATATATATATATATATATATATATATATATATATATATATATATATATATATATATATATATATATATATATATATATATATAATTGAGGTTTACAATTAATAAAAAATTTGTTTGGACTTTTTGATAATTATTTTAAATTTTAGGTCTTGTATTAGATTTTAAAATTTAATAATAAATAATTAAAAAGTTTTCAAGAAGTTTTGTTAATTTTTCAGTCTTAATTATATTTTTTAGGATTTATCTGAAATTTGTAAGAATTTTTTAGATAACTTATTATTTTTCGTCTCGATTCGTGCGTAAACGCGTTTTCTTCTTAGTGTAATTTTAGCAGCAATCCGTCTTTACTTTTTTACTCTTTCTTTCACCAAAAACGAACTAATCCAAATAATGTTGTTTTAGTTTTGGCACACATATCACACCTCCTTAGAGAACGAATTCACTTGTCGGTTTTCGAGTTTTCCTAAACGCGTCAACTAATACTTGTCGTATTTACGCTTTTTTCCTAAAAAGTGTAATTTTACGTACATCAACATATTTTGACATCTTGATTGTTTGTTGTTTCTAACAATAAAGTTAAGATTTTTATGCTTAATAGTAGTTATTAAATCTTAGTTGTGCAAGAAAAATGTTGAAGCATAGTTTGGCTGGCCCGGTCTTGACGACTCTCCTAGGTCGTTCGTTGTCTTCCCGGGTCTTGAGCGATGCTGCAAACGAAGGAAAACTAGTTAGGAGTGGACCCGAGGCCGAAGCCCTAGAGTCCACCTCTGAAGGTCAAGTTAATATCGGGTTGATACATGGTAAAAGTGATGTAAGTATGAGAGATAACCTGTGGAGTAGGAGGCCCCTACCCTATATATATAGTTCTAGGGTTTCTTGTAAGATAAGTAAGGTGTGAGCCGTGAGCCTTTCGGGTCAGGCCCATTCTAGACTATACGCCGACATGTCCCCCAATCTAGTATAATGTGGTTCATGATCATGTTATCTAAGACTCATTCATGTATCGCGCTTACTAAGCAACTGCGTACGGCTTGCTGCTAGGACATACGCGTGGGTTGTCCATATCACATGGCCCCATTCGTAAAGGGCTATCTTAGCGGAAAGAAAGTGAGTCAGGACCGCGAATAGTGAGCTACTATACGTGTAACACCCCACTTTGATAAGTGGACCGTTACGCGTAATTATGGCGTGTCATCAAAGCATGCAAGGTAAAATGTAGTAAAACATACATGACCATAGGGAAAACCAGAATCAAACATCGGTTCCTAAACATAAGCCCAAAACATAATAAAGTAAATGAAAGACTAAACAAGCATAAGTATATGAAGGCAAAAGGAGAAGAAGTCTATGGCAACTTCCATCCTATGCATGTCCTCCAAATGCTCGAGTCTGTCCTTGGGTACCTGCCGTTTTGGAACATGGAAAGGAAAGTAACGGCTGAGCATAACGCTCAGTGCACGGATATACAAGCATGAAATGAATAATATAAGCATGAAAAACATATAGCAACAGAAATGTATATGTCTTGTAAAACCTAGTTATATCTTAGTAAAACTGGTTTTATAGTTTGAAAAGCCTCATGTATATCTTGTAAAAACTGTTTAACATGTTTACCATTAGCCAATATAGGTCATGAATTATCCACGTGCATGAATACTTGGAGGGGTGACCCCGTCATGCAAATTAGAGGGGCTGCCTCTAATTTAATATACTGTTTGGGTAGGAGGGATCAGCTCCTTGTGAAGGATGCAAGGCACACACCACATTCACCTGAATAATCTGCTGAAAACATGTAAACTAGGATGCACCCATACACCCCACCTGATAATAATAATATGGCCAAAAGCTGAAAGGTACGCCACGAGCTATCACTCCGCCGTGGTGAAGTCATAACACTGGTGCCTCCAGTGTTATGGTTATGGTACCTCCATAACTAGGTGAAACTGGTCATGCATGTATATGGCTTTAGGTATTCTAATTAAACATAAGCAATTCAAAAACGTATAAAACATATACTGGGGAAAACAGTTGGCTGCATATGGGGAAATCCTAATAAGGAAGAATGTCCATACTGAAAGGACGGAGAATCCGTACCTTGTGTCCAGTGAACGAAAGAAGACGAACGGAAGAGAGTCCTACTTCAGTATCACTAATGCTACATAAATACATATGTGTATAAGTATCTGATTACTGAGTACATAACTGGTTTTATATCATGTCTTAGCTTGTTTTATGTGTTCATGTCATGTTTTACTGATTTAAGCTTTATACTGTGTTTATCATGTATTCTGTCTATTCTGTTTAAGTATTTCTTGTATTTCATGTATTATTATACTTGTTGTGTAATAATAAGTAACTTTCTAAAAATAGCAGGTTTCCTAAAATAGAAAGTTTCCAAAAATGGAAAGTTTCCAAAAATAGATTTACTGCTTAAAATAGATAAGTTTCTAAAAATAGAAAGTTTCCATAAATAGATTAGCTGCCTTAATTAAAAAAGTTTCTAAAAATAGAAAGTTTCCATAAATAGATTAGCTGCCTTATTTAAATAAGTTTCTAAAAATAGAAAGTTTCCATAAATAGAAATAAGTTGGGTTATTAAGCTAATTATATAAGCTTAAGTGTTTACTGATTAATATTCTAAATCATGTAATTAAATAGCATAGTTTATTAATTATTTCATGTGAATTAAATAAACTATAGGTTAAAGTATTTAATTAAATATAACATGGTTTAATTAAATAAGGGTAAAAATACTTAGGTTAAACATGTATTATTAACTATTAATAATATAACCTAAGTCATGTAGATTAATTAATTATAAGTCATGATTTTAATAATTAATTAATTATATAGTCTAATTAAATGATAAATACTTAGGTTAAAATTCATGTATTAATAATCATATTAATAACCTAAGTCATGTATAAATTAAATTAATCATGTACATGTTTTAAATTAATTTAATTTAAGTCTTGTAAAAAAATAAACTTGTAAATATAATTAATCTTGTAAAAATAACTCATGGACTGAACCGTGTTCTAAATCTAAACATGTGTGAACTGGACCGGTTTTACCCGTGAACCGGTACAAACGCACCCTTGATCAAAACCTAGCCGCCGGCTAGCAAAAGTTCCCACCGGCTAGCCGGTGGTTTCCCTTGCTGCCGCGGCTAGGGTTCCCCCTGCTTGCATTATTTAGCCACCAGCATAAGCCGGTGGTGGTTTATTGTTTTAGCCGAGACCCACCAAAGCAAAACATATCCCGACCGAGGTCGGGGTTCCCTTGGTTCCTGCTGCCGTGACACAAAACCACCACACCGAGACCTTGAGGTCTCGGTTGGTGTGAATTAAAACAAAACGAGACCCCCTTGGGGCTCGGTTCTTGCGTCGGCCAACAAACAAACACCCCTTAACCAAATATTAATCTTACCCTCATGTTTAATTAACATATGTTTACTTGTTTTTAATTTGTTATTAAAAACATTCATGATTTCATGTGATTTATTAATCAAAACATAAAAGAAAAGAGGTTTAGGGTTTATACCGATCACGTGAATCAAAGAAGGATGAACACACAACAATCCTTGCAATAAATCGAACACCAAAATCAACCAAACACACCTTGTGTGTGTGTGTGCATACCCAGCGGCCAAGAACAAAGAGAAAGAAGGAGAAAAGATTTTTAGGGTTTTTCTTGTTTTCAATATTTGTGTTATTATGAAAATAATCTTTTCCCTTAATTCCTTGTTTAGTAAATTTTAATGGGCTTGGCCCTTGGTCTTGCTTCTAGCCGCGGGTAAGGGCCCACATGGGGGGTAACCCATACATTTTCCGTGTCTAAATAATAAGTGTGTTCTCGTGTTCGTGTTTTACATGATTTAATTAGTTATCCTTCGTGACTTAATATATTTATTCATGATCGTAATAAATATACATACATATGTAATACTAAGCTCGTGATTAATTTACGTTCATGATTTCATGTTCGTATGTTCGTGATTATAATTATTATTAAAATAATTATCGTGTCTTAATACGTAATAAATACTTATCGTGTTATAACACGTACGTAATACTTGTAATTCTTGTTCGTGAAACGTAAACATACTATAAAAGGAAAGTTCTAATCATGTACGTACGATCATAAGGGTACTATTTATGGTAAAAGCATGCGGGTTTTACAACTCTTCCCCCCTAAAAGAATAATTCGTCCCCGAATTATAGATAACGTAAACTGAAAGAAAAACATACCCGAATTAAACTGAGAGGGTATGTAAAATAAAAGGACATGAAGGTGACATGGTAGAAGGAACGTGGAATGTGACATGTCTTGAAAGGACATGGAACGTGACGTGACTGAAAGGACATATCTAATCGATAAGAGAAAAACGGATAAGAAGTCCGGATGAACTTGTCCGTTTCCAAGTTGCTTCCCTCTTGGAACGATTCCTTCTCAAGATCTTGACACCATGATAAATCTTGGTCCTCCTGACCTGGACTTAAAAACACGAAAAAGTTCATTGTCATCTACGTAAGACAGATCCCCTGAATTTGATCGAGGAAATAAGAGTTAACGTGCAAGGGTAACTGAAACATTACGATGTAAAATAATCTAACCTAACTGATAATTAGCAACGATGCGCGAGACATATTGAAACGTAGTACGTGAAAATTTTTGAACGTGATACGTGTAAATTTTTGAACGTGATACGTGGAAATTTTGAATGTGATACGTGGAGACATAGTGAGTGTAGTATAAGCAAACATATCGTGATCAATGATACGTGTAACATATCGTGAACGTGATATGAGGAACGTGGAATGAACATGACATGTGAAACATATCGTGAACATGGAATACAACTGCGGTACACCAAACGCCATTAGGTGAGATGTGGACTGTGACGTGAAACGTCTATCTGAGGATAGGGAGTTATACTAAACTTGAGTCTGGTCTCTCCATTCCTTGCAAAACTTCCCAGAACGAAGATGAACGTAAAATCGTAAGCCAAGATACGATCATGAACGTGAATAATGTCATGAACGTGAGCGTGAAAGCAAGTCGTGAAATTAGAACAAGAACGTGAACGTAAATAAGGAGCACAAATGCGAACCTTTGTGATGTAGGTTTTTATATACTTGTTTTAGGAAAAACAAAGTATAAGGCGGAAAGTATTAATCGACACAATTTAGGAAAACCGTGAAGACGAAAAGTCCAAGTTCGTTCTCGAAGGAGGTGTGTGAATTAAGTGTGCCAATATATAAAATCAAGAGTTTGGATTAGTGACGTTTTTGGGTTGAGAGATAAAAATTAAAGACGAGCTACGATTACGATTACACTACGACGAATTAACGTAAAACGCGAACGTAAATACGCAAAACGTGACAAAATTAAAAATTAAACCTAAAAATTAATTTAAAATTGAAACTAAGTCTAAAATAATATAAATAAGAATAAAAATCCAATAAATATATTTTAAAACCTTTTATTAATTAAATATTCAATTTTAAATGCTAATTAAAGCCCTAAAATTAAATATAATTAAGAAAAAGCCCAAAATATTATTTTATTGAACAAATAACTCACTTATATTATTTAAAGACTAAAAACTATTTTTCCTAAATTTTTAATGCTATTTTTCTATTTTTAAAATGCTAAAAACTATTTTTAAACTAAAATAATGATTAAAAACATTAAAATATTGCTAAAACTAATTTGACTATTTGAAAAATCCTAAATTATATTACTAAACAGTAGAAAATTGAAAAAGTTTGAAAAAATAAAAAATTTTCACTAAAAGACAAAACATATTGATATAATATTTATTTAAAATTAAATTAAATCTAAAAATTACCTAAAAAGGTGAAAAGTAAAATCTTTTTAAACTACAAATCTTAAATTAATTTTATGAATCTAAGAAAAATTTTAAAATTTTAAAATTTAAAAGTTTTACACTAAAAGACAAAAACAGTTAATTAAAAAAAATAATTAAAAATGAAATTTAATCAAAAAAATAGAAAATGAATAGTAAAATAAAAATAAACTAATTGGAAAATTCAGAATTAAAATAAGAAAAATAATAAAATTAAAATTAACTAAAAACTCCTAAAATAGTCCATTAAAGACAAAAACTTCCAAATCTGATGGTGACAACTAGTTTATTTTTGTCTGTATGCAAAGCAGTGGAAACTATTCCACTAGCAGTGGGAACTTGGTTCCCACTGACTTAACAAAAATAAAGTCTGGGCAAAGATTGACGTGTAGATTGCTTGTTTTATGATTTTACTTGGATCCAAAGGCACCCCTACAACCAGTTGGGTTGTGGGGAGTCAAAAAAAATATAAAAGCACAAGTTCACAAGCAAAAATCACACAAAAATTCCCAATCACAGTTACAGATATGGTCTTGGTGGTCTGATGAACAGTGGTCTGGTCTAAATGGCCATATAATGAGATTCAAACTCCCAAATCTTGCTCACAACAGCACTCAACTACCAATAACTGATTATTAGCCCTAAGTTATACCATAACTTAACAGTCTACAAGATCTAAATAAGAAAATTACTAAAACCAAGCTATTAACAGGCCTACTGATTTTCTAGCAGGTTTTACCACTTTTGAGCATGCAATTCTGATTTTTAACCCTATCAATCAAAAACAAAACACATAAACTACACTCCTACCCTAACCAAGTGTATAAGAACTGATTTTTAAAGTCTTGTGTGTCACCCACTAAACCTAACAACCAGAACCAAACACCCATTTAATAACTTCAAACCAGATTTTACAAAGACTAAATAACTCAAAACTCTTGAAAGTCAAATCCAACTACTTAAACATGCATATAACCTATAACCTAACATAGATAAAGCCTACCACTATCAATCAAACAGGTTCCAACAAAATCCAAGAGTACAAATTAGAGCAAGACTTAGAGGGTTCAAGCCCGAGGTTAATACCTTGTGGGACCCACAACCCAGGCCCCACTATGGCTGCATTGCCATCTCCAAGTTAGCTTTAAGGAGTGAGCTTGTGAATATTGGAGTTGCTGATTGTAGAGAAAAGTGTGCAATATCTTCAAATGTGTGAGGCAATGAGATGATCTTTGTGTACATGCCAAAGAGCAAACAAACAAGTCCACTAAGTGACCAATAAGCTGTTTCTGGCAGGTTATTGGAGAGCTTAAGTGAACAGTGAAGTCTGAAAACAGAAAACAAAAACAAGATTTTATAAAAATCTTTTGAAAAACACAAGTTTTGGATTACCTTGAAACTAAACTAAAAAGTAACAAGAAATCAAGCTGTTGAATGGACTTGGAGTGTCAATCCAAATCCACACAATCCAACTTGACTGCTTGGATCTCAAAGATATAATCTGTCAAAAGTATTTTGAAACGAGAAATAGCTTTGATAAAAACCTTACACTAAATTTGCATTTAAGATAAAAGATTACTCTATTAAACAGAAAATGAAAATGGAACTCAACTCAAGTATGCAAGATCTTTTTAATAAAAACTCTAACTATTTTTTTCATTAAATAAAAATTTACAACAATAAGCTGGAACAAAGCTGAAAAATGAATCATATGCCCCTTATATAATGGGTACAGATGGTTCTAGAATCAAAATAAAAAAACTAAACCCTAATTTGAAGATTTCTAGTCCTGCCCTTTGACGAATTCTTGAGTCTTGGTCAAATATGGTTCATGTGACTCTTTGGTGTTTGACAGCTTGGAGGATATGATCATGGATGTTAATAATTACTTTGGGGACAAGAAAACGCATCCAACCGTTCATATTGTCGATTTTTGGGTTTGAGGATGAAAGTGACGCAGCAGGGGAGGTCCCTACTGCTCACATGGGTTGGTTGGGGTTGTGTTTTTGGTGTGGGATAGGTTTAATATTTGGTTAATTAGGGATCTGGAAAAGTATTAAGAAAACGCCTTTGGTTTCATGATGTTGTGGATTAGGGTTTATGTAGTGGATTAAGAGTGGATTAGGGGTGGGGGATGAACAGTAACAGTTTCTCTCCCTAATTATATTTATTAAACAGATTTAAATATGTTATGTTAATAATAATCAGGGTAGTGGGGAGTGACATGGCGTTGGTGAGGTGGCAGGGAGGGGGTGACGTGTAGGGCTTGTATTGGTTGGAGGAGTTTGAATGTCTGCCAGAAACAGTCCCTTAACTCCCATGTTTTTGGCATATAAGGTTTAAATCAGCAAAACTCCAATTCCCTTTATAAAAACTATAGGCTAATTGCATTTTCAGTCCCTCCATGTTGTAGTGATGGAAACAAGGACTAAGCTTGTAAACTTTGAGTTCTTCAAGGGCCATTCTTGACATGTCTTTAATCTTTAAGAACCAATCTTGTACAATGATTCTTGAAGGGTCATTTATGACAAGTCTTCAAAGTTGAGGGACCAAACTTGACAAATCTTCAAACTTCAAGGACTTTTTGGAAAATTCATTGCTCGGGCCCGGTTCTTTGTGCGGCTTCGTTTCCCGTGTTTGTTTTTGCTTCATTCTTGTGATCTTTTGTTGAATTCACGATATCCGTACCTAAAATACACAATGAACAAACACAAGCATATATTTGGGTATTTTAATGATATTTTAAGCATTTTAAGCCCGATTTGGACGATGAGACTATGTATAATTACAGTCTCATCACCCCCCATACTAAACCATTGTCGTGTCCCCACGCAATGCTAGATTTAAGTATCGTAGCACTTCCAAAATTCATTTTTATGATGACATTTATTGAAGACATAAATTTAAATAAACTACTACACGTGTTTTAGACATAATGTATTGTTTTCTTCACGGTTAAGTGACTTTTAGGATCATAGAACAAGAACACGTGAATGCTTCGTTAGAAATAATTTCGTCGTCCTCGATTTTCACCCAATTCCATGCTAAGCGTGTAACGAGATCATTGTTATTATAAGTTAGCAACACGATCATATCTCATGAGTGTTAATTACGAAACTAAACTCCCTTATTCCTACTTGGTATCTCTTATATTTTATTTTTGTCATAATGATCACGAGGATACATCATTGACTTATGCGTGAATAGAGATTAAGTCTAAAAATAGAGTTTTAACGGTGTAACCAAAATCATTAAATTAATAATTCATCCTAATAGACAACGATGTCAAAAAATTAAGTCAACAAGAAGGATCGATAAATACGATTTTATAACGGTTTTAAACAAGAGACTTATTACCAAGACTTTTATACGCCCCTTAACGGAAGGGCCTTATTATCATAGGTTTACCTCCATCTTTTATTCAACTCCGCCATGGAGCTTTTATTATGACTTCGGTCTTGCCTTGCCTTTTATTATCCGCCATCATCGGTGGTTTTATTATGGCCAAAGACGTATATCCTCACGCTAAAGCAAATTTTAGATCTTTAAAGCTTCAAAGATTAAAGCTTGATTCACTTTCAATTTGGGCATAGATTTTTCGGCCTTGTGAGCTTCAAATTTTTGCTTAATTTAGGTGAGCACTTGAAATCTTATTATTGGGTGAAGCTTTTGATTATTCGGGTGCCAATACTTCAAAACCGTGACGCTGGCGAATCCTCAATGTTTTCCCAATTTAATTACATGGAAGCTACTAAAACAAATTAAAAACCAACAATAGTGACTAAACCGCTAAATCAATATTTATTAACAATTTATTATAAAAGCGTGGGGAGAATAAGCTAATAATTACTACACATGAGATCGTGAAAGATTACGAGACTTATAAAGAACCCTATCATTTCTCGTCCTCATTTAAGAGACTTAGCCTAAAAAGTTAAGGAATCGTAGCTAAGTGCTCAACACGCCCGGTCGAGTCAAAAATTACTCTTATTCTCACCATCGGAAAACCTACATTCGTGTCTTAAACACTTACAAAAAATACGAAAAATTTTAAAATTTGGCCATTTTTAGCCTTATTTGCAACAAAAAGATGAAATTTGGATTGCGTGGTGACGTAGGAAAGGTGAAGTATCTACTTCACCCCCATACTAAAACTAAACATTGTCCTCAATGTTTCGAGTCTAGGGGTGAAAACACCCCATACTAGAGACGAAGTCGAATGCTTAATCTCGAGCATGGAAAGGGTAAAACGAATAACCTAAAAGCCGTTTATGAATTATGCTAATAAGATAAACGTTAGAACATAAAAGGATATCATCGGATATCGGAATCTCCAAAGGCAACGATCGAAGCTTGAGTGATCCATAAAATGAACACGAGAGGCTTCAATGATGACGATGAACCTAATAAATCACAATCACAAACAACCACGAAACAAAGGTCGGAAGAGCACAAGTCCCCTCGTTACACTATTAGAAAGCAATAATATTTACAAGGATAAGCATGAGAATCCCCCACGAGGCACCTTGTTTTAGATAACCGAGTCAAAAGCTCGACTCGAATCCTCATAAATGTGATCATTTAGGATAATCATGGTTTGGTCATTTTTGGTGGGGCTTACATGGTAAACAATGCCCAAAAGTACATGGAGTACTTTTAAAAACCCGACACACGTATACCGGGGTCAAAGATAGCGTCCTCGTTTTCGGATGAAAGACGAAACAACGCCACTCCAACATGAACCCCAATGGGGTAGAAGAAAAGAGATGAGAAGTAGAAGGGTGGGGCAATTGGTAAGTCAAACTCATGAGCTACTCGAGGTAGACTCACACCAAGCAAATGAAGATGATTTCCATTTATTGCATCGGTGGTAGACCGAGATTTCCCTTTATAAGCAATTTCAAGATCATAAATCTCGTCCTCGGTGGAGAAATGGGAGGGAACATAAGGGGCTTCCCCCACACTAGATCCACACACACCATCGTCAAAAGGAGTAGACGAGGTGGTATCACTCATATAACGCGGTGATGACGGAGTTAAACATGTAGAAAAATCTTTTAAATCCATTTTAAAATCCTTTCCTTTTTCATCGTTTAAAACTCTTTATGAAAACCCGATTTGATAATGTCGAAAATATTTGGCGTGTCAAATTCAAAATTAGTCGCGCTAAAAATCCTCAAATTAAAGTCGCGGTTAGGGGTGGTGGATTATATAAGTTCTCAAAATGTCGATCAATAAAGAACATCGCCCCCTCGGGGTCTACATACTCGTCATTTCATGAACGTCGATCTCATCGATTTCTTCGTCATAGATAGGATTGTCAAACCATGGTTTGTCATTCCCCTCTTTGATGATTTTAGAAACTCTCTCGAAGAGATCACGATCAAGCACGAAACCATCATTCTTTTGTGGGGATCGTTGATAAGTTAGATCCTCACGAATATGGTAAACGTCATTCTCAAATGAGGAGTGTTTATAAGGTAACTCCTCGAGAATGGGACTTGTGTCTATAGCGAGAAATTCATAGACCTCCTTAAAGAATTCTTCATCATCACAATCGTGAAACGAAGGAGGATCGATGATATGGTCATCAACGTTCTCGAATTCATCATCAAAAAGGGGTTTATGATGAAAAATAGGTTCGTATAAGGAATTCGAGTACGTTGTGAAAGTGTCGTCATTCTCATCATCATAAGAAATTTCCAAAATGAGATCGTCCTCTTCATTTGAAGATTTATCAAAGGGTAAATCCTCGAAGATGGATGGCGGATTAGCAAGTATATGCTTGATCTCGGTAAAATCACCATCGCCATCAAAGAAAGTGTCGATGTGAGCAAGTTCTCGAGTGGATATCTCGAGAGTCACAACCATGGTCTTACAAGCCCTTGGGCTATGCTTAGGTGACATTTCTATGATGGGTGAGATTGCATTGGGTTGGGCCACTTCCTTAGCCTTAATGGATTTGGGCTAGGAGTGGGAGGCACTTCAATGGGTTTAGAAGTATGGGCCTCAAAGTCATGGTCCTTCGAAGGTGGTGAAGACGAGCCCATATTGGTCTTTGTCGTGATGGCACTAACGTTACCCTTCGGAATTGGTGTTTCACTAAATATATCCTAAAGTGATTTTTCATCCATAAATTTATGCATCCCCTTTTGAATTAGGTTCACGTATTCTTTATCATTAAAATCATCATCTTTAAAACCGTTCTTCTTAATTTTTTCAAAACATGCATTAAGCCTCATTCTTTCCGCTAAAGTGAACATTTTGAAATCATTAAGTTTAGAATCATTAGGTTTTGAAACCTCGGTTTTTTCATTGTCATTAAACACTTGCGATTTACTCGTGAAAAAGTCCATTTTATTCTCCCCATATCTCATAGTAAGTCTCCCCTCGTGAACGTCGATTACGGTTCGAGCCGTTGATAAAAATAGTCGACCTAAAATAATGGGACATTTAGGGTCACACTCGTAATCGGATATAACAAAATCCGCGGGAAAAACAAACTTTATAATTTTAACATAGACATCCTCGGCTATTCCAATTGGTATTAATGGTGTACAATTTGCAAGCTCGATAGTCATGTTCGTGGGGGTATGTCTAGGAAATCTCATTAATTTCCAAAGAGAATGGGGCATAAGGTTGATGCTATCACCTAAATCGGCAAGGGCTAAACATACCCCAATCTCGGAAAAATCACAAGGTAATAGAAATTAGCCCGGATCCTCTTCCTTTCTTGGCATACGCCTTTTAGGTTTTTTAAGAAGGATCGATGCACAAGTTTCTTCAAGGGTTACTTTGGTGAGGTCGATGAAGCTCTCTTTTTAAACCGTGGATGGAATTTGAGGTACACGAGGGTATGCACTCTTTTCCTTGGTCACCACATTCAACCCCTCGACTTTAGAACATGAAGGCGTCTTAGAAGTCGAGGGTCGAGAGGAAGAAACAACTCTAATTCCATCAAGGTTAGGGGTAATCACACGACCTTTTCCACGAGACGAGGCGGCTTTACATTGTTCCTTCGGATTTGCAACGGTGTCACTAGGTAAAGAACTCGATGAAGCACCCGAGGCTTTGTTCATAATAGCCGAAAACATCTTTTTATTGTCAATTTTCCCTTGCTCAATCTTCGTGTTTTGAAGTTTCAAAGTATTAGAAAAATCGTTTTTCAAAGTACCAATTTCTCCCTCTAATCGTCTCATATTAGCCTCATTCGTTTTCATGTAATTTTGAAAATCGTTTGAGGAACTATTTTGATTTAATTTAACGTTCCCTTGGTTATGATTACTTTTTTGAAAATTGTTTTGATTCCCACTTAAAAAATTGTTTCCTTGATTGTTGTTGTTTGAAAAATTCGAGTTTTGATTGTTGTCTCGATTTTGCCAATTCAAATTTCGACCTTGATTATAACCTTGATTTTGAAAATTTCCTTGTTGATTGTTTCCTTGAAAATTGTTTCGTTTTGATTAAAATTGTTGCCTTGGTTATAATTGCCTTGTTGTGATGGACCCGCGTTATGTTGATTTTGAAAATTGTTGTTTCCATTTAACGCACTCACATTCGACGTTTGGCCATCCGTAGCCGCACACTCGTAATAATTATGAGGTCCACCATAAAACGTACACGAAGCCTCAACCGCTTTCACCGTAGCGGGAGCGTCTTTCTTTTCCATTTCAACGAGAAATGACGTAAACACATTCGTCAACTTATCGACTTTCGCATCAACCCTCTTAATGTCGCGATTAGAACTACTAACATTGGCGACATTGGCAACACTCGGTGCGTTGCGGAGTTGGTAAACCTTGGATCGATTTTCGATAATTATCAATGCATCTTTTCGGAGTCTTACATAAAAAGTTGCCACCGGCGGCGGAATTCAACGAATCTTGTTTTTGAAAATTAAGACCGTTGTAAAATGTATCGATTTGGTGCAACTCAGAAAAACCATGGTGAGGACATTACCTAAGCAATTACTTAAAACGATCCCACGCGTCTCTAAAAGATTCATTCGGTTTTTGCTCAAATTTTGTAATTTCATTTTTGAAAAACGTTGTCTTAGACGGTGGGAAAAAATAATTAACGAACTTAGAGACGAGATCCTTCCACGTAGTTATCGAATTAGGTGGCTCTTTCTCGTACCAATCCTTGGCGGCACCATCGAGCGAGTACGGAAAAAGCATAAGCTTGATGACATCGGTGTCGACGTTCTTAATTTTGCTCGTGGCTAAAAGACGATCAAAATTCCGAATGTGGTCGTGAGGATTATCGGCTTCACGACCTTGAAACTTTGTTGCTTGGATTAACGAAAGCATTCCGCTCTTAATCTCAAAATTCTACGCTTCGATAGCGGGAATTACGATCGCGTCTCCATAACCTTCGGTGGGCGCTTGGAGCAATTCCATCATCGAACGATTGTCGGCCATCTCGTCTAAGGTTTCTTCAACAACGATATTAGGAACGTCGGTTTCTAAATCTCGTCTACGTCGTCGATTCCTTCCATTACGATTGCGTCGATTTGAAGCGTCACTAGAATTAGAATAATCCTTCGATCGAGTGCGCATGCACTAAGCGTAGAATGGGGGTAGCAAAGAAGATTCTTTTTGCGGCTTTTTCAATTTTTCAATTTTTTTTGGTTTTTGATTGTTTTTAATTTTTTTTTATTTTTTGTTGTATTACGTAGACTGAAATCTATAAATCTCCCCTCGAATCGATTTCTCGATTAAAGGAACCTCAAAGAATGAAAACAATCACGTGGAGTGAACGCCTTCGATGACTTTAGAACGTTGGTGGAACACCAAAACGTTCAAGAGGGGTTAATCTTGAAAACAAGCAAATATATATGATACGTAGATAATACTTGGGCGGCAAACCCTCGATTAGCCCTCTTTCTCAAAACACGCACAAGCAAGCGGGGGAAACGAGGCGGCACTAAGCACTTAAGAGCTTTTTTCCCTTAGGTCGTGAAATACAACCGCCTTATGCCCACCTTATAGTTTGTGTTAATCAAAATTAAGCCTCACGAAAGTATTTATCTATTTTGCCTTTAAACTTTTGCTTTAGATTCGGATACAATGATCGAGTGATGAAATCCCGAATCAAGGTTGCGTTTTCACGCTTTTGGAGTACTTCTATATTTATTGTTCTACATAAGTACAATATAGTAATATATTCACAAAAAACGAAAACGATAACGGGATATATACAATATAGTAAATGATTGTTGTGTGTTTAATTTAGGAAAATTAAACACGATTTATTTGGATACTATAATATAATAGAGAAAAATAACAAAATTGAGTATGCACGATATTTACGCTTTCCAAAAAATGAAAAGTAAAAACGCACTACTCACACAAACACGATAATAATAATAATGCCAACTCAAAACACCTCCCCGGCAGTGGCGCCAAAAATTGATGTAGGTTTTTATATACTTGTTTTAGGAAAACAAAGTTTAAGGCGGAAAGTATTAATCGATACGATTTAGGAAAACCGTGAAGACGAAAAGTCCAAGTTCGTTCTCGAAGGAGGTGTGCGAATTAAGTGTGCCAATATATAAAATCAAGAGTTTGGATTAATGACGTTTTTGGGTTGAGAGAGAAAAATTAAAGACGAGCTACGATTACGATTACACTACGACGAATTAACGTAAAACGCGAACGTAAATACGTAAAACGTGAAAAAATTAAAAAATAAACCAAAAAATTAATTTAAAATTAAAACTAAGTCTAAAATGATATAAATAAGAATAAAAATCAAATAAATATATTTTAAAACCTTTTATTAATAAAATATTCAATTTTAAATGCTAATTAAAGCCCTAAAATTAAATATAATTAAGAAAAAGCCCAAAATATTATTTTATTGAACAAATAACTCACTTATATCATTTAAAGACTAAAAAGTATTTTTCCTAAATTTTAAATGCTATTTTTCTATTTTTAAAATGATAAAAACTATTTTTAAACTAAAATAATGATTAAAATATTAAAATAATGCTAAAATTAATTTTACTATTTGAAAATTCCTAAATTATATTACTAAACAGTAGAAAATTGAAAAAGTTTGAAAAAATATTTTTTTTTCACTAAAAGACAAAACAAATTAATATAAAATTTATTTAAAATTAAATTAAATCTAAAAATACCTAAAAAAGTGAACAGTAAAATAAAAATAAACTAATTTGAAAATTCAGAATTAAAATAAGAAAAAAAATAAAATTAAAATTAACTAAAAACTCCTAAAATAGTCTACTAAAGACAAAAACTTCCAAATCTGGTAGTGACAGCTAGTTACTTTTTGTCTGTATGCAAAGCAGTGGAAACTTTTCCACTAGCAGTGGGAACTTGGTTCCCACTGACTTAACAAAAATAAAGTATGGGCAAAGATTGACGTGTAGATTGCTTGTTTTATGGTTTTACTTGGATCCAAAGGCACCCCCACAACCAGTTGGGTTGTGGGAGTCAAGAAAAATATAAAAGCACAAGTTCACAAGAAAAAATCACACAAAAATTCCCAATCACAGTTACAGATATGGTCTTGGTGGTCTGATGAACATTGGTCTGGTCTAAATGGCCAAATAATGAGATTCAAACTCCCAAATCTTGCTCACAACAGCACTGAACTACCAATAACTGATTAATAGCCCTAAGTTATACCATAAGTTAACAGTCTACAAGATCTAAATAAGCAAATTACTAAAACCAAGCTATTAACTGACCAACTGATTTTCTAGCAGGTTTTACCACTTTTGAGCATGCAATTCTGATTTTTAACCCTATCAATCAAAAACAAAACACATAAACTACACTCCTACGCTAACCAAGTGTATAAGAACTGATTTTTAAAGTCTTGTGTGTCACCCACTAAACCTAACAACCAGAACCAAACACCCCTTTAATAACTTCAAACCAGATTTTACAAAGACTAAATAACTCAAAATTCTTGAAAGTCAAATCCAACTACTTAAATATACATATAACCTATAACCTAACATAGATAATGCCTACCACTATCAATCAAACAGGTTCCAACAAAATCCAAGAGTACAAATTAGAGCAAGACTTAGAGGGTTCAAGCCCGAGGTTAATACCTTGTGGGACCCACAATCCAGGCCTCACTATGGCTACATTGCCATCTCCAAGTTAGCTTTAAGGAGTGAGCTTGTGAATATTGGAGTTGCTAATTGTAGAGAAAAGTGTGCAATATCTTCAAATGTGTGAGGTAATGAGATGATCTTTGGGTACCTGCCAAAGAGAAAACAAAAAAGTCCACTAAGTGACCAATAAGCTGTTCCTGGAAGCTTATTGGAGGCTTAAGTGAATAGTGAAGTCTAAAAACAGAAAAGAAAACAAGATTTTATAAAAATCTTTTGAAAAACACAAGTTTTGGATTACCTTGAAAATAAACTGAAAAGTAACAAGAAATCAAGCTGTTGAATGGACTTGGAGTGTCAATCTAAATCCACACAATCCAACTTGACTGCTTGGATCTCAAAGATATAATCTGCCAAAAGTATTTTGAAACGAGAAATAGCTTTGAAAAAAACCTTACACTAAATTTGCCTTTAAGATAAAAGATTACTCTATTAAACAAAAAATGAAAATGGAACTCAGCTCAAGTATGCAAGATCTTTTTAATAAAAACTCTAACTATTTTTTTCATTAAATAAAAATTTACAAACAATAAGCTGGAACAAAACTGAAAAATGAATCCTATGCCCCTTATATAACGGGTACAGATGGTTCTAGAATCAAAATAAAAAAACTAAACCCTAATTTGAAGATTTCTAGTCCTGCCCTTTGACGAATTCTTGAGTCTTGGTCAAATATGGATCATGTGACTCTGTGGTGTTTGACAGCCTGGAGGAATTGATCATGGACGTTAATAATTCCTTTGGGGACAAGAAAACGCATCCAACCATTCATATTGTCGATTTTTGGGTTTGAGGATGAAAGTGACGCAACAGGGGAGGTCCCTACTGCTCACATAGGTTGGTTTGGGTTGTGTTTTGGGTGTGGGATAGGTTTAATATTGGGTTAATTAGGGATCTGGAAAAGTATTAAGAAAACGCCTTTGGTTTCATGATGTTGTGGATTAGGGTTTATGTAGTGGATTAAGAGTGGATTAGGGGTGGGGGATGAACAGTAACAGTTTCCCTCCCTAATTATATTTATTAAACAGATTTAAATCTGTTATATTATTAATAATCAGGGTAGTGGGGAGTGACATGGCGTTGGTGAGGTGGCAGGGAGGGGGTGACGTGTAGGGCTTGTATTGGTTGGAGGAGTTTGAATGTCTGCCAGAAAAAGTCCCTTAACTTCCATGTTTTTGGCATATAAGGTTTAAATCAGCAAAACTCCAATTCCCTTTATAAAAACTATAGGCTAATTGTATTTTCAGTCCCTCCATGTTGTAGTGATGGAAACAAGGACTAAGCTTGTAAACTTTGAGTTCTTCAAGGGCCATTCTTGACATGTCTTTAATCTTTAAGGACTAATCTTGTACAAATGATTCTTGAAGGGTCATTTTTGACAAGTCTTCAAAGTTGAAGGACCAAACTTGAAAAATCTTCAAACTTCAAGGAGTTTTTGGAAAATTCATTGCTCGGGCCCGATTCTTTGTGCGGCTTCCTTTCCCGTGTTCGTTTTTGCTTCATTCTTGTGATCTTTTGTTGAATTCACGATATCCGTACCTAAAATACACAATGAACAAACACAAGCATATATTTGGGTATTTTAATGATATTTTAAGCATTTTAAGCCTGATTTGGATGATGAGACTATGTATAATTACAGTCTCATTACTTTGTCTGACCCGGTAGCTGAGGGATTACCAAGTGATCAGATGAGCCTCGGCTGTAACATGTCCGATCAATCTGTTGGTTCTGAAATCCTTGCGGATGTAAGGATTCTGAAGACTTGATCAAACTATTAGAAAACCCAGATAACATCATGCTTCTTCTGAGTTTGTGTTAATCTGGTAACCAAAATCCATGGTAATCTTGTCCCATTTCTATTCACAATTTCATATGATGGAAAACATTCTAGTCTGTTGGTGTTCTATCTTAACCTGTTGGTATGTCAGGTACCTAGATATGAACATAACTGTATCTTGCTTCATAGAACTTGATACATAGGAGTTTGCGAAACACTGAGTCTCCGAATTTAGACTTTTCTAGCGTAGGAGTAATAAGTGTGAAAACACTTATCCTTTACCACTTATTTCCAATAATAACATGACCAAAACGTGTATTTTATGTCGTAAAAGTCGGAATTATGCGTGGTTTGTGTTTTTATTGTGTTTTAGGACCAAAAAAATGAAAAAGGAAGAAAACACGGGCTTTCACGGGCTTTTATCGAAGAAAACGAGAAAAGACGAAGTCAAGAGATCAAGAGTGCTTAAAGAACGGATGTCCAAGACCTATTCTGAAGATTTATCGAAGAAAAAGTCTAAAGACGGAAGTTTAATGAAGTCGAAGAACTCAAGTCTAAATTAAAGAAGAAAATTATTAAGACAAGTTCAAATCCCGAGACGACGTCGAGAAAAGACAAAGAATTAAATCAAGTCGAGAAGAAAAGAAAGAAGAAAGCACATCACACATGCACCTCCCATTTAGCCTATAAATACCCTCCTAATCGCATTAGGAGGGTGGTTAGCTAGTTAATTTTTAGTTTTTTTCATTATTAGTTCAAAAATGTTTTAAGCACTTTCTCTCTCTAGTTTTATATTAAGTTTTGTACTTTTGAATCTTAATCTTTTAATACAAGAAATCTTTTGATAATCTCTCATTCTTCCTTTCTTAATAATCTATGATTTGATTTAATAAGCATGTAGTGGTTGTGATTTGGTTGACTATTGTGTTAGCTTATTGAAAAACAAGTTGATTTGATAAGTTTAAGTTTTGATAAAAAAGTGATTTTTGATTTTTAGCTTATTAAGGTTTTAAAAGTTTTTAAATTCTAGCTTAATCATCTTTATCTAAAAATATTTTGGTTTAGCTTTTGGCAAAGTGCTTATTGGGATTTTGCTTAATTACTTGTTGTGCAAATCTCAGAATCTTCAAAACCCTCGTATTCCGGATAAGGAAATAAATTCCTTATTCCGGATAAGGGTGTTAGTAGTTATATATTGCGGATAACATCATCGAGCCGTATTCCGGATAAGGGTTTAAGCCCCTTTTCCGGATAAGTACTTTGGTTAATTTTTCCGGATAAGCACCATTTAATATTCCGGATAAGGAGATTTAAGTTTATTCCGGATAAAGTTCATTTGTTAAGTATTCCGGATAAGCCCTTTCGTCATGTATTCCGGATAAGGACATTAAGTCCATATTCCGGATAAGCCTCTCTTCCACGTATTCCGGATAAGAGTCTGCATATTGTTTTTCCGGATAAGGGTACTTTCCGGATAAGGGTGTGAAGCATTTTTGCGGATAGGGAATTTTGATTTATTCCAGATAAGAAGTTTGTTGTCGTTTTCCGGATAAGACCTTCAAGGAACGGATTCCGGATTAGAGTTTTGATTTCGTTTTGCGGATAAGGGAATATTGTTGTTTTCTGGATAAGCTTGTTATTTTACATTCCGGATAAGGGTTTTGAGTTTGCATTCTGGATAAGCTCACGCAGACATTTTTCGGATAAGCTGACTATATCGTATTCCGGACAAGGGGAAGCAGTTGGATTACGGATAAGGGTATATTGTGTTTTGCGGATTAGGATTCTAAGGGTATTGCGGATAAGAGAGTTATTGGTTTTTCCGGATAAGGTGTCTATTGGTGTTTTGCGGATAAGAGATCGAAGACGGATTCCAGACTAGTCTTTGATTCCAGTTTTAATTTTCGTTTTTCCCGCCAAATCAAGGTTAGTTCGTTTTCATCTTGTCATTTAATTATTTTATCGTTTATCTCACCATTTAGAATAGATAACCCAAAGCTCCCCCTTTTTAGTGACCAAGAACAACTATTCCACTTTGAACCGTGATCAATTCGAGAAGATACCGAGAACGAAACAACGATAAATATAATTGGGTACGAGCAACGCAAAGAAAGATCTTGCAAAAGCTACATTTTCAATTAACCAAAAATCTGTTATTAAAATGGCGCCGCTGCCGGCTCTTTTCGTAAGGATCAACGGTTTCTTGTGAGAAAAATTGGATTTTGGGATCCGTTCTTTCGGGAACGTTATTTTCAAGTACAAAAATTTTTAAAACCCATAAAAATATAAAAATTTTAAAAATACAAAAAAATTAAAAAACCTATAAAAACCAAAAATATTTTCTCTTGCATTTTCTTTTTAGTGTATGCGTACTCGATCAACGTCTTATCCCGAGCCCGAGACTCTCGATAATTTAAACATGGCCGATGTACACAATAACAATAATAATCCACCTCACCCCAACATGAATAATCCACCCCTACCCGACCTACGAACCATGGAAGAGCTATGCCAACCTACGATGAATGGACGTGGAGGCCCGATTGCGCCGATGCAAATCACGGCTCATGGGTTTTCGTTGAAGCATAACATGATTCAACAAGTGCTAACTAATCCATTTCGCGAATTGTCGGATGATGATGCCAACAAGCACCTCGACAAATTCATTACCATTACCCAAAACATGAAGATGCCCGGTGTTTCTATGGATGTCCTTCGCCTTCAACTCTTTCCACACACGCTTTCTCACCATGCCGAAAAATGGTTTGACCGTCTTCCAAATAATTCTATTCATACTTGGGACGACATGACTCAACGCTTTTTGTCGCGCTACTTCCCACCATCCATGGTCACGAGCCTTCGTAACCAAATTAGTGGGTTCATGCAAGACAATGATGAATCGCTCTTTGATGCTTAGGAATGATACAATGATTTGGTCGACCGTTATCCAAATCACAACATGCTCCCCGTCACTCTCATTGATACTTTCTACAATGGTCTCACTTTTCGTGATCGTGACACAATCAACGCTGCCGCCGGTGGTACTTTTATGAAAAGAAGACCGGAGAAGTGTAGAGAGTTGATTGAAAACATGACTACTCACCACAAGAATTGGGATTCATCCGCATCCTCAAGATCTAATCCGAGAGTCAATGTTTCATCTACTTCTTCCACCACCGACATGTCCGCCATGGAACGTGCCATTATCGAAATGAGCAAAAATATGCAAATTTTGGCTAATAACCACACTCAACAAGCTAAAGCCGTTGCTATTTGTTGTGACACATGTGGTGGTCCTCATTCTTACAATGATTGTCCTTCTACTCAAGGCAATTTTTGTGAAAACGTTAACGCGGCATACGGTACTTATCCCACGGGAGGCTATCAAGCTCGTCCTCAAGGAGACTGTAACTTGCTAAGTTATCGTTCAAACAACTATCTTGCACCACCTGGTTTTACTGCTCAAAACCAAAACCAACAACAAAGCTATAACCGAAATAACCAAACCCAACCTCGTGCTAACAATCAATATCAATCCCAAAGAAACCCATACCCACCTCAAGGAAATTCTCACACTTACCAAGCTCCACCTCTCAATCAACCAACGGCGTTGAATCAAGACATCGAGACGTTCATGAGGACTAATAAAGAGATGGTGACGAATCTTCAGAGTCAATTCATCAACTTGAAGGGAGACATGGCGAAACAAGGGAGCGATATTCGAGCCGAGCTAAGGAATGACATGGCGAAAAAAGCAATGATATTCACGCAGACATGAGAGACTCTTTCAGCACTCAAGCGGATAATATACGTGATATGATCGGGTCGCTCTTCCAAGGTAATCAACCCTCTTCTTCGGGTACTCTTCCGAGTAACACCGTTTCTAATCCAAGAGGGGAGATGAAAGCAATCACCACTTGTAGTGGAAAAGGTTATATGGAACCCGAGCTTCCTACACCTCCACCGGTGATTGTGACTAAGGAAAACGAGTCCCCTTCTCCAATTCCACCACCTTCTTCTTCCACCCCTCCACCACCCAAGGATGTGAGTGAGAATTCCATTCCGAAGCCTTCATCTAAATCTAATATATCTTATCCCTAAAGGTTGTGGAAAGAGAAGTTGAAAAACAAGGATGATATTCAGGTTTCTAACTTTCTAAAAATGTTTAAACAACTGAATTTCAATATCTCCTTTGATGAGGCTCTCACTCACATGCCAAAATATGCCAAAATATTTAAAGATCTGCTCAGTGATAAGGAGAAACTCCTTGATATCGCTCAGACCCAACTTAATGAGAATTGCTTTGCAGTCCTCTTAAGGAAATTACCAACCAAACTTGGTGATCCGGGTTTTTTCTTGATTCCTTGCAACTTCCCTGGGGTATAGAATTGTATGGCCCTAGCCGATCTAGGTGCTAGTATTAACTTAATGCCTTTAAGCATTTGGAAACAATTATCTCTACCCGAGCTAGTCCCTACCCGAATGACCTTGGAATTAGCTAACCGTACGGTTGCTTATCCTGTGGGGATAGTCGAAGATGTCTTCGTCGGCGTCGACAAATTCACCTTTCCGACGGATTTTGTTGTCGTTGACTACGAAATGGATCCCCGTGTTCCATTAATCGTTGGACGTCCATTCTTGAGGACCGGTCGCACTCTCATTGATGTAGCCGCGAGCGAATTAATCATGAGAGTTGGTGACGATAAAATCGTCTTCAACATGGGTAAACTTTCTAAGCAGCCTTGGGAAAACGAGAGTGTTAATTTTATTGATGTTCTTGATGAGGCTTGTGAAGAACATTTCAAAGACGCTTGTAAAAGTGGTTCTTCTTCTCTACCCACTGTTGAGACCGTTGCCTCTATTGCTCCATCACTAACTCCATTTGGAGAAAGTGATTTCCTCTTGAAAGAATTTGAAGCAACTCTGGGAGATGTGGATTTGCAATATGATGATTCTCCCTCCAATTGGGATGAAGACATTCGCACCATTGAGAAACTTCTCAATGAGGACCATATTTCTCCACAGTCTCCTAAGGCTATCTCTACCGATGATCCAAAGTTGACTACGCCGTCCATCGAAAATCCTCCGGATTTAGAGCTTAAGGATCTTCCGTCTCATCTCGAGTACGTTTTCCTTGAAGACGACAAGAAGTTACCGGTCATCATCGCAAAGGACCTGAAAGAAGAAGAAAAATCCCGACTTATCGCCGTGCTGAAGAATCATAAGAAAGCGATTGCTTGGAAAATCTCTGATATTCGTGGAATTGATCCTCACTTTTGCACACATAAAATTCTCATGGAGGACGACTTTAAACCCACTATTCAAAGCC
Organism: Glebionis coronaria; assembly: GCA_025667525.1. Classification (NCBI taxonomy): domain Eukaryota; kingdom Viridiplantae; phylum Streptophyta; class Magnoliopsida; order Asterales; family Asteraceae; genus Glebionis; species Glebionis coronaria. Next base: position 518,614,307 of record CM046880.1, read on the forward strand.
AAAGAAGGGTGAATCCTAAGATCCATGATGTTATCAAAAAAGAGGTTATCAAACTTCTTGATGCGGGTATGATCTATCCTATCTTGGATTCCCCATGGGTTAGTCCGGTCCATTGTGTGCCTAAGAAAGGCGGAATCACAGTTGTTCCCAACGAAAACAACGAGTTGATTCCTACTCGTCTCGTTACAGGGTGGAGAGTTTGTATAGACTATCGCAAACTCAATGATGCTACGAGAAAGGATCATTTTCCCCTTCCTTTCATGGACCAAATGCTTGAACGTCTAGCGGGTAATGATTATTACTGCTTCTTAGACGGTTTCTCCGGGTATTTTCAAATACCCATCGATCCCCAAGACCAAGAAAAAACCACATTCACTTGTCCCTACGGCATATTTGCTTACAAAAGAATGCCTTTTGGCTTATGCAATGCTCCTGGGACTTTTCAAAGGTGTATGATGGCTATCTTCCATGACATGGTTGAAGAAACAATGGAAGTCTTCATGGATGATTTCTCGGTCTATGGTGATTCCTTCTCTACTTGCCTTGCCAATTTGGAACGCATGCTTAAGCGGTGTGAAGACACTCGCCTTGTTTTGAATTGGGAAAAATGCCATTTCATGGTAAAAGAAGGCATTGTGCTAGGACACAAAATCTAAAAAGCCGGTCTTGAAGTGGACCGTGCTAAAGTGGATGTCATAGCCAAATTACCTCTACCTTCAACCGTGAAGGGTGTGAGAAGTTTTCTGGGTCATGCGGGCTTCTATCGTCGTTTCATTCAGGATTTGTCTAAAATCGCTCGCCCGATGACCCACCTCTTGGAAAAAGATACTCCTTTTATCTTTTCTAAAGAGTGTATTGAAGCCTTCAATCGTCTTATGGATAAGCTAACTAAGGCACCGGTCTTGGTTACCCCTAATTGGGAGCTACCTTTCGAATTGATGTGTGATGCTAGCAACTTTGCTATTGGAGAGGTTTTGGGCCAAAGAGTGAATAAACACTTCTAACCAATCTATTATGCTAGCAAGACAATGACGGGGGCTCAATTGCATTATACCACTACCGAAAAAGAGCTTTTAGCTGTAGTGTATGCTTTTGAAAAATTCCGCCCCTATCTTGTCCTTTCCACCACCATCGTGTATACCGACCACTCCGCGTTGAAGTACTTGTTGACTAAGCAAGATTCTAAGCCAAGACTTCTTCGTTGGGTTTTTCTCCTTCAAGAATTCAACATTGAAATTCGTGACAAAAAGGGAGCCGAAAACCTAGCAGTGGATCATCTGAGTAGACTTGAGGATTTGTATCAAGGGGATCATCCGAACCAAGAGATCAATGACTATTTTCCCCTTGAGGCCTTAATGTCTATTCACTCCAATCTTGATGACACCCCATGGTTTGCGGACATTGCAAACTACTTAGCGGGTGGAATTCTCATCAAAGGGTTAACATCCCAACAAAAGAAGAAGTTCTTTAAAGATGTTAAGACTTACTTCTGGGATGACCCTTATTGATAGGTGTGTAAACACCCATCCTTTTACCACTTAATTCGGGCTAAAACGAGACCAAAACACGTATTTAATATCATTTGTTTGGAATTATGCGTGGTTTTTGTGTTTATTGTATTTTCAGAGCCAACCGGATGAATACTGAAGAAACATGGGATTGCACGGGTTTTACTGAAGAAAAAGACTCAAGATAAAGTCTATTGTCCAAGAGATGCAAAAGATTTGAAGTCACTGGGCCTATTCGAAGATTTATCGAAGAAAAGGACCAAAGATGGAAGATTTATATAAGTCGAAGAAACTCAAGTCTATTAAACGAAGAAATTAAAAGACGAGTTGAATTTAATCGACAACGAATCCCGAATCAGAATCGAAAACGGAAACTTTTCTGAAAAGACGAAAAGACAAGAAGAACGGGAGAAAGCCCACTCACCAACCAAAGGACAAGGCTATAAATAGCCTTCCCCTCACACATTTTTAGAGCTAGCTTTCATTTTTTCTTTTCCCCACTTTTTCTCTCCCTGTTTCGTTTCATCACCATCACCATTAGGGTGATTGGTGATTTTTAATCTTTAATTTTCTCATCTTGTAATTTTAATCTTTGGTTTATCTTGTCAAAACATTAATCATTAATACAAAGCTTTTGTTTAATCTTTCCATTTAATCTTGTTCATCTTCATCTTTATCTTCAAGTTCTTAAGTTTTTATTTTTCTTGATTTGATCTTCAAAAGTTGATGGGATTTGTGTTTTTATTGGTGGGATTCGTTGCTTATGGTGTCTAAATGATTTGTGTTTAATTTGGTAAATCCTTTTTAAGTATTTGGTTTGATTTTGATTAAAATTCGTGTTCCGTGTTCTTCGTTACCTGCTACTGTATCTGGGTTTCAAAACTTCCGAACCAGCTAAAAGTTCCGAATGAAGCCATCATTCGGAAGGTTCCGAACCAATCATTAAGTTCCGGATCAAGCAAGAAGTTCCGAACCAAACCTTTATCCGGAAGTTTCCGAACCAAGCCTTCATCCGGAAACTTCCGAATCAACCCCTCATCCGGAAACTTCCGAATCAACCCTCATCCGGAAACTTCCGAATCAAGAAAACTTCCGAATGAGTGAGTGAACAGTTACTTCCGAATCAGTAAGTTCCGCATGAGTAAGTTCCGAATCAAGGTTTAAAAGTTCCGAATCAAGTTTTCCCTTTAGGTTACTGTTTGTCTACTTTAGGGTACTGTTTGTCTACTTTACTGTTTCTTTATGTTTATTGAACTTTAATTTCAAATTTAATTTTAATCCTAATTTTAATCTTGAGTTTAATACAAGTCTTTGTTAATCATAATTAAAGTAATTATCTTTGATTTAAATTTTCATTTCCACTTCTTATTAGATTAGAAAACCAAACCCCTTTATTTAGTAACCAAGAACAATCATTCCACTTAAGACCTAGATCAATTCGAGAGGATATCGAGAGTAAAATTGAACCTAGCAAAACCATAATATCAAATGGCGCCGCTGCCGGCTCTTCTCGTTAAGATCAAAAGTTTTTTTGTGAGAACTTGGATTTTGGGATCCGTTCCCCGTGAACGTTCTTTTTCAGCAAAAATTTTCAAAAACAACAAAAAAATATAAAATTTTCAAAAATCCTAAAAATTAAAAATCAATAAAAACCAAAAATATTTTTGCTTTGTTTTTCTTTGTTCGTTCTTTTGCAGGTGTATGCGCACTCGATCCACGTCTTATCAAGAGCCCGAGCCTCTCGATAACTTAGACATGGCTGGTGTACAAAACAACAATAACATACCACCTCCGAACAACAATAATAACAACAACAATCCGCCTTTCAACAACATGAACAATAACAACAACAATGAGCACCTTCCGGATAATCGCCCAATGATTGAATTGCTGCAAGCTCATGTCGATGGCAATACGGATCCAATTGTTATACCACCAATTGCCGCCAACAATTTCGAGCTAAAGTCAGGCTTTATCCAGATGGTCTCAGCTCAACCATTCTTGGGACGAACCATTGATGACCCACACGACCATATCAAGAGATTTCTACAACTCACCAACACGGTCAAGTTCAATGGAGTTCCACAAGAAGTGATAAGGTTACAACTTTTTCCCTTTTCTTTAGAGGGACAAGCCCGACATTGGCTTGCTAAGGAACCGCCACAGAGTATTCTCTCGTGGACGGATTTGGAAACAAAGTTTATCAACTACTTTTTTCCACCCTCTCGTACTACCGCTTTGCGGAATGAGATCATAAATTTTGAACAAAAGTACGATGAGTCATTCAGTGAATCTTGGGATCGTTTCAAAGATCTTTTAAGAAAATGCCCACAACATGGTTTTACCAAAGTACATCAAATCAATACTTTTTACAATGGTTTAAGCATGAGTGACCAAGATTCACTGAATAGTGCATCGGGGGGTAATTTATTGGCTAAGACTTCCAATGCTGCTTGGGATATCATTGAGAACAAATCTCGTGTGCAAACCAAGAGTGTTAGGACCAATGTTGCTAGTGCTAGCACTAATGACAGCGACAAGCGACTTGACAAAATCACCACGCTTCTTGAATCGCTTGTCACCCACACCGTCAGCAACAACAACAGCAACAACGCCAAAAACGCACAAGTGAACGCTGTCAGCCAACCTTGTGAGATATGCGGTGGTCCCCACTCTTACACAACTTGTACCGCCACCCAAGATTACCCTGCTGAGAATGTGAATGCGGCATATGGCACCTACCAACAATCTGCTTATCAAGCTAGACCTCAAGGTGACCGTAACTTGCTTAGCTATCGATCAAACAACTATCTTTCACCACCTGGCTTTCCTCCTACCAACACAAACCAACAACAAAACCTCAACCGCCATCCTCAACAACAACAACAGCCTCGACAACCATACATCCCACCTCACAAGCAGCAACAACCACCTCAACGTAACAATCAAGTCTACCAACAACCTGCTTACCAACCACCTGCATACAATGCTCCTTCCAACCAAACCACCACTGCTTTACACCAAGAGGTTGCAACCTATATGAGGACCAATGATGTGATAGTGGGAAATCTCCAAGAGGAAGTGCGCAATTTTAAGGCAGACTTGGTCAAGCAAGGAAATGATTTGAGAGCCGATATGAGAAATACGTTGGATAGCCAAACCAATGATCTAAGGAACATGATGGCTAGTTTCTTCCAAGGTAATCAACCCTCTTCTTCGGGTACTCTTTCGAGTAACACCGTTGCGAACCCAAGAGGGGAGATGAAAGCAATCACTACTCGAAGTGGTAAAGGTACCAAGGAACCCGAGCTTCCTATACCTCCACCGGTGGTTGTGACTAAGGAGAACGAGTCGCCTGCTCCTATTCCTCCTCCTTCTCCTTCCCCAATTTCTCCACCTCTTCTTTCTACCCCTCCTCCACCCGTGCTTGTGAGTGATCCTATTCCCCTAAAGCCTTCCTCTTCTTCCAATATACCTTATCCTTCAAGGTTGAGGAAAGAGAAGCAAAAGAGCAAGGATGATATTCAAGTTTCGAACTTCCTAAAAATGTTCAAGAAACTGAATTTCAATATCTCCTTCGCTGAGGCTCTCGCTCACATGCCCAAGTATGCCAAAATGTTTAAAGATCTTCTGAGCGACAAGGAAAAGCTCCTCGATCTCGCCAACACCCAACTTAATGAGAACTGCTCTGCAGTGCTCTTAAGGAAATTGCCAATCAAGCTTGGTGATCCGGGTCGTTTTCTTATCCCTTGCAATTTCCCGGGAGTAGAGAATTGCATGGCCCTAGCCGATCTAGGTGCCAGTATTAATCTCATGCCTCTAAGTGTTTGGAAGCAATTATCTCTCCCAGAGCTAGTCCCCACCAAAATGACTTTGGAATTAGCTAACCGTACGGTTGCTTATCCAGTGGGGATAGCCGAAGACGTCATTGTAGGAGTCGACAAATTCACCTTCCCTGCCGATTTTGTTGTCGTCGACTACGAGATGGACCCCCGTGTGCCACTTATTGTTGGTCGTCCATTCTTGAGGACCGGTCGCACTCTCATTGATGTTGAAGCCGGTGAGCTTATCATGAGAGTGGGTGACGATAAAGTAGTCTTCAACATGGGAAAGTTATCTAAACAGCCTTCTTCTTACGAGAATGTTAATTGTATTGACGTTCTTGATGAGGCTTGTGAAGAACACTTCAAGGATGCTTGTAAAAACATTCCTACCTCTCTTCCCAATGTTGAGACCGTTTCCTCTATCGACTCATCACTATCTCTCTTTGGAGAAAGTGATTTTCTTTGGAAAGATTTGGAAGCCACCTTGGAAGATGTGAAGCAAGACAATGACGATTCTACTGCCACTTGGGATGAAGACCTTAGTTTCATTGCAAACCTCCTCAGAGAAGACAATCCTTCCCCTCCATCTCCCCCTATTATTGCTATCGAGACTCCGACTTCGAATACGCCTCCCGTCGACAATCCTCCGGATTTGGAACTTAAGGAGTTGCCACCCCATCTTGAGTATGTATTCCTCGAAGAAGAGAAGAAGTCGCCAGTCATCATTGCTAAGGATTTGAAGGATGAAGAGAAAGCACGACTTGTCGCTGTGTTGAAAGATCATAAGAAGGCTATCGCTTGGAAGATTTCCGATATTCGTGGAATTGATCCTCACTTCTGCACACACAAAATTCTCATGGAGGACGACTTCAAGCCCACTATTCAAAGCCAACGAAGGGTGAATCCAAAAATACATGAAGTCATCAAAACAGAGGTTATCAAACTTCTTGATGCGGGTATGATTTACCCTATTTCGGATTCACCATGGGTAAGTCCAATCCATTGTGTGCCCAAGAAGGGCGGAATAACCGTTGTTCCCAATGAACACAACGAGTTGATTCCCACTCGTCTCGTTACTGGGTGGAGAGTTTGTATAGACTACCGCAAACTCAATGATGCCACGAGAAAGGATCATTTCCCTCTACCTTTCATGGACCAAATGCTTGAACGATTAGCCGGTAATGAATATTACTGCTTTCTTGATGGTTTCTCGGGTTATTTTCAAATACCCATCGATCCCCAAGATCAAGAGAAGACTACATTCACTTGTCCCTATGGCACTTTCGCTTACAAAAGAATGCCCTTTGGCTTATGTAATGCGCCTGGGACTTTCCAACGGTGTATGTTAGCTATCTTCCATGACATGGTTGAACAAACCATGGAAGTCTTCATGGATGATTTCTCGGTCTTCGGGGATTCCTTCTCTGCTTGCCTTGCCAATTTAGAACGTATGCTAAAGCGGTGCGAAGACACTCGCCTTGTTCTAAATTGGGAAAAATGCCATTTTATGGTAAAAGAAGGCGTCGTGCTTGGACATAAGATCTCGAAAGCCGGTCTTGAAGTTGACCGTGCTAAAGTCGATGTTATCGCAAAGTTGCCTCCACCTTCAACCGTGAAGGGTGTGAGAAGTTTCCTGGGTCATGCGGGCTTCTACCGTCGATTCATCAAAGATTTTTCGCACATCGCTCGCCCGATGACCCACCTCTTGGAAAAAGATACTCCTTTTATCTTCTCCAAAGAGTGTCTTGAAGCCTTCAACTCGCTTAAGGATAAGCTAACTAAGGCACCCGTCTTGGTTACCCCTAATTGGGAGCTTCCCTTTGAGTTGATGTGTGATGCTAGCGATTTTGCTATTGGAGCGGTTCTTGGACAAAGAGTGACCAAACACTTCCAACCGATCCATTACGCTAGCAAGACAATGACTGGGGCACAATTGCATTATACGACAACCGAAAAAGAGCTTTTAGCTGTTGTCTATGCTTTTGAAAAATTCCGCCCCTATCTTGTCCTTTCTACCACCATTGTGTACACCGATCATTCCGCGCTGAAGTACTTGTTGACAAAGCAAGATTCCAAACCAAGACTTCTTCGCTGGGTTTTGCTGCTCCAGGAATTTAAAATCGAAATCCGCGATAAAAAAGGAGCAGAAAACCTAGCCGCGGACCATCTTAGCAGACTTGAGGATCCATACCAAGGGGATCATCCGACCAAAGAAATCAATGATTCTTTTCCCTTGGAGACCTTAATGTCTATAAACTCGAAGCCGAATGAAACCCCGTGGTTTGCGGACTTTGCAAACTACTTGGCGGGTGGAATTCTCAAGGAAGGGTTGACGTCCCAACAAAAGAAGAAGTTCTTCACCGATATCAAGACTTACTTTTGGGACGACCCCTACCTATTCAAACAATGTGTCGACCTGATTATCCGCCGATGTGTTGACGGACCGGCAGCGTCTGAAATCCTTGATGCTTGCCACAAAGGACCCACCGGTGGTCACTTTGGTCCCAACTACACCGCTAAAAAAGTGTTTGACTCGGGATTTTATTGGCCCTCCATATACCGTAACACATGATTTTGTGGTTTGAATTGATCAAATGAGGGTGTTTAGGGTGGAAGGAGTGGACGGCATATTGAGGGAGATGAGATAAAGTTATGGTGGTTTGCATGAGTGGGAAGTGAAGAATGGTTTTAGGTTTGCTTGTTTTGTGTTGTCGTAGCTTAATGTGTAAGCTTACTTACACTTGTAAGTTTTATGCTAACATGATGCCACATCCTAAGATGTGGTGTCATGTGTGCCGTCCCATGTTTATTAGTGGGGTGGGATAATGTATTTTGTCCCACCTCACTAGTATACGGGTATTCATCGATTCTAGTTTCCTCGATTTGCGTGCCCTCGGGTCATTTTACGAAAAACGTTTTTATATATTATGAATCAACGTCACAAAACGAATCCAATAAAAATTGTTTCACCAAAAACGGAGTTCGAAAACGTAAATACGAAATCCTAAGGTTTCCGGTTTAGTCGTAAAGGACGTTAAAATAAAATCGTAAGTCCTAATCTCTTCTCGTAAATTTGTGAGTTTATGAACCAACACAAATTTAAAACTTCAAAATAATATTCATGGACAAATTTATTTTCTGAAATGTCGGACTGTCACCAAAGACAGTGTATGCAAACGTAAGCACGTAACGTAGAATCCTCCGGTTTAGACGTAGTCGACGCTACTTCAAGACGTAAATCCAAATTACTTTCCAAAAATAAGTGAGTTCATATTATAACATTAAAATAATGTTTTCAATTAAATATTGAGAATAAAAATATCAATCATAAATTGACGGATTGTCACAGCATTTACCCCTAAACAGGATCTTTGTCCTCAAAGATCATCTTACTACTCGCTTCTTATAGAGTTAAAGCCATGTGGGTATCTCCTCCACATTCGGTCTTTTCTCACAAGTGTAATTCATTACGATACGCGAGTTTCATCAAACATAACTACGGGAATAAGATCAGGCTTAATGTTGACTTACTTTCTCTATCCATGATGTTCACGGGTTTTTGATGAATGCAACTTTTCGCCGATCTAAGCTCTACTAAGAATAATCAGATTCTCACTTGATAGATATTCCATCAATGTTCGATATACGAAACATAATTCTCGCAGCTCTTGAAGTCCTAGGGTAGATCCAGCTTATATGCCTTTCAAACCAATCTTTTACATCATCTCAATGGTCCCATACAACGGGGACTTATATCCCATGATTTGTCAGATCATGAATTCATTTTTCCAAGGTTAAAAATTTTGGCATAACTTCGCTACCCATTTGGCACTTCAAGATCTACATTTCATATTCACATAACCTCTTGCCCACTACCGGCTGTCAATAATCAGATCCTAATTTCAATAATCATTTCAGATCTCGCGGGTCAGGTATTTTGTAAGGTTAGGTTCGCCATCATAGGAAACCTTAAACCTAAAAGACATGTCCAACTCACAATGGGTGTATGTCGGGTGTCTTCATCTCAACTCTTGCTTACAGATGCTCTAATATTTAGATCCTAACAAGATTCGATCTCAATCCTAATACGATGATTATCAATGGTAATCCTTCCAAAGGAATGTGATTATACGATTTATTACCAAAGGTCATTCATTCAAACATAAAATAGTACTTATATTACTTTGTATCGTTACTTTACCTCGTCCCTTCGATTGGGGTGGTACATAGTACTCTCATCAAGGTTCGTTCTTAATGATTTCTGAGCAAATCTCTAGAAATTCGATGCGAAGCGAGGATCTTGATAAAGATGTTCGATACAGGTACACTATGTTTACATAACTCTTTTACATTTATCATTAACTGGAATGATATTAGCAGATTTGGTCAGTCTGTCGACGATGACCCAAATCGAATCAAATTCAGATGATGACCTTTGCAATAGCTAGACGTTAACTAATGTATGAGGCGATGTCTGCGTTCATAATTTGCCATTAGTACAACTTCTTCAGACAAAGATACTTTTAGTCATAAATGACATAAATAGAATACTTATACTTACAAATTCCAACATAGCTATATCTTACAATCCTCTATATTCAGGCAACCACAAGTGGTCTTTTATACATTTAACGCCATCGGCTTCTCAATTCCAATGGTTCACATTAGACGTGAAACCTTTCACTATTTATATTATCCTTCTTACAAACATCAGCTATTTTTAAATTGTTCGGCAATTTATTTTGCACCTTCATTACTAAGGAACATGTCCTAATTGGTTCTTTATATTTTCTACATAATGTGTCAGTAATTACGTTCACCTTTCTTCATATTTTCTGAGTTTTAGTTTCGTCTTAACTATCATTTTTATCCGTTTTACTCAATCCGACGTTTAAAGCGTCGATAATTATTACAACTAATTAAATAATAAATATTAATTTTTTTTGAAACGTAACCGTAAAGATTTTAAATTTTCTCAGTTCGTCTAATTATAGAAAAATGTTCAAAATAAATTCGAATTTAATTAATACGATTTTTGTTGATTTATCGAAAATAATTAGTAAGATCCGTAAATGTTCAAAAAACTTTCGTTTATTCATTGGTAAAAATTTTCTTAGTTGAAAAGCAAAAATTGTCGTTTCAAATTTTAAGTCATGGTTTAACGGTTCTACTCAATCCTTCTTAAGTTGTCTTAAGGTATGCAAAAACATTTACCCCTAAACAGGAGTTTAGTTAAATGTTTTGGTTATAAGGGAATAATCCCTTAAAAATCCTTTGTTAAAACATTTGTCAAAATATATTCGCGCTTTCTTTTTAGTATAACACAAAGTCTTAAATGACTTCTAATGTTTGAAGAGTCAATATAGATTCCATTATCTTTTAATCATACGGTCAAATAATGTAAAGGATTAACTCTTTAATCATATGTTAATTATTCAAGGTAAAGGTTTTTATTGTTCAGTCAATTCAGGGCGATCTATAAATAATTAATAACTCCTTCTTATTCTTATAAACAAACATATAGTCCTTAATGATCACGAGCATGAATTTATCAAATTACAGCCCACACACGTGATTCACCAAATTTATGAATGCTACATGTGTATTAGTCAATCCAAACGTCACCACGTGAAACTCATAATGTTCATTACAAGTACCGGATGTAGTGATTGGAATACATAATCTGTTCCGCAGATGCGAAGTTGATGATAACCATGCCGTGGATCAAATCTTAAAAAGAAACGCTAGAACCTTGTAAATGATCGAACAAATCTTCCATTTCGAGTTATGGATATCGTTTTCGATTGTCAATTTACTCTGTTCACAGTAATCTATAAATATAAGGAATGATAATACCATAGCTCTTCATAATGACAAGCTTGGTAGAATAAAATCTTTCTCCGACAACTCTCTCAGTTGTACGGTAATTCCTTTAATTTAGATGGTGCTGACGTACAGTGCGCAAGCCACAGGTGCAGCACCGGGGATATAATCAACACCAATTTCAACTTGCCTTAATGGCAAAATTCTAGCTAATTCACCAACAAATACTTCCTAAAATTTCGGATAACATAAACATCTTTTAATACATTTATTTCAAGTTCCTTCAAGATTATAATATCTATGACTAATTCACAACCATTCACGTTATAATTCCAAGTCTAAATACAGGATATGGTCGTCCATCAAGAATTATTTAGATCACTTTTGATAATTAACATCTTATCATTTAGGGGAATTCTACTCGAGTTCCCATCAATTAAGACAATATCGCCATGTCATAATCAATCAATCCATTCTAATGGCACTACCAACTTTTCAGTTTTATTGCCGTTGATAAGATGTGAACTTCTCAAAAGACTAATAATAACTCATATTCCTTCACAAATTCAAGGATATATGGAGACATAACTAACCTTAAAAGAGTAAGGTCAACGCATAATCTATGCGAGAGAATTTCAAATCAGATACAGACGAAAACATTAACGAATATGAGTATATCCCATGTTTTCATAATTTTAGTACGCATTCGAAAGATCCTCGGATCGTTACCCAGGTCATTCAAATGAAATCAAATCAAAAGAAATGATAGGAACGTCGATACATCCAGTCGGGTATCAACACTCGGTAATCAAATACTTTTCCTAAGAATCTCACTACGGGAGAATTGGACAAGAAAGAATTGTCAATTGTCAAATAAGACAATTTTCCACAGATGAGTAAATTCCATTCAAAAGAATAGATGCTACAGGCACATATGTAGGTGTCCCTATCAATATGTCCCTACTTTTCACTTCTTGCAGATCTCATTAAATTTAATCTTTCACAATCTTCAAAGAAAATGTAGTGTTTATTAATCAGTTTTATGGTGACTACTAATCAGTCTTGCATGGTCCATTCCAAATTGTATGTAGGCGCGCAACTATATACAATTTCAAGATTAACGATGCAATACTCAGTTCGTCAAAACTTTATCATCATGTTTATAATAAAAACATTTTCATGCTTAATTCTTAAATAAGAATAAAAAATATATTTACAAAGGTTTTCTTTGTTATGGAAATAATTAAGTTTCCAAAGCGTATCATAAACAACTTCATTTTGATAACGATCATTTATAAGTCTCATTTTAAATAATCCATATGGTGATGAAAACCCAATTTTCCTCAAGGGATACTGTTTTAACTTATAAAAACAATGAGTGATCTACAAAGGAGTGACGAAGAGTTGTTCACCAAGAACTAACTACAGTATGCTAGGAAATGAGCTTTGGCCAAATAATCATGAGGTTCATGACCTCGATGGCTCTCACGAAGAATAATTCACAACGTAACTCAAATCGAGATGAGTACTTGTTCAATGGTTGCATCACTAATGCGAACATTAGGATGAAGCAAGAAAAGATAGATAACATCGATACATGTAGGATTTAGCAATCAAAGGTAGTCTTTTTCATTAATCACAAACAAGTCAAAATTGTACCGTAACACATTACGTGTCACTATGTCATACAATTCCAAAACTCATCCTACCAACTGGTATCTCAGTTAAGTTAGGGATTTTTAAAAGATACCACAATGAATACTAACCTACAAGAGTCACTAGGTGTCCTACCTGTCCCGGAAGATCCATCGGTCCCAATTTCAGAAGAAGATTTCTTCAATTTATTTGTTGGACACTAGGCATCCTCATCATTAGACAATGGTCTAGGAAAAACCCTTAACACGAATCAACAATCAATTAAAATCTTATAATTCAATTACATAACTTAACGACTTCCTCTTAACAATCTCATATTCCAATCAAGTTAAATTTTACTTTATTCAAGTTTTAACAAATTTTATACTCAATTGGATATTCTACCTCATTCTCCAATACTTTCAATCTTATTATTAATCCCTAGAAGGACAATAAAAGCTCGATATGATCAACACTTAATTTCCAATCTTATATCTCTTTCAACAACAACTATCAAATGAGTCACTAGTATGAGATGACTCACACATTCAATTAGACTTCTTGGAATAGTATTAGTGGCATGAGGATTTTGGGTAATGATTCCAATGACAGCCTCAAGTGTAAGATTCACCCTTTCGATTTCAATTTAAGAATTGGATGACAACGAATCATATGACATCTTTCTAGGTGGTAATGTTTTGTCAAACTCCACTCTATAAGGAAAGATCGTCATGACATCGATATCAGATTTAATCTCGCCAATTCTTTTTCAATATCACAATCAACTAATATCTACATTTCTATGAATATCAACCATTTTGTTGGGATCATAAATATCCACAACTTGGTTTAGATCTAGGATAGCTAGAATTCCTACTAGAATAGCATCGATTAATTTACTAGGGGATTTAGGGTTTCTTGTGACAATCTATGTCGTATAAATACCTCGTATAAATATCAAAATAATCGTCAAACAATCATGTAATAAAATTACATCATATATATATATATAAACCAAGTTATATATATATATATATATATATATATATATATATATATATATATATATATATATATATATATATATATATATATATATATATATATATATATATATATATATATATATATATATATATATATATATATATATATATATATATATATATATATATATATATATATATATATATTAAAATAACACTTCTCAGTCTGGCCTTGTCGGTAACTCGGGAATTCTTCGGCACCGTTATAGTCAAAAGATTTTTAGACATTTTTAGAAAAATGTTTATAGTTAAAAGATTTTGAAATGTTTTATTCAAAACCTTAGTTTTAAAAATCTTTCGTTCTCTATAACGAGAGCTCTGGTACCACACTGTAACACCCCCAAATTTATACAACTCGATACAGCGGAAGACTAGTTGGTGTTACGGGATAGCACATTACTCACATCATAGACAACGCATAAAAATCGTGTCGTTTATTAATAAAGCATTTCCATTCATAAATATCAAAGTTACATAGGTCCCAAGTCATTACATTTCATACAAAGTTTTACAAAGTATTTGAATGGAAAATATTGTTTAAGTGCGGGCCATGAATTTTTGTCGTCTTTCCGAGAATTACCTTCAAGTACCTGAGATAAAACATGTTAAAAGAAAAGGTCAGCGATAACGCCGAGTGAATTCATAGAGTTTAATAAATTCCATCAATATAACTTTGGTATAAAATTATTACCAAAAATCATTTCGTACAAATCATTGTAATAGGCTATAAAATAGCCAAAGTCATTTTTATACAAATCCTTATCGAAAATCATAATATAGGCATTTGCCTTAAAAATCATTATACGAGCCAATGTCGTAAAGAAACATCATACAATACGTCTTATGACGTTGTATGAAAATAAAAACCGTTATATGAATATGGTTATGAAAACCAAAACACGAACATAACATCAATAGTATGACCCTGTATTGCTAGTCAGGCAATACATCGTAATTCGGTGCGTCTAGTAGTATTTCGTTAGTTTGGATTATTATAAGCCGCATGACATTGTTACCTTACTAAACCAACAACGGGTAGCTAACCCGATACTCAATTTGCCCATCTAAAGTAGCGTGTCGTCACAAAGGTCACGCTATGGAAATCTTCTCATACATAAATTCGCTTACCAATCAATGTGGCACGACGGGGATCAACCGTCAAGTCGCGAACTGGGGTGATCGTCCCCAAATAGTACTATTATATGCATAAGCGTCTACCAAATCCTTGTAGTTCACAATTCATGCTAATGGGACTTTTAGTGACCTAACCAAACTTTAATAATCCATTTAATTTCATCTATCGGGTCCTTTAATCATTTATTGGGTCATACAATCGGGTCATTCAATCATTCGGGTCCAAATCAATAACAAACAATCGGGACAAATGGTGTCCTATTTTATAAAAACTAACATGTTATCTCCCTCGCGGGGTTATAAAACATTTCACACAAACATTTAAAAGAGTGCGAGGCTATGAACTCACGTTGATGTGGGAAGGCGGTTTATCGGCAATTCGGACGTACGGTACGTGCTTCAATCACGGAAACCTAGACAAATAATACTCGTCTTAGACTCATGTCCAATGACTTTATAAAAATAACAATTATGTATACATATGATGATTATATATATATATGATGATCAAGTGGGTTTACATATTCTTATTTACTCATTTTAGTTTTATGTGTCGATAGCTTTTATACTAGTTTTCTAGTTTTACCTATTTACGTGTTTTAGGTCCAATAAGCTTATTATAAGTTCTTTAACTTGTTTTAATCCATTTCATACTTATATTATCAGTATTTACACTTTATATGTTGGGCCCAAATGGGTTAAGCCCAATAAATAAGTTTATAAGTGTTTTAGTCCATTTTGTTGTATTATTGGTCCAATATCGTTAACTTAGTCCGTTAATGTCCGTATGTTATATAGTTCGGGTTTTATCGGTTTTTACTTGTTATATATGTTTATATATCAGTATATGAGTTTTATAAAGTTCACATTAGACGGGTCCAACCATCTAAGTTTTATTTAACAAAAACGTTAATTTTACGATAATAGCCGAAAAAGTCGTAAAAATCATGTTTATAGTTTTATAACTTATAAATATTATTCCACTACCATTTTTATAATTTATCCATTTATTTAACCTTTAAAATATTTATATAAATAAAATTCATAAGTTAGTGGGTTTTTATTTTACATTTTATACAATATAATTTTGAGTGCTTATATAATAATAATAAACATTAATTCTCAAAATCTGATTTTTATTTTCATATTCACCAAAACTGCCATATCTAGAGTTCTATATGAAGATAGAAGCTCAAATTTTTATCACATAAACTACATGATATTTTCTCCATTTAACTCTACTATAGCTACTGTTAAATCATCCTCCAAGTATATTCTAAAAATCTTCTAAAACAGTGAACTCAGATTTGTACTTTAAACTTGTTTTGATCATATCTCACTCATTACAATGATTCCATTGCATGGCCAACTCTCACATGTGTACAAGACCCATAGATTACTGTAAATGGATTCTACTTCATCATTTTATCAGTCTAACATGTGGTTCTTTACTGTTTTTATACAGCCTACCATTTAAACAAGACTTACCCATTTTACATGTAGTTTGTCCATCTTTTTAAGCATGTTTATCAACACCAAATACCCACACAATATTTTTAATCATCATTCATCATCATATACATATATATAAGTAAAAGAAATACAAGTTTACATAATCAAAAATAACAAAAGGATGAGGAGGACAATCTTTATACCACCAAGTTGATGTAGGTTGTGATTTGGACATGGATTTTGATGGAGAAACTTGTGAATAACCAAGACCATCTTCAAGACCACCATTCTTCATGACCACCTTGTGGAAAATCAGCCCCAAGACTCCATGGGAACTCCTCCTTTGATGTTATAATCACCACCAATCTATAGAGCTTCAAAAGGGCTTCAACATATGTGTAAATAACACATTATTTTGTGGTTTGAATTGATCAAATGAGGGTGTTTAGGGTGGAAGGAGTGGACGGCATATTGAGGGAGATGAGAGAAAGTTATGGTGGTTTGCATGAGTAGGAAGTGAAGAATGGTTTTAGGTTTGCTTGTTTTGTGTTGTAGTAGCTTAATGTGTAAGCTTACTTACACTTGTAAGTTTTATGCTAACATGATGCCACATCCTAAGATGTGGTGTCATGTGTGCCGTACCATGTTTATTAGTAGGGTGGGATAATGTATTTTGTCCCACCTCACTAATTTACGGGTATTCCTCGATTCTAGTTTCCTCGATTTGCGTGTCCTCGGGTCGTTTTACGAAAAACTTTTTTATAAATTATGAATCAACGTCACAAAACGAATCCAATAAAAATTGTTTCACCAAAAACGGAGTTCGAAAACGTAAATACGAAATCCTAAGGTTTCCGGTTTAGTCGTAAAGGACGTTAAAATAAAATCGTAAGTCCTAATCTCTTCTCGTAAATTTGTGAGTTTATGAACCAACACAAATTTAAAACTCCAAAATAATATTCATGGACAAATTTATTTTCTGAAATGTCGGACTGTCACCAAAGACAGTGTATGCAAACGTAAGCACGTAACGTAGAATCCTCCGGTTTAGACGTAGTCGACGCTACTTCAAGACGTAAATCCAAATTACTTTCCAAAAATAAGTGAGTTCATATTATAACATTAAAATAATGTTTTTAATTAAATATTGAGAATAAAAATATCAATCATAATTGACGGATTGTCACACCGGATTAGTCTTTGATTCCAGTTTTAATTTTTGTTTTTCCCGCCAAATCAAGGTTAGTTCGTTTTCATCTTGTCATTTAATTATTTTATCGTTTATCTCACCATTTAGAATAGATAACCCAAAGCTCCCCATTTTTAGTGACCAAGAACAACTATTCCACTTTGAACTGTGATCAATTCGAGAAGATACCGAGAACGAAACAACGATAAATATAATTGGGTAAGAGCAACGCAAAGAAAGATCTTGCAAAAGCTACATTTTCAATTAACCAAAAATCTGTTATTAAGGATTTTCTGGAACACCTAATGTAGTGTAGGGTTCTCACCTTTATGCATAAGTTGAGTCATGGTAAGATTAACCTTGAGGATCCATGTGATTCAGCATGTCACTGTAATCCCCAGAATTGATATTGGAAAATTTCCAGGGTAAAATTTCTCTTGTCATAGAATTTGCAACATAGTGCAGATATGGTCTTCCTGTTCTTCTCTAGACTTAGAGAAAACCAGGTTATCCTCAATGAAATGGAAACTTATTCTTATAATACTGTTGGAGCATTGATGAGACTAATTCAAAATCATAAATCTAGCATGACCGAGTCATGCACGAATAGCAGTCATGGACATGTCCTGCTCTTTCACTCGTCACTGTTGGCATCATGATCATGAATCCGATCTTGGAAAAATGCTTAACACCCTAAAGTCGATTGTTCATGTTGTCAATACGTGGAGGAGAATAACGGTTATGAATGGTGATTTGTTTTAAATCGACGGTAGTCGACACATAATCTCATGTTACCGTCGTGCTCCTTGAAGGTTCTTCTGGAGTATATGGGACGATTTTGGAATAATCCGCTGGTTATGCGTAAAAGGACTTAAGTGGTCATGTCTTAACTGACAGCTAGAATATTGTAGCAGTAATAACTAACAACACACGTGCTTGTAAGCATAGATAATTTGTACAAATTTTCATGATGGAAAATCAAGCTGAATGTATTCAGGAGCCTGAACATCACTGTACATAATCATGAATCGTAGCATGGTGTGCTATTCGTAGTCCATAATTAGGATTAAATTCAACTCGCATATGTCCGAGGTAATGCGTTCGCAGCTTGGATCTTATCATTAGGCTGAAGCAAAACCTTCGTATACATAGGAAATACGAATGGCGCCCTATATGGTCATAAATATATGAAATATGGGTGCAAGAAATGAATGTGTCATCGAGCAAACGTGACAGATCTCACTAACATGCCGGTGATGGTACTGAAATTCTTGGGTCCTGATTAATACATGGCACAACAAAATGGATATACCCCTTGGAGGGTATCTTGAAATTCTTAGGGATGTTCCCGAATTGGACGTGGGTCATGTGTCTTGACTCGTGTCTTGGGAAATATAATCATGACATGCGTCTTGACTGGCGTCTTGACATGTGTCTTGACTGATGTCTCGACATGCGTCTTGACATGTGTCTTCAGAAAGTATACGTGAGACATGTGTCTTGACTGATGTCTCGACATGTGTCTCGAGATGTGAAATAAATTGAACTACAAACATTAGGTTATTATGCCAGAATCGGCGGATCGGTTGGACTACTGATCCTCTGTATTTCTGATCACGTCTGCGGTCGGAGCTTCAGTTGCGATTGCTAGGTTAGTTGCTGTCATAGTAGTTGTTATCATCGTCTTGTCTGTCAGTTCCATGACGGTCATTCTCATGACTGTGATTCATGTAACTATTCAGCTGAGTGGCCGGCTGGTACCGGTTTGCACTCATATGACTGAAACGACAACTGAATAACGTGTGACATGTAACTAAGAATTAGGGACAATGATTGATGGAAATCGTCTGATGGTGAAGCATCTTCTCGTCCAACTGCTTTGCTCTAACGCCTTTGTCTTCGTCTTGTAGGATCTCCAGGTTGTGAACAACATCCGCATCTCGTAGCGTGTCCAAACATCAGCAGCATCAACCTTTAGTAACATCTCCAAGTTATGAGCGGCATCAACAATCTTGTAGAATATCAGCAAGTGAACATATGCCTGAGATGATTAAGAATCGACTAGCGAATACTCGTGAAGTATTGCATGTGAAATACACATGGATTAAGGTACGTATAATACACATGGAATACCGTACATAGAGTACACATGGAATGCACATGTATGGGGTCGATCATTTGTCATGATTTAAGGGAAATATATTGGTTAAACGGTTAGAAAAACCATCATGATAACCTGGCAACGCCAGTATATATCTCATTCTGGTTGCATAGAGAAATGCTAACGTGTGGTTAAACGAATTTCAACGATGATTTTCCTGAAAGCATGATTAATGAAAACCAACCATGACTATCATGAAAGCAGAATTTACATGAATTCCAACAGTGTCTTGCATGAAAGCAAAAACAACAAAAGAGACGTAAGACATAATCACGTGAAGACGAAGTCATCATGAAGAAACATGGAACAACCCAACGTGAAGGAGTGTATAACATAATCAGCATGAAACTGAAGTTAACCATGACAGTATGAAAACATACATGACATATAAAAACATAGTAACTTATGAGGGGACATGACAAAATTTTTTATGCCAATAAATCATGAGAAAAACTTTATGCATGCAAAACAGTGCATGAATGCATGATGTAGTTTATAAAAACCTTTATGTGTGCGAGGGGACGCCTATGGGTTGGTCCCAAAACAAAAGATATGGCGAGGGGACGCCTATGGGTCGGTCCCAAAGTTAAAAGTTTTGATAAAAGCACATGCGACTAAATAGGGTCAGTCCTGTACCAACCATTACATAGTCATAATTCCTGCAATAATGATACATGAAACATAAATAAGTGAAAATCATCTGTCAAAACTTATCAAAAAAAATTTATGTAACCAATTATGAACTACTGGGGTTCAGTCCACATAGTCACAGTTCATGAGGAACATCATTCATGAAACAATGACACCTAACTAAATATGAATGGCGGTTGTCCATCCATATTAGTAAAACAATATCGATGAAAACATGGAGGTTAAAACATCAAGGTGCTGAAAACATCATGGTTAAAAAAACGATGTGCTGAAAACATCAATTCGTGGAATAACAAGCGTTGGCTTAGGAAGCTCCTGGTGACTAACCACTAGTCACATGTCAAGTTTTAGAGCCTACAAGTCGAAGCCTTGGTCTCTGATACCATTATTGAACACCCCACTTTGATAAGTGAACCGTTACGCGTAATTATGGCATGTCATCAAAGCATGAAAGGTAATATGTAGTAAAACGTACATGATGTGACAACCTTGGTTTTGAGGTTCGTCACTTAATTTTATTTTGTGCTAGTTACGTGTCTTTACGTGTTTATGTGCTTATTGGTGTGTATAGATTATGGTTTGGATATCGTTTCCGGTACGGGGTACCTTGTGAGTGAAACGATGTGTGATGATTTCATGTTCATGAGCTCACATGGTAGTGACTATGAAGTGAAATGGTGTTATTTAGTGGTTTTACGTATACGTATATGTATTATAGAAAATCGTATTTTTACGATTTACGGTTTAGCATTTTGAGATCTCGGAAGAGGTATTTAGTCATGGAATATTTTTCGGGATGGTTTTAAGTCATTTAGGACTTAGTTATAAAGTTTATTTCAAAATTTGAGATTTTTTTAAAAGTGTATATTTTACGACTTTTACGGTAAAACGCGTAAAAATTGACTAGTTTTACGGTTTTGAGGTTTTGGACGTTTTAGGAGCTGAAATAAATTAAGGTAAATTAAAGTATTGTTAATAACATAATATTAAACAATAAAAAGAAAAAAAAACGAAATTTAATGGATATGGAAAGGGTATAGATGGTTGGAAAAGAAAAAAAAGGAAAAAAGGAAAAAAGGAGAAAAAGGAAACATTGTATTGGGCTAGGATTAGTATGGTAATTATATAAAGACTTTTATTAACTAAAAACACATCATAATCCCCTGGAGATCAAGCTTAGGTCGAATTTAATGGAGAATATTAGGGTTCTTCATAAAATTTTGGGGTTTTCATAAATCAAAGGTAAATATTCAAATCCCTTTTTAATTTAATTGTTTTTATCTTTTGTTTAATCATCTTATGATGGAATTAGGTTAGGGTTTAATTTAAAAACAGTAAATTAATGTTATAATAATGAGGTTATAATGATTACATAAGTTATGGTTTGTAATTAGTGGGGTTAGGGTTAATTAATTAGTTTAATTTGATTAAACCCGTTTTTTTAAAACTGGGCAGAATTTTGAGTCAATTGTTTTGATCATATTAGGAGTTCTACAAACTATTATTTTGTGATCCAAGTATCCCTGAAAAGGTAATTGAAGTGGCTTTCCAATGCAAGAAACTAGAACTAAATTGGAGGTAGGGAAGTGGGTCAAAAACAGGTTACAACAGTCAGAGGTCAAAACAGTTTTGAAGTCAGCCTGTTTTCTTTTTAAGTTTTGGGTTGTTTGGGGTACTTAGGGTTGCATTGGGATCTTCTAACGAACATGAGAGATGGTTTATATATTATATTAAGTATCTGCACTTGGGCTAAGGTTGTGGTTTAGGGTAAGACCCCCTAATCCTAACAAACGTTTTGTAAGTTTAAAATCAGTAAATCTGGAGTGACAAAAGTATGTATATATATATCGGGGCCTTAACAGTAGCTTTAAGGTTAGGGCAAGTGAGAGATGTTAGATAACATATGTAAGGGAATAAATATTTCCTTTACAGAGATCATGGGTGTGTTTAGGTGGGTGTTTGGCTTATAGTTTGGAGACCTAAAACTAGGACTGTTTTTGATAAAATGTTAACGGGATGTGTTATGAAGTAAAACGAGTTAAGGGCTTTATAGAGAGGTGTAATGAGATTCTTAGAGCATATATATGAGGTATATATATGGGAGAAGGTTAGATGTCCATCATAGGTTGATGAGCCATTTTAGTGTTTGGTTCATGTTTTGATTATGTGTTTTTGGTTGTTAGCTTTTTGCTAGTGCGCGGATGTTTGGGGAAGCTCAATCAGGTGAGTTTCATAGTCCCATGTTTAATATTGATTTTGACTTCCAGATGGGATGGAAGAGACACTGTGTTGAGTTATTTTCTAAATTGATGCTGTGATTGTTTTTTAAGGTTTGTGATGGACTTGTGTGTACATTATGTGATTAACTGCTATGTGATTTTTTATTGTGTATGATTTGGATCGGGGGACACGTGCCGTCTTAGTTATTGTGGTTTGACAAGGTAGTGGCCTTGTGGTTTGACAAGGTAGTGGCCTTGTGGTTTGCCAAGGTAGTGGCCTTGGGATAGGTACGTAGTGTGATCATCTATGGTACCATGATGTTGTTTGGCAAGGTAGGAGCCTTGGATTGGTTTGGTATGATTAATCTTGATTGATAGTTGTTAATGCATATTTGTAACATATTGTCCATATGTTCTTTTGTTGATGATTGTTATTCACAGCTTGTAACTGATTTTAGCATTGGAGTCTAAACCTATGACTCTCACCAACTTTATGTTGACATGTTTTAGTGTCTCTTTCAGGTGAGAATGTGGTTAAGCTTGAGGATAGAAGTGGTTAGACTTGGATGCCTTAGGATTGCATATAGAAGGAGATCCCCGTTCCTTCTGAGCTTTGTTTGTTTATTTATCTAGTGATACTGTTGGCACCTATATGTTTGTTTGTTTGTGTTATTTGTTTGTCTTGGGTAAGAGGTAGGACTGTTACCTATTTACCTAGACTCCTGCATTGTTGAGATATTGTCATGACATTTGTGTCACCATTTTATGACATTTCTTATATCATTTAGTTATCTCTATAGACACGCTATTGTTGTGATGATATCTATACGTCGCACCCCATATTCCGCCATGGTGGGGTGTGACAGAATGGTATTAGAGCCAATGGTTATAGAGAATTAGGTTGCCTAGTCGCGTAGCCTAGTCTATAGCTTAAGGGTCCCTGCATACAGGCGTCATAGGAGTATGTGTGCATTTTAGATAAATTGATGTGTTGGGATGTTATTTATTGCGATGTTTTGACTAGTATGAATTGAACAATAGTAAGTTCATACTTAGCCACATGTTATTTTCTTTTCGGGTTGTGACTAGTGCGGGTTGAACCATAATCGTCCACGCTAGTCATTGTCGTATTTTGCTTAAATTGTACATTATTGTACATAATTTGGCACATGGTAGTTTCTATCTTTTGTCGAGATTTTACATACCTGAGGTATGTTATTTTTCTTTTGATGTTTAAGTCATGTTCCCTAAGAATCGTGTGGTGGTTCGAGTTACTAGGAGTACATGGGTAGGAAGGATTTTAAGCTGTTTCCACTCTTATGGGCGACATGACTTATATCTGATTATGTTTTCGTTTTGGATTTAGTCTATGTTGTTTTAGCTAGACTATGGATTTCGGTATTCCAAGAGTTTTACTATGTTATTTTAATAGATGGGGTTTTGGACCTATTTGGTTATGTGGTTATGTGCTTATGTGAGTAGATGGATTTATGTGTTATATGTTGTATTGATTCTTATAAGTGTCATCATAGGAGGGAGTGCATTGGGGAATGGGTAATTGTATAAGTATGGTGGCCAACATAGTTATACAAGTACCACAACTTCAATGGGTTCTCAAGTATGATTGCATGAAAGAGGGTTAGTACATGCTTGTATATGATGAGATGTGGATTTTGGGTATATTTATAATATATGGGTATATGTAACGGCTGCCTACGATATGGCTATTTTTTGTGTGTTATATGTTTTGAGTTATAGTCGTGTTATGTGATTATGAGGTCACACGATATGGGTTGGTTTTGGTATTGGGTTTTGTGCCTTGTTGTGGCATGGTGAGATGGTGAGATGGGGATTACTCGTATGGAAAAACGAGTGTATGACGCGATTGGTTGATCTGATATGTATAGTAACGAGTATGTTTTGGGTGATTTAATAGGTATATATATGCGGATGTATATATACTACTATGTGTTAAGTTATGGTATATGGTCGTTCACTAGTTATTATAACTTGAACGTACCTTGTGTTTGCTCGTGTTTTATGGTGCTGGAGTTTAATGGAGTTCCAACGACGTTTTGAATCTTTTGAAGTGTGTCTGGTAGCGTATTCTTTGAGTTTCGTATTTCACGTGTACGTTTTAAAATGGTGTTCTAGGTTTTATGTCTATTGAAATAACTTGGGATTCCTTTTGAGATAATGAAATCTTTTGTGTTTGGTCTAACATTTCTTTTGGTCGGTATATGTCGAGAAAAAGGGGGACTTGGAAATCTATTATAGGGTTAGATAGTTGGTTGTATTCGGTAAAATAAGGGTAAGGTGTTGAAGTCATGTTTCAAACAAGATGTAACATAAGATTTCATTTTAATCAACACTTATATATTTCAAATTCTAAAAGACTTTCTTTGAAATAAAGCGAAATAAAAATTTCTTTCTACCTACATAGTTTATATAATTGAGTTCGACCGATTTATGTCATTTATAATTATTTATACAAGGTTAAATTGAGTTTATGAAGATTTCACGTACAATTATATCTGTCATTTAAAAGGATTACATTAATCACTAAGTTTATTCTTTAGTTTTTTTTAAAACAACTAGTATAAAACTGTTTTGGTCATAACTTGTTCGTTTTTAGAGCTTTTTGAGTGATTCAAAAGCCAAAAATTATGTACTCGGAATGTACTTTTCAAATATTCAGAAAGTATAGTCATGGGAGGTCAGTGGACTGGTCAGAATTGTTGTACAAGTGTCGGGGTTCAGGTTGAGTTGTGAATAGTAGTTTATTTTTATTTGGGGTGCACGGGATATCTAGTCTTTGGGTTGAGTTTTGAGATCGCCTAGAAGGTTGTTGGTATATTGTTTGAGTCACATAGATGTGGGAGGTAATAATAATAAAAAATATATATATTCTTTTGGAAAAGTCGATCTTTTGCACGGTTTAAATAATATGTCGTGGGGCGTAATATGTTTGGTTGCCATTGGGTGTTTCTTGGATTATTTTTCGTTGTCATGGGTCATTTTGAATTGATACACGTTTTGGGTTTGAGTTTTCTTTCGAGTCTCATGGTTTTGACTTGTTTTAACTGGTGCACGTGAAATGTCGTTAGTTATCTGTTGGTTTGATTTGTTGATCGTATATGATGGATTCAGGATGTAGTTTTGGTTTCGTATTGTTCGGGAGCGTTGAGGTAGTCATATGAAAGACTTAGTCGCGCCTACACGCTTAAGTAGGTGACCATGAGAGAACGGTCGGAATACCCTTAGTGGGGAGAAAAGAAGTTCGTAGACAAACTAATGTGGTCATGAGGTCTCTTAGGAGTACCAAGGAGATGAATAGAGATTTGTGGGATACTAGCACAAGTAACGCGCCATAGAGAGTGTTGGAAGGGGATACAATACCTCAAAGGTATTTATGATTGTTCGTAGGGCATGTAAGTTTTCCGAAAATTTCCTGAAATTTAGTAGGTTTGCCTATTACCGTGAGGTAGAACCATAAATAGAGCAAGTAGGAGAAGTGAGAGGAGTTGTAGTTAATGCCTTTCCAAGGCAAATCGTTGATGGAGTGATTTAAAAACAAGAGCTGTTAGAAATTGCAAGGAATGCCGGATAGAAGTTGAGTTGCTTAGTAGTAGATTGGATGAGGAAAGAGGTTGAGTGGTCCGATGAGAGGAAGTACCGATCTTAAAAATGCGTGTAGAATTTTGCAAGTAGAACGAGGTAGGAATTTATTCGTATTGCCGCTAAGAGAGGGTGCAAGGAGGACATAGTTAAAACTGCTAAGGATGTTGTATGAACGCTTTGGGTTTACAGTTATGCATTTGGTTTCGCCAAAGCACTAGCGGTTTTCATGGAGTCAATGAACCGATTGTGCATGAACGTGTATAAACGAGTTGTCATCGGGAGCATCGACGACATCTTGATCTACTCGAAGTCTAAGAAGGAGAGTGAGGCGAAGTATGTGTTGGTTTTGGAGTGGAATTATACGTGAGATTTTCAAGTGTGAGTTTTAGTATTAAGTCTACCATGATGAGTAGTTAGAGATGATGGCATATCATGGAACCAGCAAGGGGCGAAGTGAAGAAGGATGAGGAAGCATTTTGGAGGCTGAAGAGGTGGATTGGATAGTGAGCCGATCTTGGCATTATCGGAAGGACTGTATGAATTCGTGAAGCATGAGGATACGTGGAGCAAGGACTTGGACGCGTACGAGGACGACAAAGAAAGGCGATCGTTTATACGTTGCAGGAACTGAAGATTTGGAAGAACTGGATAGACTTAGTTAGTGGAGCTGGACTGTTATATCTGCCTAGAATGCTAGAGGCATTTGGTGTACGAGACGTGGAGAATGATCTATACGGATCATGAACGTCTCTAACACATATGCAATCATCTTGATTGAACATTTTGCAAAGGTGAGGGGTGGAGTTAAGTGATGAAAGAAAAATATGCAAGGCCAAGTACCATATGGGAAAGGCAAGCATGGTTGATGAGACATGGAAAAAGAAGAATGAAGTGAAGCTGAGACGAACTTGAACTATATGGATGACGTATTAGGGTGGTTTGGATGAAGGATGTAGGTTGCACGAGTTGAGTTGTCTAAAGCAGAGAACGTGTCAACATGTATGTTGTGTGGCTTGGACAACCATATGGACTAAAGGGAGTTGATGAACATGATTGGATATGAGTATATCCAGCTAACTGGAAAAGGATAGGCAAGTGAGATATTTATACAACCTTAGGTGTTACACTGAGGGCATGGGTGATTGAATTAGAGGTAGTTCGGAAACTCGTTAGCGATGGCTGAGTTTTCATATAATGATAGTTATCGTACTAGAAGTCGATAAATGTCATTTGAGGCACTATATGAAAGGATAGGGTGAGTTGTCCCTAATGTGGACTAGAATTGGTAAATGAGGCTATTAATGTGCTAATGGTGTTTGTGGACAAAATGAGAGCAACAAGGGATGCTATGTAGAAAAGGAGGAAACCACTAGATTTAGTGAGTAAGTTATGTAGGGAGTTTCACCCATAGTAACGGGTGGTATGTTTTGGTAAAATGGAAGAGTTGATGTAGAGTTTTGTAGGTCCATTTATGATCTGGGAAAGATCGGACCATTAGCTTATGAGTATAGAATTACCTGGGGAAAGTGAGTTGTATACATGATACATTTCATGTATTGAGATTGGTAAAGGTTGTTTGAGAATGCATTTTGCATGTACGGTTGTAACACCCCCAAATTTATACAACTCAGTACAGCGGAAGACTCGTTGGTGTTACGGGATAGCACATTACTCACATCATAGACAACGCATAAAAATCGCGTCGTTTAATAATAAAACATTTCCATTCATAAATATCGAAGTTACATCGGTCCCAAGTCATTACATTTCATATAAAGTTTTACAAAATATTTGAATGGAAAATATTGTTTAGGTGCGGGCCATGAATTCTTGTCGTCTTCCCGAGAATTACCTTCAAGTACCTGAGATAAAACATGTTAAAAGAAAAGGTCAGCGATAACGCCGAGTGAATTCATAGAGTTTAATAAATTCCATCAATATAAAATCAGTATAAAATTATTACTGAAAATCATTTTAATAGGCCATAAAATAGCCAAAATCATTTTATACAAATCCTTATCGAAAATCATAATATAGGCATTTGCCTTAAAAATCGTTATACGAATCATTGTCGTTAAAAACATCATACAATACGTTTTTGCAACGTTGTAGAGATTAAATAAAACCATTATATGAATATGGTTATAAAAGCCTTAAAAATCATTATATGAGCCAATGTCGTAAAAACGTCATACAATATGTTTTACGACGTTGTATGAAAATAAAACCGTTATATGAGTATGGTTATGAAAACCAAAATACAATCATAATATCAATAGTATGACCATGTATTGCTAGTCAGGCAATACATCGTAATTCGGAGCGTCTATTATTATTTTGTTAACTTGGATTATTATAAGCCGCATGACATTGTTACCTTACTAAACCAAAACGGGTAGCTAACCCGATACCAATTTTGCCCATCTAAAGTAGCGTGTCGTCACAAAGGTCACGCTATGGAAATCTTCTCATACATAAATTCGCTTACCAATCAATGTGGCACGACGGGGATCAACCGTCAAGGCGCGAACTGGGGTGATCGTCCCCAAATAGTACTATTAAATGCATAAGCGTCTACCAACTCCTGGTAGTTCACAATTCATGCTAATGGGACTTTTAGTGACATAACCTAACTTTAATAATCCATTTAATTTCATCTATCGGGTCCTTTAATCATTTATCAGGTCATACAATCGGGTCATTCAATCATTCGGGTCCAAAATCAATAAACAAACAATCGGGACAAATGGTGTCCTATTTATAAAAACTAACATGTTATCTCCCTCACGGGTTTATAAAACATTTATAAAAACATTTAAAAGAGTGCGAGGCTATGAACTCACGTTGATGTGGGAAGGCGGGTTATCGGCAATTCGGACGTACGGTGCGTGCTTCAATCACGGAAACCACCATGATGATGTAGGTTGATCAAAACATGGATTTTTGATGGAGAAACTTGTGATGCACCAAGACCATCTTCATGACCACCATGCTTCATGAACTCCTTGTGGAAATCAGCCCCAAGACTCCATAAAAACTCCTCCTTGGATGTTATAATCACCACCAATCTTCATCTCTTTTGAAGGAGATTAACATATGTAGAAATAACATGAGGTTTATGGTTAAATTTGATCAATGATGGTGTTTATGGTGAGGATATGGACGGCATAGATAGAGAGAGATGAGAGGATTGTGTGTTTTGCATGAGTAGATAAATGAGTTGCTAGTTTTGGTTTGAGTTGTTTTGAATGTGAGTGGTTTAGTGTAAGAAATGGCTTACAAAGTAAGCTTGGTAAGACAAGTGTAAGACTTGTAGTTTACAACTTGACACCTCATGGTGTTAAGTAACTAGTTTGGCCGGTTTTGGGAGTGGGGTGGGACAAGTGTCCCACTTGTCTCATCCCATTTATTTACGGGTACTCCTCGATTCTAGTTTCCTCAATTTGCGTGCCCTCGGGTCGTTTTACGAAAAACGTTTTTATAAATTATGAATCAACGTCACAAAACGAATCCAATAAAAATTGTCTCATCAAAAACGGAGTTCGAAAACGTAAATACGTAATCCTAAGGTTTCCGGTTTAGTCGTAAAGGACGTTAAGATAAAATCGTAAGTCCTAATCTCTTCTCGTAAATTTGTGAGTTTATGAACCAACACAAATTTAAAACTCCAAAATAATATTCATGGACAAATTTATTTTCTGAAATGTCGGACTGTCTCCAAAGACGGTGTATGTAAACGTAAGCACGTAACGTTGAATCCTCCGGTTTAGACGTAGTCGATGCTACTCCAAGACGTAAATCCAAATTTCTTCCCAAAAATAAGTGAGTTCATATTGTAACATTAAAAATAATGTTTTTAAATAATATTCAAGAATAAAATATCAACCATAAATTGACGGATTGTCACCGCATTTACCCCTAAACAGGATCTTTGTCCTCAAAGATCATCTTACTACTCGCTTCTTATAGAGTTTAAGCCATGTGGGTATTTCCTCCACATTCGGTCTTTTCTCACAAGTGTAATCCATTATAATACGCGAGTTCTATCAAACATAACTACGGGAATAAGATCAGGCTTAATGTTGACTTACTTTCTCTATCCATGATGTTCACGGGTTTTTGATGAATGCAACTTTTCGTCGATCTAAGCTTTACTAAGAAGAATTCAGATTTTCACTTGATAGATATTCCATCAAGTTCGATTTACGAAACATAGTTCACGTGGTTCTTGAAGTCCTAGGGTAGATCCAGCTTATATGCCTTTCAATCCCAACTTTTACATCATCTCAATGGTCCCATACAATCGGGGACTTATATCCCATGATTTGTCAGATCATGAATTCATTTTTCCAAGGTTAAAAATTGT
Source organism: Glebionis coronaria (assembly GCA_025667525.1). Classification (NCBI taxonomy): domain Eukaryota; kingdom Viridiplantae; phylum Streptophyta; class Magnoliopsida; order Asterales; family Asteraceae; genus Glebionis; species Glebionis coronaria. The sequence goes on from CM046880.1 coordinate 518,644,936, forward strand.
GGCATAACTTCGCTACCCATTTGGCACTTCAAGATCTACATTTCACATTCACATAACCTCCTGCCCACTATCGGCAATTAATAATCAGATCCTAATTTCAACAATCATTTCCGATCTCGCGGGTCGGGTATTTTGCAAGGATAGGTTCGCCATCATAGGAAACAGATCCTAATTTCAACAATCATTCCAGATCTCGCGGGTCGGGTCTTTTGCAAGGATAGGTTCGCCATCATAGGAAACCTTAAACCTAAGAGACATGTCCAACTCACAATGGGTGTATGTCGGATGTCTTTATCTCAACTCCTGCTTATAGATGCTCTAATATAGACCCTAACAAGATTCGATCTCAATCATAATACGATGATTATCAATGATAATCCTTCCAAAGGAAAAACGATTATACGGTCCATTACCAAAGGTCAATCATTCAAACATAAAACAACACTTATAGTATTTTGTATCGTTACTTTACCTCGTCCCTTCGATTTGGGGTGGTACATAATATTCTCATCAAGATTCGTTCACAATGACTTCTGAGCAAATCTCAAGAAATTTGATGCGAATCAAGGATCTTGATAGAGATGATCGATACGGCACACCATGTTTACACAACTCTTTTGCATTTATCATTAACGGGAATGATATTAGCAGATTTGGTCAGTCTGTCGACGATGACCCAAATCGAATCAAATTTAGATGATGACCTTTGCAATAGCTAAACGTTTACTAATGTATGAGGCGATGTTTGCCTTCATAATTTGCCATTAGTACAACTTCTTCAGACAAAGATACTTCTAGTCATAAATGATATAAATAGAATACTTATACTTACAAATTCCAACATAACTATATCTCACAATCTTCCACATTCAGACAATCATAAGTGGTCTTTAAAATATTTAACGTTATTTGCTTCTCAATTTTTAATGGTTCACATTAGCCGCGAACCTCTTTTATAATCTATATTATCCCTTCTTACAAACATCGTTTATTTTTATATCGTTTGGCAATTTATTTTTGCACCTTCATTATTAAGGAACACGTCCTAACTGGTTCTTTATCTTTTCTACATAATGTGTCAGTATCTACATTCACTTTTCCAGGTAAATAATTATCATGTCCACAATTTACTCAGATATTCTTTCTATATTATGCGTCAGAAATTTCGTTCACTTTCCTCATGAAATAAATATCATAACCGTATTTATTCAAAAAAATTTTCTTCATATCTTTTATGTTTCAGTTTCGTCTCAACTATCATTTTTATCAGTCTTTCTCAATCCGGCGTCTAAAGCGTCGATAATTATTATATTTAAATTAAATAATTATTAGTTAATTTTTATGAAGCGTAAACGTAAAAGTTTTAAATTTCTTAGTTCGACCAATTATATAAAATGTTCAAAATAAATTTGAGTTTAATTATCAAGATTTTTGTTCATTTATCGAAAATAATTAAAATATTTAATAAGATCCGAAAATGTTCGAGAAATCTTTGTTTATATTTTGGTCAAAATTTTCTTAGTTGAAAAGCAAAATTTGTTGTTTCAAATTTCAAGTTATGGGTTAAATGATTTCCTCAATCCCTTTTAGGTTATCTAGAAGTATACACAAACATTTACCCCTAAACAGAAGTTTAGTTAAATGGTTTGTGTATAAAGGAATAATCCCTTTAAAATCCTTGGTTAAGACATTCGTCAAAACATATTTCCATTTCTTTTTTTTTTTTTTGGTAAAATCCAAAGTCTTAAAAGGGCTCTTAATTTTGAAGAGTCAATTTATATTCCATTATCCTTTTAATCACATAGTCAAATCATGTAAAGGTTCAAGTCTTTAATTATGTGTTAATTCAGGTTTTTATCGTTCGGCCAATTCAGGGCAATCTATAAATAATTATTAACTCATTCTTATTCTTATAAACAAATAAATGGTCCTTAATGATCACGAGCATGAATTTATCAAATTACAGCCTACACACGTGATTCACCGAATTTATGAGTGCTACATGTGCGTTGGTCAATCCAAACGACATCACGTGGAACTCATAATGTTCATTACAAGTACCGGATGTAGTGATTGGAATAGATAATCTTCTTCCGCAGATGCGAAGTTGATGATAACCATGCCATGGATCAAATTGCTAGAACCTTGTAAATGATCGAACAAATCTTCCATTTCGAGTTATGGATATCGTTTTCGATTGTCAATTTACTCAGTCACAGTAATCTATAAATATAAGGAAAGATAACGCCATAGCTCTTCAGGATGACAGGCTTGGTATAATAAAATCTTTCTCCGACAACTTTCTCAGTTGTATGGTAATTCCTTAAATTCAGATGGTGCTGACGTACAGTGCACAAGCCACAAGTGCAGCACCGGAAATATAATCAATGTCAATTTCAACTTGCCTTAATGGCGAAAGTCTAGGTAATTCATCAACAAATACTTACTTAAAGTTTCAGATAAGATAAACATCTTTTAATAAATTCATATTAGGCTCTTCTAGGTTATAACATCTATGACTAATTCACAACCATTCATGGTATAATTTCAAGTCTAAATACAGGATAAAATCATCCATCAAGAGTTATTTAGATCACTTTTGATAATCAACATCTTATCATTTAAGGGAATTCTACTCGAGTCCCCATCAATTAAGACAATGTCGTCATGTCATAATCAATCAATCCATTCTACCGGCATTATCAACTTTCCAGTTTCTTTACCGTCGATAAGATGTGAACTTCTCAAAAGACTAATAATAATTCATAATCCTTCATAAATTCAAGGATATATGGAGACACAACTACCATTAAAAGAGTAAGGTCAACGCATAATCTATGCGAGAGAATTTCAAATCAGATACAGACGAAAACATTTAACGAATATGAATATATCCCATGTTTTCATAATTTGAGTACGCATTCGAAAGCTCCTCGGATCGTTACCCAGGTCATTCAAATGAAATCAAATCAAAAGAAATGATAAGAACGTCAATACATCCAGTCGGGTATCAACACTCGGTAATCATATACTTTCCTAAGAATCTCACTACGGGAGAATTGGTCAAGAAGAGAATATCAATTGTCAAATAAGACAATTTCCACAGATGAGTAAATTCGACTCAGAAGAATAGATGCTACAGGCACATATGTAGATGTCTCTAACATTATGTCCCTATTTTTCACTTCTTGCAGATCTCATATAATTTAATCTTTCATAATCTTCAAAGAAAATGTAATGTTTATTCATTAGTTTTATGGTGACTACTAATCAGTCTTGCATAGTCCATTCCAAATTGGATGTAGGCTCGCAACTATATACAATTTCAAGATTAACGATGCAATACTCAGTTCGTCAAAATTTTATCATCATGTTTATAATAAAAACATTTTCATGCTTAATTCTTTAAATAAGAATCAAAAATAAATTTACAAAGAATTTCTTTGTTATGGAAATAATTAAGTTTCCAAAGCGTCTCATAAACAACTTCATTTTGATATCAATCACATAAATCTCACTTTGAATAATCCTTATTGTGATGAAAATTAAATTTTCTCAAAGGATACCGTTTTAACTTTATAAAAAGAATGTGTGATCTGCAAAAGAGTGATGAAAGCTTGTTCACCAAGAACTAACTACAATACGATAGGAAATGAGCTTAGCCAGATAATCATGAGGTTCATGATCTCGATGGCACTCAACAAGAATTATTCACAACGTAACTCAAACAGAGATGAGTACTTGCTCAATGGTTGCATCACTAATGCGAACACTAGGATGAAGCAAGAAAAGATAGATATCATCGATACATGTAGAATTTAGCAATCAAAGGTAGTCTTTTTATTAATCACAAACAAGTCAAAATTGTACCGTAACACATTACGTGTCACTATGTCATACAATTCTCAGAACTCATCCTACCAACTGATGTCTCAGTTAAGTTAGGGATTTTTAAAAGATACCACAATGAATACTAATCTACAAGAGTCATTAGGTGTCCCACCTGTCCCGGAAGATCCATCGGTCCCAATTTAGAAGAAGATTTCTTCGATTTATTTCTTGGACACTAGGCATCCTCGTTAGTGGACAATGGCCTAGGAACAACCCTTAACACGAACCTACAATCATTTAAAACCTCATAATTCAATCAAATAACTCAACGACTTATATTAACAATCTCATATTCAATATAGGTTAAGTTTTACTTTATTCAAATTTCAACCAATTTTATACTCAATTCAATATCCTACCTCATATTCCAATACTTTCAATCTTATTCTTCGGCCTTGTAAAGGCAATACAATCTCAATATGAATCAACACTTAATTTCCAATCCTATTAGCTCTTACAACAACAATTATCAAATGAGTCACTAGTATGAAATGACTCGATCATTCAACTAGACTTCTCGGAAAGGTATTAGTGGCATGAGACTTTTGGGTACTGGTTCCAATGACAGCCTCAAGTGCAACATTCACCCTTTCGATTTCAATTTAAGAATTGGATGACAACGAATCATATGACATCTTTCCAGGTGATAACGTTTTGTCAAACTCCACTCTATAAGAAAAGATCGTCATGACATCGATATCAGTTTTAATCTCGCCAATTCTTTTTCAATTTCACAATCAACTACTATCTACATTTCTACGAATATCAACCATTTGTTGGGATCATAAATGTCCACAACTTGGTTTAGATCTTGGATAGCTAGAATTCCTACGAGAATAGCTTCGATTAATTTACTAGGGGATTTAGGGTACATTGTGACAATCTACGTCGTATAAATACCTCGTATAAATATCGAAATAGTCATCAAACAATCATGTAATAAAATTACATCATATATATATATAATCCAAGTTATATATATTAAAATAACATTTCTCAGTCTGGCCTTGTCGGTAACTCGGGAATTCTTCGGCACCGTTATAGTCAAAAGATTTTTAGACATTTTGTGAAAAACGTTTATACTTAAAAGATTTTGAAATGTTTTATTCAAAACCTTGGTTTTAAAAATCTTTCGTTCTCTATAACGAGAGCTCTAGTACCAAACTGTAACACCCCCAAATTTATACAACTCAGTACAGCGGAAGACTCGTTGGTGTTACGGGATAGCACATTACTCACATCATAGACAACGCATAAAAATCGCGTCGTTTAATAATAAAACATTTCCATTCATAAATATCGAAGTTACATCGGTCCCAAGTCATTACATTTCATATAAAGTTTTACAAAATATTTGAATGGAAAATATTGTTTAGGTGCGGGCTATGAATTCTTGTCGTCTTCCCGAGAATTACCTTCAAGTACCTGAGATAAAACATGTTAAAAGAAAAGGTCAGCGATAACGCCGAGTGAATTCATAGAGTTTAATAAATTCCATCAATATAAAATCAGTATAAAATTATTACTGAAAATCATTTTAATAGGCCATAAAATAGCCAAAATCATTTTATATAAATCCTTATCGAAAATCATAATATAGGCATTTGCCTTAAAAATCGTTATACGAATCATTGTCGTTAAAAACATCATACAATACGTTTTTGCAACGTTGTATAGATTAAATAAAACCATTATATGAATATGGTTATAAAAGCCTTAAAAATCATTATACGAGCCAATGTCGTAAAAACGTCATACAATACGTTTTACGACGTTGTATGAAAATAAAACCGTTATATGAGTATGGTTATGAAAACCAAAATACAATCATAATATCAATAGTATGACCCTGTATTGCTAGTCAGGCAATACATCATAATTCGGAGCGTCTATTATTATTTTGTTAACTTGGATTATTATAAGCCGCATGACATTGTTACCTTACTAAACCAAAACGGGTAGCTAACCCGATACCAATTTTGCCCATCTAAAGTAGCGTGTCGTCACAAAGGTCACGCTATGGAAATCTTCTCATACATAAATTCGCTTACCAATCAATGTGGCACGACGGGGATCAACCGTCAAGGCGCGAACTGGGGTGATCGTCCCTAAATAGTACTATTAAATGCATAAGCGTCTACCAACTCCCGGTAGTTCACAATTCATGCTAATGGGACTTTTAGTGACATAACCTAACTTTAATAATCCATTTAATTTCATCTATCGGGTCCTTTAATAATTTATCGGGTCATACAATCGGGTCATTCAATCATTCGGGTCCAAAATCAATAAACAAACAATCGGGACAAATGGTGTCCTATTTATAAAAACTAACATGTTATCTCCCTCGCGGGTTTATAAAACATTTATAAAAACATTTAAAAGAGTGCGAGGCTATGAACTCACGTTGATGTGGGAAGGCGGGTTATCGGCAATTCGGACGTACGGTGCGTGCTTCAATCACGGAAACCACCATGATGATGTAGGTTGATCAAAACATGGATTTTTGATGGAGAAACTTGTGATGCACCAAGACCATCTTCATGACCACCATGCTTCATGAAATCCTTGTGGAAATCAGCCCCAAGACTCCCTAAAAACTCCTCCTTGGATGTTATAATCACCACCAATCTTCATCTCTTTTGAAGGAGATTAACATATGTAGAAATAACATGAGGTTTATGGTTAAATTTGATCAATGATGGTGTTTATGGTGAGGATATGGACGGCATAGATAGAGAGAGATGAGAGGATTGTGTGTTTTGCATGAGTAGATAAATGAGTTGCTAGTTTTGGTTTGAGTTGTTTTGAATGCTAGTGGTTTAGTGTAAGAAATGGCTTACAAAGTAAGCTTGGTAAGACAAGTGTAAGACTTGTAGTTTACAACTTGACACCTCATGGTGTTAAGTAACTAGTTTGGCCGGTTTTGGGAGTGGGGTGGGACAAGTGTCCCACTTGTCTCATCCCATTTATTTACGGGTACTCCTCGATTCTAGTTTCCTCGATTTGCGTGCCCTCGGGTCGTTTTACGAAAAACGTTTTTATAAATTATGAATCAACGTCACAAAACGAATCCAATAAAAATTGTCTCATCAAAAACGGAGTTCGAAAACGTAAATACGTAATCCTAAGGTTTCCGGTTTAGTCGTAAAGGACGTTAAGATAAAATCGTAAGTCCTAATCTCTTCTCGTAAATTTGTGAGTTTATGAACCAACACAAATTTAAAACTCCAAAATAATATTCATGGACAAATTTATTTTCTGAAATGTCGGACTGTCACCAAAGACGGTGTATGTAAACGTAAGCACGTAACGTTGAATCCTCCGGTTTAGACGTAGTCGATGCTACTCCAAGACGTAAATCCAAATTTCTTCCCAAAAATAAGTGAGTTCATATTGTAACATTAAAAATAATGTTTTTAAATAATATTCAAGAATAAAATATCAACCATAAATTGACGGATTTTCACAACGGTTATTCAGGACTTGTATTAATAAGAGTCTTTGTTTTATCAAAGAGTCATCTGTGAGATTTATTGACTGTGAGGTCAAGAGTTTGGCAATGAGTTTAATTATTTTTGGTTTGTATATGTGGTATTTTGAAACTCGAACTAAAGTTCACGTGGAAATGAGGGGAGTTCGTTTAGAACAAGTATCCTCATGTGATTTGTTGTTTGTGTGTTTGATCCTAAGGAGTAAATCTCTAGACGAGATTTCTATTAGGAGGGAGTGATGTGACAACCGTGGTTTTGAGGTTCGTCACTTAATTTTATTTTGTGCTATTTACGTGTCTTTACGTGTTTATGTGCTTATTGGTGTGTATAGATTGTGGTTTGGATATCGTTTCCGGTATGGGGTACCTTGTGAGTGAAACGATGTGTGATGATTTCATGTTCATGAGCTCACATGGTAGTGACTATGAAGTGAAATGGTGTTATTTAGTGGTTTTACGTATACGTATATGTATTATAGAAAATCGTATTTTTACGATTTACAGTTTAGCATTTTGAGATCTCGGAAGAGGTATTTAGTCACGGAATATTTTTTGGGATGGTTTTAAGTCATTTAGGATTTAGTTATAAAGTTTATTTCAAAATTTGAGATTTTTTAAAAGTGTATATTTTACGACTTTTACGGTAAAACGCGTAAAAATTGACTAGTTTTACGGTTTTGAGGTTTTGGACGTTTTAGGAGCTGAAATAAATTAAGGTAAATTAAGGTATTGTTAATAACATAATATTAAACAATAAAAAGAAAAAAAAAACGAAATTTAATTGATATGGAAAGGGTATAGACGGTTGGAAAAGAAAAAAAAGGAAAAAAGGAAAAAAAGGAGAAAAAGGAAACATTGTATTGGGCTAGGATTAGTATGGTAATTATATAAAGACTTTTATTAACTAAAAACACATCATAATCCCCTGGAGATCAAGCTTAGGTCGAATGTAATGGAGAATATTAGGGTTCTTCATAAAATTTTGGGGTTTTCATAAATCAAAGGTAAATATTCAAATCCCTTTTTAATTTAATTGTTTTTATGTTTTGTTTAATCATCTTATGATGGAATTAGGTTAGGGTTTAATTTAAAAACAGTAAATTAATGTTATAATAATGAGGTTATAATGATTACATAAGTTAGGGTTTGTAATTAGTGGGGTTAGGGTTAATTAATTAGTTTAATTTGATTAAACCCGTTTTTTTAAAACTGGACAGAATTTTGAGTCACGTGTTTTGATCATATTGGGAGTTCTACAAACTCTTATTTTGCGATCCAAGTATCCCTGAAAAGGTAATTGAAGTGGCTTTTCAATGCAAGAAACTAGAACTAAATTGGAGGTAGGAAAGTGGGTCAAAAACAGGTTACAACAGTCGGAGGTCAAAACAGTTTTGAAGTCAGCCTGTTTTCTTTTTAAGTTTTGGGTTGTTTGGGGTACTTAGGGTTGCATTGGGATCTTCTAACGAACATGAGAGATGGTTTATATATTATAGTAAGTATCTGCACTTGGGCTAAGGTTGTGGTTTAGGGTAAGACCCCCTAATCCTAACAAACGTTTTGTAAGTTTAAAATCAGTAAATCTGGAATGACAAAAGTATGTATATATATCAGGGCCTTAACAGTAGCTTTAAGGTTAGGGCAAGTGGGAGATGTTAGATAACATATATAAGGGCATAAATATTCTCTTTACAGAGATCATGGGTGTGTTTAGGTGGGTGTTTGGCTTATAGTTTGGAGACCTAAAACTGGGACTGTTTTTGATAAAATGTTAACGGGATGTGTTATGAAGTAAAACGAGTTAAGGGCTTTATAGAGGGGAGTAATGAGATTCTTAGAGCATATATATGAGGTATATATGGGAGAAGGTTAGATGTCCATCATAGGTTGATGAGCCATTTTAGTGTTTGGTTCATGTTTTGATTATGTGTTTTTGGTTGTTAGCTTTTTGCTAGTGCGCGGATGTTTGGGGAAGCTCAATCAGGTGAGTTTCATAGTCCCATGTTTAATATTGATTTTGACTTCCAGATGGGATGGAAGAGACACTGTGTTGAGTTATTTTCTAAATTGATGCTGTGATTGTTTTTTAAGGTTTGTGATGGACTTGTGTGTACATTATGTGATTAACTGCTATGTGATTTTTTATTGTGTATGATTTGGATCGGGGGACACGTGCCATCTCAGTTATTGTGGTTTGACAAGGTAGTGGCCTTGTGGTTTGACAAGGTAGTGGCCTTGTGGTTTGACAAGGTAGTGGCCTTGTGGTTTGCCAAGGTAGTGGCCTTGGGATAGGTACATAGTGTGATCATCTATGGTACCATGATGTTGTTTGGCATGGTAGAAGCCTTGGATTGGTTTGGTATGATTAATCTTGATTGATAGTTGTTAATGCATATTTGTAACATATTGTCCATATGCTCTTTTGTTGATGATTGTTATTCACAGCTTGTAACTGATTTTAGCATTGGAGTCTAAACCTATGACTCTCACCAACTTTATGTTGACGTGTTTTAGTGTCTCTTTCAGGTGAGAATGTGGTTAAGCTTGAGGATAGAAGTGGCTAGACTTGGATGCCTTAGGATTGCATATAGAAGGAGATCCCCGTTCCTTCTGAGCTTTGTTTGTTCATTTATCTAGTGATACTGTTGGCACCTATATGTTTGATTGTTTGTGTTATTTGTTTGTCTTGGGTAAGAGGTAGGACTGTTACCTATTTACCTAGACTCCTGCATTGTTGAGATATTGTCATGACATTTGTGTCACCATTTTATGACATTTCTTATATCATTTAGTTATCTCTATAGACACGCTATTGTTGTGATGATATCCATACGTCGCGCCCCATATTCCGCCATGGTGGGGTGTGACACATGACCATAGGGAAAACAGGAATCAAACATCGGTTCCCAAACATAAGCCCAAAACATAATAAAGTAAATGAAATGAATGAAATAATAAACAAGCATAAGTATATGAAGGCAAAAGGAGAAGAAGTCTATGGCAGCTTCCATCATATGCATGTCCTCAAAATGCTCGAGTCTGTCCTTGGGTACCTGCCGTTTTGGGACATGGAAAGGAAAGTAACGGCTGAGCATAACGCTCAGTTCACGGATATACAAGCATGAAATGAATAATATAAGCATGAATAACATATATCAGCGGAAATGTATATGTCCTAGAAGACCTGGTTATATCTTAGTAAAACTAGTTTTATAGTTTGAAAAGCCTTATATTTATCTTGTAAAAACTGTTTAACATGTTTACCATTAGCCAATATAGGTCATGAATTATCCACGTGCATGAATACTTGGAGGGGTGACATCGTCATGCAAATTAGAGGGGCTGCCTCTAATTTAATATACTGTTTGGGTAGGAGGGATCAGATCCTTGTGAAGGATGCAAGGCACACACCACATTCACCTGAATAATCTTGTAACACCCCCAAATTTACACAATTTAATACAGCGGAAGACTCGTTGGTGTTACGGGATAGCACATTACTCACATCATAGACAACGCTTAAAAATCGCGTCATTTAATAATAAAGCATTTCCATTCATAAATATCAAGTTTACATAGGTCCCAAGTCATTGTATTTCATACAGGTTTTACAAAGCATTTGAATGGAAATTATTGTTTAAGTGCGGGCCATGAATTCTTGTTGTCTTCCCGAGAATTACCTTCAAGTACCTGAGACAAAACATGTTAAAAGAAAAGGTCAGCGATAACGCCGAGTGAATTCATAGAGTTTAATAAAATCCATCAATATAACATCGGTATAAAATTATTACCAAAAATCATTTTGTACAATTCTTTGTGATAGGCCATAAAATAGCCAGAGTCATTTTATACAAATCCTTATCAAAAATCATAATATAGGCTTTCGCCTTCAAAATCATTATACGAACCATTGTCGTTAAAAACATCATACAATACGTTCATAACGTTGTATAAAGTTAAATAAAAACCGTTATATGATTATGGTTTAATATTGATGCAAGAAAACTGTGATAAAAGTTATGGAGAAATGAAGGTTTGAGAAATTATATTTAGACAAGAATAAGTAGTTACCCTGTTTAAAAGAAATGAGCCAAATATATAGGAGAGGTGAAAATATGTGATTGGTCAAAACTTGAGGCAGTTATATTCAAAAAGTAATAATGAAAATCTTGAAAATATATAACTTATCTCAAGCATTAACAAAAAGTTACCAACTCCTAAAATTACGGCCCATATTTTTGTCAAAAATAACAACTGGGTAGGACCCAATGCTTGTCAACGGTAAAAAACAATGCATCAGCGCCCAACGGTAATATTCTTATCAGTGTTGGAAATATGCCATGTCAGCGTCAAAATTGGTCTTATCAGCGTTTGGAAAGAAAAATGTCAGCGTCCAAAAATAAAAATAATTAAAAAGAAAAAGGACCTTAACAAAGTAATTTATTTTAGTGAAGATAACTCATAGACTGAAAATCACTATAGGGCGGAAAGCACTGTCCAATCATGTACACTTGATTAAGCAAGATAGACATAATTGCCCTCAAGTGTCCCTTGTTAACCAAAGTTCTTAACATTGAATTTATCTCTTATAAATCCTTTTTAACTTCCCAGTTAAGCCCAATAAAAATGTTCCCATGTCTCCCAATCGACCAAATCCAATTCTAGGCCAAAAAGTCTTGGTAGCGTGCACAGTATATCAACTTTGCATGCTACAGTGCCACGATTTAGAAAAACTAACTCGTACTCACCAGTGGACACAATCTAGAATTGTGATGAGAGTATTATAAGAATACCCAAAAATCCTAAAGGTTTCCTAAACCTCCCCTTAAACTATGATATACAAAGTTGCCAAAAATAAAATATGCAATAAAAATTTATGTCAAGATAGGAATGTAAACATTCCAACCATCATCCATAAACTTGAACACAATCCTAGTAAGCTCCAAAGATCCACAAGCAACTTTGTATCCAATTGTACAATGCTCATATTGCCTGCATGATCATATCAAAAACCACAAAACTAACATATTGCTGTCAGCGTCCACTTTAACACTTATCAGCATTAAAATAACCTTTGTCAGTGTTAGAAAATTTAAGTGGAAAACCTAATCTTGTACAAAGACTAATAATAGTACACATCCTGTACAAACTTTACAACGACTTCAAAAACACATTTAGGTGAGATTGATCATTCCAATACTTGTTACCAAGTACTGAAACCTCCCAACATCAAAAGGTTTAGTTAAAAGATAAGCCACGTTTTCTTCTGTGTCTACCCTATCTGGATGTATTAAACCTTTTTCAACACAATCTCTTATAAAATGATGCCTAATTTCTATGTGTTTTGTTTTAAAATGATGTGTAGGATTCTTAATAATGCATAATGTACTGTTATTATCTACAAATATCTTAGTATGCATAAAATTATACCCATAATCCAACAGCTGGTTTTGTATCCATAGAACTTGTCCACAACAAGCAGCTGCTGCAACATATTCTGTTTCAGTTGTAGAATTGGCCACCACTTTTTGTTTCTTACATTGCCAAGATATCAAGCTGCTCCCAAGAAATTGGCATCCACCAGTTGAGGATTTCCTATCAAACTTGTCACCTCCATAATCACTGTCTGAATAACCAATAAACTCCAATGGATAATACTTTGGATACTATAATCCCAAGGTGGGATAGCACCTAAGGTATCTAAAGATCCTTTTGACAGCATGAAGATGACACTCTTTGGGAGTAACCTGATGGCGTGCACATGCACACACAACAAACATAATGTCCGGTCTAGAAGCTGTAAGATACATCAATGATCCAATCATTGATCTATAATGTCTGACATTCACCTCTTTTCCATCTTGTTGGGTCCACTAGATATGGATCTTGCAGCCTGTTAAGGATGGTGAACGACTTCTGTAATCACAAGTCTATTCACAGAGAGACACTATGTAACACCCCCAAATTTTACAACTCAGTACAGCGGAAGACTCGTTGGTGTTACGGGATAGCACATTACTCACATCATAGACAACGCATAAAAATCGCGTCGTTTATTAATAAAGCATTTCCATTCATAAATATCAAAGTTACATCGGTCCCAAGTCATATTATTTCATACAAAGTTTTACAAAGTATTTGAATGGAAAATATTGTTTAAGTGCGGGCCATGAATTCTTGTCGTCTTCCCGAGAATTACCTTCAAGTACCTGAGATAAAACATGTTAAAAGAAAGGGTCAGCGATAACGCCGAGTGAATTCATAGAGTTTAATAAATTCCATCAATATAACTTTGGTATAAAATTAGTACCAAAAATCATTTCGTACAAATCATTGTAATAGGCCATAAAATAGCCAAAATTATTTTATACAAATCTTTATCAAAATCATAATATAGGCATTCGCCTTAAAAATCATTATACGAATCATTTTCGTTAAAAACACCATACAATACGTTTTGCAACGTTGTATAGATTAAATAAAAACCGTTATATGAATATGGTTATAAAAACCAAAACACGAACATAATATCAATAGTACGACCCTGTATTGCTAGTCAGGCAATACATCGTAATTCGAAGCGTCTAATAGTATTTCGTTAATTTTTGGATTATTATAAGCCGCATGACATTGTTACCTTACTAACCAACAACGGGTAGCTAACCCGATACCAATTTTGCCCATCTAAAGTAGCGTGTCGTCACAAAGGTCACGCTATGGAAATCTTCTCATACATAAATTCGCTTACCAATCAATGTGGCACGACGGGGATCAACCGTCAAGGCGCGAACTGGGGTGATCGTCCCCAAATAGTACTATTAAATGCATAAGCGTCTACCAACTCCCGGTAGTTCACAATTCATGCTAATGGGACTTTTAGTGACATAACCTAACTTTAATAATCCATTTAATTTCATCTATCGGGTCCTTTAATCATTTATCGGGTCATACAATCGGGTCATTCAATCATTCGGGTCCAAAATCAATAAACAAACAATCGGGACAAATGGTGTCCTATTTTATAAAAACTAACATGTTATCTCCCTCGCGGGTTTATAAAACATTTATAAAAACATTTAAAAGAGTGCGAGGCTATGAACTCACGTTGATGTGGGAAGGCGGGTTATCGGCAATTCGGACGTACGGTACGTGCTTCAATCACGGAAACCTATATAAATAATGATCGGTCTTAGACTCTTGTCCAATGACTTTATAAAATAACAATTATGTATACATATGATGATTATATATATATGATGATCAAGTGGGTTTACATATTCTCGTTTATTCATTTTAGTGTTATATGTCGATAACTTTTATACTAGTTTACTAGTTTTATCCATTTACGTGTTTTAAGTCCAATAAGCCTATTATAAGTTCTTAACTTGTATTAATCCTTTTCACACTTATATTATCAGTAGTTAAACTTTACAAGTTGGGCCCAAATTGGTTAAGCCCAATAAGTTCTTTTTACAAGTTTTTATCTTATTAAGTCCAATTATTAGTCCAATATGTTTATTTAGCTCGTAAATGTCCGTATTTCTTATAGTTCGGGTTTTATCGGTTTTTAATTGTATTAGTTACCTATACATCAGTATATGACTTTTATAAACTTTACATTAGACGGGTTTGGTCGTCTAAGTTTTATTTGGCGAAAAACGTTAATTTTACGGCGATAGCCGAAAAAGTCGTAAAAATCAAGTTTATAGTTTTTATTACTTATAAATATTATTTTACCACCATTTATATAATTTACCCATTTAATTAACCTTTTATACATTTATATAAATAAGTTTTATAAGTTAGTGGGTTTATACTTTTACATTTTATACATTATAATGTGAGTGCTTATATAATAGTATTATTCTTTAATTTCCAAAAATCTGATTTTTATCTTCACTTTCACCAAAACTGCCATATCTTGAGTTCTACATGGAGATAGAAGCTCAAATTTTTATCACATAAACTAAATGATATGTGATACATTTAACTCTTCTATAGCTACTGTTGAATCATCCTTTAAGTATTTTCTAAAAATCGTCCAAAACAGTAACCTCAGATTTATACCCTAAACTTGTTTTGATCATATCTCACTCATTATTTTGATTCCATCGCATGGTCAACTCTCACATGTGTAAAAGACCCATATCTTACTCTAAATCCATTCTACTTCATCATTTTATCAGTTTACCATATGGTTCTTTACTGTTTTTATACAGCCTATCATTTAAACAAGATTTACCCATTTTTACTTGTAGTTTTTCATCTTTTTATCCATGATTATCAACAACAAATCCCCACATAACATTTTTATCATCATATACATATAAAATAGGAAATAAAATACATGTTTACATAATCAAAATAACAAGAAGATGAGGAGGACAATCTTTATACCACCATGATGATGTAGGTTGTGATCAAAACATGGATTTTGATGGTGAAATTTGTGATGCACCAAGACCATCTTCATGACCACCAATCTTCCTAATCTCCTTGTGGAAAATCAGCTCAAGACACTATGAAAACTCCTCCTTGGATGTTAAAAGTACCACCAATCAATAGGGTTTCAAAAGGGCTTCAACATATGCAAGTATAACATAGGATTTTGTGGTTAATTTTGATCAAATTAGGGTGTTTATGGTGAAAGTGGACGGCAAAAATGGAGGAGGGAGAGAGAGTTTTGAGTAGATTTGCATGTTGCAAATTAAAAGTGGTATTGGTTTGCTAGTTTTGTTGGATGGTAAGCTTAACTTGTAAGCTTAGCTTACAAGTGTAAGCTTTAAGGTGCTACTTGTTTAAGGCTTAACACCTAAGGGTGTTGAGTCCATGGTTTGGCCGGTTTTGATGGGGGTGGGACAAGTGTCCCACTTGTCTCATCCCCATTTATTTACGGGTACTCCTCGATTCTAGTTTCCTCGATTTGCGTGCCCTCGGGTCGTTTTACGAAAAACGTTTTTATAAATTATGAATCAACGTCATAAAACGAATCCAATAAAAATTGTTTCATCAAAAACGGAGTTCGAAAACGTAAATACGTAATCCTAAGGTTTCCGGTTTAGTCGTAAAGGACGTTAAAATAAAATCGTAAGTCCTAATCTCTTCTCGTAAATTTGTGAGTTTATGAACCAACTCAAATTTAAAACTCCAAAATAATATTCACGGATAAATTTATTTTCTGAAATGTCGGACTGTCACCAAGGACGGTGTATGTAAACGTAAGCACGTAACGTTGAATCCTCCGGTTTAGACGTAGTCGATGCTACTCCAAGACGTAAATCCAAATTTCTTCCCAAAATAAGTGAGTTCATAAAATAATATTTCCAAATAAATATTTGAGAATAAAATATCGACCATAAATTGACGGATTGTCACAGCATTTACCCCTAAACAGGATCTTTGTCCTCCAAGATCATCTTACTACTCGCTTCTTATAGAGTTAAAGCCATGTAGGTATTTCCTCCACATTCGGTCTTTTCTCACAAGTGCAATTCATTACAATACGCGAGTTCTATCAAACATAGCTACGGGAATAAGATCAGGCTTAATGTTCACTTACTTTCTCTATCCATGATGTTCACGGGTTTCTGATGAATGCAACTTTTCGCCTATCTAAGCTTTACTAAGAACAATCAGATTTTACTTGATAGATATTCCATCAAGTTCGATATACGAAACATAATTCACGCAGTCGTTGAAGTCCTAGGGTAGATCCAGCTTATATGCCTTTCAAACCAATCTTTTATATCATCTCGATGGTCCCATACAACGGGGACTTGTATCCCATGATTTGTCAGATCATGAATTCATTTTCCCAAGTTTAAAAATTGTGGCATAACTTCGCTACCCATTTGGCACTTCAAGATCTATATTTCATATTCACATAACCTCTTGCCCACTATCGGCAGTCAGTAATCAGATCCTAATTTCAACAATCATTTCAGATCTCGTGGGTCGGGTATTTTGCAAGGATAGGTTCGCCATCATAGAAAACCTTAAATCTAAAAGACATGTCCAACTCACTATGGGTGTATGTCGGATGTCTTCATCTCAACTCCTGCTTACAGATGCTCTAATTTCTAAATCTTAACAAGATTCGATCTCGATCCTAATATGATGATTATCAAGGATAATCCTTCCAATGGAAAACGATTATACGGTCTATTACCAAAGGTCAATCATTCAAATATAAAGCAGCACTTATATTACTTTGTATCGTTACTTTACCTCGTCCCTTCGATTGGGGTGGTAAAAAGTACTCTCATCAAGGTTCGTTCTCAATGATTTCTGAGCAAATCTCTAGAAATTCGATGCGAAGCGAGGATCTTGATAAAGATGATCGATACAGGCACACTACGTTTACATAACTCTTTTAAATAAAGAGTCTATTTCTTCATCAAGATTCTATCATTAACGAGAATGATATTAGCAGATTTGGTCAGTCTGTCGACGATGACCCAAATCGAATCAAATTCAGATGATGACCTTTGAAATAGCTAGACTTTTACTAATGTATGAGACGATGTCTGCCTTCATAATTGCCATTAGTACAACTTCTTCAGACAAAGATACTTTTAGTCAAAAATGACATACATATATTACTTATACTTACAAATTCCAATATAACTATATCTCACAATCCTCTATTTTTAGGCAACCACAAGTGGTCTTTAAAACATTTAACGCTATCGGCTTCTTAATTTTTAATGGTTCATATTATCCGCGAACCCCTTTTTATTATTTATATTATCCTTCTTACAAACATCGTTTATTTTTATATTGTTCGGCAAATTATTTTTCACAATCATTAATAAGGAACATGTCCTAACTGGTTCTTTATCTTTTCTACATAATGCATCGGCATCTATATTCACTTCTCATGATGATATAATTATCATGTCCACAATTCACTCAGATATTCTTTCTATATTATGCGTCAGTAATTACGTTCACTTTCCTGATGAAATAAATATCACAACCGTATTTATTCAAAATTCTTTCTTCATATCTTCTATGTTTTAGTTTCGTCTCCACTATTATTTTTATCCGTTTTACTCAATCCGTCGTCTAAAGCGTCGATAATTATTATAATTAATTAAATAATAAATTTTCAATTTTTATGAAATGTAAACATAAAGATTTTAAATTTCTTAGTTCGACCAATTATATAAAATGTTCAAAATAAATTTGAATTTAATTAACAAGATTTTCGTTGATTTATCCAAAATATTTAATAAGATTCGTAATTGTTCGAAAAGTCTTTGGTTTATACTTTAGTCAAAATTTTCTTATTTGAAAAGCAAAAATTATCGTTTCAAATTTCAAGTTATGGTTTAAATGGTTTTCCTCAATCTTTTTAAGTTATCTTGAGGTATACACAAACATTTACCCCTAAACAGAAGTTTAGTTAAATGGTTTGTGTATAAGGGAATAATCCCTTTAAAAATCCTTTGTTAAAACATTTGTCAAAATATATTTCCATTTCTTTTTGGTAAAATCCAAAGTCTTAAAAGGGCTCTTAATTTTTGAAGAGTCTATATTCATACATCTTACCATTATTAATCCAACGGTCATTTTATGTAAAGGATTAAGTTTTTAATCCCTAAGCGTTAACGGTTCTAATCTTTGAAAAGTCAATATAGCTTCCATTATCTATTAATCACACGGTTAAATCATGCAAAGAATTAAGTCTTAAGTCTTATGTTAAATATTTAAGGTACATATTTTCATTGTTCGGCCAATTCAGGGCAATCTATAAATAATTATTAACTCATTCTTATTCTTATAAACAAACAAATGATCCTTAATGATCACGAGCATGAATTTTTCAAATTACAGCCTACACACGTGATTCACCAATTTTATGAATACTACATGTGTATTAGTCAATCCAAACGACATCACGGGAAACTCATAATGTTCATTACGAGTACCGGATGTAGTGATTGGAATAGATAATCTTTTTCGCAGATGCGAAGTTGATGATAACCATGTCGTGGATCAAATCTGCTAGAACCTTGTAAATGATCGAACAAATCTTCCATTTCGAGTTATGGATATCGTTTTCGATTGTCAATTTACTCAGTCACAGTAATCTATAAATATAAGGAATGATAACACCATAGCTCTTCAGGATGACAGGCTTGGTATAATAAAATCTTTCTCCGACAACTCTCTCAGTTGTACGATAATTCCTTTAATTCAGATGGTGCTGACGTACAGTGCACAAGCCACAAGTGCAGCACCGGAAATATAATCAATACCAAATTCAACTTGCCTTAATGGCGAAAGTCTAGGTAATTCACCAACAAATACCTCCTAAAGTTTCAGATAAGATAAACATCTTTTAATAAATACATATTAGGTTCCTTCTAGATTATAATATCTATAACTAGTTCACAACCATTCATGGTATACTTTTTAAGTCTAAATGCAGAATATGGTCATCCATCAAGAATTATTTAGATCACTTTTGATAATCAACATCTTATCTTTTAGGGAAATTCTACTCAAGTTCCCATCAATTAAGACAATGTCGTCATGTCATAATCGATCAATCCATTCTACTGGCACTTTCAACTTTCCAGTTGCATTGCCGTCTATAAGATGTGAACTTCTCAAAAGACTAATAATAATTCATAATCCTTCACAGATTCAGGGATATTAGGATACACAACTACTATTAAAAGAGTAAGGTCAACGCATAATCTACGCGAGAGAATTTCAAATCAGATACAGACGAAAACATTTAATGAATATGAATATATCCCATGTTTTCATAATTTGAGTACGCATTCGAAAGTTCCTCGGATCGTTACCCAGGTCATTCAAATGAAATCAAATCAAAAGAAATGATAGGAACGTCGATACATCCAGTCGGGTATCAACACTCGGTAATTAAATACTTTTCCTAAGAATCTCACTACGGGAGAATTGGACAAGAAAGAATTGTCAATTGTCAAATAAGACAATTTCCACAGATGAGTAAGTTCGACTCAGAAGAATAGATGGCACGGGCACATATGTAGATGTCTCTAACATTATGTCCCTATTTTTCACTTCTTGCAGATCTCATAAAATTTTATCTTTCACAATCTTCAAAGGAAATGTAATGTTTATTAATCAATTTTTATGGTGACTACTAATCAGCCTTGCATGGTCCATTCCAAATTGTATGTAGGCGCGCACCTATATACAATTTCAAGATTAACGATGCAATACTCAGTTCGTCAAAATTTTATCATCATGTCTATAATAAAAACATTTTCATGCTTAATTCTTAAATAAGAATCAAAATAAATTTACAAAGATTTTCTTTGTTATGAAAACAATTAAGTTTTCCAAAGTGTTTTATAAACAACTTCATTTTGATATCAATCACTTATAAATCTCACTTTGAATAATCCTTATTGTGATGAAAATTCAACTTTTCTCAAGGGATACTGTTTTAACTTATAAAAACAATTAGTGATCTGCAAAAGAGTGATGAAAAGTTGTTCACCAAGAACTAACTACGATATGATAGGAAATGAGCTTAGCCAAATAATCATGAGGTTCATGACCTCGATGGCACTCAGGAAGAATAATCCACAACGTAACTCGATTCAAGATGAGTACTTGTTCAATGGTTGCATCACTAATGCGAGCATTAGAGACAAGCAAGAAAAGATAGATAACATCGATACATGTAGAATTTAGCAATCAAAGGTAGTCTTTTTATTAATCACAAACAAGTCAAAATTGTACCGTAACACATTACGTGTCACTATGTCATACAATTCTCAGAACTCATCCTACCAACTGATGTCACAGTTAAGTTAGGGATTATTTTTAAAAGATACCACAATGAATACTAATCTACAAGAGTCATTAGGTGTTCCACATGTCCCGGAAGATCCATCGGTCCCAATTTAGAAGAAGATTTCTTTAATTTATTTATTGGACACTAGGCATCCTCGTCAGTGGATAATGGCCTAGGAACAACCTTTAACACGAACCTACAATCAATTAAAACCTTATAGTTCAATCACAAAACTTAACGACTTCCTCTTAAAAATTTCATATTCCATTCGGGTTAAATTTTTACTTTATTCAAGTTTCAACCAATTTTATACTCAATTCGATATCCTACCTCATTTCCCAATACTTACAACCTTATTCTTCGGCCTTGTAAAGGCAATACAATCTCAATATGAATCAACACTTAATTTCCAATCCTATTAGCTCTTACAACAACAATTATCAAATGAGTCACTAGTATGAGATGACTCATACATTCAATTAGACTTCTCGGAAAGGTATTAGTGGCATGAGGCTTTTGGGTAATGGTTCCAATGACAGCCTCAAGTGCAACATTCACCCTTTCGATTTCAATTTAAGAATTGGATGAGAACGAATCAGATGACATCTTTCTAGGTGGTAACGTTTTGTCAAACTCCACTCTATAAGGAAAGATCGTCATAACATCGATATCAGATTTAATCTCGCCAATCCTTTTTCAATATCGCAATCAACTAATATCTACATTTCTACGAATATCAATCATTTGTTGGGATCATAAATATCCACAACTTGGTTTAGATCTAGGATAGCTAGATTTCCTACGAGAATAGCTTCGATTAATTTACTAGGGAATTTAGGGTTTCTTGTGACAATCGACGTCGTATAAATACCTCGTATAAAAATCAAAATAATCATCAAACAATCATGTAATAAAATTACATCATATATATAATCCAAGTTATATATATATTAAAATAACACTTCTCAGTCTTGGCCTTGTCGGTAACTCGGGAATTCTTCGGCACCGTTATAGTCAAAAGATTTTTAGACATTTTTAGAAAAATGTTTATAGTTAAAAGATTTTGAAAAGTTTTATCCAAAACCTTAGTTTTAAAAATCTTTCGTTCTCTATAACGAGAGCTCTGGTACCAAACTGTAACACCCCCAAATTTTACAACTCAGTACAGCGGAAGACTCGTTGGTGTTATGGGATAGCACATTACTCACATCATAGACAACGCATAAAAATCGCGTCGTTTATTAATAAAGCATTTCCATTCATAAATATCAAAGTTACATCGGTCCCAAGTCATATTATTTCATACAAAGTTTTACAAAGTATTTGAATGGAAAATATTGTTTAAGTGCGGGCCATGAATTCTTGTCGTCTTCCCGAGAATTACCTTCAAGTACCTGAGATAAAACATGTTAAAAGAAAGGGTCAGCGATAACGCCGAGTGAATTCATAGAGTTTAATAAATTCCATCAATATAACTTTGGTATAAAATTAGTACCAAAAATCATTTCGTACAAATCATTGTAATAGGCCATAAAATAGCCAAAATCATTTTATACAAATCTTTATCAAAATCATAATATAGGCGTTCGCCTTAAAAATCATTATACGAATCATTGTCGTTAAAAACACCATACAATACGTTTTGCAACGTTGTATAGATTAAATAAAAACCGTTATATGAATATGGTTATAAAAACCAAAACACGAACATAATATCAATAGTATGACCCTGTATTGCAAGTCAGGCAATACATCGTAATTCGAAGCGTCTAATAGTATTTCGTTAGTTTTTGGATTATTATAAGCCGCATGACATTGTTACCTTACTAACCAACAACGGGTAGCTAACCCGATACCAATTTTGCCCATCTAAAGTAGCGTGTCGTCACAAAGGTCACGCTATGGAAATCTTCTCATACATAAATTCACTTACCAATCAATGTGGCACGACGGGGATCAACCGTCAAGGCGCGAACTGGGGTGATCGTCCCCAAATAGTACTATTAAATGCATAAGCGTCTACCAACTCCCGGTAGTTCACAATTCATGCTAATGGGACTTTTAGTGACATAACCTAACTTTAATAATCCATTTAATTTCATCTATCGGGTCCTTTAATCATTTATCGGGTCATACAATCGGGTCATTCAATCATTCGGGTCCAAAATCAATAAACAAACAATCGGGACAAATGGTGTCCTATTTTATAAAAACTAACATGTTATCTCCCTCGCGGGTTTATAAAACATTTATAAAAACATTTAAAAGAGTGCGAGGCTATGAACTCACGTTGATGTGGGAAGGCGGGTTATCGGCAATTCGGACGTACGGTACGTGCTTCAATCACGGAAACCTATATAAATAATGATCGGTCTTAGACTCTTGTCCAATGACTTTATAAAATAACAATTATGTATACATATGATGATTATATATATATGATGATCAAGTGGGTTTACATATTCTCGTTTATTCATTTTAGTGTTATATGTCGATAACTTTTATACTAGTTTACTAGTTTTATCCATTTACGTGTTTTAAGTCCAATAAGCCTATTATAAGTTCTTAACTTATATTAATCCTTTTCACACTTATATTATCAGTAGTTAAACTTTACAAGTTGGGCCCAAATGGGTTAAGCCCAATAAGTTCTTTTTACAAGTTTTTATCTTATTAAGTCCAATTATTAGTCCAATATGTTTATTTAGCTCGTAAATGTCTGTATTTCTTATAGTTCGGGTTTTATCGGTTTTTACTTGTATTAGTTACCTATACATCAGTATATGACTTTTATAAACTTTACATTAGACGGGTTTGGTCGTCTAAGTCTTATTTGGCGAAAAATGTTAATTTTACGGCGATAGCCGAAAAAGTCGTAAAAATCAAGTTTATAGTTTTTATTACTTATAAATATTATTTTACCACCATTTATATAATTTACCCATTTAATTAACCTTTTATACATTTATATAAATAAGTTTTATAAGTTAGTGGGTTTATACTTTTACATTTTATACATTATAATGTGAGTGCTTATATAATAGTATTATTCTTTAATTTCCAAAAATCTGATTTTTATCTTCACTTTCACCAAAACTGCCATATCTTGAGTTCTACATGGAGATAGAAGCTCAAATTTTTATCACATAAACTAAATGATATGTGATACATTTAACTCTTCTATAGCTACTGTTGAATCATCCTTTAAGTATTTTCTAAAAATCGTCCAAAACAGTAACCTCAGATTTATACCCTAAACTTGTTTTGATCATATCTCACTCATTATTTTGATTCCATTGCATGGTAAACTCTCACATGTGTAAAAGACCCATAGCTTACTGTAAATCCATTCTACTTCATCATTTTATCAGTTTACCATATGGTTCTTTACTGTTTTTATACAGCCTATCATTTAAACAAGATTTACCCATTTTTACTTGTAGTTTTTCATCTTTTTATCCATGATTATCAACAACAAATCCCCACATAACATTTTTATCATCATATAATCATCATATACATATACAATAGGAAATAAAATACATGTTTACATAATCAAAATAACAAGAAGATGAGGAGGACAATCTTTATACCACCATGATGATGTAGGTTGTGATCAAAACATGGATTTTGATGGTGAAACTTGTGATGCACCAAGACCATCTTCATGACCACCAATCTTCCTAATCTCCTTGTGGAAAAATCAGCCTCAAGACACTATGAAAACTCCTCCTTGGATTTTAAAAGTACCACCAATCAATAGGGTTTCAAAAGGGCTTCAACATATGCAAGTATAACATAGGATTTTGTGGTTAATTTTGATCAAATTAGGGTGTTTATGGTGAAAGTGGACGGCAAAAATGGAGGAGGGAGGGAGAGTTTTGAGTAGATTTGCATGTTGCAAATGAAAAGTGGTATTGGTTTGCTAGTTTTGTTGGATGGTAAGCTTAACTTGTAAGCTTAGCTTACAAGTGTAAGCTTTAAGTTGCTACTTGTTTAAGGCTTGACACCTAAGGGTGTTGAGTCCATGGTTTGGCCGGTTTTGATGGGGGTGGGACAAGTGTCCCACTTGTCTCATCCCCATTTATTTACGGGTACTCCTCGATTCTAGTTTCCTCGATTTGCGTGCCCTCGGGTCGTTTTACGAAAAACGTTTTTATGAATTATGAATCAACGTCATAAAACGAATCCAATAAAAATTGTTTCATCAAAAACGGAGTTCGAAAACGTAAATACGTAATCCTAAGGTTTCCGGTTTAGTCGTAAAGGACGTTAAAATAAAATCGTAAGTCCTAATCTCTTCTCGTAAATTTGTGAGTTTATGAACCAACTCAAATTTAAAACTCCAAAATAATATTCACGGATAAATTTATTTTCTGAAATGTCGGACTGTCACCAAGGACGGTGTATGTAAACGTAAGCACGTAACGTTGAATCCTCCGGTTTAGACGTAGTCGATGCTACTCCAAGACGTAAATCCAAATTTCTTCCCAAAATAAGTGAGTTCATAAAATAATATTTTCAAATAAATATTTGAGAATAAAATACCGACCATAAATTAACGGATTGTCACACACTAGATGAAACACACAGTATAAGTACGGAATACAAATGTAGGTCTACGATTTCTTAGGATTAAGCATGTTATAGTTTATCTATTGAGATGGATGGAAAATGGAACAACTAGAGAGAGAAAGGTAGAGAGAGAAAGGAGAGAAAGAGAAGAATGGTTGATTAAGTGAATGTGTGAGAAATAACAAAGTGACCAACCCCTCCTAACATGCTAGGAGGGGGTATATATAGCCCACCCTACATGTGGGCTATATGGGCTATACTGATTACATATAGGATCACGAGCCCATTACTTGAATATATCTTTGGAGTGACCGATCATTTCTAAATACGTAAAAACGTATTTCCAATAATCTCCCCCAAAGGGAGGTCACTCCAACTTACAATGTCCTAAATAGTCTATAGCTCGTGATCTATGCTAACAATGATGTGACTGAGACTTTCCTTGGAAAAACTTATTTCCAACAATCTCTCCCCTAAGGGAGGTCACACCATTTTTCAAAATCATAAACCTAGCATACTATGCTTGAGTCTTTGATCTTGTTCTTGTGAATATGCTTGATGTGATCTTTGACTTTGGTCTTGAGCATGTTTCCTTGCCTTAACCTTGTGCATTCATAACTTGTGATATTTGCCTCTTCGTGACTTTATGTTCCACATACTTATACCTTTATAAATTCTTGAAAGCTTCAGAGTTTGATACATCGGAAGACTTGACTTTCAGACTTTCTTGAATTTGTTGAAGTATTAAGTGTATGCAATATAAGCATGTGGTGACGACTTCTTCTAGATTGTACACCGCAATGCCACCTTCTTGTTACGTTGCATAAGACAGTTAGCAACAAAACATATACACGGATGAAATGGCCTTCAACATTTCATTCTAATTCGATAGCATTTTACCTCCGGTCGGTGAAGACCGTTGGACGATATTAAATATCGTACTTGTGGCAGGTAGTTTCAATTAAGAACCTCTTTGACAAGATTTCGTGGGTAAACCCGTTCTCTTTATTCGACCGTCCAAAGCAGACTGCGAACATAAAGAGTGAACCATTTGGATAATATTATCCCCATGATTTGAAGCCATCAAATTCGATTCCTGGAACAAGTTAAATTCAATTAAGAACCGCACCATCGTTTCTTTCTAGTTGTCACGAGCTTGATTCGTATAGAATCTTGAAAGTTACCTACCAAGTGCTGTTTGATGTTAATACTAGAAGAATTTCCTCTCATCACTGTGAACACTATAGAGTGTCACTCTGAGTGTTCTGGCAAGATCACTAAGATATTGCGTAGAGGCCTGGAACGTGTTTAAATTCAGTTAAGAATTAAACCACTTTTGCTTTCCAGTTATCACAAGCTTGATTCATAAAGAATCACACAAGTCACCTACCATGAGCTTTTTGATATTCGCTCAAGAAGGATTTCCGTCTTCATTGTAAATACTTTCGTATTACTCGGATGTTCAGGCAAGATCATGAAGATTTTGCGTAGGACTTTTAAGATCATTCTTACTTTTCACAGTGTGTGAAGAAGCAAGGAATTATAAAAGTGTGTCCTAATGAGATATTTGATGATCTCAAATGGCTCTAGACTCGATCGTGCATTATGGATTTTAGTGATCGGAGGCTGGAGAGGAGTGCCACCATTTCAATACCAATTTATTCAGAGTGAATAAATAAATAGATAATGCGTTGTCTCCGTGTGATTAAAACAAATACATTTTGAGAGATATCTGAGTTAGTTGGGATGGGTTGTGAATTGCATCACTGGGTCCATGACGTCTTATCTTCAATATCAAGCATCATTGAAAATGATCTCAATAGCATATGTATTGACCCGGTTTCTGCCTAAGGTTGTAAGGAGGGCTTCTTTCTTTACACCCTTTATCATTACAATTCTTTTTCATTCTTCAACCCCTTCAATGCTTACCAATACGTCATAACTAGCACCTTGTTGTGATTGTTCCAGTGCTAACTTAAGTACTTGGTCGGCATTCATCTACGTTCACAATCTTTCTCCATCTTTCCTAAGGACTACTATTTCTAGCTATGGAATGTCTGTGGGAAGATTCCTCCGGTTCTAGAGGAATCATTGGACTTTAACCTATCCTACCATCCGTCATGAATAGAGATGTTTTGGGTAAGTGTATGTCACCATGAAATCCATTTTGAAGTGCAAATCCATTTTGCTCCCCTTAACATATGCCACGATATCCGAAAACATTTCGCACATGTCGGGATGAGCTATCACGTTAAGTCAAACCATTTGTGGTTAATCATTTCCCATATTTAAATCACGTTTTCTCCCCCATATTAAAAATATTAACCCAATCGATGTTTTTAATATCAATTGATTTAATAGCATTTTAAGAAATTTTGGGAAGAAAAATGCAAATCCAATTATCTTCATGAATTACACAAGCTCCCCCTCAGATTAATGAGGGTGTGCTTGAAACGTAAATTAAATACCTTTTAAACACAAGTGTAAGGTATTTATCACGTGCAAAGATCAAATATGATAATGTATTCACAAGATTAGCAGTTTATGAGGTTGGACCTGAATAATGGAGAACATCATATGAAAGAAGCACATGGTTCTTGTTCACAAATGTTGGTCGCCTCATCATGTTTGAAGTTATCTCTTGACTCCATGTGTACGATTGATATCGTTGTCTTGACACCAATATGTGAACTTGGCACTTTTGGTGTCAAAGATTCTAAATGCTGGACAATTGCTCCCCCTCAATTGTGGACACGTGTTCTATTGAAAGAGCTGTAGTCACCGTTTGAGTAGTCGCATCGTCGCGTATGTAGATATCAATTATAAATTGCTACGGTTGGTGGAGATAATAACTTCATAAAACAAGATTTCTCTTGTTTTAACAAATAAATGCACTGACACGTACATATATTCGTGTTAGATTGTGTTATTTCATATACACAATCCCTTACATGGTTATAAAATAAGCCATGCCCGAGAAAATTAATTCCCGTTGTTGAGTCAAAGCTTTCCAGTGAAATGCTTGACTTTAAAGTGAAAAGCGGGTTACTATCTAAAATAATAGCAAACCATTTGAGCATGTTTTAAAAACATTTGAACTTCTGCTCGAACTTTATTTACAACCCCGTGTCATTATTGAATGACATTTCTAGTATCGTAAATATTATCGATTCCAGAAGACATGCTCTTTTTATCAAAACATTTTTTGAAGACACAATTTTGAAAGATTTAGAAAACCTTTTTGAGAAATTCTTGAAAAATTGTGTTCAATGTTTTGAAAACCAATTACTTGAGCTTAATATGTTGAATATCTTACAAAACGAGCTCAAGTCCGAGAAGTTGTAAACTTCCCATTGTGAAGATAAGTATATCATCGGCGATAAACTTTCCTTTTAACTGAAGAACGAGTCCTAAGTTGACATTTACTTAGAAGTCGTTTTCATGAGCTTGAAAAACTTTGAATGTTTTAACGTAAAGCTCATGAACGAGAAAGGTGAATTTCTCGTTATGAAGAAAAGTTCTCTTATTTAAAAGATACACTTTCCTTTATGAGCTTAAAACTTGGAATGTTTTAATACAAGCTCATGACCGAGAAAATTTAATTTCCCGTTACGAGGATAAGCTATCTTTAAAGATAAGCTATCCTAAAATAGAAGTCCGAGTTAAAGTCTGATATTTAACTGTAAGTCATTGTGCATGAGCTTAAAAACTTCGAATGTTTTTATTATTAGCTCATACCCGAGAAAAATTAATTTCTCATTGTAAGGATAAGTTTATCATCGGCGATAAACATTCCTTTCTTTGAAGTCTGGGGCATAATCTGAAATGTGATTATACGCCATTTACACGAGCTTAAAACTTTTGAATAGTTTTAATGTAAGCTCACGTCCGAGAAAATTTAATTTCTCGTTAATGAGGATAAGTTTATCATCGGCGATAAACTTTCCTTTATTTGAAGATCGGGCCATCATCTGATATATAATGATGAGCCTTATACACGAGCTTAAAACCTTTAAATGGTTTTAGGATAAGCTCGTGTCCAAGAAAACTTAATTTCTCGTTAAGAGGGTAAGTTATCGTTGCATAGATAAACTTTCCTGTCTCTGAAGTCTGGGTCATCGCCTGTCATTTAACGAGGAGCCATAGTGCATGAGCTTAAAAACTTTGAATGTTTTTAATTTTAGCTCATGCCCGAGAAAACTTAATTTCTCGTTGTGAGGATAAGTTTATCATCGGCGATAAACTTTGCTTTCTTTGATGAATGAGTTACAGTCTGTGATGTGACTATAAGTCCTTGTGCACACAATGTTTAACTACGAATCCCCTGAGACACTTGTTTCTTTGAAATCAGCTTCTTCAATAACCAAACTCTGAAAGTGTCCTTAGTTGAATGATATGTAAAGATCAGACCGTTGTGTTCTTGTTGAACGTGGACTTTGGTACCTGCATTCTCATCAGGAATTTGTATGCTTTTATGTGGGTTAGCGATATCTATCTTAGAAGCAAGTGGGGAATCACAGTTGGCCTTACTTGTGCCAGAGGTGACCTGAGGAGATAATTCACTTGTCTTAGTTGGCAAACGTTTCCTTTTATAGAAAACCTTAAGTTCAGGCTTAAGTGATGTATCATCCTTTGCAGTTTCCTCCCTAGTAGTCTTAGTAGAATCGGAGACAATCCTAGTTAAAGGGCACTCGTTTCCTACAAGAGTGAAAGTTCTACCAGTGGGGCGCCAAACTTTACCAATGGGTTTGATTTTAGCTATCCACTGGGATTTAAGTCTAGCACGGGAGTTCACCTCATTGAGTAATTTCCTTACATAAGAATCATGATTTGCCGTAAAGACACATTTTCTACATGTTTTACAAGTAGCATATTTAATGTCCGAGTAATTCCTAGATGATTGATCGATGCTCCTAGGAGATGACATGCTACGGTCAGCAGTGTTGGGTAATCTAGAAGGCATCTGACTAAGTTTGACATTGCTATCTCTTACATGTGTCTTTTGCTTAGCTTCCCTTAGACCAGATTTATGGCAAACGTCATTTGAACTAGTTCTAGACGTAGTCTTGGTATTTTTAGAGAAACTAGAGGCAATCATGTGATTAGGTCTTGCTAAAGTTTTTTTGGTCACATTGGGCCTAGTTGCTGGAGTGACTGGTCTAGAAAGATGAACCAAATCAACTTGGGAGTCAAACCGCGGTCTCGAGGATTGTGGTCACTCGGATCTAAATGCAGTAGGTTGTCTAACGTTTGGTTGTCTGACGAACTGATTTGTAGGCGGTTTCCCCAAGATTGATGGTTTTTCAAGCTTAGTGTCCACACTAGTTCCTCTATTTTTCCTTAATTCGTTTTTCAACGCATCTATAGCAAAAACCTTTTCCTGAACTTGAGCTTTTAAAGTCTTATTCTCTTTGAGCAATTCATCTTAGGATGCCAGTTTAGATTCTAGCAACTTAATTTGTTTCAAAAGATTATCCTTTTCAGCTTTAGAATCTAGAACTTTTTGATCCAATTTTCGTTCAAGAACAACGTTTGACTTTTCAAGTTTTTCAAAGTATGTTTCAAATTTGTTCGTTTTCTTCGAAAATTCTAGTTTGGCATCCTCAAGATCTTTAGATTGTTGAGCTACGATCGTTTCGAGCTCTCTAATCTTGGAATCAGAATCAGTTAACGAAGCAGTCACAAAGCATTTATCATGATGTATTATAGCATTCTGAACAATCTCTCCCCCATTATGACTCACATCGGATGACTCAGAAGTGGTAGTGCTATCACTTTTCTCCATCCCATGTTTGTTATAATTAAGTTCAGAATGCTCAATATGCGGCATTTCATAAGCATGTACATCATATATAACATTAAATTGTACCATGTTCGTAGGCTCTTCGTCATAAACGGGTAAGGTGTCATCGAAAGAGATGTCGTGAACATTCCCTGACGTGCCAGTGGTATCATGCGTTCCTTCTGATTCCATGCTCTTGCAATCTTTTGGCTCCAAGTATTCAACCGTATGACCATCTTCCTTTTGCATTTGTGTTGCTTCCACATGACAAGCATCCGGTAGATGAGGTTGTGATCGTTCGTGAATCAAATGCTCAAGAAATTCTACGTGTTTGAACACTTTGCCGTGAAAGTCTTGAATCTCGGAATGCATGTCTTCAAGGAAATACTTACAGATCGTTGAATTTTCTTTCTTAGCAACATCGAATTGAAGGAATGTCGACAAGTGTTTCACTAGAAATTGAAGTACATATGTGGATGCAGATTGATTTATGGCTTCTTTGTCAAGTTCCTTGTCTAGTGTACGCAAGTTTTTCATCATGTCATCGATGAAGAAAATAGAAAATTGACCAAAGAGTTCATCAGAGGTTGGTGAGTCCGTGAGTTTTTGAAGTTCGAAGAGATGACATTGAAGTTGTTTAAATGAGATCTTACACCTTATTCTTGCCTCGTGTTGCATTTTCTGCAAGTCTCCCTCTCGAGAAGTTGAATTCAAAGACTCCATTTAAGTTCGATAAAGATCAGGATTGATGATCGATCGATTTATGAAATGAAATAATTTTATTATCGAATCGATCCTTTGAACCAAATTATACTAGTATTACTATTATTACTTTGGCAATAAAAACGTCATAAAGGAAGGCCCACTACGTTATAAATTGAACCAAATTCATACAAAATTTAACCAAATTCAGTCCAAGCTTAGACAACCCAAAATTCGGACATATGGGCTATTTAAAACTAATTTTCAGACCTGATTAGTTTTAAGACTTGTGAAAGCCCAATAGTTTTCAGACCCAATTGATTGGTTAACCTGATCCCTGTTGCCACAAATTTAAGCAAAAGATGAAAACAAACGTGGCAAATAAACGAATAAACGAATAAACATGTATCCCACTTGCCAAGAATAAACAAATAAGCGAATAAACAAACACTAAGACGTGTATCCCACTTGCCACTAAATAAACGAATAAACGTGGCCTCCTTATAACCCACTTAAACACTTTGTAATATCCGCCCCTTATTTAACACAATCTCACAAACCTAACGACAAAAACTTTGTATCCTCCGTCCACATTCATCTTCTCCCAAAAAAACATTTATCATCTCAAAACCTTGTAAACACTGCTCCTTTCTTTGCAATCAGCTTTCAACCTAATCTTAAAACATAAATATATCTGCCTCGTTTCCTTTGTTTCAACGCAGCCACACAAAGAAAAACCAGATCACATCTAATCGGAACTCTTAAACCATCTCTAATCTCAAACTATCATCATCATCATCGAACCTTAATCATATCCCGTTATCAAAACATCATTGATTATCAAAATCATACAAATCCCAATCAAATAACCAATACTCCCAAATCAATTCGTCCTGCTATGTTTTAATTTGATTGTCTTCTTGAGCCATACATGTAGAAAATGAAGCGGCTACAAGATCATTGTCAAGATGATCTCGGATAGGTTATGAAAATTAATTGAGTGCAATGATTTGCTTTTTGGTCAATGATGGAAATATGTTATGCGAAAAAAAATCTTTTTAAAGATAGGAATAAATCGTTTAACAAAATCCGAGACCGTGTTTGTTAAATTTTCTAGTCTAGATGATGGGTTTGAAAAAGATAGAGTCGGTGAAGATTGGTTTTGAGGTTTAGTTTAACAGATAAGGATAGATGAGTTACATGACAGATGACTAAGGTTTGATTTAAGCTTGTTTGAAAAGAGTCCAAATCATGCCATCGCAAAATCTATTTCAGTGTCTTACATCGCAATGAGTCAAAACTATTGTAATGTTTTTAATATTTCTCCATCGCAATATATTAATGAAACCATCGCAATAAACACTTGAACCCATCACAATAAATACTATGTCTTTCATCGCAATGTGTCAAAATATTTTTTCATCAGAATGTAGCGAAAAAATTTCTGCAGAGTTTCGTCTCAATGTTCCTTAAACCCGTCGCAATCCACGATCACAAATTACGATCGGAATCCACGTCGGAATAAGGGTATCGGAAAAAGTGATCGCAAAGTAGAACCCTAGGGTTATTGCGATAGGAATGTACAAATATCGGAATAAGGCAACTTTCTATCGGAATATATTCAAAAAATTATTCATCGGAATAAGTTACTGTCTGAATCTATAAACCCTTTTCTGATAGAACAATGGATAAAAGGACAAGACAAAATCTTTGCAGGAAATAACCAAAAATCAGTGGAAAAGTAGACTGTTTAAATCTATAACGACAAAAGTTGATAAGAAAAATTATATCAAATAGACGAAATTTTGACAAAAGTTGACAAAAGTAAACTGTTTTTAAAAACACATTTTTAAAAAACCTTTAAAAACTTAAGTTTAAAGAAAGAGAAAAAAGAAAAAAATAGACGAGAGAAAAAAATTGTGAAAGAAGAAATTTTTACCACCAAATCAATAGATAAAAACACGTTAATCCGATGAATCAACCAATGCTCTTGATACCAATTGTAGGTCTACGATTTCTTAGGATTAAGCATGTTATAGTTTATCTATTGAGATGGATGGAAAATGGAAGAACTAGAGAGAGAAAGGTAGAGAGAGAAAGGAGAGAAAGAGAAGAATGGTTGATTAAGTAAATGTGTGAGAAATAACAAAGTGACCAACCCCTCCTAACATGCTAGGAGGGGGTATATATAGCCCACCCTACATGTGGGCTATATGGGCTATATTGATTACATACTGGATCACGAGCCCATTACTTGAATATATCTTTGAAGTGACCGATCCTTTCTAAATACGTAAAAACGTATTTCCAACAACAACTACTATGAACAAGAAGAAACAGAATAACTATAATAACTTGATCTTTATAAAGGATTTCTACTATTAATATGAAAATGAATAATGTTTGATGAAGGTGTCTTTAACCCTTCTGCCGATGGTTCCTTTTATTCTACAAGGAACCCCTAATACAGCATTAAACCAAAACGTGTAACTTCTGATATGCATATTCTTTCCTAACATATCTCATGCATATCCTAACAAACTACTCAGAATAATAATGTTTGACTTTCTAAAGACCAGGAGCACGTGTTGCTCCTACTACTACTAGGACCAGGAGGAACTACATACCTTCTAGCATACCTATTACAAATTTCTATTACAGAGGTCCTAACAATCCTCCCCTAAACTTGAATTTGACTTGTTGAGTTCAGGTTTCCTGGTAGATCTTGCAAAACAGCTTGAGGATTGAAACAACAACACAAACAGCAGCATCATAACCATCATCATGAACAAAACAAAGACTGCGGCAACGAGTAACACCTAGAAGCTTCTTGAAATCTTGAAACAAATCTGCACCTTGTTGAATCTTTACAGCAACATGAGCAGATTTGATGAGCCTTTACCAAGTAGCTGCTCGCTCTTGGGCTAGCTAGTCTTTGTGGTGGAATAAGCATCACCCTGGGAGACCAGAACCCAGCCCAACTCTTAGAACGTGAATCAATGGTGAGTGGGGAACCCTAATGATTTTGGGAAAATCATCACAACCGTCAACGGATTTGATATGAGTCTTTACCAGAAGTCGTACCCTTCTGGACTAGCTGATACTTTGTTTTTGCACTGGGTTCTATATTTCTCTCGATATCCTCTCGAATTGATCTCGGTTCTAAGTGGAATGATTTTTCTTGGTTACTAAAAAGGGGGTTTGGTTTTCTAATCTACTTAAAAAGTTTAAATACATTAAAATAAAAACTTAAATTCAAAGGCAATTAATTTAATAACAATTAATAATACTAGAATTAAAATTTAAATATATAAGTACAAAATGAAGAAACAGTAAGTATAACTTAAAAATGCTCAAAAAGAAAAATGATTCGGAAGTTGACCTTGATTCGGAACTATTGATCCGGAACTTTTCACCCGGAAGTTTATCCGGAACTTCACCCGGAACTTTGTTCGGGAGTTGATCCGGAAGATTTGGCTCGGAAGTTAATTCGGAACTTTCACTTGGAACTTTTCACCCGGAAGTTTGGTCGGAACTTTTCACCCGAAAGTTTATCCGGAACTTCACCCGGAACTTGGGTCGGAACTTGATTCGGAAGTTTGGTCCGGAAGTTTATCCGGAACTTCTGGAAATAAAACTGCTCCGGAACTTTTTAAAACACTTTCATTAGGAACTTTAAAAACTCATTCGGAACTTTTTTAAAAGAAAATTCATTCGGAACTTTTGAAACTCATTCGGAACTTTTTAACTAAAATGCTTCATGCGGAAGTTTTGTTCATTCGGAACTTCCTGTTCATCCGGAACTTTTGTTCATCCGGAACCTGGGAAACTCAAAAACAGTAGGGAGACCGAAGAACAGGGGAATACGATTTCGATCTGAAAATCACCAAGTTTTTCACCAAAAACTTAAACAAAACTAACACGAATCATATACTAACCAATAACAACAAATCCCATCAATAAAAACATAAAACCCAACAACTTTTGGAGATCAAATCAACCAAATAATAACTTAAACTTAGAAACAAAAAGATGAAGATGAACAAGATGAAATGGAAGGATTGTATTGATTGATTAATGTTGAACAAACAAAAGATAAAGATTAAACTACAAGGTTTAGAAAAACAATGATCAAAATCACCAAACACCTTAATGGTGTTGGTGAAACCTACGAACAAGAAAAGAGAAAAAGAAGGGAATAAAAACTAAAAACTGAATGAAAAGTGTGAAGGGATCCATCTATTTATATGGCTTGTCTTTTGGTTGGTGAGTGGGCTTTCTCCCTTTCTTCTTGTTTTTTCGTCTTTTCAGAAAAGTTGACGTTTTCGATTCTGATTCGGGATTTGTCGTCGATTAAATTCAACTCGTCTTTTAATTTCTTCGTTAAATAGACTTGAGTTTCTTCGACTTATGTAAATCTTCCATCTTTGGTCCTTTTCTTCGATAAATCTTTAATTGGGCCAAATGACTTCAAATCTTTTGCATCTCTTGGACAATAGACTTCGTCTTGAGTCTTTTTCTTCGATAAAATCCGTGCAATCCCATGGTTTCTTCAATATTCATCCGGTTGGCTCTGAAAACACAATAAACACAAAAACCACGCATAATTCCAAACAAATGATATTAAATACGTGTTTTGGTCTTGTTTTAGTAAGAAATAAGTGTTAAAAGGATGGGTGTTTACACACCTATCAAATCCCCTACACTTAATCATTGCCATGCCCTCATGCAATGCTTAGTGATAAAGAAATTTTACACTTTTCTCATAATTAATCAACCTTGGCCTTATTAAAATGCTACTAAACAAAAATTAAAATACTAAGAGAAATTAAGACTTTTAAAGTAGACAAAGGATAGAAAACCATTTTCACTTGAAAATAGCTATATGGAATTAACTTGCAAAGAGATCAAGGACTTACATTAGGGCTTTGGTGCTGTGAAGATTTATCACCCTCAAGTTTCACGTTCCCCAAACTAAGATTAAAAACGAGATCATTGTTATTATAAGTTAGTAAATCAAACACTTACACACATGGCTTAATTATATGCTTAAACTCCCTTATTCCT
Source organism: Glebionis coronaria (assembly GCA_025667525.1). Taxonomy (NCBI): domain Eukaryota; kingdom Viridiplantae; phylum Streptophyta; class Magnoliopsida; order Asterales; family Asteraceae; genus Glebionis; species Glebionis coronaria. The sequence continues at coordinate 518,682,244 of CM046880.1, forward strand.
AGGTGTATCTCTTATATTTTATTTTTGTCTTAGAATGATCATGAAGATGCATTTTCTGACTTATTTCGATAGTTTATTTAGGCTGAAAGCAAACTAGGACGATTTGATCAATAGTTAGCTAAAGGACAAAATCTCTTAAAACTGCTTCTCGGGATATCAAAAAGTTCATATCTTGGCATAACTCGGTTCACGATTTGAGACCTTTCTCGGGCCGATATTTGGCATGTACTTCATACTTCATATCTTGAGAGACGTGCTTGAGATAATGGTCTTCTCATCGTTAATAGAGTTTCTTTACGTGGAGACTTTTGAGAGGTACTCCAACTTTGTTGACCACGACTTCATGATTATTTCTTCAATCTCTATTTGGGATTTTGAGATACAACGATCCGCCTCCTTTTCGGACTTGGATCTATTTATCCTCATACCTTGTTAGGGTCTTTTCGGATAGACTTCTCCATCATCTTTATGGGAGTTGATTGCTTTTCGTCGTGAGTCTTGATCCTTCATATTGACTTTGGGAATAATGCTTTTCACATCACTTTGGATCTTTAGCAACAAAATGGAATCCTCATGCCTTGTTAGGGCCTTTTCGGACTCGCCAATCTTCGCGCCCCGCTTCATAAGTTATGCCTTGGCTATGAACTCTTATCATTACCGAGCAACTTTTAAACGATCTTGGGCTAGAAGCTAAGTAACTTTTCAAATCGTACGACCTTACTTATTGCAGATAATTTATTAGCAAATGATGGGAGAATAGGCAAATAATTACACCAAGTGAGCTTGTGCAAGAATACCGACTTATAATTGACTCTATCATTTCTCGTCCTCCACAATTTAAAATCTCAAGTAATGAGACTCGTGGATATTTAGCCTAATAAACCAATTAAGGTCTACATGGTTAAGGATACTAGCTAGAATAAACATGGATAAGTCTATTCGGGTTGAGTCAAAATAAACGCAACGGGCCTAATATGTCAAAGATTTCAAAACTAGCTACCCCACTTTATTAATATTTTTGACTTTATTGCGGGATATATACATATGAAAGCAACGATAAGAATTTAAAAATTACGACTAAATGGCCAAAGTTAATAAAAAAATTGAAAATGTTGAAAAATATGATTTTCCGGTAAAATGAAGGCATTTTCATGGAAAAGTCCACTTAAAACTTCGATAGAAGTCCCCCTACACTTAAGATAAACATTGTCCTCAATGTTTAAGCATGTGGGAAAAGTCTCCCCTACACTTAGGACATTGTGCACGTTGGTTAACTCAAGTTAAGGAAGAGACGACTAACGTGACCAATTTCAAATGTGAGTATGAAGAAAATTGAATCACGATAGTTGAGAGATAGAACCGGATTTCGGATAACACGGGAGCACGGTTCTTCAGAGATTCCAAGAGTGCACTTATCCCTGTAATCACATCACCACACAAACAAAAAGAACCTATAGAGGCCCCCCTACACTTAGGAGGTTAAACGGAAAAGGATAGATACTCGGGCTGCCTCCCGAGGAGCGCTTGTTTTTGATAACCGAGTCACGAGCCTGACTCGACCCAAAATTAGTTCATGGGGAACGTGGTGAGGGATGGAATCATCTCTTGAGAGATGTCCTCACCAAAGTACAACTTCACTCGTTGGCCATTCACCTTAAAATTTGGTCCATTAGGTTGAGCGAGCTCGATAGTACCATATGGAAAAATTTGGGCAATGGTGAATGGGCCGGACCAATGAGATTTCAGCTTGCCTGAAAAGATTTTCAACCGAGAGTTAAAGAGTAAAACTTTGTCTCCAACTTGGAACTCTCGGTTCTTAATCTTAGAGTCGTGAATGAGCTTAGTCTTTTCCTTATAGATCAAAGAATTTTCATAAGCCTCATTCCGGAGTTCATTCAGCTCATTGAGTTGGATCTTGCGTAGGTCACCGGCTTTGTTGATATCAAAATTAGCCCACTTCAAGGCCCAATAAGCCTTGTGCTCCAACTCAATGGGGAGGTGGCATGCTTTCCCGTACACGAGATGATATGGCGTACAACCAATCGGAGTCTTGTATGCGGTACGGAAAGCCCACAAAGCATCATCAAGTTTATCAGCCCATGAGGCACGATGCTCTCCCACGGTTCTTTCAAGAATTCGCTTTAGTCCTCGGTTGGATATTTCAGCCTGGCCATTAGTTTGTGGGTGGTAGGCGGTGGAAAGACGATGATTTACACCGTACTTAGCCATGACTCTAGCAAATTGGTCATTGCAAAAATGAGTCCCGCGGTCACTTATAATGGCACGAGGCACACCGAATCTAGCGAAAAGAGCTTTCAAAAAGTTACAAACCACCCTTGCGTCATTAGTAGGTAAAGCTTTGGCTTCAACCCACTTTGAAACGTAGTCAATGGCAACAAGGATGTATTTGTTTCCTTTCGAAGAAGGGAATGGCCCCATAAAGTCGATACCCCAAATATCAAAGATTTCACATTCTTGTATGAAATTCTGAGGCATCTCGTCTTTATGTGTGATCTTGCCTTGTTTTTGGCAAGCATCACAACGTTTAACCATATTGTGAGCGTCACGATATATGGTGGGCCAATAAAATCCCGAATCAAACACTTTTTTGGCTGTGTAGTTGGGACCAAAGTGACCACCGGTGGGTCCTTTGTGGCAAGCATCAAGGATTTCAAAAGCTGCCGGTCCATCAACACATCGGCGAATAATCAAGTCGGCACATTGTTTGAATAGATACGGGTCATCCCAAAAGTAAGTCTTAATGTTTTTGAAAAACTTTTTCTTTTGCTGGGATGTTAACCCGTCAACGAGAATTCCACCCGCCAAGTAGTTTGCAATGTCCGCAAACCACGAGGTTTCATCAGCAGTCGAGTTGATAGACATTAAGGTCTCCAAGGGAAAAGAATCATTGATCTCTTTGTTCGGATGATCCCCTTGGTAAGGATCCTCAAGTCTACTGAGATGATCCGCGGCTAGGTTTTCAGCTCCTTTTTTATCGCGAATTTCGATTTTAAATTCTTGGAGTAGCAAAACCCAGTGAAGAAGTCTTGGTTTGGAATCTTGCTTTGTCAACAAGTACTTCAGCGCGGAATGATCGGTGTAAACGATTGTGGTGGAAAGGACAAGATAGGGGCGGAATTTTTCAAATGCATAGACAACAGCTAAAAGCTCTTTTTCGGTTGTCGTGTAATGCAATTGAGCCCCCGTCATTGTCTGGCTAGCATAGTGGATTGGTTGGAAGTGTTTATTCACTCTTTGGCCCAAAACCGCACCAATAGCAAAGTCGCTAGCATCGCACATCAACTCGAAAGGCAGCTCCCAATTAGGGGTAACCAAGACGGGTGCTTTAGTTAGCTTATCCTTAAGCGAGTTGAAGGCTTCAAGACACTCTTTGGAAAAGATAAAAGGAGTATCTTTTTCCAAGAGGTGGGTCATCGGGCGAGCGATTTGAGAAAAATCTTTGATGAATCGACGGTAGAAGCCCGCATGACCCAGAAAACTTCTCACACCCTTCACGGTTAAAGGTGGAGGTAACTTAGCGATAACATCGACTTTAGCACGGTCTACTTCGAGACCGGCTTTGGAGATTTTGTGTCCTAGCACAATGCCTTCTTTTACCATAAAATGGCATTTTTCCCAATTCAGAACAAGGCGAGTGTCTTCGCACCGCTTAAGCATACGTTCCAAATTGGCAAGGCAAGAAGAAAAAGAATCCCCAAAGACTGAGAAATCATCCATGAAGACTTCCATGGTTAGTTCAACCATGTCATGGAAGATAGCTAACATGCACCTTTGGAAAGTCCCGGGGGCATTGCATAAGCCAAAAGGCATTCTTTTGTAAGCAAATATGCCATAGGGACAAGTGAATGTTGTCTTCTCTTGATCTTGGGGATCGATGGGTATTTGGAAATAACCCGAGAAACCATCAAGAAAGCAGTAATATTCATTACCCGCTAAACGTTCAAGCATTTGGTCCATAAAAGGTAGAGGGAAATGATCCTTTCTCGTGGCATCATTGAGTTTGCGGTAGTCTATACAAACTCTCCACCCAGTAACGAGACGGGTAGAAATCAATTCGTTGTTTGCATTAGGCACAACGGTGATGCCGCCTTTCTTAGGCACACAATGGACTGGACTAACCCATGGTGAATCTGAAATAGGGTAAATCATACCCGCATCAAGAAGTTTGATAACCTCTGTTTTGATGACTTCATGTATTTTTGGATTCACCCTTCGTTGGCTTTGAATTGTGGGCTTGAAGTCGTCCTCCATGAGAATTTTGTGTGTGCAGAAGTGAGGATCAATTCCGCGAATATCAGAAATTTTCCAAGCAATTGCCTTCTTATGATCTTTAAGCACGGCGATGAGGCGAGTTTTCTCTTCATCTTTCAAATCCTTAGCAATGATGACGGACGACTTCTTCTCTTCTTCAAGGAACACATACTCGAGATGGGGCGGCAACTCCTTAAGTTCTAAATCCGGAGGATTTTCGATGGGAGGCGTTTTCAAAGTCGGAGTATCGATAGTAATAACCGTGGGAGATGGAGGAGAAAGATTGTCTTCGTTGAGAAGGTTTTCAAAGAAATGCATGTCTTCATCCCCATCGGTGGGAGAATCATCATTAGCTAAGTTCACATCTCCAATGGTGTCTTCAAGATTGTTCCAAAACAAATCACTTTCTCCAAATAGAGACAGTGATGAATCAATAGAGGAAACGGTTTCAACATTGGGAAGAGAGGTAGGAATATTTTTACAAGCATCATTAAAGTGTTCTTCACAAGCCTCATCCAGAACGTCAATACAATTAACACTCTCGTATGAATAAGGTTGTTTAGACAACTTTCTCATGTTGAAGACAATTTTATCGTCACCCACTCTCATGATAAGCTCACCGGCTTCAACATCGATGAGAGTGCGACCGGTCCTCAGGAATGGACGACCCACGATCAAGGGAACACGAGGGTCCATCTCGTAGTCGACGACAATGAAATCGACAGGAAAAGTGAATTTGTCGACTCCTACAAAGACGTCTTCGGCTATCCCCACTGGATAAGCAACCGTACGGTTAGCTAATTCCAAAGTTATTTTGGTGGGGACTAGCTCAGGGAGAGATAATTGCTTCCAAACGCTTAGAGGCATTAGATTAATACTGGCACCTAGATCGGCTAGGGCCATGCAATTCTCTACTCCCGGGAAATTGCAAAGAATTAAGAAACGACCCGGATCACCAAGCTTGGTTGGCAATTTCCTTAAGAGCACTGCAGAGCAATTCTCATTAAGTTGGGTGTTGGCAATATCGAGAAGCTTTTCCTTGTCACTCAGAAGATCTTTAAACATTTTCGCGTACTTAGGCATGTGAGCGAGAGCCTCAGCGAAGGAGATGTTGAAATTCAATTGTTTGAACATTTTAAGAAAGTTCGAAACCTGAATATCGTCCTTACTTTTGAGCTTCTCTTTCCTTAACCTAGATGGATAAGGTATATTGGAAGAAGAGGAAGGCTTCGGGAGAATAGGATCACTCACATCCTTGGGTGGAGGAGGGGTAGAAGTAAGAGGTGGAGAAATTGGGGAAGGATAAGGATGAGGAATAGGAGCAGGTGACTCGTTCTCCTTAGTCACAACCACCGGTGGAGGTATAGGAAGCTCGGGTTCCTTGGTACCTTTGCCACTGCGAGTAGTGATTGCTTTCATCTCCCCTCTTGGATTCGCAACGGTGTTACTCGGAAGAGTACCCGAAGAAGAGGGTTGATTACCTTGGAAGAAACTAGCCATCATGTTCTTTAAGTCATTCGTTTGACTATCCAACGTGTTTCTCATATCAGCTCTCAGATCGTTCCCTTGTTTGACCAGGTCTGCTTTCAAGTTGAGCACTTCCCGCTGAAGATTTCCCACGATCACATCGTTAGTCCTCATATAGGTTTCCACTTCTTGGTGTAAAGCGTTGGGTTGGTTGGGAGGAGCATTGTATGCGGGTGGTTGATAAGCAGGTTGTTGGTATACTTGGTTATTTCGTTGAGGTGGTTGTTGCTGTTTGTGAGGTGGTATGTATGGTGTACGAGGTTGTTGTTGTTGTTGAGGGCGATTGAGGTTTTGTTGTTGGTTTGGGTTGTTTGGAGAAAAACCGGGTGGTGAGAGATAGTTGTTAGAGCGGTAGCTAAGCAAGTTACGGTCACCTTGAGGTCGAGCTTGATAAGCGGGTTGAGGATAGGTGCCATAAGCTGCATTCACATTCTCAGAAGGGTAGTCTTGGGTGGCAGTACAAGTGGTGTAAGAGTGAGGACCCCCGCATATCTCGCAAGGTTGGCTGACAGCATTGACTTGAGCGTCTTTAGCGTTTCTAGCGTTGATGCTGTTGGTGTTGCTGGCGGTTTGGGTAGCGAGCGATTCAAGAAGCGTAGTGATTTTGTCAAGTCGCTTATCGCTGTCACTAGTACTAGCACTAGCGACATTGGTCCGAGCACTCTTGGTTTGCACACGAGACTTATTCTCAATGATATCCCAAGAAGCATTGGAAGTCTTAGCCAAAAGATTACCCCCCCGAGGCACTGTTTAGTGAATCTTGGTCATTCATGCTTAAACCATTATAAAAGGTGTTAATTTGGTGCACTTTGGTAAAACCATGTTGTGGGCATTTTCTTAAAAGATCTTTGAAACGGTCCCAAGATTCACTAAACGACTCATCGTACTTTTGTTCAAAGTTGATAATTTCATTCCGCAAAGCGGTAGTACGAGAGGGTGGGAAATAGTAATTGATAAACTTGGTCTCCAAATCCGTCCACGAAAGAATACTCTTTGGCGGTTCCTTAGCAAGCCAATGCCGGGCTTGTCCCTCTAAAGAAAAGGGAAAAAGTTGTAACCGGATTACCTCTTGTGGAACACCATTGAATTTGACCGTGTTGCTGAGTTGCAAGAATCTCTTGATGTGGTCATGTGGATCATCAATGGTACGCCCCAAGAATGGTTGAGCAGAGACCATCTGGATAAAGCCGGATTTGAGCTCAAAATTGTTGGCTGCAATCGCTGGTATAACAATTGGATCAGTGTTGCCATCTACATGAGCTTGCAGAAGTTCAATCATCGGGTGATTATCGGGTAGAGGCTCATTGTTGTTGTTGTTATTATTGTTGTTGAAAGGTGGATTGTTATTGTTATTATTGTTGTTTTGAGGTGGTTTATTATTGTTGTTTTGTACACCGGCCATGTCTAAGTCTTCGAGAGGCTCGGGCTCTTGATAAGACGTGGATCGAGTGCGCATACACCTGCAAAAGAACTAACAAGGCAAAAACAAAGCAAAAATATTTTTGGTTTTTATGTTTTTTAATTTTTAGGATTTTTGAAAATTTTATATTTTTTAGGGTTTTTTGAAATTTTTTCTGAAAAAATAACGTTCACGGTGAACGGATCCCAAAATCCAAGTTCTCACAAAAAAACTGTTGATCTTAACGAGAGGAGCCGGCAGCGGCGCCATTTGATACTTTGTTTTTGCACTGGGTTCTATATTTCTCTCGATATCCTCTCGAATTGATCTCGGTTCTAAGTGGAATGATTGTTCTTGGTTACTAAAAAGGGGGTTTGGTTTTCTAATCTACTTAAAAAGTTTAAATGCATTAAAATAAAAACTTAAATTCAAAGGCAATTAATTTAATAACAATTAATAAGACTAGAATTAAAATTTAAATATATAAGTACAAAATGAAGAAACAGTAAGTATAACTTAAAAATGCTCAAAAAGAAAAATGATTCGGAAGTTGACCTTGATTCGGAACTATTGATCCGGAACTTTTCACCCGGAAGTTTATCCGGAAGTTTATCCGGAACTTCACCCGGAACATTGTTCGGAAGTTGATCCGGAAGATTTGGCTCGGAAGTTAATTCGGAACTTCACTCGGAACTTTTCACCCGGAAGTTTGGTCGGAACTTTTCACCCGGAAGTTTATCCGGAAGTTTATCCGGAACTTCACCCGGAACTTGGGTCGGAACTTGATTCGGAAGTTTGGTCCGGAAGTTTATCCGGAACTTCTGGAAATAAAACTGATCCGGAACTTTTTAAAACACTTTCATTCGGAACTTTAAAAACTCATTCGGAACTTTTTTAAAAGAAAATTCATTCGGAACTTTTGAAACTCATTCGGAACTTTTTAACTAAAATGCTTCATGCGGAAGTTTTGTTCATTCAGAACTTCCTGTTCATCCGGAACTTTTGTTCATCCGGAACCTGGGAAACTCAAAAACAGTAGGGAGACCGAAGAACAGGGGAATACGATTTCGATCTAAAAATCACCAAGTTTTTCACCAAAAACTTAAACAAAACTAACACGAATCATATACTAACCAATAACAACAAATCCCATCAATAAAAACATAAAACCCAACAACTTTTGGAGATCAAATCAACCAAATAAGAATTTAAACTTAGAAACAAAAAGATGAAGATGAACAAGATGAAATGGAAGGATTGTATTGATTGATTAATGTTGAACAAACAAAAGATAAAGATTAAACTACAAGGTTTAGAAAAACAATGATCAAAATCACCAAACACCTTAATGGTGTTGGTGAAACCTACGAACAAGAAAAGAGAAAAAGAAGGGAATAAAAACTAAAAACTGAATGAAAAGTGTGATGGGATCCATCTATTTATATGGCTTGTCTTTTGGTTGGTGAGTGGGCTTTCTCCCTTTCTTCTTGTCTTTTCGTCTTTTCAGAAAAGTTGACGTTTTCGATTCTGATTCGGGATTTGTCGTCGATTAAATTCAACTCGTCTTTTAATTTCTTCGTTAAATAGACTTGAGTTTCTTCGACTTATGTAAATCTTCCATCTTTGGTCCTTTTCTTCGATAAATCTTTAATTGGGCCAAATGACTTCAAATCTTTTGCATCTCTTGGACAATAGACTTCGTCTTGAGTCTTTTTCTTCGATAAAATCCGTGCAATCCCATGTTTTCTTCAATATTCATCAGGTTGGCTCTGAAAACACAATAAACACAAAAACCACGCATAATTCCAAACAAATGATATTAAATACGTGTTTTGGTCTTGTTTTAGTAAGAAATAAGTGGTAAAAGGATGAGTGTTTACACACCTATCACTAGCCAACTCTTAGCACTGAAGCATCGGTGAGCTGAAAACCCTATAGCTTTGAGCAAGCTATTACAGCTATCAACGGATTTGATATAGATCTTTACCAAGAGCCGTACCCCCTTGGACTAGCCACTTTTCAGTCTAAGACCAAGGCAACTGAAAACCATCCAGTTTTTGGTAACCTGGCAACCATCAAAGGAATTCATAATCACACCAGAGTCGTACCCTCATGGTGAATCGACTCTTTCTTGTCTGTTAAACATGGTGAGTTGAGCACCATTTGTTATGTGGACTAGGTCCAACACCAGAAGTACCTCTCAAAACAGCCCAAGTGTGAAAATGTCAAGTGAACACCAATGTCATGATGGAAAAGTATAAGAAGATATTATATTAGATACAAGTTTGAAATTCCATCACATGTCTAAAGTATAAGCAGATATTATATAAAAAGTATTTATTTTAACTAACTAAATAAATTTGAGTCACCAATCACTGTACACATTGGTGAAAAGAATGTTAGTATAACAAAATAATAGAAGAACCATACCAATCACTTACCAAAAGCTGCAACCTTGTCTGCATGCAGCCGGGCTTGAATACCTTCAACCAAGGTATTGGCCATTGTAGACTCATTACCAGAAGAAGCATTAGATACCTGCAGATGACATTCCAGCATAGCTTCCATGGTAGCAATGGTCAATGGATACTCCATATCCGTAAGCATAAACACAACGGTACCAGTCTCAAGCTCTAACACATGAACACCACAACCAACATATAACTTCCACCTCCTTATCACCCATCGAGGTTGATCCTTCCATACACCAGCATGGGGAGAATCAGGAGGGGAATCTAACATCAGCTTCAAATCACCCCAAATAGTCAACCCAGACCAGTTGGGAAGCTCACTCGGAGACTTAGGAATCTCAGGATCCACCAAACCCTACAACAGCATAAGATCACGATGCTTCACCCAGGTCAAAATGTTTTACAATCCAGAGACATATCGAGTGTAGCCGTAACTAGTCGTAATCTTCTGAGTAAAGTTACCACGAGAAATGGGGGATGGCTTAATTTCCCAATCTACAATCACACCCTTGCCCATGTGCAACTCTGTCTCACTAACTAAAGCAGCAACAATGAGATTACCAGGATCTCTCTTCTCAAACGGGACAGACTTACCACGACGAGCCTTCTTCTTCCTAATAGAACGATGAGGTGTGGGGACACTAGAAGAAGATTCATCCTTGACCTGTCCAGTAGCAGTAGTAGCAGCAGTAGTAGAAACAAAGTCCTTAACAACCATAGGATCAGAATTAGCCACACCAGTTGATGAGGTAGGAATTGGTTCAGTCACCGGTGGTGATGTTGGCTTCACAGCAAGAGTAACAGGAGTGGGATTAGTAGCAGGAGTGGTAGTAGCTTCATTGGTGGTGGTAGGAACAGCAGTAGAAGGAGCACTAGAAGATGGAACTCCAGAAGTAACTCGCGTTGACTAAAAGTCAAAACGCGTAAAGCTCAACACTAGGAGCACCAACTGGTCAATGAAAGTTAACAAAGTTAAAAGTGACCCAAAAGCAATACTAGAAGCCAACCATGAGTGAAATATAAGGGGTTATACCCACTAGGAGCAGAAGACTGCCACTAGGAGTAACCAAAATCTTCCACTAGGAGTTGCACACACCACAAATATCCATGAAAACTGTTGTTAGAACCTACCATATGTAAGACTGTACAAAGAAATATGTACACTAAGCCTCCCCTTAGGCTTAGCCTCCCCTCAATTCTAGGCCTCAAGGATTGACCATACCAATGTGAACCACCAAGTGGTTGAACCTCGGACCATCAAAGGCTTTAGTTAATAAATCAGCAACATTATCATCCGTATGCTCTTTAAGAACCTGTAGCAGTTTCTTCTCATTGGCATCCCTTATAAAATGGTGCCTAATCTCAATATACTTGGTTCGTTGACGAAAGACAGGATTCTTCACAATGCAGATAGTGCTTTGATTGTCGATGAAAATTTTGGTGTTCATGAAGTTGAACCCATAATCTAGCATTTGATTTTGTATCCACAAGACCTGTCCACAACAACTAGCAGCAGCTACGTATTCAGCTTCTCTTGAAGAGGTAGCTACTATAGTCTGTTTCTTACATTGCCATGAGATAAGTCTTCGACCCAAAAACTGACAACCATCAGTAGTAGACTTTCTATCATTATTAGCACCTGCATAATTACTATCACTATAGGCTTCAAGAACAAAAGGTGATTCCCTAGGATACCACAAGCCTAGCTTGGGTTGTGCCTTGATATACTTGACTATTTTCTTGACTGCATTCAAGTTAGATACGGTTGGAGCCACCTGATGTCTAGAACAAGCACTTACTACAAACATAATGTCCAGACGTGATGCAGTCAAATACATAGTGAGCCAATCATTGACCTGCACATGTGAACATTTACCAGAGGATCTGGCTCATTCTTGAGTTTGACTTTAGTGACTTCATAAGGTGTTGCTGCTGGTCTAAGAGGTTCCACATCAAACTTCTTAAGAATCTCATGAACATACTTGTCTTGACTTATGAAGATACCATCCGACTGCTGCTTGACTTGAAGACCAAGGAAAAATGTGAGTTCTCCCATGGCACTCATCTGAAATTCGCCTTTGATTAGCTGTTCAAACTCATCACACCATTCTTTCTTAGTAGAACCGAAGATAATATCATCCACATACACTTGAACTAGGATGATGTCCTTGGTATTCCTTTTAAGAAACAGTGTTTTGTCAATAGTGCCTCTTCTTTAGCCGTGTTTCAACAAGAAAGTGGACAGACGCTCATACCAAGATCTAAGAGCCTGATGAAGTCCATATAGAGCTTTGACCACCTTGTAAACTTTCTTGGGGTGAAGTGGATCCACAAAGCCCTTAGGTTGAGTGACATAAACTTCCTCATCAATCTTGCCATAGAGAAATGCACTATTGACATCCATCTGAAAAACCGTAAAGCCAACATAAGAAGCAAAAGCCAAAAACAGACGAATGGCCTCAATCCTAGCAATAGGAGCAAAGACTTCAGTATAGTCAATTCCTTCAAGTTGTGTGTGACCTTGTGCAACCAGCCTAGCCTTATTTCTCACCACAATACCCCTTGCATCTTTCTTGTTCTTGAGAATCAATTTGGTACCAATTGTTGTCTTTCCATCTGGCAAGTCAACTAGGATCCAAACATTCTGAAACAAGAACTGCTACATCTCATCCTGCATAGCCTCCACCCAACTTTGATCCTCCAGAGCATGTGAGACTGACCTAGGTTCCACCTGTGACAGAAAACAAGCAAACAAACAGTGAAGAAAGTCTGTGTGATTATTACGTTATTTGTCTTCAATGTAGCTCACAAGAGCATGATGATCAGACGTTGCTTTCTTATGCATGCGGCGAGTTTTGATAGTAGAACCAGGATCTCCAATGATTTGAGTAGTAGGATGGTCTTTATTGATCTGCTGAACTGGAATAGGAGCTACATCCACTTCTGGTGCCAAGTTATTAAGATTCCCAACAAAGACATCATCATATGAAGCAGAGTCAAAAATACCATCTATTGGCTGCTTATGAATATCATCCAGCTTAGTAGAAGTCTTCTTTTGATAGTTTCCCAAGTCAGAAGGACCAGAGAATCTAGTTGTGGAAGTAGGATCACTAACCGGACTACCCATAGGTGTTAAACTTGCACTAGGAGTAATTGGTACAGCATGAGTACTCATAGGAAACTCAAAGCCTCCTTGAGTAGCTGCTGTAGTGGCATCTTGTTGTTGCTTGAGCAGTGTGTCAAGAGCTTCTTGTGAGTCCACAATGTCTGCCGGAGAGGCATCAACAGGAGTAGCATTGGTGTTTGGAGAGACTATGGTGGAATAGGATGGAACAACAAAAATGTCATCATCCTCATCTGAGTCCTAAAAGATAGAATGAGCACTTGCACTAGAAGTTGCAAACACTTGTGGACCTGCATCTTGGTTAGTTTTGAAACGAAAATATCCCAATGAGGCACTAAGATAATCATGATCAAAATACCATTCAGGACCTTTGCCTTGGATGTTTGTGTTCTCCTCAAAGTACCTGAGATTTATAGTTTCAATGACACGCTTGGCATGGAGATTATAGACACGATAAGCTCGAGAGTGAGCTGAATATCCCACAATGTAGCCTTTATCTACCTTGCCATCAAATTTCCCCAAATAGTCACTAGTATTCAAAATGGTGACAGGACAACCAAATGGCTTCAAATGAGCAATGTTGGGTACTATGGTTGTGAGTAGCTCATAGGGAGTCTTCTTACGGGGATTGGTAATTGATACCCTATTCAACACATAACTTGCAGTGTTGACAACTTCTGCCCAAAACATAGTTGGAAGCTTGGAATCTACAAGCATGGTTCTTGCAGCTTCTATAAGAGTCATGTTCTTCCTTTCTACAACACCATTCTGTTGAGGAGTCTTGGCAGCACTATAATCTCGTTTGATACCTTTGGAATTGCAAAGTGCTATGAGGTCTGAATTTTTAAATTTTGTTCCATTGTCACATCGGATACCTTTCACCTTCTTGGACAGCTGATTCTCAATGAGTGTAATGAAGTCCTTGAGAATTAAGGAGGTCTCACTTTTGGCAGCCAGAAAGAAAACCCACGTGAACCTGGTATACCCATCAGTTACCACAAGACAGTATTGTTTATGGTCAACGCTCCGAATGGAGGTAGGACCAAATAAATCCATGTGTAGTAGCTGCAATGGTTCAGTTATGAGGCTGAGAGCAGTAATGGCCTTGAAGGATGCTTTGTGTTGTTTGCCCTTGCTGCACGCAAGGCAATTGATGTCATTTCTGAAAGTTTTGGGAGGTAAGCCAGAGAACAAGTTCATATTTGCTAGTTTGTGAATGGTCTTGAAGTTTACATGTCCCATCCTTCTATGCCATTTAGTGGCTTCATATTCTGATGCTTTAGCAACCAAACAAGCTAGTTGACCAGTAGGATTAACTTCATTCAGATTGATACTATAGAGATTGTGTCTTCTAGGGATTCTGAGTAGAACTTGAGAGTCATCCGGTAGCTTAAAGTCTTTGGATAACACCAGTGCTTCAGTATCCATAAAGAGAACAAACTGATTCTTGTCACAAATCTGAGAGACAGAGATCAAGTTGAAGTGTTGAAGTGCTTCCACAGAGTAGACCTGCTCAAAATTAAGGTTAGGTGTCTGAATAGTTCTTTTGCCAGAGATCCTTCCTTCACCACCTCCAAAGTAGACTTTTCCGCCTTGAAATGGTACAAAGTAAGATAAAAAGTCCTTTTATCCTTGTCATGCTCCTAGAGCATCCACTATCAAATATTCCAAGAGTAGGATCTTGGTATGGAGTAATCTACAACAACAGAAAAGTTATATGCAAAAGTTAGTGTCTTAAGGGGACCCAGACCTTTTCAGGCTTGAGTCTGCCTTGTAGATCTTTAGTAGATAGCCAAGAAGATTAATGAGATCCATTGTTGTTCTTAGGTTGCCTATTCATCATATGGGTATTATTGTGTGACCAAGAACAACCTGTTGAGGGATTAACAGCAGTACCCAAATTTCCCAACCCAAAATACATTTGGTCTGAATTAAAAGCATAATTCTGATTGAAGTTCTGAAAATAGTTGATGGTTGTTATATTGTAGGTGCAACCATTGCTTCTCCAAAGATTAGAAGCTGAAGGAGAGGTCCTTCTAGAAGAAGAATAGGAATGGGCACATGGGTTTAGTCTTCTAGAAGAAAAAGGAGCAACTCCTGGTGGACCAGGAGTAGGATAAGCTTGATAAACAGAAGGAGTTTGATCATAAAAATCACAATCCTTAATCAAATGAAATTTACTTCCACAAACAAAGCATGTTTTAAAAGACCTTTTATTCAAATGACATTGTTTCACACTTCTAAATTTATTACAAACAACTCTAGGAGAATCAACATTCCTAGGACTCAATAAACTAGAACTAGAAACAGTTGAAGTAGAAGCAACTCTCTCATCACTAATCCTAGCACTAGTAGCAGCAGGGTCATTTGTCTTGGAACTTGAAGGTCTTGACTCTTCACATAAACCACAGGATGCATAGTCACTGGCCTTGTCACTGAAAGTATAAGAGACAAAGCCATTAGTATTAGTAGAGCTTTTTGGAGACTCATGCATCTGTGATCCATCCAAGTCAGTATGCCTAGATATGGGCATAAAAGTTCTTGTAAGAGGTGGAGGAACAGCATGCATTGCTGCAGCTGGTTGAAACCTATTGTAACTAGGTTTTCCCTCCTCCTCCTTGTCAGGATCAAAGACACTTGAAAAAGATAAATCAAACACATCTTCTGAATCAATATATTTATCAAAGCTTAAACATCTCTTAGTTCTACTAGACATGCTACTATCAATTAACTTTGAAAGATTCTTGGGTGCTTTTTTCCATTTTTCAAATCGTAAAAGTGTAGGATCCAATTTTTCTTGCATGTCTTGCTTATCCTTAATACTGTCATTGTTTAGTTTTTCAGTATATTTAAGCATGTTAGTGGTGTTTTCTAAATCAATGCTTAGAATTCTAATTTTATCCTCATATTCACGTTGAGTATCTTGAAGCCACCTCTTTTGTTGTTCCAATGTTTTTAAAGAACTCTTATATGCTTGAACATCTAAAAAATATTTGTCATTTTGTTCATTTAGTTCATTGTATTGAGTCAACAGTTCTGAATATGTATCATGACAGCCAAGAGGGCAATTTTGTACCTGAGGCGAGATGCTCATAAGAGCAAATTCTTCTGCTTCCTCGGCATCAGATAGATTCCCATCAATCATAACAAATACATCAGTAGAAGCTTCAGCTGATTCCAAGGTAGCAGTCTGATGATCATTCCAGTTAACCATAGAGTCAACAAACACCAAAGCTTTCTTTCCATCCTTGAGCTCTTGAATCTTGAAGGTTGAATACCTGTTCTTCTCCTGGTCAGTTTTGTTAGGGCATTCCCAAGCAAAATGTCCTTGCTGCTGACAGTTATAGCATCTGACCTTGCTTCTATCAAACTTGGCTGGCTCTCTTGGGTTGTAGTTGAATTTTCGACCGGCTTTCTTTTCAAACTTATGAACCCGGAGAGTGAGCATAGCCATCTTCCATTTTAGATCCATTTCATCCAAGTCAAGTTTATCAACCTGTTTGAAATCATCAAAAGCAAGCTGTTGTTGTGGATCAACATCAACAATAAAAGAGTGAAGAACAACTTCTACCATGCTACCAGTCTTGGCTTTTGGTTCAGGAGTAGAATTATGTTGAGATGACAAAGTATAGCTTGGGCTACTAGCATAAGACATTGGACTAGATCCCATGGAACTCACAAAAGCAGAGTTAGCAGGAGTAGGAAAGGAATCACTTGATTATCCTCTCATATGAGGCTCAAAGGTTTTGAGTTTATAAAACAAGTCATCAAATTTAAGATAGTCAAGGCCACCTTTTGCTTTTAGAGAGATGACTACCTGATTCCATGAGTGAGGTAGGGCTCTAAGAAACATGGAATTGATGTCTCCATTGTCAGGTTTAGACCTGAGTTGATTCAACTGGCTAAGTGTAACACTCTCAATTTTCGTATCGGTACAGCGGAAGGGTCTTTTAGAGTGTTACCGGATAGCACAATAACTCCAATCATAGACAACACATAAAAATGGTTGTACAAGGTTCAACATACATTCATTCGATAAAAAGTTTTAAAGTGTACAATAGGTCCCAAATTATACAGGTCATTAAGTTTACAAAACATTGATCGAATGAACATTTTTAATATTATGTGGGCCATCAGAGTCGATCTCCATCCGGATTACCTTCAAGCACCTGAGATAAAAACATGCAAAAATCATATCAGCGAATGCCGAGTGAATTCATAGAGTTTAATAAAACCGTTATATAAAACAATCGTTGAAATCAGAACACAAGTATAATATCATAAGTAAGTCCTCGTATTGCTAGTCAGGAAATATATAAATCAAGCATACATCTTAAACCGTCCATGAGACCGTAGCCTCAATATTACCATTATAGGTAATATTATTATCGTGATTAACATCGTATCATATCAGATATTTAGATTATATAGGATTACATTTGGATTATTATTAGCCGCATGACATTGTTACCTTACTATCATAAACAACGGGCCGCGAACCCGACAAAACATTTTCCCATCTAAGTTAGCGTGTCGTCACAAAAATCACGCTATGTAAATCTTCTCATACATAAATTCGCTTACCAATCAGTGGTACGAAGGGGATCAACCGTCAAGGCGCGAACTGGGGTGATCGTCCCCAAATAGTACTATCATATGCATAAGCGTCTACCAAATCCCGGTAGTTCACAATTCATGCTAATGGGACTTTGAGTGACATAACTTAACTACTAATAATCCTTTTTATCTCTTTTATTGGGTCATCGCATCATTCGGGTCCATATCATTAAGCATACCATCGGGACTACTTGTGTTCTATTTTATCAAAAACTAGCATGTTATCTCCCTTGCGGGTTTACAAATCATTTAATAAAACATTTAAAAGAGTGCGAGGCTATGAACACACGTTGATAATGAAAGGCGGATTATCGGCTACGGGCGTGCTTCGGTCACGGAAACCTATATAAATAATAATCGGTCTTAGACTTTTGTCCAATGACTTTATCAAAATAACAAATATACATATGATTATTTTGTACATATGATGATGATCAAGTGGGTTTATATATTCTTATTTACTCATTTTAGTGTTTATGTATTTGTAACTTTTTACTAGTTTACTAGTTTTACCTATTTACATGTTTTTGGTCCAATAAGCCTATTATAAGTTCATTAACTTGTATTAATCCATTTTATACTTTTATTATCAGTATTTATACTTTACATGTTGGGCCCAAATGGGTTAATCCCAATAAGTAATTTTTATAAGTGTTTAACTTATCTAGTTAAATTATTAGTCCAATATGCTAACTTAGCTCGTTAATGTCCGTATGTCATATAGTTCGGGTTTTATCGGTTTTTACTATTAGGTACTTATAAATCAGTATATGAATTTTAAAAACTTTACATTAGACGGGTTTGATCGTCTAAGTTTTAATTGGCGAAAAACGTTAATTTTACGGTAATAGCCGAAAAAGTCGTAAAAAACATGTTTATAGTTTTTATAACTTCTAAATCTTATTCAACTACCATTTTTATAAAGTGTCCATTTATTTAACCTTATACATATTTATATAAATGAAATTTATAAGTTAGTGGGTTTTAATTTCACATTTTATACTATATTATTTGAGTGCTTATATAATAGTATTAAACATTAATTTTTCAAAATCTGATTTTTAGTTTCATCTTCACCATTATTATCATATCTTGAGTTCTATAATGAGATAGACGCTCATTTTTGGATGGCATAAACTTCATATTATGTGCTACAAATAAATTAGTTATAGCTACTACTCATTCCAGGTCTAACTATCCTTAACATTCCCTACAAAACAGACTATTCAGATTAGCACACTCATCTTGTTTTGATCATATCTCACTCATTTTGATGATTCCATTGCATGGCCAACTCTCACTTGTGTATGAAATCTTATACTTACTGTAAATGGATTCCACCATGCAATTTTATCAGCTTAAGACTTGGTTACTTACTGTTTTTATACAGCCAACAATTTAAGCATGATTTTAGCCTTGTTTCTTATGGTTATTCATCTTTTTAAGCATATTTATCAATACTTGATCCCCACACAACAATTTTATCATCATATATTCATCATATAAATATACAACAAGAAAGAAAATACATTTGATCTTTACAAAAATAACAAGAGAAATGGAAAGGATGATCTTCTTTACCAACCAAGATTATATCTTGTTTTTGGAAGACAACAACATGATGAACACCAAAAATATCTCCAAGATCATCAATAACCAAGATAGTTTGTTGAGAAATTAGCCCTAGGACACAAGCAAATCACCTCCTTTGTTGTTAATATGGCCACCAATCAATCAAGGCTTCAAGGTTTCTCCATAATATGGCTAGATAACATGTAACTTGTGGCTAGAAAATATCAAATGGGGTGTTTGATGGTGTTTGTGGGATGGCAAGGATGAGAGGGAGAGAGTATGTGTGAGTTGTTTGCATGTGAAATGGAAGTAAATAGGAAAGGCTAGTGGTTTTGCTAGTTTTTGTGGGTGAAATAAGCTTCAAAGTGAAGCTAAGCTTACAAGTGTAAGCTTATAGCTACAAGGGTGACACATCAAGGGATGTGGTGTCCCTTTTGGCCGTCCCTTTGAGTTAGTGGGGTGGGATAAACTTGTTTTGTCCCATCTCGCTAATTTACGGGTATTTCTCGATTCTAGTTTCCTCGATTTGTGTGCCCTCGGGTCGTTTTATGAAAAACGTTTTTATAAATTATGAATCAACGACACAAAACGAATCTAATAAAAATTGTCTCATCAATAACGGAGTTCAAAAACGTAAATACGTAATCCTAAGGTTTCCGGTTTAGTCGTAAAGGACGCTAAATTATGCACGTAAGCCCAAATTTAAATCTGTAAATTGTGAGTTCATCAACCAACACAAAAATAAGTTTCAAAATATTATACGAGAAAATAATTCACTACCTGAAAATGTTAGATTGTCACAGCTTTTCCTCCTAAAAGGGATCAACGTCCTCGTGATCCATTTCATTTTGATGTCCGTTTCTTATTGAAATCGAAGAGGTGCGGATATTTCTTCCACATTTCATCCTCTCGTTCCCAAGTATATTCCGGTCCATGCTTTGAATTCCATCGGATCTTGACAATAGGTATCCGACTTTGTTTCAGTTGCTTTACCTCACGATCCATAACCTCTACGGGTTCTTCGATAAAATGCAACTTCCCATCTATTCGAACCTTATCAAACGAAATTTTCTCATCACTCACTGCTAGACATTTCTTCAGATTAGATACATGGAATGTGTTGTGAACACCATGAAGTTCTGGGGGTAACTCTAGTTTGTAAGCCACCGGACCTACTCTAGATAAAATCTTAAAGGGTCTAATATAGCGGGGATTCAATTTTCCTCGCTTTCCAATCTTATAACGCCTTTCCATGGCGATACTTTCAACATTACTCGATTACCCACTTTAAACTCCATCGGCTTCCGCCGCACATCCGCGTAACTTTTCTGTCTACTACGGGCAGTAAACAACCTATTCTTAATCTGAACTATCATCTCCGTAGTCTCCCGGATCAATTCCGGTCCCGTGAGCTGGGTATCCCCAACTTCACTCCAACATACAGGAGATCTACACTTCCTACCATACAAAGCTTCAAACGGTGAAGCCTTAATACTAGAATGGTAACTATTGTTATAAGAAAACTCTGCTAACGGCAAATGTTTATCCCAATTCTTACCAAAATCTAACACATAAGCTCTCAACATATCTTCTAGTGTTTGTATCGTCCTTTCACTCTGCCCATCAGTCTGGGGGTGATAAGCAGTGCTCATGTCGAGATTCGTTCAAAAAGATCTTTGGAGAGATTTCCAAAAATTTGATGCGAATCTAGGATCTCGATCTGAAATGATCGATAGAGGCACTCCATGCTTGCATACAACATTATCAAGGTAAATACGAGTCAACTTCTCCAGTGAGAACTGCTCTTTAACTAGAATGAAGTGTGCTGATTTGGTCAGTCTGTCGACAATGACCCAAATCGAGTTGTTTCCAGATGATGTTCTAGGAAGCTTGGTGATGAAGTCCATCGTAATTCGCTCCCACTTCCATTCAGGAATCTTTGGCTGTTGAAGTAGTCCTGATGGCTTCTGATGTTCAGCTTTGACTCTAGCACAAGTCAAGCATTGAAGAACATACATAGCAATATCAGCTTTCATATTCGGCCACCAATACAACTTCTTCAAATCATGGTACATCTTATCAGATCCCAGATGAATGGAATACTTCGATTTATGAGATTCTAACATAATCAAATCTCTTAAGCCTCCAAACTTAGGTATCCACATACGACCTCTTAAGCATTTCACTCCATCAGCTCTAACCTCTAAAGGATCTCCTTCTCCTCGGAACCCTTCATTAACAAAATTTTCTTTCTTACAAGCTTCTATTTGCGCATTTCTAATTCGCTCAGGCAAATTATTGTGCACGGTCAAGACTAGAGAACGTACCCTGATAGGCTCTCTATCTTTCCTACTTAATGCATCGGCAACAACATTGGCTTTTCCTGGGTGATATTTTATATCACAATCATAATAACTTAACAACTCTATCCATCTTCGTTGCCTCATGTTCAATTCCTTCTGATCGAGAATATACTATAGGCTTTTGTGATCGGTGAATACCGTACACTTGGTGCCATACAGATAATGTCTCCACAACCTAAGAGCAAAGACTACAACTCCTAACTCAAGATCATGAGTAGTATAATTCTCCTCATTCTTCCTTAATTGCCTAGAAGTATAAGCTATCACTTTTTCTCGCTGCATCAAAACAACTCCATAGCCTCTAAGAGATGCATCACAATATACTACAAAATCTTCACTCTCGTCGGGTAATGATAAAATTGGCGCACTACATAATTTTTGCTTCAATGTCTGAAATGCTCCATCTTCATCACTTCCCCAAACGAAAGGTTTATTCTTCTGGGTAAGCTTAGTCAAGGGCTTAGCTATTAAAGAAAATTCTTTAATGAATCGCCTATAATAGCCAGCCAATCCTAAGAACTGTCGCACTTCCGTTGGCGTTGTCGGTGCAGACCAATTCTTAATGGCTTCTACCTTTGCAGGATCAACATGAATTCCATCTTTGTTAATCACATGACCAAGAAATTGCACATAATCTAACCAAAAATCACATTTCGAAAACTTAGCATACAACTTTTTATCCTTTAACAAACTTAAGATAATCCTTAAATGTTCTCTATGTTCATCTTCATTCTTAGAATAGATTAGAATATCGTCAATAAACACAATCACAAATTTATCCAAGTAGGTTTTGCACACTCGATTCATTAAATCCATGAAAACCACAGGTGCGTTTGTTAACCTAAATGGCATTACTTGAAATTCATAGTGTCCATAACGAGTTCTAAATGCAGTTATAGGAATATCTTCTTCACGGACTCGAAGTTGGTGATATCCAGACCGCAAATCTATCTTAGAATACACACTAGATCCTTGTAGTTGATCAAACAAATCATCAATCCTAGGTAAAGGATATCGATTTTTAATTGTCAACTTATTCAGTTCCCTATAATCAATGCACATACGGAAAGATCCATCCTTCTTCTTAACGAACAAGACTGGAGCTCCCCAAGGCGACGAGCTCGGTCGAATAAAACCTTTATCAGACAACTCCTTAAGTTGCTCAGATAACTCCTTTAATTCAGAAGGGGCTAATCGATAAGGCGCACGTGCCACCGGTGCAGCACCAGGAATTAAATCGATTCGAAACTCTACTTGCCTTATCGGTGGAAGTCCGGGTAAATCATTAGGAAATACCTCAGGAAATTCACAAATAATAGGTACACCTTCCAATCGTTTCTCCCTAGACTCATTCCCGGTCACTTGAGCTAAGAATAACTCACAACCGTTCCTGATGTACTTTTGGACTTTAATACATGAAACGATTTTCAAACGAGATTCACCTCGATTACCATCAATTACTAACGTCCTATTCCTAAGAGAAATCTTAACCTTCTTCTCTCCACATAAAATAGTAGCATTATTCAACGACAACCAATCCATACCAATAATAAGATCAAAACTACCTAATTCTATCAACATCAAATCAATCAGAAATGAATAGTTCGAGAGATTTAGAGAGCATCCTTCTAATAGCTTATTAGTTTTCACCATCAGCCAATTCCACCTCATAACTGGTATTTATCTCAACAGGTTTAATGTCTATAAGGGCACTAAATTTAGTGGATACAAAGCTCCTATCAGCACCCGAATCAAATAAAGCAACAACATAATGATTGTTGAGTAAAAACGTACCAGTAACGACATTCGGATCCTCTTTCTTCACCTCGATTGTTCCAAGTTGATAAACACCACCCTGGGGGTTTCTTCCAGGTACAATCGCTTTCAACTTGGGGCATTCCGATTTCCTATGACCTTCTTCATTACAGTTGAAGCAAATGGTTCCCTTCTTACACCTTTCAACCTTGTGTCCAAGCTTTCCGCAATTTCGGCACTTCCAACAGTCGCCAACATGCCTCTTGTTGCCACACTTAGGACATCTATCATCGTTGCGCGGTGTGTTGTTGGTAAGAGCATTTGCATTCCCCTTTCTCTGGTTCTGACGGCGATTGAAATTCTTCCTATTATAACCTCTATCTACACGATCACCGTCACCCTATCTTTTCTCACCAACACGGGCTTCATCTTCCCTATCCTGAATTATCTGTCCAATGAGTTGGTAAGCCATTCGAAAAGCATCATCAATGGTCAGTGGTTTCGATGATGTCACGTCCCCCCGGATATTCTTGGTCAACCCTTTGATATATTGTTAAATTCGGATCTCTTCGGGTTCCACCAATCGAGGACACAGCAAGGCCAACTCATGGAGTCGGTTTGTGTAACTATTAATGTCCACACCTTTCATTCTCAGATGAATCAACTATTGTTCTAACCTAATAATCACACTACGGGGACAGAACTCCAAAGTCATCCACTTCTTAATTTCAGCCCAAGGAGTAGCATTAGCAACATCAATACCCATGAAAGCAATTCTCCCGTTCCACCAAGTCAACGCACGACCTTTAAGAGTAGCCATAGCGAAAGTCACCTTATCTTCCTCCTTACACTTACTAATCCGAAACACCGACTCAATCTTCTCAATCCACTGGCTTAATCCTACAGCATCTTCAGTTCCATTAAAAGGTAGAGGTTCACACTTCATGAACGTCACATAAGTACAGCCACCAACTTCAGGTGCATTAGTTCCAAGTTCTCCTATATTTCCTCCAGCATTAGCATTCACATTATTAGCATTCACATTCACATTAGTACCACCAATTCCACTACCGCCAGCTCCACTACCGCTAGCTCCACTACCGCCAGCTCCACTACCGCCAGCTCCACTACCGCCAGCTCCACTACCGCCAGCTCCACTACCGCCAGCTCCATTTCTAGCATTTGCCATAAATTCAGTCATAGATGCGGTAACTTGCTCCGTAATAATCCTACGTACATCATCCTCAGTCACAGCTTTCTTGGGCGGCATAGTTCTAAAATTTCACAATTTCAAAGTATTAAGCATTCACCCAACAAAGGATTCATATAATATGGATTGAATTCATAATCAAGATACAAATAAGGCACAATATGGAATTCAAGACAAGATACATATTTCATTGGATTTGAAACAAAAGCATTGTCTTAATTACATCCCATATCAAAGTTTCTAGCACTATACACACTCAAAATTTGTGCCAGGTCTACTACTAACAAGTCGGTTCAGTCAAAGTTACAAAGGTACAAAAGATACAAAGGTCACTACTAAACACAAACTGGTCTACTGAGAACCGCCAGATGGTCCATCATCCATCGTCTTCTGTATCTTTGTCGGACGATCACTAGACACATCTTCAGCTGGGCGCTTACTGATCACTCCTCTTTCAACCATGTCAGCATAAAATCTACTATTCCAACCCACAGATATATTCAACTCCTTCTCAGCTTTCTCACGCATCGCACGAGCTACATTTAACTGAATCTCCATAGAATTCACCTTTTTCTTCATAGCAGCAAACTCACCACTTTCTAACACAGATAACCTCCTAAAAGCCTCATTCAAACCACGCTCTACATCAGTCAAATCCAAACTAAGCAATTCCCGCTCTTTCTCGCCAACCTTAGTCTTTGACTCCAAATAAGCAACATGAGTTTGATCAACACCTAATCCAATCTCTGTCATACTACTCTTAACACAGAAAGCATCTAAATCACGTCTCAAGTCCCATGGTGCAAGACCATCCATATGAGTAGCCTTTCGAGCACTAAACGACTCTCCTATCACACGTCTACAAGTAGCAATACCATCAGTACCGTCAGGTGCGTTATCATCCTCATCCTCCTCTGATTCAGAATCAGATTCAGGCGATTCAGACATTTCATCCCTAGGTAGCTCAACCTCAGAATCAGACAAATAAACTGGTGGGGTAAGGGCTCGCCTTCTGGAACATCATAAGGGTAAATAAGCTCGGCTTCCTCATCATCATCAACCTCATCGTATATACCTATATCCTCCTCGACATCCTCGTCGTCAATCTCATCATCTAAATTATCTAACCCAATCTCATCATCATCATTCTCAATATCAACATTATCAATCTCATTCTCTATCATATCAAACTGAGGGGAAATCTGATCTCCTAGTCCTATCTCGGGCTCGGGATCCTCAAATGATTCCTCCTCATCATCATCCATATCATAATCTACTAAGTCTAAATAAGGATCATCATCTACATTAGGTTCGGGAATAGCATGGTTCTCTATAGGAATATTAGGGTCAGCCATGACAATCTGCATTTATATATATATCTCGTATTAGGATAACATACTTATTAAACAATTCCATACTGAAATCACGATATATACATATATATAAATTAAATTATATATATCAAAATATATATCTTCTCAATAGGGCTTGTTGGTAACGTCAGAGATCTTTGGCACCGTTATAGTCAAAAGATTTTTCAAATATTTTCTCAAATGTTCATAGTTAAAAGATTTTGAAAAGTTTTGTTCAAAACCTTGGTTTTTAAAATCTTTTGTTCTCTATAACGAGAGCTCTGGTACCAAACTGTAACACTCTCAATTTTCGTATCGGTACAGCGGAAGGGTCTTTTAGAGTGTTACGGGATAGCACAATAACTCCAATCATAGACAACACATAAAAATGGTTGTACAAGGTTCAACATACATTCATTCGATAAAAAGTTTTAATGTGTACAACAGGTCCCAAATTATACAGGTCATTAAGTTTACAAAACATTGATTGAATGAACATTTTTAATATTATGTGGGCCATCAGAGTCGATCTTCATCTGGATTACCTTCAAGCACCTGAGATAAAAACATGCAAAAATCATATCAGCGAATGCCGAGTGAATTCATAGAGTTTAATAAAACCGTTATATAAAACAATCGTTGAAATCAGAACACAAGTATAATATCAGAAGTAAGTCCTCGTATTGCTAGTCAGGCAATATATAAATCAAGCATACATCTTAAACCGTCCATGAGACTGTAGCCTCAATATTACCATTATAGGTAATATTATTATCGTTATTAACATCGTATCGTATCGGATATTTAGATTATATAGGATTACATTTGGATTATTATTTGCCGCATGACATTGTTACCTTACTATCATAAACAACGGGCCGCGAACCCGACAAACCATTTGCCCATCTAAGTTAGCGTGTCGTCTCAAAAATCACGCTATGTAAATCTTCTCATACATAAATTTGCTTACCAATCAATGTGCTACGACGGGGATCAACCGTCAAGGCGCGAACTAGGGTGATCGTCCCCAAATAGTACTATCATATGCATAAGCGTCTACCAAATCCCGGTAGTTCACAATTCATGCTAATGGGACTTTGAGTGACATAACCTAACTACTAATAATCCTTTTTATCTCTTTTATTGGGTCATCGCATCATTCGGGTCCATATCATTAAGCATACCATCGGGACTACTTGTGTTCTATTTTATCAAAAACTAGCATGTTATTTCCCTCGCGGGTTTACAAATCATTTTATAAAACATTTAAAAGAGTGCGAGGCTATGAACTCACATTGATAATGAAAGGTGGATTATCGGCTACGGGCGTGCTTCGGTCACAGAAACCTATATAAATAATAATCGGTCTTAGACTTTTGTCCAATGACTTTATCAAAATAACAAATATACATATGATGATGATCAAGTAGGTTTATATATTCTTATTTACTCATTTTAGTGTTTATGTATTTGTAACTTTTTACTAGTTTACTAGTTTTACCTATTTACATGTTTTAGGTCCAATAAGCCTATTATAAGTTCATTAACTTGTATTAATCCCTTTTATACTTGTATTATCAGTATTTATACTTTACATTTTGGGCCCAAATGGGTTAAGCCCAATAAGTAATTTTTATAAGTGTTTAACTTATCTAGTTAAATTATTAGTCCAATATGCTAACTTAGCTCGTTAATGTCCGTATGTCATATAGTTCAGGTTTTATCGTTTTTACTTGTATTAGGTACTTATACATCAGTATATGACTTTTAAAAACTTTACATTAGACGGGTTTGATCGTCTAAGTTTTAATTGGCGAAAAACGTTAATTTTACGGTAATAGCCGAAAAAGTCGTAAAAATCATGTTTATAGTTTTTATAACTTATAAATCTTATTCAACTACCATTTTTATAAAGTGTCCATTTATTTAACCTTATAAATATTTATATAAATGAAATTTATAAGTTAATGGGTTTTAATTTCACATTTTATACTATATTATTTGAGTGCTTATATAATAGTATTAAAGATTAATTCTTCAAAATCTGATTTTTAGTTTTATCTTCACCATTTTTATCATATCTTGAGTTCTATAATGAGATAGAAGCTCATTTTTGATGGAATAAACTTCATACTATGTGCTACAAATAAGTTAGTTATAGCTACTGCTCATTCCATGTCTAACTATCCTTAACAGTCCCTACAAAACAGACTATTCAGATTAGCACACTCATCTTGTTTTGATCATATCTCACTCATTTTGATGATTCCATTGCATGGCCAACTCTCACATGTGTATGACATCTTATACTTACTGTAAATGGATTCCACCATGCAATTTTATCAGTTTAAGACTTGGTTACTTACTGTTTTTATACAGCCAACAATTTAAGCATGATTTTAGCCTTGTTTCTTATGGTTATTCATCTTTTTAAGCATATTTATCAACACTTGATCTCCACACAACATTTTTATCATCATATATTCATCATATATTCATCATATACATATACAACAAGAAAGAAAATACATTTGATCTTTACAAAAATAACAAGAGAAATGGAAAGGATGATCTTCTTTACCAACCAAGATTATATCTTGTTTTTGGAAGACAACAACTTGATGAACACCAAATATATCTCCATGATCATCAATCACCAAGATATTTTGTTGAGAAATTAGCCCTAGGACACAAGCAAATCACCTCCTTTGTTTTTAATATGGCCACCAATCAATCAAGGCTTCAAGGTTTCTCCATAATATGGCTAGATAACATGTAACTTATGGCTAGAAAAGATCAAATGGAGTGTTTGATGGTGTTTGTGGGATGGCAAGGATGAGAGGGAGAGAGTATGTGTGAGTTGTTTGCATGTGAAATGGAAGTAAATGGGAAAGGCTAGTGGTTTTGCTAGTTTTGGTGGGTGAAATAAGCTTCAAAGTGAAGCTAAGCTTACAAGTGTAAGCTTATAGCTACAAAGGTGCCGCATCAAGGGATGTGGTGTCCCTTTTGGCCGTCCCTTTTAGTTAGTGGGGTGGGATAAACTTGTTTTGTCCCATCCCGCTAATTTACGGGTATTCCTCGATTCTAGTTTCCTCGATTTGTGTGCCCTCGGGTCGTTTTACGAAAAATGTTTTTATAAATTATGAATCAACGGCACAAAACGAATCTAATAAAAATTGTCTCATAAAAAACGGAGTTCAAAAACGTAAATACGTAATCCTAAGGTTTCCGATTTAGTTGTAAAGGACGCTAAATTATGCACGTAAGCCCAAATTTCAATCCGTAAATTGTGAGTTCATCAACCAACACAAAAATAAGTTTCAAAATATTATACGAGAAAATAATTCACTACCTGAAAATGTTAGATTGTCACGCTAAGTATCTTTTGAAACCTATCATATCCTTGATGAATACCTTCAGTTTCAGAGATCTTGAGTTCTGTGAATTCAACTCTCAGCATGGATCTGCGCATTTTCTTTGATTCCTCATTCCCTCCAAACCTTGCCTTTACTCCATTCCAAATCTCCCTAGCATCATCCAAGTGATAAAATCACCCATGTGATCATTAGGAAGGGACAGAAGCAAAATACTTTTTGCTTTGATTTCCTTCTAAACAGCTGTGATTTCTTCATGAGTTTTAGGATCTAGAAGGATGACATTACCATTCTTGTCTCTTCTAGTAAGCTTCTTACTGTTGCCATTCTAAATAATTTTCTAAAGGTCTAGATCAATATTGGTGATCCAGCATTCCATCTTCATGGCCCAGCTATCATACTCATCCTTCTTTAAGAGTGAGAATTTTCCATTTGTATTGGAAACAGTAGAAATGATTTGCTGAGGTTGTTGTGTTTTAGAGGTGCTTGCTTCTCCTGTTTCAGTAGAACGAGATGCAGACATGATTAAACAAAGATGTTAGTAAAAAGAAAAATTGAATCTTCTTGAGCAGAGACTCTCCCAGGCTCTGATACCACTTGTTGGGTCCATTAGATATGGATCTTGCAGCCTGTTAAGGATGGTGAACGACTTCTGTAATCACAAGTCTATTCACAGAGAGACTCTAGATGAAACACACAATATAAGTGCAGAATACAAATACTATGAACAAGAAGAAACAGAATAACTATAATAACTCGATCCTTACTAAGGATTTCTACTATTAATATGAAAATGAATAATGTTTGATGAAGGTGTCTTTAACCCTTCTGCCAATAGTTCCTTTTATACTACAAGGAAACCCAAATACAGCATTAAACCAAAACGTGTAACTTCTAATATGCATATCCTTTCCTAACATATCTCATGCATATCCTAACAAACTACTCAGAATAATAATGTTTGACTTTCTAAAGACCAGGAGCACGTGTTGCTCCTACTACTACTAGGACCAGGAGGAACTACATACCTCCTAGCATACCTATTACAAATGTCTATTATAGAGGTCCTAACACATCTCTAGTCTTTCCCCAAGGGTGTTCCCTATACATGGGTGTGCTAGCCCGTTTTTCATGTGGAGAAAAACCAAACTTCTTCAAGATTTCTGCTACATACTTGGCTTGAGAGATAAATATACCATCTTCTTTCTGTTGGACTTGTAAACCTAAAAAGAAGTTCATCTCTCCCATAGCACTCATCTTGAACTTGTATTTCATGAGCTTGGAAAAGTCTTCACTCATCTTTAGACTTGATGAACCAAAGATGATATCATCCACATAGACCTAAACAAGTATAAATTCCTTACCAATCTTCTTGGTAAATAAGGTCTAATCTATGGTGCCCCTTTTAAATCCATTTTCCACCAGATAGGTGGAAAGTGTTCCATACCATTCTCTTGGGGCTTGATGAAGTCCATACATTGCTTTCTTCACCCTATACACTTTGTCTGGATGTTCTGAATCTTCAAAACCAGGAGGCTGCATAACATAAACCTCCTCTGCAATTGTGCCATAAGGAAAAGCACTCTTCACATCCATTTGATAAACTGTGAAGCCCATGCAATAAGCATAGGCTAGGAAAATCATTATTGCTTCAATCCTTTCAACAAGTTCAAAAACCTCTTCATAGTCTATTCCCTCTTCTTGTGTATAGCCTTGAGCAACTAAACGTGCCTTGTTTCTGACCATAATGCCTCATCATCTTTCTTGTTTCTAAGAACCCAACGTGTCCTAATAGGTCTAACATACCTTGGACAATCCACTAACTCCCAAACATCTTGAATAGCAAACTGGTGAAGCTCATCCTGCATTGGTTCCACCCAACTTGGTTCTTTGAGAGCATCAAAAATCTTCTTGGGTTCTTGTTGTGACAGAAAACAAGCAAACAAACATGCCTGTACAAGAGGAGTATCAACCTTCTTGTGGATATTGCCAATGAAACCTCCTTGAGTATGATGAGACCTTCTTGTTTGAACAGGATACAAAACATCACCAATGATTAGAGAAGGAGGATGATTTTTGATAGTAGTTGTAAGTGTTCCTCCTTCAATAAGTGTGTTGTCTTCAATCTCAGTCTCCATGTTGCCAATATAATCTTCATATCCACTTCCATCCTCACTAGAATGAACCTCTTCATGGACTATGGAAGGTTCACCTTGTTCAAAAGTATTGGAAGAGAATAAATGGTCAAATGGGTTGTCGGCGTTTGAGCTATCAACGCCTAAAGTTGACCTGTCAGCGTCGGATTTGCCTTTATCAGCGCTTGAAGATTCATGCATGTTTTCATCAACTGGCTTCTCTTGTGGACCTACTTCCTTCTTATCAGCAGCAGCAACTTGTGCAAATCCATCAGTCCATATAGGAATGGTAACATACTCAAGTATGTGGTCTGATTTGACTGCATGTGATCCTTCTTGCTTGTCAACCTGTTTACCTGCAATTTCAACAATAGGCTCTTTCACAACATTTGAATCCTCCTTTTTCACAATGTCTGGATTAGTAACAGGCATATAATTCAAGGTTCTAGATAGTGGATCTAGATCAAAGAACCAATTTGGTCCACTCTCAGGATCACTAGGTTTACTTTCTAAAAACATAACATGTACTTTTTCAAGTATACGTTTTTCTTCTTATTGTAAACCCTATATCCCTTGCTCTGCACTGAATAACCCATAAAGTAGCCTTCATCACCTTTGGCACTAAACTTTCCTAAGGCATCACTAGTATCAAGGATCACTACATGACATCCAAAGGGTTTATGTTAGCCTCAAAATATTGAGTCAAACAAGAATGCTCGGTCATAGATTATTATTGTAACATTAGTTAGAATGTTGTAATAGGTAGTTAATTAGTCGTGGTTTACGGGCTTGGATTTAAACTAATTAAAGTCCAAAAGACAAGCCCGGTCCAATATATAGCCCATTAAAGCCCGCATGTGGGTGGACTATATATACTACCCTCCTAGCATGTTAGGAGGGTTGGTTGTTCATTTTTCTCACTTCTAATCTAATATTCCCAAAGTTAATTATCTCTCTCTCTCTACTTTCTCTCACTACTTTCTCTCTCTAGGAATCCATCTCTTCTTCATCTATTTTCTTTCTTTCTTCATTGCTTAATCATCACAAAAATAAGGGACAACAGTTTAAGAAAACCTATGTTGGTTTTCCTATTCCAAAATGGCTCATAACGGATTTGGTTGACCAATGCTCTATTCTGAACATTGCAAGCTGTATTCACAGCCTCAGCCCAAAAAGTAATGGGAAAATGAGCATCAGCCAACATTGTCCTAGCTGCTTCTATGAGTGTTCTATTCTTTCTTTCTTCATTGCTTAACCATCACAAAAATAAGGGACAACAATTGGTATCAATCGTCATGGGGTAGTTTTGTGATTGGTTGTGGTGTTTTTATTTGATTCGCACATTTTAATAATTTCTTTCACTTCTCGAATTCATTTTTTTTGTGTTTTTCCATGCTCTAAATCTTGATCTCAATCTCCTACATAGTTGTGGTAGCGATTTGGTTGCTTTGGTTTGGGTAAAATCATGTTTTTCTTGGTAAAAATCTCATTTTTTGGCCTACAATTTCGGAAAAGTACCCTTATTGCGACCGAATACCTTGCCTTCCATCACAATACGCTAGGGTTTTTCATTGCGATTCAGATTGCGATTGGCTGTGATTGTGATTGAAGATTGCGATTGGATATTACGACAGAGATTGCGATTGGATATTCTGATTGAGATTGCGATCCATTATTACGATTGAGATAGATTGCGACAGGGGTTTTTGCGACAGGGTCATTGCGATAGGACATTGCGACAGACATTGCGACAGACATTGCGATGGGACAACATTGCGATGGGATATTGAGATCTGTTTAGCCAAATTTTGTTCGAGTATTTTTTAGACTTAGCCACCATCTAGACTAGTTTAGGAATATCGTTTACACGAAGATTAAAAAAAAAAAGTTAAAATTTTTCCGTCAAGTAAATTCAAATTTTTTCCATACTAGTTTTAGGACATTTCTAGCTCGATTTCAAAATTTGGCGATCACAAAATTTTTTGTCTACCATTTTGTCGGACTGGGTTATTTATTGTCGGACTGAAGAAAAATTGCAATTATCGGAATTTTAACCACAACAACAATCACAACAAATCTACTTAAGATCCATATTCACTTCATCATTTCAGAGAATATTGAGATGGATTCTACTGCTGAATATCGTGTGGCGAACCAACATAATGGTGGCAGGTAACAAAGAAAGACCACCAATGCTTGTGTCTGGTCGGTATGCTCAATGGCAATCATGGTTCATACGATATCTTGATACAAGACCTAATGGTGATGCCTTGAGGAAATGTATTACTCATGGAACATATATATTAAAGAAGATCTTAATTCCTCCAAGAGCAGCCACGGATACTACTGATCCAATACCTGCAAGTGAACGTGACGAAACAAGAGCCAATCTCACACCTGAAAATTATGCTTGGCATGATGCGGAGAAGGAAGCCATCTATATGGTTTTAAGTGGGATTGGAGATGATATTTACTCCATGGTTGATGCATGCCCGACAGCACATGAAATGTGGACTGCGATTGAACACTTGCAATAAGGAGAATCACTCAACAAACAAGATGTCAAAACAAACTTGTTTTGGAATCTTGGCAAGTTTACTTCACGGGATGGAGAATCAATTGACTCTTACTACTCCAGGTTTTATAAGATGATGAATGACATGACAAGAAATAATCTGCAAGTCTCCACCATGCAAGTCAGTGTTCAATTTCTTCAACAACTTCAACCCGAGTGGACACGGTTCGTCACTTTGGTGAAACAACAAGAAAAGTTAGACGAGGTCTCATATCATCGACTCTTTGACATCTTGAAGCAATTTCAGAATGAATCAAATGAGATTCGAACTGAATGTGTTGCCAAGACGGCTAATCCACTTGCTTTAGTGACTACCACACAACATGTTCAAGATCATCACTCTCGTGCTCCTAAGCCATACTCCACTACATCATCTTCACCATGATATTCCACATCATCTAAGTCTTCATCATCCACAAGATCTCGAGGTAAAGTGCCAAGAGCACCATCACCACCATCTGAGTCATCATTTGAAGAAGATAGTGATGAAGTCCAAGCTCAAAAGAACCGAGAGATGAAACAACAAATTGCTTACATAATGAAGACTTACAAGAAAATCTACAAACCCACCAACAACAATCTTGGTGCTTCATCTAACACAAAGAACCGATATGTTGAGAGTCCTCCAAGGTATGACACACGTCGACGTGGTGAAAGTCCTTCTAGGTATGATCGACATAATCCAACACATGTTGAGGGTTCTGCAAGGTATGATCGACAAACTGCCAAGTATGATACTCAGAGGATTGCTGCTGCTACTGGGAATAGGGAAACTGTTGGAAGTCAAGTGGTTCAGCAGAGTGGGATTCAATGTTTTAATTGCCAAGGTTATGGGCATATGGCAAAGGAATACAAGAAGCCAAAACGGGTTAGAGACTCTGGTTATCATAAGGAAAAGATGCTGCTATGCAAAAAGATGGAAGCAGGGGTTAAATTGTTAGTTGAGGAAGGAGCAATGATTGATGATACTGATGATGAAGATTCTGATCAAGAGCTCGATGCACATTACTCGTACATGGCAAAGGTTGAAGAAGTTCTCAAAGTCACTGAAGATGACAATGGCCCTATCTTTGACACTGAGCCAATCGATAAGGTACACACTACTGATGAATATAATGTGTTTGGTGACATTCCTGAGCATAGTGATCTACCCAATGCCATTAATGACACGTGTATGATGGAAACGGTTGATAGCAATACCACACCTGATTCATCAGACATGTGCAATAATGAGTCTGAGGATGATCAACATGCAAATGAATATGATGAAGAGGAACGTATTGCGCTTGCTAATTTAATTTCTACTTTACAAAAAGATGTCAATGAAAATAAAAAGAGTCAAGAGCAATTAAAGAAGGCAAACGCTACGCTCACTCAAAGTTTTGAAGAATGCAAAGCTGCTCTTATCAAATCTACTGAGATGACTGAAAGCTATAGAGATGAGCTCCTTCAGAAAACCAAAGAGCTTGAGGGGTACAAGGGAAGTGCGTTAAAAAGTCAAAAGGATGATTTTGAAAACAAATATAATACCACTCTTGAGTTATTAGCCAAAGAGAAGCGTCAATATAATGTTTTCTTAATGGATGAACGTCAAAAAACGTACCTTGCAAATACCAAAGTTAACGAACTTGAACAAAAGCTCTCTATGACCACTACTGATTCTACTAAATTTCTTGAGGATAAGAAACAAGAGGTAGATGCGTTAAAACAAGACTTCAAAAGTAAATACGATAAAGAAACTGAAAAAGTAACAAAATTAGAAGAACAAGTCGAATTTTTGAAGAAAGTTGTTTATTAAACGCATGATTCTATTCAATCCGTCAGAATGCTAGCACCTCCGTCCATGTTTAAGGGTCAAGCTAGCTTTGCAAGTCCTGAGTACCTTGCCAAAGCTCAAGCTGCGAACCCGTGTCTTTATCTTGATGAGACTGAAAGGACCGATCTTGATTGCATGCCTGTAAGTGCCGATAGTGAAGAGACTGCCCTTTGGGATAATGATAGTCAACCTCTTGTCAATAAGGAGTTTGTAAAACCATATAATTATGCTTATGAGAATAGTCTTTATGGTCTTTTCAACAAACAAACTCAGAAAACCCGTGAGGAAGTGTTTCTAGAATGCAAACAAAAGAGAATTCAATGGAAGAAAGCATTTGCCCCTAAGAAATCTAATGTTTATAAATACATAAACTACCTCCCTCTAGATGAATCTAAAAGCAACAGTAGGAAAACATTAGGTATTCTTAAACACCACATAGATAATGTTAAATCTATTGTTGAAAGAGACTGGGTAAAACGTGAAAATGCTGAATGGACACGTCCGATTCCTCAAGATATTATCTTTCTTGTGAAAGAACTCTTAATTCCTAACAAGGAGTTGATTAAAGAAACTGTTCTTCAACTTGAGGAGTTCATTCGGACTGAAATGTATAATGATTTAAAATACGTTGAATCTCTTGAGAAACACATTGATGATCTTCGAATGGAGAAGTCTGATTTTTCAGATGAATATGATTTACTCTTGCAAGAATGCGTTTCTAAAGATGTTATGTGTGCTTATTTTACATCTTGTGCTGATATTGATGAATATTCTGAAGTTGCATGCCAATATCTTGATAAAAGCAAAGAATGTGAACGTCTTGAAATTGAGCTTTCGAAACTGAAGAGTCGTTGGTCTGGCCTATTCACCGTCGCCAAAGTCTTCCCCTATAGCACCATTGAGCTTTCTCAGCTAAATGGGCCCAATTTCAAAGTGAAGGGCCAGCGTGTGAAGTTTTACTTTGGTTAGGACATCTCTCGCGAGATGATTCCATCCCTCACCACGTTGGCCTTGAATTAGTTCTGGGTCGAGTCAGGCTCGTGACTCGGTTATAAAAAATAAGCGCTTCTCGGGAGGCAACCCGTTGATCTATAACTTGCGTTGCAAAAAGACGTTGGTAGTTTTCCACATGATAATAAATTGCAAGAAAAACTTTCCCAAACGTTTCGTGAAGTGAATGAACAGAATTTTGAAATTAAAGGGTTGAAAGCTCAGTTACAAGACAGGGACAGAGCGATAGCAGAGTTGTAGAAACTCGTTGCTAAAATGGGTGGGAAAATCGTGGAACCTAGCATTAAGAAACCTATTGTTAGACAACCCAATGCTTCTAAGGTGAATAGATCCTCTATCTTGGGAAAACCATCTGCTTTATCAAATTCCTCGTTTGCAAAACCTGTGTTTGCCCCCAAGATGGACGGAAAGGAAAGGTTACCACAAAATCAACCCATAAGGAATACTATAGCACCAAGTGTTAAGCACAATAATGTGATTAAACCAGGGATGTATAGAATGCCCACTAAGCCCACAAACAAAGATACTCACTTACCTCAGACTTCTAGAAACACTAATATTCGTGTGTCTTCTACTATAGGAATAGTCACCACTACTAGTGTTAGACGACCTCAGCTTAAGAGCACTCAAGTGAATGATAAGGTCTGGAAACACAAGAATCAAGGGAAGATGAAGGAAGTAGAAGCACACCCTAGGAATTTGAATGTTTTTAAGAATAAAAAGTCTGTTATCACATGTAACGACAATATGAATGATGTGAATGATTTGAATGCTATGAATATGAAATTTGTTTGTGTCAAATGTGGAAAGTGTGCTAATGCTAATCATTCTATGTGTGCTATGAATAAAGTCAAAGGCGTAGATACTAGAACTAAGAAGCAAGTTGCAATGCCTATTAGAGCTAGTCAACCCAAACGCAAAGTAAACCATTCTGGTGCCACCCCCACTAAGAAAAGTAATGCATCAGACTCCACCACTAAGAACCCTAGAAGCAAAATTAAGGAATTATATGAGTATGCTAGTAAGTCGTGGAAATGGTGGTTTGCTAATCAATGTCCTCCCGGTTATAAATGGATGCCTAAAGTTAGGACAGAAAATGTGACTACGAGTGTTAGTATGCCTTTAAATGTTTCTAAGGACACTAATGATTCTATAATCACAAATACTGTGGTATCCAATTTAGCAAATGCTCCATCGTGTTCTAACTCTTCTACAGGTGATACAAATAATTATCTTCATACTGGACTCCGGATGCACGAAGCACATGACGGGGAATCTCAAGCTTCTAATTAACTTCGTGGAGAAGTTCCTGGGTACGGTCCGATTTGGAAATGATCAATTTGCACCGATCCCAGGATATGGAGATTTGGTTCAGGGGAATATTACGATCAAAAGGGTATACTACGTCGAAGGGCTCAATCACAATATTTTCTCGGTTGGTCAATTCTGTGATGCGGATTTGGAGGTTGCTTTCAGAAAGAAGACATGTTTTGTTCGTGATTATGATGTGAATGACTTAATTACCGGTACACGGGGTACTGATCTTTACACAATTTCACTTCAAGACACAACTTCATCAACTCCAATTTGCTTCATGGCTAAAGCTTCAACGACTTAGGCATGGTTATGGCATCAACGTCTTTCTCATCTCAACTTTGATACCATTAACTTGCTTTCCAAGAAAGATATTGTGAGAGGCCTTCCAAGCTTGAAATTCATCAAAGATCATCTTTGTTCTTCTTGTGAACTTTGTAAAGCTAAACGAAGTAGCTTCAAAACAAAGACCACACCAAGCTCTAAAGGACGGTTAGATCTTCTTCACATGGATCTGTGTGGTCCCATGCGTGTTTAGAGTATTAATGGAAAGAAATATATTTTGGTAATAGTCGATGATTACTCAAGATACACAAGGACTCACTTCTTGAGGTCCAAGGATGAAACACCTGACGTTCTCATCAGCTTCCTTAAATTGATACAACGTAGTCTTCAAGCTCAAGTTAAAGTGGTTTGTACTGACAAAGGCACATAATTTTTGAATTCAAAACTGAGAAACTTTTTTGAAGCCGAAGGGATTGAACATGAAACATCTATTGCTCGAACACCCGAACAAAACGGAGTTTTTGAAAGACGAAACCATACTTTAGTTGAGGCTGCTCGAACATTATTATCCACTTCAAAACTTCCACTATACTTTTGGGCTGAAGCCGTGTCAACCGCATGCTACACACAAAACCGCTCCTTAATAATCCCAAGACACGAAAAGACACCATATCACATAATTCATGATTGAAAACCTTCACTCAAACACCTTCATGTTTTTGGATGTACTTGTTACATTATTCGAGATGGTGGGAATTTGGATAAAATGAAAGATAAAGGTGATGCATGTATTCTTGTGGGATATGCAACTCAGTCTAAGGGGTATAGAGTGTACAACAAGAGAACAAAGTTGATTGTCGAGACAATTCACATTCGATTTGATGAATTACAAGAAATGGCACTTGAAGAAAACAATTTAAGTCCCGATCCACAACGACAAACGACTTCCGTTCACAACCATACGGAACTCGGAACTCAAGATCACAGCAATGAATCGTCAAGTTCAACGTTGGTTCCAGAACATGTTTCTAGAGCTGATATGACAGTCGACACGACAATTGAAGAGTTGGAAATGTTATATGGACCAATGTATGATGAATATTTCACGGGGGAGAAACACGTTGTATCGAAGTCTTCCGATGTCACTCATGATAAGAATGATGATACCGATCATCGTCAACAAAAGGATACAACTTCATCTACTTCAACACGGGTTGCTGCAGATTTACCTCCTCAGAATATCACTTCAACAATCGATCCTACAACATCCACAACTACTGTCATTGCTCCAGAGAACACAAATCAAGCAGACAATGCATTATCTAACGAAGATGAATTTATCAACCCATTCGGTACACCGGTACACGAAACTGGAGAGTCTTCTACTCGCCATGTTGATCCGTCAAATATGCATACATTTTACCAACGACATCCTTCAACACATCATTGGACCCGAGATCATCCTTTGGTTCACGTAATTGGAAACCCTTCACAGCCCGTTCGTACAAGACGACAACTAACAACCGATGGCGATATTTGTATGTTCGCACTCGCCGTGAGTACTGCTGAACCGAAAAACATCAAAGAAGCCATGGTTGATCATGCTTGGATTGAATCGATGACGGATGAACTTCAACAGTTTGAAAGACTTAAAGTCTGGGAACTTGTTGACAGACCATACGATGTAACACCATTAAATCTTTGATGGATCTGGAAAAACAAGATGGATGAAGAGAACACGATCATCAAGAATAAATCTAGGCTAGTGGCTAAAGGGTATGGACAGAAAGAGGGTATTGATTTTGAAGAATCATTTGCACTAGTAGCTCGAATGGAAGCGGTCAGGATTTTTCTTACTTATGCTGCACATAAGGGATTCATTGTCTATCAAATGGACGTAAAGACGGCGTTTCTTAACGGTCCTTTGAAGGAAGAAGTCTATGTCACACAGCCGGAAGGATTCGTCAATCCTCATTATCCTGACAAGGTGTATCGTCTCCACAAAGCACTTTATGGACTCAAGCAAGCTCCAAGGGCGTGGTACGACGAGCTCTCGAAATTTCTGGTCTCTAAAGGTTTCTCAAAAGGTTCCATTGATTTAACTTTGTTCACTTATAAATATGGGGATGACATTTTGCTTGTGCAGATTTATGTTGATGACATTATTTTCGGGTCAACAAACCCAAAACTTTCAAAATGGTTTGAAAAAGTAATGCATAGCAGATTTGAAATGTCTATGATGGGCGAACTAAAATTCTTTCTAGGAATTCAAGTTCACCAATCCCCAAGTGGTATCTTTATTAACCAAGCTAAGTATTGTCAAGAGATAATCACAAAGCATGGTATGACATCATGTGACCCCGTTGGGACATCATTATCAACCACATCCCTAGATGCTAATTTGGAGGGATTACCCATAGATCAAACGAGATATCGTTCCATGATCGGGTCCCTCATGTACTTGACAGCAAGCAGACCTGATATTCATCATGCTACGTGTTATTGTGTACGATATCAAGCACGACCCACTAAAAAGCACCTCAAGGAGGTTAAACGGATCTTTCGGTACCTTAAGAATACCATTCACATGGGACTCTGGTATCCGAGGGAAACCGGTTTCTTTCTAACGGCCTATTCAGATTCTGATCATGCAGGGTGTCTTGATACACGTAAAAGTACTTCTTGTGGTGCACAATTTCTAGGACAAGATAAGCTTGTGGGATGGTCTTCCAAGAAGCAGGATTGCACGTCATTGTCATCAGCCGAAGCGGAGTATGTGTCTGTATCTGCGTGTTGTGCTCAAGTTCTTTGGATGAGAACACAACTCACGGATTATGGCTTCCACTTTGATAAAGTACCTATGTACTGTGACTCAAAGTCAGCCATAGCCATCTCCTGCAACCCGGTACAACATTCCCGCACGAAGCACATCGATGTCAGATATCACTTCATTAAGGAACAAGTTGAAAAGGGTATTGTTGAATTATACTTTGTTGGAACTGTTTACCAATTAGTTGACTTGTTTACAAAAGCTCTTTCGAAAGAGAGGTTTGCGTATCTAGTTAGGCAAATTGGTATGAGATGTTTGACTCCAGCAGAACTGGAGGTTCTGGCAAAGAAGCCTGCTTGATTCATCTATCAAACATCTACCTGTAAATATTAATTAAAAAGCAAAATACAAAATTAAAAAATCTTTGATAATCCAAAAAATATTCTTCTCGACATGTCTTTCAGTATCGATAATATGGACGTACCTAGAAATGTCGCTCAATAACGACACGGGTGTGTACATAAAGCTCGAATGAAAGTTGTAAATATTCTTCAAAACATGTCATTTCTATCTTTTTTAAAGGAAATTGTCTATTTTGGACAATATTTCCAAAAACAGGTAGAGCAATCTATCTTGGGTTGAGCTTGTCACAAAACATTCCATGTTTTGAGCTCAACACAATGGCTTGTAATCACTTTCAGATTGCAACCCGGATCTAAATTCACGGGGGAGTGTACGCTTTTGTACTCTTACCCTTAGCAAAGAAGTTAAATCTTCTTACACTTGATTGGATTCGTCAAGACATTCAAAGTCTATGAACTCAAGTTTATGCTTTAGAAAAACCTTTTCGTCAAAAAGAATTGATTTTTCAAAAAGCGTTGAACGCAATTTTTTCAAGAATTTCTCAATGATATTCAAAATCTTTCAAAAATTATGTGTTCAACAACTCCTATCCTCAAAAGTTTAATGTGGATCAAATCCTCGTAATGACAATTCCATTGGATCAATTTTTGAGGGGGAGCAATTCAACTTCATGCAAAAGATTAACACATCTTTCTCCCGAATATTTTCAAGACTATTTTTCAAAATATAGTTTAATCAAATTTGGTAATTCTAATATCAAAA
This sequence comes from Glebionis coronaria, assembly GCA_025667525.1. Taxonomy (NCBI): domain Eukaryota; kingdom Viridiplantae; phylum Streptophyta; class Magnoliopsida; order Asterales; family Asteraceae; genus Glebionis; species Glebionis coronaria. Next base: position 518,724,311 of record CM046880.1, read on the forward strand.
TTTTTTATATATTAGAGATAGGGGAGAAAATGTGATTAAAATGTGATCTTATATAAGACTCAAGCACTTTAACTCTTACCTACATGTGCGAAACACTTTCGATTATCGATGCACATGTGAAGGGGGAGTATTTCTGAAACGACAAAACTAGCAAGGTGTTAAATGTTTTCCAAACACTTTGTTAGAATTTAAAGTGGTTTTCATGGTTACGATCTAATACCCACAACATCTTTAATTCACGACGTTATTGGTGTCAATAGGGTGGCTAGGTTTAAGTCCTATGATCCAACCAGAACCGGAGGGATCTTCCCAGGGACAATCCAATAGATTATTAGAAGTCCTTAGGAAAGATGGAGTAGAATGTGAACGTAGCTGAATGCCGACTAAGTACTGATGATAGCACTGGAACAATCACAACAAGGTTCTATTAATGATGTCTTGGTAAGCATTGAAGGGGTTGAAGAATGAAAAAGAAATTTAAGGATAAAGGGTCTAAAGAAAGAAGCCCTCCATACAACTTAGGCAGAAACCGGGTTAACTCATCATGAAGACAAACTCATCATGGACCCAGTGATGTGAAGCACAACCCTTTCCTAGCTACTCAGGCTTCTCTCAAAAGAAGTTTGTTTTAATGTCATAGAGATCACCACGACTTCTATTAACTTTCTCACTCCGAGATAGTTGATATTGAATAGGTGGCATCTGCTCCAGCCTCCGACCATTAAAAGTGCACAAATCGAGTCTAGAGCCAAGAGATCAATCAAATCTCGTTAGGACACACGGATGAAGATCAAGAGAGTCCTACGTTATATCCTTGCGATATTGCTAGAACACTCAGAGTGATACTACTTAGTATTCACAATGATGAGTGGAAATCCTTCTAGTGTTAACATCAAACAGCACTGCGGTAGGTCATATGCAAGATTCATTATGAATTAAACATATGTAAAACTGAAAAGCAACAGTGGTTTGATTCTGAATTGATTCAAACTCGTTTCAGGTTTCTACGCAATATCCTTATGGTCTTGCCAGAACATTCAGAGTGATATTCATTAATACTCACAATGACGAATGGAAATCCTTCTAGCGTCAACATCAAACAGCGCTACGGTAGGTGACTTGTGAGATTCTTATGAATCAAACTTGTGTCAACTAGAAAGCAAAAATGGTAAGATTCTTAATGAATCAAACTTGTTCCAAGAATTTGAATTGACGACTTTAATCAAGCGGATATTTATCCAATTGATTCACTCTTTATGTTCGCAGTCTTGCTTTGAGACGGTCGAGTAAAGAGAACGGCTAGTACAGCCGTGAAACCCTGTCAAGGAGATTCTTAATTGAATCTACCTAATCATAGGTACGGTACTTAATATCGTATAATGGTCTTCACCGACCGGAGGTAAAACGCTACCGATTTAGGACGAATGTCAAATCCATTCAGTCCGTGTCTATGTTTTGTCTCGAGAAGGTGGCGTCACGGTGTACTCAGCATAGTCAAAGATTCAAAATCACATGTTGATGCCCAAAGACTTATTCAACAATTAATAGTGTGAGCATGTGGATAAAGACACAAGATCGCAAGATGGCAAAGACAAGTCAAGAATGATTTGAAGATCTCAAGATAAAAGACTAAGTCGAAAGACAATGACAAAGGCCCAAAGATCACAGCATGAAGGAACAAAACTACGGTTACACGTTCAAGACTCATTTATGATGAGATTCGTAATATCCATTGATCTTCAAATATCAAAAGGGTATGACCTCACATTGGGGGAGATTGTTAGCCTCAAAATATTGAGTCAAACAAGAATGCTCGGTCATAGATTATTATTGTAACATTAGTTAGAACGTTATAATAGGTAGTTAATTAGTCGTGGTTTACGGGCTTGGATTTAAACTAATTAAAGTCCAAAAGACAAGCCCGGTCCAATATATAGCCCATTAAAGCCCGCATGTGGGTGGACTATATATACTACCCTCCTAGCATGTTAGGAGGGTTGTTTGTTCATTTTTCTCACTTCTAATCTAATATTCCCAAAGTTAATCATCTCTCTCTCTACTTTCTCTCACTACTTTCTCTCTCTAGGAATCCATCTCTTCTTCATCTATTTTCTTTCTTTCTTCATTGCTTAATCATCACAAAAATAAGGGACAACAGTTTAAGAAAACCTATGTTGGTTTTCCTATTCCAAAATGGCTCATAAGGTGTCTTATTATGGATTTTGTTGACCAATGCTCTATTTTGAACATAGCAAGCTGTATTCTCAGCCTCAGCCCAAAAAGTAATGGGAAAATGAGCATCAGCCAACATTGTCCTAGCTACTTCTATGAGTGTTCTATTCTTCCTTTCAGCCACCCCATTTTGATGTGGGGTTCTAGCTATGCTAAACTGCCTAGTAATCCCTTTATTAACACAAAATGCATCTAACAATTGATTTCTAAACTCACCACCATTATCACTTCTAAGTATTTTAACCTCATTCCCAATCTTTTTCTCAATCTCGGTAATAAAGTTAATCAAAACTGTGGCAATTTCACTTTTTAAGGCCAAAAATAAAGTCCAAGTAAATCTAGAAAAGTCATCAGTTATAACAAAACAATAAGATTTACCATTAAAACTTTCTATGTTAGCTGGGCATAATAAGTCCATATGTAGCAAGTGAAGGGGTTTAGAACTAGAGTGCACAAGTTTAGACTTAAATGAGACTTTGTGTTGTTTTCCTTTAAGACATGCAACACAAGAATGATCATTGTGGAAAGCCTTTGCAAGCAAACCATCAACTAAACCATGTCTCACAAGTCTATTGATGTTCTTAAAGTTTATGTGCCCTAACCTTCTGTGCCATAGATTACTTTCATCTATTGAAGCTTTAGCATATAGACATGACAAATTGTTGTTCATCCTAATTCCATTAAGATTAACATTATAAATGTCCTTATGTCTAGGTGTTCTATACTCAATAAACTTCTCATCAGGCATCTTAAAGTCTTTTCTTAACACCAAGCATTCAGTATTAGTGAAAAGAACCTTATTTTTGTTATCACAAACTTGTGATACACTAAACAGATTATAATCAAGTTCTTTTACCAGAAATACGTTTTCAAAACGCTAATTATCGGTGATCAGAGTGCATTTGCCAGAAATTGTACCATATCCTCCTCCAGAGTACACTTTGTCACCATATTTAATGGGGGTAAAGTTAGTCAAGTAATCTTCCTTCCCCGTCATGTGCCTAGAGCATCCACTGTCCAAATATCCATAATCATTGACCTGTTTTTGAATGCCCTGCACATAAAGAAAACAAATTAGTTTTCTTTGGGAACCCAAGCCTTAGCATACTTAGATTCATTTGGTTGTTCAACAAGAACAAACTTAGTCCTTATAACAACCCCTTGTTCATTCCTTTGAGGATTGAACACCCAGTTGACCCCAATTGGTTTAGTTGTGACCTTTGAAATATAGTGAAATCTGTTACAGGTCATGGAAATCCCATCAGAATTAGGGTTTTGGTCCTGTTTAGGTCTCTAAGTCAAACTAGATGAAGCTTTAGACCCCTTTCCCTTAGGCTGCAAGTACCTATTATTACTTGGTCTAACAACGTTGGAAACATTCCTGTCAGCGTTTAATTTGTTCTTGTCAGCGCTGAATTTGTACTTGACAACGCCCAAATTAGGGTTTGATACATGAACCCATTGTCTGTTAGACCATGTATTGGTCTTTTGAAAGGGCCTTTGTCCATGAGTATTTGTCCCTTTAGTAAAGAATGGAGCTGGTCTAGTAACTTGTGGACTTGGTTGGACATAAGGTCTGGGTTTGACCATGGTTGACCTATTGTCAGTGTTGACTTTTGAAGAACTGACACATTTATAGGCCACATGAGAAAAACTCCCACGTATATAACAAGCTTTTCTATACATAACCTTAGGTCTAGATTGAAAGAAACATGTCCCATTAACACTAGCTTGGCTTTGTGGTGACCTAGGTTTTCTATACATTTCAGCATACTTAACACTAGGTTTTCTATTAACATATGAGCCAAGGTCAACAGGTTTTCTAGTAGTAGGGTTGGTCACAGTTATGGGTGTAGACTCAAGTGGACTCTCACTAAGCATTCCACCTTTAACAAACAATGTAGGATTGGCTTTTTTCCATTGTTCCAGGTCAGTCACTTTCTACTTATACTCCTCTACTGGGGTCAGAATTCTTGGTGGAGGAATGAATTCCTTTTCTTGGAGTTCTGGAATACCAGTCTAAGACAAATCCTTTCTCAGGACACCATGAAAGTTTCCAGCAGGTGGAGGAGTATTAGTATAATCTTTCATCCCAATCCCAGACATATCCCTAGAGTCTCATTGTTCACTAACACATTTTTTTAGGGTTTCACTTGCTTTATCAAAAAATTTAATTCTAAGCCCTGCATTTTCTTTATCCTTAATGGCCTGATCTAACTTAAGTTGTACTTCTTCTCTAGATCGCATCAGATTGTCCCTAAGTTCAATACTAATTTTATGATCATAAGACAAAACATTAATTTGATCTTTTAGGTCAAATTCCATTTTCTTATATTCCTCAATAGTCTTTTCAGTTTGAACAAGTGCCATTTGATAGTTAGTTAGCTTGCATTTTTCATCAAAAACATCTTATTTTATCTTTAAAATTTCTTTGTTAAGATTTTCAGTGTTTAAACGACAGCCTTTACTATAGTAAGCATCATCATATACCTCATTATCTGATGAAGACAAGGAATGTGCCATAAGAGCAAAGTGAACATGCTCTTCTTCTTCCTTCTCTGTAATCAAAGCCTTATTCTCCTCCACATCTAATAAGTGTGAAAACACTTATCCTTTTACCACTTAATTATAATAATAACCAAGCCAAAACGTGTATTTTATGTCATAAATGTAGGAATTATGCGTGGTTTGTGTTTTTGTTGTGATCTAGGATCAAAATGTGAAAAGGGAAGAAAACACGCGCTTTCACGGGCTTTTATCGAAGAAAACAACAAAAGACGAAGTCAAAAGGTCAAGAGTGCAAAAAGAACGGAAGTCCAAGGCCTATTCTGAAGATTTATCGAAGAAAAAGTCTGAAGACGGAAGTTTAATGAAGACGAAGAACTCAAGTCTAATAAATGAAGATATTATAAGACGAGTTCAATTTATCCCGAGACAAAGTCGAAGAATTTAGAAGATGAGAAGACGTGAAGAAGAAGAAAGGAACAACACATGCTAACCTCCCTATAAATACCCTCCTAATGTCACATTAGGAGGTGTTGGCTATTTGACACATAGTTCTTCCATCTTTAATTACATGCACTTTCATATTGTCTTTTACTTAATTGTCATTTAAATTTGTGCCTTTAATTTCAAGTAAGTTTTAATTTTGTGTTGTTTAATCTTTTATCTTCAAGCTTTTTAATCATCTTATTCTTCCTTTCTTGTTTGTTTAATCTTAATCTTTTCATAATCTTTGTTTGTTTTGATTTAGTGTTCTTAATCTTAATCTTTTTCGTCCACTTTTTACATAAAGTTTACATCTTTTTACATTTCTTTGTTCGTCTTTAAAGTTTTTATAAGTTTTATCTTTAATCTAGGATTTTTAGTTAGCTTATTGGTGTTTTTCTTGGCTTATTGTCCTTAAAAAGTTGAGATTTTAGTGTTTACTTTCGTCCTTTTACGATTTCCTATTTTTTAGGAAATCTGATTCCATTTTGCAATTATTGCGACATTGTGCCTTAATTTTACAATTATTGCGAAATCTTCAATTTCGCAATTATTGCGACATTGTGCCTTAATTTTGCAATTATTACGACATTGTGCCTTAATTTTGCAATTATTGCGAAATCTTCAGTTTCGCAATTATTGCGACATTGTGCCTTAATTTCGCAATTATTGCGACATTGTGCCTTAATTTTTCAATTATTGCGAAATTGAATCACAACAACATTGCGAAATCTTTACCTTCATATTGCGGAATTATTGCATGATTTTGCAATTATTGCGAAATTGTGTTCAACTTTTAGGAATTGCGAAATCTCCGTTTTTTATTGCGAAATTAATTCTAATTTTTTATATATTGCGAAATTAATTTTTTTTATTTAAATTTATTTTTCAAATTTATTTTTCAAATTTATTTTTCCCGCCATTTTTACTTAGCTTTATTTTAATTTTTTTGTCTTATTTTTACTTAGCTTTATTTTTACTTATTTGTCTTAGTTTAATTTTTAAAGTATTTTATTTTAAAGTTTTTAAATTTACGTTTTGTCAAGTTTTAATTTCTCGTCATTTAATTAATTTACTTTTAAAGTCTTAATTTTTCTCCATTTACTTTTTAATTACTTTTAGCTTTATTTACCGTGTCATTTACTTTAAAGTTTCGCATTTTAATTTTACTACAACGACAAATCTATTTCTTTTCACCAAAAGACGAATGAGTCGCACTATTAACCGTGGTCAATTTGAATTGAGTCGAGATGATTTCAACTTAATGATTTTTCAGTTATTAAAGTTTCGCATTTTAATGATTTCAACTTAATGATTTTCCAGTCCCATCCAACACCATCAATGTCTTGCATGGCGACCATAGCCTTTGTCTCTTCAACCTTGATGACTTGGCTTGAAGGCTTTCCAGCATCAGATCTTCTTGGAGATCTTCATTCTCTCATAAAGTGACCCATCCTATGGCAGTTGTAACACTCAACGTTGGATTTATCAAACCCAGCAGTATCTTTAGCATTGAAGGTCATCTTCTTTCTGAATCTCCTATTCCATCTGTTGGCCCTTATGCTTGCAAGTGCCATATTCCATTTAATATCCATCTCTTCCAAATTCTCCTCACTGATTTGCTCAAGGTCCTCATATGTAATCACTGAACCATTGGGCGATGCAGCAATGTATGCACACACTATATCTAGATCAATACCATCAGGTTTAATCCTTGGTGAGTCAACATTGTATGTGTCAGCGTCTAAATGTGAAGCGCTGACAAAGGTTGATCCACCGTTGACACAAGGTGATCCAGTAACAGGATGCACATATGACTCTCTCATATCAACTTGAGCTTTACTGTGTGAGATGAAAGCCATGTTTCTAGAGGTAGATTTGCTTCCATGATCCAATAAGATTTCATTCTCTACAATCTTTAGCTTATTGTAGACGTCATCAAAAGTAGAACTCTTGTGGGCATTGGTAGTAATTATAAACCTAGCTTCAATCTTCCATGCATCACCAAGACTTTTAAGGAAAGTAGTAATGATATCAGCATCATTATACTCTGTTCCCATAAAGGTCAACTTGCTAGTGATGTCTAGAAGCCTGCTTCTTACCTCACTTAGCTTCTCATTGGGAAGAGCCTTAAACACAGCATACTCATGCAAAAGTTGCTTCTTCTTTTCTAGGGCAATATCATCATTACCATGATAGTTGACTTAAAGAGCTTCCCAAAGTTCTTTGGAAGAATCAAAGCTCCTATATTTATGCTGATTATTTGGACCTAGGGAGAGTTTGAGAATGTTTAAGGTCTTCATGTGATTCCTTCTCTTGGCTATATCAGCAGTTGAGACAGCTCTTCCATCCTTAGGTCTTTATTTATGTTCTTCAACAGTAGAACCAGCACCGGACCTAGCTTAAATAGCAACAGCAATCTTAGCTGATTTATCAAATTCGTTTCCATATTCAATAATCTCCCAGAGAGTATGATCATGAATTTGAAGGTATTGTTCAAAATTGAACTTCCATTGTTAAAAGTTGTCAGGGTCGAGCATGGGGATTTTTAGGTTGTGGGTTAATGAGGAAGAAGTTTATGTACCAGACATCTATTCTGGTTTTAGGGTTTTGTGTTTCTAGGGTTTACTGTTCTTCTAGATCAAAGTTCCTCAACAAGATCTGATACCACTTATTGATACCAAACTTAGATCGACTAGCTTTGTGTTAACGAGATTAAATCAAGTTTAACACTTAGAGAAACTTTGTTGTTGTATGAACAATCCAAGTGCTATGTGGAATTAACACTTGAATAAAGAACAAGTAAAACAAGTAAAACAAACTTTCGCTTTTGATTGATAAAACAAACTTGATTACAATGAAATACGAATACTGTATAATAATGTATATACTATAAACCCTACGACCTCCTTTTATAACACAAGGAGTCGTGTACGATGGATAACCTATCAACTATTTTAGGAAAAGATAAATATAGAAAATACAATATTTGAGTATATCTTTTCTTCAAATAACAAACGTGTTGACTAAGTTTTCCTATCAGTGCTTGGACTTCTTCTTATCAGCGCTTGGATATCTCTTGTCAATGCTTCATCTGTCAGAGCTTGATTTCTTCCTATCAGTGTCCAATTAACTCTTGTCAGCGTCAAAGTGTCTTGGCTAATTTTATTCCCAACAATTTCCACCTATATATAAGTCTTAGGACATCCTACAAAACCAAAAACCAGGTCTAGAAGCTAGCCATTGAAGCTCTTGAAGCTTTGATAGCAAGTTGTGTTCATAAGAAGCCATAAGAAGCCATTTTGGAGCTACCTAGGTAAATCTATGTTAACCAAGGCTGTGATCTTGTTATAGAGTTTATTTAGGCTTGTTATAATGCCAAAATTATGTTAGAAAGATAATCCAAAAGAAACTAAGTCATTTCATCATTTTAAATGAAAGTTATAAGTTAAAGATGTCTTAAAACCCTAGTTTTGTAATCTACATAAAATAATGCGCAAAAACACATTTCAAAAGCTATAATTTTGAATAAATTTTGTTATTATGATTATAAATGTGTTTATAAACTTTTTTTACAAATCCTATTTCATTTGGATCATTTTTGAGCTTGTTATGTGATTTTTACAAGTTCAGGGAGTAAAACTGTCAATTTTGAAACAATAAATCATTTTGGTCCAAAAGTGTCATTTTATGAAAGTAAAAGCTATAAGAATAAATTTTGTAAAGTTTGAGACCCTAAGGTTAAATAATGAAGGTTTAAATTTTAATTTATGAAACTTTATACTAAAAGGGTAAAAGTGTAATTACACCAAACTATAACAACAAGGACTATTTTTGCCAATATTGAAACTCAAAATGTAATAAAATATGTTGTGTCATGTTAGTAGGGAGCTTTGTACAAAGATGTTCCATCTCGATATTACGTTTTGACTGAGTGGTTGAAATTACAATTTAAAGTGCCCTCGCTCCTTAAACGTTTATAGAATGGCTTCTGAGTATGATGGCCCGAACACTGATACTATTACTCCAAAAATTAATTCAATCAAAGAATGTTAATTAAAGAGAATGAACTCAGGACTAACACTTGATATATATGCATATTGTGTGTCGGTCCATATTCCGTGAGAAGGTTGTGGTTGGATAAATCAAAAGACTCTATAGGCTAAGGTGAGTTTATAGCCTCACATTTTAAAAGCTTACAAACAATTTGAAAACCCGTGAGGGGGATATATGCAAAACTGTAATACAAGTGTTTTTGTATGCTGCCTATATGATTATTGACACTATGTTTACTTGTTGCCATCCAAAGTCCCTTTTGAATCGTGAAAGCGCTAATATCGTGAATAGTACTATTGGAGACTGACATCTCCTATCTGGGCAAGTCGCACTTGCTAGTAGCTAATGGTCGATTCCTAGGCTAAACATATATACTTTATTTTGAAGAACTCAGGATAGTCTGGCAATCTTCCTTCTTAAGGGAAATTTGTTGGATTTTTCTGATAATGTCTAGTCGCGGGTCATGAGATAGTGTAATAAGAATCGATGTATTTAAAAGTGGGTGTATAAAATTGTAGCCCGAGAGTCATACTTGTATTCAAATCATGTTTAAAACCTATAAATTCACTCAACCTTTGTATTGACTTTAAGCATATATCTCAGGTGATTGAAGACTAGCATGCTATGGAGGGTGTTGTCTTGAATAAGTTATCATTATATCAATAAAAACTAGATCTATGGGAAACCTATGTTATTACAGCGTATGTACAGTTGTTTGTTAAACTCTAATTTAAATAAATAAATGATAACATTTGGTTTATAAAAATGTCTTTTTAGCATTTTCTATTATTGTGACTATGGTACTATGAAGTAATACCCCAGATCAATATTCCGCTGCGTAAAGGTAAAATGGGGGTGTTACAGATTGGCATCAGAGCTTACATTTATAGATAATAAAGTTTTCCTAAACTATAACTGAGATTTTTAATAATATTCAAGGCTATCAGCCATCAGCAGCGCCATAGTAAGATTTTTATATCTTTAGAAGCATATCTTATGTTATTATGTTATAAAAACTACAAAGATGTCTACTTCCACCTATATTATCATCTCCGACGATGATGAAAGAGAAATTACGATGTTTACTCCATCTTCCACAGATGTGCGTGTTTCGAATTTGTCTTTTTACGATACCCCTGAAGTACAAGAATATTTCTCACATCAAACTGAAATGATGAATAGTACACCTTCACCTACGTCTCATTTTCTGTTACCTGAGGATCTTTATTCGTCTCCCAATCCAAGTCGTGAAGAGCCTTATGAAACTGAAGAGGTCTCTAGAGCATGGATGGTGGAAAAACATGACCGGAAATTAACTGCAATTGCAAGTCATCTCGATGCAATTTCCTTAGAAGCTTTTAGAAGAGTCGAAAGTAATGTTAGAAATTTGATAAGGGGGAGAGCAGAAATTGAAGAGCATTTTACGCAGTTGGAATATAAAATGGATGTTACCCGACGCCATAATATTAAACTGAGTAAAATAATGCATCATTTTGAAGTAGCAATGGCAAGACTTGATAAGGAGAACGCTGAACTGAGAGAAGGATTTACGAGAACTGGGTTTTAATTTAGAATTACTCATTGAAGATCTCAAAACTACTCAACAATCTGACTCCGGATATATTTTGGACAGAATTGAGGAGATTAAAATGAGGAATTAAGCTTAGAATTCTAGTCTCAGTTTGTAAATATGTACAGTTTTCTTTATGTAACAGCGATGCTTATCGTGTAAATATGAACGATAAGTTGTTAATAAATAAAGAAGTGTGCTTTTGTTCTTGAAACTCTTGTCATTTTATCATAATTCATATTATGAATCCTCATATATGAATTTGTTAAGAAATCATCATTCGTATTATGAATCCTCATATATGAAATTCTTGAAAGAATGAGAACTCGACAATGATATATTATATTTATTCCATACTCCAAGTATGAAAATTTAATATAAAGTGTAATTATGAGGTAGGATGGCTCCTACAAGAGCATCAACATCTGCGACAATAAATATGACACCTGAAGAAATAAGGCAATTGGTTGCTGAGAGTGTGACTATAGCTTTGCAAGCACAAGCCACCAGTGTAGCCGGAGCAAGTAATGGAAATGCTTCTAGAAGAGAAGTTCCTGTGGAAAGAAGATGTACTTACAAAGATTTCATGAACTGTCAGCCTTTTAACTATAAAGGATCTGAAGGAGCTATTGGACTTATCCACTTGTTTGAGAGAACGAATCAGTATTTGTTCGTAGTGACTGTTCTAAAGATTGTAAAGTGAAGTTTGCTATGGGTACGTTAGTAGAAGAATCTTTGTCTTGGTGGATTGCTTATGTACAACCCATTGGGATAGAACAAGCTTATCGTATTCCATGGAATGAATTCAAAAATCTTCTAACTAAGAAGTATCGTCCTCATAATGAGATTAGGAAAATGGAGGAGGAATTCTATAATTTAGCAGTGAAGGAGAATAATCTTAAAGCTTATATCCGAAGATTTCAGGAATTAGCATCACTATGTCCTAACATGGTGCCTAATACTGAATGGCTGATGGAAGCTTTTATTGGAGGATTGCTTAGAAGCATAGAAGGGAATGTTACCGCCTCTAGACCCCAAACTTTAGAGGAAGTTATGACCATTACTCAAAGGTTAATGGATCAAGTGATAAGGTATAATCCTGCACCAATGGCATTCAAAAACAAGAGGAAGTTTGATGATAGGAGGAATTTTCCTATTAATTGTAATTTCCAGAAGAATAGTTTTCGTAATTATAATCATTGCAACAATCGTCAGTAGCAGAACAAAAGAAATGATGTTTCTAAAGTTTATGTTGTGACTATGAACACTGGTTATAATGGAAGACAACCCTTTTGTCAGAAATGTTCTCTACATCACACAGGGTTTTGCACTATCAAGTGTAGGATATGTAAATCTTGCTTATGTTTTAGAGAGAGAAAGAGATAGAAAGATGGTGGATTTCACACTTCTAGAGAGAGAAAGTTTTAAGAGAACTATGTGTTATTCAAATGAAATCACCACCCTCTCCATTAATAGAGAGGGTTTATATACCAAGCCCATAAGATGGGCTTGGGCTTACATTTGGGTTGGCCATACAAGCATGGACCGGGCTTTTCCTTGTTTAGTTAATTAAAAGATATCTAGACTACGAGCTACAACTTAATATATTGTCGAAGTGACCGAATCTTCTTTAATACGTAAAAACGTATTTCCAACAATCTCCCCCTAAGGGAGGTCACTCCAAACAAGGGCGTTACCCAAGTTACAATAATAAAATAAACCTAGCATACTATGCTTGTCTTGAGCTCGTAGTCTTCGTCTTTCTTTTCTTTTTCTTTTCTGGTGAACATGCTGATGTGATCTTTGATATCAATCTTGAGCATTAATCTCTTTCCTTGATCTTGTGCATCCATCACTTGTGATCTTCGCCTCTTCGTGACCTCACGTCCCACATACTTATACCTTAGTAATTCTTGAAAGCTTCAGAGTTCAATACAGCGGAAGACTTAACTTTTAGGCTTTCTTGAATTAGATGAGATATTAAGTAAATAAAGTATAAGCATGCGGGGACGACTTCTTCTTGGATCCCGCAACGCCACCGTCTTCAAATGTCGCAACATAAGTAGACACGAACGAAATGGCTTTGAACATTTCATTCTAATTCGGTAGCATTTTACCTCCGGTCGGTGAAGACCGTTGGACGATATAAAATATCGTACTTGTGGCAGGTAGATTTAATTAAAAATCTCCTTGACAAGATTTCGCGGGTAAACCTGTTCTCTTTACTCGACCGTCCAAAGCTGACTGCGAACGTAAAGAGTGAATCATTTGGATAAAATTATCCGCATGATTGAAGCCGTCAATTCTGATTCCTGGAACAAGTTTGATGCATTAAAGAGTCGCACCATCGTTGCTTTCCAGTTGTCACGAGCTTGATTCATATTGAATCTTGCAAGTTACCTACCAAGTGTTGTTTGAGGTTAACACTAGAAGGATTTCCACTCATCACCGTGAACACTAAGGTATCACTCTGAGTGTTCTGGCAAGATCACTAAGATATTGCGTAGAGGCCTGGAACGTGTTTAAATTCAGTTAAGAATTAAACCACTGTTGCTTTCCAGTTATCACAAGTTTGATTCATAAAGAATCGCACAAGTCACCTACCATGAGCTTTTTAATGTTCGCTCAAGAAGGATTTCCATCTTCATTGTAAATACTTTCGTATTACTCGGATGTTCAGGCAAGATCATGAAGATTTTGCGTAGTACTCTTAAAATCTTTCTTACTTTTCACAATGTGTGAAGAAGCAAGGAAATATGGAAGTGTGTCCTAATGAGATATTTGATGATCTCAAATGGCTCTAGACTCAATCGTGCATTTTAGATTTTTAGTGATCGGAGGCTGGAGAGGAGTGCCACCTTTTCAATACCAATTTATTCGGAGTGAATAACTCAATAGATAATGTGTTGTCTCCGTGTGATTAAAACAAAAACCTTTTGAGAGATATCTGAGTTAGTTGGGATGGGTTGTGCATTGCATCAGTGGGTCCATGATGTCTGTCTTCAATATCGAGAATCATTAAAATGATCTCAATAGCATATGTATTGACCCGGTTTCTGCCTAAAGTTGTAAGGAGGGCTTCTTTCTTTACACCCTTTATCTTTACAATTCTTTTTCATTCTTCAACCCCTTCAATGCTTACCAATACGTCATAACTAGAACCTTGTTGTGATTGTTCCAGTGCTAACTTAAGTACATGGTCGGCATTCAGCTACGTTCACAATCTTTCTCCAACTTTCCTAAGGACTACTATTTCTAGCTATGGAATGTCCTTGGGAAGATTCCTCCAGTTCTGGAAGAATGATAGGATTTAACCTATCCTACCATCCTTATGTCACCACAATCTTCATCGTCGTGAATAAATGGGTTTTGGGTAAGTATAAAGCACTATGAAATCCATTTTGATATGTAAATCCATTTTGCTCCCCCTTAACATATGCCACGATATTCGAAAACATTTCGCATATGTCGGGATGAGCTAGCATATTAAGTCAAACCATTTGTGATAATATCCCATATTAAATCACATTTTCTCCCCCATATTAAAAATATTAACCCAATCGATGTTTTTAATATCAGTTGATTTAATGAAGTTTTAACAAAGGTTTTGGGAAGAAAAATGCAAGTCCATTTTATCTTCATGATATCAAATGTATGAGATATGATACCGATTTGTAACATGATCACATATTCACCATATTAGAAAAGAATTGACAAGGTTGGACCTTATTGATGAGAACATCATATGAAAAGATCAAATGGTTCTTGTCAGCATATGTTGGTCACCTCGTCACATCTGAAGTCATCTCTTGACACCACATGTACGATTGGTATTGTAGTCTCGACACCAACTTGTGAACATGGCACGTTCGGCATCGAAGATTCTGAATGCTTGACAATTGCTCCCCCTCAATTGTTGACCCGTGTTCTATTGAAAGAGCTGTAGTCGTTGGTTGAGTAGTCGCATCGTCGAGTATGTAGACACCAATTGTAGATTGTTATGGTTGTAGAGATGATAACTTCATAAAAACAAGACTTTTCTTGTTTTAACAAATAAATGCACTGAAGCGTACATAGATTTGTGTTTGACCAAGTTATTAAGTAAACTTGATCCCTTACAAAGTTTTAAAGTAAACCTTGCCCGAGAAAATTAATTCCCGTTGAGAGCCAAAGCTTTCATAAGAAATACTTGACTTTAATATGAAAACCAGGTTGCAGTCAGAAATAACTACAAGCCATTTAGGCATGTTTTATGAAATATATACAACTTTTGTACGAACTCTATTTATGGCACCGTGTCAATATTAATCAACATTTCTAAGGCCGTAAATATTATCGTACCAAAAGACATGCCTTTGAAAAATAAAGTAAAAATATTTTTGGATTTTTCTTAATTTTTCAATTTTTTTGGGGTCGCAAGATTCCATCTTATATTTCTTAAGCGATTCAAGGGCATACTTGGATTGATTGATAAAGATGCCTCTCGGACTCTGAGATATCTGAAGACCTAAGAAGAATGATACCTTGCCCATCATTGACATCTTAAACTTGGAAGACATGAGTGTCCCAAACTCATCGGATAAGGTTTGGGTCGAGGCTGCAAATATAATATCATCAACATATATTTGTACCATAATCATATCTTTACCTCTTTTCTGAATGAACAGCGTGGGATCCACCTTGCCTTTTGCGAAGCCTTGCGTAATGAGGAATTGTGACAATAGATCATACCATGCGCTTGGAGGTTGCTTCAACCCATAGAGAGCCTTCTTAAGCTTGTACACATGATTAGGATAATTAGGATTCACAAAACCATCCGGCTGTTGAACATAGACCTCTTCCTTGATTTCACCATTCAGAAATGCCGTCTTCACATCCATCTGGTAGACGATCATATTCATGTGGGTTACATAAGCGAGGAATAGTCTAATAGCTTCCAAACGGGCAACAGTGCAAAGGATTCCATAAAGTCGATGCCCAATAATTGTTTGTATCCATGAGCTACTAGTCGAGCTTGTTGGGAATAAAATATGGGTCAGTTCACTAGACGCTGATAAGAAGAATGTCAACGCTGATAGGATGACATTGGACGCTGACAGCCAAGCGTTGACATTGAAGAAGTCAACGCTGACAGCCTTAAAGATTGACACTGATTGAATATCTTCATACGAATCTTTTTGTTTATTTGTTTCTTTATATGTGTATGGTAAAGATAAGCTCGACATTGTATTTTCCATTATTATCTTTACCTAGAATAGTTGATTCGTAGCTTATTGTACAAGACTTCTTGATCTATAAAAGAAGGTCTTTTAGGTTAAAGTTAAGATATTAGTTTTCATAAGTATTCACAAGTTAAACCTCTTTCATTGTAATCAAGTTCGATTATTCTAATACAAGTGAAAGTTTGTTTAACATCTTTGTGTTTTAGATCAAGTGTTAATTCCGCATAACACTTTGTTACTTTATTCATAAGCAAAGGTTTCTCTACGTGTAGTACTTGATCTAATCTCGTATACACAAAGCTTAATCGATCTAAGTTTGGGATCAACAAGTGGTATCAGAGCTTTTTGAGAAACTTTTGATCTTTAAGTAACGCAAGAACCCTAAAACACCAAACCCTAAAATCCCTAAATCTCTCAAAACCCTAAAAACATCATGTCTGGCACAAATCAGCCTTCTGCTTTGCTACAAAACAACTCCACAAACCCTAGTATCAAAATTCCCATGTTTGATGCCAGGAACTTTGAGCTTTGGAAGTCTAATTTTGAGCAATATATAGCCATCCATGACTACACTCTTTGGAAGATTGTTGAATATGGGAACACATTCAACAAAGCTCAAAAGATTGCTGCTGCTATTGCTGCAAGGGTAGCTCTTCCTAATTGTCCTGAAGCTGATAAGAAGGAAAAGCCTGAAGATGGAAGAGCTGTATCTGTTGAAGATATAGCCAAGAAAAGGGTGGACATGAAAATCTTGAACATCATGAAACACGCCCTAGGACATGAAAATCAGCACAAGTACAAACGCTTTGAGTCTGCAAAAGAGCTGTGGGAAGCTCTTGAAGTAGCACATGGTGGCAATGCTGACACAAAAGAAGAAAAGAAGAAGCAACTCTTGCATGAGTATGCTGTCTTTAAAGCTCAACCCAATGAGAATCTCAGCAGTGTGAGAAGTAGACTTCTTGACATCACAAGTCAACTTTCCTTCATGGGAACACAGATTGATGACCCTGAATTGAATGCTACTTTTCTCAAAAGCCTTGGTGATGTATGGAAGATTGAGACAAGATCCATTCTTGTCAACAACACCCACAAGACCTCCAGGTTTGATGACATCTTCAACAAACTAAGACTGTTGGAGAATGAATGGCTTTTGGATAGTGATAATAAATCTTACAGCAGTAACATGGACTTCTTCTCACAAAGTGAAGGCCAATTTGATTCCATGAACTTCTATGGACATCCAGCCACTGGATCTCAAGGTGTCAGCGCTGGATATCAGTCTGTCAGCGCTGGATCATATCCTGTCAACGCTTTATACTC
This sequence comes from Glebionis coronaria, assembly GCA_025667525.1. Taxonomy (NCBI): domain Eukaryota; kingdom Viridiplantae; phylum Streptophyta; class Magnoliopsida; order Asterales; family Asteraceae; genus Glebionis; species Glebionis coronaria. Next base: position 518,741,699 of record CM046880.1, read on the forward strand.
AAGCGCTGACACACACAACTTTGGCGCTGATAGAATTAAACCTGCTGGTTTAGATCTAGATACTGTGTGTGCATTCATTGCTTCTTTGCCCAGTGATTCAAGGATTACATATGAAGATCTTGAGCAGATAAGCGATGAGCAATTGGAAGAGATGGACATCAAGTGGACCATGGCTCTTGTAAGTTTAAGAGCAAACAGGTTTAATAAAAGGTTCAAGAAGAAGATGACCTTTAATGCTAAGGATGTTGTTGGATTTGACAAATCAAAGGTTGAGAGCTACAATTGTCATAGGATGGGGCACTTTATGAGGGAATGTAGATCTCCAAGAAGATCTGATGCTGGTAAGCCCTCAAGCCAAATGGTTAAGAGCCAAGATCCCAAGGCCATGGTTGCTGTTCAACAAATTGATGGCGTTGGAGGATGGGACTGGAGCTGGAACTTTATGGCTAAGGATGAGGAAGAGGACAGAGCTTTGGTTGCTGAAGTTAAAGAAGAGCATGTTGAATATGCTCTCATGGAACACTCCTCCTCTTCATCAGATAATGAGGTATATGATGATGCTTTCTGTTCTAAGGGTTGTCGTTTAAATACTGAAAAACTAAATCAAGAGATAGTAAAATTATTAGATGAGGCAAGTACTGAAAGATGCAAAGTATCTAATTATCAAATTGCTCTTACCCAAACAGAAAAGACAGTAGCTGAGTATAAGAAAATGGAGTTTGATTTAAAGGATCAAATAAATATCTTAAAACATGAGTTACATCAAAGTAAAGATATTCAAGATATAGTAAATAGGGTTAATCTTGATTTGATAGCTCAGTTAGAGGAGGCTAACAAAAATAAAGATAATGTGAGTCTTAAAATCCAGAGATTTGATAAGGCCACACAATCCCTAGGAGAGTGTGTTGGTAAACAAAGAGACTCTAAGGATATGAGTGGGATTGGGATGAAAGATTATACTGGTGTTCCACCACCAGCTGGGGATTTCTATGGTGTCCAATCAAAGGACTTATCTTGGACTGGCTTGCCAGAACTTCAAGAGAAGGAATTTATTCCTCCACCTAGAGTGACTTCCCCAGTTGAGGAATACAAGCAAAAACTGACTGACCTAGATGAGTGGAAGAAAGCTAACCACACCCTGTTTGTTAAGGGAGGGTTGTTGTGTGAAAGTCCAAATGAGCCCACACCAAACATGAGCCATGATATTGTGGAGTCCAATGATCCTAAACCTATTAAGATCACACACCCTACCACTGGCAAAGCTATTGACCTTGGCCCACAAACTGTTAGAAAACCTAGTGTTAAGTATGCAGAGATGTATAGGAATACTAGGTCACCAAAAAGCCAAGTTAGTAATCATGGAACAGGCTTCTTTGCTTCTAGACCTAAGACTATGTCTAGAAAAGCTTGTTACACATGTGGTAGCTTTTCACATTTGGCGTACAAATGTGTCAACGCTTCCAATGTCAACGCTGATAGGAACCATTTCAGCGCTGACAAAAGTCAACATAGGTCAAACACTGTCAGACCCAATACCTTTGTGAACAAAAGTTCACAAGTTGTTAGACCAGCCCCATTCTTTTCTAGAGGGTCTAACACACAAGGCCTAAGACCTTTTCAAAAGTCAAACACTTGGTCCAATAGGCAATGGGTTCCTGTAGCAAACCCTAGGTTCAACGCTGATAAAGGCAATCGGGGCGCTGACAAGAGCAATTTCAGCGCTGACAGACACACTGCCAAACCTAGGTATTTGCAACAACAAGGAAATAGGTCTAAAGCTTCTACTAGCTTAACATGGAGACCAAAACAAGACCAAAACTCTAATTCTACTGGTGTTTCTATGACATGCAACAGGTTTCATTATATTTCAAAAGCAATGTCAACACCACTTGGGGTTAACCGGGAATTTCATTCTAAAAGGGATGAAAATGGGGTTGTTATGAGAACCAAGTCTGTTCTTGTTGAACAACCAGATGAATCCAAGTCTTCCAAGGCTTGGGTTCCCAAAGAAAACTAATGTGTTTTCTTTATGTGCAGGGCATTCAGAAGAAGATCAATGATTATGGATACTGGGATAGTGGATGCTCAAGGCACATGACAGGAAAGGAAGACTATCTGACAAACTTCACTCCTATTCAAGATGGTGATAAGGTATACTTTGGAGGGGGCTACGGCACCATCACTGGAAAAGGAACCCTTGTCACCAACAATCTACGGTTTGAGAATGTCTTCTTGGTAAAAGAACTGGATTATAATTTGTTTAGTGTATCACAAGTGTGTGATAACAAAAATAAGGTTCTTTTCACAGATACTGAGTGCTTGGTGTTAAGCAAAGATTATAAGCTCCCTGAGGAAAAATACATAGATTTTAGAACACCAAGGCATAAAGACATATATAATGTGAATCTTAATGGAATTAAGGTAAATAATAAAATGATGTCATGTCTTTATGCTAAAGCCTCAGTAGATGAAAGTAATCTTTGGCACAGGAGATTAGGGCACATAAACTTTAAGAATATCAATAGACTTGTGAGGCTTGGTTTAGTTGATGGTTTGCCTGAAAAGGCTTTCCACAATGACCACACTTGTGTTGCATGTCTTAAGGGCAAGCAGCACAAGGTCTCATTCAGGTCTAAACAGGTGCACTCTAGTTCTAAACCACTTCACTTATTGCATATGGACCTCTTTGGTCCAACTAATATAGAAAGTTTAAAGGGTAAATCATATTGTTTTGTTATCACTGATGATTATTCCAGGTTTACATGGACTTTCTTTTTAGCCAAGAAAAGTGAAACTGCCCAAAGTCTGATTAATTTCATTACCCAGATTGAAAAGAAGAATGGTAATGAGGTCAAAATTATTAGAAGTGACAATGGGGGTGAGTTTAGAAATCAGTTGTTAGATGATTTTTGTGCCAAGAAAGGGATTACTAGGCAGTTTAGCATAGCTAGAACCCCACAGCAAAATGGGGTTGCTGAAAGGAAGAATAGAACCCTTATTGAAGCAGCCAGAACCATGTTGGCTGATGCCCACTTTCCTATAGCCTTTTGGGCTGAAGCTGTTAACACAGCTTGTTATGTTCAAAATAGGGCATTGGTCAACAAAATACATAATAAGACACCTTATGAATTACTTTGGGGAAGGAAGCCAAATATTGGCTTTCTCAAGCCTTTTGGTTGTCATGTAGTTGTTTTAGAAACTAGTGAAGCCCTAGGTAAATTTGATTCAAAAGGTGATGAAGGCTACTTCATGGGTTATTCAGTGCAGAGCAAAGGATATAGGGTTTACATTAAAAAGGAAAAACGTATACTTGAAAAAGTACATGTTAGGTTTTTAGAGAGTAAACCTAGTGATCCTGAAAGTGGTCCAAATTGGTTGTTTGACTTAGAACCTTTATCTAGAGCTTTAAATTATATGCCTGTTACTGATCCAGACATTGTGAAGGTAACTTCAAGTGTTTTGGAAAAGAGAATTGGTAATGTTTCAGGTATACAGGTTGCTAAGGAGGATGGACCACCAGCAGTTAAATCATCTCCCACACAAGAATATGTTACACTTCCTATATGGACAGATGAGTATTATGCTGCTGCTGCTGCTAGAAAAGATAATGGTGGTTTTCAAATACCACCAAATACAAACATGCATACTTCTTCAGGCGCTGACAAAGGGAAATCAAGCGCTGACAAGAGCAATTCAGACGCTGATGGATCAGACGCTGACACCAACAGCTCAAGCGTTGTTAGCCCAAGCGCTGACAAACAAGGATCAGACTTTGACAACACCTTTGCACATCTTTTCTCTTCACATTTTGAACAAGGTGGACCTTCCAATGTCCATGAAGAGATTCATGTTGATCAAAGAGAGTCTGATGAAGAGGATATTGGCAACATGGAGCGTGAAGTTGAGGACACCAGACTTCTTGAAGGAGGAGTTCTCACTTCCACAGCAAAGGATCACCCCACATCTCAGATCATTGGTGATGTTATGGCTCCAGTTCAGACAAGAAGATCCCATCAAAGTCTTGGTGGATTTATTGCCAATATACACAAGAAGGTTGATACCCCTCTTGTACAAGCATGTTTGTTTGCCTGTTTTCTGTCACAGGAAGAACCCAAGAAGATTTTTGATGCTCTCAAAGAACCTAGTTGGGTGGAAGCAATGCAGGATGAGCTTCACCAATTTGCTATACAAGACGTTTGGGAGCTGGTTGATTGTCCTAGATATGTGAGACCAATTGGGACAAGATGGGTTCTAAGAAACAAGAAAGATGAAAGAGGCATTGTGGTCAGAAACAAGGCACGTTTGGTAGCTCAGGGATATACACAAGAGGAAGGCATAGATTATGAAGAAGTTTTTGCTCCTGTTGCAAGAATTGAAGCTATCAGAATTTTCTTAGCTTATGCCTCTTGCATGAACTTCACTGTTTATCAAATGGATGTGAAGAGTGCTTTCCTCTATGGGACCATTGTTGAGGAAGTATATGTCATGCAACCTCCTGGTTTTGAAGATCCTGAGAATCCAGACAAGGTTTATAGAGTGAAGAAAGCTATGTATGGACTTCATCAAGCCCCTAGAGCATGGTATGGTACCTTGTCTACATATTTGGTGGACAATGGATTCAAGAGGGGCACCATAGATCAGACACTATTTACAAAGAAGAAAGGAAAACATGTGTTGCTTGTGCGGGTCTATGTTGATGACATCATTTTTGGGTCTACTGATCCAAAAATGAGTGAGGACTTGTCCAAGCTCATGACAGATAAATTCAAGATGAGTGCAATGGGTGAGATGAACTTCTTTCTAGGTTTACAAGTTCAACAGAAAGAAGATGGTATCTTCATTTCCCAAGACAAGTATGTAGCTGAAATCTTGAAGAAATATGGTTTTTCTCCGCATGAAAAGGATGCTTCCACTCCTATGGATAGGGAACATCCTTGGGGAAAAATTGGAGCTGGAAAGGATGTGGATGTTAGGCATTATAGATCAATGATTGGTTCATTGATGTATCTTACAGCCTCAAGACCTGACATCATGTTTGCTGTGTGTGCATGTGCACGCCATCAAGTGACTCCCAAAGAGTGTCACCTTTTTGCTGTGAAGAGAATTTTTAGGTACCTAAGATGTTATCCAGATCTTGGCTTGTGGTACCCAAAAGATTCTCCATTGGATCTTATTGCATATTCAGACAGTGACTATGGTGGTGACAAGTTTGATAGGAAATCCACAACTGGTGGATGTCAATTTCTTGGGAGCAGATTGATATCTTGGCAATGCAAGAAACAAACAGTGGTGGCAAACTCTACAACTGAAGCAGAATATGTGGCTGCAGCTGCTTGTTGTGGACAAGTCTTATGGATTCAGAACCAGCTATTGGATTATGGGTATAATTTTATGCATACCAAGATTTTTATAGACAATAACAGTACTTTATGCATTATTAAAAATCCTATACATCATTCTAAAACCAAACACATAGAAATTAGACATCATTTTATAAGAGATTGCTTTGAGAAAGGTTTAATACAACCAGATAGGGTAGCCACAGAAGATAATGTGGCTGATTTATTAACTAAACCTTTTGATGCTGGAAGATTTCAATATTTGGTAACAAATATTGGAATGGTTAATCTCACTTAATATGTGTTTTGGAACCTTTTTGTAAAAGTATGTACAGGATAATGCATTGTTATTGGTCTTTGTGATGATTTAGATTTTTCCACTTTATTTTTCTAACACTGACAAAGGTAAATGTAACGCTGTCAAGTGTTATTTTGCCGTTGTTAGAGATATTATTGTCTAACGCTGACAGGAGTTCCTTCAACGCTGACAAGTGTTGTCGGGACGCTGTCAGCAACAAATGTTAGTTTTGTGGTTTTCATCTAAATGTGTAGGTGGTGGTAGCTTTATGCCATTGGATACAGAGTTGCTTATGGATCTTTGAAGAGCTATTTGGACATGTTTTTGTTTATGGATGATGGTTGGAATATTTATATTCCTATCTTGACATAAATTTTTAATGTTCATATATATATTTTGAGAACTCATGTATCATAGTTTGAGGGGAGGTTTAAGGAACCTTTAGGACTCTTGGGTATTCTTATAATACTCTCATCACAATTCTAGATTGTGTCCACAGGTGAGTATGGGTTAGTTTTACTAAACCATGAGGCACTGTAGCATGCAAAGTTGATAAACTATGCATGCTGCCAAGACATTTTTGGCCTAGAATTGGTTGTGGTCTGATGGGAGACTTGGGAATAGTTTTGTTATGGGTTTACCTGGGAGTTACAAAGAATTTTATGAAATACCTTTGTTGGTAAGTATTTTGGTTAGCAAGGGACTCTAGAGGACATTTGTGTCTATCTTGCTTAAGCAAGTGTGCATAAATGGACAGTGCTTGCCACCCAGTAATTATTATCAACTTGTAAGATATTTCCCTTAGGATAAATTACTTTGTTACGGTTTTTATTTTTTTTTTAGACGCTGACAAGTTTTTCTCCAAACGCTGTTACGTCCAATCGTGACGCTGACAAGGCTTTAGGCAAACGCTGACAAGAAAATATAGCCGTTGGGCGCTGATGGGCTATTTTTGACCGTTGACACCTAGTGGGCCCTACCCAGTTGTTATTTTTGACTAATCTTTGGCCGTAATTTTGGGGAGTTGTTACTTTTAATTAATGCATGAGATAAGTTATATTTGATTCAATATTTTCATCATTGCTCTTTGAATATAACCGCCTCATTTTTTACCAATCAAAATCATGCATCTCTCCTATAAATTTGGTTAAACTTTTTATTCTGGGTATTCATATTTTCTTGTCTAACACTTTTCTCCTAGATTTTTCCCATATCACATAACCTAAACAGCTTTCAACATGGCACCCAAGTTCAACTCAAAGAATTTAACATTGGAGTTCAAGAGCCAACATAATATGATAGCTTACTTGACTGCTGATCCTGATTTGTTCCCTCAGTATTCACAAATGGTGGCATTTTTAAATGCATCCTCCTTAAGGTATGCACTTTCTCATACACCATTAGTCCCTGTCGCACACATTAGACAGTTTTGGAACAATGTTAGTTCCACAACAGCTAATGGAGTGACCACATTAACATCTACTGTTCATGGAAGAACATGGGTGGTCACTGAAGCCTTGGTTAGCCAAGCTTTGCGTCTTGATGACGCTGATGGTGTGACTACCCTTGCCATTGCAACAATAGAACAAGGTCTTAGGGAATTGGGTTATCCTATTCCTGCTGATGTCACTTTAAATAAATATCATAAGCAGGAATTTCCCTCTGACTGGAAATATTTGATACATGTCCTTTTACAATGCTTAAGTCCAAAATGTACTTCTTTTAATGAAATAAACAGGTCAATTGCAAGTGCTTTGGTTTGTATAACACGTGGGCTTAAGTATAATTTTTCAAAAATGATTTTTGAAGGGATGTGTAAAAACAAGGGAAGTAAAATGACTTTGGCTTACCCTAGATTTTTGCAAATGGTCTTTGATTTACAAGAATATTGTTCTAGGGATCATGACACTTTTTATGAGATCCCTAAACAACAGAAAACCATTTTTGCTAAAATGAGTTCCACAAACAGATCCATACCTCTTACCCAGGCCATGCTTGAAGTAATTCAGGCTGCTCAACCACAACCACAACCAGACCCTGAACCCCAACTTGAGCCTATCCATGAACCTTTACCTTCACCAGACCACATGGACATTGACCAACCCAGCGCTGACACTCAAAATGTGGGCGCTGACACAGCCAATCCCAACGCTGATACCATTCCTGAACAATCCCAAACACCTCTTAATCAACCAACACCCACACAATCTACTTCATCTTCCACCCCATTACAATCTAGGTTGAATAAACGCCAAAGGACTACTGGAGTGTTCTCCTCTAGTGGTCCTAGCCTTGTAGCAGAGAGAACCACCTCCACAAGTGTGGCTGGTGACATGGATGAGGCTGGGGCTATTGACACAGGCTTAGATGCTGGTCAAGACAGTCCCAACATCATTAAGACCTCATCCATGCCCTATGATTCTATTTTGGGAGGTCAAATCCCCATTCTAGCTGAGGGCAGATTGGAACCTATGACTTTGACTGAATTGACGGCTGCTGTCATTAGCTTGCAAAAGCAAAATGTCAGCCTTGTACAAACTGTCAACAAACAGGGCCGCGAACTCCAAGTATTGAGGGAGCGGGTAACTGTTTTGGAGAATCCAAGTAGCAGGAGTCTTATGGAGGAATCTTCCAAAGGGGAGGATGAAGAGGATGAAGAGGATGAGCTGATTCATACAGCTAGTGAGAAGAGTTCAGAGAAGAGTTCACAATTTAGTGAATCTTTACAGGTTGCTGAAGCACTCACCAACTTGAAGAAGCACCCAGTTATTGATACATCCAAGGTGACACCATTAAACTTGGAAGGATCTTTCAAAGAAACATTGGGCGCTGATACAGGTTTGAACGCTGACACATCCAGCGCTGACAAAGGTAATCGTGGCGCTGATAGAGGTAACTTGGACGCTGATAAAGTTGCAGGTGGTGTTGATGTATTCCAGTCATCAACAATCATCAAAGATGTGTCCCCACAGGTTCTTTCTTCTACTTTACCTACTATTGATCCAAAAGACAAAGGTAAAGGAAAATTGGTTGAAGAAGATGTTCCAAAGAAAGATGCAGCACAAATTGCATTTGATGAACAGTTGGCTGCACAACTTTTGGAAAGAGATTTGAAAGGAGTGGTAGATCACCATTTGTTGTTTCTGAGAGTGAGGAAGAGAGTGGTAATGATAAAGAAGGTGATAGCTCAGATTCAAGTATTCAAATTATTGAAGATCCAGAAAGGCTTGAATATGGGGATGAGCTAGCAAAGGAAAGATTGAGTGAGTTGAAGAATCAGATTGATTGGGACCTTCCTGAAATCACCAGAATGTACCATGCTTGGGAAGACAAGGTTATGGACAACCCAGGGATGAGTTTATCAGATCAAATTTGGGGGTTGGAAGTTCTTCTCAGGGTACAAGATGACATAAAGGTGATTATGAGGTTTAATGCACAAGAGGTCAAGACTTGGCTCAAAAGAGATAGAAGGCAGTTATATTACAAGTTGCTTAGATGCCATCAACCCAGATGGACATACAAGAAGTTGCTGGCCTTATCTTTTGAGGAGCTAGAGTATAGGGCACATCCTATTTGGAGGAAGGTGCAAGAACAAAATGTCTTACAGTTTCTTTCAGAAGAAAGGAAACAAGAGCTTGCTGAGGAAATGCAGATTCAAAAGGAAATGAGGATTGCTCAAAGACCAGTGAAGAAAGGAGATCCTTTCCAATTTCCTAAAGATATGGATGTGTATTTTCCAACTGAAGGTGTAATAAGGAAGCATCTCAAGCTTTCTCCATTGGAAGCTTCAGATTTGGTTAATGTAGTACCTCTAGATGACAGAAATCCAATCATCAGTTTTGATGAAGATGAGTGTGGATTTTGGAAGATTGGCAGGTTTGGAAAGGAGGTACATACTTTCACTTCAGTTATTTCTATTTTTGCAAGCATAGACAGAGAAGACTTGGTGCATCTATGGAGATTAATAGAGGCCAAGTATACAGCTGAAGCACCTACTTCAGCAAATGGAATAAGACTTTGGAACACATTTTTGACTTTGTGTGGTCCAAAAGAAGCAGATCCTGCCATATGGAAGGATCTTGAAGATGATCTCAGTAATCTTCATTGGAGGCTTTATTCTACTTGTGGTGTATTTCATTTGAGCTCTACAAAGTTTTCAGAGTATCTACTAGTGGATGCTGACTATTTCTTGTCCAAAGAAGTGTTGGAGAAGATGCTAGAGACACCCTTGGAGATTGATTATACTAGTGACGTGGCAAAGGACTTGATTAGATATGTTTATCACCAACATAAGAAGTTTTTGCAAGATTCCTCCTAAGCCTTAAGTTTTTATTCAGAAACTTGATCATTGGAATAGATATCAAGTTTAGGGGAGGATTGTTGGGAATAAAATATGGGTCAGTTCACTAGACGCTGATTAGAAGAATGTCAACGCTGATAGGATGACATTGGACGCTGACAGCCAAGCGTTGACATTGAAGAAGTCAACGCTGACAGCCTTGAAGATTGACACTGATGGAATATCTTCATACGAATCTTTTTGTTTATTTGTTTCTTTATATGTGTATGGTAAAGATAAGCTCGACATTGTATTTTCCATTATTATCTTTACCTAGAATAGTTGATTCGTAGCTTATTGTACAAGACTTCTTGATCTATAAAAGAAGGTCTTTTAGGTTAAAGTTAAGATATTAGTTTTCATAAGTATTCACAAGTTAAACCTCTTTCATTGTAATCAAGTTCGATTATTCTAATACAAGTGAAAGTTTGTTTAACATCTTTGTGTTTTAGATCAAGTGTTAATTCCGCATAACACTTTGTTACTTTATTCATAAGCAAAGGTTTCTCTACGTGTAGTACTTGATCTAATCTCGTATACACAAAGCTTAATCGATCTAAGTTTGGGATCAACAGAGCTTTGTTCTTCAATATTCCGTCTAACTCGTCGAGTTTCACCTTGTAAACCCATTTCAAAGTGAGTAATTGCACTTGATCCAGGCATGGGACAAGTTCCCAAACTTCAAGACGTATGAATTCGTTAAGTTCTTCTTGCATAGCTTCTATCCAACAGGATTGAGTAAAAGCTTCTTGCCATGTCTTAGGTTCAACTTCAGTGAGAAACGCATCAAAATGACAAAACATTGCATTTTCTTGTAGCTGACTGCGTGTGGATACCGGACGATTAGGGTCACCAATGATAGAATCTATAGGATGATCCTTTGTCCACTTGCTGTCTTGTTCACGAATCCGTGGATTGGAGTAAACTGTAGAAGGAGCTTCCTCTGAGGTGGACGACCCGGCTTGATTAGGGTCCGAAATTGGTACACCAAAGAATGGAAGTTCACGCATTTGAGCGAATTCCAAATCGTGATCATCATCATCCTCTTCATCATCAATAGGCATGACATGGGTAGTTGAAACAGGTGTTGGTTGAGAATTACTTGTTGATGGTATATCTAGACCAATTGTAGGTGCAGACGTATCTGATTGTGCTTCGGTTGCTGGAGCGACAACTTTGGTTACCGGAGCTATTACCTCAGGTTCTGGAGCAACAATACTTGGAGGAGTAAAAAATTCATCAAAGAACGGTTGAAACAACGTATCCCATTCCTTCCTAGTAGGTGATGTTAGATGAGGAGATGAAGTGATATGATGGGGGACGGATTAAACGAGGTGGGGGGTGTGAGAGAGGAGTTTGGTGAGGGGCGGAGTAAGTTATGGGATTAGGGTTAGTTATAACCTAATTTTAAGGTGTGATGATGGACCGGGTATAAAATTTGTGATGGGCTGACATGGACTCACGACTTCTTTTCAAAGCTTTGGGCCGTGTGATTTTTTAATATACACACAATTTTTTTTAACACAAATTTTAAATAAATTCTTTGTGTATTAAGTTATACTTCGGTCATCATCGGGTCGAGACAACAAGTGACGTGACAAAGTGACGTGACAAATGTGACGAGAATTTATTTGAGACGAGACCAAGAAACATTTGGGTATATTTTTAGTGGCTACGGATTTGTTTGATCGGGTATTAATTATGTGAAGTTGAAGACGGATTTTTCGAAGGCGTGTATTTATTTTATCTTTGAAGATAACTTGCTCGTGCTTAATCTTAGAATGAAGACTTGTTTATCTGGTTTCCGGGTTCGGGGTGGTTGGTTGATGACTTGGATAACTATCACTTAAAGGAGTTACATTGTTGTACTCAGTGTCACGCGCTTAGTCGACGTGGATAATTTCAAGAGGTGTTGTGCTTATATACCTCTTCAGTGATGTATTGGGTACTTAGAGATTTCTCCACCGTTCCTCATTCAACAATAGTGCAAGCTTAAGTCACAAGATCGAAGGATTCTTATTCAGCTTCATGTTTGATATATCTGGTTCATTCTATCAGTGGTCACTTCAAATTGCTTACAAGTGGGTTGGTAAAGATGGCCATGGAGAGTTTATGAGTAGAGATTTTCGATCAACAGCTGATTCTCACCGAATATAATTAAGCTTATTTATTATTCTCTCGAGATTTTCAGGTTCATGTGCTTACGATTTATAGATGGTTCCGAGTTTCGAAACCATCAAGGGGGAAGAAGAAGACACATTGAACGCACAACGAGTACACGTGATGAACTTCATACCTTCTTTTGATTTGAAGACATTTCGGGATGTCATTTGTCATAGCCGCAGAGAAAATCAGTGTTTTAACTCGTGGCATTATCAATCTCTAAACGGTACACTACTGATTCGATGTTTAATTGTTTGGTTGTTGCAATTATTTATCATCATTATCATATATGCATTCTCGGGACTTAATTGACTCTGATACCATTTGTAGGATATGTAAATCTTGCTTATGTTTTAGAGAGAGAAAGAGATAGAAAGATGGTGGATTTCACACTTCTAGAGAGAGAAATTTTTAAGAGAACTATGTGTTATTCAAATGAAATCACCACCCTCTCCATTAATGGAGAGGGTTTATATACCAAGCCCATAAGATGGGCTTGGGCTTACATTTAGGCCGGCCATACAAGCATGGACCTGGCTTTTCCTTGTTTAGTTAATTAAAAGATATCTAGACTACGAGCTACAACTTAATATATTGTCGGAGTGACCGAATCTTCCTAAATACGTAAAAACGTATTTCCAACATCAAGTGTTAGAACTTTGGGAAACAGGACATTAGACAAGATTCTGCAGAGGTAAAGGACCAGCTACTGGGAGTAATCAAATTTTGGTAACTAAGGTTTGCCAAAACTATGGAGAAAAAGGGCATCTGGTAAATGAGTGCCCTAAAGAGAGCAATAGCAGAGGAAAAGCTTATTTGCTGAACGATACTCATCAAGATCAGAATACGGTTACGGGTATGTTTCACCTAAATCAACATCTGGTTAAAGTAATATTTGACTCAGGAGCTGATAGAAGTTTCATATCAGTTAAAATTGTTGCTATGTTAGGTATACCGACTGTTTCCATGAATACTAAGTACGACGTAGAAATGGCCGATGGAAAAATAGTTAGCACGAATACCGTTATTCAAGGATGTATCATTACTTTATTACGTCAATCCTTTGAAATCGACCTTATGATAATTAAGCTCGATAGCGTTGACGTAGTCATAGGGATGGATTGGTTATCTAAATATCATGTTAAAATCTTATGTGACGAGAAATCCGTTCATATTCCTATTAACGGTGAAGTTTTGGTTGTCCATGATGAACGAAGTAAGACTCGACTAAATCTCATATCATGCTTAAAGATAAATAAGTATGTATCCCGAGGTAGTCAAGTTTGCTTAGTTCAATTGACGGAGAAACTACAAGAAACAAAGTGACTAGAAGATATTCCGATAGTTAGAGATTTTCCTGAAGTATATCCCGAAGAATTACCAGGTTTGCCACCTGAACGTCAAGTTGAATTCCAAATCGATTTGATACCAGGAGCAAAACCAATTGCTAAAGCTCCTTATCGATTTGCACCTTCGGAAATGCAGGAATTGTTAAGTCAAATCCAAGAACTAACTGATCGAGGATTTATTAGACCAAGTATATCGCCGTGGGGAGCTCCAGTCTTATTTGTGAAAAAGAAATATGGATCTTTTAGAATGTTTATCGATTATCGTGAGTTAAACAAACTTACTATAAAGAATCGTTACCCATTACCCAGAATCGACGATTTATTTGATCAACTTCAAGGATCAAGCATATATTCGAAAATTGATTTATAGTCAGGTTATCAACAAATTATGAGTTAAGGAAGACAATATTCTTAAAACCGCTTTCAGGACACGATACGGACATTATGAATTTCAAGTTATGCCTTTTAGTTTAACCAATGCACTAGTTGTTTTCATGGACCTCATGAACAGAGTGTGTAAGCCATACTTGGACAAATTTGTAATCGTGTTTATTGATGATATTCATATTTACTCTCGTAACAGAGAAGAACATGCCAAGAATCTTGGTATAATTCTCGAGTTACTTAAGAAGGAGGAGTTGTATGCGAAGTTCTCGAAATGCGAATTCTGGATCAATGTTGTTCAATTCCTAGGACATGTCATTGATAGCCAAGGTATTCGTGTGGATCCTGCGAAGATTGAAGCGGTGAAAAATTGGAGTAAGCCTAGTACGCCTACGGAAATTAGACAATTTTTAGGACTTGCTTGGTATTATCGAAGATTTATCGAAGGTTTTTCAAAGATTGCTAAAGCTTTGACAGAATTAACTCAGAAGAATAAACCGTTTGTCTGGGGAGATAGTCAAGAGACAACTTTTCAATTATTGAAACAGAAGTTGCGTGAAGCACCTATCCTAGCATTACCAGAAGGTAACGATGACTTTATCGTTTACTGTGATGCATCTATTCAAGGAACGGGAGCAGTGCTTATACAAAGGAATAAAGTTATTGCTTATGCATCAAGGCAGCTTAAACCGAATGAGAAGAATTATACTACTCATGATCTAGAATTAGGAGCAGTGATATTTGATCTTAAGATCTAGAGACATTACCTCTATGGTACGAAGTGTGTAGTATTTACCGATCACAAGACTCTTCAATATATTCTTCATCAGAAAGAATTGAATATGAGACAGCGACGTTGGTTAGAATTACTTGCTGATTACAATTGTGAAATTCGTTATCACCTAGGTAAAGCCAATGTAGTAGCTGATTCTTTAAGTCGAAAGGAACATGTTAAGCCGTTACGAGTTAAATCGTTAATGATAACTCTTTTACCAAAGTTACCTACCCAAATTCTCAAAGCGCAAGAAGAAGCACTTAAAGTAGAGAATGTTGGAGCAAAGAATTTAAGAGGAATGGATAAATAATTTGAAGTTCGTCAAGATGGAATTCGTTGTATTAAAAATCGTAGTTGGTTACCTGCCCATGGTAATTTACGAGATTTGATTATGCACGAGTCTCATAAATCTAAGTATTCTATACATCCTGGTTCCGACAAGATGTATCATGATCTGAAGAAACTCTATTGGTGGCCTAACATAAAGGCAATCATAGCAGACTATGTTGGCAAGTGTTTAACGTGTGCAAGAGTTAAAGCAGAGTATCAAAAACTATCCGGTCTATTGATACAACCAGAGATTCCAATATGGAAGCGGGAAAGAATTACGATGGATTTTGTGACTAAATTACCTAAGACATCAAATGGACATGACACCATCTGGGTTATTGTCGATCGTCTTATAAAATCTGCACGATTTCTTCCTATTAAAGAGACTGATAGTATGGAAACTCTTTCGAGATTATACATTAAGGAAATAATCTCACAGCACACAGTGCCTGTATCTATTATCTCAGATCGTGATAGTCGTTTTACATCTGTATTTTGGAGATCGATGCAAAGTGCCTTGGGTACTCAAATGGATATGAGTACGGCATATCATCCACAAACAAATGGAAAAAGAGAAAGAACGATTCAAACTCTCGAGGATATGCTTAGATTTTGTGTGATAGATTTTGGAAAAGGATGGGAGAAACATCTAACTTTAGTAGAATTCTCTTATAACAACACTTATCATGTTAGTATTAAAGAAGCGCCTTTCAAAATAATTTATGGAAGAAAGTGTCGATCGCTTGTTTGATGGGCTGAAGTTGGAGATATTCAACTGACAGGACCAGAAATAATACATGAAACTACTGAAAAGATTGTTCAAATCCGACAGCGATTACAAGCTGCACAAGATAGACAAAGGAGTTACGCTAATACTAGACGTAAACCTTTGGAATTTTCAGTAGGAGATCGTGTTACATTGAAAGTTTCACCTCGTCAAGGAGTTATTCGATTCAAAAAGAAGAAGAAACTAAATCCAAGGTATATAGGACCATTAAAAATAACCAAAAGAATTGGCCTTGTGGCATATAAACTAGAGCTTCCTGAAGAGCTTAGTAATGTTCACAATACTTTTCATGTTTCGAATCTTAAGAAATACTTATCTGATGAATCTCTCATCATACCGATGAAAGAACTTCATCGATGATAAGTTAAATTTTATAGAAGAGCCGGTGGAAATTATAGATAAAGAAGTGAAAAGCTTGAAGCAGAGCGTATCCCAATAATTAAGGTACGATGGAACTCGAAAAGAGGACCTGAGTATACTTGGGAACGTGAAGATCAATTCCAATCTAAAACTCATTTTCAAACCATTTTCCTCCACTCCAACTTTGAAAACCAGATATTTATTCATCCTAAGATATTTTAGGAGTGTGAGAAGTAGGTAGATCACCTCCTTGCTTGCTACACATCACCATTCCTATCTATATGTTGCCGTGACTTATTTCTAGCCACAAGGAAGGATTAGTACTAAGCTACAAGCTATGAACTTATGTAGGTCTTCACTAGCCTTCATTAGTCACCCCTATATCCTTCTTACACGTTGAATGCAAAACTTAGAGGCTAAGGGTCATTTCAAGTATAAATAGGGGTGTATACCTTCATTTGAAACTTGCACCCCGCTTCCTTTGTATCTCATACCCATTATCCATGTCCACCTCTATATACGTCTTAGGACATTCAACTAGACCAAAAACCAGGTCTAGAAGCTAGCCATTGAAGCTCTTGAAGCTTTGATAGCAAGTTGTATTCATAAGAAGCCATGAGGAGCCATTTTGGAGCTACCTAGGTAAATCTATGTTAACCAAGGCTTTGATCTTGTTATAAAGTTTATTTAGACTTTTTATAATTCCAAAATTATGTTAGAAAGATAATCCAAAAGAAACTAAGTCATTTCATCATTTTAAATGAAAGTTATAAGTTAAAGATGTCTTAAAACCCGAGTTTTGTAATCTACATAAACTAATGAGCAAAAACCCATTTCAAAAGCTATAATTCTGAAGAAATGTTCTTATTATGATATAATGTGTTTATAAACTTTGTTTTCAAATCCTAGATCATTTGGATCATTTTTGAGCTTGTTATGAGATTTTTACAAGTTCAGGGACTAAAACTGTCAATTTTGAAACTATAAATCATTTTGGGCCAAAAGTGTCATTTTATGAAATTAAAAGCTATAAGAATAAATGTTGTAAAGTTTGAGACCCTAAGGTTAAATAATGAAGGTTTAAATTGCAATTTATGAAACTTTATACTAAAAGGGTAAAAAGTGTAATTACACCAAACTATAACAAAAAGGACTATTTTTGCCAACATTGAAACTCAAAATGTAATAAAACATGTTGTTTCATGTTAGTAGGGAGCTTTGTACAAAGATTTTCTATCTCGATATTACGTTCTGACTGAGTGGTTGGGTTTACGATTTAAAGTGCCCTCGCTCCTCAAACGTTTATAGAATTGCTTCTGAGTATGATGGCCCGAACACTGATACTATTACTCCAAAAATTAATTCAATCAAAGAATGTTAATTAAAGAGAAGGAAATCAGGACTAACACTTGATATATATGCATATTGTGTGTCAGTCCAGATTCCGTGAGAAGGTTGTGGTTTGATAAATCTAAAGACTCTATAGGCTAAGGTGAGTTTATAGCCTCACATTTTAAAAGCTTACAAACAATTTGAAAACCCGTGAGGGGGATATATGCAAAACTGAAATACAAGTGTTTTTGTGTGCTGCCTATATGATTATTGACACTATGTTTACTTGTTGCCATCCAAAGTCCCTTTTAATCGTGAACCGCTAATCATTTAATGAGCCCTAATATCATGAATAGTATTACTAGAGACTGACATCTCCTATCTGGGAAGTCGCACTTGCTAGCAGCTAATGGTCCATTCCTAAGCTAAATAGATATACTTTATTTTGCATAACTCAGGATAGTATGGCAATCTTCCTGCTTAAGGGCAATTTGTTGGATTTTTCTGATAGTGTCTAGTCGCGGGTCATGAGCTAGTGCAATAAGAATCGATGAATTTAAAACTGGGTGTATAACACTGTAGCCCGAGAGTCATACATGTATTCAAATCATGTTTAAAACCTATAAATTCACTCGACCTTTGTGTTGACTTTAAGCATATATATCAGGTGATTGAAGACTGGCATGCTATGGAAGGTGGTGTCTTGAATAAGTTATCATTTTATCAATAAACTAGATCTTTGGGAAACCTGTATTTCTAGAGTGTATGTAAATTTGTTTGTTAAACTATTATTTAAATTAATGAATGATAACATTTGTTTTATAAAAATGTCTTTTTTATCATTTTCTATTATTGTGACTATGGTACTATGAAGTAATACCCTAGATCAATATTCCGTTGCGTAAAGTAAAATGGGGGTGTTACAAAAGGCGTACTTCTACAGTGAAGATAATGAGCCAGCAGAAGGCGCACTTCTGCGACGAAGATAATAAGCCAACAGAAGGCGTACTTCCGCGGCGAAGATAATTAGCCAACGGAAGGCGTACTTCGCGGCTAAGATAATGAACCAGCAAAAGGCGTGCTTCTGCGGCGAAGATAATGAGCCAGTAGAAGGCGTACTTCTGCGACGAAGATAATGAGCCAGCGGAAGGCGTACGTTGGTGGCGAAGATAATAATCCAGCGGAAGGCGTACTTCCGCAACGAAGATAATGAGCCAGCGGAAGGCCTACTTCCGCGACGAAGATAAGGAGACAACGAAAGGCAGACTTCCACGGCGAAGGTAACGAGTTGGCGGAAGGCGTACTTCCACGACAAAGATATTTGGTTTGTGTGTTTGTAGATTTTTGGTTCGTCCTATATTTCACTATATAGCTCGATCTAAGAACTTTTTTTGTGTTTTTATAGCTCAAATATTTCCTTAAACCTTCTACTATCATTTGATATTGTTTTGGTTTAAATATTTTTGCTAAAAACACAAAATGTTTGCTTGTTTGGATTGATTTTTGGTGAAAAAGGTTTAGAAAAAGTACAAATCTTGATTAAAAATTTCCAAAAGTTTGAAATTTTATGGTTCTTTTGATGCTATAATACTTGGAAGTACAAGTCGTTTCATTGGAAATCATCAAAAACGTTGCCTTTTCGAAGATTGAAATTTTTGGGTTTTTCTCGATTTTGGCTAAACTACCGAGATAACCTAAACCCTAATTTATCGGGATAATGAAATTTACAAAATACCGGAATAGTGCTTATTTAAGGTACCGGATTGAGGATAGTGTTCGGCTTGGACTAACGGGATAGTGAAATAGTTATGGTACCGAAATGGTGTTCTAATTGGTACCAAAATAGTGAACATATATAACTACCGGGATAGTGCTTTGATCAATGTTGGGTCAAAAAGTTGATGTGGCAGAAACTCAAAAATGAAGAAAACATGAAGTTATTTGTCTAAGCGTTGACAAGAGTATTCCAGGCGTTGATATGAACAAATTAGGCGTTGATGGAATCAAGCATTGTCATGTACAATCTAAGCATTGTCATGAACAAAACAAGCATTGACAAAACGTAGACAAGAAGCTTATGGAAGATTCTATTTGGATATATATGCGGGATTTATTCTGTATATGTTTATCTAAATAGAAGATTTACTTGTTTATTTGATTTTATCTCTTGTAAAACCCTAATCCTTACACTATAAAAGGAACCAAGGGTTATTAGGTTTTTCATCAATTCATTCACAATGTAAACCTAAAAGCGTGTATGTACTAGACGTGGGATTCAATGTATACATGTCTAGTGGATGTTTGTTATTAATATAATGAACATCCCATTTGTTTTAATTCATATTCGTGCCTAAACACCTTGTTAATGTGTCATGTTCTAATTCCGCTTTGATTGTATAATCATATGAACATGATGCATTCCTAGTTGCTTAAAAGATCCGGAAACCAGGGTTTCCACAAATTGGTATCAGAGCCTCGTGGCTCGTGATGCTAGGACCAACAAGGTGTTCGTGTATCGTGAAGAAAAGAAAAATCCGTCTAGGGTTTTTCTGGACGTTTTTGTGTGCGCAGCAGTATTCAGAAGGTCATAACTTTTTATTGAGCTGTTGGATCGTCACGAAATTTTATATGTGTGTTCTACATAAATATATCTTAACATCCACCGGAGGGATTGTCGAGTTTTATCCCCAGGAAAAAGTTATTAAGCGTCAAAGTCAGCAGGGAGTGAATGCAGATTTCTGTGAACAGCCATGTTCAAAACACGATCTCTCCTTCGTTAACCGTTGGATCTTCGTGATTTTTGAACTGTAGATTCTTGGAACTTGTGTCTAGAATCTCACCAAAGGGATTTTCGATCTGAGCTCTAATGAAGAAGTTATTCAAGGTCGAAGTTCACTGTTTAAGGTATTAATGTTTTTGCTTTTTCATATGAAATCATGAACTAGGGTTACTCAAACCCTAGATTGACATAAAAAGCAGAATGTTATGAGGTTTGTGGCTGTTGTGATTCAAGGTAATGCACGATCTAAGTTTTATTCACAAATCCTAAGTTAGGGTTTCGATGAACAAAGTTATAAACCCTAGATTGAGTTTGAAACAGAAAGTTGCTGTTGTGATTGGAAAAAGGGAAAGAAAATCGTGGATGCATATTTTCTCTTGGTCAGAATCAGTATCGGTTATATTCCTACTTTGTAGGGATATAATTGACTAAATATTTGGGAAAATATATGTTATATTACAACTTCATGAGAATCTCCAAAGTGAAACAGTGCTATACGATTATATTGGTACTGTATGATGCGATTGTTTATAGCTCACATGGGATTGTGATATATTAAAAGTTGCTTTATGAAGAAGTTTTTGTATTGCTATGGTCCACGTTTTGTGTTTGAAAGTAAAGAATGAAAGTGACGTGAGGTACTCATTCGTTTTTGTTATTATTTGCCATCACGTGAGGAAAAGAAGTAAAGTAAAAGTTTGATTGTGACGTGACAAAAGATGGCAGAGAAAGGTACGGTTCATAAATGCATATATTCAGGAATCGTTATTTAATGTGGTCCTATGATATATGGTGTGCTGTTAATGATACGTGGGATCATAAAGATACAAAAACAGCTTTTTGGACAGAATGAAAGGGACGTGATGACTTATGATATCTTGAATTGTTACAGTGGAGCTGCTTTTAGGAAATATATATCACGTTTAGAAAGTTTCTGCATAGTTTGACGTGATATATGGATATGAAAAACAATTTATTTGTTTAAATATTCATGACGTTGCTGTTTGATAGTTTGACGCTGTCAAAATCTTGGTGCAACGTTGACAAGAAAGAGACGCTGACATGTTGGAATTTGACGCTGACAGAATAAGTCAACGCTGACAGCGTTGACAGTGTTGTCCGATATATGTTAATCCAAGCGCTGATAGGTATTGTCCGATATCGAACAATACACCTGACCAAGATATTAGATAAAGAAGGATGTCGGACAACACAGGGATTGCTGCTGTTTGAGAAAATTAGTACGTTTTGAGAACACAAAAAGGAGGATTATACACACGAAGGTACATGGAATCTCCGTTTTTATTCAGAATATCATGGTGATATTTATGGCTCGGATATTTTTAAAAGGGATTAATGATTTTAATGCGAGTTAGCAACAATTCGTGAAGTAATATATTAGATTATGTAATCGGGGTAGCCTTGTGAAAGAGTTATCCGACTTCTAACTTTTACATATAAAGATATTGACTTGTTATGAAGAGGTGTTGGCTTAAGGGGAAGAATTCTTATGATAAGTTTGATGATTGAAGAAGATTTTCGCGAGTTTGTGTTCTATCATATCTTAAAGTCATGCACTAGAGACTTTAAAGGTAACTTGTTCGTGCTTTACATGGTTGGTGATGAAGACTTGTCATAACACTTGAAGGAGTTACATTATCGTGCTCAGTGTCTCACAAAGGATGAGAATATTGACAAGGGATCGAGGTCTACTTATATTTAATCATTAGTATAAGTTCTTCATCACATGGATAGTACAAGACATGGAACACAAGGTTGGGTTATTCTACTTCTACATCAAGAATATTATATTAATTGTTCTTCAAGATCATTACATAGAGCTACATTTGGAGAATCTTCAAAGATTGCATACATTGTTTACTTTCCTGTTGATGTGACAAAAAGGGGAAGAAATACATGCTACACTTGAGGGGAAGAAATTTGAAGATCATTTACAACTTACAAGAGATACACATAGAGTTTTGCCACTATCAACTAGGGGAAGATTGTTGGGTCAAAAAGTTGATGTGGCAGAAACTCAAAAATGAAGAAAACGTGAAGTTATTTGTCTAAGCGTTGACAAGAGTATTCCAGGCGTTGATATGAAAAATTAGGCGTTGATGGAATCAAGCATTGTCATGTACAATCTAAGCATTGTCATGAACAAAACAAGCATTGACAAAACGTAGACAAGAAGCTTATGGAAGATTCTATTTGGATATATATGCAGGATTTATTCTGTATATGTTTATCTAAATAGAAGATTTACTTGTTTATTTGATTTTATCTCTTGTAAAACCCTAATCCTTACACTATAAAAGGAACCAAGGGTTATTAGGTTTTTCATCAATTCATTCACAATGTAAACCTAAAAGCGTGTGTGCACTAGACGTGGGATTCAATGTATACACGTCTAGTGGATGTTTGTTATTAATATAATGAACATCCCATTTGTTTTAATTCATATTCGTGCCTAAACACCTTGTTAATGTGTCATGTTTTAATTCCGCTTTGATTGTATAATCATATGAACATGATGCATTCCTAGTTGCTTAAAAGATCCGGAAACCAGGGTTTCCACAATCAAGTACCGGGATAGTATATTTTAGAAACTATCGGGATAGTGCGAGTTGTTAAGGTATCGGGATAGTATAGTTTAGAAAATACTGGGATCATGGTTATTATAAACTACCAAGTTCGTGACATTTAAACTCCCGGGATAGTGCAAGATCTAAGTACCGGGATACTATATTATTTGGACTACCAGGATAGTGTAGTTTCAAAACTACCAAGTTGGTGTTTTTGAGAGGTACCAAGATCACAACATACAACTACCGAGATTGTGCATCACACTTCAAAGTACCGGGATAAGAATACTTTGCAAACATTTTGTAATTTTCAAATTTTTTGAAATTTTAGAAATTTGGTTTCGGTTTACCTCAAGGCCATTTTTTCTTTAGGAATTTTTGGTTTTGCGAACCCAAACTTAGATTTCAAGCACCGTTCTATATCACCAAATTTCATCATCAAGCAAGGATTTAAGAATTTTTACGGTTCTTTCGTTGGTTTGTAAAATCCTGCAAATTTATTTCTCGGTTTCTCCATGAATCGTAAAATCTCGTATTGTTCTTATAACAACAAACACACTTACTTATTTTCATTGCTCGATCGATAAGTAATCCTTACCTTCATTTCTCACATCGAACTTCAATGGAACCATTAAATTTGAAGTCTCGAGAGGGAGAATTATGTCAGATGTAACATATGTTAAACAACTCAAGAACAAACTGCAAGGTCTCATCTAACAAACTTCAGTGTCATCTCGACGATCTTTCAAGGCTCAAGGGAGGACCAAACTTTGTGGCACTCTTTGGTCAAGATACTCATATATTCCTAGACTCAATGTTAACAAATTTGGAGCAACTAGCAAAGCAACCTGACAAAGAAGACTTTAACCAATCAGCATCCGAATGTGCATATAAAGTTTTAGTGACACAATTTATGTCTTTCTTGCAATTCGATATCTTTAAGCTTGAAAATTCAGTGATCTGCCAGTCATTTCTTCAAGACACTCATACCGAGGTTCAAGAATTTCGTGGTACATTGTTAAAATACATGACATCGGTTTCGTCTTCAATTTATGCAAGATCACGACTTCAACTTGTTGGGAATAAATTATGGGTCAGTTCACTAGACGCTGATAAGAAGAATGTCAACGCTGATAAGATGACATTGGACGCTGACAGCCAAGCGTTGACATTGAAGAAGTCAACGCTGACAGCCTTGAAGATTGACACTGATGGAATATCTTCATACGAATCTTTTTGTTTATTTGTTTCTTTATTTGTGTATGGTAAAGATAAGCTCGACATTGTATTTTCCATTATTATCTTTACCTAGAATAGTTGATTCGTAGCTTATTGTACAAGACTTATTGATCTATAAAAGAAGGTCTTTTAGGTTAAAGTTAATATTCAGTTTTGATAAGTATTCGCAAGTTAAACCTCTTTCATTGTAATCAAGTTCGATTATTCTAATACAAGTGAAAGTTTGTTTAACATCTTTGTGTTTTAGATCAAGTGTTAATTCCGCATAACACTTTGTTACTTTATTCATAAGCAAAGGTTTCTCTACGTGTAGTACTTGATCTAATCTCGTATACACAAAGCTTAATCGATCTAAGTTTGGGATCAACAAGTGGTATCAGAGCTTGTTGAGAAACTTTTGATCTTTAAGTAACGCAAGAACCCTAAAACACCAAACCCTAAAAACCCTAAATCTCTCAAAACCCTAAAAACATCATGTCTGGCACAAATCAGCCTTCTGCTTTGCTACAAAACAACTCCACAAACCCTAGTATCAAAATTCCCATGTTTGATGCCAGGAACTTCGAGCTTTGGAAGTCTAACTTTGAGCAGTATATAGCTATTCATGACTACACTCTTTGGGAGATTGTTGAATATGGGAACACATTCAACAAAGCTCAAAAGATTGCTGCTGCTATTGCCGCAAGGGTAGCTCTTCCTAATTGTCCTGAAGCTGATAAGAAGGAAAAGCCTGAAGATGGAAGAGCTGTATCTGTTGAAGATATAGCCAAGAAGAGGGTGGACATGAAAATCTTGAACATCATGAAACATGCCCTAGGTCATGAGAATCAGCACAAGTACAAACGCTTTGAGTCTGCAAAAGAGCTTTGGGAAGCTCTTGAAGTAGCACATGGTGGCAATGCTGACACAAAAGAAGAAAAGAAGAAGCAACTCTTGCATGAGTATGCTGTCTTTAAAGCTCAACCCAATGAGAATCTCAGCAGTGTGAGAAGTAGACTTCTTGACATCACAAGTCAACTTTCCTTCATGGGAACACAGATTGATGACCCTGAATTGAATGCTACTTTTCTCAAAAGCCTTGGTGATGTATGGAAGATTGAGACAAGATCCATTCTTGTCAATAACACCCACAAGACCTCCAGGTTTGATGACATCTTCAACAAACTAAGACTGTTGGAGAATGAATGGCTTTTGGATAGTGATAATAAATCTTCCAGTAGTAACATGGCCTTCTTCTCACAAAGTGAAGGCCAATTTGATTCCATGAACTTCTATGGACATCCAGCCACTGGATCTCAATGTGTCAACGCTGGATCTCAGTCTGTCAGCGCTGGATCATATCCTGTCAACGCTTTATACTCAAGCGCTGACACACACAACTTTGGCGCTGATAGAATTAAGCCTGCTGGTTTAGATCTAGATACTGTGTGTGCATTCATTGCTTCTTTGCCCAGTGATTCAAGGATTACATATGAAGATCTTGAGCAGATAAGTGATGAACAATTGGAAGAGATGGACATCAAGTGGACTATGGCTCTTGTAAGTTTAAGAGCAAACAGGTTTAATAAAAGGTTCAAGAAGAAGATGACCTTTAATGCTAAGGATGTTGCTGGATTTGACAAGTCCAAGGTTGAGTGCTACAATTGTCATCGGATGGGGCACTTTATGAGGGAATGTAGATCTCCAAGAAGATCTGATGCTTGTAAGCCCTCAAGCCAAATGGTTAAGAGCCAAGATCCCAAGGCCATGGTTGCTGTTCAACAAAGTGATGGTGTTGGAGGATGGGACTGGAGCTGGAACTTTATGGCTAAGGATGAGGAAGAGGACAGAGCTTTGATTGCTGAAGTTAAAGAAGAGCATGTTGAATATGCTCTCATGGCACACTCCTCCTCTTCATCAGATAATGAGGTATATGATGATGCTTTCTGTTCTAAGGGTTGTCGTTTAAATACTGAAAAACTAAATCAAGAGATAATAAAATTATTAGATGAGGCAAGTACTGAAAGATGCAAAGTATCTAATTATCAAATTGCTCTTACCCAAACAGAAAAGACAGTAGCTGAGTATAAGAAAATGGAGTTTGATTTAAAGGATCAAATAAATATCTTAAAACATGAGTTACATCAAAGTAAAGATTGTCAAGATATAGTAAACAGGGTTAATCTTGATTTGATAGCTCAGTTAGAGGAGGCTAACAAAAATAAAGATAATGTGAGTCTTAAAATCCAGAGATTTGATAAGGCCACACAATCCCTAGGAGAGTGTGTTAGTAAACAAAGAGACTCTAAGGACATGAGTGGAATTGGGATGAAAGATTATACTGGTGTTCCACCACCAGCTGGGGATTTCTATGGTGTCCAATCAAAGGACTTATCTTGGACTAGCTTGCCAGAACTTCAAGAGAAGGAATTTATTCCTCCACCTAGAGTGACTTCCCCAGTTGAGGAATACAAGCAAAAACTGACTGACCTAGATGAGTGGAAGAAAGCTAACCACACCTTGTTTGTTAAGGGAGGGTTGTTGTGTGAAAGTCCAAATGAGCCCACACCAATCATGAGCCATAATATTGTGGAGTCCAGTGATCCTACACCTATTAAAATCACACACCCTACCACTGGCAAAGCTGTTGACCTTGGCCCACAAACTGTTAGAAAACCTAGTGTTAAGTATGCAGAGATGTATAGGAATACTAGGTCACCAAAAAGCCAAGTTAGTAACCATGGAACAGGCTTCTTTGCTTCTAGACCTAAGACTATGTCTAGAAAAGCTTGTTACACATGTGGTAGCTTCTCACATTTGGCATACAAATGTGTCAACGCTTCCAATGTCAACGCTGATAGGAACCATTTCAGCGCTGACAAAAGTCAACATAGGTCAAACACTGACAGACCCAATACCTTTGTGAACAAAAGTTCACAAGTTGTTAGACCAGCCCCATTCTTTTCTAGAGGGTCTAACACACAAGGCCTAAGACCTTTTCAAAAGTCAAACACTTGGTCCAATAGGCAATGGGTTCCTGTAGCAAACCCTAGGTTCAACGCTGATAAAGGCAATCGGGGCGCTGAAAAGAACAATTTCAGCGCTGACAGACACACTGCCAAACCTAGGTATTTGCAACCACAGGGAAATAGGTCTAAAGCTTCTACTAGCTTAACATGGAGACCAAAACAAGACCAAAACTCTAATTCTACTGGTGTTTCTATGACATGCAACAGGTTTCATTATATTTCAGAAGCAATGTCAACACCAATTGGGGTTAACTGGGAATTTCATTCAAAAAGGGATGAAAATGGGGTTGTTATGAGAACCAAGTCTGTTCTTGTTGAACAACCAGATGAATCCAAGTCTTCCAAGGCTTGGGTTCCCAAAGAAAACTAATGTGTTTTCTTTATGTGCAGGGCATTCAGAAGAAGATCAATGATTATGGATACTGGGATAGTGGATGCTCAAGGCACATGACAGGAAAGGAAGACTATCTGACAAACTTCACTCCTATTCAAGATGGTGATAAGGTATACTTTGGAGGGGGCTATGGCACCATCACTGGAAAAGGAACCCTTGTCACCAACAATCTACGGTTTGAGAATGTCTTCCTGGTAAAAGAACTGGATTATAATTTGTTTAGTGTATCACAAGTGTGTGATAACAAAAATAAGGTTCTTTTCACAGATACTGAGTGGTTGGTGTTAAGCAAAGACTACAAGCTCCCTGAGGAGAAATACATAGAATTTAGAACACCAAGGCATAAAGACATATAAAATGTGAATCTTAATGGAATTAAGATAAATAATAAAATGATGTCATGTTTTTATGCTAAAGCCTCAGTAGATGAAAGTAATCTTTGGCACAGGAGATTAGGGCACATAAACTTTAAGAATATCAATAGACTTGTGAGGCTTGGTTTAGTTGATGGTTTGCCTGAAAAGGCTTTCCACAATGACCACTCTTGTGTTGCATGTCTTAAGGGCAAGCAGCACAAGGTCTCATTCAGGTCTAAACAGGTGCACTCTAGTTCTAAACCACTTCACTTATTGCATATGGACCTCTTTGGTCCAACTAATATAGAAAGTTTAAAGGGTAAATCATATTGTTTTGTCATCACTGATGATTTTTCCAGGTTTACATGGACTTTCTTTTTAGCCAAGAAAAGTGAAACTGCCCAAAGTCTGATTAATTTCATTACCCAGATTGAAAAGAAGAATGGTAATGAGGTCAAAATTATTAGAAGTGACAATGGGGGTGAGTTTAGAAATCAGTTGTTAGATGATTTTTGTGCCAAGAAAGGGATTACTAGGCAGTTTAGCATAGCTAGAACCCCACAGCAAAATGGGGTTGCTGAAAGGAAGAATAGAACCCTAATTGAAGCAGCCAGAACCATGTTGGCTGATGCCCACTTACCTATAGCCTTTTGGGCTGAAGCTGTTAACACAGCTTGTTATGTTCAAAATAGGGCATTGGTCAACAAAATACATAATAAGACACCTTATGAGTTACTTTGGGGAAGGAAGCCAAATATTGGCTTTCTCAAGCCTTTTGGTTGTCATGTAGTTGTTTTAGAAACTAGTGAGGCCCTAGGTAAATTTGATTCAAAAGGTGATGAAGGCTACTTCATGGGTTATTCAGTGCAGAGCAAAGGATATAGAGTTTACATTAAGAAGGAAAAACGTATACTTGAAAAGGTACATGTTAGGTTTTTAGAGAGTAAACCTAGTGATCCTGAAAGTGGTCCAAATTGGTTGTTTGACTTAGAACCTTTATCTAGAGCTTTAAATTATATGCCTGTTACTGATCCAGACATTGTGAAGGTAACTTCAAGTGTTTTGGAAAAGAGAATTGGTAATGTTTCAGGTATACAGGTTGCTAAGGAGGATGGACCACCAGCAGTTGAATCATCTCCCACACAAGAATATGTTACACTTCCTATATGGACAGATGAGTATTATGCTGCTGCTGCTAGAAAAGATAATGGTGGTTTCCAAACACCACCAAATACAAACATGCATGGTTCTTCAGGCGCTGACAAAGGAAAATCAAGCGCTGACAAGAGCAATTCAGACGCTGATGGATCAGACGCTGACACCAACAGTTCAAGCGTTGTTAGCCCAAGCGTTGACAAACAAGGATCAGACTTTGACAACACCTTTGCACATCTTTTCTCTTCCCATTTTGAACAAGGTGGACCTTCCAATGTCCATGAAGATATTTCTGTTGATCAAAGAGAGTCTGATGAAGAAGATATTGGCAACATGGAGCGTGAAATTGAGGACACCAGACTGTTTGAAGGAGGGGTTCTCACTTCCACACAAAAGGATCACCCCTCATCTCAGATCATTGGTGATGTTATGGCTCCAGTTCAGACAAGAAGATCCCATCAAAGTCTTGGTGGATTTATTGCCAATATACACAAGAAGGTTGATACCCCTCTTGTACAAGCATGTTTGTTTGCATGTGTTCTGTCACAGGAAGAACCCAAGAAGATTTTTGATGCTCTCAAAGAACCTAGTTGGGTGGAAGCAATGCAGGATGAGCTTCACCAATTTGCTATACAGGATGTTTGGGAGCTGGTTGATTGTCCTAGATATGTGAGACCAATTGGGACAAGATGGGTTCTAAGGAACAAGAAAGATGAAAGGGGTATTGTGGTCAGAAACAAGGCACGTTTGGTAGCTCAGGGATATACACAAGAGGAAGGAATAGATTATGAAGAGGTGTTTGCTCCTGTTGCAAGAATTGAAGCTATAAGAATTTTCTTAGCTTATGCCTCTTGTATGAATTTCACTGTCTATCAAATGGATGTGAAGAGTGCTTTCCTCTATGGAACAATTGTTGAGGAAGTATACGTTATGCAACCTCCTGGTTTTGAAGATCCTGAGAATCTAGACAAGGTTTATAAAGTGAAGAAAGCTATGTATGGACTTCATCAAGCCCCTAGAGCATGGTATGGTACCTTGTCTACATATTTGGTGGACAATGGATTCAAGAGGGGCACCATAGATCAGACACTATTTACAAAGAAGAAAGGAAAACATGTGTTGCTTGTGCAGGTCTATGTTGATGACATCATTTTTGGGTCTACTGATCCAAAAATGAGTGAGGACTTTTCCAAGCTCATGACAGATAAATTCAAGATGAGTGCAATGGGTGAGATGAACTTCTTTCTAGGTTTACAAGTTCAGCAGAAAGAAGATGGTATCTTCATCTCCCAAGACAAGTATGTAGCTGAAATCTTGAAGAAATATGGTTTTTCTCCACATGAAAAGGATGCTTCCACTCCTATGGATAGGGAACATCCTTGGGGAAAAATTGGAGCTGGAAAGGATGTGGATGTTAGGCAAAATAGATCAATGATTGGTTCATTGATGTATCTTACAGCCTCAAGACCTGACATCATGTTTGCTGTGTGTGCTTGTGCACGTCATCAAGTGACTCCCAAAGAATGTCACCTTTTTGCTGTGAAAAGAATTTTTAGGTACCTAAGATGTTATCCAGATCTTGGCTTGTGGTACCCAAAAGATTCTCCATTGGAGCTTATTGCATATTCAGACAGTGACTATGGTGGTGACAAGTTTGATAGAAAATCCACAACTGGTGGATGCCAATTTCTTGGGAGTAGATTGATATCTTGGCAATGCAAGAAACAAACAGTGGTGGCAAACTCTACAACTGAAGCAGAATATGTGGCTGCAGCTGCTTGTTGTGGACAAGTCTTATGGATTCAGAACCAGCTGTTGGATTATGGGTATAATTTTATGCATACCAAGATTTTTGTAGACAATAACAGTACTTTATGCATTATTAAAAATCCTGTACATCATTCTAAAACCAAACACATAGAAATTAGACATCATTTTATAAGAGATTGCTTTGAGAAAGGTTTAATACAACCAGATAGGGTAGCCACAGAAGATAATGTGGCTGATTTATTAACTAAACCTTTTGATGCTGGAAGATTTCAATATTTGGTAACAAATATTGGAATGGTTAATCTCACTTAATATGTGTTTTGGAACCCTTTTTGTAAAAGTATGTACAGGATAATGCATTGTTATTGGTCTTTGTGATGATTTAGATTTTTCCACTTTATTTTTCTAACACTGACAAAGGTAAATGTAACGCTGTCAAGTGTTATTTTGCCGTTGTTAGAGATATTATTGTCTAACGCTGACAAAAGTTCCTTCAACGCTGACAAGTGTTGTCGGGGCGCTGTCAGCAACAAATGTTAGTTTTGTGGTTTTCATCTAAATGTGTAGGTGATGGTAGCTTTATGCCATTGGATACAGAGTTGCTTATGGATCTTTGAAGAGCTATTTGGACATGTTTTTATTTATAGATGATGGTTGGAATATTTATATTCCTATCTTGACATAAATTTTTAATGTTCATATATATTTTGAGAACTCATGTATCATAGTTTAAGGGGAGGTTTAAGGAACCTTTAGGACTCTTGGGTATTCTTATAATACTCTCATCACAATTCTAGATTGTGTCCACAGGTGAGTATGGGTTAGTTTTACTAAACCATGAGGCACTGTAGCATGCAAAGTTGATAAACTATGCATGCTGCCAAGACATTTTTGGCCTAGAATTGGTTATGGTCTGATGGGAGTCTTGGGAATAGTTTTGTTATGGGTCTACCTGGGAGTTACAAAGAATTTTATGAAATAACTTTGTTGGTAAGTATTTTGGTTAGCAAGGGACTCTAGAGGACATTTGTGTCTATCTTGCTTAAGCAAGTGTGCATAAATGGACAGTGCTTGCCGCCCAGTAATTATTATCAACTTGTAAGATATTTCCCTTAGGATAAATTACTTTGTTAAGGTCTTTTTCTTTTTAAATATTTTTATTTTTAGACGCTGACAAGTTTTTCTCCAAACGCTGTTACGTCCAATCGTGACGCTGACAAGGCTTTAGGCAAACGCTGACAAGAAAATATAGCCGTTGGGCGCTGATGGGCTATTTTTGACCGTTGACACCTAGTGGGCCCTACCCAGTTGTTATTTTTGACTAATCTTTGGCCGTAATTTTGGGGAGTTGTTACTTTTAATTAATGCATGAGATAAGTTATATTTGAGTCAATATTTTCATCATTGCTCTTTGAATATAACTGCCTCATTTTTGACCAATCAAAATCATGCATCTCTCCTATAAATTTGGCTAATCTTTTTATTCTGGGTATTCATATTTTCTTGTCTAACATTTTTCTCCTAGATTTTTCCTATATCACATAACCTAAACAGCTTTCACCATGGCACCCAAGTTCAACTCAAAGAATTTAACATTGGAGTTCAAGAGCCAACATAATATGGTAGCTTACTTGACTGCTGATAATGATTTGTTCCCTCAGTATTCACAAATGTTGGCATTTTTAAATGCATCCTCATTAAGGTATGCACTTTCTCATACACCATTAGTCCCTGTCGCACACATTAGACAGTTTTGGAATAATGTTAGTTCCACAACAGCTAATGGAGTGACCACATTAACATCTACTGTTCATGGAAGAACGTGGGTGGTCACTGAAGCCTTGGTTCGCCAAGCTTTGCGTCTTGATGAAGCTGATGGTGTGACTACCCTTGCCATTGCAACAATAGAACAAGGTCTTAGGGAATTGGGTTATCCTATTCCTGCTAATGTCACTTTAAATAAATATCATAAGCAGGAATTTCCCTCTGACTGGAAATATTTGATACATGTCCTTCTCCAATGCTTAAATCCAAAATGTACTTCTTTTAATGAAATAAACAGGTCAATTGCAAGTGCTTTGGTTTGTATAACACGTGGGCTTAAGTATAATTTTTCAAAAATGATTTTTGAAGGGATGTGTAAAAATAAGGGGAGTAAAATGACTTTGGCTTACCCAAGATTTTTGCAAATGGTCTTTGATTTACAAGAATATTGTTCTAGGGATCATGACACTTTTTATGAGATCCCTAAACAACAGAAAATCATCTTTGCTAAAATGAGCTCCACAAACAGATCCATACCTCTCACCCAAGCCATGCTTGAAGTAATTCAGGCTGCTCAACCACAACCACAACCAGACCCTGAACCCCAACTTGAGCCTATCCATGAACCTTTACCTTCACCAGACCACATGGACATTGACCAACCCAACGCTGACACTCAAAATGTTGGCACTGACACAGCCACTCCCGACGCTGATACCATCCCTGAACAATCCCAAACACCCCTTCACCAACCAACACCCACACAATCTACCTCATCTTCCACCCCATTACAATCTAGGTTGCCTAAATGCCAAAGGACTACTGGAGTGTTCTCCTCTAGTGGTCCTAGCCTTGTTGCAGAGAGAACCACCTCCACAAGTGTGGCTGGTGCCATGGATGAGGCTGGGGCTATTGACACAAGCTTAGATGCTGGTCAAGACAGTCCCAACATCATTAAGACCTCATCCACGCCCTATGATTCTATTTTGGGAGGTCAAATCCCCATTCTAGCTGAGGGCAGATTGGAACCTATGACTTTGACTGAATTGACGGCTGCTGTCATTAGCTTGCAAAAGCAAAATGTCAGCCTTGTACAAATTGTCAACAACCAGGGCCGTGAACTCCAAGTATTGAGGGAGCGGGTAACTGTTTTGGAGAATCCAAGTAGTAGGAGTCTAATGGAGGAATCTTCCAAAGGGGAGGATGAAGAGGATGAGCTGATTCATACAGCTAGTGAGAAGAGTTCAGAGAAGAGTTCACAATTTAGTGAATCTTTACAGGTTGCTGAAGCACTCACCAACTTGAAGAAGCACCCAGTTATTGATACATCCAAGGTGACACCATTAAACTTGGAAGGATCTTTCAAAGAAACAATGGGCGCTGATACAGGTTTGAACGCTGACACATCCAGCGCTGACAAAGGTAATCGTGGCGCTGATAGAGGTAACTTGAACGCTGATAAAGTTGCAGGTGGTGTTGATGTATTCCAGTCATCAACAATCATCAAAGATGTGTACACACAGGTTTCTTCTTCTACTTTACCTATTATTGATCCAAAAGACAAAGGTAAAGGAAAATTGGTTGAAGAAGATGTTCCAAAGAAAGATGCAGCACAAATTGCTTTTGATGAACAGTTGGCTGCACAACTTTTGGAAAGAGATTTGAAGAGGAGTGGTAGATCACCATTTGTTGCTACTTCTGAGAGTGAGAAAGAGAGTGGTGATGATAAAGAAGGAGATAGCTCAGATTCAAGTATTCAAATTATTGAAGATCCAGAAAGACTTGAATATGGAGATGAGTTAGCAAAGGAAAGATTGAGTGAGTTGAAGAATCAGATTGATTGGGACCTTCCTGAAATCACCAGAATGTACCATGCTTGGGAAGACAAGGTTATGGACAACCCAGGGATGAGTTTGTCAGATCAAATTTGGGGGTTGGAAGTTCTTCTTAGGGTACAAGATGACATAAAGGTGATTTTGAGGTTTAATGCACAAGAGGTCAAGACCTGGCTCAAAAGAGATAGAAGGCAGTTGTACTACAAGTTGCTTAGATGCCATCAACCTAGATGGACATACAAGAAGTTGCTGGCTTTATCTTTTGAGGAGTTAGAGTATAGGGCACATCCTATTTGGAGGAATGTGCAAGAAAATAATGTCTATCAGTTTCTTTCAGAAGAAAGGAAACAAGAGCTTGCTGAGGAAATGCAGATTCAAAAGGAAATGAGGATTGCTCAAAGACCAGTAAAGAAAGGAGATCCTTTCCAATTTCCCAAAGATATGGATGTGTATTTTCCAACTGAAGGTGTCATAAGGAAGCATCTCAAGCTTTCTCCATTGGAAGCTTCAGATTTGGTTAATGTAGTACCTCTAGATGACAGAAATCCAATCATCAGTTTTGATGAAGATGAGTGTGGATTTTGGAAGATTGGCAGGTTTGGAAAGGAGGTACATACTTTTACTTCAGTTATTTCTATCTTTGCAAGCATAGACAGAGAAGACTTGATGCATCTATGGAGATTAATAGAGGCCAAGTATACAGCTGAAGCACCTACTTCAGCAAATGGAATAAGACTTTGGAACACATTTTTGACTTTATGTGGTCCAAGAGAAGCAGATCCTGCCATATGGAAGGATCTTGAAGATGATCTCAGTAATCTTCATTGGAGGCTTTATTCTACTTGTGGTGTATTTCATTTGAGCTCTACAAAGTTTTCAGAGTATCTACTTGTGGATGCTAACTATTTCTTGTCCAAAGAAGTGTTGGAGAAGATGCTAGAGACACCCTTGGAGATTGATTATACTAGTGACGTGGCCAAGGACTTGATTAGATATGTTTATCACCAACATAAGAAGTTTTTGCAAGATTCCTCCTAAGCCTTAAGTTTTTATTCAGAAACTTGATCATTGGAATAGATATCAAGTTTAGGGGAGGATTGTTGGGAATAAATTATGGGTCAGTTCACTAGACGCTGATAAGAAGAATGCCAACGCTGATAAGATGACATTGGACGCTGACAGCCAAGCGTTGACATTGAAGAAGTCAACGCTGACAGCCTTGAAGATTGACACTGATGGAATATCTTCATACGAATCTTTTTGTTTATTTGTTTCTTTATTTGTGTATGGTAAAGATAAGCTCGACATTGTATTTTCCATTATTATCTTTACCTAGAATAGTTGATTCGTAGCTTATTGTACAAGACTTCTTGATCTATAAAAGAAGGTCTTTTAGGTTAAAGTTAATATTCAGTTTTGATAAGTATTCGCAAGTTAAACCTCTTTCATTGTAATCAAGTTCGATTATTCTAATACAAGTGAAAGTTTGTTTAACATCTTTGTGTTTTAGATCAAGTGTTAATTCCGCATAACACTTTGTTACTTTATTCATAAGCAAAGGTTTCTCTACGTGTAGTACTTGATCTAATCTCGTATACACAAAGCTTAATCGATCTAAGTTTGGGATCAACACAACTAGCGTATGATACTAGGCTGCAAGAAACTCTGATGCAAATGCAGGAGGAAAATGGTCATACGGATGACATAGTGGGGGACGCTTTGTTTAACAATGATAGCAGTGGCATAGAATAATGACAACATGAATCTGGCATGCATGACAAATGTATCAGTAATATACAACATGTTGAGCATTCCGAACTTATTTATGACAAACATGTGATGGAAAATGGTGATAGTAATACCACTTCTGATTCATTCGATGCGAGTCATAATGGGGGAGAGAGTGATCAGAATGCTGCAATACATCATGATAAATTCCTTATGACTGCTCCTTTAACCAATTTGAATTCTAAAATTGAAGAGATCGAGACGATCGTATCTCAACAATATAAAGATCTTGAGGATGCCAAATGCTCCTAGAGACAAGACACTCCACTTCTGTAGCCTCTCCACCACATATGGTTTTGAAATTATTTGCTTGATAGGCTGATCCGTTGTAACACCCCTATTTTTACCATATAGCAACAAAAGCTAATCTAGGGTATTACTTTAGGAACATAAGTCATAATAATAGAAAACAAATCAAAAGAGTGGTTCTTTATATATCATTTAAAAATCAGAGTTTTACAATATAAGGTTCCCAAAATCTAGAATAATAATTTCAAGCTTGTGCCTCTTCATGCCATCCTTATGCTGCTCCATGCTAATCGTCAAAAATTCCTGAAATATATGCTTAAAAGTCAACACAAAGGTTGAGTGAATTAATAGGTTTGTAATAACAGTTTTGAATACATGTCTACCACTTTGAGCTACGTTACTATTCGCTCACATAAATCAATATTTTATTACACTAAGCTCATAACATCAAAACTAACGAGAATTCATCGAAGTGACCATCATGACAAGTAATCTGCAGGTATAGATTACCCATTAGTTCTAATAAAGTGTGCTCGATTACCCACTCGAACGGGTAACACAAACAAGATTCGTTACTTCCAATAGATCTATTCACCGTATTAGCGACACCAAATAGCGTTAATGACTTATGAAATTAGGGCAGCAAGTAACAGTTCGGGCACTCGTGCAATAACATATTTCAGTAAAATCATCTAGTTCAAAAACATACGTATTCCAGTTTTAGCATATATCCCCCTCACGGGTTTTCAAATCATTTAGAAAGCATAAAAAGTGAGGCTATAAACTCACCTAGCATCCATAGAGTCTGAGCTACATCATATATATTTCATTCACAAATAAACAGCTTGGTCTCACAATAAACAACTTGGTCTCACATAAAACTTGTTGATACAAAAGTTGGATGGACCGAGCTAGACCTGAATTAGGCTTAATTCGGGGTCTTGTGGACTCCGGCTCTTGCACCAAGTGAATCTTGTTTGAAGAGCCTGCACACTAAATAACAAACACCGTCAGGCTTACCGTGGGGGCTTGTTCCACGGTTTGACTCCAGCGTGAGAGTAAGTAATCAGTTTGAGTATATGTGAGGGTTTTAGAGTATTGTGTATCTTACCTTTGTGGAACCCCGAAGGTTCCTTTTATACCCGAGAGAATCCTGGCTGGGCTCTCCTACTCTTGCGGCCTAAGGAAGAGATAATGACTAGAAATAGATTAATCCTTATCGCGTATTTATGGTAAGTGTATATCTCCTTTTCCTTAGGCGAATATAATCATAGAATAGATTATATCTGTTTTATCTTGTCGCAGGGCGATGGTTAAGTAATCAATCGTTGTGCGACAGCGGCTTACTAGGCCTCCTGAGATAATCCATACCTAATGGATACGGGTAGTACTCGTGCATCAGGTTATGCAACCCGAATAGGGACTATACGTCATCATGTCTCCCCAGTCTAGTGATCGCAGGTCGAACCACGGCTACTAGACTATTAATCAGCCAAATTGTGAACGAAACATGAAACTAAACCATCGCACCGTTCAGTATCCCAGAAGCGTTCAAATACTCCCAACAAGATCACATTCATCCCCCCTTTTACCTAATTTCCTTGAAAATCGGGAAAACCGTTTGCCACGTTGTTTTAACCCTGGACCTCCCACCGTTAGATGAAGATAGTGGAATACACGTGGCACAGATCTGAATAATTTGAACAGTAAATCGAATGCCTATATATATCACCGCCGCATTTTGACTGCCTAAATTCTTCAGTAAAAAACTTTCATTATCAAGCTCTTTTCTCCTCCATTCGAAGCAAGATACTCCCAAGGTAATCATTTAAGAATATATATCATTCTGACACGCGCATACAACCACGGTTAGACAATTATCCGAAATAACTTCCACTATCACCGCTGAGTAACTAGACCTGTTCACGTCGGACTACTATTTCCCCTATTATTTACACCCTGAAGTACCGATTCCGAACCAAAACACTAGACAGGCGCCCGAGGGCAAAATAGGAATGTACACCAGGTTTTTCGACTATGCCCACCACTGAATCGCTATGTCACGCTTTCTTATCAGTATACTTACACATTATGAGATCCATGTGTCCCAATTACACTGTATAGGGGCGGAGAAAATATCCAACTTCGAAGTCAACTACCGCACCTTAGATATAGAACCAACCGTGGACTTATTACGTGTCTTCTACCAGCACCTATTATCGAATGGATGGGTGTCGTTTGCCAAACGGAAGGGCGGTCTCCAATGCTATATAGAGAAAGTAGACTCGTTAAGAAATTGGAACGACTCCTTCTTTTGGATTGACAACGCCGCCTACCCATTCCAATACCCCTTTATGACCTCCAGAACGTTGAGGAAGGACCTCATGCCTGGCCCTACCACGTATAGTGCCATAGATGCAGACATTATGAACAACAATCTCATTCCCATTCAGGCCTATCCTGAATCTCTATTTGTTGGGAATAAATTATGGGTCAGTTCACTAGACGCTGATAAGAAGAATTCAAGCGCTGATAAGATGACATTGGACGCTGACAGCCAAGCATTGACATTTGTAGAAGTCAACGCTGACAGCCTTGAAGATTAGCACTGATGGAATATATCTTCATACGAATCATTTTGTTTATTTGTTTCTTTATTTGTGTATGGTAAAGATAAGCTCGACATTGTGTTTTCTATTATTATCTTTACCTAGAATAGTTGATTCGTAGCTTATTGTACAAGACTTCTTAATCTATAAAAGAAGATCTTTTAGGTTAAAGTTTATTATCAGTTATCATAAGTTTTCACAAGTTAAACCTCTTTCATTGTAATCAAGTTCGATCATTCTAATACAAGTGAAAGTTTGTTTAACATCTTTGTGTTTTAGATTAAGTGTTAATTCCGCATAACACTTAGTTACTTTATTCATAAGCAAAGGTTTCTCTACGTGTATTACTTGATCTAATCTCGTATACACAAAGCTTAATCGATCTAAGTTTGGGATCAACAAGTGGTATCAGAGCTTGTTGAGAAACTTTTGATCTTTAAGTAACGCAAGAACCCTAAAACACCAAACCCTAAAAACCCTAAATCTCTCAAAACCCTAAAAACATCATGTCTGGCACAAATCAGCCTCCTGCTCCAGTTTTGCTACAAAACAACACCACAAACCCTAGTATCAAAATTCCCATGTTTGATGCCAGGAACTTCGAGCTTTGGAAGTCTAATTTTGAGCAATATATAGCCATCCATGACTACACTCTTTGGGAGATTGTTGAATATGGGAACACATTCAACAAAGCTCAAAAGATTGCTAATGCTATTGCCACAAGGATAGCTGTTCCTAATTGTCCTGAAGCTGATAAAAAGGAAAAGCCTGAAGATGGAAGAGCTGTATCTGCTGAAGATATAGCCAAGAAAAGGGTGGACATGAAAATTTTGAACATCATGAAACACGCCTTAGGTCATGAGAATCAGCACAAGTACAAACGCTTTGAGTCTGCAAAAGAGCTTTGGGAAGCTCTTGAAGTAGCACATGGTGGCAATGCTGACACAAAAGAAGAAAAGAAGAAGCAACTCATGCATGAGTATGCTGTCTTTAAGGCTCAACCCAATGAGAATCTCAGCAGTGTGAGAAGTAGACTGCTTGACATCACAAGTCAACTTTCCTTCATGGGAACACAGATTGATGACCCTGACTTGAATGCTACTTTTCTCAAAAGCCTTGGTGATGTATGGAAGATTGAGACAAGATCCATTCTTGTCAATAACACCCACAAGACCTCCAGGTTTGATGACATCTTCAACAAACTAAGACTGTTGGAGAATGAATGGCTTTTGGAGAGTGATAATAAATCTTCCAGTAGCAACATGGCCTTCTTATCACAAAGTGAAGGCCAATTTGATTCCATGAACTCCTATGGACATCCAGTCACTGGATCTCAATGTGTCAACGCTGGATCACAGTCTGTCAGCGCTGGATCATATCCTGTCAACGCTTTATACTCAAGCGCTGACACACACAACTTTGGCGCTGATAGAATTAAACCTGCTGGTTTAGATCTAGATACTGTGTGTGCATTCATTGCTTCTTTGCCCAGTGATTCAAGGATTACATATGAAGATCTTGAGCAGATAAGTGATGAGCAATTGGAAGAGATGGACATCAAGTGGACTATGGCTCTTGTAAGTTTAAGAGCAAACAGGTTTAATAAAAGGTTCAAGAAGAAGATGACCTTTGATGCTAAGGATGTCGCTGGATTTGACAAATCCAAAGTTGAGTGCTACAATTGTCATAGGATGGGGCACTTTATGAGGGAATGTAGATCTCCAAGAAGATCTGATGCTGGTAAGCCTTCAAGCCAAATGGTTAAGAGCCAAGATCCCAAGGCCATGGTTGTTGTTCAACAAATTGATGGTGTTGGAGGATGGGACTGGAGCTGGAACTTTATGGCTAAGGATGAGGAAGAGGACAGAGCTTTGGTTGCTGAAGTTAAAGAAGAGCATGTTGAATATGCTCTCATGGCACACTCCTCCTCTTCATCAGATAATGAGGTATATGATGATGCTTTCTGTTCTAAGGGTTGTCGTTTAAATACTGAAAAACTAAATCAAGAGATAGTAAAATTATTAGATGAGGCAAGTGCTGAAAGATGCAAAGTATCTAATTATCAAATTGCTCTTACCCAAAAAGAAAAGACAGTAGCTGAGTATAAGAAAATGGAGTTTGAGTTAAAGGATAAAATAAATATCTTAAATCATGAGTTACATCAAAGTAAAGATATTCAAGATATCACAAACAGGGTTAATCTTGATTTGATAGCTCAGTTAGATGAGGCTAACAAAAATAAAGATAATGTGAGTCTTAAAATCCAGAGATTTGATAAAGCCACACAATCCCTAGGAGAGTGTGTTAGTAAACAAAGAGACTCTAAGGACATGAGTGGGATTGGGATGAAAGATTATACTGGTGTTCCACCACCAGCTGGGGATTTCTATGGTGTCCAATCAAAGGACTTATCTTGGACTGGCTTGCCAGAACTCCAAGAGAAGGAATTCATTCCTCCACCTAGAGTGACTTCCCCAGTTGAAGAATACAAACAAAAACTGACTGACCTAGATGAGTGGAAGAAAGCTAACCACACTTTGTTTGTTAAGGGAGGGTTGTTGTGTGAAAGTCCAAATGAGCCCACACCAATCACGAGCCATGATCCTACACCTATTAAAATCACACACCCAACCACTGGCAAAGCTGTTGACCTTGGCCCACAAACTGTTAGAAAACCTAGTGTTAAGTATGCAGAGATGTATAGGAATACTAGGTCACCAAAAAGCCAAGTTAGTAACCATGGAACAGGCTTCTTTGCTTCTAGACCTAAGACTATGTCTAGAAAAGCTTGTTACTCATGTGGTAGCTTTTCACATTTGGCATAAAAATGTGTCAACGCTTCCAATGTCAACGCTGATAGGAACCATTTCAGCGCTGACAAAAGTCAACATAGGTCAAACACTGTCAGACCCAATACCTTTGTGAACAAAAGTTCACAAGTTGTTAGACCAGCCCCATTCTTTTCTAGAGGGTCTAACACACAAGGCCTAAGACCTTTCCAAAAGTCAAACACTTGGTCCAATAGGCAATAGGTTCCTGTAGCAAACCCTAGGTTCAACGCTGATAAAGGCAATCGGGGCGCTGACAAGAACAATTTCAGCGCTGACAGACACACTGCCAAACCTAGGTATTTGCAACCACAGGGAAATGGGTCTAAAGCTTCTACTAGCTTAACATGGAGACCAAAACAAGACCAAAACCCTTATTCTGCTGGTCTTTCTATGACATGCAACAGGTTTCATTATATTTCAAAGGTCATGTCAAGACCAATTGGGGTTAACTGGGCATTTCATCCAAAAAGGGATGAAAATGGGGTTGTTATGAGAACCAAGTCTGTTCTTGTTGAACAACCAGATGAATCCGAGTCTTCCAAGGCTTGGGTTCCCAAAGAAAACTAATGTGTTTTCTTTATGTGCAGGGCATTCAAAAGAAGATCAATGATTATGGATATTGGGATAGTGGATGCTCAAGGCACATGACAGGAAAGGAAGACTATCTGACAAACTTCACTCCTATTCAAGATGGTGATAAGGTATACTTTGGAGGGGGCTATGGCACCATCACAGGAAAAGGAACCCTTATTACCAATAATCTACGTTTTGAGAATGTCTTCCTGGTAAAAGAACTGGATTATAATTTGTTTAGTGTATCACAAGTGTGTGATAACAAAAATAAGGTTCTTTTCACAGATACTGAGTGCTTGGTGTTAAGCAAAGATTACAAGCTCCCTGAGGAGAAATACATAGAATTTAGAACACCAAGGCATAAAGACATATATAATGTGAATCTTAATGGAATTAAGATGAATAATAAAATGATGTCATGTTTTTATGCTAAAGCCTCAGTAGATGAAAGTAATCTTTGGCACAGGAGATTAGGGCACATAAACTTTAAAAATATCAATAGACTTGTGAGGCTTGGTTTAGTTGATGGTTTGCCTGAAAATGCTTTCCACAATGACCACTCTTGTGTTGCATGTCTTAAGGGCAAGCAGCACAAGGTCTCATTCAAATCTAAACAGGTGCACTCTAGTTCTAAACCACTTCACTTATTGCATATGGACCTCTTTGGTCCAACTAATATAGAAAGTTTGAAGGGTAAATCATATTGTTTTGTCATCACTGATGATTTTTCCAGGTTTACATAGACTTTCTTTTTAGCCAAGAAAAGTGAAACTGCCCAAAGTCTGATTAATTTCATTACCCAGATTGAAAAGAAGAATGGTAATGAGGTCAAAATTCTTAGAAGTGACAATGGGGGTGAGTTTAGAAATCAGTTGTTAGATGATTTTTGTGCCAAGAAAGGGATTACTAGACAGTTTAGCATAGCTAGAACTCCACAGCAAAATGGAGTTGCTGAAAGGAAGAATAGAACCCTAATTGAAGCAGCCAGAACCATGTTGGCTGATGCCCACTTTCCTATAGCCTTTTGGGCAGAAGCTGTTAACACAGCTTGTTATGTTCAAAATAGGGCATTGGTCAACAAAATACATAATAAGACACCTTATGAGTTACTTTGGGGAAGGAAGCCAAATATTGGCTTTCTCAAGCCTTTTGGTTGTCATGTAGTTGTTTTAGAAACTAGTGATGCCCTAGGTAAATTTGATTCAAAAGGTGATGAAGGCTACTTCATGGGTTATTCAGTGCAGAGCAAGGGATATAGGGTTTACATTAAAAAGGAAAAACGTATACTTGAAAAAGTACATGTTAGGTTTTTAGAGAGTAAACCTAGTGATCCTGAAAGTGGTCCAAATTGGTTGTTTGACTTGGAACCTTTATCTAGAGCTTTAAATTATATGCCTGTTACTGATCCAGACATTGTGAAGGTAACTTCAAGTGTTTTGGAAAAGAGAATTGGTAATGTTTCAGGTATACAGGTTGCTAAAAAGGATGGACCACCAGCAGTTGAGTCATCTCCCACACAAGAATATGTTACACTTCCTATATGGACAGATGAGTATTATGCTGCTGCTGCTGCTGCTAGAAAAGA
This sequence comes from Glebionis coronaria, assembly GCA_025667525.1. Classification (NCBI taxonomy): domain Eukaryota; kingdom Viridiplantae; phylum Streptophyta; class Magnoliopsida; order Asterales; family Asteraceae; genus Glebionis; species Glebionis coronaria. The sequence goes on from CM046880.1 coordinate 518,785,678, forward strand.
TAATGGTGGTTTCCAAATACCACCAAATACAAACATGCATGGTTCTTCAGGCGCTGACAAAGGGAAATCAAGCGCTGACAAGAGCAATTCAGACGCTGATGGATCAGACGTTGACAACAACAGTTCAAGCGTTGTTAGCCCAAGCGCTGACAAACAAGGTTCAGACGTTGATGACACTTTTGCACATCTTTTCTCTTCCCATTTTGAACAAGGTGGACCTTCCAATGTCCATGAAGAGATTCCTGTTGATCAAAGAGAGTCTGATGAAGAAGATATTGGCAACATGGAGCGTGAAGTTGAGGACACCAGACTTTTTGAAGGAGGAGTTCTCACTTCCACGATAAAGGATCACCCCTCATCTCAGATCATTGGTGATGTTATGGCTCCAGTTCAGACACGAAGATCCCATCAAAATCTTGGTGGATTTATTGCCAATATACACAAGAAGGTTGATACCCCTCTTGTACAAGCATGTTTGTTTGCATGTTTTCTGTCACAAGAAGAACCCAAGAAGATTTTTGATGCTCTCAAAGAACCTAGTTGGGTGGAAGCAATGCAGGATGAGCTTCACCAATTTGCTATACAGGATGTTTGGGAGCTGGTTGATTGTCCTAGATATGTGAGACCAATTGGGACAAGATGGGTTCTAAGGAACAAGAAAGATGAAAGGGGTATTGTGGTCAGAAACAAGGCACGTTTGGTAGCTCAGGGATATACACAAGAGGAAGGAATAGATTATGAAGAGGTCTTTGCTCCTGTTGCAAGAATTGAAGCTATAAGAATTTTCCTAGCGTATGCTTCTTGTATGAACTTCACTGTTTATCAAATGGATGTGAAGAGTGCTTTCCTCTATGGGACAATTGTTGAGGAGGTATACGTTATGCAACCTCCTGGTTTTGAAGATCCTGAGAATCCAGACAAGGTTTATAGAGTGAAGAAAGCTATGTATGGACTTCATCAGGCCCCAAGAGCATGGTATGGTACATTGTCCACCTACTTGGTGGAAAATGGTTTTAAAAGGGGCACCATAGATTAGACATTGTTCACCAAGAAGAAAGGTAAGGATGTCCTACTTGTCCAGGTCTATGTTGATGATATCATTTTTGGATCCTCCAATCCAAAGATGAGTGAAGACTTTTCCAAGCTTATGACAGATAAATTCAAGATGAGTGCAATGGGTGAGATGAACTTCTTTCTAGGCTTACAAGTTCAGCAGAAAGAAGATGGTATCTTCATCTCCCAAGACAAATATGTAGCTGAAATCTTGAAGAAATATGGTTTTTCTCCACATGAAAAGAGTGCTTCCACTCCTATGGATAGGGAACACCCTTGGGGAAAAATTGGAGCTGGAAAAGATGTGGATGTTAGGCACTATAGATCAATGATTGGTTCATTGATGTATCTTACAGCCTCAAGACCTGACATCATGTTTGCTGTGTGTGTTTGTGCACGCCATCAAGTGACTCCCAAAGAATGTCACCTTTTGCTGTGAAAAGAATTTTTAGGTACCTAAGATGTTATCCAGATCTTGGCTTATGGTACCCAAAAGATTCTCCATTGGAGCTTATTGCATATTCAGACAGTGACTATGGTGGTGACAAGTTTGATAGGAAATCCACAACTGGTGGATGTCAATTTCTTGGGAGTAGATTGATATCTTGGCAATGCAAGAAACAAACAGTGGTGGCAAACTCTACAACTGAAGCAGAATATGTTGCAGCAGCTGCTTGTTGTGGACAAGTCTTATGGATTCAGAACCAGCTGTTGGATTATGGGTATAATTTCATGCATACCAAGATTTTTGTAGATAATAACAGTACTTTATGCATTATTAAAAATCCTGTACATCATTCTAAAACCAAACACATAGAAATTAGACATCATTTTATAAGAGATTGCTTTGAGAAAGGTTTAATACAACCAGATAGGCTAGCCACAGAAGATAATGTGGCTGATTTATTAACTAAACCTTTTGATACTGGAAGATTTCAATATTTGGTAACAAATATTGGAATGGTTAATCTCACTTAATATGTGTTTTGGAATCTTTTTGTAAAAGTATGTACAGGATAATGCATTGTTATTGGTCTTTGTGATGATTTAGATTTTTCCACTTTATTTTTCTAACACTGACAAAGGTAAATGTAACGCTGCTAAGTGTTATTTTGCCGTTGTTAGAGATATTATTGTATAACGCTGACAAGAGTTCCTTCAACGCTGATACGTGTTGTCGGGGCGCTGTCAGCAACAAATGTTAGTTTTGTGGTTTTTAATCTAAATGTGTAGGTGGTGGTAGCTTTATGCCATTGGATACAGAGTTGCTTATGGATCTTTGAAGAGCTATTTGGACATGTTTTTGTTTATGGATGATGGTTGGAATATTTATATTCCTATCTTGACATAAATTTTTAATGTTCATATATATTTTGAGAAACTCATGTATCATAGTTTAAGGGGAGGTTTAAGGAACCTTTAGGACTTTTGGGTATTCTTATAATACTCTCATCACAATTCTAGATTGTGTCCACAGGTGAGTATGGGTTAGTTTTACTAAACCACGAGGCACTGTAGCATGCAAAGTTGACAAACTATGCATGCTGCCAAGACATTTTTTGCCTAGAATTGGTTGTGGTCTGATGGGAGACTTGGGAATAGTTTTGTTATGGGTTTACCTGGGAGTTACAAAGAATTTTATGAAATAACTTTGTTGGTAAGTATTTTGGTTAGCAAGGGACACTTGAGGACATTTGTGTCTATCTTGCTTAAGCAAGTGTGCATAACTGGACAGTGCTTGCCGCCCAGTAATTATTATCAACTTGCAAGATATTTCCCTTAGGATAAATTACTTTGTTAAGGTCTTTTTCTTTTTAAATATTTTTATTTTTAGACGCTGACAAGTTTTTCTCCAAACGCTGTTACGTCCAATCGTGACGCTGACAAGGCTTTAGGCAAACGCTGACAAGAAAATATAGTCGTTGGGCGTTGATGGGCTCTTTTTGACCGTTGACACCTAGTGGGCCCTACCCAGTTGTTATTTTTGACTAATCTTTGGTCGTAATTTTGGGGAGTTGTTACTTTTAATTAATGCATGAGATAAGTTATATTTGATTCAATATTTTCATCATTGCTCTTTGAATATAACTGCCTCATTTTTTACCAATCCAAATCATGCATCTCTCCTATAAATTTGGCTAAACTTTTTGTTCTGTGTATTCATATTTTCTTGTCTAACATTTTTCTCCTAGATTTTTCCCATATCATATAACCTCAACAGCTTTAAACATGGCACCAAAGTTCAACTCAACCAATCTGACATTGGAGTTCAAGAGCCAACATAATATGGTCGCTTACTTGGCTGCTGATAATGATTTGTTCCCTCAGTATTCACAAATGGTGGCATTTTTAAATGCATCCTCAATAAGGTATGCACTTTCTCATGAACCATTAGTCCCTGTCGCACACATTAGACAGTTTTGGAATAATGTTAGTTCCACAACAGCTAATGGAGTGACCACATTAACATCTACTGTTCATGGAAGAACATGGGTGGTCACTGAAGCCTTGGTTCGCCAAGCTTTGCGTCTTGATGACGCTGATGGTGTGACTACTCTTGCCATTGCAACAATAGAACAAGGTCTTAGGGAATTGGGTTCCTATTCCTGCTGGTAAAACTTTAAATAAATATCATAAGCAGGAATTTCCCTCTGACTGGAAATATTTGATACATGTCCTTCTTCAATGCTTAAGTCCAAAATGTACTGCTTTTAATGAAATAAACAGGTCCATTGCAAGTGCTTTGGTTTGTATATCACGTGGGCTTAAGTATAATTTTTCAAAAATGATTTTTGAAGGGATGTGTAAAAATAAGGGAAGTAAAATGACTTTGGCTTACCCAAGATTTTTGCAAATGGTGTTTGATTTACAAGACTATTGTACTAGGGATCATGACACTTTTTATGAGATCCCTAAGCAAAAGAAAACCATTTTTGACAAGATGAGCTCCACAAACAGATCTATACCTCTCACCCAAGCCATGCTTGAAGTAATTCAGGCTGCTCAACCACAACCAGACCCTGCACCTCAACTTGAGCCTATCCTTGAACCATTACCTTCACCTAACCACATGGACGTTGACCAACCCAATGTCAACGCTGACACTCAAAATGTTGGCGCTGACACAGCCAATCCCAACGTTGCTGACATCCCTGAACAATCCCAAACACCCCTTAACCAACCAACACCCACACAATCTACCTCATCTTCCACCCCATTACAATCTAGGTTGAATAAACGCCAAAGGACTACTGGAGTGTTCTCCTCTAGTGGTCCTAGCCTTGTTGCAGAGAGAACCACCTCCACAAGTGTGGCTGGTGCCATGGATGAGGCTGGGGTTATTGACACAAGCTTAGATGCTGGTCAAGACAGTCCCAACATCATTAAGACCTCATCCACGCCCTATGATTCTATTTTGGGAGGTCAAATCCCCATTCTAGCTGAGGGCAGATTGGAACCTATGACATTGACTGAATTGACGGCTGCTGTCATTAGCTTGCAAAAGCAAAATGTCAGCCTTGTACAAATTGTCAATAATCAGGGCTGTGAACTCCAAGTATTGAGGGAGCGGGTAACTATTTTGGAGAATCCAAGTAGCAGGAGTAGAATGGAGGAATCTTCCAAAGGGGAGGATGAAGAGGATGAGCTGATTCATACAGCCAGTGAGAAGAGTTCACAATTTAGTGAATCTTTAAATATTGCTGAAGCACTCACCAACTTGAAGAAGCACCCAATTATTGATACATCCAAGGTAACTCCATTGAACTTGGAAGGATCTTTCACAGCAACAATGGGCGCTGATACAGGTTTGAACGCTGACACATCCAGCGCTGACAAAGGTAATCGGGGCGCTGATAAAGGTAACTTGAACGCTGACAAAGTTGCAGGTGGTGTTGATGTATTCCAGTCATCAGCAATCATCAAAGATGTGTCCACACAGGTTTCTTCTTCTACCTTACCTATTATTGATCCAAAAGACAAGGGTAAGGGGATATGGTTGAAGAAGGTGTTCCAAAGAAAGATGCAGCACAAATTGCATTTGATGAACAGTTGGCTGCACAACTTTTGGAAAGAGATTTGAAGAGGAGTGGTAGATCACCATTTGTTGCCACTTCTGAGAGTGAGGAAGAAAGTGGTGATGAAAAAGAAGGAGATAGCTCAAATTCAAGTGTTCAAATTATTGAAGATCCAGAAAGACTTGAATATGGGGATGAGTTGGCAAAAGAAAGATTGAGTGATTTGAAGAATCAGATTGATTGGGACCTTCCAGAAATCACCAGAATGTACCATGCTTGGGAAGACAAAGTAATGGACAACCCAGGGATGAGTTTGTCAGATCAAATTTGGGGGTTGGAAGTTCTTCTCAGGGTACAAGATGATATAAAGGTGATTTTGAGGTTTAATGCACAAGAGGTCAAGACTTGGCTTAAAAGAGATAGAAGGCAGTTGTATTACAAGTTGCTTAGATGCCATCAACCTAGATGGACATACAAGAAGTTGCTGGCTTTATCTTTTGAGGAGCTAGAGTATAGGGCACATCCTATTTGGAGGCATGTGCAAGAAAATAATGTCTACCAGTTTCTTTCAGAAGAAAGGAAACAAGAGCTTGCTGAGGAAATGCAGATTCAAAAGGAGATGAGGATTGCTCAAAGACCAGTGAAGAAAGGAGATCCTCTCCAATTTCCCAAAGATATGGATGTGTATTATCCAACTGAAACTGTCATAAGGAAGCATCTCAAGCTTTCTCCATTGGAAGCTTCAGATTTGGTTAATGTAGTACCTCTAGATGACAGAAATCCAATCATAAGTTTTGATGAAGATGAGTGTGGATTTTGGAAGATTGGCAGGTTTGGAAAGGAGGTACACACTTTCACTTCAATTATTTCTATCTTTGCAAGCATAGACAGAGAAGACTTGGTGCATCTATGGAGATTAATAGAGGCCAAGTATACAGCTGAAGCACCTACTTCAGCAAATGGAATAAGACTATGGAACACATTTTTGACTTTGTGTGGTCCAAGGGAAGCAGATCCTGCCATATGGAAGGATCTTGAAAATGATCTCAGTAATCTTCATTGGAGGCTTTATTCTACTTGTGGTGTATTTCATTTGAGCTCTACAAAGTTTTCAGAGTATCTACTTGTGGATGCTAACTATTTCTTGTCCAAAGAAGTATTGGAGAAGATGAAGGAGACACCCTTGGAGATTGATTATACTAGTGACGTGGCCAAAGACTTGATTAGATATGTTTATCATCAACATAAGAAGTTTTTGTAAGATTCCTCCTAAGCCTTAAGTTTTTATTCAGAAACTTGATCATTAGAATAGATATCAAGTTTAGGGGAGGATTGTTGGGAATAAATTATGGGTCAGTTCACTAGACGCTGATAAGAAGAATTCAAGCGCTGATAAGATGACATTGGACGCTGACAGCCAAGCGTTGACATTTGTAGAAGTCAACGCTGACAGCCTTGAAGATTAGCACTGATGGAATATATCTTCATACGAATCATTTTGTTTATTTGTTTCTTTATTTGTGTATGGTAAAGATAAGCTCGACATTGTATTTTCTATTATTATCTTTACCTAGAATAGTTGATTCGTAGCTTATTGTACAAGACTTCTTAATCTATAAAAGAAGATCTTTTAGGTTAAAGTTTATTATCAGTTATCATAAGTTTTCACAAGTTAAACCTCTTTCATTGTAATCAAGTTCGATCATTCTAATACAAGTGAAAGTTTGTTTAACATCTTTGTGTTTTAGATTAGTGTTAATTCCGCATAACACTTAGTTACTTTATTCATAAGCAAAGGTTTCTCTACGTGTATTACTTGATCTAATCTCGTATACACAAAGCTTAATCGATCTAAGTTTGGGATCAACAAGAATTGTGGAGTCCATTGATCGTTAGACTCAATGGTTATGAACCATTATATCTAGGTTGATCATCGTTCATATGATAACATAGCGGAAAAGAACAATGATCATAACAAGGTGTTTAGACACAAAGAACATGAATTAAAAACAAATGGGTTGCTCATTATATTAATAATAAACAACCACTAGACGTGTATACATTGAATCCCACGTCTAGTGCGACACACACTTTAGGTTTACATTGTGAATGAATAATATGAATAAAACTTAAGACTCTTGTTCCTTTTATAGTGGAAGGAACAGAATCTACAAGAGATAATATCAAATAAATAACCAAATATTCTATTTCTATAGATATATATTGAATATATTATTTAGAATATATCCAATATATTCCGTAAATAGAAATTCCATCAGCGCCGTAGACTTCTGTCAGCGTCCAAACATGGCGTGTCAGCGTCTAGCATGTTTTCTTCGTTTTGGAGTTTCTGCCACATCAACTTATATTAATTTTGACCCAACAATCTTCCCCTAGTTGATGTCGGCAAAACTCTATGTGTATCTCTTGTAAGTTGTACATGATCTTCAAATTGCTTCCCCTCAAGTGTAGCATGCGTATCTTCCCCTTTTTGTCACATCAACAGGAAAGTAAACAATGTATGCAATCTTTGAAGATTCTCCAAATGTAGGCTCTGTGTAATGATCCTGAAGAAAAATAACTATAATATTTTTGATGTAGAAGTAGAATAACCCAAACCTATGTTCCATATCTTGTAGAATGTGATGAAGTGTGTAGCTGATAAAAAAATCCTCATCCTTTGTGAGATACTGAGCACGATAATGTAACTCCTTCAAGTGATAGAAAATATGTGCATAGAGAACCATAAGAAAAATCACATATTTCTAGACCTTGTATCACTTCATCAGTAACCATGTAAGCATAAACAAGTTACCTTTAAAGTCTATGACTGGAAGTGCACGACTTTAAGATATGATAGAACGCAAACTCGCGAAAATCTTCTTCAATCATCAAACTTACCATAAGAATTCTTCCCCTTAAGCTAACACCTCTTCATGCCAAGTCAATATCTTCATATGTAAAAGATGTTAACGAATAACTCTTTCACAAGGCTATCCCGATTACATACTCCAATAAATTACTTCATGAATCATTGCTAACTCGCCTTAAAATCATTAATCCCTTTCAAAATATCCGAGCCATAAATATCATCATGATATTCTAAATTAAAACGGAGATTCCATGTACCTTCGTGTGTATAATCCTCCTTTTTGTGTGCTAAAAACGTACCTATTTTCTCAAACAGCAGCAAACCTTGTGTTGTCCAATATCTCTTCTGTCCAATATCTTTGAAAGATGTATTGTCCAATATCGGACAATACCAATCAGCGTTGAAGTTCATATATCGGACGACACTGTCAACCTATCAGCGTTGACTTATTCCTTGTCAGCGTCAACCTTAAATCTGTCAGCGTTTCAGCAAAACCTCATCAGCGGCTACCAATATCCGTGGCTATATCTAGTCTTTACGGCTTCATTAATATTCTTATATAATTGAGAAAACAATAATATAAGCTTATACAACAATACCACATGAATATATCAATTTTGAATGCTAATATATTACGTCCCTTTGCTTCATCCAATCATAGCACAATCACCATGTGAACGCAAAATATCTTTCACCAATGAGAAATAAGTAACCGTGTGAATGCTATATATAATAGCTTCAACCGTGTGAACACAATTGAAGTTACGTCACTGCACACCAAACTACAATCGTGTGAACGCAAGATTGTAATATATATTCTTCTTCTTATGGCCGTGTGAATGCACCCTTTTTCCACCAATAAGAATCTTAGAACCATGTGAACATAGATGTGAATAACCAATAAGAAACGAACGGCTTATATCCAGTTTAAGCTGCTTGATACAGTATAAACGAATCCCCATATATATATGCCAAGCTGCTACGTTTTCTCTTGATCAGTTCATATGTACTTTTAAGCTATAAGCACGATCTAGGGTTTGTTGAAACTTGAACATCGAAACCCTAATTTAGGGTTTATAAATTAACCTTAGATCGTGTATCTTCACACGTTTTAACAGCCACGAACAATCATAACATTCTGCTTTCTATGTAGATCTAGGGTTTGAGAAACCCTAGTTCATGATTTCATGTGAAAAAGCAAAACGTTATTACTTTAACCAGCGAACTTTGACCTTGAATAACTTCTTCATTAGGGCTCACATCGAATATCGCTCCAGTGAGATTCAAGACACAAGTGCCAAGAATCTACAGTTCAAAAATCACGAAGATCCAACGGTTAACGAAGGAGAGATCGTGTTTTGAACATGGCTGTCCACAGAAAACTGCATATACCCTGCTGCTGACTTTGACGCTTAATAACTTTTGCCTGGGGATAAAACTCGACAATCCCTCCGGTGGATGTTTAGATCTATGTATGTAGAACACACATATAAAATTTCGTGACGATCCAACGGTTCAATCAAAAGTTATGACCTTCTGAATACTGCTGCGCACACAAAATCGTCCAGAAAAACCCTAGACGGATTTTTCTTTTCTTCTCGAAACACGAACACCTTGTTGGACCTAGATATCAAGAGCCTTAGGCTCTGATACCAATTGTGGAGTCCATTGATCGTTAGACTCAATGGTTATGAACCATTATATCTAGGTTGATCATCGTTCATATGATAACATAGCGGAAAAGAATAATGATCATAACAAGGTGTTTAGACACAAAGAACATGAATTAAAAACAAATGTGTTGCTCATTATATTAATAATAAACAACCACTAGACGTGTATACATTGAATCCCACGTCTAGTGCGACACACACTTTAGGTTTACATTGTGAATGAATAATATGAATAAAACCTAAGACTCTTGTTCCTTTTATAGTGGAAGGAACATAATCTACAAGAGATAATATCAAATAAACAACCAAATATTCTATTTCTATAGATATATATTGAATATATTATTTAGAATATATCCAATATATTCCGTAAATAGAAATTCCATCAGCGCCGTAGACTTCTGTCAGCGTCCAAACATGGCGTGTCAGCGTCTAGCATGTTTTCTTCGTTTTGGAGTTTCTGCCACATCAACTTATATTAATTTTGACCCAACACTATTGTGCATTATGGGACTTAGTTGCGTAATCATCTGTGGTGAGCGCGAAGTTCCTTACTTCCGCGATCCTCGTGGTCAGGGTTAGTGGTCTCCGCAATGTTCTTCATACCATTTTGTAAGTATTTTCCCCTCTATTTATCTAACAAAACTTTTTTCTTGTCAACAATGTGTGATATAGTGATGGATATTCTTGATCTTGTCCGTGAGACCTTTCCAGAAGATCTAATTGTTTATTCTCACCCGCTGAAGGAGAATGATGAGCCATTACGTGTTTGTGCTGAGAGAAACACCTTGGATCTGGAGGTTAGAGAAGCATCCTCGACGCAAGAAGACATGGGGGTGGAACAACAACAACTGCAGCAGCAACAACAAACACAACCGCCATAACAACAACAGCAACAGCAACAACAACCACCATAAGAGGGCGGTCTTACGTTGTTGGAATTTAACCTTTCCGAGAACGTGGAGATATGCGCACAACAATTTGAGAAAAATGAAGAGGTCGCCATCAACTTATCTCGTAAGAGACAGAGGAGCTCACCTTCCACCTCCCGAAATTCTGCTCGTATTGGGGCTGGGTCATCTATCGCAGCCACCCAAGAGCACCAAGAGGCGAGCTCCTCTGAAGCATCCATAGAGGAGGATACATAGGACAACTTCACCAGAACTCCCCCGCAGACTCCCCCGGCCATTATCAACTTAGGGTGAGCACATAGACATATACCCCTTTATGTGATTTATTATTATATATATTTTATCGCTTATATATATACCTCTTAACACTCCGCACGTTTATTGACAGTCATGACCAGGAGATCCCATCACATGCGGAGGCTGGCGCATCTTCCCCCCAAAGGATACTTCAGCAGCAGGGGAAGCACGTTTGTGGAGGATCCTACTTTTGCTCCTGAGTGGAACCTTCTAGGTCTTCTGACTTGACAAGCGCGTTCGACTGCGCCAGCTTTCTAGACCATATCGTGCCTCCTGGGTGGGCGAACGTACTGTGTGGGTATAGTGATGCCGCTCTTGTCGATGAAGTGAGTTATGTGTCCTCTGAGAACATAACACTGATGTTGCATGTGAGGAGGAGGTTTATGAAATTATCCGCACAGGTCAAGGATTCAGAAGAGAAACTTGCTCGGGCCAGTAAGGAAAAGACTAAAGCTCTCCAAGGCCTTCAACAGAGAATCTCGGATGAGGTAGAGAGAGGGAAGCAGGATGCTGCAATCATACGCATGCTGACCGAGGAGAGAAATGATGTTGCTTTCGCTCTATCAGAAGAGCGCACCCAATTGAACCAGCTAAGGGCTTCTACCGAGGATGCGATGAAGTCCTTTGAGGTTTATAGAGACCAATTATTTGTTGCTATTGATTCTTTGGGTGCGCCTGTGAAAGATAGTGTGGGTGACCTAGCAGGCCAACTAAAGCGCTTGAGTGTTGAGTATGATGATGACTTGTACCCACGCCTTATGTGTGAGGTTGCTGAGAAGCATTGGTTGGTGCGCCATGTGTTGCGCTTGGCAGCTATGGGTGCTCTGGAGGATCAAAGTTTGCGGGCAACCTTTGCCCAGTCCGCCATAGCTGCCATTAATGAGGGTACCTCTACCGGTCTGGAGAAAGCCCATAAAGCTTGTTTGCTGAAGAAGGATCTAAAGGATGTGGTGTTTTATGACCCCTCTGTGAAGTCCAAGACGACCATAACTATGGAAAAAATGAAGGTATGTCCCGTAACCTCTTTTGGTCTTGGTAGCCAGGACGTGGAGCTTCCCCTAGAGACTGTGATGGAGGGACTAACTTTGGCCCACCACAAGCTCGAAGGCACCGAGACCCAAGCAGATTATCATCTGAAGCCTTCCAAGGAGCAGCTGACGGTACCAGTGTTTACTCACCCACGCGATACACACAACCCCTTCCATATCGCGAAGGAGGTTCCATTGTCTGAAGTGCTCGCGGCGCATGCTAGTCGTGTCACGACCAAGAGAGCCGCGTTGGGTTTAGAGGCCTCTTCATCTGCTGGTGTTGCCCACCTTGTTGCCACGGTCCCTGTGCTTCCGTCACCTTTTCTGCAGTGGGACGCGCAGCTGCTAGATTTGATGGAGAAGAATATGAAGAAGTGTTGGGAATCTAAACTTGATAGATTCCCTGTTCATTGATTTAAACATAATTAGGCTGATAGATAGTCCCTTGCTTGTGCCAAGGAGGCAGGCAAGTTTCGCAAGACTCACAGAGATCCAAGTCTCTATGAGCAACCTCAGAGGAGTCCATGTCAAAGACATTGTCAGGGAAGTCGAAGATTACCTGAAGACATACTCCTTGGCTGTGATGGATAACAGCCAAGATGTATTAGGGACTCTGAGGGGTTGAGAGTTAACAGGGGTGGCAATACCCTGATAACTCTCAGCACACTTTGGACATGCCATTTGTGTGTTCGAGAATATGAAGAATAAGGAAACTGTTTTTGACAACTGTTCCTTAAAGCATAATGGAAGACTACCAAGAATAGAAGGACATCATGTGACTGATGTGGGAACTTGTAAAAGCTTGTGTAGTCGACATCAAGTACTGTTTAAGTCAAACTCGTAACACTATAAATAGGATGTGTATCCATGCATTAATGTTTAACACTTTGAGATATTAAGAACATTAGTGCGTATAACTTAGTGAATCAAACAGCTACGACTGTATTCATAAGTTAAGGTTTATTGTTGTTCAAAGTGTGCACAACACATTGTCATCAAACGGTGTTATCCATAACACTTGTAATTCTTTATTATACAATAATAAGATTACGTTTGAAAAGTAATACCTTGTGTTGATTAAGTTAAGATTAGGGTTTCTTGCATCGATTAGGGACTTTCAATTGGTATCAGAGCAGTGTTTGATATTAAAACCTTCAAGAAACATCATTCTCAGTTTTATAATCAAGATCCACCATGCCAGAAACCTCTAGCCCACACTCACCTTCCACAAACCCATCTTCACCAAGACTTAACCCCCCAGCAAATGACGATGATCTACCCCAACTTCTTGACTCAAGAGGTGGATCACACGTAACCAGTGTACCAGTCTTTGATGAAGAAGACTTTGCCAGTTGGAAGAGTCAATTTCTTGTATACCTTGATGGACTTGAACCTTTTCTCTTAGAAATTTTAGAAAATGGTCCATATATTCCCATGGCGCTTACTTCTACTGAAGAAAACCCTCTTCCCAAGCCTGTCAAACAATGGACCGCAGCTGATAGGAAATTAGCAAACCAAGATAAACGTCTCAAAAGCATCATAATTTCCTGTCTTCCCAAGCATATCATGAAGTCTGTCATTCAGTGTCCCACAGCTAAACAAATGTGGACAGACCTCATTCTTGGCCATGAAGGACCCTCTGAAACAAGAGAGACAAAGATACAGGCTCTCAGACTTCAGTTTAATGCCTTTAAGTCACTTGAAGGTGAAAAAGTTCAGCAAACCTATACTAGGCTGAAGATTCTTCTAAATGACCTCGCTATGAATGATGTCACTATTGGTCAAGCTGAGATCAATGCTACTTTTGTCAACAGCCTTCCAAGAAAGTGGCTGAGCATGAATCAGACTCAGAGAGCTAACAACTCAATCAAAAATGATACCCTTGCTCAGCTCTATGGTAAGTACAATTATGAAGAAGGGCTGATCGATACTATCTACAAATCAGAGACTGAAAGATTTGTAGTCCAAGGAGCATCTTCCAAAGCTTTGATCTCTGCAACACATCCTCTTGACAGTGATTCTGATATTGAAGAAGATACCCGTAGCAGTCAAGAGTTCTTGTCAGACCTCAATGCAGAATTCCATGAAAGAGCACTGCTAGCCAACCAAAGAAGATACTACAAAAGATCTGGAAGAGTAGGATCAGCTAGTAAACCAACTGACAGGTCAAAAGAAACATGTTTTGCCTGTGGAAAGCTTGGACATTTTCAAAAAGAGTGTCCTTCCACCAAGACATCCTCACCCTCTTATCTATCATCTTCATCCAAACCCTACAAGTTCAAACAACATAACAACTCATCTCAATCCAATTCTTCAGACACTGAGAAGAAAGATTACAAAAATAAGTACAAGGCACTTAAAGCTGAGTTAGAACAAATGAACTTGAATATTGAAGCTATGTCCAAAAAGAAAGGTGGTGAGAAAAAGGCTGAGAAAGGGTTGGTTGCTGAAACTTATGATTGGAATGATGAACCATTGACTTCAGATGAAGAAGACACCACAAGAGTCAGGGCTTTTATGGCGATAGCTGAGGATGAACCAGCTGTTGGAAAAGGTGATGCAAGATCAGGACAATGGGTTGACATCACAATGAAAAAGGTACACAGGCTTCTATCTATGTCTGATTGTGATGAACGTAAGCATGTCCTTGATTACACCATTGTTGATTTGCACTTTGTTGAGGAACAAAGGAAGAACCTACTTGATAAGTTTCACTCTGTTAAAACTGAAATGATAAATGCTAAGGCTGAATGTGAAACTCTCAGGCGGGTTAACTTAGAGAAAATATCCCTGCAAAATGAAGTAGCTAGATTAACCTTGAAAAACATAGCTTTAAATGATCAAGTCACTGAATTGAACAAGATTATTGAAAAATGGCTGTGTGCTAGGTTTACTATTGATGAATTGCTTAGGGATGAAGTGCCTGCTGACTTAAACAGGGATATAACTACTAAGAATAAAAAGCTGAGGATTCTCACCAAACCCAAAGACATTGTCTTTAAATCTACAAAGACTATTCATATGTCAGATACCTCTTTGACTAATGACCCTGTCTCTGAAGATGTGGCTGAGCTACCACCTTTGCCCAAACTCTCTAGAGTTGAACCTAGCAGTTCTTCTAGATCTGCTAAGGATGAACTTAAGACAGATATTGAGAATCCTCCAGCCAAAGTTTTTCGTGTGCCTGCTAAACCAACTGGTAAACAAGTAGCTTTTAAGCCTGTTTCTACTAAAGCTGTGAATAAGGTTTACCCCACCACTGAAGATTGCCTGTTGTCTCTTATGAAAGAAGTAGAACTCTTGAAACAACACATTAAGCCTTCCGCTGAATGCTCTACTTCTCATGAACCTAAGTCAGTCCTAGGTGAACCCAAAGGGGAAAGGTTAATCAAACCTTATTGCAATGTTTGTAAAAATTCTCACCACTCGACCTTAGATCATGACAGACACATGGCAGCTAAAAGAGCTCAGACACCCTCTAGGGACAGACCACAGAGTTCCAAAAGACAACAGGGAAATTACAATTCTTATCCTCCCTGTAAATTCTGTGGGTTCACAGACCATCACTCAGACGAGTGTGGTGACTTCCCTGGGTGTGATATCTGTGGGAGTTATAACCATGAAACTATGAACTGTCCATCCCAACGCCAAAAGTTTTTCAGGAACACAAGAGTTGCTAACAAGCAATTCAGGGAACCCACTGGAAAGTGGGTTCACCATAGGAACTAATCTGTTTCTATGTATCTGTGCAGAAATATCTCAAGGAATCGGTATGGTATCTAGATAGTGGCTGTTCTAGACACATGACAGGGATTCAACAATACCTGCACAGATACTCAAAGGAGCCAGGTCCCAAAGTGGTGTTTGGAGATAACTCTTCAGGTGACACAGAAGGATATGGCTCAGTGAATTGCAATGGGATCACATTTACCAGGGTTGCATATGTGAATGGTCTTAAACATAATCTTATTAGCATTAGCTAATTATGTGATGCTGACTATAAGGTTTTGTTTACTAAGACTCAGGGAACCATATTCAACAAAAATAATGATGTTGTGCTGGTTGCACCTAGAAGGAGAGATGTTTATGTCATCAACATGGCTGTGTGCTCAGAAGACAGTTCAAATTGTTTTCTTGCCAAAGCCTCTGAAAGTGTCAACTGGCTGTGGCACAAAAGACTGTCTCATCTCAACTTCAAGAACATCAATAAGATAGCCACTCAAAACTTGGTTGCTGGTCTACCTTCAGTAATGTTTTCCAAAGACAAAACTTGTTCTGCCTGTGTCAAAGGAAAACATCACAGGTCTTCATTCAAGACTAGGCAATCATTCTCTATTGACAAGTGCTTACATCTCCTTCACATGGACTTGTTTGGGCCTGTCAAACCTCAAACCATTAATCACAACAAATACACCTTGGTCATAGTTGATGAATTTTCAAGATATACATGGGTGTTCTTCCTCAGAAGGAAAAGTGATGCAGCTGATACCATCATGTCCTTCATCAGACAGGTTGAAAATATGAATGATGTTAGAGTCAAAGCTCTAAGAAGTGATAATGGTACAGAATTCAAGAATCATCAACTTGAATCATTTTGTGATGAAAAAGGGATTTCTCAGAACTTCTCTTCAGCTGGCACTCCTGAACAAAATGGTGTGGCTGAAAGAAGAAACAGGACTCTGATTGAAGCAGCAAGAACTATGTTAAATGGTGCAGCCTTACCAAAGCAATTTTGGGGAGAAGCTGTACACACTGCCTGCTACACTCAAAACAGATCAATCATTGTCAAAAGACATGGCAAAACCTCCTATGACGTTTTCAGAAAAAGATCTCCAGAGGTCAGCTATTTTCATGTGTTTGGATGCCCTGTGTTTATTTATAACTACAGGGATAAACTTGGAAAGTTTGATGAAAAAGCTGATGATGGATTCTTTTTGGGATACTCTCCAACAGCCAAAGCCTTCAGAGTATTCAACATCAGAAGACAAGAAGTAGAAGAAACTTTCCATGTCAGATTTAATGAAGATGATGAAGTCATACAGAGGACAGGAACAGAGGGTGATGAAGTAGATTTTAATGAAAATATTTCTTTCCCAAGTGATGAGTTCACAGAACCCAGACCTACCAGTCATCACCACTCCAACACTCTCACTCCTTATGTTCCTGCTTTTGACCCTCTGTCTACTCACAACATAGAAGTTCCTACCTCTCAGGAACTTGATGAAGAAGAACCTCAAATCTCTGATGGTCCTTCTCATGATATTGATGACTCACCAATTCTTCAAACCTCTGAAGTTTCTCCTGCTGATAATGAAATAGCTACCCTTGATGTGGCTGAAGAAGACTCAGACACTGAAGTAGTCTTTGAAGAAAGCCCTCCTAGTCAGCAGGATGAGACTCAAATTGTACCAGCTGTGCCCTTAAGTACCCATGTTCTTGAAACTCCAGCTCCTCAAAATAAGTGGTCAAGAGATCAACACATTCTTCTTGTCAACATTATTGGGGAACCAAATGCAGGGGTCACAACCAGACAGCGAATCCAAGACTCAGAGTCAGCCTCAGCCAATGAATGTTTATTTGCTGAATTTCTTTCTCAAATTGAACCTAAAAGAGTTGCTGAGGCTCTGGTAGAAGATGGATGGGTAGCTGCTATGCAAGAAGAAATCAATCAGTTCAAAAGGAACAAAGTATGGACACTAGTGCCAGCTCCACCTGGAAAGAATATCATAGGCACTAGATGGATCTATAGAAATAAGATGGATGAAATTGGGAACATCATCCGGAACAAGGCAAGACTGGTAGCACAGGGGTTCTCTCAGACTGAAGGAATTGATTATGATGAAACTTTTGCACCTGTTGCTCGACTTGAGGCCATCAGAATCTTTCTTGCTTATGTTGCCTATATGAACATCACTGTGTATCAGATGGATGTAAAGAGTGCCTTCCTCAATGGTGATTTAGCTGAGGAAGTCTATGTTGCACAACCTGAAGGATTTGAGAACAGCGATTTTCCCAACCATGTGTACAGACTTCACAAGGCAATGTATGGTCTGAAACAAGCTCCAAGAGCATGGTATGAAACTCTTTCAAATTTCTTATCTGAAAATAAATTTATCAGGGGTTCTATTGATAAAACACTCTTCACCTTCAAGGACAAGAGTGATTTCATCATTGTGCAGATTTATGTGGATGATATCATCTTTGGGTCAACAAATGTCAATCTTAGTAAACGTTTTGCTAAATTAATGACCAAGAAATATGAGATGAGTATGATGGGTGAATTAACTTACTTTTTGGGTTTTCAAATTAAACAATGTCCTAAGGGAATTTCTATTTGTCAAGAAAAGTATGTTAAGGATTTACTTAAAAAATATGACTTAGCTGATTGTGCATCAGTGAAATGCCCCATGCTTCCACCCAATGACTTGGGCCCTGATGAGTCAGGGGTCTCTGTCAATGAGACTTTATATAGAGGCATGATTGGGTCACTGATGTATCTAACAGCCAGTCGTCCAGATATCCAATTCTCCACATGTCTCTGTGCAAGGTACCAAGCTAACCCAAAAGAATCCCATCTAGTGGCTGTCAAGAGAATTTTCAGGTATCTCAAAGGAACACCATCCCTAGGACTATGGTATCCAAAGGAATCAGGCTTTGATCTCAAGGCCTATTCAGATTCAGATTATGCTGGATGCTGTATTGACAGGAAAAGTACTTCAGGCAGCTGTCAAATCCTAGGAGGAAAATTGGTTGGATGGAGTGCTAAGAAGCAAAACTCTGTGGCTATGTCTTTAGCTGAAGCAGAATATGTCGTTGCAGCCAGCTGTTGTGCTCAGGTGCTCTGGATGAAAAGTCAATTGGCTGACTATGAAATCTTGTATGACAAAGTACCAATCTTTTGTGACAACACCAGCGCCATTGCCATATCCAACAACCCTGTTCTTCACTCTCGTACCAAACACATTGATATCAGGTATCATTTTATCAGGGATCATATTATGAAGGGAGATATTGAGCTACATTTTGTTCCCACAGAGCTGCAACTAGCTGATATCTTTACTAAGCCTTTGGCTGAACCTACGTTCAACAGGCTAGTTGCTGAGCTAGGGATGCTTAATATCTCAAAGCCTGTGGCTTGATATTAAATGTGTTCATTAAATGATTGATTCTATATTAAATGTTTTATTAAATGTTTTTCACATGAAACTAGGTAGTTACTTTCCAAGTAAATGCAAAAAACATTCTCACATTTTTTAATCATTTATTTTTCGGATAACGAGGAGACAAACTTTTTGAAAGGTCAAGGGGACCCACTTGAGCAGTCATTTTCGCCCTTGCATTTAATACGGTTGAATAACTGTTCACTTAAGTTTGAATATATATTGTCTTCTTTCTCTTCTCACCCACCACCATTCTAAAATCAACTTCTCTCTCTAAACTCTTATCACTCTCAACCATCCGCCATTTTCATTCTCCTTCAATCTTAAATCAATGGCGTTTCCCGTACCAAAAGCCTCAAATGTGAACTTCGAGATCAACGAGAGCATCATCGCCTCCAACAACGCCATTGGATGGATCAAGGCACCAAACAGCACCTACTCAGATCTGGTAAATTTCATGCAGAATTGTGACCTAAATGAAGCCTTCACCAAATCTCCATCCACCTTTTACCAAGAATACCTTAGGGAATTCTGGTATTCTGCTGAAGTAGTTGAAGACACCATTACATTTAGCCTTTCATGCAATGAACATCCTTTTGCCTTTTCCCTCAATGATTTTTCTAGTGTGTCCGGACTCAAACATGGAGATGAATGCTTAAAGACTGTTGACAAAAAGGCTGTCAAGGAAGCCCTGGCCACACTCAACCCTTGCCATGATGTTAACCCTGCCCTTACACCAGCTGAGGTCCTCGCCAAAGCCCCTCTGAAGATTAAGTATTTTACTCCTATGTGGCGTGTCCTCTTCACCCACATTGTGAAGTCCCTGGGAGGAATGCAGGGATCACAGGATCAGATGTCGTCCAATCATCAGGCTATTGCGTATGGACTTATCTGGGGAGCTGATGTCGACTTTGGAAGCATCCTTTTCTCTAACCTGGTAGAAAAACTGAAGGGAAGGAATCAGGTCAGGGAAAAGAACATCTGTTATGTGCGCTACCTGTCCCTGATCTTTGAGAGTTTGCTGGGAGAGAATTACCATAACAAGGCCTTGACAGCTCTGAAGCCCTATCGCATCACAGGCGCCATCTACAAGGAGATAGGAGCTGAGGATATCCCTGTCACTGCACACATGCTGAACGTTGCCAACCAGGTACCCAACGCTGAGAAGCCCTTGCTCCCTTCCTCTGAGAAGGTGAATACTTCTAGTGTCGCTGGCAAGTCTACGTCTTTGACCTCTGGGCAGCACACTACTAAGTCCAAGGCTTCATCTGGCCAACAGCCAAAGAAGAAGAAAATCCCCTCTTCTTCCCAATCCAAAGCTGTTAGTAAGGCCAAGGAAAAGAAGATTGACACCGCCTCTGGTCCAGATACTCTTGTGGATACAGAATCTTTGGCTGACAAACAACAAGCGTCTAGTGTCTCTAGGTCAGCAGAGACTACAGGAAACCAGCCAAACCAAGCTGATATCTCACAGGTAATCAGTGTACATTTTCAGAGGTTCACAATCAACCACTCTCATTTGTCTGTAGGAGAGAGTGGTGAAGTTAGGGTAATCCTCGACCCATAGAAGTCTGTCATTACACTTAGAATACTTTAAGACTTCTGTACACTCTGTCTTTGCACCAGGGAGTGATTCATTTGTGTTTATAAAGCACCCCGATGACCCTGAACCTTCTAGACAGTATTCAGGCTAACAACAACCTGAATACATTAAATGTCTCAACCATGATGGCTGTACTTCACACAGCCTCTTGGTTCCCTCCTTAAAAGAGTCCCAAAGGATTTATCCTTTCAGGGGGAGCTGAATCATCACCCTCAGCTTTCCTAGGGGCAGCGTAACAGGCGACCTACACCAACATATGTTTCACTCTTAAAAGAGTCCCAAAGGTTTTACCTTTTGGGGGGGCTGAATAATCACACTCAGCTTTCCTAGGGGCAGCGAATGGCGATCATTAAACAACATATGTTTCACAATCAAAAGAGTCCCAAAGGTTTTTACCTTTTGGGGGGGGGCTGAATAATCACACTCAGCTTTCCTAGGGGCAGTGAATGGCGACCATTAACCACACTTCATTCACACTTAAAAGAATCCCAAGGATTTATCCTTTGGAGTGGCTGAGTAATCACCCTCAGCCTCTCTGGGACAGCGAAATGGCGACCATTCACCTTATATTTTTCCCTGTTACTAATTACAACAAACTTGCAGGCTGAAATTGTACAGCCAGTCAAAGAATCTCAGGTACATGAAAAGGAGGCTGAAACAATAACTCAGGACATTCCAAATGAAGAAGAACCTGTGCTCAATGCTGATGAAGAAATGCTCTCAGTAGAAGATTATGTCTCTGAGTTTGAACCCATGCCTGAAGATGAATTCCCTGAGGGAATGTTTGATGAAGAGGAGGAAGAAGATGAGGATGACCAGCTGTCAGCCTCTCCTCCTAAAGAAGATGACAAGACTTCTCCTCTCAAGGAAGCTGTTGACACTCCAAACTCTGCTACATCTGCAACAACAGTCTTCCAAAGACCAACATATGATCCAACAGCTGAATTCCTCTTGTTTGATCATCCTACCCAGACCAACTTCGACTTGATTCCAAGGGGGGATGATTTTGCTCAGCAAAGCCTCAATATCAAGAATCTTCAGCCCGTACATCATCAGTCTGATATTGAGCGCTTATCAAGGAAGCTGGACGTGATCAAGTCAGAGATGCACAATTTTACTGTCACTTTTCCAGGCATTATAAAGAAGGCTGTGACTGAGGCTGTCACTGAGCCTATTCAGGAGCGTGCAAGAAAAGGTGTGGCCCAAGGACTAAGTCATCTCTCGACACGAATCAAGGATGCAATTGACTCAGTTGTCCCTGCCATGTTCCATGAACAAGAAAACAACATGAACAGGCACTTCAATGCGGTTCGCAACAGGCAATACAATCATGCTGGTTTTATTGTCAGGCGTGTTCAGGCAAATACCAATGCCAATGCCAACCTCTTGCTGAAGATTGCCAGGGCTTCAAGAAAAAGACAACGTGCCATGGCTGCCTCTGTGGAGCAAATTGCAAGACGATTTCAGGCACGTTCATCCAAGCATAAGAGAAGTAAGGATGAACGTGAGGGGGAGAAGAATGCTACACTCAGCCTTGCATCTGCTGAACAAGGCTCATCTTCAGCCAATCCCTCAACAACACCTATTCCTCTTCAAGTCATCACACCAGTTATAGTACATGATGATGAGGATAATACTCAGGGGGAGCAACAAACACAAGATGGAGCTGACTCATCTAAATCCATGATCTTAGTTAACATAAGCAAGCCTGAGGATGATGATGAACCAGCGGCCAAGAAACTTAAATTCACTGTGAGCTCTCTCCCAAAATCTATTCAAAATCAGGCTCAGACAGCGTTTCTCAAAAGAGCTGATGATTTGAAAAACATAAGTGTGGAGTCCTCTGTCTCAAAGAAAGGTAAGGAGATAGTTTTGGTTGATACAGACACCAAACTTAAGAAGATAGCTGCGATGCTAGAAACAGGAGGATCCACCACAGACCTTTCCCACTTTTCAACCTTTACACCTTCCGATGAGAGTCCTTTAACTCCTGAAGAAATAAAGCAACATGCTGAAGAATTCAAAAGACTAAATGAGCTCAAGACAGCCAAAGAATTAAATGAAGCCACTCTGAGGAAGATGACACCACCTGAAAGGGAAAAACAAAAACAAAGGTTGAGGGAAATGGAACTAAAACACGCTGAGGCCTTAAAGAAAGTCAAAGCTGACTATGATGCCTGCGTGAACAACAGGTATGCTGCTGGCAAGATAACCAAGTTTAGATACACCATTCACAAATCCACAAACACCCCACAGATGATCTTATGGAGGGAAAATCAACAGAGGAATATGGATGTGTTTGACAACTTCAGGTTAAAAACACTTGGGTTATCAGAATGGTTTGAACTCGAAGCCTTAGCTGCCAAAAAGTCTGGACAGGCAAATTTCCTTCTGCTTAAAACTCTTAAGGCTAAGTTCAACTGGATCAAGGAAACAGCTGCCAAACTCAAGATTGATCCCCCACCACAGCTTTTCGAACAAGGACCCCCAAAGACAGGCAACAAAAGAAGAAGAATTTCCCAAATTATTGATGAAACTTTTGTTACTGAAGATGTTCGTGTGGATGGTATGCACAGGGATCTGATCCTTCCAAATGGTATCGTTGGCCCTGTTGATGGTCAGACATACTCAGTGCCTGAAAGAGGTATGGCATTTATGAACAAGGCCTGCCAGTATGCTTTTCAGAGGGAAGATGAGCTGTGCCTGGCTTCAACTATTCAGCTACTCTGTCACAAGAAGTGTCTCAAGATCAACTCAGAGTATTCCAAGAAGTTTGCAAAGACTTTGCAGGATGAAATTGATAACAGATTAGATGTGGCCGAAGCTGAAGAAAGAATCAAAAATGATGACTATTGAAGATAGTGTCAGCCCTTTTTTACCTTCATCTTTTATTTAACTTATGTAATGAACTTGTAATTTTTCTTTAAGTCTTAATAAAATCATGAGGTATGTTTGTTTAGATCTGTTATGTGTAAGAAGAAGCTGTTAAACTCACTTACCTTAACTTAGTTAGATCTAGCATTATTTATGTTTAAATAGGGGGAGATTGTTGGGAATCTAAACTTGATAGATTCCCTGTTCATTGATTTAAACATAATTAGGCTGATAGATAGTCCCTTGCCTGTGCCAAGGAGGCAGGCAAGTTTCGCAAGACTCACAGAGATCCAAGTCTCTGTGAGCAACCTCAGAGGAGTCCATGTCAGAGACATTGTCAGGGAAGTCGAAGATTACCTGAAGACATACTCCTTGGCTGTGATGGATAACAGCCAAGATGTATTAGGGACTCTGAGGGGTTGAGAGTTAACAGGGGTGGCAATACCCTGATAACTCTCAGCACACTTTGGACATGCCATTTGTGTGTTCGAGAATATGAAGAATAAGGAAACTGTTTTTGACAACTGTTCCTTAAAGCATAATGGAAGACTACCAAGAATAGAAGGACATCATGTGACTGATGTGGGAACTTGTAAAAGCTTGTGTAGTCGACATCAAGTATTGTTTAAGTCAAACTCGTAACACTATAAATAGGATGTGTATCCATGCATTAATGTTTAACACTTTGAGATATTAAGAACATTAGTGCGTATAACTTAGTGAATCAAACAGCTTCGACTGTATTCATAAGTTAAGGTTTATTGTTGTTCAAAGTGTGCACAACACATTGTCATCAAACGGTGTTATCCATAACACTTGTAATTCTTTATTATACAATAATAAGATTACGTTTGAAAAGTAATACCTTGTGTTGATTAAGTTAAGATTAGGGTTTCTTGCATCGATTAGGGACTTTCAAGAAGCATCATGAATCCTCCTACTGTCCTCCTGTCCTGAAGCTGAAGAAGTCCTCGTTTGATTCTGATCTACTGTCAAACATTTGAGGTAATATTGAAACAATTTGTTTGTCTAAACTTTTGGTGCGTGTGCTCGCACCTACTTTGTAATAACTTAGGTACTTTCTTGTGTTTATGACTTAGCTTTTTCTGCATTTTAAGTTTGCAACGCGATATTGCTTGTATTATGAATTAGTGTAATTTCATAAATGGTCCCTATGGGTGAGGTAGACTCATTATGTGCAGTATACCGCTACTACCATAGGGACGGCTAGGGAGGCTGGCCCGTTGTTAGGTGCGCACAATTGTGTCTATTTTTCAGGCCCAACATGATTATACTAGCTGTAAAAAACTTGCTACGACGTCATAAATAGCAAGAGGCCTAACAAGGATATAGATCGATGGGGTTGCATCCCTCTTACATGACGAGTCTAATTAGTAGGTTAGACCCATTCCTCTTATTTCTCCTGGAAACGTTTGTATACGCGTACGCCAGTAGGCATGGTATGATATATAAATTATATATGTAAAAAAGGTTTGAGAATGCGTCGTGGAACTAGCTAGGGACCACGACTTTTTATTAATAGTTGCAAGATTTTGAGTACATGATAATGAAAGAAAAAAGAAAATAATACATGTGTTAAGGTAGAATTTTTTCAGATGGCAAATATACCAAGTCCTTCGCAAGTCGCGAGCTTCCATGTCGCACAGCCGGTACGCACCATCTCCCAAAGCTTCTGTCACCGATCCCATGTAGGGCCCTTCCCACTTGGGTCCAAGCTTCCCTGTATTTTCTGCTCGGCTAGCTGTGTTCGCGTGGTATACAAAGTTTCCTGGTATGAACGAAGTCTTTCGTACCCTAGCGTCATAGTAGGACTTCATTTTAGATTTTGCCTTAGCTTCATTGATTGCTGCCAAATCTCGTCTTTCATCAATTATATCCAAGTTCAACCGTAATTCATCATTGTTCATAATCACTTCGACCTCCACTGTGCGGAGTGTTGGTAACCCTATTTCAGCTGGAATAACCGCCTCCGTCACGTACGTTAGGGCGAAGGGGGTATCTCTGGTTGTTGTTTTTATCATGGTGCGATGCGCCCATAACACGTGTGATAATTCATCAACCCATTTCTTGTTCTCCTCCCCCAGTCGCGCTTTGATGTCGTCCTGTAGGCTCCTATTAGCTATTTCAACTAGCCCATTAGATTGTGGATGGGCTACGGATGCGAATCGCTACTTTATGTTGTTTTTCTTGCACCAGTCTTTAAATGGGTTCTCCGCTAATTGTTTCCCATTGTCGGAGACGATTTCCCCTGGTAGCACAAAGCGACATACTATATTATCCCAAACGAACCTTTTCACTTGGTTGCCAATGATTGTTGCTACCGCTTTGGCCTCAATCCATCTTGTGAAGTAGTCCACTACGACTATTAGAAATTTAATCCCTCCGGCTGCCACAGGGAAAGGTCTCGTGATATCGATTCCCCACTTGTAAAATGGCCAATGATACCTGCGTTTTGTATGGGTTCTAGATTTAATCTCGGTATCTCCTCGAATTGATTCACAACTCTTAGTGGAATGATTGTTCTTGGTGACAAATAAGGGGTTTGGTTTTCTATTCTACTAAAAGGTAAATGCAAGAAGTAAATAAAGATTTAAACCAAAACAATTACTTAAACAAAACTTAGATTTAAATTAAACACTTAAATGACAAAACAGTAAAACAAACTTACTGAAAATATTCTCTGTTCGGAATATATGACCATGCGGAATAATGGTTATGCGGAATAACAAAGCTACTCGGAATACCAGGCTTACTCGGAATCATGAAGTCTATGCGGAATATTTGACCATCCGGAATAATTTGACTATGCGGAATACAGACACTATGCGGAATAATATACCCTATGCGGAAAAAGATCTCTATGCAGAATTTATGGTCACTCGGAATAAACAGTTACTCGGAATAATTTGAAGCTATGCGGAATATTGAAATATTCCGAATAAGAAATGAACTAGGAAGGCTACTCGGAATATATAATATTCCGAATAAGAGACAGAATAAGCAGACTATTCGGAATATAGAAATATTCCGAATAAGGGAAAAAGGAAACAAGCTATTCGGAATATCAGGGCTGAAGAACAGTAAACATCAGAAACTTAAACAGGGGACACGAATTTAATTCAAATCGATCCAAATAAACAAAACGGTTTAACCAAATTAACCACAAATCATCTATTAACCACAAGGATCAAATCCCAATCATAAAAACACAAAATCAACAACTTTTTAAGATCAAAATCAAATTAATAAGAACTTAAGCAATTTAAATAAAAGATGATGATGAACAAGAGGAATGAAAAGATTAAATGAAAACTTGTATTGATGATTAAGATTCAATAAACAAAATGAAAGGATTACACTTACACAATTTTAAGAAGAAATCAAAGAAGATGAAAACCACTCCTTAAGGGAGATGGTTCTTCCTACGAACTAGGAAAAGAGTAACTGAAAGAAAAACAAGGTGCCAAATTTTGTGAGGTTGATTCCCTTATATAGGCTAAGTGGTTGGTTGGTGAGTGGGCTTTCTCCCTTTCTTCTTGTCTTCTCGTCTTTTCAGAAAAGTTGACGTTTTCGATTCTGATTTGGGATTTGTCGACGATTAAATTCAACTCGTCTTTTAATTTCTTCGTTTAATAGACTTGAGTTTCTTCGACATATGTAAATCTTCCATCTTTGGTCCTTTTCTTCGATAAATCTTCAAATAGGCCCATTGACTTCAAATCCTTTGCATTTCTTGGACAATAGACTTCGTCTTGAGTCTTTTTCTTTGATAAAACCCGTGCAATCCCATGTTTTCTTCAATATTCATCTGATTGACTCTGAAAACACAATAAACACAAAAACCACGCATAATTCCAAACAAATGATATTAAACAAGCGTTTTGGTCTTGTTTTAGTAAGAAATAAGTGGTAAAAGGATGGGTGTTTTCACACCTATCAAATCCCCTACACTTAACCATTGCCATGCCCTCATGCAATGCCTTCTGATAAAGCAAATTTACATTTTTCTCATAATCAATCAACCTTGGCCTTATTAAAATACTACTAAACAAATATTAAAGTACTAAGAGAAATTAAAACTTTAAAGGAAACAAAAGGATAGAAAACCATTTTCACTTGAAAATAGCTATATGGAAATAACTTGCAAAGAGATCAAGGACTTACATTAGGGCTTTGGTGCTGCGAAGATTTATCATCCTCAAGTTTCACGTTCCCCAAACTAAGCTTAAAAACGAGATCATTGTTATTATAAGTTAGCATATCAAACACTTACACACATGGCTTAATTAAATGCTTAAACTCCCTTATTCCTAGGTGTATCTCTTATATTTTATTTTTGTCTTAGAATGATCATGAAGATGCATTTTTGGACTTATTTCGATAGTTTATTTAGGCTGAAAGCAAAGTAGGACGATTTGATCAATAGTTAGCTAAAGGACAAAATCTCTTAAAACTGCTTCTCGGGATATCAAAAAGTTCATATCTTGGCATAACTCGGTTCACGATTTGAGACCTTTCTCGGGCCGATATTTGGCATGTACTTTATACTTCATATCTTGAGAGACGTTCTTGAGATAATGGTCTTCTCTTCGTAATAGAGTTTCTTCACTTGGAGACTTTTGAGGGGTACTCCAACTTTGTTGACCACGACTTCATGATTATTTCTTCAATCTCTAATTGGGATTTTGAGATACAATGATCCGCCTCCTTTTCGGACTTGGATCTATTTATCCTCATACCTTGTTAGGGTCTTTTCGGATAGACTTCTCCATGATCTTTATGGGAGTTGATTGCTTTTCGTCGTGAGTCTTGATCCTTCATATCGATTTTGGGAATAATGCTTTTCACATCACTTTGGATCTTCAGCAATAAAATGGAATCCTCATGCCTTGTTAGGGCCTTTTCGGACTCGCCAATCTTCGCGCCCCGCTTCATAAGTTATGCCTTGGCTATGAACTCTTATCATTACTGAGAAACTATTAAACGATCTTGGGCTAGAAGCTAAGTAACTTTTCAAATCGTACGACCTTACTTATTGCAGATAAATTATTAGCAAGTGATGGGAGAATAGGCAAATAATTACACTAAGTGAGCTTGCGCAAGAATACCGACTTATAATTGACTTTATCATTTCTCGTTCTCCACAATTTAAAATCTCAAGTAATGAGACTCGTGGATGCTTAGCCTAATAAACCAATTAAGGTCTACATGGTTAAGGATACTAGCTAGAATAAACTTGGATAAGTCTATTCGGGTTGAGTCAAAATAATCGCAATAGGCCTAATATGTCAAAGATTTCAAAACTAGCTACACCACTTTATTAATATTTTTGACTCTATTGCGGGATATATACATATGAAAGCAACGATAAAAATTTAAAAATTACGACTAAATAGCCGAAGTTAATTAAAAATTTGAAAAATATTGAAAAAGATGATTTTCCGGTTAAATGAAGGCATTTTCATGGAAAAGTCCACTTAAAACTTTGATAGAAGTCCCCCCTACACTTAAGATAAACATTGTCCTCAATGTTTAAGCATGTGGGAAAAGTCTCCCCTACACTTATGACATTGTGCACGTTGGTTAACTCAAGTTAAGGAAGAGACGACTAACGGGATCAATTTCAAATGCGAGAATGACGAAAATTGAATCACGATAGTAGAGAGATAGAACCGGATTTCGGATAACACGGGAGCACGGTTCTTCAAAGGTGCCAAAAGTGCATTCATCCCTGGAATCACATCACCATACAAACACAAACAACCTAAATAGGCCCCCTACACTTAGGAGGTTAAAACAGAAAAGGATAGATACTCGGGCTGCCTCCCGAGGAGCGCTTGTTTTTGATAACCGAGTCACGAGCCTGACTCGACCCAAAATTAGTTCATGGGGAACGTGGTGAGGGATGGAATCATCTCCTGAGAGATGTCCTCACCAAAGTACAACTTCACTCGTTGGCCATTCACCTTAAAATTAGGTCCATTAGGTTGAGCGAGCTCGAGAGTACCGTATGGAAATTTTTTGGCAATGGTGAATGGGCCGGATCAACGAGATTTCAGCTTGCCCGAGAAGATTTTCAACCGAGAGTTAAATAGTAAAACTTTGTCTCCAACTTGGAACTCTCGGTTCTTAATCTTAGAGTCGTGAATGAGCTTAGTCTTCTCCTTATAGATAAAAGAATTTTCATAAGCCTCATTACGGAGTTCATTTAGCTCATTGAGTTGGATCTTGCGTAGGTCACCGGCTTTGTTGATATCGAAATTAGCCCATTTCAAGGCCCAGTAAGCCTTGTGCTCCAACTCAATAGGGAGATGGCACGCCTTTCCATACACAAGACGATATGGTGTACAACCAATCGGAGTCTTGTATGCGGTACGAAAAGCCCACAAAGCATCATCAAGTTTATCAGCCCATGAGGCATGATGCTCTCCCACGGTTCTTTCAAGAATTCGCTTTAATCCTCGGTTGGATATTTCAGCCTGGCCATTAGTTTGTGGGTGGTAAGCGGTGGAAAGACGATGATTTACACCATACTTAGCCATGACTCTAGCAAATTGGTCGTTGCAAAAATGAGTCCCGCGATCACTAATAATGGCACGAGGCACACCGAATCTAGCGAATAGCGATTTCAAAAAGTTACAAACCACCCTTGTGTCATTAGTGGGTAAAGCTTTGGCTTCAACCCATTTGGAGACGTAGTCAATGGCTACAAGGATTTATTTGTTTCCTTTAGATGAAGGGAATGGCCCCATAAAGTCGATACCCCAAACATCAAAAATTTCACATTCTTGTATGAAATTCTGAGGCATCTCGTCTTTATGTGTGATCTTGCCTTGTTTTTGGCAAGCATCACAATGTTTAACCATCTCGTGAGCATCACGGTAAATGGTGGGCCAATAAAATCCCGATTCAAACACTTTTTTGGCGGTGTAGTTGGGACCAAAGTGACCACCGGTGGGTCCTTTGTGGCAAGCGTCAAGGATTTCAAAAGCTACCGGTCCATCAACACATCGGCGAATAATCAAGTCAGCACATTGCTTGAATAGATACGGGTCATCCCAAAAGTAAGTCTTAATGTCGTTAAAGAACTTCTTCTTTTTCTGGGATGTTAACCCGTCAACGAGAATTCCACCACCAAGTAGTTTGCAATGTCCGCAAACCATGGGGTTTCATCAGCAGTCGAGTTGATAGACATTAGGGTCTCCAAGGGAAAAGAATCATTGATTTCTTTGTTCGGATGATCCCCTTGGTAAGGATCCTCAAGTCTACTAAGATGATCCGCGGCTAGGTTTTCAGCTCCTTTTTTATCGCGAATTTCGATTTTAAATTCTTGGAGTAGCAAAACCCAGCGAAGAAGTCTTGGTTTGGAATCTTGTTTAGTTAACAAGTACTTCAACGCGGAATGATCGGTATAAACGATTGTGGTAGAAAGGACAAGATAGGGGCGGAACTTTTCAAAGGCATAGACAACAGCTAAAAGCTCTTTTTCGGTTGTCGTGTAATGCAATTGAGCCCCCGTCATTGTCTTGCTAGCGTAATGGATCGGTTGGAAGTGTTTATTCACTCTTTAACCCAAAACCGCTCCAATAGCATAGTCGCTAGCATCGCACATCAACTCAAAGGGAAGCTCCCAATTAGGGGTAACTAAGACGGGTGCCTTAGTCAGCTTATCCTTAAGCAAGTTGAAGGCTTCAAGACACTCTTTGGAGAAGATAAAAGGAGTATCTTTTTCCAAGAGGTGGGTCATCGGGCGAGCGATTTTAGAAAAATCTTTGATGAAACGACGGTAGAAGCCCGCATGACCCAAGAAACTTCTCACACCCTTCACGGTTGAAGGTGGAGGCAACTTAGAAATAACATCGACTTTAGCACGGTCCACTTCGAGACCGGCTTTGGAGATCTTGTGTCCTAGCACGATGCCCTCTTTTACCATGAAATGGCATTTTTCCCAATTAATAACAAGGCGAGTGTCTTCACACCGCTTAAGCATACGTTCTAAATTGGCAAGGCAAGCAGAGAATGAATCGCCATAGACCGAGAAATCATCCATGAATACTTCCATAGTGTCTTCCACCATGTCATGGAAGATAGCCATCATACACCTTTGGAACGTCCCAGGAGCATTACATAAACCAAAAGGCATTCGTTTGTAAGCAAATTTTCCGTAGGGACAAGTGAATGTGGTCTTTTCTTGGTCTTTGGGATCGATGGGAATTTGAAAATACCCGGAGAAACCGTCTAAAAAGCAGTAATAGTCATTACCAGCTAGATGCTCGAGCATTTGATCCATGAAAGGAAGAGGAAAGTGATCTTTTCTCGTGGCATCATTGAGCTTGCGATAATCGATACACACTCTCCACCCAGTAACGAGACGAGTGGGAATCAACTCGTTGTGTTCATTGGGAACAACGGTTATTCCGCCCTTCTTGGGAACACAATGGACGGGACTTACCCAAGGTGAATCCGAAATAGGGTAAATCAAGCCGACATCAAGAAGTTTGATAACCTCTTGTTTGATGACGTCATGAATGCGAGGATTAACCCTTCTTTGGCTCTGGATTGCGGGTTTAAAGTCATCTTCCATGAGAATCTTATGAGTACAAAAGTTCGGATCAATTCCGCGGATATCGGAAATTTTCCAAGCAATTGCTTTCTTATGATCTTTAAGCACGGCGATGAGGCGAGATTTCTCTTCTTCTTTCAAGTCCTTAGCAATGATGACGGGCGACTTCTTCTTATCTTCAAGGAACACGTACTCGAGATGGGGCGGTAACTCCTTAAGGTCTAAATCTGGAGTATTTTCGATGGGAGGCGTTTTCAAAATCGGAGCATCGATAGCAATAACCGTGGGAGATGGTGGAGAAAGATTGTCTTCTTTAAGAAGGTTCTCAATGAGGCGAAGATCTTCATCCCAATCGGTGGGAGAATCGTCATTAGCTAAGTTCGCATCTCCCATGGTGGCTTCCAAATCTTTCCAAAGGAAATCACTTTCTCCAAATAGAGATAGTGATGAATCAATAGAGGAAACGGTCTCAACATTGGGGAGAGAGGTAGGAATACTTTTACAAGCATCTTTGAAGTGTTCATCACATGCCTCATCAAGAACGTCAATACAATTAACACTCTCGTAGGAATAAGGCTGTTTAGAAAGCTTTCCCATGTTGAAGACGATTTTATCGTCATCCACTCTCATGATAAGCTCACCCGCTTCAACATCGATGAGACTGCGACCGGTCCTCAAGAATGGACGACCAACGATCAATGGCACACGAGGGTCCATGTCGTAGTCAACGACAACGAAATCGGCAGGAAAAGTGAATTTGTCGACTCCTACAAAGAGGTCTTCGGCTATCCCCATTGGATAAGCAACCGTACGGTTAGCTAATTCCAAAGTCATTTTGGTGGGGACTAACTCAGGGAGAGATAATTGCTTCCAAACACTTAAAGGCATTAAGTTAATACTGGCACCTAGATCGGCTAGGGCCATGCAATTCTCTACTCCTGTGAAGTTGCAAGGGATTAAGAAATGACCCGGATCACCAAGCTTGGTTGGCAATTTCCTTAAGAGCACTGCAGAGCAATTCTCGTTAAGTTGGGTGTTAGCAATATCAAGAAGCTTCTCCTTGTCGCTAAGAAGATCTTTGAACATTTTCGCATATTTGGGCATGTGAGCGAGAGCCTCAGCGAAGGAGATGTTGAAATTCAATTGTTTAAACATTTTTAGAAAGTTCGAAACTTGAATGTCATCCTTGCTTTTGAGCTTCTCTTTCCTCAACCTAGATGGATAAGGTATATCGGAAGAAGAGGAAGGCTTTGGGAGAATAGGATCACTCACATCCTTGGGTGGAGGAGGGGTAGAAGTAAGAGGTGGAGAAATTTGGGAAGTTAAAAGATGAGGAATAGGAGCAGGTGACTCGTTCTCCTTAGTCACAATCACCGATGGAGGTATAGGAAGCTCGGGTTCCTTGGTACCTTTGCCACTGCGAGTGGTGATTGCTTTCATCTCCCCTCTTGGATTCGCAACGGTGTTACTCGGAAGAGTACCCAAAGAAGAGGGTTGATTACCTTGGAAGAAACTAGCCATCATGTTCTTTAAGTCGCTCGTTTGACTATCCAAAGTGTTTCTCATATCAGCTCGCAGATCGTTCCCTTGTTTCACCAGGTCTGCTTTCAAGTTGAGCACTTCCCGTTGGAGGTTGTCCACGATCACATCATTAGTCCTCATGTAGGTTCCAATGTCTTGGTGTAATGCGGTGGGTTGGTTGGGAGGAGGAGCATGGTATGCGGGTGGTTGATAAGCAGGTTGTTGGTAAACTTGATTGTTTCTTTGAGGTGGATATGGTTGTTTGTGAGGTGGTATGTATGGTGCACGAGGTTGTTGTTGTTGTTGAGGAGGGCGATTGAGGTTTTGTTGTTGGTTTGGGTTGTTTGGAGGAAAACCGGGCGGTGAGAGAAAGTTGTTTGAGCGGTAGCTAAGCAAGTTACGGTCACCTTGAGGACGAGCTTGATAAGCGGCCGGAGGATAGGTACCGTATGCTGCATTCACATTCTCAGAAGGGTAGTCTTGGGTGGCAGAACAAGTGGTGTAAGAGTGAGGACCCGCGCATATTTCACATGGTTGGCTAACAGCATTGACTTAAGCGTTTTTAGCGTTGATGCTGTTGGCATTGCTAGCGGTTTGGGTAGCAAGAGATTCAAGAAGCGCAGTGATTTTGTCAAGTCGCTTGTCGCTGTCACTAGAACTAGCACTAGCGGCATTGGTCCGAGCACTCTTGGTTTGCACACGAGACTTATTCTCAATGATATCCCAAGCGGCATTGGAAGTCTTAACCAAAATATTACCCCCCGAGGCACTATTTAGTGAATCTTGGTCATTCATGCTTAAACCATTATAAAAAGTATTAATTTGGTGCACTTTGGTAAAACCATGTTGTGGGCACTTTCTTAAAAGATCTTTGAAACGATCCCAAGATTCACTAAAAGACTCATCGTACTTTTGTTCAAAATTAATGATTTCATTCCGCAAAGCGGTAGTACGAGAGGGTGGGAAAAAGTAGTTTATAAACTTGGTCTCCAAATCCGTCCACGTAAGAATATTTTGTGGCGATTCCTTTGCAAGCCAATGTCGGGCTTGTCCCTCTAAGGAGAAAGGAAAAAGTTGTAAACGGATTACCTCTTGTGGAACACCATTGAATTTGACGTATTCGTGAGTTGTAGGAATCTTTTGATGTGGTCATGAGGATCATCATTGGTACGCCCCAAGAATGGTTAAGCAGAGACCATCTGGAAAAAGCCGGATTTGAGCTCAAAGTTGTTGGCTGCAATCGCGGGTATGACAATTGGATCATTGTTGCCCTCCACATGTGCTTGTAACAGTTCAATCATCGGGCGATTATCCGGTAGAGGCTCATTGTTGAGAGGTGGATTGTTATTGTTGTTGTTATTATTGTTGTTGATAGGTGGGTTATTGTTGTTGTTTTGTACACCGGCCATGTCTAAGTCTTCGAGAGGCTCGGGCTCTTGATAAGACGTCGATCGTGTACGCATGCACCTGCAAAAGAACTAACAAGGCAAAACAAAGCAAAAATATTTTTGGTTTTTATGTTTTTTAATTTTTATGATTTTTGAAAATTTTATATTTTTTAGGGTTTTTTGAAATTTTTATGAAAAAGTAACGTTCACGGCGAACGGATCCCAAAATCCAAGTTCTCACAAAAAAACTGTTAATCTTAACGAGAAGAGCCGGCAGCGGCGCCATTTGATACTTGCGTTTTGTATGGGTTCTAGATTTAATCTCGGTATCTCCTCGAATTGATTCACAGCTCTTAGTGGAATGATTGTTCTTGGTGACAAATAAGGGGTTTGGTTTTCTATTCTACTAAAAGGTAAATGCAAGAAGTAAATAAAGATTTAAACCAAAACAATTACTTAAACAAAACTTAGATTTAAATTAAACACTTAAATGACAAAACAGTAAAACAAACTTACTAAAAATATTCTCTGTTCGGAATATATGACCATGCGGAATAATGGTTATGCGGAATAACAAAGCTACTCGGAATACCAGGCTTACTCGGAATCATGAAGTCTATGCGGAATATTTGACCATCCGGAATAATTTGACTATGCGGAATACAGACACTATGCAGAATAATATAGCCTATGCGGAAAAAGATCTCTATGCGGAATATTATGGTCACTCGGAATAAACAGTTACTCGGAATAATTTGAAGCTATGCGGAATACTGAAATATTCCGAATAAGAAATGAACTAGGAAGGCTACTCGGAATATATAATATTCCGAATAAGAGACAGAATAAGCAGACTATTTGGAATATAGAAATATTCCGAATAAGGGAAAAAGTAAACAAGCTATTCAGAATATCAGGGCTGAAGAACAGTAAACATCATAAACTTAAACAGGGGACACGAATTTAATTCAAATCGATCCAAATAAACAAAACGGTTTAACCAAATTAACCACAAATCATCTATTAACCACAAGGATCAATTCCCAATCATAAAAACACAAAATCAACAACTTTTTAAGATCAAAATCAAATTAATAAGAACTTAAGCAATTTAAATAAAAGATGATGATGAACAAGAGGAATGAAAAGATTAAATGAAAACTTGTATTGATGATTAAGATTCAATAAACAAAATGAAAGGATTACACTTACACAATTTTAAGAAAAAATCAAAGAAGATGAAAACCACTCCTTAAGGGAGATGGTTCTTCCTACGAACTAGGAAAAGAGTAACTGAAAGAAAAACTAGGTGCCAAATTTTGTGAGGTTGATTCCCTTATATAGGCTAAGTGGTTGGTTGGTGAGTGGGCTTTCTCCCTTTCTTCTTGTCTTCTCGTCTTTTCAGAAAAGTTGACGTTTTCGATTCTGATTCGGGATTTGTCGACGATTAAATTCAACTCGTCTTTTAATTTCTTCGTTTAATAGACTTGAGTTTCTTCGACGTATGTAAATCTTGCATCTTTGGTCCTTTTCTTCGATAAATCTTCAAATAGGCTCATTGACTTCAAATCCTTTGCATCTCTTGGACAATAGACTTCGTCTTGAGTCTTTTTCTTCGACAAAACCCGTGCAATCCCATGTTTTCTTCAATATTCATCCGATTGACTCTGAAAACACAATAAACACAAAAACCACGCATAATTCCAAACAAATGATATTAAACAAGCGTTTTGGTCTTGTTTTAGTAAGAAATAAGTGGTAAAAGGATGGGTGTTTTCACACCTATCAGCCAAGGAGAGGTAATAGGTGTTAGTTCTTATTGGGGTTGGCGCGGCACTGGTCTGTGTACTTGGCAGCCGTTGCACTTTGAAATGAGTATCTGCGCACCTGAATGCATTGTTGGCCAGTAATATCCGTTGCGGAGCGCTTTTGCCACCACTGACCTGGGTCCTGCGTGTATGCCGCAGGATCCCTCGTGTATCTCGCTGGTGACATATTGCGCCTGCTGCGGTCCTACATATCGTAACCTTGGTTGAAGGAGCAATCGCTTATAAAGGATCCTGTCCCTAACCTCAAACTGTCTCAAGCATATGCGTATCTGTCGCGCCTCGGTTTCATTTGGTGGGAGTAATCCATTTGTCAAGTATTCCATGATCGGTGTCATCCATGTAGGACCTACCTCTTCTACGACCGATGCAACTTCCTCCTCCTTTATGGATTTTTCTTTGAGGATTTCTACCAACACCTGTTTGGATAAGTGTGCAAAGCTGGTGGATGATATCTTACTGAGGGCATCATCCTTTTTATTCTCCCCCTTGGTACTTGGCGTATCAGGACTTTATTGAAGCCCTTGATTAATGACTTAGTTTTCTGTAAATAGTGTATCATATTTTCCTCCTTGGCTTCGTACTCGCCTAGTATATGATTCGCCACTAAGCGGGAGTCCAGGTTTGCCTCAAGATTGTGCACACCCATCCGGGCTGCGATCCGTAGTCCTGCTATGAGTGCCTCATACTCGTCTTCATTGCTTGTAGCTGTGAACTCGAAACGTAGTGCGTATGTAACACCACCAAATTTATACAACTCAATACAGCGGAAGACTAGTTGGTGTTACGGGATAGCACATTACTCACATCATAGACAACGCTTGAAAATCGCGTCGTTTAATAATAAAGCATTTCCATTCATAAATATCAAATTTACATCGGTCCCAAGTCATATTATTTCATACAAAGTTTTACAAAGTGTTTGAATGGAAATTATAATTTAAGTGTGGGCCATGAATTCTTGTTGTCTTCCCAAGAATTACCTTCAAGTACCTGAGATAAAACATGTTAAAAGAAAAGGTCAGCGATAACGTCGAGTGAATTCATAGAGTTTAATAAAATCCATCAATATAATATCAGTATAAAATTATTACTGAAAATTATTTTATACAAATCATTTTAATAGGCCATAAAATAGCCAAAGTCATTTTATACAAATCTTCATCAAATCATAATATAGGCGTTTGCCTTAAAAATCATTATACGAGCCAATGTCGTAAAAACATCATACAATACGTCTTATGACGTTGTATGAAAATAAAAACCGTTATATGAATATGGTTATGAAAACCAAAACACGAACATAATATCAATAGTATGACCCTGTATTGCTAGTCAGGCAATACATCGTAATTCGGAGCGTATAGTACTATTTCGTTAGTTGGATTATTATAAGCCGCATGACATTGTTACCTTACTAAACCAACAACGGGTAGCTAACCCGATACTCAATTTTCCCATCTAAAGTAGCGTGTCGTCACAAAGGTCACGCTATGGAAATCTTCTCATACATAAATTCGCTTACCAATCAATGTGGCACGACGGGGATCAACCGTCAAGGCGCGAACTGGGGTGATCGTCTCCAAATAGTACTATTATATGCATAAGCGTCTACCAAATCCCGGTAGTTCACAATTCATGCTAATGGGACTTTTAGTGACATAACCTAACTTTAATAATCCATTTAATTTCATCTATCGGGTCCTTTAACCATTTATCGGGTCATACAATTGGGTCATTCATTCATTCGGGTCCAAATCAATAAACAAACAATCGGGAAAAATGGTGTCCTAATTTTATAAAAAATAACATGTTATCTCCCTCGCGGGTTTATAAAACATTTAAAAGAGTGCGAGGCTATGAACTCACGTTGATGTGGGAAGGCGGGTTATCGACAATTCGGACGTACGGTACGTGCTTCAATCACGGAAACCTAGACAAATAATACTCGTCTTAGACTCATGTCCAATGACTTTATAAAAATAACAATTATGTATACATATGATGATTATATATATATGATGATCAAGTGGGTTTACATATTCTCGTTTACTCATTTTAGTGTTATGTGTCGATAACTTTTATACTAGTTTACTAGTTTTACCTATTTACGTGTTTTAGGTTCAATAAACTTATTATAAGTTCTTTAACTTGTATTAATCCATTTCATACTTATATTATCAGTAGTTATACTTTATATGTTGGGCCCAAATAGGTTAAGCCCAATAATAAGTTCATATGTGTCTTAGTCCATTTTGTTGTATTATTAGTCCAATAACGTTAACTTAGTCCGTTAATGTCCGTATGTTATATAGTTCGGGTTTTATCGGTTTTACTTGTTATATATGTTTATATATCAGTATATGAGTTTTAAAAACTTTACATTAGACGGGTTTGATCGTCTAAGTTTTAATTGGCGAAAAACGTTAATTTTACGGTAATAGCCGAAAAAGTCGTAAAAATCATGTTTATAGTTTTATAACTTATAAAACTTTTCAAATTAACATTTTTATAAAATGTATCATTTATTTATCATTGTACATATTCATATAAATGTATTATATGAGTTAGTGGGTTTTAATTTACATTTTATACTATTTGTATTTGAGTGCTTATATAATACTATTATACTTTAATTTACAAAATCTGATTTTTATTTTCATCTTCACCAAAACTGCCATATCTAGAGTTATATATGGAGATAGAAGCTCAAATTTTTATGACATAAACTACATGATATGTGCTCCATTTAACTCTACTATAGCTACTGTTGAATCAGCCTCTAAGTAATTTCTAACAATCGTCCAAAACAGTGAACTCAGATTTGTACTTTAAACTTGTTTTGATCATATCTCACTCATTACAATGATTCCATTGCATGGCCAACTCTCACATGTGTACAAGACCCATAGCTTACTGTATATTAATTCTACTTTATCATTTTATCAGTTCATGACATGTTTCTTTACTGTTTTATACAGCCATCATTTTTAAGCAAGATTTTAGCCATGTTTCTTATAGTTTTCACCTTTTTAAGCATGTTTATCAACACCAAATCCCCACACAATATTTTTTAATCATCATTCATCATCATATACATATACATAAGTAAAAGAAATACAAGATTACATAATCAAAAATAACAAGAGGATGAGGAGGACAATCTTTATACCACCAAGTTGATGTAGGTATGATTTGGACATGGATTTTGATGGAGAAACTTGTGGATAACCATGACCATCTTCAAGACCACCATTCTTCATGAACACCTTGTGGAAATCAGCCCTAATACTCCATAGAAACTCCTCCTTGGATGTTAAAACTTGCACAATCTTCATCTTTTTGAGTGGAGATTAACATATGTTAATTATAACATATGTTTGTGGTTAAAATTTGTATGAATGGGGTGTTTTGAAGGTGAGATGGGACGGCACATTAGAGAGGAGATGAGAGAGTTGTAAGTTGTTTTGCATGGAGGAAAATGAGTAAGTGGTTTTGAGTTTCTTGTTTTGTGGAAGGCTTAGCTTACAATGTAAGCATAAGCTAACATGTGTAGTATTTGTTCATGAGGTTTTGACACCTCATGGTGATAGTAGCTTAATATGGCCGGTTTTGAGTGGGGGTGGGACAAGTGTCCCACTTGTCTCATCCCCATTTATTTACGGGTACTCCTCGATTCCAATTTCCTCGATTTGCGTGCCCTCGGGTCGTTTTACGAAAAACGTTTTTATAAATTATGAATCAACGGCACAAAACGAATCCAATAAAAATTTTATCATCAAAAACGGAGCTCGAAAATGTAAATACGTAATCCTAGGGTTTCCGGTTTAGTCGTAAAGGACGTTAAATTAAAATCGTAAGTCCTAATCTCTTCTCGTAAATTTGTGAGTTTATGAACCAACACAAATTTAAAACTCCAAAATAATATTCACGGATAAATTTATTTTCTGAAATGTCGGACTGTCACCAAAACGGTGTATGTAAACGTAAGCACGTAACGTTGAATCCTCCGGTTTAGACGTAGTCGATGCTACTTCAAGACGTAAATCCAAATTACTTCCCAAAAATAAGTGAGTTCATAATATAACATTAAAATAATGTTTTTAAATAATATCTGAGAATAAAATATCAACCATAAATTGACGGATTGTCACAGCATTTACCCCTAAACATGATCTTTGTCCTCAAATATCATCTTACTACTCGCTTCTTATAGAGTTAAAGCCATGTGGGTTTTTCCTCTACATCCGATCTTTTCTCATAAGTGTAATTCATTACAATACGCGAGGTTCATCAAACATAACTACGGGAATAAGATCAGGCTTAATGTTGACTTACTTTCTCTATCCATGATGTTCATGGGTTTTTGATGAATGCAACTTTTCTCCGATCTAAGCTTTATTAAGAAGAATTCAGATTTTCACTTGATAGGCATTTTATCAAGTTCGATCTACGAAACATAATTCACGCAGCTCTTGAAGTCCTTGGGAAGATCCAGCTTATATGCCTTTCAAACCAAATCTTTTACATCATCTCAGTGGTCCCATACAACGGGGACTTATATCCCATGATTTGTCAGATCATTAGTTCATTTCTCCAAGGTTAAAAATTTTGGCATAACTTCGCTACCCATCTGGCACTTCAAGATCTACATTTCATATTCACATAACCTCTTGCCCACTACCGGCAGTCAATAATTAGATCCTAATTTCAACAATCATTTTAGGTCTCGCGGGTCGGGTATTTTGTAAGGTTAGGTTCGCCATCATAGGAAACCTTAAAACCTCAAGGACATGTCCAACTCACAATGGGTGTATGTCGGGTGTCTTCATCTCACTCCTGCTTACAGATGCTCTAATATATATCCTCACAAGATTCGATCTCGATCCTAAAACGATAGTTATCAATGATAATCTTTCCTAAGGAAAGCGATTATACGGTCTATTACCAAAGGTCAATCATTCAAACATAGAACAGTGCTTATAGTATTTTGTATCGTTACTTTACCTCGTCCCTTCGATTGGGGTGGTACATAGTACTCTCATCAAGGTTCATTCTCAATGACTTCTGAGCAAATCTCTAGAAATTCAATGCGAAGCGAGGATCTTGATATAGATGATCGATACAGGCATACTATGTTTACATAACTCTTTTGCATTTATCATTAACGGGAATGATATTAGCAGATTTGGTCAGTCTGTCGATGATGACCCAAATCGAATCAAATTCAGATGATGACCTTTGCAATAGCTAGACGTTTACTAATGTATGAGGCGATGTCTGCCTTCATAATTTGCCATTAGTACAACTTCTTCAGATAAGGATACTTTTAGTCATAAATGACATAAATAGAATACTTATACTTACAAATTCCAACATAACTATATCTCACAATCTCCATATTTAGGCAACCACAAGTGGCGTTTCATACATTTAATGCCATCGGTTTCTCAATTCTAATGGTTCATATAAGCCATGAACCCCCTTTTTATTATCTATTTTATCCTTTTTACAAACATCAGTTATTTTTATATTATTCGGCAATTTATTTTTGCACTTTCATTATTAAGGAATGTGTCTTAATTGGTTCTTTATCTTTTATACATAATGTGTCAGTAACTACGTTCACTTTTCTGATGAAATAAATATCATAACCGTATTTATTCAAAATTCTTTCTTCATATCTTCTATGTTTCAGTTTCGTCTTTACTATTATCTTTATCTGTTTTACTCAATCCGACGTCTAAAGCGTCGATAATTATTACATGTAAATTAACAATAATTATTTAAAAAAAAATTTGAAACGTAAACGTAAAAATTTTAAATTT
Organism: Glebionis coronaria; assembly: GCA_025667525.1. Taxonomy (NCBI): domain Eukaryota; kingdom Viridiplantae; phylum Streptophyta; class Magnoliopsida; order Asterales; family Asteraceae; genus Glebionis; species Glebionis coronaria. Next base: position 518,828,312 of record CM046880.1, read on the forward strand.
CTTAGTTCGACCAATTATATAAAATGTTCAAAATAAATTTGAATTTAATTAACAAGATTTTTGTTTATTTATCGAAAATATTTAATAAGATTCGTAAATGTTCGAAAAATCTTTGTTTATACTTTGGTCAAAGTTTTCTTAGTTAAAAAGAAAAAATTATCGTTTCAGATTTTAAGTCATGGTTTAAATGGTTTCCTCAATCCCTCTTAGGTTATCTTGAGGTATACACAAACATTTACCCCTAAACAGAAGTTTAGTTAAATAGTTTGTGTATAAGGGAATAATCCCTTAAAATCCTTTGTTAAAACATTTGTCAAAACATATTTCCATTTTCTTTTTGTTATAACCTTAAGCCTAAATGGCTCTAATCTTTGAAAAGTCAATATAGATTCCATTATCTATTAATCACACGGTTAAATCATGTAAAGGATTACGTCTTAAGTCATATGTTAAATATTCAAAGTACAAGTTTTTATCGTTCGGCCAATTCAGGGCAATCTATAAGTAATTATTAACTCATTCTTATTCTTATAAACAAATAAATGGTCCTTAATGATCACGAGCATGAATTTATCAAATTACAGCCTTCACACATGATTCACCAAATTTATGAATGCTACATGTGTATTAGTCAATCCAAACGACATCACGTGAAACTCATAATGTCCATTACAAGTTCTGGATGTGGCGATTGGAATAGATAATCTTTTTCGCGGACGCGAAGTTGATGATAACCATGCCGTGAATCAAATCTTTAAAACATACGCTAGAACCTTGTAAATGATCGAACAAATCTTCCATTTCGAGTTATGGATTTCGTTTTCGATTGTCAATTTACTCAGTTCACAGTAATCTATAAATATAAGGAATGATAACACCATAGCTCTTCATGATGACGAGCTCGGTAGAACCAAAATCTTTTTCTGACAACTCTCTCAGTGGTACGGTAATTCCTTTAATTCAGATGGTGATGTCGTACAGTGCACACGCCACAGGTGCAACACCGAGAATATAATCAAATACCAAATTCTACTTGCCTTAATGGCGAAAGTCTAGGTAATTCATCAACAAATACTTACTAAAGTTTCAAATAACGGAAACATCTTTTCAATAAATTCATATTAGCTTCTTTCTAGATTATAATATCTGTGACTAATTCGCAACCTTTAACGGTATAATTTCAAGTCTAAATGCAGGATATGGTCATCCATCAAGAATTATCTAGATCACTTTTGATAATCAACATCTTATCATTTAGGGGAATTCAATTCGAGTTCCCATCAATTAAGACAATATCGTCATGTCATAATCAATCAATCCATTCTACTGGCACTATCAACTTTCCAGTTTTATTGTCGTCGATAAGATGTGAACTTCTCAAAAGACTAATAATAACTCATAATCCTTCACAAATTCAAGGATATATGGAGACACAACTACCATTAAAAGAGTAAGGTCAACGCATAATCTATGCGAGAGAATTTCAAATCAGATACAGACGAAAACATTTAATGAATATGAATATATCCTATGTTTTCATAATTGAGTACGCATTCGAAAGCTCCTCGGATCGTTACCCAGGTCATTCAAATGAAATCAAATCATAAGAAATGATAAGAACGTCAATACATCCAGTCGGGTATCAACACTCGGTAATCAGATATTTTTCCAAAGAATCTCACTACGGGAGAATTGGACAAGAAAGAATTGTCAATTGTCAAATAAGACAATTTCCATAGATGAGTAAATTCGACTCAGAAGAATAGCTGCTACAGGCACATATGTAGGTGTCCCTAACACTATGTCCTTATTTTTCACTTCTTGCAGATCTCATAAATTTTAATCTTTCACAATCTTCAAAGAAAATTTAGTGTTTATTAATCAGTTTTATGGTGACTACTAATCAGCCTTGCATGGTCCATTCCAAATTGTATGTAGGCGCGCAACTATACACAATTTCAAGATCAACGATGCAATGCTCAGTTCGTCAAAATTTTATCATCATATTTATAAAAACATTTTCATGCTTAATTCTTAAATAAGAATCAAAAATAAATTTACAAAGATTTTCTTTGTTATGAAAACAATTAAGTTTTCTAAGGTGTTTTATAAACAACTTCATTACAATAATGATTACTTATAAATCTTACTTTGAATAATCCGTATGGTGATGAAAATTCAATTTTTCTCAAGAGATACTGTTGTATCTTATAAAAACAATGAGTGATCTGCAAAGGAGTGATGAAGAGTGGTTCGCCAAGAACTAACTATGATATGATAGGAAATGAGCTTTAGCCAAATAATCATGAGGTTCATGACCTCGATGGCAGTCAGAAAGAATAATCCATAACGTAACTCAATTTGATATGAGTACTTGTTCAATGATTGCATCACTAATGCGAACATTAGAGACAAGCAAGAAAAGATAGATAACATCGATACATGTAGGATTTAGCAATCAAAGGTAGTCTTTTTCATTAATCACAAACAAGTCAAAATTGTACCGTAACACATTACGTGTCACTATGTCATACAATTCTCAGAACTCATCCTACCAACTGATGTCTCAGTTAAGTTAGGGATTTTTAAAAGATACCACAATGAATACTAATCTACAAGAGTCATTAGGTGGCCCACCTGTCCCGGAAGATCCATCGGTCCCAATTCAGAAGAAGATTTCTTCAATTTATTTCTTGGACACTGGGCATCCTCGTTAGTGGACAATGGCCTAGGAACAACCCTTAACGCGTATCAACAATCAATTAAAACCTTATAATTCAATCAAAGAACTTAAGGACTTCCTCTTAACAATCTCATATTCCATACGAGTTAAATTTTACTTTATTCAAGTTTTAATCAACTTATACTCAATGTGATATCCTACCTCATTTTCCAATAATTTCAACCTTATTTATAAACCTTAATAGGGCAATAAAAGCTCGATATGAACCACACTTAATTTCCAATCCTATAGCTCTTACAACAACAATTATCAAATGAGTCACTAGTATGAAATGACTCGATCAGTCAATTAGACTTCTCGGAAAGGTACTAGTGCCATGAGGCTTTTGGGTAATGGTTCCAATGACAGCCTCAAGTGCAAAATTCCCCCTTTCGATTTCAATTTAAGAATTGGATGACAACAAATCATATGACATCTTTCTAGGTGGTAATGTTTTGTCAAACTCCACTCTATAAGGAAAGATCATCATGACATCGATATCAGTTTTAATCTCGCCAATTCTTTCTCAATATCACAATCAACTAATATCTACATTTCTACGAATATCAACCATTTGTTGGGATTATAAATATCCACAACTTGGTTTAGATCTAGGATAGCTAGAATTCCTACTAGAATGGCTTCGATTAATTTACTAGGGGATTTAGGGTTCCTTGTGACAATCTACGTCGTATAAATACCTCATATAAATATCAAAATAATCATCAAACAATCATGTAATAAAATTACATCATATATATATATATATATATATATATATAATCCAAGTTATATATATATAAAAATAACACTTCTCAGTCTGGTCTTGTCGGTAACTCGGGAATTCTTCGGCACCGTTATAGTCAAAAGATTTTTAGACATTTTTAGAAAAATGTTTATAGTTAAAACATTTTGAAATGTTTTATTCAAAACCTTAGTTTTAAAAATCTTTCGTTCTGTATAACGAGAGCTCTGGTACCAAACTGTAACACCCCCAAATTTATACAACTCAATACAGCGGAAGACTAGTTGGTGTTACGGGATAGCACATTACTCACATCATAGACAACGCTTGAAAATCGCGTCGTTTAATAATAAAGCATTTCCATTCATAAATATCAAATTTACATCGGTCCCAAGTCATATTATTTCATACAAAGTTTTACAAAGTGTTTGAATGGAAATTATAATTTAAGTGCGGGCCATGAATTCTTGTTGTCTTCCCGAGAATTACCTTCAAGTACCTGAGATAAAACATGTTAAAAGAAAAGGTCAACGATAACGCCGAGTGAATTCATAGAGTTTAATAAAATCCATCAATATAATATCAGTATAAAATTATTACTAAAAATTATTTTGTACAAATCATTTTAATAGGCCATAAAATAGCCAAAGTCATTTTATACAAATCTTCATCAAAATCATAATATAGGCGTTTGCCTTAAAAATCATTATACGAGCCAATGTCGTAAAAACATCATACAATACGTCTTATGACGTTGTATGAAAATAAAAACCGTTATATGAATATGGTTATGAAAACCAAAACACGAACATAATATCAATAGTATGACCCTGTATTGCTAGTCAGGCAATACATCGTAATTCAGAAAGTCTAGTAGTATTTCGTGAGTTGGATTATTATAAGCCGCATGACATTGTTACCTTACTAAACCAACAACGGGTAGCTAACCCGATACTCAATTTTCCCATCTAAAGTAGCGTGTCGTCACAAAGGTCACGCTATGGAAATCTTCTCATACATAAATTCGCTTACCAATCAATGTGGCACGACGGGGATCAACCGTCAAGGCGCGAACTGGGGTGATTGTCCTCAAATAGTACTATTATATGCATAAGCGTCTACCAAATCCCGGTATTTCACAATTCATGCTAATGGGACTTTTAGTGACATAACCTAACTTTAAAAATCCATTTAATTTCATCTATCGGGTCCTTTAATCATTTATCGGGTCATACAATCGGGTCATTCATTCATTCGGGTCCAAATCAATAAACAAACAATCGGGACAAATGGTGTCCTAATTTTATAAAAACTAACATGTTATCTCCCTCGCGGGTTTATAAAACATTTATAAAACATTTAAAAGAGTTCGAGGCTATGAACTCACGTTGATGTGGGAAGGCGGGTTATCGGCAATTCGAACGTACGGTATGTGCTTCAATCACGGAAACCTAGACAAATAATACTCGTCTTAGACTCATGTCCAATGACTTTATAAAAATAACAATTATGTATACAAATGATGATTATATATATATGATGATCAAGTGGGTTTACATATTCTCGTTTACTCATTTTAGTGTTATGTGTCGATAACTTTTATACTAGTTTACTAGTTTTACCTATTTACGTGTTTTAGGTTCAATAAACTTATTATAAGATCTTTAACTTGTATTAATCCATTTCATACTTATATTATCAGTAGTTATACTTTATATGTTGGGACCAAATGGGTTAAGCCCAATAATAAGTTCATATGTGTCTTAGTCCATTTTTTTTGTATTATTAGTCCAATAACGTTAACTTAGTCCGTTAATGTCCGTATGTTATATAGTTCGGGTTTTATCGGTTTTACTTGTTATATATGTTTATATATCAGTATATGAGTTTTAAAAACTTTACATTAGACGGGTTTGATCGTCTAAGTTTTAATTGGCGAAAAACGTTAATTTTACGGTAATAGCCGAAAAAGTCGTAAAAATCATGTTTATAGTTTTATAACTTATAAAACTTATCAAATTAACATTTTTATAAAATGTATCATTTATTTATCATTGTACATATTCATATAAATGTATTATATGAGTTAGTGGGTTTTAATTTATATTTTATACTATTTTTATTTGAGTGCTTATATAATACTATTATACTTTAATTTACAAAATCTGATTTTTATTTTCATCTTCACCAAAACTGCCATATCTAGAGTTCTATATGGAGATAGAAGCTCAAATTTTTATGACATAAACTAAATGATATGTGCTCCATTTACCTCTTCTATAGCTACTGTTGAATCAGCCTCTAAGTATTTTCTAAAAATCGTCCAAAACAGTGAACTCAGATTTGTACTTTAAACTTGTTTTGATCATATCTCACTCATTACAATGATTCCATTGCATGGCCAACTCTCACATGTGTACAAGACCCATAGCTTACTGTATATTAATTCTACTTTATCATTTTATCAGTTCATGACATGTTTCTTTACTGTTTTATACAGCCATCATTTTTAAGCAAGATTTTAGCCATGTTTCTTATAGTTTTTTTACCTTTTTAAGCATGTTTATCAACACCAAATCCCCACACAATATTTTTTAATCATCATTCATCATCATATACATATACATAAGTAAAAGAAATACAATATTACATAATCAAAAATAACAAGAGGATGAGGAGGACAATCTTTATACCACCAAGTTGATGTAGGTATGATTTGGACATGGATTTTGATGGAGAAACTTGTGGATAACCATGACCATCTTCAAGACCACCATTCTTCATGAACACCTTGTGGAAATCAGCCCTAATACTCCATAGAAACTCCTCCTTGGATGTTAAAACTTGCACCAATCTTCATCTTTTTGAGTGGAGATTAACATATGTTAATTATAACATATGTTTGTGGTTAAAATTTGTATGAATGGGGTGTTTTGAAGGTGAGATGGGACGGCACATTAGAGAGGAGATGAGAGAGTTGTAAGTTGTTTTGCATGGAGGAAAATGAGTAAGTGGTTTTGAGTTTCTTGTTTTGTGGAAGGCTTAGCTTACAATGTAAGCATAAGCTAACATGTGTAGTATTTGTTCATGAGGTTTTGACACCTCATGGTGATAGTAGCTTAATATGGCCGGTTTTGAGTGGGGGTGGGACAAGTGTCCCACTTGTCTCATCCCCATTTATTTACGGGTACTCCTCGATTCCAATTTCCTCGATTTGCGTGCCCTCGGGTCGTTTTACGAAAAACGTTTTTATAAATTATGAATCAACGGCACAAAACGAATCCAATAAAAATTGTCTCATCAAAACGGAGCTCGAAAACGTAAATACGTAATCCTAGGGTTTCTGGTTTAGTCGTAAAGGACGTTAAATTAAAATCGTAAGTCCTAATCTCTTCTCGTAAATTTGTGAGTTTATGAACCAACACAAATTTAAAACTCCAAAATAATATTCACGGATAAATTTTTTTTTTGAAATGTCGGACTGTCACCAAAACGGTGTACGTAAACGTAAGCACGTAACGTTGAATCCTCCGGTTTAGACGTAGTCGATGCTACTTCAAGACGTAAATCCAAATGACTTCCCAAAAATAAGTGAGTTCATAATATAACATTAAAATAATGTTTTTAAATAATATCTGAGAATAAAATATCAACCATAAATTGACGGATTGTCACAGCGTACATGAATTCCTTACCTTCGGAGTTGGTGAGAATAAGGCCTACGCCCGATTCGTCTATGTAGGAGGATCCATAGACCCATGGGTCTTGGTCGCCCTCCTCCTATACGGATGTTTGTTCTCCTTTTTTTTTCCTCTGGCTTTTCAATGATAAAGTCTGCTAGGATCTGTCCTTTGACAGTGTTACGCGGTCTGTACGTAATGTTGTATTCTCCCAGTAGAACGCTCCACTTCTGTAATCTGCCTGCGACATCTGGTTTTGATATTATTTGCTTTATTGGCTGGTCCGTAATGACCGCTATTGGATGAGCTTGAAAATATCGTCGTAGCCTTTTTGTTGCGAATACCAGTGCTAATACTAATTTCTCCATTGGTGTATGATTCAATTCCGAACTTTGTAAGGCTCTGCTTATGAAATATACTGGTGTCTGCATGTTCTCTCTATCTGTCATTAGCACTGGGCTGATTGCTCCATACGTAGCCGAAAGGTACACTATCAATTCTTCTCTTGGTCGAGGTGCGATCAACGTGGGTAGTGAAGCTAAATGGCTCTTTAGCTCTTCAAGGATTTTTCTGCTTCTTTTATCCGATTAGAGTCTCCCTTTTTATGCACTTCTTGAGTGTTTTGAATAAAGGGAGTGATTTCTCTGTTGATTTGGAAAGAAGCCTGTTTAATCCAGCTAGTTTTCCGTTTAGAGATTGTACTTCTTTTTTCGTCTTGAGTGTCATCATAGGAGGGAGTGCATTGGGGAAAGGGTAATTGTATAAGTATGGTGGCCAACATAGTTATACAAGTACCACAACTTCAATGGGTTCTCAAGTATGATTGCATGAAAGAGGATTAGTACATGCTTGTATATGGTGAGATATAGATATTGGGTATACGTATAATATATGGGTTTATGTAACGGCTGCCTACGATATGGCTATTTTTATTAGTGTGTTATATGTTTTGGGTTATAGTTGTGTTGTCTGATTTTGGGGTCACACGATATGGTTTGGTTTTGGAGGTGGGTTTTATGCTTTATTGTGGCACGGTGAGATGGTGATTACTCGTGTGGAAAAACGAGTGTATGACGTGATTGGTTGATCCGACATGTATGGTAACGAGTATGTTTTGGGTGATTTAAATAGGTATATATATGCGGATGTATATATACTACTATGTGTTAAGTTATGGTATATGGTCGTTCACTAGTTATTATAACTTGAACGTACATTGTGTTTGTTCGTGTTTTATGGTGCTGGAGTTGATGGAGTTTCAACAACGTTTCGAATTTTTTTGAACGGTGTCTTGTAGCGTATTATTTGAGTTCATATTTCACGTGTACGTTTTAAAATGTTGTTCTGGGTTTTAAGTCCGTTGAAATAAATGGAGATTTCTTTTGGGATAATGAAATCTTTTGGGTTGAGTCTTACATTTCTTTTGGTTGGTATATGGAAAAAAGGGGGGACTTGGAAATCTACTATAGAGTTAGATAGTTGGTTGTATTCGGTAAAATAAGGGTAAGGTGTTGGAGTCATGTTTGAAACAAGATGTAACATAAGTTTTTTTTTATCAACACTTATTTATTTCAAATTCTAAAAGACTTTCTTTAAAATAAAGCGAAGTAAAATTTCTTTCTACTTACATAGTTTATATAATTGGATTTAACCGATTCATGTCATTTATAGTTATTAATACAAGGTTAAAAGGAGTTTATGAATATTTCACATACAATTATATCTTTCATTGAAAAGGATTGCATTGATCACTAAGTCTATTCTTTAGTTTTTAAAACAACTAGCATAAAATTGTTTTGGTCATAACTTGTTCGTTTTTAAAGCTTTTTGGGTGATTCAAAAGCCTAAAATTATGTACTCGGAACGTACTTTTCAAATATTCAGAATGTATAGTCATGGGAGGTCAGTGGACTGGTCGGAATTGTTGTACAAGTGTCGGGTTCAAGGTTGAGTTTGAATAGTAGTTTTATTTTTATGATTTGGGATGCACGGGATACCTAGTCTTTGAGTTGAGTTTTGAGAACGTCTAGAAGGTTGTTTTTAGATGGTTTGAGTCACATAGATGTGGGGAGGTAAAAAAAAAACAAATTTAAAAAATATATATATATATATATATATATATATATATATATATATATATATATATATATATATATATATATATATATATATATATATATATATATATTCTTTTGGAAAGTCGATCTTTTGCACGGTTTAAATAATATGTCGCGGGGCGTAATATGTTTTGGTTGCCATTGGGTATTTCTTGGATTATTTTTCGTTGTCATGGGTCATTTGGAATTGATACATGTTTTGGGTTTGAGTTTTCTTTGGAGTCTCGTGGTTTTTGATTTGTTTTAATTGGTGCACGTGAAATGTCGTTAGTTATCCGTGGGTTTAATTCGTCGATCGTATCTGGTGTATTCAGGATGTAGTTTTGGTTTTGTATGGTTTAGGAGCGTTGAGGTAGAACCATGAATAGAGCAAGTAGGAGAAGTGAGAGGAGTTGTAGTTAGTGTCTTCCAAGGCAAATCGTTGATGGAGTGAATTAAGAACAAGAGCTGTTAGAAATTGCAAGGAATTTATTTGTATTGCCACTAAGAGAGGGTGTGAGGAGGACATAATTGAAATTGCTATGGATGTTGTATGAACGCTTTGGGTTTACGGTTATGCATTTGGCTTCGCCAAAGCACTAGCGGTTTCATGGAGTCAATGAACCGAGTGTGCATGAACGTATATAAACGAGTTGTCATCGGGAGCATCGACGACATCTTGATCTACTCAAATCATAGAAGGAAGACGAGGCGAATTATGTGTTGGTTTTGGAGTTGTTAGTAAAGGGAATGAAACGTGAGATTTTCAAGTGTGAGTTTTAGGATTTGGTTGGCCAGGACTAGTAGTCAGAGATGATGGCATATCGTGGAACCAGCAAGGGGCGAAGTGAAGAAGGACGAGGAAGCATTTTGGAGGCTGAAGAGGTGGATTGGATGATGAGCAGATCTTGGCATTATCGGAAGGACTGGATGAATTCGCGAAGCATGACGATACGTGGAGCAGGGATTTGGACGCGTACGAGGACGACAAAGAAAGGCGATCGCTTATACGTTGCAGGAACTGAAGATTTGGAAGAACTGGATAGACTTAGTTAGTGGAGCTGGACTGTTATATCTGCCTAGAATGCTAGAGGCATTTGGTGTACGAGACGTGGAGAATGATCTATACGGATCATGAACGTATCCAACACATATTCAATCATCTTGATTGAACATTTGGCAAAGGTGATGGGTGGAGTTAATTGATGAAAGAAAATTGCAAGGCCAAGTACCATCTGGGAAAGGCAAGCATGGTCGATGAGACATGGAATAAGAAGGATGAGGTGAAGCTGAGACGAACTTGAACTATAGGGATGATGTATTAGAGTGGTTTGGATGAAGGATGTGGGTTGCACGAGTTGAGTTGTCTAAACAGTGAACGCGTCAACATTTATGTTGAATGGCTTGGACAATCGTAAGGAGGAAAGGGACGTAGACTATACTTCCTACATGGATAGGAGTAGTTTAGAAAGGGCGATGTAAGGACGAAGTTGGTGGAAGGGATACATAATGCGGTGGGGGATTAAGTACGATGAGAGTTGGGTGATAGTCGATAGACTGACTAATTCATCACCTATTTCAAGAGGAATAAGAAGTCACGTAGTTGGGAAGTTGGAAGAATTAATGGATATGTGAAAGACCGTCATAGGTCACTTTGTAAGGAAATTGGAATTTAAAGTAGTTTGGGATACGGACTGAAGGGAGTTGATGAACGTAATTGGACATGGGTGATTGATTTAGAGGTAGTTCGGAAACTCGTTAGCGATGGCTGAGTTTTCATATAATGATAGTTATCGTACTAGAAGTCGATAAATGCCATTTGAGGCACGATATGAAAGGATAGGGTGAGTTGTCCTCATTGTGGACTAGAATTGGTAAAAGAGGCTACTAATGTGGTAATGGTGTTTGTGGACAGAATGAGAGCAACAAGGGATGCTATGTAGAAAAGGAGGAAACCACTAGATTTAGTAACAAAGTTATGTATGGAGTTTCACCCATAGTAACGGGTGGTATGTTTTGGTAAAATAGAAGAGTTGATGTAGAGTTTTGTAGGTCCATTTATGATCTTTGGGAAGATCAGACCATTAGCTTATGAGCATAGAATTACCTGGGGGAAATGAGTTGTATACATGATACATTTCATGTATTGGGATTGGTAAATGTTGTTTGAGGATGCATATTTGCATGTCCGGTTATTTGGGTTTTGTGCTAATAAGAGTCTTTGTTTTATCGAAGAGTCATTTGCGAGATTTATTGACTGTGAGGTCAAGAGTTTGGCAATGGGTTTAATTTTGGTTTGTACATGTGGTATCTTGAAACTTGAACTGAAGTTCACGTGGAAATGAAAGGAGTTCATTTAGAACAAGTATCCTCGTGTGATTTGTTGTCTGTGTGTTGATCCTAAGGAGTAAATCTCGGGACGAGATTTCTATTAGGAGGGAGTGATGTGACAACCGTGGTTTTGAGGTTCGTCACTTGGTCTTACTTTTAGGTTATTTTATGTGTGACTACTTGATTTTTGTGCTTACGTGTTTTTTTTTGTGAACGAGGTTGGTGTGATTATCGTTTATGAGTATAGAGTACTCATAAGTAAATCTAGTAACGGTTAATTCATGTTCATGAGATCACAATTAGTGACTATGAAATGAAATGGTGATATTTTTTGGTGGTTACGTATACGTATAAGTATTATAGTAATAGTGTAATTTTTTAGGATTTACGGTTTAGCATTTAGAGGTCTCGGATAAGGTAATTAGTCAAATGAATATTTTTCGGGATGGTTTTAGGTCATTTAGGACTTAATTATAAATTTTATTTCAAAATTTGAGATTTTTTATAAAAGTGTATATTTTACGTCTTTTACGGTAAAACGCGTAAATTTGACTAGTTTTACGGTTTTGAGGTTTTGGGAGTTTTAGGAGCTGAAATAAATTAAGGTAAATTAAGGTAACATTAATAAGATATTAATTAACAATAAAAAGAAAAAAAAATAAAGAAAAAAACGAAATTAGGGGTGTTTGGGTCGGTTTAGAAGAGAAAAAAAAGGAAAAAAAGGAAAAAAAAGGAAAGTGGGCTTTGGGTTGGACTAGGATTCACCCATATCCTATATAATGTATATACTAAACCAAATTCATTATTTTTCTCCTGGAGATGAAGAAAATTCGTGAGTCTTATAAAAAATTAGGGTTCTTCATAAAATTTGGGGGTTTTCATAAATCCAAGGTAAATCTTCAAATCCCTTTTTAATTAAATTGTTTTTATGTTTTCTTTAATAATCTTATGATGGATTAGGTTAGGGTTTAATATAAAAACAGTAAATTAATGTTGTATTAATCATAATATGATGATTACATAAATTAGGGCTTGTAATTAGAGGGATTAGGGTTAATTAATGAGGTTGATTTTGTTAAACTCGTTTTTAAAAACTGGGCAGATTTTTGAGTCAATTGTTTTGATCATATCGGGAGTTCTATAAACTCTTATTTTACGATACAAGTACCCCTGGAAAGATATTTGAAGTGGCTTTCCAATGCAAGAAACGAGAACTAAATTGGAGGTCGGGAAGTGGGTCAAAAACAGGTCACAACAGTCGGAGGTCAAAACAGTTTTGAATTCAGCCTGTTTTCTTTTTAAGTTTTGGGTTGTTTGGGGCACTTAGGGTTGCATTGGGATCTTCTCACGAACGTGAGAGATGGTTTATATATTGTAGTTAATATCTGCACTTGGGCTAAGGTGGTGGTTTAGGTTAAGATCCCTTAATGGTAACAAACTTTTAGTACGTTTAAAATCAGGAAATCTGGAATGACGAAAGTAGATATATATATATCGGGGCCTTAACAGTAGCTTTAAGGTTAGGGCAAGTGGGAAGTGTTAGCCAACATATGTAAGGGTGTGAATATTCCTTTTACAGAAACCATGGGTAGGTTTAAGTGGGCGTTTGACCTAAAATTTTGAGACCTAAAAACTGGGACTGTTTTGGGTAAAATACGAACGGGTTAGTTGTTAAACTTAACCAAGTTAAGGACTTGTTAAGGAAGGGTAATGGGGTAATTAGAACTTATTAATGAGGTAAATATGTGAGAATGGGTTAGATGTCCATCATAGGTTAATGAGCCATCTTAGTGATTGGTTCGTTATTGATTTCGTGTTTTTGGTTTGTTAGCTTGTTGCTAGTGCAAGGACGTGTGAAGGAGCTATCAGGTAAGTGTTCATAGTCCCATATTTATTTTTGTTTTTGACTTCCAGATGGGATGGAAGAGACACTGTGTTGAGTTGTTTCTAAATTGTTGCTGTGAATGTTTTATGGTTGTGATGGACTTGTGTGTACACTTATGTGATTAACTGCTATGCGATTTTTGATATGTTATTGTGGTTTGACAAGGTAGTGGCCTTGTGGTTTGATAAGGTAGTGGCCTTGTGGTTTGACAAGGTAGTGGCCTTGTGGTTTGCCAAGGTATTGGCCTTGGGATAGGTACATAGTGTGATCATCTAAGGTACCATGATGTTGTTTGGCAAGGTAGGAGCCTTGGATTGGTTTGGTGTGATTGGTCTTGATTGATAGTTGTTAATACATAATTGTAACACATTGTCCATATGTTCTTTTGTTGATGATTGTTATTCACAGCTTGTAACTGATTTAGCGTTGGAGTCTAAACCTATGACTCTCACCAACTTTATGTTGACGTGTTTTAGTGTCTCTTTCAGGTGAGAATGTGGTTAAGCTTGAGGATAGAAGTGGCTAGACTTGGATGCCTTAGGATTGCATATAGAAGGAGATCCCCGTTCCTTCTTAGTTTACCTATATGTTTGTTTGGTTTATGTTTATTGTTTGTCTTGGGTAAGTGGTAGGACTGTTACCTACTTACCTAGACTCCTGCATTGTTGAGATATTGTCATGACATTTGTGTCGCCATTTATGACATTATATTTGCATTTTAGTCTTCTCTATAGAGACACCATTTGTTGTGATGATATCCATACGTCGCGCCCCATATTCCGCCATTGGTGGGGTGTGACAGAATGGTATCAGAGACAATGGTTATAGAGAATTAGGTTTCCTAGTCGCGTAGCCTAGTCTATAGCTTAAGGGTCCCTGCATATAGGCGTCATAGGAGTATGTGTGCATTTTATTATAATTGATGTGTTTGAATGTTATTTATTGTGATGTTTTGACTAGTATGAATTGAACCATAGTAAGTTCATACTTAGCCACATGTTACTTTCTTTTCGAGTTGTGAGTAGTGCGGGTTTAACCATAATCGCCCACGCTAGTCATTGTCGTATTTTACTTATAATGTACATTATAGTACATAATTTGGTACATAGTAGTTTCTATCTTTTGTTGGGTTATTTTATGTACCTGAGGGGTATTATTTTCTTTTGATGTTTAAGTCATGTTCCCTAAGAATCATGTGGTGGTTCGAGTTATTAGGAGTAGGTGAATATGAAGGACCTTATGCTATTTCCACTCTTATGGGCGACATGACTTATAACTGATTATGTTTTCGTTTTGGATTTAATCTAGGCTGTTTTAGCTAGACTATGGATTTCTGTATTCCAAGAGTTTTATTATGTTATTCTATAGATGGAGTTTTGGACCTTATTGGTTATGTGGTTATAAGCTTATGTGAGTAGATAGATTTATGTGTTATATGTTGTATTGATTCTTATAAGTGTCATCATAGGAGGGAGTGCATTGGGGAAAGGGTAATTGTATAAGTATGGTGGCCAACATAGTTATACAAGTACCACAACTTCAATGGGTTCTCAAGTATGATTGCATGAAAGAGGATTAGTACATGCTTGTATATGGTGAGATGTAGATATTGGGTATACGTATAATATATGGGTTTATGTAACGGCTGCCTACGATATGGCTATTTTTATTAGTGTGTTATATGTTTTGGGTTATAGTTGTGTTGTGTGATTTTGGGGTCACACGATATGGTTTGGTTTTGGAGGTGGGTTTTATGCTTTGTTGTGGCACGGTGAGATGGTGATTACTCGTGTGGAAAAACGAGTGTATGGCGTGATTGGTTGATCCGACATGTATGGTAACGAGTATGTTTTGGGTGATTTAAATAGGTATATATATGCGGATGTATATATACTACTATGTGTTAAGTTATGGTATATGGTCGTTCACTAGTTATTATAACTTGAACGTACATTGTGTTTGTTCGTGTTTTATGGTGCTGGAGTTGATGGAGTTTCAACAACGTTTCGAATTTTTTTGAACTGTGTCTTGTAGCGTATTATTTGAGTTCATATTTCACGTGTACGTTTTAAAATGTTGTTCTGGGTTTTAAGTCCGTTGAAATAAATGGAGATTTCTTTTGGGATAATGAAATCTTTTGGGTTGAGTCTTACATTTCTTTTGGTTGGTATATGGAAAAAAGGGGGGACTTAGAAATCTACTATAGAGTTAGATAGTTGGTTGTATTCGGTAAAATAAGGGTAAGGTGTTGGAGTCATGTTTGAAACAAGATGTAACATAAGTTTTTTTTTATCAACACTTATTTATTTCAAATTCTAAAAGACTTTCTTTAAAATAAAGCGAAGTAAAATTTCTTTCTACTTACATAGTTTATATAATTGGATTTAACCGATTCATGTCATTTATAGTTATTAATACAAGGTTAAAAGGAGTTTATGAATATTTCACATACAATTATATCTTTCATTGAAAAGGATTGCATTGATCACTAAGTCTATTCTTTAGTTTTTAAAACAACTAGCATAAAATTGTTTTGGTCATAACTTGTTCGTTTTTAAAGCTTTTTGGGTGATTCAAAAGCCTAAAATTATGTACTCGGAACGTACTTTTCAAATATTTAGAATGTATAGTCATGGGAGGTCAGTGGACTGGTCGGAATTGTTGTACAAGTGTCGGGTTCAAGGTTGAGTTTGAATAGTAGTTTTATTTTTATGATTTGGGATGCACGGGATACCTAGTCTTTGAGTTGAGTTTTGAGAACGTCTAGAAGGTTGTTTGTAGATGGTTTGAGTCACATAGATGTGGGGAGGTAAAAAAAAACAAATTTAAAAAAATATATATATATATATATATATATTCTTTTGGAAAGTCGATCTTTTGCACGGTTTAAATAATATGTCGCGGGGCGTAATATGTTTTGGTTGCCATTGGGTATTTCTTGGATTATTTTTCGTTGTCATGGGTCATTTGGAATTGATACATGTTTTGGGTTTGAGTTTTCTTTGGAGTCTCGTGGTTTTAGATTTGTTTTAATTGGTGCACGTGAAATGTCGTTAGTTATCCGTGGGTTTAATTCGTCCATCGTATTTGGTGTATTCAGGATGTAGTTTTGGTTTTGTATGGTTTAGGAGCGTTGAGGTAGAACCATGAATAGAGCAAGTAGGAGAAGTGAGAGGAGTTGTAGTTAGTGTCTTCCAAGGCAAATCGTTGATGGAGTGAATTAAGAACAAGAGCTGTTAGAAATTGCAAGGAATTTATTTGTATTGCCGCTAAGAGAGGGTGTGAGGAGGACATAATTGAAATTGCTATGGATGTTGTATGAACGCTTTGGGTTTACGGTTATGCATTTGGCTTCGCCAAAGCACTAGCGGTTTCATGGAGTCAATGAACCGAGTGTGCATGAACGTATATAAACGAGTTGTCATCGGGAGCATCGACGACATCTTGATCTACTCAAATCATAGAAGGAAGACGAGGCGAATTACGTGGAGCAGGGATTTGGAGGCGTACGAGGACGACAAAGAAAGGCGATTGCTTATACGTTGCAGGAACTGAAGATTTGGAAGAACTGGATAGACTTAGTTAGTGGAGCTGGACTGTTATATCTGCCTAGAATGCTAGAGGCATTTGGTGTACGAGACGTGGAGAATGATCTATACGGATCATGAACGTATCCAACACATATTCAATCATCTTGATTGAACATTTGGCAAAGGTGATGGGTGGAGTTAATTGATGAAAGAAAATTGCAAGGCCAAGTACCATCTGGGAAAGGCAAGCATGGTCGATGAGACATGGAATAAGAAGGATGAGGTGAAGCTGAGACGAACTTGAACTATAGGGATGATGTATTAGAGTGGTTTGGATGAAGGATGTGGGTTGCACGAGTTGAGTTGTCTAAACAGTGAACGCGTCAACATTTATGTTGCATGGCTTGGACAATCGTAAGGAGGAAAGGGACGTAGACTATACTTCCTACATGGATAGGAGTAGTTTAGAAAGGGCGATGTAAGGACGAAGTTGGTGGAAGGGATACATAATGCGGTGTGGGATTAAGTACGATGAGAGTTGGGTGATAGTCGATAGACTGACTAATTCATCACCTATTTCAAGAGGAATGAGAAGTCACGTAGTTGGGAAGTTGGAAGAATTAATGGATATGTGAAAGACCGTCATAGGTCACTTTGTAAGGAAATTGGAATTTAAAGTAGTTTGGGATACGGACTGAAGGGAGTTGATGAACGTAATTGGACATGGGTGATTGATTTAGAGGTAGTTCGGAAACTCGTTAGCGATGGCTGAGTTTTCATATAATGATAGTTATCGTACTAGAAGTCGATAAATGCCATTTGAGGCACGATATGAAAGGATAGGGTGAGTTGTCCTCATTGTGGACTAGAATTGGTAAAAGAGGCTACTAATGTGGTAATGGTGTTTGTGGACAGAATGAGAGCAACAAGGGATGCTATGTAGAAAAGGAGGAAACCACTAGATTTAGTAACAAAGTTGTGTATGGAGTTTCACCCATAGTAACGGGTGGTATGTTTTGGTAAAATAGAAGAGTTGATGTAGAGTTTTGTAGGTCCATTTATGATCTTTGGGAAGATCAGACCATTAGCTTATGAGCATAGAATTACCTGGGGGAAATG
Source organism: Glebionis coronaria (assembly GCA_025667525.1). Classification (NCBI taxonomy): domain Eukaryota; kingdom Viridiplantae; phylum Streptophyta; class Magnoliopsida; order Asterales; family Asteraceae; genus Glebionis; species Glebionis coronaria. Next base: position 518,846,420 of record CM046880.1, read on the forward strand.
AGTTGTATACATGATACATTTCATGTATTGGGATTGGTAAATGTTGTTTGAGGATGCATATTTGCATGTCCGGTTATTTGGGTTTTGTCCTAATAAGAGTCTTTGTTTTATCGAAGAGTCATTTGCGAGATTTATTGACTGTGAGGTCAAGAGTTTGGCAATGGGTTTAATTTTGGTTTGTACATGTGGTATCTTGAAACTTGAACTGAAGTTCACGTGGAAATGAAAGGAGTTCATTTAGAACAAGTATCCTCGTGTGATTTGTTGTCTGTGTGTTGATCCTAAGGAGTAAATCTCGGGACGAGATTTCTATTAGGAGGGAGTGATGTGACAACCGTGGTTTTGAGGTTCGTCACTTGGTCTTACTTTTAGGTTATTTTATGTGTGACTACTTGATTTTTGTGCTTACGTGTTTTTTTTTGTGTGAACGAGGTTGATGTGATTATCGTTTATGAGTATAGAGTACTCATAAGTAAATCTAGGAACGGTTAATTCATGTTCATGAGATCACAATTAGTGACTATGAAATGAAATGGTGATATTTTGGTGGTTACGTATACGTATAAGTATTATAGTAATAGTGTATTTTTTTAGGATTTACGGTTTAGCATTTAGAGGTCTCGGATAAGGTAATTAGTCAAATGAATATTTTTCGGGATGGTTTTAGGTCATTTAGGACTTAATTATAAAGTTTATTTCAAAATTTGAGATTTTTTATAAAAGTGTATATTTTACGTCTTTTACGGTAAAACGCGTAAATTTGACTAGTTTTACGGTTTTGAGGTTTTGGGAGTTTTAGGAGCTGAAATAAATTAAGGTAATATTAATAAGATATTAATTAACAATAAAAAGAAAAAAAAATAAAGAAAAAAACGAAATTAGGGGTGTTTGGGTCGGTTTAGAAGAGAAAAAAAAGGAAAAAAAGGAAAAAAAAGGAAAGTGGGCTTTAGGTTGGACTAGGATTCACCCATACCCTATATAATGTATATACTAAACCAAATTCATTATTTTTCTCCTGGAGATGAAGAAAATTCGTGAGTCTTATAAAAAATTAGGGTTCTTCATAAAATTTGGGGGTTTTCATAAATCCAAGGTAAATCTTCAAATCCCTTTTTAATTAAATTGTTTTTATGTTTTCTTTAATAATCTTATGATGGATTTAGGTTAGGGTTTAATATAAAAACAGTAAATTAATGTTGTATTAATCATAATATGATGATTACATAAATTAGGGCTTGTAATTAGAGGGATTAGGGTTAATTAATGAGGTTGATTTTGTTAAACCCGTTTTTAAAAACTGGGCAGATTTTTGAGTCAATTGTTTTGATCATATCGGAGTTCTATAAACTCTTATTTTACGATACAAGTACCCCTGGAAAGATATTTGAAGTGGCTTTCCAATGCAAGAAACGAGAACTAAATTGGAGGTCGGGAAGTGGGTCAAAAACAGGTCACAACAGTCGGAGGTCAAAACAGTTTTGAATGCAGCCTGTTTTCTTTTTAAGTTTTGGGTTGTTTGGGGCACTTAGGGTTGCATTGGGATCTTCTCACGAACGTGAGAGATGGTTTATATATTGTAGTTAATATCTGCACTTGGGCTAAGGTGGTGGTTTAGGGTAAGACCCCTTAATGGTAACAAACTTTTAGTACGTTTAAAATCAGGAAATCTGGAATGACGAAAGTAGATATATATATATCGGGGCCTTAACTGTAGCTTTAAGGTTAGGGCAAGTGGGAGGTGTTAGCCAACATATGTAAGGGTGTGAATATTCCTTTTACAGAAACCATGGGTAGGTTTAAGTGGGCGTTTGACCTAAAATTCTGAGACCTAAAAACTGGGACTGTTTTGGGTAAAATACGAACGGGTTAGTTGTTAAACTTAACCAAGTTAAGGACTTGTTAAGGAAGGGTAATGGGGTAATTAGAACTTATTAATGAGGTAAATATGTGAGAATGGGTTAGATGTCCATCATAGGTTAATGAGCCATCTTAGTGATTGGTTCGTTATTGATTTCGTGTTTTTGGTTTGTTAGCTTGTTGCTAGTGCAAGGACGTGTGAAGGAGCTATCAGGTAAGTGTTCATAGTCCCATATTTATTTTTGTTTTTGACTTCCAGATGGGATGGAAGAGACACTGTGTTGAGTTGTTTCTAAATTGTTGCTGTGAATGTTTTATGGTTGTGATGGACTTGTGTGTACACTTATGTGATTAACTGCTATGCGATTTTTGATATGTTATTGTGGTTTGACAAGGTAGTGGCCTTGTGGTTTGATAAGGTAGTGGCCTTGTGGTTTGACAAGGTAGTGGCCTTGTGGTTTGCCAAGGTAGTGGCCTTGGGATAGGTACATAGTGTGATCATCTAAGGTACCATGATGTTGTTTGGCAAGGTAGGAGCCTTGGATTGGTTTGGTGTGATTGGTCTTGATTGATAGTTGTTAATACATAATTGTAACACATTGTCCATATGTTCTTTTGTTGATGATTGTTATTCACAGCTTGTAACTGATTTAGCGTTGGAGTCTAAACCTATGACTCTCACCAACTTTATGTTGACGTGTTTTAGTGTCTCTTTCAGGTGAGAATGTGGTTAAGCTTGAGGATAGAAGTGGCTAGACTTGGATGCCTTAGGATTGCATATAGAAGGAGATTCCCGTTCCTTCTTAGTTTACCTATATGTTTGTTTGGTTTATGTTTATTGTTTGTCTTGGGTAAGTGGTAGGACTGTTACCTACTTACCTAGACTCCTGCATTGTTGAGATATTGTCATGACATTTGTGTCGCCATTTATGACATTATATTTGCATTTTAGTCTTCTCTATAGAGACACCATTTGTTGTGATGATATCCATACGTCGCGCCCCATATTCCGCCATTGGTGGGGTGTGACATGTGACTTTTTATGACCAAGTCATCAACATACACCTCCAAGTTATGCCCAATATGACTGTCGAACGCCTTGTCTACCAGTCGTTGGTACGTAGTGCCCGCGTTGAATGGCATTTTTGTGTATCAGTATACACCCTGGCTAGTGTGGAATGTTGTCTTCTCCTCATCTGTATCTTCCATTTGTATCTGGTGGTATCCTTTGTATGCGTCCAAAAAGCATTTGAAGGGATACCTACACAGTGATTCAACTTTCCAGTCTATTTCTGGGAGCGGGTAGCAACCCTGAGGACAAGCTTTATTAAGATCTGTGAAATCAACACACATGCGCCAGTTGCCATCGTGCTTCTTGACCATCACTGGGTTAGAAAGCCAGTCATGGTAGTAGACTTCTCGCATGATACTTGCGTCTACCAGTTTTTTTACTTCATCTAGTATAGCTTTACTGCGTTCTGGAGCTTGTCCCCTTTTCTTTTGTCTGACCAGTGTATATCCTTCACGGATTTGCAAATTGTGCTCTGCTATTGATCGTGGTACACCCGTCATATCTTTTGGTTCCCATGCAAAGATGTCCAAATTATCCCTTAAAAGTTGGCACATGTATGACTTCCCTTTGTTGGATAATGTTCCCCTAATTGCTATCTCTTGATCTAGGTATTCTGGTGAATTGCCACCTTTAAATTTGGTGGTAAACTCACTTTTGGTTCTGTCGTTATTCGTGGTGAATCTGTAACTATGTTACATTCCGCGAGTGGTATGGCTGTATTGAAGATTGTCACAATTCCTCCTTCCATTGGGAATTTCATCATGCCCTGGGTTGTAGAAGGTACTGCTCGCATTGCTAAAATGGTGGGTCGCCCAATGATCCCGTTGTACTGTGATGGGGATCGTATTATCAGGAAATTCATTGAGACTTTCGTCGAATGCTCATTATTTCCTATCTTTACTACTAGATTTAACTAGCCCAAAAGCCATACTGCTTCTCCACTGAAGCCAATGAGTGGTGACGTCGTAGGTACCATTTGGTTCCTTATCTCTGGGCTTAGTTTAAAAAAACAAAGCTCATACATGATTTCTGCCGATGAACCGCCGTCCACATACATGCGGTGAATGCTATGATCGCCAATGTTTACTTCTATTACTAATGGGCCCTCTGCCACAGTGTTCGCACTGAGGGGGGGGGAGGGGAAAGAGATGTCTCTCCCTTTGGAGAACCTTTGGCTCACCTTTTGCTTAGTCCTTCTTTGCCACGTTTGTACCATGTAGACGGTTGCGACTGTATCATTTGGATTTTGTTTCCCGCCTTCTGATGTCTCTTTGACGAGGTGCTTCAACTTTCCCGCCTACACCAAGCTTTCAATGTGCTTTTGTAGCTGAATACACTCGTTGGTGGCGTGTCCCTTTTCTCCATGGTATTCGCAATATCTATTGCATGTGCGTCTTTCCACTAGAGTAACCATTGGTAGTGGTCTTGGGAATTTTGCTCCTTCTGATGCGAGGATCTCTCTTGGGGTTACCTTTAGTGGCGTTAATTGGAAGATGCCGCTACGTCCTTCTTTTTGGTTTCCTTGGTATTAGGATCCCGAAATCCACCCCGCGTATTAGTTTGCTTATTGGGCATATCGCGGGATCTATAGTTGCAAGTATTTTGCATTGCCTCAGTGGCAACGGATTCTCCCTGTATGAAGGATCTCACCTTTCGCATTACCCTATCAAACGTTTCTGGTGTCCTCTCGTTCAATTTTCGTATTAGATCTTTGTTAGTTCTTTCTGCCATAAAGCAAGATACCCTCAAGATCTTCGGGCATTATTTTATCTGGAGGCATTCGTTTTTGAAGCGCTCTAAGAAGTCTTCTAGGTATTCACCCTGGTTTTGCTTAACTCTCGCTAGTGATACAGCGCTCTTGTTGTACCTCTTTTGTTGGACATAGTTTCTTTTGAATGCTTTCGGTAATACTTCGAATCCGTTTATTGTTCGTGGTGGGAGTCTGTCAAACCAGTTCCACGCGTTTCCTACAAGTGTAGAGTTGAACATGTTACACCATACAGGTTCGGGTCATTGCTCAATTCCTGCTTGTGATTCGAAGACTTTCAGGTGGTCTTCTGGATCTGTGGTGCCATCATATGTTTTGACGTTCGTTAGCATGCGACGCTTTGTTGTAACAGGATAATACTGTATTTTCCTTGTGAAAGCGTTTTTTCTTGACCTTCTCCATGGTTGCGAGAAGTATCGATCTTTTCTTTTGTGTAAATAGAAAGCTCGCTCTTTCCCTTCTAAGCTTTCTTGGGAGGAATATCTGCGCCCACGTTTTGTATGATGACTGTTGTTTGATTTTGAATACTATGAGTCATTGTCTGAGGATTGATAGCGTCCTGCGCGTCTTTTTTCTTTTATGACCTGCTGGTCCTTCATGTATTTAGTGGCGAGTGGGAGCAGAGCTTGTAATTTATTTGCTACATATTCTTCCATCGCGCACGCATCTGTAGCAATTACTTGCTCACTTTACTCAGATATGAGGGGTAGCTTTCATTTATCTTTGTTGGGAGGAGGCTGAGGTGATCTTCGTTCTACGTGGCTTTCCTCTATGGCGGGTAGGGGAGTTGAGAATGGCGAGCTCGCTCCTCGGAGAGGTGGTTTTATCACATCGCGACTATTTGCATCGTTGGCCGACCCAGGGGTGTTCCTCATGGATGTGATTTGACCGTCTATTGTCAATGACCTTCGGCCACCTCCATCCGTTCCTTTTCTTGTCATGCTTAGATTTTAGTATAGGGCCCCACGGATGGCACCAACTTGTTGATACAAAAGTTGGATGGACCGAGCTAGACCCAAATTAGGCTTAATTCGGGGTCTTGTGGACTCCGGCTCTTGCACCAAGTGAATCTTGTTTGAAGACCCTACACACTAAATAACAGACACCGTCAGGATTATCGTGGGCGCTTGTCCCACGATTAGACTCTGGCATGAGAGTAAGTAATCCGTTTGAGTATATGTGAGGGTTTTAGAGTATTGTGTATCATAACTTTGTGGAACCCCAAAGGTTCCTTTTATACCCGAGAGAGTCTTGGCTAGGCTCTCCTACTCTTGCGCCCTAAGGAAGAGATAATGAATAGAAATAGATTAATCCTTACCGCATAGTTATGGTAAGTGTATATCTCCTTTTCCTTAAGCGAATATAATCATATAATAGATTATATTATGTTATATCCTGTCGCAGGGCGACGAGGACTTGGTTAAGTAATCAACCATTATGCGACAGTGGCTTACTGGGCCTCCTGTGCCTTGCGCGCACTGCGCAGTGATAATTCATACCTAATGGATACGGTTAGTAACTGTGCATCGGGTTATGCAACCCGAATAGGGACTATACGTCATCAAAACTGGATTAACACGTTCTGTATAGTATCAAGTCTTTGATCTTGAGTTTAATACTTTTAAGTATTAATTATGTATTCTTTGATTTATAAATTGCGGTCATTATATCATCATTGTTCGGGCCATCATACTCAGACGCCATTCTATAAATGTTTGAGGAGCGATGGCTCTTTAAATCGTAAACCCAACCACTCAGTCAGAACGTAATATCGAGATGGGACATCTTTGTACAAAGTTCCCTACTAACATGATACGTTATTACTTTCTTCAAATGATAAGTATAGTATAATATACACTTTATATCCTTATAGTTTAACTTTAGTAAAATGACACTTTTGGCCCAAAATGTTTATAGTTTCAAAAATGAAAATTTTAGTCCCTATACTTGCTTAAAATTACATAACAACCTCAAATTTGTATCAAATGATCTAGAAACTTAAAAAAAATTTATAAACATATTTATAATAATAATAAAATTAGTTTTCCAAATCTATAGCTTTTGAAATGGATTTTAACTCATTATTTTATGTAGATTACAAAACTAGGGTTTAATGACATCTTTTCCTTATAACTTTCATTTTAGATGATCATATGAACTAAGATTTTTAGATTAGCTTATTTAGATTATAATTAATCTTATTAAAGACTTGAACTTATTGAAAAGGGCGGATACTTGAAAACAAGAAAATCAAAATTCTAGGGCAACTTGTGACAATCCGTCAATTTATGATTGATATTTTATTCTCAAGTATTATTTAAAAACATTATTTTAATGTTATATTATGAACTCACTTATTTTTGGGAAGAAATTTGGATTTACGTCTTGAAGTAGCATCGACTACGTCTAAACCGGAGGATTCTACGTTACGTGCTCACGTTTACATACACCGTTTTGGTGACAGTCCGACATTTCAGAAAATAAATTTGTCCGTGAATATTATTTTGAGATTTTAAATTTGTGTTGGTTCATAAACTCACAAATTTACGAGAAGAAATTAGGACTTACGATTTTAATTTAACGTCCTTTACGACTAAACCGGAAACCTTAGGATTACGTATTTACGTTTTCGAACTCCGTTTTTGATGAGACAATTTTTATTAGATTCGTTTTGTGCCGTTGATTCATAATTTATAAAAACGTTTTTCGTAAAACGACCCGAGGGCACGCAAATCGAGGAAACTAGAATCGAGGAATACCCGTAAATTAGCGGGATGGGACAAAACAAGTTTATCCCACCCCACTAACTTAAGGGGCAGCCAAGGAAGACACCACATCAAAGATGTGGCATCTTTACACTTAATAAGCTTACACTTGTAAGCATAGCTTCACACTTAAGCTACTTCACCCACCAAAACAAGTAAAACCACTAACCCTTTACCATTCACTCCATTTTTCATGCAAACTACTCTCCTCTCTCTCTCAAATTCGTCCCAAAATCACCAACAACAACCCTTATTTGATCTATTTTAGCCATAAAATCATGTGTTATTCATACACATGATGATGCTCCTTTGAAGCCTTGAAGATTGGAGGTGATCTTAACATGTAAAAAGGAGTTTTCAAGGGACTTTGGGGCTGATTTCTCAAGGAGTTTTCATGAAGAACAAGGGCTGATTTTTGGAGGAATCTACAAATACTTGGTGACCCTAGAAGTGGTGTTGATATCTCATAAGATTGGTTACCCAAAACCAAGTCTTGTTCATCAAAAACCTCATCTTTTCATCACTAATGGTGGTATAGAGATTGTTCTTCCTATCCTCTTGTTATTTTTGATTATGTAATCTTGTATTTCTTTTACTTATGTATATGTATATGATGATGAATGATGATTAAAAATATTGTGTGGGGATTTGGTGTTGATAAACATGCTTAAAAAGATGGACAAACTACATGTAAAATGGGTAAATCTTGTTTAAATGGTAGGCTGTATAAAAACAGTAACTAACCACATGTTAGACTGATAAAATGATGAAGTAGAATCAATTTACAGTAAGCTATGGGTCTTGTACACATGTGAGAGTTGGCCATGCAATGGAATCATTGTAATGAGTGAGATATGATCAAAACAAGTTTAAAGTACAAATCTGAGTTCACTATTTTGGACGATTTTTAGAAAATACTTAGAGGATGATTCAACAGTAGCTATAGTAGAGTTAAATGGAACACATATCATGTAGTTTATGTCATAAACATTTGAGCTTCTATCTCCATATAGAACTCTAGATATGACAGTTTTGGTGAAGATGAAAATAAAAATCAGATTTTGGAAATTAAAGTATAATAGTATTATATAAGCACTCAAGTAAATATAGTATAAAATATGAATTAAAACCCACTAACTTATATAATACATTTATATAAACATGTATAAGGATAAATAAATGGACATTTTATAAAAATGGTAGTTTGATAAGTTTTATAAGTTATAAAACTATAAACATGATTTTTACGACTTTTTCGGCTAATACCGTAAAATTAACGTTTTTGTTAAATAAAACTTAGACGGTTGGACCCGTCTAATGTAAATTTTTTAAAACTCATATACTGATATATAAACATATATAACAAGTAAAAACCGATAAAACCCGAACTATAACACATACGGACATTAACGGGCTAAGTTAACGTTATTGGATTAATAATACAACAAAATGGACTAAAACACTTATAAACTTATTTATTGGGCTTAAACCATTTGGGCCCAACATGTAAAGTGTAAATACTGATAATACAAGTATAAAGTGGAATAATACAAGTTAAAGAACTTATAATAAGTTTATTGGACCTAAAACATGTAAATAGGTAAAACTTGTAAACTAGTAAGAAGTTACCCACACATAACACTAAAATGAGTAAATGAGGATATGTAAACCCACTTGATCATCATATATATATAAAATCATCATATGTATACATAATTGTTATTTTGATAAAGTCATTGGACATGAGTCTAAGACGAGTATTATTTGTCTAGATTTCCGTGATTGAAGCACGTACCGTACGTCCGAATTGCCGATAACCCGCCTTCCCACATCAACGTGACTTCATAGCCTCACACTCTTTTAAATGTTTTATAAAATGATTTGTAAACCCGCGAGGGATATAACATGTTAGTTTTTATAAAATAGGACACCATTTGTCCCGATTGTTTGTTTATTGATTTGGACCCGAATGATTGAATGACCCGATTGTATGACCCGATAAATGATTAAAGGACCCGATAGATGAAATTAAATGGATTATTAAAGTTAGGTTATGTCACTAAAAGTCCCATTAGCATGAATTGTGAACTACCGGGATTTGGTAGACGCTTGTGCATATAATAGTACTATTTGGGGACGATCACCCCAGTTCGCGCCTTGACGGTTGATCCCCGTCGTGCCACATTGATTGGTAAGCGAATTTATGTATGAGAAGATTTCCATAGCGTGACCTTTGTGACGACACACTAACTTAGATGGGCAAATTTGGTATCGGGTTAGCTACCCGTTGTTGTGATAGTAAGGTAACAATGTCATGCGGCTTATAATAATCCAAATTAACGAAATACTACTAGACGCACCGAATTACGATGTACTACCTGACTAGCAATACGGGGTCATACTATTGATATTATGTTCGTGTTTTGGTTTTCATAACCATATTCATATAACGGTTTTTATTTAATCTATACAACGTTGTAAAACGTATTGTATGATGTTTTTACGACATTGACTCGTATAATGATTTTTAAGGCAAATGCCTATATTATGATTTTGATAAAGATTTGTATAAAATGATTTTGGCTATTTTATGGCCTATTACAATGATTTGTACGAAATGATTTTTGGTAATAATTTTATACCAAAGTTATATTGATGGATTTTATTAAACTCTATGAATTCACTCGGCGTTATCGCTGACCTTTTCTTTTAACATGTTTTATCTCAAGTACTTGAAGGTAATTCTCGGGAAGACAACAAGAATTCATGGCCCGCACCTAAATACTTATTTCCATTCAAATGCTTTGTAAAACCTATATTAAATACAATGACTTGGGACCTATGTAAATTTGATATTTATGAATGGAAATGCTTTATTATTAAATGACGCGATTTTTATGCATTGTCTATGATGTGAGTAATGTGCTATCCCGTAACACCAACTAGTCTTCCGCTGTATTGAGTTGTATAAATTTGGGGGGTGTTACAGTTTGGTACCAGAGCTCCCGTTATAGAGAACGAAAGATTTTTAAAAAACCAAGGTTTTGAATAAAACATTTCAAAATCCTTTAACTATAAACATTTTTCAAAAAATGTCTAAAAATCTTTTGACTATAACGGTGCCGAAGAATTCCCGAGTTATCGACAAGGCCAGACTGAGAAGTGTTATTTTAATATATATATATATATATATATATATATATATATATATATATATATATATATATATATATATATATATAACTTGGATTATATATATATATATATGATGTAATTTTATTACATGATTGTTTGATGATTATTTTGATATTAATACGAGGTATTTATACGACGTAGATTGTCACAAGGAACCCTAAATCCCCTAGTAAATTAATCGAAGCTATTCTCGTAGGAATTCTAGCTATCCTAGATCTAAACCAAGTTGTGGATATTTATGATCCCAACAAATGGTTGATATTCGTAGAAATATAGATATTAGTTGATTTGATGTTGAAGAAGAATTGGCAAGATTAAAACTGATATCGATGTCATGACGATCTTTCCTTATAGAGTGGAGTTTGACAAAACGTTACCACCCGGAAAGGTGTCATCTGATTCGTTGTCATCCAATTCTTAAATTGAAATCGAAAGGGTGAATGTTGCACTTGAGGCTGTCATTGGAACCAGTACCCAAAAGCCTCATGCCACTAATACCTTTCCGAGAAGTCTAATTGAATGTATGAGTCATCCCATACTAGTGACTCATTTGATAATTATTGATAAGGGAGTTATAGGATTGGAAATTAAGTGTTATTCATATTGAGCTTTTATTGTCCTTTTAAGGCCTAAGAATAAAGATTGAAAGTATTGGAGAATGAAGTAGGATATCGAATTGAGTATAAAATTGGTTGAAATTTGAATAAAGTAAAATTGAACCCATATGGAATATGAGATTGTTAAGAGAAAGTCATTAAGTCCTGTGATTGAATTATAAGGTTTTAAATGATTGTTAGTTTGTGTTAAAGGTTGTTCCTAGGCCATTGTCCACTAATGAGGATGCCTAGTGTCCAAGAAATAAATTGAAGAAATCTCCTTCTGAATTGAGACCGATGGATCTTCTGGGACTTGTGGAACGCCTAATGACGCTTGTAGATTAGTATTCATTGTGGTATCTTTTAAAATAATCCCTAACTTAACTGAGACATCAGTTGGTAGGATGAGGTCTTGGAATTGTATGACATAGTGACACGTAATGTGTTACGGTACAATTTGACTTGTTTGTGATTAATGAAAATACTACCTTTGATTGCTAAATTCTACATGTATCGATGTTATCTATCTTTTATTGCTTCATCCTAATGTTCGCATTAGTGATGCAACCATTAAACAAATACTCATATCGAATTGAGTTACGTTGTGAATTATTCTCTTTTGAGTGCCATCGAGGTCATGAACCTCATGATTAATTGGCTAAGCTCATTTCCTATCGTATCGTAGTTAGTTCTTGGTGAACAAGCTTTTCATCACTCTTTTGCAGATCACTCATTGTTTTTATAAGATAAAATAGTATCATTTGAGGAAATTGAATTTTCATCACTATAAGGATTATTCAAAGTGAGATTTATAAGTGATTGTTATCAAAATGAAGTTGTTTATGAAATACCTTGGAAAACTTAATTGTTTTCATAACAAATAAAATCTTTGTAAATTTATTCTTGATTCTTATTTAAGAATTAAGCATGAAAATGTTTTTATTATAAACATGATGATAAAATTTTGACGAACTGAGTATTGCATCGTTAATCTTGAAATTGTATATAGTTGCGCGCCTACATACAATTTAGAATGGACCATGCAAGGCTGATTAGTAGTCACCCTAAAACTGATTAATAAACACTAAATTTTCTTTGAAGATTGTGAAAGGTTAAAATTTATGAGATCTGCAAGAAGTGAAAAATAGGGACATAGTGTTAGGGACACCTACATATGTGCCTGTAGCATCTATTCTTCTGATTCGAATTTACTCATCTGTGGAAATTGTCTTATTTGACAATTGACAATTCTTTCTTGTCCAATTCTCCCGTAGTGAGATTCTTTGGAAAAGTATCTGATTACCGAGTGTTGATACCCGACTGGATGTATTGACATTCTTATCATTTATTTTGATTTGATTTCATTTGAATGACATGGGTAACGATCCGAGGAGCTTTCGAATGCGTACTCAAATTATGAAAACATGGGATATATTCATATTCATTAAATGTTTTCGTCTGTATCTGATTTGAAATTCTCTCGCATAGATTATGCGTTGACCTTACTCTTTTAATCGTAGTTGTGTATCCTAATATCCCTGAATTTGTGAAGGATTATGAGTTATTATTAGTCTTTTGAGAAGTTCACATCTTATCAACGGCAATGAAACTGGAAAGTTGATAATGCCAGTAGAATGGATTGATTGATTATGACATGACGACCTTGTCTTAATTGATGGGAACTCAAATTGAATTCCCCTAAATAATAAGATGTTGATTATCAAAAGTGATCTAAATAATTCTTGATGAATGACCATATCCTGCATTTAGACTTGAAATTATACCGTGAATGGTTGTGAATTAGTCATAGATATTATAATCTAGAAAGAAATTAAAATAAATGTATGAAAAGATGTTTATATTATCTGAAACCTTAGGAGGTATTTGCTGGTGAATTACCTAGACTTTCGCCATTAAGGCAAGTTGAAATTGGTGTTGATTATATTCCCGGTGCTGCACCTATGGCTTGTGCACTGTACGTCAGCACCATCTGAATTAAAGGAATTACCGTACAACTGAGAGAGTTTTCGGAGAAAGATTTTATTCTACTAAGCTCGTCATTATGAAGAGCTATGGTATTATCATTCCTTATGTTTATTGATTACCTTGAACTAGGTAAATTGACGATTAAAAATCTATATCCACTACCCAAGATGATAGATTGTTCGATCATTTACAAGGTTCTAGCGTATGTTCTAAAGATTTGATCCATGGCATGATTATCATCAACTTCGCATCTACGAAAAGGATTATCTATTCCAATCACTACATCCAGAACTTGTAATGAACATTATGAGTTTCACGTGATGTCGTTTGGATTGACTAATACACACGTAGCATTCATAAATTTGGTGAATCACGTGTGAAGGCTGTAATTTGATAAATTCATGCTTGTGATCATTAAGGACCATTTGTTTGTTTATAAGAATAAGAATGAGTTAATAATCTTTTATGAACTGCCCTGAATTTGGTCGAATAATTAAAAATATGTACCATAAATACTTAACATGTGATTAAAGACTTGATCCTTTACATGATTTAACCGTGTGATTAATAGATAATGGAATAAAAATTGACTCTTAAAAAATTAGAAGTCATTTAAGACTTTGAGTTATACTAAAAAGAAAGTGCAAATATATTTTGACAAATGTTTTAACAAAGGATTTTTAAGGGATTATTCCCTTATACACAAACCATTTAACTAAACTTCTGTTTAGGGGTAAATCTTTGTGTATACTTCTAGACAACCTAAGAAGAATTGAGGAAACTATATAACTTATGACTTGAAATTTGAAACGACAATTTTTGCTTTTCAACTAAGAAAATTTTTGACCAAAGTATAAACAAAGATTTTCGAACAATTACGAATCCTATTAATTATTTTTGATAAATCAACAAAAATTGTGTTAATTAAATTCAAATTTATTTTGAACATTTTTATATAATTGGACAAACTGAGAAAATTTAAAAACTTTTTGCGTTTACGTTTCATAAAAAATAAATATTTATTATTTAATTAAGTGTAATAATTACCGACGCTTTAAAAACGTCGAATTGAGCAAAACTGATAAAAATGATAGTTGAGACAAAACTAAAACATAGAAAATATGAAGAAAGAAACTTTGAATGAATACGGACATGATATTTATATCATCAGGAGAGGTGAATTTAGATACCGACGCATTATGTAAAAAGAATAAAGAACCAATTAGGATGCGTTCCTTAATAATGAAGGTGCAAAATAATTTGCCGAACAATATAAAAATAAACAATGATTGTAAAAAGATAATATAGATAAAAAAAAGAGGTTCGCGGCTAGTGTGAACCATTAGAATTGAGAAGCCGATGACATTAAATGTATGAAAAGCCACTTGTGGTTGCCTAAATATGGAGGATTGTGAGATATAGTTATGTTGGAATTTGTAAGTATAAGTATTCTATTTATGTCATTTCTGACTAGAAGTATCTTTGTCTGAAGTAGTTATACTGATGGCAATTATGAAGGCAGACATCGCCTCATACATTAGTAAACGTCTAGCTATTGCAAAGGTCATCATCTGAATTTGATTCGATTTGGGTCATCGTCGACAGACTGACCAAATCTGCTAATATCATTCCCGTTAATGATAAATGCAAAAGAGTTATGTAAACATAGTGTGCCTGTATCGAACATCTTTATCAAGATCCTCGCTTCGCATCGAATTTCTAGAGATTTTCTCAGAAATCATTGAGAACGAACCTTGATGAGAGTACTATGTACCACCCCAATCGAAGGGACGAGGTAAAGTAACGATACAAAGTAATATAAGTGATGTTTTATGTTTGAATGATTGACCTTTGGTAATAGACCGTATAATCGTTTTCCTTTGGAAGGATTATCATTGCTAATTATCGTATTAGGATTGAGATCGAATCTTGTTAGGATCTAAAAATTAGAGCATATGTAAGCAGGAGTTGAGATGAAGACACCCGACATACACCCATTGTGAGTTGGACATGTCTTTTAGGTTTAAGGTTTCCTATGATGGCGAACCTAACCTTACAAAATACTCGACCCGTGAGACCTGAAATGATTGTTGAAATTAGGATCTGATTATTGACTGCCGATAGTGGGCAAGAGGTTATGTGAATATGAAATGTAGATCTTGAAGTGCCAGATGGGTAGCGAAGTTATGCCAAAAATTTTAACCATGGAAAATGAATTGATGATCTGGAAGATCATGGGATATAAGTCCCCGTTGTATGGGACCATTGAGATGATGTAAAAGATTGGTTTGAAAGGCATATAAGCTGGATCTACCCTAGGACTTCAAAAGCTGCGTGAATTATGATTCGTATATCGAACTTGATGGGATATCTATCAAGTGAGAATCTGATTGTTTCTTAGTAAAGTTTAGATCGGCAAAAAGTTGCATTCATCAAAAACCCGTGAATATCATGGATAGATAAAGTAAGTCAACATTAAGCCTGACCTTATTCCCGTAGTTATGTTTGATGAAACTCGCGTATTGTAATGAATTACACTTGTGAGAAAAGACCGAATGTGGAGTATATACCCACATGGCTTTAACTCTATAAGAAGCGAGTAGTAAGGTAAGATGATCTTTGAGGACAAAGATCCCGTTTAGGGGTAAATGCTGTGACAATCCGTCAATTTATGGTTGATATTTTATTCTCAAGTATTATTTAAAAACATTATTTTAATGTTATATTATGAACTCACTTATTTTTGGGAAGAAATTTGGATTTACGTCTTGAAGTAGCATCGACTACGTCTAAACCGGAGGATTCTACGTTACGTGCTCACGTTTACATACACCGTTTTGGTGACAGTCCGACATTTTAGAAAATAAATTTGTCCATGAATATTATTTTGAGATTTTAAATTTGTGTTGGTTCATAAACTCACAAATTTACAAGAAGAAATTAGGACTTACGATTTTAATTTAACGTCCTTTACGACTAAACCGGAAACCTTAGGATTACGTATTTACGTTTTTGAACTCCGTTTTTGATGAGACAATTTTTATTAGATTCGTTTTGTGCCGTTGATTCATAATTTATAAAAACGTTTTTCGTAAAACGACCCGAGGGCACGCAAATCGAGGAAACTAGAATCGAGGAATACCCGTAAATTAGCGGGATGGGACAAAACAAGTTTATCCCACCCCACTAACTTAAGGGGCAGCCAAGGAAGACACCACATCAAAGATGTGGCATCTTTACACTTAATAAGCTTACACTTGTAAGCATAGCTTCACACTTAAGCTACTTCACCCACCAAAACAAGTAAAACCACTAACCCTTTACCATTCACTCCATTTTTCATGCAAACTACTCTCCTCTCTCTCTCAAATTCGTCCCAAAATCACCAACAACAACCCTTATTTGATCTATTTTAGCCATAAAATCATGTGTTATTCATACACATGATGATGCTCCTTTGAAGCCTTGAAGATTGGAGGTGATCTTAACATGTAAAAAGGAGTTTTCAAGGGACTTTGGGGCTGATTTCTCAAGGAGTTTTCATGAAGAGCAAGGGCTGATTTTTGGAGGAATCTACAAATACTTGGTGACCCTAGAAGTGGTGTTGATATCTCATAAGATTGGTTACCCAAAACCAAGTCTTGTTCATCAAAAACCTCATCTTTTCATCACTAATGGTGGTATAGAGATTGTTCTTCCTATCCTCTTGTTATTTTTGTTTATGTAATCTTGTATTTCTTTTACTTATGTATATGTATATGATGATGAATGATGATTAAAAATATTGTGTGGGCATTTGGTGTTGATAAACATGCTTAAAAAGATGGACAAACTACATGTAAAATAGGTAAATCTTGTTTAAATGGTAGGCTGTATAAAAATAGTAACTAACCACATGTTAGACTGATAAAATGATGAAGTAGAATCAATTTACAGTAAGCTATGGGTCTTGTACACATGTGAGAGTTGGCCATGCAATGGAATCATTGTAATGAGTGAGATATGATCAAAACAAGTTTAAAGTACAAATCTGAGTTCACTGTTTTGGACGATTTTTAGAAAATACTTAGAGGATGATTCAACAGTAGCTATACAAGAGTCAAATGGAGCACATATCATGTAGTTTATGTCATAAAAATTTGAGCTTCTATCTCCATATAGAACTCTAGATATGGCAGTTTTGGTGAAGATGAAAATAAAAATCAGATTTTGGAAATTAAAGTATAATAGTATTATATAAGCACTCAAGTAAATATAGTATAAAATGTGAATTAAAACCCACTAACTTATATAATACATTTATATAAACATGTATAAGGATAAATAAATGGACATTTTATAAAAATGGTAGTTTGATAAGTTTTATAAGTTATAAAACTATAAACATGATTTTTACGAATTTTTCGGCTAATACCGTAAAATTAACGTTTTTGATAAATAAAACATAGACGGTTGGACGCGTCGAATGTAAATTTTTTAAAACTCATATACTGATATATAAACATATATAACAAGTAAAAACCGATAAAACCCGAACTATAACACATACGGACATTAACGGGCTAAGTTAACGTTATTGGATTAATAATACAACAAAATGGACTAAAACACTTATAAACTTATTTATTGGGCTTAAACCATTTGGGCGCAACATGTAAAGTGTAAATACTGATAATACAAGTATAAAGTGGAATAATACAAGTTAAAGAACTTATAATAAGTTTATTGGACCTAAAACATGTAAATAGGTAAAACTAGTAAACTAGTAAGAAGTTACCCACACATAACACTAAAATGAGTAAATGAGGATATGTAAACCCACTTGATCATCATATATATATATAATCATCATATGTATACATAATTGTTATTTTTATAAAGTCATTGGACATGAGTCTAAGACGAGTATTATTTGTCTAGGTTTCCGTGATTGAAGCACGTACCGTACGTCCGAATTGCCGATAACCCGCCTTCCCACATCAACGTGAGTTCATAGCCTCGCACTCTTTTAAATATTTTATAAAATGATTTGTAAACCCGTGAGGGATATAACATGTTAGTTTTTATAAAATAGGACACCATTTGTCCCGATTGTTTTTTTATTGATTTGGACCCGAATGATTGTATGACCCGATAAATGATTAAAGGACCCGATAGATGAAATTAAATGGATTATTAAAGTTAGGTTATGTCACTAAAAGTCCCATTAGCATGAATTGTGAACTACCGGGATTTGGTAGACGCTTGTGCATATAATAGTACTATTTGGGGACGATCACCCCAGTTCGCGCCTTGACGGTTGATCCCCGTCGTACCACATTGATTGGTAAGCGAATTTATGTATGAGAAGATTTCCATAGCGTGACCTTTGTGACGACACGCTAACTTAGATGGGCAAATTTGGTATCGGGTTAGCTACCCGTTGTTGTGATAGTAAGGTAACAATGTCATGCGGCTTTGATGTAGGTTTTAGTATATATCTACTTTTAGGAAAAAGCAAATATAAACGCGGCAAGTATTAAACTCGACGATTTAATGAAAAACCGACAAATCGAATAAATGCAAGTTCGTTCTCGAAGGAGGTGTGTGAATTAATGTGCCAAAATATAAAATAACAATGTTTGGATTAGTGACGTTTTTGGTTGAGAAGAGAAAAATAAAAGACGAGTTACGACTACGTTTACACTACGACGAATTAACGTAAAACGCGAACGTAAATACGTAAAACGTGAGGAAATTAAAAATTAAACCTAAAAGTTAATTAAAATATTAAACTAAGTCTTAAATAATAAAAATAAGAATAAAAATCCAACAAATATATTTTAAAACCTTTTATTAATTAAATATTCAATTTTTAATGCTAATTAAAGCCCAAAAATTAAATATAATTAACAAAATGCCCAAAATATTAATTTATTGAACTAATAACTAACTTATATTATTTAATGACTAAAAACTATTTTTCTTAAATTTTAAAGACTATTTTTCTATTTTTAATCACTAAAAACTATTTTTTAAATTAAAATAATCCTAAAAAAATAATAAAATAATGAAAAAATTAATTTAACAATTTTAAAAATCCTAAATTACCCTAATGAACAGTAGAAAATTGAAAAAGTTTGAAAAATGTAAAATTTTTCACTAAAAGACAAAACTATTTAATAATTAAACCCTAATTAACTTAAATTAATTATAAAAAATAATTAAAAAGTGAACAGTGATTAATTTTAAAACCAAAAATCTTAAATTAATATTCTTAATCTAGGAAAAATTTTAAATCTGAAAAATAAAACTTTTCTACACTAAATTCCAAAAACAACCTATTTAAAATTAATTAAAAATGCAATTAAATATAAAAAATAGAAAATGAACAGTAACAACCAAATAAACTAAACTGAAAAATCAGAAATTTAAAAAGAAAAATAATGCAAAAAGAATCAGAGTCTAAATCCTAAATTAGTTCACTAAAGACAAAAAAATAAAGAACTGATAGTGACACTTCCCTTTGTTTCTGTCTTTTAGTTAAGTAGTGGGAAAACAAGTGCAATCAGTGGGAAAGGAGTTCCCACTGATAATGAAAATAACAGGTCTGGTGGTTGATTTGCTTGAAACTCTCTTGTTTCTTGGTTTTGATTGGATACAAGGGCACCCCCACACTCATGGAAGTGTGGGGAGTCAAGCTAAGCAGAAAAACACACAAGTCCAATTCAAAAATAACTCAAAAAAGGAGCAAATAGCAGTTACTGTGTACAAATAGGGGGCTGGATGAACAGTTACTGGTGCAATGTGCAATTTGGACGAATTTCAAGAGCTCCAAACTTGCATACAAGCTAAACAATTTACACTTAACAGGTTACAAACCCTAGGTTATGCTAAACTCTAACAGAATCCAAGCTTGATGGGCAAAATTGAGCTAAAACAAGGCAGAATGATGCATTTTCTGATTTTTGCTATGTTTTATCAAGTTTAAGCAACCAACTTCAATTTTTACACTACCAACTAAATGTTTTATCACACTAACACCCACTGAAACCTAAATGGGGTATGTTTCAGCTGATATAACCATGCATTTGTATCCCCAAATCCTATAACATAACAGTCCCAAACACACCCTTAAAGTCTGAATCTAAAAATTAACATGCCAAATCTTATTCAAATCAACCTAAACTAATTACTAGCACTTAAACATGAACAAGAGATATAATTAAACAGATAAGAACAGATAACACAACATTCAAACAGATACTTCACAAAATCATGAAACTTGCATAAAAAAATCACAAAATCACTTAAGTAGGGTTCAAGCCTTTTGACCTGGCTGAGTGCCTTCTACTTGTGCTTCTTGAGAGCTTATGGAAGCTGATGAATGTGTAGAGAAACCCTGTTGTGGTTCAACAACAGAACCAGGGTATATATATCTTCAAAATGAGGAAAAAAATTGGAATGGAAGGAGTACTTGTTACTTACTTGAAACCTGCACAAGCAAAGAAACCAAAAAGAGTGACTGATAATCTTACTATCAAGCAGTAAGTTGAGCTTATGGATTAAGCTGCTTATGGCTTATAGCTTATGGAACCAAGAAAAATGAAAACCAACTTTTGAAACCAAAACCAATTTTGAAACCACTAAAACTTTAACAAAAGCTTAAATATAAGATGAAATTAAATCACAATCCACTTTCACTTCCTGTGAAATTGACATCAAGCTGATAAAAAAACTTTTTCCAACAATTTTTGAAATATGAATTTTCTGAAATTGCACACGAAATGTAAACCTCTTTGAAAACTTTAAACTAACCTTGCATAAAATGAAAATTAAACTACTAAGCAATAAGAATGGAACTCAGGTTTGCAAAAGATTAAATGGTTCATTTTCATTAATAAACTTAATTTTTACAAAACTGGAACAAGATATGAGGCACAACCCGCCATCATATTTATACTACATTAAAGATTTATCTAGAAGCTGAATAAAAAATTACAAGAAGGAAAACCCTAACTACTGAAAATCCATTTTTGCCCCTTGAATTCTTGGTCAAAAGCAGCTTCTTGTGATTGTCCTTGAGATACAGCTGTGATTGAATGATCTTGGTCGCTTATTTGGTCCTTGGGGACCAAGGAGATGTATTAAAACCGTTGGATGCTTTCTTTGCCATTTTTGAACAAACAGGGGAGTATGGGGGACCACTTTGGAGTCACGGGGTAAATAAAGTGAGTGGTGGGTTTTGATGTAGGCCAAGTCAATTATCCATCTGGAATTAATGGGGCGAAACCCCTTTGATTTGGTGATAATCGAGATTAGGGTTTATGATAGGGATTAGGGAGAATTTAGGGGAGATGGGTGAATAGTATGTGTTTGGCGCCCCAAAATTAGTATAATAATCCGTTTAAAAAACGAATTAAAATATTAATTTAGGTTTGACTGGGTTATAAATGAAAACGGGTATTAAGGGTGTGGGTATGGGCTTGGTTGGGTCATGGGTAGGGTTTGGGTTGGACCCGGGTTTGATTTGGTGATGTGGCGGTTCAGGAGTGGTGGGGAAAGGTTTTGTGTCTGGGCAAAAACAGCCCCCCAGCTTTCTTCACATCTTCATTTTGTAATAATAAGCAAAAATCTCATTTTCCTTTGATAACAACTTTCAGCATTTGACAAAAATGGCACATGGCATTTCCAAACTTTTACCAAGGACTATAAATGCATATTTTGCATTTTTTAAGGACCAATATGGTATATTCTTGAAACATAAGGGACCCCATTGTAATATTTGAGATTTTCAGGGGTATTAAGTGATAAGTCTTCAATAATTGAGGGACCATTCTTGCCAAATCTTCAAACTTCAAGGACTTGAAAGGAAATTCATGATTCGGGTCCGGTTCTTTGTGCGGCTTCGTTTCCCGTGTTCGTTTTTGCTTGATTCCTTTGATCTTTTGGTGAATTCACGATATCCATACCTAAAATACACAATGAACAAACACAGGCATATATTTGGGTATTTTGATGATATTTTGAACGTTTTAAGCCCGATTTGGACGATGAGACTATGTATAAATACAGTCTCATCACTCCCCCATACTAAACCATTGCCGTGTCCCCACGCAATGCTAGAATTAAGTTTCATAGCACTTCCAAAATTCATTTTATGACGACATTTATTCAAGACATAAATTTAAATAAACTACTACACGTGTTTTAGACATAATGTAATGTTTTCATCACGAGAATGTGACTTTGAGGATCATAGAACAAGAACACGTGAATGCTTCGTTAGAAATAATTTCGTCGTCCTCGATTTTCACCCAATTCCATGCTAAGCGTGTAACGAAATCATTGTTATTATAAGTTAGCAACATGATCATATCTCATGAGTGTTAATTACGAACCTAAACTCCCTTATTCCTAATTGGTATCTCTTATATTTTATTTTTGTCTTAATGATCACGAGGATACATCATTGACTTATGCGTGAATAGAGATTAAGTCTAAAAATAGAAAATTAACGGTGTAACCAAAATCATCAAATCAATAATTCACCCCAATAGACAACGATGTCAAAAAATTAAGTCAACAAGAAGGATCGATAAACACGGTTTTATAACGGTTTTGAACATGAGACTTATTACCAAGACTTTTATACGCCCCCTAACGGAAGGGCCTTATTATCTTTGGTTTACCTCCATCTTTTATTCAACTTCGCCATGAAGCTTTTATTATGACTTCGGTCTTGCCTTGCCTTTTATTATCCGCCTCATCGGTGGTTTTATTAGCCAAAGACGTATATCCTCACGCTAAGGCGAATTTTGGATCTTTAAAGCTTCAAAGATTAAGGCTTGATTCACTTTCAATTTGGGCATAGATTTTTCGGCCTTGTGAGCTTCAAATTTTTGCTTAATTTAGGTGAGCACTTGAAATCTTATTATTAGGTGAAGCTTTCGATTATTCGGGTGCCAATACTTCAAAACCGTGACGCTGGCGATACCTTAATGTTTTCCCAATTTAATTACATGGAAGCTACCAAAACAAATTAGAAACCCAACAATAGTGACTAAACCGCCAAATCAATATTTATTAACAATTATTTATGCAAAAGCGTTGGGAGAATAAGCTAATAATTACTACACATAAGATCGTGACGATTACGAGACTTATAAATAACTCTATCATTTCTCGTCCTCATTTAAGAGACTTAGCCTAAAAAGTTAAGGAATCGAAGCTAAGTGCTCAACACGCACGGTCGAGTCAAAAATTACTCTCATTCTCACCATCGGAAAACCTACATTCGTGTCTTAAACACTTATGAAAAACTAAAAAAAATTTAAAATTTGGCCATTTTTAGCCTTATTTGCAACAAAACGATAACAAAAAGATGAATATTGGATTGCATGTTGACGTAAGCAAGGTGAAGTATCTACTCACCCCCCCCCCCCATACTAAAACTAAACATTGTCCTCAATGTTTCGAGTCTAGGGGTGTAAACACCCCCATACTAGAGACGAAGTCGAATGCTTAATCTCGAGCATGGAAAGGGTAAAACGAATAACCTAAAAGCCGTTTATGAATTATGCTAATAAGATAAACGTTAGAACATAAAAGGATATCATCGGATATCGGAATCTCCAAAGGCAACGATCGAAGCTCGAGTGATCCGTAAAACGAACACGAGAGGCTTCAATGATGACGATGATCCTAATAAATCACAATCACAAACAACCACGGAACAAAGGTAGCACAAGTCCCCTCGTTACGTTAAACTAATAAAGCGATAATATGTACAAGGATAAGCATGAGAATCCCCCACGAGGCACCTTGTTTTTGATAATCGAGTCAAAAGCTCGACTCGAATCCCCATAAATGTGATCATTTAGGGATAATCTTGGTATGGTCATTTTTGGTGGGGCTTACATGATAAACAAGGCCCAAAAGTACATGGAGTACTTTAAAAACCCGATAAACGTATACCGGGGTCAAAGATAGTGTCCTCGTTTTCGGATGAAAGACGAAACAACGCCACTCCAACACAAACTAAAACCTCAAAGAGGAGAAGAAAAGAGATAAGAAGTAGAAAGGTGGGGCAATGGGTAAGTCAAAATCATGAGCTACTCGAGGTAGACTCACACCAAGCAAACGAAAAGATTTTCCATTTATTGCATCGGTGGAAGACCGAGATTTCCCTTTACAAGCAATTCGGGGATCGTAAATCTCGTCCTCGGTGGAGAAATGGGAGGGAACATTTGGGGCTTCCCCTACACTAGATCCACACCAACCGTCGTCAAAAGGAGTAGACGAGGTGGTAGCACTCACAAAACGCGGTGATGACGGAGTTAAACATGTATAAAAATCATTTAAAACATTTTTAAAATCTTTTCCTTTTTCATCGTTTAAAAACTCTTTATGAAAACCCGATTTGATAATGTCGAAAATATTTGGCGTGTCAAATTCAAAATTAGTCGCGCTAAAAATCCTCACATTTAAGTCATTGGTGGGAGGGGGTGGCGGATTATATAAGTTCTCAAAACGTTTGTCAATAAAGAACACCGCCCCCTCGGGGTCTACATACTCGTCATCCTCATGAACGTCGATCTCATCGATTTCTTCATCAAAGATAGGCTTGTCAAACCAAGGTTTGTCATTCCTCTCCTTGAGTATCTTAGAAACTCTCTCGAAAAGATCACGATCAAGCACGAAACCATCATTCTTTTGTGGGGATCGTTGATAAGTTAGATCCTCACGAATGTGGTAAACGTCATTCTCAAATGAGGAGTGTTGATTAGGTAACTCTTCGAGAATGGGATTTTTAGTGGTCACATGAGTTGGTTCGTCATCGAAAATAAGACGTTCCAACTCATTAAGTTCATCCTCGATTTTGGAAAGGTCACCTCACTCGTAGGTGGAAGTGAAGGCATAAGAGCTAGCTCTCGTTCAATGATTTCCTCAATCTCGGAATCAAACTCATAATCATCGTACTTCACATGTTTCTTCTTAGGAGAATCAAAAATAGCATGTGGATGTCTAAGTACGTGATCAAGCTCGGCAAAATCGCCATCGTCATTGTCAAAGAAAGAGTCGATGTGAGCACTCACAACCATGGACTTACAAGCACTAGGGCTATGCTTAGGTGACTTTTCTAAGACGAGAGGATCGATGTCGATAAACCCTTTAGCCTCAACGGGTGTTGGGCTAGGCAAAGGAGGCACTTCGATGGAGTTAGAAGTTGAAGCCTCAAAGACGTGGTCCTTCGAAGGTGGTGAAGACGAATCCATTTTGGTCATTGTCGTGATGGCATTAACGTCACCCTTCGGAATTGGTGTTTCACTTGTTTCGCTAAAAACATCCCAAAGTGAGTTTTCATCCATAAATTTACACATACCCTTTTGAATTAGGTACACGTATTCTTTGTCATTAAAATCATCATCCTTAAAACCGTTTTTCTTAATTCTTTTAAAACATGCATCAAGCTTCATTCTTTCTGCTAAAGTAAACATTTTGAAATATTAGAATTTGAATCATTAGGTTTTGAAACCTCGGTTTTTTCATTCTCATTAAACCCTTGGGATTTTCTAGCGAAAAAGTCTATTTTCTCATCCCCATATCTCATAGTAAGTCTCCCCTCGTGAACGTCGATTACGGTTCTAGCCGTTGATAAGAATGGTCGGCCTAAAATAATGGGACATTTAGGGTCACACTCGTAATCGGATATAACGAAATCCGCGGGAAAAACAAACTTTCCAATCCTAACATAGACATCCTCGGCTATTCCAATTGGTATAAGTGGAGTACAATTTGCAAGCTCGATTGTCATGTTCGTGGGGGTAAGTGAAGGCAATCTCATCAATTTCGAAAGAGAATGAGGCATGAGATTGATGCTAGCACCTAAATCGGCAAGGGCTAAACATCCCTCAATCTCGGAAAAATCACAAGGTAGTAGAAATTGGCCCGGATCCTTTTCCTTTCTCGGCATACGCCTTTTGGGTTTTTTAAGAAGGATCGAAGCACAAGTTTCTTCAAGGGTTACTTTGGTAAGGTCGACAAAACTCTCTTTTTGAACCGTGGATGGAATTTGAGGTACACGAGGGTGTGCACTCTTTTCCTTGGTCGCCACGTTCACCCCATCGACTTTAGAACAAGAAGACGTCTTATAAGTCGAGGGTTGAGAGGGATAAACAACACGGAATCCTTCAAGGTTAGGGGTAATCACACGACCTTTCTCACGAGACGAGGCGGCTTTACATTGTTCTTTCGGATTAGCAACGGTGTCACTAGGTAATGAACTCGATGACGAACCCGAAGCTTTGTTCATAATGGCCGAAAACATCTTTTTAATATCAATTTGACCTTGCTCAATCTTCGTGTTTTGCAATTTCAATGTATTAGAAAAGTCGTTTTTCAAAGTACCAATTTCTCCCTCTAATCGTCTCATATTAGCCTCATTTGTTTTCATGTAGTTTTGAAAATCGTTTGACGAACTATTTTGATTAGAATTAAAGTTCCCTTGGTTTTGATTACTTCTTTGAAAATTGTTTTGATTCCCACTTGAAAAATTGTTTCCTTGATTGTTATCTCGATTTTGCCAAGTTATATTACGACCTTGATTATAACCTCCTTGATTTTGATTCGAAAAATTTCCTTGTTGATTATTTCCTTGAAAATTGTTTCGGTTTTGAAAATTGTTGCCTTGGTTATAATTGCCTTGTTGTGATGGACCCGCGTTATTTTGATTTGAAAAATTGTTGTTTCCATTTAACGCACTCACATTCGACGTTTGGCCATCCGTAGCCGCACACTCGTAATAATTATAAGGTCCACCACAAAACGTACACGAAACCTCAACCGCTTTCACCGATGCGGGAGCGTCTTTCTTTTGCATCTCAATGAGATAAGACGTGAACACATTCGTCAACTTGTCGACTTTTGCATCAACCCTCTCAATGTCGCGATTAGAACTACTAACATTGGCGACATTGGCAACACTCGGTGCATTGCGGAGTTGGTAAACCTTGGATCGGTTCTCGATAATTATCAAAGCTTCTCTCGGAGTCTTACACAAAAAGTTGCCACCGGCGGCGGAATTCAACGAGTCTTGTTCGTGAAAATTAAGACCGTTGTAAAACGTATCGATTTGGTGCAACTCGGAAAAACCATGGTGAGGACATTGCCTAAGCAATTCCTTAAAGCGATCCCACACGTCTCTAAAAGATTCATTCGATTTTTGCTCAAATTTCGTAATTTCATTTTTGAAAAACGTCGTCTTAGACGGTGGGAAAAAATAATTAACGAACTTGGAAACGAGATCCTTCCACGTAGTTATCGAATTAGGTGGCTCTTTCTCGTACCAATCCTTGGCGGCACCATCGAGCGAGTACGGAAAAAGCATAAGCTTGACGACATCGGTGTCGACGTTCTTAAACTTGCTCGTGGCCAAAAGACGATCAAAATTCCGAATATGGTCGTGAGGATTATCGGCTTCACGACCTCAAAACTTCGTAGCTTGGATCAACGAAAGCATTCCGCTCTTGATCTCAAAATTCTCCGCCTCGATAGCGGGAATTACGATCGCGTCTCCATAACCCTCGGTGGGCGCTTGGAGCAATTCCATCATAGAACGATTATCGGCCATCTCCTCTACGGTTTCTTCAACAACGATATTAGGAACGTCGGTTTCTAATTCTCGTCTACGTCGTCGATTCCTTCGATTACGATTGCGTCGATTCGAAGCTTCGCTAGAATTGGAATAATCCTTCGATCGAGTGCGCATGCACTAAGCGTAGAATGGGTGGTAGCAAAGAAGATTCTTTTTGCGGCTTTTTTTGATTTTTCAAT
This sequence comes from Glebionis coronaria, assembly GCA_025667525.1. Lineage (NCBI taxonomy): Eukaryota > Viridiplantae > Streptophyta > Magnoliopsida > Asterales > Asteraceae > Glebionis > Glebionis coronaria. The sequence goes on from CM046880.1 coordinate 518,874,473, forward strand.
TTTTTTGGTTTTTGATTGGTTTTTTAATTTTTTTGGATTTTTGAATGTATTACGTAGACACAAATCTACAAATCTCCCCTCGAATCGATCTTCTCGATTAAAGGAGCCTCAAAGAATGAAAACGATCACGTGGAGTGAACGTTCTCGATGACTTTAGAACGTTGGTGGAACACCAAAACGTTAAAGAGGGTTTAATCTTGAAAACACAAGCAAATATAATATACGTAGATAATACTTGGGCGGCAAACCCTCGATTAGCCCTCTTTCTCAAAACACGCACAAGCAAGCGGAGGAAACGAGGCGGCGCGAAGCACTTAAGAGCCTTTTTCCTTTAGGTCGTGAAATACAACCGCCTTATACCCACCTTATAGTTTGTGTTAATTGAAATTAAGCCTCACGAAAGTATTTATCTATTTTGCCTTTAAACTTTTGCTTTAGATTCGAATACAATGATCGAGTGATGAAATCCCGAATCAAGGTTGTGATTTCTCACGTATTTGGAGTACTTGTATATTTATTTGTTCTTACGTAGTACAATATAGTAGTAATATTCACAAGGAAAACGAAAACCAATATATCTACAATATAGTAAAGATTGTTGTGTGTTTAATTTAGGAAAATTAAACACGATTTATTTGGATATTATAATATAGTAATGAAAAATAACAAAAATGAGTATATACGATATTCACGCTTTCCAAAAATGAAAAGCAAAAACGCACTACTCACACAAACACGATACTAATAGTAATGGCACACTAAACACCTCCCCGGCAGCGGCGCCAAAAATTGATGTAGGTTTTAGTATATATCTACTTTTAGGAAAAAGCAAATATAAACGCGGCAAGTATTAAACTCGACGATTTAATGAAAAACCGACAAATCGAATAAATGCAAGTTCGTTCTCGAAGGAGGTGTGTGAATTAATTTGCCAAAATATAAAATAACAATGTTTGGATTAGTGACGTTTTTGGTTGAGAAGAGAAAAATAAAAGACGAGTTACGACTACGTTTACACTACGACGAATTAACGTAAAACGCGAACGTAAATACGTAAAACGTGACGAAATTAAAAATTAAACCTAAAAATTAATTAAAATATTAAACTAAGTCTTAAATAATATAAATAAGAATAAAAATCCAACAAATATATTTTAAAACCTTTTATTAATTAAATATTCAATTTTTAATGCTAATTAAAGCCCAAAAATTAAATATAATTAACAAAATGCCCAAAATATTAATTTATTGAACTAATAACTAACTTATATTATTTAATGACTAAAAACTATTTTTCTTAAATTTTAAAGACTATTTTTCTATTTTTTAATCACTAAAAACTATTTTTTAAATTAAAATAATCCTAAAAAAATAATAAATAATGACAAAATTAATTTAACAATTTTAAAAATCCTAAATTACCCTAATGAACAGTAGAAAATTGAAAAAGTTTGAAAAATGTAAAATTTTTCACTAAAAGACAAAACTATTTAATAATTAAACCCTAATTAACTTAAATTAATTATAAAAAATAATTAAAAAGTGAACAGTGACTAATTTTAAAACCAAAAATCTTAAATTAATATTCTTAATCTAGTAAAAATTTTAAATCTGAAAAATAAAACTTTTCTATACTAAATTCCAAAAACAGCCTATTTAAAATTAATTAAAAATGCAATTAAATATAAAAAATAGAAAATGAACAGTAACAACCAAATAAACTAAACTGAAAAATCAGAAATTTAAAAAGAAAAATAATGCAAAAAGAATCAGAGTCTAAATCCTAAATTAGTTCACTAAAGACAAAAAAATGAAGAACTGATAGTGACACTTCCCTTTGTTTCTGTCTTTTAGTTAAGCAGTGGGAAAACAAGTGCAATCAGTGGGAAAGGAGTTCCCACTGATAATGAAAATAACAGGTCTGGTGGTTGATTTGCTTGAAACTCTCTTGTTTCTTGGTTTTGATTGGATACAAGGGCACCCCCACACTCATGGAAGTGTGGGGAGTCAAGCTAAGCAGAAAAACACACAAGTCCAATTCAAAAATAACTCAAAAAAGGAGCAAATAGCAGTTACTGTGTACAAATAGGGGGCTGGATGAACAGTGACTGGTGCAATGTGCTATTTGGACGAATTTCAAGAGCTCCAAACTTGCATACAAGCTAAACAATTCACACTTAACAGGTTACAAACCCTAGGTTATGCTAAACTCTAACAGAATCCAAGCTTGATGGGCAAAATTGAGCTAAAACAAGGCAGAATGATGCATTTTCTGATTTTTGCTATGTTTTATCAAGTTTAAGCAACCAACTTCAATTTTTACACTACCAACTAAATGTTTTATCACACTAACACCCACTGAAACCTAAATGGGGTATGTTTCAGCTGATATAACCATGCATTTGTATCCCCAAATCCTATAACATAACAGTCCCAAACACACCCTTAAAGTCTGAATCTAAAATTTAACATGCCAAATCTTATTCAAATCAACCTAAACTAATTACTAGCACTTAAACATGAACAAGAGATATAATTAAACAGATAAGAACAGATAACACAACATTCAAACAGATACTTCACAAAATCATGAAACTTGCATAAAAAAATCACAAAATCACTTAAGTAGGGTTCAAGCCTTTTGACCTGGCTGAGTGCCTTCTACTTGAGCTTCTTGAGAGCTTATGGAAGCTGATGAATGTGTAGAGAAACCCTGTTGTGGTTCAACAACAGAACCAGGGTATATATATCTTCAAAATGAGGAAAAAAATTGGAATGGAAGGAGTACTTGTTACTTACTTGAAACCTGCACAAGCAAAGAAACCAAAAAGAGTGACTGATAATCTTACTATCAAGCAGTAAGTTGAGCTTATGGATTAAGCTGCTTATGGCTTATAGCTTATGGAACCAAGAAAAATGAAAACCAACTTTTGAAACCAAAACCAATTTTGAAACCACTAAAACTTTAACAAAAGCTTAAATATAAGATGAAATCAAATCACAATCCACTTTCACTTCCTGTGAAATTGAAATCAAGCTGATAAAAAAACTTTTTCCAACAATTTTTGAAATATGAATTTTCTGAAATTGCACACGAAATGTAAACCTCTTTGAAAACTTTAAACTAACCTTGCATAAAATGAAAATTAAACTACTAAGCAATATGAATGGAACTCAGGTTTGCAAAAGATTAAATGGTTCATTTTCATTAATAAACTTAATTTTTACAAAACTGGAACAAGATATGAGGCACAACCCGCCATCATATTTATACTACATTAAAGATTTATCTAGAAGCTGAATAAAAAATTACAAGAAGGAAAACCCTAACTACTGAAAATCCATTTTTGCCCCTTGAATTCTTGGTCAAAAGCAGCTTCTTGTGATTGTCCTTGAGATACAGCTGTGATTGAATGATCTTGGTCGCTTATTTGGTTCTTGGGGACCAAGGAGATGTATTAAAACCGTTGGATGCTTTCTTTGCCATTTTTGAACAAACAGGGGAGTATGGGGGACCACTTTGGAGTCACGGGGTAAATAAAGTGAGTGGTGGGTTTTGATGTAGGCCAAGTCAATTATCCATCTAGAATTAATGGGGCGAAACCCCTTTGATTTGGTGATAATCGAGATTAGGGTTTATGATAGGGATTAGGGAGAATTTAGGGGAGATGGGTGAATAGTATGTGTTTGGCGCCCCAAAATTAGTATAATAATCCGTTTAAAAAACGAATTAAAATATTAATTTAGGTTTGACTGGGTTATAAATGAAAACGGGTATTAAGGGTGTGGGTATGGGCTTGGTTGGGTCATGGGTAGGGTTTGGGTTGGACCCGGGTTTAATTTGGTGATGTGGCGGTTTAGGAGTGGTGGGGAAAGGTTTTGTGTCTGGGCAAAAACAGCCCCCCAGCTTTCTTCACATCTTCATTTTGTAATAATAAGCAAAAATCTCATTTTCCTTTGATAACAACTTTCAGCATTTGACAAAAATGGCACATGGCATTTCCAAACTTTTACCAAGGACTATAAATGCATATTTTGCATTTTTTAAGGACCAATATGGTATATTCTTGAAACATAAGGGACCCCATTGTAATATTTGAGATTTTCAGGGGTATTAAGTGACAAGTCTTCAATAATTGAGGGACCATTCTTGCCAAATCTTCAAACTTCAAGGACTTGAAAGGAAATTCATGATTCGGGTCCGGTTCTTTGTGCGGTTTTGTTTCCCGTGTTCGTTTTTGCTTGATTCCTTTGATCTTTTGGTGAATTCACGATATCCATACCTAAAATACACAATGAACAAACACAGGCATATATTTGGGTATTTTGATGATATTTTGAACGTTTTAAGCCCGATTTGGACGATGAGACTATGTATAAATACAGTCTCATCAGGCTTATAATAATCCAAATTAACGAAATACTACTAGACGCACCGAATTACGATGTATTGCCTGACTAGCAATACGGGGTCATACTATTGATATTATGTTCGTGTTTTGGTTTTCATAACCATATTCATATAACGGTTTTTATTTAATCTATACAACGTTGTAAAACGTATTGTATGATGTTTTTACGACATTGGCTCGTATAATGATTTTTAAGGCAAATGCCTATATTATGATTTTGATAAAGATTTGTATAAAATGATTTTGGCTATTTTATGGCCTATTACAATGATTTGTACGAAATGATTTTTGGTAATAATTTTATACCAAAGTTATATTGATGGATTTTATTAAACTCTATGAATTCACTCGGCGTTATCGCTGACCTTTTCTTTTAACATGTTTTATCTCAGGTACTTGAAGGTAACTCTCGGGAAGACAACAAGAATTCATGGCCCGCACCTAAATACTTATTTCCGTTCAAATGCTTTGTAAAACCTATATTAAATACAATGACTTGGGACCTATGTAAATTTGATATTTATGAATGGAAATGCTTTATTATTAAATGACGCAATTTTTATGGGTTGTCTATGATGTGAGTAATGTGCTATCCCGTAACACCAACTAGTCTTCCGCTGTATTGAGTTGTATAAATTTGGGGGTGTTACACAACTAATGGGGCATATGGACTATATCTTCTTTACAACTCTTCAAGAACTCTTAGAACTTATTCCAAAGCTTGCTGTTGATCTTAGGAACATCTTAGGACTTTAATGTAGGCTCTAGAAAATAATGTATGTGTTTTTAGATAGGAAATGAAAGGATGATTTAGAAATGAACCTAAAGACCTCTATTTATACTATTTTCAACACTTAGCCTCCAAGTAAAGCTTAGAAACGTGTCAGAACAGAAGGGAGGTGACTAAGGAATTTTAGTAACTTAGATATGTAAGGTGTAAGAACCTTATAGCTTAAGGATAGGTATTAGGAAACATAAAGTACCATTTTGTAATGTTTTAATCATTCCATTCTAACAAACCAAGCAAGTAGGTGATTCACCTACTTTGTAAGTTGCTATAGGCTGTAAATATCTTATATATTTTATTTTGAATATTTAAATTATGTAAGGAAGGCATTTGAATGAGTTTTTGGAGGGAAAACCTAGTCGGATGCATTTCTAGGGTTTGTAACTTTGTAATTCATGTAATTAAAGGTTTAGGAATGTAATTAGTGATGTATTAGTTGTAATTAGGGTTTACACATGGTAATTAGTGTGTTTGGGTCTTTGGTTTAAGGTTTAACATTGGTTTGAAGTGAAATTGGGAAGAAAACCTAGACGGGTTAGGGTTTCTAGTGATCTAGAGTTCAATCATTGTTAAAGCCATTATTCTTGATTTAGCTACTGATGTAAACTTAATTTATACATACTACATTATCGTTAATGTGTTTATGAAGTCTCTACACTTGTTTTACTAAGTTATTCCAAGTTAAAGTGACTAAAGTGTGAAAATACCTATTTTGACCTAATTTATAAGTCATGCATTGAAATATTGTACCTTGTGCATTGGGGTGGTTGTAACTTATCTTATGATGATATTATAGCCTAGATGTAATGTTATTAAAGTTTGTACACTTATCCTATAAGACTATGTATTAATTCTAAGTAAAATGCTTAATATAAGGGTTTTTAGGTTACCATGCCTAAGTGACTTGTACCTTAGGTTATATGTGTTTATCTTCTTATATAGGCTTATTCTAGGGCTTATATATGGTGTTTAAGATTTATAAAGAGTCTATACACTTAGTTTAATAAGTTATATGGGTTAATCATATCGGACGTAATAGGTTTAATTAGAATTCTATGCTTTAAAAACTTATACTTTGTTCTTTACTTTTGTACATTGACTTAAAGTAAAAATATAGTCTTAGTATGATACTTAGTTGAGTTCTGTAATTGGTTGCAAAAGATTAGACTTTAATTCAATATGAAATGAATTCTAGGTGGTGATCTAGAGTATTATGTACATTTACTTGTACTTACTTTTGTATGGTTTGTACTTACTATTCTTATATGAAATTATACTTCCAAATGATAGTTTACAACTTGTTTATAATCCTTGAGTACTTATTCATATGTGTTGTACATTTATTGTTCATAATTCTAGAGTTTACAACTCATGTATAGGGATTCTAGGCATTCTAAGGAAATTTAAGGCATTATAGTTATATTTGAGATGTTCTTATCAATATGGTACTTATAGGATTACTTTTAGAACTTAGACTTGATATATACAACATATAGGAATATGTTGAAGTGGCAATTCAGGTTATGAGAACTCATTCATTTTACCAAATAAGGCATAAAAGTAAAAATTTATAGTCAAATTTTCATATTCATTCAATCATAGCACATAACACATATGTGAAATTTGAGGATTGTCACAGTCTCTCCCCCTTAAAAAATCTCGTCCCGAGATTTATATTAAGAGTAATGTCATAAAACAGAGACTAGTAAAATCCTCGTGTTTCCAAACATAATCAGGCCCTCTCTCATGGTTCCATTCATACTTCAATAATTATAAATACAATATAACACCACATAATTTAGTTTATCGTTGAGCGGAAAATCTTTCATGAGGATGATAAGAGATTCATACGATAAAAATTTCTTCAGATTCGTAACGCAAAAAAGTATCATGAACATTACTGAGTTCTTTGGGAAACTCAAGTTAATATGTCACAGTCCAATTCAAAAATCTTTGAATGGTCTAATGTACTTTTGCTTGCTTTTCGAATCGAATAATACCTTTTCAATATAATATATAATAATATAACATAATTTCTCATTCGGAATTCTGACAATTATTAAGTCTACACTTGTCTTATATCGAATATCTTTGAGTCCATTTATAAATTCTCACTTACATAAAGATGCATCCAACTTTATGCAACCGAGAAATCATAAATTTGGTGATTTAAATTTATTTATTTGACTGAAGAAGCATCCTAATTCAATCAAATAAACATAATGTAAATCATTGACTTAGAAATTTTTGACATAACACGAGTATTATCTTAATTTCAAAAATATAACGAGCATAAGATGAATATTTCAGCATTTGGCATATTCATGATACCCTTAGATTTTCTTCATACTTCCGCGTAGGTAGGACGTCCCTAGATATAAAATCTAAGAATACGATTTCTTTAGAGACGGATAAAACTTAAATAGAAGGCGGTATTTTATTTCATATAAAATAAAGGAAAAAATCTACCAAATATATGACTGATGTAAGTGGATGTGTATATGTGATAATTTGGATACGTTATAGGGTAAATTAGAAAATTACCTTTAGGAAAAAGTAATAGTCTAATAATACCAATGACGAATTCAATTAAACACGTGAGTGAGTCGAGTTCGTTGTACACGAAGATCTTATGAATTTGAGACGTTTTGCTTTGATTTGGAGAATCGATTTGAATTGGTTTTCGGTTTTTAAGCTACAATTAAAATCTACCAATTTTAAGCTAATTAAAAATATCCTAAAGTGCATGAATCGTTAACCCCGCCTATATAAAATTCTATAAACTCTTAAAAATTAAAACTCTTTTTAAAAATTAAACTAATTTAAAAAAAAAATATAATTCTACTTAATGAAAAAGCTTTTACACTAATTTACTTTATTATTAAAATTTACTTTAAAACTAATCTATTTAAAAACTTTATTTATTTAAAACTAAAGTTAAACTAATTAAAATTTAAACTAATTAAACTATTTAAATAAAAACATTTTTTATATCTTTTTTTTTATATATTCTATTTTCTGAAACTACTTTTATATTAAAAATTAACTTTAATTAAAGTTAAAAGAAAATAAAACGTGACAAACAAAAGCTGCCAGCTAGTTATACCCTATATTAATGAAAGAAAAGGAAATAAAATCAAAAAGGGCAATAGCCAGATGGCTATCACACTGGACCTACAAACGGGAGGGATCGAGTTCGAATCCCATAAGTTGCAAATTTTTGGAATAATCTCTTTTTGACAAATAAAGGAACAGAGTCACAGGAGTGACTGTTTGGGACAGCTTAAAAGCTAGAAAAGCTGTGAGGACTCAGCTTATGGGCTTATCAGTCAATTGGACTGATAAGCTGTTATATTGGACAGAAATGCAGAAGACAAATAAGCAGTACAAGAAATCAATATTACAACAATTTCAAATAAAAAAAACCTCTAAACTAAGGACAACTCTCAGAGATCAATAAGCAATTAACAGTAAAATAACTCTCAGTCCAAACCTATCAAACTAATCGAATAGAAACTCAAATAAACAATCACCAAATTAACATGACCAACTCAGATAGCAATATCACAGATCCTATCTCTATCAGATCAAATAAAAACTTAAGCAGTCTGAATCAAGATATTACTCAAGCAAATCATTCAGCAAAACAAATCCAAATTCAAACTGAACTAAACAAAGTCTATACTCAGCAATAATCAGATAATCCTGAACATAAGTATACTGATTAACAAAACAGTATCAAGAACACAGCTTAACAAAATCAAATTTATCTTTTAAACAAACTTAACTTTACCCTGATTCCATTAAAACAACACATCTGATAAGTACTCTCAGTTGATGTACAATCTTAACATCTTATTAACTAATCCCTATTAAGCGATAACAAGAATCAGATTCGCCTAAGCTTCTACACTAACTGATAAATCCAAGCATACGTTATAAAACTAGCATCAACTCAAATCAATTTCATAATTATGAAAATCTAACACAATAACATCTCATAAATTTCAGCCTATCATTTCAGATAACAAAATCATACAAGCAGTAAAGTAAATCAGTTTAATCTAATTAAATGAAAACTTAAAAGAAGAGTGCACCTTTTTGAAGAATCCGTTGAGATGTAGGAGTGCGCTGAGCATCCTAAACGAACCGGACCGCCACCACCTCCATTACTCGAACCCAAACATCAACAGAAATCGAACCAATACAACTCCGATTCATCAAACAATTTCTCGAATTATTAAAATAATCCGAATCAACAGTTCATATAATCTAACCAGTGGGGTTAGACTTAATTTCCAAACTTACCTTAATCAATCTATTAAGCTATTGAAAAGCTTAATAAACTAACTTTTTGTATAATATCAATTTAGAAATAACTAGAATAAAGGCGAGATTTTAAAACAGAAAATAATCAACACAAAGAATATATCGAAACCAAATTAACTTTTATTAATATCTTGAAATCGTTACAAAACTGAAGAAATCAAATACAATTATTCAACTCCTAAATTAGCATTATAACAATAAGGTAAAAATTGTAATGATCTTTACATGAATATTGGGGGGTTTTTATAGCCAACCCCCGAGGCTCTTGTGCGAATATGCGGATCTATTTGAGAATATTCCTTTCAATTCTGAGCCTTCGATCTTCCTTCTTATCCTTCTCTCTCTTTTCAGTTTGGATCCAAGGGTGGATATTAGCTCTTGGTCACACAGATTGCCAAGCTGGCACCAATCTGTGCTACTTGTGCTAGTTTGAAGCATTCTGATTGGTGGGATTTGAGAAATGAGGTGTTAACACCAATAATCTTTTGCCACGTATCCTTCTCGTTCCACACCCTCTCTTCCTTAAAAATTGGGGATTAATTCCCAATCATGTGCAAAGCACGTGTGAACCAAAACCCCCATATCAATTAACTTTTTTACCCATTAGGGTTTGTAGTGAATAGTGATTTATTTACTGGATTTAGGGTTTGTGTGTTGGAGAAGAAAGTGGAAAACTGACCTCCATAGTTTGTAACGAAAGAATTAATGTGTGTGGGGTATTGTGTGAGTGGGTAGAATACGAGTTTTTATTTATTAACTATGGTGGAAAGTGTCGGTTTGTAAACGAATGGGTGAGGAATAAATTTGTGACGCAAACACCTAAGCCCCGTTATTTACTTTACCCATTATACGGAAAATTGGGCTTTTGGCCCAACATGTATCATCCGTCATTTGCAATTGGGCCTAATGGACTTACAAAAGTCTTATTCCATTAACTTGAACTTTACATGGGCCTTTAAGCCCATTTACCCCATCGTGGGCCCCACTTGGCCCGTTTTCTCTTAAAATGATGAAATCTGCTAAAGTCGAGCTCGGTTTTGGCTTCTAAGATTCTTTCATCAATCTCGTGTCGATTATTGCTGGTTTTCGCGAACTTGGTACCTACACACATGAAAACAAGAAACAAGCATATCCAAGGCATTTATGATATAAATCATGCAATATTTCATCGTTTTAAGCTACAAATGATATGAGTAATAACACTCATATCAAATTCCCCCATGCTAAGCAACTGTCGTGTCCTCACGCAATGATAAAATAAAACAATGAACTACACCATTATTCAACTTTTGACAATTTATTTTGCAAAGACATAAAATAACTTTAAGGATCATAAAAGCTCAAATAGATTCATCGTCCTCGACTTTTCACTTCTCCATGCCAAGTGTAAAAACAAGATCATTGTTATTATAAGTTAGTAGACAAACACGAATTCATGTGGGCCAATTATTCACTTAGACTCCCTTATTCCTAGATGTATCTCTTATATTTTATTATTGTCTTAAATGATCACGAAGATGCATTGTTGACTTATTTTGATAATTTATTAGGCCGAAAATAAAGTGAACGATTTAATCAATAGTTAGCTAAAGGACAAAATCTTTTAAAACTGCTTCTCGGGACTTCATAAAGTTCATATCTTGGCATAACTTGTTTCGCGATTTGAGACCTTTCTCGGATTGATATTTGGCAATGACTTAATACTTCCAACCTTGAGAGACGTTCACGAAATAATGGTCTTCTCTTCATAATATTTCTTCACTTGAATTTTTGAGAGATTCATACTTGGACCACGACTTCTTCATTTTTCTCCAATCTTTACTTGGGATTTTGATTAACAACGATTCGCCTCCTTTTTGGACTTGGCTTCATTTATCCTCATACCTTATTATGGTCTTTTTGGATAGACTTCTCCATGACTTTTTGGGAGTATTTTGCTTTTCGTCGTGTGTCTCGATCCTTCATATTGATTTTTGAATAATGAATCTTCACATCACTTGAGATCTTTAGCAATAAAACATAGCCCTCGTGTCTTGTTAGGACCTTTTTGGACTCGCCAATCTTCGCATCCCGCTTCAATAAGTTATGCCTTAGCTATGAACTCTAATCCATACCGAGCAACTTCTAAACGATCTTGGGCTAGAAGCTAAGTAACTTTTCAAATCGTTCAACATTATTTATTGCAATTAAAATTATTAACAAGTGATGGGAGAATAGGCTCATAATTAACTCACATAAATTCCCGAAAGAATACCACACTTATAATTGGCTCTATCATCTCTTGTTCTCCATATTGTAAAATTCCAAGAATGAAATCAATGGATACTTAGCCTATTAAATCAAAGTTTTGGGTTTTCAAGTCATCTATAGGATCTTGCAACTTCTTATACTTTTGCAAGTTTTAGAATTTGCGTTTTAAAGTTCCCTTGATAGACGACTTTCTAGGATCAATTATAGGAGCTTGCGAAAAGTTCTTGTCCTTAACTCGTATGAATTAAGACCTTCGCGTTTTAAAGCTCCCTATATAAAAGCCTAGCAAAACTTAATTCAAATACGTTAAGGAAAAGCTAAGGTTAAAAACCGAGTCGAGTCAAAAACTATTCTTATTGAAAGCCTACATTTGTGTCAAAAACACTTATTTACTTTATTAAAACACAAAAAAAAAAAAATTTTATGAAAAATGAGAAAAACAATACGTTTGGACACGACAAAAGCAATTGCAAGCGATTATATCGATTGACTCCCCCATGCTAAAACCAAACATTGTCCTCAATGTTTCTTAGCTTAAGAGTAACACCCCCTTGCTAAAACACGAAGAGTCTAATGCAAATTCCTAGCATGGAAAGAGTACGCAAATCTATAAGCCGTTTATTAATTATGCCTCAAGATAAAACGTTAGTCAATAATAATCAAGGGTAAAGAGTGTGCCCCTTTTTGGCATTCAAAGAATAGGAAGATCAAGTGGACCGGCAAAAACCGAACACGAGAGTCTTCAAATATTAGGGTCGTACCTAAGATTCACAACACAACAAATCACGAACACGAGCTTGAAAGATCAAGCCTTATTAGTGTTAGAAAATAGAAAGAAGATAGAATGTATGGGACTCCCCCACAAGGCACCTCGTTTTTGTTAACCGAGTCATGAGCTCGACTCGATCCCCGCATCCATTAGTCCTTAGGGAAAGTGGTGCAAACCGGCATAATAGGATAAAATCCAACATAAAGCGCGATGCCGGGGTCAAAGATCTCATCCTCGTTGTCGGATGACAAACGAAAGGATAAAACTCCAACACAAATCTCTAAAAAGAGATGGTAGTCACAAACAATCGTATGGATGTAGCATGCTCCACGAGATAAACTCGCACCAATATGATCGAAAAATCTTTCAATTATTGCATCGGTGAAAGGCCGAGATTTCCCTAAATCAACGATTCCGGGATCGAATACCTCGTCCTCGGTGGAGAAAGGAGTAGACAACAAGGTGTCGTCCCCCCATGCTAATCCTAAAGCATATGAAGCACATAATAATGGTGGAACAAAAGTCTCAACCATGGTGGTTTCAACTTGCATGACTTTATTGACCTTTTCACTCTTTTGAATGTGAATAAAGGGGTCATGGTACTCAAAACGAGTCGCATGGAAAACCCGCACATTAAGATCAAAGCGAGTGGGAAGGATAATAGGAGCAAAAGTAATTTCTCCATTCGGGTCAACATTGTCATCATCATAGATCGGGTGATCAAACCAAGAGTCTTCATCACCTTCATTAGACTCTTCCTCAAATTCCGAAGGAATGTCTATATAGAGAAACTCGTCATCCTCCTTAAAGAAAAGCTCATCATCACAACGGTTGTGAGATGTAGGAGGCATGATGTTCTCAAAATCCTCTTGAAACAACGGATTATTGTTCAATGAAACTTCAAATAGAGGATTTGAGTAAGTCTCGAAAGTGTCGTCATCCTTGTCATCACAAGACATATCCGACAAAGTATCGAGTGTGTCACACTCGGATACTAGATCATCATTCTCATTTGAAGGCAATTCATCGGCGAAATCCTCGAGAATGGTAGGTAAAACACTAGAATCACGTTCGATCTCGAGATCGGAAACGTCTTCACTTCCCCGTGGAAGTGGATCAAGGATAGCAAAAAGTTCATCGATGAACTTATCACATGAATAGTCACTAACCTCACTCGGTGTGAAGTTAGGAATCAAAGGCTCTTCAAATGAAGATTGTGCCTTAGGAACATCAACATGATCCATAGAAGAGAGTGAAAATGAGTCCATTTTCAAAGATTGTTCAATTAAAGCAATATCACTCTCGGGATCAAAATTCTCATTATCAAACTCACTAGGGTCAAATGGCTCACTCAAGTAGTCATCTATTTGTTTTTCAATCTTAGCATCCTCGTGTGGAGTGAGTGTAGATGAGGAAAGGTTACAACATGTTTCAACAACGCAAGCTTCTTCATTTGACTTTGACTTTCCTTTATCACAATTAGAAGTTTCCAAAATTGGAAAAACACCTTTATCAAAAATAGCTTTCTTATCATTTTCAATTGTTTCAACACGTTTTACACTTTCAACTTTCTTAGCAACAAACCTTGGAATCTTTTCCGGTTTAAAAACAATGCTTTTATCACCATAAAACAATTTAATTTCCTCTTTCCTCATATCAACTAAAACATTGGCCGTGCACAAGAATGGTCGACCTAGAATAATAGGCACACGAGGATTGGTCTCATAATCGACTATAGCAAAATCGGCTAAGTACAAGAAATTCCCCACTTTCATTATGACATTTTCCGCTATACCAACCGGTCGAGTGGTGGTTCCATTAGCAAGCTCAATGATCATACGAGTGGTACTAAGAGGTGCATAATCAATAGTCTTCCAAAGGGCTAGGGGCATGATGTTAATGCTAGCTCCTAGATCGGCTAGGCCTTTGCAAACCCCAAGCTCATTGAAAACACAAGGTATCAAGAATTGACCCGGATCTTTATACTTCTCGGGAAAGAAATCAAAGAAAACCGAGGTACTAATCACATTTAAAGTAGCCTTAGTAACTTCTAGAAATGTTTCCTTAGGTGGAGGCTTAAACTCAATCACTTCAACTTCATCTAAATTATCACAATCATCATAAACGGTTACGGCCTTAAGCTCTCCCTTCGGGTTTGGAATGGTATTACTAGGTAAGCAACCCGAAGAAGATGACGGTTTAGACATGAATCCCTCAAACATAGAAAGCAATTTATTTTGACCTTGTTCCAAACTTTGTTGCATACGATTATGACTTTGCTCTAACCTTTGCTCAAAACAGTTTTGGTTTTGTTCTAGCCTTTGTTGATTAAGCTCAATCTTGTTATTTTGCCCTTTAATCGTATTTTGAAACTCGTTTTTCAAAGTTGTCATTTGTCCTTGAATGTTGTTTTGAAAAGCTTTCAAATTTGCCTCATTCGTTTTAATGTAGCTTGACAAATCATTTTGATTATTCCCTTGAAAACCTTGATTGTTTTGATTAGCATTAAACCCATTTCCTTGATTATAATTCCCTTGGTTACCACGGTTAAAATTATTCCCATTGTTTCCATTGTTGTACCTATTTTGAAC
This sequence comes from Glebionis coronaria, assembly GCA_025667525.1. Classification (NCBI taxonomy): domain Eukaryota; kingdom Viridiplantae; phylum Streptophyta; class Magnoliopsida; order Asterales; family Asteraceae; genus Glebionis; species Glebionis coronaria. Next base: position 518,889,611 of record CM046880.1, read on the forward strand.
CGGTGGAAAACCCGGTGGAGCAACATGGTTTTGACGAGGAACTTGACCGTTGGAGCCATAAGTTCCCGTTGCGGCAAAAGCACTAGCTTGATCAAACCCCGTGTTCAAACAAACATAATTAGGATGTGCTCCACCACATGACACACAAACATTCTCAATCATATTAATCGATCCATGAGGATTCTTCCTAATCTCACTCAACAAAGTCGCAAATCCACTATCAATCTTAGAGTCCAATCTAGAAATCTCGTGATTAGATGAATTCACATTGGAAACAACCGGTGTGTTTCGTGAATATTGTGCTCTAGACTTATCCTCAATTATTCCCCGCGCGTCTCTCGGTGTTTTTCTTAAAAGATTACCACCCGCGGCGGCATTTAAAGAATCTCGTTCAATCATATTAAGCCCATTATAGAAAGTATTTATTTGATGCAATTCCGAGAAACCGTGGTGTGGACATTGTCTCAACAAACCCTTAAATCTTTCCCAAGCAACCCCAAACGATTCATGCACTTTTTGTTCAAATCTAGTTATCTCATTTTTAAAGTGTGTTGTTTTGGACGGTGGAAAGAAATAATTCATAAACTTTGACACTAAATCATCACAAGTTAAAATCGAACCCGGTGGTTCTTTCTCATACCAAAGCTTAGCATTACCCTCGAGCGAGTACGGAAAAAGCATAAGCTTAATCACGTCATTCGGCACATCTCTAAACTTGAGAGTCGAGGTAATTCGATTAAAATTCCGTATGTGAGAGTGCGGACTATCGGTCTCATTGCCACGAAATTGGTCGGCACGAATGAGCGATAAAAGACCCGTCTTAATCTCAAAATGATCCGCCAAAATAGCCGGCACAACGATTGCTTCCCCATACCCTTCGGTGGGTGCACGGAGCAATTCCTCCATTGTTCGATTATCGGCCATCTCTACAACAATAGGTGGAAGCTCGGGTTCCACTATTCGTTGTTGACGATTTCTATTTCTACGAGGAATATTTTCAAGCCTATTAAAATCAATCACAAGACGAGAAGAACGTAATTGCATACACTACAAAGACGAGAATTTAGAGGATTGAAGAAAAGAAATTAGACAAGAAAGAAGATTATTTTTGGTATTTTATTTGGTATTGCTCAATCAATAATGATCGATTAAAAAAACAAGGAATAAGGATAACTACTATGGAAGTAAATTACCCTCGGTCGACTTTGAAACGATAGGTGAAAACCTAAACGTCTCGAGGTTCAATAAGTAAACAACAAAAAATAAGATTTATTACTACTTGAGTCGGCAAACCAATAATAGGTTGTCCCTCTCAATATACGCACAAGCAAGCGGGGAAACGAGGTGGCACAAAGCACTTAAAAACCTTTTTCCTTAGACGGCCTTTTATAGCACGTCGCCTTATACCCACCTTATAGTTTATATAAATCGAGTTCAAACTTCTTATTAGTATTTATCTATTTTGCCTTTTATTTTTGTTTTGGGTTCGAATACAATAGCTAGGTGATGAAATCCCAACTAAGGCTTATTTGAAAAGTATTTAAAATTATTGTTCTACGTAATACAATATATTATTCACAAAAAACAAGAAAACCGATACATACTACTTAATAGAAAAATAACAAAACTTTCCGAGGACGGAAAGGGTCTTCAAATCCACGATCAACAAATCTCCACAAAAGCGAATCGTACACAAGATCCCCGGCAGCGGCGCCAAATTTTTTGATGTAAGTGGATGTGTATATGTGATAATTTGGATACGTTATAGGGTAAATTAGAAAATTACCTTTAGGAAAAAGTAATAGTCTAATAATACCAATGACGAATTCAATTAAACACGTGAGTGAGTCGAGTTCGTTGTACACGAAGATCTTATGAATTTGAGACGTTTTGCTTTGATTTGGACAATCAATTTGAATTGGTTTTCGGTTTTTAAGCTACAATTAAAATCTACCAATTTTAAGCTAATTAAAATTATCCTAAAGTGCATGAATCGTTAACCCCGCCTATATAAAATTCTATAAACTCTTAAAAATTAAAACTCTATTTAAAAATTAAACTAATTTAAAAAAAATATAATTCTACTTAATGAAAAAGCTTTTACACTAATTTACTTTATTATTAAAATTTACTTTAAAACTAATCTATTTAAAAACTTTATTTATTTAAAACTAAAGTTAAACTAATTAAAATTTAAACTAATTAAACTATTTAAATAAAAACATTTTTTATATCTTTTTTTTTTATATATATTCTATTTTCTGAAACTACTTTTATATTAAAAATTAACTTTAATTAAAGTTAAAAGAAAATAAAACGTGACAAACAAAAGCTGCCAGCTAGTTATACCCTATATTAATGAAAGAAAAGGAAATAAAATCAAAAAGGGCAATAGCCAGATGGCTATCACACTGGACCTACAAACGGGAGGGATCGAGTTCGAATCCCATAAGTTGCAAATTTTTGGAATAATCTCTTTTTGACAAATAAAGGAACAGAGTCACAGGAGTGACTGTTTGGGACAGCTTAAAAGCTAGAAAAGCTGTGAGGACTCAGCTTATGGGCTTATCAGTCAATTGGACTGATAAGCTGTTATATTGGACAGAAATGCAGAAGACAAATAAGCAGTACAAGAAATCAATATTACAACAATTTCAAATAAAAAAAAACCTCTAAACTAAGGACAACTCTCAGAGATCAATAAGCAATTAACAGTAAAATAACTCTCAGTCCAAACCTATCAAACTAATCGAATAGAAACTCAAATAAACAATCACCAAATTAACATGACCAACTCAGATAGCAATATCACAGATCCTATCTCTATCAGATCAAATAAAAACTTAAGCAGTCTGAATCAAGATATTACTCAAGCAAATCATTCAGCAAAACAAATCCAAATTCAAACTAAACTAAACAAAGTCTATACTCAGTAATAATCAGATAATCCTGAACATAAGTATACTGATTAACAAAACAGTATCAAGAACACAGCTTAACAAAATCAAATTTATCTTTTAAACAAACTTAACTTTACCCTGATTCCATTAAAACAACACATCTGATAAGTACTCTCAGTTGATGTACAATCTTAACATCTTATTAACTAATCCCTATTAAGCGATAACAAGAATCAGATTCGCCTAAGCTTCTACACTAACTGATAAATCCAAGCATACGTTATAAAACTAGCATCAACTCAAATCAATTTCATAATCATGAAAATCTAACACAATAACATCTCATAAATTTCAGCCTATCATTTCAGATAACAAAATCATACAAGCAGTAAAGTAAATCAGTTTAATCTAATTAAATGAAAACTTAAAAGAAGAGTGCACCTTTTTGAAGAATCCGTTGAGATGTAGGAGTGCGCTGAGCATCCTAAACGAACCAGACCGCCACCACCTCCATTACTCGAACCCAAACATCAACAGAAATCGAACCAATACAACTCCGATTCATCAAACAATTTCTCGAATTATTAAAATAATCTGAATCAACAGTTCATATAATCTAACTAGTGGGGGTAGACTTAATTTCCAAACTTACCTTAATCAATCTATTAAGCTATTGAAAAGCTTAATAAACTAACTTTTTGTATAATATCAATTTAGAAATAACTAGAATAAAGGCGAGATTGTAAAACAGAAAATAATCAACACAAAGAATATATCGAAACCAAATTAACTTTTATTAATATCTTGAAATCGTTACAAAACTGAAGAAATCAAATACAATTATTCTACTCCTAAATTAGCATTATAACAATAAGGTAAAAATTGGAATGATCTTTACATGAATATTGGGGGGTTTTTATAGCCAACCCCCGAGGCTCTTGTGCGAATATGCGGATCTATTTGAGAATATTCCTTTCAATTCTGAGCCTTCGATCTTCCTTCTTATCCTTCTCTCTCTTTTCAGTTTGGATCCAAGGGTGGATATTAGCTCTTGGTCACACAGATTGCCAAGCTGGCACCAATCTGTGCTACTTGTGCTAGTTTGAAGCATTCTGATTGGTGGGATTTGAGAAATGAGGTGTTAACACCAATAATCTTTTGCCACGTATCCTTCTCGTTCCACACCCTCTCTTCCTTAAAAATTGGGGATTAATTCCCAATCATGTGCAAAGCACGTGTGAACCGAAACCCCCATATCAATTAACTTTTTTACCCATTAGGGTTTGTAGTGAATAGTGATTTATTTACTGGATTTAGGGTTTGTGTGTTGGAGAAGAAAGTGGAAAACTGACCTCCATAGTTTGTAACGAAAGAATTAATGTGTGTGGGGTATTGTGTGAGTGGGTAGAATACGAGTTTTTATTTATTAACTATGGTGGAAAGTGTCAGTTTGTAAACGAATGGGTGAGGAATAAATTTGTGACGCAAACACCTAAGCCCCGTTATTTACTTTACCCATTATACGGAAAATTGGGCTTTTGGCCCAACATGTATCATCCATCATTTGCAATTGGGCCTAATGGACTTACAAAAGTCTTATTCCATTAACTTGAACTTTACATGGGCCTTTAAGCCCATTTACCCCATCGTGGGCCCCACTTGGCCCGTTTTCTCTTAAAATGATGAAATCTGCTAAAGTCGAGCTCGGTTTTGGCTTCTAAGATTCTTTCATCAATCTCGTGTCGATTATTGCCGGTTTTCGTGAACTTGGTACCTACACACATGAAAACAAGAAACAAGCATATCCAAGGCATTTATGATATAAATCATGCAATATTTCATCGTTTTAAGCTACAAATGATATGAGTAATAACACTCATATCAAATTCCCCCATGCTAAGCAATTGTCGTGTCCTCACGCAATGATAAAATAAAACAATGAACTACACCATTATTCAACTTTTGACAATTTATTTTGCAAAGACATAAAATAACTTTAAAGATCATAAAAGCTCAAATAGATTCATCGTCCTCGACTTTTCACTTCTCCATGCCAAGTGTAAAAACAAGATCATTGTTATTATAAGTTAGTAGACAAACACGAATTCATGTGGGCCAATTATTCACTTAGATTCCCTTATTCCTAGGTGTATCTCTTATATTTTATTATTGTCTTAAATGATCACGAAGATGCATTGTTGACTTATTTCGATAATTTATTAGGCCGAAAATAAAGTGAACGATTTAATCAATAGTTAGCTAAAGGACAAAATCTTTTAAAACTGCTTCTCGGGACTTCATAAAGTTCATATCTTGGCATAACTTGTTTCGCGATTTGAGACCTTTCTCGGATCGATATTTGGCAATGACTTAATACTTCCAACCTTGAGAGACGTTCACGAAATAATGGTCTTCTCTTCATAATATTTCTTCACTTGAATTTTTGAGAGATTCATACTTGGACCACGACTTCTTCATTTTTCTCCAATCTTTACTTGGGATTTTGATTAACAACGATTCGCCTCCTTTTTGGACTTGGCTTCATTTATCCTCATACCTTATTATGGTCTTTTTGGATAGACTTCTCCATGACTTTTTGGGAGTATTTTGCTTTTCGTCGTGTGTCTCGATCCTTCATATTGATTTTTGAATAATGAATCTTCACATCACTTGAGATCTTTAGCAATAAAACATAGCCCTCATGTCTTGTTAGGACCTTTTTGGACTCGCCAATCTTCGCATCCCGCTTCAATAAGTTATGCCTTAGCTATGAACTCTAATCCATACCGAGCAACTTCTAAACGATCTTGGGCTAGAAGCTAAGTAACTTTTCAAATCGTTCAACATTATTTATTGCAATTAAAATTATTAACAAGTGATGGGAGAATAGGCTCATAATTAACTCACATAAATTCCCGAAAGAATACCACACTTATAATTGGCTCTATCATCTCTTGTTCTCCATATTGTAAAATTCCAAGAATGAAATCAATGGATACTTAGCCTATTAAATCAAAGTTTTGGGTTTTCAAGTCATCTATAGGATCTTGCAACTTCTTATACTTTTGCAAGTTTTAGAATTTGCGTTTTAAAGTTCCCTTGATAGACGACTTTCTAGGATCAATTATAGGAGCTTGCGAAAAGTTCTTGTCCTTAACTCGTATGAATTAAGACCTTCGCGTTTTAAAGCTCCCTATATAAAAGCCTAGCAAAACTTAATTCAAATACGTTAAGGAAAAGCTAAGGTTAAAAACCGAGTCGAGTCAAAAACTATTCTTATTGAAAGCCTACATTTGTGTCAAAAACACTTATTTACTTTATTAAAACACAAAAAAAATTAAAATTTTATGAAAAATGAGAAAAACAATACGTTTAGACACGACAAAAGCAATTACAAGCGATTATATCGATTGACTCCCCCATGCTAAAACCAAACATTGTCCTCAATGTTTCTTAGCTTAAGAGTAACACCCCTTGCTAAAACACGAAGAGTCTAATGCAAATTCCTAGCATGGAAAGAGTACGCAAATCTATAAGCCGTTTATTAATTATGCCTCAAGATAAAACGTTAGTCAATAATAATCAAGGGTAAAGAGTGTGCCCCTTTTTGGCATTCAAAGAATAGGAAGATCAAGTGGACCGGCAAAAACCGAACACGAGAGTCTTCAAATATTAGGGTCGTACCTAAGATTCACAACACAACAAATCACGAACACGAGCTTGAAAGATCAAGCCTTATTAGTGTTAGAAAATAGAAAGAAGATAGAATGTATGGGACTCCCCCACAAGGCACCTCGTTTTTGTTAACCGAGTCATGAGCTCGACTCGATCCCCGCATCCATTGGTCCTTAGGGAAAGTGGTGCAAACCGGCATAATAGGATAAAATCCAACATAAAGCGCGATGCCGGGGTCAAAGATCTCATCCTCGTTGTCGGATGACAAACGAAAGGATAAAACTCCAACATAAATCTCTAAAAAGATATGGTAGTTACAAACAATCGTATGGATGTAGCATGCTCCACGAGATAAACTCGCACCAATATGATCGAAAAATCTTTCAATTATTGCATCGGTGAAAGGCCGAGATTTCCCTAAATCAACGATTCCGGGATCGAATACCTCGTCCTCGGTGGAGAAAGGAATAGACAACAAGGTGTCGTCCCCCCATGCTAATCCTAAAGCATATGAAGCACATAATAATGGTGGAACAAAAGTCTCAACCATGGTGGTTTCAACTTGCATGACTTTGTTGACCTTTTCACTCTTTTGAATGTGAATAAAGGGGTCATGGTACTCAAAACGAGTCGCATGGAAAACCCACACATTAAGATCAAAGCGAGTGGGAAGGATAATAGGAGCAAAAGTAATTTCTCCATCCGGGTCAACATTTTCATCATCATAGATCGGGTGATCAAACCAAGAGTCTTCATCACCTTCATTAGACTCTTCCTCAAATTCCGAAGGAATGTCTATATAGAGAAACTCACCATCCTCCTTAAAGAAAAGCTCATCATCACAACGGTTGTGAGATGTAGGAGGCATGATGTTCTCAAAATCCTCTTGAAACAACGGATTATTGTTCAATGAAACTTCAAATAGAGGATTTGAGTAAGTCTCGAAAGTGTCGTCATCCTTGTCATCACAAGACATATCCGACAAAGTATCGAGTGTGTCACACTCGGATACTAGATCATCATTCTCATTTGAAGGCAATTCATCGGCGAAATCCTCGAGAATGGTAGGTAAAACACTAGAATCACGTTCGATCTCGAGATCGGAAACGTCTTCACTTCCCCGTGGAAGTGGATCAAGGATAGCAAAAAGTTCATCGATGAACTTATCACATGAATAGTCACTAACCTCACTCGATGTGAAGTTAGGAATCAAAGGCTCTTCAAATGAAGATTGTGCCTTAGGAACATCAACATGATCCATAGAAGAGAGTGAAAATGAGTCCATTTTCAAAGATTGTTCAATTAAAGCAATATCACTCTCGGGATCAAAATTCTCATTATCAAACTCACTAGGGTCAAATGGCTCACTCAAGTAGTCATCTATTTGTTTTTCAATCTTAGCATCCTCGTGTGGAGTGAGTGTAGATGAGGAAAGGTTACAACATGTTTCAACAACGCAAGCTTCTTCATTTGACTTTGACTTTCCTTTATCACAATTAGAAGTTTCCAAAATTGGAAAAACACCTTTATCAAAAATAGCTTTCTTATCATTTTCAATTGTTTCAACACGTTTTACACTTTCAACTTTCTTAGCAACAAACCTTGGAATCTTTTCCGGTTTAAAAACAATGCTTTTATCACCATAAAACAATTTAATTTCCTCTTTCCTCATATCAACTAAAACATTGGCCGTGCACAAGAATGGTCGACCTAGAATAATAGGCACACAAGGATTGGTCTCATAATCGACTATAGCAAAATCGGCTAAGTACAAGAAATTCCCCACTTTCATTATGACATTTTCCGCTATACCAACCGGTCGAGTGGTGGTTCCATTAGCAAGCTCAATGATCATACGAGTGGTACTAAGAGGTTCATAATCAATAGTCTTCCAAAGGGCTAGGGGCATGATGTTAATGCTAGCTCCTAGATCGGCTAGGCCTTTGCAAACCCCAAGCTCATTGAAAACACAAGGTATCAAGAATTGACCCGGATCTTTATACTTCTCGGGAAAGAAATCAAAGAAAACCGAGGTACTAATCACATTTAAAGTAGCCTTAGTAACTTCTAGAAATGTTTTCCTTAGGTGGAGGCTTAAACTCAATCACTTCAACTTCATCTAAATTATCACAATCATCATAAACGGTTACGACCTTAAGCTCTCCCTTCGGGTTTGGAATGGTATTACTAGGTAAGCAACCCGAAGAAGATGACGGTTTAGACATGAATCCCTCAAACATAGAAAGCAATTTATTTTGACCTTGTTCCAAACTTTGTTGCATACGATTATGACTTTGCTCTAACCTTTGCTCAAAACGGTTTTGGTTTTGTTCTAGCCTTTGTTGATTAAGCTCAATCTTGTTATTTTGCCCTTTAATCGTATTTTGAAACTCGTTTTTCAAAGTTGCCATTTGTCCTTGAATGTTGTTTTGAAAAGCTTCCAAATTTTCCTCATTCGTTTTAATGTAGCTTGACAAATCATTTTGATTATTCCCTTGAAAACCTTGATTGTTTTGATTAGCATTAAACCCATTTCCTTGATTATAATTCCCTTGGTTACCACGGTTAAAATTATTCCCATTGTTTTCATTGTTGTACCTATTTTGAACCGGTGGAAAACCCGGTGGAGTAACATGGTTTTGACGAGGAACTTGACCGTTGGAGCCATAAGTTCCCGTTGCGGCAAAAGCACTAGCTTGATCAAACCCCGTGTTCAAACAAGCATAATTAGGATGTGCTCCACCACATGACACACAAACATTCTCAATCATATTAATCGATCCATGAGGATTCTTCCTAATCTCACTCAACAAAGTCGCAAATCCACTATCAATCTTAGAGTCCAATCTAGAAATCTCGTGATTAGATGAATTCACATTGGAAACAACCGGTGTGTTTCGTGAATATTGTGCTCTAGACTTATCCTCAATTATTCCCCGCGCGTCTCTCGGTGTTTTTCTTAAAAGATTACCACCCGCGGCGGCATTTAAAGAATCTTGTTCAATCATATTAAGCCCATTATAGAAAGTATTTATTTGATGCAATTCCGAGAAACCGTGGTGTGGACATTGTCTCAACAAATCCTTAAATCTTTCCCAAGCAACCCCAAACGATTCATGCACTTTTTGTTCAAATCTAGTTATCTCATTTTTAAAGTGTGTTGTTTTGGACGGTGGAAAGAAATAATTCATAAACTTTGACACTAAATCATCCCAAGTTAAAATCGAACCCGGTGGTTCTTTCTCATACCAAAGCTTAGCATGACCCTCGAGCGAGTACGGAAAAAGCATAAGCTTAATCACGTCATTCGGCACATCTCTAAACTTGAGAGTCGAGGTAATTCGATTAAAATTCTTTATGTGAGAGTGCGGACTATCGGTCTCATTGCCACGAAATTGGTCGGCACGAATGAGCGATAAAAGACCCGTCTTAATCTCAAAATGATCCGCCAAAAGAGCCGGCACAACGATTGCTTCCCCATACCCTTCGGTGGGTGCACGGAGCAATTCCTCCATTGTTCGATTATCGGCCATCTCTACAACAATAGGTGGAAGCTCGGGTTCCACTATTCGTTGTTGACGATTTCTATTTCTACGAGGAATATTTTCAAGCCTATTAAAATCAATCACAAGACGAGAAGAACGTAATTGCATACACTACAAAGACGAGAATTTAGAGGATTGAAGAAAAGAAATTAGACAAGAAAGAGGATTATTTTTGGTATTTTATTTGGTATTGCTCAATCAATAATGATCGATAAAAAAAACAAGGAATAAGGATAACTACTATGGAAGTAAATTACCCTCGGTCGACTTTGAAACGATAGGTGAAAACCTAAACGTCTCGAGGTTCAATAAGTAAACAACAAAAAATAAGATTTATTACTACTTGAGTCGGCAAACCAATAATAGGTTGTCCCTCTCAATATACGCACAAGCAAGCGGGGAAACGAGGTGGCACAAAGCACTTAAAAACCTTTTTCCTTAGACGGCCTTTTATAGCACGTCGCCTTATACCCACCTTATAGTTTGTATAAATCGAGTTCAAACTTCTTATTAGTATTTATCTATTTTGCCTTTTATTTTTGTTTTGGGTTCGAATACAATAGCTAGGTGATGAAATCCCAACTAAGGCTTATTTGAAAAGTATTTAAAATTATTGTTCTACGTAATACAATATATTATTCACAAAAAACGAGAAAACCGATACATACTACTTAATAGAAAAATAACAAAACTTTCCGAGGACGGAAAGGGTCTTCAAATCCACGATCAACAAATCTCCACAAAAGCGAATCGTACACAAGATCCCCGGCAGCGGCGCCAAAATTTTTTGATGTAAGTGGATGTGTATATGTGATAATTTGGATACGTTATAGGGTAAATTAGAAAATTACCTTTAGGAAAAAGTAATAGTCTAATAATACCAATGACGAATTCAATTAAACACGTGAGTGAGTCGAGTTCGTTGTACACGAAGATCTTATGAATTTGAGACGTTTTGCTTTAATTTGGACAATCGATTTGAATTGGTTTTCGGTTTTTAAGCTACAATTAAAATCTACCAATTTTAAGCTAATTAAAATTATCCTAAAGTGCATGAATCGTTAACCCCGCCTATATAAAATTCTATAAACTCTTAAAAATTAAAACTCTATTTAAAAATTAAACTAATTTAAAAAAAATATAATTCTACTTAATGAAAAAGCTTTTACACTAATTTACTTTATTATTAAAATTTACTTTAAAACTAATCTATTTAAAAACTTTATTTATTTAAAACTAAAGTTAAACTAATTAAAATTTAAACTAATTAAACTATTTAAATAAAAACATTTTTTATATCTTTTTTTTATATATATATTCTATTTTCTGAAACTACTTTATATTAAAAATTAACTTTAATTAAAGTTAAAAGAAAATAAAACGTGACAAACAAAAGCTGCCAGCTAGTTATACCCTATATTAATGAAAGAAAAGGAAATAAAATCAAAAAGGGCAATAGCCAGATGGCTATCACACTCGACCTACAAACGGGAGGGATCGAGTTCGAATCCCATAAGTTGCAAATTTTTGGAATAATCTCTTTTTGACAAATAAAGGAACAGAGTCACAGGAGTGACTGTTTGGGACAGCTTAAAAGCTAGAAAAGCTGTGAGGACTCAGCTTATGGGCTTATCAGTCAATTGGACTGATAAGCTGTTATATTGGACAGAAATGCAGAAGACAAATAAGCAGTACAAGAAATCAATATTACAACAATTTCAAATAAAAAAAACCTCTAAACTAAGGACAACTCTCAGAGATCAATAAGCAATTAACAGTAAAATAACTCTCAGTCCAAACCTATCAAACTAATCGAATAGAAACTCAAATAAACAATCACCAAATTAACATGACCAACTCAGATAGCAATATCACAGATCCTATCTCTATCAGATCAAATAAAAACTTAAGCAGTCTGAATCAAGATATTACTCAAGCAAATCATTCAGCAAAACAAATCCAAATTCAAACTGAACTAAACAAAGTCTATACTCAGCAATAATCAGATAATCCTGAACATAAGTATACTGATTAACAAAACAGTATCAAGAACATAGCTTAACAAAATCAAATTTATCTTTTAAACAAACTTAACTTTACCCTGATTCCATTAAAACAACACATCTGATAAGTACTCTCAGTTGATGTACAATCTTAACATCTTATTAACTAATCCCTATTAAGCGATAACAAGAATAAGATTCGCCTAAGCTTCTACACTAACTGATAAATCCAAGCATACGTTATAAAACTAGCATCAACTCAAATCAATTTCATAATCATGAAAATCTAACACAATAACATCTCATAAATTTCAGCCTATCATTTCAGATAACAAAATCATACAAGCAGTAAAGTAAATCAGTTTAATCTAATTAAATGAAAACTTAAAAGAAGAGTGCACCTTTTTGAAGAATCCGTTGAGATGTAGGAGTGCGCTGAGCATCCTAAACGAACCGGACCGCCACCACCTCCATTACTCGAACCCAAACATCAACAGAAATCGAACCAATACAACTCCGATTCATCAAACAATTTCTCGAATTATTAAAATAATCTGAATCAACAGTTCATATAATCTAACCAGTGGGGTTAGACTTAATTTCCAAACTTACCTTAATCAATCTATTAAGCTATTGAAAAGCTTAATAAACTAACTTTTTGTATAATATCAATTTAGAAATAACTAGAATAAAGGCGAGATTGTAAAACAGAAAATAATCAACACAAAGAATATATCGAAACCAAATTAACTTTTATTAATATCTTGAAATCGTTACAAAACTGAAGAAATCAAATACAATTATTCTACTCCTAAATTAGCATTATAACAATAAGGTAAAAATTGGAATGATCTTTACATGAATATTGGGGGGTTTTTATAGCCAACCCCCGAGGCTCTTGTGCGAATATGCGGATCTATTTGAGAATATTCCTTTCAATTCTGAGCCTTCGATCTTCCTTCTTATCCTTCTCTCTCTTTTCAGTTTGGATCCAAGGGTGGATATTAGCTCTTGGTCACACAGATTGCCAAGCTGGCACCAATCTGTGCTACTTGTGCTAGTTTGAAGCATTCTGATTGGTGGGATTTGAGAAATGAGGTGTTAACACCAATAATCTTTTGCCACGTATCCTTCTCGTTCCACACCCTCTCTTCCTTAAAAATTGGGGATTAATTCCCAATCATGTGCAAAGCACGTGTGAACCGAAACCCCCATATCAATTAACTTTTTTACCCATTAGGGTTTGTAGTGAATAGTGATTTATTTACTGGATTTAGGGTTTGTGTGTTGGAGAAGAAAGTGGAAAACTGACCTCCATAGTTTGTAACGAAAGAATTAATGTGTGTGGGGTATTGTGTGAGTGGGTAGAATACGAGTTTTTATTTATTAACTATGGTGGAAAGTGTCGGTTTGTAAACGAATGGGTGAGGAATAAATTTGTGACGCAAACACCTAAGCCCCGTTATTTACTTTACCCATTATACGGAAAATTGGGCTTTTGGCCCAACATGTATCATCCATCATTTGCAATTGGGCCTAATGGACTTACAAAAGTCTTATTCCATTAACTTGAACTTTACATGGGCCTTTAAGCCCATTTACCCCATCGTGGGCCCCACTTGGCCCGTTTTCTCTTAAAATGATGAAATCTGCTAAAGTCGAGCTCGGTTTTGGCTTCTAAGATTCTTTCATCAATCTCGTGTCGATTATTGCCGGTTTTCGCGAACTTGGTACCTACACACATGAAAACAAGAAACAAGCATATCCAAGGCATTTATGATATAAATCATGCAATATTTCATCGTTTTAAGCTACAAATGATATGAGTAATAACACTCATATCAATGACTTATACGGTCACTTGCCCTTACAAATCCTAGTCCAACGACCTATTATGTTGAAAATCTGACGCCAGATGGTGCAAAGTCCTGTGTGATGTAGGGTGCATTTCTTACACAGCAGAAAAATTCCATCATATTCACCGTAGGTTGGATTCATAGTCATAACTTATGGTAGTTTCTGGTTTATGGACGTTCTTTCATTATTGAATTTACGCTTAAAAATTTTCCAATTTTTGCACAGGATTGTGCTTAGTTGCCTTGTTCATCATCTTTTGGGTTTATTTGGTAGGGTATATATGAAACTTATCATGTTGATTATCATTCATATCTGAGGATAATAAATCTATCTGAGGAAGATAATTCTAAAGTTCACTATGGATTTATAAAGATATGACTCACACATAATCGCAACATAAGCAACCATAATATGCAACAACTTGTCTTATATAAGGCAAGCTTCTTTGTACGTATCATGTATCCTCTTAAGTCTTTCTTCAAACTCGCGGGTTATATTCAAACCGATAATTCATATTATCATAGAAAATAACGGAAATCCAAAAAATATATATACTTTATCCAGCATATGCTTTTTCTAGAATTAACGCAATTTAATTCATAAGCATTCGTGAGAAAAATCAAGAAACAGGGATCTCTTACTTCTCATAAATAAGTATTAAATAACAATATTTGATGAGAAACACAACTTTTATTAATTAACAACTCGTCTATTTATATTTACAGGACAAGCTTCACTGTTAACATAAAAGTAAAGATAGAAAGTTGAAAAATATTTACAACTTCTAGTCTAGTGTCTTCATCTGTTTTTCTTGAGTTCTTTGATGGCGTAAAAAAGTCTTCGTATATTGGATCGATGTCTAATTTGAATGTCCTCAATCATTAACTCTATAGTAAAAATCTTTAGTCGAGCTTGAACGATTTCTTCATCGTGTATCACTTGTCTTCTCTGCAACTTAGCCTTAATTTCTTTAGAATCTCCTTCTAGATTCTTAAAATCTCGTTGTATAATCTTTGGTCTTTCCTAAGTCCTTCAACTTTATCTACAATATCTTCAATATGCTCAGGATGAGGTTCTTTCAAATAGGATAGGATATCTTTAAATTGTTGTTCATATGTATTTTTAGGTGAACTTTCAAATGATGGTGTATTAATAAGGAAAGGTGATGGATGAAGTTGATGATGAGGTGTAAAACGTATTATATGCTCGCGTAACTTGCATATAGGGGTCGTCATCAATAGGCAAAACGGATTTTGGGGTTTTCTTATATTTGGGTGGATTTTTTGAGGTAACATAAGGATTATTTGTGGGAAGATTGGAAATATACTTTAGGGAGTCGTCAGGAATACTTTCAGAATGCATATCTTCGAAACCTGATAAGATGATAATAGGAGAAAGATAGGAATACATATTTCTGGAGACATCGATAAATAACATAGCATATTTATAATAGTCACATTATATTACGTACACATGAACATAATATCATTTACATCTAAACATAATATTACTTACGCATAATCTTAAACTTACATATAATTCTGGAGAGTAGCAGTACTAACATAATGTTACTTTAACATTATTCTTGTAGCAGCACTGGCTTTTGGCACGGAGGACTTTCATGAAATTATTTTAAAAGTAGTTATACTTAAGATTTTAATTTTTGTTTTCTATAACCATGGCTTTGAGTAGCAATTTGTAACACCCCCATTTTTACGATATAGCAGCGAAAGCTAATATGGGGTATTACTTCATGAAACACAAGTCATAATAATAGTTAAATACTCAAAAGATTGGTTAAATCAACTTTCTTTATATATCATTTAAAATTCAGAGTTTTACAATATGAGGTTCCTAAAATCTAGAATAATAATTTCAAGCTTGTGCCTCTTCATGCCATCCTTATGCTGCTCCATGCTATCAGTCATAAATTCTTGAGATATATAGCTTAAAAGTCAACACAAAGGTTGAGTAAATTCATAAGTTTGCAATAACAGTTTTGAATACATGTCTACCACTTTGAGCTGCGTTAATATTCACTCACATAAATCAATAATTTATTGCACTAAGCTCATAACATCAAAACTAACGAGAATTCACCGAAGGGACCATCATGACATAATGTCATGACAAGTAATCTGCAGGTACAAATTACCCATTAGTTCTAATAAAGGGTGCTCTATGACTCACTCGAACGGGTAACACAAACAGGATTTGTGACTTCCGATACATCTATTCACCGTATTAGCGCACACTAAATAGCGTTAATGACTTATGAAATTTTGGTAGCAAGTAACAGTTCAGGCACTCGTGCAATAACATATTTCAGTAAAACCATCCAGTTCAAAAACACATGTACTCTAGTTTTAGCATATATCCCCCTCGCGGGTTTTCAAATCATTTAGAAAGCATTAAAGGTGAGGCTATGAACTCACCTGGCATCCATAGAGTCTGAGATACATCAGATATATTTCATTCACAAACAAACAGTTTGGTCTCACAAAAAACAACTTGGTCTCACACAAACCTGGATTAACATATTTTGTATAGTATAAAGTCTTTGATCTTGAGTTTAATACTTTTAAGCAATGTTGTAAAACAAGGGCTAGGCAGCCGCCTAGGCGTTAGGCGGCCATACTCCGCCTAGGCAGTCAAAAAAGTCAAAAAGTCAACAAAAAGTCAATATTTTTTACAAAAAATTAAGGGTTTTCTTTATAATATATAGTGCCCATATTTATTTTAACGTAACATGTTAAAATAAGAGATATATGAACGATTATAAACATAAAGTAATGGGTTTTTCGTATGAAATTGTAACCAATTGAATTATATGTTCACGTTTGAAGTTTTAAGCACTTAAATTGTTATGTTTTATGTGTCTATTTTGCAAGAACTTCGAATTATTTGAAATTAGAAGTATATTTTTATGTCATACATATTATTTATAATATTTATATGCATAAAATTCCAATCCGCCTAGGCGCCGCCTAGATGAATTCCGCCTCGAAGGTCGTCGACCGCCTCACCAGCGCCTAACGATTTTTGCAACCTTGCTTTTAAGTATTAATTATGTATTCTTTGATTTATAAATTGTTGTAACTATAGCATCATTGTTTGTGCCATCATACTCATAAGCCATTCTATAAACGTTTGAGGAGCGAGGGCACTTTAAATCGTAAACCCATCCACTCAGTCAGAACGTAATGTCGAGATGGAACACCTTTGTACAAAGTTCCCTACTAACATGATACATAATTACTTTCTTCAAATGATAAGTATTGTATAATATATACTTTATATCCTTATAGTTTTAACTTTAGTAAAATGACACTTTTAGCCCAAAATGTTTATAGTTTCAAAAATGACAATTTTAGTCCCTATACTTGCTTAAAGTTACATAACAACCTCAAATTTGTACCAAATGATTTAGAAACTTTAAAAAAAGTTTATAAGCATATTTATAATAATAATAAAATTAGTTTTCCAGATTTATAGCTTTTGAAATGGATTTTAACTCATTATTTCATGTAGATTACAAAACTAGGGTTTAATGACATCTTTAGCTTATAACTTCCATTTTATATGATCATATGAACTAAGAATTTTTAGATTAGCTTATTTAGAGTATGATTAAGCTTATTAAAGACTTATAACATCAAAAGAACTTATTAAAAAGGGTGGATACTTACAAAAAATAAAATCAGAATTCTAGGGCTCCTAATGGGGTATATGGACTATATCTTCTTCACAACTCTTCAAGAATGCTTAGAACTTCTTCCAAAGCTTGCTACTGATCTTAGGAACATCTTAGGACTTCAATGGAGGCTCTATAACAGAATGTATGTGTATTTAGTTAGAAAATGAAAGGATGATTTAGAAATGAACCTAATGACCTCTATTTATACTATTTTCAACACTTAGCCTCCAAGTAAAGCTTAGAAACGTGTAAGAACATAAGGGAGGTGACTAAGGGATGCTACGAACATAGCTATGCAAGGTGTAAGAACCTTAGAGCTTAAGGATAGGTATTAGGAAACATAAAGTACCATTTTGTAACGTTTTAATCATTCCTTTCTAACAAACCAAGCAAGTAGGTGATTCACCTACTTTGTAATCTACTATAGGCTGTAATATATCTTAGATATTTTGTTTTTAATATTTGAATTATGTAGGGAAGACGTTTGAATGAGTTTTTGGAGGGAAAACCTAGCCGGATGCATTTAGAGGGCTTGTAACTTTGTAATTCTTGTAATTACAGGTTTAAGAATGTAATTAGTGATTGATTAGTTATAATTAGGGTTTACACATTGTAATTAGGAAGTTTGGGTTTTTGGTTTAAGGTTTAACATTGGTTTAAAGTGAAATTGGGAAGAAAACCTAGACGGGTTAGGGTTTCTAGTGATCTAGAGTTCAATCCTTGTTAAAGCCATTATTCTTGATTTAGATACTGATGTAAACTCAATTTATAAATCCTACATTATCCTTAATGTGTTTATGAAGTCTATACACTTGTTTTACTAAGTTATTCCAAGTAAAAGTGTCTAAAGTGTGAAAATACCTATTTTGACTTAATTTATAAGCCATTTATTGAAATATTGTACCTTGTACATTAGGGTGGTTGTAAGTTATTTTATTATGATATTATAATCTAACTGTAATGCTATTGAAGTTTGTACACTTGTCCTAAAAGACTATGTATTGATTCTAAGTAAAATGCATAATATTAGAGTTTTTAGGTTACCATGCCTAAGTGACTTGTACCTTGGGTTATTTGTGTTTATATTCTTATATAGGCTTATTCTAGGGCTTATATATTGTGTTTAAGGTTTATAAAGAGTTTATACATTTAGTTTAATAAGTTATATGGCTTAATCATATCCTAGGAGGTAATAGGTTTAATTAAATTATATGCTTTAAAAACTTGTACTTTGTGCTTTAATTATTTGTACATTGACTTGAAGTAAAAATATATTCTTAGTATGATACTTAGTTGAGTTTTATATATGGTTGTGAAAGATTAGACTTTAATTCAATATGAAATGGATTTTAGATGGTGATTTAGACTATTATGTACATTTACTTGTACTTACCTTTGTATGGTTTGTACTTACTATTCTTAGATGAAATTATACTTCCAAATGATAGTTTACAACTTGTTTATAATCCTTGATTACTTATTCATATGTGTTGTACATTTATAGTTCATAATTCTAGAGTTTACAACTCATTTATAGGGATTCTAAGGTTTCTAAGGGAATTTAGGGCATCATAGTTATATCTGAGATGTTCTTATCAATATGGTACTTATAAGATTACTTTTAGAAGTTAGACTTGATATATATATTATGTTTACATCATATAGGAATATGTTGAAGTGGCAATACAAGTTGTGAGAACCCATTCATCTTACCAAATAAGGCACAAAAGCAAAAATTTATAGTCAAATTTTCATAGTCATTCAAACATAGCACATAATGTGAAATTTGAGGATTGTCACATCCGTGATCACCACTATAGGGTACGCTTGGAAGTACCGGCATAACCGCTTAGCAGCATATACCATCGCCAAGACTATCTTCTTCATGGGAGTGTAGTTCAACTCAGGACCTTGTAGCGCTCTGCGTACAAAGTAGACTGGTTTCTGGACCGAGTTTTTGTCCGTCATAAACACCACGCTGATTGCTCCGTGCGTGGTGGATAGAAACACAATCAGCTCATCTTTTGGCTGTGGTGCTACCAACATGGAAAGGGATGTTGGGTGTTTCTTGAGTTGGTCGAAAGCCTCTTCAGCTTTCGTTGTCCATCAGACTTTTTCATGCACTTCTTGAGAGTTTTTGAATAAAGGGAGCGACTTCTCCGCAGATTTGCAAAGGAATCAATTCAGACATGTTAATTTGCCATTTAGGGACTGTACTTCCTTTATTGTCCGTGGAGATGGGAGCTGTATAACATCTTCTGTCTTATCTGGGCACGGCTTGGTGCCATTAGGATCTATCATGTATCCTAAGAACATTCATTCAGTCGCTCCAAAGGTGCACTTCTTGGGATTCAACTTCATGTTGATTTTCCTAAACGCCGCAAAAGTTTCCTCGATGTCCCGAATGAGCTCTTCTTCCATATGGTTCTTTATGACCAGGTCGTCCATATAGACTTCCAACATTTTTCCAACAAAAGATTCTATGTCTCTAAACGCGTGAACACAACATGTACTGATAGCAAATACCTTTCACCATCAATTATCACTATCTTGTAATACTATTGACTTTCGTTCCGTATCGATATTGCATCGTGATGCACGTAAACTTGACATTTAAATATAAAGTCGTGTGCGATAAAGTTATTCTTTAAAATTCTCGCAATGCGTAAAGTTATCATCACGAAAAACATGTATCGAAAAATATTGCTCGAACCATCTACAATAACGTATATGATGGATCCATTACGAATGTATCGTCGAGAAGACCATCACTCGGGTTTCATTGATCGAGCATCACTATGGTTTCACTGATCGAGCAACACAGTTATTTCGCGGACGTTTATGTTCCTAGTTAAAGTGTACGCCTTTTGGACTTAAGCTGGGATTTGGTATTTCGAAGACCCTAGGTGTTAGTATCATTTTTAGGTGTCGTTTGTACTTAACAGTTCCCTTTTAGTGTAGTTTCTCGGAGATATGTGGATTTTTTTTTTATTAAAAAAAAGAACTCTGAGATAAAAGAGAAGGAAAAAGGTAGTTTACTTGCTTAGTGCTTGTGCTTAAAAGAAAAAAATCAAAAAGTCGAAACTTTCTAGCAAAATACTTGTAGCCGCAACGCACGATAGCTTGCTTATTACCGTTGCGAAACAGCGAAAACAAAACGTGTTGAAAACTCGAAATTCAAGAAAATTCCAAAATGGGGACGTTCATTTTCGTAGGAAATAATAAATGCAGAAAGAAAAAATTATGGCGCAAATACGTCGAAAGTCGTTGACCAACTAACTAACTTTTTATACATACATACAAACTCAACAGTGACAATGATGATGTAAGCTGAAACCCCATACATAAACATAAACATAAACCCTACCTTCTTCTACACGTTTATTAATTAAGCCTCTTAGCCTCCCATCATTTTTATTCATTCTCATTTCCTTTCTTCAAAATTCCATTTTTATTTTTTTTATTATTTGGGTAATTTAGTTACTTACCTAGTCAGAATTATTAAGAAGCTCAAGTCTTCAAGTAAGTTTTTTTGTAAATTTATTTCTTTGGTTTAATTTAAGTTTTTGAAGCACATATGATTAGTGAATTTTGATAGGTGACGGAACCAAGGGTTCCGCGGGTGCCCGAGAACCTTATGTATTTTTTTCGGTGTAGTATTGCTTTTTGAGAAAAACATCATATTTTTTTTTATGTAGTATTAATTTTAGAATTATTGTGCACCCGGCTATATTTGGTCTTGGTTTCCAACATATTAGCCGACTAATCCATGGGGTTTAGGATTAGTCTGCCAATAATGAATAAACCATGGTTACCAAAAAAAATTTGGTTAGTTGTGATTAGCTATGTTTGGTTTTATGCCTACATAATAATTTTATAAGTGTGATGTTAGTGGGTGTTTCTGTTTAGGATTGTGTTTTCGAGGATATTGTATGATCACCGAGACTTAATTAATCAGACAGAGTAAATAAGTGATTATCTCTCTGTTTGCTTAAACTTATTTTTGAGTTTATGAGCTTATGTGGTTTCGGATTAAGTTTCATAAGTTCATTTTCGGCTTTTTATTTAGCTTATATAAGTTTATTAGTATGTTGTAAAAAGCTTTTATAAAGCAGTAAAAATGGGATTATGAAACATAGGCCAAAGTCAAATAAGTTTATATGCCAAAATCAAATAAGCTTAAACAAACAACCGCTTAGAGACTAAAGGCAGTTTTACCAGCAAATAATTTATTCCAAAAACTCAGTCCCAAACACCCCTGTATTCAGTATGATCGTTTTCTTTGTGTTCTAATAAATAGGTTGCCTTGTAATGAATTGCTGCAGTGTTATCTGGATTATATTTCTTGTTAAACTTTATACATTTGAATATACTGATGCTTATGAAACTGATCTTTATCGTATCTTCAATTTAAAGGAACTTTCGAAATGATGGCAAATGAACGAAACAAGCCAAGTGTCATTGCACAGTTGATGGGTCTTGATGACGCGCCACGTCAACTGCAGCCTGTTTATAGACAACAAAGAGTATTATCTGAGAACTATATGCGGAACTCTGCTTCTATAGGTTCATGTAGAAGGAGATCAAGTAAACTTAAGCAAAAGAGTCAACCAAAAAATAAGGGGACTTTTAAAAGTAATGATTCTTTTGATGGTATAAAAAGGGGTAATGAAGAAAGAAACTCGGTGAATGTTACTTTTGGCTGGGAATTTAAGAAGCAGCTCTTAGAAAGATCGAAAAGGACCAAAATTTCTCAAGAAATTTGGTCTAGTAAACGAGCTTGTAATCATGGTGAAACGCTTAAGTTAGTGGATCCTGAGTTAAAGGAAACGTTGAGAGTTGTTATTAGTGGCAATGAAGGTTGGAAAACTAAATCTGTTACAAAATTACCAATATTCAAGCGTGTTAATTTATCTTCTAGTTCCAACAAAAAGTTCAAGAGAATGTCCCCAGTTGATTTGAGATCGAGTATTGGCAGACATGATAAGAACGTGCCTACAGACTTTGAGGATGTTGTAATTTCTTGCTCTTTGGATATGTCAATTGACAGGGTAATAGTTTCTCCTTTCTGCTGTTATTGTATCTCGGCTAGTTTTTGTTGTTCGGTGCTTACGGTGCACATATTTTAGCTTTAATAAAATCGAGACCAAAAAGAAATGCCAAACAGAATGAATTTGAACTTCACTTTGTTTTATTAAGAACAAGGTTGATTCCGCATCCATACTTGTCTTGATCCCACGTGTCTGATAAGATTTTTGGCTAAAAAACTAAATTTTCATTCAATCCATCTATATCAAGTAACTCTGAATGCGTTTTCCCGAAGTCCCAATTTCTTTTTTCTCATTTTGTACCATACTTGGTTTGATTGTGCGTTAGACTTAACGCATTCTCAACAGGTATCACTTTGTCTGAGGCTTCCTTCACCTGAAAATGCGATGTCTCTCAGTATATTGTTTGCTTATATTGTGTTAAGCTCTTGAATGATTGTCCTTTCTTACAAAAAATTCCAAGTTAAAATTTAAATAGCTTTCCAGTATGATTATTTAAAATAAGTTGATGGTATTGATTGATAGTTGAAATGTTGAACATTGTGTTGCCATTTCATGGGAAGTAGGCAGTATCTAATCATCTACGCTTTTCATATCAGGAATTGTACTGTCATTGCTGTTTCACTAAGTGGTGGTTTCTTATCTGAAGCTAAACATATTTACTTACATATAATGCAGGAGTCACCCTGTGAAGACGGATTTACATCTTTAAATTGTGTAAATATTGATAATGAACTTTCAAATAGCTCAGGTGAAGCTTATCAGCCTAGTCCAAATTCAGTTCTGGAACCAGACAATTCATCAACCTCTGATTATGGCGATGATGTTAGCAGTGATCTTCATGGTTAGTCAATTTAAATATTACTCATTTCCATTATAATCTTTTTGGGGCTGCAGTTTAATCCATGTTAAGGGAACCGGGTCAATTTTGGTTGTATTCTATTGATGACGGGTCAATTAGCCAAAACGATATGCTTACAATGTGCTAATTATTTTATTTAACATAAATTATATTATTTGGTTTTCACAATATTGTTTTTAATAACATTTGATCCGATTGACCCGCACATAAGAGGTACTTGATTTCACCCGAAACCATTTTGACCCATTACCCAACCTACTCATTGCCCCGTTGTGCCACGTCTAATAGATATATATTGCGCATTTTTCTAAAATTTAGTGTTTGATATGCTAGGTTTGTGGATTAAACTTCAAATTCTCAAATCAGAGTCAGAAGAAAACGAGTCCAACTCTGAAATGTTAACACTGAATGACGAAAATCCAAATGAAAAATCTTTATATGTTGGTCAAAAGAATAAGCCTATTAGATGTTTCGGACCAAAAGAAAGTCAACAATTCTTTTACCTAGTTGACGTGCTAAACGAATTGGGATTGCATGGTGACAAAATGGAGGTAACTTTCGAAAAATGCATGATGAACCCCATGATTTTTGACAAACTAGAAAAGAAATACAATAAGCAAAAATCATGGAACAGAGTTGATAGGCGACTATTGTTTGACCGCATAAACTTAGGGTTGACTGAGATCGTTCGGTCAAAGCCTTTACGGAGAAAAATGAGTACTTTTTTAAGGAGGGATATAATAGAGGAAGAACTATGGAATATGCTACTTGGTCAAGAAAATAAAGTCAACTCTAACTTATCTGAGAAGAGTATCGGGAAAGAACCGTGGTTAGAGTTGGGTGATGAAGTGGATTCTATTGTTGAAGAGATTGAAGCCTTTTTGTTCAATGAGTTTGTTACAGAGTTAGTTACTATTTGAAGATTTTTTACATTCTTTTTATAGAAATATACATGAAAAGTAGGGACGCGTATTCAAACAAGTCACGGTGCAACACTGCAGCATGGCCTGGTACATTAATTGTGAGTATAGAGATTGGTTTGCTTGTAAGATACGGGTGTATAGCAACATATATTGTGTTCATTCTTCTAGATTTAAGAGAGAAACAGGTCAAGTGTGGTTTTTGAACAATTTTGTATAATTGGTGTGCAAGTACCATATAGCTTACGAGAATGTAGAACCCGAACTTTTGGTTCGATATTATTTTTTTCATAATATAAGGAATGAAATTATTTGATTATATTGTTCTCATGATTGATGTGATATATTGAAGTTAGAGATTGATTAGACATTCAGACTTGTTTAGATATTCAACCACTGTTGGATAGGCCGAGGAGACATAGAAGATCAAGCTCGGATCTCGCTTTTTTAAGCTAATGGTGTGTTTGGGAAAGCTTATTTAAGCACCTCAACTTATCGTGTTCTCTAAACGCAATAAGCTGTCTTGAGTGTTAGCGCGGAGCCAAAAAGCTTATAGCATATGTGAGTCGCTTTTTATAAGCTCCTCTGCTGTCCACTTAAATTGCTAGTACTTGTTCTTGTTTACAAATTTCCCCCATCTTTCCACATACCGTTACTAAATTTTGATAATGCAGAAGATTACAGAACACTATTTTGTGCTTTGTGTTTAGATATGTTAATAACTTAACCAATCACCAAGACCTCCGAGACTACAAAATCAGCAACCTTGGATCATATTTTGATGACAGTGAAAAAAACCATACAAAGAATGTTGATGTGGCATGCAAACTTAATTGGGACCTTGAATATTCACAAACACATGGAACGGTCAAACCTGGGCCTCGTGAAAGTTGAAGTTGGGGGACTCAAGATCAAAACACCTATTTCGGTGGTCTATCCTCTGGTTGATCAACACTGAGTCAGGTAAATTGCACCAATTTGGAATACTTCAACGTTTTATTTACATTGTGCTGATGTTGGACAAACAACAATGCAATTCATAAGGTTTTCATAAATAAGAGTGTACAACCGCAACTGATTCTTTTACCGTTCAGAAAAAAAAAACTTGCAACTGATCTTTTTTCTCTTTAGCTAGGATAAATAATATGGAAGTTTAGTTATCCGATAATGTTACCAGCACAATATTTGTAGAATTGCTATACTGAGAAATTTATACCATCTATGGTTAGAATAAGGAAACTTATATTTCATTCATTCATAGTTTTGTGTGGTATATAAAGTACCCAATATGATATAACTTGAAAACCGAAAAATTGCACATTTCAATTACAATCACGCCAACATACAACAATTAAAGTAGAAAATACTACAGCACAAGCTAGCAGAGTTACATAAACCAAACTTAAAGGAGGTCGTGGCCGGTCTATTCTGTAAGGTAGACATTAACATGGACAATGGTTTCGACACCATCAGTAGTGTGGTCATTCACCTGAGGTAGACTCTCAATCGTGGCATACCCTTTAGCCTCTTCATACTTCCCAGTCCCACCGATCACAGCAATGTGCGATATCTCAGAAGCTGTCCTATGGACCCCGAAGAAGCTAATTGAGTCATCCACCTCATGGTCGCTACCATGGAACAATGTAGTGAGTGCAAAGGTGTGGCTGCTTCCGTCCAATGAGCTTGAAAGGTAGAAACCTTGTCCTCTCCCAAGCACACCAGTACCTAGCTCATGTCCTTCAGTTATTTCATTGTCTATAACGGTGATTGACCCGAACATAAGTTGTTGGAGTGTTATGCCGGCTGGAAGCTGACCTGCTGCAACGAAGGGTAAGTTGTTTCCTCCGTTGACAACATTGTTGTTTCCGGTGTTTTGTAGGACGGTGTTGGAATTTGGGTTGTTTGGGTTATTACCGTTGAATCCAGCTAAGAATGGGAGGTTATTGTTGTTGACTATACCGTTAATGTTGTTTAAAGGGATCCCACCAGTGATTGGGAATACTTGGCTATTGGGTGTAGAGAAAGGAACTGCGTTAGCATCTGAACTAGCTACAATTCCTGTCACCACCCTGCTTGTAGCATGAGACCCTCCTAGAACATCATGCATAAAGAAACTTAAAGTTGGGTGCTCTCCACCTGCTACGGCACCACCTGTTGCAGCACCTCCAGTTGCAGCACCACCAGTTGCACCACCGCCTGTTGCAGCACCACCTGATCCTGACCCTCCTTTTGGTGTAGCGCCTACAGGTTTGACCACTGGTGCCGCAACAGCAGGTGCAATGGGACCCACTACTGGTGCAGGTGCCACAGTGGCAGGAATCTGACCACTTGGTAGTGTAGGTGTAGGATCCTCCACAGGGTTGTCAACCTCGTCTACTGGACCATCTGTGTTAGGTTGGTTGGTCGGAAGTGGTCCAACAGGTGTTACATCGTCATCAGTAGCATCTATTAGTACACGAGCCGCATTGGAACATTCAAGAGAAAAGGCTAGCAAGAAGATACAAATCGTAAATTTGAGAACGTTGGAAGTTGATAGCTTGATATTGGCCATTTGGATGTTTTTAGTCGAAAAGAGAAGATGTGTGTGTTTTTGATGATGAAGGTGAGTATGTGCATATGGGCATATATACTAGTGGTGTCTGATGATATGAGATGGAGTTGATGAAATGTATGGAGTTGTTTCGTATGAGGTGTTTTGGGTAAACAACTAAATAATTAGCACATTTGGTTTACTTTAACAACTCTTAAGCTTTTGCTTGTTTAGTTTAATCAAAAAGAAACATGACTTTTGTTTATCAATCATTTACTTGTATTCCTGTTCTGTTTCTTTTAGGGCCAATAAATTTGTACTGTATTATTATTCTGATACTGAAATATAAGTAGATTCTACTGGCATTGTTTATTTATGTACCCGCTAATTACGATTTAACTTCAAATCACTTCATTTTAGTCCATTGATAAGTTACTGTATATCAGATTCTTTCTAGTTAAATACTTGTATCTTTGGGTCGTTACATGTATCTGCATGCTCGGATAGACTGATATTCATGAATACTTGCAACAATTTACCTTCAAATCACTTACTTCATTTTAGTCCAAATAATCACAGTGGTCTAACTTAGATTGAAAAGTTACTGTATCAAATTCCTTCTAGTTAAATACTTGTATCTTTGGGTCGTTACATGTATCTGCATGCTCGGATAGACTGGTATTCATGAATACTTGCAGATACATGGCAAACCCTCATTTTAAAAGCAAATTCAACCTTATTTTCATGCATAGTAGTAAAGCCGTAAAGTTAAATTCACTAAGGCATCTCTCTCAATATGTAAAATGGCTGCCAAGAAGCAATGTAAACCTGCAAACGAAGTCAATGTCACTTGTCAAGTGCAGATAAAAAAAAGATGAGTTTTGACACTTGTGCTTGTTTGATGAGCATAAATGTCTTGTTAAAGTGTCTGTATAAAGTTTTTGCAGGTTAGCTATCCCGTTAAATTAGTATTACAGTGAACAACGGCTAGTATAATCTCTATTAACCATCAGTTGACTGATGTTTTATATAAGGCATTAGGCGACATCCAAGTGCAAGATCTGAACTAATAAAGTCTGAATTATCATAATTAAACCACTGGAATAAACCATATAAACAATTCATTTTGATTTGCTAATCAATGTTGTTCAGCATATATTTTCATACTTCAGCTAAGTGCCATTTAGTAATGACCTAAAGTTACATCATTTGAATTGTAAACAAAATTCCTTATTTAGTTGTGCGAATAAATAGTCCGCTATGTGCTTAATAGTAATATCTCAACCTAGATATACATCTACCAAAAGATAAATATTTGATTCTCCATCTTTAACAATCTTCGAACTTAGTTTAACTT
The DNA here is from genome assembly GCA_025667525.1 of Glebionis coronaria. Lineage (NCBI taxonomy): Eukaryota > Viridiplantae > Streptophyta > Magnoliopsida > Asterales > Asteraceae > Glebionis > Glebionis coronaria. The sequence continues at coordinate 518,918,005 of CM046880.1, forward strand.
CCTTTATCGTTGCATATCCATTTGCACCCTCATATTTCCCGGTGCCCCCAATGACTGCAACATGCGACTCAGGTTTTACACTATGCACCCCAAAAAACCTTAACTCGTCTTTATAATCATTGTCGAGAAAGCTTGTTGTCATTGCCATCATTTGGCTACTTCCATTTTCCGAACTAGCAACATACATTCCTTTTGCTTGTCCTTTCAATGTTAAACCATACATATTTGTTTTCTCTAATAAGTCAACATCAATCACGTTTACCATACCGAACTCTAATTCTTCTTGGAGAATTATTCCGCTTCCAATTCCATCCAAGCCAAACGTTTGGCTTGGAACGGAACTAGAATCAACAGGAATCCCTCCAACCGGTGGAAAAAGGCCTATTGGTTTACCGAACGGTATGGGTTGACTGTTAACTTTAGTTGTAGGCGGGGTAATGGGAGGGTCTTGGTACTTGGAGTTAAGTACATTTGGCATGTAAAATGACATTGTTTTGTGATGGTGGTGGCTGCGACTTGGTGGTGAGGGTTGTGGCGATGCTGCTAGATCGCCAAGGGTTCGCGCGGAGATGATGGTGGTGAATATAAACAAGAAGAAACAAGCTAGAGAAGTTAGCTTGTAAGGGGGTTTGGGCAGTTCCATAGAAAGGCTAAGAGGCTTTTGCTCACTGTTTTAAGATACATAAATAGGCAGAAACAAGTTCTAATGTTATAGTGGTTTTGGTTTAAGTGGAGTGGTTATTGATGTAAGCTTAAGGGAATAATGTCAAACCATGCAAACTAGCTTTGACAAATTTGTTTTAGATTCTTTATTTCTAATTACAGTAAATATAGAAAGGATATTATTAGTTTTGGTTTCATAGTCTTAACAATGATACTTGTGAATTGTGAATTGCTTAATGTTGATAATTTGATATGTACTGAATATCAAAAAGTGATTAGTTAGCTAATAATGATTAAATGTAGTTGTTAAACATAGACCAATAGAATACTAACAGTTTCAATTGATATAGTCAAAACTGAACCACTATAACTTTAGGGTCCGTTTAGTTTGAAGTCAGGTTTTAATTTAAATATGGGTTTATAAAGTAGGGGTTAAGATTGGATAAGATTTAGATTTAATGTTGGTTAAGTAGTGAAGATAAAATATATAAATGATGTTATAATATTAATTAAATATATATATATAATAAAAATAAGTATATTTAATAATATAAAAAATAAAATATGTGGTGACAATGATATGTGGGCTCACATATTTGACATCAATTTGAAAAGTAAGTTCGGTGGTAAGGTTTTATAGAAAGTAAAATTCAGGGGCTCGTTCCTATATTTGGGGCCCACACTTTTATACCAAACAACGGTTTTATCTCTACTTTAAATCAAAACCTTTCCAAACATTGATACCAAACGGGCCCTTAGTTATTTTGCATTTTTTTTTCTTTTTTCTTTTTCCTTTTTCTGAGTAAAGGGAAAATGTCCCCGGTAAAATATATTAATCACCCAAATTCGTTAAGTACAATGGAATACGGTACGGTTGAAGTACCGTATTAACCTCAAGACAATGCTTAAACTACAATATTATATGACATGCCATATAATCCACTATTACATGCGCAATAACACCGATAGAAAAGAACCACCTAATAACCACCATCATAGATTAAACAAGATAGAATCGGAAGCTTCCAATTCTGAATCAGACTACCAACGCTATGAGTATTCTTCCAACGACATGTCATAAGCTTGAGACGGACAGAGTGTTTGATAGCATCAACCACTTGCTTAGCCAACCTCTTCTCCTTCTGAAAAATGCGGTTATTACGCTCTTGCCATATAATGTAGGATGACGCAGCTAGAACAAGCTTAGCAACGACACTTCTAGACGACGTCTGGTGCGCAAAGGGCCTAATATCAGTAATGATAGAGTCAATCAAAGGAGAAGTATTCGGAAGACCTGCCAAGACCTTCGAATCCTCCTACACTTGCTTAGCAAAGTGACATTTAAAAAAATAAGTGTTCATGAGAGTCCGGTTCACGCTGGCATAAAGGGACACAAAATCCGAAGCATCTACATGATCCCAAGCTTTCATACGATCATGAGTTTTGAGCCGTCTCTTAACAACAAGCCACATATGAAAGGCATGTCTAGGATAAACCTTATAAAAAATACAAAAAGACCATTCTTTCCAAAATGACCAAAAGTTATAGAAAATAAATGGAGGAACTAAAGTTTGGTTATCACAAGTGATATTTCATTACTTTATCACTAGTGAATTATCGACTAGTGATAATTAAACAGTATTTCGTCGTATTTAACTTTAGTTATTCTGTTTGTTTTTAAAAACTTTGGACATTTTGACAAGAATGGCGTCTCCGTATTTTTTTAAATGAGTAAAGTATACGGTTCGTCCTTATGGTTTGCGTTGACCGACGTCGTTCGTCCCTTGACAAAAAAAAAGTTGCACCGTTCGCCCTTAACTTTGAAACCTTTTTCTTCGTTTGTCCCTCGCTTTAACTGGCCCCGCGTTTGATCGTGAAGTCATATTGCTACAGGGGCAAAGTCGTCCTTTCATCTCTCCAAAATCATTTAAAGCTTTCAACCAATCTCATTTCTCTCTCAATCCTTATACTTGCCCCCTTTTTTCTCTTTCTAAAACCATCCACCTTCTTCCCTAAAATCATAACCCTAATTAAGAATCTTGTTATTAAAACTAGGATGGTCGCTCCATTGTATAACATTAGGGATACTGGGATTGTTGAGCGTGATCCATACAAGATGTATAGTAGGTATTTGTTTGCATTTTCAAGTTTTTACAATGTTGATTATTCTGCGTGTTTTTTATCGTTCTAATTGACTTTTAGTATTGGTAATTGGATTTGAAATATTATAACTGATGTTTATGGCTTCAATACCTAAAATAATTTATTTATGTTTAACAGAAATTTGCGGAGGTTGAGTCTACTTTGTTTTCCATTAAGCTTCATCATGGTGGTTCGTTCATAGAATCGCCAAACAAGACATACAATAATGGTAATATGTTTTATCATTTCTTGAAACCAGATAGAGATTTAGACAATGGACTAGAACCTTTAGCGCGTGATAAAGATGTTGTTTTGTTAGCTAACTATGTGAGTCAAGGGCTGAAATTAGTTGAAGTTTATGTTGAGCATGGAAAGACTAACCTTGACATATACACACCTCCAAAAGCTAAGAAACTAGTAATTGAGGAGTTAGATGTTGAACCAAGGATTTCTAAGGCATGGATAAAAACAGTTGCTAGGAAACTAGTTGTTGATGTTAATGAACAACATATAGGTCAGAGTAGTAGTGCAGTTGGGAATAGGGATTAACCAATAATTTCTCAAGTATCTAGTCAAATATCTAGTCAATTTGTGAATGACTTATATTCTTCATATGACCCCTATAAAGAATCATTTTACCTATTTACAAACTTAGACATACTCTTACCAAGAGGTGATAACAGGGTTGATGGTAATGAAATAGAGGTTGAGGCTAAGGTAAATAAAGCAGAGGTCGAGGGTAATGAAACAAAGGTTGAGGGTAATGAAAGAGAGGTTGAGGCTGGAGGTAATGAAACAGAGGTTGAGGATGATAGTGATAGTCAAGATAGTGATTACATAGTGGATGAGGACAACAATGTAGAGGATGTAGATGTTGACATGGAAGACTTTGAATACATTATATATGAAAACGTAGAGTTTATGGGTGTAGAGACACTTATGAACCAATTGTTAATATGGAAGGTGATGAGGAGATAGAAGTTTTAGACAATGATTATTTTGAGAGTGGCTCTAACAATGATGATGAAGATAGCGGGATAAGGAAAATAAAGTTGAATCAACTAAGGAAACAAGCCCATGCTAGTGAACACATCTACATAACCTATTTCTATGTTGGGAAAAGGTTTCCTAATAAACAAGAGGTGAAAGACTACATTAAGGAGCATTCTATTGAGACTAGGAGGGAAATTAGAATGGAAAGTAATGACAATGAAAGGGTGAGAGCAGTTTGCAGGGGTGTTATTCCTTCTCTACCAGTTTTTGAAGACATGGGTGATCATAATTAGGTGTAGTGGTCCAAGGCCAAAGTTGCAAAGTCCACTGGATCCAAAAGCCCAAGTAACGTTAAGTTGATTAAAAATAAGATAATAAATGATGGAAAACCAACTACTAGCAAACAGTTGGATAAGAATAAATGTCCTTAGGTTTTGCTTATTTCCAAGCTAAGAAACATTGAAACATGGGAGGTGAAAACATACAAATCAGTCCATAAATGTTTACAATCAAGGACTAACTTGTATGCTATATATGAATAGTATTCTAAACAGTTGGTGGAGTGGTTGAAAAAAAATCCTAAGATTCTAGTTAGAGCAGTCCAAGTGCAAATTCAACAAAAGCATGAATTGGTTGTTGCACAGAGTAAGGCTTTTAGGGCAAAACAAGCAGCTGAAAGAAAGTAAGGGTGATTACCAATTGTAGTACAAGATGTTGAGAGATTATGTTTTGGAGTTACAACAAGCTAATCCAAGCACAACTGTGAAGATCTATGTTCAATCTGAAGTTGACCATACAATTCCAACTAAGGTTTTTAAAAGGATATATGTATGTTTGGGTCCTCTTAAAGCTGGATTTAAATATGGGGTGAGGGATTTGCTAGGATTGGATGGGGCCTTCATGAAGGGTCCATATCCAAGAAAATTGTTGACCACTGTGATTGTTGATTCAAATACTGGTATCTATCCATTACCTTACGGGCTTGTTGAAACAAAAACACCGGTCATGGACATGGTTTCTTACTCAGCTTGGAGATGACCTAGATCTATACAGAAATTCCAACTTCACTTTTGTAAGTGACAGACAAAAGGTATGTTAATTACTTAAGTTAATTTAATGCTTCTCTCTATATTAATTGGTTATGTGTATGCTAATTAGTTAACTTAATCTCTTATTTCAGGGAATTATACCAACAATAGCTATATTGTATCCAAATACAGAGCATAGATACCGTGTGAAACATATTCATGAGAATATGAAGAAGAAATAAAGTTGTACTGCATACAAATTGTTGTTGTGGCAAGCAGCTAAAGCAACAACAATAACAAGCTTTGAATTGGCAATGAAAAGTTTGAAGGACTTGAGCAAAGAATGTTTTGAATGGTTGAATGTCATACCTTCACAACACTGGTCAATATCCCACTTCTTAGGTATGTATACTTGTTGATCCATGTGTTTGAATGGTTGTGTACTTGTTGTTGAATACTTGTTGTATACTTGTAAACATGTAGGGAAAAATCAGATGTGTTGTTGAATAATATGTGTGAAGTTTTTAATGGGAAGCTTGTTGGTGGAAGAGAGAAACCTATCATTGTAACTTTGGAGTTTGCTAAGGAGTATTTGACGAAAAGGTATGGTAAAAAGTATAAGTTATTTTTGATAGTGTTGTACGATACCGACAACAAACCCGAAGTTCGATAACACAGAACCGCTAGACAGCGAGTTGTATCGAGCACAAGTAGCAAACTTGAGAGACTACAAAGAACCGACAAACATATATGCACACGGTATACCCTCAACTACCTCTTTATTAATAACCCAAAGAAAGACTACATTGAGAAAGAAGAATACAATGAATTAGGATCCCCTCATCCCTATTTATAGAGATGAGAAGGTAGGCACCTCCTTAAGTCAAATAGGAAACTTCATATAAACCAACTTAAGGAGGTTAGCCTAAATACTTCCTAATACTAGTCTATTCCTAATCTATATTACAAAGTACACTTAAGTCCCTAAACTATATTTAAGTTTGCTCCTAATATCCAACAATTTCCACCTTAGGAGTAACACTTAAACATAACCGATACTCAACACCTTTTACCGGTGTTGGAACCTCGGACCGGTAACCACCTTGTCGACCAGACATTGTACTTCTGTAATTTCCCTAGATTAGCTTCCATGGACTCCTTCACGTTCTTCTTCTCAGCAACATTATCCTCTGCACCTCCTTGACCAGGTACTTCGGTTACCGTAATGTTTGCCCCCACCTTTATACCAAGGTGTACCTTTTCCTACTCATTTACCAAGCAGCCCGTGTTTGTATTTTCTTTAGGTTGTTTGTCCTCCAACCGTCTTTGAGCCACTGCAGCATGATTGCTACTAACCTGAAAAACAGTAGCTTCACGATCCCCTTGAGCTCCCTGCAGTTCCACCTCAAACCATATTTGAGCCACTACAGCCTGATCGTTACTAACCTTAAAAAGCTCAGCTTCATCATCCCCCTGAGCTCCCTGCAGTTCCACCTCAAACCAAACACGTTTATCAACATGTACTCCATGGACTCTTGTTTTAACACCAGGACCAAGTTGTTTGAACCCAACTTGTTTATGACCAAATTGTTTGTACCCGACTTGTTTTGAAACCTCCATGCCTACATACATTAAACCCATCAAAATTTTTGATGTTAAACCTAGTATTAATACTAGCCATTCGTCTTTATCCCTTTGTTGATTTGCTAAACTTTGTGAAAAACCTCACAATCACAAACCGACAAAGTCCCTCTGATAATTCGCTAAACCTTGTGATTTGTTAAACCTCACAATCACGAATTACAAAGTCCCCTTGTATAAAGAAAAACCCTTGCTTTATCGATATAACCCTAAGAGAAACATTCTTAGAAATCGATCAAACCAAGTAACCCTTCAAAAGAAAACCCTTTCTTACTCAAATATCGATTGAGCCTTGGAAATTAACCTATCCAACAAATCGACAACCCTTGAATCAAGAAAGTACCCGGCTCCTTTTGAAATAACCCTTTTCGTACTTTTAATTTTGCAAAACCGATTTCTAATAACCTAAGAAATCTTGTAACCTCGACAAGTCTTGAATCTTCTTTAACCTTTCTACAAACCTTGTCAAGTTGTTTCTTAACCAACTTTACCGACAAGCCTCACAATCCGTGTGCAATATACCCGTTGTTGCAAAAATCTTTTCTTGCAAATCAAATTTATTAGAAAACCTCTAAACCCACGATCTTGAACAAGCAACACGATCGTAAACTTGAATACCAAGCGAACCACGATCAAACTTGAACCACAAGAAAAACACTTCTTGCAAATCGAACTTATTAGAGAACCCTAAACCCTCGATTTCGAACAAGCAAACCCGATCGCTAACTTGAAACCCAAGCAAACCACGATCAAAACTTCAACCACAAGAAAATACCCTTTTTGGAAATCGAATTAATTAGGAAAAACCTAAACCTCGATTTCGAACAAGTAACCTCGATCGTCAACTTAATAACCAAGCAACCACGATCGAAACTTGCTACACAAGAATAATTATCCTCGCAACAACGGCCTTCGTTTTAATCGACTTTTATATACCCAAAAGACGATAACCCAAAGTCGATTTTTAAAATCGAAAACATAGACGAACAAAAAAAAGTTCTTTTTACCACTTATGTTTGATATTTATATAACCACTAACACAACATAAAATAAAAACTTAACAACGTCATTCGTTCGTCAATCGTCACCTTTGTAGTATTTGTAAACTTGATTTTTTTTCATATAAAAAACCAAACCACCCTTTCACGTGACAAAAAAAACAAATTATGGCAAATTTTGCCACCTTTTATTTTGTACGTGGGTTTAGTATATTCCCCTCTCGTCGATCGATCGCTACTTTCGACAAAAATTGATTTAATAACCGAAAATCGATTTTTTAACCTTGAAACCTCGATAATTCGAACCAACTCAGAACCTAGATCTAGTATTCGATCTTCGAAGACCCCAATAATCGTGTCTCTGATACCACTTATACGATACCGACAACAAACCCGAAGTTCGATAACGTGGAATCGCTAGACCACGAGTTGTATCGAGCACAAGTAGCGAACCTGAGAGACTACAAAGAACCAACAAACATATATGCACACGGTATACCCTCAACTACCTCTTTATTAATAACCCTAATAAAGGCTACATTGAGAAAGAAGAATACAATGAATTAGGATCCCCTCATTCCTATTTATAGAGATGAGATGGTAGGCATCTCCTTAAGTCAAATAGGAAATTTCTTATAAACCAACTTAAGGAGGTTAGCCTAAATACTTCATAATACTAGTCCATTCCTAATCTATATTATAAAGTACACTTAAGTCCCTAAACTATATTTTAGTTTGCTCCTAATATCCAACAGATAGGATCGTGAATGGTAACAATATGTATATCATTTGACAGGATTGTGAATGTTAACAGAGTGAATGATAGATGTGGTGGACCACTAACAACAACTGTTACAAAGATTTTGAAAGCAAGTTCGGAAGAAGCTAAGAAGTACACAGTTGATTATGATGAGAATGAGTACTACCGGGTTAGTGGTCATTTGGTAACCAAGTTGTGGTTAATGTTACTAGAACTTGTGACTTCAGAAGATGGGAGTTGACAAGTATATCCTACAAACATGTCATTGCCACAAATTGGAACATGGCACTTAACAATCAACAGGCTAGCATAGCATAGGTGCACCCATGTTATAGGTTAGAAACTTGGAGAAAGGTCTATTCATTTAAGATCAAGCCAATAAGAGGCCATATGTTTTGGCCAAAGTGCAATGTTCCAACCACTCTTCTGCCACCCAAGCACCAACCACAAGATGGCAAACCCCCTAAGGAAAGGAGGAAGTCATATGTTGATAAGGAGGTTTTCAAAATTGTTAAGAATGGCAAGTTGTCAAGGGAGCACAAGGCTGTTACTTATGACAAATGCAAAACCAAATGACACAATTCAAAAGGTTGCACTGGGCCTAGAGTTCCAAGTTCTAACAAGAGAAAAAAGAAAAGGAATGGATCTAGATGGTGATGCTCCCACAGGTTCTCAGTAAAAAAAAGAGCCACACTAGTTGCACGCTCTGCAACACAGAGTAAGAAAGGGAAAGAGCCTGTAACACAAGATACAACACCGAAGAAAGCACCCAGGAAGAAAGTAATTGTGTTAGGGTAAAAATAGTCTTGAAAAATGTTTCTGTTAGGATTTATGTCTGTTAAAACTATGTCTTGAAACAATGTTTATGTACTCTTCTGTTTATGGCCTTGATATGCCTTGAAATTAAACTAATGTAGGTTATGTTTATGTTCACTTTTTTATCATTTCCTAGTTTTAGTTTTGGGTCAAATATAATCATGTGTGAAAATTTAGTGAAATTGAAATAGAAACACATTAGAATAGCCATTCCATTCCATAACTAAGACAATGCATAAAACTTGATCACAACATACATTAAGATTATACTCAAAATACAATTTTACCTAACATCTAATAGGTTACTAGTTCAACATAACATACATAAAAAACAGGATAACACAAGATACTTCTTCAATCTTACTCTTGCTTGTTCAACATCTTGTAGCACAACTATATGGTTGTTCAAAGACCTTAAAAGACCTGGATTATCATCACTGAACATTGACACATTAGGGGATCTACCCAGTCAACAAATCTGCCACATTCCTGTACAACAAACCCAAATAATAAGTAGCTAATCATCTAATTCGTATATCAATTTAACAAAACCCTATAATTTATACCCTTTTTGGACAACCATAAAACCTTCAACAAGGGTTTTAATTTGTCCATGATGTTTTAATAGAAGCAATTGCTCCACAAACACATAAAACAACACCCATTCTCTTGTTTTGATTTAGGGGCTATGGTGGTTGGATCGTGGTGGTTTAGGGGTGTGGTGGGTGATTTATTAGGGATAGTGAGTAACAGAGCGATGGAGTGAGGGAGTTAGGGTTATATAGGGTGGAATAAGCGAGTGAAAGGACGACTTTGCCCCTGTGGCAATATGACTTAGTGATCAAATGCGGGGCCAGTTAAAGCGAGAGACAAGCAGCGGAAAAGGTTTCAAAGTTAAGTTTGAACGGTGCAACTTTTTTTGTCAAGGGACGAACGATGTCGGTCAACACAAACCATAAGGACGAACCGTATAATTTACTCTTTTTAAATCTTGTATTAATCTCCACTATTATATCAAACTAAAATATTATTAGTTCTTCTTACATATCGAACATTAACATTCTTTTCTAATCTCTTTTTTTCATGTTGTGCCTTTTTTCAAAGATATGTGGCACAACAAAAAAATCATGTTCCATTTTTTAAACATCGAGATGGTGCCCCATATTTGTTTGGTCTGAGGTTGTTCAATGTCAGTCTCAAGAAATTGATTTAGCCTACTTTGCCTCCATTTCATGAATAGGTTAATCATCAAAGTTTCACACATAGCACTACCAAAACCAGCGAATGTAGCAAGCAATATTAATAAAATCACACTCATATGAAGCTGCAAAACCAATCATAAGAAGGAACTGAGGTGTTGCATATATCCATGCATACCATTTTTTGACTGCATATAAATTGCAATAACATGATTAATTTATTACTATTTTGCATATAAAAATGTTCTATTTTCATAGGATATAAAAAAAATATCAAGAGGAAGCAATGAATTACCCATTGTCGTTGATGTCATGGATGTAAAGAGACCATGCATGTAAGAAAACGGCAATGATACAACAATTTCACCAAGCCTTCTTTCTCCTACATGTTACAAATTTAAGATATCAAGAGCGCTTATAAGATTAATTATTTATGATTGACGCACCAAAAGTCGCATCCATGAACATAAGTACAAAAGGATGCTCATGGCCATAGTCACCAGTATCTCTTGTCATACCCTGATATACCACTTTGTATTGTTAGGTATATGCATAAGAAGTCAAATATGTATTCAATTATATTACTTATATGTAGGATGATCATTTTGAAGCATAGCTTCATTTCCATGCACGCGTCTTTGAGATCTTGGTATTCTTAGAAGTGTAACAAGCAAGTTCATGATTTCGTGCTTGAAAATCTCGCAACTTATGTTGCCCTTTGTGCTTAGTTGTGGCTAACGGTAATGCAAGTAAAGTTAAGGATTCAAGCCTCTAAATTTTTAGGGCACTGAATTTTGAATTTTAGTAGCACTTGTTCTTCCATCATTTATAGAGATATGATTATTAAATGTCTCAATTAGCCGATAAATTCTAAATAATCAAATTTGTGGGGTTTTTTGTTTCGACTTTTCATCTTTATGCCTATGAATTGTAAAAAAATGAAATATGTTAAATATATAAATTTAAACCTAAATGTCGCTTTACTTCTTAATTTTGCATATCGAAATTTTGGACAAATATTTTACATATCTGAATACTCAAAAATTTTGGAACAAGTAATATTTACGTGACACAAAATAATTGTAATTCAAGTATCCAAAATTTAGGTTATAAATTTTATATATTCGAATGCCTGAAAAATTCGGCTCAAGTACAGTATTACATGACACAAAATATTTTTACGGCTATCTATGAATGACCCGCCATCATCACTCACTCAATTGCCTAAAGCTCACTCAATAGTTTTATTAGACTTGTAATTTAAAAAATTTATGCTTTAAAAAAATATAAATTACTTTTTAGATTTGACAATTTTTAAACCCTTGAAAAAGATATTTAAGAATTTTTAACCCTTTTAAAAGAGATTTTAAAGTTAAAAAAAATATTTTTTTTCGAAAAAATTAATTTCATTTTAGATTTAACTTTTTAGTAATAAAACAGTAAGAAACCCAACCTAAACTTTAAGTTGTGTACGGACGTTATAATAAAAGATTAACGATGCAACGAACATTAGCGAAAAGAACTAACATGCAAATGATGATGGAGTCCGCTTTACACCAATTAAGAGAAGGGAAAAAGATTGTTATTCTTTTCAAAGTTAGGAACGAGCCATGTTATTTAGAAAGTCGAGGGACAAAAGTTGCAACTTTAACCAAACCACATAGGCTATCCATGTATTTTGTTTATTTAACACATATAAGCACATAATCCATCTTATAAGCTTAACCAAACACCGTTTTAATTGCATTAGAAGAAAAAGTCACTGAGTGCAGAATCTTCCAACTCAATGAGAAGGGCCCCCCTACCTTTAGACTAGAGTGCCATTGCAGGGGCGAGACAACCCTAGTCCAGAGAGAGTGCGCTCTCGAGTGGTTTAAGGCTAAGGGGAACATGATTTGCGACATTTGTCGCCATGAGGTGACAAACTTGCATATTATGCATTATCTGACTCTCTAGTAAAATCACAACTGAATACTAAGAATACTAAGTATAACTAAATTGTGACTAGTAAAATAACCTCATTTCTTTCCTATAGGTTTATCAGGGTATGACGACATGCACCTATCCTTCTCATTATCAACATGCTTGCTTACTTGATCTTTTTGGGTCCATATTTGGTACGTCAAAAATATTTCTAACTAATTATTTATCTTTTGTTATATTGGAAGTTATACTAGTGCTCTTTCTAATCAAATACAATATGTCTTAACTTTGTAACAGCTAACCCAATTGCCTAAAGCTACAATTGTTATATAGTATGTGTCATTTGGTTGCGTAGTTGGTCTCTTAGGGACCATGACATCCACAATGATGGGTATGTAAATTTCTCTTGATATTTCTTTATAAGAGATAGAATAAATTTTTTAATACTTAATAAATCGATTCTGTCTAGTCGGATTAAGGTGTGCATGGAGGTATGCGATCGTGTAGTTCGTTATGGTGGTTTGTTTTGCAGTTGCCTTCCGTTATTTCCATGTAAGCAGTTCAAGCAACTTTATTCATAATTTTGCTAAAATAAGACATAATAGATAAACTATATATATATTATTTTGCAGCTTCATCTGAATGTGATTATATACACTGTGCTTCCTACCTTTGTTGGACTTGTTGCTACTATGTGCGGAGGTTGCATATTCTTGATATGGAGGAGATTAACCAAGTGCACGGGCAGAGGCAGAGGTAAGGAGAGGCCCCAAGGGTCCTATTTTGTGTGTTAAATATTTTAGGGTGCGTTTGGTTGGTAGAGGGTTAGAATTAGATTTAAATTTGATAATGGTTTGAAAGATAGTATGAGAGATAATAAAAAAACCGGACAAATGACACAAAAAAACACTATATTTTATCTTTGTTTCTCTCAATGACCATAGAAGGGCCTCAAAACACAAGTTCATGATTTCGTGCTTGAAAATCTCGCAACTTATGTTGCCATTTGTGCTTAGCGGTGGTATGATTTTTATGTCTAGTCGGATTAAGGTGTGCATGGAGGTATGCGATCGTGAAGTTGTTTTGCAGTTGCCTTCCGTTAATTCCTCTAAAGTTTGAAGGCACTGAATTTTAGTAGCATTTGTTCTTCCATCATTTATAGATATATGATTATTAAATGTCTCAGTTAGCCGATAAATTTTAAATAATCAAATTTTTGGGTTTTTTTGTTTCGACTTTTCATTTTTATGCCTATGAATTGTAAAAATCGAAATATGTTAACTATATAAATTTAAAGCTAAATGTCGCTTTACTTCTTAATTACGAATATCAAAATTTTGGACAAATGCTTTATATATCCGAATACTCAAAATTTTGGAACAATTAATATTTGCGTGACACAAAAATTTGCAATTCAAGTATCCGAATTTTTGGATAAAAAATTTATATATCCGAATGTTTGAAAAATTCGGCTTAAGTACGATATTACATGACACAAAATGTTTTTACGGCTAGTTATGAATGATCTGCCATCATCCGTATCTAGACAACGTACCAAACTCACTTTTATTCCATTAATCTTTATCCTAACAAATAAGTAGATTCTAATAGTAGTGACCATGTTGTTCAAGTTCTAAACAAGCATTTGTGCAACTTGAAATAATGAAGATATGAGATATATTTAGGGATACTAACTAGTGCAAGAGTTAATCTCCTCCCGAACAGTGCTCGCAGTTGTTGAACCCAACTCAAAAGTGGAACCCGGAAACATGGTTGCAGTCGGGTCTACAGGTGGGCGTCTCAGCTGTGGTTTTTCTTTTACTAATAGGCTAGTACGTGTTGTTGGGTTTGGAGAGAAACACAATATATAGATTCAAATGAGATTAAAAAGAATGAAGATGGATATGCTTGCACATTATATCAAAGATGAGTTAATTAGGTTTTTGTTTGTTTCGATAATTGAAGTTTTTGATCTGACTTTTATCTCATGTAACAATTAACCACTTTCATTTATAAAGCATATTTAGAAAACAATATGGTGTGTTATCCTATTAATAGACAAATTGTTGGAATCTTTAAATTGACAGTGCATTAAAATAACAGTTGTTTTTAATCAAGTAAGTAATTTAGATCATTCACACTTTCTAGCAATTACCATTTACAGAGTATTAGGTTTCCACGCTCGAACCTGGCCTGGTTATATTAGCTTGTCAGTTATGTCAACTCAACCAATTTATACATAACCCGAACCATTTAACTCGTGTACGTACTTGGTTTGACGAGTAAATAGGTTAAGCGGGTTGATCTATTTAACGTGTTATATACACGATAGTTTACATATTACATGAGTTAAACATGTTAAACGGGTTTGTAGGTCGACTCATTTAACTTGCATATTAAAATTTAGGGTGTAATTCAATTTTTGTTATCTAAAACTCAAAAAGCAAAAGGACCGAAATTGACAAAAATGTTAAATGTTTTTAAACGCGCATAGCAAGCTGTAACGACATACTATGGCAACTAGGCGGCGGCAGTAGTGCTCATGTGCGAGTGTATGTAGTGGTATTGGCAGTGGTGGTGGCTATACGATGAAAATGTTTTATCAACCTAGCCCAATGTTGATATTCTTAGTTCTTGACAATATTTCTAATAAAAACTTCTCAACAACAAAGTCTAATATATATAGCAAACGATTCAGTTATGGATTGTACGTACAAATTATTAGGCTAGATAGAGTGGTAAGTTAACTTACCATTGCCACATCAGCATCACCTCATATTTCTCTCTCCACTCATCCTACCTACCTTTCAACCTTACTAGTGATGAGAAACTCACCGCCACGTCGTTTCTTTTTTTTTCTTCTTAATTATTTTAATTTATAAACTAAAACGTAAACGTAAATTTTTATTCAATAATTAAAAACATTACATAAACCCGAATATTAAAACTACATTAAAATAAAAAAACATTACCAAACGTAATAATAATAATAATAACAATAATATATAATATTAATAATACTAATAATAATAATAATATGTGCGGGTGTTGTTGGTATCAAGCATCGTCATAACATGGTGCGCGACACCCTTGTTGACATCTGTTATAGGTCAGGAATATCTGCCGGTAAGGAGGTTGATATTGGGTTGGACGGGGGGCGTGACAAACCCTTACGTCCAGTAGATATGTTGCTTTATTCATGGGAGAGGGGTCTTGATGTTTGTGTGGATCTGACTGGGTCTTCGCCATTAACACAAACTAGGATGGGTGATTTTGTTCCGGGTCGTGTGGTGATTGGTGCGGCACAACGTAAACATACCAAGTATGAGGCTACATGTGCTGATATAGGATATGAGTTTATCCCCTTTTAATTCTCTTCCTTAGGGGAATTAGAGGAGGATGCAGTCGCTTTGCTCAAGCGGATCAGGAAATTCTCTATGACTCAAGATGTTGGGGCGCGTTGTTGTACATATTTTAAATAGGATTGGTTTTGCTATAGCTGAAGGAGTGGGAGCTCAGATTGTTTCTCGGCTTCCTACTAACTTTTTATAAATCCTATTGTTTTAATAAAGTTATATTGCTAGAGGAGTGGGAGCCCAAATTATTTCTAGGCTTCCCACTAATTTTTTGTAAAATCTTATTATTTTAATAAAGTGATGATTAAAAAATAATAATAATAATAATAATATTTTTTATTAAAAAGTAATAATAATAAAATTATAATAAAAATAATAACAAATATTATAATGTGTATACTATTTATTATAAAATAATAATAATAATAATAACAAAAAAAATAAAAAAAAATAGTCAAACTTAAAAACTTAAACTCTCTGCTTAAGAAACTGTGGCATTTTAATCTAGTTCCAGTTGGGACTTTGTTCCAAAACTTTTTGTTAGCCTCAAAATATTGAGTAAAACAAGAATGCTCGGTCATATGTTTATTATGTATCGTATTTTAGAACGTTGTAATAGGTAGTATGTTAGTCGTGTATTACGGGCTTAACTTTAAGCTAAGGTTCATTCATAAGTAACCAAAGTCCAAAAGGAAAGCCCAGCCCATGATCATATAGCCTATTAAGCTACATGTAAGCAAAGGCTATATAAACCCTTCACAGCATGTTAGGAAGGGTGTTGGTCATTTCATTTTCTCTCAATCTAATATCACCTAGTTTCTCCAACCATTCTCTCTACTTTCTCTCACTACTTTCTCTCTCTAAAATTCATCTCATATCTACCTTTCTTTCTTCATTAATCGTATAGAATCATCTAAATATATGGGACAACAATTGGTATCAATCGCCATAGGGTAGTTTTGTGATTGGTTGTTGTGTTTTCATTTGATTTATTTGATTTGATCCTTATTTCTTCCACGAATTCAAGATTTTTTTATGTTTTTTAGTGTTCTTCAAGTCGTATAACTTCTTTATTCGTGTCATGGTGATTTGGGTATCTTGGTTTTGGTTAAAACACAAGTCTTTTGGATCAAAAGTTGAAAACTTTATTGTTTTTCATCTTTCCGAAATTCCAGCTAGTTGAACCATCGGAAAGTACAAAGGGAGTGAGGCCGGATCGCAATAACCACTAGGTTCTACTTTGCGATCTAAGGATTCCGATACCTTATTCCGACGAGACATTCCGATCGTACATTGCGATCTGGGATTCCGACGGTTTCAAGGGATTTTTGAGTCGTTACTCTGTCCAATTTGTTTTAGCCATATTCCGATCTAAACATTCCGACAGTGCATTGTGATCTAAGCATTCCGACAGGTATACATTGCGATCTAAGCATTCAGACAGAAGGACATTCCGATAGATTGATATTCCGATAGAACCAACATTCAGACAGAAGGACATTCTGATAGATTGATATTCCGATAGAACCAACAGTCTGATAGAACCAACATTCCGATACAATATTCCGATTGGTTATTCCGACATATCATTCCGACAGCATTCCGACAGCCTACATTCCGACAGCCTGCATTCCGACAGCCAACATTCCGATGGACATTCCGATGGCACATTCCGATGGACATTCCGATGACATGTTTAGCTAAATTTTGTTTGAGTATTTTTTAGACTTATCCACCATCTAGACTAGTTTCGGAATATCGTTTACACGAAGATAAAAAAAAAAGTTAAAATTTTTCCGTCAAGTAAATTCATATTTTTTCCATACTAGTTTTAGGACATTTCTAACTCAATTTCAAATTTTGGCGATACAAATTTTTTTTTGGTCTACCGTTTTGTCGGACTGAGGAATTTATTGTCAGACTGAGAAAAAATAGCATTTTTCGGAATTTCAACAACAACTCAATCACATCATATCTACTTAAGATCCATATTCACTTCATCATTTCAGAGAATATTGAGATGGATTCTACTGCAGAATACCGTGTGACGAACAACATAATGGTAGCGGGTAACAACGAGAGACCACCAATGCTTGTGGTCGGTCGATATGCTCAATGGCAATCACGTTTTCTTCGTTATCTTGATACAAGACCTAATGGTGATGCATTGAGGCAATGTATTAACAATGGACCATATGTTTTCTCCGATATCACTGTTCCTCATACACCAGCCACTGACACTACCACAGAAGTACCCGCAACCACAAGAAAAGAAACGTTATCTGATCTTACACCAGAGAAGCGTGCTTGGTATGATGCAAAAAAAGAAACGATCTATATGATTCTAAGTGGAATTCGAGATGATATTTATTCCACGGTTGATGCATGCCCTACGGCACAAGAAATGTGGACGGCTATTGAACGGTTGCAACAAAGAGAATCACTCAACAAGCAAGATGTTAAAACTAACTTGTTTTGGAATTTTGGTAAGTTTACTTCATTGGATGGAGAATCAATTGAGTCTTATTATTTACGATTCTACAAGACAATGAACGACATGACAAGAAACAACCTGGAGGTCTCCACCATGCAAGTCAATGTGCAATTTCTTCAGCAACTTCAACCAGAGTGGACACGTTTTGTTACTTTGGTGAAACAACAGAAGCAGTTAGACAAGGTAAACTATGACACTCTCTTTGATATCTTGAAACAATTTCAACATGAGGCAAATGAAATTCGAGCTGAACGAGTTACAAAGACGACTAATCCACTTGCTCTAGTGTCTACCACTCAAGATCATCGATCTCGTACTTCAAAGTCACACTCCATTCAATCATCCTCACCACGATATTCCACATCATCCAAGTCCTCATCCTTCACAAGATCACGCGGCAAAGAACCAAGAGCACCATCACCATCATCTGAGTCATCATCTAAAGAGGATAGTGATGAAGATCAAGCTCAGAAGAATCAGGAAATGAAACAACAAATTGCTTTCATTATGAAGACTTACAAGAAAATCTTCAAACCCACAAACAACAATCTTCGAACATCATCCAACACAAAGAACCAATATGTTGAGAACCCTTCAAGGTATGACACACGTCGGCGTGGTGAAAGTCCTTCTAGGTATGATCGACATAATCCAACATATGTTGAGGGGTCTGCAAGGTATGATCGACAAACTGCCAAGTATGATACTCAGAGGATTGCTGCTGCTACTGGGAATAGGGAAACTGTTGGAACGCAAGTGGTTCAACAAAGTGGGATCCAGTGTTATAATTGCCAAGGTTATGGGCATATGGCAAAGGAATGCAGAAAGTCGAAACGGGTTAGGGACTCTAGCTATCATAAAGAGAAGATGTTGTTATGCAAGAAGATAGAAGCAGGGGTCAAATTATCGGCTGAGGTAGGAGCAATGCTTGATGATACTGATGATGAAGCCTCCGACCAAGAATTAGAAGCACATTACTCGTACATGGCAAAGGTTGACGAAGTTCTCAACGTCACTGAAGATGACAATTGACCTATCTTTGACACTGAGCCACTCGATAAGGTACACACCACTGATGAATATAATGTGTTTGGTGATACTCATGAGCATTGTGAGCTACCCAATGCCATTAATGACACATGTATGACGGAAAAGGTTGATAGCAATACCACACCCGATTCATCAGACATGTGCAATAATGAGTTTGAGGATGATCAATATGCAAATGAGTATGATGATGAGGAGCGTGTCGCACTTGCTAATTTAATTGCCAGTTTACAAAAAGATGTCAATGATACTAGAAAAAGTCAAATGCAATTAAAGAAGGCAAACGCAGCGCTCACTCAAAATTTTGAAGAATGCAAAGCCGCTCTAATTACATCTAGTGAGACCATTCAACACTATAAAGATGAGCTGATTCAGAAAACCAAAGAACTTGAGGGATACAAGGGTAGTGCGTTAAAAAGTCAAAAGGACGATCTTGAAAAGAAATACAACGAAACTCTTGAGTTATTAACCGAAGAGAAACGTCAATTTAATGTTTTGTTAATGGATGAACGTCAAAAAACGTACCTTGCTACCACCAAAGTTAACGAACTTGAACAACGGCTTTCGATGGATAACACCGAGTCTGCTAAAATTCTTGATGTTAAGAAACAAGAGGTTGAAACGTTAAAACAAGATTTCAAAAGTCGACATGAAAAAGATACTGAAAAAGTAACGGAACTAGAAAAACAAGTCAAATTTTTGAAGAAAGTTGTTTATAAAACGCATGACTCTATTCAAACCGTCAGAATGATAGCACCTCCGTCTATATTTAAGGGTCAAGCTAGCTTTGCAAGTCCTGATTATCTTGCCCAAGCTCAAGCTGCGAACCCGCGCCTTTATATGGATGAGTCCGAATGGACCGATCCCGAATATCCTCTTGGTTATGATGAGACATCACTTTGGGAAGAGGAGAGTAGATCACCGGTCAATAAAGAGTTTGTGAAACCATACAATTATGCTTATGAGAATAGTCTATATGGTCTTTTCACTACACAAAAACAAAAGTCTCGTGAGGAATTGTTTTTAGGATGCAAAAAAAGAAGAATTCAATGGAAGAAAGCTTTTGCTACTAAGAAAACAAACGTTCTAAGTTCATCAACTACTTGCCTCTTGATGCTTCTAAAAGCAAGAGTAGGCAGACATTTGGTTTTCTACAACATTACATTGATAATATTAAATCCATTGTATACAATGAATGGAAACAACGAGAAAATGACGAGTGGAAAAAACCAATTCCTCAAGATATAACTGTTCTTATCAAACAAATCTTAATACCGAACACGGCCACATTAAAAGAAAATATGCTTGAATTTGAAAGATTAATTCGGTCTGAAATGTTTGATGATTTAAAATATGTTGAGTCCATTGAGAAAGAAATTGACGATCTTCAAATGGACAAGTCCGTTTTTTCAGATGAATATGATTTACTCTTAGAAGAATGTCTCTCCAAAGATATTTTGTGTGTTACTCTTCAATCTTGTTCTGATATCGATGAATATTCTGATGTTGCATGCAAATATCTTGATAAAATTAAAGAATGTGAGCGTCTTGAACTTGAGCTTTCGAAATGTAAAGAAAATGTTGATAAAAAGGCTTTTGAGTTACTTCAACACAAAACTGATTTCCTTCAAAAACATTGTCATTTTCTTGAACTTGCTTTGCAAAAAGACGTTGGTAGTTTTCCACATGATAATAACTTGCAAGAAAAACTTTCCAAAACGTTTCGAGAAATGAATGAGCTGAATTTGGAAATTAAAGGGTTGAAAGCTCAGTTACAAGACATGGAAACAGCGATAGCAGAGTTGCAGAAACTCGTTGCTAAGATGGGTGGGAAAGTTGTGGAACCTAGCGTTAAGAAACCTGTTGTTAGACAACCCAATGCCTCTAAAGTGAATAGATCCTCTATCTTGGGAAAACCATCTGCTTTATCAAATTCCTCGTTTGCAAAACCTGTGTTTGCCCCCAAGATGGATGGAAAGGAAAGGTTACCACAGAATCAACCCATAAGAAATGTCATAGCACCAAGCGTTAAGCACAATAATGTGATTAAACCAGGGATGTATAGATTGGCCACTAAACCTACACAAAACAAAGAAAGTCAATCACCTCAGACTTCTAGAAACACTAATAGACGTGTGTCTTTTACTACAGGAGTAATCCCCACTGATAGTGTTAGCCGGCCTCAGCTTAAGAGCACTCGCATGAATGAAAAGGTTTGGCAAAACAAAAGTCCAGGGAAGATGAATACAGTAGAAGACCACCCTAGGATTTTCAATGTTTCTAAGAATAAAACGCCTGTAATCGCGTGTAATGACGATTTGAATGATTCGACTTTGAATGCTTTGAATGTTAAGTTTGTTTGTGTGAAATGTGGAAAGTGTGCTAATGCTAATCATGCTATGTGTTTTCGAATAATGTCAAAGGCGTAGATACTAGAACTAAGAAGCAAATTGTGATGCCTATTAGTGCTAGAAAACCCAAACGCAAAGTGAACCATTCTGGTGCAACCCCCACTAAGAAAAGTAATGCATCAGACTCCACCACTAAGAACCCTAGAAGCAAAATTAAGGAATTATATGAGTCTGCTAGCAAGTCTTGAAAATGGTGGTTTGCTAATCAATGTCCTCCAGGATATAAATGGATGCCGAAAGCTAAGACATAAAATGTGAAAACGAGTGTTAGTTTTCCTTTAAATGTAAATAAGGACACTAATGATTCTACTATCACAACTACTGTGGTATCCAATTTAGCAAATGCTCCATCGTGTTCTAACTCTTCTGCAGGTGATACAAATAATTCTCTTCATACTGGACTCCGGATGCACGAAGCACATGACAGGGAATCTCAAGCTTCTAATTAACTTCGTGGAGAAGTTCCTGGGTACGGTCCGATTCGGAAATGATCAATTTGCACCGATCCTAGGATATGGAGATTTAGTTCAGGGGAATATTACAATCAAAAGGGTATACTACGTCGAAGGGCTCAATCATAATCTTTTCTCGTTTGGTCAATTCTGTGATGCGGATTTGGAGGTTGCTTTCAGAAAGAAGACATGTTTTTTTCGTGATTATGATGGGAATGACTTACTTACCGGTACACGGGGTACTGATCTTTACACAATTTCACTTCAAGACACAACTTCATCAACTCCAATTTGCTTCATGGCTAAAGCTTCAACGACTCAGGCATGGTTATGGCATCATCGTTTATCTCATCTTAATTTTGATACCATCAACTTGCTTTCTAAGAAAGATATTGTGAGAGGCCTTCCAAGTTTGAAATTCATCAAAGATCACCTTTGTTCTTCTTGTGAGCTTTGTAAAGCTAAACGAAGTAGCTTCAAAACAAAGACTACACCAAGCTCTAAAGGACGGTTAGATCTTCTTTATATGGATCTGTGTGGTCCCATGCGTGTTCATAGTATCAATGGAAAGAAATATATTCTGGTAATTGTCGATGATTACTCAAGGTACACATGGACCAACTTCTTGAGGTCCAAGGATGAAACACCCGAAGTTCTCATCAGCTTTCTTAAACTGATACAACGTGGTCTTCAAGCTCAAGTCAAAGTGGTTCGTACTGACAGAGGTGCAGAATTTTTTAATTCAAAACTGAGAAACTATTTTGAAGCCGAAGGAATTGAACATGAAACATATATTGCTCGAACACCCGAACAAAACGGCGTTGTTGAAAGACGAAACCGTACTTTAGTTGAGGCTGCTCGAACATTATTATCCGCTTCAAAACTTCCACTATACTTTTGGGCCGAAGCCGTGTCAACCGCATGCTACACACAAAACCGTTCCTTAATTATCCCAAGACACGAAAAGTCACCATATCACATAATTCATGATCGAAAACCTTCACTCAAACACCTTCATGTTTTTGGATGTACTTGTTACATTATTCGAGATGGTGAAAATTTGGATAAGCTGAAAGAGAAAGGTGATGCATGTATTCTTGTAGGATATGCAACTCAGTCTAAGGGATATAGAGTATACAACAAGAGAACAAAATTGATTGTCGAGACCATTCACATTCGATTTGATGAATTACAAGAAATGGCACTTGAAAAAAACAGTTTAAGTCCCGATCCACAACGACAAACGACTTCCGTTCACAACTGCACGGAACTCGGAACTCAAGACCACAGCAATGAACCGTCAAATTCAACGCTGGTTCCAGAAACTGTTCCTAGAGCTGATATGACAGTCGACACGACAATTGAAGAGTTGGAAATGTTATATGGACCAATGTATGATGAATATTTCACGGGGGAGAAACAAGTTGTATCGAAGTCTTCCGCTGTCACTCATGATAAGAATGATGATACCGATCATCGTCAACAAAAGGATACAACTTCATCTACTTCAACACCGGTTGCTGCAGATTTACCTCCTCGGAATATCACTTCAACAATAGATCCTACAACATCCACAACTACTGTCATTGCTCCAGAGAACACAAATCAAGCAGACGATGCATTATCTGACGAAGACGAATTTATCAACCCATTCGGTACACCGGTACACGAAACTGGAGAGTCTTCTACTCGCCATGTTGATCCGTCAAATATGCATACATTCTATCAACGACATCATTCAACACATCATTGGACCCGAGATCATCCTTTGGTTCATGTAATTGGAAACCCTTCACATCCGTTCGTACAAGACGACAGCTTCACACCGATGGCGATGTTTGTATGTTCGCACTCGCCGTGAGTTCAGCTGAACCGAAAAACATCAAAGAATCCATGGCTGATCACGCTTTGATTGAATCGATGACGAATGAACTTCAACAATTTGAAAGACTTAAAGTCTGGGAACTTGTTGACAGACCATATGATGTAATACCGTTAAATCTTCGATGGATCTGGAAAAACAAGATGGATGAAGAGAACACGATCATCAAGAATAAATCTAGGCTAGTGGCTAAAGGGTATGGACAGAAAGAGGGTATTGATTTTGAAGAATCATTTGCACCAGTAGCTCGAATGGAAGCGGTCAGGATTTTTCTTGCTTATGTTGCACATAAGGGATTCATTGTCTACCAAATGGACGTAAAGACAGCGTTTCTTAACAGTCCTTTGAAGGAAGAAGTCTATGTCACGCAGCCAGAAGGATTCGTCAATCCTCATTATCCTGGCAAGGTGTATCGTCTCCACAAAGCACTATATGGACTCAAGCAAGCTCCAAGGGCGTGGTACGACGAGCTCTCGAAATTTCTGGTCTCTAAAGGTTTCTCAAAAGGTTCCATTGATTTAACTTTGTTCACTTATAAATATGGGGATGACATTTTGCTTGTGCAGATTTATGTTGATGACATTATTTTCGGATCTACAAACCCAAAACTTTCAAAATGGTTTGAAAAAGTAATGCACAACAGATTTGAAATGTCTATGATGGGCGAACTAAAATTCTTTCAAGGAATTCAAGTTCACCAATCCCCAAGTGGTATCTTCATTAACCAAGCTAAGTATTGTCAAGAGATAATCAAAAAGCATGGTATGACCTCATGTGACCCCGTTGGGACACCATTATCAACCACATCCCTAGATGCTGATTTGGAGGGATTACCCATAGATCAAACGAGATATCGTTCCATGATCGGGTCCCTCATGTACTTGACAGCAAGCAGACCTGATATTTCACATGCTACGTGTTATTGTGCACGATATCAAGCACGACCCACTGAAAAGCACCTCAAGGAGGTTAAACGGATCTTTCGGTATCTAAAGAATACCATTCATTTGGGACTCTGGTATCCGAGGGAAACCGGTTTCTTTCTGACGGCATATTCTGATTCTGATCATGCAGGGTGTCTTGATACACGAAAAAGTACTTCTGGTTGTGCACAATTTCTAGGTCAAGATAAGCTTGTGGGATGGTCTTCCAAGAAGCAGGATTGCACATCTTTATCATCAGCCGAAGCGGAGTATGTGTCTCTATCTGCGTGTTGTGCTCAAGTTCTTTGGATGAGAACACAACTCACGGATTATGGCTTCCACTTTGATAAAGCACCTATGTACTGTGACTCAAAGTCGGCCATAGCCATCTCCTGCAATCTGGTACAACAGTCCTGCACGAAGCACATCGATGTCAGATACCACTTCATAAAGGAACAAGTTGAAAGAGGTATCGTTGAACTATACTTTGTTGGAATGGATTACCAATTAGCCGACGTGTTTACGAAAGCTCTATCGAAAGATAGGTTTGAGTACCTCATTAGGCAAATTGGTATGAGATGTTTGACTCCAGCAGACCTGGAGATTCTGGCAAAGGTGCCTGTGTGATTTATCTATCAAACATCAACCTGTAAATATCTATGAAAAGCAAAATAGAAAAATATAAAACATATAAAAACAAAACACAAAATTAAAAAATCCTTAAAAATCTAAAAATACTCTTCTCGACATGTCTTTCAGTATCGATAATATGGACGTACCTAGAAATGTCGCTCAATAACGACACAGGTGTGTACATAAAGCTCGAATGAAAGTTGTAAATCTATTTCAAAACATGTCATCTCTAGTTTTTTAAAGGAAATTGTCTCTTTTGGACAATATTTCCAACAACGGGTAGAGCAATCTATCTCGGGTTGAGCTTTTCACAAAACATTCAACGTTTTGAGCTCAACACAATGGCTTGTAATCACTTTCAGATTGCAACCCGGATCAATATTCACGGGGAAGTGTACGATTTAGTGCGCTTACCCTCAGCAAAAGAAGAGAAATCTTCTTACACTTGAGTGGATTCGTCAAGACATTCAAAGTCTATGAACTCAAGTTTATGCTTTAGAAAAACCTCTTCGACAAAAAGAAATAGGATTTTTCAAAAAGCGTTGAACACCATTTTTTCAAGAATTTTTCAATGATTATTCAAAATCTTTCAAAAATTGTGTGTTCAACAACTCCCATCCTCAAAAAGAGAAATGTGGATCACATCCTCACAATGACAATTCAATTGGATTAATTTTTGAGGGGGAGCTTTCCAAAATTCATGCTAAGTTTGACACATCTTTCTCCCGAAGATTTTCAAGACTATTTTTCAAAATATATTTTAATCAAATTTGGTATCTCTAATATCAAAGATTTTATATATTAGAGATAGGGGAGAAAATGTGATTAATATGTGATCTTATATAAGACTCAAGAACTTTAACTCTTACCTACATGTGTGAAACACTTTCGATTATCGATGCACATGTGAAGGGGGAGCATTTCTGAAACGACAAAACTAGCAAGGTGTTAAATGTTTTTCAAACACTTTGTTAGAATTTAAAGTGTTTTTCATGGTTACGATCAAATACCCACAACATCTTTAATTCACGACGTTATTGGTGTCAAAAGGGTGGTTAGGTTTAAGTCCTATGATCCAACCAGAACTGGAGGGATCTTCCCAGGGACAATCCAATAGATTATTAGAAGTCCTTAGGAAAGATGGAGTAGAATGTGAACGTAGCTGAATGCCGACTACATACTGATGCTAACACTGGAACAATCACAACAAGGTGCTAGTAATGATGTCTTGGTAAGCATTGAAGGGGTTGAAGAATGAAAAAGAAATGTAAGGATAAAGGGTGTAAAGAAAGAAGCCCTCCATACAACTTAGGCAGAAACCGGGTCAACTCTTCATGAAGACAAACTCATCATGGACCCAGTGATGTGAAGCACAACTATTTCCTAGCTACTCAGACTTCTCTCAAAAGAAGTTTGTTTTATTGTCACGGAGATCAACACGACTTCTATTGACTTTCTCACTCCGAGATAGTTGATATTGAATAGGTGGCATCTGCTCCAGCCTCCGACTACTAAAAGTGCACAAATCGAGTCTCGATCCAAGAGATCAATCAAATCTCGTTAGAACACACGGATGAAGATCAAGATAGTCCTACGCTATATCCTTGTGATATTGCTAGAACACTCATAGTGATACTACTTAGTATTCATAATGATGAGTGGAAATCCTTCCAGTGTTAACATCAAACAGCACTACAGTAGGTCATATGCAAGATTCTTTATGAATTGAACATATGAAAAACTGAAAAGCAACAGTGGTTTGATTCTGAATTGATTCAAACTCGTTTCAGGTTTCTACGCAATATCTTTATGGTCTTGCCAGAACATTCAGAGTGATATTCATTAATATTCACAGTGACGAATGGAAATCCTTCTAGCGTCAACAACAAACAGCGCTACGGTAGGTAACTTGTGAGATTCTTATGAATCAAACGTGTGTCAACTGGAAAGCAACAATGGTAAGATTCTTAATTGTCACACCCCACCATGGCGAAATATGGGACGCGACGTATGGATATCATCACAACATGGCGTGTCCATAGAGATAACTATATGAAATAAGAAATGTCATAAAATGGTGACACAAAATTCATGACAATATCTCAACAATGCAGGAGTCTAGGTAAGTAGGTAACAGTCCTACCTCTTACCCAAGACAACAAATAACAAAACCAAAACAAACATATAGGTGCCAACAGTATCACTTATTAAATGGACAAATAAAAACTAAGAAGGAAACGGGGATCTCCTTCTAAATGCATTCCTACGCTCTCCAAATCCTAGCCACTTATGTTCTCATGCTTAACCATAGTATCACCTGAAAGAGACACTAAAACACGTCAACATAAAGTTGGTGAGAGTCATAGGTTTAGACTCAAACACCAAAATCATACCATAAGCTGTGAGTAACAACCAAAAGTTAAAAACATATGGACAATGTGATACTAACATGCATTAACAAACTAACATTCAAGATTTAACTAATCAAACCAAAACCAAGGCTCCCATCCATACCAAACATCATACTCCCATAGGCATCCAAACACCTATGAACCACATCCCAAGGCCCCGCCTTGCCAATATCCCCTTGGTACCAAGTCAAAACATAAAAAAAAATCAAGAATCAACTAGCAGTTAATCACATAAGTATGCACACTCAAGTCTATTACCAACGCAAAACATTTACAGCATAATTTATAAATAACAAAACAGTGTCTCTTCCATCCCATCTGGAAGTCATAAATATTAATAAACATGGGACTATGAAACTCACCTGATTGAGCTTCTCCAAAAGTCCTCGCACTAGCAAAAAGCTAACAAACCAAAAACACATAATCAAAACATGAACCAATCACTAAGATGGCTCATCAACCAATGATGGACATCTAACCTCCTCCTATATAAATACCTCATTTACATGTGATGAGATGGCATTTATACATGATCTCATCGTTCTTTTGGGCTTTTAAATGCATAAAAATGTCATAAAATACCATATATATGCTTGTGTTTGTTTACTTGTGTATTTTAGGTATGGATATCGTGAAAAAGACAAAAGATCATAAGTTACAAGGAAAAACGGACACGAGAAATGAAGCCGTACAAAGAACCGGGCCCTAATCATGGAATTCTCAACAAATACCCTTGAAGACTTGAAGACAAACAAGTTTGATCCTCATTTATTGAAGAAATGACACTTAAAACCCTTGTATATTAATAATTACAGGTTTGTTCCCTTAAGTTTGTCAAAATTACACAAATGGTCCTTTAACTTTGAAGAAATGGCAAGATTAGTCCCTCAACAATTTCAAATTGTCAATTATGGTCCCTCATCAAGCCAAAGATACATTGAAGACCTTTGAAGATCAAGAATGTCCAAAATCAGTCCTTCAAATATGCAAAAATATCAAAAATAACCCTTGAAACACTTTTTAGAAAGTTTTGTGCCAAAATTGCCAAGTCTTGGAAGTTGTTACAAGTATAAATGGGCGCTGATAGACTTTTTGACTCAAATGACAAAAGAAAGGAAACACAAGGGGCAAAGCTGTGCTTTTGAAACATTTGAAAAAGAAATGCGCCAAACACAACTCCACTCCACCAAAAACGGATCAAAGGGGACCACTATTCACCCCATGAACCCAGATTTTACTTTTTACTGCCAAAGGGTTTTTCTCAATTACTTTAACCAAAAACTAATTCACCCTAGCACGATCACATCCCACACATGTAACCTCACACCACTCCACCATGGACCCCACCCCCAATTCCCTTTCCACCAATCAGAATACAACTTGGCCTCCAAGTCATCCAACGTGGCAAAATCAACAGCTATGATTCATTGCTTCATCACAAAGCTAAAATGAACAGCCTTGATCAATTTGGATAGCTCAAATTCAGAAAACGTCTAGAAGGACTTAGGGCATTTAGGGAATTTCACTTCTAGGGTTTGTGAATAGTGTTTAGCCAGGCATTTGCCTATAAAAGGAGACCTCAACATGTGAGAGTCCCTTTGTTCCAGTTTTAGGCTATTATCTTTGTAATTCCTTTTTAAGTTTAAATAAAATTTGAATTTCTGAAATTTTGAAATCTCTTTTTGATTTAATTAAAATTTTGGTATTTGAGTAGCCTAATTCTGAGTTCCATTTGTTTGATTAGACCTTCCTTAACCTTGTGGTTAAGGCACGTCTAGGTTTGAAAGGTTTTCAAGGTTCAAAAGCCTTGAAGTCCTTGTTTCTGAATTTGGCTTATATTTGTGTACTAACCCTTAGCCTTAAGCCTTGAGTTCTTTCAAGCTTGTTGACACCAAGCCTGAGAAGGATTCTAAGCCTTTGGTTGAGTTTGTTTGTTGCTTGTGTTGAAGACATAACATAATCAAAGCCTTGTTCTGCTTTGAACATCAGCAGGCTTTGATCATCTTTGTTGAAGTACCTTGGTCTTGTTCTAGTTGTTGAACAAGGTCCAAGGAGCATAGCTGGCCTTCCTAGGATGTTGTGGAAGGCAGGTATAATCTCTTGGTTAAGATTCCCCTAAAAATTTCATGTTTATGGTTGTTTTGAATTTGGTGCTTTGATTTTGAGTGTTGGTGTTTGTGCTGGTGATTTTTGAGTTTGATTGTGTTAGTTGCTATTGTTTAAGTGTTTTTGATCATTAAAATCAGTAGGTTATTAGTTAAAATCACAAGTTTCTTTGTTAAGTGGTAGATTAAGGAGTGTTTGGGTCTACTGCTTGAATTGGGATTGTGGTTTGCTAAGTGCTTGTGTTGTGGTTGCAAGTGTTTGTATCTGTTTGTTAGGTGCATATGTTCATCTGTTTGCAGGTTTTGTGGGTTTGATCATATAGATTCATTATTTGGCTATAAAATCTTTAAAACTTGGTAAAATTGGCTAGGATTTTGAGGACACCTAGATCTAATCATAGGTTAGGGCTAACAAGTGCTAAATCATAGTTAATCACACCAGGGAAGAAGGATTTGAGGCTTAAAATTGGATCAAGTGTCAAGTATATCAGCAAACTTGTTTCTGCATATGTTCATTGTTCATCAGTAACTTTTTGTGCTTTGATCTTGTTATTTACTTTGATTCAGTGTTTGCTTCTTGTTGCTTTGTGATTGTTCTTAGTTTATATAGCTTGTGTATGCATCCTGTTAAGTTTGGTTGGCTTATTGTGGCTAAATCTGCTTATTAAGTGCTTAACTGCTTATTTCCATATCTGGTGCATATCTGGTGACTGTTTGGCTTATTGTGGCTTATTGTTTGAACCATTTTGTGATTTTATTGTTGCTATTGACTCCTTGTGATTCACTGATCACAAGGGTGCCTTTGTTTCCAATTGAATCGAACCAGAACTCTCATATAAGCTTGGTCAAATAGTCAAAGCAGTGGGAACTCCTTTCCCCTGCTAGTTACCACTGATAGTGTAAAACTGGTGTCAGCTTATCAATAAGCTATAATAGCTTATTCCAGCCTGCAACAACTTTGTTTTTGTAATAGGTGCTCATATTTTGACCCATTTGTTCATACTGGAGCATTTGGGTGTTTGACTTTAAGGTTTGACTAGAAAACCAACTCCTTTGACTTTTACATAAGTTCATTTGTGCTTATTCTGGCTTATTAGTTGTGCTTATTGGATTTTTGTTGATTGATTCTGCTTATTGAGTCCATTTGAAAGCTTTTGTAAGTTGAATCAAGTCCTGAGGTGCCCTAAATCTCTAAAACGACTATTTTGTCTTTTAGTGAAATTTTTCTTTGCTTATTTCTGGCTTATTGAGTGAGCTTTTTCAAAAATTCTTTTTACAGATCTCATAAGCATCCCAAAAGAAGGTTGTGTGTCAAATTAGAGCTTATGGCATTAGCTTATGGCTTAATGGGCTGAAAAGCCCAATAAGAATAAACTGGGTGTTCAATAAGCTGTGATAAGCTCATTTTCAGCTTTTGGGCCTTTAGAGTTTTGTTCTTAGAATTGAATTTTAAGTTGGATAGGGCTTTTCCAAGTCAATTGGGCCAAGTTTGACTTTTTGGGCCCAAAAGCCCAATTTGGTTGACTGTTTTTGGTTTTGGCCCATTTGAGGGCCCAATAGGGGTATTTTGGTAATTTCACTTTGATTTCCTGATTATTTAGGTTAAAATAAACTAGTTTGCAAGTTTTTAGAATTTTTTATAATTTTTGGATTTTTATTATTATTTTATTAGTATTTTTGAAATTTCACATTTTCCAACTTTTTACATTTTTCTTAGGTTTAATACATTAAAATAGGAATTTAGCAACTTTTAGAATAATTTTATCTCTTTTAGATTAATTTTTATAATTATTTTAAGTTTTAATAGTTTTTAAATCATTTTAAATAGTTTTTATTAGTTTAAAAATTTCTAAAAATATTTTTTAATCTTTTTAGGTTATTATAGAGGTTTACTAATTGAAAAATCTTAATTTGGGCTTTTTGATAATTTATTTGATTTTTAGGGCTTTAATTAGCATTTAAAAATTGAATATTTAATTATTTAAAAGGTTTGAAAAAGTTTTGATCATTAGTAAACTCTTAGTTTATTATTTTTTATTTTTGGTAAATTTTTGGTAATTTTTAGAATTTATTTTTATTTTTGTGGTTTTTAAGGTTCTACGTTTTAACTTTCTAGTAGTGATTTTTTGTTGATTTTTATTTTTACGTCTTCGTCATTTTCTTTTCTCATCCCCTTCTAAACCAATCATTAATCACAAACATTTAACAAATTTCTCACACACATATACCTCCTTGGGAAACGAACTTTCATTTCATTAAGGGTCATTAGTGTTGATTTTCCTAAATCATCACTCGATACTTACCGCTCATTTACGCTCTTTTGTTTTCCTAAACAAGAGGTGTAATTTACCATAATCAATTTTGGCGCCGCTGCCGGGGAGGTGTGTCGTGATTAATTTGCATTGTTGTTTTTAATATTAACCATATAGTATTTGTATTAGTAGAACTCTACTAATACGTATTATCGGTTTTCTTGTTTTTTTGTACAAATATTATTACTATATTGTATTAAGTATCACAATAAATTCACAATATCTCCAAAAGTGTGAAAACACAACCTTAATTGGGATTTCATCACTCAATTATTGTATTCGAATCTCAAACAAAAAGAAAAACGCAAAAATAGATAAATACTTTCGTGAAGCTCGATTTTGAGAGATACAAACTATAAGGTGGGTATAAGGCGGGTATTATAAAATATACCCTAAGGAAAAAGGCTCTTAAGTGCTTCGCGCCGCCTCGTTTCCCCGCTTGCTTTTGAGTATTTTGAGATTGAAGGCTAATCGAGGGTTTTGCCGCCCAAAGTATTATTACGTATAATATATTTGCTTGGTTTCTTTGTGATTAAAACCTCTTGAACAATTTGGTTTTCACCAAAGTTCTAAAGTCATTCGAAGGCGTTCACTCCACGTGATCGTTTTCATTCCTTTGAGGCTTCTTTAATCAAGAGTTTGATTCGAGGAGAGATTTTGTAGATTGTTGTCTACGAAGATACACCAAAATCCAAAAAAAAATTAAATATCATCAAAAACACAAAAAAAATTGAAAATTCACAAAACACCCAAAAAGAATCTTCTTTTCTTCGTGAAGTTTATGATCACTCGTAATCAAGCAAAACGAGCTCGTAAACGACTTCAAAAGCAAGCCAATCAAGAGACGTTGATTGTTGAAGAACCTCCAATTGTTGAACCTATTGTAGAACAAGAAGTCGTCATGGCTAATCGTACTACGATGGAGTTGCTACAAGCACCCACCGAGGGTTTTGGAGAGGCTATTGTGATTCCCGCCATCCTTGCGGAGAATTTCGAGATTAAGACGGGTTTAATGTCGATGTTGCAAGCAAATAAGTTTAGAGGTCACGAGAAAGACAACCCGCATTACCACATTAGGAATTTTAACCGTCTCACCGCCACTAGCAAATTTAAGGATGTTCCACATGACGCCATTAATATGATGTTGTTTCCATACTCGTTGGATGGACCCGCAAAAATTTGGCTCGAGAAAGAACCGCCAAATTCAATTTTGACATGGGCCAATCTCGTTTCTAAGTTTGTGAACAAGTTTTTTCCACCATCTAAAACAACACATTTGAAAAATGAGATTTCACGATTTGTGCAAAGAAATAATGAAAGTTTTTCAATGGCATGGGAACGATTTAAAGAAATGTTACATGAATGTCCACACCATGATTTTACGGAATTGCATCAAGTTGATACTTTTTATAATGGGCTTAATGATCATGAACGAGATTATTTGAATGCCGTCGCGGGTGGTAATTTTTTGTGCAAGACGACAAATGAGGCTTTACAAATCATCGAAAATAGATCTAAGGTTTATAGCCCTCGTAACACACCGAGTGTTGCCAATTTGGGTTCGTCATCATCGTCACAATCGTCTCGTAGCATTAATGCCTTACATGATGAAGCTAATGAGGAAAATCGGTTTTTTGATAGATTTGCTAATCTAATGTCCCATTGGAAGGCTCAAGAAGCTTCCAATTCCGCTTCGGTTAAAGCGGTTGCTAAGAGTTGTTTATCTTGTGGGGAGCTCATGATCTTTCCGAGTGCATTACCGCGGATGGTAACACTTCGAGTGCTTATGTAGCAATGGGAACTTACAACCAAAACGGCCAAGGTTCCCGCCAAAATCAAGCTCCACCAAACCAAAATGTTAACAATTATCGAAACAACAACCAAGGTAATTACCAAGGCAATTCACGCAATTACAACAAGGGGAATTATCAAAATGGGAATGGACAAATTTCTAATCAAAACCAAAACCGTGATTTTCAAAACACTACACAAGGTTTTCAAAATGCTCACACTAAAAATTTGCAAGGAGAATTTTTGGATTATGCTAAAGCAAATGATGCTAAGTTCGATAACATGCAACGTGAGATGATTAGCTTAAG
Source organism: Glebionis coronaria (assembly GCA_025667525.1). Classification (NCBI taxonomy): domain Eukaryota; kingdom Viridiplantae; phylum Streptophyta; class Magnoliopsida; order Asterales; family Asteraceae; genus Glebionis; species Glebionis coronaria. The sequence goes on from CM046880.1 coordinate 518,952,293, forward strand.
ATCCGAGTTGAAAAACGAGCTTAAAAATGAACTTGCTAATGAACTTAAAACTCATGCAAACAAAATGGAAGGAAATGTCCAACGTCTTCAACAAAACCAACAAAAGATGGAATTAGGACAACATGAGATTAAGCAAGAGTTATTAAAAGCGGATGCTAGGCAATCAAAATTTGAGGACCGAATGGCTAAGATGTTTGAATCAATCATGTGTAAACCCTCTTCCTCGGGTGGTCTTCCTAGTGATACCATTGCAAACTCGAAGGGAGAAATGAAGGTTATTACTACACGAAGTGGTAAAACTTTCAAGTAACCAATCTCTCGTCCAAGTACTTCTACGGAGAAGGAAATCGAGAAAGAACCCGAGGTGATGGTCGAAAAGGAGCACATTACAATCCCACGAAGTACCGCTCATACCACACCTACGGTTGAACCAATACCAATTGTGGAACCCGAGTTTCCAAGGCCATTGCCTAATGACCAACCCACACCACCTTTACCTTACCCTTCAAGACGAAACAAAGAGAAGTTGCAAGAACGTAACAAACAACAAATCGAGCTTTTTATAAAAATGTTTCAACAAGTGCATTTTGATGTGAGTTTAGCCGACGCGTTGTTGTATATGCCTCGTTTCGCTTCCACTTTTAAAAGTATGATGAGCGATAAGGAAAAGCTTTCAAAGCTTGCTAATTGTTCTTCGGTTTATCTTAACCGCATACCGGAAAAAGTTGGTGATCCCGGAAAGTTTCTCATTCCTTGTGACATACAAGATATGAAAGAATGCCTCGCCTTGGCCGATCTTGGTGCGAGCATTAATTTGATGCCATTTTCCATTTGGAAATCGGTTTCGCTTCCGGCTCTCATTCCTTCGAACATGTCCATCGAGATGGCCGATCATTCTACGATTATGGCATGTGGAGTAGCCGAAGATGTTTTTGTGAAAGTGGGGAAGTTCTACTATCCCGTTGATTTTATAGTAGTTGACATCCCCGCGGATCCTCAAGTTCCTCTAATTTTAGGTCGTTCATTTTTAGATACTTCGAGATCACTTATCGATGTTCATGCGAGAACAATCACTTTGAGATTCAACGAAGAGGAACTTGTTATAAACGCTACTCAAAACTCGAAACCTTCTCATGTTTATGCAATCGCTACCATCAATCACATTGGCATCATTGATGTGGTTTGCGATGAGTTTTCACAAGAAGTGTTAGGTTTTTCCGATAGCTCGTCAAGTGGCAATCCCACTATTTTGGATCCAATTCTTGCTAATTCCACACCAAATCTCACTCCATTCCAAGGAGGCGATCTCACTTCAAATGAGATCGACAATGAAGATGAGGTGTTGATTAGTGATGATACTTCTATTCCACCATTTCTTTCGCCGATGGAAGTTATGAGTGTTGAACCAAAATCTTCAATCGAGGAACCACCTATCCTTGAATTGAAAGATCTTCCTTCTCACCTTGAATACGCATTCTTGGAAGGTGATGACAAGTTGCCGGTTATTATTGCAAAAGGTCTTGCTAATGATGAAAAAACCGAGCTCTTGAAAGTTCTTAAGGCTCATAAAGGGGCAATTGCGTGGAAAATATCCGACATTAAGGGTATTGACCCAAAATTTTGTACTCACAAGATTTTAATGGAGGAGGACTACAAACCCGCAATTCAAAGTCAAAGAAGGGTGAATCCCAAAATTCACGATGTCATTAAAAAGGAGGTCCTTAAACTCCTTGACGCGGGAATGATTTATCCTATATCCGATAGCCCATGGGTGAGCCCAATCCATTGTGTCCCTAAAAAGGGAGGAATGACCGTTGTGCCCAATGAAAACAACGAGTTAATTCCCACTCGTGTTGTGACCGGTTGGAGGGTGTGTATTGACTACCGAAAGTTAAATGACGCCACTCGTAAAGACCACTTTCCTTTGCCCTTCATGGATCAAATGTTGGAGCGACTTGCGGGAAATGAATTCTATTGCTTTTTAGATGGTTTTTCCGGTTACTTTCAAATCCCTATCGACCCTCGTGATCAAGAGAAGACTACTTTTACGTGTCCTTATGGAACGTTCGCTTATCGTAGGATGCCTTTCGGACTTTGTAATGCACCCGGTACGTTTCAACGGTGTATGATGGCGATTTTTCATGATATGATCGAGAAGTCAATGGAAGTGTTTATGGATGACTTCTCGGTGTTTGGTAATTCGTTCACGTCATGTTTATCTAATCTCGAACAAATGTTGAAACGTTGTGAAGAAACCAATCTTGTGCTTAATTGGGAAAAATGTCATTTTATGTGTAAACAAGGAATCGTCTTAGGACATAAGAAGTCGAAGGCGGGGATTGAGGTCGATAAAGCTAAGGTAGAAGTCATCGCCAAGTTACCTCATCCCAAAACCGTTAAGGGAGTTAGGAGTTTCCTAGGCCACGCGGGCTTTTATCGTCGTTTCATCAAGGACTTCTCGAAAATCTCTCGTCCTATGACACACCTTCTCGAGAAGGATGCTCCTTTTAACTTCAATGAGGATTGTGTTAAGGCTTTCGAAACTCTCAAAAGGAAACTTACCGAAGCTCCCATTCTTGTTGCTCCTAATTGGGAATTACCCTTTCAAATCATGTGCGATGCAAGTGATTATGCTATAGGGGCCGTCTTAGGGCAACGTTATGACAAGCATTTCCGTCCTATTCACTATGCTAGTAAGACGATGACCGAGGCTCAATTAAAGTACACCACAACGGAAAAGGAATTCCTTGCCGTGGTCTATGCTTTTGAGAAATTCCGACCTTATCTCGTCTTGACTAAAAGCATCGTGTATACCGACCATTCGGCTATCAAGTATCTCTTAGCTAAGCAAGATGCTAAGCCGAGATTGCTTCGTTGGATGCTCCTCCTCCAAGAATTTGATGTCACCGTGCTTGACAAAAAGGGAGCCTATAATCTAGCGGCCGATCATCTCTCTCGTCTAGAAGATCCTCACAAAGATGTTTTCGAGAACAAGGAAATCACCGAAACATTTCATCTTGAGACTCTCGGTGTAGTGAATTCTAAAGACACCACCCCATGGTTTGCCGACATTGCAAATTACCATACGGGCAATTTCATAATCAAGGGTATGACGACACAACAAAAACAAAAATTCTTTCGTGACGTCAAGTTCTATTTTTGGGACGACCCTTGTCTCTTTCGGATTTGTGCGGATCAACTCATTCGACGTTGTGTGTTTGGTGCCGAAGCTTCTAATATCCTTAGAGCTTGTCACGAGGGACCCACGGGTGGTCACCACGGTGCTAATCTCACGGCTAAGAAAGTGTTCGATGCCGGTTTCTTTTGGCCTTCTATCTATCGTGATGCACACGCACTTGTGAAGTCGTGTGATTCATGCCAACGTCAAGGAAAATCGTCTCAACGTGATGAAATGCCGCAAAACATAATTCAAGTGTGTGAGATTTTCGACATATGGGGAATAGACTTTATGGGGCTGTTCCCATCGTCTCATGGCAATAAATATATCCTCGTCGCGGTGGACTACCTTTCTAAGTGGTTGGAAGCTAAGGCTTTGCCTACTAATGATGCTCGTGTGGTAGTGAAGTTTTTGAAGTAACTATTCTCTCGGTTCGGAACCCCTCGTGCTATTATAAGCGATCGTGGAACCCATTTTTGTAATGACCAATTCGAAAAGGTTCTAAAGAAATATGGAGTTACTCATCGTCTTTCTACGGCTTACCACCCGCAAACGAGTGGGAAAGTCGAGGTTTCGAACCGAGCTTTGAAGAGGATTTTAGAAAGGTCAATTGGAGAAAACCGTGCTTCATGGTCCGACAAACTCGATGACGCTTTATGGGCCTTTAGGACCGCTTATAAGACACCTATCGGTTGCACTCCTTATAAGTTAGTCTATGGGAAGAATTGTCATTTGCCCATTGAGTTGGAGCATAAGGCATATTAGGCCCTTAAGCATGCAAACTTTGACTTGAAGACCGCGGGAGATCACCGGAAAATACAATTGAATGAATTGGATGAATTAAGAGATAATGCTTATGAAAATTCATTAATTTTTAAAGAAAAGACTAAAAAGTTTCATGATTCAAAGATTAAAAACCGGGTTTTTAACGTTGGTGATCAAGTGTTGCTTTTTAACTCTCGTCTTAAGATATTTTCCGGAAAATTGAAATCTCGTTGGTCAGGTCCGTTCACCATTACACAAGTGTTTCCATATGGGACCATTGAGCTAGCTCAAGATGATGGTCCTAATTTCAAGGTGAATGGACATAGGCTTAAGCACTACTTTGGTGGGGAAATTCCTTCAATGGTTTCCCTCGACCAAGTCACATTCCCCAATGATAATTAGCATTGAGGGGATCGAGTCGAGCTCATGACTCGGTAATCAAAAACGAGGTGCCTCGTGGGGGAGATCCCATGCTTATCTTTTTATGCTTACTATTCACTAACAAGGGGACTTGTACCCTTTCAACTCGTTGTCTCGTGGTTGTTTGTGATTGTGTTATCTAGATCATCATCATCATCTACGATTGAAGACTCTCGTGTTCGTTTACGTGAGCCTCCGTCGTTCGTTTGAAGAAGTTTTTTACGAATCCATGACATATCCTTTATTGTTCTAACAATTATCTTTTAGCATACTTAATAAACGGCTTTAGATATATTGTTGATCACCCTTTCCATGCTAGATCCTAAGCATTCGACTCTTCGTCTCTAGTATGAGGGTGCTCCACCTTTAGACTCGAAACATTGAGGACAATGTTTACTTTTAGTATGGGGGTGAATAGGTACTTGCTTTGCTACGCCCTCACGCTTTCCAACTTTCAATGTTTTGTTTTGCTAATAAGGCTAAAAATGGCCAAATTTTAAAATTTTCCTTAGTTTTCATAAGTGTTTTTAAGACACGAATGTATATCTTCCGTTGGGTAGAATAAGAGTTAATTTTTGACTTGATGGGCATTTGGAGCCATTTACATTCCTTAACTCGCTCAATCAAGTTTTGCTAGACTTTTATATAGGGAGCTTTAAAACGCGAAAGTCTTAATTCATACGGGTTAAGAACAAGAACTTTTTTCAAGTTCCTATAATTGATCCTAGAAAGTCACTTATCAAGGGAACTATAAAACGCATTCTCTAAACTTGAAAAAGTCCAAGAAAGTGCAAGATCCTATAGGTGGCTTGAAAACCCAAAACTTTGATTTGATATAGTCTTAATGAAAGCTAATCCAAATTTGGCTTTAATTATGACTTGCATGGCTAAGTATTCACGAGTCTCTTTAATTAGAGGTCTTTATATAGTGAAGAACGAGAAATGATAGAGTTAGACAAGTGATCATGCTAAACGTAGAACACGAAAATGTTCTTTCAAAAACTCATATGTTTTTAATTGTGGCTTTTTCTTCCCATAAGATCAATGCATTAGGAATAAATCATAATTGCAATAAGTAAGGTCGTACGATTTGAAAGGCTACTTAGCCTCTAGCGCAAGATCGTTTAAAAGTTGCTCGGGGTTGAATAGAGTTCATAGCCAAGGCATAACTTATTGAAGCGGGACGCGAAGATTGGCAATTATCCAAAAAGGCCCTAACAAGGCATGAGGAGCTCTATTTTTGCTAAAGATCCAAGATGATGTGAAGTATCATTATTCCTAAATCAGTATGAAGGATCGAGACACACGACGAGAAGCAATTACTCCCCTAAAGATCATGGAGAAAGTCTATCCAAAAAGACCCTAACAAGGTATGAGGATAAATATATCCAAGTCCGAAAAGGAGGCGGATCGTTGTATATCAAAATCCAAAGTAAAGATTGAATAAAAATGATGAAGTCATGGTCCAATATGAAGAATATCTCAAAAACGTCAAGTGAAGAAATTCCAAATATATGAAGAGAAGACCATAATTTCGAGAACGTCTTCCCAAGATTTGAAGTATGAAGTACATGCCAAATATCGGTCCGAGAAAGGTCTCAAATCGTGAAACGAGTTATGCCAAGATATGAACTTAAGGAGATACACGAGAAGTCGTTTTAAAAGATTTTGTCCTCCAGCTAACTATTGATCAAATCGTGCTACTTTGCTTTCGGACTAATAACTACTCAAATAAGTCAATATGAATCACTTGTGATCCATGACAAATAGATAAAAAATGCTAGTAACCCATTTCCTTTTATAATAACTAGGATTGCGGGGAGAAAAAGTATCACACAATTTGGACGTATGAGTAGTGTTAGCATTGTGACTTGTACCAACAATGATCTCGTTTTTGCACTTAGCATGGAATGTATGACAATCAAGGATGACGAAGTTTACTCTAAGGAACATTTACTTGTTTCTATTCTTTGACCCTAAAAGTCACTCTTTGTGATGAAAATCATATGTTATGTATTTACACATCATCGTAGTATGTTGCAAGTCTTTTTAATAAAGGTTAATAAAATTGAACTTTGGTGATGCTTTGATACTTTATTCTAGCATTGCGTGAGGGCACGGCAATGGCTTAGTATGGGGGAGTGATGAGATGGCATTTATACATGATCTCATCGTTCTTTTCGGGCTTTTAAATGCATAAAAATGTCATAAAATACCATATATATGCTTGTGTTTGTTTACTTGTGTATTTTAGGTATGGATATCGTGAAAAAGACAAAATATCACAAGTTACAAGGAAAAACAGACACGAGAAACGAAGTCGTACAAAGAACCGGGCCCTAATCATGGAATTCTCAACAAATACCCTTGAAGACTTGAAGACAAACAAGTTTGATCCTCATTTATTGAAGAAATGACACTTAAAACCCTTGTATATTAATAATTACAAGTTTGGTCCCTTAAGTTTGTCAAAATTACACAAATGGTCCTTCAACTTTGAAGAAATGGCAAGATTAGTCCCTCAACAATTTCAAATTGTCAATTATGGTCCCTCATCAAGCAAAAGATACATTGAAGACCTTTGAAGATCAAGAATGTCCAAAATCAGTCCTTCAAATATGCAAAAATGTCAAAAATAACCCTTGAAACACTTTTTAGAAAGTTTTGTGCCAAAATTGCCAAGTCTTGGAAGTTGTTACAAGTATAAATGGGCGCTGATAGACTTTTTGAATCAAATGACAAAAGAAAGGAAACACAAGGGGTAAAGCTGTGCATTTGAAACATTTGAAAAAGAAATGCGCCAAACACAACTCCACTCCACCAAAAATGGATCAAAGGGGACCACTATTCACCCCATGAACCCAGATTTTACTTTTTACTGCCAAAGGGTTTTTCTCAATTACTTTAACCAAAAACTAATTCACCCTAGCACGATCACATCCCACACATGTAACCTCACACCACTCCACCATGGACCCCACCCCCAATTCCCTTTCCACCAATCAGAATACAACTTGGCCTCCAAGTCATCCAACGTGGCAAAATCAACAGCTATGATTCATTGCTTCATCACAAAGCTAAAATGAACAGCCTTGATCAATTTGGACAGCTCAAATTCAGAAAACGTCTAGAAGGACTTAGGGCATTTAGGGAATTTCACTTCTAGGGTTTGTGAATAGTGTTTAGCCAGGCATTTGCCTATAAAAGGAGACCTCAACATGTGAGAGTCCCTTTGTTCCAGTTTTAGGCTATTATCTTTGTAATTCCTTTTTAAGTTTAAATAAAATTTGAATTTCTGAAATTTTGAAATCTCTTTTTGATTTAATTAAAAGTTTGGTATTTGAGTAGCCTAATTCTGAGTTCCATTTGTTTGATTAGACCTTCATTAACCTTGTGGTTAAGGCACGTCTAGGTTTGAAAGGTTTTCAAGGTTCAAAAGCCTTGAAGTCCTTGTTTCTGAATTTGGCTTATATTTGTATACTAACCCTTAGCCTTAAGCCTTGAGTTCTTTCAAGCTTGTTGACACCAAGCCTGAGAAGGATTCTAAGCCTTTGGTTGAGTTTGTTTGTTGCTTGTGTTGAAGACATAACATAATCAAAGCCTTGTTCTGCTTTGAACATCAGCAGGCTTTGATCATCTTTGTTGAAGTACCTTGGTCTTGTTCTAGTTGTTGAACAAGGTCCAAAGAGCATAGCTGGCCTTCCTAGGATGTTGTGGAAGGCAGGTATAATCTCTTGGTTAAGATTCCCCTAAAAATTTCATGTTTATGGCTGTTTTGAACTTGGTGCTTTGATTTTGAGTATTGGTGTTTGTGCTGGTGATTTTTGAGTTTGATTGTGTTAGTTGCTATTGTTTAAGTGTTTTTGATCATTAAAATCAGTAGGTTATTAGTTAAAATCACAAGTTTCTTTGTTAAGTGGTAGATTAAGGAGTGTTTGGGTCTACTGCTTGAATTGGGATTGTGGTTTGCTAAGTGCTTGTGTTGTGGTTGCAAGTGTTTGTATCTGTTTGTTAGGTGCATATGTTCATCTGTTTGCAGGTTTTGTGGGTTTGATCACATAGATTCATTATTTGGCTATAAAATCTTCAAAACTTGGTAAAATTGGCTAGGATTTTGAGGACACCTAGATCTAAGCATAGGTTAGGGCTAACAAGTGCTAAATCATAGTTAATCACACCAGGGAAGAAGGATTTGAGGCTTGAAATTGGATCAAGTGTCAAGTATATCACCAAACTTGTTTCTGCATATGTTCATTGTTCATCAGTAACTTTTTGTGCTTTGATCTTGTTATTTACTTTGATTCAGTGTTTGCTTCTTGTTGCTTTGTGATTGTTCTTAGTTTATATAGCTTGTGTATGCATCCTGTTAAGTTTGGTTGGCTTATTGTGGCTAAATCTGCTTATTAAGTGCTTAACTGCTTATTTCCATATCTGGTGCATATCTGGTGACTGTTTGGCTTATTGTAGCTTATTGTTTGAACCATTTTGTGATTTTATTGTTGCTATTGACTCCTTGTGATTCACTGATCACAAGGGTGCCTTTGTTTCCAATTGAATCAAACCAGAACTCTCATATAAGCTTGGTCAAATAGTCAAAGCAGTGGGAACTCCTTTCCCCTGCTAGTTACCACTGATAGTGTAAAACTGGTGTCAGCTTATCAATAAGCTATAATAGCTTATTCCAACCTGCAACAACTTTGTTTTTGTAATAGGTGCTCATATTTTGACCCATTTGTTCATATTGGAGCATTTGGGTGTTTGACTTTAAGGTTTGACTAGAAAACCAACTCCTTTGACTTTTACATAAGTTCATTTGTGCTTATTCTGGCTTATTGGTTGTGCTTATTGGATTTTTGTTGATTGATTCTGCTTATTGAGTCCATTTGAAAGCTTTTGCAAGTTGAATCAAGTCCTGAGGTGCCCTAAATCTCAAACGACTATTTTGTCTTTTAGTGAAATTTTTCTTTGCTTATTTCTGGCTTATTGAGTGAGCTTTTTCAAAAATTCTTTTTACAGATCTCATAAGCATCCCAAAATAAGGTTGTGTGTCAATTAGAGCTTATGGCATTAGCTTATGGCTTAATGGGCTGAAAAGCCCAATAAGAATAAGCTGAGTGTTCAATAAGTTGTGATAAGCTCATTTTCAGCTTTTGGGCCTTTAGAGTTTTGTTCTTAGAATTGAATTTTAAGTCGGATAGGGCTTTTCCAAGTCAATTGGGCCAAGTTTGACTTTTTGGGCCCAAAAGTCCAATTTGGTTGACTATTTTTGGTTTTGGCCCATTTGAGGGCCCAATAGGGGTATTTTGGTAATTTCACTTTGATTTCCTGATTATTTAGGTTAAAATAAATTAGTTTGCAAGTTTTTAGAATTTTTTATAATTTTTGGACTTTTAATATTATTTTATTATTATTTTATTATTATTTTTGAAATTTCACATTTTCCAACTTTTTACATTTTTCTTAGGTTTAATACATTAAAATAGGAATTTAGCAACTTTTAGAATAATTTTATCTCTTTTAGATTAATTTTTATAATTATTTTAAGTTTTAATAGTTTTTAAATCATTTTAAATAGTTTTTATTAGTTTAAAAATTTCTAAAAATAGTTTTTAATCTTTTTAGGTTATTATAGAGGTTTACTAATTGAAAAATCTTAATTTGGGCTTTTCGATAATTTATTTGATTTTTAGGGCTTTAATTAGCATTTAAAAATTGAATATTTAATTATTTAAAAGTTTTGAAAAAGTTTTGATCATTGGTAAACTCTTAGTTTATTATTTTTGATTTTTGGTAAATTTTTGGTAATTTTTAGAATTTATTTTTATTTTTGTGGTTTTTAAGGTTCTACGTTTTAACTTTCTAGTAGTGATTTTTTGTTGATTTTTATTTTTACGTCTTCGTCATTTTCTTTTCTCATCCCCTTCTAAACCAATCATTAATCACAAACATTTAACAAATTTCTCACACACATATACCTCCTTGGGAAACGAACTTTCATTTCATTAAGGGTCATTAGTGTTGATTTTCCTAAATCATCACTCGATACTTACCGCTCATTTACGCTCTTTTGTTTTCCTAAACAAGAGGTGTGATTTACCACAATCAACATGCTCTAAGCATCTCATTACGCCCCTCTATAAAGCCCTTAACTCATTATACTTCATAACCCGTCCCGTTAACATTTTACCCAAAACAGTCCCGGTTTTAGGTCTCCAAACTATAAGTCAAACGCCCACTTAAACATACCCATGATCTCTGTAATGGGAATATTTATGCCCTTAAATATGTTAACTAACACCTCTCATTTGCCCCAACCTTAAATCTACTGTTAAGGTCCCGATATATATATATATATATATATATATATATATATATATATATATATATATATATATATATATATATATATATATATATATATATATATATATATATATATATATATATATATATATATATATATATATATATATATATATATATATATATATATATATATATATATATATATATATATATATATATATATATATATATATATATATATATATATATATATATATATATATATATATATATATATATATATATATATATATATATATATATATATATATATATATATATATATATATATATATATATATATATATATATATATATATATATATATATATATATACTTTTGTCATTCCAGATTTACTGATTTTAAACATACAAAAGGTTTGTTATGATTAGGGGGTCTTACCCTAACCCACCATCTTAGCCCCAATTCAGATACTTACTATAATATACAAACCAACTCTCATGTTCGTTTGAATGTCCCAATGCAACCCTAAGTACCCCAAACAACCCAAAACTTAAAAAGAAAACAGGCTGACTTCAAAACTGTTTTGACCTCCGACTGTTGTAACCTGTTTTTGACCCACTTCCCGACCTCCAATTTAGTTCTAGTTTCTTGCATTGGAATTTCACTTCAATTACCTTTTCAGGGATACTTGGATCGCAAAATAAGAGTTTGTAGACTCCCGATACGATCAAAACAATTGACTCAAAATTCTGCCCAGTTTTTAAAAATGGGTTTAATTAAATTAACCTCATTAATTACCCCTAACCCCACTAATCACAAGCCCTAATTTATGTAATCATCATAATATCATTAATATAACATTAATATACTGTTTTTAAATTAAACTCTAACCTAAATCCATCATAAGATGATTAAAGAAAACATTTAAACAATTTAGTTGAAAAGGGTTATGAAGGTTTACCTTTAAATTAATGGAAGATGAAAAAACAATGGAACCCTAAAAACTCTCTCAAAACCCACGGCCAAAAACTCCAGGAAAAGAAAAAATATGACTTTTCATTGTGATTAAAAACAATATATAGGGTATGGGTGAATCCTAGTCCAACCCAAAGCCCATTTTCCTTTTTCCTTTTTTTCTTTCTTTTCTTGCGTCCAAAACCGACCCACACCCTCCCTTATTTCGTTTTTTTTTTAATTTTATTATTAATTAATATCTTATTAATATTACCTTAATTTACCTTAATTCATTTCAGCTCCTAAAGCCTCCAAAACCTCAAAACCGTAAAACTAGTCAAATTTACGCGTTTTACCGTAAAAGACGTAAAATATACAGTTTTAAAAAAAATCTTAACTTTTGAAATAAACTTTATAACTAAGTCCTAAATGACTTAAAACCATCCCGAAAAATATCCATATGCCTAATTACCTCATCTGAGACCTCTAAATGCTAAACCGTAAATCGTAAAAATACGATTTTCTATAATACATATATGTATACATAAAACCACCAAATAACACCATCTCAGTTCATAGTCACTACCATGTGAGCTCATGAACATGAAATCATCACACATCGTTTCACTCACAAGGTACCCCGTACCGGAAACAATATCCAAACCACAATCTATACACACCAATTAGCACATAAACACGTAAAGGCACGTAACTAGCACAAAAAAAAACTAAGTGACGAACCTCAAAACCAGGGTTGTCACATCACTCCCTCCTAATAGAAATCTCGTCCCGAGATTTACTCCTTAGGATCAAACACACAAACAACAAATCACATGAGGATACTTGTTCTAAACGAACTCCTCTCATTTCCATGTGAACTTTAGTTCAAGTCTCAAATTACCACATATACTAACCAACAATATCTAAATTCATTGCCAAACTCTTGACCTCACAGTCAATAAATCTCACAAATGACTCTTTGATAAAACAAAGACTTTTATTAACACAAGTCCCGAATAACCGTACATGCAAATATGCATTCTCAAACAACATTTACCAATCTCAATACATGAAATATATCATGTATACCACTCATTTTCCCCCCAGGTAATTCTATGCTCATAAGCTACTGGTCCGATCTTTCCAAAGATCATAAATGGACCTACAAAACTCTACATCAACTCTTCCATTTTACCAAATAATACCACCCGTTACTATGGGTGAAACTCCCTACATAACTTTGTCACTAAATCTAGTGGTTTCCTCATTTTCTACATAGCATCCCTTGTTGCTCTCATTCTGTCCACAAACATCATTACCACATTAGTAGCCTCTTTTACCAATTCTAGTCCACAATGGGGACAACTCACCCTATCCTTTCATATAGTGCCTCAAATGGCATTTATCGACTTCTAGTATGATAACTATCATTATGAAAACTCAGCCATCGCTAAAGAGTTTCCTAACTCCCTCTAAATCAATCATTCATGCCCTTAGTGTAACTCCTATGGTTGTATAAATATCTCACTTGCCCATCCTTTTCCAGTTAGCTGGATATACTCATATCCAATTATGTTCATCAACTCCCTTTAGTCCGTACCCCAAACTACTTAAAAATTCCAATTTCCTTACAAAGTGACCTATGACGGTCTTCCACGTATCCATTAGTTCTTCTAATCCAAATCAACTTATGATCTATACACATCATTAAAAGGACGGTTATCTCAGTTAGTCCAAGCCCTTCGTCCCTATGGCACATGACTCCGATAACTCCTCATCCATTCGATTATTGATACTAAGCCTCCTAAACAATCGGTATAGGTCAGTGACATTTCCTTTTCCACACTACGACAGTATTAGCCTGCGTTGTGCTTTATTCTACATATTAAGCTCTACCAAAGTTTTACCTCCGGTTCCTATCTCGACCTATTTCATTCATGCTTCGCTTTTATACACACTTCCTTCTTCTTCCTCAACTCCTACCATACATCACGGTGTGATGCTTCCCATCGTTTCTTCCCTTGCCATAATCCTTCATAAGGAATTCCATACATATTAGGCTAACTTTTACGCAAAACCCTCTATTCCATCACATTCGTACGCAATTCTTCCAACTTCCCAACTACGTGACTTCTCATTCCTCTTGAACTATGAGATGAATTAGTCAGTCTATCGACTATCACCCAACTCTCGTCACTTTCACCAATTTCGTCCTTACATCGCCCTTTCTAAGCGACTCCTATCTATGTAGGAAGTATAGTCTACGTCCCTTTTCTCCATATGATTGTCAAGCCACGCAACATACATGTTGACGCGTTCTCTGCTTTAGACAACTCAACTCGTGCAACCTACATCCTTTATCCAAACCACCCTAATACGTCATCCATATAGTTCAAGTTCGTCTCAGCTTCACTTCATTCTTCTTATTCCATGTCTCATCAACTATGCTTGCCTTTCCCAGATGGTACTTGGCCTTGCAATTTTCTTTCATCACTTAACTCCACCCATCACCTTTTCCAAATGTTCAATCAAGATGATTAAATATGTGTTGGAGACGTTCATGATCTGTATAGATCATTCTCTACGTCTCGTACCCCAAATGCCTCTAGCATTCTAGGCATATATAATAATCCAGCTCCACTAACTAAGTCTATCTAGTCATCTATACGCCAAAATTTTCCAAGTAGCTTCACTTGTTTTTCTCACAACCAGTTCTCCTACTCCCTCCTAATAGGGACAAACTAGAGTTTCATGTGATTCCATGCGGATCACACTCTCATCTTATACCCACATTAGTTTCCATTTGTCTACTATGCCATATTTTGATTTCTTATTCAAATCTCATACTTCTACTTTGATCTTGCACCTATCATGAGGTACTTTCAATCATCATCTTCTAGGAATACTTGGTTCTCTCCTTCCATGGTTCTCCCTTATTCCTACACTATCCCGTCCAACAAAAATTCCATACTTCATTCATCAAATCTATGGAAATCACTAGTGCATTGGATAATGCATAGCTGTCTCTTCCAAAGATTTTTCATAACACCTTCACAAAACCGACTCTCTAATCACTTCTCCACGAAACTTATTCAGCTCTGCTTCACTTCTCATCCCTCGATATTGATTGCCACAAAACGCGTAGTCACTCGACTCCCCTTGTTATTTCCACGAGTTCTTAATCTCCCATGTCATGTATTCATTTCATCACGATCCACCGGTTCAGCTCTTTGTAGCTCCACTCTGATACTCGATCTTCCCTTCTTCATCACGAACCATACATAAACTTCCCATCATAGTGTTTGTCACCTTTCCAGTCCTTGCAACTTTTGTGACTCCTTCGAAATCTCTTGCATCCTTCTTGCATCCGACACGTAGTCCTTTCAGCTCCTTGCTTCGCGATGTAGCTCTTTACGCACTCATTCTCGTCTCCATGATGTTACCTAGGAACTTCACACTACGTAGTAGCTTCTAACTTCAACTCATCAACCACAATATTTCTAAAAGTACTTCAACCAACTTATCATGGCATGACATCTCATTCCCATGACCACTCAACTAACTTTACTTACTCCCTTATTCCAGTAACTAATCTAAGTTTCAAAACTCCACAACTCTTAATCATTCCTTCAACACAACCTTTAAACCCAAAACACATCTCTCCATTATAGTATCTAACCATAAGTAATACTACCCAAATCTATCCTCTCATCCTAACGTTCCCACAACCGTATAAATAAATCAACCATGATGTGTAACCAAAGAATTTCAAACAATCGTGTCCCAGAATAAAATATAGGGTAAAACGAACCCTAGCCAAAACAACTGAAACAAAACAATGTAATCCGAAAGATCGATGGAGTGTGCCAACAACGAAAAATTTAGACTCTTCACGATTAGTATTACCAAATTTCGATACATTAGAAAATTTAAAACTTTCATCCCAAATAGTTACTTCCCATACGAACCAACTCCCATACTACTAAAACCAATCATACTCATTATTAACGATAAACTCATCCTTTATCTTCATTATCTTATCAAGATATCAACTAATTAGTATACTACAATCATAACAATTATCTTGTTTACCCATATTAAACTTATTTCGCTTGTTATTATGAAACCAATACATGTTTATAAAATACAGTTTTTTTTCTATATTAATATTATTATTATCATTTTATATAATCTATTTAGGCTGGTTATAACTAAACTATTACAAGTTTACAAGGTGTGGTGTTATTATTATCGTTACTATAATAAAATCTCCCTTTTTACTCTTTCCGTCTAGTTAAATACTTCTAAAATTTTAACTCCACTTAAGAAAATCATTGTAAAATTTCTTTACCCCTTTAAAATATATTATCACATGTTACATAGAAGACTAATCCAATTATTTCCAAGACAACTTTTTTTATAACTTACTACATGCGATATCATACCATACACTTACAAATTATTCTCAAAACCATTTTCCTATAATCAGTCAGACTTATTTGCTGGAAAATTTAGTAGTTCGCATTAATAAAGATACATACCCGAATGTAGACACACATCCAAAAGACTCAAAACGTCGTTGGAACTCCATCAAACTCCAGCACCATAAAACACGAGCAAACACAAGGTACGTTCAAGTTATAATAACTACTGAACGACCATATATCATAACTTAACACATAGTAGTATATATACATCCGCATATATATACCTATTAAATCTCCCAAAACATACTCGTTATCATACATATCAAGTCAATCGATCGCGTCATACACTCTTTTTTCCATACGAGTAATCACCATCTTACCATAAGGCATAAAACCCATCACTAAAACCAGTCCCTATCGTGTGATCCCAAAATCACACAACATGACTATAACCTAAAACAATAACACACTCAAAAATATCCATATCGTAGGCAACCATTACATAAACCCATATATTATAAATATACGAAAATCCACATCTCATCATATACAAGCATGTACTAACCCTCTTTCATGTAATCATACTTAGGAACCCATTGAAGTTGTGGTACTTGTATAACTATGTTGGCCACCATACTTATACAATTACCATTTCCCCAATGCACTCCCTCCTATGATGACACTTATAAGAATTAATACAACATATAACACATAAATCCATCAACTCACCTAAGCACATAACCACATAACCAATAAGGTCCAAAACTCCATCTATTAAAATAACATAGTAAAACTCTTGAAATACGTAAATCCATAGTCTAGCTAAAACAGCATAGACTAAATCCAAAACAAAAACACAATCAGTTATAAGTCATGTCGCCCATCAGAATGGAAACACCTAAAAATCCTTCCTACCCATGTACTCCGAGTAACTCGAACCACCACACGATTCTTAGGGAACATGACTTAAACATCAAAAGAAAATAACATACCTCAGGTACATAAAATAACTCAACAAAAGATAGAAACTACCTTGTACCAAATTATGTACTATAATGTACAATTTAAGCAAAATACAACAATGACTAGCGTGGACGATTATGATTCAACCCGCACTAGTCACAACCCGAAAAGAAAATAACATGTGGCTAAGTATGAACATACTATGGTTCAATTCATACTAGTCAAAACATCGCAATAAATAACATCCAAACACATCAATTATTATAAAATGCACACATACTCCTATGACGCCTATATGTAGGGACCATTAAGCTATAGACTAGGCTACGCGACTAGGCAACCTAATTCTCTATAACCATTGTGTCTGATACCATTCTGTCACACTCTACCATGGCGGAATATGGGGCGCGACGTATGGATATCATCACAACATGGCGTGTCTATAGAGATAACTATATGAAATAAGAAATGTCATAAAATGGTGACACAAAAGTCATGACAATATCTCAACAATGCAGGAGTCTAGGTAAGTAGGTAACAGTCCTAACTCTTACCCAAGACAACAAATAACAAAACCAAAACAAACATATAGGTGCCAACAGTATCACTTATTAAATGGACAAATAAAAACTAAGAAGGAAACGGGGATCTCCTTCTAAATGCATTCCTACGCTCTCCAAATCCTAGCCACTTATGTTCTCATGCTTAACCATAGTATCACCTGAAAGAGACACTAAAACACGTCAAAATAAAGTTGGTGAGAGTCATAGGTTTAGACTCAAACACCAAAATCATACCATAAGCTGTGAGTAACAACCAAAAGTTAAAAACATATGGACAATGTGATACTAACATGCATTAACAAACTAACATTCAAGATTTAACTAATCAAACCAAAACCAAGGCTCCCAACCATACCAAACACCATACTCCCATAGGCATCCAAACACCTATGAACCACATCCCAAGGCCCTCCTTGCCAATATCCCCTTGGTACAAAGTCAAAACATAAAAAAAATCAAGAATCAACTAGCAGTTAATCACATAAGTATGCACACTCAAGTCCATTACCAACGCAAAACATTTACAGCATAATTTATAAATAACAAAACAGTGTCTCTTCCATCCCATCTGGAAGTCATAAATATTAGTAAACATGGGACTATGAAACTCACCTGATTGAGCTTCTCCAAAAGTCCTCGCACTAGCAAAAACCTAACAAACCAAAAACACATAATCAAAACATGAACCAATCACTAAGATGACTCATCAACCTATGATGGACATCTAACCTCCTCCTATATAAATACCTCATTTACATGCTCTAAGAATCTCATTACACCCCTCTATAAAGCCCTTAACTCATTATACTTCATAACCCGTCCCGTTACATTTTACCCAAAACAGTCCTGGTTTTAGGTCTCCAAACTATAAGTCAAACGCCCACTTAAACATACCCATGATCTCTGTAAAGGGAATATTTATGCCCTTACATATGTTAACTAACACCTCTCATTTGCCCCAACCTTAAAGTTACTGTTAAGGCCCCGATATATATATATATATATATATATATATATATATATATATATATATATATATATATATATATATATATATATATATATATATATATATATATATATATATATATATATACTTTTGTCATTCCAGATTTACTGATTTTAAACATACAAAAAGTTTGTTATGATTAGGGGGTCTTACCCTAACCCACCATCTTAGCCCAAATGCAGATACTTACTATAATATATAAACCATCTCTAATGTTCGTTCGAATGTCCCAATGCAACCCTAAGTACCCCAAACAACCCAAAACTTAAAAAGAAAACAGGCTGACTTCAAAACTGTTTTGACCTCCGACTGTTGTAACCTGTTTTTGACCCACTTCCCGACCTCTAATTTAGTTCTCGTTTCTTGAATCGGAAAGCCACTTCAATTACCTTTTAAGGGATACTTGGATTGAAAAATAAGAGTTTGTAGAACTCCCGATACGATTAAAACAATTGACTCAAAATTCTGCCCAGTTTTTAAAAACGGGTTTAATTAAATTAACCTCATTAATTACCCCTAACCCCACTAATTACAAGCCCTAATTTATGTAATTATCATAATGTCATTAATATAACATTAATATACTGTTTTTAAATTAAACCCTAACCTAAATCCATCATAAGATGATTAAAGAAAACATTTAAACAATTTAATTGAAAAGGGTTATGAAGGTTTACCTTTAAATTAATGGAAGATGAAAAAACAATGGAACCCTAAAAACTCTCTCAAAACCCACGGCCAAAAACTCCAGGAAAAGAAAAAATATGACTTTTGATTGTGATTAAAAACAATATATAGGGTATGGGTGAATCCTAGTCCAACCCAAAGCCCACTTTCCTTTTTCCTCCTTTTTCCTTTTTTTCTTTCTTTTCTTGCGTCCAAAACCGACCCACACCCTCCCTTATTTCGTTTTTTTTAAATTTTATTATTAATTAATATCTTATTAATATTACTTAATTTACCTTAATTTATTTCAGCTCTTAAAGCCTCCAAAACCTCAAAACCGTAAAACTAGTCAAATTTACGCGTTTTACTGTAAAAGACATAAAATATACAGTTTTAAAAAAATCTTAAATTTTGAAATAAACTTTATAACTAAGTCCTAAATGACTTAAAACCATCCCGAAAATTATCCATATGCCTAATTACCTCATCCGAGACCTCTAAATGCTAAACCGTAAATCGTAAAAATACGATTTTCTATAATACATATACGTATACATAAAACCACCAAATAACACCATCTCAGTTCATAGTCACTACCATGTGAGCTCATGAACATGAAATCATCACACATCGTTTCACTCACAAGGTACCCCGTACCGGAAACGATATCCAAACCACAATCTATACACACCAATTAGCACATAAACACGTAAAGGCACGTAACTAGCACAAAATAAAACTAAGTGACGAACCTCAAAACCAGGGTTGTCACATTAATGAATCAAACTTGTTCCAGGAATTTGAATTGACGACTTTAAATCAAGCGGATATTTATCCAATTAATTCACTCTTTATGTTCGCGGTCTTACTTTGAGACGGTCGAGTAAAGAGAACGGCTATTACAGCCGCGAAACCCTGTCAAGGAGATTCTTAATTGGATCTACCTGATCACAGGTACGATATTTAATATCGTATAACGGTCCTCACCGACAGGAGGTAAAACGCTACCGATTTAGGACGAATGTCAAAACCAATCAGTCCGTGTCTATGTTTTGTCTCGAGAAGGCGGCGTCACGGTGTACTCAGCAAAGTCAAAGATTCAAAACCACATACTCATGCCTAAAGACATATTCAACTATTAATATTGTCAGCATGTGGATGAAGACACAATATTGCAAGATGGCAAAGACAAGTCAAGGATGATTTGAAGATCTCAAGATCAAAAAGGACAAAGTCGAAAGACAACGACAAAGGCTCAAAGATCACAGCATGAAGAAATAAGACTACTATTACACGTTCAAGACTCATTTATGACGAGATTAGTAATCTCTACAATTCTCCAAATGATCAAGGGTAATGACCTCTCATAAAGGATAGTGACCTCACATTGGGGGAGATTGTTAGCCTCAAAATATTGAGTCAAACAAGAATGCTCGGTCATATGTTTATTATGTATCGTATTTTAGAACGTTGTAACAGGTAGTATGTTAGTCGTGTATTACGGGCTTAACTTTAAGCTAAGGTTCATTCATAAGTAACCAAAGTCCAAAAGGAAAGCCCGGCCCATGATCATATAGCCCATTAAGCTACATGTAAGCAAAGGCTATATAAACCCTTCCTAGCATGTTAGGAAGGGTGTTGGTCATTTCATTTTCTCTCACTCTAATATCACCTAGTTTCTCCAACCATTCTCTCTACTTTCTCTCACTACTTTCTCTCTCTAGAATTCATCTCATATCTACCTTTATTTCTTCATTAATCGTATAGAATCATCTAAATATATGGGACAACACTTTCCAACATTCATAGAATGAAAAATTCGAATGATAAAGAGTGTGATATTCGATTGCGGCTTCTAGATAGATAATATCTTCAAAAGTCTCAGTTGGATGCCTAAGTAAGACACGATTATAAATCACAGAAAATTGACTAACTTTAAGACGGACCACACTTTTCCACTTGCGGTAAATGGATTCATAACTTATTTTTTGATCACCCATTTTGCTATGTAAGTACTCAATTACCTCCGACCAAAACGATTTCATTGGTTGACTTTACCTGGGTATGTCGTCTCCGAAACACGTACCCATGCTTCACACAAAGCTATTTCCTCATCGGGAGTCCACGGTTGGTTTGAATCCATTTGTGTTTATATGGTATAAAAAAAGTTTGATGTAAAATAAAGTTTTGAAAGTGAGAGGAATGGTTTAAAGGGTTGGCTATTTATGGGGGTAAATTATTTAAAATTTAAATTTTTAAAAAATAATTTTTAAAAATTGAATATAGCCGTTTCATATGAAATAAGTGTGATTTGGTGTAACTCAACGAAGTGAGGATCCCACTTAAATTGCACCAACTCGCGCGTGGGTTTTTCGCCTGGGGTGGCATCTCACACCTGAGTTTGCGACTCACCATGCAAACGCACTGCCACTCTATCCAGCCTTAACGTCACTCAAGCTACATGACACGAAAATAGAGGTGGACCCTATCATGGGTTAAATGATCATTTTTTTCTTTTTTTCTCGTCAATTTCCTTACGTTTACGACAGTTTTTGTTAGTTTTTTATGTTTTCGTCAGTTTTTGTAAGTTTTCGTCCGTTTGTTACATTATCATCATTTTTTTTAATTTTTTATGTTTTTGACAATTTTTTACGTTTTCGCTCGTTTTTTACGTTTTCTTCAAAGCTGGCTGCTAAACATAACAACCCGGCCTCGCGCCAAACATAACAGCCCAGTTGTTAGGGTTTTTTCCTTTTTTTGAAAAATATAGCCGGTGGGGGTGTTTTTATTACCCTTTTTTGGTATTAAATACTTTTTTTAAAATTTAACTCCTTAAAAAATTATAAATACTACATCTTTTGATCAAATTTTATATACTCGCTTTTAACATATTATAACCCACTTGTTTCTTACTTCCCTTAATTTTTACTCACTCAAATGGATCCAAACAATATCAACATCGTCGAAGAATACAAATGTATTTCAAAGATGATCACAAACAATATATGTGAGGTTTTACGAAGTATGAGACATTTGTAGCTATGTGTAATCAAGAAGCCAATGGTCCGGGCTCGTCTCCCAAAAAGACGAGGACATATATACCGCGTGAAATAGAAGAAGCGAGTCAATAGTTACTAAATGACTATTTTGGCGATGAAGAGACTGCTTCAAAATACACGGAAGAGGAATTTTGACGAATGTATTGTATGAGTTCTATACTTTTTTCAAAGAATAGTCAATGCTATTTTAAGTTATGATCACGAACCTCTTCCAAGTTACTTTAGTTTTTTTAAAGATCACTTTTGCATTTCATCAATTGGCATACGGGTCATCACCCGATTCATTTGATGAGTACTTGCAAATTGGTAAACGTACTTCTAGAGCTTGTTTACGTAACTTTACTAATGCATATATGTTTTATATGTTGAAACAAGAAAACGAAATTCCACAGATGTTGAAAAAACATATACATTGCATGTTGAGAAACATGGACTTGTGAAAATGCTCGGGAGTATTGATTGTATGCATTGGGATTAGAAACATTATCAAAAGGCTTCACATGCTCAATTTAAAAGACGGGATCATAAATACCCAACTTTATATGTTAGAAGCGGTTTCGGATCAACAATTATGGTTTTGGCATGCATACTTTGAGGTTCTAGGGGAAATAATGATCTAAATGTGTTATATGGTTCTCATTTATTTGATGACGAGATAGCCGATAAGGTCTTGGGACCTCCGTTTGTGGTAAACGGAAAAACATACAAAAAAGTTATTATTTGGCCGACGCTATCTATCCATAATGGGCTACTTTTATGAAAACTTTTTCGGATTCAAGGGTCGAAAAAACTTTACGGTTTAAAAGAGTTCAAGAAAACGTCAGAAAAGATATTGAACGCGCTTTCAGCGTCTAACAAGGTTGTTGGGGAATTCTACGACAACCCGCACGTGCTTATGAAATAAACCACTTGAAAACAATCATTTATTGTATTCTTTTATTATGTTACATAACATGATATTGAAAGATGAAAAATTTGCATTGAATTTAAGAGATCTTTTTATTGATCCTCAACCGAATTCTGTTCGAACTTGAATCGAACAATGTGAAATACATGAGAGGAAAATAAAAAGAATTCGAGACCGAATATCGCACAACGAGCTTCGAGTCGGTGTTGTAGAGCATCTAGCGAACCGTAATGAATAAATTCTAATATTTATTTTGATGTAATGTTTTTTTTAATTTAATGAAGATTTATTTGAGTTATATTGTATTTAAGAAAAGAAAAACCTTTGTCATTATATTTTGGGCCACAATCATTATCGCAGAAGATGTAACGCCAAAACAATTCTTGTACCAAAACTACTTTATCATACGTAACACTCACTTTTTTTTAAACCAAGTTTAGGCTCTAAATATACTGAGTGCTCTTATATATAGCAATGTATTGTATTTATAAATTATTAACGTCGTTCGATCCATGTGACATGAAAATAGAGGTGGCCTATTTTTTTAACATCATGTACTAAATGATGATTTTCTTTTATTTTTGTCAAAAAAAAATTACGTTAATGTCAGTTTTTGTACTTTTTTATATTTTCATCAGTTTTCGTTCTTTTACGTTTTTGTTCTTTTACGTTTTCGTCACTTTTATTCATTTTTTATTCTTTCTTTATTTTTACGATTTCTGTCTGATTTTTTACATATATGTCGTAAATAAAAGGGGCAAATGTAAGAAAACTTTGAAAACACAAAAAAGAAACAGCCGAAAATGTAAAAAACGTAGAAACACTTGTCATAACTAGATAACAATAAAGTAACCAGACAAGTACATTTTCGCTCATTAATCTTTATGTTTATTTATTACTCCATCCGTATCAAAATAAGTGTTCACTTTTGACTATGAAGTTTTTTCCGCAACTTTGACTGCAAATATGTTTGTTTATTGTTGATAAAAAAGTTGGATGATTCTAGCTAGACCCGAATAAGGATTAATTCGAGTGTTGGGGCTCCGGCTCCTGCACCAAGTGAATTTCTGGTTGGGATCCTACACACTAAAAATAACACGCTGTTAGGCTTACCGTGGGAATGTATCCCACGATTAGACTCTGGCGTAAGAGTAAGTAATCGGTTTAGGGTTAACAATCGGATGTGGAGTGAGAATATGAAGAATATGATACCTTTGTGGAACCCTTGGGGGTTCCTTATATAGGCGGTGAAATCCTAATGGGCTCTCACCGATACTTCGGCCCAAAGCAAAGGATAAGTGCCATAATTAGCTTGATTGTTATCTTCTAATTAAGGTTAGTGTATATCCTATACTTTAGGGTAAATCACAATCCTACATGGGTTGTGATTCTGTCTAACCTTGTGCCGGATGTGCCGGGCCGTGGGTCACACACATCTATGCGGCCATTGTTCATTCGAAGCCCATAAGCTCAAATGACATTAATCTAACCTATACATGATGGGTCGGATGTAGGTAGTACCCGTGGGCCGGGTCCATGATCCGGTTGGGGACTATACGTTATTATGTCCCCCTAGTCTAGTTGTTACAGCCGTATGCGTAACCTCTAGACTAACCAATGTCCCTTATATTGTCTTTCCAAATATAGCTGCACCTCAAAAATGGTCGACCGGGACAATATTAATGACTGCATTAATGGTAGTCAAGATCCGGACGCTTTACCTGCAAAAGTGCACCCAACAGGCCTACTCTTGAGCCACGTAAAACTGTTATGAGGTGACCCGTGGGTCCCTCTGACAATTCAACTGTGGCATTTATCCCATTCGTTGGATAGGCGTAGTGGATTACACGTGGCAATCATCCAGGCCACCTCGTAAACTGAGGCAATCCTATAAAAAGTTGTGTGTGTTACTGTACACACACACAGTTTACATTCCATCCACCATTGTTGCAAATCTCTCTAACCTTCCTCTCTAATCTATAACCTTCCTCTTGTTGTGACCCAAAATATGACCGTCCCACTTGAAGAAGTACCAAAGCCGCAGTCCGGCGTACAGGGCACAGAGATAGAAAAGTCGTCGTTGGATTTTGCCAATGAAGACGGTGGTGACTTATTATTAGAGAACGCTACTTCCCTCCACGGCGAAAACCAGGATGAGAACATGGAACAGCCTACCGACCTATCTATCAACCATATGTTTGATAATGACGATGAAGAGGAAGTATCCCCTGAGACTGGCACCTCTAGGCAGCTAAAGCCTACCTCTAGGAAACGCAAATCCACAAGGAAGGTTGTGAGAGAGGTAGAAGTGGAGGCGGGGGGCCTTTAACGCGCCTCTCAAGAGGCTGCGCAAGGATCACCCCCAATACCAAGAAGGGAGCAGCACTACCTTACCGCAGGATAACCCCTTGCCCCATTCTGTCGTAACAGAATAGCAGGTAGAGACGACTGTGTGGAAGGCGGCGCCAGTGAGTGCCGTAGCCCCCACCAATATTGCGCCTATAATATCAACGTAAGTTCACCTGCTTTATCCTTTGTCTCTTCTTGTGTACTTTTTTTTAAGTAAAAACTTAAAAAGACTTACAGGTTCAGTTAAATAACAGGGTGATGCCATTAGGGAACCATCGCCCATGATCACCGTCCGTATATCATCTCATCCTCCTACCCATACGGAAGAACCACAATCTGGGGGTCCGACCCCTCGCCTTTGCCCACTATGGAACTTGTCCGAGCTGACAAGGCTAGAGTCGGAGGAGGAGTGTAAGGAGTTCGTGGATCATTTGACACCTCCTAGTCACGCTCAAGACCTGAATGAGCTCAACCATGGAACCCTCCTTGAGCAATTTAATCTGGCCACGGATCACCAGATGACTGTAAGTGCGACTCTGCGACACCGATTTGTAACGGTCTTACGTCACGTAAGGAGCGCAGATAGGAAGATTTCCCGCAGGGAATAACTGGTAGAAAAACATGAGCAAAGCATATCTACCCTGCAAACAAACTTGTCTATGGCTGAGGCGACAATAAAGGAGCAGGCAAGCCATGCCATTGCCCGGGAATGCCGCATTGAAGAGTTGGAAGCTGAGACCCGAGCTCTTCGTGACAAGGTACGCCCTCCATTATGCTTATCCTTCTACATGTAACTATAAAGCATGTAAGCACCCACTAATAATTTTCTTTGCAAACCAACAGGTGACAGCCGCAGAGGCAACTGCTCAAACCTTGACAAAGGACGCGACGGTCCTCACCAAGGAGCGTGATAAGCTGCGTCTAATGGTTAAGGGTGAGGAACAGCTTGCCTCGGTCTTTGTAGACTATAGGGTCGAGCATGAGAAAGTTGTGGAGGAGCGAATAGGTGAGCTAGACGTACGCGTGGACGCCCTGGCAGTGGACTTTGATGAGGAGTTGTACCCTCATATGCTCACGGCAATAGCGGGCCGTAGATGGATGATTGGATCCGGCCTGAGGTTGGTCGTAAACAAGATTTTGGATTCTCCTAAGGAGGCCTAGTCCTTCGCGGACGTTGCGTCTGACGAGATAGACCGCGGTAGGCACGAGGGGCTCCTACCCGGGACAGAGTGGATAGGCCAGGGTAAGGAGGTCAAGGACCACGCCTATCATAAACCAGATGCTGAAAAGAAAATGACTGTGTCCATGACAACATTAGAAGAAGTGGAGTATCCCTTGCTGGAAAAGGTCGAGGCGCTCAAGGACGCACCTATCGACATGGTCATGGAGCACTTGTGCATAGAAGCGGATTTCCATTCCTAACTAACTGTGCCCATCTATGCAGATAACCCTCCGTCCGAGAACCCATGGGCCCTCAAGGGAGAAAGAAGCCTGGCGGAAGCTGTTAAGGCTAATATGGACCGCACTTTAAAGAAGAAAGGGTGTCGCATTACATGCCGCACCCCCACTGCATGGTCTGCCCACCTTCCCAGGTCTGGTGGAATGCCCATGACGGCCCCGATCATGCATGGCGTGACCTTAGTAGCAGAGAGCCATGCTACGCCAGAAGGATCCTCCTTGGAGTCCCTAGTGCAGGGTCGCAAAGAGCTTAGGGAGTCAATGTTACCCCATTAGTTTGTCAAAGTTTGTAACAAACAATAACTCATGTATTTTAACATTCGTACGTGGATGTCCACGGCAGTCAAACACTTAATTATGGTTTTCGTATAACAGTTTTTATTGTAACTACTTTGGCCGTGAACGTTCACGACACTTTGATGTATTTATTTGAAACTTAGTCTTTTGCGTGTAGATAACTGTATATCCATCGGATTAATATCCATGCGTGATTTATCACGACTTTAATAAAAAACCAAGTCTATAATTCACTAGACGTGCACTATGTGTCTTTATCATGTCCGACACTTTATAAGGACGGCATGTTGAAACTTACCACAACGTCTTGTGAGTAAGGTGTCTAGTAAGGATTCATGATCCGCGTCGCGGGGGTTGCATCCCTCTTATGCGACAAGTTGATGTAGTAGGTTCACTTAATCTTCTTGCTCCACATGGAAACGAATAGTACATGTACGGCTGAATGAATGCATATGAATAAGAAATAACACTTAAGAATGTAAACAAAAAATAATCCTAAGTACACCAAAGACATAATTTGCACAAGAACAAGCCGTGGAGCTAGCTAGGCGCCACGGCGTTTTATTATTAGGGTTACGATTTTTTGACAGAATGATAAAATCCTAAGACAAATAGAACCTATGAAACATAAAAGCAAAAATACATGGATCTTTATTGAAGCTGTCTACAACAAAATGTCCATGCGGAGGCCGTAGCCTTTTAGAGATAGCATCTTTTGAGGTTGCAAATATTCCATGTATGATCCAAGTCACGGCCCTCCTTGTCATGCAACTTGTACGCACCTAGCCCCAAAGCTTCTATGACTTCATACGGCCCTTCCCACTTTGGTCCAAGTTTTCCCGTGTTCTCCGCGCGGCTTGCCTCGTTAGAACGATAAACAAAATCCCCCGATCGGAAGGAAACACCCTTGACTTTGGAGTCATAATAAGCTTTCATCCGCACCTTAAATTTAGCTTCATTGATGGCTGCTATCTCCCTTTTCTCCTCGAGTAAGTCTAAATTGACCCGGAGTTCCTCGTCATCCGTGACGACATTAACCTCTGTCGTGCGGATTGTTGGCATTCCAATCTCTGTTGGAATGATTGCCGGTCCCAGAGGCTAACGCAAATGGAGTGTCCCCATTAGCCATTTTGATCATTGTCCTATGCGCACATAGGACATGTGGTAGTTCGTCCACCCATTTGGCTCTTCTCTCATCTAGGCGCGCCTTTATTCCTTCACCCAGGCTTCTATTCACCCACTCCATGAGACCATTAGTCTGCGGGATGCAAAGAGACGTTTGATGTTTGGCGCTGCGCACCAACCTTTGAACGGATTTTCCGCAAACTGTTTTCCGTTATCTGAGATGATCTCCCTTGGTAAACCAAAACGACATACAATGTTTCCCAAACAAACTTTTTTACCTGTTTGCCCGTAATTGTCGCGACCGCCTTAGCCTCTATCTAACGAGTAAAGTAGTCCATAGCCACGATCAAGAACTTAACGCCTCCGGCTGCGACAGGAAAAGGACCTGCAATGTCAATTCCCCATTTGTAAAATGGCCATGGGTATGTGATGGGCTATTGTGGATGATGCGGTACTGGCCTATGTACCTGGCAATCATTGCATTTAAGAATCATATCTCGTGCATCCCGATGCATAGTCGGCCAATATTATTCTGTGCGTAGAGCTCGTGCTACTACCGATCTAGGGTCGGCGTGCATGCCGCACGACCCTTCATGAATTTCACTAATCACATAATTAGCTTGGCGTGGTCCAACACATCGCAATCACGGCTGTAAGAATGAACGTTTGTATAAGACACCATCGCGGAGTTCAAACTGTTGCGACTTCCTTTTAATGCGATGCGCCTCTGTTTCATCATCAGGAAGGGGTTCGTCCGTCAAATAGCTAATGATCGGGGTCATCCACGTAGGTCCCACCTCATCAACTATTGTTGCGATCTCCTCTCCTGCGAATAGATTTATCCTTGAGTATTTCTACCAACACTTGTTTGGATAAATGGGCGAAGCTCGTAGATGCGATTTTGCTAAGGGCATCCGCCTTCTTATTCTCGCCTCTTGGTACCTGCTTGATAGAGAACTTGGCAAAACCAGCGATAAGTGACTTGAATTTCTCTAGATATTGGATCATGTTCTCCTCCTTGGCTTCGTACCCTCCCAAGATGTGATTTGCGACAAGTCGTGAGTCCACGTAGGCTTTTAGGTTGCGTACTCCCGTTCTAGCGGCAATTTTTAAGCCTGCAATCAATGCTTCGTATTCTACCTCATTATTCGTAGCCGTGAATTCAAAGCACAAGGCATAGGTGAACTCCATGCCTTCCGGATTTGTAAGTATGAGGCTTGCTCCTGATCCGTCCGTACAAGAAGATCCATCAGTAAACAAGACCCATGGTTCCGTTGGAATTTCTTCCTTTAGCACCATTGGCTCGTCCTCCTCGGGCTTCTCAACTATGAAATCTGCCAAGATTTGGACCTTGACGGCTGTCCTTGGTCTATAGGAGATGTTGTGTTCCCCGAGTAGGACGCTCCACTTCTGTAGTCTCCCTGCCACGTCTGGTTTAGAGATAATCTGTTTTATTAGTTGATCCGTGACAACCACAATTAGGTGCGCCTGGAAGTACCGGCGTAACCTTTTCACAACGTAGACTAATGATAAGACCAATTTCTCCATTGGTTAATAATACAGCTCTGGCCCTTGCAACGCTCTGCTTATGAAGTAGACCGGAGTCTGGACTGAATCCTGATCACTCATAAGGACTGCGCTTATTGCTCCCTACGTAGCGGATAAGTACATGATTAGTTCCTCCTTAGGTCGCGGTGTGACAACCCTGGTTTTGAGGTTCGTCACTTAGTTTTATTTTGTGCTAGTTACGTGTCTTTACGTGTTTATGTGCTAATTGGTGTGTATAGATTGTGGTTTGGATATCGTTTCCGGTACGGGGTACCTTGTGAGTGAAACGATGTGAGATGATTTCATGTTCATGAGCTCACATGGTAGTGACTATGAAGTGAAATGGTGTTATTTAGTGGTTTTACTTATACGTATATGTATTATAGAAAATCGTATTTTTACGATTTACGGTTTAGCATTTAGAGGTCTCGGATGAAGTAATTAGTCATATGGATATTTTTCGGGAAGTTTTTAAGTCATTTAGGACTTATTTATAAAGGGTTTATTTAAAAATTTGAGATTTTTTTAAAGTGTATATTTTACGTCTTTTACGGTAAAACGCGTAAATTTGACTAGTTTTACGGTTTTGAGGTTTTGGAAGCTTTAGGAGCTGAAATAAATTAAGGAAAATTAAGGTAATGTTATTAATACATATATTAATAATAAAATATAAAAAAAAACGAAATTAGGGGCATATGGGTCGGTTTGGACGAATCAAAAGAAAAGGAAGGGGAAAAAATGGAAAGTGGGCTTCTACTTGGACTAGGATTTGTGAATACCCTATATAATGTTATAACTAAAAAAAAAACCATATTTTTTTTTCTTCCTGGAGCATTAAGTCGACGGCATCAAGAGGGTTTTTAGGGGTTTTCATAGTTTTTCATCTTCCATTGAATTAAAGGTAAAAACCTTCTTAAACCTTTTTAATTAAATTGTTTTTATGTTTAATTAATCATCTTATGATGGATTTAGGTTAAGGTTTAATTTAAAAACAGTAAATTAATGTTATAATAATGAGTTCATAATGATTACATAAGTTAGGGCTTGTAATTAGTGGAATTAGGGTTAATTAAATAGTTTAATTTGATTAAACCCGTTTTTAAAAACTGGGCAGAATTTTAAGTCAACTGTTTTGATCATATTGGGAGTTATACAAACTCTTATTTTGCGATCCAAGTGTCCCTGAAAAGGTAATTGAAGTGGATTTCCAATGCAAGAAACGAGAACTAAATTGGAGGTCGGAAAGTGGGTCAAAAACAGGTTACAACAGTCGGAGGTCAAAACAGTTTTGTAATCAGCCTGTTTTCTTTTTAAGTTTTTGGTTGTTTGGGGTACTTAGAGTTGCATTGGGATCTTCTCACGAACATGATAGATGGTTTATATATTGTAGTAAGTATCTGAACTTGGGCTAAGGTTGTGGTTTAGGGTAAGACCCCTTAATTGTAACAAACTTTTAGTATGTTTAAAATCAGGAAATCTGGAATGACAAAAGTATATATATATATATATCGGGGCCTTAACAGTAGCTTTAAGGTTAGGGCAAGTGGGAGGTGTTAGCTAACATATGTAAGGGTATGAATATTCCTTTTACAGAAACCATGGGTATGTTTAAGTGGACGTTTGACTTAAAGTTTTGAGACCTAAAATTGGGACTGTTTTGTGTAAAATATGAACGGGATAGTTATTAAACTTAACCAAGTTAAGGACTTGTTAGGGAAGGGTGATGGGGTGTTTAGAGCTCATATATGAGGTATCTATATGAGAGGAGGTTATATGTCCAACATAGGTTGATGAGCCATCTTAGTGATTGGTTCATATTTTGATTGTGTGTTTTTGGTTTGTTAGCTTGTTGCTAGTGCGAGGACTTTTGGAGAAGCAATCAGGTGAGTTCATAGTCCCATTTTCATTGAGTTTTTAAATGTTTTCTTCTAGTATGGGATGGAGATGACACTTGTGGTGTTCTTAAAATGTTTTGGTACTATATTTTCATAAATGTTTGGACGTAGATGTGTTATTGTGTGACTTGCGTGCTTATGTGTTCTCATATGTGCTTTGATATGTGTTATGATATGTGAATCTTGATTGTGTTATGATTGGGATTGGTACATAGATGTGTGGGCGTCTATGGGTGTAGAGCTTGGGGCACGATCCGTCCTGAGTTCTTGGTTCTGAGTTCTTGGTTCGTGGGGCACGATCCGTCCTGAGTACTTGTGCATCGTCTCTTCGGAGGCAAGATATCTCGACGGGGATATAGTTCATCTTTCACAGGTGGTGTGGGAAAGATCCGGATAGTGTGGTGTGTGTTCTTGTGTGTGTGATGGGATACTTCTTCATTGTTATAGTGTGCTTTGTGAATTTTAGATGTGATCGGTACTTGGTTTAAGTTTTGTTGTGGATGCATGTAGCATGATTATCACATTATGGTCCATTACTATAAATTGTTTTTCTTCAACTATTTACAGCGGTTGTTAAGGTTTCTTAAGATCCAAGTATGTTAGATAACACCTTCCATAAACCCGTTTTTAAAAACTGGGCAGAATTTTGAGGCAATTGTTTTGATCATATTGGGAGTTCTACAAACTCTTATTTTACGATCCAAGTATCCCTGAAAAGGTAATTGAAGTGGCTTTCCAATCCAAGAAACTAGAACCAAATTGGAGGTCGGGAAGTGGGTCAAAAACAGGTTACAACAGTCGAAGGTCAAAACAGTTTTGTAATCAGCCTGTTTTCTTTTTACGTTTTGGGTTGTTTGGGGTACTTAGGGTTGCATTGGGATCTTCTCACGAACATGAGAGATATTTTATATATTGTAGTAAGTATCTGCACTCGGGATAAGGTTGTGGTTTAGGGTAAGACCCCTTAATTGTAACAAACTTTTAGTATGTTTAAAATCAGGAAATCTGGAATGACAAAAGTATATATATATATATATATATATATATATATATATATATATATATATATATATATATATATATATATATATATATATATATATATATATATATATATATATATATCGGGGCCTTAACAGTAGCTTTAAGGTTAGGGCAAATGGAAGGTGTTATCTAACATATGTAAGGGTATGAATATTCCTTTTACAGAAACCATGGGTATGTTTTTATGGACGTTTGACTTAAAGTTTTGAGACCTAAAATTTGGACTATTTTGTGTAAAATATGAACGGGATAGTTATTAAACTTAACCAAGTTAAGGACTTGTTAGGGAAGGGTGATGGGGTGTTTAGAGCTCATATATGAGGTATTTATATGAGAGGAGGTTAGATGTCCATCATAGGTTGATGAGCCATCTTAGTGATTGGTTCATATTTAGATTGCGTGTTTTTGGTTTGTTAGCTTGTTGCTAGTGCGAGGACTTTTGGAGAAGCAACCAGGTGAGTTCATAGTCCCATTTTCATTGAGTTTTTAAATGTTCTCTTCTAGTATGGGATGGAGATGACACTTGTGGTGTTCTTAAAATGTTTTGGTACTATATTTTCATAAATGTTTGGACGTAGATGTGTTATTGTGTGACTTGCGTGCTTATGTGTTCTCATATGTGCTTTGATATGTGTTATGATATGTGAATCTTGATTGTGTTATGATTGGGATTGGTACATAGATGTGTGGGCGTCTATGGGACCAGTTGTGATGTGTGTGGAGCGTGGGTCACGATCCGTCCCGAGTTCTTGGTTCTGAGTTCTTGGTTCGTGGGGCACGATCCGTCCTGAGTACTTGTGCATCGTCTCTTCGGAGGCAAGATATCTCGACGGGGATATAGTTCATCTTCCACAGGTGGTGTGGGAAAGATCCGGATAGTGTGGTGTGTGTTCTTGTGTGTGTGACAGGATACTTCTTGATTGTTATAGTGTGCTTTCTGAATTGTAGATGTGATCGGTACTTGGTTTAAGTTTTGTTGTGGATGCATGTAGCATGATTATCACATTATGGTCCATTACTATAAATTGTTTTTCTTCAACTATTTACAGCGGTTGTTAAGGTTTCTTAAGATGTTTTGATAACTTAAACCTATGTTCTCACCAACTTTATGTTGACAGATTTTAGTGTCATTTTCAGGTGAGGTAGTTGAGAAGGGTGCTATTAGAAGTGGCTAGAGTTTAGAGGCTGCTAGGATTGAATTAGGAGGAATCCCTTTCCTCTTAGATTTTATTTTGTCTTTTGATTTAGTAAATTGTTTGATACTTATATGTTTGATGTTTGTTTATTTGTATGTCTTTGGTAAGAGGTAGGACTTTTACCTACTTACCTAGATTCCTGCATTTTGTTGAGATATTGTCACGACATTTGTGTCGCCATTTATGACATTTCTTTTGCATTTAGTTTTCTCTATAGAGACACCGTTTGTTGTGATGATATCCATACGTCGCGCCCCATATTCCGCCATGGTGGGGTGTGACAGAATGGTATCAGAGACAATGGTTATAGAGAATTAGGTTGCCTAGTCGTGTAGCCTAGTCTATAGCTTAAGGGTCCCTGCATATAGGCGTCATAGGGATATGTGTACACTTTATAATAGTTGATGTGTTTGGATGTTATTTTTGCGATATTTGTTAAGTTATGAACTAGTATGGTTCATATTTAACTACATGTTATTTTCTTTGTGAGTTTTGACTAGTGCGGGTTGAACCATAGTCGTATACGCTAGTCATTGTTGGATTTCGTTTGATTATATTTTCATGTTCTTTATACATTTTGAATTTAGTCTACGCTGGTTCAGCTGGACTACGAGTTTTTGTTTCATGCATTGGCTATGTTATTTTAATACATGTGATTTTGTACCTTATGTTATGTTGTGGATTATGTGCTTATATGAGTTGTAGGATCTATATGCTTATTGAGTTGGTAGACCGATATGTTATGTGTAGTATTAATTCTTATAAGTGTCATCATAGGAGGGAGTGCATTAGTGAAAGGGGACTGGTATAAGTATGGTGGCCAACATAGTTATACAAGTACCACGACATCAATGGATTCCTAAGTATGGTTGCATGAAAGAGGGTTAATACATGCTTGTATAGTATATGTTGGATGGACTTGAGTGTATGTACGCGTATGCCTATATATGTATATATCCCTTCTACTTATCGGTTGTATTCTTAGGATGGTTTTCTAGCTCTTTTCTCTTTGGGATGTTCAACTTCTGTAATAGCGCATTTATCGAGTCCTCATTTCACGTGTTTGTTTGTACGGTACTTTTGGTGTAGAAGCTATTGAGAGGGTGGAGATTTATTTTGGAATAACGATATATTTTGTTTTGAGTCTTACATGGTAAAAAAATGGAACATGCAAATAGTATAAAAAATACTTGTTGGTAGTCGATAAAATGAGGGTAAAGTGTCGAAAACGTGTTTGAAAGAAGGTGGAATATAAAAAAAATTACATTTAAGCATGCCTTGTTTATTTTAAAATATTTTGGTTTTGATCACCTAAAGTTATTGTTCTTTAGTTAGAATTTTTTATTAAATTAAATATGTTAAAATCATGTATTTAATCATATGATGAGTGAGAGTTTTAATTTTCTAAAATTAAAATAAATTAGGGCTTGGATTTGGTAATTAATAAGAGGTTTTAGGTAAAAATCGTTTTGGTCATAACTTGTTCGTTTTTAAAGCTTTTTGGGTGATTCAAAAGCCTAAAATTATGTACTCGGAACGTAATTTTCAAATATTCAGAACGTTTAGCAAATGAAGGTCAGTAGCTAAGTCTAATTAATTGTAAAAGTGTCGAGTTCAAGGTTAATTTTTGGACAACATGGTTTAAACTCGTGTTTTGGGTATTTTGGAGTAATAAACACTTGGAGGGTTAACATAGAGATGAGTTGGGATGGAATTTGAGAGTTCTTTAGACTTTAGAATACGTGGTTATATTTGATGAGTTTTGATTTATGGTATTTATGAGTAAGACTGAAATCGGGGTGACAGTTTTAAACCCGTCGAGTTATGTGATGGCTCCTAACTTAGTTTCAAGACAGTTCTTGTTTGATGAGTTGCGAGATTTAGTTAGGTTGATTACATAACTTTATGGTTTTAATAAGTTTTCTCGTAGACGGTTAAGGCTCATGTGTTGTTGGTTGAGATTATTTATTATAAATTAAGTTTACGCTTGAACGTGAAGGTTTTATCAGGGATATGTATCCTCGTTTGTTTGCTGAGAATAAGTTTGAGTTTGGGAGTAAATCTCGGGACGAGATTTCTAGTAGGAGGGAGTGATGTGACAACCCTGGTTTTGAGGTTCGTCACTTAGTTTTATTTTGTGCTAGTTACGTGTCTTTACGTGTTTATATGCTAATTGGTGTGTATAGATTGTGGTTTGGATATCGTTTCCGGTACGGGGTACCTTGTGAGTGAAACGATGTGAGATGATTTCATGTTCATGAGCTCACATGGTAGTGACTATGAAGTGAAATGGTGTTAATTAGTGGTTTTACGTATACGTATATGTATTATAGAAAATCGTATTTTTACGATTTACGGTTTAGCATTTAGAGGTCTCGGATGAGGTAATTAGTCATATGGATATTTTTCGGGATGGTTTTAATTCATTTAGGACTTATTTATAAAGTTTATTTAAAAATTTGAGATTTTTTTTAAAAGTGTATATTTTACGTCTTTTACGGTAAAACGCGTAAATTTGACTAGTTTTACGGTTTTGAGGTTTTGGAAGCTTTAGGAGCTGAAATAAATTAAGGTAATGTTATTAATACATATATTAATAATAAAATATTAAAAAAAAAAGAAATTAGTGGCATATGGGTCGGTTTGGACGAATCAAAAGAAAAGGAAGGGGAAAAAATGGAAAGTGTGCTTCTACTTGGACTAGGATTTGTGAATACCCTATATAATGTTATAACTAAAAAACAAAACCATATTTTTTTTCTTCCTGGAGCATAAGTCGACGGCATCAAGAGGGTTTTTAGGGGTTTTCATAGTTTTTCATCTTCCATTGAATTAAAGGTAAAAACTTTCTTAAACCTTTTTAATTAAATTGTTTTTATGTTTAATTAATCATCTTATGATGGATTTAGGTTAGGGTTTAATTTAAAAACAGTAAATTAATGTTATAATAATGAGTTCATAATGATTACATAAGTTAGGGCTTGTAATTAGTGGAATTAGGGTTAATTAAATAGTTTAATTTGATTAAACCCGTTTTTAAAAACTGGGCAGAATTTTAAGTCAACTGTTTTGATCATATTGGGAGTTATACAAACTCTTATTTTGCGATCCAAGTGTCCCTGAAAAGGTAATTGAAGTGGATTTCCAATGCAAGAAACGAGAACTAAATTGGAGGTCGGAAAGTGGGTCAAAAACAGGTTACAACAGTCGGAGGTCAAAACAGTTTTGTAATCAGCCTGTTTTCTTTTTAAGTTTTTGGTTGTTTGGGGTACTTAGAGTTGCATTGGGATCTTCTCACGAACATGATAGATGGTTTATATATTGTAGTAAGTATCTGAACTTGGGCTAAGGTTGTGGTTTAGGGTAAGACCCCTTAATTGTAACAAACTTTTAGTATGTTTAAAATCAGGAAATCTGGAATGACAAAAGTATATATATATATATATCGGGGCCTTAACAGTAGCTTTAAGGTTAGGGCAAGTGGGAGGTGTTAGCTAACATATGTAAGGGTATGAATATTCCTTTTACAGAAACCATGGGTATGTTTAAGTGGACGTTTGACTTAAAGTTTTGAGACCTAAAATTGGGACTGTTTTGTGTAAAATATGAACGGGATAGTTATTAAACTTAACCAAGTTAAGGACTTGTTAGGGAAGGGTGATGGGGTGTTTAGAGCTCATATATGAGGTATCTATATGAGAGGAGGTTATATGTCCAACATAGGTTGATGAGCCATCTTAGTGATTGGTTCATATTTTGATTGTGTGTTTTTGGTTTGTTAGCTTGTTGCTAGTGCGAGGACTTTTGGAGAAGCAATCAGGTGAGTTCATAGTCCCATTTTCATTGAGTTTTTAAATGTTTTCTTCTAGTATGGGATGGAGATGACACTTGTGGTGTTCTTAAAATGTTTTGGTACTATATTTTCATAAATGTTTGGACGTAGATGTGTTATTGTGTGACTTGCGTGCTTATGTGTTCTCATATGTGCTTTGATATGTGTTATGATATGTGAATCTTGATTGTGTTATGATTGGGATTGGTACATAGATGTGTGGGCGTCTATGGGTGTAGAGCTTGGGGCACGATCCGTCCTGAGTTCTTGGTTCTGAGTTCTTGGTTCGTGGGGCACGATCCGTCCTGAGTACTTGTGCATCGTCTCTTCGGAGGCAAGATATCTCGACGGGGATATAGTTCATCTTTCACAGGTGGTGTGGGAAAGATCCGGATAGTGTGGTGTGTGTTCTTGTGTGTGTGATGGGATACTTCTTCATTGTTATAGTGTGCTTTGTGAATTTTAGATGTGATCGGTACTTGGTTTAAGTTTTGTTGTGGATGCATGTAGCATGATTATCACATTATGGTCCATTACTATAAATTGTTTTTCTTCAACTATTTACAGCGGTTGTTAAGGTTTCTTAAGATTTTTTGATAACTTAAACCTATGTTCTCACCAACTTTATGTTGACAAATTTTAGTGTCATTTTCAGGTGAGGTAGTTGAGAAGGATGCTATTAGAAGTGGCTAGAGTTTAGAGGCTGCTAGGATTGCATTAGGAGGAATCTCTTTCCTCCTAGATTTTATTTTGTCTTTTGATTTAGTAAATTGTTTGATACTTATATGTTCGATGTTTGTTTATTTGTATGTCTTTGGTAAGAGGTAGGACTTTTACCTACTTACCTAGATTCCTGCATTTTGTTGAGATATTGTCACGACATTTGTGTCGCCATTTATGACATTTCTTTTGCATTTAGTTTTCTCTATAGAGACACCGTTTGTTGTGATGATATCCATACGTCGCGCCCCATATTCCGCCATGGTGGGGTGTGACACG
The DNA here is from genome assembly GCA_025667525.1 of Glebionis coronaria. Classification (NCBI taxonomy): domain Eukaryota; kingdom Viridiplantae; phylum Streptophyta; class Magnoliopsida; order Asterales; family Asteraceae; genus Glebionis; species Glebionis coronaria. The sequence continues at coordinate 518,991,257 of CM046880.1, forward strand.
CGGGGCGACTAGCATGGGAAGAGCCGCTAGATGTTGCTTGAGCTGTCCAAACGCTTCCTCCACCTCTCTTGTCCAACGAAAGTCTCCTTTCTTCAAGCACTTCTTGAGTGTTTTGAATAAAGGGAGTGACTTCTCTACATACTTTGATAGGAACCTATTAAGCCTGGCCAACATTCCATTAAATGATTGTACCTCTTTAAGTGTCCGAGGGGATGGTAGTTGTATCACAGCGCCCATCTTCTCCGGAAAAGGCTTGATGTCGTTTGGATTAATCATATACCCAATGAACATTCCTTCGGTTGCTCGAAACGTGCATTTTTTGGGATTCAGCTTCATGTTGATTTTTCTCAATGTGTCGAATGTCTCCTGGATATCACGGAGGAGTTCGTCCTCGTATGGCTTTTGATAACCAATTCGTCGACGTAGACTTCAAGGGTACGACCTATCTGCGAGTCGAAGGCTTTATCAACAAGTCGCTGATATGTCGTGCCTGCGTTCTTGAGTCCAAACGGCATTTTCGTGTAACAATACACGCCCTGACTAGTATGGAATGCCGTATTCTCCTCGTCCTCCTCCGCCATCTAGATCTGATGGTATCCTTTATATGCGTCCAAGAAACATTTAAAAGAGTAGCCGCATAAGGATTCCACCTTCCAATCGATTTCTGGTAGCGGATAGCAATCTTGTGGGCAAGCTTTGTTCAAGTATGTGAAATCCACACACATGCGCCAGCTTCCATCATGCTTCTTGACCATGAACGGATTAGAGAGCCACTCATGGTAATAGACCTCGCGCATAATTCCTGCGTCTACCAGTTTCTTTACCTCGTCCAAAATTACCTGGCTGTGTTCTGGCGCTTGACCATGCTTCTTTTGTTTAACAGGGGGATATCCAGGGCGGATTTTGAGCTTATGTTCTGCGATCGAACGCGGTACACCCGTCATATTCTTTGGTTCCCATGTGAATATATCAAGGTTTGCTTTTAGGAGAGAGCACATGGCCTTCTTTCCTTTCTCGGAGAGGGTTCCCCCGATAGCCACCTCTTGTTCCGGATATTCAGGGTGGATTACCACTTTCCAATTAGGGGGTGGTGATCCTTCCTTTATAGGGGTCGGCTGGATTGGTGTTGTTACGGAATGAAACTCCGATGCCGGTACGACTGAATTGTAAATAGTGATGATTCCCCCTTCCACCGGGAATTTAATCATGTCGTGTGTCGTGGACGGGACTGCCCGTATGGCTAGAATTCTTGGTCTTCCGATAATACCATTGTACGGAGAATGTGAACGTATCAACATAAAGTTCGTCCATGTCGTAGTTGAATGCTCTTTATCTCCAATGGTTACCTGCAAGCGTAATTGTCCTATCGGCCAGATAGTGTCCCCGCTGCAGCCAATAACCGGCGACGTGGCCGGCATCAATTGGCTTTTAATTTTTGGTGGTAGCTGCACGAAGCAGTGTTCGTAGAGCACTTCCACCGATGATCCTCCATCCACATACATACGACGAACATTATGATTCCAATGCTTACCTCAATCGTGAGAGGTGCGTCCGCCACGTTGCTCACAGTAATAGGAGGGAATGAGATTTCCTTGCAGCGTGAAAATTTTTGGTTAACTTTTTGCTTCGTCCTGCGCTGCCATGATTGAACCATGTATATGGTCGTAGGCTTGTCTTTTTAGGAATCTTTTTTGTCATGCTTTTTGTTATCCTTACCATCCTTCAAATCCTTAACTAGATGTTTGAGCTTGCCTGATTTGATCAACGACTCTATATGCTTCTTGAGCTGAATGCACTCCTCTGTGTCGTGACCTTTGTCATTATGGAACTCGCAGAAGCGAGTGCCTTGACGACGATCAACTGGGGTTGTCATTGGGGGAGGTCTTGGAAAATTTGCTCCTTCTGTCAATAAGATGTCTCGATAAGTCATCTTTAGAGGGGTGAACTTGTCATCCGACCGTCCTCCTTTTTCCTGGTTTTTGTAATCCAAGCTCCTCCCATTGTCGTGGTTACCTTGGCCACCCGATTGCCTAATGGGCTGATCGTTTGATCGATAGTCGTGGTTTCCCTTTGTGGGGTAAGACGCAGCGACAACGGTCATTCCTTCCACAAAATTTCGGACCCTTTCCATGAGTTCGTCAAACTTCTCCGGACGTTTATCATTGAGGCGCCTAATTATCTCCTTGTCTGTTATGGCGTGCATATAGTCGGAGATTTTGAGGAGCTTTGGGCACGCTTTTGTGCGCGTACATTCGTCATTGAAACGCTCTGTGAAGTCTTCTGTAGACTCTTCGAGCCTTTGTTTGACTATTGCTAATGAGACCGGATCTCTATTATACTTCTTTTGCTGAGTATAATTGTTCTGGAACGCTGTGCGTAGTTCATCGAAGTTGTTGATGCTTCGATGGGGGAGTTTTTCAAACCAGTCGCGTGCATTGCCAGTCAAGGTTGAATTAAACATCTGGCACCATATGGGCATCGACCATCGTTCAATTTTAGCCTGTGTGTCAAACACCTTTAGGTGATCCTCCGGATCACCAGATCCGTCATAGGTTTTGACACTTACCGGCATGCGTCGCTTCTTTTCCTTGGAGTAATTCCGTATACGAAGAGTGAAGGCATCCTCCCTCTCGCTACACCATGGAATGGAGAGATCTTCCTCCTCCTCAGCACGATAGTAGGTGTCGATGTGGCATCCTTCGTCATCCGATGGTTCAGGAGTGGAATACCTAGGTCGGCGACGTCTGGGGTGATGAGCATCCTAGTCAGACCCCGAAGGGTCGTGATAGGGGGTAGTGCCCCACCTTTCGATTGACTATGATAACCACTTTTGTGATAAGGGGTAGGAGCTTTCTTCCCACCCGAGTTTATCCTACGCCGCACACTGGTGCGACGATTATCTACAGGAGGAGTTTCCAACACCGCGCGTCTAGTGGATCCGTCGGAGTTATCCTCATCCCCCTGGGCTTCTTGTAATTCTTGCAAGATGCGGTCTCCTATGCGCTCGAACACATTCCATCGTCGAGGTGGTTCCTCAAAGTGAGGCTGTTTTTGGGCCCGGGGTTCCCCCCCCCCTTTTTTTCGAGCTTGAGGGCGAGTATCGTGCGCGACACTGCTGAAGTTAAGTCTGGATTGGAGGTTCCTCCCCAGATTCAACCTTGCCGTGATGCCCGGGATGATTCTCTCAAAGTTTTACATGAGTACGCATTCGAGGTCCTCATCAATGAGTGAACCAACTTCCAAGTCCGCCTCGACCACTGGTGGCTTTTGCGGCTCCTTATGGGAGCCTTTGGCGCAGATCCCGGATCGGGATTATTCAGAGTGAGGGTTGGTGGTGGGGTATTAGTGGACGTGCATGCCCTACCGATAGATTGAAACATGTTTCGATTATTCGGCCCTCCTGTTTGGCCACCGGGAAGCGGGGTTGGGGTCACTATCCCGTCACCCGCGGGCTTCCGGTATCCAGGATTCGTGTTCCTTGGGTTTACTTGAAGGTGTCCCTTCGTCATTGGTAGAGATTGAGTTTAGTGTAGGGTCCCACGGATGGCGCCAACTTGTTGATACAAAAGTTGGATGATCCTAGCTAGACCCGAATTAGGCTTAATTGCTGGGGCTCCGGCTCCTCTACCAAGTGAATTTCTGGTTGGGATCCTACACACTAAAAGTAACACGCTGTTAGGCTTACCGTGGGAATGTATCCCACGATTAGACTCCAGCGTGAAAGTAAGTAATCGGTTTAGGGTTAATATTGGATGTGGAGTGAGAGTATGAAGAATATGATACCTTTGTGGAACCCTTAGGGGCTCCTTATATAGGCGGTGAAACCCTAATGGGCTCTCACCGATACTTCGGCCCCAAGCAAAGGATAAGTGCCATAATTAGCTTGATTGTTATATTCTAATTAAGGTTAGTGTATATCCTATACTTTAGGGTAAATCACAATCCTACATGGGTTGTGATTCTGTCTAACACTGTGTCGGCTGTGCCGGGCCGTGGGTCGCACACATCTATGCGGCCACTGTTCATTCGAAGCCCATAAGCTTAAATGACATTAATCAAACCCATACATGATGGGCCGGATGCAGGTAGTACCTGTGGGCCAGGTCCATGACCCGGTTTGGGACTATACGTCATCATCTATGTCATACAATATTTGATAAAAGTTATATCAATTGAAAATACATTTAAAACTCTATCCATTTATATATATTGCATTAAAGATAATTACGGTCAAGGTTGCCAAAGAAAGATTTCAAAAGTCGTGAACATATATTTTAGGACGGAGTTACTATTGAAGTGATATTGAATGGGCCAAAAAATATTAGTAATGGGTATTAGGACCAAGCAACCACTTTTTATCAAAATAATATTAGTAAGTCCTAGCAGCAACTAAAACCCTAGCAACAAAACAAAAAATGAAGGATGATGGTTCTTTTTCTCATGATTTTTACACCACTCTCATGTCACAATTCATCAAAGAAGAAGACGAATTTACCAAACTAATACTAGCAGACATCTCACAAGGTTTGAAAGAAACAAAACACCCCTTAACCCCTCTTGCTAACCTGGGCGCCACGTGTACTTCACTCGACAAGATACTATCAACCCATGATTTGACTAACACCCAAATGCTGGATGGTATTGTTACCATCATTTCAATGGTTATTCCAAGTATATCTTCCCCTGTTTTAAGGACGGAGTCTAATTTTGTTTCTTCCTTAATCACACGTGTCATTCATTCTTCCACACCTTCTTCTAATAATGTGGTGGTGTGTCATGGATTGAAGTGTGTGGCTCATTCGATTGTGTTCGGGCATCGTGCGAATACGAGTACTCGGTCGTTTGTTTCGCCTTTGTTTTCGATTCTCGTATCGTTTGTTGCCAATTCTAATCTTAAGGTATATTTGTTTGTGAAGTTTGTTTTGCTAATTGTTTATCTAAGTTTAGGATGGTTTAGCCAGTTTACTAATAAGGTATATTTGATTGATGTATCATTTAGATTTTTACTAGTAAATGGAAGGGTTGTTTGTCTTGGCTTATATTGTATAAGCCTCAAATTTTCAACTGATTTTGAGATTTGTGAGCTTATGTAAGTTTATTACGATATGATAAAGTTATATAAGCCCACAAGTCTCTAAATAAGCCGAAATATAAAAAACGTTAAACTAGTACCTGACTACATGGTGAAATTAGAGCCAGTCTTTGCATCTAACTTAAATAAAAAAATCAAGAATCTAGTTCTTGATCTTTGATATAAAAAGATTAGAACTTGATAATAAAGATCGAGTTTTTATGTCACTTTGAAACAAGGGTCAAGATTTGGGTATTTCCCCAACAATGATTATCCTTTGGTTGGTCTTTCTTGTTCTCATTTTTCTTGTTATCTCTCCCGTCCTTTAAATCCTTGATGAGATGTACAAGCTTTCTAGCTTTTACCATATCCTCGATATGCCTTCTGAGTTGGACGCATTCGTCTATTTCGTGCCCCTTCTCGCCGTGGTATTCGCAAAACCAGATACCCGTGCGCTTGTCCACCGGGGTGGTCATTGGCGGTGGCTTTGCGAAATTTGCGCCTTCAGATAATAACATCTCCCTCGGTGTCATCTTGAGGGTGGTATATTTATTATACTTCTGCCCTCCTCTTTGTTGGCCACGGTAATCATTGTTGTGATCGTTACTCTGGTTATTATACCACCTCTTAGGCTGGTCTTGAGACCTGTAGTTTAAATGACCCTTCTTACTATCTGTGACCGTAACCTCCCATTGTATAAAGGACCTGACTCGTCGCATCAGTTCACCAAAGGTTGCGGGAACCCCATCATTCAGCCGTCTGATCAGCTCCTGGTTAGTTATCCTGTTCATATAGTCAGAGATTTTCATAATCTCTGGGTCACGCTTTGACGTGATTGCATTCGTCCTTGAAGCGTTTTGTGAAGTCCTCCAAAGATTCACACTGTTTTTGTTTCACTTTTGCAAGTGAGACTGGGTTTTTGGCGCACTTCTTTCGCTGAGTATAGTTTCTCCTAAAAGCTTTTCGCAGATCTTCGAACCCGTCGATGCTTCGACGTAGAGGCTTGTCGAACCAAGTCCTTGCATTGCCAATCAATGTGGAATTGAACATGTGGCGCCACATGGGTTATGGTCAGCGCTCAATTCCATCCTGCGACTCGAAGACTTTTAGATGGTCATCCGAGTCGCCTGCACCGTCATAAGATTTAACATTGGATGACATCCGCCATTTCTTGTCGTCCGAGTAATTTCGGATGCGGCTTGTGAATGCATCAACCTTCTTGCGGCGCCATGGAAGAGATAGATCTCCATCATTGCGCCTACGACGTTGGCGAGACGATTTCCAGCGGTTCATCTCGTTGTATGAGGAATCTTGAGAGGAGGAATAGTTCCCCCTGCGACGCCTAGGGTGATGGTCGTCTGATTCGGAGCTAGATGATCCATAGCTCGGTGATCGTCTCCCCCTCCTGAATCTTTCTTGACGACTTCTTTTAGATCTATGCTCTCGAGAATATGGAGTTGTACCTCTCTCCCTTGGAGGGATTTCGAGTATTTTAAGGGCGCTCGTGCACTGACCATCATCCGTAGGGGTCTCGAGAACTCCGCGCTCCTTTGACCCTCCTGAGTAGTCAGAGGCTTGTTACCCCTCTTTTAAGTCGTTGATAATTTGGTCTCCGATTCATTCGAAAACATTTTGCGTCTCAGGTTGTCCCTCACTTCAGCGTTTTCCTTGTCGCCTAGGGGGACGTTGTGGCGAACCTCCTTGCGCGGTGTCAAAATTGAGCCGGGATTGTAGGCTTCCTCTTTGATCGGCTCTCATCCTCGCAGTGCAAGAATGATATGTCATTTTTCATATAGTATATTTGTACTCTTAAGCAAACCACAAAGCCATATGTCATTTTTGTTCGATGTTTACTATTACTACTTTAAATAACAATTATAAAGAACCGTTAAACAGTCAGCCTTGTTAAGCAAAAATACGAAGAAAAAAAAACAATAAAAATCTGAGGAAGAAGAAATTGTGTGCGGATGAACGGTAAACCATATTTACGAAAATGGTATTTGAGGTTATTATTCTATTGCAAAGTTAGTCCTTAATGGTTGCTACTTACCGATTGTTAAGTTACGACAGTTAAAGACTAATTATACAACGAAAAATAACCCCAGGAACCGGTTACGTCAAAGTACAAGATTAGCCCTCAAGGTTATCCGTCTGTTGCAAAGTTAGTTTCTAACGTAAAACTCGCGCTTTGCTGCGATGCGGAGCGCGGGTTCAAAACCCCGTTTAATGAACATTAAGATTTTGATAAATATTTGTTAAAAATCATACCCGTCAACTAGGGCGAGAAAATCAATCGAAAAACATACTAAATAAAAAATCTAGCAAATCAGGTTGGGCCGAAACCAAACCGACCTTATTCAGTTTAATTTGGTTTTTTATATCTATAGTTTTTGGTTTTGATTTGACCTTGTCCGACTCAAAACCGGAAAAAAAAACAAACCTAACCCATTCGAGTGGAACCAATTCATATCTGTTCATTCCGATCCGTTTCACTCCGCTCGGGTCGGGTCGAGTAACCATATTCTCGGATCCACCCTATTGTCCACTCCTCTTAACCGTCTCAAAAATCTTCAATGACTTCACTTAAAACCCCAATTCCCTCTTCACTCAAACCCCTAATTTAAATTCACGAAACCTTAACCCTAAACAACCACCACAACCATCACAACCACCACCATGTACCTCTACAACCTAACCCTCCAACAAGTAACCGGCATCGTGTCGGCCATCACCGACACCTTCTCCGGCCAATCCAAATCCCAAGAAATCATCGTCGCATGTGGCAAATCCCTCACCCTCCTTCGCCCCCGACGAAAACGGTAAAGTTTTCAATATCATGAACAATTTTTAAAAATATTGTTCGACTCATATGATATCTTTTACGAAAAATTTGTAACGGATACTTACAAGGCTCGTCAAAGTAATCCGCCATCAAACGAACTTTGGCATTCTCAAGATCACGTTCAATAACTTTTCGGATGAGTCGGGGTTTGTTTTCTTGTTCTTGCAAGTAATTATAATAATTATACGCGGTAACCAACATATCAATGTCGGTTTCATCATCAATGTCAAACGTGAAAGGTCGGTACGCCATTATTTTTGTGTGTGTGTAAAATTTGTGTTTGTGTAAAGTTATAACGAAGTTAGGTTTGTATATATAGAGGGGTTTCAAAAGACTAACCGTTATAGGCTTTTAAAAAATGATTTTTTTTAAAATATAGCCGTTGGAGGTGTTTTTTGATCAACATCAAAAAATAAATGCTAGTTTCCAAAAGTGTGGCAGGGGGCTAAATGAATTTTTTTAATACTAGTTCCACGCGAGTGGCTGTGGCCACGGTGTGATTCACGGGGAAGATCACGGTGTGGTCACGACGGCCAACACCGAACAACGCAGCACCACGCCGTGATCGTTCTGTTTGCTCTTAGTTTTGCATGCATAAGTTTCATAGTCTTACAAAATAATACTTGTATATTGTTCAATGTTGATATGATGATATGTGCTGAATATCAAAAAGTGCTTAATTAGTCAATAAATTGAATAATTAGTTGTTTATGAACAACGAAGTATAGACCAATAAAAATACTATGAGCTTGGATTAATATAACTAGCAGGTACCCCGCGATGTGGCGGTGGGTATCATGTGATTGATCAGTTTGAAGATAATGTCGATCGGGTCCGGTTCACTTATTTTTATAATTTTCGAACGAATTTTTCCGGATCGTTTTTGAACGAATTTTATTTGACATCTGAACCGATGACCACTCTTGTTCCTGATTGAATCTATGGTCTGGTTTTGATTTTCAAAACTATATAAATTAGCATATAATTTTATAAACTTTGTGTCGTCTAAGGGTGGGAATCGGGTCGGGTTGGTCAGATTCGGGTTAATCGGGTGAGATCTAATTCGGGTTAAGGCTGAAAATAAGTAATCCAAACCTGACTCGATTTGAACTCGGGTTACAAGGGTTCGTGTCGGGTCTACTCAGATCGGTCAATTCAGGTCAACAAAATTGAGTAAAACAAAAACTTTTATTTACCCTTTTTAAATATAAAAATTATATATAATTTAAATAAAAAGAAAATCTTACTCGGGTCAATCGTCCTGACCCAAACCCGAGTTACACAAAGATAAATTGCCCGATACCCGTCTGATTTTTAATTCGGGTTAGTCGGATTGACCTTATTAACCCAAAGAATTTGTACCCGAGTAACCCGACCCGAATATACTCGGGTTGGGTTCAGGTCGGGTCGACTTTTTTGACACCCCTATTTGTGTTTGTTATTAGTTTACATAATATGCATAACTACATGTAATTCTCATTTTATCGGTGTTTTAAAAAAAAAATAGTATTAGTTTGTTTAATGTATAAAGAATTGTTTTAAAAATAATATTAAAAAGTGTGTGTTTTACATAGGTTAATTGTACATATAATATAAATATGTGTATTTTTAAATAATTAAATTATGTACTTTCTATTTCGAATGTGTATTTTGTTAATATATTAAAAAGATGTTTCTTATGAAAAATGAAGTTTGAAAATTTTAATGCTTAAAAGAGTTTTTATGATTTCCTATACTTGTAAAATGTGTAGTTAGATATTCATATAATGGGGTGTTTTAGTTATATTTGTACGCATTGTACATTATGCACATATATTTGTAAGTATGGTATTTTAATTGTGAGGTTTTAATTACATTTGTATTTTTGTAATTATTATACAGTTAATTACGTTTGTAAGATGTTTTATTACTTGTACTATGTGCTCTTTTAATTGTAAAATGAGGCGAGGAGGTGTTTTTATTATAAATTTAATGTAATTAATTATAAATTTAATATAACATACTATAAGTTTTCTACTTTTAGTATGCATGCTTGTTTTCCCTGTACAGATAATATTATATATTGTAAGTTGAAATTACAATTATTCTAAAAATAAAATTGCAAAAGGCTTTATAAGATAGTTATCAACATTGAACCCATAATTTTTTTTAGAACGGAAAATATTAGTGGTTAGTGGGTCGAATCGTGCAATAAATGTCTTTTTTGAACCCTCGCCTGGTTATGTTAAACTCCGTATCCGCTTCGTTTGAGAGGAAAAGCCCTTAGCAGGTCTTGAACCGAAAACCTCCATGAAACCTGCACCAAAGAAACCACTTAGTGAAACCTTGATGGCCAACTGAGTTAAGCCAATTAGTTAATAAAATTAAACCTATATCTAGAACGTATGATGTCACTATAAATAAGAAATATGGAAAAAGATTAGGAAGATTAAAACTTGTGATTAATATTTGTTAAAGATGTGTCACTTGCTTATTAAATTATGAAAATATGAGTGATATAACCAATGAATTTTTGTTATATATGTTTAAACATAAAATTAGACATGAGTTTTAGGCATGCCAATCACTTTTCAAGAAATATTACATGTGACTTATTTATCTTGCTATGTCGCCATGACATCTTTAAATGAATTAAACTAAAAACACCCTTGAAATCGTGTGTCACGCAAGACTAAGGGCATCGAGCGCAGTTATCCATCTCGTATTATAACAAAAAATGTTGTAATTTTAATATTTTTTCATAACTTGAAGTCCATATAACTTAAACCAAAAAGCCTTTTATTAATCACTCAAGTTATATGACACGTTCTGACTCACACATAACATAATAAAACAAACACACACACATAACGGATCACACTGACCGGTGACTTATGTGGCTAACTATATGGCACGAAGAGAGATATTCGTTTGCGTTATGGTGTGGTGCGAGAAAATAATGGCCCCACACCAAATATTAATGACGAATAGTATAGACCGCACGACCCATTATCATTCTCACGGTTTTAATTGCCGATATTTGATCTATGTACGAATATCTAATTAGGCCGGACCCACGGCAGGTCGCACGTGGTTTACCTCGGACGCGGCCAACCGTACGCGGTAATCATACGGCGGATGATGATTTGTATTTGGGTAGAAGATAACCTAATTAAATAAATGATATACATGACTTAATTTGAAGGTGAAAATAAGTACATATTCCGATAATCACGGTCCATGGCTTGAGTCAAAAGACTATAAAACCAAATTAGCATATCAGCGTTAAATAAGTTTTTTTTTCTTAGACCAAATACTCGTTATGCAACAAGACAAATAACCAAATACTAACAACAAAATACAACTACACGCATAAACACTTTTAATTTATACGATTAATACACATACCAAAATAAAGGTGAGCATTTTTACTCTAAAATTTACCGAACTGAGAAATCGATCGAACTGAACCGAATCGAAGTGACCTCATTCGATTTGGTTTTCTGTTTGTGTTTTTATTTCGGTTTGGTCGGTTTGAGTTTTATTCAGTTCAAACTACCCAAACTGAACCGAGCCAAACCTATCCGATTTTATCTGGTTTGGTTTCGATTTCGATAATGTATTGTCAATTTGGTTCCCGGTTGAGAAATTTCTTTAATCCAATCTTGGTTTTGATTTGATTTTTTTAGTCCAAGACGATTCTGATCTGATGCTCACCTCTATTCCAAGACAATTGATTCTAAAATTTACTAATCTAACCATTCAGTCGTCATAGTAACAGAGGCGCGTTAGTCGAACAAATACCGACTAGACTATTAATCTCAAGTAGTAAATGTTTTAAAAACCGGACTTCTAAGGGTTCGTTTAGTACAACATAATGAAAATGTTTAAGTAATGAAATGCACGACGTAATGCAATGAATAATGTAATGGAATGATTCATTACGGTTATTAATCATGTTTGGTTTGTAAGAGAAGACGTAATGTAATCGATAATAAAAAAGACTAAAATAACCATTCATGATATAAAGTCTATTTAATGTGGTTAGTTAATAATAAGGTTTTATATACTTTTGATTCCATTACAAGATTTAATGGAAAAAAAAAAAGAAAAAAGGTCTAAGGAATGGTTTTGACGTAATAAATAATTCCTTGTAATGTGTCATTATATTTTATAAATGTAACAAACAATATTTTTTTATTCAAAATCTTTTCTATTCCCTCTTTGATTACACGATACCAAACAACATGTAATTGACCTGATCACAGTTCCACTAATTTAACCGTCGATTCAATTATAGGGTATGTTTGGCTACACGTAGCAGTAAGCAGTTGCAGAAGCAGTAGGCAGTAAGCAGTAGCAGTTAGTAGGAGCAGTAAGCAGTAGTTGTTTACTAGAAATTGTTTGGTAAACATAACAGTAGCAGTAATTATAAACTATAAAATTATGAAAAAGACATAAAATAATTAAGGAAATAACAAAGTTATTAAGAAATTAAATGAGGATATATTCGTAATTTTAAAGCAAACTGCTAGCAGAATTTCTAAAATGCTTCTCCTATCAAACATTTCAAATAAGAACAATTGTATAATATTCAAACTATATTTGCTCCTTACCAAACAAGCTTTTAAGCCTTAGTGCTTATCGTTTACCACTCCAAAATGCTTTAAAAAATTACCAAACACAGCCATAAAAAACCAGATCACTCTATTGGTTCACACTTAAACCATCAGCCGGGCCGGGTTATAAAATATTGTCAACTCCGCTTAACCGCCCCAAAAATCTCCCTTCTAAAACCCCCAATTCCCTCTTCACTCTCAAAGCCCTAATTTCAAAACACACCTTCACAATCACTTCACAAAATCACCAAACCCTAACCCTAAATCACCACCATGTACCTCTACAACCTAACGCTCCAACAAGCCACCGGCATCGTGACGGCCATCACCGGCACCTTCTCCGGCCAATCCAAATCCCAAGAAATCATCGTCGCACGTGGCAAATCCCTCACCCTCCTTCGCCCCGACGAAAACGGTAAAATCCAAACTATCTTATCTCATGATGTTTTCGGTTCCATTAGATCCTTAGCCCAGTTTAGGTTAACCGGTGGTTCCAAAGACTACATCGTTGTCGGTTCGGACTCCGGTCGCGTAGTTATTCTAGAATATAATAAGGAAAAGAATGTTTTTGATAAGGTCCATCAGGAGACTTTTGGGAAGAGTGGGAGTAGAAGGATTGTCCCAGGGCAGTATTTAGCCGTTGACCCGAAAGGGCGCGCGGTTATGATTGGCGCGTGTGAGAAGCAGAAGCTGGTTTATGTTTTGAATAGGGATACTGCTGCTAGGTTGACTATTAGTTCGCCGCTAGAGGCGCATAAGAGCCATACTATATGTTTTTGTATTTGCGGTGTGGACGTTGGGTTTGATAATCCGGTTTTTGCGGCGATTGAACTGGATTATAGTGAGGCGGATTTGGATAGTAGTGGTGCGGCTGTGCACGAGGCGCAGAAGGTTTTGACTTTTTATGAGCTTGATTTGGGGTTGAATCATGTTAGTAGGAAGTGGAGTGAGAGTGTGGATAACGGGGCGAATTTGCTTGTGACTGTTCCCGGTGGGGGAGATGGGCCGAGTGGGGTGTTGGTTTGTGCGGAGAATTTTGTGATTTATAAGAATCAAGGGCATCCGGATGTGAGAGCTGTTATACCGAGACGAGTGGATTTGCCGGCTGAGCGTGGGGTTCTTATTGTTTCGGCGACGATGCATAAGCAGAAGTCTATGTTTTTCTTTCTGTTGCAGACTGAGTATGGGGATGTGTTCAAGGTCACGCTTGAGCATGATAATGAACGGGTTTCGGAGTTGAAGATTAAATACTTTGATACGATACCGGTTACTTCTGCTATGTGTGTTATGAAGTTGGGGTTTCTGTTTGCGGCGTCGGAGTTTGGGAATCACGCGTTGTATCAGTTTCAGGCGATTGGTGCTGATCCTGATGTGGAGTCCTCGTCTGCGACGTTAATGGAAACCGAAGATGGGTTCCAGCCAGTGTTTTTTAAGCCGAGAGGGTTGAAAAATCTCGTCAGGATTGACCAAGTTGAGAGTTTGATGCCGATAATGGATATGAAAGTGGTCAATTTCTTCGAAGAAGAAACGCCTCAGATTTTTACGCTTTGTGGTCGAGGTCCTCGTTCCACTCTTAGGATTCTGAGACCGGGACTTGCTATCAGTGAAATGGCGGTTTCGCAGCTTCCTGGTGTTCCAAGCGCAGTGTGGACTGTTAAAAAGAATGTTAATGATGAGTTTGATGCTTATATTGTGGTATCTTTTGCAAATGCCACCCTTGTTCTTTCTATTGGTGAGACTGTTGAAGAAGTTAGTGACAGTGGGTTTCTCGACACTACACCATCACTTGCGGTTTCGTTAATTGGTGATGATTCTCTGATGCAAGTGCATCCAAGCGGAATTAGGCACATTAGGGAAGACGGGCGTATTAATGAGTGGAGAACTCCTGGAAAGAGAACTATTGTTAAGGTTGGATCCAATAGGCTTCAAGTGGTTATCGCATTGAGTGGTGGAGAAATCATATACTTTGAGGTTGATATGACTGGACAGTTGATGGAAGTTGAGAAAAACGAAATGTCGGGTGACGTGGCGTGTTTGGATATAGCTCCTGTTCCTGAAGGACGACAGAGATCTCGTTTCTTGGCTGTTGGATCATATGATAATACAATTCGTATACTGTCTTTGGATCCCGATGACTGTATGCAGGTTCTCAGCCTGCAAAGTGTCACCGCGGCTCCTGAGTCGCTCTTATTTCTTGAGGTTCAGGCTTCTGTCGGTGGGGAGGACGGTGCAGACCACCCGGCTAGCCTCTTTCTGAATGCTGGTCTTCAAAATGGGGTCCTCTTTAGGACCGTAGTGGATATGGTTACTGGTCAGCTCTCGGATGCACGGTCTAGATTTCTAGGACTTAGAGCTCCTAAATTGTTCTCTATCCTGGTGAGAGGACGACGAGCTATGCTTTGCTTGTCAAGTAGACCATGGCTCGGTTATGTTCACCAAGGTCATTTTCTTTTGACACCACTTTCTTACGAAACTCTTGAGTACGCAGCTTCATTTACATCTGATCAGTGTGCTGAAGGTGTGGTTGCTGTCGCTGGGGATGCTTTAAGAGTGTTTACAATTGAAAGATTAGGGGAAACATTTAATGAAACAGCTATACCTTTGAGGTACACGCCAAGAAAGTTTGTGTTTCACCCTAAAAAGAAACTTCTGGTAACAATTGAGAGTGATCAGGGTGCATTTACAGCTGAACTGCGTGAAAGTGCAAAGAAAGAGTGTTTTGAAGATGCTGGTCAAGGAGAAAACGGTAGAATGGAGATTGAGAATGGCGGCGATGATGAAGACAAAGAGGACCCTCTTTCTGACGAGCAGTATGGTTACCCTAAAGCAGAGGCTGATAAGTGGGTGTCTTGCATTAGGGTTCTTGATCCGAGATCAGCTGAAACAACATGTCTTCTGGAGCTTCAAGATAATGAGGCTGCTTTCAGTATATGCACTGTAAATTTCCATGATAAGGAGTATGGAACACTTTTAGCTGTGGGTACAGCAAAGGGTCTACAGTTCTGGCCGAAAAGATCTTTGGTTGCTGGATACATTCATATATATCGGTTTGTAAAAGATGGAAGATCGCTTGAACTTCTTCACAAAACCCAAGTTGACGGTGTTCCTCTTGCTTTATGCCAGTTTCAGGGAAGGTTGCTTGCGGGAATTGGTCCTATTCTTAGGCTTTATGATCTGGGGAAGAAAAGGTTACTTAGAAAGTGTGAAAACAAGATGTTCCCAAACACTATTAATTCAATTCATACCTATCGTGATCGGATTTATGTAGGAGACATTCAAGAGGTTAGTCTATTCTTGTATTCATTTCTTTATTCTAGAATGGGTTGAAATGGTCGTTTTAGTATGGTTGAGACGTGCCTGACTGGGTTGATCTGCAGACACTCTCTTGATTGCACAAAAATAAATGTTTTTACCGTAATAGTTATATTTTTGAATACACCACTTAGGAGGCTTGCATCAAAAGTAGTTTATGGGATTCTCTTTGACCCATGTGGCCCGTTTACTTTGCTACAATAATGTTAGCCAACTCGTTTGATGTAAAACACAACCCAGATCGACTCATTCGTAATTAAATGGGTCGAATCTGCCATCTTCTATATGTTTAACCATATTCCTTATTGTGAAACTTCTGTTCTGACTGTCTTGTTTAATCTCTTTTCTTTTTACAGTCGTTTCACTATTGCAAGTACAGACGTGATGAAAATCAGCTATATATATTTGCCGATGATTCTGTTCCAAGATGGCTAACAGCGGCATACCATGTGGACTTTGACACTATGGCGGGTGCGGATAAGTTTGGAAACATTTATTTCGTGCGGTTGCCACAGGATGTGTCCGATGAAATTGAAGAAGATCCAACTGGCGGGAAGATTAAATGGGAGCAGGGGAAACTTAATGGAGCCCCGAATAAGGTTGATGAAATTGTACAATTTCATGTTGGGGATGTGGTAACGTGCATGCAGAAAGCATCATTGATCCCTGGTGGCGTAGAGTGTGTCATGTATGGCACCGTAATGGGTAGTTTAGGGGCATTGCTAGCATTTAGCTCTCGGGATGATGTGGACTTCTTTTCACATCTTGAGATGCATATGAGGCAGGAATATCCACCACTGTGCGGAAGAGATCACATGGCATACAGGTCTTCCTATTTCCCTGTTAAGGTAATTCTCACAACCCTTGATCTTCCAATCTGACTATGTTTCTAAGTTATAAAACCAAATGTATTTCATGAATGCATCTATTTAGAGGTGGCAATATGGGTTGGCAGGTGGGTTTGGTGAGTGGTCATAACAGGTTCAGGTTGAAACATGTCATTTTTGGTGTAGTTTGAAACAGTCGGTGTCTATTTGGATTTAGTTGACCAGCAATTTTTGTCCATTCTATAATATTTTCATGAATAAATAATGAGTTGATTGTGGTTTACGAAAACCAATAATAATAGAATAATATTTTAAAATCTTTGAATAAAATGAATTATGAGGTTTTATACATTAAAACGAGAGAGTGGGTCATTTTCAACTGGTTTCCCTCTTGCTTCCTTTTTTTTGGATTTGATGCGCTTGAGATCGACACAAACGCAGTTTGATTCATTCATTTTCAATGGGTCGATAAGTCGATTTGCCACCTCAAAAGGGATTAAGAATTTATGATATACATATAGGAGTAGTATGGCCACTGCAAGTTTGAATGAATGTTTTTACTGTTCAGGATCTCAATATTGTTTGGATATGTGTTACAATATGCATTTATATTTATAGCAAATTATGTGTTGTCAGATGCAATGTTTTGAAACCCGGTTTTCAGATCGACCCGGTCAAGTCACCGGGTCTGGGTCAACCCGGGTTAACCCGGTTTTCTAAAAAAAATATTTTTTTTTATATTTAAAATTGTGGGCCTTTAACTGTTAAGTTGTCATAGTTAGGGGTGCAAACGAGCCGAGCTGAGCCCGAGCTTAACAGGGCTCGGGCTCGGGCTCGAAACATAAAAAGTGGGCTCGAGCTCGGCTCGATAGCTCGTCGAGCTTTAACCGTTAAGGCTTGAGCTCGGCTCGATAAGGGCTCGAGCAAAGCTCGAGCTTAGCTAGAAAAGCTCGAAATTTTATATATGAAACAAATACATCACTAATATTAACACACCACCACAAATTCTATGTTTTTATTAAACTATGATAACGACTATCAATAAATTATTCAATATTTTATAGAATTATCCTTTAAAATAAGGTTAATATTCAAATCAGCGTTGATTTACTTATATAAAAATATTTTTTTATTAAGGCTCGAAAAGCTCGTTAAGAGCTCGAGCCGTGCTATCAAAAGCTCGAGCTCGGCTCATTATATGTTTCGAGCCCTATTATTGGGCTTGAGCTCGGGCTTGGGCTCGATAAAAGCTCGGCTCGATCGAGTCGAGCTTGAGCTCGAGCTCGAATAGCTCGATAAAAGCTCGGCTCGTTTGCACCCCTAGTCATAGTCATATCCATCACTTACATCTCTTATGTGATTTCACTGCCAACATTTCTATGCTTATCTAACAATGTTGCTGAAATATCCATCCAATTGGTTCTGCTCATGGTGGACTGATTGGAATGCTTGTTTATCTACTTATGTAAGCTTTTGAGGACTTCTTTTCTTTCATGTCGAGGTTTGTGAGGCACAGTGGTATATTCCCAGCTTTCACTGAGTAAATTTATTTTAGAGCCATGAATCACATGCCTCAGTGATTACTCATTACAAAGATAGTAAAATTTACAGTAACAAATTAGCTATGGCGCACATACTATTCTGTGATGCTTTCTGGTTTAATAAGATTAGTGAGTGCTTTATAGTACAGTTATGGCTCCGATGGTTGTTTGCTTCTTTAAAAAAAAAAGTATATTTCAAGTTTTCTTTCTTACAAGTGGAAAGTAAAACCCAACATTTTATTGCTGTAGCAAGACTATTTAAGTATGCACTTGTTGTTAGTATAATTTGACAACACATAGTTTGGGTTTGACCATCACTTTTTGCTTTTAAAATTTCTCTGTAACTTTATATGTGATACTACGTGAGTAATAATAAAATTCTGGATTGTTAATGCAGGATGTTATTGATGGAGACCTATGTGAACAATACCCCACATTGCCTCTAGATGCGCAGCGGAAAATTGCAGATGAGTTGGATAGATCTCCTGCAGAAATTCTGAAGAAATTGGAAGACGTTAGAAACAAGATTGTTTAAAGGTGCACACCTGACATTAATATACCATATATTTTAGCCAATCTTATTACAGCAAATTATTGGATTCGTATTATTCAATATAAGCTAATATTTTTCAATATGCAAATCATTTCACAGTCATTCGGTCTGAATGCTACATAACACTTGATAGACAATATGTGTACCGACTATTACTGAACCTTTTCTAATTTATGCAGATCATGTTATGAGGTAAGGCTCGGTTGGGTGCAAGCCAAAAGGTAACTACACATGGAAAAAACTTTCGACACTTCCAAGTTATCTCTAGAGAGGTTAAACTGTACTAGACTTTTGTCCTACTTTAGCAGGTCTTCTATCGTTTAGATGTTTTGTTGTAATTATGCAGATTTTATCGTATGGAATTCACTCGAGATTGTGTGTGAATCACTTTCGATTTATGTGGTGAGAGGGTGTCATGATAGCTGACTTTCTAGATATGTTTCTCTTGGTAGTTAAATGGTTATGAACTAATGTTGAAGCTTTCAGAAGATTTGACATGGAAATGCATTTATTAAATTCCCATCATTTATTTATGATTATTGTTCTATATTCTGTAGGATACTCCCGGAATGGCCGTATGCGTAGTATTGTCATTATAATGATTCATATTTTTTGGCAGGTAATAATGACTTCGTACCTTGACATGGATCATCCACTGCCTTTCTTTTCTAATCAACGTATTTGGTTTTGCAAATGTAGCGAGCAAATGGTTAGAAGAATTGTTAGGACCAAGTTTAGGAAGATATATTATTTCTCTCATTTGTATTGAAAATGGTTGAAATTTGTGTGCCAAGTTCAAAGTTGAGTATTTGGGATTTTGGGCTGCAAGTATAATTACGTGTGCTTCAGTGCCGATCCTTCTTGCTGAATGATGGAGACCATTATGTTCTGTGAACATTCC
The DNA here is from genome assembly GCA_025667525.1 of Glebionis coronaria. NCBI lineage: Eukaryota > Viridiplantae > Streptophyta > Magnoliopsida > Asterales > Asteraceae > Glebionis > Glebionis coronaria. Next base: position 519,010,902 of record CM046880.1, read on the forward strand.
ATCCTTCAAGTCTAATCAGCAAACATTGTTTTTTAGTTTGTACGACCCATTTTATTACAGCAGGCTCCTAGTCTTACCTTATGTAACCAAGTAAAAAAAAGCAAGTTCTAACACGTTTACATTAGCACAATATCAAACTCCGATAAGTATTTAACGGGCGACTTCATTTTCTATAGTAGACCGGAGTATGCACTATAAAGTCAAGCTGATAAATGGACACAACTATCAGCTACAGCAACAAGAAAAAGGTGCTTATTGGGTTTTGGTCTCTTGATCAATATTTATGTTAGTTTATGTTAGTTCTCACAGTTAATTGAATGGTTAGATGGTTGAAATAACAAAATTACCCTCTTATGTTTAAAAATATAATTCTTGCTTTGTGTGATATCATATATTTAATTCCTAAATCTTTTTAATAGCTTTTTAACTTACTAATTTATAGAAAATTATTCAAAAATATTCAAAATATGCTTTGGATTAAGAAAGTTTAAAAAAAAACTCTTCTAGTTTTTCTACAAAAAATTTTTTGTTAAGTTTTTGAACATAAAATTGACCAAAACCTTTTTGCTAAAAATTGGCCTAATATTTTTCGCTATAAACTGACTGAAATTTTCGTTAATTTTTTTGCATAAAATTGACCAAAATTTATTGCTAAAAAAATCCCGAATAACATTCTTTGGCAAAATTTTATAAAAACTTAATGAGTTCTTTTATACACTCTTTTGACACAAATCGGCCAAATTTAGCGAAAATCTGTCTGTCATGTTCAAAATTTATGGAAAAAAAAATTGTAACTTTTTTTTGTTTGTTTAAAAGAAAAAATATTATTTGGATAAAAAAAATATTTTTTAGTATGTTTGAATTATATCTTGAAAAAAAATAAAATCTAATACGTAATATAATTTAGAAACTGTATACATTTTTTAATATTTTTGAAAACAATTTTTTTCAAAATTTTTTTATTCAAAATAGTTTTGAAATTTTTTAATTATAAAACTATCACTAATATTAATTAAAAAATATTAAAAAAAAATTGAAACTAAATATGAGATATCACACAAACCACAAGGGTCATACTCTTAAACATAGGAGGGTAATTATGTCCTTTCAAGTATTTAACCGTTCATTTAACAATAAAACTAACAAAAATATTGATCAAAGGACCAAACATGTTATGGTCACAACCACAAGGATCAAACTCGATAAATGGACCATTTTTGTTAAACCCAAACGACTACAGAGATCATTTTTACAATTAACTCAAAATTTAATTATAACGACGTGACACCTAACAACATTGACTATGTGATGAATAATCCTTAATGTTTGGTTTTAAACCATAATATAAAGAATTAACTATATTTTTTGTCCTTATAATTTGCCGGGTGTAACGATTTTGGTCCAAAGGTTTTGAAAAGTAGCGGATCCAGTCCTATTTTGATCGGCCCGTAACACTTTTAGTCTCAAACGTTAGTTTGACTTACTTTACCATTAACTGTGAGTTAATGTTTTTTCATTAGTTTCACTCTGTTAGCCTCAAAATATTGAGTCAAACAAGAATGTTCGGTCATAGGTTTCTATTGTAATATTTATTAGAACGTTGTAATAAGTAGGTATTTAGTCGTGATTCACGGGCTTGGATTTAAACTAATTAAAGTCCAAAAGACAAACCCGGCCCAATATATAGTCCATTAAAGCCCGCATGTGGGTGGACTATATATACTACCCTCCTAGCATGTTAGGAGGGTGGATGGTCATTTGTAACAACTTCTTTTCCTAATCTAATCTCACCAAGTTAATCATCCCTCTCTATTTTCTCTCACTACTTTCTCTCTCTAGGAATTCATCTCTTCTTCATCTATTTTCTTTCTTTATTCATTGCTTAATCATCACAAAAAATGGGACAACATTTGGTATCAATCGCCATGGGGTAGTTTTGTGATTTGTTGTTATTATATTTGATTCGAATGATTTAATCCATAAATCATCTCGAATTTAAACTTTTTCGTGTTTTTCGTGCTCTACTTCTTCATCTACATCTTCTACATAGTTGTAGTAGTGATTTGGTATATTTACTTTGGCTAAAAACACAAAATTTTTGGGTTTTTTGATCATTTTTTGGCTTAAAATCACGTATTGGTTGTGTTTTGTCCGAGAAAAGGGGGATATATTCTGATCAGTTATTCAGATATGTGCAATCGGAAAAGGGTTTTAACATTCCGACCAGCTTTTCCGATCAACATTCCGATTGGTCTTCGAACATTCCGACTGGACTTCAGATATTCCGATTGGCATTCCAACAAGGTATTCCGATTTGGTTATTCCGATTGGTATTCCGATTGGTGCATTCCGATAACATTCCGATTGGTGCATTCCGATAACATTCCGATTGGTGCATTCCGAAAACATTCCGATCATACATTCCGATTGGACATTCCGATGGTGATTCCGATGACATGTTTTTGCTAATTTTTGTTTTGAGTATTTTTTAGACTTAGCCACCATCTAGACTAGTTTCGGAATATCGTTTCCACGAAGATCAAAAAAAAAAAAAAAAAAAAAAAAAAAAAAAAAGTTAAAAATTTTTCGTCAAGTAAATTCAAATTTTTTCCATACTAGTTTTAGGACATTTCTAGCTCGATTTCAAATTTTGGCGATTACAAAATTTTTGGACTACCGTTTTAGTCGGACTGGAGAATTTATTGTCGGCCTGGAGAAAAATTGCAATTTTCGAAATTTCAACAACAACACAATCATAGCATATCTACTTAAGATCCAAAGTCATTTCATCAACAGAGAGAGACGATCATCATGCCAACGAGTAATGCGGTTACTGAATGTTCAGACGTGAAAGACCTCGAAATGGAACGACTACAACAACAGATATGTTTTTTGAGAAAAAATGCCATGGACGGTTTTAGAGTACTTCAAGATTCTTTTCAGCGCCTTTCAAAAGTCTTGTTCGACTTACGTGAATCCACTGGCACATTCATCAAAACATTCACTCATGCCATGGATAGACTTCAAACACAACTTGTCAACGAAAGAATCATTGCTAGTGAATGCAAGATCACTTTCACTGATCTCAAGACATCACTTGAAACGATGTTTACTTCTGACTTCATCAAGTCTTCGCTTACAAACGAGTGCTTCAAGCGATACCATGGAATGGATGCTTTATCATACAAAGATCGGATAACCCGCAACATCGACTTCATTGTAACCTATGTGAATCACACAATACAGACGCAACAAACGATTGATGATAGACTTCATACCAATTGTGGTATCGCATCAGATGTTGAGAATACAAGCTGCAGATATGAGACTCCAACGCATAGTTCAGGGAATGACGACAACAACTCTAGGAAAGACAACAGCAGCTCTGGCAAACAACACATCGACTCTGAGAATGTCATCAACAATACACCTTCCTATGATAATGGTCCTGTTTTCGATTCTGAGCCATTGGAAGAGGTACACTCTAATGAATATAATGTGTTTGGTGATATTCCTGAGCATAGTGATCTACCCAATGCCATTAATGACACGTGTATGATGGAAACGGTTGATAGCAATACCACACCCGATTCATCAGACATGTGTAATAATGAGTCTGAGGATGATCGACATGCAAATGAATATGATGAAGAGGAACGTATTGCGCTTGCTAATTTAATTGCTACTTTACAAAAAGATGTCACTGAAAATAAAAAGAGTCAAAAGCAATTAAAGAAGGCAAACGCTACGCTCACTCAAAACTTTGAAGAATGCAAAGCCGCTCTAATTAAATCTAATGAGACCCTTGAAAGTAATAGGGCTGAGCTTCTTCAGAAAACCAAAGAGCTTGAGGGGTACAAGGGAAGTGCGTTAAAAAGTCAAAAGGACGATTTTGAAAACAAATATAATACAACTCTTGAGTTATTAGCTAAAGAGAAGCGTCAATATAATGTTTTCTTAATAGATGAACGTCAAAAAACGTACCTTGCCAATACCAAAGTTAATGAACTTGAACAAAAGCTCTCTATGACCACCACTGATTCTGCTAAAATTCTAGAGGATAAGAAACAAGAGGTAGATGCGTTAAAACAAGACTTCAAAAGTAGATATGATAAAGAAACCGAAAAGGTTACGAAATTAGAAGCACAAGTCGACTTTTTGAAGAACGTTGTTTATAAAACGCATGATTCTATTCAATCCGTAAGAATGCTAGCACCTCCATCGATGTTTAAGGGTCAAGCTAGCTTTGCAAGTCCTGAGTACCTTGCCAAAGCTCAAGCTGCGAACCCGCATCTTTATCTTGATGAGACTGAAAGGACAGATCTTGATTGCATGCCTGTTAGTGCCAATAGTGAAGAGACTGCCCTTTGGGATGCTGACAGTCAACCACTTGTTAATAAGGAGTTTGTGAAACCTTATAATTATGCTTATGAGAATAGTCTTTATGGCCTGTTCAACAAACAAACTCAGAAAACTCGTGAGGAAGTGTTCTTAGAATGCAAACAAAAGAGAATTCAATGGAAGAAAGCATTTACCCCTAAGAAATATAATGTTTACAAATACATAAACTACCTTCCTCTAGATGAATCTAAAAGCAAGAGTAGGAAAACATTAGGTATTCTTAAACACCACATAGATAATGTTAAATCTATTGTTGAAAGAGACTGGGCAAAACGTGAAAATGCTGAGTGGACACGTCCGATTCCTCAAGATATTACCTTGCTTGTGAAAGAACTCTTAATTCCTAACACGTCGTTGATTAAAGAAACTGTTCTTCAACTTGAGGAGTTCATTCGGACTGAAATGTTTGATGATTTAAAATATGTTGAATCAATTGAGAAACACATTGCTGATCTTCAAATGGAGAAGTCTGATTTCTCAGATGAATATGATTTACTCTTGCAAGAATGCGTTTCTAAAGATGTTATGTGTGCTTATTTTACATCTTGTGCTGATATTGATGAATATTCTGAAGTTGCTTGCCAATATCTTGATAAGATCAAAGAATGTGAACGTCTTGAAATTGAGCTTTCGAAACGGAAAGAAAATGTTGACAAAAAGGCTTTTGAGTTACTTCAACACAAAACTGATTTCCTTCAAAAACATTGTCATTCACTTGAACTTGCTCTGCAAAAAGAAGTTGGTAGTTTTCCACATGATAATAAATTGCAAGAAAAACTTTCCCAAACATTTCGAGAAATGAGTGAACAGAATTTGGAAATTAAAGGGTTGAAAGCTAAATTACAAGACAGGGACAGAGCAATAGCAGAGTTGCAGAAACTCGTTGCTAAAATGGGTGGGAAAATCGTGGAACCTAGCATTAAGAACCCTGTTGTTCGACAACCCAATGCCTACAAGGATCCAAAGCTGTCTATCTTAGGAAAACCGACTCCGTTCTCCAATTCTTCTCATATGAAATCTAGGTTACCCCCTAAGACTGATGTGCAACCAAGTGTTCCAAAACCATCCATATCACCCTATGTTCCTCCATTTAGAAAGCACACTGTTGCTAAACCCGACCATGTGAATGCACCTAGCACTTCTAGGACTCCTCCAAAACGTGTGACATTCACGTCCACAAAGGAATCTATAGGTTCAAATGACCTCGTTCATACCCACAACCTAGAGGATGCGAAACAAAAAGGAAAGATTCAGAAAGACAAACCAGTGTATGAAAAACCTAGTTCACCAAATCCCGCTAGAGTTCTACACACTCCTAATGGTAGTCAACCAAAACCTAGGATTCCTCTTCAGCAATCTAGGAACTGGAAACCATCCATGAATAGTCGTGTTTCAAACACTACGCCTGAACGATTTGGAAAACAAAGGAATACAAGTACTTTCGTGAATCCAAAATTCCCTGTATGTCCCACTTGCAAAAAGGGCATTCACAATGAAAATCACGACCATTGCATTTTGCAATACCTCTATGAGGTCAAATCTCGTTCATTTGAATGAAGATCGAATACAGAATCCCATAAGACAACAAGGAGATACAAACCCGTCGTAAAGCAAAGCAACAACACCAAATCTGAAACGTGGATTCAAAAAGGACATAGTTTCTCTCCAAAGAAGTCTTCCGCTGTGCAAGAGAAAGCTACTCCTAAATCTAGTCTTCAGTGGAAACCAACGGGACGGATCTTCACAGAAGTTGGTCTTAAGTGGATTCCAAAAGAGAAGAGTGATGACACCTGCACCAGCACTAATGCTACTGTTCTACACGCTGAAAAGGAATTTGTTACTCCTAATTCTAGTATTTGTGCAAACTCTTCTTCTGTGATTGCAGGTACAACAGCGGATTCTGAACCCACTTCTCCTTCTTCAAAGGGTTCCAATTCTGTATATTCGACATCACCTTCTTCTGCTGTACAAAAGTCTATTTTGGATTATTTTCGAAAAACTTAAAAAAAAATAAAAAATATAATAAAACGTAAATATCCATAGAAAAACAAATTAAAAAAAAAATGAAGAAACTTTCAAAATACCAAAAATATTCCTCTCGACATGTCTTTCAGTATCGATAATATGGACGTACCTAGAAATGTCGCTCAATAACGACACGGGTGTGTACATAAAGCTCGAATGAAAGTTGTAAATATTTTTCAAAACATGTCATTTCAATGATTTACAATTACCTCAGATTGTGACTCGTACTTCCAAGAAAGGAAAGTTGATCACGAATGATAACTTATCCTTAACAACGGGAAAATAAATTTTCTCGGTCATGAGCTCTCATTAAAAACATTCACAGTTTTTAAGCTCATGTAAATGACTTACAGTTAAATGTCAGACTGTAACTCGGACCTCAAATAAAGGAAAGTGTATCTTTAAAGATACCATATCCTAACAAACGGGTAGAGCAATCTATCACGGGTTGAGCTTGTCACAAAACATTCAACGTTTTGAGCTCAACACAATGGCTTGTATCACTTTCAGATTGCAACCCGGATCTAAATTCACGGGGGAGTGTACGCTTTTGTACTCTTACCCTTAGCAAAAGAAGTTAAATCTTCTTACACTTGAGTGGATTCGTCAAGACATTCAAAGTCTATGAACTCAAGTTTATGCTTTAGAAAAACCTTTTCGTCAAAAAGAATTGATTTTTCAAGACTATTTTTCAAAATATATTTTAATCAAATTTGGTATCTCTAATATCAAAAGATTTTATATATTAGAGATAGGGGGAGAAAATGTGATTAAAATGTGATCATATATAAGACTCAAGCACTTTAACTCTTACCCACATGTGCGAAACACTTTCGATTATCGATGCACATGTGACGGGGGAGCTTTTCTGAAACGACAAAACTAGCAAGGTGTTAAATGCTTTTCAAACACTTTGTTAGAATTTAAAGTGGTTTTCATGGTTACGATCAAATATCCACAACATCTTTAATTCACGACGTTATTGGTGTCAGAAGGGTGGTTAGGTTTAAGTCCTATGATCCAACCAGAACCGGAGGGATCTTCCCAGGGACAATCCAATAGATTATTAGAAGTCCTTAGGAAAGATGGAGTAGAATGTGAACGTAGCTGAATGTCGACTAAGTACTGATGATAGCACTGGAACAATCACAACAAGTTGCTATTAATGATGTCTTGGTAAGCATTGAAGGGGTTGAAGAATGAAAAAGAAATGTAAGGATAAAGGGTCTAAAGAAAGAAGCCCTCCATACAACTTAGGCAGAAACCGGGTCAACCCATCATGAAGACAAACTCATCATGGACCCAGTGATGTGAAGCACAACCCTTTCCTAGCTACTCAGACTTCTCTCAAAAGAAGTTTGTTTTATTGTCACGGAGATCAACACGACTTCTATTGACTTTCTCACTCCGAGATAGTTGATATTGAATAGGTGGCATCTGCTCCAGCCTCCGACCACTAAAAGTGCACAAATCGAGTCTAGAGCCAAGAGATCAATCAAATCTCGTTAGGACACACGGATGAAGATCAAGAGAGTCCTACGCTATATCCTTGCGATATTGCTAGAACACTCAAAGTGATACTACTTAGTATTCACAATGATGAGTGGAAATCCTTCCAGTGTTAATATCAAACAGCACTGCGGTAGGTCATATGCAAGATTCTTTATGAATTGAACATATGTAAAACTGAAAAGCAACAGTGGTTTGATTCTGAATTGATTCAAACTCGTTTCAGGTTTCTACGCAATATCTTTATGGTCTTGCCAGAACATTCAGAGTGATATTCATTAATATTCACAGTGACGAATGGAAATCCTTCTAGCGTCAACATCAAACAGCGCTACGGTAGGTGACTTGTGAGATTCTTATGAATCAAACTTGTGTCAACTGGAAAGCAACAATGGTAAGATTCTTAATGAATCAAACTTGTTCCAGGAATTTGAATTGACGACTTTAGTCAAGCGGATATCTATCCAATTGATTCACTCTTTATGTTCGCAGTCTTGCTTTGAGACGGTCGAGTAAAGAGAACGGCTAGTACAGCCGCGAAACCCTGTCAAGGAGATTCTTAATTGAATCTACCTGATCACAGGTACGATATTTAATATCGTATAACGGTCTTCACCGACCGGAGGTAAAACGCTACCGATTTAGGACGAATGTCAAAGCCATTCAGTCCGTGTCTATGTTTTGTCTCGAGAAGGTGGCGTCATGGTGTACTCAGCAAAGTCAAAGATTCACAACCACATATTCATGCCCAAAGACTTATCCAACAATTAATAGTGTGAGCATGTGGATAAAGACACAAGATCACAAGATGGCAAAGACAAGTCAAGAATGATTTGAAGATCTCAAGACTTAAAGACAAAGTCGAAAGACAACGACAAAGGCTCAAAGATCACAGCATGAAGGAACAAAACTACTGTTACACGTTCAAGACTCATTTATGACGAAATTCATAAATCTCCATTGGAATCCAAATATCAAAGAGGAATGACCTCACATTGGGGGAGATTGTTAGCCTCAAAATATTGAGTCAAACAAGAATGTTCGGTCATAGGTTTCTATTGTAATATTTATTAGAACGTTGTAATAAGTAGGTATTTAGTCGTGATTCACGGGCTTGGATTTAAACTAATTAAAGTCCAAAAGACAAACCCGGCCCAATATATAGTCCATTAAAGCCCGCATGTGGGTGGACTATATATACTACCCTCCTAGCATGTTAGGAGGGTGGATGGTCATTTGTAACAACTTCTTTTCCTAATCTAATCTCACCAAGTTAATCATCCCTCTCTATTTTCTCTCACTACTTTCTCTCTCTAGGAATTCATCTCTTCTTCATCTATTTTCTTTCTTTATTCATTGCTTAATCATCACAAAAAATGGGACAACACACTCTTTATTTAATAGTATATGAGTCCACCTAACTAAGGGTTAATATACACGCAAGTTACTAAAGTTTGGCCAAAGTAACGATTTTGTTACTAAAGTTTAAAAACTAATACTTGTGTTACTAATGTAATTTTTACCTGAACTTCAAGTTACCCATAATGTTTTTACCCGTAATTATAAGTTGTATGTCTACGTGGACTCCAACTTACGTTTTCGTCAGTAAACTTATGTTTTCGTCAGTAAACTTACGTTTTCTTCAGTAAAGTTACGTTTTCGTCAGTAATTTTACGTTTTCGTCACTAAATTTACGTGTTCGTCAGTAAATTTACGTTTTCGTCAGTAAATTTTCATTTTCGTCAGTAAATATACGTTTTCTTCAGCTAATTTATGATTTCGTCAATAAATTTACATTTTCCTCAGTATTTTTACGTTTCCGTCAGTAATTTAACGTTTTCGTCAATAAATTTACGTTTTCGTCAGTAAATTTACGTTTTCGTCAGTAAATTTACGTTTTCGTCAGTAAATTTACGTTTTCGTCAGTAAATTTATGTTTTCGTCAGTAAATTTACGTTCTCGTCAGTAAATTTACGTTCTCGTCAGTAAATATACGTTTTCTTCAGTAAATTTACATTTTCGTCAGATTTTCCTCAGCATATTTACGTTTTCATCAGTATTTTAACGCTTTCGTCAGTAAATTTACGATTTCGTCAGTGAACTTATGTTTTCTTCAGTAAATGAATCTTTTCATCTGTATTTTTACGTTTTCGTCAGTAAACTTACGATTTAGTCAGTAAATTTACGTCTTCATCAGTATTTTTATATTTTTGTAAGTATTTTACGTTGAAGAAAACGTAAAATTATTACCGAAAACGTAAATTTAGTGACGAAAACGTAAAAGTACTGACGAAAACGTAATTTTATTAACGAACTTAATTTACTTACGAAAATGTATATTTACTGACGAAAACGTATATTTACTGACGAAAACGTAAATTTACTGACGAAAATATCAAGTTACTAACGAAAACGTAAATTTACTGACGAAAACATAAAAGTACTGACAAAAACGTAAAATTACTGGCGAAAACGTAAAATTACTGACGGAAACGTAAAAATACTGACGAAAACGTAATTTTACTTACGAAAACATAAGTTTACTGACGAAAACGTAAATTTATTGACGAAAACGTAAAATTATTGACGAGAACGTAAATATACTAACGAAAACGTAAGTTTACTGACGAAAGCGTAAGTTTACTGACGAAAACGTAAGTTTGCTGACGACAACGTAAGTTTACTAATGACAACGTAAGTTTACTGACGAAAACGTAAGTTTACTGACGAAAACCTAAGTTTACTGACGAAAACCTAAGTTTACTAACGAAAACCTAAGTTTACTGACGAAAACGTAAGTTGACTGACCAAAACGTAAGTTTATTGACGAAAACGTAAATTTACTGACGAAATCGTAAAATTACTGGCAAAAACGTAAATTTACTGACGAAAACGTAAAATTACTGACGAAAACGTAAAAGTACGAACGAAAACGGGAAAAAACTGACCAATATGTAAAGGGTTAATATACACGCAGGTTACTAAAGTTTGGCCAAAGTAACGATTTTTTTATTAAAGTTTGGCAAAAAAATAGAAATGGAGCCCACCAAAACCTGCTTAACCGGTAACCTATCTCATGAGTAACGGCGGGATAGTTTTTCTGTACCTTTAGTAACAAATAAATCAAACCCGTATACAATAGTAACCTAAGTGTAAGGTTTTAAACTTTAGTAATAAAATCGTTATTTTGGCCAAACTTTAGTAACCTCCGTGTATATTAACCCCCTAACTAACCCACAAACATAACCACTCTACCTCAAAACATGAGCTGTCGACTATCATCAACCTTCTACTAACACCAACAACTATGATAACCACCATCAACCTTCGACACACCATGAATTGCCGATCACCACTCCCAATCATCAGCCGCTGCTTTCACTAACAGCCAGCCGTCGCCTCATCCATCACCATAAACTAACCACCAACCAACACCAAACATCAACCCTTATCAAATTCATTCAATTAAAAAAAGCAAAATCCCCAATATCTGCAAAACTTAAAAACCCCAAATGAAACCAAGTTTAAATGGATCTAACCAACAACTTCATAAAAATCACTACACATAATTACTCACAAAAAACTCACGTCAATGATCAAGAATCGAAAAAAACGACTCACAAATCACAATAACAATCAAAGGAACAATACACAATCAAGAACAAACAAAATCCCGATGTAATCAGATCGGTACCCACTTCAAAACACCAGATCCATCGAGATCTAAACAAGAAATGACATGTTTAATGTTTCTTGTTATGATCAGAATATGACTTTCGATAACTGTGATAATGAAGAATTTTAAAAAATGAACTTGACCTTAGAAGAAAAAGCAGTATCTAGAGGTATATGATATGTGAGGTGATTTGCACACTCTACGATTTGATTTGCACTCTTAAAATAATTGTCTTTTGACATATATACCCCTAAATCATCTAGCAGAGTGTTCAAATTAAAACATAAATGCTAAGGGTATAAATGTCATGACACAATAATTTGACTACGCAAATCAAATTATGAAGTGTGCAAATTACCTTCCATATGATACATAAAGTTACTTTACTTACATGATGACGAATATATATGTAGCGTCATAGTACCGTGACAAATATGTGAGTTTGTCTTTGGATTTTTGTTATATATTAATAGTAATACTAATTAATACCAATAATAATGAATCTGAGGGTATTTTTGTCATTATATATCATTATCTGAGGGTATTTTAGTCATTTTAAGTAAAATTAACAGTCAAAGTAAGTCAAATTAACGTTTGGGACCAAAAGTGTTATGAGTCGATAAAAATAGGACCGGATCCGTAACTTTTCAAACTGATGACATGGGCATTCAAGGGGATAACTAGAACTTGGAAAGTCATCGCTCTTTATTTTAGAGTTTTAAGAGTCTTTGGTTATTGTATAAATAACCCCCATCAGTGGGGATGGAAGGGCACTTTTCATTATCCAAATAATAATTCAAATAAAACACTAAGAGAGCATGATCTTTGCCTCTAAAATAACTCACTGATTCCATTTCTTGTTTGTTGATCTTTTTGTTCTTGCATCATATTGGTATCTGAGCTTTTGGTTGCTTTGGAATCTTATAATGGCAGAAGATGAACAACCCCGTGGTCGTCGAGGGCGTCAAGGTGGATTTGCGCGTAGGCAACCTCGTCCAGGTGTCGACGCCAACGAGGAAGAACGACGACCAAACTGTAGGGACCAGCGAGATCTCGAGATCACAACTCAAGGAAGATGAATCTAAGAATTAGAGCGAATGCTAGCTCAGGCCGGATTGGAAAACTTCCGCGATGTTGATCGCGATGATGAGGGAAGTCAATGATCAGACATCAACTCGACCGAGAGCAACAATGAAGAAGATGAGAATCCATGGGGGGTAATCGACCCGAGAGAGATGACCGTTTCAGGCCGGGCCGATACAACACTTCTCAAAACCTTGGTGTGAAAGTTGACATCCTAGAATTTTAAGGTAAATCACATCCCGACGAGTTCATTGAGTGGTTGTATACTGTGGAGCGAGTGTTTGATATTAAAAACCTAAGTGATGAACAAAAGGTCAAGTTAGTAGCAATCAAACTTAAGAAAAATGCTTCAATTTGGTGGGAACATGTTATAAAGCAACGTAATAGGGAAGGAAAACTAAGATTGTTAGTTGGGAAAAGATGAAAAAGAAGTTAATGGCCAAGTTTTTACCTATAAAATATAGGCAAGAGGCTTTTATAGAATACCACAATTTTAAACAATCAGGAAGCATGTTAGTGGAGGAATTTACCAATGAGTTTGATCGATTGAGGCTACGTTGTGATGTGGTTGAGGAAGAATAAACCATTGCTCATTATTTGGCAAGCCTAAAACCAGAAATTACTGATGTCGTTTCTCTTCAACAATATTGGTCATATAATGATGTATGTCGGTTAACTTTAAAGGTGGAATCACAACAAAAGAAAAAAAGTAACAACAGTACCAATTCTCGTTTCTCAAGTCGTTTTACAGGAACTGGAACCGACATGGGAAAGAAAGTTGCAAGCTCGAGCTTAAACCCAACTCGAAACTCCAGCGCAACATCAACTTATAATCCTAATTCTAACAGGGAGGGACATTAACGAGCAAACGGTGTTATAAGTGTCAAGGCATGGGTCACTTTGCCAATGATTGTCCAAATAAAAAGATGGTTACGTTAGTTGAAGAAGATGATGAACCGGTGTTTGACGAGTATGATGATGAGCATGAGAAAATGACATCAGACCAAGAAGATATAACATATGCTGCTATGGGTGAATTATTGGTAATTAAGCGAACCATGAGTGCAGTGGCAAAAGAAGATGACTCGTGGTTAAGGCATAACATATTTCACACTCCTTGCACATGTGAGGGTGAAATTTGTAATGTTTTCATAGATGGCGGTAGTTGTGAGAATGTCATATCTGAAACAATGGTTAGTAAGTTAGGACTGAAAACCGAACAACATCCTCAACCTTATACGTTGTCATGGTTCCGAAAGAGGAATGTAGTAAAAGTCTCAAAACGTTGTCTGGTAAAATTATCAATTGGGAGAAAATATAACGATGAGGTTTGGTGTGATGTGGTTCCAATGGATGTGTGTCATATATTACTAGGTAGGTCGTGGCTGTTTGATCTTAAGACGAAACATGATGGGTTTAAAAATACGTATACCTTTAAAAAATATGGAGTTACTATTATTCTTGGACCTTCTGATTTGCGAAAAGAAACCAAGAATCAGTTCTTGTCTCGCGTCACATTTACGGTTGAGATAACTACATCAATTGAAGTGTATGCTCTAGTCATTATGGAATCGAATCAAGATGATTTTCATGTGTCATTGCAGGTGATACCAATACTTGAAGAGTTTGCTGATGTTGTACCTGAAGAATTACCAGCAGGTCTACCCCCTATGAGGGACATACAACATTGCATTGATTTTATACCAGGTGCAACCATACCTCATAAAGCCACCTATCGAATGAGCCATCGAGAACATGACGAGTTGCAACGTCAAGTGCAAGCATTACTGGAAAAGGGTTTAATTCGTGAAAGCATGAGCCCGTGTGCCATACCAACACTATTAGTTCCCAAGAAGAATGGGTCATGGCGAATGTGTATTGATAGTCAAGCTGTCAATAAAATAACCATTAAATATCGATTTCCAATTCCCCGATTTGATGACTTAATTGATCAGTTAAATGGAGCGAGCGTCTTCTCAAAGATCGATTTACGCAGTGGCTATCATCAAATTCGTGTCGGTCTGGGGATGAATGGAAGACGACATTTAAAACTCGTGGTGGCTTATACGAGTGGATGGTAATGCCGTTTGAGTTGTCTAACGCACCAAGCACCTTCATGCGACTCATGAATCAGGTCTTTCGATATTTTATTGGCAAGTTTGTAGTTGTGTACTTCGATGACATTTTGGTATATAGTACCACAATATCAGGTCACCTATACCACTTACTACAAGTTTTGGAAACATTACGAAATCAAAAGTTATATGTTAATATCAGGAAATGCCACTTTCTTAGTGATGAAGTTCCGTTTCTATGATATATTGTTTCTAAAGAAGGTATTCGAATGGACCCGGAAAAAATAAGCTCCATCGTTGGTTGGAAGACACCAACAAACATACATGAAATACGTAGTTTTCATGGACTCGTAATGTAAGAGATTTTACTAGTTGGAAGTTCGTTTCTCGGTATCCTATCGAATTAATCTCGGCTCTAAGTGGAATGATTTGTTCTTGGTTAATGAAAAGGGTTTGGTTTGTTTATCTACTTTAAACTAATAACAAATAAGTAAGTGTCGAAGAGTAAATTTAAAGTTTTAAATGATTAAAGTAAAAAGACGAGTTTAAAAATAAATGCTTGAAAACTTAAAGATTGAATTAGAAAAAATAAATGAACACTCAATAAAAACTAACACTTGGAAAACTTTGTAAAAATATGAACTTAGTAGGAAAGTACTAAATGAAAGTAAGATCGGAATATAGCAAAACAACTCAAATCGGAATAATCTAAATGGAGTGATCGGAACATATTCCGATCAAATGCTCGGAATGTTTGAGAATGACTACTGATCGGAATGTTTCAAAACTCTCATTAATCGGAATACCTAAAAGCATAACAATCGGAATAAGCCAAGATTGAGTCAGATCGGAATATTCAAGTGAGTACTAATCGGAATACGGGGAAACTTACCAATCGGAATATCATAAAGCAACATCAATCGGAATGTTCAAATTAAACTACAATCGGAATAAGAAAAGGGGCAAATCGGAATCTCAAAACCCTTTTCCGATCTATAGATCGGAATAAGGGGTGCTGCTTGGTCGGAATACCCAGTCGGAAAAGGGCTTTGCCCTTTCCGAAAAGAATGCTAATCCGAAACTTAAGCCAAGGAAATAAGCTAATTGATTAAGCTAATTCCAAAAACTAGAACGAATCTAACATTAATCGGATCTGTTAAGCACAAATACAACTTATCCAAATATAAAATAAGCAAACTTTTAAATCAAATAGTAAAAAGATGAACTTTTTATAGAAAAACTTTAAAAAGTAAATAAGCTAAACCAACAAATAAGCCAATAAGCACAAGGATCTCAAAGCTTATTTGTGTAGAAACTTAGGAAACATAAGAAAATTAACTTTTTAAGCACAAAACCATTGATGAACAACACGGATCATACGAGATTTGTACCAAAATCAATCAAAATCAAAGAAAGGAAGGATGAGATTAAAGATTAAAAGCTTGAAGCTAAACTTTGATTAATGAAAAATGATACAAAGGTTTGATCTTGAAATAGAAAAAGATGAAGTCTAGTGAGAGAAAGTTTAGAACTTTCTCTCTCTAAAACTAGAGAGAAAATGAAAATCTACAAACTACCTAAAAAACTAAGTCCCCCAAAATTGTGAAGTGGAATCATATATATAGGCAAGTCTTGTGGGCTTTGTGAATGGGCTTGGTTTTGGGCTTCTTTTCTTCTTTCTTCTTTAGTCTTCACGCTTCCTTAAATAAACGTTTCCGACTTTGGATTTTTAGAAGTGTCGGTGAATAATTCCAACTCGTCTTATAATCTTTTGTTTAATAGAGTCGAGTTCTTCGACATATATGAATCTTCCATCTTTGGCTCTATTCTTCGATAAATCTTCAAATAGGCACAATGACTTCAAATCTTTTGCATCTCTTGGACAGTAGACTTCGTCTTGAGTCTTTTTCCTCGATAAAACCCGTGCAATCCCATGTTTTCTTCAATATTCATCCGGTTGACTCTGAAAACACAAAAACCACGCATAATTCCAAACAAATGATATTAAATACGTGTTTTGGTCTTGTTTTAGCCATAAATAAGTGGTAAAAGGATGGGTGTTTTCACACCTATCAAATCCCCTACACTTAACCATTGCCATGCCCTCATGCAATGCTTAGTGACAAAGCACATTTACACTTTTCTCATAATCAATCAACCTTGGCCTTATTAATATACTACTAAACAAAAATGAAAGTACTAAGAGAAATTAAAACTTTAAAGTAAACAAAAGGATGGAAATAACTTGCAAAGAGATCAAGGACTTACATTAGGGCTTTGGTGCTGCGAAGATTTATCACCCTCAAGTTTCACGTTCCCCAAACTAAGCTTAAAAACGAGATCATTGTTATTATAAGTTAGCAAATCAAACACTTACACACATGGTTTAATTAAACGCTTAAACTCCCTTATTCCTAGGTGTATCTCTTATATTTTATTTTTGTCTTAGAATGATCATGAAGATGCATTTTTGGACTTATTTCGATAGTTTATTTAGGCTGAAAGCAAAGTAGGACGATTTGATCAATAGTTAGCTAAAGGACAAAATCTCTTAAAACTGCTTCTCGGGATATCAAAAAGTTCATATCTTGGCATAACTTGGTTCACGATTTGAGACCTTTCTCGGGCCGATATTTGGCATGTACTTCATACTTCATATCTTGAGAGACGTTCTTGAGATAATGGTCTTCTCATCGTTAATAGAGTTTCTTCACTTTGGAGACTTTTGAGGGGTACTCCAACTTTGTTGACCACGACTTCATGATTATTTCTTCAATCTCTAGTTGGGATTTTGAGATACAACGACCCGCCTCCTTTTCGGACTTGGATCTATTTATCCTCATACCTTGTTAGGGTCTTTTCGGATAGACTTCTCCATGATCTTTATGGGAGTTGATTGCTTTTCGTCGTGATTCTTGATCCTTCATATTGATTTTGTGAATAATGCTTTTCACATCACTTTGGATTTTCAGCAATAAAATTGAATCCTCATGCCTTGTTAGGGCCTTTTCGGACTCGCCAATCTTCGCGCCCCGCTTCATAAGTTATGCCTTGGCTATGAACTCTTATCATTACCGAGCAACTTTTAAACGATCTTGGGCTAGAAGCTAAGTAACTTTTCAAATCATACGACCTTACTTATTGCAGATAAATTATTAGCAAGTGATGGGAGAATAGGCAAATAATTACACCAAGTGAGCTTGTGCAAGAATACCGACTTATAATTGACTTTATCATCTCTCGTTCTCCACAATTTAAAATCTCAAGTAATGAGACTCGTGGATGCTTAGCCTAATAAACCAATTAAGGTCTACATGGTTAAGGATACTAGCTAGAATAAACTTAGATAAGTCTATTCGGGTTGAGTCAAAATAATCGCAACGGGCCTAATATGTCAGACTTCTAAACTAGCTACACCACTTTATTAATATTTTTGACTTTATTGTGGAATATATACATATGAAAGCAACGATAAAAATTTAAAAATTACAAATAAATGGCCAAAGTTAATTAAAAATTTGAAAAATGTTGAAAAAGATGATTTTTCGGTTAAATGAAGGCATTTTCATGGAAAAGTCCACTTAAAACTTCGATAGAAGTCCCCCTACACTTAAGATAAACATTGTCCTCAATGTTTAAGCATGTGGGAAAAGTCTCCCCTACACTTATGACATTGTGCACGTTGGTTAAATCAAGTTAAGGAAGAGACGACTAAAGTGATCAATTTCAGATGTGAGTATGAAGAAAATTGAATCACGATAGTTGAGAGATAGAACCGGATTTCGGATAACACGGGAGCACGGTTCTTCAAAGGTTCCAAGAGTGCATTCATCCCTGTAATCACATCACCACACAAAAACAAACACCTATACAGGTCCCCCTACACTTAGGAGGTAAAAACATAAAAGGATAGATACTCGGGTTGCCTCCCGAGGAGCGCTTGTTTTTTATAACCGAGTCACGAGCCTGACTCGACCCAAAATTAGTTCATGGGGAACGTGGTGAGGGATGGAATCATCTCCTGAGAGATGTCCTCACCAAAGTACAACTTCACTCGTTGGCCATTCACCTTAAAATTGGGCCCATTTGGCTGAGAAAGCTCAATGGTCCCATATGGAAAGACTTTGGCGACGGTGAATGGACCAGACCAGCGGCTCTTCAACTTGCCAGACAAGATCTTCAACCGAGAGTTAAAAAGTAAGACTTGATCACCAACGTGGAACTCTCGGTTCTTGATTTTTGCGTCATGAAGGATCTTTGTCTTCTCCTTATAGATCAGCGAGTTCCCATAAGCTTCATTCCTCAGTTCGTTGAGCTTGTTGAGTTAAATCTTGCGATGATCACCGGCTTTGTTGATGTCGAGGTTAGCCCACATCAAGGCCCAGTGCGCCTTATGTTCCAGCTCGATGGGAAGGTGGCATGCTTTCCCGTACACAAGACGATAAGGTGTACAACCGATCGGGGTCTTATAAGCAGTACGAAAAGCCCACAGAGCATCATCTAACTTATCGGCCCACGCGGCACGATGCTCTCCCACAGTACGCTCCAAAATTCGCTTCAATCCACGGTTGGATATCTCGGCTTGCCCATTGGTTTGGGGATGATAGGCGGTGGAAAGACGGTGATTGACACCATACTTAGCCATGACTCTTGCAAATTGATCGTTGCAAAAATGAGTCCCGCGGTCACTGATAATAGCACGAGGAACGCCGAATCTAGCGAACAGCGATTTCAAAAAGTTACAAACCCCCCTTGCATCGTTAGTAGGGAAAGCTTTGGCTTCAACCTACTTTGAAACGTAGTCAACGGCTACAAGGATGTATTTGTTTCCTTTAGATGAAGGGAATGGCCCCATAAAGTCGATACCCCAAACATCAAAGATTTCACATTCTTGTATGAAATTTTGAGGCATCTCATCTTTATGTGTGATCTTGCCTTGTTTTTGGCAAGCATCACATCGTTTAACCATATCGTGAGCGTCACGATAGATGGTGGGCCAATAAAATCCCGAATCAAACACTTTTTTGGCGGTGTAGTTGGGACCAAAGTGACCACCGGTGGGTCCTTTGTGGCAAGCGTCAAGGATTTCTAAAGCTGCCGGTCCATCAACACATCAGCGAATAATCAAGTCAGCACATTGTTTGAATAGATATGGGTCATCCCAAAAGTAAGTCTTAATATCTTTGAAGAACTTTTTCTTTTGTTGGGATGTTAACCCGTCAACGAGAATTCCACCCGCCAAGTAGTTTGCAATGTCCGCAAACCACGGGGTTTCATCAGCAGTCGAGTTGATAGACATTAAGGTCTCCAAGGGAAAAGAATCATTGATTTCTTTGTTCGGATGATCCCCCTGGTAAGGATCCTCAAGTCTACTGAGATGATCCGCGGCTAGGTTTTCAGCTCCTTTTTTATCGCGAATTTCGATTTTAAATTCTTGGAGTAGCAAAACCCAGCGAAGAAGTCTTGGTTTAGAATCTTGTTTAGTCAACAAGTACTTCAACGCGGAATGATCGGTGTAAACGATTGTGGTGGAAAGGACAAGATAGGGGCGGAATTTTTCAAAGGCATAGACAAGAGCTAAAAGCTCTTTTTCGGTTGTCGTATAATGCAATTGGGCCCCCGTCATTGTCTTGCTAGCGTAATGGATTGGTTGGAAGTGCTTGTTCACTCTTTGTCCCAGAACCGCTCCAATAGCAAAGTCACTAGCATCGCACATCAACTCGAAAGGCAGCTCACAATTAGGGGTAACCAAGACGAGTGCCTTAGTTAGCTTATCCTTAAGCGAGTTGAAGGCTTCAAGACACTCTTTGGAAAAGATAAAAGGAGTATCTTTTTCCAAGAGGTGGGTCATCGGACGAGCGATTTGAGAAAAATCTTTGATGAATCGACTGTAGAAGCCCGCATGACCCAGAAAACTTCTCACACCCTTTACTGTTGAAGGTGGAGGAAACTTAGCGATAACATCGACTTTAGCACGGTCTACTTCGAGACCGGCTTTGGAAATCTTGTGTCCTAGCACGATGCCCTCTTTTACCATGAAATGGCATTTTTCCCAATTAAGAACAAGGCGAGTGTCTTCACACCGCTTCAGCATACGTTCTAAATTGGCAAGGCAAGTAGAGAAAGAATCGCCATAAACCGAGAAATCATCCATGAATACTTCCATAGTGTCTTCCACCATGTCATGGAAGATAGCCATCATACACCTTTGGAACGTCCCAGGAGCATTGCATAAACCAAAAGGCATACATTTGTAAGCAAATGTTCCATAGGGACAAGTGAATGTGGTCTTTTCTTGGTCTTTGGGATCGATGGGAATTTGAAAATACCCGGAGAAACCGTCTAAAAAGCAGTAATAATCATTACCCGCAAGACGCTCGAGCATTTGATCCATGAAAGGAAGAGGAAAGTGATCTTTTCTCGTGGCATCATTGAGCTTGCGATAATCAATACAAACTCTCCACCCAGTAACGAGACGAGTGGGAATCAACTCGTTGTGTTCATTGGCAACAACGGTTATTCCGCCCTTCTTGGGCACACAATGGACGGGACTTACCCACGGCGAATCCGAAATAGGGTAGATCAAGCCGGCATCTAGAAGTTTGATAACCTCTTGTCTGATGACGTCATGAATTTTAGGATTAACCCTTCTTTGGCTCTGGATTGCGGGTTTAAAGTCATCTTCCATGAGAATCTTGTGAGTACAAAAGTTCGGATCAATTCCGCGGATGTCGGAAATTTTCCAAGCAATTGCCTTCTTATGATTTTTAAGCACGGCGATGAGGCGAGATTTTTCTTCTTCTTTCAAGTCCTTCGCGATGATGATAGGCGACTTCTTGTCGTCTTCAAGGAACATGTACTCGAGGTGGGGCGGCAACTCCTTAAGTTCTAAATCTGGAGGATTTTCGATGGGAGGCGTTTTCAAAGTCGGAGCATCGATAACAATAACCGTGGGAGATGGTGGAGAAAGATTGTCCTCTTTGAGAAGGTTTTCAAAGAAACTCATATCGTCAGCCAAATCGGTGGGAGACTCGTCATTAGTTAAGTTCACATCTCCTATGGTGGCTTCAAGATCTTTCCAAAAGAAATCACTTTCTCCAAATAGAGACAGTGATGAATGAAGAGAGGAAACGGTCTCAACATTGGAAAGAGAAGTAGGAATACTTTTAAAAGCATTTTGGAAGTGTTCTTCACAAGCTTCATCAAGAACGTCAATACAATTAACGCTCTCGTTAGAAGAAGGTTGTGTAGACAACTTTCCCATGTTGAAGACAATTTTATCGTCACCCACTCTCATGATAAGCTCACCGGCTTCAACATCGATAAGAGTGCGACCGGTCCTCAAGAATGGACGACCAACAATTAATGGCACACGAGGGTCCATCTCGTAGTCGACGACGACGAAATCGGCAGGAAAAGTGAATTTTTCGACTCCTACAAAGACGTCTTCGGCTATCCCCACTGGATAAGCAACCGTACGGTTAGCTAATTCCAGAGTCATTTTGGTGGGGACTAGCTCAGGGAGAGATAATTTCTTCCACACACTTAAAGGCATTAAGTTGATACTGGCACCTAGATCGGCTAGGGCCATGCAATTCTCTACTCCCGGGAAATTACAAGGGATTAAGAAACGACCCAGATCACCAAGCTTGGTTGGCAATTTCCTTAAGAGCACTGCAGAGCAATTCTCATTAAGTTGGGTGTTGGCAATATCAAGAAGCTTCTCCTTGTCACTCAGAAGATCTTTGAACATTTTCGCGTACTTAGGCATGTGAGCGAGAGCCTCAGCGAAGGAGATGTTGAAATTCAATTGTTTGAACATTTTAAGGAAGTTCGAAACCTGAATATCATCCTTGCTTTTGAGCTTCTCTTTCCTCAACCTAGATGGATAAGGTATATCGGAAGAAGAGGAAGGCTTTGGGAGAATAGGATCACTCACATCCTTGGGTGGAGGAGGGGTAGAAGTAAGAGGTGGGGAAATTGGGGAAGGAGAAGGGTGAGGAATAGGAGCAGGTGACTCGTTCTCCTTAGTCACAACCACCGGTGGAGGTATAGGAAGCTCGGGTTCCTTGGTACCTTTGCCACTACGAGTGGTGATTGCTTTCATCTCCCCTCTTGGATTCGCAACAGTGTTACTCGGGAGAGTACCCGAGGAAGAGGGTTGATTACCGTGGAAGAAACTAGCCATCATGTTTCTTAAGTCATTCGTTTGACTATCCAAAGTGTTTCTCATGTCAGCTCTCAGATCGTTCCCTTGTTTCACCAGGTTTGCTTTCAAGTTGCGCACTTCCTGTTGAAGATTTTCCACGATCACATCGTTAGTCCTCATGTAGGTTTCCACTTCTTGGTGTAAAGCGGTGGGTTGATTGGGAGGAGCATTGTATGCGGGTGGTTGATAAGCAGGTTGCTGGTAAACTTGGTTGTTTCTTTGAGGTGGATGTTGTTGTTTGTGAGGTGGTATGTATGGTCCACGAGATTGTTGTTGTTGTTGAGGAGGGCGGTTGAGGTTTTGTTGTTGGTTTGGGTTGTTAGGAGTAGAACCAGGTGGTGAGAGATAGTTGTTGGAGCGGTAGCTAAGCAGGTTGCGGTCGCCTTGAGGTCGAGCTTGATAAGCAGGTTGAGGATAGGTACCGTATGCTGCATTCACGTTCTCAGAAGGGTAGTTTTGGGTGGCAGTACAAGTGGTGTAAGAATGAGGACCCCCGCATATCTCACATGGTTGGCTAACAGCATTGGCTTGAGCGTCTTTAGCGTTTCTAGCGTTGATACTGTTGGTGTTGCTGGCGGTTTGGGTGGCAAGTGATTCAAGAAGCGTAGTGATTTTGTCAATTCGCTTGTCGTTGTCACTAGTACTAGCACTAGCGACATTGGTCCGCACACTCTTGGTTTGCACACGAGACTTATTCTCAATGATATCCCAAGCAGCATTGGAAGTCTTAGCCAAAAGATTACCCCCCCCCCCGAGGCACTGTTTAGTGAATCTTGGTCATTCATGTTTAAACCATTATAAAAAGTATTAATTTGGTGCACTTTGGTAA
The DNA here is from genome assembly GCA_025667525.1 of Glebionis coronaria. Classification (NCBI taxonomy): domain Eukaryota; kingdom Viridiplantae; phylum Streptophyta; class Magnoliopsida; order Asterales; family Asteraceae; genus Glebionis; species Glebionis coronaria. The sequence goes on from CM046880.1 coordinate 519,034,709, forward strand.
AACCATGTTGTGGGCATTTTCTCAAAAGGTATTTGAAACGGTCCCAAGATTCACTAAACGACTCATCGTACTTTTGTTCAAAATTGATAATTTCATTCCGCAAAGCGGTAGTACGAGAGGGTGGGAAAAAGTAGTTGATAAACTTGGTCTCCAAATCCGTCCACGTAAGAATACTATGTGGCGGTTCCTTAGCAAGCCAATGCCGGGCTTGTCCCTCTAAAGAAAAGGGAAAAAGTTGTAAACGGATTACCTCTTGTGGAACACCATTGAATTTGACCGTATTGGTGAGTTGCAAGAATCTATTGATGTGGTCATGCGGATCATCAATGGTACGCCCCAAGAATGGTTGAGCAGAGACCATCTGGATAAAACCGGATTTGAGCTCAAATTTGTTGGCTGCAAACGCGGGTATAACAATTGGATCAGTGTTGCCATCTACATGGGCTTGCAGCAGTTCAATCATCAGGCGATTATCCCGTAGAGGCTCATTGTTGTTGTTATTATTCATGTTGTTGAGCGGTGGATTGTTATTGTTATTATTATTTTGAGGTGGGTTATTGTTGTTGTTTTGTACACCGGCCATGTCTAAGTTATCGAGAGGCTCGGGCTCTTGATAAGACGTTGATCGAGTGCGCATACACCTGCAAAAGAACTAACAAAGAAAAACAAAGCAAAAATATTTTTGGTTTTTATGTTTTTTAATTTTTAGGATTTTTGAAAATTTTATATTTTTTTAGGGTTTTTGAATTTTTTTTATGAAAAGGTAACGTTCACGGTGAATGGATCCCAAAATCCAAGTTCTCACAAAAAACTGTTGATCTTAACGAGAAGAGCCGGCAGCGGCGCCATTTTAATGTAAGAGATTTTACTAGTTGAAAGTTCGTTTCTCGGTATCCTCTCGAATTGATCTCGGCTCTAAGTGGAATGATTTGTTCTTGGTTAATGAAAAGGGTTTGGTTTGTTTATCTACTTTAAACTAATAACAAATAAGTAAGTGTCAAAGAGTAAATTTAAAGTTTTAAATGATTAAAGTAAAAAGACGAGTTTAAAAATAAATGCTTGAAAACTTAAAGATTGAATTAGAAAAAATAAATGAACACTCAATAAAAACTAACACTTGGAAAACTTTGTAAAAATATGAACTTAGTAGGAAAGTACTAAATGAAAGTAAGATCGGAATATAGCAAAACAACTCAAATCGGAATAATCTAAATGGAGTGATCGGAATATATTCCGATCAAATGATCAGAATGTTTGAGAATGACTACTGATCGGAATGTTTCAAAACTCTCATTAATCGGAATACCCAAAAGCATAACAATCGGAATAAGCCAAGATTGAGTCAGATCAGAATATTCAAGTGAGTACTAATCGGAATAAGGGGAAACTTACCAATCGGAATATCATAAAGCAACATCAATCGGAATGTTCAAATTAAACTACAATCGGAATAAGAAAAGGGGCAATCGGAATCTCAAAACCCTTTTCCGATCTATAGATCGGAATAAGGGGTGCTGCTTGGTCGGAATAGCCAGTCGGAAAAGGGCTTTGCCCTTTCCGAAAAGAATGCTAATCTGAAACTTAAGCCAAGGAAATAAGCTAATTGATTAAGCTAATTCCAAAAACTAGAACGAATCTAACATTAATCGGATCAATTAAGCACAGATACAACTTATCCAAATATAAAATAAGCAAACTTTTAAATCAAATAGTAAAAAGATGAACTTTTTATAGAAAAACTTTAAAAAGTAAATAAGCTAAACCAACAAATAAGCCAATAAGCACAAGGATCTCAAAGCTTATTTGTGTAGAAACTTAGGAAACATAAGAAAATTAACTTTTTAAGCACAAAACCATTGATGAACAACACGGATCATACGAGATTTGTACCAAAATCAATCAAAATCAAAGAAAGGAAGGATGAGATTAAAGATTAAAAGCTTGAAGCTAAACTTTGATTAATGAAAAATGATACAAAGGTTTGATCTTGAAATAGAAAAAGATGAAGTCTAGTGAGAGAAAGTTTAGAACTTTCTCTCTCTAAAACTAGAGAGAAAATGAAAATCTACACACTACCTAAAAAACTAAGTCCCCCAAAATTGTGAAGTGGAATCATATATATAGGCAAGTCTTGTGGGCTTTGTGAATGGGCTTGGTTTTGGGCTTCTTTTCTTCTTTCTTCTTTAGTCTTCACGCTTCCTTAAATAAACGTTTCCGACTTTGGACTTTTATAAGTGTCGGTGAATAATTCCAACTCGTCTTATAATCTTTTGTTTAATAGACTCGAGTTCTTCGACATGTATGAATCTTCCATCTTTGGCTCTATTGTTCGATAAATCTTCAAATAGGCACAATGACTTCAAATCTTTTGCATCTCTTGGACAGTAGACTTCGTCTTGAGTCTTTTTCCTCGATAAAACCCGTGCATTCCCATGTTTTCTTCAATATTCATCCGGTTGACTCTGAAAACACAATAAACACAAAAACCACGCATAATTCCAAACAAATGATATTAAATACGTGTTTTGGTCTTGTTTTAGCCAGAAATAAGTGGTAAAAGGATGGGTGTTTTCACACCTATCAACTCGCGTCATTTTACCGACGGTTTATTCAAAATTTCACCACTATTATTTCCCCAATCACTGAATGTATAATAGGGGGAAAGTTTAGTTGGTCTCAAGAAGCGGAAGTAGCGTTTGGGTTGTTGAAAAAGAAAGTAACAGAAGCTCCTGTTTTAATACTACCAGATTTTGGTGATGTATTTGAGGTACATTGTGATGCTTCGGGAGTGGGTATTGGTGGTGTGCTGAGTCAAAAGAGTCGGCCCATAACAACTTTTTAGCGAAAAGTTGAATGAGACCCGCCGTGACTACTCTACATATGACAAAAAGTTCTATGCCATTGTTCGTAGCTTAGATTATTAGCGCCATTATCTTGTCTCCAAAGATTTTATTTTATATTCTGATCATGAAGTGCTCAAATACATTAACGGGCAACATTAGCTAAGACCAAGGCATGCCAAATGGGTTGAAATTTTGCAAGCCTATAATTTCTCAATTAAACATCAAGCAGGAGCTCTCAACAAAGTAGATGATGCCTTAAGTCGAAGACACACGCTACTTTCAATGATGCAAGTCCAGGTTGTTGGGTTCGAAATACTCAAAGAGCTATATGGTGATGATCCTGAATTTGCACTTATATGGGCGAAATGTCAGGGTCGTCCCTACCAACGATTTGTCATGCAAGATGGGTTCCTTTTTCGAGATAATCGACTATGCGTTCCCAAATGTTCGTTAAGGGAATCGATTATAAAGGAAGGTCATGCAGGGGGTTTAGCGGGTTAATTTGGAGTATATAAGATGATGAGTTGGTTGAGTGAGCATTTTTATTGGCCACGAATAGAGCGCGACATTGCAAGGTTTGTGGAAAGGTATCGTGTGTGTAGAATGGCTAAAACCCGAAATTCCAATGCGGGTTTGTACCAACCTTTACCTGTGCCGGTAACCCCATGGGTAGATGTGAGTCTTGATTTCGTTCTAGGGCTACCTCGAACACAAAGGAATAAAGATTCAATTATGGTGGTGGTAGATCTGTAAAACCCGCATGCTTTTACCATGAATAGTACCGTTAGTAAACATACGTACATATTAAAACTTTTCTTTTATACCATAAACACGTGTCACGGTTAGAAATTTCAGAAGTTATGTACGTATAATTACACGATAAGCATTAAGTACGTGTTAATACACGATAATTATTATCAATAATAATTATAATCACGAACATGAAATCATGAACGTAAGAATCATAAACATATAATTATGTATTTACGTATATTATTAATACGATGAATATCGTTACGTACAAGTAATTATAATAACACGAATAATTAAACGTAACACGTAAACACGAACTCACGAACACGTAATAATTAAACACGAGAAAAGGCTTCGGGTTTCCCTTGGTGGGCCCTACATGCGACGGTACAAGAAGAAGAGAGGGGCCTAGACCATTTGATTTTTACTAAATAACAAATAAGGAAACATTATCTTTTCACTTTACAGAATTTTACAGAAAATCAAAACCCTAAATCTCTCTCTCTCTCTCTCTCTCTCTCTTGGCCGGCGACTAAAACACCACAAGGAGGTGTTTGGTTTGATTTTTGTTCAAGGATTCAAGAGTGTGTTCGTGTGATCATTTCAATTATTCCACGTGTTTTGGTAATCCGTAAAAATCTTTTCTTTTTAATTCTTTTGTTTTTACGATGAACATATGATCATGGGTATACAAACAAGATTAAATAACATGTTAAAATCATGGTGGGTAAACAATTAAGGGTGTTTCGGGTTTGTTAGTTTTGGCCGTCACACAAACCGAGAGCCATGGGCTCTCGGCGTCGTTGGTTCGCACACCAACCGAGACACATGTCTCGGTGTGGTGTTGGTTCGGTTGGCAGCAGGTACAAGGCACCCCGACTTACGTCGGGGGTGTCCTTGTGGTTTTATGGGTCTCGGCGGTAACAGCCACCACCACTGGCACACAGCCAGTGGCAGTTGTGGGTCAAGCAGGGGGAGCACGCAACGCAGCAGCAGGAACCACTGACATACAACCAGTGGGAACCCCTCTGCTAGCAGCGGCTAGCTGAGAGCATGGGAACTACCGGCAGCAGCCGGTGGCTAGGTGACGCAAGCAGGGGCAACCGATTCAAGCCGGTTTGCCACTGTTTTAAGGGGTATTTGGTTCGGACCGGTTCACGGGTTTCACGGGTCCGGTTCACGACATGTTTTAGTTAGATAACACACAAGTTCGGTTCATGATTATTTTTTTACAAGTCTAATTAATTTTACAAGTATATTATTTTTACAAGATAATTAAATTAATTAATACATGACTTATAATTAATTTAATTAGATATGAAACTTAGGTTATTATTATTATTAAATAATACATGTTTAACCTAAGTATTTATTTATTTATTTTATACTATAGTATTAATTAATTATTAAACATAACATATAATTAATTAATAATAATGACTTAGATTATATTAATATAGTATTAATACATGTTTTAACCTAAGTATTTTTATCACTTTAATTTAATTAAATAATGCTTATATTTAATTAAATCGTATAACCTATAGTTTATTTAGTTAACAGAATATTATTAATAAACTATACTATAACTAGATGACTTATGATATTAATTCAGATAAATTCTAAATATGAAAACTTTCTAATTCAAGAAACTTACTATTTTTGGAAACTTCCTATTTTTAGAAACTAATCTATTTTGATAAGTTAATCTATTTTTGGAAACTTTCTATTTTAGGAAACCTGTTATTTTTAGAAAGTTACTTATTATTACACAACAACTATAATAATACAAGAAATACAAGTAATACTTAATCAGAATATACTGAATACATGATAAACACAACACAACGTTAAAATCAGTAAAATAAGACATGAACATATAAAACAAGCTAAGACATGATATAAAACCAGTTACGTACTCAGTAATCAGAATACTTATACACGTATACTATTTATGTAGCATTAGTGAGATCGAAGTAGGACTCTCTTCCGTTCGTCTTCTTCGTTCACTAGACTTAAGGTAGTGATTTCCCGTCCTTTCAGTACGGACATTCTTTCCTTATTAGGATTCCCCGTCTACAGCCAACTGTTTTCTTAGTATTTGTTTTATATGTTTGATACTTATTTTAGATTAAGAGCCTAAGCCATATACATGCATGACCAGTGTCACCTAGTTATGAAGGTACCATAACCATAACACTAGAGGCACCAGTGTTATTACTTCCCCACGGCGAAGTGATTGCTCGTGGCGTCCCTTTTTCAGTTTTGGCCATTATATTATATTATCATGTGGGGCGTATGGGTGCATCCTAGTTACATGTTTAGCTGTATTATCAGAGTGAATGCGATGTGTGCCTTGCATCCTTCACTAGGAGTTGATACCTCCTACCCAGACTATTTAATTAGAGACAACCCCTCTAATTGCATGACGAGGTATCCCCTCCAAGTATTCATGCACGGTGGAACATCATGACCTATATGGGCTATTTGGCTAATCAAACATATTTTCATAGAAACATAAGTCTTTTCAAACTATAAAACCAGTTTTATGAACATGAATCCAGTTTACTTAGAACTTATGATATTCCGCTGCTATTAGTCTTATATGTTTACGTTATTCCATGTCATACTTGTATATCCGTGCACTGAGCGTTATGCTCAGCCGCTTTCCTTTCATTCCCAAACGGCAGGTACTCAAGGGCGCTCGTAGACTTTAAGCGTACGTGCATATGGACTGGAAGCTTTCTAGCCTTCTCTACTTTATGCATTTCATCATACATTTTGCTACTTATTTTTCTATGGACATTGTTTAGTCCTTTTCCTTATAGTACTTATGTTTGTGTGTGATGAGCTTATACTTTGGGGTACCAATGTTTGTTTCCGGTATTTCCTTTTATGGTCATGTAATGTTTTAATACATTTCCCTTGTATGCTTTGACGACACGTCATAATCACGCGTGACATTCCATTTACCAAAATAGGGTGTTACAATTATGGTATCAGAGCCAAGGCTTTGACCTGTAGGCTCTCAAAACACGACATGTGAGTAGGTAGTCACTATGGTCTTCCTAGAACTGACACTCGGTTTTCATGCATTCATTGTTTTCATGCATTCATGTATATGTCATTGTCGCAGGTTTATGACTAAGTAACGGTTGGTATAGGACTGGCCCTATTTAGTCGCATGTGATTTTATCGAAACTTTTAACTTTGGACCGACCCATTGGCGTCCCCTCGCCATGTCTTTTGTTTTGAGTGAACTGACCATAGGCGTTCACTTTCGCGCATATAAAAGTTTTCATAAAACTGCATCATGCATTCATGTACTAGTTTTCCTACATAAAATTTTTCTCATGATTTATTGGTATAAATTTTTTTTCATGTATATATTTTATGTTTGATCAGTTTAATCATGTATTTTTGTTTTATACTGTCAGATGGTGAACACACGCAACATTCGGGAGATGGTTGCAGCTGCCAATGCAGATTTGCAAGACATCCTTCACCAAAACGATAACTATCCTCCCCCACCTCAAATTTTCCCACGGCGATGAGGGGTAGACTAACGAGGGAGTACTACGCGATTAAGCAAAGAGAGGAGGAAAACAGCCGCGTGTTTATGCAGCGCTTTCTTTGTTTAGCTGGCGAGTTAGGCCCAGCAGCGGGAAATGCTGAAGAGCGAGCACACCATTTTCGTTAGGGGCTTCGCCCATCCATCGCTAATAACTCGGCGTATGCTACCTGCAACACGGTGGCACAAGTTTTCTGATGCAGCACGTAAGCTGGAGATGCTGCAAGATATAGAGGAGTTCGGGGAACAGAGAGACCCGAGAAGAGGTATTTATTCGTTATTCAGCTGTGACCATTTCGAATTCATTCAGTATTATCCAATATTTATATCTCTTTTTAAACTGCATCTTTCAGGCAGAAGACTGGGGACCGATCTCAACCGGCTACTCAGCAACAACCTACTCAGCCCAGGGTAACGGTCAGACTCAAGACCGTTCTGCTACGGATAGGCGTGGCAGTAATGATAATTACCGTAACAACGCTAGAAACTCCAACAGCAGCAGGTCCTTACACTTACTCACTTCTTTATGTTACATGTGATAAGTCATAATTCTGACACATTAGCAATCTTCTACCAGGAATCATGGTAACGGGAGGGAGCATAACCAAAGAGGTTTACAACCTAACCGTCCAACTATCACTGGTATTATATCTTACGATCTTTCCGCATTGTCCTTTTGTACCTATAAACTATGTCTCATGTATACGTTTCTGGACAGGCTCCCAGCCAGCAAGGGCACCTGCTGGAGGGTATACTCGCCCTCTTTGCACTACCTACAACCGTAGGCACCCAGGGCCATGTAGTCGCGACAGCGACACATGCTACACGTATAGCCTTACTGGTCCTCGCATGAAGGGCTGCCGCAAGGGCGAGATGGAGGGCACATATGTACATGCTGATTCCAAGCCGCCTCCTACTAGTGGACGCGTTTACACGACTTCTCGCGGCCAGGCCAACAAGTCTACAGGTACCATCACTGGAATTTTGTATATGCACGGTCAAGCTGCATGTGTTTTATTTGACATGGGTGCTACTCATTCGGTTATTTCTATTGCTTATGCTAAGAATGTTAGGATATCCCCTATGCCATTAGATAATGTACTAAACATTTCCACGCCTTTAAGAGACTTTGTACGCATAACCCATGCGTACAAGAGCCTTCCCATAGAGTTTGACGATAAGATTCGTCCCGTTGACGCACTTCCACTGGATATGTGCGATTTTGACATGATATTGGGCATGGACTGGCTATCCAAACATCACGCCACCATAGACTGCCATACATATCAGGTCATTTTTGGTGATGCAAATGCACCAGAGTACATTCACAACGGGTTCGTACCCATAAGGTCTGTACAAATCATATCGGCCTTGCAAGCACGTGCACTACTGTCAAATGGTTGTGAGGGCTATCTTGCTTCTGTTCATGATTTGGAGGCTGAAGCTCCATCTATCTAGAATCAGCCGATCGTGTCAGAATTCCCAGACGTGTTTCTAGAAGAACTTCCGGGCATACCACCTGCTCGTGAAGTGGAGTTTAATACTGAGCTCATCCTAGGAGCTGAGCCAATATCCAAGGCTCCTTATCGCATGGCTCCCATAGAGTTGAAGGAGTTAAAGGAACAACTGCAGGAACTGTTAGAACGCGGTTTCATTCGACCTAGTGCTTCTCCATGGGGCGCACCTGTTCTGTTCGTAAAGAATAAGGACTACAACATACGTCTACGCATAGATTATCGTGATCTTAACAAGATCACCTTCAGGAATAGGTATCCTTTGCCACGCATTGAGGACTTGTTTGACCAACTCGAAGGGGCCAAACATTTCTCCAAGATTGATCTGAGGTCGGGCTATCATCAGCTACGGGTTAAAGAGCAGGACATCGCCAAGACTGCTTTCCGTACACGTTATGGGCACTACAAGTTTGTGGTTATGCCTTTTGGCCTTACCAATGCTCCAGCTGTTTTCATGGACCTGATGAACCGTATCTTCCATGAGTTCCTAGACAAGTTCGTCATTGTTTTCATTGACGACATCCTAATTTTCTCTAAGTCCAAGGAGGAACACGAAGACCATCTTCCTACAGTATTATAGATTCTTCGCCAGAAGCAACTGTATGCTAAATTCTCCAAGTGTGAGTCTGGTTAGACAAGGTGGCGTTCTTAGGTCACATTGTATCAACAGAAGGAATCACCATGGATCCAGCAAAGGTTGAGGCTATTACCAAGTGGCCAAGACCGACATCAACGACTGAAGTTCGCAGTTTCATAGGCTTAGCTGGTTACTATCGTAGGTTGGTAGAAATTTTTTTCCGTTTAGCACTGCCATTGACTAAACTGATGCGTAAAGGGGAGAAATTCGTCTAGACTGAAGAAAGAAAAAGAGCTTTGAAGACCTAAAGCAGAAGTTAGTATCTGCACCAATTCTTACTCTCCCATCTGGTACAGGTTGATTTCAAATCTATAGTGATGCTTTAGGGAAGGGACTTGGCTGTGTTCTCATGCAACATGGGAAAGTGATTGCGTTCGCTTCACGACAACTTAAGCCTTATGAGGAAAATTACCCTACGCATGACTTGGAACTTGCAGCAGTCGTGTTTGCATTAAAGATATGGAGGCACTACTTGTATGGAGAATCATGTGACATCTTCACGGACCACAAGAGCCTGAAGTACATCTTCACTCAACGTGAACTGAACATGAGACAGAGAAGATGGTTAGAGCTGTTGAAGGATTATGACATTAATCTGCAGTATCATTCTGGCAAGGCGAATGTAGTGGCAGATGCACTTAGTAGGAAGTACGGTATGATAAACGGCATTAAAATTGAGGAGGAAATTATAAGAGACTTAGAGCGACTAGACATCGAGATCATGGTACGTGGAAAACATGGTACGTGGAAAACATGGTTACTGGGCTAATCTTAGAGTGGAACCTAAGTTACTCTCTAGGATCAAGGAAGCTCAGAAGGATGATGGTGAAATTTGGGCCATTATTCATAACTTAGAACAGTGTACGGAGTTTCGGTTAGATGACGAGGGTATCTTATGGCAGGGCACCAGACTTTGTGTTCCTGATGATCCTACTCTTAGGGAAGCATTATTAGATGAAGCTCATAGCTCCCCATTCTCCATTCATCCTGGTTCGACCAAGATGTACCACGACATCAAGCAATACTTTTGGTGGAGTGGTATGAAACAGGATGTTGCTACTTACGTCTCCAAATGTCTTACTTGCCAGCAGGTTAAGATCGAGCATCAACGGTCTAGTGGTTTACTACAACCGTTAGACATTCCATAGTGGAAATGGGACAAGATCACCATGAATTTTTCTACCGGTCTTCCACATACAAAGAGGAGGCATGATGTGATTTGGGTTATCGTTGATCGACTTACTAAGTTAGCTCATTTCTTACCGATCCGTAAGGATGATCCGGTCAGTAAACTCGCCGACACTTACAAGAAGGAGATCATGAGACTTCATGGTGCTCCATCCAGTATCGTCTTAGACAGAGATCCTCGTTTCACTTTACGATTTTGGATAAGTCTGTAGAAAGCTTGGGGTACCAAACTTAACCTTAGCACGGCTTTTCATCCTCAAACAGACGGGCAATCGGAGCGAATGATTCAGACATTAGAAGATATGTTGAGGTCATGTGCGTTGGAATGGACAGGAGATTGGGACGATTACATCTGTCTGGTAGAGTTTGCATACAACAACAGTTGGTACGCCAGCATTAAGTGTGCTCCATTCGAGATGTTGTATGGCAGAAAGTTTCGCGCCCTAATCTGCTGGGATCAGGTTGGTGAGCGAACACTTGAAGGACTAGAAATGATAGAGTTGACCAACGAGAAGGTCGCTGTAGCTAAGCAGAAATTTCAAGAAGCACGTTCACGTCAAAAGAGTTATGCCGACAAGCATCGTAGGGACTTACATTTTAATGTAGGAGATCACGTCTTTCTTAAGGTATCGCCGGCACGTGGCGTTAAGCGTTTTGGAACCAAAGGGAAGCTCAGTCCTCGATTCATCAGACCGTTTGATGTCATTGAGCGAGTCGGTGAAGTATCTTATCGTTTAGCGTTACCTCTGCAGCTTTCTCACGTTCACGACGTTTTCCATGTGTCCTTACTCAGAGGGTACAAGTATCATCCCCTTCACATGGTTCAGTATCCACTGGAACAGATTTGTGAAGATCTTACCTTTATAGAGGAACCCGAACGAGTTCTTGACAGGCAAGAACGAGTCATGAGGAAGAAGACGATTCCATTCGTCAAAATCATTTGGAGGGACCATACCAAGCGGGAAGCCACTTGAGAAACAGAGGAGTCTATTCGGGCTTCTTACCCTCATTTCATATTTTGAATTCGGGTATGTTCCTCTTTCAGTTTATTTTATCTATAATTCGGGGACGAATTATTCTTTTTAGAGGGGAAGAGTTGTAAAACCCGCATGCTTTTACCATGAATAGTACCCTTAGTAAACATACGTACATATTAAAACTTTCCTTTTATAGCATGAACACGTGTCACGATTAGAAATTTCAGAAGTTATGTACGTATAATTACACAATAAGCATTAAATACGTGTTAATACACGATAATTATTATCAGTAATAATTATAATCACGAACATGAAATCATGAACGTAAGAATCACGAACATATAATTATGTATTTACATATATTATTAATACGATAAATATCGTTACGTACAAGTAATTATAATAACACGAATAATTAAACGTAACACGTAAACACGAACACACAAACACGTAATAATTAGACACAAGAAAAGGCTTCGGGTTTCCCTTGGTGGGCCCTACATGCCGGGGCACAAGAAGAAGAGAGGGGCCCAACCCATTTGATTTTTACTAAATAACAAATAAGGGAAACATTGATTTTTCACTTTACAGAATTTTACAGAAAATCAAAAACCCTAAATCTCTCTCTCTCTCTTGGCCGGAGGCTACAACACCACAAGGAGGTGTTTGGTTTGATTTTTGTTCAAGGATTCAAGAGGGTGTTCGTGTGATCATTCTTCAATTATTCCACGTGTTTTGGTAATCCTTAAAAACATTTTCTTTTTAATTCTTTTGTTTTTATGATGAACATATGATCATGAGTATAAAAACAAGATTAAATAACATGTTAAAATCATGGTGGGTAAATAATTAAGGGTGTTTCGGGTTTGTTTGTTTCGTCCGCCACACAAACCGAGAGCCAAGGGCTCTCGGCGTCGTTGGTTCGCACACCAACCGAGACACATGTCTCGGTGTGGTGTTGGTTCGGTCGACAACAGGTACAAAGCACCCCGACTTGCGTCGGGGGTGTCCTTGTGGTTTTATGGGTCTCGGCGGCAGCAACCACCACCACCGGCACACAACCGGTGGCAGTTGTGGGTCAAGTAGGGTGAGCACGTAGCGCAGCAGCAGGAACCACTGGCACACAGCCAGTGGGAACCCCACTGCTAGCAGCGGCTAGTCGAGAGCAAGGGAACCACCGGCAGCAGCCGGTGGCTAGGTGACGCAAGCAGGGGCAACCGGTTCAAGCCGGTTTGCCACTGTTTTTAGGGGTGTTTGGTTCGGACCGGTTCACGGGTTTCACGGGTCCGGTTCACGACATGTTTTAATTAGATAACACACGGGTTCGGTTCATGATTATTTTTTTACAAGTCTAACTAATTTTACAAGTATATTATTTTCACAAGATAATTAAATTAATTAATACATGACTTATAATTAATTTAATTAAACATGAAACTTAGGTTATTTTATTATTATTAAATAATACATGTTTAACATAAGTATTTATTTATTTATTTTACACTATAGTATTAATTAATTATTAAACATGACATATAATTAATTAATAATCATGACTTAGGTTATATTAATATAGTATTAATACATGTTTTAACCTAAGTATTTCTATACACTTTAAGTTAATTAAATCATGCTTATATTTAATTAAATCGTAAAACCTATAGTTTATTTAATTAACAGAATATTATTAATAAACTATACTCTAACCATATGACTTATGATATTAATTCAGCTAAATTCTAAATATCGAAACTTTCTAATTCAGGAAACTTACTATTTTTGGAAACTTTTTATTTTTAGAAAATAATCTATTTTGAGCAGTTAATCTATTTTTGGAAACTTTCTATTTTTGGAAACTTTCTATTTTGGGAAACCTATTATTTTTAAAAAGTTACTTATTATTACACGACAAGTATAACAATAGAGGAAATACAAGTAATACTTAATCAGAATATACATAATACATGATAAACACAACACAACGTTAAAATCAGTAAAATAAGACATGAACATATAAAACAAGCTAAGACATGATATAAAACCAGTTACGTACTCAGTAATCAGAATACTTATACACGTATACTATTTATGTAGCATTAGTGAGATCGAAGTAGGACTCTCTTCCGTTCGTCTTCTTTGTTCACTGGACTTAAGGTACGGATTTCCCGTCCTTTCAGTATGGACATTCTTTCCTTATTAGGATTCCCCGTCTACAGCCAACTGTTTTCCCAGTATTTGTTTTATATGTTTGATACTTATGTTAGATTATGAGCCTAAGCCATATACATGCATGACCAGTGTCACCTAGTTATTGAGGTACCATAACCATAACACTAGAGGCACCAGTGTTATGACTTCCCACGGCGAAGTGATTGCTCGTGGCGTCCCTTTTTCAGTTTTGGCCATTATATTATATTATCATGTGGGGCGTATGGGTGCATGCTAGTTACATGTTTAGCATTATTATCAGAGTGAATGCGATGTGTGCCTTGCATCCTTCACTAGGAGTTGATCCCTCCTACCCAGACTATTTAATTAGAGGCAACCCTTCTAATTGCATGACGAGGTCTCCCCTCCAAGTATTCATGAACGGTGGAACCTCATGACCTATATAGGCTATTTGGCTAATTAAACATATTTTCATAGAAACATAAGTCTTTTCAAACTATAAAACCAGTTTTATGAACATGAATCCAGATTACTTAGAACTTATGATATTCAGCTGCTATTAGTCTTATATGCTTACGTTATTCCATGTCATACTTGTATATCCGTGCACTGAGCGTTATGGTCAGCCGTTTTCCTTTCATGTTCCCAAAAGGCAGGTACTCAAGGGCGCTCGTAGACTTTAAGCGTACGTGCATATGGATTGGAAGCTTTCTAGCCTTTTCTACTTTATGCATTTCATCATACATTTTGCTACTTATTTTCTGTGGACATTGTTTAGTCCTTTTCCTTTACAGTACTTATGTTTGTGTGTGATGAGCTTATACTTTGGGGTACCGATGTTTGTTTCCGGTATATCCTTTTATGGTCATGTAATGTTTTAAGACATTTTCCCTTGTATGCTTTGATGACACGCCATAACCACGCGTGAAATTCCATTTACCAAAATGGGATGTTACATATCGGTTCTAAAAAATGGCGCATTTCATTCCTTTTAACAAGACATTTCATTCCTAAAACAATCACCTCAGACCATGATGTGAAATTCGTGAGTCATTTCTGGCGTACTTTATGGCGCAAGATGCGAACGCAACTCCAATTCAGCTCATCACATCATCCGCAAACGGATGGACAGACATAAGTAGTGAACCGAAGTTTGGGTAATTTATTGCGAAGTTTGGTCGGAGAAAACCCGCGTCAATGGGACTTGGTGCTACCACAGGCTGAATTTGTGTACAATCGATCACATAGTCGAACAACAGGAAAAACACCATTTGAATTCGTGAACGGTGTGAACCCCATAATTTCTCTTGACCTTTACACTATTAACAACACTTAAACGTGTAAGTTCTGCTGGTGGAGATTATGCTCAGCACATCCAACAGTTGCATGAACAAGTTAAAGAACACATTGAGAAACAAAACATGAAGTATAAGGAACGGGTGAATAGGCGTCGTAAGCAAGTAATATTTAAGGAAGGCGACTTGGTATGGATTCGACTCGGAAAGGAACGTTTCCCAGCTGGTAAATTTGGTAAGTTACAACCACGTGCAAATGGGGCATTTCGAGTCTTAAAGAGGATTGATGACAACGCTTACAAGATTGAATTACCTGGTAACTACAATGTGTCACGAACCTTTAATGTGGCAGATTTATCCCCTTATGTTAAAGATGATGAAAGCAACGAGTTAGAAGAGACCAAAAATCTCCAGCAAGATTCGAGGGCGAATTTTCTTTTAGCAGGGGAGTATCATGACATGGGCATTCAAGGGGATAACTAGAACCTGAAAAGTCATCGTTCTTTATTTTAGAATTTTAAGAGTCTTTGGTTATTGTATAAATAACCCCCGTCAGTGGGGATGGAAGGACACTTTTCATTATTCAAATAAAACACTAAGAGAGCATGATCTTTGTCTCTAAAATAACTCACTGATTCCATTTCTTGTTTGCTGATCTTTTTGTTACTGCATCACAAACCTTTGGATCAAAACTGAACAAAAATGTAGTTAACTCTAATATTATTTGTTTTTTCGTCTCATTTTAATTATTTACGCTTTTTTTAAAAATATCTCAATTTAAAATAGACAAAACTTGAGCAAGACGAGTTTGAATTAACACGTGATGCTTGATTTAAGCAAGTCGACCTCGAAAATACTCGAATCATTAGACTCGTGACTAATTTTCATGCTTGCAATCACAACATAAAAGTTTATACGAAATAATTTTTGAGTGGAGCTTGCAATGTTAGGTGAATCATAGTTGGGCTGTAATGGGCCTTAACCAAACTGGGTCAGGCTTTACAGTTTACAACTAGCAGACACACCTTTTACATACAAATAAAACCCTTTCTGTCATTGTTACAAATTTTAGGGTTTGAGAATCACAGCCGCACAGCAGCAGCAGCAGCATCTCAACATTTTATCTGCAATGGGTAATAAATCATTTTATTTTAAATTTTATAAAGTGATTTGTTTTTATAAAGTTGTTAAGTGATTTATATATTTATTTTTATAAAATATTGTAGCAAGGATTAAGGTGCATGAGTTGAGGGAGAAGTCAAAGACTGATTTGTTCAGTCAGTTGAAGGAATTGAAAGCTGAACTTGCTCTTCTTCGTGTTGCTAAAGTTACTGGCGGTGCTCCCAACAAGCTTTCCAAAATGTACTCTATTCCTTTTTTTATTCTTTAGATTTATGTTTTATCTATTTTTTTTATATGGTTTTTGGTTGTGTCATTTGTACTATGAAACGTGTTTAGTTGTGTCATTTAGAAATAGGTCAAAAGGTATTATAAAGGGTGTTTGTTTCGGCTTATATAGCTGGTTTATGGCTTATTTGATTTTGTGTTTGTGTTTCATAAGCTTACTTTTTGCAGTTTATTTTGAATCTTTTTGGCTTATGTTATAATGAGCTTATATAAGCTTCTTAGATTATAAGAAGCTTATAGAAGACGAAAAGTTTCAAGTTAAGCCACAAAAAGCGAGCTTATGAAACATAAGCCTAATTTCAGATAATCCATAAGCCTGCTATGTAAAGCTGAAACAAACACCCTTTCGAAAGATGTGACTGCTCATTTTTACCTGAAATGGGTTTGGATAATGTGAATCATACTATATTTAAGCATTTAAAAGTCATCTTGGTTAAAATTACGACTGTTAACCTCTTTTGAAAATCAAAGGAAATGCGATTTGACTTTTTTTTGTATATCAATCTTATTTTTAGTAGTATAGTTTACACTCTTATTGTACATTAGTAGTTTGTGTAGCTCAACTATATTAATAATAAACAAATGCGAGGGGTGTTTTAAGAGTATTTGCGGGCTTATGAGTAGGGGTGTAAATGAGCTTTGTGTTAAGCACGTGCCAAAATTTTAGTGACCCAAGCTCGAGTTCCCATGAGCAGATCGAGTTATTTACAAGCTTATGAGCTTTTAGGGTATTGGCTTAATTTATAAGACAATGTTTCCTGGCTTATGAGTTTAATATAATTTAAAGATGAAAAATATTTCACAAAGTAGGCTCAAATAGGGGAAGCTGGATTAGCTCATAAGCTTTAATAAACACCTATGTATTCTGTATTTTATGTCAAATGTCAAAATATGTGTGGTGTAGAGAAACTTTTTAAAACTGTTTCCATCTAGGGATAATAGACACTTGGCCATTGTATTGCTTTTTAGGTTTTGAGTAGCATCATCTGTTATTGGCCAATGATGTTTGGCAATGATGTTTGGCGCATGTTTAATGTATGATAGGTGATTGACTTGCTTGTAACATTTCTAGCAGTGGTGTAGCGTTTATTTCTTAGTTATAAGAATCTAGCAGTAACAGACTACTTGAGTAAGTTTACTTTGGTCATGGGCTGAGTGATAAAAGTCATGTGCATTGTAGTAAAATTTCATACCTAGAATTAAACAGATAATAGTATGTTGATATGTGGTTATTGTTTGATTGACAAAGATTTTCATTATTTCACTTAACTAAGTACTTATCTCTAGTTACTATATTAAATGTCTTATGTTCTTGATGATTTGTCGTCCTGGTTTTGCAGCAAAGTTGTGAGGACATCAATTGCACAAGTGTTGACTGTTATTTCACAGACACAAAAGGCAAAGCTCAGGGAAGCTTACAAGAACAAGAAGTACATGCCTCTTGATTTGCGTCCCAAGAAGACCAGAGCTATCCGTAGGCGTTTGACCAAGCATCAGGTAATGCTCAGTGGTTTATTTTACTCTTTGAACTATCCATGTTACTACAAATAAGTCCTATATTCGGAGTTTATCGGACTGACTGGATGCCTGAATCGTTTTTGTTTACTCTAGTAACTTGAGATGCCACGTGTCTGTTACCAATTTAACTGTTAATTTCCTGTTGGTGTAGGTTTCCTTGAAGACTGAACGTGAGAAGAAGAAAGAGAAGTATTTTCCATTGAGGAAGTATGCTATCAAGGCTTAAGGTAGATGAAGTATTCATGCTCATGTCACTTGAATTTCGAACTATGTTTTATCTACATTTTATTAATGTTTTTGGACCTAGTTGAGTTTTGTAGCCTGATCTTATATGAAATCCATATTACTTTTGTTTTACTTCTTTTGCGTAAGAGCTCTACGATAATCGTTGTTGCAAGTTGTTACTTTGCTGATCTGCATATGTTTTTTTATCATGTAAAATCATCCCAACCTCTCATACCTCATTTTTTTGAATCATGCTTGCTAATAGCTTTTTGACATGGGTCATTATTGTCAAATTGTATTGAACCACATTGGTAATCTGATGCCTGAGAGTCTGAGACTTGAGTAATCAATAACTGTGGAAGATAAATTATTCAAATGTGCTTGAGACTTGATTAAGGACCTATTATCGATTGGGCAATAAATTTGAAAGTCCGAGGGTAATACATTATAAGGCTATTATAAGGCCCCTGCTCATCTGTGGGTTCAGGTCTTGTAATCTATTGCCTAATGTGTTTCATGAATACATAAACTCAAGCTTTTCTTGAAGCCAATCCGCATATACCACGTTGGCGTGGTTCACTTCAACTTTTCATTTGAAGTTTACCTGCCGGCGGATGGCGTGGTTCACTTCAACTTTTCATTTGAGGTTTACCTGCCAACTTCTCCGGCTCTATGAAAGAGTCTCGGGAGCCAGGATGCCGGGGGACCATGGATCAATATTTCTTGTTCCCTTCTCTTTTCAACTTCGCTTTGTTTCATGTTTTTTTCAACCGCTTCATTAAACATTCTTGCAAACTCTAGCAAAGTTAAAACGACTGAAAAACAAAATGGACAATGGTAACTAATATGCAAAAGCATGTCAAGAAACCATCAAAGCATGGAAAATTCATAAGAAATATGAAACCATTTTCGAAGTGATTTTCTTATTACTTTGTTCATACGGGTAAATGATCGGATCCTCGTCAAAGTACCGAGCTAAAGCATACACATTTTTATCCTATGAAGAACATACGAGTCTTTGATAAGAATATCAATTTTAAACCGATGACTGTATCATATATGTCGAAAAAAAAAATGAGAGACCAAGGATTCTACTTCATTATCCGCTGAACGAAGGAACTCCTTTAGACCCTAGTCAATATAATCAGTTATCGAGTTACTAATACGAACAACTTAAAGGAGCAAAATGTCAGGCTATTAAACTCTATCATTCTTTTCACTGTTGTAATTGCAAATTTTTTTGTTCCTGTTGAGTACTCATGATATATGAAAAGTACTCAAGGCATATGGTAGCTAGATGAGAGTAATTAAGCCCATGTCGATATTCTTACCTTCCGGAATATTTTTTGATACACGTCCCTCTTTTCTAGCAAATCGTCTTTCCTCAATCACTGTAAACAATCCTCTGTTAATCACTTGCATTTTCTCTCCGAATAATTTCAGTTGCATCTGGCCAAAAATAATCAATATTATTAAACTTAACGAAATCCAGAATCACTCTTTAAGAGAACTTCTTAAAACTCCAAATAGCTTACCTTTGACGCACGTTCCAAACTTGCAAGATCCTTGGAAAAATCAAGGACTTTAGGTAATTTGTCAGCAAGAACCTATTGGCATCAAGCAGCATGATGAACAAAGGTGAAAGCAAGAAATCATATGTTGTTCGATACATCAAAATGATACGTTGATGACCTACGTCAAGTATATACATGAAAGTAAAAGAAACGACTACCTTACAAAGATAATGCATAAGAGTCATTCTACTATTCCTTGCACGAGTATCTGTGAGTTTTAGAAGGGTGTTCAACCTGTATCCAACGGCACCACCTAAAACAAAACCAAATTCATTTTTCTGTAAGGCAAAAAAATCTCGAAAACTTGTTAGATTAACAACCAAACTAATCGCATAATAACATAATTACCCCTTGCAGTCCCTTGGTTCAATGCATTTCCTAAACAAAGGTGTTTGCATGACTCTCTTCAGTTTAGCAGAACTCCTGATCTGATAGAATAGCAGCCCATGACATATAAAGTTTCAATGAATAATTTGTCCAGTGACTAATTGATGATAACTTGCCTGTTCTAGAGCAGACTGGCAAATGATTAGGCACTGTCGAAGCTCAGAAACCTAAATTAAAACAAACTTGAGATTTAGATTACAATATAGAACTATTAACAGCAGATAAGGTGTATGTATCAATATCTTCTGACCCGTGATTCAAACCGTAACATATTAGAGAAGGCTATGAGCTTATATTCTGCACGTGGAACTTTCATTAGCTCTAGGAAGAACTGTTGCAAGAAAATACAAAATGCAGCCATTAAACCAACTTTCATAGTCGGAGCTCGTCGTCATAATAAACAAACAAATAAATGTGTAATACAAACCTGTTCACATTTTCCCAATTCATCCTTGTCTCCTTTGTAATCCTAACCATAAAAAATTCATTTACAATTGGAATAATTTTGCAATAGTATTTAACGTAATTCAACCCGAAGCCAGGTTTTCTCCTGCCATGTAACCTTTTAAACAGATGAACTAACATTATACCTTAAGCTGGTCCATTTCCTCTTTTGTCGGACAGAACTGTATGATGTTGTCCAATTGATCTGCATCAAGTACCGAGTTGTCCAAAGCAAGGACATGATCCTATCAAGTTTCACAAATTAATCAGTGTGTGTGAGCATTTGTAATTACCAGAAAAACTATTTCTTGTATGATTCTGAATACTTGACCATACCATCAATTCATTAAATGGTATTTGAGATTTGAAAGCATGATTGTGCAGTTATGTGATGGAGAAGTCTACATATTTAGTTTTAGTAGAGAAAATGACGTGTGTTAGATAATTATTTGTATACCTCTTGTTAAAGTGAATGTGACCCTCAACATATATATGGCGGTTCGATTTCTTAACTCCAGAAAATTTCAAATTATGGCCGTTGATGCTTTTATGTTTACAAGAAATCTGGGACATTGATCGAAGGCTTGGTTATCTCGCACGTAATATATGAACGAGGTAGCTCAATAGACAACACGTACAATCGTTCTTAGCTTATATATGAAACTGTTTATGTCAATGAAACCGATCATTAAGGTTGGTTTATGTATGTTCGTTTATGTTTAGATCTTTTACATATAAACGAGAGTTGAAATGATACATATTCATGTTTTTTTTGCTTGTTCATTTATCGGTTACGATAGGTGTCCGTGCTAGTTCGTTTTTTTCTGTGTGTACCTTTATTTCATTTCTTGTTAATAGTTGATCCAATTCTTCGGTTAAACTTAATTGAATAAACACGAACAAGCCATGTTCGTATTCGCTTGCAGCCCTTGCTGGAGCTCGTTCTCCTCCTCCACCACCTCCACTACCGCCTTTGTTCAAGGGGCATAGTTTTATTGGAATGGAATTATGATTATGTCCATTGATTTACAAACATGTACAATATATAATCCCTATAGATTATTCTAGATGCAAACATATTATGGGCTAAGCCTATTAACTAAATACAAAGCCCAAAGGCTTCAATATATCCGTCTAACACTCCCCCGCAGTTTGAGCGGGAGATGATCGAACACTCAAACTGGCACGAAACTCTTCAAATAACGCAGTCGGTAAACCCTTGGTGAAAATGTCAGCATATTGATAACGTGAGGGCACGTGAAGCACACGAACCTGTCCTTGAGTAACCATATCACGAACAAAATGAATATCTATCTCAATATGTTTAGTCCGTTGATGCTGAACCGGATTAGCTGTCATGTAAATAACACTAACGTTGTCACAATAGACAAGAGTGGCAGATAATAATGGCATATAAAGCTCACGAAGAAGATTACGAAGCCATGCTGTCTCAGCAACAACATTAGCAACACCTCTGTACTCTGCTTCAGCGCTCGATCTAGAGAGAGTGTGTTGTCGTTTGGATGACCACGAGAGGAGATTGTCTCCCAAGAAAACACAATAACCAGAAGTAGAACGTCTAGTGGTTGGACAACCAGCCTAATCAGCATCTGAATAAGCAACGAGAGAACCAGTAGGTGAGGCATACAGTTGAAGACCAAAGTCCAACGTACCACGAACATAACGTAGAACTCGCTTAAGAGCTGCAAATGTGGCTCTCTGGGATCATGCATATGTAGACACACATGTTGCACTGCATAAGATATATCTGGGCGAGTAAATGTCAAGTATTGCAAACCACCTGCAAGAATACGATATAAGGTAGGATCAGAAACAGGATCCCCGTCTGAACTAAGCTTGGATTCTGTGTCAACTGGTGTGCGGGTAGAGTTACATGTAGCCATATGAGCTCTCTCCAAAAGCTCCAAAGCATATTTCTTCTGAGAGAGAAACATGCCTTTGGAGTCACGTGTAACATAAATCCCCAAAAAATAATTGAGTGCCCCCAAATCTGTCATCTCAAACTCTGTATGTAGAGAAGCAATAATACGCTGAAGTAAAGCTGTAGAGGAAGCTGTCAGTATAATATCATCAACATATATCAACAAATATGCAACCTCGTCACCGTGCCTATATATAAACAAGGACGAGTCACAACGACTAGACGAAAAACCAACCCGTAAAGCATAACCTGCAAACCGTTGGAACCAAGCACGAGGTGCTTGTTTTAATCCATATAACGACCTGTGCAACTGACAGATGTGATTTGGAAACCTAGAATTCACAAACCCCAGAGGCTGATACATATAAACAGTCTCAGAGAGATCACCACTAAGAAATGCATTCTTCACATCTAGCTGATGAATGGGCCAATTCCTAGATAATGCAAGACTTAGAACAGTACGAATAGTATCCGGTTTAACAACCGGGCTAAATGTCTCATCACAATCCACACCAAACTGCTGGATACGTCCATTAGCCACGAGACGAGCCTTGTACCTACTTAAAGAACCATCGGCATTATATTTATGCCGAAACAACCACATAGACCGAACCACATTAATATTGGGTGGTTTTGGGACAAGAATCCAAGTACCATTTTTAATTAGTGCATTATATTCATCGTACATAGCATCTCGCCAGTTAGGATCAGATAAAGCAACAGAAGGAGACTTAGGAAGATGAGAAATACTAGAGACATGACCATGAAAACGAGGATTAGGTTTAACAGTGCCTACTTGGGCACGTGTGACCATAGGATGAGTACGAGTAAGGGGGTTAAAGTTCACAGTAGATTGGGTCGTAGGGGGTGGAATTTGGTTAGGGGAGTGGGCCAGAGGTGTTTGGGCCATAGAGGATGGGTTGGGTATTGGAGATTGGTCCGGTGTAGGTTGGGTCGTTGAGGGACTAGGTGGTGTAGCGGTTTGTTGGGCGAGAGGGGTGAGAGGCGGTGGGTCTTGGTTCACTTGGGTTGTAGTGGTAGTGGGCTCGGATGTGGTGTTATGAGTTGTGGTGTAGGGATGAGTTGGAGCAATTATGTGCGGAGCGTGATTACTTATTTACATGTTGGGTAATAATAGATGGTGTGGGGTCAAGAAAACTGTAAGAAGGTGGATTTGATTGTGGTATGGAGCCATATGGGAATTGGAGTTCATCAAATGTAACATGACGAGAGAGGATGATTTTATTGGTGGATAGGTCAAGGCATCGATATCCACGATGATATGCAGGATATCCCAAAAAGATGCAAGGCGTAGCGCGAGGTGCAAGTTTGTAAGGTGAATATTGGTGTGGGTAACAAAGACATCCAAAAATACGTAGACGTGAGTAGTCAGGTTGTTTGTTAAACAATTTTGTACATGGTATTTCATGTTGAATGGCGGACGAGGGAATGATATTCAATAAGTAGGCCGCCATATGTAATGCCTCAACCAAAAATGTAGGTGGAAGGTGAGCTTGGAAAAGAAGGGTGCGGATGACATTATTGATGGTGCGTATCATCCGTTCTGACTTTTCATTTTGTTGGGATGTTTTCGGGCAGGAAAATCGAACTTGAATGCCATTTTGAGCAAACAAGTCAAGAAGGTTGGTGTTATCGAACTCACCACCATGGTCACACTGAAAACCCGCAATATCACACTTAAACTGATTATTTACATAAGAACGAAAATGGATGAATTTTTGGAAAACTTCAGATTTAGTACGTAAAGGATAAATCCACAAATAATGAGAATAATGATCAAGGAATAACACATAATATTTGAAACCACCGGAACTAAGAACGGGAGAAGTCCAAATATCAGAGTGAACAATTTCAAAAGGACGAGAAACAATAGAATTGGAACTAGAGAATGGAAGACGCACATGTTTGCCAAGCTGACACGCGTGACAAACATGTGGAGACTTCTCTTTATTACAAGAAATAAATTGACGCGAAACAAGAGAACGTAGCACTTCTTCACCGGGATGCCCGAGGCGTTGGTGCCACGTAGTAGGACTGACAGACAACAAAGCACGAGGAGTAAGAGAGGGTTGGGTAACTGGGTAAAGATCTCCTGAGCTATCACATCTGAGTAGAATATGACGGGTCAAGAAATCTTTCACAGAGAAACCAAATGCATCAAATTCGACAGTACAGTTGTTATCTCTAGTGAATTGATGAACCGAAATGAGATTTTTAATTATATTAGGGGTTACAAGAACGTTATTTAAATGTAAATGACGATTAAGAGTAGGTAAGATGCTATGTCCAGTATTGGTTACAGGTATAGATTTACTATCACCAACACATACAGACGGATATAAACACTTATTATAAACAGTACTTAAATTACTTGAGTTTGAGTTGAGATGAGAAGAAGCACCTGTATCCATATTCCAAACAGAATCTTGTGATGTCGTAATGTTAAACACACTTGGAAGCAATGGCGTGTGAGTCGGTGGCAACGAAGGAGCAGACCCGAGAATACCTGGTTGCACATATTGTTGCACATATTGTTGAACAGGTTGCTGTTGGCCCACACTATATTGATAGAAGCCAGGACCAGCCAATGGCGATTGTGGGCTGAATGAAAGGAACCGAATGGTTTACTCATATCACCAAACATACAGATCTTATCAATTTTCACACACTAACTTCAACTTCAAACTAATTCTAACACCTCCACTAACTTTGATAACAATTAATAACCACCTGCTTGCAATTTTATATATTCTATCCAAATATCCAATCACAATTACCTAGTATTGTATATGCGATTGACGAAGAGAGACGGAAAAAACGTTTTTTTTTTTTTTTTTTTTTTTTTTTTTTACGTTTGGGTTTTAGGAAGAGAGGAAGAAAAATGAGACGAGTATAGTGAGAATTTTTAGGAGAAAGGAGATTTTGGTGGATCAATTTGGCTGTGATACCATATTGGAATGGAATTATGATTATGTCCATTGATTTACAAACATGTACAATATATAATCCCTATAGATTATTCTAGATGCAAACATATTATGGGCTAAACCTATTAACTAAATACAAAGCCCAAAGGCTTCAATATATCCGTCTAACAAGTTTGTCAATGGCTGACTCTTTACGAAATCGACCATCAAACAAGCTGAAACCTTTGCTTTGGTCAAGTCTAAAGAGTGTGAAACAAGGAAGTATGTGGGCTGAGATACAAAATCCTGATGAAGCAACACAGTAAGCTGTTCTCTATCGTAAGTATATATACAGTGTCCCCAACCAAGTGTTACTTCATTTTCTTATGGTTTATGCAACCTTAATTAGGGTTCTCTAGATTAATATGTTAGAACTTGAGTCTCTCTTTTTAAGTGAAAGCCGAGAAGAAGAACAAGCTAAGCGTCAGCAAGATTTTTACCTCCTCAGGTATTATTTGCTAATGAATAACAAATATGATAAACGTAATCCACTAAATTAATCTTCTCCCGTTAAATTGTTGTTTTTAGAATCAAAGTGTTAATTCGATGTGAAACAGAATGAGCTTGAAACTCCAAAGACATTGTACTTATTGTAGATTGAGCGTGAGAGATGTTTTTCGAATAAGATTCTTGTAGTGTTATTTTGTTTTGATAGATTATTCAAAGGCTTAAAAAGTTAACACACATGGACCGGCTAATGATCTCAGTCCACTATTTGCTTGGATGACTTCATGCAGATCTTCTTTCTTATCGTCCTTTGGTAAAGTGTTTTTAATGAGTTATCCTTCCAAAAATATTACTGTAGCAAAATTCACTTACTCTCAACAACACAGAAAATAGAATTTAGTTACCACATTAGCTTTTTTTTAACGATAATTTTATATTCAAAGATTAGCAAGTCATACAACCATAAAAAAAAACACCTACCCGCAAACTACTATACCTAGTTATAAGAACGCTCGATTAGAACCACGACAAAAACACCTATGTTGATCTAAACCTACCACATACTCCGTAACTTTTATTTAATTACAGTAGCATAATATAGGAAAATATAATTAACATTGTTAGCCCCTCATGGCCTCATTTATCATTACAAAAACTAGCTCATCATTCATCAACCCTTGGAAGCAGCATGAAGGCCATCAAAGTAACCTTTTGGGTTACTTTCGAAACCAGCCCTTGATATATAAGAACCACCACCACCTGGTGCCTTCATCAAACCAGCTGATCCTCCCGCACCCTTGCCACCACCACCACCACCGCCACCTTTAGAGCCAGCTGCGCTGCCGCCAGCTTTCGCACCTCCACCACCTTTGCCTCCACCCCCGCCACCTTTTCCACCACCTTTGCCTCCACCTCCACCTCCACCTCCACCACCCCCTTTGCCGCCACCTTTGCCCATTTGTAATATATATATGATGCTCTTTTATATGCTCCTAAGAACGAAAATGTTTAGCTAGCTTGCATGCATGATGGCATGGTATTTATAGAGAATCTACGTATCTATGAATCTATCTATTCCTTCAGTCAGTAAATGTGGGATCTCAAACGATAGATATGAACCTAGAATCATGCTATTATATATACTAGTTTTTTTTGCCCGCGCTTCGCTGCGGGGAGGTTTTGGAGCATTAGTGGGAACCTGTTGGGTAGAAGTAGTTTTAGAAACGAAATTTAAGTATTTAATGCAGGACCGAAAATACATACGGTAGCTGGTTTGTTTGTTATGTTTGCGTACCATCGGCATCGATGGCTTACACATTATATAGATAACAATGGTTTACACATTACATAGATAATAATAGTTTGCCCAGCAAGTGTTTACAACAAAAGAGAGCGGACTGGAACTTGTCTGTAATTGTTTCTGCAGGTTTGTCAAGAACATCGGTTGTTGGGGTACCTGTGTAGAGCAATATAATAATGGGTTAGATGCAGGTACAGGGAGCGATGTATTTTCTGGTTTCAAAATAAAACTGGTACGTCAATGGAGTGTGTGGAGTTTAATGGTAGAGTGTAATAAGTTGGAATTCTTTAATGGAAAATGTGGTTGTATTTAGGGTCACTTTAGTTGTATTTAGGGTCAGAGCACAAAGTTTGTATCTCCCCTAGTTTGTTTTACCGTTCTACTGTACTTATGATAACCAAATGTAAAGGAAAGTAAGTATGAGGGTTTAGAATCCGCGGTACACATAAACGTACCTGGTTCTGTTTTGTTCATGGCATGTGCAGGGTTAGGAATACAAAAGTTAAGGATTTAGTAAAAATGCTAATTTGAAAGAAACATACCATAAGCTAATGCATCAGTGTGGCGTAGTCAGGGGTGTCCACTTCTCTGTCATCTTCACACACATACACGTCACTAAAAGCCCATTGGTCTCTTGCCACATTTCTTGCATAACACATAATACTAATTCCTGTTTTGTGCAACCGCAGTGATTGTTGCAACTATTTAAGCAAACCCAATTTCGGCCGAAAAAATAAACAAAATTTATGGAAACCCAATCAAGCCGAAATGCTATAGTTCTGACCTATCAGTACCGTAGCGCTGAGCAAGGGTGGAGCCACATTGCGCTGAGCAGTTTCAGTTCAACCCGGTGGGAAAAAAAGTTTGTACTATTGTTCAGCAGATTGCGTACAAAGGTACTAAACTGAAGTTGGATTGTATCTCTGCGAATATGTTCCCTTGCACCCAAAATTAGGTTAACTTTCTAGAATGAAGAACTATATAAAGACTTTCACATAAAAAAATATATAATTTCAACTCAGAAAAAAATGATAAAGATGGTAAAGCTTTCAAATATCTGATAAAAACCTTAACTTCTCAAAAATTATTAATGAAAAGCTCTCAACTTCCAAAAAGTATAAGGATACAAAGTCTTTTAACTTTCAAAAAGATCTTGATTAAAAAAATATATACTTTAAAACATGTTAATCTAAGCCCCAGTTTTTTAGCTTATTTTGAGACTTGTGGTTTATATAAGTTATATTACAATAAGATAAAACTTATATAAGCGCATTAGTCTCAAAATAAAGGCAGAACATTGACGCTTATGACGTATAAGCATGAATGAAAGAATCTCATAAGACTACATATAAGCCAAAACAAACACCCTATAAGCCACAAAAAGTGAGCTTAAGAACATGAGTCTAACCAAGTAAGCATAAGGTAGTCAAATAAGCTAAAACAAACTCCCCAAGTCCCAACAACTGAAAATAAACACCTTGTGTGGAAATTTTGTGGCTTTTCTTATTTTGTTAAAAATACTGGATATAAGATACCCATTTTCAAACACACCTGTTGTCGCTGACTCGTTTGGCTAGCAGTATCTTCAACGGGCGTTTCCCTGCGAGTATATGATCAGAGTGTAATGGAGCAAACAATTTGATACTTCGTTATTTTTACACAGTTCAGGTTTAAAAAGTTACCTGTTTGTCAGTGAACATACAACGGAAATTAAGATCTTTCATGACTGGGTCGTTTTGGGTTAGGATGCTCTTGGCCATCCATTTACGATATATTTTTGCTTCCAAAACATATCCTCTTTTAGGCATTGGGGCGACGACTAATGCAGTGCTGCTTGTACCCGCCATATGGGAAACTTAGCTGCATGTAAAGAAGACAACATGTGAGATAACTTGCACGACAACTTACCAGGTTTTTTGGGGAAGGAGTTACATAAAAGTAACAACCTGAGAGCAGCATGTAAAAAAGAAGGAAATACTATTCTGATTATAAGTTTAGTTTTGTACGTTTGTGCATGCGTTGGTAAAACAGAAGAATTTAGCATACAATGTAGGACAACGTATGTATATGGCAGCAATTATTTGTACACGTAAGCAGGTTAGCAATCATAAACAAACTATGTTAGCAAGAAGCATCTTATCAACTATTGCGATGTATGGGTCAAGTGTATGTTATTCGTGCTTTGTTACAACCACTTTGTCTATATATGCTGGAGGAAATCTTTGTACACAATGTTTTTAGTGCAATTGTAAGGTTTGTTGTCAGTATTCTGAATAAGTATTTTTAATCCATTTGGTGAAGTGGCTCTCGAGAGAGCAACATACAGTTGACCATGGCTAAATACGGGCTCGGGAAAGTAGACACCTATTTTAGATAGGGACTGACCTTGGCTTTTGTTTATAGTCATAGCGTAACATAACTTAACGGGAAACTGTTTGCGTTTAAATGTGAAAGACAGGTTAGGATCTTGGTGTGCCAATGGGATTCTATGGATATAAACTTTTTCTCCAACTCGTGTTCCGGTTATGATTTGAGCCTGGATTAACTTGGACCCCAAGGACTTCACAATCATCCGTGTACCGTTGCATAGGCCGCCCGCTAAGTTTGTGTTCCTAAGCAACATGATAGGACAGCCTACCTTTAACTGTAACTCATGGGGTGGAAACCCCGGGAACTGCAACGTATTTAAGAACTCTGGTGGGTATAACATCTCTGTTTCAGATGTGTTGCCTCCAACAGGATACGCTTGGTCATCACTTAGATATGTAAATGTATCTCCGGGAATCTGTGACAGGATTTTTTCGTTGATAATATCAGCCGCGTCGTTTTTTGGGCAAACGATTGCCTTTTCCTGGAAACTTGCTGCCGTTGGATTTTCTAGGCTTCCATCATCATAAATAAATATGATCAACTCTTCAATACCTGTTCCAACGTCATCACATACACAGTACTGAGGCGGGATGGATATCCAGCTGACGCTTTCTGGTTCCTCCTTCTCCGGTTCTCCAACTTCACCATTCCCAACTGCAAGGAGCCATGTGGCAAAGTCTTGTGCCTTTTCTCTTTCAAATAGGCTCAGATCCCCTCGCATAAGTCGCATATTTTCTGTCAATGTGTGAACCGTGAAGTGGGACCACAGGTCTGATTGGGCAATGGACAAAGTTATAAGCTCGATTCTTGATGCACCCTTCTTAACAGGTAGGGTTTGGCGAAAATCGCCGCCCAAAATGACTGTTTTTCCACCAAAAACACACGTAGGCCTACCCATCAGGTCTCGCAGCGATCTGTCTAGCGCTTCAAAACACCGACGGTTATTCATTGGCGCTTCGTCCCAGATTATGGCATCTGTGTCAGTCAATAGCCTACCAAGCTGCGTGTTTTTCTTTATATGGCACGTAGACTCATCAGTTAACTCAAGAGGGATTTTAAACCTAGAGTGTGCTGTTCTACCAGCCGGGAGAAGGAGTGAGGCGATGCCTGATGAAGCAACAGTTAGTACTATTTTTCCTTGCGATCGTAGGGCGCCTGTAATTGTATTCCAAAGAAATGTTTTGCCTGTTCCACCGTGGCCATACACAAAGATCAATTCTTGTTTGTTTTCTGCCGATGCAGTAACGACCGAGTTAAATATCTCACGCTGAGCGCTGTTCAGCTTTGGTAAAGCGTGCATAGTTTCTTCCAATAACAGCTGGCGGTTGTAACCTTTTTCTTCCATCAACAACCGGTTTTTAAGATCGTCTAAAAGCGACTGTGGAGGGTCTGGGAGACCAAATTCACGCAACGTCCTCCCATAGTCACTTAGAATACAGATAATGTCATACAGTATGTATCCTTTCTTCTCACTATCATTCACAAAAAGTCTGGGTATTCCTGACTGGGCTGAAACCCTAGAAGCTATATCGTCAGACATGGATATCCAGTGTTTCTTCCATAGTTTGCGAGGGTCAGCAATTTCGCAGAACAAAAGCATTTGTGCAAATAGGGTCCGGGTCTCAGCTGCAGTCGCGCTGCCAGCAGCCTCCTCTAGAGCGATGTCCCATTCGCGATCATCACCAAGGAGGCCTAAAGCATCACAAGCAGCTCGATATGTTGGGAATACTTCGTTGTTAACAGTGCGGACTTCGACAGGCGATCTGTAACCTTTTTTGTGCGACAGTAGCATCCTAAAATAGAATAGCTCACCAGCACTTGGGTGTACAAATGCCAGTCTTCCAAAGGAATGTCTTGTCCGTACTACCCGAGGCCGCCAGCGTTTGGAGTCTGCATACCACACAAACTCTGTTGGGAATTTTAAGTATGTCAGGTGTCGACCATCTTCATTTTGTGCGTTGTAGGCGTACCATTCAGTAAGAGTTGTCTTTTTTTTGTGAGGAAGATTGACAATACAAGCGATATCATCCCTTTCCCTGAAATTTATCTGCTGCATGTTCTCCAGGTGTACGGCTAATATCTGAACAGCGGGCTCTCTGCTATGTATAGGAAAATCGGAGATGCGCCAGCAAGCCTCATGTGGACATATGAATCGACCGTCAACAAAATCTTGTATTTCGTCCCTAGGTGTTGGTGGAGGTGCAGTGGAAGTTGACACCTCGCCAATAGGCTGACACACTTTACCGAAGATCCGATCAGGGCCTTTTGAGATGTATTTGAACAGGTATTTAATCAGCATACTCCAGCCGCAATATTCAACGTTGATATGAGCGTTGAACGCCAGGGACATTGTTCTGTTAAACGGGACTACATGCGAATTGTCTAGTTGGACCCCTTTCTTTGTTACATATATGCCGTTGTCCCGTCTTCGATAATGCACATAACCTGCCTCATCAAAGAAGGTATGGTCGTTGTATTTTTTTGGGAACTGTTTACTGCAAGAACCATCCTTCATGCAGGGTGAGCTCATGTTTGGTGCACCACACGGACCATGGAGCATTAGTTCAGAAACCACTGCAAAAGCTTCAGGGTCACTTACAGGGTCGGGAAGTTCAACACTAACAAATTGGTCTAGTTGTGTTGGGTCAATGATCTTATCCTTCTCATGTAGCCAAATCAACGTATGGCAGTGTGGTAGGCCCCTTTTTTGGAACTCGATTGTGTATAAAACTGTAACATTATGAAAGAATCTTAGGGGGCGCACGTAACGGATATGGAAAGCAGTAAAATAAAACAGGCTGATGCGTACCTCCTGTTAGTGCTCCGAAAGGCTGCACCTCCTTCAAGAATTTGACAAAGTCTGTCACCTTTTGCTCGAAGACTCTGCATACCGCATCGGGCCTGTCTGATGTTGACAACAATGGGTATTCGGCCATGAACCGATCGATTTCAGGCCATTTTGCATTGCACGTGAAAGTGACAAAAAACTGAGGATTCCCTAATGCCCTGCACAACGCAAGTGCATCAAGGTAGTGGCTATACATGTATCGAGGCCCCCCTGTGAAAGACATCGGCAATACGATGTGTTTGCCACATTGTATGCCTTCACGATCACCTCTGTGCAAAGAATCGTACAGGCCGGCTAGATAATCAGATCGAATATCGTTTTGATGAGTTCGGATAAAATCAAGTCTAGCCATTTCTAGAGCACAGTACACTCCGACAACATATTGTTGGAACAACCTGCCACCTCTAAAAAGCAACCTGTATTCACACGCGCGTTGGTGAAGCTGGTATTTGTAATATTGGTTCATAGAGATGGTTGAGCCTTCACCATGACCGTCCCGTGGCATGACAACCAACCTTGTATGATAGCCGGGTTCCCCGTAAATGAACAGTACCGGGTATTGGAGGGACATATAAGATTTATGCAGCTTGTTTATACGCTTAAGTGGTCCGCCCCTATATTCAATAATGACATCGTAGTCAGTCCTGGTATCTTGGCCAACATTAAAAACGATGCCACCAATATCCCGTGACGTAGGGAGTTCATAACCTCGAGCATTTCCCGCATTGTATAACCGTATTTTGAAATCAGGAATATTGCCAGCAACACATTTATCCCGTGCCGTTCTAAACAGCTGAACCAAAGCATTTGTGTCATTTAGAACTTGTATAAGGTGTTGGACAATGGCAGCGTTCAAAGAACTATCGGCTTCACCACCAAAAGGAGCCATCCGGTTTGCAACTTCATTTTGCGTGTCATATATGTATAGTTGTAGAAACTGTGGCTGTTTGCCTGGTTCGGGGACCAGAGATCCTAAGCGATGGTATATTTGGCCTGATATTTTGAACACGTACGGCCCTGCAGAATGGTTGACAGTCTCGTCAACAGTTGCTCCTAGGGAAGTCATACCAAACATTTGGTTGTATGCCCTTATGTTTTCCATGAAATGTCGTTGACCGAAGAGTTGTTGTATAGACTGAGGTGGTGGGGGTGGTGGAGGCATGTACATTTTCCCACCACCACAGCAGGCATGGTATTCCGGACGCCTGTTGTAACGCGTTGACTTAAGGCGCTCACCATACCAGAATAGAGCACGACAATGTTCGCATTCGTACGTGCAATCTCCGAGGTCGCGGTAGCGAGGAGCAGCTGCAAGGAGATTACGGTTCATAAAAATGTCGAACGTGCACGTAACCATATTAATAGGAGTAACAGTGGCAGTCAATTGTATACCTGCGTTACCTGTTGATGATGAAGCAATGTCGTCAACAACAACTACTGGTGGGTTAACCGCTGTAACAGCTGGCGCAGTGCTAGAAGATGGCCCGTTCTGCGAAGAACGTGCGGCTGCTCTCTGTCGATAGTAAGCAGCACCGGTCTGGCGACTGTTGGGTGGAGCAAGTAAGGGCAGCTGGGCTGACAGAAAGACAGCATCTAATAGCAGCTAGTTTATGGGAGGAGGGAAGGCGGGATGGTATGGCATAACCTAAAAACATAGGAAGAAACGGTTACCGGTTCTTGTAGATTGCTGGGCCATAGTGCTCGAAGGAAAAACTGAACGTCTGGACGCATTTCCGCGAGGGTTTGTTCGGCGAACACCCAACTGGTTTACAGGCCCGCGTGGGGCTGAGATTGGTGTAACATTCTGGCGATTTGTAGGGTCAATATCACGTAGAGGCGGTGTTACTGACGAAAGACATACGTTAGGCCAAACGGGGGGTAATACAAACGAAATGTTGAATGTGTTAACTAATTACCTAGACCAGGCAACTGTAACCGTTCAGAAGTGGAAGGCGAACCATCAGCCAAACGGGCTCCCGTTATATCAGCCCATAAGGATGGTTGTGGGAGGAGTTTCAGGCCGTGATGGGCAACATACCTACGTGATGCGTCTGTAAAATGGATAAAACATGTGTTTTTTATAACGCAAGCGTACAAAGCAGTATTGTCTATTTGCAGAAGACGGCGGCGATGGACAACAAACCTGTGATGAGGGCCTACAAACAGGTATCTGTGTTGGCACGCGCAGTGCACTCAGAACAGACAATTGCAAATTCGTTACGACCGCATAGGGGACAGAAAGTACCGTCGTATGGAACTGAACCTGATGGGACGGACATTGTGCTGACCATGCACAGAAAAACAGGGCAACAACCGTAACATCATAAATAACGCAATCATATCCGAAAAACAGGGAAACAACCGTAACATTATAAATAACCGAAACATATGCAAACCAAAAATTACATAGCAGGCTGACACGGACAGCCGGCTACGTAACCCTGGAGAAATAAGCACCTACGTACGGAGAAACCATCGTCCACCAACAAAGGTGGTATAAAAACCAAAAATAAGCACGACACATGGCTTAAAAACACATACATAATGAACAACAACTGGAGCATAGGTAAATCCTAAACTAATAACAGAGCATGTTAAGAAAGACACGTTCGCAACCAACAATAACTGGAGGTCAGTAGATAGACCAATACTACAGGATGCAATAACTGGAGGCTACCAATTTCATACACGCAGGAGCGGAGCTAGGATTTCATGATAAAGGGGGCGTAATTTTTTGTTTAAAATAATAGCGATGTAGTTCGAACTTATATGAATAAGCGGTTTTTAATTACAAAAATTAGTGACACTTCTTTAGTGTTGTGAACTTGTGGTTCACATTTTCTTGGTTTATATATCTTCATATTTCCAGTCTTTTAATTCAGTAATGAAATACATTTCTAAACTTTGAGAGAAATAAAGTTTATTAAAAAATTATGAAACAAAAGGAGAAGATATAATATATCAACAAAAGTTTAGATTAGTGTACATATTAAGAGAATGTAGAGCGTAAAAACAGTTTGTAGTTACTAACAATGGCAACTTGTGCACATTTAGAGAAATCAAATGCTAACGTGGCATGTATTTATATTGTATAACATCTTTGGTATTTTATCAGCATTAAGTATTATGTTTGGAAATTTATATAGTTAATTCTCATAAAATATTTTGTCAAATTTTGTAAAATGTGTTGTGTTGGCCTTTACAGTTCCAAGTTTGGAAGTAATATTTGTAAAGTGAGACTGTTAAAGTTGTGGTTAGATTTAATATCTAAATATGTGTGAGTATAAACACCTGTTAATGAGGTTGTTATTATTTAATTCAGTATTAGGGGGTGCCGATTATGAATATTCCGAGTACTTTAGGCTTTCGGACTATATTGTAGTAGATTTCCAGGGCGAGTTGGGGGAGACATAACACCCGCTAGTCACCTCATCCCCTCCGCCCCTGCATAACGAACACTAAAGCATAGTAAGACACACATTATTGTATCTTTAATAATAAGGTCTAAACGACAACTAAGACGTTCCTAACATGTACAACGAAGAACGACACATACACGCCAGAAACATAGAACTTTATAAGAACCGAACAGATACATAAGCACAAACATTAACTTTATACGAACGTAACACATACACAAAAGAAAAGCATCACTACAGTTAACACCTAAAAATTAAGTCTTTAATAAACTAACTTTAAGTTAGCAGCAAAGGTAAGATAGAGGTTAACTTTATAGGAACATATCACATAAATAAAAGCAGATCATGACCACAGTTAATACCTAAAAACTAATTCTTCAATAAAAACAAAATTTAGATTAGCAATAAAGGTAAAATAGGGGGTACCGATGATACTGAGAAGACGCAACCCACAGACGGATATGGAAAGAAAGCCACTGAAAAGGAAAATGAAAGATGGAAGGTTGATTGCAGAGACGGCACGACAGTATTAAGACACCGACAGTAATTCAAAAGGCGATCAAAAATATGGAGGGGCGTGCGCCATATAGCAGGCATCGCACAGTAGAAGAGACGGGGCATCCCAGATTCATCCCGTTCGCACCACTAAGTTTTTGCTGCTAATCTCAACCGCAAGATCAGTCAGTCCGCACGACAAACTGACAAAGGAAAACGGCGACCACGAATCAACGGATGAGGCGAATGGATAACCCCGTAACCCGTTCACTCAACGAATCGACGGCCCATATAATTTTTTAACCCAACCAATTGGACAACGTGAAGGAACGGTTTTTTTTATTCGGTCTGCAGTGGATATGGAAGACTCTATGAGAGGAGATGTGAAGGTGCGGCCTTTTTTTTTATTGGGTGTACAGGAGAGGATATGTGTGAGGAGGGGTAGTAAAATATGTGTGAGGGGAGGAGGAATACTAAAATAATGTATGTGTGAGGGGAAGTATTTCTTGGAAACCTCAGTTCCCCCTTATTATTAAGGATAAAATTCACACGTGAGGAAAGCTGCGCACATATGAACCTGCAATATTGGGAGAAGGAAAACCTGAGAATCAGAATGATCATGCTATTATCTTCACACGTGGCGAAGGCTTGCAAAAGATAGATATGAACCAGGTATGTTGTCACTTCTGCTTATATACATTCGGATGTTAACTTACGAGTAAACAGTCCTTACTAGATAAGTACTCATGTTACTCCTTTGCACTTTTGTTATTTGCATTCCTCACAATCCAAAATAACATTACATGACAGTTTTTGGTCGACTATGATCTTGGTGTTACTTTTCTATTTTCTTTTTGCCAGGTATACGTTGTATATTTTGAAGGATTATGAAGTTCATAAAAATTATATAATCATAACAAAGATCAAAAGCACGTAATAGCAGAAGGGATTTAACAAGAGCATAATAACACAATTATAATTAATCGATTAGAGTTACATACCTTTATCCTAGCGTATATTCACAAGATCACCAACAAATCAACAATTAGGGTTTGTGAAGAATAATACTAAGATATAGTTTAAAGCAAAACTATATTACGCTCTTGTACACACGTAATGCAACGGGCTAACCGTGAGTCTAGCACTTGCAAACCGGAGCTTCAACACTTGTGAAGTTTTAGCTAAATCGAAAACCAAAGAACCCTAAAGGGGTGTTTGTCGCCGATCGCACAAAGAGAGGGAGGAAAAGGGATGGGAAAAATTATGAGGCTATGGGGTGTTTATATAGGGCTTGGCAAAACTTGGTTTTCAAGTAATAAACGAATAAAGAAACAAATCCTTTTTCTTCCCCTTTTTCTTCTTGTAGCCGTCGACCCAAAGCCTACCAACGGTGGATTTCAGAACTTTCCGTTTACTTCTTTTCTTCTATTTAATTCCATAACGTTCATTTAACTTAACTCTTAATTTATTTAACGATCGTTTAGTTAAGCTCGGTTTGATTTAATAAATATAATAAATATATTTAATAAATAAAGTTAACCCTTTACGTATTGTGTGCAATCCCGTAATCCCGAGTTCGATCCTATCACACGACTATTAATTTTATGTCCATAAACTTTCAGCTCCCACTTGGACAAAATTCAAATATCGTGATTACATTGACTAGCGTCTAGTTACACTAGCAATGTAACTAGTACAACTCGAGTAAGGTCTCCTGGAAAAACCTTTTAAATGATTCATCATTTATTATTATCCTTTCATTTCAAATACAACGCTAAGAGGATATGGATCTCAGTCATTCCTTCATTAACCATTATGTTTCTCGTTTACGGATATAACAAGATTACCAAAACAAATTTGGGTGCGGCCGCACAAACATCTTACTACTCCCCCGAGGGGCCCAACTGTATTATACTTCAAAATAATTTGAAGGAAACAAATCTCATTTTGACTACAAGCGAAACTTACGAACTTTGCAACACTTCTGAAAATAACCCTTATAGCTACCAGTTACGTTTAACGTTAGGTTACCTTACAGAAATGCACTACATTCAATGCAGTTTTGTTAGGACCATTGTAACAGTTAAATGTAATAGGTAGACTAGGAGGTATGTAGTTCCTCCTGGTCCTAGTAGTAGTAGGAGCAAGTCCTGCTCCTGGTCCTAGTCGGAGTCAAACTTTATTATTTACTTAATATTCTGTTAGGATATGCATGAGATATGTTAGGAAATGATATGCATATCCGTTTTACACGTTTTCTTTAATGCTGTATTAGGGTTTCCTTGTAGTATAAAAGGAACCTTAGGCAGAAGGGTTAGACACACCTTCACAAAACGTAGTTCTAGTTATTATCAATATTAGAAATCCTTCAAAAAGGATCAAGTCTTTATAGTTATTCTGTTCTTCTTGATTATATTTATATTTTACATTCATATTGTGTATAGAGTCTCTTTGTGATTTGACTTGTGATTACAGAAGTCATTCACCGGTCCTGACAGGCTGTAAGATCTACTTCTTGTAGACCCAACAAGTGGTATCAGAGCCTGGAAGGGTCTCTATACAAGAAGAATCAAGTTTTCTTATTACTGACATTTTGTTTATCATGTCTGCCTCAACTTCTACTCAAACAGGAGAAGACAGCACTCCTAAAATTGTACAACCTCAGCAGATTCTTGCTACAGTCTCAAACACGAATGGTAAATTCCCTCTTCTGAAAAAGGGTGAATATGAAAACTGGGCAATGAAGATGGAATGGTGGATCACCAATACTGATCAAGATCTTTGGAAGATAATTCTGAATGGGAACAGCAGGAAGCTTACTGGAAGAGACAAGAATGGTAATATTACTCTTCTTGACCCTAAGTCTCATGAAGAAATCGTAGCTATTCAGAAGGAGGTCAAAGCAAAGACGATTTTGCTTCAATCCCTTCCTGAAGATCACATGGGTGACTTCTACCATTTGGATGATGCCAGAGAGATCTGGAATGGTATAAAAGCAAGGTTTGGCGGGAATGAGGAGTCAAAGAAAATGCGAAGATCCATGCTGAGAGACGAATTCACAGAATTCAAAATCTCAAAAACTGAAGGTCTACATCAAGGGTATGATAGGTTCCAGAAGATATTGATCCAGTTGAATCAACTACGGTCAAAGCCTGATGATGGTGACATTAATGCAAGGTTTCTTAAAGCCTTACCCTACTCATGGAATCAGGTGGTGATCTCTCTCAAAGCCAAAGGTGGGCTTGACTATCTCAACTTTGATGATCTGTTTCATAGGCTCCGAACTTTCGAACCTCATGTGAGAGGATTTTCGAGTGACTCTTTTCCCACTCCTGCTAATTCTGCCTTTGTGAGTTCTATGGCATCTAGTCCCATGTCATATGCAAGTAGCCCAAGCAATACTGTCTCCTCTCAGCATACTGTTCAACATACTTCTGCTCCTGATCCTACTGCCAAGTATGGTCGAAGCCGTTCTTCATTCTTTTGTGGCTGATGTTAATGCTGAACAACAACTTGCTTTTGATGACTTCAAACAGGTTGATAAACTTGACCTGGATGAGATGGATCTTAAATGGCAGATGGCGATGCTTACTCTTAGGGTTCACAAGTTTAAGAAGAAAGCAGGAAGGAAATTTAATTACAACCCTCGGGAGCCAGCAAGATTCGATAGAAGCAAGGTTCGATGCTATAACTGCCATCAACAAGGTCACTTTGCAAGGGAATGCCCTAGCAAGAATGATCAGGAGAAGAGCAGGTACTCCGCTTTCAAGGTTCAGGAGATAAAAGATGACAAGAAGGCATTGGTATCTGTTGACTCTATGGTCAACTGGAATGATCATCAGGCTTCTACTCTGGAATCAGCTGAGTCCTCAACTGACGTGTTTGCAATGATTGCTGGGAATATCTCTGATGCAGAAGAAGCAGATGAGTTTGCTCTTATGGGCATCTCACCTCAGGTACAACATTGTCCTCTTGGCTGTCATGATAAATACTCAGAATTGTTGTCCCAATTTAATGAAGTAAATGATCAAAATGATAAGTATTTTTTAGAGGTTCAAGCCTATAAGGCTTCATTAAACACATTGGAACAACAAAAGAGGTGGTTACAAGATACACAACGTGCATATGAGGATAAAATCAGGATACTAAGCATTGATTTAGAAAACACGACAAATATGCTTAAATATACAGAAACAGTAAGAGATGCGAGTATCAAAGAAAAAGAGGAGATGCAAGCAAAATTAGATGCTACAATGCTAAGATTTGAAAAATGGCAAAAGGCACCTAAAAATCTTTCAAAACTAATTGATAGTAGCATGTCTGGCAGAACTAAAAGAGGCTTAGGATTTGAAAAATATATTGATTCAGAAGATGTGTTTGATTTATCTTTTTCAAGTGTCTTTGATGCCGACAAAGAGGATGAGGGAAAACCTAATTACAATAGGTTTAAACCAGCAGCAGGAATGCATGTTGTCCCTCCTCCTCTTACTGGAACTTTTATGCCCACTTCATGGCATAATGACTTGGATGGATCCCAGATGCTTGAGTCCCCAACAAGTTCTACTAATACTAATGACTTTGTCTCATGTACTTTCAGTGACAAAGCCGGTGACTCTGCATCTAGTGGTTCAAGTGAAGAGTCAAGACCTACAAGTTCCAAGTTGAATGAACATGCCGCTACTGGTGCTAGGAAGTGTGAAGAAAGAGTTGCTGTTATGTCAAGTGTGTCTAGTCCTAGTTTATTGAGTCCTAGGAAGAATGTTTCTCCTAGAATTGTGTGTAATAAAGTAGGCAGTATGAAACAATCTCATTCTAATAAAAGGTCTTTCAAAACATGTTTTGTTTGTGGCAGTGCCTTTCATTTAATTAAAGACTGTGATTATTATGACACACATGCTTCTGTTAATCATGCTTTTCCTGCTCCTCGTCCACCAGGAGCTGCCCCATATGCTTCTAGAAGACTTAATCCTAGTGCTCAAACGTTTACTTCTTCTAGAGTGTCCTCTCGTTTAGCTTCTGATTATTGGAGTAATATTGGATTCCAAACCACCAGTAATTATTTTCAAAATTTTAATCCAATATATCCACATAATATGGACCACATGTATTTTGGTTTGGGAAATTCGGGAACTGCTGTTAAGCCCTCAGCAGGTTGTTCTTGGTCAAATAATAATACCCAAATGATGCATTGGCAACCAAGGAACAACGATGGATCTCATCAATCTTCTTGGCACTCTTCTAAAGATCCACAAGGCAGGCTCAAACCTGAAAAGGTTTGGGTCCCTTTAAGACACTAACTTTTGCATTTTTATTAACTTGTTGTTGTAGGTTACTCCATACCAAGATCCTAGTCTAGGCATTGTTGATAGTGGTTGCTCCAGGAGCATGACAGGAAATAAAAGTCTTCTCTCTAACTTTGTACCATTTCATGGAGGCAAGGTCTATTTTGGTGGGGGTGAAGGCAGGATCACTGGCAAAGGGACGATAAAGACTCCTAATCTAAATTTTGAGCAGGTCTACTATGTGGAAGCACTTCAGCACTTCAACTTGATATCGGTCTCTCAGATTTGTGACAAGAAGCAGTTTGTTCTCTTCACCGATACTGATGCACTTGTGCTTTCCAAAGACTTTCAGCTTCCGGATGACTCACAAGTTCTACTCAGAATCCCTAGAAGACACAATCTCTATAGCATCAAGTTGAATGAAGTCAACCCTACTGGTCAACTAGCATGTCTAGTTGCTAAAGCCTCCGAAGATGAAGCCACTAAATGGCACCGAAGGATGGGGCATGTGAACTTCAAGACCATTCACAAACTTGCAAATCTGAATTTGGTCTCTGGATTACCTCCCAAGACGTTTAGAAATGATATAAATTGTATTGCCTGCAGCAAAGGCAAACAGCACAAAGCATCCTTCAAGGCCATTACTGCTCTTAGTCTTATTACTGAACCATTGCAGCTACTACACATGGACTTGTTTGGTCCTACTTCCATTAGAAGCATTGACCACAAGCAATTCTGTCTGGTGGTAACTGATGGATATAGCAGGTTTACATGGGTGTTCTTCATGGCTGCCAAGAGTGAGACCTACTCAATTCTTAGAGATTTTCTTACCCTGATAGAGAACCAGTTGTCTAAGAAAGTTAAAGGTATTCGTTGCGACAATGGAACCGAGTTTAAAAATAAAGACCTCATCGCACTCTGCAATGCTAAGGGCATCAAAAGAGATTATAGTGCTGCAAGGACTCCTCAACAGAATGGTGTGGCAGAAAGAAAGAACAGGACACTAATAGAAGCAACAAGAACTATGCTTGCCGATTCCAAGCTTCCAACCATGTTCTGGACAGAAGCTGTTAATACTGCAAGTTATGTTTTGAATAGGGTTTCTATTACCAATCCTCACAAGAAGACTCCTTATGAGCTGCTCACGGGCAAAGTTCCAAATATTGCTCATTTGAAGCCTTTTGGGTGTCCAGTCACCATTCTGAATACTAGTGACTATTTAGGGAAGTTCGATGGCAAGGCAGATGAAGGATACATTGTGGGATATTCAGCTCATTCTCGGGCTTATCGTGTCTACAATCTCCAAGCCAAGCGGATCATTGAAATTATTAATCTCAGGTATTTTGAGGAGAAGTCAAACATCCAAGGCAAGGGTCCAGAATGGTATTTTGATATCGATTATCTTAGTGATTCGTTAGGATATTTTCGTTTCAAAACTAACCATGATGAAGGACCACAAGTGTTTGCAACTTCTAGTACTGGTGTTCCTTCTAGTCTTTCTGATTCAGATG
The DNA here is from genome assembly GCA_025667525.1 of Glebionis coronaria. NCBI lineage: Eukaryota > Viridiplantae > Streptophyta > Magnoliopsida > Asterales > Asteraceae > Glebionis > Glebionis coronaria. The sequence continues at coordinate 519,077,815 of CM046880.1, forward strand.
ATGAGGATGACATTTTTGTGGTTCCATCCTATTCCACCACAGTTTCTCCTACTCCTCCTAGTGATGCAACTCCATTAGATGTACAGGATTCCCAAGTAGCTCTTGACACTCTTCTCAAACAACAACAAGAAGCTACTAAAGCAGTTGCTCAAGGTAGTTTTGAGTTTCCCTTGGTTGAGCCTACTGACAAAGTTGCTCCTGGTACTCCAGCTTCTGCTCCTAGTGCTAGCTTATCACCTACTGGTACTCCGGCTAGTGAGTCTGCTTCCAATACTCGTTTCTCCAGTCCTTCTGATTTGGGGAACCATCACAAGAAGTCTTCTACCAAGCTGGATGATATTCATAAACAACCAGTAGATGGGATTTTCCACAATGCTTCATATGATGCTGACTTTGTTGGTGATCTCAATACCTTGGCACCAGAAGTGGAGGTTTCTTCCAATCCAGTCTTGTAATCACACAAAGATCATCCTACCACTCAAATCATTAGAGATCCCGGCTCTACTGTCAAGACACGCAGAATGCAGCAGAGGGCCTCGTCTGATCATCATGCTCTTGTGAGCTATATTGAAGATCAAAAGCGTAATAATCATACGGACTTTCAACACTGTTTGTTTGCTTGTTTTCTTTCACAGGTGGAACCTAGGTCTGTTTCTCATGCTCTCGAGGATCAAAGTTGGGTGGAGGATATGCAGGAGGAAATGCAGCAATTCTTGTTTCAGAATGTTTAGGTTCTGGTTGACTTACCAGATGGAAAGACAGCTATCAATACCAAATGGATTCTCAAGAACAAGAAGGATGCACGGGGAATTGTCGTAAGGAATAAAGCTAGGCTTGTCGCACAAGGACACACTCAAATTGAGGGCATTGACTATACTGAAGTTTTTGCTCCGGTTGCAAGGATAGAGGCCATTCGTCTGTTTTTGGATTTTGCCTCTTATGTGGGCTTTATGGTGTTTCAGATGGATGTCAAGAGTGCATTTCTCTATGGCAAAATTGACTAGGAGGTGTATGTTACTCAACCTAAGGGCTTTGTAGATCCACTTCATCCCAAGAAAGTTTACAAGGTGGTCAAGGCTCTTTATGGGTTACATCAGGCTCCTAGAGCTTGGTATGAGCGTCTTTCAACTTTCTTGTTAAAGAATGGCTATAGAAGGGGTACTATTGACAAAACACTATTTCTTCGGAGGAATACCAAGGACATTATCCTTGTTCAGGTTTATGTGGACGACATTATCTTTGGTTCTACTAGGAAGGAGTGGTGTGATGAGTTTGAACACTTGATGAAAGGCGAATTTCAGATGAGTGCGATGGGAGAACTGTCGTTCTTCCTTGGTCTTCAGGTCAAGCAACAATCGGATGGGATTTTCATCAGTCAAGATAAATATGTCCATGAGATTCTTCAGAAGTTTGACATGGATCCTCTTAGACCAGCAGCAACTCCTTATGAAGTTGCTAAAATCAAACTTAAGAATGAGCCAGACCCCCCGGTCAATGTTCACATGTACAGGTCTATGATTGGCTCCCTCATGTATTTGACTGCATCACGTCCGGATATCATGTTTGCAGTAAGTGCTTGTTCTAGACACCAGGTGACTCCAACGGTTTCGAACTTAAATGCAGTGAAGAAGATTTTCAAGTATATCAAGGCTCAACCTAAACTGGGCTTATGGTATCCTAGAGAATCACCTTTTGTTCTAGAAGCCTATAGTGATAGTGACTATACTGGTGCTAATAATGACAGAAAGTCTACTACTGGTGGTTGTCAATTCTTGGGTCGTCGGTTTATTTCTTGGCAATGTAAGAAACAGACAATAGTAGCTACTTCTTCAACAGAAGCTGAATACGTTGCTGCTGCTAGTTGTTGTGGCCAAGTTTTGTGGATCCAAAATTAGATGTTGGATTATGGTTTCAATTTTATGAACACCAAAATTTTTATTGACAATCAAAGCACTATTTTCATTGTGAAGAATCCTGTTTTTCATCAGCGAACAAAGCATATTGAAATTCGGCATCATTTTATACGAGATGCCAATGAGAAGAAGCTGATTCAGGTTCTTAAAGTTCATACGGATGATAATGTTGCTGATTTGCTGACTAAAGCATTTGATGGTCCTCGGTTTAACCACTTGGTGGTTCATATTGGGATGGTCAATCCTTGAGCTCTAGGATTGAAGGGAGGCAAAGCCTAAGGGGAGGCTTTGTGTACATACTCTTAGGTCAGACTAACGTATTGATAGATTTTAACAACATCTTTTATTGGTTCTGGTAGTGTATGGTACTTCTGGTGGAGGATTTTGCTCACTTCTGGTGGATATGGTCTTACATGACTGGATTCTGGTCCTCATTGGTCAGCTTCTAGTTATAATTGGTTGGCTTTTGGTGGATCAAATTCCTTCTTTGTCAAGTGGTGATTGGCTCCTGGTACTGGTCTGGCACACTGTTCATTCCTTTTGTCCTTTGTTAATCACGTTTTGCTCCTGGTCGGACCATTGTGTGCTTTGACTTTTGGTCAACGCTCCCAATCCTGGTATTTACATTTTTAATTAAGCATGGTTAATTGGGAGTTGGTAATTATGTTAAAAAGAGCAAGTGGTTACTATGCAATTATGGTTAAATTTGAAAGGGCAACCCCCCATTAATAGGGGTCAATGAACAGTTACCATTTTCTTTATTTATGGTCAAAATACACCCTTGACTCACTCATTACAATAAACACACACACAAAACCGCTCCTACTATCTCCACCCTAATCACAATCCTTCTTCCATCAATTCATCAAGATCCATGGCTGCTCTTGCTTACCAACCTGCTCACAACCGAGTTGCTTATCTGGGTGATGGTCCACATCGTGAACATTTTGCTGACATTCTGGATTTCATTGAAGCTTCCAACCTAAGGTTTGCATTTACTGTATGTCCCACCATATATGATAGTGTTATTCGTCAATTTTGGGCGTCTGCTCGACTTGTGGATGTGGTTGGTCGTCCACGTGCACTCCATGCTACCATAGATGGACGTGCATATGTGGTGACTGAGGCTTCTATTCGCTCTTCTCTTCATCTTCAGGATGAGGGTGGTGTTGAATCCATCCCCAATTCGGAGGTATTGGAGGGGATGGCACCTTTAGGATACGAACATGGGGGGAAGTTTAACTTCCAGAAAAATAGGTTTTCCCCCCAATGGAAGCTTCTGGTCCACTTTCTAATCCATTGTATAAGTCCCAAGTCTGGGAGTTGGGATGCTTTCCCTACTCCCTTGGCTACTGGTCTTATTTGCTTAGCCCAGGGTAGAGTTTTTAACTTTTCTCATTATCTATTTGAGGGGATGGTTAGTAATCTGTCTAATGCTGGTTCGAGAAAGAAGTTTCTTATGTACCCTAGGTTTCTTCAGCAAATACTTGTTTGCATTCCTCGTGATAGGACTGAGCATGTGCCGTCTAAGCTTACTGCAAAAGTGTATTACAATATGGTCAATGGGTTTACTGGGGAATGGAGGCCCCTGACTGATGCCATGTTGGGACTGGCTCAGGGTCCTATGGGTGAGGAGGAGGAGGCTCCTGAGTTTGTTGTGATTGATGATGACCCCATGGAGGAGGAGGCTCCTACTGGTGGTCCTTCTCATGTGGTTGAGGAGGAACTGGTTGAGGAGGTGGTGGTTGAAAAACCATCCCCTTCCAAGGCTGGTCCTTCTTCAGTCCCACAAAAGTCTCCATTTGTGGAGACTCTACCTCCTAGTCATGCTCCACACTCGACTGATAAACCGTTTGGTGCTCGTACTCCACAGGTTGACCCGTCTGTTGCCGTTCTCTTGGTGGGCAGGCGGAGGAGCCTACTACACTTATGTCTTTGCTTGATCTTATGCGCAGGTACCATGAACGGATGATTTCATTGGAAGCTGATTTGAACCAACACATGAAACTTACTAGGGAGTTTGTTCTTCCTTTGGCTGATCGCATCAAAGCTTTGGAAACTCAGCAACAGCGCCGCAAGAAGCATGTGATCCATTCAGATTCTGATGAGGAGGGTACGGATCATGTTGAGGATGGTTTGACATTATTGGCAAAGGCTGCCTTTGCTGATAAAGTTTATGATGATTTGCTGGTTCCTCCGACATCCTCCAGTGTTCCTTCTCCTGGTGCTATTCCCACTCCTATGGATGGTGATTCTGATCCTGCTGCTGGTTCCAATGCTGGTCCCTCTCATGATTTGAAGGGCAAGGCCCCAATGACTGATGCTCCATCCCCATCTCGCAAGCGTACCCGTTGCCAGCTTGAAGAGGAAAGGCTAGGTGAGGAGGCTGCTCGTCGGATTCAAGCCGAAATTGATGAAGCTGATAGGGCTGCTGAAGAAGAGCTTCGAAAGCGGAGGCGTGAACAAATTCAGCACGATGCCATGCATTGGAGTGATAGTGAATGGATGCAAGTTTTGACTGTTCTCACCCGGGATTATGCTCAGTTTACAGATCTTTTGGGTGACGATGTTGATGAGCACAATTGTATTCCAAGAGCTATGGTATTGATGCGTAAGCACTAGTTGGCCCTTGCTGCACAACTTAGGGAAAAGCGAAAGAACAGACCTTTATCTCGGACTAAGGAGCGCAAGCAGATGCAACGTTATGTGAAATATCAGTCTGCTGCTCATTTTAATGCTCCTTGGAAGTGGGACCGGGTTCGGGCTTTGACTTTTGATGAGCTCAAGGCACTTTATGAAAATATGGTTAAGCGTCAGAGTCAACCAATTCCGGAACAATTTATTTATCATCCTCGTGGTGTGACTTCTTCTACGCCTGCTGCTTCTACTGGTCCTTCATCTACTCCCACTCCTGGTTCTGCTGCTAGTCCATCTGGTTTTGTTGCTACTTCCGTTGGTACTTCTACTTCTCCTTTGGTTGCTCCTTTGGGTTCTACTGCTGGTCATGCTACCACCACCTTTGATGCTACCACCACCACTCATGCTTCTACCACCACACCTGTTACCACCACCACCACACATGTTCCAACCACCACCTTTGCTACCACCACAACTACTGCTACTACACCTGATTTGCCATCTCCATCACCACCGGTTACTGGAACTCAACCAATTCCTACTTCTGCTGCAGCTCCTATTGATCCATTGGGTGGGCAAACTCATGAGTCTACCTCTCCTGCTCCTACTGCTGCTGAGGTTACGGTAAAGGTTGAATCCACACCTAGTGATCCCACCCCTAGACGTTCGCTTCGTCAGAAACAAGCTCGACGTGTTCGCCGTGGTAAGACAGTCCCTTATGAGAAGCGTGATCCTGAGAATTTGATTGATGCAGCTTCGGACAGTGATTCGAATTTGCCGTTGGGCAATGGGAACATTACTGGTTACATGGTTGAATGTTCCACAACTCTTCCTGGTGTGGTATCCCATAGAATTACTTTGAGTGATGGGTATGTGCGTTTGGCTTCGGGTTTGCAGGGTATGTTATCATGGGCTGACCGTATGGATCTTATGGCGTTGTATGGACTTGTGGATTCTAGCATGCCTTTTGACCCCATGGCTGTGTCTTCATGGCCTGGTCTGCGTATCTGGGCTGATCTTAAGCTGATGTTGGATGCTCCTCCTAATGCTCCTGTTTTGGGCATATGGAAGGATCAAATGCAATGGGTGATTCAGCGCTGGAAGCTATATGCAGGATGTGGTGTTCATATGTTGGAATTAGAATCTGGTCATATGGTTTTTATGCTGACTGATGTGGATTATCCTTTGACAATTTCTTCGATGGAGGCGATGTTGGCTACTCATTTGCAAATTTCTAATGCTCCATCAGGAAATGAGTCCTCTATGGCCACGGCGTTGGTGGAAGGTATTCAGGCGCGGTTGATAGCCGATAAGCAGGCTGCTTCTGGTATGTGATGTGATTGGGTTGTAAGTGTTTATGTTTTGTATTTTTGTTCCTTTTTTTCATATTCTCATTCTTTTCACCAATATGTAAAGTGATTGGTGAACTTCATTCTTTATAGTTTAAATTAAAAAAAAAAAACAAAATCAACATATAATATAAAACTTCATAAAAAAAAAGAAAGAAAGAAAAACATACTTTTTATATAATATCTGCTTATACTTTTAACACATCTTGGATTTTATACTTTTTATATAATATCTGCTTATACTTTTAACACATCTTGGCTGCTTCATTGTGGGTTCTGGTTCCTAATTTGTGCTTGTACTAGTACTTGGTTTCACTTGGTGTTGGACGTGGTCCACACAACAAATGGTTCTCAACTTACCATGTCTAATCGACAAGAAAAAGTTGATTCACCTTGAGGGTACGGCTCCTGGTGCGATTCTCAAATCTGTTGATGGTTGCCAGGTTACCCAAAACTAGATGGTTTTCACTTGCCATAGTCTTGGACTGAAAAGTGGCTAATCCAAGGGGGTACGACTCTTGGTAAAGATCTTATCAAATCCGTTGAAAGCTGTAATAGCTTGCTTAAAGCTATAGGGTGTTCAACTCACCGATGCTTCATTGCTAAGAGTTGGCGAGTCCAGAGGGGTACGGCTTCTGGTAAAGATGTATCAAATCCGTTGACGGCTGTGATGGTTTGCCTAAAATCATCAGGGTACTCCCACTCACCATTGATTCACGTTCTAAGAGTTGGGCTGGGTTCTAGTCACCCAGGGTGATGCTTATTCCACCAGAAAGACTGGCTAGCCCAAGAGCGAGCAGCTACTTGGTAAAGGCTCATCAAATCTGCTCATGTTGCTGAAAAGATTCAACACGATGCTGATTTGTTCCAAGCTTTGGAGACGCTTCTAGTGTTTCATGTTGTGGCGGTTACTCTGATTCTTATCTTTTTGATGTTGCTATTTGTTTTGCTGATACAATCCTCGGGCTTTATTTGCACGTTTTCCAGGAAACTTGAACTCAACAGGTCAAATTCAAGTTTAGGGGAGGATTGTTAGGACCATTGTAATAGTTAAATGTAATAGGTAGACTAGGAGGTATGCAGTTCCTCCTGGTCCTAGTAGTAGTAGGAGCAAGTCCTGCTCCTGGTCCTAGTCGGAGTCAAACTTTATTATTTACTTAATATTCTGTTAGGATATGCATGAGATATGTTAGGAAAGGATATGCATATCAGTTTTACACGTTTTCTTTAATGCTGTATTAGGGTTTCCTTGTAGTATAAAAGGAACCTTAGGCAGAAGGGTTAGACACACCTTCACAAAACGTAGTTCTAGTTTTATCAATATTAGAAATCCTTAGAAAGGATCAAGTCTTTATAGTTATTCTGTTCTTCTTGATTATATTTATATTTTACATTCATATTGTGTATAGAGTCTCTTTGTGGTTTGACTTGTGATTACAGAAGTCATTCACCGGTCCTGAGAGGCTGCAAGATCTACTTCTAGTAGACCCAACAAGTTTCCTGGTATCTCAGGTCTAAGGATAACTATTTACGATTTACTTAATGACGAAGATCCATAAACTAAAATCATATAGTTGGGATAAGTCCAATATTTGATTCATCAAATATCATCCAAAATTGACCAATATACTTTCAAGTATACTCTATCACTATTTTGAATTGTCTTAGTTTAATAATACTCCCATATTATTAATCGACAACGGACATTTAGAACATAACAATTATTCATGGATTAAAACATGTAAAATAGGATACAAAATCAAATAACAGAAAATAAACGAAACTCAATCTTTATTTCATCAGTTCAATAATGTCTTAACATCCTTTATCCAAATACTAATCACAGATTTATTGCATGAATTCGCTAGCTAGTTGCAACCCAATCGCCTTGGAATGCTTAACTACCTTTGGTCTAGGCAAAGCCTTAGTAAAAGGATCAGCTACGTTATCGTCTGTGTGAACTTTTATTAATTTTATTTCTCGAGCTTCAACTTGTTCTCGAACGTAGTGATATCTACGTTTAAAGTGTCTGGTGCCTTTCATGACTCCAGGGTCATTGGCAAATATGATTGCGGCAGACTCGTCCCAATACATATTTATTAGGTTTTTATTGCAAACATCATTCCAAGATCTCCAATAAAAATTCCTAATCCAAACCACATTTAGTTATGTATATGGCTACCCTTCGAATACCAAAAACATTTCTTTTCGTATTCCACAAATACTGCAGAAAATGTTTAACAGCAGTCCAGTGGAGCTTCCCTGGATTCTGTTGGTATCTATTGACCAAATTCTGAGTAAACGCCACATCAGACCTTGTGCATCGAACAACATACATTATAGATCCTACAGCCGAAGCGTAAGGCACCTTCTGCATGTATGCCTCCTCTTAAAGAGTTGATGCATCCATCTCATGACTCAGACTATGCTTAACTTCCATAGGTTGAAAACCTTTCTTGGAATTATGCATATCATACTTCTTCAATATCTTATCAATATAAACATCTTGGCTAAGACCAATTAACTGTCTTTTCCTATCTTGATAGATTTTAATTCCCATAATATATGCAGCATCTCCTAAATCCTTCATAAAAAAACATTTACCAAGATAATCCTTAACTTCTTTAAGTCTTGGAATGTTACTTCCCATGATTAAAATGTCTTCGACATATAAAATTAGGAACACTACATCACTCCCACTAGCTTTGCGATATACACATGGCTCATCTCCATTTTGAATAAATCCGAACTTTTTGATTTCTTCATCAAATCATTTATTCTATTGACGTGATGCTTGCTTCAAACCATAAATAGATCTTTGAAGTTTGCATACGCGTTTGGATATATAGGATCAACGTACCCTTCTGGTTGTTGCATATAGATGTCTTCATCTAAGAGACCGTTCAAGAAGGCACTTTTAACATCCATTTGCCATATCTCATAGTCATAGTATGCTGCTATAGCTATGAGAATCCTAATAGCTCGCAAGTCCGCTACATGAGAAAATGTATCCTCGTAGTCTATGCCAAAAGTTTGAGTAAAACCTTTAGCTACTAAACGTGCTTTATAGGATTGTACTTCGCCATCCATGTCGGTTTTCTTCTGGAAAATCCACCTATTTTTCACCACTTTAGCATTTTTAGGTGTATCAACAAGAATCCAAACATCGCTGATTTTCATGGATTTCATTTCCTCATTCATCGCAACTATCCATTTTGACTTTTCCGGATCAAGCATTGCGGATCGATAGTTAGCAGGTTCACCAAGATCCCCTACTTCCTCCTCATCATCCTCTATGTTAAGACATAGTTTGCTTGGCGCACGTACGGTTCTTTTAGACCTACGTGGAGGAATCAATTCCGGTGGAGCTCCCAGACTTTCTGGCTCTATTGGAATTTCTTTGCTAGTATTTTCATAAGGCAATGTATCTTCTTGAATTTCTTCAAGATCATTATTTTGTCCCACTGAATTCTTGATTTACAAGATCATTTTCAAGGAAGTCTCCATACCTAGCTACAATAACTTTGTTCTCAGGCGGATAATAAAAGTAGTAACCCACAGTTTCCTTAGGGTAACCTACAAAGATACATTTTACTGAGCGTTGTTAGAGTTTATCTCCAGAGTCACGTTTCACATACGCCTCACAACCCCAAATTTTCAAATAAGACAAATATGGCTTTTTGCCATGCCATAGTTCATATGGTGACTTATCAACCTTCTTTGTGAGAACCATATTCAGAATACGAACAAGAGATTCTAAAGCATAATCCCAAAAGGATAAAGGTAAAGTTGTAAGATTAAACATAGATCGCACCATATCCAATAATGTACGATTTCTCCTTTCGGATACACCATTTTGTTGTGGAGTATATGGAGAAGTAAATTTCTAAACAATTCCGTTCTCACTTAAATAATCTTTAAACTCTTGACTTAAATATTCACCACCTCGATCAGAACGAAGAGCTTTAAGCTTCTTTCCTAGTTGCAATTCTACTTCCGCTTTAAACACTTTGAATGTTTCAAATACCTCATGGTTATGCTTAAGTAAATAAACATAATCATAATGGCTATAATCATCCGTAAATGTTAAGAAGTAGCTAGCACCTTTCCTTGACACATGTCTAAGTGGTCCACAAACATTTAGTGTGTATCAAACCAAGTAGTTCAGTAGCCCTTTCAATATTGCTATTAAAAGGTTTCTTGGTCATCTTTCTAGAGATACAAGACTCACATTTATCAAATGATTCATCATTGATATTTTCTAAAAGACCATCACATTGAAGCTTTTGTATGCGAGTCTTCCCAATATGGGCAAGTCTACAATGCCAAAGATAAGAAGAGTTCTTGTCTAACTTCCTCTTCTTATTCATGCTAAAAACAAAATTAATATTTCTCTTGGAATTATTATCATGCATGTTAATTTCAAAAACACCACTCACAGAAATTGCATCAAAATAGAATAAACCATCTTTAAAAACAAAAATTCTATTATTATCAGTAGTGTGAATAAATCCAAGATCTAACATAAATGAAAAGGAAATAACACCCCTAACAATTTTAGGTGCATAATGACAATTATTTAAACTCAGTACTAAACCCGAAGGTAATACCAGTCTAAATGTTCCTATAGCTTCAACCGCTGCTTGTGCGCCATTGCCCACATGCAGAAATTATTCCCCATATGTAAGATTCCTCTCCAACTCAAATCCCGGTAGGGTATTACAAATGTTAATACCACATCCCGTATCACATACCTAGGAATTTGATTTGTATGTAAGATTAAATAACTCTATCATAAATAAGTTAACTGAAGATGCTGCATCACTAAGCTCAACCTTCTTCTTTATTTCTCGCAACTCCTCGAGATAAAGAGGGCAGTCCCTCTTCCAGTGTCCACTTGCTTTGCAATGGAAACAAGTATCATCCTTCTGAGATTGATTCTTCTTGACAAAGTTCTGCTTAGGTTTAGAATAAGTCGCAACTTGTTTGCCCTTATCACCCTTGCCTTTGCCTTTGCCTTTCTTGTTGTTCTTGTGCGGTTTTGCCTTACTCACTCCACCCTTTTGTACATAAAGCACAAGAGGAGTAGAAGTAGATGCCTTGTCCTTTAACCCCTTTTCAAAGTCAATGAGCATTACATGCAAATCATTAACTGTCTTCCCCGTGCAATACATATTATAGTTTCGAACAAAATCATTGAAATCATTGTTAAGGGACCTATTGATCAAGTTGATAGCCATATTATGATCATAGGGTTGTCCTAGTGCAATGAGCTGTTCCATATAACCCCTCATCTTCATATAATGGGTACTTACAGACTTTCTAGAAGCTTGCTTGCAACTATGCAGAGCATCTACCAAGTCGTAGATCTCCACAACTTGCGGCTTTTCGAACATAGCCTTGAGCTCATCAAGCATTCGCTTAGGAGAAAATAGCTCATACTTTTGTTGAAGTGGAGGATCAATTTTCCCTAACATTAAAGAAGCCACCTCAGAGTGCTTCTTAATATTAGCAGCGTGTTCAAGCCTTTGCGCATCAGATGCTCCTTCAGCAAGATCCTTCGGAAACGGAGTAGTCAAGATATCGATAGTACCCGCTACTCTCATAACTATTCTTAGTGAGCGGTACCAATCATTGAAGTTAGGGCCAGTAAGTTCAGGACGATCAAAGAAACCTTTGAACGCAGAACTTATAGTCATATTGTTTTCGGGTTGAGCCATTTCTACAGAAGTAAGTTCAAACATTAATATTTTTGATAATACCATTCAAGAAAATAAAATTACCCCGGTAATAAAACCATAGTATTTTCCTTGAAACTAGAATCCATATTGACATATCACATCAGTTGATCTGCTAGTGACAAATGTATTCAACATGGTAACTTGTCGAACAATAATTGACAAACAAATTTGCAATTTCTAGATATTTTAGGGATTTACATTGCTAAAAGTCATTTTGCATTGTAAACATGTTTTATCCCTACTTTACGCCTTAAGTTTCCAGATCTCACTGAGTAACTCAATTAAGTCGAATAATCTAAAGAACGTAAAACCTTCATGTGCAATCTCATTCAGTCATGAAGTTTTCTCTCCATTACAACATCGTCCAAAATCTCATATGACGACAATTGTAACTTCAAGTGTTTGTCAATTAGATGGCATAAGACTTAAATTTAAGGGTATTGATTTTGGTGTCAAAATCATGTATGGAGAAGCATGCATACATCTCCATAGCATTGGTTTAATAAAAACTTTTAGTAAACCTTTCGGTAAGACTAAAAAAAAATTCGCCACATATTTGCAAGTTGAGGTATTGGTTAAACCAATTAAAGATTTTTACCCACAACTAAATTCACAATGTACTTTTTCTAGAACTTAGCTAAAACACAAAGCAATAACCTTATTCATTGTGTTACGAATGTGAATTTGCAGTTAAATCAACCTTAAAGAATTATGTAAATAATAACCGCAGGTAATTCCAACTTTGACGCACAGGCAAGCCGGGAATTTGGTCAGCGCTGAAGCATAACACCTCCTTCCTTAACCGGGTACATGACCAGCGGTGCGTTATACCCACTTTATAGTTTGTCAAAATTGAGTAGACCGTTAAGTTATTATTGCAATTCTAATCAACGCAAATCATATGTAACTTGGATCTCAAAACAATTCATTAATTCTTATATGATTTAGTCCATATTAATTTTTCTTGGAAAAAATTATCCTTGTTTACAACATACAATAAAATAAAACGTACGAAAACAAGTAGGTACAAAAAAAACTAAATCAAATAGCCACATGCATAACAATTTATTCAAAGAACATAAAATCTAGGGTTTTTATAAACATAAAAAGTCTTCCCTAATTTTAAAACCTTTGAATCAAATAAAGCAAACAGCATATAAAATCCCATATGATCCGTGAAAAAACATGCATGTTAATCACGGATCTCCCATATACTCTTAACAATTAAAATACTACGGATCGTAACCATACATGACATAACATTAATTCATGCATAACATCTAAAGATTATACCATGTAATTTTAGGGTTTACAATTTTTTTTAAAAATAAAATTCGGCTAGGCCGATTTTAAAAAACAAAAAAACAAAACCCGAATTTTTGTTAAAACCTATAAAACAACATGTAATTTTAACTCAAATCACCATTAGTTAAAAAAACCTTTAGATCTCGATAATTATAACATGTTAAGACGGCTCTGATATTGAAGGTTTATGAAGTTCATAACAATTATATAATCATAACAAAGATCAAAGCACGTAATAGCGGAAGCGATTTAACAAGATCATAATAACACAATTATAATTAATCGATTAGGGTTATATACCTTTATCCTAGCGTAGATCCACAAGATCACCAATGAATCAACAATTAGGGTTTGTGAAGAATAATACCAAGATATAGTTTAAAGCAAAACTATATTACACTCTTGTACACACGTAACAATGGGCTAACCGTGAGTTTAGCACTTGCAAATCGGAGCTTCAACACTTGTGAAATTTTAGCTAAATCGAAAACCAAAGAACCCTAAAGGGGTGTTTGTCACCGATCGCACAAAGAGAGGGATGAAAAGGGATGGGAAAAATTATGAGGCTACGGGGTGTGTATATAGGGCTTGGAAAAACTTGGTTTCCAAGTAATAAACGAATAAGGAAACAAATCCTTTTCCTTCCCCTTTTTCTTCTTGTAGCCGTCGACCTAAAGCCCACCAAGGGTGGCTTCCGGAACTTTCCGTTTACTTCTTTTCTTATATTTAATTACATAACGTTCGTTTAACTTAACTCTTAATTTATTTAACGATCGTTTAGTTAAGCTCGGTTTGATTTAATAAATATAATAAATATATTTAATAAATAAAATTAACCCTTTACGTATTGTGTGCAATCCCGTAATCCAGAGTTCGATTCTATCACACGACTATTAATTTTATGTCCATAAACTTTCATATTTATCTCCTCAAGACATTAACAGCCATGTATGTATCCAGAACCAATTTAATAAACCTTTTATGCTTTTTGAATCTGTTTGCAATTTGAAATATAAAAATTTAATATTTAATAATTAATAAGTGTGAAAACACTTATCCTTTTACCACTTAATTATAATAATAACCAAGCCAAAACGTGTATTTTATGTCGTAAATGTCGGAATTATGCGTGGTTTGTGTTTTTGTTGTGATTTAGGAATAAAATGTGAAAAGGGAAGAAAACACGGGCTTTCACGGGCTTTTACCGAAGAAAAAGACAAAAGACGAAGTCAAAAGATCAAGAGTGCAAAAAGAACGGAAGTCCAAGGCCTATTCTGAAGATTTATCGAAGAAAAGTCTAAAGACGGAAGTTTAATAAAGCCGAAGAACTCAAGTCTAATTAATAAAGAAAATACAAGACGAGTTTAATTAATCCCGAGACAAAGTCGAAAAAGTCGAAGAATATAGAAGACGAAAAGACGAGAAAGAAAGAAAGAAAGAAAGAAAGGAGGAAGCTTCCAACACATGCTTACGTTCCTAATCTCCTATAAATAGAGGCATTCCACCTCATTTAATCGTGTTGACTATCTTGAAAAAATAGTTCTTCCATTTAATTACTTGCACTTTTCTTAATGTCATTTACTTGATTGTCATTTAATTACCTTGTCTTGCACCTCAAATTTGTAAGTTTAATCTTTACTTTTAATTGTTGAATCTTAATTTTAATCAACTTTTTAATTAATATCTCATTCTACCTTTCTTGTTTTACTTAATCTTTATGTTTATGTGCTTATTGTCATGCTTATTTGATTAATTGTCATGATTTTATGTGTTTGATTGTGTTAGCTTATTGATTTTATAGCTTACTGTGTTTTTCTTAAATTTAGTTAAGTGTATTTAAAAGTTGTTTTATTAAAAGTTGTTTTTAAATTTTTTTATTATTTAGTGTTTTTAAAAGTTTTAAATTTTGGTTTATTAGTTTTTTCGTAAAATTGATTTTGGTAAAGTTTTAGTTAAGTGCTTATTAGTTGTTAGCTTAATTCTTGGCTTATTTGCATCTTGTTCTTATCCGGGTTTGTTTAAAACCCCAGTATTCCGGATTGCTAGCTAAACTAATATTCCGTATAGTGTCAATTTGTGGATTCCGGATAATTCTTCAGTGGTGTATTCCGGATAAGTGGTATCTTGGGATTCCGGATAAGAAGTCAAACTCCCATTCCGGATAACTAAGAAAACAGGTACTCCGGATTGACTGCTTAAGCCAGGATTCCGGATAGTCTTCCAGATTCATATTCCGGATAAGGGTTCTAACAGGTTATTCCGGATAAGGGTCACAGTTCTACATTCCGGATAAGCTTTGAAACTCAGATTCCGGACATGAGGCAGAATGAGTATTCCGAATAAGGTCCTGAAGATTTATTCCGGATAGGGCGTCTTTTGTGAATTCCGGATAAGAGAAAGGAAGTGATTCCGGATAAGGGTTCTAACATTATTCCGGATCAGCCTTCGTTTAACATGATTCCGGATAAAGGTTCAAATGTGAATTCCGGATAAGGGCAACAACCAATTCCGGATAAGAAGCTCAAGATTTGGAATTCCGGATAGTGTGTGGGATTATCATTCCGGATAGTGACAACTATTTGGTTATTCCGGATAAGAGTAAGTGTTGGTATTCCGGATAGTGACAGTATTTCGGATTCCGACTCAGGTTTTGTTTCTTCCCTTTTTATTTTCAAGCATTTATTTTTCCCGTCATTTTTCTTTAAGTGTTATTTTAATTGTCTGCATTTTTATTACATTGTCTAATTTACTTTGTGTCGAGTTTTAATTTTACGTCATTTAATTTCTCGTCATTTACTTTTAAAAAGATTTAATATTGCACAATTTACGTTTTAATTAGTTTTAGCTTTAATTACCTTCATTTACTATAAAGTCTTGCAATTTAATATACTACAACGACAAATCTATTATTTTTCTCACCAAAAGACGACTGAGTCGCACTGTTAACCAGTTATCAATTCGAAGAGACTGGAACAACGATATTTTTATACTAGGCAAAATCCTTGTATTAAATAGCGCCGCTGCCGGCTCTTTTCGTTAAGATTAACGGTTTTCTGAGAGAGACGCGTTGAATTTTGGGATCCGTTCATTCCTGAACGTTATTTTTCGTGTCAAAAATTTTCAAAAAAAATCCATAAAAATAAAAAAATTTCAAAAATCCAAAAAGATTTTTATTTTTATTTTTACACGTACATATATTATCTTTGTCTTTGGTATCTTTTTCTTTTGCTTTTGCAGGTGTATGCGTACTAGATCTTCAACTTATTCTGAGCCCGAGACTCGTGAAGATTTAGATATGGCTGGTGTGCAAAACAACAATAACCCACCGCACCTCAACAATAATAATAACAACAATGTTCCCCCACCCGACCTTCGAACAATGGAGGAGCTTTGTCAACCCACAATGAATGGACGAGGAGGACCGATTGCGCTGATGCAAATCACGGCTCCAGAGTTTTCGTTGAAGCATCACACGATCCAACAAGTTCAAAACACTTGTCCATTTCGCGGAGTGCCGGATGATGATGCCAACAAACACCTCGACAAGTTCATTACCGTTACTCAAAGCATGAAGTTGCCCGGGGTTACTATGGATTTTCTTCGCCTTCACCTATTTCCACACAACTTATCCCACCATGCCGAAAAATGGTTTGATCGTCTTCCGAAGAATTCAATTCATACTTGGGATGAGACGACTCAACGCTTTTTGTCGCGCTACTTTCCACCATCCATGGTCACGAGCCTTCGAAATCAAATTAGTGGATTTACTCAAGAACCCGATGAATCACTTTTTGATGCTTGGGAACGATATAATATTTTGATCGATCGATGTCCAAACCATAACATGCTCCCCGTCACCTTAATTGATACTTTCTACAACGGTTTAAATTTTCGTGATCGGGATACGATTAATGCAGCCGCCGGTGGCACATTTATGAAAAGAAGACCTGAGGAGTGTAGAGAGCTTATAGAGAACATGACTACTCATCACAAAAATTGGGATTCATCTGCATCCTCAAGATCAAACCCGAGAGTCAATGTTTCTTCTACTTCTTTAAACCCTGATATCACCGAATTGACCCGCGCAATGGTCGAAATGAGCAAAATATGCAACTCTTGGCTACAAATCAACAACAACAGGTTAAAGCTGTTGCAACTTCTTGTGAGATCTGCAGCGGTCCTCATTCATACACTGATTGTCCTTCTACTCATGAAAATCCGGAAAATGTGTATGCAGCTTATGGTAACTATTCAATGGAAAATTACCAAGCCCGACCTCAAGGTGATCGTAACTTACCCGATTTTTCTCCTCAAAACCACAACCCCAACAACTTCAATAGAAGCAACCCAAACCCACCGCGAGCTTTTAATCCTTATCACCCACCCGCTCAACAAACACCACCCATTAATCAAGATGTTGAAGCTTTCATGAGGACCCAAGGAGAGCAAATTAAGAATCTGCAAAGCCAAATTATCAACTTGAAAGGGGATATCACTAAGCAAGGTAATGATATTAGATCCGATCTTCTACATGATATACAAACCTCTTTTAGCACTCAAACAAATGAGTTGAAGAATATGCTGGCTAGTTTCTTACCAAGTACTCAACCCTCTACTTCGGGCTCTCTTCCTTCAAATACCGTCACCAACCCGAGAGCGAATGTGAGTGCTATTACTACACGCAGTGGAGCAACCTTAGTAGGACCATCTACCCCTCCCCCAGTTACTCCATCTACACCTCTTCCACTACCATTTATCCCTCCTACTCCCACGCCTAGTATTAGTTCTCCATTACCGTCTCCACCGCTTACTAAAGAAGTACCCAAGAAGAACCCTTCACCAACCCCACCTTCCACCTATAAACCTAACATCCCTTATCCTTCTAGGTTAGACAAGAGCAAATTGCTTACTAAAGAGGATGCTCAAATCAATTCTTTTATGAAGATGATCTCTCAAATGAATTTCAACATTAGCATCGTTGAAGCACTTGTCCAAATGCCGAAATTCGTCAAAGCATTCAAGGACTTGCTTAACAAGAAGGAAAAGATGGCTGAGTTTGTCAACACACGCTTAAATGAAAACTGTTCTGCAGTCATTCTTAAAGAACTTCTGGAAAAACTTGGAGATCCCGGTCGTTTTGTGTTGCCTTGCATTTTTAACAAAATCGAAGAATTTACTGCCTTAGCTGATCTCGGGGCAAGTATAAATCTGATGCCTTTAAGTGTTTGGAAAAATTTATCATTACCCGACCTCACTCCAACAAAGATGACTCTTGAGCTAGAAAATCGCACTCTCGCTCACCCCGTTGGTATTGCTAAAGACGTGTTCATTAAAGTTGGCACCTTCACTTTTCCGGTCGACTTTGTTGTTGTTGATTATGAAATGGACCCTCGTATTTCGTTAATACTTGGTCGGCCATTCTTGAGAACCGGAAAAGCATTGGTCGATGTAGCCGAAGGTAAGTTAATCTTAAGAGTCGGGAATGATGCACAAGTATTTAAAATGGGGAAGATCACAACCAAACCCAATGGAAGAGAATCGGCGAATATGATTAATGTGCTTGATGATTTTGTCGTCTACAACAATCCTCTTTTCGATTCTTGCTATGATAATCCACTGTTCAAAGATGATGTGGATGATTCTCTCTCCAATTTTGATCCTCTACCAATTCATGAGTCTCCACCAATCTATGATGACTATGATGATGATTCTAGTTCTGACATGGATGATTCTGATGATTTTTATTCTGAGTATAAAAACATGCCAACATATGATGATTTTGATTTTGACGATGTCGATACTCTTTCGAGTGATTCTTCACATGATGACCGTGCACCTACTTTTGATGAAGATCCTCCACCGACAATGCTTGATCCTACTTTGGATGACTACTCATTTGAGGAAGACTTCACAACTTTTCTCAACACTTACTTCCCAAATGAGAATGATTCTCCTCCTTTGGATTTTGATGATGCTCTTTATCCTCCTTCGGATATGAAGAAACCCATTTCAAAGGATCAGAAGCCGGATGACTCCGATATCCGTAGCACTTATGTCTTGACACCTCTCTATCCACCTTCTGAGGATGAGATTGTGAGATTTATGAGCGGATCCTCTTCAAGGTCTACTGAGCCTGAGTGTTATTTTCCCCTAAAGGAAAAGGTGTTCGATCCCGGTATTACAACTGTTAAGCCATCTCAGTATCCATCTGATGAAATAAAAGGAAAGATTTTTGGAACTTTTGGAGATATGCTTGCACCTCATCACCCTTGCTACCACCGTGCTCCACAACTGCTTAAGGGAACCTTGCCTACTCTTCTTTGGCTTGCCTTGTTCGCCTTAAGCTTGTGCTACTTGATGGACGAAAACCATGTATTTGATCCCGGTAGATGTTCTTCTAGCTTCTTCCTATGCTAATCAAGGTCGAGTCAGGCTCACGACTCGGTGAACAAAAACAAGCGCTTCTCGGGAGGCAACCCGCAATATCTATCCTTTTTCTTTGTTTTTATAATAAGTGTAGGGGGAGACCCTAGTATGTCTTTGTTGTTTTCTTTCTTATCATGTGTAGGGATTCGAGATTTCAAAGATCCATTCTTGATGACTTTTGACGAACCGTGATTCCGTGTTCCCATCTTCCCGGTTCTATCCTAAACTCTTTTGATTCTCTATTTTATATTATTCAATATTAAACTAGGAATCACTTTAGTTGTCTCTTCCTTAGCAAGATTTAAACAAAGTGCCCAATGTCCTAAGTGTAGGGGAGTTTACTTCCACATGCTTAAACATTGAGGACAATGTTTATATTAAGTGTAGGGGGGACTTCTATCGAAGTTAAATGGGCTTTTCCATGTATTTGTCCTCATTTTAACCGGAAAATTGATTTTTCGACATTTTTCAAAATTTTTGATCTATTTTGGCCTAGTAGTTTTACCTTTGTTATAGTTATTTTCTTTCTTTGCTAGAATAAATTTTAATAAAGTGGTTTTAATTTTTAAACGTTGTGAATCTTTTGACTCAACCCGAGTTTACTTATCTAAGTTTACTCTAGCTAGTATCCTTAACGTGTTTAAGTCAAGTTTTGCTAGGCTTTTATATAGGGAACTTTAAAACGCGAAAGTCTTAACTCTTACGGGTTAAGAACAAGAACTTTTCGCAAGTTCCTATAATTGATCCTAGAAAGTCGTTTATCAAGGGAACTTTAAAATGCGAATTCTAAACTTGAAAGATTCTAAGAATTTGCAAGATCCTATAGATGACTTGAAAACCCAAAACTTTGATTTAATTGGCTAAGCATCCACAAGTCTCATTCCTTGAGATTTTAAATTATGGAGAACGATAGATGATAGAGTCAATTATAAGTTTGGTATTTTTTCATGAATTTATGTGAGTTAATTATGAGCTTTTCTCCCATCGCTTGCTAATAAATTAATTGCAATAAATAAGGTTGTCCAATTTGAAAAGTTACTTAGCTTCTAGCCCAAGATCGTTTAAAAGTTGCTCGGTATTGATTAGAGTTCATAGCCAAGGCATAGCTTATCGAAGCGGGATGCGAAGATTGGCGAGTCTGAAAAGGACCTAACAAGGCATGAGGGCTACATTTTGTTGCTAAAGATCCCAAGTGATGTGAAGAATCATTTATCAAAAATCAATATGAAGGATCGAGACACACGACGAAAAGCAAATACTCCCCTAAAGATCATGGAGAAGTCTATCCAAAAAGGCCCTAACAAGGTATGAGGATAAATAGATCCAAGTCCTAAAAGGAGGCGGATCGTTGTATATCAAAATCCCAAATAAATATTAGAGAAAAATAAAGAAGTCGTGGTCCAAATATGAAGAATCTCTCAAATATTTCAAGTGAAGAAATTCCTATTATCAAGAGAAGACCATTATTTCATGAACATCTCTCAAGATTTGAAGTATGAAGTCGCTGCCAAATATCGGTCCGAGAAAGGTCTCAAATCGTGAAGCGAGTTATGCCAAGTTATGAACTTTATGAGTTCCCGAGAAGCAGTTTTAAAAGATTTTGTCCTTTAGCTAACTATTGATTAAATCGTCCTACTTTATTTTCGACCTAAATAAACTATCGAAATAAGTCAACGATGCATCCTCGTGATCATTCAATACAACAATAAAATATAAGAGATACACCTAGGAATAAGGGAGTCTAAGTAAATAATTGGGCCACATGAGTTTGTGTTAGTTTGCTAACTTATAATAACAATGATCTCGTTTTTAAGCATGGTTTGGGGAACGTGAAACTTGAGGGTGATAATCATTCATGACATTCCAAAACCCTAAGGTAAGTTTTTGATCTTTTTACTTGTTTTCTTCCTTCAAATATTTTGTCTTAATAAAGGCCAATGTGGATTGATTGTGATAGAAAATGTAAAACTTGATTTGTAATTAATGCATTGCATGAGGACATTGCAATGGTCAAGTGTAGGGAATTTAATAAGTGTGAAAAAACTTATCCTTTTACCACTTAATTATAATAATAACCAAGCCAAAACGTGTATTTTATGTCGTAAATGTCAGAATTATGTGTGGTTTGTGTTTTTGTTGTGATTTAGGAATAAAATGTGAAAAGGGAAGAAAACACGGGCTTTCACGGGCTTTTATCGAAGAAAAAGACAAAAGACGAAGTCAAAAGATCAAGAGTGCAAAAAGAACGGAGTCCAAGGCCTATTCTGAAGATTTATCGAAGAAAAGTCTAAAGACGGAAGTTTAATAAAGCCGAAGAACTCAAGTCTAATTAATGAAAAAAATACAAGACAAGTTTAATTAATCCCGAGACAAAGTCGAAAAAGTCGAAGAATTTAGAAGACGAAAAGACGAGAAAGAAAGAAAGAAAGGAAGGAGGAAGCTTCCAACACATGCTTACCTCCCTAATCTCCTATAAATAGAGGCATTCCACCTCATTTAATCGTGTTGACTATCTTGACAATATAGTTCTTCCATTTAATTACTTGCACTTTTCTTAATGTCATTTACTTAATTGTCATTTAATTACCTTATCTTGCACCTCAAATTTAAGTTTAATCTTTACTTTTAATTGTTGAATCTTAATTTTAATCAAGTTTTTAATTAATCTCTCATTCTACCTTTCTTGTTTTACTTAATCTTTATGTTTATGTGCTTATTGTCATGCTTATTTGATTAATTGTCATGATTTTATGTGTTTGATTGTGTTAGCTTATTGATTTTATAGCTTATTTTGTTTTTCTTAAATTTAGTTAAGTGTTTTTAAAAGTTGTTTTATTAAAAAGTTGTTTTTAAATATTTTTATTATTTAGTGTTTTTAAAAGTTTTTAAATTTTGTTTTATTAGATTTTTATTAAAATTGATTTTGGTAAAGTTTTAGTTAAGTGCTTTTTAGCTTAATTCTTGGCTTATTTGCATCTTGTTCTTATCCGGGTTTGTTTAAAACCCCAAGATTCCGGATTGCTAGCTAAACTAATATTTCGTATAGTGTCAATTTGTGGATTCCGGATAATTCTTCAGTGGTGTATTCTGGATAAGTGGTATCTTAGGATCCTAGATAAGAAGTCAAACTCCCATTCCAGATAACTAAGAAAACAGGTATTCTGGATTGACTGCTTAAGACAGGATTCCGGATAGTCTTCCAGATTCATATTCCGGATAAGGGTTCTAACAGGTTATTCCGGATAAGGGTGACAGTTCTACATTCCGGATAAACATTGAAACTCGGATTCTGGACATGAGGCAGAATGAGTATTTCGAATAAGGTCCTGAAGATTTTTTCCGGATAGTGCGTCTTTTATGAATTCCGGATAAGAGAAAGGAAGTGATTCCGGATAAGGGTTCTAACATTATTCCGGATAAGCCTTCGTTTAATAGGATTCCAGATAAAGGTTCAAATGTGAATTCCGGATAAGGGCAACAACCAATTCCGGATAAGAAGCTCAAGATTTGGAATTCCGGATAGTGTCTGGGATTATCATTCCGGATAGTGACAACTATTTGGTTATTCCGGATAAGAGTAAGTGTTGGTATTCCGGATAGTGACAGTATTTCGGATTCCGACTCAGGTTTTGTTTCTTCCCTTTTTATTTTCAAGCTTTTATTTTTCCCGCCATTTTTCTTTAAGTGTTATTTTAATTGTCTGCATTTTTATTACATTGTCTAATTTACTTTGTGTCGAGTTTTAATGTTACGTCATTTAATTTCTCGTCATTTACTTTTAAAAAGATTTAATATTGCACAATTTACGTTTTAATTAGTTTTAGCTTTAATTACCGTCATTTACTTTAAAGTCTTGCAATTTAATATACTACAACGACAAATCTATTATTGTTCTCACCAAAAGACGACCGAGTCGCACTGTTAACCATTTATCAATTCGAAGAGACTGGAACAACGATATTTTTATACTAGGCAAAAACCTTGTATTTATAATCTTATTGTATGTTTGATTAACAGAATCATCACCAAGTTGTACCTTTTTTTGAATTGCAAAACTAATTTTATAAAAATCAAATTTGTGAATCTAAATGTCATTAAGTTGATGTTTATAACCCGTTGAATTCTCTTCAGAACTTCGTGCTCCACCACCGCAGGTGCAAGTAAAACCGAATGTATCAAATGCAAAAGAAATAAACATGTGCTGATTTTCAATGTATGACTTTTCGTGTTTTATTACTTTTACATGAGACGAATTATAAAACAATCTGACCCGCTATAAAACCTCGGCTACTCGACCCCACTAAACTCGTTTATAGTTTAAGCATGTTAAATATTTTAGGTGTTGCATAACTTTAAAGAAAGATATAGATGGCGAGATCTATGATACATTCGGAGTTATCCGGAGTTGGATATGTTCTGATGCTGAATTTCATGTATCTCAGTGATGAGGTACAGACAAAGCGATAAAAAGACAAAAACCCTCGTAGCTCATGGCCTGGATCACTATCTAACTCACACGAACATTTACAAGCACTAAGGAAAATGATATACGAAACCAGTTGACACTGATTTGCACTTGAAGGTCCGAGGGCAACACATTATAAGGCTCGTACCCGTCTGTGGGTTAGCGTCCTGTAATCTATCGCCTAACAAAGATATGTTTTATAAATACACAGACTCGTAAGCTTTTCTCGAAGCCAATCCGCGTGCACCACTGGCGTGGTTCACTTTAACTTTTCATTTGAGGTTTACTTGCCACCTTTTTCTCTGGCTCTAATTGTTTCATGTTTTCTTCAACTGCTTGATTAAACATTCTTGCAAACGCCAGCAACGTTAAAACGACTAAAAAACAAAATGGACAATGGTAACTCAAAGCATGAAAAATTCATAAGAAATATGAAACCCATTATCTTTTCAAAGTGATTTTCTTATTACTTTGCTCATATGGGCAAATGGTGGGATCCTCGTCAAAGTACCGAGCTAAAGCAGACGCATTTTGAACCTATGAAAAACATACGACAAGTCTGTAAACGGACGATTGTATCTTATATAGATATGTATCTAAATAAGTATATTACATACCAGAGTGCTGTAAAGAGAGAACAAGGATTTTACTTCCTTTTCCGCTGAACAAAGAAACTCCTTTAGACCCTAGTCAATAGAATTCGAAGTCGAGTTAAATACTAATACTAACAAATTAAAGGAACACAAGTTTAGGCTACAAACTCTTTCATCATTTCCACTGTTGTAATCACAAGTTTTTTGTTCCCGTTCTCATGATATATGTATGATAAGTAGTAACTATGTGACAATCCGTCAATTTATGGTTGATATTTTATTCTCAAATATTATTTGAAAATATTATTTTAAAGATACAATATGAACTCACTTATTTTTGGGAAGAAATTTGGATTTACGTCTTGAAGTAGCATCGACTACGTTTAAACTGGAGGATTCTACGTTACGTGCTTACGTTTACATACACCGTCTTTGGTGACAGTCCGACATTTCAGAAAATAAATTTATCCGTGAATATTATTTTGGAGTTTTAAATTTGTGTTGGTTCATAAACTCACAAATTTACGAGAAGAGATTAGGACTTACGATTTTATTTTAACGTCCTTTACGATTAAACCGAAAACCCTAGGATTACGTATTTACATTTTCGAACTCCGTTTTTGATGAGACAATTTTTATTGGATTCGTTTTGTGACGGTGATTCATAATTTATAAAAACGTTTTTCGTAAAACGACCCGAGGGCACGCAAATCGAGGAAACTAGAACCGAGGAGTACCCGTATTTAAATGGGGATGAGACAAGTGGGACACTTGTCCCACCCCCAAAACCGGCCAACTTAAGCTACAACACATCCATGATGTGTCAAAACTACAAGCAACTAACAACACTTGTCCAAGTAGCTTCAAAGTTAAGCTAAACACTTACCAAAACCACAAAACAACTCACACATACCACTTGCTCTTATTCTTACATGCAAAAACCACCTAAACTCTCTCCTCCCTTCCTTTTTGAGCCGTCCATATCCACCACAAAAACACCCAATTTGATCTTGAATCCACCACAAAGTCATGTGTTATTTACACATATGTTGAAGCCACTTTGAAACCTTATTGATTGGTGGTGCTTATAACATCCAAGGAGGAATTTTCATGGAGTAGTAGGGCTGATTTTCCATAAAGTATTCATGAAGAATGGTGCTCTTGAAGATGGTGTTGGCTATGCACAAGTTTCTCCATTCAAATCCATGTCAAACTCATAACCTACATCAACATGGTGGTATAAAGATTGTCCTCCTCATCTTCTTGTTATTTTGATTATTTAAACATGTATTTTATTTCCTATTGTATATATATATGATGATTATATGATGATAAAAATGTTATGTGGGGATTTGGTGTTGATAAACATGATTAAAAAGGTGAAAAACCATAAGAAACAAGGTTAAAATCTTGGTTAAATTTGTTAGCTGTATAAAACAGTAAATAAACAGGTCATGGACTGATAAAATGATGAAGTAGAATTCATTTACAGTAAGCTATGGGTCTTGTACACATGAGAGAGTTGGCCATACAATGGAATCATTGTAATGAGTGAGATATGATCAAAACAAGTTTAGGGTATAAATCTGAGGTTACTGTTTTGGACGATTTTTAGAAAATACTTAAAGGATGATTCAACAGTATCTATAGAAGAGTTAAATGTAGCACATATCATGTAGTTTATGTGATAAAAATTTGAGCTTCTATCTCCATGTAGAACTCAAGATATGGCAGTTTTGGTGAAAGTGAAGATAAAAATCAGATTTTTGGAAATTAAAGAATAATACTATTATATAAGCACTCAAATTTTAATAGTATAAATTATAATTAAAACCCACTAACTCATGAATTTTATTTATAAAAATATGTACAATGATAAATAAGTGGACATTTTATAAAAATTGTAACTTGTTATGTTTTATAAGTTATAAAACTATAAACAGTGTTTTTACGACTTTTTCGGCTAATACCGTAAAAATTAATGTTTTTGTTAAATAAAACTTAGATGGTTGGACCCGTCTAATGAAAACTTTATAAAACTTATATACTGATATATAGACATGTATAACAAGTAAAAACCAATAAAACCCGAACTATAGGGCATACGGACATTAACGAGCTAAGTAAACATATTGGACTAATACTTGGGCTAATAATTGGACTAAATAAGATAAACACCCATAAAAAGAACTTATTGGGCTTAACCCATTTGGGCCCAACTTGAAAGTGTATGTACTGATAATATAAGTACAAAAATGGATTAAAATAAGTTAAATAACTTATAATAAGCTTATTGGACTTAAGACACGTAAATGGGTAAAACTAGTAAACTAGTATAAAAGCTATCGACATATAACACTAAAATGAGTAAACGAGAATATGTAAACCCACTTGATCATCATATATATATAATCATCATATGTATACATAATTGGTATTTTTATAAAGTCATTGTACATGAGTCTAAGACCGAGTATTATTTGTCTAGGTTTCCGTGATTGAAGCACGTACCGTACGTCCGAATTGCCGATAACCCGCCTTCCCACACCAACGTGAGTTCATAGCCTCGCACTCTTTTAAATGTTTTTATAAATGTTTTATAAACCCGCGAGGGAGATAACATGTTAGTTTTATAAAATAGGACACCATTTGTCTCGATTGTTTGTTTATTGATTTTGGACCCGAATGATTGAATGACCCGATTGTATGACCCGATAAATGACTAAAGGACCCAATAGATGAAATTAAATGGATTATTAAAGTTAGGTTATGTCACTAAAAGTCCCATTAGCATGAATTGTGAACTACCGGGAGTTGGTAGACGCTTATGCATTTAATAGTACTATTTGGGGACGATCACCCCAGTTCGCGCCTTGACGGTTGATCCCCGTCGTGCCACATTGATTGGTAAGCGAATTTATGTATGAGAAGATTTCCATAGCGTGACCTTTGTGACGACACGCTACTTTAGATTGGCAAAATTGGTATCGGGTTAGATACCCGTTGTTGGTTTAGTAAGGTAAAAATGTCATGCGGCTTATAATAATCCAAAACTAACGAAATACTACTAGACGCTCCGAAGAACGATGTATTGCCTGACTAGCAATACTGGGTCATACTATTGATATTATGTTTGTGTTTTGGTTTTCATAACCATATTCTTATAACGGTTTTTATTTAATCTATACAACGTTGCAAAACGTATTGTATGATGTTTTTACGACATTGGCTCGTATAATGATTTTTAAGGCAAATGCCTATATTATGATTTTCGATAAGGATTTGTATAAAATGATTTTGGCTATTTCATGGCCTATCAAAACGATTTGTACAAAATGATTTTCAGTAATACTTTTATACTGATATTATATTGATAGAATTTATTAAACTCTATGAATTCACTCGGCGTTATCGCTGACCTTTTCTTTAACATGTTTTATCTCAGGTACTTGAAGGTAATTCTCGGGAAGACGACAAGAATTCATGGCCCGCACTTAAACAATATTTTCCATTCAAATACTTTGTAAAACTTTGTATGAAATAATATGACTTGGGACCGATGTAACTTTGATATTTATGAATGGAAATGCTTTTACTATTAAACGACGCGATTTTTATGCGTTGTCTATGATGTGAGTAATGTGCTATCCCGTAACACCAACGAGTCTTCCGTTGTACTAAGTTGTATAAATTTGGGGGTGTTACAGTTTGGTACCAGAGCTCTCGTTATAGAGAACAAAAGATTTTTTTAAAACCAAGGTTTTGAATAAAACATTTCAAAATCTTTTAACTATAAACATTTTTCTAAAAATGACTAAAAATCTTTTGACTATAACGGTGCCGAAGAATTCCCGAGTTACCGACAAGGCCAAGACTGAGAAGGGTTATTTTAATATATATATAACTTGGATTATATATATACGAGGTATTTATACGACGTAGATTGTCACAAGTAACCCTAAATCTCCTAATAAATTAATCGAAGCTATTCTCGTAGGAATTGTAGCTATCCTAGATCTAAACCAAGTTGCGGATATTTGTGATCCCAACAAATGGTTGATATTCGTAGAAATGTAGATATTAGTTGATTGTGAAATTGAAAGAAGAATTGGCGAGATTAAATCTGATATCGATGTCATGACGATCTTTTCTTATAGAGTGGAGTTTAACAAAACGTTACCACCTAGAAAGATGTCATCTGATTCGTTGTCATCCAATTCTTAAATTGAAATCGAAAGGGTGAATGTTGCACTTGAGGCTGTTATTGGAACCATTACCCAAAAGCCTCATGCACTAGTACCTTTCCGAGAAGTCTAGTTAAATGATCAAGTCATTTCATACTAGTGACTCATTTGATAATTATTGATAAAGGAGTTATAGGA
Organism: Glebionis coronaria; assembly: GCA_025667525.1. Classification (NCBI taxonomy): domain Eukaryota; kingdom Viridiplantae; phylum Streptophyta; class Magnoliopsida; order Asterales; family Asteraceae; genus Glebionis; species Glebionis coronaria. The sequence goes on from CM046880.1 coordinate 519,106,626, forward strand.
TTGGAAATTAAGTGTTGATCATATCGAGCTTTTATTGCCCTTTTAATAAAGTTGAAAGTACTGGAAAATGAGGTAGGATATCGCATTGAGCGTAAGTTGATTAAAACATGAATAAAATAAAATTTAACTTATATGAAATATGAGATTGTTAAGAGGAAGTCGCTAAGTTCTGTGATTGAATTATAAGGTTTTGATTGATTGGTAGTTCGTGTTAAGGGTTGTTCCTAGGCCATTGTCCACTAACGAGGATGCCCAGTGTCCAAGAAATAAATTGAAGAAATCTTCTTCTGAATTGGGACCGTTGGATCTTCCGGGACATGTGGAACACCTAATGACTCTTGTAGATTAGTATTCATTGTGGTATCTTTTAAAAATAATCCCTAACTTAACTGAGACATCAGTTGGTAGGATGAGTTCTGAGAATTGTATGACATAGTGACATGTAATGTGTTACGGTACAATTTTGACTTGTTTGTGATTAATGAAAAGACTAACTTTGATTTCTAAATTCTACATGTATCGATGTTATCTATCCTTTATTGCTTCATCCTAATGTTCGCATTAGTGATGCAACCATTGAACAAGTACTCATCTCGATTTGAGTTACGTTGTAGATTATTCTCTTTGTAGTCCTGAGTGCCATCGAGATCATGAACCTCATGATTATTTGGCTAAGCTCATTTCCTGATATATATTGAAGTTAGTTCTTGGTGAAAATCTTTTCATCACTCTTTTGCAGATCACACATTGTTTTTATAAAGTTAAAACGGTATCCTTTGAGAAAATTTAATTTTCATCACAATAAGGATTATTCAAAGTGATATTTATAAGTGATTGACATCAAAATGAAGTTGTTTATGAAAAGCTTTGGAAACTTAATTATTTCCATAACAAAGAAAACCCTTGTAAATATATTTTTGATTCTTAATTAAGCATGAAAATGTTTTTATTATAAACATGATGATAAAATTTTGACGAACTGAGTATTGCATCGTTAATCTTGAAATTGTATATAGTTGCGCGCCTACATACAATTTAGAATAGACCATGCAAGACTGACTAGTAGTCACCATATAACTAATGAATAAACACTACAGTTTCTTTGAAGATTGTGAAAGATTAAATTTTATGAGATCTGCAAGAGGTGAAAAATAGGGACATAGTGTTAGGGACACCTACATATGTGCCTGTAGCATCTATTCTTCTGAGTCGAATTTACTCATTTGTGGAAATTGTCTTATTTGACAATTGACAATTCTTTCTTGTCCAATTCTCCCGTAGTGAGATTCTTAGGAAAAGTATCTGATTACCGAGTGTTGATACCCGTCTGGATGTATCGACATTCCTATCATTTCTTTTGATTTGGTTTCATTTGAATGACCTGGGTAACGATCCGAGGAGCTTTCGAATGCGTACTCAAATTAATGAAAACATGGGATATATTCATATTCGTTAATGTTTTCGTCTGTTTCTGATTTGAAATTCTCTCGCATAGATTATGCGTTGACCTTACTCTTTAGATGATAGTTATGTCTCCTGATATCCTTGAATTTGTGAAGGATTATGAGTTATTATTAGTCTTTTGAGAAGTTCACATCTTATCGACGGCAACGAAACTGGAAAGTTAGTAATGCCAGTAGAATGGATTGATTGATTATGACATGACGAAATTGTCTTAATTGATGGGTACTCGAATAGAATTCCCCTAAATGATAAGATGTTGATTATCAAAAGTGAACTAAATAATTCTTGATGGATGACCATATCCTGTATTTAGACTTGGGATTATACCATGAATGGTTGTGAACTAGTTATAGATATTATAATCTAGAAAGAACTTAATATGAATTTATTAAAAGATATTTTCGTTATCTGAAACTTTAGGAAGTATTTGTTGAGGAATTACCTAGACTTTCGCCATTAAGGCAAGTTAAATTTGGTATTTGATTTTATTCCCGGTGCTGCACCTATGGCTTGTGCACTGTACGTCAGCACCATCTAAATTAAAGGAATTACCGTACAACTGAGGAAGTTATCGGAGAAAGATTTTATTATACCAAGCCTGTCATCCTGAAGAGCTATGGTGTTATCTTTCCTTATATTTATAGATTACTGTGACTGAGTAAATTGACAATCAAAAACGATATCCATAACTCGAAATGGAAGATTTGTTCGATCATTTACAAGGTTCTAGCGTATGTTTTGAAGATTTGATTCACGGCATGGTTATCATCAACTTCGCGTCCGCGGAGAAGATTATCTATTCCAATCATCACATCCCGAACTTGTGATGAACGTTATGAGTTTCACGTGATGTCGTTTGGATTGACCAATGCACATGTAGCATTCATAAATTTGATGAATCACGTGTGTAGGCTGTAATTTGATAAATTCATGCTCGTGATCATTAAGAACCAATTGTTTGTTTATAAGAATAAGAATGAGTTAATAATTAATTATAGATTGCTCTGAATTGGCCGAACAATGAAAACATGTACCTTGAATAATTAACACGTGATTAAAGACTTAATACTTTACATGATTTAACCGTGTGATTAATAAATAATGGAAGCTATATTGACTTTTCAAAGATTAGAACCATTAACGCTTAGGGATTAAAAACTTAATCCTTTACATAAAATGACCGTTGGATTAATAATGGTAAGATGTATGCATATAGACTCTTCAAACATTAAGAGCCCTTTTAAGACTTTGGATTTTACCAAAAAGAAATGGAAATATGTTTTGACAAATGTTTTAACAAAGGATTTTAAGGGATTATTCCCTTATACACAAACCATTTAACTAAACTTCTGTTTAGGGGTAAATGTTTGTGTATACCTCCAGATAACTTAAAAAGGATTGAGGAAAACCATTTAAACCATAACTTGAAATTTGAAACAACAAATTTTGCTTTTCAACTAAGAAAATTTTGACCAAAATATAAACAAAGATTTCTCGAACGTTTTCGGATCTTATTAATTATTTTAATTATTTTCGATAAATCAACAAAAATCTTGTTAATTAAATTAAAATTTATTTTGAACATTTTATATAGTTGGTCGAACTAAGAAATTTAAAATCTTTATGTTTACATTTCATAAAAGTTGAAAATTTATTATTTAATTAGTTGTAATAATTATCGACGCTTTAAACGCCGGATTGAGAAAACTAATAAAAAAAATGATAGATGAGACGAAACTGAAACTTAGAAAATATGAAGAAAGTTGAACGTAAATACTGACGCATAATATAGAAAGAATATCTGAGTGAATTATGGACATGATAATTACATCATCATGAGAAGTGAATATAGATACTGACGTCTAATATAAAAAAAAAAGATAAAGAACCAGTTAGGACATGTTCCTTAATAATGAAGGTGCAAAATAAATTGCCGAACGATATAAAAATAAACAATGTTTGTAAAAAGGATAATGTATATTATAAAAAGAGATTCGCGACTAATGTGAACCATTAGAATTGAGAAACCGATAGCGTTAAATATTTTAAAGACCACTTGTGATTACCTAAATATGGATATTGTGAGATATAGTTATGTTGGAATTTGTAAGTATAAGTATTCTATTTATGTCATTTCTGACTAGAAGTATCTTTGTCTGAAGAAGTTGTACTAATGGCAATTATGAAGGCAGACATCGCCTCGTACATTAGTAAACGTCTAGCTATTGGAAAGGTCATCATCTGAATTTGATTCGATTTGGGTCATCGTCGACAGACTGACCAAATCTGCTAATATCATTCCTGTTAATGATAAATGCAAAAGAGTTATGTAAACATAGTGTGCCTGTATCGGTCATCTATATATCAAGATCCTCGCTTCGCATCGAATTTCTAGAGATTTTCTCAGAAGTCATTGAGAACGAACCTTGATGAGAGTACTATGTACCACCCCAATCGAAGGGACGAGGTAAAGTAACGATACAAAATACTATAAGCGCTGTTCTATGATTGAATGATTGACCTTTGGTTATAGACCGTCTGATCGTTTTCCTTTGGAGAGATTATCATTGATAATCATCGTATTATGATTGAGATCGAATCATGTTAGGATCTAAATCTTAGAGCATCTGTAAGCAAGAGTTGAGATGAAGACACCCGACATACACCCATTATGGGTTGGACATGTCTTTTAGGTTTAAGGTTTCCTATGATGGCAAACCTATCCTTGCAAAATACCCAACCCGCGAGATCTGAAATGATTGCTGAAATTAGGAATTGATTATTGACTGCCGATAGTGGGCAAGAGGTTATGTGAATATGAAATATAGATCTTGAAGTACCAAATGGGTAGCGAAGTTATGCCCAATTTTTAACCTTGGAAAAATGAATTCATGATCTGACAAATCATGGGATATAAGTCCCCGTTGTTTGGGACCATTGAGATGATATAAAAGTTGGGATTGAAAGGCATATAAGCTGGATCTACCCTAGGACTTCAAGAACTGCGTGAATTCTGTTTCGTAAATCGAACTTGATAAAATATCTATCAAGTGAAAATCTGATTGTTCCTTAGTAATGTTTAGATCGGCAAAAAGTTGCATTCATCAGAAACCCGTGAACATCATGGATAGAGAAAGTAAGTCAACATTTAGCCTGATCTTATTCCCGTAGTTAGTTTGATAGAACTCGCGTGTTGTAATGAATTGCACTTGTGAGAAAAGACCAAATGTGGAGGAAATACCCACATGGCTTTAACTCTATAAGAAGCGAGTAGTAAGGTAAGATGATCTTTGAGGACAAAGATCCTGTTTAGGGGTAAATGCTGTGACAATCCGTCAATTTATGGTTGATATTTTATTCTCAAATATTATTTGAAAATATTATTTTAAAGATACAATATGAACTCACTTATTTTTGGGAAGAAATTTGGATTTACGTCTTGAAGTAGCATCGACTACGTTTAAACCGGAGGATTCTACGTTACGTGCTTACGTTTACATACACCGTCTTTGGTGACAGTCCGACATTTCAGAAAATAAATTTATCCGTGAATATTATTTTGGAGTTTTAAATTTGTGTTGGTTCATAAACTCACAAATTTACGAGAAGAGATTAGGACTTACGATTTTATTTTAACGTCCTTTACGACTAAACCGGAAACCCTGGGATTACTTATTTACGTTTTCGAACTCCGTTTTTGATGAGACAATTTTTATTGGATTCGTTTTGTGACGGTGATTCATAATTTATAAAAACGTTTTTCGTAAAACGACCCGAGGGCACGCAAATCGAGGAAACTAGAATCGAAGAGTACCCGTAATTAAATGGGGATGAGACAAGTGGGACACTTGTCCCACCCCCAAAACCGGCCAACTTAAGCTACAACACATCCATGATGTGTCAAAACTACAAGCAACTAACAACACTTGTCCAAGTAGCTTCAAAGTTAAGCTAAACACTTACCAAAACCACAAAACAACTCACACATACCACTTGCTCTTATTCTTACATGCAAAAACCACCTAAACTCTCTCCTCCCTTCCCTTTTGAGCCGTCCATATCCACCACAAAAACACCCAATTTGATCTTGAATCCACCACAAAGTCATGTGTTATTTACACATATGTTGAAGCCACTTTGAAACCTTATTGATTGGTGGTGCTTATAACATCCAAGGAGGAATTTTCATGGAGTATTAGGGCTGATTTTCCATAAAGTATTCATGAAGAATGGTGTTCTTGAAGATGGTGTTGGCTATGCACAAGTTTCTCCATTCAAATCCATGTCAAACTCATAACCTACATCAACATGGTGGTATAAAGATTGTCCTCCTCATCTTCTTGTTATTTTGATTATGTAAACATGTATTTTATTTCCTATTGTATATGTATATGATGATTATATGATGATAAAAATGTTATGTGGGGATTTGGTGTTGATAAACATGATTAAAAAGGTGAAAAACCATAAGAAACAAGGTTAAAATCTTGGTTAAATTTGTTGGCTGTATAAAACAGTAAATAAACAGGTCATGGACTGATAAAATGATGAAGTAGAATCTATTTACAGTAAGCTATGGGTCTTGTACACATGAGAGAGTTGGCCATGCAATGGAATCATTGTAATGAGTGAGATATGATCAAAACAAGTTTAGGGTATAAATCTGAGGTTACTGTTTTGGACAATTTTTAGAAAATACTTAAATGATGATTCAACAGTAGATATAGGAGAGTTAAATGTAGCACATATCATGTAGTTTATGTGATAAAAATTTGAGCTTCTATCTCCATGTAGAACTCAAGATATGGCAGTTTTGGTGAAAGTGAAGATAAAAATCAGATTTTTGGAAATTAAAGAATAATACTATTATATAAGCCCTCAAATTTTAATAGTATAAATTATAATTAAAACCCACTAACTCATGATTTTTATTTATAAAAATATTTACAATGATAAATAAGTGGAAATTTTATAAAAATGGTAACTTGTTATGTTTTATAAGTTATAAAACTATAAACAGTGTGTTTACGACTTTTTCGGCTAACACCGTAAAAATTAACGTTTTTGTTAAATAAAACTTAGATGGTTGGACCCGTCTAATGAAAACTTTATAAAACTTATATACTGATATATAGACATGTATAACAAGTAAAAACCAATAAAACCCGAACTATAGGGCATACGGACATTAACGAGCTAAGTAAACATATTGGACTAATACTTGGGCTAATAATTGGACTAAATAAGATAAACACCCATAAAAAGAACTTATTGGGCTTAACCCATTCGGGCCCAACTTGAAAGTGTATGTACTGATAATATAAGTACAAAAATGGATTAAAATAAGTTAAATAACTTATAATAAGCTTATTGGACTTAAGACACGTAAATGGGTAAAACTAGTAAACTAGTATAAAAGCTATCGACATATAACACTAAAATGAGTAAACGAGAATATGTAAACCCACTTGATCATAATATATATATAATCATCATATGTATACATAATTGGTATTTTTATAAAGTCATTGGACCTGAGTCTAAGACCGAGTATTATTTGTCTAGGTTTCCGTGATTGAAGCACGTACCGTACGTCCGAATTGCCGATAACCCGCCTTCCCACACCAACGTGAGTTCATAGCCTCGCACTCTTTTAAATGTTTTTATAAATGTTTTATAAACCCGCGAGGGAGATAACATGTTAGTTTTATAAAATAGGACACCATTTGTCCCGATTGTTTGTTTATTGATTTTGGACCCGAATGATTGAATGACCCGATTGTATGACCCGATAGATGATTAAAGGACCCGATAGATGAAATTAAATGGATTATTAAAGTTAGGTTATGTCACTAAAAGTCCCATTAGCATGAATTGTGAACTACCGGGAGTTGGTAGACGCTTATGCATTTAATAGTACTATTTGGGGACGATCACCCCAGTTCGCGCCTTGACGGTTGATCCCCGTCGTGCCACATTGATTGTTAAGCGAATTTATGTATGAGAAGATTTCCATAGCGTGACCTTTGTGACGACACGCTACTTTAGATGGGCAAAATTGGTATCGGGTTAGCTACCCGTTGTTGGTTTAGTAAGGTAACAATGTCATGCGGCTTATAATAATCCAAAACTAACGAAATACTACTAGACGCTCCGAAGAACGATGTATTGCCTGACTAGCAATACTGGGTCATACTATTGATATTATGTTTGTGTTTTGGTTTTCATAACCATATTCTTATAACGGTTTTTATTTAATCTATACAACGTTGCAAAACGTATTGTATGATGTTTTTACGACATTGGCTCGTATAATGATTTTTAAGGCAAATGCCTATATTATGATTTTCGATAAGGATTTGTATAAAATGATTTTGTCTATTTCATGGCCTATCAAAACGATTTGTACAAAATGATTTTCAGTAATACTTTTATACTGATATTATATTGATGGAATTTATTAAACTCTATGAATTCACTCGGCGTTATCGCTGACCTTTTCTTTAACATGTTTTATCTCAGGTACTTGAAGGTAATTCTCGGGAAGACGACAAGAATTCATGGCCCGCACTTAAACAATATTTTCCATTCAAATACTTTGTAAAACTTTGTATGAAATAATATGACTTGGGACCGATGTAACTTTGATATTTATGAATGGAAATGCTTTTACTATTAAACGACGTGATTTTTATGCGTTGTCTATGATGTGAGTAATGTGCTATCCCGTAACACCAACGAGTCTTCCGCTGTACTAAGTTGTATAAATTTGGGGGTGTTACAAACTAGAGGTGTAAAACCCGCATTAAAATACCATGAACAGTACACATGAACAGTACACACATGAAAATACGGTAAAATTAAAACTTTCCATTTATAATATAATTCACGTGTCACGGTATTTAATAAAATGTAGTTACGTAAATATTATAAATGTGTTAAGTACACAACGTATAAAAATCACGACAATTAAAACATAAACGATCACGTAATTATTTGAACACGGAAAAGCTACGGGTTTCCCCATAGGCTTCCTTTAGGCCGCGGCTACACAAGAAGAAAAGGAGAAGAATGGGCTTTGGCCCATGACCCAACCAAATACATGTTAAGTAAAACTCCAGAGAAACTTAAAACATAATTTAGGTTTTCACAGAAAAGTTTTCTTCTTGCCTCCTTTGTGCTTCTTGCCGCCGGCCACCATAAACCACAAGAACAAACCGGACAATTTTCTTGGTTGATCATTCGTGTGTACGTGATCGTGTTCATAATCTTTTCCTTTTCACGCGTTCGGTAATTAAACACTTCCTTTTCTTTTTAATTCTTTATGAATTCATGTTAATTATTTAATTAATCTTAAATACAAGTGATTAAAAACATGGAGATTAATTAAATATTGGAGTAAGGGGTGTTTGGTTCGTCTTTGGGTTAGCCGAGACACAACCGAGACCCTCAAGGGGCCTCGGCTTATTTGATCCGACGCCACCGAGATCCACAAGGGGCTCGGTTTGGGCCGTTGTTCGGGCGCAGCAAGGGAAAAACCCCCGACCGCATGTCGGGGTGTGTGTTTTGGTTTGGATCGAGAGCCAACCGAGACCTTAGGGTCTCAGTGGGGTTCTTTTGGGCTGACAGTAGGACCCGAACAAAGCAGGGGGAACCGGTCCACTACCGGTATGAAACGGTGTGAACCGGTTGAACCACCAGTGTCAACCGGGGCTCGGCAGTGGGTACCGCAAGCTACCAGTGGCAACCGGCTAGCCGGTCTAGCTACTGGTAGGGCTGTTTGTTTCGGCTTATGTATGGGACCGGGTTTCGGGCTCGGGTTAATTTTTAAAACACGGGTTCGGGTCTCGGGTTAAATATTAAAATCAGAAAAACATGTTAATTAAATTAATTACTAGACTTCTAATTTAATTAATTTCATGAGTTAGGTTTAATATTAAATTAATATTACATGTATAACCTAAAGTATTTAACTTAGCTTAATTTAATTAAAACATGTATTTTCAATTAAATTCCATATAACGTATAGTTTAATTAATTAACCAGTTTTTTAATTAATAAGCTATAACCATGACTTGTATTATACTATTTGAACTTTAATTATTATTTATAATCCAGCTTAATTCTAATTATGGAAACTTACTATTTATGGAAACCTGCTATTTTTCGAAAGTTGCTTAGTATTACAATACAAGTATTATAATACATTAATACATGAATAATACAAAGTAGAACATCAGTATAACTACAATTAACACAGTAAACAGTAAAACATGACAGAATACGTATAATAAGCTAATAACACACGGAACCAGTAAAACACATGTAATTCAGACAACTCATACACGTCCATATTTCTTATGTAGTGTTATCTGTCGAGGCGGATTAGTCTTCATCGTTTTCATTAGCTTCTACTGGACATAAGGTACGGATTTTCCGTCCTTCAGTAAGGACAATCTCTTCCTTCATTAGGATTTCCCGTATGCATCCAACTGTTTTCCCTAGTAGTTACAGATTAAATGCTTATGTTTATTAGTTACCTTAGCCATATACATGCATGACCAGTTTCACCTAGTTATGGAGGTACCATAACCATAAAACTAGAGGCACTAGTGTTATGACTTCACCACGGCGGAGTGATAGCTCGTGGCGTCCCTTTCAGTTATTTGGCCATTATATTTATTATGTTATCATGTGGGGCATATGGGTGCATCCTAGTTACATGTTTTAGTTAGGATTTCATGGTAAATGTGGTGTGTGCCTTGCATCCTTCACAAGGAGCTGATCCCTCCTACCCACTTACCAATTAATTAGAGGCATCCCCTCTAATTTGCATGACGAGGTCACCCCTCCAACTATTCATGCACGTTGTTGACCTCATGACCTATATTGGCTTTTGGTACATTAACTGATACAAATTCTCATAAGTAAGAACTAAAACCAGTTAACATGACAGAATACTAGGTTTTCCAGGACTTATTCATTTCCGCTGCCATTCATGCTTTATACTCTTTATGTGTTTCCATATTCTATGTTTCCATGCTTTATTATATATCCGTGCACTGAGCGTTATGCTCAGCCGTCTACTTTTACATGTTCCCAAACGGCAGGTACCCAAGGACGCAAGTAGGAACTCCAGTGTATGTGCATAAGGATTAGAAGCTATCCGACCTCTTTTATCTTATGCATCTATTCTGACTTTATCATACTTTACTTCATTTGGACATTGTTTAGTCCTTCCATTTATATTACTTAATATTGCTTGTGTATGAGTTATTAGACTACCGATGTTTGATTCCGGTATTTCTATTTATGGTCATGAATGTTTAGATATTTACCTTGCATGCTTTGATGACACGCCATAATTTACTGTAGCATTCTATCCTAATAAATGGGGTGTTACAATTATGGTATTAGAGCCAAGGTTTCGACCTGTAGCTCTGTAAAACATGACTTGTGACTTACGGGTTGTCACCATTGTCTTCCTAGATCTGACAGTTGGTTTTCATGCATTCATCCATTTTCATTTTATTTCATGCATTCATATCATTGTAGCAGGTTTATGACTAAGTAACGGTTGGTACAAGACTGGCCCTATTTAGTCGCATGTGCTTTTATCGAAACTTTTAACTTTGGGACCGACCCATAGGCGTCCCCTCGCCATGTCTTTTGTTTTGAGTGAACTGACCATAGGCGTTCACTCTCGCGCATATAAAAGTTTTTATAAACTGCATCATGCATTTTAAACTATTTCATGCATTATAAACTGCTTCATTGATTTATACATTTTCATGCATTTTATGTTATCTCATTTTAGATTTATTATTTATGTTGCATTTTGTTTTAAACTGTCAGATGGTGAACACTCGCAATACTCCAAATTTGACCGCAGCTGTCAATGCAGCTATGCAAGCCACCTTTTCCCAAAACAACAACCATCCTTCACCACCACCGTCCTTTCCAAAGAATAAGGGGTCGTTTGGTTCGTTGAGTGCTTATAACATCCAAGGAGGAATTTTCATGGAGTATTAGGGCTGATTTTCCATAAAGTATTCATGAAGAATGGTGTTCTTGAAGATGGTGTTGGCTATGCACAAGTTTCTCCATTCAAATCCATGTCAAACTCATAACCTACATCAACATGGTGGTATAAAGATTGTCCTCCTCATCTTCTTGTTATTTTGATTATGTAAACATGTATTTTATTTCCTATTGTATATGTATATGATGATTATATGATGATAAAAATGTTATGTGGGGATTTGGTGTTGATAAACATGATTAAAAAGGTGAAAAACCATAAGAAACAAGGTTAAAATCTTGGTTAAATTTGTTGGCTGTATAAAACAGTAAATAAACAGGTCATGGACTGATAAAATGATGAAGTAGAATCTATTTACAGTAAGCTATGGGTCTTGTACACATGAGAGAGTTGGCCATGCAATGGAATCATTGTAATGAGTGAGATATGATCAAAACAAGTTTAGGGTATAAATCTGAGGTTACTGTTTTGGACAATTTTTAGAAAATACTTAAATGATGATTCAACAGTAGATATAGGAGAGTTAAATGTAGCACATATCATGTAGTTTATGTGATAAAAATTTGAGCTTCTATCTCCATGTAGAACTCAAGATATGGCAGTTTTGGTGAAAGTGAAGATAAAAATCAGATTTTTGGAAATTAAAGAATAATACTATTATATAAGCCCTCAAATTTTAATAGTATAAATTATAATTAAAACCCACTAACTCATGATTTTTATTTATAAAAATATTTACAATGATAAATAAGTGGAAATTTTATAAAAATGGTAACTTGTTATGTTTTATAAGTTATAAAACTATAAACAGTGTGTTTACGACTTTTTCGGCTAACACCGTAAAAATTAACGTTTTTGTTAAATAAAACTTAGATGGTTGGACCCGTCTAATGAAAACTTTATAAAACTTATATACTGATATATAGACATGTATAACAAGTAAAAACCAATAAAACCCGAACTATAGGGCATACGGACATTAACGAGCTAAGTAAACATATTGGACTAATACTTGGGCTAATAATTGGACTAAATAAGATAAACACCCATAAAAAGAACTTATTGGGCTTAACCCATTCGGGCCCAACTTGAAAGTGTATGTACTGATAATATAAGTACAAAAATGGATTAAAATAAGTTAAATAACTTATAATAAGCTTATTGGACTTAAGACACGTAAATGGGTAAAACTAGTAAACTAGTATAAAAGCTATCGACATATAACACTAAAATGAGTAAACGAGAATATGTAAACCCACTTGATCATAATATATATATAATCATCATATGTATACATAATTGGTATTTTTATAAAGTCATTGGACCTGAGTCTAAGACCGAGTATTATTTGTCTAGGTTTCCGTGATTGAAGCACGTACCGTACGTCCGAATTGCCGATAACCCGCCTTCCCACACCAACGTGAGTTCATAGCCTCGCACTCTTTTAAATGTTTTTATAAATGTTTTATAAACCCGCGAGGGAGATAACATGTTAGTTTTATAAAATAGGACACCATTTGTCCCGATTGTTTGTTTATTGATTTTGGACCCGAATGATTGAATGACCCGATTGTATGACCCGATAGATGATTAAAGGACCCGATAGATGAAATTAAATGGATTATTAAAGTTAGGTTATGTCACTAAAAGTCCCATTAGCATGAATTGTGAACTACCGGGAGTTGGTAGACGCTTATGCATTTAATAGTACTATTTAGGGACGATCACCCCAGTTCGCGCCTTGACGGTTGATCCCCGTCGTGCCACATTGATTGTTAAGCGAATTTATGTATGAGAAGATTTCCATAGCGTGACCTTTGTGACGACACGCTACTTTAGATGGGCAAAATTGGTATCGGGTTAGCTACCCGTTGTTGGTTTAGTAAGGTAACAATGTCATGCGGCTTATAATAATCCAAAACTAACGAAATACTACTAGACGCTCCGAAGAACGATGTATTGCCTGACTAGCAATACTGGGTCATACTATTGATATTATGTTTGTGTTTTGGTTTTCATAACCATATTCTTATAACGGTTTTTATTTAATCTATACAACGTTGCAAAACGTATTGTATGATGTTTTTACGACATTGGCTCGTATAATGATTTTTAAGGCAAATGCCTATATTATGATTTTCGATAAGGATTTGTATAAAATGATTTTGTCTATTTCATGGCCTATCAAAACGATTTGTACAAAATGATTTTCAGTAATACTTTTATACTGATATTATATTGATGGAATTTATTAAACTCTATGAATTCACTCGGCGTTATCGCTGACCTTTTCTTTAACATGTTTTATCTCAGGTACTTGAAGGTAATTCTCGGGAAGACGACAAGAATTCATGGCCCGCACTTAAACAATATTTTCCATTCAAATACTTTGTAAAACTTTGTATGAAATAATATGACTTGGGACCGATGTAACTTTGATATTTATGAATGGAAATGCTTTTACTATTAAACGACGTGATTTTTATGCGTTGTCTATGATGTGAGTAATGTGCTATCCCGTAACACCAACGAGTCTTCCGCTGTACTAAGTTGTATAAATTTGGGGGTGTTACAAACTAGAGGTGTAAAACCCGCATTAAAATACCATGAACAGTACACATGAACAGTACACACATGAAAATACGGTAAAATTAAAACTTTCCATTTATAATATAATTCACGTGTCACGGTATTTAATAAAATGTAGTTACGTAAATATTATAAATGTGTTAAGTACACAACGTATAAAAATCACGACAATTAAAACATAAACGATCACGTAATTATTTGAACACGGAAAAGCTACGGGTTTCCCCATAGGCTTCCTTTAGGCCGCGGCTACACAAGAAGAAAAGGAGAAGAATGGGCTTTGGCCCATGACCCAACCAAATACATGTTAAGTAAAACTCCAGAGAAACTTAAAACATAATTTAGGTTTTCACAGAAAAGTTTTCTTCTTGCCTCCTTTGTGCTTCTTGCCGCCGGCCACCATAAACCACAAGAACAAACCGGACAATTTTCTTGGTTGATCATTCGTGTGTACGTGATCGTGTTCATAATCTTTTCCTTTTCACGCGTTCGGTAATTAAACACTTCCTTTTCTTTTTAATTCTTTATGAATTCATGTTAATTATTTAATTAATCTTAAATACAAGTGATTAAAAACATGGAGATTAATTAAATATTGGAGTAAGGGGTGTTTGGTTCGTCTTTGGGTTAGCCGAGACACAACCGAGACCCTCAAGGGGCCTCGGCTTATTTGATCCGACGCCACCGAGATCCACAAGGGGCTCGGTTTGGGCCGTTGTTCGGGCGCAGCAAGGGAAAAACCCCCGACCGCATGTCGGGGTGTGTGTTTTGGTTTGGATCGAGAGCCAACCGAGACCTTAGGGTCTCAGTGGGGTTCTTTTGGGCTGACAGTAGGACCCGAACAAAGCAGGGGGAACCGGTCCACTACCGGTATGAAACGGTGTGAACCGGTTGAACCACCAGTGTCAACCGGGGCTCGGCAGTGGGTACCGCAAGCTACCAGTGGCAACCGGCTAGCCGGTCTAGCTACTGGTAGGGCTGTTTGTTTCGGCTTATGTATGGGACCGGGTTTCGGGCTCGGGTTAATTTTTAAAACACGGGTTCGGGTCTCGGGTTAAATATTAAAATCAGAAAAACATGTTAATTAAATTAATTACTAGACTTCTAATTTAATTAATTTCATGAGTTAGGTTTAATATTAAATTAATATTACATGTATAACCTAAAGTATTTAACTTAGCTTAATTTAATTAAAACATGTATTTTCAATTAAATTCCATATAACGTATAGTTTAATTAATTAACCAGTTTTTTAATTAATAAGCTATAACCATGACTTGTATTATACTATTTGAACTTTAATTATTATTTATAATCCAGCTTAATTCTAATTATGGAAACTTACTATTTATGGAAACCTGCTATTTTTCGAAAGTTGCTTAGTATTACAATACAAGTATTATAATACATTAATACATGAATAATACAAAGTAGAACATCAGTATAACTACAATTAACACAGTAAACAGTAAAACATGACAGAATACGTATAATAAGCTAATAACACACGGAACCAGTAAAACACATGTAATTCAGACAACTCATACACGTCCATATTTCTTATGTAGTGTTATCTGTCGAGGCGGATTAGTCTTCATCGTTTTCATTAGCTTCTACTGGACATAAGGTACGGATTTTCCGTCCTTCAGTAAGGACAATCTCTTCCTTCATTAGGATTTCCCGTATGCATCCAACTGTTTTCCCTAGTAGTTACAGATTAAATGCTTATGTTTATTAGTTACCTTAGCCATATACATGCATGACCAGTTTCACCTAGTTATGGAGGTACCATAACCATAAAACTAGAGGCACTAGTGTTATGACTTCACCACGGCGGAGTGATAGCTCGTGGCGTCCCTTTCAGTTATTTGGCCATTATATTTATTATGTTATCATGTGGGGCATATGGGTGCATCCTAGTTACATGTTTTAGTTAGGATTTCATGGTAAATGTGGTGTGTGCCTTGCATCCTTCACAAGGAGCTGATCCCTCCTACCCACTTACCAATTAATTAGAGGCATCCCCTCTAATTTGCATGACGAGGTCACCCCTCCAACTATTCATGCACGTTGTTGACCTCATGACCTATATTGGCTTTTGGTACATTAACTGATACAAATTCTCATAAGTAAGAACTAAAACCAGTTAACATGACAGAATACTAGGTTTTCCAGGACTTATTCATTTCCGCTGCCATTCATGCTTTATACTCTTTATGTGTTTCCATATTCTATGTTTCCATGCTTTATTATATATCCGTGCACTGAGCGTTATGCTCAGCCGTCTACTTTTACATGTTCCCAAACGGCAGGTACCCAAGGACGCAAGTAGGAACTCCAGTGTATGTGCATAAGGATTAGAAGCTATCCGACCTCTTTTATCTTATGCATCTATTCTGACTTTATCATACTTTACTTCATTTGGACATTGTTTAGTCCTTCCATTTATATTACTTAATATTGCTTGTGTATGAGTTATTAGACTACCGATGTTTGATTCCGGTATTTCTATTTATGGTCATGAATGTTTAGATATTTACCTTGCATGCTTTGATGACACGCCATAATTTACTGTAGCATTCTATCCTAATAAATGGGGTGTTACAATTATGGTATTAGAGCCAAGGTTTCGACCTGTAGCTCTGTAAAACATGACTTGTGACTTACGGGTTGTCACCATTGTCTTCCTAGATCTGACAGTTGGTTTTCATGCATTCATCCATTTTCATTTTATTTCATGCATTCATATCATTGTAGCAGGTTTATGACTAAGTAACGGTTGGTACAAGACTGGCCCTATTTAGTCGCATGTGCTTTTATTGAAACTTTTAACTTTGGGACCGACCCATAGGCGTCCCCTCGCCATGTCTTTTGTTTTGAGTGAACTGACCATAGGCGTTCACTCTCGCGCATATAAAAGTTTTTATAAACTGCATCATGCATTTTAAACTATTTCATGCATTATAAACTGCTTCATTGATTTATACATTTTCATGCATTTTATGTTATCTCATTTTAGATTTATTATTTATGTTGCATTTTGTTTTAAACTGTCAGATGGTGAACACTCGCAATACTCCAAATTTGACCGCAGCTGTCAATGCAGCTATGCAAGCCACCTTTTCCCAAAACAACAACCATCCTTCACCACCACCGTCCTTTCCAAAGAATAAGGGGTCGTTTGGTTCGTTGAGTGTTTTTATTGTAATTGTAATTTGTTAAAGGAATTGTAATGTGGATGAATTGTAATTGTAATTATTAAAATATGACATGTGTTTGGTTAGTAGTATGTAATGTAATTAAATACAAATTTATTTACTTAATTATGTTTAGTTTAAAAAAAAAGTATTAAAAGTGGGCCCAATGCAAATGATAATAATAAAATAACAACATTCCAATGAATGTAAAAGAATTCCCTTATCAAAGTGGTGTAATTGAGATTACATCTAAAAGTGGGCCCAATGTAATTTATTAAATTACAATTACATACATTATGCATCCAAACAACCAATGTAATTGTAATTTAAATTACAATTACGTTGAATTACACTAAATTCAATGAACCAAACACCCCCTAAGAGGCATGAACTGATAAGGGAGTACTATGGAATTAGGTAGAGAGTTGGGGAGAACAACAGCGAGTTCATGCAATGTTTCTCCGTCTGGCTGGCTCTATTGGCACAACGTCGCACACTGCCGAAGAGCAAGCATACCACTTTCGATGGGCTCTTCGTTCATCGATCCCCAATAATTTGGCAAGTACTACCTTCAACACGGTGGCACAGGTGGCGGATGCAGCTCGAAAATTTGAGATGTTTCAGGAACAAGAGGAGTTTAGTAAGGACAACTCAGCCAAGAGGTATCTTGAATCACCAATTGTAAACCGGTGAAGCCTTTGAATATGTCATTTTACACCATTCTCTGTTCAAATTCTCTATTTCAGACAGAAGACTGAGGACCGGAATCCTCCGGCTACTCAGCAACAGTCATCCAAGGTAAACGGTCAGTCCAATGATCATTCAGCTTTAGAAAGGTGTGACGGTAATGAAAACTACTGTAATGATGTCAACGAGAGCAGGTCCCTGCCTCTACCTTCAACATTATTAAGCTGCGTATATGTCACTATTCTGACACCCCAACGCTCATATTCAGGAACAGTGGCTACGAAAGGGACCAGGACCGCAGAGGTTCGCAGTCGAACCATCCTACAACACCAGGTAATGCTCAAACTCTCTATGGTAATCATGTTTATGTTCCACGATCATGTCTCATGCATGAAATCTTGTAACAGGCTCTCAACTAGTTGGGAGGCCTACTGGGAGATTCGTGCACCTTATCTGTCCTACTTGTCCGCATAGACATTCGGGTGTTTGCCGCCGAAGTACTGGTGGATGTTTCAAGTGTGGCCAACAAGGCCATCAGCAGAAGGACTGTCGCCAGGGTGAGATAGAAGGCACCTCTAGACACGCCGACACCAAGCCACCTCCTACTTCTGGTCGCGTGTTCACTACTACTAGAGACCAGGCGAATAAAACTTCAGGTACCATCACCAGTAATCTCTTTATGAATGGTTTGGCAGCATGTGTTCTGTTTGATACTGGAGCGTCGCATTCAGTTGTATCCACTACTTTTGCTATACGTGTTAGGATTTCCTCGACGCCATTAGATAATTCCTTATGCATTTTCACGCCACTTAGGGACTCTGTATGAATCACTCAAGTGTACAGAGATCTTCCCCTAGAATTTGATGATATGATCCGCAGAGTTGACACACTTCCTGTGGACATGTGCGATTTTGACTTAATTTTGGGCATGGACTGGTTATCTAAACACCAGCTACGATTGACTGCCACACTTATCGGGTTATCTTCGGTGATGTTAAATCTCCAGAGTACATACACCATGGTGATCTGCCAGGGAGGTCAGTACAAATTATTTCATCCATAGAAGCGCGTACATTGCTATCACACGGCTGTCAGGGCTTCATAGCCAATATTCATGACATTACTGCCGAGTCTCCATCGATCCAAGATCAGCCTATTGTGTCAGAGTTTCCTGACGTATTTCCAGATGAACTTCCGGGCATACCACCTGTTCGTGAAGTCGAGTTTGGAATCGAGCTCATACTCGGTGTAGAGCTGATTTCCAAAGCTCCTTACCGTATGGCTCCTATAGAGCTTAAGGAACTAAAAGAACAGTTGCATGAACTTCTGGATCGAGGTTTCATCCGTCCCAATGCATCGCCATGGGGTGCACTGGTACTGTTCGTAAAGAAGAAAGACGGAAGCACACGTTTATGTATAGACTATCGTGAGCTGAACAAGATCACGACCAGGAATCGTTATCTTTTGCCGCGTATTGATGACCTGTTCGATCAACTTCAGGGCGCCAAGTATTTCTCTAAGATAGATCTGAGGTCCGGCTACCATCAGTTACGGGTTAAGGAGCAGGACATCTCCAACTGCTTTCCGTACATGTTATGGGCACTACGAGTTTGTAGTCATGCCATTCGGACTCACTAATGCTCCAGCTGTCTTCATGTATTTAATGACCCGTGTCTTCCATGAGTTTCTGGACAAATTCGTTATCGTGTTCATTGATGAAATCCTGATATTCTCCAAATCTAAGGAGGAACATGAGGAACACCTTCGTATAGTCTTACAGATTCTTCGCTAGAAGCAGTTGTACGTCAAGTTCTCTAAGTGTGAGTTCTGGTTAAGCAAGGGGTCATTTCTGGGCCATATAGTATCTGCAGAAGGGATCACCATGGATCCTACAGAGGTCAAAGCTATCACCAAATGGCCGAGACCTAAATCTGCAACTGAAGTTAGAAGTTTTCTAGGTTTAGCTGGCTACTACCGCAAGTTTGTAGAGAACTTTTCACGATTAGCTTTACCTTTGACTAAGCTGATGAGGAAAGGAGAGAAATTTGTCTGGACGGAAGAGCGAGAGAAGAGCTTTGAAGATCAGAAGCAGAAGTTAGTGACTGCACCTATTCTTACTCTCCCATTTGGCTTAGGTGGATTCCAGATTTATAGTGACGCTTCAAAAAAGTGTTTAGGCTGCGTTCTTATGCAACATGGGAAGGTTATTGCATACGCATCACGACAGCTGAAACCTTATGAAGAAAACTATCCTACTCACGATTTAGAGCTTGCAGCAGTTGTTTTCGCGTTGAAGATCTGGAGACATTATTTGTATGGTGAATTATGTGACATATTCTCCGACCACAAGAGTCTCAAGTACATCTTCACCCAGAAGGAACTGAACATGAGACTGAGGAGATGGTTAGAGCTATTGAAGGACTACGACACCAACATTCAGTACCATCCTGGTAAGGCGAATGTAGTGGCAGATGCTCTAAGCAGAAGGTTGGGTATGATTGCTGGCATTTGGATTGAAAAGGATATCGTTCGTGACCTAGAGATGACTGATATTGAGTTTTGTGTACGAGGACAACACGGTTACTGGGATAATCTTAAAGTGGAACCAGACTTACATTCTAGGATCAAGGAAGCTCAGAAGGACGATGGTGAGATTTGGGCTATCATTCAGAACCTTGATTAGCAGACGGAGTTTTGTGTTGACGATGACGATATCTTATGGCAGGGCACTAGACTAGTGGTTCCTGATGACTCCACACTTAGGGAAGCTGTACTGACTGAAGCTCACAGTTCTCCATTTACTATACACCCTGGTTCTACCAAGATGTACCACGACATCAAGCAACACTTTTGGTGGAGTGGTATGAAGTAGGATGTTGCCACCTTCGTTTCTAAATGTATGATATGCCAACAGGTGAAGATCGAACACCAGCGAGCTAGTGGTTTACTGCAGCCACTAGACATTCCAGCATGGAAGTGGGACACAATCTCCATGGATTTTGTTACTGGTCTTCCAGTTACTCAAAAGAAGAACGACGCTATCTGGGTTATTGTGGATAGGTTGACTAAATTTGCTCATTTCCTGCCGATTCGCAAGGAGAATCCAGTCAGTAAATTTGTAGACATATTCCAGAAGGAGATCATGAGACTACATGGTACTCCATCAGAAATCATCTCTGACAAAGATCCCCGTTTCACATCACGTTTCTAGCAGAGTCTGCAGAAAGCTTAGGGCACTAGACTTAAGCTCAGCACTGCCTTTCATCCTCAGACCGACGGACAGTCAGAACGTACCATTCAGACATTGGAGGTCATGATGCGGTCATTTGCTCTAGAGTGGTCAGGAAGCTGGGATGATTATATATTCTTAGTAGAATTTGCATACAACAACAGCTGGCACGCTAGCATCAAGTGTGCTCCTTTCGAGATTGTATGGTAGAAAGTGTCACACCCCAATATGCTGGGATCAGGTGGGCGAACGACTGCTTGAGGGTCCAGAGATGATTGAAGTGACCAATGACAAGGTCGTTGTCGCCAATGCGAAGATTCAGGAAGCTTGTGCTCGTCAGAAGAGCTATGCTGATAAACGACGTAGAGATGTATCTTTCAACGTAGGTGATCACATTTTCCTCAAGGTATCACCTGCACGAGGAGTTAAACGTTTTGTAATCAGAGGGAAGCTCAGTCCTCGCTTCATCGGACCGTTCGACATCATAGAACGCGTTGGTGAAGTGTCATACCGTTTAGCGTTACCACCTCAGTTATCACACGTTCACAACGTGTTCCATGTGTCCTTACTTAGAGGATACAACTATCATCCAGTTCATGTTGTCCAGTATCCACTTGATCAGATTCGAGAGGATCTTTCATATGTCGAAGAACCCGAGAGAGTAACTGAGCGACAAGATCGTGTCATGCAGAGGAAGACGATACCTTTCGTCAAAATCCTCTGGAGGGATCATCCTGAGCGGGAAGCCACTTGGGAGACGGAGGAGTCTATACAGACTTCTTACCCTCATTTCCAGTTCTGATTCGGGTATGTTTTCTTTCAGTTTACGTTTCTCTAATTCAAGGACGAATTGTTCTTTTAGAGGGGAAGAGTTGTAAAAACCGCATTAAAATACCATGAACAGTACACATGAACAGTACACACATGAAAATACGGTAAAATTAAAACTTTCCATTTATAATGTAATTCACGTGTCACGGTATTTAATAACATGTAGTTACGTAAATATTATAAATGTGTTAAGTACACGACGTATAAAAATCACGACAATTAAAACATAAACGATCACGTAATTATTTGAACACGGAAAAGCTACGGGTTTTCCCGTGGGCTTCCTTTAGGCCGCGGCTACACAAGAATAAAAGGAGAAGAATGGGCTTTGGCCCATGACCCAACCAAATACATGTTAAGTAAAACTCCAGTGAAACTTAAAACATAATTTAGGTTTTTACAGAAAAGTTTTCTTCTTTCCTCCTTTGTGCTTCTTGCCACCGGCCACCATCAACCACAAGAACAAACCGGACAATTTTCTTGGTTGATCATTCGTGTGTACGTGATCGTGTTCATAACCTTTTCCTTTTCACGCGTTCGGTAATTAAACACTTCCTTTTCTTTTTAATTATTTATGAATTCATGTTAATTATTTAATTAATCTTAAATACAAGTGATTAAAAACATGGGGATTAATTAAATATTGGAGTAAGGGTGTTTGGTTCGGCTTTGGGTTAGCCGAGATACAACCGAGACCCCCAAGGGGCCTCGGCTTGTTTGATTCGACACCACCGAGACCCACAAGGTGCTCGGTTTGGGCTGTTTTTCGGGCGCATCAAAGGAAAAACCCCCGACCGTATGTCGGGTGTGTGTTTTGGTTTGGACCGAGAGCCAACCGAGACCTTAGGGTCTCGGTGGGGTTCTTTTGGGCTGACAGTGGGAACCGAAAAAAGCAGGGGGAACCGGTCCACTACCGATATGAACCGGTGTGAACCGGCTGAACCACCGGTGTCAACCGGGGCTCGGCAGTGGGTACCGCAAGCCACCAGTGGCAACCGGCTAGCCGGTCTAGCCACTGGTAGGGCTGTTTGTTTCGGCTTATGTATGGACCGGGTTTCGGGCTCGGGTTAATTTTTAAAACACGGGTTCGGGTCTCGGGTTAAATATTAAAATCAGAAAAACATGTTAATTTAATTAATTACTAGACTTTTAATATATTTAATTTCATGACTTAGGTTTAATATTAAATTAATATTACACGTATAACCTAAAGTATTTAACTTAGCTTAATTTAATTAAAACATGTATTTTTAATTAAATTCCATATAATGTATAGTTTAATTAATTAATCAATTATTTAATTAATAAGCTATAACCATGACTTGTATTATACTATTTGAACTTTAATTATTATTTATAATCCAGCTTAATTCTAATTATAGAAACTTACTTTTTATGGAAACCTGCTATTTTTAGAAAGTTGCTTAGTATTACAATACAAGTATTATAATACACTAATACATGAATAATACACAGTAGAACATCAGTATAACTACAGTCAACACAGTAAACAGTAAAACATGACAGAATACGTATAACAAGCTAATAACACACGGAACCAGTAAAACACATGTAATTCAAAAAACTCATACACGTCCATATTTCTTATGTAGTGTTATCCGTCGAGGCAGATTAGTTTTCATCGTTTTCATTAGCTTCTACTGGACATAAGGTACGGATTTTCCGTCCTTCAGTAAGGACAATCTCTTCCTTCATTAGGATTTCCCGTATGCAGCCAACTGTTTTCCCTAGTAGTTACAGATTAAATGCTTATGTTTATTAGTTACCTTAGCCATATACATGCATGATCAGTTTCACCTAGTTATGGAGGTACCATAACCATAACACTAGAGGCACTAGTGTTATGACTTCACCACGACGGAGTGATAGCTCGTGGCGTCCCTTTCAGTTAATTGGCCATTATATTTATTATGTTATCATGTGGGGCGTATGGGTGCATCCTAGTTACATGTTTCTGTTAGGATTTCATGGTGAATGTGGTGTGTGTCTTGCATCCTTCACAAGCAACTGATCCCTCCTACCCACTTACCAATTAATAGAGGCATCCCCTCTAATTTGCATGACGAGGTCACCCCTCCAAGTATTCATGCACGTTGTTGACCTCATGACCTATATTGGCTTTTGGTACATTAACTAATACAGATTCTCAGAAACCTAAATTAAAACAAACTAGAGCATTAGATTACAATATATAACTACAAACAACAGATCATAGTGCTTGTATCAATATCTTCTGACCAACAGTTTAAACCGTAACATATAAGAAAAGGCTATGAGCTTATATTCTGCACGTGGAACTTTCATTAGCTCTAAGAAGAACTGTTGCAAGAACATACAAAATGCAACCATCAAACCAACTTTTATTAGTTCTGAAGGCTATGAGCTTTTCTTAACTAAGTTGTAGAACAAACCTGTTCGCATTTTCCCAATTCATTCTTGTCTCCTTTGTAATCCTAACCACATAAAGCATTATGTAGTATGATTAAAACCTTCGTTTAACCACATCAACTGGACCATATATAAACATGTGAAGGAAAAACTAAATCATAGATACTACAAAACTAAAAATCCTTACCTTTGAAGTTAAATTTTAGATATAACTTTTGGATATACAAACTGAAGGTCCTTGATAACGGAAATTAGCAATGGTATTTAAGTAATTCGAAGTAGGCGTCAAATAATCTTATCCCCAAAGTTAGGTTAATTTTCTCTTGCCATGTAACCTTATATACAGATGAACTAACATTATACCTTAAGCTGGTCCATTTTCTCTTTTGTCGGACAGAACTGTATGATGTTGTCCAATTGATTTGCATCAACTACCGAGTTGTCTAGAGCAAGGACTTGATCCTATCAAGTTTCACGAATTAAGCAGTGTGCGTGAGCATTTGTAATTACCAAAAACTTTTTTTTGTATAGTTATGGATACTTGACCCTACTATCAGTTCAGTAAATGGTATTCTGAGATTTGAAAGCATGATCATACAGTTACGCGTTCTCTCACCTATTGTAACCGAACATACGTAAACGAACATTAACAAATTAACAAACGGTTTCACTGACATAAATAACAAGTCTTTCATAGATCATGTTGACATATATTCCAAAACCTAAATAGATTCGTATATCAGAACGATTGAGTAGTCTATCAATTGAGCTTACCTCGGCCATATGTATGTGCGAGATAACAAGCGTTCGACCAATGTCCCAAATTTATTGTAAACATAAAAGCATCAACACCCAATAATTTGAAATTTTCTTGACTTTGAAACTGAAATCCTAAGATATCGAACTGCCATATAATTGTTATTCGGAATAACTTGTTCCGAATTGTATTTCAATTTCAAATTCCGAATTGTGCATAAATTTTACATTCCGAATTAATTTTTCTTTGAGATTTCGAATTGTTTTACGATTTTCTTATTCCGAATTGTTTTAAAGATTATGAATTCTGAATTGTTCTAACATCTTTATTCCAAATTGTTTTTAGATTTGTTATTCCGAATTGTTTTTAGTTTTTAATTCCGAATTGTTTTTAGTTTTTAATTTCGAATTATTTTTAAGTTTTCAAAATTCCGAATTATATTTATTTTCTTTATTATTTGTCATTTGTTTTTAGTTTATTTCTAATATTTTTCGCATTTACTTTTTAAGTAGATATAGATAACCATATTTTCTTTTATCCACCAAGAACGATTGAGTCACACTTTAAACAGATCAATTCGATTAGATATCGAGAACGATTAGACACCGGGAACATTTTTCTTATTAAAATTCAGTTATTAAAATGGGGCTGCTGCCGGCTCTTTTCGTAAAGATTAACGGTTTTTTGTGAGAGACGCGTTGGATTTTGGGATCCGTTCACTCGTGAACATTATTTTTCTTGCAAAATTTTCAAAAATTTTCAAAATCCAAAAAAATCAAAAATTTCAAAAAACCCAAAAACAATTAAAAATTCATAAAAAGCATTTCGTTTCTAAAGTTTTGCACCAAAAATATTTTCTTTTTACATTAACCTTGTTTCTTCTTCTATTTTTTGTATATCTTTTTATTTTTTAGGTGTATGCGTACTCGTGGGTGCAAGAGGAAAACCACTCAAGCCGATATCGAGACTTGTACTATTGACACCATGGATAACCGACCAATAATCGAGCTCTTGCAATCACAAGTTGAAGGCAACGACGATGCTATTGTGGTGCCAGATATTGGAGCCAACAACTTTGAGCTAAAAACCGGTTTTATTCAAATGGTCTCTGCTACACCTTTCTTGGGCCGCACTCATGATGATCCTCACGATCATATCAAGAGGTTTGTACACTTAACTAATACTGTGAAATACAATGGGGTCTCACAAGAGGCAATTCGTTTGCTCCTCTTTCCTTTCTCTCTCGAGGGACAAGCCCGGACTTGGCTTGATAAGGAACCACCCAAAGTATTACCACATGGGCGGACTTAGAGACTAAATTCATCAATTAATTATTTCCACCCTCACGTACTACCGCTTTGCGGAATGATATCATCAATTTTGAACAAAAGTACGGTGAGACGTTTAGTGAATCTTGGGATCGTTTTAAGGAACTTTTGAGAAAGTGTCCACAACACGGTTTTACTAAAGTGCATCAAATTAATACTTTTTACAATGGATTAAGTTTGAATGACCAAGATTCACTAAATAGTGCTTCGGGGGGGGGGGGGGGGGTAACATTCTAGTGAAAACAACACAATTCGCTTGGGATATAATTGAAAACAAGGCCAAAGTGCAAACTAAAAGTGTAAGGGCTACTATGGCCAGTACTAGTGATAATGAGACTACCAATCAAATTCAAGCACTTACTTCAAATGTGACTAAACTTTCCTTACATGTTCAAAACACTCCCCTTCAACATGTGAATGCCCTTTATGCGACTTGTGAAACATGTGGCAGGCCACACTCGTATGTTAATTGTGATAAGGCTTATAACCAATCTCAATGGGAAGTGTATGCTTATAACAACACTGAGAGGGTTCATTTCAAGCCGAATGTCGATGTTAATCATTTTTCCTATAATTCCACTAATTATTTGGCTCCACCCGGTTTTCAACAAAGACCACCCCCACCCACCCAAAACAACCAAGGGCCATCACGAGCTAATTTTCAACCAAATGAAATTGTGAGGGGCTATAATGCTAATCAAGGAACTTATAAAGTGCAAAATCAAGGCTATCCAAACCAACATTTTAATCCTCAAGGTTTTCCACCATACAATCAATACCTAAACCAAGGTTTTCCACAACAAGGGTTCAATTTACCTAATCCACAAATAGACTTAGTTCTTCAAAAGATTTCGGAACAAGATAAGAAATTAAAGGAAATGCAAGAGTCCACGGATATGAAATTCGTTCAAATGTTTCAAGCCCTTCGTCCCCAAGGTGCTCTTCCTTCAACAACCAAAACTAACCCTAGAGCTAATGTGAGTGCTATTACTACACGCAATGGAGCAAATTTAGTAGGACCTTCTATCTCTCTCCCAGTTACTCCAGTTACACCTCCTCCACCCCCATTTATCCACCCTACTACCACACCTACTACTAGTTCTCCATTACCGTCTTCACCTCTTCCTGAAGATGTACACAAGAAAAACCCTTCACCCTCTCAACCTTCAACCTCTCGACCTTCACCTTCTACACCTTCGCCTTCTCCACCTACACCTCCTAAGCCTAATATTCCTTATCCTTCTCAGTTAGACAAGTGCAAAGTGCTCACTAAGGAGGATACTCAAGTTACTTCCTTTTTGAAGACGATCACACAAATTAACTTTAACATTAGCCTTGTTGAAGCACTTGTCCAAATGCCAAAATTTGTTAAAGTGTTCAAGGAGTTGCTTAGTAAGAAGGAGAAGATGGCTGAGTTTGTTAATACTCGATTAAATGAAAATTGTTCTGCAGTCATTCTCAAAGAACTTCCGGAGAAACTTAGAGATCCCGGTCGTTTTGTGTTACCTTGTTCATTTCTCAAATCAAAGAATGTATTGCCTTAGCCGATCTCGGGGCTAGTATCAGTTTAATGCCATTAAGTGTTTGGAAAAAGTTATCATTACCCAATCTTATACCAACCCGTATGACTCTTGAGCTAGCAAATCGAACTCTCGCTTACCCCGTTGGTATTGTTGAAGATGTTTTTGTTAAAGTTGGTACCTTCACTTTTCTGGTTGATTTTGTTGTTGTTGATTATGATATGGATCCTCGTATTCCGTTAATACTTGGACGACCATTCTTGTGAATCGGGAAAGCTTTAGTCGATGATGCTGAAGGTGAACTAATTCTTTGGGCCGGGAATGATCAACAAGTGTTTAAAATGGGGAAGATTACAAGCAAATCCATTGGAAAAGAATCGGCGAATATGATTGATGTGCTTCACGAGGAGCTTGTTCCAACTCCTTTGGAAACTACAAAGCTTGACGTCAATGATTTTTTACTACACAACAATCCTCTTTTCGAGCCTTTCTATGATAATCCACTTTTTCAAGAACATGTGGATGATTCTGATGATTTTCTTTCCGATTTGGATGCTCCACCAATTTATGATGAATATGATGATTCTACTTCCGAGTATGAAGACACGCCGATTTATGATGACTTTGATGATGCTGACACTCTTTCGAGTGATTCTTCAACTGTTGTGTCTTCTGATGATGTTTTTGCTCCTATCTTTGATGAGGATCCTCCACCAACAACGCTTGATACTACTTTATAGGAATACTCTTTTGAGGAAGATTTCGCCACCTTTCTCAATACTTACTTTCCTAATGAGCATGATTCTCCTACTTTGGATTTTGATTATGGCCTTTACCCTCCTTCGAACTTTAAGAAACCCGTTTCAAAGGAAAAGAAAATGGACGACACCAACATTCAGAGTACTTATGTTTTGACACCTCTCTTTCCATCTTCTTCGGATGAGATTGTGAGGTATATGGGTGAATCTTCTTCAAGTTCCACCGTGTGTCTTTCTTATTTTCCCCTAAAGGAAAAGGTGTTCGATCCGGGTATCACAGTTTTTGAGCCATCTCAATATCCATCTGATGAAATAAAAGGAAAGACTATTGAAATATTCGGAGCTATGATTTCACCTTACCACACCTTCTATCACCGTGCTCAATTTACTTAAGGGAACCTCGCCTACTCTACTTTGGCTTGTGCTCTTCACCTTAGGGTTATGCTACTTGTTGGATGAGAACCATGTATTTGACCCCGGCGGATTTTCTTCAAGGTTTTATATGAACTTTCAACCATAGTATTCGGGGTCGAGTCAGGCTTGTGACTCGGTTAACAAAAAACAAGCATTTCTCGGGAGGCAACCCGAGGATCTATCCTTCTTTATTCGTTTTTCATAATAAGTGTAGGGGGAGTCTAGTAGGTGTTTGTTGTTTTGTTGTTTTGTTGTTTCTTATAATTTGCAGGGATTACAGCTTTCAAAGATCCACCTTTGGTGATTTTTGACGACCCGTGATTCCGTGTCCCCATCTTCCCGATTCTATCCTAAACTCATGTGATTCAATATTTTATATTCATAAATGTTTGAATAGGAATCACTTTAGTTGTGTCTTCCTTAGCAAGATTTAAACAATGTGCAAAATGTCCTAAGTGTAGGGGAGTTTACTTCCATAGGCTTAAACATTGAGGAAAATGTTTATATTAAGTGTAGGGGAGACTTCTATCAAAGTTAAGTGGGCTTTTCCATGAATATGTCCTCATTTTAACCGGAAAATTGATTTTTTTTGACATTTTTCAAGTTTTTGATCTATTTTGGCCTAGTAGTATTTTCCTTTCTTGTGGTTATTTTCTTTTATCGTATGTATTTATTTCATTTCTAAATAAAGACAAAATAAATTATTAAATAAAATGGTTTTAACAAGTTTAGATGTCTTTGATATATTAGGCCCGTCGTGAATATTTTGACTTAACCCAATTTTACTTATTTAAGTTTACTCTAGCTAGTATCCTTAACCATATGGACCATAATTGGTTTATTAGGCTAAGCATCCACTAGTCTCATTCCTTGAGTGGAGAACGAGAGATGATAGAGTCAATTATAAGTTTTGTATTCTTTCATGAATTTATGTGAGTTAATTATAAGTTTTTTCTCCCATCACTTGTCAATAAATAAATGCAATAAATAAGGTCGTACGATTTGAAAAATTACTTAGCTTCTAGCCCAAGATCGTTTAAAAGTTGCTCGGGATTAATTAGAGTTCATAGCCAAGGCATAACTTATTGAAACGGGATGCGAAGATTGGCGAGTCCAAAAAGGCCCTAACAAGGCATGAGGGCTACATTTTGTTGCTAAATATCCAAGATGATGTGAAGAATCATTATTCAAAAATCAATATGAAGGATTGAGACTCTCGAGAGGTAATTAATCCCATAAAGATCATGGAGAAGTCTATCCGAAAAGACCCTAACAAGGTATGAGGATAAATAGATCTAAGTCCAAAAAGGAGGCGGATCGTTGTATATCAAAATCCCAAATAAAGATTGAAGAAACATGAAGAAGTCGTGGTCCAAGTTTGAAGAATCTGTCAAAAACTTCAAGTGAAGAAATTCCACATATGAAGAGAAGACAATTATTTCAAGAACGTCTCTCAAGATTCAAAGTATGAAGTAAATGCCAAATATCGGTCATAGAAAGGTCTCAAATCGTGAAACGAGTTATGCCAAGATATGAACTTTATGAGGTTTCGAGAAGCCGTTTTAAAAGGTTTTTTACTTTAGCTAACTATGGATTAAATCGTCCAACTTTATTTTCGACCTAAATAAATTATCGAAATAAGTCAAAAATGCATCCTAATGATCATTCAAGACAATAATAAAATATAAGAGATACACCGTAGGAATAAGGGGGTCTAAGTGAATAATTGAGCCACATGAGTAAGTGATAGCTTTACTAACTTATAATAACAATGATCTCGTTTTTCAGCTTGGTGTAGGGAACGTAAAACTTGAGGGTGATAAATATTTATGACACCCAAGCCCTAATTTAAGTCTTTGAGTTCTTTACAAGTTTCTTCCATCAAACAATTTCGAAATTTTCTACCTTTTTAGTTTCCATAGTGTCGTAGTATGTAATAAAGGCCAAGGTGCGTTAATTATGAGGAAAATGCAAATGTTGCTTTGAAATTAATGCATTGCATGAGGTCATTGCAATGGTCAAGTGTAGGAGATTTAATAAGTGTAAAAACACTTATCCTTTTACCACTTAAAACAAATAAAAACGAGACCAAAACGTGTGTTTAATGTCGTAAAAGTCGGAATTATGCGTGGTTTATGTTTTTGTTGTGTTTTAGGACCAAAAGATGAAAAAGGAAGAAAACACGGGCTTTCACAAGCTTTTGTTGAAGAAAAAGATAAAAGACAAAGTCAAAAGATCAAAAGTGCAAAAAGAACGAAAGTCATGTTGGGAATAAATTAAGGCCAGATCACTTGAGCGCTGACAAGAACAAATCAAGCGTTGACAGGAACAAAGCAAGCGCTGACAGCTCAAGCGTTGACAAGTTAAAGTCAAGCGTTGACAGATTGAAGACAAGCACTGATGGAAGATATAAGTTACACGTTTATTATATTCTAGAATACTTCTAGTAAGGATAGAAACGACAATGTATTTTCTATGTTTATCTTTACCTAGAATAGTTGATACGTAGCTTATTGTACAAGGCTTCTTAGTCTATAAAAGAAGGTCTTTAGGTTAATGTTTAATATCAAGTTTTATATAAGTTTTCAGTCGTAAACATCTTTCATTGTAAGCAAGTTCGACATTCATAATCAAAGTGAAAGTTTTGTTTACATCTTGTGTTCTTGTTTAAGTGTTAAATTCCGCATAACACTTAGATTCACAAAGCATATAACAAAGGTTTCTCTACGTGTTATACTTGATCTAATCTCGTATACACAAAGCTAATCGATCTAAGTTTGGGATCAACAAGTGGTATCAGAGCTTGTTGAGGAACTTTTGATCTTTGAAGAACACCAGAACGATAGACGAACACCAAAACCCTAATTTTCTCAAAACCCTAAAAACATCATGTCTGAAGCAATAACCGCCTCCTCTTCACCCTTACCAAACATCAAGATTTCCATGCTTGATGCAACCAACTTTGACTTATGGAAGTTCAACTTTGAACAATATCTGGGGATCTTTGATTACACACTCTGGGAGATTATTGAATATGGAAACTCATTCAATAAGGCTCAAAAGATTCAGGATGCCATTACTCAAAGATCAGTTGTTGAAGGATGTCCTGATGAAGATAAGAAAGAAAAACCTGGAGATGGTAGAGCTGTAGGTGCTGAAGATATTGCAAAGAAAAGGGTTGACATGAAAGCCCTAAATATTCTGAAAGTCTCTTTGGGACAAGAAAACCAGCACAAATATAGAGGCTATGAATCTGCTAAGGATCTTTGGGAAGCAATTGAAGTTGCATATGGTGGCAATGCAGACACTAAGGAAGAAAAGAAAAAGCAACTTCTGCATGATTATGCTGTCTTCAAAGCTCAGCCCAATGAGAAACTGAGTAGTGTGAGAAGCAGATTGCTAGACATCACAAGCAAGTTGTCCTTCATGGGGACACAAGTTGGTGATGTTGACACCAATGCTACCTTTCTGAAAAGTCTTGGTGAGGCATGGAAGATTGAGGCAAGATCTATTCTTGCTAATAATACTTACAAGAGCTCCTCGTTTGATGACATCTACAACAAACTAAGACTATTGGAAGATGAAACACTTTCAACACATGGAAGCAAACCTAGCACCAGCAACATGGCCTTCTTCTCTCATAGTGAAGGTCAATTCAATCAGAAGGACTCTTTTATGCATCCAGTTACTGGATCATCATTTGTCAGCGCTGGAATAAGTCCTATCAACGTCTCCTTTTCAGACGCTGACACATTTATGAATGAATCCCCAAGAGTTAAACCTGCTGGTTTGGATTTGGATACTATGTGTGCTTACATTGCATCTTTGCCCAATGGTTCAGTGATTACATATGAGGACCTTGAGCAGATAAATGATGAGCACTTGGAAGAGATGGACATCAAGTGGAACATGGCTCTTGCTAGTATAAGAACAAATAGGTGGAATAGAAGGTTCAAGAAGAAGATGACCTTCAATGCTAAAGACACAGCTGGATTTGATAAATCCAAAGTTGAATGCTACAACTGTCATCGTATGGGGCACTTCATGAGGGAATGCAGATCTCCTAGAAGATCTGATGCTGGTAAACCCTCAAGTCAGATTGTTAAAGCTCAAGATTCCAAAGCCATGGTTGCAGTTCAAGGAATTGATGGTACTGGATGGGATTGGAGCTATCTAGCTAAGAATGCTGAAGAGGACAAAGCTTTGGTTGCTGACATTCAAGAAGAAGAGCATGATGAATATGCTCTCATGGCACACTCCTCCTCTTCATCTGACAATGAGGTATATGATGATGCTTTTTGTAGCAAAGGTTGTAGGGTAAACACTGATAGACTTAACAAAGAGGTGCTAAAACTAAAAGATGATATGAGCACTGAAAGGTGTAAATTGTCCAATTACCAACTAGCTCTTACTGAAACTGAGAAAACCGTTTCTGAATACAAGAAAATGGAATTTGATTTAAAAGATAAGATAAATATCTTAAAACATGAGCTAGAGGGTAGTATAGATACTAGAAATATCATGACAAAGGTCAATAGAGACCTACAGGCTAAGCTGGATGAGGCCATTAAGAATAAAGATAATGTTGACCTCAAGATTCAAAGATTTGATAGAGCCACCCAAACCCTAGGAGACTGTGTAGCTAAACAAAGGGATCCTAAGGACATGACTGGGATTGGGATGAATGATTACTCTCTGGTTCCACCACCAGCTGGTGACTTCTATGGTGTCCTTAGAAAGGATTTATCTTGGACTGGTATACCAGAATGCCAAGAAGAGGAATTCATTCCTCCACCAAGAGTTGTCACTCCAGTGGAAGTGTATCAACAAAAACTGACTGACCTAAATGAGTGGAAGAAAGCTAACCCTACTTTATTTGTTAAGGGAGGTTTGCTATGTGAAAGTCCCAATGAATCACCACCCATTAAGGTTACTCACCCAGTCACTGGTAAAGCTGTTGACCTAGGCTCAAACACTGTTAGAAGACCTACCATTAAATATGCAGAGATGTATAGGAATAATAGGTCACCCAAGAGCCAAGTTAACAATCATGGAACAGGTTTCTTCTCTACTAGACCTAAGAGTGTGTCTAAGAAAGCCTGTTATACTTGTGGTAGCTTTTCACATTTGGCATACAAGTGTGTCAACGCTCCCAAAGCCAGCGCTGATAGGAACAATTTCAGCGCTGATAGGAAGAAAGTCAACGTTGTTAGGAAATCAAACGTTGTCAGACCCAAACCTTGTGTATAGCAAAGTCCACAAGTGATTAGACCTGCCCCATTCTTTTCTAGAAGGTCTAACACTCATGGACAAAGACCTTTTCAAAAGACAAACACCTGGTCAAATAGGCAATAGGTTCCTGTAGCAAACCCTAGGTTCAACGCTGATAAGGGTAATTTCAACGTTGACAGGACAAAATCCAACGCTGACAGAAACGTGCCCAGACCTAAATATTTGCAGCCACAAGGTAAGGGGTCTAAAGCTTCTTCAAGCTTAACATGGAGACCCAAGAAAGATCAAAACCCTAATGATAATGGAATTTCAATGACTTGCAATAGATTTAATTACATTTCAAAGGTCATTACAAAACCAATTGGGGTTAACTGGGTTTTTCATCCTAAAAAGGATGAGAATAGGGTTGTTGTGAGAACTAAGTCTGTTCTTATTGAACAACCAGATGAATCCAAGTCTTCTTAGACTTGGGTTCCCAAAGAAAACTAATTTGTTTTCTTTATGTGCAGGGCATTCAAAATCAGATCAATGATTATGGATATTGGGATAGTGGATGCTCAAGGCACATGACAGGAAAGGAAGACTATCTGACGAACTTCACTCCTATTAAAGATTATGATAAGGTATACTTTGGAGGGGGCTACGGCACCATTACAGGCAAAGGAACCCTTCTCACAAATAATCTACGTTTTGAAAATGTCTTCCTGGTAAAAGAACTGGATTATAATCTGTTTAGTGTATCACAAGTTTGTGATAACAAAAATAAGGTTCTTTTCACTGATACTGAGTGTTTGGTGTTAAGCAAGGATTTTAAGATCCCTGATGAGAAGTATATTGAGTATAGAACACCTAGGCATAAGGACATATACAATGTGAATTTAAATGGGATTAAAGTGAATACAAATATGTCTTGTTTTTATGCTAAGGCCTCAGTAGATGAAAGTAATTTGTGGCACAAGAGACTAGGGCACATAAATTTTAAAAATATAAATAGACTTGTGAGGCTTGGTTTAGTTGATGGTTTGCCTGAGAAGGCCTTCCACAATGACCACTCTTGTGTTGCATGTCTTAAAGGCAAGCAGCACAAGGTCTCATTCAAGTCCAAGCAGGTGCATACTAGTTCCAGACCTCTTCATATGCTTCACATGGACCTCTTTGGTCCA
This sequence comes from Glebionis coronaria, assembly GCA_025667525.1. NCBI lineage: Eukaryota > Viridiplantae > Streptophyta > Magnoliopsida > Asterales > Asteraceae > Glebionis > Glebionis coronaria. The sequence continues at coordinate 519,142,246 of CM046880.1, forward strand.
ACAAATATAGAGAGTTTGAATGGCAAGTCATATTGTTTTGTTGTCACTGATGACTTTTCTAGGTTTACTTGGACATTCTTTTTAGCTATGAAGAGTGACACAGCTGATGTTCTTATTGAATTTATCACTCAAATTGAGAAAAGGTCTGGCAATGAGGTTAAGATGCTTAGGAGTGATAATGGTGGAGAATTTAGGAACAAGAAGCTAGATGATTTTTGTGCCAGGAAGGGAATTACTAGGCAATTTAGTATTGCTAGAACCCCACAACAAAATGGGGTTGCTGAAAGGAAAAATAGAACCCTAATTGAAGCAGCTAGAACAATGTTGGCTGATGCTCACTTTCCTATAGCCTTTTGGGCTGAAGCTGTTAATACAGCATGCTATGTGCAAAATAGAGCATTGGTTAACAAAATTCAGAACAAAACACCTTATGAGTTACTTTGGGGAAGAAAACCTAATATTGGTTTTCTCAGACCTTTTGGTTGTCATGTAGTAGTTTTGGACACTAGTGATGCCTTAGGGAAATTTAGTGCAAAAGGTGATGAAGGTTACTTCATGGGGTATTCAGTGCAGAGCAAGGGTTATAGGGTTTATCTTAAAGAAGACAAACGTATTGTTGAGAGAGTACATGTTAGGTTCTTAGAGAATAAACCTAGTGATCCTGAAAGTGGTCCTAATTGGTTGTTTGATTTGGAACCCTTATCTAGAACTTTAAATTATATGCCTGTCACTAATCCAGGCATTGTGAAGGTAACTTCAAATGTTGTGGAGGAACAAGTTGTTAATGTTTCAGGTACACAGGTTCATGAGAAGGTTGGATCACAAGCAGAAAAGGCATCTCCTACATTTGAATATGTCACAATTCCCATTTGGACTGATGCCTTTGCTGCTGCTGCTGCTGGACAAGATAATGGTGGTTTCCAAATACCACCAGATACAAACATGCATGGTTCTTCAGGCGCTGACAAAGGCAAATCTAGCGCTGACAAGACCAATTCAGACGTTGACAACAACATTTCAAGCGCTGTTAGCTCAGACGCTGACAACCAAGATTCAAACGTTGACAACACTTATGGGCATCTTTTCTCTTCCAGTTTTGAACAAGGTGGACCTTCCAATGTTCATGAAGAGATTCCTGTTGCTCAAAGAGAGTCTGATGAAGAAGATATTGGCAACATGGAGCATGAGGTTGAGGACACCAGACTTTTTGAAGGAGGGGTTCTCACCTCCACAATGAAGAATCACCCCACATCTCAGATCATTGGTGATATTATGACTCCAGTTCAGACAAGAAGATCTCATCAAGGACTTGGTGGGTTTATTGCCAATATACACAAGAAGGTTGATACCCCTCTTGTGCAAGCATGTGTGTTTGCATGTTTTCTGTCACAAGAAGAACCCAAGAAAATATTTGATGCTCTCAAAGAACCAAGTTGGGTGGAAGCAATGCAGGATGAGCTTCACCAATTTGCAATTCAGGATGTTTGGGAGCTGGTTGATTGTCCTAGATATGTCAGACCTATAGGGACAAGATGGGTTCTCAGGAACAAAAGAGATGAAAGAGGTATTGTGGTCAGAAACAAGGCAAGGTTAGTGGCTCAAGGTTATACACAAGAGGAGGGGATAGACTATGAGGAGGTCTTTGCACCAGTTGCAAGGATTGAAGCTATTAGAATTTTTCTAGCCTATGCTTCATGCATGGGCTTCACAGTCTATCAAATGGATGTCAAGAGTGCTTTCTTGTATGGCACCATTATTGAGGAAGTATATGTCATGCAGCCTCCTGGTTTTGAGGATCCAGAGCATCCAGATAAAGTGTATAGAGTCAAAAAGGCTATGTATGGCCTTCATCAAGCCCCTAGAGCATGGTATGGTACTTTTTCTACCTATTTGGTGGACAATGGATTCAAGAGGGGCACCATAGATCAAACACTATTTACAAAGAAGAAAGGCAAAGATGTGTTGCTTGTGCAGGTCTATGCTGATGATATCATTTTTGGGTCTACTGATCCAAAGATGAGTGAGGATTTCTCCAAGCTTATGACAGACAAGTTCAAGATGAGTGCTATGGGGGAGATGAACTTCTTTCTTGGTTTACAAGTTCAGCAGAAAGAAGATGGTATCTTCATCTCCCAGGACAAATATGTTGCTGAAATCTTGAAGAAGTTTGGCTTTTCTCCACATGAAAAGAGGGCTACTACTCCTATGGATAGAGAACACCCTTGGGGAAAGATTGGAGATGGGAAAGATGTTGATGTCAGGCATTATAGATCCATGATTGGATCCTTGATGTATCTTACTGCTTCCAGACCTGATATCATGTTTGCTGTGTGTGCTTGTGCACGCCATCAAGTGACTCCTAAAGAATGTCACCTTTATGCTGTGAAGAGGATCTTTAGGTACCTAAGATGTTTCCCTAATCTTGGTTTGTGGTACCCAAAAGATTCACCATTGGAGCTGATTGCATATTCAGATAGTGATTATGGAGGTGACAAGTTTGATAGAAAATCCACAACTGGTGGATGTCAATTTCTTGGGAGCAGATTAATATCTTGGCAATGCAAGAAACAAACAGTGGTGGCTAACTCTACAACTGAAGCAGAGTATGTGGCTGCAGCAGCATGTTGTGGTCAAGTGTTGTGGATTCAGAACCAGCTGTTGGACTATGGGTATAACTTCATGCATACTAAGATATTTGTTGACAATAATAGTACTTTATGCATCATTAAGAATCCTGTACATCATTCTAAAACTAAACACATAGAAATTAGACACCATTTTATAAGAGATTGCTTTGAGAAAGGTTTAATACAACCAGATAGGGTTGACACTGAGGAAAATGTGTCAGATTTATTAACTAAACCTTTTGATGCTGGAAGATTTCAATACTTGGTAACAAGTATTGGAATGGTTAATCTCACTTAATATGTGTTTTGGATTCTTTTTGTAAAAGTATGTACAGGATGATGCATTATTATTATTGGTCTTATTGATGATTTAGATTTTCCATTATATTTTTCTAACACTGACAAAGGTTGTTTGAACACTGATAAGTGTTTTTGCAACATTGTCAGCAATATAATTGTATAACGCTGGCAAAGCTTCCTTCAACGCTGTTGTGTGTTATCGGGGCGTTGTCAGCAACAATGTTAGTTTTGTGGTTTTCAATCTAAATGTGCAGATGGTGTTAGCAGTATACCATTGGATACAGAGTTGCTTATGGATCAAAGGAGAAGCATTTGGACAAGTTTTTATTTATGGATGATGGTTGGAATGTTTCATTCCTATCTTGACATAAATTTTAATGTTCATGCATGATTTTAGCAAACTTGTTGTATCATAGTTTAAGGGGAGGTTTTAGGAACCTTTAGGATTTTTGGGTATCCATATGATACTCTTATCACAATTCTAGATTGTGTCCACAGGTGAGTATGGGTTAGTTTTACTAAACCATGAGGCACTGTAGCATGTATAGTATATCAACTTTGCATGCTGCCAAGACATTTTTGGCCTAGAATTGGTTGTGGTCTGTTGGGAGACTTGGGAATGATTTTGATATGGGATTTATCTGGGAGTAACAAGGATTTTATAAGGTAACTTGGTTGTTAAGAATTTTGGTTAGCAAGGGACACTAGAGGATTGTTATGTCTATCTTACTTATGCAAGTGTGCATAACTGGACAGTGCTTGCCGCCCTATGATCATTATCAGCTTTTGGTTATCTTCTCTAGGATAAATTACTTGTTAAGGTCATTTTTCACTTTTTAAAACAATTTTATTTTTGGGCGCTGACAAGATTTTTCCAAGCGTTGTTGTGACCAAATTGGACGCTGACATGGCTTTAGGCGAACGTTGACAAGATTATAGCCGTTGGGCGTTGATGGGTTATCTTTGACCGTTGACACTCAATGGGACCTACCCAGTTGTTACTTTTTGACATACTTTCAAGCCGTAATTTTAGGAGTTGTTACTTTCATTAAATGCATGAGATAACTTATAACTTTTTCAATATTTTCATGATTAGTTTTTGAAAATCTTTGCCTATTTTTGGGCCAATCACATGCATTCTTTATCTCCTATAAATTTGGCTCCTATTTTTAAACAGGGTATCTATAATTCTTGTCTAACACTTTTCTCTTATCAACCTTCATCTTCTACACTTCAAATTAACAGCTTTCATCAATGGCACCAAAGTTTAACTCAGCAGAATTGGATTTGGGGTTCAAGTCTCAACACAACATGATTGCTTATCTTGTTGCTGATAATGATTTGTTTCCTCAATACACACAAATGGTGGCGTATTTGAACGCATCCCCCTTAAGGTATGCTCTTTCTCATGCACCACTCATTCCAGTCACACACATTAAGCAGTTTTGGAACACTGTTAGTTCCTCAACAGTTAATGGAGTGACCACATTGACTTCTATTGTTCATGGGAGGTCTTGGGTGGTTACTGAGGCCTTGGTACGCCATGCCTTGCATCTTGATGATGCTGATGGTATAATCATCCTTCCCATAAATGAGATAGAACAAGGGCTTAGGGCTTTGGGATATCCTATTCCTGATGAAGGTACTCTTAATAAGTATCATAAGCAGGAAATTCCCCCAGCCTGGAAGTACCTCATTCACATCCTCCTTTAATGTTTGAGTCCCAAATGTACTGCACACAATGAGATCAATAGATCCATTGCAAGTGCTATTGTGTGCATTGCAACAGGGCAAAAATACAACTATTCTAAAATGATTTTTGAAGGGATGTGTAAAAACAAGGGGACAAAAATGACTTTAGCTTATCCCCATTTTCTGCAAATGATTTTTGATGATCAAGGTTATTGTTCAAGGGATCACAATGATTTTTATAAGATCCCTGAACAAAAGAAAGCTATTTTTACAAAGATGAATTCACCACCTCATAGAGATTTACCTTTAACACCAGCCATGCTTGCTGTTATTGCAGCAGCACAACCCCAACCAGACCCTCAACTTCAAATTGACCCTCAACCACAACTTGAACCCATTCCTGAACCTTTACCCTCACCTAAACAAATGCAAATTGACCAAGAATCATTTGACGCTGACACATCAAATGTTGGCGTTGATGTGCCTATTTCCAATGCTGACACACAACCATCACAATCCCAAACACCCCTTAACCAACCCACATCTACCCATTCTTCCACACCATATTCCACACCACCTGAATATAGGTTGATCAAACACCAAAGGACTACTGGAGTGTTCTCCTCTGGTGGTCCTAGCCATGAAGCAGAGAGAACCACCACCACAAGTGTGGCTGGTGACCTGGATGAGGCTGGGACTATTGGTTCTGGCTTAGATGCTGGCCAAGGCAGTCCCACCATAATTAAGTCCTCATCCATGCCCAATGAACCTGACTTGGGAGGTCAAATCCCCATTTCAAAAGAGGGCAGACTGGAACCAATGACTCTTTTGGAATTGACGGCAGTCTGCATTCGCTTGCAAAAGCAAAATGCAGACTTAGTACAAATTGTCAGCTCACAAGGCCTTGAACTCAAGCAATTGAGGGAGAGGATTTTTGTTTTGGAGAGTGATCATGCTAGGAGGGGTATGGAGGAGTCTTCCAAAGGGGAGGAAAGAAATCTGAGTGATAAGGGCAGCCAAGATGGTCAATCAATGGATGTTGCTGAAGCCCTTACAACCTTGAAGGAACAAACAGGTTTTGATACGTCCTTAATCTCTCCAACCAATCTAAATTTATCATTTACAGCTATGTTGAGAGAGGTTACACAAGGCGCTGAGGGAAAATATTTGAGCGTTGACAAGACAAATTTGGACGCTGATAGAAGTATTTTGGGCGCTGATAGAGGAAATTTGGGTGTTGACAGACCTGCATATGAAGGTGATGTATTCCAGTCATCATCTATCATCAAAGAAGTTTCTACTCAGGTATTACCATCTACCTTACCAACTATTGCACCATCAGATAAGGGTAAGGGTAAATTGGTAGAAGAAATTGTTCCAAAGAATGTAGCCCAAGTTGAATTTGATAGAAGATTGGCTGAACAAATGATGGAACAAGGTGAAAAGGAAAAGTCACCATTTGTTGTGACTTCTGAAGAAGAAAGTGATGGAGCTAGCTCAGACTCAAGTGTGATGATTATAGAACCAGAAAGGCTTGAGTATGGTGATGAGCTTGCTAGGGAAAAGTTGAGAGACTTAAAATTGCAGGTTGATTTTGACATGCCAGAGGTGGTTCAGATGTACAATTCTTGGGAAGAAATCTATATGGATAATCCAAACTTGACCATTTCAGATCAGATATGGGGTTTGGAAATTCTTCTTAGAGTTCAGAAGGATTGTAAGGTGATTTTGAATTATTCAAAACCCTCTTTTCCGAATTATTTTCTTTTTATCATTATCCCGAATTAACCCTAAAACCCTAATTCCGAATTAAGTTAACTTTTTTTATTCCGAATAGTGTTTTTTTATATATTCTGAATTGTGTTCAAATTTCCTTATTCTGAATTGTAATAAACTTCATTCCGAATTACATCTCAAATATACCCATTCCGAATTGTTATTCAAAACCCTAATTCCGAATTGTTAGTCGGAATAATTATTTCGAATTGTTTTGTTATTACATTCCGAATTAGTACTCTGCATTTTTATTCCGAATTGCTCTTCAATTCTACATTCCGAATTGTTATTCGGAATAACTTGTTCCGAATTGTATTTCAATTTCAAATTCCGGATTGTGCATGAATTTTACATTCCGAACTAATTTTTCTTTGAGATTCCGAATTGTTTTACGATTTTCTTATTCCGAATTGTTTTAAAGATTATGAATTCTGAATTGTTTTAACATTTTATTCCGAATTGTTTTTAGATTTTTTATTCCGAATTGTTTTTAGTTTTTAATTCCGAATTGTTTTTAAGTTTACAAAATTCCGAATTATTTTTATTTTCTTTATTATTTGTCATTTGTTTTTAGTTTATTTCTAATATTTTTCACATTTACTTTTTAAGTAGATATAAAAAACCATATTTTATTTTATCCACCAAGAACGACGGAGTCACACTTTAAACCGAGATCAATTCGATTAGATACCGAGAACGATTAGACACCGAGAACATTTTCTTATTAAAATTCAGTTATTATCTAACATCTCCTATCTGGGTAAGTCGCACTTGCTAGCACCTCAGTGGTCAAACAAGCATACTTTATTTTGCTAAGAAGGATAGTTTGACAGACTTCCTCATAAGGGCAATTTTGGGTTTCTGAATAGGCTAGTCGTGGTATCATAAGCTTAGTGCATTGATTAATTGATTTTACGGGCGAATAATAACGTAGCTCAGGAAAAAGGATCTTGTATTCAAATTATTTTTAAACATATGAATTCACTCAACCTTTGTGTTGACTTTAAGCATATATTTCAGGTTTTGATAGTTGATACCATGGAGCAGCATAATGATGACGTGGAGAGATATAGACTTGGACAATTTTGTCATTCAAACCTATTTTCTAGATCTCGGGAACCTGTGATTGTACAAAGTATGTACAAGTTGTTTTATTAAAAATCTATGATTTTGAATGATAAATTATAAAAATTTAATAAAGTTAATTCAAACACTCTTTTGAGTTGTTTTTCTATTACTGTGCTTTCATATCATGAAGTAATACCCCAAAAATATTATTCCGCTGTGACAAGGTAAAAATAGGGGTGTTACAAAGTGGCATCAGAGGTATAGTTATAGAGAACAAGAAATTAAAATCTTAACTATAACTGATTTTCTTAAATAAATTCAACGTATAAATCTCCGCATCAAAACCGTGCTGCTACAAAAATTGTAAGTAATAATTTTAAGTTATGATTTTCTTTAAATGGTAATATTATGTGATAATATGTGTAAGTAATATAGTAAATAATAATATAAATAATTTATTTTATCAACGTCTTTAGAAATATGTCTTCCTATTTTCATCCTGTCATCATATCATATTCGGATCCAGAAAATATTTACCTTATGGATTTACCTAAACCTTTAGTACTAGCCCTTTCTAATAATAATTACCCTAATCCTTTATCTCTAGAAAATAATCCTCAACCAAATAATATACCTATTTTGCAATATCAAACTTCTTCATCCCAAGCATCCAATAATATCTCAAATACCCAAGATACTTTTGTAGAACAAATGGAAAATATGATCAACTATTTTAGCGAAGTGCCTCCTAAGCGTATTGAAGACTTGGAATATGAAATTGAAGGATTTAAGTATGAAAGACGGTAATGCAAGAGGAAATGGAAACTATGGAAAAGGATTTGATAAAAGTAAGTGTTGGAAATACGTTTTACGTATTAAGAAGGATCGGTCACTCAAACGATAGTCCATGTAATAGCTCGTAGTTTAGTTAACTTTCTTTAATTAACAAACAAGTCCAAGCCTAGCCTACAACTTGTGTAGGCCGGCCCAAACGTGTAAACCCAAGCCCATTACAAGGCTTGGGTATATAAACCCTCTCCTTTGATGGAGAGGGTGTGGTTTTCATAATTTTACACATAGTTCCTTTTAACTTTCTCTCTCTAGAAGTGTGAAATCCACCATCTTTCTATCTCTTTCTCTCTCTAAAAACATAAGCATAGATTTACATTTCTACAAATGGTATCAGAGCTTGGGATGAAATATAGGTTCGTTTTTGTGTTGCGTTTTGTTTTCTAAACATTTCGTAGAGTGTTGGGTTGTTTTTAGCCGAATCTTCAATTTCTTTTTGGTGTTTGATCGAAGTTTAAAGTAGTGTAACATAGGGATTCGTGTTAAACTGTTCTTGGTATCTTGGTTTTCGTTAAAACATCAACTTTCTTAGATCAAAAGTGCAAAAAAGTCGTGTGTTCTTCATTCCGAAATTTAAGCAGAATCTCCATCGGAAAGTACAAGTGAAACGTGGACTTTCATCGCAATAACCATCACCATCGGAAAGGGGTCTTTGGTTCTACATTGCGATACGTGGGTTTTATTACTTATTCCGATCTGGACATTCCGATCGTACTTTGCGATCTGGGATTCCGACGGCTATAAGGAAGTTTTTAAGTCGTTACTCTGCTTGAATTTTGTCAGCTACTTTGCGATCTGAGCATTGCGATCTGAGTATTCCGATAGATTTTGTGATCTGAGTATTCCGACAGGCTTTGCGATCTGAACATTTCGACAGCATTGCATTTCGATCTAGGCATTCCGATACCACCATCATTCCGACCAAGTTACATTACGATCTGGACTTTGCGATCTAAACATTTCGACAGCCTTGCTTTGCGATCTGGACTTTCCAATCTGACATTCCGATCTGGCATTCCGATCTAGACATTCCGACAATCCAAAAATTATTCCATAAAAAATTTCGAACATCGTGTGTAATTTTGTCTTGGAATTTTTGGTTTATCGAGAACATATTTTAAGGGATTTTAACATTGTTTCTCAACTTCTACACAAAAACACTTAACCTTATTTCATTGTTCGATCAACTTTGTAAATCTTAACTTATTGAAATGGAGTATACATCTTTTACGGATAAGTCCATCCTCTCGGGTACGGATAATCGTCCACCAATGTTGGTGAAGACTATGTATGAGGAATGGGCTTCCCGAATGGAACTTTATATGTTGAACAAGGAGAATGGACATCTAATTTGGGCATCGGTGCTCAATGGACCATTAGATTATGGTACTGTGACGGAAGGTACGGCCACTCGTCCTCGCACAACGGGTGAGTTGACTGGAGATATGAAGATTCAAGATAAATGTGATAAGTATGCTACAAACATCATTCTCCAAGCCCTTCCTCCAGATGTCTACAAACTCGTCAGCAAACATAAAGTTGCCAAAGAGTTATGGGATAGAATTCGTGTTCTAATGCAAGGCACCTCGTTAACTAAACAAGAACGAGAGTGTAAGCTTTATGATACTTTTGATAAGTTTGCCTATGTGCCAGGGGAGACTCTCAATGATTACTATCTGAGATTTACCCTATTGTTGAATGAGCTTAATATCTATGGCATGGCAATTCCTACCTTTCAATTGAACACCAAGTATTTGAACACTCTTCCTCCAGAATGGAAAAAATACGTGACGGATGTTAAATTGGCTAAGGATTTGCATAACACCAATGTGGATCAACTGCAAGCTTTTCTTCAACAACACGAATGCCATGTGATCGAGGCTCGGTTGTCTACACCTCAAGTTCATGATCCACTTGCAATGTATGCTTCTCAACAAAACATGGCTTATACTTATCAACAACCATCATACTTGCAGCAGCCACCACCACACATCTATCAACAACCACAGCAACCATCTTATCAACCACCAATGATGCCACAGCAAGAATATCAACAAAGTGTTCATCAACAATCTTTTCAACAGCAACCATCGTATCAAACATCACCATCACAAGCCAACACTTCTCCATTGGGCTATACTCCTCAGCAAGGATATTTTCCAATAGAAGCACAACCAGCACAAGATTTTTACTCTAATGAACTTCCACCAATCCAAGCACCGGTCTTTACTCCAAATGATACGCCAGCTGATGTTCTAAACCATCTCACCGCCTACTTGTCAAAACTTGTTGCAACTAGAGGATTCCCACCAACAAACAATCAGCTCCGCACCTCATCAAATCCTCGACAACAAGCCACTATTCAAGATGGTCAAGTGACGGTACAACCTATTCAGGGAAGGCAAAATTCATATGGACCTCCTACAAGGACTGGGAACAATCAAGCTGTGAATTCTCAAGCTAGTGGAAATGGGAGTCCTATTGGTCCTAAGAAGGTTGTGACTTGCTACAATTGCCGAGGACAAGGTCATATGGCTAGGGAGTGCACTCAACCGAAAAGGAGAAGGGATGATGCATGGTTTCGTGAGAAGATGTATTTGGTTGATGCTCAGTCTAAGGGGAAGATTTTGGATTCAGAGGAGTTAGCATTTCTTGCAGACCCAGGGGCAACAAATACTGAAGGCATTGCAGTCGTTTCCACTTCTAATGCAGCTTATCAAGCGGACGATCTTGATGCATACGATTCGGATTGTGATGACCTTCACTCTGCCCAAGCTGCTCTCGTTGCTAATCTCTCTCACTATGGTTCTGATGTCATCAGTGAGGTACCAACCACATCTAATATTATTGATGATAACCAACATCAAGTTGGGCATGAAAATGACAACCTTGAACAGCATTCGGGAACTAGTAACTCAAATGATGTGGTACCCAATCCTACACATTTGAGTGAACCTCAACCAAATGCTACGACGGGTATGGAATCTTATGCTCAACATGATTTGGTCATGGTGCCTAAACATATTATTGATCAAATGCATATGGCCCTCAGACAATCCGTAGATACGAATTCCACCCTAACTGCTGAGCTTGCGTTGCATAAAGAAAAGATCAAAACTTTTGAAATGATCCCTCAAGAAGAGAAAATAACATGTTCTGAATTTGACCAATTTTGTTTTGAAAAGATTGAACACTTGAAAGAAATAGAATCATTAAAAGCTAATCTTTCCAATGAATTAAAAGAAAAAGAGTCGGTTGTCAATGATTTTCAGAAACTTAAAATGGATTTCGAAACTCTCGAGTCTAAAAAGGTTGAATCAGAAATTAATGCTACCAAACTTCTTAAATTCAAAGAACAACAGCTTTTAAAACAATACGCTTCCACAGAAAAGGTTCATCTTTTAACTAAATCATTTAAAGAATTCGAACTTAAGCGTCTTCAAGATTTACCACCTAATCCCGGTTATGCAAAACAAGCTCAGGAATATATTCCCGGCCTTTATGATATGACCATAATTGGCAAATCGAAAGAAGCACCGTTTGTTCGTAGTTCTGAGGAGACAAAGTCACTTGAGGATGAAACTCATTCTAAAATGCTTTCAAAATTCCATACAATTGATTATGATCAACATAACAAAGATCAATTTTCGAAAAAGACACGCATTCGCTTACAAAAGGAATTAGCAGAATTAACAGTTCTTGTGCCCCAAAGTTTGTCAAATGAAAACCTTCCTAGTACGTCTCCTACACTCGTCAAAAAGGATTTAACGAAGTTAATTCCACCGGTAAGTAAGGCATCCGTTAGCTTAAATACGGTTCACCAACACTTAGCCGATTTTGACAAGGTCATTTTGGAACGTACGATGGCCACGGCCATAACGGAAGGTGAATGGAACTTTGAGCACACTAGAGCTGCGTTTCGAGATGAAATTGTTCCGTTTGTAAACAATGTTAAAGCTTGTCTTCGTAATATTGATTAAGATTTGTTTTTGGAAATTGAAGAAGTTAGACGTGTTTTCAATGAAATGGAAGATGCTTATGAAAACAGTTTACTTGAAATAGAACGGGTTTCACGCCATAATGATCTGCTTCTGAATCAAGTGATGACTCATGATATAGTTTCTGTCTGTGTGAATACAAGTGTTGATAATGATTCTATTGTGCATAATGTTGAATCTGTGGATACTGTGGTAGATAGTACTTGTCACGAATCTGACGCTGAATTTTTAAAGCTTCAAGATTCATATTCTTCGCTTTCAAAACGTTTTGATGAGATTCAAACACATTGTATTTCGCTTGAATGCAAGCAACAATTTATTCAAGAAATCTTTGAAACGTCATTCGAAGGTGTTAATATCGATGATGCAAATTTTGAAAAGAATTTTCGATTGAATTTACAATCAAAACAGCGTCAGCCAAGTAACAACGTTGCTACATCTTTGCCGATAGAAATAGAGAAATCTAAGGAGCTTAACTGTATGAACGTACTTGAGGCCGCTGAGAATTTTAAACTTGATCTAGACAATCGAGTTTCCAAGATTTTGTCCAAAATTGATAACTTAAAACAGAAAAATACACGACTCTTCGATTCAGTACAGCCCGCATGTGTTGATACCACTGCACAGAATCAATCATTGATTGAACAATTGAATCGAAAGTCGGTGGAAATATCTGATTTGAGGGACCAAATTTGTGATAAGAACCTGGTCTTGGCTGAGTTAAAGGAAGCACTTCGTACTCTCAAAGGTAAGAATATTGTGGATAACGCAGCCACTATCTCAGCATCGTCCTCTAGTGCAATCAAAAGAACCCTTATTGCCGTCACACCACTTAACAAGGGCCCTAGGACGAAACCATCTCAAACTTTGGTCACTAAAGATAAGGCGGAATCAAAACCAGCTTCTAATATTCCCGTGTTGCCTTCTACAGGAGTAAGCACCACTACTAAGGCTCAAAGATCTAAGCTTAAGAGAAACAAGAAGAATGATAGGATCTTGACCCCATCTAGTAGTCAAGTGAAGAAGAAAGTAGAAGCCCATCCTAGGAATGTTATTTCTGTTTTGAATAAAAAGAATCATGTAGCTAAACCTAAAGGCTCTGCGATTGTGCAGCGTTCTAAGCCTACTGTGAATTCTAATTTGAAATGTTGGAATTGCAATGAATGTATGTTTTCTAGTCGTCATGATTCTTGCCTTATTGACCATGTGAATGAGATGCATGCCCGGAAAAATGGATTAGAATGGAAACCAACTGGGAAAGTGTTAACCCAAGTTGGCTGGATGTGGCGCCCCACTGGTAGAACTTTCACTATAGTAGGAAATACGTGCCCTTTAACTAGGATCACTCCCACTACAGCGAAGAAAGCATGCCCTTTAACTAGGAGTACCAAGGCTACCAAATCACAAGTGTGTCCTTTAACTAGGAACACCGACACTACTGTAGGAACTAAGTGCCCTTTAAATAGGTCTACTCCCACTGTAGTGCCCGCGAATAATCCAAAACCTAAGAAAGTTGGAACAGTAAAACCTGTTAGTGCTAAAACTATCATTAGAAAACGCAGGAAATCTAAGGGTCTCAAAAATGTTAGCAATTCTGATAATTCTATATCTGTATCTGCTAACACTCCGGAACCAATAGTTTCCAATGCATTGTCTACTGTTGTTGTTGAAAACAGGTGGTCCAAATTTTTCTCTGGTATTTGGACTCTAGTTGCTCCAAGCATATGACCGGAGATCGCTCTCAGCTCAGAAATTTCGTCAGCAAGTTTCTTGGTACGGTTCGATTTGGAAATGATCATATTGCAAAGATAATGGGTTACGGTGAATATCATATTGGGAATGTTATAATTTCGAGAGTGTATTATGTGGAAGGTCTTGGCCACAACTTATTTTCTGTGGGAAAATTTTGTGATGCAAACCTAGAAGTTGCTTTTCGAGAGCATACCTGCTTCATTCGTAATTTGAAGGGGTTGATTTATTGAAAGGTACTCGAGGGAATAATTTGTATACTTTGTCTCTACAAGACATGATGGCCGCTTCTCCCGTATGTCTTCTCTCCAAAGCATCGAAGACTAAGTCTTGGTTATGGCATCGACGGTTATCTCATCTTAACTTTGATGCTATTAATCACTTGGCGAAAAACGAACTTGTTCGTGGTCTTCCTAAACTATCATTTCACAAGGATCATTTGTGTTCCGCGTGTACAATGGGGAAAAGCACTAAGAAGTCTTACAAACCCAAGACGGAAGACACCAACCAAGAGAAACTTTATCTGTTGCATATGGATCTTTTTGGGCCAATGCGTGTTGAAAGTCTTAGTGGCAAAAAGTACATCCTGGTCATTGTCGATGATTACTCTCGGTTTACATGGGTGAAATTTCTTAAGGCAAAAAATGAGGCACCTAAATTCATCATCGGATTTCTCAAGATGATTCAAGTGCGTCTCAACACTACTGTCCGACGTATTCGTACAGATAATGGAACCGAATTTATGAATCAAATTTTGCGTGATTATTATGAAGAAGTTGGCATTTCTCATGAAACATCCGTTGCTCGCACTCCACAACAAAACGGTGTCGTTGAAAGGCGAAATCGAACACTTATGGAAGCTGCTCGAACGATGTTAATTTACGTAAAGGCTCTATTGTTTTTATGGGCAGAAGCAGTATCTACAGCAGTGTACACCCAAAACCGGTCACTAATTCGTAAACGCCATGGTAAAACACCTTATGAGCTTCTCCATGGAAAAGTACCAGATTTATCATATCTTCATGTATTTGGTTCTCTTTGCTATCCAAATAATGATGGTGACAATTTGGGAAAACTTCAACCAAAGGCTGATATTGGTATTTTCATTGGTTACGCACCCGCAAAGAAGGCATACCGAATCTACAACCGTAACTCTCGCAAGATCCTCGAAACTATGAATGTTGATTTTGATGAGCTGACAGCAATGGCTTCTGAGCAAAGCAGCTCTGAACCCGCACTTCATGAAATGGGACCCAGTACCATTAGTTCTGGTCTTGTCCCAAATAACCCTACTTCATCATCATTTACACCATCTTCTAGGAATGAATGGGATACGTTGTTTCAACCGTTCTTTGATGAATTCTTTACTCCTCCAACTATTGTTGCTCCAGAACTTGAGGTAATAGCTCCGGTAACCGAAGTTGTCGCTCCAGCAACCGTTGCACAATCAGATATATCTGCACCTAATGGTCAAGATATACCTTCAACAAGTAATTCTCAACCAACACATGTTTCAACTACCCATGTCATGCCTATTGATGATGAAGAGGATGATGATGATCACGATTTGGAATTCGCTCAAATGCGTGAACTTCCATTCTTTGGTGTACCAATTCCCGCCTCTAATCAAGCCGGGTCGTCCACCTCAGAAGAAGCTCCAACTACGGTTAACTCCAATCCACGGATTCGTGAACATGACATCAAGTGGACAAAGGATCATCCTATAGATTCTATTATTGGTGACCCTAATCGTCCGGTATCCACACGAAGTCAGTTACAAGAAAGTGCAATGTTTTGTCACTTTGATGCTTTTCTCACTGAAGTTGAACCTAAGACATGGCAACAAGCTTTTACTCAATCCTGTTGGATAGAAGCTATGCAAGAAGAACTTAACGAATTCATACGTCTTGACGTTTGGGAACTTGTCCCATGCCCCGATCAAGTGCAGCTACTCACTTTGAAATGGGTTTACAAGGTGAAACTCGATGAGTTAGGCGGAATATTGAAGAACAAAGCTCGACTAGTAGCTCGTGGATACAAGCAATTATTAGGCATCGACTTTATGGATTCCTTTGCACCTGTTGCCCGTTTGGAAGCTATTCGACTATTCCTCGCTTATGCAGCCCATATGAATATGATCGTCTATCAGATGGATGTGAAGACGACATTTCTTAATGGTGAACTCAAGGAAGAGGTCTATGTTCAACAGCCGGATGGTTTTATGAATCCTAATTATCCTAATCATGTGTATAAGCTTAAGAAGGCTCTCTATGGGTTGAATCAAGCTCCTCGCGCATGGTACGATCTTTTGTCACAATTCCTCATTACGCAAGGCTTCGCAAAAGGCAAGGTGGATCCCACGCTGTTCATTCAGAAACGAGGTAAAGATATGATTTTGGTACAAATATATGTTGATGATATTATATTTGCAGCCTCGACCCAAACTTTATCCGACGAATTTGGGAAAATCATGTCTTCCAAGTTTAAGATGTCAATGATGGGCAAGGTATCATTCTTCTTAGGTCTTCAGATATCTTAGAGTCCCAGAGGCATCTTTATCAATCAATCCAAGTATGCCCTTGAATCGCTTAAGAAGTACAAGATGGAATCTTGCGACCCCGTGGATACTCCACTGGTGAAACGAACTAAGCTTGATGCAGATCCTCATGGAGTTGCTGTTGATCTGACACTTTATCGTGGAATGATCGGTACTCTTCTGTATATCACAGCCAGTCGACCTGATCTTCAGTTTGCTATATGTATGTGTGCCAGGTATCAAACTAGGCCTACTGAGTTACACTTAGCTACTGTTAAAAGGATCTTTCGATATCTTAAAGGAACCATTAATCGGGGACTTTGGTATTCGAAGGACTCTTCTATTGCACTAATGGCATATGCAGATGCGGATCACGCGGGTTGTCAAGATACAAGGCGTAGCACGAGTGGAACTTTTCAACTACTAGGAGATAGACTAATCAGTTGGGCATCGAAAAGGCAGAAAAGCGCTGCAATTTCAAGTACGGAAGCAGAATACATAGCTATGTCCGGTTGCTGTGCTCAAATTCTTTGGATGAGATCGCAATTAACCGACTATGGTCTAGGTTTCAACAAGATTCCGATGTACTGCGACAACAAAAGTGCAATTGCCTTATGCTGCAACAATGTTCAATTCTCCCGGTCGAAGCATATTGACATTCGCTACCACTTCATCAAGGAGCAAGTGGAAAATGGAGTAATAGAGCTTTACTTTGTCCGATCTGAGTATCAATTGGCGGATATTTTCACGAAGGCTTTAGATCGCGCTAGAATTGAATTTTTGGCCGACAAGCTAGGAATGAGAACCTTCTCGCCTGAGACTCTAAAGGAACTAGCAGATGAAGCGAAAGAATAGTCTTGGTAAAACTATTCTCCGTATCCTTGGTGGTCATTTGTATATATTGCTTATATTTTTATCCACAAAAGCAAAATACAAAAATATAAAACCATATAAAAACCATAAAAATTGAAAAAATCTAGAAAAATCCAAAAATATTTTTACTTTATTTTTCAAAGGCATGTCTTTTGGTACGATAATATTTACGGCCTTAGAAATGTTGATTAATATCGACACGGCGCCATAAATAGAGTTCGTACAAAAGTTGTAAATATTTCATAAAACATGCCCTTATGGCTTGTAGTTATTTCAGACTACAACCCGGTTTTCATATTAAAGTCAAGTATTTCTTATGAAAGCTTGGCCTCACAACGGGAATTAATTTTCTCGGGCAAGGTTTACTTTAAAACCTTGTAAGGGATCAAGTTTACTTTATAACTTGGTCTAACACAAATCTATGTACGTTTCAGTGCATATATTTGTTAAAACAAGAGAAGTCTTGTTTTTATGAAGCTATCATCTCTACAACCATGCTATCTATAATTGGTATCTACATACTCGACGATGCGACTACTCAACCGATGACTACAGCTCTTTCGATAGAACACGGGTCAACATTTAAGGGGGAGCAATTGTCAAGCATTCGGAATCTTTGATGCCGAACATGCCAAGCTCACTAACTGGTGTCAAGACAACAATACCAATCGTACACGTGCTGTCAAGAGATGACTTCAGACATGACGAGGCGACCAACATATGCTGACAGGAACCATTTGATCTTATCATATGATGTTCTCATCAATCAGGTCCAACCTTGTCAATTATTTTTTAATATGGTGAATATGTGATCAGGTTACAAATCGGTATCATATCTCATACATTTGATATCATGAAGATACAATGGACTTGCATTTTTCTTCCCAACACCTTTGTTAAAACTTCATTAAATCAATTGATATTAAAAACATCGATTGGGTTAATATTTTTAATATGGGGGAGAAAATGTGATTTAATATGGGACACTATCACAAATGGTTTGACTTAATGTGTTGGCTCATCTCTACATATGCGAAATGTTTTCGAATATCGTGGCATATGTTAAGGGGGAGCAAAATGGATTTGCTATATCAAAATGGATTTTCATGGTGACATATACTTACCCAAAACCCATTTATTTCACGACGATGAAGATTGTGGTGACATAAGGATGGTAGGATAGGTTAAGTCCTATGATTCTTCCAGAACCGAAGGAATCTTCCCAAGGACATTCCATAGCTAGAAATAGTAGTCCTTAGGAAAGTTGGAGAAAGATTGTGAACGTAGCTAAATGCCGACCAAGTACTTAAGTTAGCACTGGAACAATCACAACAAGGTGCTAGTTATGACGTATTGGTAAGCATTGAAGGGGTTGAAGAATGAAAAAGAATTGTAAAGATAAAGGGTGTAAAGAAAGAAGCCCTCCTTACAACTTTAGGCAGAAACCGGGTCAACACATATGCTATTGAGATCATTTTAATGATTCTCGATATTGAAGACAGACATCATGGACCCAGTGATGCAATGCACAACCCATCCCAGCTAACTCAGATATCTCTCAAAAGGTATTTGTTTTAATCACACGGAGACAACACGTTATCTATCGATTTATTCACTCTGAATAAATTGGTATTGAAATGGTGGCACTCCTCTCCAGCCTCCGATCACTAAAATCCAAAATGCACGATCGAGTCTAGAGCCATTTGAGATCATCAAATATCTCATTAGGACACACTTTCATATTTCCTTGCTTCTTCACACACTGTGAAAAGTAAGAAAGATTTTAAGAGTCCTACGCAAAATCTTCATGATCTTGCCTGAACATCCGAGTAATACGAAAGTATTTACAATGAAGATGGAAATTCTTCTTGAGCGAATATCAAAAAGCTTATGGTAGGTGACTTGTGCGATTCTTTATGAATCAAACTTGTGATAACTGGAAAGCAACAGCTGTTTAATTCTTAATTGAATTTAAACACGTTCCAGGCCTCTACGCAATATCTCAGTGATCTTGCCAGAACACTCAGAGTGATACCTTAGTGTTCACAGTGATGAGTGGAAATCCTTCTAGTGTTAACCTCAAACAGCACTTGGTAGGTAACTTGCAAGATTCTATACGAATCAAGCTCGTGACAACTGGAAAGCAACGATGGTGCGGTTCTTAATTGAATTTCACTTGTTCCATGAACATGAATTGACGGCTTCAAATCATGCGGATATTATTATCCAAATGATTCACTCTTTATGTTCGCAGTCAGCTTTGGACGGTCGAATAAAGAGAACGGGTTTACCCGCGAAATCCTGTCAGGAAGTTACTTAATTGAAACTATCCGTCACAGGTACGATATCTAATATCGTCCAACGGTCTTCACCGAGCGGAGGTAAAATGCTACCGAATTAGAATGAAATGTTCAAAGCCATTTCGTTCGTGTCTACTTATGTTGCGGCATTTGAAGACGGTGGCGTTGCGGGATCCAAGAAGAAGTCGTCCCCGCATGTTTAAACTTTATGCACTTAATACCTCATCAAATTCAAGAAAGCCTAAAAGTTAAGTCTTCCGCTGTATCGAACTCTGAAGCTTTCAAGAATTACAAAGGTATAAGTATGTGGGACGTGAGGCCACAAAGAGGCGAAGATCACAAGCGATGGATGCACAAGATCAAGGCAAGAGATTAATGCTAAAGATTGATATCAAAGATCACATCAGCATGTTCACCAGAAAAGAAAAAGAAAAAAGAAAGACGAAGACTACGAGCTCAAGACAAGCATAGTATGCTAGGTTTATTTTATTATTGTAACTTGGGTAACGCCCTTGTTTGGAGTGTCCTCCCTTAGGGGGAGATTGTTAGAAATACGTTTTACGTATTAAGAAGGATCGGTCACTCCAACGATAGTCCATGTAATAGCTCGTAGTTTAGTTAACTTTATTTAATTAACAAACAAGTCCAAGCCTAGCCTACAACTTGTGTAGGCCGGCCCAAACGTGTAAACCCAAGCCCATTACAAGGCTTGGGTATATAAACCCTCTCCTTTGATGGAGAGGGTGTGGTCTTCATAATTTTACACATAGTTCCTTTTAACTTTCTCTCTCTAGAAGTGTGAAATCCACCATCTTTCTATCTCTTTCTCTCTCTAAAAACATAAGCATAGATTTACATTTCTACAGTAAGTAATGAGAATTATGATTTACGAGATAAGCAGAGATTGCATGATGAGGAAATTACCTTAGCCCGAGTAAGAATGGCAACAGTGGAAAAGCTTATTGAAAATATTCAAGTACGACATCAAGACAATATCAAAGGACTCTTAGCCATAATCAAAGATCTCAAGAAAAAGTAGTAAACCAGCTCAAAAATATTTCAGCTTCCTTAAAAGTCTTGTAAATATTTTAGCTTTCGATTTTTACTTTTATGTAACAAAGAAGCTTGCTTATCAGCAAAGTGAATTGTTAATAAATAAAAGTTTCTTTTTCTTTCCTTTATTTGCATATCATTCTATAAACGAGAAATACTTGACAAAGTATAAGTCTTTAAAAGAATTATAGCAAAAGAAAAAAATATTATCTTAAACTAAAAAGGACTTCTCGAGTCTATTTGGTTAAAAGAAAGTATTAGTCTAAATAAAGGATAAATAAACTTAAGACAAGTTAATAGTTACGTAACCCTATAAACCTATTCTCTAATATTGTAAAGAGTATCTCTAAAATTTTTGAAAAAAAATATATGCTCGTAAAGCGTTGTATGTATACACATATGGCAAATGCTTAAGGACATCGATATATTCTACCTTAACTCCCTAAGGACTTCAACAAATAGTTAATGATGGAATTGCTACAGCTATGAAAATACCGACTTTTAAGATAGTGAATAATACTACCGCAACTATAAATTTTATAACTCGTCAGTTATATAGATTTCAAGGAACTGAAGATGTTATTAGTATCACTCATTGGATTGAAAGAACTGAGACTATTTTTTCCCAAAGCAGTTGTGTCGAAGACCGTAAAGTAAAGATTGTTGTTAATAGTTTAACTTATGAAGCATTATCATGGTAGAATTACTATTCTCAACTCGTTGGAACAGAAAAAGCTCAGAAGATGAAGTGGTTAGATTTTAAGTGCCTTTTAATGACCCAATACTATCCCTCCATAGAAATCGAGAAAGTGAAAAAGGAATTTTGCTATCTAGTGACCCAAGGAAATGATCTCAATGCCTATTTGAGAAAGTTTCAAGAGTTAGCAGAATTATATCCCATCACTAATTCCCAAATAATGATGAATGCTTTTATTAAAGAATTTCCCCAAGGGATCAAGAAAATGATTACTATCTCTAAACCCCAAAGTCTAGAAGAAGCCATCAATATTTCTCAGAAATTAATGGATCATGTAATCAAGCACAATCCTGTGCAAGAATCAAACACTCTTAAACATAGACTTAGTGAAGAAGAAGAAGAAGAATCTGTTGAAACAAAACCTAATCCCTTAAATGTCTCTTATGATCCATATTTTCCTTACTTATATTACCCAAATCACAATTCCTTTAGAATTCCCAAAACACAAGGACACAAAAATTATGCTGGAAAGCTTACTCTTTGTGTAAAGTGTCTACTACATCACAAAGTATCTTGCCTAGCTAAATGTCAAAATTGCTTCAAGAAAGGTCATCAAACACGATACTGTTGGAGCAAGGCTAATTTCTAAAAAAAAATTCTGTATCTTGTAAATAAATAAATGTAATAATTATATGTGAGTTGTTGATCCCTTTGGTTGGATCTATATTCTGTTAAGAATTAGTATAATAGTTTGTAATCAAACTAAAACACTTTGAGCAGTCTTACTAACACTAAGTAAGTTATGCGGAATCTAACTTATAAAGCACAGAAGAACAGAATTACTTTTAACTATTCGATTCTCTTATTAATCGACTTGAATGAGGTACATGAAAGACATTGTACCTATGTTCCTTTTATAGAGTAAGGAACCCTAGAAACCTTAGAATATTCTATAAAGATAACTATATCACAGACGATATATTATCAATATTCTAACTATTTAGGTATATCACATAAGATATACTCTAACTATAACTATGACATATCTTATACAAAGATATATTCGTCCTAATCATCATAGCAGTACTTACTTTATAAGTAGCAGTACTTAATATGTACCACGTTAACACTAACGGTACTTACATAACACTAACAGTACTTGGAATATACTAACGGTACTTGACACTTAACAAATAATTCCCAACAATCGTCCCCTAAACAAGAAATGATAACTTGTTGTCTTCTTGTTTCTCTTGTACTGGATGTATTAAAAATACATGTCTTCAGTCTTTCTTTCATCCTTGGATTGAACTTGGTAATTTGTATTTGTATCCAACTGAATGTAGCCAAACACTTCAAATGTAGATCTTCTTCTGATAAGACAATCTTCAAACATTATGAATATCATCTTTGTCTTCAAACTATGATCTTCTTGTGTCTTCTAAACATTCATTCATCTTTGCAGCATCAGTTATTGTTTCCTTGAGTTTAGTCCTTGAACTCTTGACATAAATCTTTGTCTTGATTTGATGATAACAAAACCTTCTAAGTATTATTTT
Organism: Glebionis coronaria; assembly: GCA_025667525.1. NCBI lineage: Eukaryota > Viridiplantae > Streptophyta > Magnoliopsida > Asterales > Asteraceae > Glebionis > Glebionis coronaria. Next base: position 519,165,323 of record CM046880.1, read on the forward strand.
TAAATACTTCTTTGCTTGCAAACTTCATACCTGAAATAAAACTGTTAACAACAAACACCAATCTATATTGGCTTCATGATTTTTAGCAAATCACCAGCTATTAACGGATTTGATAAATTCTTTACCAGTTAGCCGTACACTCTGGAATAGCCAATACTTTATTCACAAAGAATAAGGTGTAATGAAAACCTTATAATTTTTGGTAAATTATCAACCATCAACGGATTTGATGAAGTCTTTACCTAGTACCGTTTGTCTAGGACTAGCCAATTCTTTGTCTCGAAACAAGGTGAGTTAGAACCATATAGTTTTTAGCAAACTATCAGCTTTCAACAGATTTGATAAGTCTTTACCATAAACCGTTTGCTTATGGACTAGCCAGTTCTTATGTGTGTTAGACATGGTGAACTGAGAACCATTTGTGAAGTGTCACTGAAAGTCAAACACTTAAGATTCTTTCTCAGCTTCTTCCTCGTCTTTCAAATCCTTGATTTGTTGTTTAACCATTTTGATCAACTCCAAAGCATCAACAGACTCTTCTGTAACTTCTAATTGTTGTTCTAACATCCTTTCCAACAATTTTCTTTTGAAAGGGTAAGTTTTCTCTTACAGCATATAGTATGTAACATCATCCACATCCAAAATATGCAATCCACATGACCTGTAATATCTCCAGTAACTAGGAACCTGATTCTCTAATTCCTTCAACATTTCTTGATCATAATTGTGTGGCTCATACATAAAGAGAAATTCCCAGTATAAGAGTGATACTTCAGTTTTACCTACACTCCCTTCTTGAACTAACCTTGAAAGATATTGAATATATTGTCTGTCAAGAATGTGAAGAATATCCTCCAAAAGTCTGAATACTCTTGTTGTGCCATTAGTTATCTGAATTCCATGAGCTTCAAGTCCTTGATCTGTAGAGTAAATCCACTTAGCAATGGATGCTCTTTTTCCAAAAATCTCTGTATCAATACATTGATCTTCAAATTTCACAATCTTCAAGTACTTCTTTAATCTCTCATCATCATCACTATCCTCTGTTGTTGTTTTAGCTTTCTTAGCTTTCTTCTTTAGCTTTGTTGACCTTTTCCTTTTAACACTCTTGGAAATTCCCTTAAGTTCTGTTGAACCCTCTTCCAAGTTTGTATGTACCGTCTCCTCAGTATGTACTGTTGACTGTGTATGTACTGCTTGTACATTTTCAGTCTGAGCAATACGTTGAGTTTCAACTCCTGTATTCATTCTTTGAGCAGTCTCTTCCTCCTTTGAACTTACTTTCTCCTTTCTATTCTTCCTCACATAAGTGGTCTTGATAGGTGGAAATGTATTTGTAGGTTCATCAGTACTTGGCTCAATTCTAGGAGTACTACTAAATTGTCTTTGTTGTTGCAGATGTTTCTTGAATTCTTCAACAGCTTTCTTATCTGCTTCAGATCCAATCTCAACAAAATTCAATTAAGTCCTCTTACTTTGCTCATACAAAGTCTTGATTTCTTCAAAATTCTTCTTGACCAGCTGAATGTGAGTAAATCCTTTAACTTTCTTAAGAAAGTTCATCATCTGATTTCTAATCTACATAGTAGTTGGAGGCTTAATCTTTTCTTTCCTTCTCTTTTCAGCAAAGAATCTTTGTTGCCCCCTTACCAGATCATCAATCAATTTTGATTTCTCTTCTTCATCATATGCATCTCTCTCTTCAGCTATCAATGAGTCTGCAAGAAGCTCACTTGCATGTATCTTAGCTTGAATCCTGTCATACTCTTGTATGTTCCATTCTTGCTGTATTCTTTTAGCTTCTAGCAAATCTTGCTTTGCTGCAAGTTCTTCCTGCAATTCATTTTCACGAATTTGTGCTTGCATTCTATAAGCAAATTCCTTATCATGGTCTATTTGATTAAATCTATACATGACTTTGTTTATATCATCATCTGAATCACTTTCATCTTCAGATTCTGATAATATTTGCTTCTTCCCCTTATCCTTTGGATTAATCTTAGGTAGCTTCTTCTTAAGCTTGGTAGCTGTTTCTTCATCAGCTTGCTGTTGAATGACTATACCTTTAGTAGGGTGTGAATCTTGAACTTTATTACCTTGAATTTGATCCTTTTTGGCAAGAACTTCTTCTTGTGTCTTTTTCTCTACTTCTGCTTGTTTAGTCTTCTCAACTAAATTCTTCTTTAAATCAAGCAGCAATTGGGCTAAAGTCTCATTTTCTCCAAAAGAAGTTTGACTTTCTAGTGAAGGATGATCACCAACGGTACTTGCAATCGGCTTAGTTGGCTTAGCAGTACTTGGGTCTTCAACAATGTCAGCAGTACTTGCCGTCGGCTTAGTTGTCTTAGCAGTACTTGGATCTTCAACAATGTTGACTTCACCATTATTAGACACACTTGTTTCTTCAATCACTTGTGTATCCCTAGATACTCTTTCTTCCATAGAAGCCATCATATCAACTTGCACCTCTTCAGTCTTGTCAGATTCATTGCTCATTCTTGATCTAGACAGTACTTGCAAAGTCTGTTTCCTTTGAAACCATACTTGTCCTTGTGGTGATGGAGTTGAATATACAGGAAACTAAATAGTAATTTACTCCAACTTCTCATAGAAAGCACTCCAATTAGCTTGAAGTGGTGATTGAGTTGATGGTTCTAGCTGAGTTGCCAATGTTTCTGCAACTTGTGGCTCCTCTGGCTGATTTACCAACTTTTCTTGAACTTGTGGTTCATCTGGCTGAGTTACCAACATTTCTTGAACTTGTGGTTCCTCTGGAGTAGGTTGTGGTTCTTGCTGTTAAATCTCCATATCTGAAGGTCCATCCACACCAGTCTCTAAACCATTTCCATCTTTATAAGTCCCCATGACATCTTCATCCAATTCAAAATTGATGTCATTTCCAGAGATCCTTGTCTGATTATCAGAAGAAGGTGGTTGTTCTTTATTATTCATCCCCTGTTTGGTTGCATTCAGTTGCCTTTTCTTGTGGTTCCTGAATCTTTGCTTCTTGATTGCAGATTTCTGAACAGATCTATATTGCCTCATCCAAGATGACACTTTGTTCCTTAACTTGAGTAGGCTAGCCTCCAATTCAGCAATTCTCTTGTCTTGAACAAGCTTTTCTTTCTGCAGTACTTGTACCTGTTGGGACAAACTTGTACACAAATCAGTTAAATTTGCAACATCCACCACCTCTGGTGCTTGTGCTTGTGGTGAACCACTAGCAACAATAGAAGCAGCAGGTGTATGGATCATCTCATCAGTGTTTGGTGGAACACCAATATTGTGAGAAGAAGATTGTGAATCTTCTAGGGAATAGGAACTCTGGTGAGAAGGAGTTTGTTGAGAAGCACTAGCATTGCTAGGTTCCTCACCTTCTTGATTGGCAGATTGGGCTAACATATGAGCAAACAATGGCGTTACTGTTCCTGAAAAGGCATTGCCTTGTTTGGCCAAGAAAGAGAAAGTTCTCTTTGTGAATGAAGGAACATCCCATGTATCAGTTAATTCTGGTAGGTTAGGTATTTGGTCACCCACTAAAGTCTGAATGAATCTAGGATACATTAAAAACTTCATAGTCCCTTCCAAATTCCTAGTCATGCCTTCAAAAATTAATTTTGAAAAATTAAAAACCCTGTTATTTGCTAGACAAATACCAGCAGATGCCAATGCAGCAGGTATTTGATCGAAAGATGTACTTATTGAACTTAAACAGTGAATAATAGCATGAAAAAACAATTTCAATTGAGGTAAAAATAAAGCTTTAAAGAAAGTAAGACTTTCCCTACCACCTCCAAAGCCCATGGCTACAAGGCCATCATGAATCTCTGTATTATTAAGCATACTAAGTCCATTTTCGTCATTTAATCTCAAACTTGCTCGTAGCAGTACCTCGGTGACATATATATTTCTATGATTCACCCTAGCCTTAATGCAAGGTTGACCAAAACGAGTACCTAATACAACAGTATCCCAAAATTGTTCAACAATGGGAATAGAGACAACTGGACTTACAGTGAATGCAAAGCAAACATGACTTCGAGATAGGAAACCAAGCATCTCATGGAAACCAAGAGAGTCATCATTCGTAGCAAGATTCGCAACCAAATTATGCTTAGAGATTACTTGTAAAGCAGCCATTAGTATTTTTGATGATCGAAAGATTAGAAAGAAGGTTATTGAATCAAGAGATAAAAATAAAAGATTAGGTGAATCAATTGTGTAATTGGGGTAAGTATTTAAGTAAATAACAAACCCAAGCGCGAAGAAACCGCCAAATTTACAAAAGAGACCCTTAACGGTACAACGGACATGTAGCGGTACATGGAACATAAGCGGTACTTGGTTTTGTGCTAGCGGTACTTGAAGTGACAATGGTACCTCACAAATTTGACCAGTTCATGCTTTCCACTAGACATGTAACCTCTTTTATTTTTTTCTATAAACCTGCAATAACATCAAAAACACAAAACATAGACTATACAATAAAAGTTATAAAAATTTGTACAGCTATTACCTCCCCTCAACATATGCAGCATGTTATTGGTTGAGCATACCAATGTGTGTTACCAAGAATTCGAATCTCTTTGCATCAAATGCCTTGGTCAAAAAATCAGCTACATTGTTGTCTGTATGAATCTTCAAGACTTGAATAAGCTTTTTGTCATAAGCATCTCTTATAAAGTGATGTCTTATTTCAATATGCTTAGTCTTGGAGTGAAAAACTGGATTCTTAACACTACATATAGTACTTTCATTATCAATGTAAATCTTGGTGTTCATGAAGTTAAACCCATAGTCCAACAATTGATTCTGAATCCAAAGTACTTGTCCACAGCAATGAGCAGCAGCTACATATTCAGCTTCAGTTGTAGAATTAGTAACAATGGTTTTCTTCTTACACTGCCATGATATGAGTCTTCTGCCTAGGAATTGACAACCTCCTGTTGTGGATTTCCTATCATGATTTGCTCCAGCATAATCACTATCTGAGTAAGCTTCTAATTCAAAGGTGGAATCTCTAGGATACCATAATCCTAAATTGGGTTGACTTTTTAAGATATTTAAAAATTTTATTCACAGCATGTAGATGTGACACCTTTGGATGAACTTGGAATCTTGAACAGGCATACACAGCAAACATTATATCTGGTCTTGAAGCAGTAAGATACATCAATGAACCAATCATTGACCGATAAAGATGAATGTCAACATCTTCTCCATGTTCATCTTTTGATAAAGATTTCTTGGCTTCAAAAAGGTGTGCTTGTACTCCTTGTATCCATACATGAAAATTTCTTTAAGATTTCGGCAACATATTTATCTTGACTGATAAATATTCCATCTTTCCTTTGTTTGACTTGCAGTCCTAAAAAGAAAGTTAGTTCTCCCATAGAACTCATTTGAAATCTTCCTTTCATCAAAGCTTCAAACTCTTCACACCATGTTTTCTTGGTAGAACCAAAAATGATGTCATCAACATAGACTTGAACTAGAATGATGTCTTTGGCATTTTTCTTGATGAACAGAGTTTTGTCAATGGTTCCTCTCCTATATCCATGTTCTAGTAGAAAGTTGGATAAAGTTGCATACCAGGCTCTTGGAGCTTGATGCAGACCATAAAGTGCTTTGATAACTTTGTAGACTCTATTGGGGAATTTAGGATCTACAAAACCTGGAGGTTGTGAGACATATACCTCCTCTGAAATAGTACCATATAGAAAGGCACTTTTCACATCCATTTGATAGACTATAAATCCCATATATGATGCAAAGGCCAAAAATGACCTAATGGCTTCTATCCTTGACACTGGTGCAAAAACCTCATCATAGTCTATCCCTTCTTCTTGTCTATAGCCTTGAGCAACAAGTCTTGCCTTGTTCCTCACAACAACCCCTCTTTCATCCTTCTTGTTCCTGAAGACCCATCTAGTACCAATTACTCTTTTACCTGAGGGAAGATCTACAAGAATCCAAACCTTTTGTAGCTCATATTGTGTTAATTCTTCTTGCATGGCATCTGCCCAACTTTCTTCATCAAGAGCCTGAGAGATGTTTTTGGGCTCTACTTGAGATAAGAAACCGGCAAACAAACAATGTTGAGTATCTTTATGATTTGTTCTCTGCTGTTGTTTGACATAACTCACTAGTGCATGAGTTTCAATATTGGTTTGCAGTTGTCTTCTGGTTTGTACAACAGACTTTGGATCACCAATAATCTGTGTAGTAGGATGGTTGTTGTTCACTTTATGAGTGGGAATAGAACTGACTGGAATTTCTGTTTCCAAATTGTTGAAATCAGTTACTGCACCCTGCTCATCATAGGAAGCTTTGGAGAAGATTCCTTCAGCTGGACTGGCATATAAGTCTTCATCGTCCAATGCTTGCAAATCTCTTCTAGTGAGTCAACAGATTTGGCATATTTTGACTTAGTAGTACTTGTAGATGAAGTACCGCTAGGTATAGTATGTACTGCTGAGTGTTGTGACTCAAAAGACTCTTCTCCTGAATGCTTATTAGCAGATGTAGCATTCTTTTCTTGATCTTGAAGCCTCTGAAGCTCCTGGGAGGCTTGATCATCATTTGATGGAATGGTTTGCTTCTTGGGAGTTACAGACATGGGAGTAACAGTAGGCATGTTGGGCACGTAGATATGAACATCATCATCTGATGAAGAAACATCTTCTTGAGTATCTGCATTAGTTGCACTTGACTCCTCACATGCATTGTTAGTTTGACAATCCTTTTGCAAAGAGTAGTAATCCATGGAGTTAGTTAGATAATCTAAATCAAACATCCAAGCATAACCTATTCCTGGAACATTGGGTTTATTTTCTAAGAAATTGACATGAGCATTTTCTTCAACTTTCTTAGTTGCCAAATTGTAAACCCTATATGCTTTACGTTGCAATGAATATCTATAAGATATCCTGGATCAGACTTTCCATCAAACTTTCCCAAATAATCAAGAGTATTTAGTATAGACACATGACACCCAAAAGGTTTTAAATGACTTATGTTTGGCTTTACATTAGTCAAGAGTTCATAAGGTGTTTTGTTTTGAGGCTTAGTTACTAGGACTCTATTTAACACATAACATGCAAATATTGATTGCTTCTGCCCAAAAGGTATTTGGCAAAAGTGAATCAGCCAACATAGTTCTAGCAGCCTCAATTAATGTCCTATTCTTCCTTTCAGCTACTCCATTCTGTTGTGGAGTTCTAGGATTACTAAATTGTCTCTTAATTCCTTTAGACCTACAGAATTCATCAAAATCAGCATTCTTAAATTCCGTTCCATTATCAGTCCTAATGATTAATACCTGTTTAGTGAACTGCTTTTCAACTAAAATGATAAAATCCTTTAGTAATTCACTTGTTTCACTTTTAAGGGCTAAAAAGAAAACCCAACTGAATCTACTATAATCATCAGTTATGACTAGACAAAAGGTCTTATGACTAATGCTTCTGATAGAAACTGGACCAAATAAATCCATATGCAAAAGTTGCAAAGGTTTTGTCACAGTGTTTACAGTCTTGGTCTTACAAGAGGCTCTATGTTGTTTACCTTTTTTACAGCAGCACATGTAAAATCATTTTGAAAAGATTTGTTAGGTAGACCTCTAACCAAATTCCTTTTTACCAATCTATTAAGATTCTTGAAATTCACATGACCTAACCTTCTATGCCATAAGTTTGACTCATCTAAAGAAGCCTTAGCTAGCAAACATGTAATACCACCTGTTGGAGTAATAGTATGAAGATTAAAGGTGTACATATTTTCTTGCCTGGGTACTTTAAGCAGTATTTGAGATTCCTTAGGCATCTGAAAGTCTTTGGACAACACCAAGCAGTCTTTGGTTGTGAATAGCACCTTGTTCTTCTTATCACACATTTGTAATACAGAAAAGAGATTGAACTCATTCAATTCTTTTACAAAGAAAACATCTTCAAATTCCAAATTTCCTGTGTTGATTTTCCCTTTGCCAGTGATTCTACCTTTGCTACCCCCAAAGGCTACTGGACCTCCTCTGAATTCTTCAAATTCAGCAAGAAAATCTTTGTTTCTTGTCATGTCTTGAGCATCCACTATCTACAATTCCTTTATCTTTTAATTCATCAATGAGATGCCCCTGCACACAAATAAAACTCATTAGTTTTTAACAGGGACCCAAGCCACATTTGGCTCGGATCTTGTGGGACCTACACATTTAAGAGTTTGTACTGAAGCATTCCCAGTAATGCTACTTTTACTCTTATACTTCATGGTTTCATTTATGTAGTCAAAGTCATAGGGTGACTCTATGTGCTCTGACTTCTTTGACTTAAGTACTGCTTTAGCGGTACTTGCTTTAACACATGGTATATCTCTTTTAGGAACCCACATTTGTACTGGTTTGTTCTTGTCCTTACTTCTAGGTGTTTTAACTTTTTCAAAAACTTTCTTAGAAGTCTTGGAGAACATTGGTTTTACAGACTTTAGACCAACAGTACTTGAGTTTGGTCTAGCAGTACTTGCAGACCTAGACTTGCCGGTACTTGGTTTACCAGACTTTAAAGATACTAGCCCTTGCTTCATAAGTACTGCCCTAGGAACAAAACTTTTGGTAGGATTATTTTTAACCTGTTTAACTACCTTTACGTGATCAAACTTAGGTTTGTCATCTTTAGTTTTCTGATTCCTATAAACCTGTGCATTTTTCCCATTACTGTTTTTCATGACCCTTTGTGTAGCCTTTTGTTTCACCATTTTATCTTCATGTAATGTACAACCTTTGATAAAATGACTTAGACTACCACAAACATAACATCCTTTTCTTCTTAAAGAAGACTCAAAAGGTTGTTTTGACTTTACTTTTTCAAAACCTAGCCTACCCCTTTTGACTTTAGTATGTTGTACATTGTTTTCCAATATCTTACTAGGAGTTTTTACCTGCTTGGAAGCAGAACTAGTCTTAGATTCCTCAGAAACAAAGTTGTTCATTAAAGGTGGATAAACAATATTCTTGGTCACAGCAGTATTTTCTTGGGATAGAGTACTAGAGTTAAAGACATTATTAATCTTAGGTTCTTTTAACTCTATACTAGTATCATTACAAGAGGGCATGAAAATTCCTAATAATGGTGGAGGAACTGCCTTCATTCCTTCAGCATATCTATCATTTTCAGGTGTATCATCTACCTTACTAGAACTATCAAATATCCCTTTTGATAAGTCTTTGTTAGTTAAGGTTATCCCATGTTGATCCTCAATATATCCTAGGCCTGTTTTATCATAATACCCCATTTGTGAATTAATCAATTTTCCTAATCCCTTAGAGGACTGTTGCCAATGACTAATCACTTCCCTTTCATTACAAAGAATGGTTTTTAAAGATTCATTTTCTGAATTTATTTTTAAAAGTTGTCTTTCAAAAGCTTTTATTTCCACATCTTTTTCCCTCATTTAAAGAGTCAAAATCCTTATTTTCTCTTCATAGTTTTGTTGAGCCTTTTTGTACAAAACTATATTTTCTTCTAATTTAACAACACCCTGTTTGAAAGCTTTTACTTCTACAGTGCATGTGTTAACCTTTTGATACTGTTCCTCTAGTTCTACTTTTAGGCTATTAAATTTAAGAATACAATCTTTAGAATAAGGATGTACCTCAGTATCTTCATGTGAGAGAGCCATTAATCCAAGATCTTCTTCTTCTTCTTTTGCCCAATTCAACACTCCATCTACAGTAACCAATGCTTTAGTTCCTTTAGGACTCTTGCTGTTTCCTTTTGGAAAGCTTCCAGTTATTCTTGGACTGGTTCTATAGCTATTCTTGGACTTCTGATTGCTAGTCTCAGCTTTATCTCTAGAGCATTCTCTTGCAAAGTGTCCATTCCTTCCACAGTTATAGCATTCGACCTTAGACTTGTCATATCCTAATGGCTCATTAGGATCAACAGTCATTTTTCTTCTAGTCTTCTTGAAGAACCTATTAGATCTTACTGACACCATAGCAGCTTGCCATTTAAGATCCATCTCTTCAACATCAGCATCATCCATTTGGAACAAGTCATTGAGAGTTAATCTTGGCCTGTTGTCTTGTCCAGCAAAGAATGAGAAGGCATCATTGTCACTAAACAATGGTGAAGACCTTCCATGTGGATTTTGAGAGACTATTGGACTGCTTTCAATACTTTGTGGGTAAGTACTGCTTGTAAGTCCTCCAGCGGTATTTGTGAAGTATGTACCGCTGCTAGATCCACTAGCGGTATTTTGAAAGTAAGTACTGTTGTTCCCATCTGACACAAAAGCCAAGTTAGACTTTGAAGTATTTGTTGTCTTTAATTCAGTGCCTTTCACATCCATCTCATATGCTCTAAGATTTTTGTAGAGATGATCAAACGAAATTGTTTCCAAATCATCTCTTGTGATAAAGTGCATAGCCATTGCTTTCCACTCTGGTGGAACACTTCTTAAGAATTTTAGATTGGCTTCTTCATTAGGAATTACTTGTCCATAAACTGCTAACTGAATAAGCAACTTGCTGAACCTTCCATATCCACCATGTATCCCCTCTATATATTGGTAATTGAGAAGTTGTCAAATTCTTGCTTAAGAACAATCTTTTTAATTTTCTTAGATTTGTCATTGCCTCCAAATCTAAGTTTTATAGCATCCCACATAGCTTTGGCATCTTTATAATGATGAAAGCTTGGTAGAATGTCTTCAGAAAGAGCCATAGCCAAAGTAGTTCTGGCTTTTCTTTCTCTGATCTCTGCTTGTACCTCCTCAGCAGTCACAACAGGTAGAACATAGCATGTATTGTCTGGCAACCAGTGTAGCTTCTTTGGTGTATTCCCATTCTTGATAACTTGCCACACAGTGTGATCTGTGTGATTAAAGTAATGTTCCATCTGCATAGCCCATGTCTCATAATTGTCACCTTTGAGAACTGGGAGTTTAACAGCAGATAGAGTATGAGAAGGTGTTGGTGTAGAGGTAGCTACAGCATTCACGGCTTGATCACCTTGTGCTGGTGCAGGATGCACAACTTGTAGTTGTCCCTGTGGTAGAACAGGATCAGGGTTCTGAACATCATCCAAATGAGCATTATCACCATCTGGTTGAGACATAGAGATTTGGTATGTGTGGAGTGTTTGGGGTCGTGTTCTTCTTTTTTAGAGTTTCTCAACAAGCTCTGATACCACTTGTTGATCCCTTTGGTTGGATCTATATTCTGTTAAGAATTAGTATAATAGTTTGTAAGCAAGCTAAAACACTTTGAGCACTCTTACTAACACTAAATAAGTTATGCAAAATCTAACTTATAAAGCACGGAAGAACAGAATTACTTTTAACTATTCGATTCTCTTATTAATCGACTTGAATGAGGTACATGAAAGACATTGTACCTATGTTCCTTTTATAGAGTAAGGAACCCTAGAAACCTTAGAATATTCTATAAAGATAACTATATCACAGACGATATATTATCAATATTCTAACTATTTAGGTATATCACATAAGATATACTCTAACTATAACTATGACATATCTTATACAAAGATATATTCGTCCTAATCATCATAGCAGTACTTACTTTATAAGTAGCAGTACTTACTATGTACCGCGTTAACACTAACGGTACTTACATAACACTAACAGTACTTGGAATATACTAACGGTACTTGATACTTAACAAATAATTCCCAACATGATTTTTATCAATAAAATTTGTGTGTTTTAATTACATCTCTTGTAAGTGTTATTTTATTATCTGATAGTACAACCCATTTGTAATATATTATGTATTTGATCTTTATATTTTAACAAGAATGTAAAAATTTAAACTTATGAATGTTCAAAACCTCGATTTCCCTTATAAAGAAAGGTAAGAACAAGTAATAAGATTTCTCAGTATTTCTTAAGACATAATGCTATTCGGATTATTGTCAATTGTAATTTTACTAACGATATAGAAACTCTAACAAGATATCTGTTGACATAGAGTACCAATATATATGGTTTTAAATACATTAAGAATACTATCCCTTATATATGTATCTATTTGAGAGAATTATACAGATATTATAAATTCATACTCCACGTATGCATTACATTACCCGAAATTACACTTATCCTATAAAGATGCTATTAGAATAAAAACTTTATAATATAGTAAGTAATAACAATAACTATCTATGAAATTTAAATGATAAATTTTGAAAAACTTTATCAAAAAGAATTAAGACTGTTTTCTTAGTATTAACTTTAAAAGGATCTTTTTCTTACAAACCTCGGTTTATTTTGAGAAAAAGGCAATAATCAATTCAAGATTTTAATGACTTATTGATTTTAAAAGAATTTATCTGATTTATCGGTACGCTTTATATTTATCTTAATAATCTTTATAGATTACGTTACTGATAGGTGTGAAAACACCCATCCTTTTACCACTTATTTCTTGCTAAAAAGAGACCAAAACGCGTATTTAATATCATTTGTTTGGAATTATGCGTGGTTTGTGTGTTTGTTGTGTTTTCAGAGCCAACCGGATAAATATTGAAGAAAACATGGGATTGCACGGGTTTTATCGAAGAAAAAGACAAAAAGACGAGGTCTATAGTCCAAGAGATGCAAAAGATTTGAAGTCAATGGGCCTATTTGAATATTTATCGAAGAAAATGACCAAAGATGGAAGATTTACATATGTCGAAGAACTCAAGTCTATTAAACGAAGAAATTAAAAGACGAGTTGAATTTATTCATCGACAAATCCCGAATCAGAGTCGAAAACGTCAACTTTACTGAAAAGACGAGAAGACAAAAAGAAAGAAGAAAGGCCCACTCACCAACCAACCACAAGACCTATAAATAGGAGTTCCCTTCACAATTTAGACTAGTTTTTCATTTTCTGTTTCTCTTTCCTTTTATTTCGTAGGAAAACCAACACCATTAAGGTGTTTGGTGATTTTCATTTTTCCCTTTTTAATCCAAGAATCTTGTAAGTTTAATCTTTACTTTTGAGTGTTTAAACCTTAATCTTTCAATACAAGTCTCCTTTTAATCTTGTTCTTCCTTTTCTTATTGATTCTAAAGTTCTAAGTTTTTATTTTTGTTGATTTTGATCTTTAAAAACAAGTGGGTTTTGTGTTTTCGTTGCTTTGGTTTGATGTTTATCATTAGTAGATGATTCGTGGTTAGTTTGGTTTAATCTTTGATTAAAACTTGGTTGATTTTAGTCAAATTCGTGTTTTGGTTTTTCTCCATGTTCTTCGTCTTCAAAAACTACCCATATTCCGAATCAACAGCAAACATTCCGAACGAAGCTTTTGTTTTAATTATTCCGAATGAGTGCAAGTTATTCCGAATAAGCTATTTGTTTTGATTATTTTGAATCAACATAATATTCCGAGTGAAGAGTCATTATTCCGCATGAGCAAAGTTTTCTGAATGAAGGATTTTTATTCCGAGTAAGTGTTATTCCGAGTCAAGCATACATTCCGAACCAGTGCTTTCTTTTCAATTATTCCGAATGAGTTGTTATTCCGGATGAGACATTATTCCGCATGAACCCGTTATTCCGAACAAGATAGTATTCCGAATCAAGTTATTCCGGATGAGCTAATATTCCGAATCAAGTGATTTATTCCGCATGAGCAAGTTTTCCGAATAGAGCAAATATTCTGAGTAAGCATATTTTTTCCGAATGAGTTGATTATTCCGAATGAGCCTTTTTCTTTTCCAACAAATGAATTATTCCGAATAAAGGTAACTTTCTGAATGAGCAGTTTTTAGTATATTTGTTACTGTTATTTTATTGTTAGGTTTAATTCCAACTTTATTATTTTTAAATTGTTCGTCATTATAATGAATTGTTTTTAGCTTATTTTTATTCACTTTGTGCATTTACCTTTTCCAGTAGAATAGAGAATCAACCCTTTTTACTTTCCACCAAGAACAATTGAGTCACACTTTTAACCAATAATCAATTCGAAAAGACTTGGAACAAATTTATTTTATACTCGGCCAAAAACCTTGTATTAAATGGCGCCGCTGCCGGGTCTTTTCGTTAAGATTAACGGTTTTTAGTGAGAGACGCGTTGGATTTTGGGATCCGTTCATCTTTGAACGTTATTTTCCTTGCTTTAAAATTTTCAAAAATCCATAAAAATTAAAAAATTTTAAAAATACAAAAAAAAAATAAAAAATAGAAAAACATAAAAAAACCAAAAATATTTCTTGTCTATTTTGTTGTTCCTTTTGTAGGTGTGTATGCGTACTCGTGCTCGTAAAAAGAAAGTAGCTCAAGCCGAAGTCATTACTCCACCTATTGTCACCATGGACAATCAACCAATGATCGAGATGTTGCAGTCGCACGTAGAAGGCAACACCGATGCTATTGTCATACCCGAGATTGGAGCCAACAACTTCGAGCTTAAATCCGGATTCATTCAAATGGTCTCTGCTCAACCCTTCTTGGGGCGTTCAATTGATGATCCTCATGACCATATTAAAAGATTTCTTCAACTCACTAATACGGTTAAGTATAATGGGGTTTCACAAGAGGTAATTCGCTTGCAACTTTTTCCTTTCTCCTTAGAGGGACAAGCCCGACATTGGCTTGATAAGGAACCGCCACAAAGTATTCTTACGTGGACGGATTTAGAGACCAAATTCATCAACTACTTTTTCCCACCCTCACGTACTACCGCTTTGCGGAATGAAATCATTACTTTTGAACAAAAGTACGGTGAGACATTTAGTGAATCTTGGGACCGTTTTAAGGAATTTTTAAGAAAGTGTCCACAACATGGTTTAACAAAAGTACATCAAATCAATACTTTTTACAATGGTTTAAGCATGAATGACCAAGATTCACTAAATAGTGCCTCGGGGGGTAACATTTTGGTTAAGTCTTCTAATGCCGCTTGGGATATTATTGAGAACAAGTCTAGAGTGCAAACCAAGAGTGTTCGGACCAATGTGGCTAGTGCTAGCACTAATGAGAGCAACAAGAGAATTGATAAGCTTACTTCGCTTGTTGAATCACTTGCTCTCCAAGCCGCCAACAATACCAAAGCTATCACTTCCCAAGCTAGTGCTTTGACTCAATCATGTGAAGTTTGCGGGGGATCTCACTCATACACCGATTGTCCTTCGACTCATGACAATCTGGAAAATGTGTATGCCGCCAACGGTAACTTTGCTACAGGAAGCTATCCAGCACGTCCTCAAGGTGACCGCAACTTGCTCAGCTATCGCTCAAACAACTTTCTTTCACCACCCGGTTTTCCCCCACAAAACCCAACCAACCTCAATCGCAACAATCAAAACCAACCACGTGCTCCAAATCAATATCCAAACCAAAGAAACCCATACCCACCTCAAAGAAACAACCAAGTTTACCAACAACCTGCTTATCAACCACCCGCCTACCATGCTCCTCCTCCCAACCAACCCACTGCATTACACCAAGAGGTTGAAACCTACATGAGGACTAATGATGCGATTGTGCAAAATCTTCAGCGGGAAATGGCCAACATGAAAGCAGATATGGTGAAGCAAGGGAATGATCTTCGAGCTGATATGCGAAACACTTTGGCAAGTCAAACGAATGACTTGAGGAACATGATGGCTAGTTTCTTCCCAAGTAATCAAGCCTCTGGATCGGGTTCTCTTCCGAGTAACACCGTTGCTAATCCAAGAGGGGAGATGAAAGCAATCACCACTCGTAGTGGAAAAGGTTTAAAGGAACCCGAGCTTCCTACACCTACACCGGTGATTGTGACAAAGGAAAACGAGTCTAATCCTTCTACTCCTCCTATTCCACCACCTTCTACTTCCACCCCTCCACCACCCAAGGATGTGAGTGAGAATTCTATCCCAAAGCCTTCATCTCAACCCAATATACCTTATCCTTCGAGGTTGAGGAAAGAGAAACTGAAGAAGAAGGATGATATTCAGGTTTCTAACTTTCTCAAAATGTTTAAACCACTGAATTTCAATATCTCCTTTGCTGAGGCTCTCGCTCACATGCCGAAATATGCTAAAATGTTTAAAGATCTTCTCAGTGATAAGGAGAAACTTCTCGATATTGCTCAGACCCAACTTAATGAGAATTGCTCCGCAGTGCTCTTAAGGAAATTACCAACCAAACATGGTGATCCGTGTCGTTTCTTGATTCCTTGCAACTTCCCTGGGGTAGAGAATTGTATGGCCCTAGCCGATCTAGGTGCTAGTATAAACTTAATGCCTTTAAGCGTTTGGAAACAATTGTCTCTACCCGAGCTAGTCCCCACCCGAATGACTTTGGAATTAGCTAACCGTACGGTTGCTTATCCAGTGGGGATAGCCGAAGACGTCTTCGTTGGTGTCAAAAAATTCACCTTTCCGGCGGATTTTGTTGTCGTTGACTACGAGATGGACCCCTGTGTTCCATTAATCGTTGGACGTCCATTCTTGAGGACCGGTCGCACTCTCATTGATGTAGCCGCTGGCGAATTAATCATGAGAGTTGGTGACGATAAGATCGTCTTCAACATGGGTAAACTTTCTAAGCAGCCTTCTGAAAATGAGAGCGTTAATTTCATTGACGTTCTTGATGAGGCTTGTGAAGAACAATTCAAAGACGCTTGTAAAAGTGGTTCTTCTTCTCTTCCCATTGTTGAGACCGTTGCCTCTATTTCTCCATCACTAACTCCATTTGGAGAAAGTGATTTCATCTTGAAAGAATTTGAAGCAACTTTGGGAGATGTGGACTTAAAATATGACGATTCTCCCTCTAATTGGGATGAAGACATTCATACCATTGAGAAACTTCTCAATGAGGACCATATTTCTCCACCATCTCCAAAGGATATCTCTATCGATGAACCGAATTTGACTACGCCTTCCATCGAAAATCCTCCGGATTTAGAGCTTAAGGACCTACCGTCTCATCTCGAGTACGTTTTCCTTGAAGACAACAAGAAGTCACCCGTCATCATCGCTAAGGACTTGAAAGAGGAAGAAAAATCCCGACTTATCGCCGTGCTGAAGAATCACAAGAAAGCGATTGCTTGGAAAATCTCCGATATTCGTGGAATTGATCCTCACTTTTGCACACATAAAATTCTCATGGAGGACGAATTTAAACCCACTATTCAAAGCCAAAGAAGGGTGAATCCTAAGATCCATGACGTAATAAAAAAAGAGGTTATCAAACTTCTTGATGCGGGAATGATCTATCCTATCTCGGATTCACCATGGGTTAGTCCCGTCCATTGTGTGCCTAAGAAAGGCGGAATCACCGTTGTGCCCAATGAAAACAACGATTTGATTCCTACTCGTCTCGTTACAGGGTGGAGAGTTTGTATAGACTATCGCAAACTCAATGATGCTACGAGAAAGGATCATTTTCCCCTTCCTTTCATGGACCAAATGCTTGAACGTCTAGCGGGTAATGACTATTACTGCTTTTTAGACGGTTTCTCCGGGTATTTTCAAATTCCCATCGATCCCAAAGACCAAGAGAAAACCACATTCACTTGTCCTTACGGAAAATTTGCTTATAAAAGAATGCCTTTCGGCTTATGCAATGCTCCTGGGACATTCCAAAGGTGTATGATGGCTATCTTCCATGACATGGTTGAAGAAACTATGGAAGTCTTCATGGATGATTTCTCGGTTTATGGTGATTCTTTCTCTCATTGCCTTGCCAATTTGGAACGCATGCTTAAGCGGTGCGAAGACACTCGCCTTGTTCTAAATTGGGAAAAATGCCATTTCATGGTAAAAGAAGGTATTGTGCTTGGACATAAAATCTCAAAAGCCGGTCTTGAAGTGGACCGTGCTAAAGTGGATGTCATAGCCAAATTACCTCCACCTTCAACCGTGAAGGGTGTGAGAAGTTTCCTTGGTCATGCGGGCTTCTATCTTCGATTCATCCAAGATTTTTCTAAAATCGCTCGCCCGATGACCCACCTCTTGGAAAAAGATACTCCTTTCATCTTTTCCAAAGAGTGTCTTGAATCCTTCAATCTTCTTAAGGATAAGCTAACTAAGGCACCAGTCTTGGTTACCCCTAATTGGGAGATACCTTTTGAGTTGATGTGTGATGCTAGCAACTTTGCTATTGGAGCGGTTTTGGGCCAAAGAGTGAACAAACACTTCCAACCAATCCACTATGCTAGCAAGACAATGACGGGGGCTCAATTGCATTATACCACTACCGAAAAAGAGCTTTTAGCTGTAGTGTATGCTTTTGAAAAATTCTGCCCATATCTTGTCCTTTCTACCACCATCGTGTATACCGATCATTCTGTGTTGAAGTACTTGTTGACTAAGCAAGATTCTAAGCCAAGACTTCTTCGTTGGGTTTTTCTCCTTCAAGAATTTAAAATCGAAATTCGTGACAAGAAGGGTGCCGAAAACCTAGCCGCGGATCATCTAAGTAGACTTGAGGATCCTTATCAAGGGGATCATCCAAATCAAGAGATCAATGACTCTTTTCCCCTTGAGGCCTTAATGTCTATCGAATCCAATCTTGATGACACCCCGTGGTTTGCGGACATTGCAAACTACTTAGCGGGTGGAATTCTCAAGGAAGGGTTAACGTCCCAACAAAAGAAAAAGTTCTTTAAAGATATTGAACATTATTTCTGGGACGACCCTTACCTCTTCAAACAATGTGCGGATCTTGTCATTCGTCGATGTGTTGATGGGCCGACAGCGGTACAAATCCTTGACGCTTGCCATAAAGGACCCACCGGTGGTCACTTTGGTCCCAATTACACCGCGAAGAAAGTATTCGACTCTGGATTTTATTGGCCCACCATTCATCGTGACGCTCACGACATGGTTAAACATTGTGATTCTTGCCAAAGACAAGGCAAGATCACACATAAAGATGAGATGCCTCAAAATTTCATACAAGAATGTGAAATCTTTGATGTATGGGGCATCGACTTTATGGGGCCATTTCCATCATCTAAAGGGAACAAGTACATCCTCGTAGCCGTTGACTACGTTTCTAAATGGGTTGAAGCTAAGGCTCTCCCTATGAACGATGCGAGGGTGGTTGTGAACTTTTTGAAGCAACTTTTTGCTCGATTCAGTGTTCCTCGTGCTATAATCAGTGACCGCGGGACTCATTTTTGCAATGATCAATTTGCAAGAGTCATGGCTAAGTATGGTGTCAATTACCGTCTTTCCACCGCTTATCATCCTCAAACCAATGGTCAAGCCGAGATATCTAACCGTGGATTGAAGCAAATTCTTGAGAGAACTGTGGGAGAGCATCGTGCCGCTGATCGACGTCGAAGTGCCGGTCAAAAAATAACCTAATTACCTTATACTAGATAGGGTAAATGGGTATCGATCCACGAGGACTATGTGGTTTCAGTTTAAGTTTTGAGGTGATCACTGATCAATAAAGGTTTTGGTTTTGAAATTTGACAACTAAAATACTTTTGATAATAAAAATGCTGATTAAAAATTAAAATAATTATTAAACTAATAGTAAAGCTAGAAAAATAAAATAAAGATGTAAACAATTAAAAGAAAAATGCAATCCCTTCCAACTCCTAATATTTATGGTTGGTCACACTTATGGATTATTGAAACTTTTTAGAACCGATTACAAAGATTATTTTGACTTAATATGAATGAATTAATGTCGGCATTTATTATGTTCATCAACGACTCGCAATAATAAATCTTATATTAATCCAACCAATAATTATGTTTTAACAATTTATTTAGGTACAACTTATGTTGATTATACGACCATCTTTTTTTTTTTTACTAAATAAAATAAGTATGAATCGTTAACTAACAATAAATTGTCTAACACAAATAATTAAACATAATATCAAATCTATAAAAATAATTTATAAATAAATTATAAATCAATGTAATAAAAATATGATAATCTAAAAGTAATGATCAAACCATAAATAAAGTTACCGGAAGGAATTACAACAAAATTAGCCGGACATCGCGATGTACCCGACCCGCTTTCCACTGTTCATCTTTTCTTTATAATATCTATTGCACCAACAGTCACCACTTCAATCCAATTCTTCTTTCTTCTTTTTCAATGATTTTTGTCACTGTTTTTTAATGTCCCACTTGCAATCCAATTGTTCTTGTTTTTTTTATGTCGACTCCCAAAGTTTTTTTTTTTTTTATATGTCCAATCGGTGGCCCACCTTTGTATTTTTTTTTTAGTTGCAGCCGTCCTTTTCTTTTTTTATGATATGTCGACCTCCTCCTTCAATATATATAATGTATATTGGTGGGTATTGGGCTTTTGGGTCCAATGGGCCAAAAGTAATTATTTTTTTTTATTTATTTTTTTTATATATAGTAACTTTGGCCCAATAAAAATTAACCCAACACCAATAATTGCTCAAACGAAGCCCGGACAAATAAAAGATGACCGAAAATATTGCGACCCGCTCAAATCTTTTTCTTCAATATTTTTTCTTCATTCATCGGCGCTCACAATGTCTTTTCTCAAAAAAAATTAATTAAAGCGGCCATTTTATTCCATTTCGCTCGTAACCTATATAATCACAAAACACACTCAAAGTACATATATAACGACAAATAAATATATAATTAAGCTAAATTAACATGCTATTAGGTGTATGCAAAATACACCAATCAGATCCCCTCGAACTTAACCTTTTACGTGTCCCAAGTAAAAATAAAATAAAAATATACAAGCATATTAATTCCATAATTTTTAATCATACTATTGAAATTTCATTAAAAAGATCACATTCAACCTAATACACTAATAACCATCCTACATGACAAATAATCCAAAATGATTACCAATATTTTTGTCCTTCTTAAACACTTAACATAACCATTCCCATTGATTCTATTTACTTTATATTTCATATAATTAACCATGTGTCCAACGTACCTATTACACACCTATAATCAATATAAACATTAATCTAAAACAAAAGGTGAGAATATCGTACACCTTTTATAACATTGGAGTTTTTATAGCATAAGAGCACATCATAAGCCATCATACTTTAGCTTATATACTTCTACTTCCTTTCTTTTCTTTTCTTTTTTTTTTCTTTTTTTTTCATTCACAAATTTTTCATTTTTTTCTTTCTTCTTTTTTTTTCTTTTTTTTCACTTTTTTTTCATCACACATAAGCTCTTCTTTTCAGCCATTCGGGACCGTTTCTTATACAAGTCATCCCAAACGCTTTATACATTCCTTTTAAGGTTGATATAAAGACCAATTATTCAGAAAAATGAATATCTATCCTATAGGTGCATACTAAAACACATTGGCGCATGGGAACCGGTTAATTTAGTATGTTTAATTAAATGGGAACAGTTATACTTCGTGCCTACTGGTACATCACATGATGGAATTATCTACCACATAGTCTAATTATACAATGCACTAAATTAAACTAATCTTTCTAATTTCATTACAATAATACAAGGATTGGGTTATTTCACATAAAATTTTCTCAGCTAAGTGCAATGCTATCCATCATAAAAATTGGCGTCTGACCCATGCTAACAACTAAAGTATCACCTTGCGCGAGTGACGAATCAGATAGGCAAGCCCAGCATATGACTACCACCAATAATTATGACAGTTCTCCAGCTCTTTTCGAAGGCCACCGTGCGCGGGCGGCGAGCCGAATAAGATCAATTTCAAGTGTCCTAACCCAACTATTACATTATTATATTTCATATTATTTATTCAAACTTTCTACTCGATCCAAGCAAAGGTAAGTAGAGGGAATTCAACCAGCGTGGTTTGATCATCTAATTATACATATGCCTAACTACATGCAAACAATCAAATCAATTTAATAACCAAATTATACAATGGAATCGGGTGCACCTGATAATTATGGCCAAATCTTCTAGCTTGCTCCAATAAATCATCCACAAGCTAATCTTCAGAATCTGCAAACACTCAACAAACATATATGTAGAAGAAACTTCCACATCTAATTAGCACAAGACTCTTATAATGTGATGTAAAATTTTAAAAATTTTCAATTTTTCCCAAAAATCACATTTTAACCCATTTTGACCAAAATTTCACACAAAAGCATGTAACACACGTGCCATCCCCCCTCAACTTAAAGCATTGCATTGTCTCTAATGCAAAAACTTTAAATTGAAATTTTGGTTAAAAACTAATTTGACAAACTCACACAAAAAGATAAAAACCTAACTCACTTTCGTAGGAATCACGGTTGCATTTAGCGTATGCAACAAGCCTTTAAACCACTCGGTAGCCCGACTGGACGAGTTTTGTCTCGTGAGGGTTTGTAGTGAACACACCCACAAAGTTCCACAAACCACGGGTTGCCTCCCGCGAAGCGCTAAGTTTACCGTCTTCAGCCAGACATAACTCAAATGAGCTATTGAGACGGTTGGAGTGGTTCCAAATAAACCACATCCACCGTTTCCATCTGATCACTTTCCAACTCAACATACGGCTTCAAACGATGTCCATTAACTTTAAACGGCTCTCCACCCACCATATTTTTTATTTCAATGGCTCCGTATGGAGAGACTTGAGTCACTATGTATGGACCCGTCCATTTACTTCTCAACTTTCCAGGAAAAAGCTTAAGTCTAGCATTGAATAACCAAACTTTTTGACCAACCAAGAACGACTTCTTGGTGATGTGTCGATCATGAAAAGCTTTGGTTTTCTCCTTATAAATCCTAGAACTCTTATAAGCATCACGTCTAATCTCATCTAGTTCAGATAATTGAAGTTTCCTAGAACTACCTGCTTTCTCTAAATCCAGATTAACAGTCTTAATTGCCCATTCAGCCCTATGCTCTATCTCAACCGGTAAATGACACGCCTTGCCATATACCAACTTATACGGTGACATACCAATAGGAGTCTTAAAAGCCGTCCTATATGCCCACAATGCATCATCTAACCTCAAGGACCAATCTTTCCTATCACTACGAACGGTCTTTTCCAAAATTCGTTTAATCTCCCTATTAGATACTTCCACCTGTCCACTAGTCTGTGGGTGATAAGGGGTAGCTATCCTATGATTAACTCCATAGTGTTTCAATAATTTCCCAAATTTAAAGTTCTTAAAGTGAGAACCCCCATCACTAATGATAGCCTTAGTAATTCCATGCCTAGCAAAGATATTCTTCTTAACAAACTTAAGAACTACACTATGGTCATTCGTTCTAGTAGCCTCAGCCTCTACCCACTTAGACACATAATCAACTGCCACTAAAATGTAAACATTGCCATGGGAAGTGGGGAATGGTCCCATAAAATCAATACCCCATACATCAAAGATCTCAACAACAAGTATAGGATTCATAGGCATTTGATCATGCCTTGAAATCCCACCAACTTGTTGGCAACGAATACATGCTTTTACAAAAGACTGGGCATCCTTGAAGATAGTCGGCCAAAAGAAACCGCTTTGCAGGACTTTATGCCCAGTTTTCGTAGCACCAAAGTGACCACCACATGCATAAGAATGGCAATGAGCCAATATGTCCATATGCTCATGGTCGGGAACACATCTCCTAACAACTTGGTCAGCACACACCTTATAGAGTTCCGGATCCTCCCAAAAATAATGCTTCAACTGGGAGAAGAAGTATTTTCTTTGTTGCTTGGACCAAAAATCCGGAAGCTTTTTAACAGCTAGGTAATTAACTATATTTGCGTACCAAGGAACCTTAGAAACCTCAAATAAACTTTCATCCGGAAAGCTTTCCTTAATCACATCAGAAGGGTTGAACGGCGGAGGGATAATTCTATACAAATGGTCGGCAACTACATTTTCTGACCCCTTTTTATCCCGAATTTCTAGATTAAATTCCTGTAAAAGCAAAATCCACCTAAGCAACCTCGGTTTTGTCTCTTTCTTAGTCAACAAATGTCTTAAGGCACTATGATCTGAAAATACTATCACCTTAGAATTCCCCCAAATATATGACCTAAACTTATCAAGAGCAAAAACCACAGCTAACAACTCTTTTTCAGTAGTGGTGTAATTCATTTGAGCTTCTGAAAAAGTCTTACTAGCATAAAAGATTACAACGGGCTTCTTATCGACCCGCTGTCCTAGAACCGCCCCAGCGGCATAATCACTCGCATCACACATGATCTCGAAAGGCTTCGACCAATCAGGTGATTGCAGAAGAGGGGCTTCTACAAGCTTTTGCTTAAGCATATTGAATGCTTTAATACATGATTCATTAAAGTCAAAGCGTGCATCTTTTAAGAGTAGATTACAAAGAGGCTTTGATATTGCACTAAAATCTTTAATAAATCGCCTATAGAACCCGGCATGACCAAGAAAAGAACACACACCCTTGACGGTAGTGGGAGGAGGAAGGGTTGAAATTACTTGAACTTTGGCACGATCAACCTCAAATCCTTTTTCAGACACAACATGCCCTAATACAATTCCCTCTCGAACCATGAAATGGCTCTTCTCCCAACTAAGCACCAAATTAGTTTCGGTGCATCTTTTTAACACACTCTCAAGTTGATCAAGGCAGCTTTCAAAGGATTGACCAAAGATGGAGAAATCATCCATAAATATCTCTACAGATTCTCCAACCATGTCAGAAAAGATACTCATCATACACCGCTGAAAGGTAGCGGGTGCATTACACAGGCCAAAAGGCATTCTTCGAAATGCAAACGTCCCATATGGACATGTAAACGTAGTTTTGGCCTGGTCATCAGGATGGATTGGTATTTGATTATAACCAGAGTACCCATCCAAGAAGCAATAAAATTTCTTACCAGAAAGCTTCTCAACTATTTGATCAATGAAAGGTAGTGGGAAGTGATCTTTAGATGTGGCATTATTCAGCTTACGGTAATCTATACAAACTCTCCACCCAGTAACTGGTCGGGTTGTGAGCTTTTCCCCATTCTCGGTTTCTACAACGGTGATTCCGGCCTTTTTAGGCACCGTTTGAGTAGGACTTACCCATTTACTATCCGAGATGGGATAGATGATACCGGCATCTAACCATTTAAGAACTTCCATCATCACTACCTCTTTCATATTAGGATTCAGACGCCTTTGTGCATCTCTTGCTGGCTTAATATCTGGGTCCGTAACAATTTGATGCATACATAATGAAGGACTGATCCCTTTCCAATCTGCAATCGTCCATCCCACTGCTGCTTTGTACTTGGAAAGCACTTTTAGAAGTGCTTCCTCTTGTGATTCAGAAAGATCAGAAGCAACAATAACGGGTAACGTATTGTTAGGACCTAGAAAATCATATTTGAGATTGGATGGCAAAGGTTTTAGTTCAAGAGTTAGAGGCACCTCCAAAGACGGCTTCGTATCCGTGTCAAAAGTAGAAGGCAAGGGCTCCACTTTATATGACCAAGGTGGTTTTTGATGGTCCAAAGAACTGACCAAACACTCTTGAATCTCTAGAACTTCAGCAACATCAAGAATCTCCTCATTATCACCAGTTAGATATAATTCCAAAGGATCATTCTTAAGCATACGGGATGCATACTTTTGAACTTCCTCATCAATCACATCTACTTGGTAACATTCGTTCATCGTAGGAGAATTCATAGAATTAAACACATTCAATCTTATCTTCTTATTACCGAAGGCAATATCCATGGCGCCAGTCCGACAATTAATCCTAGCATCTATCGTGGCTAAGAATGGGCGGCCAAGGATAATAGTTGGTTGAACATCCTTGTATTGTGACTCGGTGTCCATAACAAAGAAGTCAACTGGGTAATAGAAATCATCAACTTTCACAATAACATCCTCTAAGATACCTCTAGGAATTTTGGTAGATCGATCGGCTAAGGAAATAATGGTGTCTGTCTTACGAAGAGTTCCTAAGTCATACTTATCAACCAAACTAGCAGGAAGGATGTTAATACTGGCACCAAGATCAAGGAGTGCCTTCTTAATGGCAATATTTCCGACCACAACTGAAATCAATGGTGCTCCAGGATCTTTGAATTTAGGAGGAAGGGAACTAGATAAGACTGCACTAACATGCTCAGTTAGGTCAATCTTTTTAGGCAACAACGCCTTCAGCTTCCTCTTCTGGGTACACAAATCCTTTAAAAACTTGGCATAAGCAGGAATTTGCTTGATAGCATCAATAAGGGGGAGATTGATTTTAACTTGCTTAAAAGTCTCCCACATATCCTCAGCATGAGGACCCTTTTTAGCTAACTTTGCAGATGTCGATTTCTCCAAAGCTGTAGGGTAAGGTGTGTTGGACACACCACCCTCCTCAACTTCGGAAGTTTTCGTAGCTTTAGGATTCGGTGTTGTTAGTTTAGGAAAATCATTTAACAAATCATTTACCAACTCAGAACCGGACTTAACATTAACAGAATTTTTACCTTCAACAATAATTTCGTCATCGGTAACGAAATCCTCGACATCAGGAGAATTTGGAATTCCCTTGTCATTGTTGTAGATTTTACCGTTTCGAAGAGATGTCACCATATTCACATGCTCATTTCCATTTTTCTTGTGTGCGGGATTCATGGTGGGGTAGCTCGGTAGCCTTCCCTCGTCTCTTTTGCTTAATTGATCCGCCAATTGACCAAATTGTCTCTCAAGAGCTGCAATAGATTTAGTAGTGGTCTCGTGTCTTTGATTAGTGACCTCGAATTTTCTATTAATCTCTTGATTGTTGGTAGACAATGAATCCATAAGCCTATCAAACTTTTGGTCAAGGTTCAAGAGACGGTTGTCATCTTGGCCTTGGCCCTGATTTGGATATTGTTGTTGTGGCCTATGATTGTAAGAATTTTGTTGGAAGTTAGATGAATCGCCACCCTCGTACCTTGGTTTATAACCATAGTGTTGTTGTTAGGCATTATTAAGGCGACTGTATTCATCTTTCCAACGGAAATTGGGGTAATTGCGCCATCCAGGATTGTAACTTTCGGAGAATGGGTCATTTCGTGGACGACCACCATAGACTCCATTTACCTCCTCATTTGGTGGCGTCATCCAACTTTGACAATTATCGACAGAGTGACTCGGATCACCACACATTGAACACCCACTATGCGACACATTAGACACATTCGGCACACCTTTTCCTATATTTTTCAACAAAAGATCAACTTTCTTACTTAACTCTCTAATTTCGGAATGTGTGCCACGTTGGTTAGACACATAATTGGCGGAAGATGGGTGGTTGTTTCGATCCACTGAAGCTTGGGTCTTAGAACCTTTGCTTAGTTTTTCAAAAAACTCCCATTCTTCCTCCATAGGTCGCGAGAAAAACATACCCCCACTAGTGGCCATCACAAATTATTGGTTGTTATAATCCAACCCATCATAGAAGACTTTGACAAGCTCCCATTTTGGAACATCGTGATGAGGGCATGTTCTTAATAACTCCTTAAGTCTATTAAATGCTTCATGAAACTGCTCGCCTGGGATTTGACGAAAGGATTTAATCTTATTCCTAATGGCAACAGTTTTACTTATAGAATAAAATTCCTCAAGAAAAGCAGATTGCATTTCAGACCATGAGTTAATACTACCTGGCTCAAGAGATGAGAACCAGTCCTTAGCTTGATCTTTAAGAGAAAAAGGAAAAAGGCGAAGTCTTACCTCATCCTTAGTAATGTTATTAACCTGATGTGTGTCAGCAATTGAGAAGAATTCTCATAGATGTGCATATGGCTCCTCACGACCTCTAAACACTGGCAAGATTGCTATGAGGTTCGGCTGGATCTTGAAGTTACTTGTAACCCCTTTAACCGGATCCGGATAAATGATAGGCGAAGGATCCTCGAAGATCCCCGGCCTATAATAAGAATCAACACCCCGTGGTGGAGATTCTTCTCCGCTACTACTGTCGCTAGCACTTCCGCCACCATCTTCGTCACCTGGCATTTCAGCGAAAAGCTCTGCTAAACCTGAAAAATCAAGATTAGTAGAAAACTGTCGAAGCGTCTTCCTTCTCAACCTCGCACTTTTCTCAACCTCGGGATCGTAAGCTAACGGTGATGTACGTCCCGATCTACGTGTGCGCATACACTAACCTGCACACTCACAAGAAACAAAACAAACAAACAAAACAAAACAAAACAAGAAAAATAAAATCTTTTTGTATTTTTGTATTTTAGTAAAGAAAAATATTAACAAAAACTTAAACGAAAAGCTCACTGAGTCCCCGGCAGCGGCGCCAAATTTTTTATCGACGTCGAAGTGCCGGTCAAAAAATAACCTAATTACCTTATACTAGATAGGGTAAATGGGTATCGATCCACGAGGACTATGTGGTTTCAGTTTAAGTTTTGAGGTGATCACTGATCAATAAAGGTTTTGGTTTTGAAATTTGACAACTAAAATACTTTTGATAATAAAAATGCTGATTAAAAATTAAAATAATTATTAAACTAATAGTAAAGCTAGAAAAATAAAATAAAGATGTAAACAATTAAAAGAAAAATGCAATCCCTTCCAGCTCCTAATATTTATGGTTGGTCACACTTATGGATTATAGAAACTTTTTAGAACCGATTACAAAGATTATTTTGACTTAATATGAATGAATTAATGTCGGCATTTATTATGTTCATCAACGACTCGCAATAATAAATCTTATATTAATCCAACCAATAATTATGTTTTAACAATTTATTTAGGTACAACTTATGTTGATTATACGACCATCTTTTTTTTTACTAAATAAAATAAGTATGAATCGTTAACTAACAATAAATTGTCTAACACAAATAATTAAACATAATATCAAATCGATAAAAATAATTTATAAATAAATTATAAATCAATGTAATAAAAATATGATAATCTAAAAGTAATGATCAAACCATAAATAAAGTTACCAGAAGGAATTACAACAAAATTAGCCGGACATCGCGATGTACCCGACCCGCTTTCCACTGTTCATCTTTTCTTTATAATATCTATTGCACCAACAGTCACCACTTCAATCCAATTCTTCTTTCTTCTTTTTCAATGATTTTTGTCACTGTTTTTTAATGTCCCACTTGCAATCCAATTGTTCTTGTTTTTTTTATGTGGACTCCCAAAGTTTTTTTTTTTTTATATGTCCAATCGGTGGCCCACCTTTGTATTTTTTTTTTAGTTGTAGCCGTCCTTTTCTTTTTTATGATATGTCGACCTCCTCCTTCAATATATATAATGTATATTGGTGGGTATTGGGCTTTTGGGTCCAATGGGCCAAAAGTAATTATTTTTTTTTTATATATAGTAACTTTGGCCCAATAAAAATTAACCCAACACCAATAATTGCTCAAACGAAGCCCGGACAAATAAAAGATGACCGAAAATATTGTGACCCGCTCAAATCTTTTTCTTCAATATTTTTTCTTCATTCATCGGCGCTCACAATGTCTTTTCTCAAAAAAAATTAATTAAAGCGGCCATTTTATTCCATTTCGCTCGTAACCTATATAATCACAAAACACACTCAAAGTACATATATAACGACAAATAAATATATAATTAAGCTAAATTAACATGCTATTAGGTGTATGCAAAATACACCAATCAGCCGCGTGGGCCAATAAGCTTGACGATGCTTTGTGGGCTTTCCGTACCGCCTATAAGACGCCGATTGGTTGTACACCTTATCGTCTTGTGTACGGGAAAGCTTGCCACCTCCCTATTGAGCTAGAACATAAGGCATACTGGGCCTTGAAGTGGGCTAACTTCGACATCAACAAAGCCGGTGATCTTCGAAAGATTCAACTCAATGAGCTAAATGAACTAAGGAATGAAGCTTATGAGAACTCGTTGATCTACAAGGAGAAGACCAAGATCATCCATGGTGCAAGGACTAAGAACCGAGAGTTCCACGTTGGTGATCATGTTTTACTCTTTAACTCTCGGTTGAAGATCTTCTCGGGCAAGTTGAAGAGCCGCTGGTCTGGTCCATTCACCATCGCCAAAGTCTTTCCCTATGGCACCATTGAGCTTTCTCAGCCAAATGGGCCCAATTTTAAGGTGAATGGACAGCGTGTGAAGTTGTACATTGGTGAGGACATCTCTCATGAGATGATTCCATCCCTCACCACGTTTCCCATGAACTAGTTTTGGGTCGAGTCAGGCTCGTGACTCGGTTAACAAAAACAAGCGCTTCTCAGGAGGCAACCCGTGATCTATCCCTTTCCATTTTACCTCCTATGTGTAGGGGGACCTATATAGGTTGATTGTGTTTTTATGGTGATGTGATTACACGGATAAGTGCAATTTTGGAATCTTTGAAGAACCGTGCTCCCGTGTTATCCGCAATCTGGTTTTATCTCTCAACTATCGTGATTCAATTTTCTTCATACTCACATTTGAAATTGATCACTTTAGTTGTCTCTTCCTTAGCTTGATTTAACCAACGTGCACAATGTCATAAGTGTAGGGGAGACTTTTCTCACATGCTTAAACATTGAGGACAATGTTTATATCAAGTGTAGGGGGACTTCTATCGAAGTAAGTGGTCTTTTCCATAAATTTTTCCTCATTTTAACCGGAAAATTTGATTTTTCGACATTTTTCAAAAATTTTAATCTATTTTGGCCTAGTTGTATAGTTGTATTTTCCTTTGTTATGGTTATTTTCTTTCCTTGCTAAAATAAAGTTTAATAAAGTGGTTTCAAAAATTTTCAAAGTCGGGAATATTTTGACTCAACCCGAGTTTACTTGTCTAAGTTTACTCTAGCTAGTATCCTTAACGTGTTTAAGTCAAGTTTTGCTAGGCTTTTATATAGGGAACTTTAAAACGCGAAGGTCTTAACTCTCACGGGTTAAGAACAAGAACTTTTCGCAAGTTCCTATAATTGATCCTAGAGAGTCGTTTATCAAGGGAACTTTAAAATGCGATTTCTAAACTTGAAAAAGTCTAAGAATTTGCAAGATCCTATAGATTACTCGAAAACCCAAAACTTTGATTTAATTGGCTAAGCATCCACGAGTCTCATTCCTTGAGATTTTAAATTGTGGAGAACGAGAGATGATAGAGTCAATTATAAGTTTGGTATTTTTTCGTGAATTTATGTGAGTTGATTATAAGCCTATTCTCCCATCGCTTACTAATACATTTATCTGCAATAAATAAGGTTGCACGATTTGAAAAGTTACTTAGCTTCTAGCACAAGATCGTTTAAAAGTTGCTCGGTATTAATTAGAGTTCATAGCCAAGGCATAACTTATTGAAGCGGGATGCGAAGATTGGCGAGTCCGAAAAGGCCCTAACAAGGCATGAGGGCTACATTTTGTTGCTAAAGATCCAAAAGTGATGTGAAGAATCATTTATCGAAAATCAATATGAAGGATCGAGACACACGACGAAAAGCAATAAGCACCCCAAAAGATCACGGAGAAGTCTATCCGAAAAGACCCTGGCAAGGTATGAGGATAAATAGATCCAAGTCCTAAAAGGAGGCGGATCGTTGTATATCAAAGTCCAAAATAAAGATTGGAGAAAAATGAAGAAGTCGTGGTCCAAATATGAAGAATCTCTCAAAACTTCAAGTGAAGAAATTCCTATTATGAAGAGAAGACCATAATTTCAAGAACGTCTCTCAAAGATTTGAAGTATGAAGTCGCTGCCAAATATCGGTCCGAGAAAGGTCTCAAATCGTGAAGCGAGTTATGCCAAGATATGAACTTTATGAGGTCCCGAGAAGCAGTTTTAAAAGATTTTGTCCTTTAGCTAACTATTGATTAAATCGTCCCATTTTGTTTTCAGCTTAAATAACTATCAAAATAAGTCAAACAATGCATCCTCGTGATCATTCAAGACAACAATAAAATATAAGAGATACACCTAGGAATAAGGGAGTCTAAGTGAATAATTAGGCCACATGAGTTCGTGTTAGTTTGCTAACTTATAATAACAATGATCTCGTTTTTAAGCTTGATATGGGGAACGTGAAACTTGAGAATGATGAACATTCATGACAACCTAAAACCCCAATGTAAGTCTTTGAATACTTTACTTGTTTTGTTCTTTTGGTTTCCTTAGTGTTTAGAATTTAATAAAGGCCAAGATGGGTTATTTATGATGAGAAATGTAAACCGTGCTTTAAAATTAATGCATTGCATGAGGGCATTGCAATGGTTAAGTGTAGGGGATTTGATAGGTGTGAAAACACCCATCCTTTTACCACTTATTTCTTGCTAAAACGAGACCAAAACGCGCATTTAATATCATTTGTTTGGAATTATGCGTGGTTTGTGTGTTTGTTGTGTTTTCAGAGCCAACCGGATAAATATTAAAGAAAACATGGGATTGCACGAGTTTTATCGAAGAAAAAGACGAAAAGACGAGGTCTATAGTCCAAGAGATGCAAAAGATTTGAAGTCAATGGGCCTATTTGAAGATTTATCGAAGAAAAGGACCAAAGATGGAAGATTTACATATGTCAAAGAACTCAAGTCTATTAAACGAAGAAATTAAAAGACGAGTTGAATTTATTCATCGACAAATCCCGAATTAGAGTCGAAAACGTCAACTTTACTGAAAAGACGAGAAGACAAGAAGAAAGGCCCACTCACCAACCAACCACAAGACCTATAAATAGGAGTTCCTTTCACAATTTAGACTAGTTTTTCATTTTCTGTTTCTCTTTCCTTTTATTTCGTAGGAAAACCAACACCATTAAGGTGTTTGGTGATTTTCATTTTTCCCTTTTTAATCCAAGAATCTTGTAAGTTTAATCTTACTTTTGAGTGTTTAAACCTTAATCTTTCAATACAAGTCTCCTTTTAATCTTGTTATTCCTTTTCTTATTGATTCTAAAGTTCTAAGTTTTTATTTTGTTGATTTTGATCTTTAAAAACAAGTGGGTTTTGTGTTTTCGTTGCTTTGGTTTGATGTTTATCATTAGTAGATGATTCGTGGTTAGTTTGGTTTAATCTTTGGTTAAAACTTGGTTGATTTTAGTCAAATTCGTATTTTGGTTTTTCTCCCTGTTCTTCGTCTTCAAAAACTACCCAGATTCCGAATCAACAGCAAACATTCCGAACGAAGCTTTTGTGTTAATTATTCCGAATGAGTGCAAGTTATTCCGAATAAGCTATTTGTTTTGATTATTCCGAATCAACATAATATTCCGAGTGAAGAGTCATTATTCCGCATGAGCAAAGTTTTCCGAATGAAGGATTTTTATTCCGAGTAAGTGTTATTCCGAGTCAAGCATACATTCCGAACCAGTGCTTTCTTTTCAATTATTCCGAATGAGCTATTATTCCGGATGAGACATTATTCCGCATGAACCGGTTATTCCGAACAAGCCAGTATTCCGAATCAAGTTATTCCGGATGAGCTAATATTCCGAATCAAGTGATTTATTCCGCATGAGCAAGTTTTCCGAATAGAGAAAATATTCCGAGTAAGCATATTTTTTTCCGAATCAGTTGATTATTCCGAATGAGCCTTTTTCTTTTCCAACAAATGAATTATTCTGAATAAAGGTAACTTTCCGAATGAGCAGTTTTTAGTATATTTGTTACTGTTATTTTATTGTTAGGTTTAATTCCATCTTTATTATTTTTAAAATGTTCTTCATTATAATTAATTGTTTCTAGCTTATTTTTATTCACTTTGCGCATTTACCTTTTCCAGTAGAATAGAGAATCAACCCTTTTTACTTTCCACCAAGAACAATTGAGTCACACTTTTAACCAATAACCAATTCGAAAAGACTTGGAACGAATTTATTTTATACTCGGCCAAAAACCTTGTATTAGTTACGATCTTAATAATCTTTTTAGATTACGTTACGATCTTAATAATTAAAATATAAAATTGACATCTTATAAAAGTTCTTTTATAATAACTCTAGTAAAAGAAATTGGTTGTAAGATAAATGACAACATACAAGTTGTATTCATTAGTGTATAAATGAAATTTTAAAAGGAATTTAAGAATGCAAGAACTATATCTGCCTTTAGTACACTGCCTTATTGTTGTAATCTCGGGACGAGATTTTTATAAAGGGAAGAGGCTATGACAACCCATTAATTTCACAAGTATGTTATATATTATGTTTAATGGAAATGGAAAATCCATTAAAAAAATTTTTCTTTTATGCATTACTTGGTAAGATGAACTACTTTTCTCAACCTGAACTACTATATCAACATATTCCTATATGTTGTAACATAACAAGTATAAGTAATTTAACAAGTATACCTATAAATAAGAACATTTCAAGAAATATAATGATACGCTAAATTTTCTTAGAAACATTAGAATCCCTATAAATAAATAATGAACTCAAAGATAACAAAAGTATGCATACATAAACAAGAAGTAAGAACAAGGATTATACTATCATATAGAAAGTATAAAGTTATATAAAGAATAAGTAAGAATAAGCAATACAAAGCTAAAGTACAAATAAGTGTACATAATAGTCTAGATCATCACCTAAAAACCTTTGTAAACAATATTTAAAGCAATGTAATTATACAAGAACTATGAATCTATAATCAATACAATATACTAATTCTAATCTACTATACAAAGAGAAGTTAAGCAATCACAAAGTACTAATATTCACTAATCTCAAGCTAATTACAAGAAAATGACCTAAAACCAAGATTAGCATATAAAATCCACTCTATAATGAATTAAAGTCTAATCTTTTGTAACTAATTATAAAACTCAACTAAGTATCATATTAAGGTAATACATTTATCTTAAACTAAGTTACAAATCATTAAAGCATAAAGTACAAGTTTTCAAAGCATAGGACTTTAAGCTCCCATAAATAACCCTAGAATATGATCAACATATATAAACCCTTAAACTAAGAATGTAGAACCCATATAAGTCATAAACATACTATATAAGACTTAGAAGAAGCTTACATTAAGATATAAACCCTAATTATTCAAAATAGAAAGTCATTAGGCTTAATGATATAGAAACCCTTATATTAAGAAATCTACATGGAATCATAACCTAGTCTTTTAGGACAAGTATAAAAACACTCATAGGACTTCATTAAGGTTATAAGATTATGATAAGAAAATTTACAAGTACCCTATTGCACAAGGTACAAGATTTCAATGCATGACTTGTATATTAGGTCAAAATAGGAATTTTCACCCTTTAAACATGTTTACCTAAACTAAACCATTAAACCAAGTGTAAGAACTCTTTGGACACTTAATACACAATTTTTAGGACCTAAATTAAGTTTACATCAGTAGCTAAGAGTAGGATAATCATATTTACTAAGATTAAACCCTATATCATTAGAAAACCCTAATCTACATAAGTATACTTCCCATTTTCACATCAAACCTTTGTTAAACTTCAAACCAAGGACCCAAATCTTTTACATAGAATGTCTAGACCCTAATTAAGCCTTAATCATTCACTAATAACATTCCTAAGTCTTTAATCACCAAAAACACAAACCATAAGTTACAAGCCCTAGTTTTTAAACTCGGTTTTGTATTTTCCCCCCAAAACTCATTTTTAAACCATTTCCCTCCATTACAAGTTTGAAAACCAGATATTTATAAGTCCTAAGATATTTTAGAAGTATCTACAAGTAGGTGTATCACCTCCTTGCTTGCTACACATCACCATTCCTATCCTAATGTTGTCGTGACCTTATATTAGCCACAAGTGAAGATTAGATCAAAGCTAGGACCTATAAACTTTTGTATAGCTTCAATAGCATACCATAGTCACTCTACTATCCATGTTACACGTACAAGACCAGAACTTGGAGCCTAAGTGTTGGAAAACTATAAATAGAGCCGTATGGACTCCATTTGAAAATCGCACCCCGTTTTCTTAGTATCTCCTGCCCATTCTTCGTATCCACCTCTATATACGTCACAGGACATCCCCAAGACCAGAAACTAGGTCTATAAGGAAGTCATTGGATCTTATGAAGCTTTGATAGCAAGTAGTGTTCATAAGAAGTCATAAGGAGCCATTTTGGAGCTACTTAGATAATTTCTATGTTAGCTATGATTTGATCTTGTTATAATAAATGCTTATACTTTTTATAATGCCAAAATTATGTTATAAAGTTAATCTAAAAGAAACTAAATCATTTCATCAATTTAAATGAAAGTTATAAGTTAAAGATGTCTTAAAACACTAGTTTTGTAATTTAAATGAAATAATAATAAAAACCCCATTTCAAAAGCTATAATACTGAATAAATGTTGTTATTATGATTGTAAATGTGTTTTGAAACTTTGTTTTAAAATTCTAGATCATTTGGTCCATTTTTGAGGTTGTTATGTGATTTTTACAAGTATAGGGACTAAAACTGTCATTTTTGAAACTATCTAACATTTTGGGCCAAAAGTGTAAATTTATGAAAGTTAAATCTATAATAATAAATGTTGGAAAGTTTGTGGCCTTAAGGTTAAATATTAAGAGTTGAAATTGTAAATATTAAAACTATACACTTAAGGGGTTAAAAGTGTAAATATGCTAAACTTATGAAATTAATTGTTAAAAAGGTAATTATTCTTAAATTATAAACTTAAAGGATCATTTTAGTAATTTATAAAACTGAACATGTTAGTAGGGAACCTTGTACAAAGATGTTCCATCTCGATATTACGTTCTGACTGAGTGGTTGGGTTTACGATTTAAAGTGCCCTCGCTCCTCAAACGTTTATAGAATGGCTTCTGAGTATAATAGCCCGAACAATGTTGCAATATTATCACAATTATAACAATACATAAATAATACAACAAGAATGTTGAACTCCAAAATCAAAGACTTAATACTATATCAAATATGTTAAAACAGGTTGGTGTAAGATCAAGTTCTTGTTTGTTAGCTTAAGTTATTTTGTGTGATATAAGTCTGACAAGATTTACTGGACCTAAGGTGAGTTCGTAGCCTCACTAAAGTATACTACTTTTAAATGATTTGAAAACTCGTGAGAGGAATATATGTTAACATAGAATACAAGTGTTTTTTGTATGCTTCTCAGAAATAATTATTGACACTATGTTTACTGTTGCCTTGAAAGTCCCTTTTTAATTATGAACCGTTAATCATTTTTCCGGAAATGAGTGCTAATATTGTAAATAGTACTATTTGGAGACTGACATCTCCTGTCTGGGAAAGTCGCACTTGCTAGCACCTTAGTGGTCAAACATGCATACTTTATTTTTCTAAGAAGGATAGTTTGGAAGACTTCCTCATAAGGGAAATTGTGGGTTTCTGGTATATCTAGCCGCGCTATCATAAGCTTAGTGCATTGATTAATTGATTTTACGGGCGAATAATAACGTAGCTCAGGAAAAAGGATCTTGTATTCAAATAATTTTTAAACCTATGAATTCACTCAACATTTGTGTTGACTTTAAGCATATATTTCAGGTTTTGATAAGTGATACCATGGAGCAACATAATGATGACGTGGAGAGATATAGACTTAGAAAATTTTGTCATTCAAACCAATTTTCTAGATCTCGGGAACCTGTGATTGTACAAAGTATGTACAAGTTGTTTTATTAAAAATCTCTGATTTTGAATGATAAATTATAAAAATTAAATAGAGTTTATTCAAACACTCTTTTGAGTTGTTTTTCTATTACTGTGCTTTCATAATACCCCAAAAATATTATTTCGTTGTGCCAAGGTAAAAATGAGGGTGTTACATTGTCTAAATCCTTTGATCAAAAATCTTGCTTTATACTTGTCAATGGTGCCCACAGCTTTCACCTTCTTCTTGAAGATCCATTTATAGGCTAGTGGTTTACAACCAGGAGGTAAATCCACGAGCTCCCAAGTATGATTTTGTAAAATAGAATCTATTTCACTGTTAATCGCTTCTTTCCATCGAGGCCCTTCTGAGAAATTTACCGCTTCTTGATAAGAAGTGGGTTCATTTTCTACCATAAAAGAGACAAAATCGGGTCCAAATGATTTCTCGGTTCTAGCCCGTTTGCTTCTTCTAGGTTCAACATATTCTTCCTCGGGTTGATCTTGTCTCTCATCTTGGAGATGATTATCATCTCGTTGTCTCTTCTCTTGGAAAAACTGCATCATATGTTCTAGATGTGCTTTCAGTTTCCTTCATTAAACAAGGAAATATGTTTTCAAAAAAGGAAACATTCCTTGATTTCATTACTGCGTTCTTTTGTATATTTGGATTTTTCGAATCATGTACAATGAAACGATAAGCACTGCTATTCTTAGCATACCCAATAAATATAAAATCCACAGATTTAGCTCCAATCGTTTGGGCCTTAGGTGTCGACACTACTACCTTGGCTAGACACCTCCACACTCGTAAGTACTGGTATGATGGTTTTCTTCCCATTCACAGTTCATATGGGGTTTCTTGTTTATCCTTACGAGGTATCTTGTTTAAAAGATAAGTAGCTGTTAGAATGGCTTCCCCCCTCCCCACATGTCCCGGCTCAAACCAGAACTAAACAACATGGCATTAACCATTTCTTTCAAGGTACGGTTCTTCCTTTCGTCAACACCGTTTTGCTAAGGTGAATAAGGAGCAGTAAAATCGTGTCTCATTCCATGTTTCGGACATAGATCAACAAAAGGAGACACATATTCACCTCCTCTATCACTTCGTACAACCTTGATTTTTCTACCAAGTTGATTCTCAATTTTGGTTTTGTATAGAACAAACTTGTCAATAGCTTCATTTTTACTTTTCAACAAGTAAACGTAGTAGTACTTTGTGAAATCATCAATAAATGTGATGGAGTTCTTATTGCCACCTTTTGTGGGTAGTGATTTCAAATCACATATGTCTGTGTGTATCATATCAGGTGGTTCGGTTTTTCGTTCAACCGATTTGAAAAATGATCTTGTAAGTTTGGCTTCGACACAAGTTTCACACTTATAATTTGAATCAATATGAAAATTTGGTATGCTATTAAACTCACTCAAACGACGCATTGAGTTAAAATTAACATGTCCTAGACGACCATGCCACACATTAGAAGACTCAATCAAGTAAGCAAAATAATTCATTTTACTGATAACATTCTTAACAACAATTACATTAAGCATAAATATACCATTCAGGACATACCCCTTACCAACATACATTTGATTCTTAGAAAGAAAAACTTTATCTGACTCAAAACAAGACGAAAACAAAACTTATTTAAAAGCCATCTGGACACAAGATTCTTGCGAATCTCCGGAACATACAAGACTTTAGTCAACTTGAGTTGTTTCTCGGATGTCATCTACAAAATAACATCTCCTTCGCCCTTGATATCAGCAGTGAAAAAGTTGCCCATGTATAGTTTCTCTCCATTGTCAACCGCTCTGAAAGAGTGACGTACTCTTTTCAGCACACACATGACGGGTTGCCCCAGTATCAACCCACCAATAATTGTTATTAGAACCTACCAGGTTAACTTCAAAGATCATGGCAATGAAATAAAACACCATAACAATCATGCCCACATTATCATTCACCATATTCGCCTCGCGTGGAGTCACCTGCTTCGGCGCCTTGCAGTTAGTAGCACGATGACCTGGCTTATCACAGTTAAAGAAATTTCCTTGGAACTTCTGCTTCAAAATTCCAAATTTAGGATCAAGGTACTCAGAATTCCCTTTGCTCTTCTTGGCATTCTTCCATTTGCCTATGCTCTTGGCTTTAGAATTTGAAGAAGACAACCCATGCTCAATCATATTTGCTTTGGCAGAATCAGGTGTATAAGTGTTTTTCTGAGCGATCTTGTTGTCCTCTTCAATACGAAGACGAACAACCAAGTCTTCAACACTCATCTCCTTTCGCTTATGCTTTAAGTATTTTTTAAATTTTACCCAGCTTGGAGGTAACTTTTTAATGATAGCAGCAACTTGAAAAGTTTCACTCAAAGTCATACCCTCAACATGAATGTCGGGTAGCAAAACCTGCAGATCTTGAACATGAGTTATCACATTCTTTGAATCAACCATCTTGTAATCCAAAAAAAGAGCTACCACAAACTTCTTTGTATCAACATCCTTAGTTTTGTACTTGCGTTCCAACGACTCCCATAATTCTTTGGCAGAGCCCACCAAACATTCAGAACATAGTCGTGACACAAGAAGTCTGAATGTTTCCATGCTTCAACAACTTACACAAATTGTTGATTAGGAGGTACACCTTCTTTAGGAGGTTCCACCTGAGGTACAGTCTCCTTTAAGAACTTTGCAAGGTTCAAAGTAGTGAGATAGAAGAACATCTTCTGCTGCCACCTCTTAAAATTCTGCCCATTAAATTTTTCTGGTTTTTCAGCATGATTAGTAACTGTGCGGGTAACTGATGCACCAGACACATTCCCAATATTAATCGCAAGGGTTACAGGAGTTTCGTTAGTTAAAAAACTTTTATAAATTGGTATATAAGAAATTCAATCGTGATCTCTATATACTTGTATCGAATCTGTTTCAAAGAACCTCAATCTTGGCTTTAATGAATTAGGTGCAATAATCAATTAGGTCAGTTTAATAGAAACTCAACATTGGTTTCAATATAAATTGATTAGAACAACTGCTTAGGAAAAATATTAAAGATCTGTTAATTAAAATCTGTAAAATCGATTTCCAAAAATCTTGGTTTCGACAGAAAACAGTTTATAAAAAGAACCCTGATATAATCCAATTTTTAACAAAAGTATTTTAATTCTGTAACACATAATCTGTTTTAAAATTGTAGGAAACGATGTACACTTTTATTAAACCAAACGAATTACGGAATAAGAATTATCTAGCATAAATTAAATAACAGAAGTTAAATAACAACAATAATGGAAAGCACTAAAGATTATGAGACGAGGCACGTGTTAGACAAGTTTCCTTTAAAACAGATTCGTCATTTGTTTCCCAGTGTACAACGTCCAAAGCTGTTGTACAACCGGACTTGACTTACTTGCTTGAAAGATCACGGAATCCTTCTGTGTTTTTGATAAAAAAAAGACTGCTGGAAAATGGAGATAATGGAGCTACGGTTTATATTATATTAAAACTGAATGAGGAGAGTTTACTTTATAGTCAATTCATGTCTTGGTCACCAAGACAGAATATATGCTCCTAAAATAATCTGACAATGCAAATTTGTTAAATATAAAACACGATTTACATATTTTACATACACAAACATATTTTATCATGACTTAATAAGAAAGTCTAAATCTATTCCTTAAATAAATGTACATAATTTTTTTGAAAAAATTCAAATTCGTAGAAAAAATACCGAAATCTGCCCGCACCCAAACGAATTTCGAAACTGCATTTGTGTCAACAAATCGCACGCTCATACACAATTTTTGTAAAACATTTTTTCAACATGCATACACACCTGATTCCTTCCCTAATCCTCCCGACTTGATATTGGTTATGATTACAACATCAACTATGAGACTCTACTTCCTAGCCATAACAGCCTTACTGACTATCACATCCGACTATTTCTTTTAAAACGTTAACTTTTTCACACCCATACTACCTATATCTTACCAAGTTTAAATTCTCAATTTTACACTACAAAAATTACATCAGCAAGTTTTACAGTATATAAATCCACACCTAACCCCTTTCCTAAAACAATAACCCAACTGCTTTTTTGAAAAATATATACTTCTTCAAAATATGAAGAATTTTTTTTTTGGCTGAAACACTACATATATTACCAAACTAAATACCTCATGTATATGTACCATTTTTTTTAATCAAAACTCGTGACTCGAGTCGATCGAGTTGATTTGATGATCGATACGATTCGATGATTTGATCGAATTAATTCGAAGGTTGAACGATTCGATGATTTTGATCCGGTAATACTCTATATTTGAAAATTTTATATTAAAAAATGTTAAAAATTATATTTTGAAAGGAAAAGGATACACTGTTTATGATCTGTAGTATAAATGTAGATATTCCTGATATAGTTAAATGATTTATCTTAATTACCAAAACTGAGTTCGTTTTTAGAAAGAAAAACAATGCATATTTCTCCATATGTTTCTGCGACTTTAGCTGGTAAAACTATATATGCAGATTTGCTAGTGATAAGTTTAGTCCTTTCGTATTCATAGATTGTTCAAAAGCTTAAAAAGTTAGTTATAGATGGACAGGATGGATAGCAATCCAAAATATGTTTGTTGGATGACTTCATGGGGATCTTTCTTTCTTAGCGTCTAAAGTGTTTTTAATGAGTATATCATTCCAAAAACAATTAGCAAAATCCCACTCGCAACAACACAGTAAATAGAAAGGTTACTATATACGGAAACTTTTTGATACAAGCCATACAACCCTACAAATACAAGAAACACATACCAAACTACCTAATTACCAACACCTAAGTTGATCCAAACCTACCACACAACTTTTATTTGATTAGCATAATATACGATAATATAACGTTGTTACTTCTTAGCCCCTCATTGTTCATTACAAAAGTTAACCCATCCGTCATTTATCAACCCTTGGAAGCAGCATGAAGGCCATCAAAGTAACCTTTTGGGTTACTCTCGAACCCACCCCTTGATATATAAGCACCACCACCACCTGGTGCCTTCATGGAACCAGCTGATCCTCCCGCACTACCCTTGCCACCGCCACCACCACCACCACCTCCTTTAGAGCCAGCCGAGCCGCCACCAGCTTTCGCACCTCCACCACCACCACCTCCTTTGCCTCCACCTGATCCACCTCCAACCCCGCCACCTTTTCCGCCACCTCCACCACCACCTTTTCCGCCACCTCCACCACCTTTGCCCATTTGTAATATATATATGATGCTTTTTTATATGCTCCTAAGAAAATGTTTAGCTAGCTAGCCTTGGAATGAAAATATGATATGATGTTTGCATGCATGATGCATGCATGGTATTTATAGAGAATCTACGTATCTATCTATCTATTCCTTCGTTAATAATAAAGGAGTACCTGGTGGTGGTAACATTTGGGACATAACACGTTGCCAAAGTTACACGTGTTGACTATGCCAATAGGTATTCATTTGCATTCGTAATGTGAAACTACTTTTGGTGACAGTAAATGTGGGATCTCAAAACGATAGATATGAACCTGCAATCTTGGGAGAAGGAACACCTGAGAATCAGAATGATAATGCTATTAACTTCACACGTGGGCCGTGGCGAAGGCTTGCAAAGAACCAGTTGTCAACTTCTGTTTATACATTGGGATAAATAACACTACATGACAGTTTTTGGTCGACTGCGATCGTGTTACTTTTTAACTTTTTTTTTTGTCAGATATAGATGGCTATATCTATGTTACATTCGGAGTTATCCGTAGTTGGATATGTTCTGATGCTGAATTTCATGTATCTCGGTAAGTGAGGTATAGACAACAACCCTCGTAACTCATGGTCTGTATCACTATCTAACTCACCTGAACCTTTACAAGTTTATTGAAATTCTATATGAGATTCGCCACAATTATATTCAGTGCTAGAAATTTCATGGTGGGAAGACAATATGTACAAGTAATTAGTTGAGTGATATAAATCTTTCTTTGTACCTCATGGGGTTTGACAAATTAAAATAGAGGAAAATGGTATATATACAAAACTAGTTGACACTGATTTGCACTTGAAGGCCCGAGGGCAACACATTATAAGGCGATTATAAGGCCCGTGCCCGTCTGTGGGTTAGCGTCTTGTAAGCTTTTCTCGAAGCCAATCTGCGTGCACCACTGGCGTGGTTCACTTCAACTTTTCATTTGAGGTTTACTTGCCACCTTCTTCTCCGCCTCTAATTGTTTCATATTTTCTACAACCGCTTGATTAAACATTCTTGCAAACTCCAGCAGCGTTAAAACGACTGAAAACCAAAATGGACAATGGTAACTAATATGGAAAAAGCAAGTCAAGAAACCATCAAAGCATGAAAAATTCATACGAAATATTAAGCCCATTATCTTTTCAAAGTGATTTTCTTATTACTTTGTTCAAATGTGCAAACGGAGGGATCCTCGTCAAAGTACCGAGCTAAAGCATACACATTTTTATCCTATGAAGAACATACGACAAGTCTGTAAACCGACGATTGTATCTTATATAGATATGTATCTAAAAACATATTACATACCAGAGTTCTGTAAAGAGAGAACAAGGATTTTACTTCCTTTTCCGCTGAACAAAGAAACTCCTTTAGACC
Organism: Glebionis coronaria; assembly: GCA_025667525.1. NCBI lineage: Eukaryota > Viridiplantae > Streptophyta > Magnoliopsida > Asterales > Asteraceae > Glebionis > Glebionis coronaria. The sequence continues at coordinate 519,209,447 of CM046880.1, forward strand.
CTAGTCAATAGAATTCGTAATCGAGTTGAGTACTACTAGTAATACTAACAAATTAAAGGAACAAAATTTTAGGCTACAAACTCTTTCATCCTTTTCACTGTTGTAATCACAAGTTTTTTGTTCCCGTTCTCATGATATATGTATGATAAGTAGTAACTAGAGGCATATGAGATTTGTTCAACATAGTATAACCAGTTGCTATAGTAGCCAGATAAGCAAGCCTGGTTAGCCCGCGTCATTAGCTGATAATTCTTACCTTCCGGAAATTTTTGGATAGGCGTCCCTCTTTTCTGGCAGATCGTCGTTCCCCAAACACTCTAGACAATCCTGCCCTAATCACATGCACTTTCTCTACCAATAATTTCAGTTGCTGGCCAAAAATAATCAACATCATCAAACTTAACGAACTCCAGCATCGCTCTCTTACAAGAACATCTTAAAATTCCAAATAGCTTACCTTTGACGCAGGTTCCAAACTTCCAAGATCCTTGGAAAAATCAAGGACTTCAGGTAATTTGTCAGCAAGAACCTATTAGCATCAAGCAGCGACTATCATGAAAAAAAGGTGAAAGCAAGAAATCATATGCTTTTCCAAATATCAAAGTGATACTCTGATGATCTAAGACAATAATATAGATGAAAGCAAAAGAAATGAGTACCTTACAAAGATAATGCATTAGAGTCATTCTACTATTCCTGGCACGAGTATCTGTGAGTTTTAGAAGGGTGTCCAGCCTGAATCCAACGGCACCACCTAAAACAATAGTACCAAATTAATTTTTCTGTAAGGCCTCAAAAACTTGTTGTATTAACAACTAAACTAATCGTATAATAACAGAATTACCCCTTGCAGTCCCTTGGTTCAATGCATTTCCTAAACAAAGAAGTGTTTGCATGATTCTTTTCAATTTAGCAGAACTCCTGATCTGATGGAATCGCCAACACACGTGAGATATAAAGTTTCAAACTTTCAATAATTAATCTATCCAGTGACTAATTGATGATAACTTGCCTGTTCTATAGCAGAGAGACAGATGTTTAGGTCCTGTCGAAGCTCAGAAACCTAAATTAAAACAAACTAGAGCATTAGATTACAATATAAAACTATAAACAACAGATCATAGTGCTTGTATCAATATCTTCTGACCATCGATTCAAAGCGTAACATATAAGAGAAGGCTATGAGCTTATATTCTGCACGTGGAACTTTCATTAGCTCCAAGAAAAACTGTTGCAGGAAAACACTAAATGCAGCCATCAAACCAACTTTTATTAGTTCTGAAGGCTATGAGCTTATCTTAACCAAGTTGTCAGAGCTCGTCGGCGTCATAATAAACAAACAAATAAATGTGCAATACAAACCTGTTCACATTTTCCCAATTCATCTTTGTCTCCTTTGTAATCCTAACCATATAAACCATTATGTAGTATGATTAAAACCTTCGTTTACCCACATGAACCGGACCATATATAAATATGTGAAGCGGAATAAGAGATACTAAAAACTCAAATCCTTAGCTTTGAAGTTAATTTTTAAACATAATTTTTGGATATACAAACTTAAGATCCGTGATAACAGAAAATTAGCAATGGTATTTAACGTAATTTAAAGTAGGCGGCAATTAATCTTATCCCCAAACTCCCAAAGTCAGGTTAATTTTTTTCCTGCCATGTAACCTTATATACAGATGAACTAACATTTTACCTTAAGCTGGTCCATTTCCTCTTTTGTCGGACAGAACTGTAGGATGTTGTCCAATTGATCTGCATCAAGTACTGAGTTGTCTAAAGCAAGGACGTGATCCTATAAAGTGTTACGAATTAAGCAGTGTGTGTGAGCATTTGTAATTACCAGAAACATATTTTTTTTTGTATAGTTATGGATACTTGACCTTACCATCAGTTCAGTAAATGGTATTCTGAGATTCGAAAGCATGATTGTGCAGTTATGTGCTCTCTCGCGCTCAATCTACAAAAAATACAATGTCTTTGGAGTTTCAAGCTCATTCTGTTTCCATCTCGAATTAACACTTCGAATTAAAAAACAGCAATCGTGACAATTAAAAGGGGGGATAAGATTATTTTGGTGGATTATGTTTTAGGTTTTGTACTTTATCAGATTTATTATTTATTAGTAGCAAATAATACCTGAGGAGGTATAATTCTTGCCATTGCTTGTTCTTCTTCGCGGCTTTCTCTTAAAAACAGAGACTCGAGTTCTGACATATTAATCTCGAGAACCCTAATGAATGTTGCATAAACCATAAGAAAATTACGCAACACTTGGTTGGAGACACTGTATACTTACGATAGAGAACAGCTTACTGTGTTGTTTCATCAGGATTTTGTATCTCAGCCCACATACTTCCCTGTTCCACACTCTTTAGACTTGACCAAAGCAAACGTTTCAGCTTGTTGGTTTTTCGGTTTCGCAAAGAGCCAGTTAATGGCAAAGTATGTCCCTTGAACAAAGGCGGTGGTGGCGGTGGAGGAGGAGGAGAAGGAGCTCCAGCAAGGGCTGCAAGCGAACACAAACATGGCTTGTTCGTGTTTGTTAATTTGAGTTTAACCTAACAATTGGATATGATGGAGCTATTACATAACAAGAAATGAAATAAAGGTACATACAGAAAAAGCAAACCAGCACAAACCCCTATCGTAACCGATAAACGAACATTAACAAATTAACAAACGGTTTCACTGACATAAATAAAAAGATATATTCCAAAACCTAAACAGTTTTTCATAAATAAGAACGATTGTGTAGTCTATCGGCTTACCTCGGCCATATGTGCGTGCGAGATAACCAAGCGTTCGATCAATTAAATGTCCGAAAAATTTCTTGTAAACATAAAAGCATCAACACCCATAATTTGAAATTTTCTTGACTTAGAAACTGAAATCCTATGATATCGAACTGCCATATATTTGTTGAGCCAAATTTGAGGGTCACATTCTAACACATGTCATTTTCCTTCCTAAAGTCCTAATTTGGATACAAATAATTTATCTTTTTTTTGTTGGTTTGGATGATTTAACTTAATTATATTTCTCCATATGTTTCAACGACCATGTAAAACTATCTATATATGCAGATTTGCTAATGATAAGTTTGTATTCAATTTATAAATTATATTGTTCAAAGGCTTCAAAAGGTGAGACTTATGGACTGGATTTTGTTCGAAAAACGCACAAAATTCACAACAACATAGAAAACAAAATTAGGTTACCACATAATTTTTATTGAATAGGATAATAACATTCTTAGCCCTTCATGGTCTCATTATTACAAAAGTTAGTTCATCATTCATCAACCCTTGGAACCACCATGAAGGCCATCAAAATAACCTTTTGGGTTGCTCTCGAAACTAGCCCTTGATATATAAGAACCACCACCACCCGGAGCCTTCATGGAGCCCGATCCTCCCGCACCCTTGCCACCGCCACCACCTCCTTTAGATGAGATGCCGCCACCTTTCGCACCTGCACCACCACCTTTGCCGCCACTTCCACCTCCACCGCCACCTTTGCCGCCACCTCCACCACCACCTTTGCCTCCACCTCCACCACCTTTGGCACCCATTCTTAATATGATACTTTTATTATATGCTCGTAGGAAAGCCTTGTAATTATGAATGATCTGGTGTTGACATGCATGATGCATGGTATTTATACTGAATGTTTAACATTGGAAATAAATGATACGTAGTAGTTATCAGGAGCTCTTTAGCTTCCATATAATTCAGTTTGGAAGGTTGGAAGCCCTTGAGTTTTATAATTACGCAATAAATTTTAAATAATACTTTAATTGTTAGTACGGCCATTATTCCTAGTGGTCGTACCAAAAAGACCCAAGTGAGAATCCATTGTATGGCAATGTTTGCCTTCAACGAAAAGGATTGCAACATGACTTTGAAAACAACGAACGAAAATTACATATTTGTGATCGAATTAATATAACATCATTTTCATGCCAACCTAATAACGTGCCACAAAGGAACAATAATGATTCGAAATATGTGAGCTACTCTAGTTCATGGGCGGATATATAATTTTAGTTAAAAATTATTAGAAAAACGGATTATGATATATATAAATAATGAATGAAATAAATTTATTAAGAGCACAAGGATCATCACCTACCAGTCCCTAATATCTTCGCCCATGCTTAGTTTAATAAAACAACGAAATATTTCTCAAAAAAGTGTAGGCATGTACGTAGCTAAGAACATGATCATTATGCATGTAGAAACAAGTGTGAAACATAAAGCAAATAATAAAATTTGAATAATGATTAGAAACCGAGACGACCAAGACTCATATAGCCACCAAGAATATACTTATATCTAACAACTAATGCATTCAATATTCAACCTACGAATAGACGATATTCGGGTTTGTTCAGGTCTCAGAACAACAACATTCATATGACTTAATCATATGACTTAGACATATGAATCAATGTTTATTAAAACGATATTTCGTAAAAGTGACACTTGTTCCTTGCAGGTTTAATTAATATCCCCGGAATAGTCATGAGTCATTTTCTGGTCTACATAACAAGTTTAAATAGTCAAATCTAATTCAAACCCACGTTTATCTGATCAAAATGTATTTCAAAAAGTGACTAACAACGAATTAACACGTCAAAACTCAAAAGCATGTGGGTTGGATGAAATATGAGAAGTGAATGGGACATGTCGACTCGCCAATTTTGTTGTTTTGTTTCAACTTTTAAATATATGTATTGATTTAATTTTATAGTTAAGCACATAAACTATCAAACAGTGTTCGGATGTGCTTAATGATAAGTAATTTATAGATTGCCTAGAAATAAGAATATAGAGTTCGGCTAGCCACAGTGTTTTCACTATTCAATGTGCATGTTTTAACCAACAAGTTTAGCTAAGTTAACCATTAAAATTTTATTAAATGTTTTTTTAGGAAAGTTATTGTTTTTGAAAATTTTGATTCAAGACTTACCAAATAATTTTTTTTTAGGCGAAAACAGAAAAAAAGTTTAATCATAACTTAACTAAACGAAAGTTAAAAAAAACACGTTGTCCGTTTAATGTCATTGCACGACTCAAATCAGTACTAATAAGTTGTTCTAAAAAAAATTCATCGTGCATGTCTAGCTACGAAAATAGAAGAGTTCTATTTTTGGCACCTCACAGGCATGTGATTGTTGGCTGATCCGGGTTACCGTTTATTAAAATTTTGCACCTAACAAAAATAGAAGAATAATGGTGTTCTGTTTTTTTTACGTATCCTATACCAGAGTTTAAGATCCATATAAACCCTTAAAATAGCATAAACTCAATCAATCAATCAAAATCATTCACTTTTTAAAAAAAAACTCACTTCACACCACCTTTTTAAAAATTAAACATCTCACAAACGGTAAATCGTTAAGCGAAAAAATACACCATTAGAACGAGAATTAGATCATCTTTCTATCGAAGAACACATGTATATACTTTCGCCGAACTTTTTTTTCGATTTTTTTCTTAAGTCACGCCTTAGAAAATCATATATGATTCGTTCACGAATCATATATAATTTCTGAAAATCATATATGATTTGTGATACGAATCAAATATGATTTTCACTGACGTGATTGAGAAAAAAAAATAAAAATTAAAAAAATTTGTCGAAAGTATATACATGCTCCCCTAGTTAGAAAAATGATTTAATTCTCGTCACGATTGTATGTTTTGTTTTGCGTAACGATTAACGGTTTGTGAGATATTTAATTTTTAAAAAAATAAATTTATTTTTTAGATAAAAAGAATGAATTATTATGATTGGTTGGTTGAACATATGCTAAAAATGGATCAAAATCCTTTCAAGTTGAAGGCAACTTGATTGATCATATTGGCCGATTAGAATTTTGATAAATGTATTAAAGTTTTTCTTTTAATAAAATACATGGGGCCTACATGTGTTTATCTTTATTGTGAGCGGACAACTTAACCAATTAAGTTGACTTCAACTTAAAAGAATCTTTTTCCGCTAAAAAAAAAGGTATATGTTAAACTTTTTCTACCATCCATTCACAATTTACAGATCAACATATGGGTTATAAGTGAAAGAAATTTTGAAAAGGACGTTGCTTGTTCTAAACGGGAATACTATAAACGAAATCAGAAGATAAAACAATTGGTTGCATTTAAAGTAAACTAAATAATGTTACAAACAAATTTTAAAGATCAAATGCATTTGGTAAAAATCTAATAAAAATCAAATTTTTTTAACAAATTTAACATTACGTAACAAAAATTTATAAGTGTCCCGAAACCCTATAAAACTCACGTCCTTGTAGTCAATGCGCGAAATCCTAAATAGTTTTTAGTTTCTATTCTAGTGAGTGGATGGGTGACCTTTTTGTATCATGATTAATGCGTGCAACTACGGAATTCCAAAACTTTGACCCAAAGTTAACTCTATTGGAATCATATATAGACAAAGATCGTAAATTTTTCTTTGTCGTGAATGCATCTTTATATTGATGACTGCAAATAATATCTCTTTCATATACACATATTAGAAGTTTTATGAGATATGGAATTGAAAACATCTCACTTCTACAAATTTGTATATTTGAAATTCTCAAATGCTGTTTTCAAGTTATTGATTGTCCAATTTCGATTTAAATATCGACCATGCTTGACAAAAAGAGGCAACTGTCACCATGCTGTTTTTATATTGTTGGCCTTAGAACTTAGAAGGCATATATGTTGCCTGCTAGTGCCATTTTAAGGATTATTATTATAAGCTGAAAACTGTGATCTTCTGAATAAGCTTGTTACTAGAATACTAGTATACATATTGTTTTTATCATATTACTTTACTTTTAATTAGGTATGTTCATAGTGAGCCATAAGAGAAAGACAAACATCTACGTAAAAGACAACAACTATCAAGACTGGTAAATCATCATTGCAATTGTTTATACGATGATTATCTTTGCAAGCAGAAGATTCTTTGTGAATTTCGAAACTTAATAAAAAAATATATAGTTGGTCAAAGAATACAAATGTAATTACCAACCTTTGTATTATTGTTGTGTTAGCTTAAAAAATGAGCCCACGAGGTAATCAATATAAATGGTAAGTCCAACTAGGTGAGCACAATTGCACAAGTAGACAAGGATGCCTGCATGGAAAGCGTTAGGAAATTTACAAAGAAGATAAAATTTTGGATATGCTCATAAATGGCCCCTCTTGCTTTAATCCAGCTACTTGTTATAGATTTTTTCATCTCTTTTCTTTTTTGTTTTTTTTTTATATATTTATACTAAATATAAGTATTTAGGCTTTTTAAATTTAAAATATTTAAAATTTCAACTTACATCTACTAATGCATTATGTATAATAAAAACATGCTTAAAAAATTAAAATAACAATTTTTAACACCTCATTAATATAAACATAATTTTTAATATAAAAACTGATCTCAAATCTTAATTCAAGATTTAACAAAATACAAATCAATACAATCAGTTGATCTCAATCAACTCAACAAGATAATCACAGCTTTTCTGTTATTACTCTATTATCTAAATAATTATAGTTTAATTACAACAATCACAATAAATCACTATGATCAACAAGATCATAATCAAGCCAACAAAGAGAAGATCAATACATCAAACAATGAGATTTTAGGGTTATGAATAGATATAGAGTCAACCCATCCTTATATAGGCTTGACTTGACACTTTGGGAGAGTGAAAACTTTAGTCCTTCGTTTTCCTTTAGCTTATATTTCCAGCATAAACTTTAATATCCTAAAATATCAAGTATATAAAATAACAGCATCATTCCCTATAGTATATCTAAAATAAGATTATTTGGAAACCCCTAATTTAATCTTATTCTAAAAGAAGTCATTAAGACCAAGACTAGAACAAAAACTGTTGTGTTTCTTAATTTTCAATCCCTTGATTAAAATATTTGTAATTTGATTTGTAGTATCTATTTTTCAGTTTTAATAACCCCAACAAGAATTGTATCTCTTACAAAATGTAAGTCTATTTCAAGATGTTTAGTTCTCTCCTGAAAAATATGTTTGGCTGTAATTTTAATTGCAGAATTATTATCACAAAACATTTTAACTCGTAAAAGATTTTTGCAATTTAATCATACAATATTTTTAATATCCATATAACCTCAGAAGTTAAAAAAGCAAGAACTCTATGCTCTGCTTCTGTATAACTTTTGGATGGTGTTTTGTTTCTTACTCTTTAAGGATATTAAAGAACCAATCATAAAAACACAATATCATGTGACAGAACTTCTAGTCACGGTACATCTAGCCTAATCTTCATATGAATAAGCTTTTACCTCAAAATCAAATGCAGAATGTCTAAACACATCTGAACCTTTACCTTGAGACCCGTTAAGGTATCTTATCACCTTTAAAGCAGTTTTCAGATAGCTTTTAAAAGAACTGTGCATAAACTAACTAAGACAAGAAACTGTATAAGCAATATCAGGCCTAGTAGCAGTCAAATAGATCATTTTACCAATCAACTTTTGGTAGTCAATAATATTATCAAGCAAAGGATCATCATCAATAGGCTCACTAGCAAAAGAAATATTAGGCTACATAGGAATATATGAAAGTTTACCAGCAAGTAAACCAAACCCATCAATCAATTCTAAACAACACTTTCTCGGATTTAAGCAAACACCTTTATAAGTTTCCAAAACTTCTATACCAAGAAAATAGTTCAATTTCTCATGTCTTTAATCATAAACTGAGTTTTACGAAACTTCTTGAATTTTCAATTTCATTTACACTATTACCAATAATCACTTTTACTTTGCACAAAACCATTATCAATAAGAACATAAGTAACTTTGGCATTCCACTGCCTAGGAACTTGTTTTAAACCATATAAAGACTTACTAAGCTTGCAAACTCTAGTTTCAGGAAAATACCCAGTAGGTAAGGTCGTATACACATCTTCATATAAATCATCATAGAGAATATTACTAACATCTAATTGAAACAAAGTCCAACCAAAATGCACACCAAAATTAATGAAGCACCTAACAGTCACAATATTAAAAACAAGAGAAAAGGTTTCATCATAATTCATTCTCTCCCATTGATTGAAACCTTTGGCTATTAATATAGCTTTATATCTCTCAATTTTTCCATTAGATTTGTATTTGATTTTTCAACCCTCATTTATTTCTTATGGCTTTCCTCCCTTTAGGTAATTTAGTTAACTCACAAGTATTGTTTTTGTACAAAGCTTCCATCTCAACATTCATAGCATCAATCCAATGTTGATGCTTGGAAGCTTCATAAAAGGTAGCAGACTCAACACTCTTATTTAAAGTAGCAGTGAAACAAAAGTTTTCTTTTGAAAGATTACTATAAATGACATATTTCTTGAAGCTGAACACCTTTGTTTACACCAATTTCTACTCCTTGAGTACCAATCACAACACTCTATCATCTTTATCACTTACCGACGCTTAACCATACCTATTCTACCATCCATCATCTATCAGCTCCACAAATTCATAGATCTAATAACCTATCAACTTTAAAGAATTGAAGATCTTGACTTCAAAAAGCTCAAAAATCATTAAATCAATATAAGTCCACTTTAATAACAACAATCGATTCATGGTTTTGAGTTTTGTTGAATATTGATTTGTGAAAGTGACGGTTTTTTGTTTTTTGTTGAGATAGGATTTGGTTGGTGTAGATCTCGAAGAGTCTTGTTGGCAACGGTGGGGATTATGAGAGATGAGAGTAAGTTTATGAGAGACGAGAGTGATTTATGAATGTGATTTATGAGAGATGAGAGTGAGTTTATATGATGCATATGTGGTGATGATGGTGATTTATTTCATGTGGATAGATGTTACAGTGGAGGTTTTGTTTGAGATAGAAAGATTTGTTTGTGATAGAATAGATTTGATAGAGACAGTGGAAGGTGAGGTGAACAGGGGTAGGTGGAATGAAGGTGGCTGAGGTTTTGAGTTTTATTATTGTGTCGATGGTGGTGGGTAGTGGATACGATTTTGTGTGGGCTGATCTGGGTGGTCCTTCAACAGCCAATCTATGGGTGGTGGTCCTTCAACAACCAATCTGATAAGATTTTGAATTTTATTATTGTGTTTGTGGTGGTCCTTCAACAGCCAATCCATCGCCTATGGGCTGATCTAGCGAATCAACCTTGATTTTGGAAGTGTCCTGTTCTCAAACCTTGTGGAAAAGCTGAAAGGACCAAAGGATGGAAGGGAAAAGAATATTTGCTACACTCGCTTTCTATATTTTATCTTTCAAGACGATTAGGCCCAACGATATACCTATGACTGCCCACATGAAGCACCTAGCTGCAAGACAACCATCTATCTCTAAGTCTTTGATCCATTCCTCTGTGAAGGTGAATACAACTAGTGTGTCTGGTAAGTCTGTGTCTTTGACCTCTGGGCAACACACTACGTTGTCCAAAGCATCAGCTGACCAACAGCCAAAGAAGAAGTCAAACCTCACTTCCTCCAAAACGCAAGCTGTTAAAAAGGTCATGGAAAAGAAGAAGAAGACCATCTAAACCCCCTCTGTTCCAAATACTTCCGAGGATACAGTGATTTTAGCTGAAATATAACAAGAGTCTAGTGTCTCTAATTCAACAAAGAAAGCAGGAAACTAGCCTAACTCCGCTGATATCTCACAGGTAATCAGTTTATCATTTTTAGAGGTACACAAGCAACCACTCTCAAATGTCTGTAGGTGAGAGTGGTGAAGTTAGGGTTATCCTTGACACATAGGAGTCTGTATCAGCACTTAGAAATCCTTTTAAGACTTTTGTACACCCTCTCTTTGCACCAGGAAGTGATTCATTTGTGTTTATAAAGCACCCCGATGACCCTACACCATCTAGACAGTATGCAGGCAAACAACAACCTGTGTACATATATGTCTCAACCTAGAGTAGTTTTACCTCACACAGCCTCTAGGTTCCCTCAGAAAAAGAATCCCAAAAGTTTCATACTTTTAGGGGGAGCTCAATAATCATCCTCAACTTTCCTAGAGACAGCGTAAAATGGAGATCTTAAACTACATCTTTTTCGTAAATAAAAGAATCCCAAATGATTTATCCTTTCAGGTGTAGCTGAATCATCACACTCAGCTTTCCTAGGGGCAGCGTAACAGGCGATCTTAACCTCCATACATTTCACAGATAAAAGAGTCTGATAACGACCTAAACATACATATTCAACCCGTTATTATAATGCCACTTTGTATTATAAATAAGAGCTTTCGATACTTAATATATTACGTTTTACATGCAGGTATGAAGTATGAAGAAGCAAAGTGAAGAAAATACAAAGAAGGGTCCTTATTGTTCAATTTAGACAAACTAATGAAAGAAGATTCTGGAACGCACAAAAGTGCGGCGCACATTGACAGAAGTGCGGCGCACATTCCCGTATCCAAAGTGCGACGCACTTTCGGATAAGTGCGGCACACGTTTCCTCTCAGCCAGCACTATAAATAGGAGCCACTTCTACACATACAACACATCTCATCTTTCAACTACTACTTTAATCCGAGTATTCTTAGCTTTTTAGTAATATTTTCAGTATTATCCACTTTTGGGAAATACTTGTAATGAGAGTATTCCACTCTTAGATTCTTGGAGGAACGATACAATCGTGACACTTGTGTACTAGTTCATTCGATCAAATCTAAGTATGATGTTCTCTTACTCTTTTCCATTTGTTACTTTGATTACTATGTTAGGCTAAGTTATTTTTGACTATATGGGTATGTGACTATGATTAGTGATGATGCTATGATATGCTCTTTTATACTTGATTTCAAGCTAATGTTGTAGAACCATGTTACCACCTCGTTCTATAAACCATATTTTATCTAGAGTTGATTTGTTACGATAGTTTGGCGTTGAGAAACGTAAATTGTTATAATAAGTTTTTAAAGACTTGTCTATGGTTTTGAATCTTTGGTTTGAGAGATCCGCTTAGAAACCTTGATAAAATGTTGAACTCGTTGGCAACTTGTTTTCAGCTTAGTCGCTTGAATAAACATAAGTCTTGAATCACCCTAAAGTAAATTGTGCAAACACCATTTTAACGAAAAAGGATTATCACTCTTTACTAGGGGTGTAAACGATCTGAGTCGAGTCGAGTTTTGGCATAAACGAGCCAAGCTTGTTAATTAACTGTCTGGCTCGAGCTCGGCTCGAGCTCGAATAAAATTTTATAATCTGGATCGAGCTCGAACTCGAATGTTTTTTTGTTGTTCGAGCTCGAGCTCGAAGCTCGTTTATGATTTTTAACTTTTGTTTAGACTAACTTCTATTAGAACAGATATTGTTGGATAGACTCGTTTATTAACTCAAGCTCGAGCTTGAAAGCTCGTTTATGATTATTAAAATGATACTAATACTTAATGAGTAAGCTAATGTGTATGTAACTTATATACTTATAGATTTATCATTAAGCTCGAATAGCTCGTTCGGCTCGTTAAGCTCGAATATCTTGTTCGGCTCGTTAAGCTCGCTCGGCTCGAGACAATTAAACGAGTTTTCGAACGAGCCGAGCCTAATATTAGTTTTCAAAGCTCGGCTCACCAAATTAAACGAACACTAATATTTGTTCGAGATAGGCTCGAGCTCGAAAGTATTAAGTTCGAACTCGAGTTAAACGAGCTCGAGCTCGAGTAGCTCGTTAAAAGCTCGACTCGTTTACACCCCTACTCTTTACCTACATAAACATATTTCGGTCATTATTATCATCATCACGAACTCATACGAACTATCCCATATTAGTCATACTTGTTACTATTGTTATTTATTTCAATCATTTCTTTCTTCAAATATTATATTGATTACCAAAACGAAACTAAGTCTCAGCGAACGATCCTGGCTTACCACTACAAGCTATATTACAAACGAAAGGGTATACTTGCCCGTGTTTTTATTCTAGTCCCTTGTTTTGTGTAAACCTTGTAATATAAATTTAAGACTTGCGAAACAAACATCAAGTTTTTGGCGCCGTTGCCGGGGACTTATAATCCTGTTTTGTAACCAAAATTCCCGTAATCTTTGAAGAAATTGAACCGTTTCCCACCAAAAACAAACCAAAATTTTTCCTGCAGTACAGAAAGTACGCTGCACAATTCAAAAAGTGCATCGTACTTCCTGTAGCGAACCAAAGTATGCCGCACATTTCATAAAGTGTGACGCGCATTTTCTTCTGTAATCCAAAAACCTTTGTTGGATGCACACTTGTTCATCTGAAACTCCACCATTATCACCATTATCAGAACCTGAACGTACCCTTAACCGAAGGTTACGTAGACTTCACCTTCGTGTACCTTTCGATAGGAGACACGAGCAACCTGAACCTCGCGAAATCAACCAACCTTTCGACAACCTTTCTCAATTCCAATTTCTCACCAAACTCATCAACTGTTACGATCCAATGTCTGACACCTATGATGAACCAATGTTGTCAGTCGATAGAGTTGTAGCACCAACTCCTGGCTCCGCAATCGTTTTACCTAAAATTGCGAACGATTTTGCAATCAAAGGATCACTTTACACTTGTCAAAAACCACCAATTTGATGGTCGAATCAAAACCGCTCCTCACAAACACATCCATGAATTTAGCGGAATATGCAAAATGTTTAACTATGGAGAAGGACAAGCCGCCGTTCAACTCATAATGTTTCCATCATCCCTCACTAGAGAAGCCAAATCATGGATCGACGAACTTAATGAAGGAACCATTCAAACATGGGAAGGTCTTAGAACCGGTTTCATTAGCCGATTCTTTCCTCCTGCCCTATTTGAAAAACTCACAGGAGAAATCCGAAGCTTTTATCAACAAGATCGAGAAACTCTCACTGACGCATGGTTAAGAATGAAAGAATTACTCAGAAACTGCCATGGTCATGGACTTAGAAAAGAAGGAATAATCAAGATTTTCTATCATGGTCTTGACGATGCTACCCAAGATGCATTGAACGCCGCAGCGGGCGGTATTTTCCTTTACAAAACCCCCAACTAAGGCTACCAATTATTAGATGACAAAGTCTTACTCAAGCTTGATTGGTCCAAAAACCACAAAAACAAAAACCCACGAAAAAACGTAGCTTTTGCCGAAGAAAGCAACAACCCAACCGACACTAAAAACATTATGGCTCGTATGTAGGCCATGTCTCTCAAAATCGACACTCAATATAAAGAGATGAAAAACAAAAGTAATGAAACTTGCAAACACTATGGAGGAAACCATCCTTCTGGTGAATGTGATGACGATGACACACCTATGACAAAGGAAGAAGAAGCCAATTTCATTAACACCTTTCGTCGAACTCGATTTTATAACGATTATCGCAATTGTGACCGCGATAATTGGAGATCTAACGATAAACCAAGTTATGATCGAGACAAAAAGAAACCCAACCAAACCGAAGACAAACCCAACCTCGAAACCAAGCTCGACAATTTTATTGAATCTCAAAGAAAAACCAACCTTTTCGTGCGAGATACATTCACTGACCTCAAAACAAAGTTCGAGACTTCAAACAAAAACCACCAAGCTTCCATTCAAAACCCTGAAGCTAAGTTTGATCGTTTTGCTGATAAGCAATCGAATCGTGCTTCTGGTTCTTTACCAAGCAACACCAACCCAAACCCCAAAAACAACAACAAATATCAACCATCGCAAGCTCGTATGGAACATGTGAATGTCGTGTTCACGCGGAGTGGTTTATCTTACGAATCACCTACCAAACCTACCCAAGATACACCAATCGAAAACCTACTCGATAGTGACGATGAGGATGAAGCTCAACCAACCAAAACCAAACCCACTGAAAACTCAAACCCGACACCCAAACCATATAAACCAAAAGTACCATACCCCCAACGCTTACGCAAGCAAAATATGCAAGCTAAGTATGGTAAATTCCTCGACTTAATCCAAGAAGTTCGAATTAACATGTCTATAGTCGATGTTTTGGCTGGAATGCCAAACTATGGAAAATTTCTCAAAGAGCTTATCAAAAGCAAACATAAGTTTGAAGATGTATCTTCAGCTTTATAGAATGATGAATGTTCTACCATTATCCAAAACAAAGTACCACCAAAACTTGGAGATCCTGGAAGTTTTCTAATTCCATGTACTTTCCATCACTCATATTCTTGTAATGCCTTGGCCGATCTTGGCGCTAGTATCAACCTCATGCCATACTCCTTGTATGCTAAACTTTCAAAAGATGTTCTCAAACCTACAAAAATGAGCGATTGCCTTGCGGATCGTTCTTTTCAATACCCAATGGGAATATCCGAAAACATGCTCGTTGGAGTTGGAAAATTCATTTTTCCTGTCTACTTTGTAATCCTAGAGATGGAAGAAGATAGCAAGGTACCACTTATCCTTGGTAGACCTTTCTTGCCTACAGCTGATGCTGTGATTCGTGTAAAACAAAAACAACTCAACCTTGGAGTTGGTGAAGATAGAATTTCCTTTTCTATCGATGAAGCAATGAAACACTCTTATTCTAATGACGATACTTGCTTTAGTATTGATGTCATTGATGAAGTCGTTGAAGCCGATTTCGACGCTCTTCTTGATTAGGAAGCAAAATCTTTATATTCAATTGAAGGAACCATCATCGAAGAAGAACTTCTTACTGAATTTGACGCCTTCATAGTCGTTAATACCGACGAACCTATGAAAACCCCTGAAGAAGAAAAAGAAACACCATTTGAAACCATAACTTTCGAAACCAATTTCAAAGTTAAGAAATATGTGGAAGAACCCCCTACAGATTTGGAACTTAAACCTCTTCCTGAACATCTGGAATATGCGTTTCTTCATGAAGAAAAACTATTGCCTGTAATTATTTCATCCCAACTTTCGGAAGAACACAAAAACGATCTAATTGAAATTCTCAAGAAGCATAAACAAGCTTTTGCTTGGAAAACTTCTGATATTCCTGGCACATGTCCATCGTTCTGTAAACACAAAATCCAACTTTTAGATAACAAGAAACCGATTGTTGGAAAACAACAAAGACTAAATCCTAACATGAAGGACGTTGTTAAAAAAGAGATCCTTAAACTCCTCGATTCTGGAATAATCTACCCAATCGCAGATAGCCCCTGGGTTAGTCCTATTCATTGTGTACCTAAAAAGGGAGGTATCACTGTAGTAACTAACGAAAACAATGAGTTAGTACCAACACGAACCATCACCGGATGGAGAGTTTGTATTGACTATCGAAAATTAAATGACGCAACCGCGAAAGATCATTTTCCTTTTCCATTTATGGATCAAATGTTAGAAAGACTCACAGGGAATGAATACTTTTGTTTCCTCGATGGTTTTTCCAGATATTTTCAAATCCCTATCAACCATATGGATCAAGAGAAAACCACATTTACTTGTCCATTTGGAACTTACGCATTTAGGCGCATGCCTTTTGGCCTATGCAATGCACCTGCTACTTTTCAGAGGTGTATGATTGCAATTTTTCACGATATGATTGAAGAATCTGTCGAAGTCTTCATGGACGATTTTTCCGTCTTTGGAAACTCTTTGGACACATGTCTTAGCAATCTTAATAAAATGTTAGCACGATGTGAAGAAGCAAATCTTATGCTAAACTGGGAAAAAGGCCACTTTATGGTCAAAGAAGGAATTGTGCTTGGACACAAAGTGTCTGGCGTAGGCTTAGAAGTTGACAAATAAAAAATAAACGTAATCTCAAAACTCCCACCACCTACTAATGTGAAAGGCATTAGAAGTTTTTTAGGTCATGCTGGTTTTTACCGACGATATATCAAAGACTTTGCGAAGATCGTAAGACCTTTAACTCAACTTCTAGAAAAAGAAAGAACATTCGATTTTAATGATGAATTCCTTTTAGCATTTGAAACTCTTAAAGCAAATCTTACATGCACACCAATTATTGCAAGCCCCAATTGAAATATTCCATTTGTGCTTATGTGCGATGCAAGTGAACAAGCCCTTGGAGCTGTCCTTGGACAAAAAAATGGAAAACAATTTCACCCCATCTACTTTGCTAGTAGAACTCTAAACGTAACCCAACAAAATTACACCATCACGGAAAAAGAACTCATGGTTGTAGTTTACACGTTTGACAAATTTTGATCATACCTCGTACTGTCAAAAACAATAGTTTACACCGATCACTCAGCCTTAAAATACTTGTTTAAAAAGCAAGATGCCAAACCTCGTCTCATACGATGGATATTGCTTTTACAATAATTTGATTTAGAAATTAAAGATAAAAAAGGAGCTGAGAATGTTGTTGCCGATCATTTATCTCGCATAGTGAATGATGATTCTAGCGATGATGAAATCGATGATTTTCCCGATGAACACATAATGCAAATAAATACTAACATTACACCATGGTTCGCAGACTTTGCAAACTATTTGGCTGTAGGTATTTTACGAAAGGGAATGACATATCAACAAAAGAAAATATTCTTTTCTGAACTAAAAAAATATTTTTGGGACGATCCTCACCTGTTTAGAATCTGTTCCGATGGAATGATCCGACGTTGTATTTCCAGATCTGAATCTAGAAAAATTCTCAATGAATGTCACTACGGACCGACCGGAGGACATTATGCAGCGAACACCACCGCTAAAAAAGTGTTCGACGTTGGCTTTTACTGGACAACGATTATTCGTGAAGCTCATACCTTAGTACGATTATGCGAAGCATGTCAAAGGACTGGAAATCTTACAAAAAGAGATGAAATGCCTCTAAATAATATCCAAGTCTGCGAAATCTTTGACGTGTAGGGTATCGACTTCATAGGACCATTTCCTAAATCTTATAACTGTGAATACATTTTAGTCGTCGTCGACTATGTATCGAAATGGGCCGAAGCTCAAGCCTTGCAAACTAACGATGCAAGAGTTGTTATAGCATTATTAAAGAAATTTATTCTGTCGTTTTGGAATTCCAGAAGCACTAATAAGCAACAGAGGAACTCATTTCTGTAACAAACTCATGGAAAAAATCATGAAAAGATATGGAGTCAACCACCGATTTTCCACATCTTACCACCCTCAAACGAGTGGCCAAGTTGAAAACACTAATAGAGCTCTTAAGTGAATCCTTGAAAAGACCGTCCAAAACAACCCTGCTTGTTGGTCTAAAAAAATTAGAAGATGCTCTATGGGCCTTTCATACCGCTTTCAAAACACCAACAGGAACCACACCGTACAAGCTCTTGTATGAAAAACATGCCACTTACCAATTGAAATTGAACACCGTGCATATTGGGCACTTAATAACTACAATCCTAATCTTATTGCAGTTGGAGAAAAACGTATATTTCAACTTCATGAGTTAGATGAATTTCGACATCAAGCTTATGAAAGTTCACGCTTATATAAAGAACGAACCAAAGTGTGGCACGATCGTAAACTGCGACAAAGAAAAGAATTCAAACATGGAGAGAAAGTACTTCTCTTTATCTCGAAATATAAATTCAAGCAACCTAAGCTTACATCAAGATGGACTGGACCTTATACAGTAAAACACCAATATCCTTCTGGATATGTTGAAATCTACGGTAGAGACAATACCACTTTTATTTTCAATGAACATAAACTCAAGATCTACAATGAAGAAGAACATTATAATGAATTCGATGAATAAGAAATCCCCTTCTTTTTGAAATAAAACCAAGTAGCCGATTCTGGCTGAAGACTCTAAACTTAGCTCTATTCGGAAGGCAATCCATATTTTATCCCCCACGTTTTACCTTAAGTGTGGAGGAGGACCTGTAAATAAATAAAACCGTCCCTGTATATATATTTTTCATGTGTTTTTGTTTTATAATAGCATGCAGGAAAATATAAAACTTGGAGCTCTAAAGCTGGATTCATCTCTTGAAGTCCCACAATTTTCTACTTAGCCCTCGGAAGTTCTCGTTTCTCTTTGCATTTTTCCTATTTTTAGTTTTTATCAGTTATCACCTCGAGGACGATGTTCACCTTAAGTGTGGAGGAGAAGACAAATAGGAAAAATAATAATAAATAATCAATTTCTCCACATGAAAATCTTTTTGAAAATAAAATATAAATAGATATATTTTTAAATAAATAAAGTTTTAGCAAAGAAAAAATCTCATTTATTGACACTATAACTAAGCACAAAAACCATCCACCAAATATGTGAGGAAACCTAGCCTTATATTTCTCTATTTTGTGTGAAAGCCGATAATTTAGTATGCTTCAAAATTTGTGCTTGATCATCATTTACTAAACTGTAGTGAGGTTATTTTTATAGATATTTTGAGAAGAGGCAAAATAAATCACCATTTTATCATTATAGTTAAGCTACACTGGCTTGCTAAAATGTGTTACACTCGTACCTATGTGCTATATTATCCTATGTGCTATTATCCTTATGTTGATGCCTATCCATTTGTCAAGTCGAAAAAGTATATATGATGTTCTCTTAAAAAATATTAATAAAAATAAAAATAAAAAAATAAAAAAATAAAGTATTCTAGTATAGTTGTTCTACGACTTTGGCAAGGCATATTTTGTTCCAAACCCTCATCATTATCACGTTTTGTCTCTTTGAAAATTAATCTGGTGCTCACACCGCAACGGTTATGTTTATGTGTCATGTACAAACTTATAGTAGCTATCTATTTTATGACCGAGCTATTTGAGTGTTATCTTACATTTACCCTTTGTGAGTGACATTTGTGTGAACTTAAAATCCAAACACTATCCATGTGAGGTGCTGAAATTATCTTGTCGTTTGCTTTTGCTACTTATAAAAATTTAATCATTTTCCAATCATACTTCACAACACTTAAAAGCATTCTGAAATCTAATTTGTTTTCTCGCTTTGATTGCTTGAGGGCAAGCAATAGCTAAGTGCGGAAGAATTTGATAACGACCTAAATATACATATTCAACCCGTTATTATAATGCCACTTAGTATTATAAATAAGAGTTTTCGATACTTAATATATTGCGTTTTACATGCAGGTATGAAGTATGAAGAAGCAAAGTGAAGAAAATACAAAGAAGGGTCCTTATTGTGCAATTTAGCCAAACTAATGAAAGAAGATTTTGGAACGCACAAAAGTGCGGCACACATTGCCAGAAGTGCGACGCACATTCCCGTATCTAAAGTGTGGCGCACTTTCGGATAAGTGCGGCGCACATTTCCTCTCATCCAGCACTATAAATAGGAGCCACTTATACACATACAACACATCTCATCTTTCAACTACTACTCTAATCCGAGTATTCTTAGCTTTTTAGAATATTTTCAGTATTATCCACTTTTGGGAAATACTTGTAACGAGAGTATTCCACTCTTCGATTCTTGGAGGAACGATACAATCGTGACACTTGTGTATTCGTTCATTCGATCAAATCTAAGTATGAAGTTCTCTTACTCTTTTCCATTTGTTACTTTGATTACTATGTTAGGCTAAGCTATTTGTGACTATATGGGTATGTGAATATGATTAGTGATGATGCTATGATATGATCCTTTATACTTAATTTCAAGCTAATGTTGTAGAACCATTTTACCACCTCGTTCTATAAACCATATTTTATCTAGAGTTGATTTGTTACGATAGTTTGGCGTTGAGAAACACAAATTGTTATAATAAGTTTTTAAAGACTTGTCTATGGTTTTGAATCTTTGGTTGGAGAGATCCGCTTAGAAACCTTGATAAAATGTTGAACTCGTTGACAACTTGTTTTGAGCTTAGTCGCTTGAATAAACATAAGTCTTGAACCACCTTAAAGTAAATTGTGCAAACACCATTTTAATGAAAAAGGATTATCACTATTTACCTACATAAACATATCTCGGTCATTATTATCATCATCACGAACTCATACGAACTATCCCATATTAGTCATACTTGTTACTATTGTTATTTATTTCAATCATTTCTTTCTTCAAATATTATATTGATTACCAAAACGAAACTAAGTCTCAGCGAATGATCCTGGCTTACCACTACAAGCTATATTACGAACGAAAGGGTATACTTGTCCGTGTTTGTATTCTAGTCCCTTGTTTTGTCTAAACCATGTAATATAAATTTAAGACTTGCGAAACAAACATCAGAGTCCCAAATGATTTATCCTTTTGGGGGGCTGAATAATCACACTCAACTTTCCTAGGGGCAACGAATGACGACCATTAACCCTATTACTTTCACACTTAAAAGAATCCCAAGGATTTATCCTTTGGAGTGGTTGAATAATCATCCTCAGCCTCTCTGGGACAGCGTACTGGCAACCATTCCCCTTATCTATTTCCCTGTTACTAACTAACATAAATTGTAGGCTGATATTGAACAGACCACTGTAGACTCTCATGCTACAACAAATGGATCTGATAACATCTCTCAGGAACAATCCACAGAAGATGAAACAATGTGTGATGCTGAAGATGATGTTCTGACACTCATAAAAGATTTCTTTGAACCAGAATCAATGCCTGATGATGAGACCTTCACAAATGATCTTTTGGAAGAAGAGGATGAAGAAGATGATTCACAGATTCCTCTTTCCCCTCCCAAAGTCACAGCTGAGTCCACTCTTGCTGACACATCCACAACACCAACCAAAGAAGCACCCCAACTTCCACACCTGATGTCATTGTCACACAGGTGCTTCCAAAGGCTGCTAACGAAGCTGCATATGATCCAACAACTACATTCTTCCTGTTTGATCATCCCTAATAGCTGAACAATGATCTTATACCAAGGGAAGATGGCTATGAACATCAAAGCATAAATGTTCATAATTTATAGTCTTATCATCACCCTTCAGATATGGAGCGCCTGTCAAGGAAATTGGATCGCATTGCTTCTGAGATTTACCTCCAATTTTCAAAATATTATCACACAGGTAGTTCAGGATGCTCTCATATATCCTATTAAAGAAGGCACTCATAAGGGAGTTGCTCAAGGACTCAATCATCTTTCCACTCAAATTAAGGATGTCATTACCACTGAAGTCCCTGGTATGTTATCAGCTCATGAATTAGTAATGCACAAAGAGTTTGAGGCTATGTATCGACGACATGTCAATCATACCAACTAATTGGCTAATCATGTTGATCGTTCTGTGAATAGAAATTGCAACAGGTTACTCAGAATTTCTCGAGGCTCAGGAAAGACACAGAAACAAATGGTTGTATCTGTTGAAGAGATTTCTAGGTATATTCAATCACGTTCAGCCAAACTTTTGAGAAAACAGGCTAAACGCGAGGGGGAGAAAGTCAAATTGTTGAACCTTGAACCTGTCAACACTAATGCAAGTACAACTGATGAAATAGTTGATAACACAATTTCTACTCCTACCCCTCTCCAAGTCATCACACCAACTGTCATAACTAATGATGATGAAGTTATGGGGGAGCTACAGCCAAATGAACAAGCTGGTCAATCAAAGGCCCTAACTCTGGTTAACACCAAGGAGACTATGGACGATGATGAACCAGCAACCAAGAAACTTAAGTTTGTTGTTAGCTCCCTACCCAAGGCTGTACAAAATCAAGCTCAGATGGCATTTACCAAATATGCTGAAGAGCTTAGAAAATCAAATGAATCATCCTCTGTCTCAAAGAAAGGAAACGAAATACTTATGGTAGACTTAGACGCCAAACTAAAGAAAATAGTTGCGATGCTAGAGACAGGAGGATCAACAGTCGGAGTTTCTCAATTCTCCACTTTTAAAAACGTTGGTGAGAAACCTTTAACAATTGAGGAGATTGAAAAACAAGCAAGTGAATTTAAAAGGCTGAATGAAATCAAAAAAGCCAAAGAGCTGAATGAGGCTAAGTTAAGAAGAATGACTCTTCAACAAAGAGAGGAGCAAAGACAAACCTTGAGGGAAATGGAGTCAAAACGCAAAGAGGCTCTGAAGAAAGTTAAAGCTGACTATGATACCTGCGTGAACTCAAGATTTTCACCAGGAAAAATCACCAAGTTCAAATACACCATTCAAAAGTCAACTCACACTCCACAGATGGTAATATGGAGAGACAGCCAATAGGCCAACATGAATATATTTGATAACTTCAAATTGAAAACACTTGGTTTATCTGAATGGTTTGAACTGGAGAAATTAGCTGAGAAGAAGTCTGGACAAGCAAATTTCCTACCTTCTAAAGACTCTGAAAGCTAAATTCAACTGGGTGAAAGAAATAGCAGCCAAGCTCAAAGTTGATCCGCCTCCACAACTGTTTGAACAAGAACCCCCAAAAGCTAAAAAGAAAAGAAAGAGGTTGAATCTAGTTCTTGAAGAAACCTTTTTTACAGTTGATGTTTGTGTTGATGGAATGTTCGAGGATCTCATCCTACCAAATGGAATTGTAGGACCCATTGATGGACAGACATACACTGAGCTTGAAAAAGGAATGGCCTTTATGAATAGGGGGTGTCAATATGTCTTTCAAAGGGAAAGTGAGTTGGGTCTAGCTTCCACTGTTCAACTTCTATTCTTCAAGAATGTGCTGAAAATTAACTCTGAGTATTCCAAAGTCTTTGCCAAAGCATTGCAAGCTGAATTGGATACCAGAAATGATGTTGCTGAAGTTGTGTGTTATTAACTTGCATGTGCCAAGGTGACAGGAAAGTACCACAAGACTCACAAAGAACTTAGTCTCTGTGAGAAACCACAGAGGAGTCTATGTCAGAGACATTGTCAAGGAAGTCTAAGATTACATAAAGACATACTCATTAGCTGTGATGGATAACAACCAAGATGTATCAGGGACTCTTAGTGGTTGAGTGTTAACATGGGTGGCAATACCCTATTAACACTCAATACACTTTGGACATAGCTAAGTGTTTAGGCAGGAACTATATGAGCGGGAAAAATAGTAGCTTTGAATTAAAGCAGCCTAAAGTACGAGGTTATGAAGAAAACGGAAATTATGTCAGCTCTGTTTCCCAAAAGTGTTGTAGCAGACTACTAAGAATAGAAGAACATCTTGTGACAGATGTCTGACATTGTCTATCTTGTTTAGTCGTTATCAACCCATCTATCAAAGTCAACCTCGTACCACTATAAATAGGGAATGTAGATAGAGTTAATGTTGTTCACTTTGTTAGATTTTACACTAACTCTCTTAAACTTGAAGAAGAATCAGTTGTGCATGTGTTCTTAAGTTAGCTTGTAAACTTGTAACTTGTGCAAGTTTACTTGTCCAAAGAGTACACAACACATTGTCATCAAACTGTGTGATCCATAACACTTGTAATACTTGTTATACAATAATAAAGTCTTACGTTTGAAAAGTATTTACTTGTGTTAATTATCCTTATTAGTCGTTTCAGTCTAGGATTAGGGACTTTCAGTTGGTATCAAAGCGGTGTTTGATTTTAAAACCTTCATAAACATCTTTTTAAGTTTTATAATCAAGATCTACCATGCCTGAAACGAGCAACACAACACCACCACCTCCGACTAATGGGAACAATCAAAACAACATACCTCCTCCAACATCACCAAGAATAACCCCCACTCCTAATGAAGATGATCTTCCACAACTTCTTGACTCAAGAGGTGGATCCCATGTAAAAAATGTGCCCATATTTGATGAAGATGACTTTGCCAGTTGAAAAAGTCAATTTCTTGTCTATCTAGATAGACTTGAACCATTTCTTCTAGACATTATAGAAAATGGACCATATGTTCCCATAGCCCTTACATCAACTGATGAGAATCCACTCCCAAAACTACTTAAACAATGGACACCTACTGATAGAAAATTGGCAAACCAAGACAAACGTCTCAAAAGCATCATCATATCCCGTCTCCCAAAACACATTATGAAATATGTCATTCAATGTCCAACAACCAAAAAAATGTGGACAGACTTAATCCTTGGTCACGAAGGACCCTATGAGGCTAGAGAAACCAAGATTCGGTCACTCAGGCTTCAGTTTAATGCTTTCAAAGCATTTGAAGGTGAAAAGGTTCAACAGACGTACACAAGGCTGAAGATTCTTCTCAATGACCTTGCAATGAATAAGGTTACCATTTCACAAGCTGAAGTTAACGCCACTTTTGTCAACAGCCTTCCCAAAAAATGGTTGAGCATGAATCAGACCCAGAGAGCTAACAACTAGATTAGAAATGATGCGTTGGCTCAACTATATGGAAAGTATAATTATGAAGAGGGATTGATTGACACTATATATAAATCTGAGTCTGAAAGATTTGTAGTTCAGGGAGCAACCTCAAAAGCCTTGATATCCCTTCAAACCCTCATGATAGTGACACAGATGTTGAAGAAGACACTCGTAGTAGCCAAGAACTCATGACAGACCTTAATGCTGAGTTTCATTAAAGAGCTCTACTAGCTAATCAGAGAAGACACTTTAAAAGATTAGGGAGAGTAGGATCAGCTAGTAAACAAACTAACAAATCAAAAGAAACTTGCTTTGCATGTGGAAAACCTGGACACTTTCAAAAAGACTGTCCATCCACAAAAATATCCTCACCATCTTATCCTTCATCTTTCAAACCTTACAAGTTCAAATCACAACAAAACAACTCATTTCACCTATCTAATTCCTCTGATCATGAGAGAAAGGATTACAAAAACAAATACAAGGCACTAAAATCTGAGTTGGAACAAATGAATTTGAAACTAGAAGTTCTGTCTAAGAAAAAAAGGGGTGATAAAAGACAGAGAAAGGGTTGGTAGCTGAAGCTTATGATTGGAATGATGAGCCTTTGACATCAGATGAAGAAGACACTACCAGGGACACGGCATTTATGGCAATTGTTAAGGTTGAACCAGTTGTGGGAAAAGGAGATGCTAGATCAGGACAATGGGTCGAAATCACTATGAAAAAGGTACACATGCTTATCTCTATGTCTGAAAGTGATGAACGTAAACATGTCCCTGATTATACCATCGTTGATTTACACTTTGTTAAGGAACAAAGAAAGAATTTGCTTGATAAATTTCATTCTGCTAAACATGAATTGTTAACTGCTAAGGCTGAATGTGAAAATTTAAAACAGGTTAATTCTGAAAAATAACCCTGCAAAACGAAGTTGCCAAATTAACCTTAAAAATAATGCCTTATCTGATCAAGTAACTGAGCTACATAAAGTTATAGAGAAATGGTTGTGTAGTAGGTTTACAATTAATGAATTAATTGACGATGAAGTTCTTGCTGACATAACTAGGGTTGTAGCTGCTAAAAAAATAAACTCAAAGCCCTTAAAAATCCCAAAGATATTTTTTTAGCAGAGGTCAAATATGTTCTTCTCCCCCTGAATAAACTGCACTAGCAGTAGTAGTTTATCGAATAGAAACATAAAATTTGACAATACAAAAATGTTATTAGCAGCCATTCATGAACGGATCTGAATAGAGAAAATCCAACCCGCTCTGATACCACTTGTTGGTCCACGAATCTTGTGTAAACATCGGATCTATAAGGATCTATGAAGAACATTTGCACAATTAACCAATTAACTAACTAATAACCAATCTTGTACTTTTCATCGTTTGTATATCTTATTAATAATGAATGAAAAAGGTTTACAAAACTTGCCTGGTTGTTTGCGGAATAACAACCGGGCGATGAATGAAAAACTAAACTTCTATTGTTCTAAGCTAGCTAAACTTGAGAACCAATGGAAGGATGAAACCCTATCCACTAAAGTGTTACATGTGATGTTTCTGTGGTGGGAGTCATTAGACTATCATATTACAAAGACTACCATATATAGTGGGAAAGTAAAGATTCCAAGATAAGCTTCACCAAAGTACAAGTAACCACCTTGTACTTTCTTGTCTTCCAATTTGCACATTTGACAAAGTAAGCCTTTCCTCTTGAACCTTTGTCTTTATTGCTGATAAGACATCCCACTAATACTTTAGATAAATCTTCAGACAATTCTTCGAGTGTTCTAATAAGGTCTTATAATAAAAGATAGTCTTTAGGAGTTAGTAGGTTATTATGGTATAGTCTTTAGGAGTTAGTAGGTTATTATATCATCACTTACTAACTCCATCATCCTTGGTTCTTTGCATCACTTACTGAGATTCGCCTCAGCTAATGACGAGTCTATCTCGTAGACTCTAAAAAACACTAGATAATGACACACTTAACTTATAACTTACTTAAGTTCAGTGACTAACACAACTTAGGATACTTTACATACAAATCATGTGCAAGGGACAAATCAGGCGCTGAATTGACCCAACAGTTACAGATAACTGAAATGTTGAATGTCGATGAACAACCGATCATAAGAATATATATGTCTTTCAAAGTTTGTGCAATTTAAGTACTTGGAAAGTTTTAGTAACTCAAAGTTCGTGCAAATTACTTCCTTCAAATTAGGTAAGAATGTGGACGGTCAGGGTTTTATTGCGGGAAAACGGTTTCAGGGACGCACTTTGCATAAACGAAAGGTGGAATAAAGTGTCGGCTGGGAAAATGCTTTCGAGGACGCATTTTACATGGACGAAAGGTGAAGATGTGCTGACGCGACAAAGGGGGATAGTAAATGATGAAAATACTCTCACGTGCATGGCACGCGAGGGAGTTAACGGAGGATAACGACCAAAAGTTTAAAAAGTCGAATCGGGGTTTTTTGCATGATTTTAACAAGTTCAATGGCAAAATTGCTGAAACTTTTCTTTCGTTGGCAAAATAATCTTTTTTGCAAACTTAAGGGACGAAATTTGCAGTTTACCCTTTTCCGAAATCAGCAAGATAACCAATTAGTTTAAAACATTTGTCAATAGTGTGGCCATTGAAACAAAATTCTCACCAACTAACCCAAAACCCCTATTCTGTCTAACATTGTTATTATTATAATTAGGTTTGATGTTAGAATTAGGTCTGACAGTATAATTCCCATTATTAAAAGACTAATTACTCTAAAAATTATTTTTATTAGGCACATTAGAGACAAATGCAGAGTTCTGAGTCCTCTAAGAAGACCCAATAGTATTACAAGAAGCAACTTTTTCTAGTGTCAATGAGAAAGATTGAAAAATATTGTGTTAAAAGTTTCTGGTGTTATAGTCATTTTTGATGACGTGACTACACTTTTTTCTCATGATATCATTGGTACACTCATTACTTTCAGGCATTTTAATGAACCCACTATTTGCTTGATTTTTTGTAATTTCTCTCCTTATTATAGAGGGGAATCACGGTTCCCAATGAACAATGATTCCCCTCACATGCTGATAAAAATATTGTTTCCTTTCCCTCTCACAGTTGCCTCCTTCCCTCACAAAATCTACACACACAAAACACGCATCGTTTGTTCCAACGGCCCATTTTGTGACTCCGTTATCCATTGATTAGTTTTGTCTTTTTCTGTCACACCCCACCATGGCGGAATATGGGGCACGACATATGGATATCATCACAACAATAGCGTGTCTATAGAGATAACTAAATGATATAAGAAATGTCATAAATGGCGACACAAATGTCATGACAATATCTCAACATGCAGGAGTCTAGGTAAGTAGGTAACAATCATACCTCTTACCCAAGACAAACAAGTAACACAAACAAAACAAACATATAGGTGCCAACAGTATCACTTATTTAAATGAACAAATAAAAACTAAGAAGGAACAGGGATCTCCTTCTATATGCAATCCTAAGGCATCCAAGTCTAGCCACTTCTATCCTCAAGCTTAACCATATTCACACCTGAAAGAGACACTAAAACACGTTAACATAAAGTTGGTGAGAGTCATAGGTTTAGACTCCAACACAAGACAATTCATAAGCTGTGAATACCATAAACCAATAAACATATGGACAATGCGCTACAATCATGTACTAACAACTAGCATTCAAGTTCAATCAATCATTACAATTTCAAGGCATCACGCCTTACCAACAATCACAATTTCCAAGGCATCACGCCTTATCATTAACCATAATTTTCAAGGCATCACGCCTTACCAACAATCACAATTTCCAAGGCATCACGCCTTACCAACAATCACAATTTCCAAGGCATCACGCCTTATCATTAACCATAGGTCCCATAGGCGCCCATACACCTATGTACCTTTCCAATCCAGATCACACACAAACAAGAATCACATAGCAGTTAATCACATAAATGTACACACAAGTCCATCTCAAACCTTAAAACATTCACATCATTAATTTAGAAAATAATTCAACACAGTGTCTCTTCCATCCCATCTGGAAGTCAAAAACAATAGTAAACATGGGACTATGAAACTCACCTGATAGCTTCTTCACAAGTCCTCGCACTAGCAACAAGCTAACAAACCAAAAACACGAAATCAATACACGAACCTATCACTAAGATGGCTCATCAACCTATGATGGACATCTAGTCTATTCCCATATAAAAACCTCATTGATAAGCTCTAACCATCCCATTAACCTTCCCTAACAAGTCCTTAACTTGGTTAAGTTTAATAACTATCCCGTTCATATTTTACACAAAACAGTCCCAGTTTTTAAGTCTCAAAACTTTAAGTCAAACGTCCACTTAAACATACCCATGGTTTCTGTAAATAGAATATTCATACCCTTAAATATGTTGGCTAACACCTCCCACTTTCCTTAACCTTAAAGCTACTGTTAAGGCCCCGATATACATATATCTACTTTTGTCATTCCAGATTTCCTGATTTTAAACGTACTAAAAGTTTGTTACCATTAAGGGGTCTTACCCTAAACCACAACCTTAGCCCAAGTGCAGATACTTATTACAATATATAAACCATCTCTCACGTTCGTGAGAAGATCCCAATGCAACCCTAAGTACCCCAAACAACCCAAAACTTAAAAAGAAAACAGGCTGAATTCAAAACTGTTTTGACCTCCGACTGTTGTAACCTGTTTTTGACCCACTTCCCGACCTCCAATTTAGTTCTCGTTTCTTGCATTGGAAAGCCACTTCAAGTATCTTTCCAGGGATACTTGGATCGCATCTTGAATGTTCCTAGAACTCCCGATATGATCAAAACAATTGACTCAAAATTCTGCCCAGTTTTTAAAAACGGGTTTAACAAAATCAACCTCATTAATTAACCCTAATCCCTCTAATTACAAGCCCTAATTTATTTAATCATTAAAATATGATTAATATACTGTTTTTAATTAAACCCTAAACTAATCCATCATATGATGATAGAAACATTAAAAACATTTAATATGAAAAGGGTTAAGAAGGTTTTACCTTTGAATTAATAGAAGATGAAGAAAACCTAATTTTTGAAGAACCCTAATTGGCCACCATTGATGAATTTCGGCTAGGAGATGTTATGGAGGTTAAAAACCTGATTATTATGGTTATGAGTTGGGTTTGGTTAAGTCCTAAAGGCCCCCTAATCCCATTACAAGTCCATTGGGCCTGTTTTGGGCTTTTCCCTTCTTTCTTCTTTGGTACGTCTAAACCGACCCAAACACCCCTAAATTCGTTTTTTTTTTGTTTTTTTATTTACTATTATGTTATTAATATTAATTTAATTTTCCTTAATTTATTTCAGCTCCTAAAGCTTCCAAAACCACAAAACCGTAAAACTAGTCAAATTTACGCGTTTTTCCGTAAAAGACGTAAAATATACACTTTTAAAAAAAATCTCAAATTTTGAAATAAACTTTATAACTAAGTCCTAATGACTTAAAAACATCCCGAAAAATATTCATATGACTAATTACCTCTAAATGCTAAACCGTAAATCGTAAAAAATACGATTTTGTATAATACATATACGTATACTTAGAACCACCAAATAACACCATCTCACTTCATAGTCACTACCATGTGAACTCATGAACATGAAATCATCACACATCGTTTCATTCACAAGGTACCCCGTATCAGAAACGATATCCAAACCACAATCCATACACACCAATAAGCACATAAACACGTAAAGACACGCAACTAGCACAAAATAAAACTAAGTGACGAACCTCAAAACCAGGGTTGTCACATCACTCCCTCCTAATAGAAATCTCGTCCCGAGATTTACTCCTTAGGATCAAACACACAGACAACAAATCACACGAGGATACTTGTTCTAAAAGAACTCCTCTCATTTCCACGTGAACTTTAGTTCAAGTTTCAAAATACCACATATACAAACCAAAAACAATTAAACTCATTGTCAAACTCTTGACCTCACAGTCAATAAATCTCCTAGATGACTCTTTGATAAAACAAAGACTCTCATTAACAAAAGTCCTGAATAACCGTACATGCAAGATGCATTCTCAAACAACCTTTACCAATCTCAATACATGAAATGTATCATGTATACAACTCATTTCTCCCATGTAATTCTATGCTCATATGCTACTGGTCCGATCTTTCCAAAGATCATGACTGGGCCTACAAAGCTCTACATCAACTCTTCCATTTTACCAAAACATACCACCCGTTACTATGGGTGAAACTCCCTTTAGTCTGTACCCCAAACTACTTAAAATTTCCAATTTCCTTACAAAGGGACCTATGACGGTCTTTCACATACCCATTAGTTCTTCCAATCCAAATCAACTTACGATCTATACACGTCCTCAGAAGGATGGTTATCTCAGTTAGACCAATCCCTTCGTCCCTATGGCATATCACACCTATAACTCCTCATCCATTCGATTATCGATACTAATCCTCCCAAACAATCAGTATAGCTCAGTGCCATTTCCTTTTCCACACTACGACAACATTAGCCTGCGCTGTGCTTTATTCTACTCATTAAGATCTACCAAAGTTTTACCTCCGGTTCCTATTTCATTCATGCTTCGCTTCAATACACACGTCCTTCTTCCTCCTCAACTCATACCATACCTCACGATGTGATGCTTCCCATCGTTTCTTCCCTTGCCATAATCCTTGATAAGGCATTCCATACATATTAGGCTAACTTTTACGCATAACCCTCTATTCCATCCTATTCGTACGTAATTCTTCCAACTTCTCAACTACATGACTTCTCATTCCTCTTGAAATATGAGATGAATTAGTCAGTCTATCGACTATCACCCAACTCTCGTCACTTTCACCAATTTCGTCCTTACATTACCCTTTCTAAGCTACTCCTATCTATGTAGGAAGTATAGTCTACGCCCCTTTCTCCATATGATTGTCCAAGCCACGCAACATACATGTTGACGCGTTCTCTGCTTTAGACAAATCAACTCGTGCAACCTACATCCTTCATGCAAACTACCCTAATACGTCATCCATATAGTTCAAGTTCGTCTCAGCTTCACTTCATTCTTCTTATTCCATGTCTCATCAACTATGCTTCCCTTTCCCAGATGGTACTTGGCCTTGCAATTTTCTTTCATCACTTAACTCCACCCATCACCTTTGCCAAAAGGTCAATCAAGATGATTGAATATGTGTTGGAGACGTTCATGATCCGTATAGATCATTCTCCACGTCTCGTACACCAAATGCCTCTAGCATTCTAGGCAGATATAACAATCCAGCCCCACTAACTAAGTCCATCTAGTTCTTCCAAATCTTTAGTTCCTGCAACGTATAAGTGATCGCCTTTCTTTGTCGTCCTCGTATGCGTCCAAATCCCTGCTCCACGTATCGTCATGCTTCGTGAATTCATCCAGTCCTTCCGATAATGCTAAGATCAGCCTATTATCCAATCCACCTCTTCAGCCTCCAAAATGCTTCCTCATCCTTCTTCACTTCGCCCCTTGCTGGTTCCATGATACTCCATCATCTCTAACTACTCATCATGGTAAACTTAATACTAAAAACTCACACTCGAAAATCTCACGTACAACTCCACCCCAAAACCAACACATAATTCGCCTCACTCTCCTTCTCAGATTTGAGTAGTTCAAGATGTCGTCGACGCTCCCGATGACAACTCGTTTATACACGTTCATGCACACTTGGTTGATTGACACCATGAAAACCGCTAGTGCTTTGGTGAAGCCAAATACATAACCGTAAACCCAAAGCGTTCATACAACATCCTTAGCAGTTTCAACTATGTCCTCCTTGCACCCTCTCTTAGCGACAATACGAATAAATTCCTACCTCGTTCTACTTGCAAAATTCTACACGCATCTTAAAAGACCGGTACTTCCTCTCATCAAACCACTCAACCTCCTTCCACATCCAATCTACTACTAAGAAACTCAACATTTATCCGGTATTCCTTGCAATTTCTAACAGCTCTTGTTTTTAAATCACTCCATCAACGATTTGCCTTGGAAAGGCACTAACTACAACTCCTCTCACCTCTCCTACTTGCTCTATTTATGGTTCTACCTCACAGTAATAGGCGAACCTACTAAATTTCAGGAAATTTTCAGAAAACTTACATGCCCTACGAACAATCATAAATACCTTTGAGGTATTACTTCCCCTTCCAACACTCTCTATGGCGCGTTACTTGTGCTAATATCCCACAAATCTCTATTCATCTCCTTGGTACTCCTAAGAGACCTCATGACCACACTAGTTCGTCTACAACTTCTTTCCTCCCCACTAAGGGTATTCCGACCGTTCTCTCATGGTCACCTACTTAAGCGTGTAGGCGCGACCAAGTCTTTCATACGACTACCTCAACGCTCCCGAACAATATGAAACCAAAACTACATCCTGAATCCATCAGATACGATCAACGAATCAAACCAACGGATGACTAACGACATTTCACGTGCACCAATTAAAACAAGTCAAAAACCACGAGACTCAAAAGAAAACTCAAACCCATAACATGTATCAATTCAAAATGACCCATGACCACGAAAAATAATCCAAGAAACACCCAATCGCAACCAAAACATATTACGCCCCGCAACATATTATTTAAACCGTGCAAAGTATCGACTTTTCCAAAAGAATATATATCTCTTTTTTTATTATTACCTTCCACCTCTATGTGACTCAAACAATCTACAAACAACCCTCTTGACGAACTCAAAACTCAACTCAAAGACTAGGTATCCCGTGTATCCCAAATCATAAAAATAAACTACTATTCAAACTCAACCTTTAACCCGACACTTGTACAACAATTTCGACCAGTCAACTGACCTCCCATGGCTATACATTCTAAATATTTTAAAAGTATGTTCCGAGTACATAATTTTTTTTTTTGCTTTTGAATCACTCAAAAAGCTCTAAAAACGAACAAGTTATGGCCGAAACAGTTTTATATTAATGAAAGATAAAATTGTATGTGAAATCTTCATAAACTCAATTTAACCTTGAATTAATAATTATAAATGACGTGAATCGGTTGAACCCAATTATATAAACTATGTAAGTAGAAAGAAATTTTACTTCGCTTTATTTTAAAGAAAGTCTTTTAGAATTTGAAATAAATAAGTGTTGACTAAAAAGAAATCTTATGTTACATCTTGTTTCAAACACGACCCCAACACCTTACCCTTATTTTACCGAATACGACCAACTATCTAACCCTATACTAGATTTCCATGTCCCCTTTTTCCATATACCAACCAAAAGAAATGTAAGACTCAACACAAAAGATTTCATTATCTCAAAAGAAATCCCAGGTTATTTCAATAGACTTAAAACCAAGAACACCGTTTTAAAACGTACACGTGAAATACGAAACTCAAAGAATATGCTACAAGACACAGTTCAAAAGATTCAAAACGTCGTTGAAACTCCACCAAACTCCAGCACCATAAAACACGAACAAACACAAGGTACGTTCAAGTTATAATAACTAGTGAACGACCATATACCATAACTTAACACATAGTAGTATATATACATCCGCATATGTATACCTATTGAATCCCAAAAACATACTCGTTATCATACACGTAAGTCAATCAATCGCTTTATACGCTCATTTTTCCATACGAGTAATCACCATCTCACCGTGCCACAACAAGGCATAAAGCCCACCTCTAAAACCAAACCATATCGTGTGACCCCAAAATCACACAACACAACTATAACCCAAAACATATAACACAAAAAGAACAATAGCCATATCGTAGGTAGCCATTACATATACCCATATAAGATACGTATACCCAAATTCTACATCTCATCATATACAAGCATGTACTAACCCTCTTTCATGCAACTATACTTGGGAACCCATTGAAGTTGTGGTACTTGTATAACTATGTTGGCCACCATACTTATACAATTACCCTTTCCCCAATGCACTCCCTCCTATGATGACACTTATAAGAATCAATACAACATATAACACATAAATCCATCTACTCACATAAGCTCATAACCACATAACCAATAAAGTCCAAAACTCCATCTATTAAAATAACATAGTAATACTCTTGGAATACAGAAATCCATAGTCTAGCTAAAACAACATAGGGTAAATCCAAAACGAAAACATAATCAGTTATGAGTCATGTCGCCCATAAGAGTGGAAACGGCTTAAAATCATTCCTACCCATGTACTCCTAGTAACTCGAACCACCACACGATTCTTAGGGAACATGACTTAAACATCAAAAGAAAAATATTGTACCTCAGGTACATAAAATAACCCAACAAAAGATAGAACTACCATGTACCAAATTATGTACTATAATGTACAATTTAAGCAAAATACAACAATGACTAGTGTGGATGATTATGGTTCTACCCGCACTAGTCACAACCCAAAAAGAAAATAACGTGTGGCTAAGTATGAACTTACTATGGTTCAATTCATACTAGTCAAAACATCACAATAAATAACATTCAAACACATCAATTATAATAAAATGCACACATACTCCTATGACGCCTATATACAGGGACCCTTAAGCTATAGACTAGGCTACACGACTAGGCAACCTAATTCTCTATATCCATTGGCTCTGATACCATTCTGTCACACCCCACCATGGCGGAATATGGGGCACGACGTATGGATATTATCACAACAATAGTGTGTCTATAGAGATAACTAAATGATATAAGAAATGTCATAAATGGCAACACAAATGTCATGACAATATCTCAACATGCAGGAGTCTAGGTAAGTAGGTAACAGTCCTACCTCTTATCCAAGACAAACAAGTAACACAAACAAAACAAACATATAGGTGCCAACAGTATCACTTATTTAAATGAGCAAATAAAAACTAAGAAGGAACGGGGATCTCCTTCTATATGCAATCCTAAGGCATCCAAGTCTAGCCACTTCTATCCTCAAGCTTAACCATATTCACACCTGAAAGAGACACTAAAACACGTCAACATAAAGTTGGTGAGAGTCATAGGTTTAGACTCCAACACAAGACAAGTCATAAGCTGTGAATACCATAAACCAATAAACATATGGACAATGCGCTACAATCATGTACTAACAACTAGCATTCAAGTTCAATCAATCATTACAATTTCAAGGCATCACGCCTTACCAACAATCACAATTTCCAAGGCATCACGCCTTATCATTAACCATAATTTCCAAGGCATCACGCCTTACCAACAATCACAATTTCCAAGGCATCACGCCTTACCAACAATCACAATTTCCAAGGCATCACGCCTTATCATTAACCATAGGTCCCATAGGCGCCCATACACCTATGTACCTTTCCAATCCAGATCACACACAAACAAGAATCACATAGCAGTTAATCACATAAATGTACACACAAGTCCATCTCAAACCTTAAAACATTCACAACATTAATTTAGAAAATAATTCAACACAGTGTCTCTTCCATCCCATTTGGAAGTCAAAAACAATAGTAAACATAGGACTATGAAACTAACCTGATAGCTTCTTCACAAGTCCTCGCACTAGCAACAAGCTAACAAACCAAAAACACGAAATCAATACACGAACCTATCACTAAGATGGCTCATCAACCTATGATGGACATCTAGTCTATTCCCATATAAAAACCTCATTGATAAGCTCTAACCATCCCATTAACCTTCCCTAACAAGTCCTTAACTTGGTTAAGTTTAATAACTATCCCGTTCATATTTTACACAAAACAGTCCCAGTTTTTAAGTCTCAAAACATTAAGTCAAACGTCCACTTAAACATACCCATGGTTTCTGTAAATAGAATATTCATACCCTTAAATATGTTGGCTAACACCTCCCACTTGCCCTAACCTTAAAGCTACTGTTAAGGCCCCGATATACATATATCTACTTTTGTCATTCCAGATTTCTTGATTTTAAACGTACTAAAAGTTTGTTACCATTAAGGGGTCTTACCCTAAACCACAACCTTAGCCCAAGTGCAGATACTTACTACAATATATAAACCATCTCTCACGTTCGTGAGAAGATCCCAATGCAACCCTAAGTACCCCAAACAACCCAAAACTTAAAAAGAAAACAGGCTGAATTCAAAACTGTTTTGACCTCCGACTGTTGTAACCTGTTTTTGACCCACTTCCCGACCTCCAATTTAGTTCTCGTTTCTTGCATTGGAAAGCCACTTCAAGTATCTTTCCAGGGATACTTGGATCGCATCTTGAATATTCCTAGAACTCCCGATATGATCAAAACAATTGACTCAAAATTCTGCCCAGTTTTTAAAAACGGGTTTAACAAAATCAACCTCATTAATTAACCCTAATCCCTCTAATTACAAGCCCTAATTTATTTAATCATTAAAATATGATTAATATACTGTTTTTAATTAAACCCTAAACTAATCCATCATATGATGATAGAAACATTAAAAACATTTAATATGAAAAGGGTTAAGAAGGTTTTACCTTTTCAATTAATAGAAGATGAAGAAAACCTAATTTTTGAAGAACCCTAATTGGCCACCATTGATGAATTTCGGCTAGGAGATGTTATGGAGGTTAAAACCTGATTATTATGGTTATGAGTTGGGTTTGGTTAAGTCCTAAAGGCCCCCTAATCCCATTACAAGTCCATTGGGCCTGTTTTGGGCTTTTCCCTTCTTTCTTTCTTCTTTGGTGCGTCTAAACCGACCCAAACACCCCTAAATTCGTTTTTTTTATTATTATTTAATATTATGTTATTAATATTAATTTAATTTTCCTTAATTTATTTCAGCTCCTAAAGCTTCCAAAACCACAAAACCGTAAAACTAGTCAAATTTACGCGTTTTTCCGTAAAAGACGTAAAATATACACTTTTAAAAAAAATCTCAAATTTTGAAATAAACTTTATAACTAAGTCCTAATGACTTAAAACCATCCCGAAAAATATTCATATGACTAATTACCTCTAAATGCTAAACCGTAAATCGTAAAAAATACGATTTTGTATAATACATATACGTATACTTAGAACCACCAAATAACACCATCTCACTTCATAGTCACTACCATGTGAACTCATGAACATGAAATCATCACACATCGTTTCATTCACAAGGTACCCCGTATCAGAAACGATATCCAAACCACAATCCATACACACCAATAAGCACATAAACACGTAAAGACACGCAACTAGCACAAAATAAAACTAAGTGACGAACCTCAAAACCAGGGTTGTCACATCACTCCCTCCTAATAGAAATCTCGTCCCGAGATTTACTCCTTAGGATCAAACACACAGACAACAAATCACACGAGGATACTTGTTCTAAAAGAACTCCTCTCATTCCCACGTGAACTTTAGTTCAAGTTTCAAAATACCACATATACAAACCAAAAACAATTAAACTCATTGTCAAACTCTTGACCTCACAGTCAATAAATCTCCTAGATGACTCTTTGATAAAACAAAGACTCTCATTAACACAAGTCCCGAATAACCGTACATGCAAGATGCATTCTCAAACAACCTTTACCAATCTCAATACATGAAATGTATCATGTATACAACTCATTTCTCCCATGTAATTCTATGCTCATATGCTACTGGTCCGATCTTTCCAAAGATCATGACTGGGCCTACAAAGCTCTACATCAACTCTTCCATTTTACCAAAACATACCACCCGTTACTATGGGTGAAACTCCCTTTAGTCTGTACCCCAAACTACTTAAAATTTCCAATTTCCTTACAAAGGGACCTATGACGGTCTTTCACATACCCATTAGTTCTTCCAATCCAAATCAACTTACGATCTATACACGTCCTCAGAAGGATGGTTATCTCAGTTAGACCAATCCCTTCGTCCCTATGGCATATCACACCTATAACTCCTCATCCATTCGATTATCGATACTAATCCTCCCAAACAATCAGTATAGCTCAGTGCCATTTCCTTTTCCACACTACGACAACATTAGCCTGCGCTGTGCTTTATTCTACTCATTAAGATCTACCAAAGTTTTACCTCCGGTTCCTATTTCATTCATGCTTCGCTTCAATACACACGTCCTTCTTCCTCCTCAACTCATACCATACCTCACGATGTGATGCTTCCCATCGTTTCTTCCCTTGCCATAATCCTTGATAAGGCATTCCATACATATTAGGCTAACTTTTACGCATAACCCTCTATTCCATCCCATTCGTACATAATTCTTCCAACTTCTCAACTACATGACTTCTCATTCCTCTTGAAATATGAGATGAATTAGTCAGTCTATCGACTATCACCCAACTCTCGTCACTTTCACCAATTTCGTCCTTACATTACCCTTTCTAAGCTACTCCTATCTATGTAGGAAGTATAGTCTACGCCCCTTTCTCCATATGATTGTCCAAGCCACGCAACATACATGTTGACGCGTTCTCTGCTTTAGACAAATCAACTCGTGCAACCTACATCCTTCATGCAAACTACCCTAATACGTCATCCATATAGTTCAAGTTCGTCTCAGCTTCACTTCATTCTTCTTATTCCATGTCTCATCAACTATGCTTCCCTTTCCCAGATGGTACTTGGCCTTGCAATTTTCTTTCATCACTTAACTCCACCCATCACCTTTGCCAAAAGGTCAATCAAGATGATTGAATATGTGTTGGAGACGTTCATGATCCGTATAGATCATTCTCCACGTCTCGTACACCAAATGCCTCTAGCATTCTAGGCAGATATAACAATCCAGCCCCACTAACTAAGTCCATCTAGTTCTTCCAAATCTTCAGTTCCTGCAACGTATAAGTGATCGCCTTTCTTTGTCGTCCTCGTATGCGTCCAAATCCCTGCTCCACGTATCGTCATGCTTCGTGAATTCATCCAGTCCTTCCGATAATGCTAAGATCGGCCCATTATCCAATCCACCTCTTCAGCCTCCAAAATGCTTCCTCATCCTTCTTCACTTCGCCCCTTGCTGGTTCCATGATACTCCATCATCTCTAACTACTCATCATGGTAAACTTAATACTAAAAACTCACACTCGAAAATCTCACGTACAACTCCACCCCAAAACCAACACATAATTCGCCTCACTCTCCTTCTCAGATTTGAGTAGTTCAAGATGTCGTCGACGCTCCCGATGACAACTCGTTTATACACGTTCATGCACACTTGGTTCATTGACACCATGAAAACCGCTAGTGCTTTGGTGAAGCCAAATACATAACCGTAAACCCAAAGCGTTCATACAACATCCTTAGCAGTTTCAACTATGTCCTCCTTGCACCCTCTCTTAGCGACAATACGAATAAATTCCTACCTCGTTCTACTTGCAAAATTCTACACGCATCTTAAAAGACCGGTACTTCCTCTCATCGAACCACTCAACCTCCTTCCACATCCAATCTACTACTAAGAAACTCAACATTTATCCGGTATTCCTTGCAATTTCTAACAGCTCTTGTTTTTAAATCACTCCATCAACGATTTGCCTTGGAAAGGCACTAACTACAACTCCTCTCACCTCTCCTACTTGCTCTATTTATGGTTCTACCTCACAGTAATAGGCGAACCTACTAAATTTCAGGAAATTTTCAGAAAACTTACATGCCCTACGAACAATCATAAATACCTTTGAGGTATTACTTCCCTTCCAACACTCTCTATGGCGCGTTACTTGTGCTAATATCCCACAAATCTCTATTCATCTCCTTGGTACTCCTAAGAGACCTCATGACCACACTAGTTCGTCTACAACTTCTTTCCTCCCCACTAAGGGTATTCCGACCGTTCTCTCATGGTCACCTACTTAAGCGTGTAGGTGATTGTGGTATAAATTACACCCCTTTCTTTGCCTTAGGAAAAACAAAGAGAAGAAACGTAAAGTAGCGGTAAGTATCGAGTGACGGTTTAGGAAAACCGTGCACTAATGACCCTCAATCACTTAAAAAGAGATGAAAGATTCGTTTCCCAAGGAGGTATGGTGTTGTGAATTAATTTGTATTTCTTTGAGATTAATATTGAGAAGATGGAATGACGGTTTCTTGGAAATTATACTATGACGTGAAAAACGAAAACGTAAAACCGTAGAAAAATCACTAAAATTAAAAATTATTAAAACCAAAAACAAAATCAAGAAAAAGATTAAAAAGACTAAAACAAGTCTAAAATAATATAAATAAAGACAAAAATCCAATAAAGATATTTTAAAACCTTTTATTAATTAAATAATTAATTTTAAATGCTAATTAAAGCCCTAAAATTAAATTTAACTAATTCAAAAGTCTAAAATATGATTTTATTGAACAATTACTTAACTTATATTATTATAAGACTAAAAAGTAATTTACTAAAAATTAAAACTTATTAAAACTATTTTTAAAACTCTAAAAATGATTAAAAGTAATTAAAAACTAATTAAACTTAAAATAATTATAAAAATAAATCTAAAAGTTATAAAAATAATCTAAAAATAGAAATAGTCCCAATTAATGACAAAGAACCTAGGAAAAATGAAAAAGAAAGAAAAATAAAATTTTGAAAATTAATTAATAAAATAATATTAAAACACTCCAAAAAAAAATAAAAGTCACTAGTTGCGCCGCAACTAGTGGGGTCTTGCGCCGCAACTAGTGTAACGGGAATACCAAGATCTGCAGGTACTTCAGTTGCGCCGCAACATGCTGTCTTGCGCCGCAACTTGTATGACGAACCTGGTTATGAACTATTGCACCAGCAGGTTGAACTTGTGTGTTTATGAGTTTGGCCAAGAGGACTTGACCTTGGCTTATTTTGGTATGCTTTTTGGTACAAGAGGGCACCCTTGAGCTTATTGAAGCTCAAGGAGTCAAAACTCACAAGGAACAACAAGAATCAAAAATCAACAATCAAAGATCATGCACAAAGTTCATCACAAATCAAGCAAATTAGCAATATGCGGATTTTTAACTTACTCTTTCCTTAGAAACCTAACAAACTTGTTCAAATCTTGTTCCAAACTAATTAACTACTTACTAATAACCTTAATCAACCCTAAACAAGCAATCTAACACCTTTTAATTATCAAAACAAATCTAGATGTCCTGCTTAAACCTGTTGCCAAACACCCTTTTAAAATCTAAAAACCAACTTTTAACATACCAACATGCTTACAAAAGCTACCAAATTGATTCCAAGTGC
The DNA here is from genome assembly GCA_025667525.1 of Glebionis coronaria. Taxonomy (NCBI): domain Eukaryota; kingdom Viridiplantae; phylum Streptophyta; class Magnoliopsida; order Asterales; family Asteraceae; genus Glebionis; species Glebionis coronaria. Next base: position 519,251,901 of record CM046880.1, read on the forward strand.
ATCTAACATGTAAACATACACACTAGAACACAAATCATGCAATATAAACACACTTAATCACCAAATCACTTAAGATCATACAACTAGCTATTTTTGAACTTTTTCAAGGTAAAAGGAAGATACCTTAGGTTCTTACATCCAAGAACCTAGAGGATGAAAATCCTCCTCCAATCCAACCCGGGTTGGAGCTGAACTAAATCAACAAGCCTTCAACCTATTTGAACACAAAACAAAGAAACAAGAACAAAAATAATATGAAATGATATGATTCTTTTTTTTTCTTTTTTAAAACTCTTCCAAAACACTTTCAAAATCTTTCCAACCTTCTAAATACGTTTTCTAAAACCCTATATCACCAATAATCATGAACCATAAACACCAAATACCTTTGAGAAGATTTTACCAAAATCTCTCAAAATCACAAAACCTTAAACAACTTTGAAAATCAAAGTTGCTTAACCATAAAACAAAGTGGAACTCAGAATCAATCTCCTCACAACACACAAACTTTTAAAAACAATAAAAAAGGAATTACACTTGAATATTTCAAAAACCAAACTTTTTATTTCTTTAAAAAGGAATTACATGTGAGAGACTAGAAACTGGAACAAGGGCTTCACACAAGTTGTGAGCTCCTTTTATAGAGCCTATAGAACATCCTAGAAGCAATAAAATATAAAACCCTAATACATAGAAAATCCCAAATGTGCCCTTGAATGATTTTGAGTGCATTTTGTCCTCTCATTTGATCTTGGACGTTTATTTTGCTTTGGGAGGAAGCAAATAATCTTGGCCATTGATTTAAGCCACGTCATGAGCTTGGGGGCTAAGGAATGATGTGATTGGTGGATTGGGGAATTGGGGTTTTGGTGCACATGAGTGGGATGCAGGTTTTTAGGAGTGGGAAGGGTTTGTGAGTGTGTGAATTAAGTGTGTGAGGGTTTAATTGAGTTTTACCCAAGGAAAAGTGAGGGTAAAATCTGGGAAAGTAAAAATGATGAACAGTGGTCATTTGATCCGTTTTTTGGGGGTGGTGTGGTGTTAGGCGCATTTTTATTTAAATGTTTCAGGTTTGGCACTTTTGGTCCTTGTCTTTTGGAATTTTTGGCTTTTAAAGATTTTCAGCCTAAAATTCGTCTCTCCCTTGTATTTAAGTTTCATCACTTGACAATTTTGGCACAAACTTTCCATAAAGATGTTTCAAAGGCAATTTTTTGTCATTTGGTGATTTTTCAAGGACTAATCTTGGACAATTTAATCTTCAAAGGTCTTCAATGAGTCTTAATCTTCATGAGGGACCATTTTTGGCAATTTGAATTTGTTGAGGGACTAATCTTGCCATTTCTTCAATCTTGAAGGACCTTTTTGCAATTTTGACAAACTTAAGGGACCAAACTTGTAATTATTAATATACAAGGGTTTTAAGTTGTCATTTCTTCAATAAATGATGATCAATCTTGTATTGTCTTCAAGTCTTCAAGGGTATTTGATGAAAATTCCATGATTAGGGCCCGGTTCTTTGTACGGCTTCGTTTCTCGTGTTCGTTTTTCCTTGTATCTTGTGATCTTTTGTCTTTTTCACGATATCCATACCTAAAACACACAAGTAAACAAACACAAGCATATATATGGTATTTTATGACATTTTAGTGCATTTAAAGCCCGAAAAGAACGATGAGATCATGTATAAATGCCATCTCATCACTCCCTCATACTAAGCCATTGCCGTGCCCTCACGCAATGCTAAGAATAAAGTATCTAAGCATCACCAAAGTTCAATTTTATTAACCTTTATTGAAGAGTAAAAGACTTGCAACATACTACGAGAATGTGTAAAGACATAATGTATGATTTTCATCACCAAAATGTGACTTTTAGGGTCTAAGAATAGAAACAAGTTAATGTCCCTTAGAGTCATCCTTGATTGTCATACATTCCATGCTAAGTGCAAAAACAAGATCATTGTTGGTACAAGTCACAATGCTAACACTACTCATACGTCCAAATTGTGTAATACTTTTTCTCCCCGCAATCCTAGTTATTATAAAAGGAAATGGGTTACTAGCATTTTTTATCTATTTGTCATGGATCACAAGTGATTCATATTGACTTATTTAAGTAGTTATTAGTCCGAAAGTAAAGTAGCACGATTTGATCAATAGTTAGCCGAAGGACAAAATCTTTTAAAACGGCTTCTCGTGTATCTCCTTAAGTTCATATCTTGGCATAACTCGTTTCACGATTTGAGACCTTTCTCGGACCGATATTTGGCATGTACTTCATACTTCAAATCTTGGGAAGACGTTCTCGAAATTATGGTCTTCTCTTCATATATTTGGAATTTCTTCACTTGACGTTTTTGAGAGATTCTTCATATAGGACCACGACTTCATCATTTTTCTTCAATCTTTACTTTGGATTTTGATATACAACGATCCGCCTCCTTTTCGGACTTGGATATATTTATCCTCATACCTTGTTAGGGTCTTTTTGGATAGACTTTCTCCATTCTTTAGGGGAGTAATAGCTTCTCGTCGTGTGTCTCGATCCTTCATATTGATTTTGGAACAATGATACTTCACATCATCTTTGGATCTTTAGCAAAAATAGAGCTCCTCATGCCTTGTTAGGGCCTTTTTGGATAATCGCCAATCTTCGCGTCCCGCTTCAATAAGTTATGCCTTGGCTATGAACTCTATTCAACCCCGAGCAACTTTTAAACGATCTTGCGCTAGAGGCTAAGTAACCTTTCAAATCGTACGACCTTACTTATTGCAATTATGTTTTATTCCTAATGCATTGATCTTATGGGAAGAAAAAGCCACAATTAAAAACACATGAGTTTTTGAAAGAACATTTTCATGTTCTACGTTTAGCATGATCACTTGTCTAACTCTATCATTTCTCGTTCTTCACTATTTAAAGACCTCTAATTAAAGAGACTCGTGAATACTTAGCCATGCAAGTCAAAATTAAGCCAAATTTGGATTAGCTTTCATTAAGACTATATTAAATCAAAGTTTTGGGTTTTCAAGCCACCTATAGGATCTTGCACTTTCTTGGACTTTTTCAAGTTTAGAGAATGCATTTTAAAGTTCCCTTGATAAGTGACTTTCTAGAATCAATTATAGGAACTTGCGAAAAGTTCTTGTTCTTAACCCGAATGAATTAAGACTTTCGCGTTTTAAAGCTCCCTATATAAAAGTCTAGCAAAACTTGAATTGAGCGGGTTAAGGAATGTAAATGGCTCCAAATGCCCATCAAGTCAAAAATTAACTCTTATTCTATCCATCGGAAAATATACATTCGTGTCTTAAAAACACTTATGAAAACTAAGAAAAATTTTAAAATTTGGCCATTTTTAGCCTTATTAGCAAAACAAAACATTGAAGGTTGGAAAACGTGAGGGCGTAGCAAAGCAAGTACCTATTCACCCCCCCATACTAAAAGTAAACATTGTCCTCAATGTTTCGAGTCTAAAGGTGGAGCACCCCCATACTAGAGACGAAGAATCGAATGCTTAGGATCTAGCATGGAAAGGGTGATCAACAATATATCTAAAGCCGTTTATTAAGTATGCTAAAAGATAATTGTTAGAACAATAAAGGATATGTCATGGAATCGTGAAAAACTTCTTCAAACGAACGATGGAGGCTCACGTAAACGAACACGAGAGTCTTCAATCGTAGATGATGATGATGATCTAGATAACACAATCACAAACAACCACGAGACAACGAGTTGGAAGGGTACAAGTCCCCTTATTAGTGAACATAAGCATAAAGATAAGCATGGGATCTCCCCCACGAGGCACCTCGTTTTTGATTACCGAGTCATGAGCTCGACTCGATCCCCTCAAAATGTGAACATTTAGGGATATCATGGTGTGGTCAATTTTTTTTTGGCGGGGCTTACATGATAAACAAGGCCCAAAAAGCAACCGGTATAAAGGACTAAGTCCTTAGATGATGCAAAATACCGGGGTCGAAAATGGCGTTCTCGTTTTCATGGAGAAAACAATTCAACGTCACTTCAACATGTGCCATAAACTCAAAGAGTTTGAAGAAAATAGATGAGAAGTAGAAGGGTGGGACATTGGTTGGGTAAAACAATCGAGTTACTCGAGGTAAACTCTCACCGTAAGTGTAGAAAGATTTTCTAGTGACTACTTCGGTGAAAGACCGAGATTTTATCTTAAACGTGATACCGGGGTCAAAAATCTCGTCCTCGGTGGATAAGTGTAAGGAAGCAAATGGGGTTTCCCCCACACTAGGACCACACAAAACGTCGTCAAAAGGAGTAGACGCGTTTGTAGCAAATTCAATCAATCGAGGTGATGACGGAGTTAGAGTTGGAAAAATTTTCAAATCATTTATAAAATCTTTTCCTTTGTCAATTTTTAACTCATTATTACGAAAACCCAAGTCGATTAAATTGAAAATTTTTGGTGTTTCTAAAATAGTTCTAGGCACACTTAAACTTTTCACATTTATCTTGAAGGTGGGAGGAAGATTTGAATTTTTAAAACATGAATCGATTAGAAAAATATCCCCCTCCGGGCTAACGTAATGGTCTTCATCAAACTCGAAAATCGAAGGCGGGTCGTCACGAATACGTTTGATCTCGGAAAAATCTCCATCGGGATCAAAAACGTCTTCTCTTCCTCGTGGAAGAGGTTGAGCAATAAGATCGTCGATAATCGAGTCACTAGCTTCAACCGTCGTGAAACTAGGAATAGAAGGCTCTTCGATTGAAGATTTTGCCTTTGTCGTGTCGACCTCGATATCGAAAAACGTATCAATGTGAGCAAGGCCATCGGCGGACTTCTCACATGATAAATCCAAAATCTCACATGATGTGGGATTAGGAGCAAAAGGCTCGTCTCGTGACGATTTTGCCTTGACGGTTTCAATTTTGTCCTTCGAAGGGATTGAACGTGGGCTCTCGAACATTTTAGCAAAACTACTAACACGTCCCTTCGGAATTAATTTTCGTTCATCTTGTAAAAACGAGGGTTTCATGATTTCCTTTAAAACCTTTTCACATTTTTCTTCTTTAAAATCATTTATTGGAATTTCTTCAAAATTAAGTGTATATTGATTTAGAAAATCCTCAATAATTTCATCTTCATTAGAAAAATTAGGTTTACAAGGTACAAGATTTAAAACTCCCAAATATCCTACGAGTTTTTCCTTAGGTTTATTTTCACAAACATTTTTCAAAACTTCGTTGGATGACGGTTTCGTTGCCTCTACGTTCTTACTTGATGACGATGGTTGCACGACTCTAAAATTCGAGAGATATGGATCAATACGAGACGTACGAGTCTTAGGAGTCGAAGTAACATGAACCTCTCCCACGGGATTGGGATTGGTGTCTTTAGACAAAGAATTGAATTTTTCCACTAAGCCCTCGAACATTAAAAGAAGTTTATCTCTTTCATTGGCGTGATCATTATTAATTTTATCTATGCATTCTTTCCACATCACTTGATTTTGGTCATACAAACGTTGTTGCTCTTCAAGAAGGGTGTCATAATCGTGTTCCATTTTTTTGTAAGTTTCCCCTTGGGTTGCCAATTTCTCTTTGTAATACTTATCGAGATCTACCACGTGTTCTTGAAGCGACTCTATAAGTTTGTTATGACGGCTCATGTAATCACAAAAAGATTCATTAAGATTCATTTCCTCATTTTGATTTTCACCATAATTAAAAGACGAATCAAATGACGAATGTGGTTGGTGACCTTGGTCGTTAGATTGAAAATTGTCACCATCACCACGTGGAGGAGAGTTATAGATATAACCCTCTCGACCTCCATAAACTTCACAATTAAAACAATTAGCCCCATCGGGTGGGCCTCCACAATATGGACACGAGAAATATCCCTCATCATTAGACATGATGCAACATAAACGGTGTTACAAGAATTAAACGTTTAGAGGGTGAAAGAAGAGAATTATGAAAATAGAGGGAAAGCAAAGAAGATTCTTTTTGGTGGTTTTGTGGATTTTCAATTTTTTTGTGTTTTTGATGATATTTAATTTTTTTGGTTTTTGGGTGTATTACGTAGACAACAATCTACAAAATCTCTCCTCGAATCAAACTCTTGATTAAAGAAGCCTCAAAGGAATGAAAACGATCACGTGGAGTGAACGCCTTCGAATGACTTTAGAACTTTGGTGAAAACCAAATTGTTCACGAGGGTTTAATCACAAAGAAAACCAAGCAAATATAGTATACGTATTAATACTTTGGGCGGCAAAACCCTCGATTAGCCTTCAATCTCAAAATACTCACAAGCAAGCGGGGAAACGAGGCGGCGCGAAGCACTTAAGAGCCTTTTTCCTTAGGGTATATTTTATAATACCCGCCTTATACCCACCTTATAGTTCGTATCTTTCAAAATCGAGCTTCTCGAAAGTATTTATCTATTTTTGCCTTTTCTTTTTGTTTGAGATTCAAATACAATGATCGAGTGATGAAATCCCGAATCAAGGTTGTGTTTTCACACTTTTGGAGATATTGTATTTTGGTTGTGATACTTAATACAATATATTAATAATATTCACAAAGAAAAACCGAGAAAACCGATAATACGTGTTAAGGGAGTTCCACTTAACACAAATACTATTATGGATAATATCAAAAACAAAATTTTCCAAATTAAGACACGACACACCTCCCCGGCAGCGGCGCCAAAAATGATTGTGGTATAAATTACACCCCTTTCTTTGCCTTAGGAAAAACAAAGAGAAGAAACGTAAAGTAGCGGTAAGTATCGAGTGACGGTTCAGGAAAACCGTGCACTAATGACCCTCAATCACTTAAAAAGAGATGAAAGATTCGTTTCCCAAGGAGGTATGGTGTTGTGAATTAATTTGTATTTCTTTGAGATTAATATTGAGAAGATGGAATGACGGTTTCTTGGAAATTATACTATGACGTGAAAAACGAAAACGTAAAACCGTAGAAAAATCACTAAAATTAAAAATTATTAAAACCAAAAACAAAATCAAGAAAAAGATTAAAAAGACTAAAACAAGTCTAAAATAATATAAATAAAGACAAAAATCCAATAAAGATATTTTAAAACCTTTTATTAATTAAATAATTAATTTTAAATGCTAATTAAAGCCCTAAAATTAAATTTAACTAATTCAAAAGTCTAAAATATGATTTTATTGAACAATTACTTAACTTATATTATTATAAGACTAAAAAGTAATTTACTAAAAATTAAAACTTATTAAAACTATTTTTAAAACTCTAAAAATGATTAAAAGTAATTAAAAACTAATTAAACTTAAAATAATTATAAAAATAAATCTAAAAGTTATAAAAATAATCTAAAAATAGAAATAGTCCCAATTAATGACAAAGAACCTAGGAAAAATGAAAAAGAAAGAAAAATAAAATTTTGAAAATTAATTAATAAAATAATATTAAAACACTCCAAAAAAAAATAAAAGTCACTAGTTGCGCCGCAACTAGTGGGGTCTTGCGCCGCAACTAGTGTAACGGGAATACCAAGATCTGCAGGTACTTCAGTTGCGCCGCAACATGCTGTCTTGCGCCGCAACTTGTATGACGAACCTGGTTATGAACTATTGCACCAGCAGGTTGAACTTGTGTGTTTATGAGTTTGGCCAAGAGGACTTGACCTTGGCTTATTTTGGTATGCTTTTTGGTACAAGAGGGCACCCTTGAGCTTATTGAAGCTCAAGGAGTCAAAACTCACAAGGAACAACAAGAATCAAAAATCAACAATCAAAGATCATGCACAAAGTTCATCACAAATCAAGCAAATTAGCAATATGCGGATTTTTAACTTACTCTTTCCTTAGAAACCTAACAAACTTGTTCAAATCTTGTTCCAAACTAATTAACTACTTACTAATAACCTTAATCAACCCTAAACAAGCAATCTAACACCTTTTAATTATCAAAACAAATCTAGATGTCCTGCTTAAACCTGTTGCCAAACACCCTTTTAAAATCTAAAAACCAACTTTTAACATACCAACATGCTTACAAAAGCTACCAAATTGATTCCAAGTGCATCTAACATGTAAACATACACACTAGAACACAAATCATGCAATATAAACACACTTAATCACCAAATCACTTAAGATCATACAACTAGCTATTTTTGAACTTTTTCAAGGTAAAAGGAAGATACCTTAGGTTCTTACATCCAAGAACCTAGAGGATGAAAATCCTCCTCCAATCCAACCCGGGTTGGAGCTGAACTAAATCAACAAGCCTTCAACCTATTTGAACACAAAACAAAGAAACAAGAACAAAAATAATATGAAATGATATGATTCTTTTTTTTTCTTTTTTAAAACTCTTCCAAAACACTTTCAAAATCTTTCCAACCTTCTAAATACGTTTTCTAAAACCCTATATCACCAATAATCATGAACCATAAACACCAAATACCTTTGAGAAGATTTTACCAAAATCTCTCAAAATCACAAAACCTTAAACAACTTTGAAAATCAAAGTTGCTTAACCATAAAACAAAGTGGAACTCAGAATCAATCTCCTCACAACACACAAACTTTTAAAAACAATAAAAAAGGAATTACACTTGAATATTTCAAAAACCAAACTTTTTATTTCTTTAAAAAGGAATTACATGTGAGAGACTAGAAACTGGAACAAGGGCTTCACACAAGTTGTGAGCTCCTTTTATAGAGCCTATAGAACATCCTAGAAGCAATAAAATATAAAACCCTAATACATAGAAAATCCCAAATGTGCCCTTGAATGATTTTGAGTGCATTTTGTCCTCTCATTTGATCTTGGACGTTTATTTTGCTTTGGGAGGAAGCAAATAATCTTGGCCATTGATTTAAGCCACGTCATGAGCTTGGGGGCTAAGGAATGATGTGATTGGTGGATTGGGGAATTGGGGTTTTGGTGCACATGAGTGGGATGCAGGTTTTTAGGAGTGGGAAGGGTTTGTGAGTGTGTGAATTAAGTGTGTGAGGGTTTAATTGAGTTTTACCCAAGGAAAAGTGAGGGTAAAATCTGGGAAAGTAAAAATGATGAACAGTGGTCATTTGATCCGTTTTTTGGGGGTGGTGTGGTGTTAGGCGCATTTTTATTTAAATGTTTCAGGTTTGGCACTTTTGGTCCTTGTCTTTTGGAATTTTTGGCTTTTAAAGATTTTCAGCCTAAAATTCGTCTCTCCCTTGTATTTAAGTTTCATCACTTGACAATTTTGGCACAAACTTTCCATAAAGATGTTTCAAAGGCAATTTTTTGTCATTTGGTGATTTTTCAAGGACTAATCTTGGACAATTTAATCTTCAAAGGTCTTCAATGAGTCTTAATCTTCATGAGGGACCATTTTTGGCAATTTGAATTTGTTGAGGGACTAATCTTGCCATTTCTTCAATCTTGAAGGACCTTTTTGCAATTTTGACAAACTTAAGGGACCAAACTTGTAATTATTAATATACAAGGGTTTTAAGTTGTCATTTCTTCAATAAATGATGATCAATCTTGTATTGTCTTCAAGTCTTCAAGGGTATTTGATGAAAATTCCATGATTAGGGCCCGGTTCTTTGTACGGCTTCGTTTCTCGTGTTCGTTTTTCCTTGTATCTTGTGATCTTTTGTCTTTTTCACGATATCCATACCTAAAACACACAAGTAAACAAACACAAGCATATATATGGTATTTTATGACATTTTAGTGCATTTAAAGCCCGAAAAGAACGATGAGATCATGTATAAATGCCATCTCATCAGTAGGCGCGACCAAGTCTTTCATACGACTACCTCAACGCTCCCGAACAATATGAAACCAAAACTACATCCTGAATCCATCAGATACGATCAACGAATCAAACCAACGGATGACTAACGACATTTCACGTGCACCAATTAAAACAAGTCAAAAACCACGAGACTCAAAAGAAAACTCAAACCCATAACATGTATCAATTCAAAATGACCCATGACCACGAAAAATAATCCAAGAAACACCCAATCGCAACCAAAACATATTACGCCCCGCAACATATTATTTAAACCGTGCAAAGTATCGACTTTTCCAAAAGAATATATATCTCTTTTTTTATTATTACCTTCCACCTCTATGTGACTCAAACAATCTACAAACAACTCTCTTGACGAACTCAAAACTCAACTCAAAGACTAGGTATCCCGTGTATCCCAAATCATAAAAATAAACTACTATTCAAACTCAACCTTTAACCCGACACTTGTACAACAATTCCGACCAGTCAACTGACCTCCCATGGCTATACATTCTAAATATTTTAAAAGTATGTTCCGAGTACATAATTTTTTTTTTTGCTTTTGAATCACTCAAAAAGCTCTAAAAACGAACAAGTTATGGCCGAAACAGTTTTATATTAATGAAAGATAAAATTGTATGTGAAATCTTCATAAACTCAATTTAACCTTGAATTAATAATTATAAATGACGTGAATCGGTTGAACCCAATTATATAAACTATGTAAGTAGAAAGAAATTTTACTTCGCTTTATTTTAAAGAAAGTCTTTTAGAATTTGAAATAAATAAGTGTTGACTAAAAAGAAATCTTATGTTACATCTTGTTTCAAACACGACCCCAACACCTTACCCTTATTTTACCGAATACGACCAACTATCTAACCCTATACTAGATTTCCATGTCCCCTTTTTCCATATACCAACCAAAAGAAATGTAAGACTCAACACAAAAGATTTCATTATCTCAAAAGAAATCCCAGGTTATTTCAATAGACTTAAAACCAAGAACACCGTTTTAAAACGTACACGTGAAATACGAAACTCAAAGAATATGCTACAAGACACAGTTCAAAAGATTCAAAACGTCGTTGAAACTCCACCAAACTCCAGCACCATAAAACACGAACAAACACAAGGTACGTTCAAGTTATAATAACTAGTGAACGACCATATACCATAACTTAACACATAGTAGTATATATACATCCGCATATGTATACCTATTGAATCCCAAAAACATACTCGTTATCATACACGTAAGTCAATCAATCGCTTTATACGCTCATTTTTTCATACGAGTAATCACCATCTCACCGTGCCACAACAAGGCATAAAGCCCACCTCCAAAACCAAACCATATCGTGTGACCCCAAAATCACACAACACAACTATAACCCAAAACATATAACACAAAAAGAACAATAGCCATATCGTAGGTAGCCATTACATATACCCATATAAAATACGTATACCCAAATTCTACATCTCATCATATACAAGCATGTACTAACCCTCTTTCATGCAACTATACTTGGGAACCCATTGAAGTTGTGGTACTTGTATAACTATGTTGGCCACCATACTTATACAATTACCCTTTCCCCAATGCACTCCCTCCTATGATGACACTTATAAGAATCAATACAACATATAACACATAAATCCATCTACTCACATAAGCTCATAACCACATAACCAATAAAGTCCAAAAGTCCATCTATTAAAATAACATAGTAATACTCTTGGAATACAGAAATCCATAGTCTAGCTAAAACAGCATAGGGTAAATCCAAAACGAAAACATAATCAGTTATAAGTCATGTCGCCCATAAGAGTGGAAACGGCTTAAAATCATTCCTACCCATGTACTCCTAGTAACTCGAACCACCACACGATTCTTAGGGAACATGACTTAAACATCAAAAGAAAAATATTGTACCTCAGGTACATAAAATAACCCAACAAAAGATAGAACTACCATGTACCAAATTATGTACTATAATGTACAATTTAAGCAAAATACAACAATGACTAGTGTGGATGATTTTGTTCTACCCGCACTAGTCACAACCCAAAAAGAAAATAACGTGTGGCTAAGTATGAACTTACTATGGTTCAATTCATACTAGTCAAAACATCACAATAAATAACATTCAAACACATCAATTATAATAAAATGCACACATACTCCTATGACGCCTATATACAGGGACCCTTAAGCTATAGACTAGGCTACACGACTCAACAACCTAATTCTCTATATCCATTGGCTCTGATACCATTCTGTCACACCCCACCATGGCGGAATATGGGGCACGACGTATGGATATTATCACAACAATAGCGTGTCTATAGAGATAACTAAATGATATAAGAAATGTCATAAATGGCAACACAAATGTCATGACAATATCTCAACATGCAGGAGTCTAGGTAAGTAGGTAACAGTCCTACCTCTTACCCAAGACAAACAAGTATCACAAACAAAACAAACATATAGGTGCCAACAGTATCACTTATTTAAATGAACAAATAAAAACTAAGAAGGAACGGGGATCTCCTTCTATATGCAATCCTAAGGCATCCAAGTCTAGCCACTTCTATCCTCAAGCTTAACCATATTCACACCTGAAAGAGACACTAAAACACGTCAACATAAAGTTGGTGAGAGTCATAGGTTTAGACTCCAACACAAGACAAGTCATAAGCTGTGAATACCATAAACCAATAAACATATGGACAATGCGCTACAATCATGTACTAACAACTAGCATTTTCAAGTTCAATCAATCATTACAATTTCAAGGCATCACGCCTTACCAACAATCACAATTTCCAAGGCATCACGCCTTATCATTAACCATAATTTCCAAGGCATCACGCCTTACCAACAATCACAATTTCCAAGGCATCACGCCTTACCAACAATCACAATTTCCAAGGCATCACGCCTTATCATTAACCATAGGTCCCATAGGCGCCCATACACCTATGTACCTTTCCAATCCAGATCACACACAAACAAGAATCACATAGCAGTTAATCACATAAATGTACACACAAGTCCATCTCAAACCTTAAAACATTCACAACATTAATTTAGAAAATAATTCAACACAGTGTCTCTTCCATCCCATCTGGAAGTCAAAAACAATAGTAAACATAGGACTATGAAACTAACCTGATAGCTTCTTCACAAGTCCTCGCACTAGCAACAAGCTAACAAACCAAAAACACGAAATCAATACACGAACCTATCACTAAGATGGCTTATCAACCTATGATGGACATCTAGTCTATTCCCATATAAAAACCTCATTGATAAGCTCTAACCATCCCATTAACCTTCCCTAACAAGTCCTTAACTTGGTTAAGTTTAATAACTATCCCGTTCATATTTTACACAAAACAGTCCCAGTTTTTAAGTCTCAAAACTTTAAGTCAAACGTCCACTTAAACATACCCATAGTTTCTGTAAATAGAATAATCATACCCATAAATATGTTGGCTAACACCTCCCACTTGCCCTAACCTTAAAGCTACTGTTAAGGCCCCGATATACATATATCTACTTTTGTCATTCCAGATTTCCTGATTTTAAACGTACTAAAAGTTTGTTACCATTAAGGGGTCTTACCCTAAACCACAACCTTAGCCCAAGTGCAGATACTTATTACAATATATAAACCATCTCTCACGTTCGTAAGAAGATCCCAATGCAACCCTAAGCACCCCAAACAACCCAAAACTTAAAAAGAAAACAGGCTGAATTCAAAACTGTTTTGACCTCCGACTGTTGTAACCTGTTTTTGACCCACTTCCCGACCTCCAATTTAGTTCTCGTTTCTTGCATTGGAAAGCCACTTCAAATATCTTTCCAGGGATACTTGGATCGCATCTTGAATGTTCCTAGAACTCCCGATATGATCAAAACAATTGACTCAAAATTCTGCCCAGTTTTTAAAAACGGGTTTAACAAATCAACCTCATTAATTAACCCTAATCCCTCTAATTACAAGCCCTAATTTATTTAATCATTAAAATATGATTAATATACTGTTTTTAATTAAACCCTAAACTAATTCATCATATGATGATAGAAACATTAAAAACATTTAATATGAAAAGGGTTAAGAAGGTTTTACCTTTGAATTAATAGAAGATGAAGAAAACCTAATTTTTGAAGAACCCTAATTGGCCACCATTGATGAATTTAGGCTAGGAGATGTTATGGAGGTTAAAAACCTGATTATTATGGTTATGAGTTGGGTTTGGTTAAGTCCTAAAGGCCCCCTAATCCCATTACAAGTCCATTGGGCCTGTTTTGGGCTTTTCCCTTCTTTCTTTCTTCTTTGGTGCGTCTAAACCGACCCAAACACCCCTAAATTCGTTTTTTTTTATTATTATTTAATATTATGTTATTAATATTAATTTAATTTTCCTTAATTTATTTAAGCTCCTAAAGCTTCCAAAACCACAAAACCGTAAAACTAGTCAAATTTACGCGTTTTTCCGTAAAAGACGTAAAATATACACTTTTAAAAAAAATCTCAAATTTTGAAATAAACTTTATAACTAAGTCCTAAATGACTTAAAACCATCCCGAAAAATATTCATATGACTAATTACCTCATCCGCGACCTCTAAATGCTAAACCGTAAATCGTAAAAAATACGATTTTGTATAATACATATACGTATACTTAGAACCACCAAATAACACCATCTCACTTCATAGTCACTACCATGTGAACTCATGAACATGAAATCATCACACATCGTTTCATTCACAAGGTACCCCGTACCGGAAACGATATCCAAACCACAATCCATACACACCAATAAGCACATAAACACGTAAAGACACGTAACTAGCACAAAATAAAACTAACTGACGAACCTCAAAACCAGGGTTGTCACATTTTCCCCCTTGGCACGTTACTCATTAAAGGCTGAGTGCCCTTAATTAATTTGTTTTTCCTTTCCAATTGATCCTTAATTACTATTGTTTTCCCCTTGCCCTTTCATCGCTGATCCTTATTTACACTTGTTTGATTATGTAGTGGGTACAAGAGATCGATCATGTACGTTCGTTTCATAAGGAGGTCCATATTCGTGTAGCCATGGTCACCGTTGATGTTTCTCCCATGCCGGCCATATATATACGCCCAATAACACCTAATTTGTTGTGGGTTTGCATTATTTCTGGGTTAGGTCCATTATCACAACATTTTTTCATCCTTGCCCTTTTTGTTCTTGATCTGACAATTGTTTGTAAGTTCCCATGTCTTTAGTTGGTTTAGGTCATATGCTACACATTTGGGTTTTGATTAAATCTAGCCACATGTGTGTTTTTTGGCCCTTTAGTGTAACCCTCTTATTAATGCTTTAACTTGATGGTCCATGTTTGCATATGTCATTATGCCTTGGTGATGATAGGAATAGATATATGTGTTTTGCTGATAATAAGAAGAGAAATGTCTAGCCGTTCCTTCTTGATGTATAATACGTGTGATGATACGTACAACCCTTTCACATTTATTGATTCTATGTGATTACATGTTGTTATGCGGGCTATGATGACTTGCAGTGGCTCGGGTTAAAGCTGAGATCCCACGTGTCTTGGCGAGGCACCTTTTAGGGGTTGCAGTCATGCGTGTATGATCGATGATGCTTGGTGGAATCGGCCTTAACTTACCGGCCTAGCACATTGTTGTGCTTACGGTCATAGTGGGTCACGAACCCTTTTTGCCCATATCGACATTCCATATCTGAGCTCCATGTTATTGTACCAGGCATCGCATATCTGAGCTGGTAACTTAATGGTCCATGTTTGCATATGTCATTATGCCTTGGTGATGATAGGAATAGATATCTGTGTTTTGCTGATAATAAGGAGAGAAATGTCTAGTTGTTCCTTCTTGTTGTACAATGCGTTCGATGATGCGTACAACCGTTTCACATTTATTGATTCTATGTGATTACATGATGTTATGCGGGCTATGATAACTTGCAGCGGCTCGGGTTAAAGCTGAGATCCCACGTGTCTTGGCGAGGCACCTTTTAGGGGTTGCAGCCATGCGTGTATGATCGATGATGGTTGGTGGAACCAACCCTTAACTTTCCGGCCTAGCACATTGTTGTGCTTATGGTCATGGTGGGTCACGGACCCTTTCTGTCCATACCGACATACCATATCTAAGCTCCATGTTATTGAACCAGGCATTGCATATCTGAGCTGGTGCTTTTTTAGGCTTATTCAGACCGTCTACTTCAATTTTACCTACCACTCATTAACCTCTATATTAAAGAAGGGAATCACGGTTCCCATTAAACAATCTGAATGTTTGACCGTTTGGTAATTCAGTTATGCTGCTACTTTCGCCTTAACCTAAACCAACTGAGGCGGAGGTTCGCCAACTGCAAGAATTGACGGTTTCAAGTGCAAACTCCAGTTTTGTGGCAAACACGTCAATCTCAGTTGACGGGTTAACATATTCATGCGATGTGGCAACAAAATATAAGTGTTATATGGGCTATGATGACTTGCAGCGGGTCGGGTTAAAGCTGAGATCACACGTGTCTTGGTGAGGCACCTTTTAGGGGTTGCAGCCATGCGTGTATGATCGATGATGCTTGGTGGAATCGACCCTTAACTTGCCGGCCTAGCATATTGTCGTGCTTACGGTCATGGTGGGTCACGAACACTTTCTGCCCATACCGACATGGCATATCTGAGCTCCATGTTATTGTACCAGGCATCGCATATCTAAGCTGGTGCTTTTTAGGCTTATTCAGACCGTCTACTTCAATTTTACATGCCACTCATTAGCCTCTATATTAAAGAAGGGAATTACGGTTCCCAGTGAACAGTCTGAATGTTTGACCGTTTGGTGGTTCAGTTATGCTGCTACTTTCGCCTTAACCTAAACCAACTGAGGTGGAGCTTCACCAACTGCAAGAATTGACGGTTTCGAGTGCAAACTCCAGTTTTGTGGCAAACACATCAATCTCAGTTAACGGGTTAGCATATTCATGCGATGTGGCAACAAAATATAAGTGTTATACGGGCTATGATGACTTGCAGCGGGTCGAGTTAAAGCTGAGATCCCACGTGTCTTGGCGAGGCACCTTTTAGGGGTTGCAGCCATGCGTGTATGATCGATGGTGCTTGGTAGAATCGGCCCTTAACTTGTCGGCCTAGCACATTGTCGTGCTTACGGTCATGGTGGGTCACGGACCCTTTCTGCCCATATCAACATGGCATATCTGAGCTCCATGTTATTGTACCAACCATCGCATATCTGAGCTGGTGCTTTTTTAGGCTTATTCATACCGTCTACTTCAATTTTACCTGCCACTCATTAACCTCTATATTAAAGAAGGGAATCACGGTTCCCAATGAACAGTCTGAATTTTTGACCGCTTGGTGGTTTAGTTATGCTGGTACTTTCGCCTTATGGTCCTGCATTACCCTCATTCTTTTCGTTGTCGCTGTCCACCACGTGCGACGATCTTGGCGGGTGTGTGGTGTTGGTGATCTGGGCATGCCGGTTTCGAGTGCAAACTCCAGTTCTGTGGCAAACACATCAATCTCAGTTAACGGGTTAACATATTCATGCGATGTGGCAACAAAATATAAGTGAATGTGTGGTTAATTAGATAAGGTAATTTTCATAAATATTGTATTACGGGCCGTTGGAACAAAAGGTACGTGTTTTGTGTGTGTAGATTTTGTTAGGGAAGGAGGCAACTGTGAGAGGGGAAGGAAACAATATTTTTATCAGCGTGTGAGCGGAATCACTGTCATTGGGAACCATGATTCCCTTTATTAATAATATTGTATTATTGTTGGCAATGATGATATTACTGATTGAGCTTTGGCCTGTGTTGGGTGACACCCAACCGTATCTTGGCAAGGCAGCACTATATTGTGTTTGCAGCCGTGGCGGGTCGGTTACCTTTTTGCCCTGTTCTTAGCTCACAAATCTGAGCCAAACCTTTTTGCTGATTTGATCCTAAGATCCTGCGTTGCCCCTACCTCTTCGTTGCCGCCATGTGTGATGTACGACTTTGTTGGTAGGTCGGTGATAATCCTTAATTGCTATTGTTTGTTTGTCTAGTTTTTTGTGAAGGAAAGGCCTGGTTATGAGGGGCGATACTATTAATATTTGGATACCATCTTGGCCCTTCGTTGCTTTAGATTATACCTTACACGATTCGGATTACATTATATGTTACACGACTTGGTTTCGATTACACCTTGAAAAAAACATATTAGGTTTCTTTAGGGACTGTTTGTTTTAGCTTATATAATGTAACCTTATTTTGGGTTTCTTTTGCCTTATGTAACCCTCGATATTGTAGCTTCTTTGGAGACTTACATATGATCTTGGTCCTGATTTTGGTTCCTGACTATTTGCTTAATCAACTTCCAAGCTGAAAAAGGTTGTCCTCTTGCTATATTTTCTTCCTAATACTTACGGGTGTTTCACGTTGGTAGTATCTATTGTATGTTATACGTTTTTGTGGTAATTTGGTTGTTGGAATGTGCAATTGATATGGCTGTGATGACCTTGAATGACCCAGGCTAATCCTGAGATTGCACGTATCTTGGCGGGGCAACCGGCTCGAGGTTGCAGCCATGGCATGTTTATCCGGTTTTCCCTAAAGGGTGCCATGTCTGAGCCAAAAAATCATAAATAGCAAGTTCAGTTGGTACCTGGATCTTGGCGGGGCAACCTTTGATATTTACGGTGCGTTATCCGGTTTCCAACTGTATTTGTTTTTATTACAACGGTAATTATGTTGCAATGGGTCGGGATACAGAAGAGATCAAATGTCTCTTGGTTGGCCATCCTTTCAGGGTTGTTATACGCTTTTGTGGTAATTTGGTTGGAATGTGCAATTGATATGGTTGTGATGACCTTGAACGACCCGGGTTAATCCTGAGATTGCACGTATCTTGGCGGGGCAACCTCTCGAGGTTGCAGCCAAGGCGTGTTTATCCGGTTTTCCCTAAAGGGTGCCATGTCTGAGCCAAAAAATCATAAATAGCAAGTTTAGTTGGTACCCGGATCTTGGCGGAGCAACCTTTAAAATTTGTGGTGCATTACCCGGTTTCCAACTGTATTTGTTTTTATTATAGTGTTAATTATGTTGCAACGGGTCGAGATACAGCAGAGATCAAATGTCTCTTGGCTGACCATCCTTTCAGGGTTGTTATACGCTTTTGTGGTAATTTGGTTGTTAGAATGTGCAATTGATATGGCTGTGATGACCTTGAACGACCCGGGCTAATACTAAGATTGCACGTATCTTGGCGGGGCAACCTCTCGAGGTTGCAGCCATGACGTGTTTATCCGGTTTTCCCTAAAGGGTGCCATGTCTGAGCCAAAAAATCATAAATAGCAAGTTTAGTTGGTACCCGAATCTTGGCGGGGCAACCTTTGAAATTTGCGGTGCGTTACCTGGTTTCCAACTGTATTTGTTTTTATTACAGCGGTAATTATGTTGCAACGGGTCAGGATACAACAAAGATCAAATGTCTCTTGGCTGGCCATCCTTTCAGGGTTGCACCCATGGCGTGTATGATTGTTAATGATCAGGTTGAATCAGCCCGTGACTTTTCGGGCCAACACGAAGTCGTGCTTGAAGCCATGGAGGGTCACACACCTTTGTTGCCCTTCCCGCCCTCACATATCTGAGCTTATTCTTCCAAGAATGTGGTTTGGGTTTGTTTACTGACCTGTCTATTTCTCGGGTAAGATTCGATATCGGTTTATCAAAGCGGGCAAAAAATTGTTCCACCTGCCAGTGTCGGTGGCGGCTCCGGCTGAGTGTATGTTTTTTATAGTTGCATCAATGGTCAGAAAAAAAATGACCATCTCCCGTTACTTAACATTTGGTTGTTTATTTGTTCATGAAAGGTGACGAACCTGCCGAAACAGAACGCCAGCGTGTGTTGTGGCTAAAAGTTCATGCCTACCAGATGGCTATTCGGGCAAGTTTTGGGAGGCCGTTTATCGTCTTCCTGCTCTATCCTGCACCAGCTATTGACTAGCGCTAGGAGTAGGTATTTTCTGTTTGTCTACAACTTATATGATACTTTTATACGGCTGATGAGACTGCTTTTATACATGGTCTCATCGTCCAAATCGGGTTTAAAATGCATTAAATATCATTGAATATGCCAAATATATGCTCGTGTTTGTTACTTGTATATTTTTAGGTACGGATATTGAGGAAATGGCAAAAGATCACAAGAATCATTCAAAAACGAACACGGGAAATGAAGCCGCACAATGAACCGGACCCAAATCTGGAATTTCCAAAATGGACCTTGAAGTTTTGAAGATTGGCAAGAATGGTCCCTCAACTATTGAAGACTTGTCACTTTAGGCCCTTGAAAATCTCAAATATTACAAGTGGGTCCTTAAAGTTTCAAGATTTTGCTTATTCAGTCCTTGAAGAATCCAAGAATTGCATTTGAAGCCCTTGTTAAAAGTATGGAAAAATGATGTGCCAAAAATGACAAGTGGTGAAACTTAAAATCAAAGGAAATGAAGTTTTGATGCTGTTTATACAAAGTGAAGAAGACAAGAAACCTTGGGGGCCATTTCAGTCAAACAGCCAAACCCATTCCACCATTCAGCTCATGACACGTCACATAACCCACCCATTTACCCAAACCCTTACCCATTTACCCTACCCAACCCGTAACCAAACCCACCCCCCAGGTTTATTTAATAAACCTGGTCAAACCCACCAGTCAAACCTCCTTTTCCTTCCTAACACCTTTTTAAAATAACTTTTTACCCCTTTTGGATTAAACCCCCCTTAATCACCCCCATAAACCCTAAATATCCCAGGTTCAATTAATCCCAAACCAAAGGGGTTTTACCCCAAATGCTCTAGATCACTAATACACATCACTCTCACTCAAACCCACATCCCAAATCACCACAAGACACACCCAAGTGTCTTGTGGGACCCTCCCCTGCCCCGTCCCTTTCCCTCAAAACCCTACACCCGACCAAACCAACGACCCAGCTTAAATCCTTTGACCTCAAGCACAATTGAACGTCTATGATCAACTTTACCACAGCTGGCAACAGTACAAGATCACATGGACGATTTTTGACTGATTTTCAAGATGAAGACCAAGGGCCTTTATGGAATTTCAAGGATTAGGGTTTAGGCTTCTAGTTTATTCCATTCACCTGTATAAATAGAGGTGTATGTACCTCTATTATTTCTTGTTCCAGATTTTGATTTCAAAACTTATTTTAATCCCTTTTTTAAGTTATAAAAGTTGGTATATTTTTGAAATAGTAATTCCTTTTTGTCATTTAGAAAGTTGGTATTTAATGTGTGAAATCAATCTGAGTTCCAGTTAAAATTTATTCAAACATTTGGTGTTTGAATTTTTTTTCAGAAAGAAAGTTTCTGAAAAAGGGGAATTTGTGGTGAAAATCTTGTTTCAAGATTTGGTTTGCAGGTTTGCAAGTGTGTTTGGTCTAAGTGTTTTGAAAGAAAAACGTTTGAGAAGTGTTGAAAAGTTTGTGAGAAAGGTTTTAAAAAGGTTTCAGAAAAATCAGACTTTGGATATATTGCTTGTTTCATTTTTTTTCTTAGCAGGTTTTTGGAGATTTGTTGTTCAAGGTTCAGCATAGGCCCCAGCCTATTTGGAGGTGGTTAAGCAACCCCTAAGAGACCTGGATGTAGGTCCCTTAAGCTAGTTCCTTGTTTCCCATTTTAGTTTTCAGCTTTCTGAAAATTATGAGCTTTATGTGATTCTGCATGTTAAGTTGTTAAGTGATAGTTTAAGTGTTTGAATTTGTTCACTGGTTGATTAAATGCATGCTAGGATCATTTATAATCAGTTTGATTGAGTGTTGTATAGATTTGCTTTGAAAATTGGATTTTTAGAAACATTAAGGGGTGTTTGGATTAGGATATAAATTGGTTTGTATGCTATGATTCTTGGCTTAAAACTGGTCTAATCACTCACTAGTTAGTTGTTAGGAGATTTTAGTGCCTTGTTTTCAGTTTGGGTGAGTTTCAAACAAATTTGCATGCTAAATATTGAAAACATAGCCTAATCCAGTAACTGCTACTTTTGTCTGATTTTGTGTGAATTTGTGCCATCAATTTGGAAGTTTGCTAGGTTTTAGGTCATTTAAGGGTTTGTGATTGCTTGTATAACATTTGGTTGATTTGTATGAAAGTTATTGGCCTTGAAATCTCATTTTTATGCAAGTAATATAGCCTATCATTCATCAGTCAACATGTGTGCTTAATCAGAAACTCATTGGCTATTTTGTGCTTGATTCTTGTGTTGATCTTGTGTGTTTGTTGTTGTCTTGACTTCACACAACCCAACTGGTTGTGGGAGTGCCCCATTTGTCAATCAAAACACCACAAATCATAAATCAAGCCCTCTTGATTCTATCTTCACAAGTGAAGATTTCACTTTTACCTTGTGTTCATAACAAACATATCTGAGCACGTTTTTGGTTTTCTAGGATTTGATTCTAGTTTATTTGATTTTGTATTTGTGTTTTAGAGTGATAAGAGTTACTGTGTTTGTGTTTTTAAGTTTAAAAAAAAAAGTTCAAAAAGGACGTGGCCAGGACTCGAACCTGCGCCACTTCTCCCACACACAAACGCGTTAACCATCTCTGCCCTAGGGTCTTTGACTGCTAGAGTTCATTTCAAATTGAATTTAAGGGGTTTTTGTTTTTAGCTTTTCTAACTAGACAGCCTATTTAAAAGCTGTTTCCAGCTTATTGGCTTAGCTTTTTGGCAAGTTAGCATTTTTCTTAGGATAGTTATATAGATTAGGATTTTTTAGCACTAAGTTTGCATTTTTCCCTTTCTTTATTTATTTTTTATTAGTTTTTATTCACCCGTTTTTAGTTAATTAGATAAAAGATAGCTAAAGTAGATTTAAAATTTTATAAAAAATGTTTTTAGGTTTTATTTAAGTAATTTGAGGTTTAGAGCCAAAAAAGTTTTCAAAAAGTTTTATTTTTGATTTTATAGGATTTTAGGGTTTTTAACCAACTTTAAAATTTAATATAAAATTATTAAATAGGTTTTAGAAACTTTTAATTGCATTTTTGTTTTAGTTACAATATTTTAGATTTTTGGTAATTTTTTAGAATTTTTTAGTGAACTTTGAATTTTTTTTGATTATTTTATTATTATTTTATTATTAAAAATTGAAAGTTTGTTTTTTCTACTATTTTCATTTTTCATAGATTGTAGACACATAATTAGGAGTTTTGTAACTTTCCAAATCTTTTTAGGGCTTTTCAATTATTTTCTAGAATTAATTTAAGTTTTAATTGATTTTAATAGTTTTTAAGTGTTTAAAAATAGTTTAATTTGGTTTTAAAATTTTTAAAAATACTTTTTAGCTTAATTAGGACATTTTTGAGGTTTACAAACTATAAGATCTTGTTTAGGGCTTTTTCATAATTAATTGTGATTTTTAGGGCTTTAATTAGCATTAAAAAGTCATTATCCAATTAATTAAAAGGTTTTAGCAAGTTTGGATTTTTTGTAAACTCTTATAATATTATTTTGGATTTTTAGTAATTTTTAGAAATTTTTAGGTTAAAATTTTAATTTTGGCACTATTTACGGTTTTACGTGAACGCGTTTTCGTCTTAGCTCGATCCGTCTTCGTAACCGTCTTTCTTTTCTTTCTCATTTCTTTCTTTTCTCATTACAATAAAATCATCAATAAAAATCAATTCATTACACAACACACTAGCCTCCTCGAGAACGAACTCACACTTTTAGGGTCATTCACACACAGTTTTCCTAAATCGTCGTGCACGCTTGCCCTATTTACGCTCTTTTTCCTAAAAGACGTATGATGAGACTGCTTTTATACATGGTCTCATCGTCCAAATCGGGCTTAAAATGCATTAAATATCATTGAATATGCCAAATATATGCTCGTGTTTGTTACTTGTATATTTTTAGGTACGGATATTGAGGAAATGGCAAAAGATCACAAGAATCATTCAAAAACGAACACGGGAAACGAAGCCGCACAATGAACCGGACCCAAATCTGGAATTTCCAAAATGGACCTTGAAGTTTTGAAGATTGGCAAGAATGGTCCCTCAACTATTGAAGACTTTTCACTTTAGGCCCTTGAAAATCTCAAATATTACAAGTGGGTCCTTAAAGTTTCAAGATTTTGCTTATTCAGTCCTTGAAGAATCCAAGAATTGCATTTGAAGCCCTTGTTAAAAGTATGGAAAAATGATGTGCCAAAAATGACAAGTGGTGAAACTTAAAATCAAAGGAAATGAAGTTTTGATGCTGTTTATACAAAGTGAAGAAGACAAGAGACCTTGGGGGCCATTTCAGTCAAACAGCCAAACCCATTCCACCATTCAGCTCATGACACGTCACATAACCCACCCATTTACCCAAACCCTTACCCATTTACCCTACCCAACCCGTAACCAAACCCACCCCCCAAGTTTATTTAATAAACCTGGTCAAACCCACCAGTCAAACCTCCCTTTCCCTCCTAACACCTTTTTAAAATAACTTTTTACCCCTTTTGGATTAAACCCCCCTTAATCACCCCCATAAACCCTAAATATCCCAGGTTCAATTAATCCCAAACCAAAGGGGTTTTACCCCAAATGCTCCAGATCACTAATACACATCACTCTCACTCAAACCCACATCCCAAATCACCACAAGACACACCCATATGTCTTGTGGGACCCTACACCCGACAAAACCAACGACCCAGCTTAAATCCTTTGACCCCAAGCACAATTGAACGTCTATGATCAACTTTACCACAGCTGGCAACAGTACAAGATCACATGGACGATTTTTGACTGATTTTCAAGATGAAGACCAAGGGCCTTTATGGAATTTCAAGGATTAGGGTTTAGGCTTCTAGTTTATTCCATTCACCTGTATAAATAGAGGTGCATGTACCTCTATTATTTCTTGTTCCAGATTTTGATTTCAAAACTTATTGTAATCCCTTTTTTAAGTTATAAAAGTTGGTATATTTTTGAAATAGTAATTCCTTTTTGTCATTTAGAAAGTTGGTATTTAATGTGTGAAATCAATCTGAGTTCCAGTTAAAATTTATTCAAACATTTGGTGTTTGAATTTTTTTTCAGAAAGAAAGTTTCTGAAAAAGGGGAATTTGTGGTGAAAATCTTGTTTCAAGATTTGGTTTGCAGGTTTGCAAGTGTGTTTGGTCTAAGTGTTTTGAAAGAAAAACGTTTGAGAAGTGTTGAAAAGTTTGTGAGAAAGGTTTTAAAAAGGTTTCAGAAAAATCAGATTTTGGATATATTGCTTGTTTCATTTTTTTTCTTAGCAGGTTTTTGGAGATTTGTTGTTCAAGGTTCAGCATAGGCCCCAGCCTATTTGGAGGTGGTTAAGCAACCACTAAGGGACCTGGATGTAGGTCCCTTAAGGTAGTTCCTTGTTTCCCATTTTAGTTTTCAGCTTTCTGAAAATTATGAGCTTTATGTGATTCTGCATGTTAAGTTGTTAAGTGATAGTTTAAGTGTTTAAATTTGTTCACTGGTTGATTATATGCATGCTAGGATCATTTATAATCAGTTTGATTGAGTGTTGTATAGATTTGCTTTAAAAATTAGATTTTTAGAAACATTAAGGGGTGTTTGGATTAGGATATAAATTGGTTTGTATGCTATGATTCTTGGCTTAAAACTGGTCTAATCACTCACTAGTTAGTTGTTAGGAGATTTTAGTGCCTTGTTTTTCAGTTTGGGTGAGTTTCAAACAAATTTGCATGCTAAATATTGAAAACATAGCCTAATCCAGTAACTGCTACTTTTGTCTGATTTTGTGTGAATTTGTGCCATCAATTTGGAAGTTTGCTAGGTTTTAGGTCATTTAAGGGTTTGTGATTGCTTGTATAACATTTGGTTGATTTGTATGAAAGTTATTGGCCTTGAAATCTCATTTTTATGCAAGTAATATAGCCTATCATTCATCAGTCAACATGTGTGCTTAATCAGAAACTCATTGGCTATTTTGTGCTTGATTCTTGTGTTGATCTTGTGTGTTTCTTGTTGTCTTGACTTCCCACAACCCAACTGGTTGTGGGAGTGCCCCATTTGTCCATCAAAACACCACAAATCATAAATCAAGCCCTCTTGATTCTATCTTCACAAGTGAAGATTTCACTTTTACCTTGTGTTCATAACAAACATATCTGAGCACGTTTTTGGTTTTCTAGGATTTGATTCTAGTTTATTTGATTTTGTATTTGTGTTTTAGAGTGATAAGAGTTACTGTGTTTGTGTTTTTAAGTTTAAAAAAAATAAAATAATAAAAAGTTCAAAAAGGACGTGGCCAGGACTCGAACCTGCGCCACTCCTCCCACACACAAACGCGTTAACCATCTCTGCCCTAGGGTCTTTGACTGCAAGAGTTCATTTCAAATTGTATTTAAGGGGTTTTTGTTTTTAGCTTTTCTAACTAGACAGCTTATTTAAAAGTTGTTTCCAGCTTATTGGCTTAGCTTTTTGGCAGTTTTCTTAGGATAGTTATATAGATTAGGATTTTTTAGCACTAAGTTTGCATTTTTCCCTTTCTTTCTTTATTTTTTATTAGTTTTTATTCACCCGTTTTTAGTTAATTAGATAAAAGATAGCTAAAGTAGATTTAAAATTTTATAAAAAATGTTTTTAGGTTTTATTTAAGTAATTTGAGGTTTACAGCCAAAAAAGTTTTCAAAAAGTTTTATTTTTGATTTTATAGGATTTTAGGGTTTTTAACCAACTTTAAAATTTAATATAAAATTATTAAATAGGTTTTAGAAACTTTTAATTGCATTTTTGTTTTAGTTACAACATTTTAGATTTTTGGTAATTTTTTAAAAATTTTTAGTGAACTTTGAATTTTTTTTTTATTATTTTATTATTAAAAATTGAAAGTTTGTTTTTTCTACCTTTTTCATTTTTCCTAGATTGTAGACACATAATTAGGAGTTTTGTAACTTTCCAAATCTTTTTAAGGCTTTTCAATTATTTTCTAGAATTAATTTAAGTTTTAATTGATTTTAATAGTTTTTAAGTGTTTAAAAATAGTTTAATTTGGTTTTAAAATTTTTAAAAATATTTTTTAGCTTAATTAGGACATTTTTGAGGTTTACAAACTATAAGATCTTGTTTAGGGCTTTTTAATAATTAATTGTGATTTTTAGGGCTTTAATTAGCATTAAAAAGTCATTATCTAATTAATTAAAAGGTTTTAGCAAGTTTGGATTTTTGTAAGCTCTTAGAATATTATTGTGGATTTTTAGAAATTTTTAGAAATTTTTAGGTTAAAATTTTAATTTTGGCACTATTTACGGTTTTACGTGAACACGTTTTCGTCTTAGCTCGATCCGTCTTCGTAACCGTCTTTCTTTTCTTTCTCATTTCTTTCTTTTCTCATAACAATAAAATCATGAATCAAAATAAATTCATTACACAACACACTAGCCTCCTCGAGAACGAACTCACACTTTTAGGGTCATTCACACACGGTTTTCCTAAATCGTCGTGCACGCTTGCCCTATTTACGCTCTTTTTCCTAAAAGACGTATTTCTACAACAATCATTTTGGCGCCGCTGCCGGGGAGGCGTGTTGTGTTTTGATTGAACCATTGTTTTTTTTATACTAACCATAATTAGTATTTGTATTAGTAGCACTCTACTAATACGTATTATCGTTTTTCGGTTTTTGTGTGAATACTATTACTATATTGTATACGTAGAACAATAAATTCACAAGTACTCCAAATACGTGAGCAATCACAACCTTGACTTGGGAGGTCATTACCCAATCATTGTATTCGAATCTCAAACCAAAGAAAAAAGGCAAAAATAGATAAATACTTTCGTGAAGCTCGATTTTGAAAATACAAACTATAAGGTGGGTATAAGGCGGTTGTATTTCACGACCTAAAGGAAAAAGGCTCTTAAGTTCTTCGCGCCGCCTCGTTTCCTCCACTTGCTTGTGCGTATTTGATTTTGAGAGTGAATCGAGGGTTTTGCCGCCCAAAGTATTATTACATATCATATATATTTTCTTGGTTTCTATTGATTAAACCCTCTTGAACGATTTGGTGTTCCACCATCGTTCTAAAGTCACCGAAGGCGTTCACTTCACGTGATCGTTTTCATTCCTTGAGGCTTCCTTAATCAAGAGATTTTATTAAAGAGGAGATTTGTAGATTATTGTCTACTTAATACATTTCACCAATTTCCAAAAAAGTTAATACCATCAAAAACCACAAAAAATTGAAAAATACAAAATACCAAAAAGAATCTTCTTTGCTCGTCTCCTCGTGGTACGTGACGTTTATGCTAACTCGTAATCAATCAAAACGTGCACGTAGACGAAAGAACAAAACTCCCACTCCAACTCATTATAGTGAGGAGTCTCCTATTGACGAACCCATTGTACGAGAAGCACCAACCATGGTGAATCGAACTATGATGGAGTTACTTCAAGCACCCACCGAGGGTTATGGAGAAGCTATTGTGATTCCCGCTATCCTTGCGGAGAATTTTGAGGTGAAAACGGGTTTGTTGTCGATGACCCAAAACAACAAATTCCGTGGTGATGAGAAGGACAATCCCCACAACCATATCCGTCAATTCAATCGTCTTACCGCCACGTGCAAATTTAAGGATGTCTCGAATGACTCGATTAAGATGATGCTTTTTCCGTATTCCTTAGCGGGGCCCGCTAAAATTTGGTTAGAGAAAGAGCCACCCAATTCTATATTGACGTGGAAGGATCTCGTTTCTAAGTTCGTGAACCAATTTTTTCCGCCCTCTAAGACTACGCATTTGAAAAATGAGATTTCTAAATTTTCACAAGAATCAAATGAAAGTTTTTCTACGGCTTGGAATAGGTTTAAGGAAATGTTACATGAATGTCCTCATCACGGTTTTTCCGACTTACATCAAATCGACACGTTTTACAATGGACTTAATGATCATGAAAGAGATTATTTAAATGCCGCCGCGGGTGGTAATTTTTTGTGTAAAACGGTTGAAGAAGCTTTGGTCATAATTGAGAATAGGTCTAAGGTTTATAGCCCTCGTAACACACCGAGTGTTGCCAAATTGGGCTCATCATCGTCTCGTAGCATTAATGCTTTACATGATGAAGCAAATGAAGAAAATCGATTTTTCGATAGGTTTTCGACCCTTATGTCCCATTGGAAAGCTCAAGAAGCTTCGAATTCCGCTTCGGTTAAAGCGGTTTCTAAGAGTTGTTTTTCGTGTGGTGGAGCTCATGATCTTTCCGAGTGCATTACCGCGGATGGTAACACTTCGAGTGCTTATGTAGCCACGGGAACTTATAACCAAATCGGTCAAGGTTCCCGCCAAAATCAAGCTCCACCAAATCAAAATGCTAATAATTATCGAAACAACAACCAAGGTAGAAATTACCAAGGAAATCAAAGGAACTATAATAAGGGTAATTACCAAAGTGGAAATGGGCAAATTTCTAACCAAAACCAAAACCGTGATTTTCAAACTTCTACTCAAGGTTTTCAAAATGATCACACCAAAAATCTTCAAGGAGAGTTTTTGAATTATGCAAAGGCTAATGATGCTAAGTTTGACAATATGCAATGTGAAATGGTTAGCTTAAGGTCCGAGTTGAAAAACGAGCTTAAAAACGAACTTGCTAATGAACTCAAAACTCATGCTAATAAAATGGAAGGAAATGTCACACGTCTCCAACAAAATCAACAAAAAAATGGAGCAAGGACAACATGAGATTAAGCAAGAATTGTTAAAAGCGGATGCTAGGCAATCTAATTTTGAAGTATGGCTAAAATGTTTGAAGCTATCATGTGTAAGCCCTCTTCTTCGGGTGGTCTTCCTAGTGATACCATCGTGAACCCGAAAGGAGAATTGAAGGTTATTACTACTCGTAGTGGTAAAACTTTCAAAGAACCCATTTCTCGACCAAGTACTTCTATGGAGAAGGAAAAAGAGAAAGAACCCGAGGTGGTGGTAGAAAAGGAGCAAATTACAAGCCCACGAAGTACCGCTCAAACCACACCTACGGTTGAACCAATACCAATCATGGAACCCGAGATTCCAAGGCCGATGCCTATGCTTATGCCCCAACCCACACCACCTTTACCCTACCCTTCAAGACGAAACAAGGAAAAGGCACAAGAACGAAATAATTATCAATTTGAACTCTTTATGAAAATGTTTCGTGACTTGCATTTCAATATAAGTTTTACCGACGCCTTAGTCATGATGCCTCGATTTGCCGCGAACTTCAAAAGTATGTTGAATAACAAAGAGAAATTGCAAAAATCGTCTAGTTGTTCATCGGTTTTTCTAAGCCGCATACCTCAAAAAGTCGGTGATCCCGGCAAGTTTTTAATCCCATGTGCTATACAAGACATGGAAGAATACTACGCCTTGGCCGATCTTGGTGCTAATATTAATTTGATGCCTCTTGAGATTTTTAAATCGCTCAATCTTCCAAATCTCACTCCTTCAAGAATGTCAATCGAAATGGCCGATCATTCTACGATTCTAGCTTGTGGAGTTGCCGAGGACGTCTTTGTGAAAGTTGGAAAGTTCTACTATCCTGTACACTTTATTGTTGTTGACATTCCCATCGATCCTAAAGTTCCGATAATTTTAGGTTGATCTTTTTTGGATACCTCGAGAGCACTTATCGATGTGCATGCAAGAAAAATCACTCTTCGTTTCAATGAGGAAGAACTCGTAATTAATGCAACCCAAAACTCCACACTTTCTCATGTGTATTCGATCACATCTTTGTACAATGTCAATCCCATCAAAAACATTTGCAAAAGAATTTCAAATAGAGTTTTAGGAGTTGTTGAGAAAAATGAAGTTCCGTCCCCTCCGCCGGTGGAGGTTAAGGGTGTTAAGCCTACGAATCCAATCTCGAGTGATTCTTCGGATGATGAATACGTTGATCCCGATGGGGAAGTTTTCTTTGTTGACAAAAGATTTGAGAACTTACCACCACCTTTACCAAAAAGATTTCAAAATGTGAGAATTTTTAGTGTGACTAACATTGCTTTAGAAACACCAAATATTTTTGACATAATCAAATCGGGTTTTCACAAGGAGAGTGTAAAAGATGAAAAAGGAAAAGATTTTAACTTGAATTTAAAAGATTTTTTTACAACTCTAACTCCGTCATCACCACGTGTATTGAGTACTACAAGCTCGTCTTCTCCTTTTGACGATGCTTTGTGTGGACTTAGTGTGGGGGAAGCCCCTTATGTTCCCTCCCCTTTCTCCACCGAGGACGAGATATTTGATCCTGGAATTGCTTATAAAGGGAAATCTCGGTCTTCCACCGATGCAATAAATGGAAAATCTTTTCATTTGATTGGTGCGAGTCTACCTCGAGTAGCTCATGTTTTTAGAGACTTACCCATTGTCCCACCCTTCTATTTCTTCTCTCCTATTTTCTTGAAACTCTTTGAGTTTTTGTTGGCACACGATGAAGTGGCGTTGATTTGTTTTTCCAATGAAAACGAGAACGCCATCTTCGATCCCGGTATTTTGCACCATCAAAGGACTTAGTCCTTAATACCGGTTGTTTTTGGGCCTTGTTTATCATGTAAGCCCCACCAAAAATTGACCACACCATGATTATCCCTAAATGATCACATTTATGGGGATTCGAGTCGAGCTTTTGACTCGATTATCAAAAACAAGGTGCCTCGTGGGGGAGACCCATGCTTATCCATGTACATATTATTGATTTCTAATTAGTTAGTGTTAGGGGATTTGTGCCCTTCCAACCTTTGTTCCGTGGTTGTTTGTGCATTGTGGTTTTTAGATCATGATCTTCACGATTGGAGCCTCTCGTGTTCGTTTTATGGGAGCACTCGATCGTTTGCTTTGAAGACTTTCTCAATATCCAAATGATATATCCTTTTATGTTCTAACCTTAGGTTTTTAGCACACTTCATAAACGGCTTTAAATTTATTGGTTACACCCTTTCCATGCTAGATTAGGCATTCGACTACGTCTCTAGTATGGGGGTGTTTGCACCCCTAGACTCGAAACATTGAGGACAATGTTTAACGTTAGTATGGGGGGGTGAATAGATACTTGCCTTGCCAAACCTTCACGCTTTCCAAAGTTTATCTTTTTGTTTATCGTTTTGTTGCAAATAAGGCTAAAAATGGCCAAATTTTAAAATTTTTCTCATGTTTTATAAGTGTTTGAAGACACGAATGTAGGTTTTCCGATGGCGAGAATAAGAGTAATTTTTGACTCGACCGTGCGTGTTGAGCACTTAGCTTTGATTCCTTAACTACACATTAGGCTAAGTCTCTTAAATGAGGACGAGAAATGATAGAGTTAATTATAAGTTACTATGCTAAACGTAGAGTACTCGTATTCTTTCAAAAACTCATGTGTTCTCGTTGTTTGCTTATTCTCCCTTCGCTTGTAAATATTTTTTGCTTAATAAATATTGACTTAGCGGTTTAGTTAGGATTGTTGGGTTTCTAGTCTTTTCTAGTAGCTTCCGTGTAATCAAATTGGGAAGACATTAAGGTATCGCCAGCGTCACGGTTTTGAAGTATTGGCACCCGAATAATCGAAAACTTCACCCAATAATAAGATTTCAAGTGCTCACCTAAATTAAGCAAAAATTTGAAGCTCACAAGGCCGAAAAATCTATGCAAAATTGAAAGTGAATCAAGCTTAATCTTCGAAGCTTTAAAGATCCAAAATTCGCTTTAGCGTGAGGATATACGTCTTTGGCTAATAAAACCACCGATGATGGAGGATAATAAAAGGCAAGGAAAGACCGAAGTCATAATAAAAGCTTTATGGCGAAGTTGAATAAAAGATGGAGGTACACCAAAGATAATAAGGCCCTTCCATTAGGGGGCGTATAAAAGTCTTGGTAATAAGTCTCATGTTCAAAACCGTTATAAAACCGTGTTTATCGATTCTTCTTGTCAACTTAATTTTTTAACATCGTTGTCTATTAGGAGGGGTTATTGATTTGATGGTCTTAGTTACACCGTTAGGACTCTATTTTTAGACCTAAATCTCTATTATCGCATAAGTCAATGATGTATCCTCGTGAAACATTCAAGACATAATAAAATATAAGAGATACAACTTAGGAATAATGGGAGAATAAGTACGTGATTAGGGCATATGAGTAGTGTTAGCATTACTAACTTATAATGACAATGATCTCGTTGCACGCTTGGCACAGAATTAAGGTGAAAATCGAGGAAGATGAAATTATTTCTAACGAAGCATTCACGTGTTCTTATTCTATGAACCTAAACGTCCCATTTTGCGATGAAAATCATACATTATGTCTAAAACGCGAGTAGTAGTAAAAGTAGTAGTATAGCTAGTTTATCATTCCAATAAAGTGAATAAAATGAGTTTTGGAGGTGCTACGATACTTTATTCTAGCATTGCGTGAGGGCACGGCAATGGTTTAGTATGGGGGAGTGATGAGACTGCTTTTATCCATGGTCTCATCGTCCAAATCGGGCTTAAAATGCATTAAATATCATTGAATATGCCAAATATATGCTCGTGTTTGTTACTTGTATATTTTTAGGTACGGATATTGAGGAAATGGAAAAAGATCACAAGAATCATTCAAAAACGAACACGGGAAACGAAGCCGCACAATGAACCGGACCCAAATCTGGAATTTCCAAAATGGACCTTGAAGTTTTGAAGATTGGCAAGAATGGTCCCTCAACTATTGAAGACTTGTCACTTTAGGCCCTTGAAAATCTCAAATATTACAAGTGGGTCCTTAAAGTTTAAAGATTTTGCTTATTCAGTCCTTGAAGAATCCAAGAATTGCATTTGAAGCCCTTGTTAAAAGTATGGAAAAATGATGTGCCAAAAATGACAAGTAATGAAACTTAAAATCAAAGGAAATGAAGTTTTGATGCAGTTTATACAAAGTGAAGAAGACAAGAAACCTTGGGGGCCATTTCAGTCAAACAGCCAAACCCATTCCACCATTCAGCTCATGACACGTCACATAACCCACCCATTTACCCAAACCCTTACCCATTTACCCTACCCAACCCGTAACCAAACCCACCCCCTAGGTTTATTTAATAAACCTGGTCAAACCCACCAGTCAAACCTCCTTTTCCCTCCTAACACCTTTTTAAAATAACTTTTTACCCCTTTTGGATTAAACCCCCCTTAATCACCCCCATAAACCCTAAATATCCCAGGTTCAATTAATCCCAAACCAAAGGGGTTTTACCCCAAATGCTCCAGATCACTAATAAACATCACTCTCACTCAAACCCACATCCCAAATCACCACAAGACACACCCATGTGTCTTGTGGGACCCTCCCCTGCCCCGTCCCTTTCCCTCAAAACCATACACCCGACCAAACCAACGACCCAGCTTAAATCCTTTGACCCCAAGCACAATTGAACGTCTATGATCAACTTTACCACAGCTGGCAACAGTACAAGATCACATGGATGATTTTTGACTGATTTTCAAGATGAAGACCAAGGGCCTTTATGGAATTTCAAGGATTAGGGTTTAGGCTTCTAGTTTATTCCATTCACCTGTATAAATAGAGGTGCATGTACCTCTATTATTTCTTGTTCCAGATTTTGATTTCAAAACTTATTGTAATCCCTTTTTTAAGTTATAAAAGTTGGTATATTTTTGAAATAGTAATTCCTTTTTGTCATTTAGAAAGTTGGTATTTAATGTGTGAAATCAATCTGAGTTCCAGTTAAAATTTATTCAAACATTTGGTGTTTGAATTTTTTTTCAGAAAGAAAGTTTCTGAAAAAGGGGAATTTGTGGTGAAAATCTTGTTTCAAGATTTGGTTTGCAGGTTTGCAAGTGTGTTTGGTCTAAGTGTTTTGAAAGAAAAACGTTTGAGAAGTGTTGAAAAGTTTGTGAGAAAGGTTTTAAAAAGGTTTCAGAAAAATCAGATTTTGGATATATTGCTTGTTTCATTTTTTTTCTTAGTAGGTTTTTAGAGATTTGTTGTTCAAGGTTCAGCATAGGCCCCAGCCTATTTGGAGGTGGTTAAGCAACCACTAAGGGACCTGGATGTAGGTCCCTTAAGGTAGTTCCTTGTTTCCCATTTTAGTTTTCAGCTTTCTGAAAATTATGAGCTTTATGTGATTCTGCATGTTAAGTTGTTAAGTGATAGTTTAAGTGTTTGAATTTGTTCACTGGTTGATTATATGCATGCTAGGATCATTTATAATCAGTTTGATTGAGTGTTGTATAGATTTGCTTTGAAAATTGGATTTTTAGAAACATTAAGGGGTGTTTGGATTAGGATATAAATTGGTTTGTATGCTATGATTCTTGGCTTAAAACTGGTCTAATCACTCACTAGTTAGTTGTTAGGAGATTTTAGTGCCTTGTTTTCAGTTTGGGTGAGTTTCAAACAAATTTGCATGCTAAATATTGAAAACATAGCCTAATCCAGTAACTGCTACTTTTGTCTGATTTTGTGTGAATTTGTGCCATCAATTTGAAAGTTTGCTAGGTTTTAGGTCATTTAAGGGTTTGTGATTGCTTGTATAACATTTGGTTGATTTGTATGAAAGTTATTGGCCTTGAAATCTCATTTTTATGCAAGTAATATAGCATATCATTCATCAGTCAACATGTGTGCTTAATCAGAAACTCATTGGCTATTTTGTGCTTGATTCTTGTGTTGATCTTGTGTGTTTCTTGTTGTCTTGACTTCCCACAACCCAACTGGTTGTGGGAGTGCCCCATTTGTCCATCAAAACACCACAAATCATAAATCAAGCCCTCTTGATTCTATCTTCACAAGTGAAGATTTCACTTTTACCTTGTGTTCATAACAAACATATCTGAGCACGTTTTTGGTTTTCTAGGATTTGATTCTAGTTTATTTGATTTTGTATTTGTGTTTTAGAGTGATAAGAGTTACTGTGTTTGTGTTTTTAAGTTTTAAAAAAATAAATAATAAAAAGTTCAAAAAGGACGTGGCTAGGACTCGAACCTGCGCCACTCCTCCCACACACAAACGCGTTAACCATCTCTGCCCTAGGGTCTTTGACTGCTAGAGTTCATTTCAAATTGTATTTAAGGGGTTTTTGTTTTTAGCTTTTCTAACTAGACAGCTTATTTAAAAGTTGTTTCCAGCTTATTGGCTTAGCTTTTTGGCAGGTTGGCATTTTTCTTAGGATAGTTATATAGATTAGGATTTTTTAGCACTAAGTTTGCATTTTTCCCTTTCTTTATTTATTTTTTATTAGTTTTTATTCACCCGTTTTTAGTTAATTAGATAAAAGATAGCTAAAGTAGATTTAAAATTTTATAAAAAATGTTTTTAGGTTTTATTTAAGTAATTTGAGGTTTACAGCCAAAAAAGTTTTCAAAAAGTTTTATTTTTGATTTTATAGGATTTTAGGGTTTTTAACCAACTTTAAAATTTAATATAAAATTATTAAATAGGTTTTAGAAACTTTTAATTGCATTTTTGTTTTAGTTACAATATTTTAGATTTTTGGTAATTTTTTAGAATTTTTTAGTGAACTTTGAATTTTTTTTGATTATTTTATTATTATTTTATTATTAAAAATTGAAAGTTTGTTTTTTCTACTTTTTTCATTTTTCCTAGATTTTAGACACATAATTAGGAGTTTTGTAACTTTCCAAATCTTTTTAGGGCTTTTCAATTATTTTCTAGAATTAATTTAAGTTTTAATTGATTTTAATAGTTTTTAAGTGTTTAAAAATAGTTTAATTTGGTTTTAAATTTTTTAAAAATACTTTTTAGCTTAATTAGGACATTTTTGAGGTTTACAAACTATAAGATCTTGTTTAGGGCTATTTAATAATTAATTGTGATTTTTAGGGCTTTAATTAGCATTAAAAAGTCATTATCTAATTAATTAAAATGTTTTAGCAAGTTTGGATTTTTGTAAACTCTTAGAATATTATTGTGGATTTTTAGTAATTTTTAGAAATTTTTAGGTTAAAATTTTAATTTTGGCACTATTTACGGTTTTACGTGAACGCGTTTTCGTCTTAGCTCGATCCGTCTTCGTAACCGTCTTTCTTTTCTTTCTCATTTCTTTCTTTTCTCATAACAATAAAATCATCAATCAAAATCAATTCATTACACAACACACTAGCCTCCTCGAGAACGAACTCACACTTTTAGGGTCATTCACACACGGTTTTCCTAAATCGCCGTGCACGCTTGCCCTATTTACGCTCTTTTTCCTAAAAGACGTATTTCTACAACAATAAACGGCGTATGATAATTTTATACGGAAGAGATTGATAAGCTCCCACCTCCTTTAATCCTTGCTATCGGGTGTTTCCGAGTAACCGAATACATAGGTTTGTTGAAGTATACCCCTTCCCTGACGACAAAAAAAGACCAGCTGACTACGAAGGAACGTTTGTTTGTGGAGATGATGGAGAACTGGA
Organism: Glebionis coronaria; assembly: GCA_025667525.1. Lineage (NCBI taxonomy): Eukaryota > Viridiplantae > Streptophyta > Magnoliopsida > Asterales > Asteraceae > Glebionis > Glebionis coronaria. The sequence goes on from CM046880.1 coordinate 519,289,185, forward strand.
GGACCCCTTATTTAGGTATGGAACTGTTATTCACAATGCATCCATAATTACTAACCAAAATACTAAAACAACCATATTATGGCAAATGGCAGGTACAGTTTCAAAACAAGTGTTCACGATGGCACTGGCCGAGGCAACTTCACCTTCTTCGACCAAGTTGGGTTAACATTGACAAGTTCATCACAAACAAAAAGTTGACAAGGCTGAAGGAACCAAAAGGAATATAAGGTTTTTGTACAACGTCAGTTGTGGAAACAGCAGAAGAGAAACCTTTGCCTGCCCCTCACAAACCACAAACAATAAGGGCCACCAGCTCTGTCGTTGAAATACAAAAGAAAGAACCCGGTAACACTCTATACTACACGTTTGTTACACAACAACCTTTAGTTTTTTCATGTTGCCTCCTTTAGAGTTTGTATCAATGCAATAAAAATATAAAAGTAAATAAATAAACATTTTCAAGAAACAAACATACAAATAGATTAAACCAAATACATAAAGAAGCCCTGCCAATGAACCAACGTCATTGGCAGTACCAAAATAACAAACACCCAGGCACACACGCCTGTTCCATTCTTGGTAGACACATAAACAAAACGCAATCAACATAATGGCCAACGATGATTTATTCAACACACACAAAGTGAACACCTTAACGCGCATTCAAATAATCGTTTCAATCAGAAACGTTCCCTCGCAACCGTTCAATGAATCTTTCCATCCTACCGATGCGGTTGCCAGTTGCCACTGCTTCGGTTGCGAGCTGTTCTCGAAAGGAACAGTCTTCACGTGTCAGGGTCCCTAAAAAGTCCACCATCTGGTTAACTACCGGTTCCCCAACAATGGTCCTTAGCTCATAAACAGGATGAGTCCTATCAATGACACCACTATTCACCTCCTGCCACATTTGCTCCATCCTATCTTTCCAAGTTGTCTCGCCTAGAATCTCATCCTATAGACGACATATAAACATGTCTACCCAATCGTCAGTTCCTACTTCTTTCTCCAATGCATCACATTTTGGGCGGTATGCCATTGGTTATTTCTTTATAAAACTTAATTATAAATGTGTGTAAAGATGTGTGAGCTCTAGTCTGTTAACACTCCTTTATATAGCAACGCCTCCTGGCTTACATCCTATAGTGTCCTGCAATAACAATCAACACTACCACCGAAAACAGTAACCGAATCCCAAATTGCATGATTCTCGGCTTAGCTTCCCAAAAGTATATTAAAAAGAAGACTATCCCCATCCACACACTGTTGCCATCATCTATTATTCTACCTTTTCTGTTTATTTTTTTGCCACATTTAGACAATATAGAAAAACCCATTTATGGCGAAACACAAAAAACAAAAATAATGTTGTTATGGGCCTCTGCACATCTTTACCACAAGTGGTGAAAAAACAAAGCACCAACAAAAGTACCATACTATTGCTATGTTCTATAATGCAAACTTTTCCTTCGATTAGACAACATATTATAACACACAAACAAAACATTTTATAGAGCTCTATAGAAACTAGAAGGGGGGGGGGGTTGAATAGTTTCTCTTCGATTGGTGACCAAATTAAAATTACTTTCAATTTGGTTTGTATCAAAACTATCTTTTACTTGAGGCTAAGTTGCATAATGATTAGGTTCAATTGAAATGCACTAGCAAGGATAATAAGCAAGTATAATGATAATGAAATAAGTAAAGAGCAAGGAAGGAGACAACCTAGTGGGAAGACACCAAGATTTATAGTGGTTCGACAACGAGGCTCTATCCTCGTTTCTACTCCACTCCTCGAGTACACCTACTCGAGATTTACACTATATCCACAAGCTCCCTTCTTGGCGGAGAAAACCTTACATCGTTGCTTACATTATTTTCCGACACTAAGCTAAATGTCGAGACCTAATCTTTAGCTAGGACCAATCTACACGACGTTGCCTACTTCACAATTTAACGACACAAGGCTAGATGTCGAGTACTAATCTTAAGGTAGAACCAATCTTCACGACGTTGCCTACTTCACCATTTTACGACACAAGGCTAGATGTCGAGTTCTAATCGAAAGCTAGAACCAATCTTCACGACTCTTCACTTTAAAGCTAAGTGAGAACTTCACACAACACAACTACTAATCACTTTAAAGTTTAGTGAGAACTCACAAGACACAACCATATCACTTTATAGTTTAGTGAGAACTCCTAATCAAATCTATTACAACTCAACTAGACTTATCCAAGTACACACATGTAGCTTGGATTTACACAACATAAATCCAAGCAAACACATATGCAATGGATGTACATAATAAATCCAAGTATCCACAAATAACTTGGATGAACACAACTAGTCCAAGTATTCATAAATACATTTGATTGACCTAAAACAAAAAGGGTATCATGATGAATATGACTAGCTCATAAATTCATCTTTATCACTACACTAGTGAGTGAGTGATCTTCTCATTGGACATGGTAAAGGAGGGGATCAAGAGGATAATCATATGTAAACATCCTTAACAATTTAAGTGATCATTTACTAATGATTATGCTATAGAAAATAGAAAGAGGGCTGAGAAAAACGTCCAAGAGGCTTGCTGGAAAATGAGATTTGACCCACTATTTAAAGGAGACAAAGTTACAACGGATCTATAACGGCTATTGTGCGCGGTACCTTATCTCACCCCGCGGTACCATATCGCTAAGGTACCGGGTAGGTACTTAAGGTACTGCCACTAGACTCCGCTCCGTTTTTTGTCTTTTAGTGGGGTAGGAATATCTGAGGTATTTGAACCCTTCAAAGGATATTCTAACAGCATTTGGAATATGCCATTTTCAAATTTTCATTTTCCATTTTAATAAAACATTTTCTAAAAAAGAAAGTTTATTAAAAAGTCTTTTGTCTTATTAACAAAAGTGAGTTTTAAGGATAATCATTTTGATGATCACTAAGTATGATTAAGAAAGGTTAGTGATATGATTATTACCTTGATGATAGTGTTAGTTAAATAATTCATTTTGTGTTTTACACTAAATGTGTTGTATGGTTTGTTGTGATCAAAACTAAGAAAGATTAGTTAACACTAATAATGTTTTTAGGCATTACTTGCATTAACAATCTCCCCCTTTTTGATTACGACAAACGATAAACTCATTTACGTAGAAACACAAATTATGGAATTATTAACTAGTTTATCACTATCATTTCTCCCCCTTTGTCGTAGCAAAAAGGTTAGCAAAAGTCTTTGAAGAACATCGAACTTTGCTAGTAGCTCCCCCTTGGTGGTTGCTCCCCCTTGCTTGGGGAACCAAGTTTGTGAGCTAAGGTGACATGCTACACAAAGGTTAGTAGAAAGGAAAGAAACACCAATGTATATATGATCACTACCTACTAAGTAACTTGAGAGGGAGAAAGAGAAGAAATCTCAAATTAGAAGCAAGTATTTTGCTAAGTATGTCCAAAGAGGTAATTGACAAAATCAAACTTCAATCCAATGAAGATGATAAGCTTGTCAATGGGTTAAAGCTTTAGAATTGATGGAATCACCCATAAGCAATTGTAAAAAATTAACCAAGATCAACTCAAAGTAGAACTAATTAAATAGCACACAAATAACATAAAGGTTACATAAAAAAACAACAAAGAAGATAGTCATACACATAGTATGAGTATCTAAAAGCAATAAATATGGAAAATAAACCACTAAGCATAAGCTAGTCTAATAGTGATATTTTCCAATATTGCTAAAAATAAAATAAAACTAAAAAGACGACGATGCATCATTCGAAGTTTTGTCCACCGGAACGAAAACTTGAATAGGAGGTCGAGTGAGGAGGAATTCAAGAAAATTTAACTTCTCATACACATGAGCAAGTTCAATTTGTTGAAATCGGCAACAATCACACGAGGATCCATGATGCAACACAAAATCGTTTGATGGGGGTATGGCATCAAACTTAAAGTTTGGTGGTGGTGGGGTAAAGGGTTTGGGAGTGTTTTCACAATGCCTTGTGAGGTTTGGGAAGGTGGAAAGGTCATTGAGTTGGGGGGTATTGAAGGATTGTGGTGGTGGTGGAACATGTTCTTTTGCTCCGGTGATGGCGTTTATGGTGTAAGTCTCATTCCAATACTTGATTGGAGAGAAGGTAGGGTTTTTGGGTGGTTTGGACGAAGATGGTTCATTCTTCTTAACCCAAACGGGTCGAACCGAGATTTTCGGTTTCTTTGAAAGCTTGGATGAGGAAGCTTTGGGTGAGTAGGGTTGTGACAAAGAAATGTCAAGGTTAGGAATGTAGGAGTTAGGCATTGTGAGAGTGTGAGAATGATATCTCAAGGTTATGTGAGAATGAATTCTCAAGGTTGGGAAGGTGTGAGAATGAAATCTCAAGGTTGGGGTATAAGTAAAATGTAATCAAGGTAAGAATTTGAATACATAATGTGTAGTGTCAAGGAATGTTTAGTCAATTTGAGTAAACAAGGAATCTTGACTGGGAATAGGGTTTTATAAGTTTTGACCAAAAAATCGTCAAAAGCCACATTCTTGCCGCGGTACCTTATATGGGCTGGCGGTTCCATATCACTAAGGAACCGCGGGTCTTTAAGGAACCGCGTCCAGAGGACTTTAAACCATGTTTTTCCTGGGTTTTGGGAAAAACTGAGACTTTTTTCAAAAAGTTGCAAATCTTGGAATTTTACCTCTATTAGAACCAAAATATGCTAGGGTTGCATAAAGAAACACATTCACAAAGAATGTCTTGACAAAGGGTGACAATAATTTAGATATCATTTTGAACCAATTTTAGTCAAGTTTAGGGGTTGTGATAGATTTAGGTTCAATTTTAATTTCAAATTAAAGTTGATTAGTGTGCACAAAAGGATAGAATCACACAAAGCTAAATCCATAAGACAACAACATGAAACATTCATTAATGAGGCAACTACAAAGACAAATAAAACTAACTAATACATAGCTAGCTTATCATTAAATCTAGATAAGTGGTTTTCTTTGGCTTGTTGTTGTTGAAAACTCTTATTAAAAGAACTCCATCATTCAACTCCTAGGAGGAGGCATGGAGAACAAAGTAAGCAAGAAATCTTGCAAACCCCTATGTAGTCCATACATATCCATCCTTAGGTTTTGGATGAGGAAGTGGTTGTAGAGACAACATGGACATCTAGGACCATGAGTTTGTTGAAACCCAAAGTAAGGATAACCCAAGAGGAGGGAAAGAGGGACACCCAAAATTGGGATGTTTGAGTTGGGTGGAGGTGGAGGAGGCAAGTTCTCCAAGGGTGATGTGGGTGAAAGTGGAGGCATGTTCCCCAAAGGGGAAATGGGTGAGTGTGGAGGTAAATCCTCCAAGGTTGGTGAAATGGGTGAGTTGTGAGGGGTAAATGGTGAAGTCACCAAAATGTCATCAAATTCATTCCCAAAAGGAATGCTTTGGATTGGTTGAGGTTGTGTGGTCACTTCCAAGGGTGCACTTGGAGTGAAGGGTGAAGAAAGCTCATTCATTCTAGAATTGAATGAAGAGGAGGTAGAACCAATGGAGTGGTTAGTACCATGGGTGGAGGAGGTCTTGCATGGTGCAAGAGGTGGGGAAGGTGATGAAGAAATGAGGATAGGAGCATTCTCATTCTTAGGTGTGTGGAAAGGTGAAGAGTTAGGCTTAGCTACCTTAACCCTTATTTTGAGTGTTTTTCTTGGGGTGGAGGTCTTGGAAGTGTTTGAGGTTTTGGTACACACCATGGTTGATTAGGGTGGTTTAAGGTTTAGGGAAGTATGTTTGATGTGTGAAGAACATGGCAAACAAGGTGGGTTTAAATAGGTGAGGGGATGATCCAAACTAGTAATGGGTTAAAATCATTTTAGGTGAATAATGAATTTAGATACCCTAGTTTAGGAAATGTGCAGTTTATTACTGAAAATCATGCAAGGTTTACACAAAATTAAGAAAACAGTGTAAAGCAAAGATGTTGTCGTGCACAGTGACCGGCGGTTCCTTATCTAGGACCGGCGGTACCTTATCGATAAGGAACCGCGGGTCGATATGGAACCGCGACCAGAAGGTTTTCAAAAATTTCCCTTCCCAGTTTTTGATAAACCCAGATTTTTCCCAAAGGTTTCACAAGCCAAAGTTAACTACAGATCATAATCTAATAAGCTAACTATCAAAAGGCATGCACAAAGCTATGTAAAACACAAACATGATGGCATAATTAACATTAAGGATCAAGATAAATGATAATTCAAACATGCAATCATAAGTTAATACACATCCAAGACAAAATAAAATGTTCAACAATACATGTTTACCAACATGTATTCTTTTGAAAAGCTTCAAAGCTTTCACCTTCTCTTCTTCCCCAATCCCTTGATCATATTCCCCAAGAACTTGAAACCTTTTCTTGATTCAACCCGGTGTTCGTGCAATTCCCCTCGAGTTCTAAGGTTTTCGCGGTAAAGATGCTCCATATTGAGATCTTCCGGTACTTCACTAGAATGATGAGGAGGAGGAGCTAAGTCTTCAAATTCATCCTCGAATGGGTTTGAGGATGTATGGGAATTACTCGAAGAGTGGAAATGAGAACTAGTACCTATGCCATCACCATCACTTGTTGGCATGTCCATTTCCTCATCATCCATCTCTTGATGAACAGATTTTCTCGATCCTCGATCACTTCTTGTCTTTCTTGCATATGCCTCTTGAATAGGCAACATAACCCGATGAACCGGGTAGAAGCGAGAAAGATCAAGGTGGGGAAAATCATGAGCAACCCTTTTGAAAAGGCGAGTTAGAAGCATAGCATAGGGAAGGTTTGTCTTGGGCTTCGAAAGGGCATAATTGATTCGTCGAGCGATATAGAATGCCAAGTTGTACTTGGTGGATGTAAAGATGCAACTCAACATATGCACCATACACGCCGGGATATGATCTTGGTTTCCACCAAGACAAAAGACATTCTCCCTAAGGATATTGGCCCATTGAACCATAAAGTCCTTAAGGTCGCTAGAGAGCACTTCATATCGATTCACATTTCGTACATTTGAATGAAGGCTTCTCACAACGTTACCATCACGCTCTTTCGAGATGATTTCAAGAATGAACTCTAGATCAATTTCAGTGTGGTCATTTGGAGGTTTATCGAAGGATTCCGAGAGAGCATCAAGTCTCCATTTATCCGTAAAACGACAAGTGCCTTCATATGGCACACCGAGAATTTGACCAAAGTCTTCAAGAGAGTATTGAATTAATTGATCATTCAATACGAAACGAATGAAGATTTCTCCATTGTATTCAATCATGGAGTAGGTGCTAAAGAATTCAAGAAGGAATAAGGGGTAAATATCTTCTTCTATGTTGAGCAAGCAATCAAACCCCGAAAGCTCAAACATAGATAGGATATAGACATAACCCGTTATTTCCTTGTCAACGACTCTACCCTCATGGAAACAACGAGTGGAAAGGGATGGAAAAGCATTTTGAAGTTGGGGGGAAGCATAGGTTTGGGAGATGTCGGGCATATAATCTTTAGTGAATTGATGATCTTTTTGATATTGAGAAGGCATGATTAAGTACCTAAATACAAACACAAGACAATATTTTTCCAATCACTCATATGAAAAATAAAAATGAAAACGAAAAATGAAAATGTGTTATATCAATTTCTTGACAAACATAGGATTGAATCCATATCATTTTCATGTTCACAATGTGTCTATTCCATTATTAACCAAGAACACATGATCTATGTTAGATCAACAATGGATTAGAACATTGGTTTTTCAAAACAAGGTTTTTAGGTAAGCATTAACAATGTCATTACCTACTTGTTCATGGGTTCATCTCAAATCCATCATTCAACCAAAATCATTTAGCCTAAATTCGGATTTGTTCTACAAGTGGGTTTTAGTGAAATCTTAATGAATATCAACCTAAGGAATCATAGTAAGATTACCATGTCAACCCACATTCCTATTAAGGTTTTAATTCAATTTCAATTTTAAAAATCCCCAATTATGAAAGGATGAACCCTAGAACAAAATTGATGAAATTGAAAGAAAATACTTACAATTAATTGATGTTAGATGAAGGATGAGTGAAACCCACAACTTAGAATCAATTATTGAGTGATTGAAGGTTTTGGAAGCTTCAACAATGGTGGAAAAGATAAAACCCGTCGGCTGTGTGTTTTTGGGAGAGAGAGAGTTTTGTTTGAAAAAGAATAAAAAACTCAAACTGGCGCTCTGACAAAAGTTACTGCCCGCGGTACCTTATCGATAAGGAACCGCGGAGATAAGGAACCGCCTACAGAGGCAGGTTTCTATCTCTGAAAAACGCCAAATTTTGAAAATCCAGTTTTTCTAAAATACTTAAAATTAAATCATGAGCCTTTTAGAATATCATTGGATCATCATAACACTAAGCAATATGCCTTAATGAAGGATTACGAGTTAAATCAAGATCGAAAAGAACCGAAACGGACAAACGACTACTCGTAGCAAAACGACTAAGTGGAGAGAAGTCAAGAGAAGTTAATCAAGACTAGGATCAATGCTCAAGGGATTAATGACAATCTTCAAGTAGTTGAAACGAAGAGCTTGTGTCATATATAGTGGTTTAAGACGTGCCTTTCCGGCGAAACGATAAACGGCTTTGGTAATGAATAAGCATAAAGCAATTATACAAGTCTAAACTAAGATCACTTTCAATAATAGTCTTAGTCTAAACTAAAATATGAGCAAAGTATTAATTCACTTTCTCTCCCACAAAGGGCCTACTAACCGTATGGGTGCAAACCATGGAAATCATGCTTGATACTTTAAGCTTCTACTAACTCACTCTACATCACCATAGTGAGTCAAGTATCCAAGCAATGAAGGTTTGAGAGGATAAAAGAAAAGAAACACAAACCACAAATAAATGTCAAGGCAAGGATGCCGAGAACAAGCACATAGTCAAGTAATGATCAAAAGAATGATCAAAGGGCGTGTGGAAGAACGAAAGCGTACCTTGGCCACAAAGAGCAATCCATGAAGGAATAAGTGCTATGCCCAATCAATGACTATGATGAGTACTAAGTCTTCAAGGACTAGTGTCATTCCCAATCATCTTGGTATCATCATTCGAAGATGTTAAAGATAAACGAAGATGATTCTTCTAAAAGTGCAAGTAACTCAATCCATAACCAATTAATTGATTGATCTTCATGAGTACCTACATAAAGCAAGATGCAAACTAGTAGATACATTTCAAGAGTATATCTAAAATGCATAAAGGCTACTAATCTTAAGTGGGATGCAATATTATCAATTAAAAGACCTATTTTCAAAGAAAACATAGTTTTGACCAAAGAGAAACTTTAGTACAACTAGACCTTCTAATTTGAGGAGACAATGGATCGATCCAAGTTTCAAAGTACAATATACTTCAAAGATCTTGAGTGACCATCGCTCTGATACCAATTGTAGAAACTAGAAGGGGGGGGGGGGGGGGGGGGGTTGAATAGTTTCTCTTCGATTGGTGACCAAATTAAAATTACTTTCAATTTGGTTTGTATCAAAACTATCTTTTACTTGAGGCTAAGTTGCATAGTGATTAGGTTCAATTGAAATGCACTAGCAAGGATAATAAGCAAGTATAATGATAATGAAATAAGTAAAGAGCAAGGAAGGAGACAACCTAGTGGGAAGACACCAAGATTTATAGTGGTTCGACAACGAGGCTCTATCCTCGTTTCTACTCCACTCCTCGAGTACACCTACTCGAGATTTCCACTATATCCACAAGCTCCCTTCTTGGCGGAGAAAACCTTACATCGTTGCTTACATTATTTTCTGACACTAAGCTAAATGTCGAGACCTAATCTTTAGCTAGGACCAATCTACACGACGTTGCCTACTTCACAATTTAACGACACAAGGCTAGATGTCGAGTTCTAATCTTAAGGTAGAACCAATCTTCACGACGTTGCCTACTTCACCATTTTACGACACAAGGCTAGATGTCGAGTTCTAATCGAAAGCTAGAACCAATCTTCACGACTCTTCACTTTGAAGCTAAGTGAGAACTTCACACAACACAACTACTAATCACTTTAAAGTTTAGTGAGAACTCACAAGACACAACCACATCACTTTATAGTTTAGTGAGAACTCCTAATCAAATCTATTACAACTCAACTAGACTTATCCAAGTACACACATGTAGCTTGGATTTACACAACACAAATCTAAGCAAACACATATGCAATGGATGTACACAACAAATCCAAGTATCCATAAATAACTTGGATGAACACAACTAGTCCAAGTATTCATAAATACATTGGATTGACCTAAAACAAAAAGGGTATCATGATGAATATGACTAGCTCATAAATTCATCTTTATCACTACACTAGTGAGTGAGTGATCTTCTCATTGGACATGGTAAAAGGAGGGGATCAAGAGGATAATCATATGTAAACATCCTTAACAATTTAAGTGATCATTTACTAATGATTATGCTATAGAAAATAGAAAGAGGGCTGAGAAAAACGTCCAAGAGGGTTGCTGGAAAATGAGATTTGACCCACTATTTAAAGGAGACAAAGTTACAACGGATCTATAACGGCTACTGTGCGCGGTACCTTATCTCACCCCGCGGTACCATATCGCTAAGGTACCGCGTAGGTACTTAAGGTACCGCCACTAGACTCCGCTCTGTTTTTTGTCTTTTAGTGGGGTAGGAATATCTGAGGTATTTGAACCCTTCAAAGGATATTCTAACAGCATTTGGAATATGCCATTTTCAAATTTTCATTTTCCATTTTAATAAAACATTTTCTAAAAAAGAAAGTTTATTAAAAAGTCTTTTGTCTTATTAACAAAAGTGAGTTTTAAGGATAATCATTTTGATGATCACTAAGTATGATTAAGAAAGGTTAGTGATATGATTATTACCTTGATGATAGTGTTAGTTAAATAATTCATTTTGTGTTTTACACTAAATGTGTTGTATGGTTTGTTGTGATCAAAACTAAGAAAGATTAGTTAACACTAATAATGTTTTTAGGCATTACTTGCATTAACAAGCTCCATTAGAACCTAATGAAAAAGCATTAGAACATAATGAAAGAGCACATTTCACACATAAACGACATTCATTATATTACAAACAACATACAACACAATTTCAAGCAAAATAACATAACAAGGAGTTTGGGAATATAAAAGACATACCATCAATAAATACGGCCAGACTATACACAATCGGATCCCACACACCGTTTATTACAAACACACAAAAAACCTTCTTGCTCTAAACATCCGTTCTATCATTACATGGGTTACAAGGATCAGAAAAACTATCTAAATCTTGAAGGCGCCCATCAGAATCATCCGCAAGTGCCTGTATCTTCCATAGCTCCGCGACATCACGCTCTTGCATGTCACCTAGCAGCCAAAGCATTCGACTCACACGGTGGTCCGAGCTAAGGCTAGACAACTCACTTATAAATTGGGCCCTCTCATCAATGTCGTTTTTCTTTCGCGCATGCTGATCTTCAATCCTGGCCCTCCACTCCGTCTCAGCCTCAATCTTCTTCCGCAGATAGAAATAGGAAACACTTCCAAAATCACTGGAAGAACAAAGCATTTGCAAAGCATGAAGCACTCCTCGCCAACTCATTTTTTTCCTTAACTGTTTTACCCTGGCTGTTGCCTGCAATGTGCTATACCTAACTAGAATGGCATACTTAAATAGAACATCTCCAACCCACTGTTGGCTGTCACATTGGATTCATTTTTTTAATTACTTGCTAGCTAACTAGCCACTAAAGATTGCAACATTTAGATTCTCAAGATCACATTGCAGGCTAAATAAGTGACACAGGTTCCAGGCAAAATGCCAAGCACATGTGCTTCCAAAAATGTGCCAATACAATAACCAAGAGCCACATATTAATGCTTGCTATCATACATTGGTTCCTACCATAACAATTGTTCGATATAGGTAACCCTAATCATGTCCATATATGGGAAATAAAATCCCAACGAGATGTACTAATATTAAAAGATGTTCCGAATTTAAAGATAATCAACAACAACATAAACATATCGCAACATACACATAGGTGGCGAACGACTGCATAGAGTACGACAAAATACACATAAAGTTAAAATAACGAAGACCAAACATAACCTTCCCACACACGCCTAAGAACAACAGTTTATTGAAAACATACAAACACATAGACAATCACTGGGGGCGCCCTACAAATACTTTCGATGATCACATATTACGGATGAAAAACTCCATATCGGTCACACGATTGTCAGACACACCCATGAATTCTTGCAGTTGGTAAAGCTCCGCCTCAGCCCTGTCTTGCATGTCCAATAGCAAAGAAACCATGCAGCTCAAAAGCGGTTCTAGGTTAATACTAGATAACTCGCTTATCAAGCCATCCCTCTCAGCAATTGCAGCCCTTTTATGGCCATACATAACTTCAAGTCTCCCCCTCCAATCCATCTCATCAGCCACCTGTTCACGCAGGTAGAACCAAAAACAGTTGCGGTACTCCTCAGAACCGCAAGCCGTCTAAAAAGCACGCGGCCTTCTCAACCAACACATTTTTTCGTGACTGATTATCGGTTGCTCTGTGCACGGTAATGTATTGCTAATACATGCCATGACATCCTTATATACAACTGCACCAGCCCACTGTTGCAACATACCATTGGGAGCTTATATTACTTTAAAATATACACCCAACAAAATCTGCAACCCTTTCATGAGTAGCTTGACCCTCATGATTCAGCATTATGTCACACCTATAACACAGACTCCAGCATAACCCCATGTGCATGTGCAGTTACAAAAATACAACTTAATAGGCGTTTAACTAAATCCTAACCACAAATGAAGACTGTCACCAATAGGTATGGTAGGCCTTCAAAATAACTATTATATACATACCAATACACATATGCCTTTTAATTTCAAATAAGTAGATACATTAACAATTAATACTTGCAAGTAAATCCAACAACATATTATTGCCAAAAGAATTGTTGTAAATATTGACCTGCTTGCTTATTGTATTATTGTAAATAGGCACCCCGCCAGCGGATTTTCGTGTTTGAGCTATAATGTTTTAGCTCATCTTAATGTTGCTTGGGTTTGAGTCAATCGTAGCATAAAACTTTCATATATAAAATAAGACTACTCATAAACTCCACTAATCATATACAATGCAGGGCCAATGGATGCATTTTTATAGAAGCGCCAAAGTTAGTGTCAATTGCTTACGAATTAAAAAAGATACTCCAACGAAGAGGGTTCTTGAAAAAGGATCAACACCAAGTTATTCAATAAGGTTTCTTTTGAATTCATGTGATGCAGACGTCCGTTTTGCAAGTGGGAAGCATAGGATTGTTAAGATTAATACGAGCAACTTTAGCTTTACCTACACGCTTTTTGAAGATGATAACTTGATAGGTATAGTAGACTCAATCACCCATCATGTTAATATCGAACCTTCAGCTGATGTAGGAACCTTATTCAAGTAGAGTTTTATATAATATTGTGCGTATACTTAAAATATTTGAACTATGCTTCTTGCCTGCAGCTTGAAGCGATGGCACATCGGTCCTTCGATCAGATACGCCATCTGAATGCTCACATACCAAATGGTCGACCGTTGCTCCTCTTTTCAACTTCAGACAAGAGGTAAGCACGTGTTAATTTAGGTCCCGCTGGATATCTCACTCATGTTTGCAAGGTGGCTTACTACATTTTATGTATGTGGTTCCAACTGTCAGGAGCATCTCCCGAGCTTATCAACAGGTTAATTCCCGCCCATGTGAAAAAGCAAATGCATCAACAGTTCACGCACCAACATCCTTTGGTGATATAAAGATAGTATACAATGGGCAAAGTACAAATTAAGACAGGCTACTACTTTTTACGTGTCCGTCTCTCTAGCAAAGAAATGAAAATGGTTCTATATATTTTTTAGATGTTATGTTTAACTTTATTATGTAAATACTTCTTGGTATATTAGTGCTGGAACAAACTCAAGTGTTCTTTCGCCATAATTTGTGCACAAAGTGTAGTGTGAGTCGTCTACTTAGTCATATAATCGAGGAACACGTCATGTAAGTCTTGATTGTCTATGTGTTGTGATGCATTTCTTTCATAATCAAACATATAGAGTTCATGTAACATAGTGTAAGAGAGATCATATTTTGGATTTGGATGCACATGTCGGGTGTATATTCTGACTGATGACATGCTACTTTTAGAGGCTTATGTCATAACTCAACGACCACTATCTGTTGGGATTTAGAAACTAGTTAAACCATTAACTACAAGTACGCAGCGGAATGGATCTAGTATAACAAACATGATTAACACATAATAAAATCAATATTAAAACCAACCTTTTAATTAATTGAATAAATCAATTAATGATCTTGATCTTGAAGCTATAACGGTAAAGTAACCGCCCTCTAACGACTGCTCACACGACACGTCAAACGAACACACCACGATGCTATTAGTAACTTCACTTTAATAGATCTTGCAACTAAAAACCCTAGATCTAAAACCCTAAGTGGGATTACGTAAGGATCGGTTTTGTAGACATTACAAGACTCTTGGAAAAATCACCGAAAACCCTAATAGGGTTTATATCTAGTCGAACCATAAGGGAGAACTAAAACCTAGATTTAGAGATCTAGGGTTTAGTTATAAAGCTTAAGACTTTATAAGAAAACCACCAAAAAGGATTGATCTTATAAAGGTTAAACCTTCAATGTGATTTTAGGTTAAAGGAAAAATTTGTATGGTTTTGGTGTGTGTGGTAGGTTGATCGGACGCAACAAGGAGGCCAGGGAGAGAAAAAAATTTGTGAGGGGTATGGGATTGTATTTATACACATCCTTGCACCTCCTCAAAATCTTTAAGGCCCAACCCACACTTAAATTAAGTAAGTAAATGACTTAATTAGCAAACCAAAAATCCTTCTAGAAACCCCATAGGGGTATTCAGCCGCCTATGATTATAGGGGTGTTCTAGAAGCGTTTTTCCTTCCAAAATTTAATAACACACTCACGATAAATTAATTAAATCCCGTTAATTAATTTAACCACCGTTAATTAAATAAAACGTGAATTTTTTACTAAACGTTTAATTATAAATAATAAAACGTAAATAAACGTGTGTTCTCCGTATTGAGTGTGTGCCCCCGATAGGCTCACGCATTTACCGATGGCTAAACGATCGCATATCTCAACAGCTCCCACTTGTGAGAGTTTAGACATACAACGTCCATAATGAAGCATCTAGCAACACTTCATTATAACCGGAAAATGTTGAGTTAGATAGTTTCAAGAATAAGATCTTAAAAGCTAGTAATGATGTACGATTATTTGAGCTTGCTGATAATCATCCCTTCGTTTCAATGTACCGGTTAAACCATGGATATGGATCCTAACTCATTCCATATAGTTTAACTTTAATTCCTCGTGATCGAGTTAATTTAGATAGTCCAAATTGTAACAAGCATCATCTTGATTACACTTTCGGTAAGACCATACAATTACCTAATTAATTCTGGAGGGGATCCAGGGTACTTCACTGCACTATATCAGAGTGGAGGAACGAATTCTATATTTACTGCAAGTGTCTGTGGATGCTGCTTCACAACACTTCCAATTAGAGTCGTTATAGCTAGATCTGGCGAACTAGCGTTGGACATAGAATCAAGAAGCGATATTCACACATGCACAACTTCTTTGCATCTCAAGTCTAAGGATGACCTAATCCTCACCATTTATATATTCGAATTTACTCATGACAACGGATCCAAAAGTAAACATTCGAAAGTTCGGGGTGTCCAATATTCATATCAATGAATAACATATGAGTTTGGTTGGAACCGTCCACCATATATACTAGTATATTACCAACACTCATATTTGCCTTAATGTAAACAATATTCCCATATTGTTTAACCGACAATGGACATGTTTAGAATAATTAAATATTTAAGGATTTAAACATACAAACATAGGGCAACTATAATTATATGAAGATAACAAACATCAATATCTTTATTCATCATAAAGTAATAATTGTCATACAATCCCAAATTATCCAAATACTACGATAACACAGATTACATGAGACTATTAGCCGGAAGCAAACCAATTCCCTGAGTTAACATGGAATGCCTTTTAAGGTCTAACGCCTTTGTGAAGGGGTCAGCTAAATTGTCGTCTATGTGAAATTTCTCTAGACTAACATCACCCAGTCCAATCACTTCTCTGAGGTAGTGAACTTTGGAACGATAATGTTTTGCACCTTTAGTGATTCCTGGTTCATTAGCTATAGTAATGGCTTCGGTATTGTCACAATACATCGTCATAGGTTCATTATTTGTGGGAACAACACCAAGCCCAAAAATAAACTTCCTAATCCAATCTGCCTCTTTAGCAGTCTCCGAAGCGGCTATATACTCAGCCTTTGTAGATGAGTTTTCATGGATGGTCTGCTTTGTGATTTTCCAGCTTATAGCACCTCCATTCAACATGAAAACATATCTCGTCTGAGACTTCGTGTCATCAGCATCCGTAAGATATCCAACATCAGTGTAGCAAGCAACCCTAAGCTCTTTTTTTCATATCTCCTCCATAAACAAGAAGCATGTCTTTGGTATACCTAAGATACCTTAGAATTTTCTTAACAGTAGTCCAGTGAGAATCACCAGGATTTTGCTGAAATCGGCTTGTCATGTTCTGAGAGAACGCAACATCTGGTCTCGTACATCTAACAGCATACATGATTGATCCTATTGCCGAAGCATAAGGAACTCTTTGCATGTGTCTCACCTCATCATGTGTTGATGCTCATTGAGTCTTAGATAATTTTGATTTAGTTTCATGGGAATAAAGCCACGTTTGGAATTATCCATGTTATACTTCTTCAAAATCTTATCAATGTAAGCACTTTGACATAAAACAATTAACCTTCTAGGTCTATCACGTATGATCTTGATTCCAAGGATATACGCAGTATCTCCCAAATCCTTTATGGAAAAACACCTTCCAAGGTAAGCTTTTATACTTTGCAACATTGGAATGTCTTTTCCCATCAACAATATGTCATAAACATACAAGACAAGAAACACTACGCTACTCCCACTAGCTTTGATATATACACATGGCTCATCAGGATTTTGATTGAAACCAAATTTCTTGATTTCATCATCAAACCTCTTGTTCCATTGCCTTGATGCTTGCTTAAGTCCATAAATGGGTCTTTGAAGCTTGCATACACGGTTTAGATACTTTGGATTGACAAAACCTTCAGGTTGCTTCATATAGACTTCTTCGTAAAGCATTCCATTGAGGAAAGTGGTTTTAACATCCATTTGCCAAATCTCATAGTCATAGAACGCGACTATGGCTAAGAGAATCCTTACAGCTTTGATATCCGCAACAGGAGAGAAGGTCTCTTCTTAATCAACCCCGAAGGTTTGAGTGAAGCCCCTCGCTACATATCGAGCTTTAAAGGTGTGTACATTGCCATCCATGTCGGTCTTCTTCTTGTACAACCACTTGCCGCTAACGGTTCTACCGTTAGGGGTAGGTCAACTAAGATCCAGACATCATTGTCTTTCATGGATTGCATCTCCACATTCATAGCATCCAGCCATTTTTCAGATTCAGGATCTGCTAATGCAGCTTTGTAGTTAGTGGGTTCATTTTGATCCCCTAACTCATGTTCCTCAGCGTCAATGTATAAACACATACGGTCAAGAGCATGCCTAGTCCTTGTAGACTTTCGAATGGGATCTATATCACTTATAGGTTCATTAATTTCTTGATCATCCTCTTCATGATTGCTAGTGTTTTCAGAAGGATGTATATCTTCATCTTAAATTACTTCAAGATCTTCTATACTGCCACTTGCTTCTTGATTCATAAGATTGCTCTCTAGGAATTCAACATTACGAGCAACAAAAACTTTGTTCACGGATGGGTAGTAGAAGGAGTAACCCATCGTTTCCTTTGGGTAACCTACAAAGATATACTTAACAGATCGGGGCTCAAGTTTGTCCAGTTTGATAAGCATGTCACGCTTAACAAGAGCCTCACATCCCCAGACCTTTAAGTAAGACAACTTAGGGGCTTGCCCCATACAATACTTCGTATGGAGTCTTTTCATCCTTCTTAGTTGGAACCATATTGAGTATGCGAGCAGCAGACTCAAGAGCATAATCCCAAAAGGATTTTGGAAGAATTGTTTGGGCCATCATGGAACGAACCATATCAAGTAGGGTTCTATTTCTCCTCTCAGACACACCATTATGTTGTGGTTTATATGGAGGAGTTCTTTGGGATACTATTCCATGTTCCTTAAGATGCTCCAGAAATTCATAACTCATAAATTCACCTCTACGATCCGAACGTAGTGCCTTTATGTTTTTACCGAGTTGATTTTCTACTTCCTTTTGAAACACCTTAAATGTTTCAAACACTTCATGTTTATGCTTTAGCAAGTAAACATAAACATAACGACTAAAGTCGTCAGTGAAAGTGACGAAGTAACTTGCACCTTGTCTTGACACGGTTCTAAATGGACCACATATATCGGTGTGGATTAGTCCAAGTAAATCTGTAGCCCTCTCCACTTGATGTGAATAAGGTTTACGTGCCATCTTACCAGATAAACATGAAACACACTTGTCAAAGGAATCATCATTGTTTGACTTAAGCAATCCATCAGATTGTAATTGCTTAATGCGCTTTTTGCTTATGTGGCCAAGGCGACAATGCTATAACAATGTAGAGTCCAAATTAGATTTGGCCCTTTTGTTTCTTATAGCATACATAGAACTATTATTTGCATTAGAATCACACATATCAATTTCATAAATACCATTACTAGGAATAGCACTAAAATAAAACATATTACTTTTAGAAACCATACTTGCATTATTCTCAAAACGATTAACAAAACCATCGTCATACAAACATGAAACTGAAACAATCCCTCTAGAAATAGAAGGTGCGTAATGACAATTATTTAACATAACAACTAGTCCACTAGGGAGAAATAATTGAAAAATACCAATGGCTTCAACAGCTGCACGATGACCATTGCCTACGTACAGATTCAAAGCTCTTGGTGTTAGAAATACGTTTTAACGTATATTAGAAGTATCGGTCACTCCACAATATGATTTATGTTGTAATAGCTCGTAGTTAGTAATTAGTTAGTATTTGCTTATTAAGTTAAGTAAGAACCGGTCCATGGGCTTGTCATGGACCGGCCCAAGTCCACTTATGACTTGGAACTATAAATACCCCTTTCCACTAAGGAAAGGGGTTGGTTGTTATCATTTCTTAATCTTCCACTTAATAAAATTCACATAGTTTCTCTCACTTTCTCTCTCTAACTTTCTCTCTCTAGAAATTAACAAACCCCTTCATAGATTCATTGATTATCAATATTCTACATTTGGTATCAAGAGCTATGGGGTGATTTAAGGTGGTGATTTGTGTGGTTTTTTAGTTTTTGATTGTATTAGTGTTCTTTTAGAAAAATCATCTTGATTCTTGGTGTTTTTTGGTGTTTTTGTGATTGGGATTAGTGGATAAGTATTAATTGTTACTTATTTTAGTCGAAAGCACAAAACTTTTTGGGTTATTTGGTCAAAATCTGGGCTTAATCGTAAGTTTTACTGTTCGACTGTTCATCAAGGAGTTCCGGATCAAGGAGTTCCGAGTCAAGAAGTTCCGAATCAAGAAACTTCCGAACCAAGGAGTTCCGAGTCAAGAAGTTCCGAATCAAGAAACTTCCGAACCAAGAAGTTCCGAGTCAAGAAAACTTCCGAACCAAGAACTTCCGAGTCAAGAAGTTCCGGATCAAGCCAAAGTTCCGGATCAATAACTTCCGAAACAAGAAGTTCCGAATCAATCCAAAAAGTTCCGAATCAAGGTAATCTTCCGAATCAACCAAAAGTTCCGAATCAAGGTAATCTTCCGAATCAACACAAAGTTCCGAATCAAGGTAATCTTCCGAATCAAACTTCCGAATCAACAAAAAGTTCCGAATCAAGGGTGATTTTGCTTGTTTTTTCGACGATTTTTTAGAGGATTTAATCTTGGTTTCATACAACAAAAACACAACACAATTCACAAGCTTTACTTCACTGCTCGATCAACCGATAATCTCTGTTTCTTTGAAGAAAAACAAAATGAATCCAAATTCAGTAATGCCTCAGATGACATCTCTTACGGATATATCAATCATAACGGGAACTGATAGTCGTCCACCGATGCTTATTAAAGAGGTGTTTGAGGCATGGCAAGGTCGAATGATGCAATATCTAAAGGGGAAACCGACATACGGAAGGCTTTTGGTCAAATCGATTTTGAATGGTCCACTCGACTATGGTACCATTACGGTTGACAACGTGACTAGACCACGAGAATTTGAAGAACTTACTCCAGCTCAACAACTTGTTGCAGATGCAGATGAAAAAGCACTTCAGACAATTCTCCAAGCTCTTCCCCATGATATTTATAGGATGGTAAGCAAGTATACTGTGGCAAAAGATTTATGGGAACGTCTCAAGGTGTTGCTACAAGGCACGTCTCTCACCAAACAAGAAAGGGAGTGTCAGCTGTATGATTTGTTTGATAGATTCACCTACAACCCAGGGGAAACACTTCATGATTATTACTTCAGATTCACCACACTCATGAATGATCTGAATGTATACAATCTTGAGATTGCTCCATTCCAGGTTAACACCAAATTCTTGAATACTCTACCTCAAGCTGAATGGGGTGAGTATATTACCGATGTCAAGTTAACCAGGGATCTGCACAAGTGCAATTTGGATCAAATATATGCCTTCCTTCAGCAGCATGAGAAGCATGTGATTATGCATCGTTCTCCTCGTGGTATGTATCCAGATTCCTTAGCTTTGATGGCGAATCAACCAAGCTTGTCTCACAACAACACACCTTATATCTTGGGACATCAAGCCTATCATGCATCACCTTACATGACACCAACTTTTCCCAATATTCGATTTTACCACAACCTCCCACTTCACATCAGCAACAGTATCGGTTCAATGCACCTTCACCGCAGTATGGTTCACAACTTCATCCAGCAAATGTTGCACCTTATGCTCAGCCTTCATATTCGTCTTATCAAGAGAATGCAGCATATCAAACAAGCTATCCTGATCAAATGAGTATTCCTTCCACTGATTATGCAGCTCATCCAGATCAAGCACTGTATTGTGATGATGAAGAAGTCCCTGTTCCTGTTTTCCAACAAGGAGCTGACCCAGTTGAAGTGCTAACTACTATGTCTGCTTATCTCACAAAAACCTTAAGCAAACGAGGATTCAGAGGATCAGCTCCTACCAACAATCAGTTGAGGAATTCATCCAATTCTCGTCAACAAGCTACAATTAAGAATGGCAGAGTCATGGTTCAGCCAATTCAACCATATCAGGGGAGATCTTCCACTTCAACCAATGCTCGCACAATTACTCCTGCTCCTGCTCCAATGGTCAACAATCCTCCACGGGCTAATACAGGCAAGTTGAGAATGATCACATGCTACAACTGCAAGGAAGAGGGTCATATGTCCAGGGATTGTAAGAAACCCAAGAGGAGAAGGGATGGACAGTGGTTTGCAGAAAAGATCTATCTGGTAAATGCTCAGGCGCAAGGAAGGGAACTTGATGAAGAGGAGCTTGCTTTTCTTGCTGACCCAGGGATTGCTGAACAAGACGTTGTCACTACGCAGAATGCAGCTTACCAAGCCGATGATCTTGATGCGTATGATTCCGATTGTGATGACTTTCAAACTGCAAAGGCTGCTTTCATGGCAACTTTCTCAAGCTTAGGGCCAGATACGAAATCTGAGGTACTTATTAATAAAACCAATAATGCCACTGATGCTAGTATTCAACCACATCAAGTTGGGCAAGAGAGTGCTGATTCGAATGAATCTTCGGTGGTGAGTCCTTCAAACGAGGAGACAAACAATGATAGCAATATCAATGTGAGTCCCCAGACTTTGAGTGAGTCACAACCGGGATCCATTTCGCATACGCCTACTCCTGCTCAACAAGATTTGGTCATGGTTCCTGCTACATTACTTAGCCAAATGAATGCTGCACTCTTAGAAACCTTAGCTAAGAATAAGAATTTGTCTGATGAGCTTGCCTTAAGCAATGAGAAAGTACAAACTTTGGAATTAGTGCCTTCATCTAGTGTTCTCACAAATCTCGAATATGATCATTTTAGAAACAAACAAATGGGTCACTTGCAAGAGATAGAAAACTTAAGAGCAAATTTGTCTAATGAACTTCGAGAAAAGGAGTTAGTGGTCACTAATTTTCAAAAACTTCAAACGGATTTTGAATCACTAGAATCTAAGAAGACTGAAATGGAGATTAATGCCACTAATAAGATTAGAAGTCTAGATTACTTGCTGTTAAGACAATACGCTGCTTCACAACTAGTTCACTTATTTGATGCTTCGTTTAAAGAGTTTAACTTATCACGTCTAAAAGGCCTTCCCCCTAATCCACGGTATGCAAAACAAGCTTTAAGACATAGTCCTAGACTTTATAATGCAACTCAATTAGGATTGGCGTTAGACCCGATTGTTTTTCCCAATGATAGAACAAGTAAGGATCTAGTTGATGAGGATCGGTCATACAATTCTGCAAAATATCCCGAGTGTGATTATTTTAAGATGAATAAGGAGCTTGCTAAAACTGATTTTAGAGTTCGCTTCCATATGGATAAAGATCTCATCACAGCACCGACCTACATGTTAGAGGAAGAACGCCCTAGTACATTTCCTACACTTGTCAACATGGAAGATCCTAAGGAAATTCCAAAGAATCTTCCACCGGTTAGCACTGTATGGTTAAACTTGAAAGAGATTAACCGATACTTTACTACCTTTGACAAGGTCATCTTGGAATGTACGACTTCAAATGGCTTAAACGCCGGAGAATGGGCTTTCGAACACATGAACGAGGTGTTTAGAACTAAGATCAATCCGTTTGTCGAAAGTCTAAAAGGAAGTTTTGCATCTCTTAAGGAAAATCTTCAGTTTGAAATTGGGGAAGTTCAAAAAGTGTTTTATGAAATGGACACCGCTTACGAACTGCAACTAATTGAAAAGGAAAAGATTTTAACCGAATATGACCGATTCTTGTCTGAAGTAATCTCGTGTGATGTGCTTACTATTGTAAATGTTAAATATTCGAATGAGCTTACATCCGCTATGATGAATTGTGATGCTGTGAATATTTGTGAGGATATTTGTGATGATGTTTGTGATATTTCTGTAAATGTTGCTGAAACTGTAAATGAGGTAGATAATCATTCTTGTCACGAATCTAACGCTGAGTTTTTAAAGCTACAAGATTCTTATAATTTACTTTCTCAACGCTTTAATCAACTAGAACAACATTGTATATCTTTAGAATTAAAACAACAAGCTCAAAATGAAAATCTTTTGATATCAAATGTTTGTGAAAACGGTGTTGAGACAAGTGACAAAATGATTGCAATTGTTAAGACATTAGAGGAAGAAATCATGAGATTGAAGAGAGAGATATCATCAAAGGAAACATTAAGAATGGAACTAGAGGCCGCAGAGTCTAAAAACCAAGTCTTAGAAATTAGACTATCAACTGTTCTAGGGGAGATGGATCGGACAAGGCAGGGACTATCCGCTCTTTATGGTTCACTAGAAGATCGATTCGCTTTTAATGCGACACAGCAACAATATTATATTGAACAACTGAACCAAAAGTGCGAAGAAATCTCTGACTTGAACATCCTGCTCATAGACAAAAACATGGTTTTGGCTGAGTTAAAGGAGACACTTCTTCTCACCCGACAAGAAGTTGTTGATAACTTAGCTACCGACTCTGCACCGTCCACTAGTGCTCCAACAACCAAGAAAGTAGTGCTTTATAAGAATCCGCTTCATAAGAAAAACCCGGTTGTATACGATGATTATATGAGGAATGCCATTAAGCATGTCGATCTACTTAGGGATATTTTAGACGATCTTTATGCCTTAGACCCCTCAAGTAGCGATTATTATTCGGCTCATGAATATGTTAAGCGCGTTCAATATTGCTTGGCTTATTTGCAATACATAGGTACACCAGGTTCTGCACTACTTAATAATAGGCCCATTGCTGTCACTCCATTTAATAAGACTCCAGGAGCGAAACCGTCATTGGCACAATCAAGTAAGACACCTTTAAAATCTGCTGCTAATGTTCCCAATTTGCCTTCTACAGGATTAAAAGCGACTACTAAGGCTAAAGGATCGCCACTCAAGAAAGATAAGATCAAGCCCGCCACTAGTAGTGCCACAAAGAAGAAAGTAGAAGTCCACAATAGGAATGCTAGTTCAGTTTTAAATAAAATGAATCATGTTAAGACTAAGAGCTCTGCGCCTGTGCAGCAGCCTAAACCATTCGTGAATTCTGATTTAATTTGTTGGAATTGTAATGAATGTATGTTTTCCCAGAGTCATGATTTGTGTCTGATTGATCACGTTAATGAAATGAATGCTATTAAGAATGGTCTTGAATGGAAGCCAACGGGTAGAACTCGTGCCCAAGTTGGCTGGCAATGGCGTCCCACTGGTAGGACCTTTACACTAGATGGAAAAATGTGCCCTTTAACTAGGAATGCATCTATCGAGGTTAGGTTTGAGCGTCCTTTAGTTAGGAACACTCGCACTCAAGTATGGAAACAGCGCCCTTTAATTAGGTCTGCCCCCACTGTAGTGCCTATCAGTGAAGAAATACCTCAGGATTTGAGCCAATTAGAATCTACACCACCAATTAAGAAGAAAAAGGCTAGGAAATCTAAGAAACCTAGAGTTAGCAAATCTAAGATTATTAAATCTGTACCTGCTAATAACAAGGAACACTCAGATTCCGATACCTCTACATTGTCTTTGTGTGGTGATATTTTCAGGTGGTCCAAATCATCCTGTGGTATTTGGACTCCGGTTGTTCAAAACATATGACCGGAAATCGCTCGATGCTCCGAAATTTCGTCAGCAAGTTTCTTGGTACGGTTAAATTTGGGAATGATCATATAGCAAAGATTATGGGATATGGTGAATATCAGATTGGAAACGTGACGATTTCTAGGGTATACTATGTTGAAGGTCTTGGTCATAACTTATTCTCAGTAGGACAGTTTTGTGATTCCAACCTTGAGGTTGCTTTTCGACAACACACTTGTTTCATCCGCAACTTGGAAGGAAAAGATTTGTTGAAGGGATCTCGTGGTGCAAATCTTTATACGTTGTCTCTACAAGATATGATGGCCGCTCCTCCAGTATGTCTTCTCTCTAAAGCTTCTAAGACCAAGTCATGGTTATGGCATCGCAGATTATCTCATCTTAATTTTGATGCTATTAATCATCTGGCTAAAAACGAGTTAGTTCGTGGTCTTCCCAAGCTTAAATTTCACAAGGATCATTTATGTTCCGCGTGTTCAAGGGGGAAAAGCACCAAGAAATCTTACAAACCCAAAGCTGAAGACACTAATCAAGAAAAACTTCATCTTTTGCATATGGATCTTTGTGGACCGATGAGAACTGAAAGTGTGAGCGGTAAGAAATTCATTCTGGTAATTGTGGATGATTTCTCAAGGTTTACATGGGTGAGATTTTTACGTACAAAGGATGAAGCACCGAAGGCTATCATTACTTTTCTGAAGTTCATCCAGGTACGTTTGAATACCACTGTCCGCCGTATTCGTACAGACAATGGTACAGAGTTCGTCAACCAGACTCTTCGTGATTATTATGAAGGAGTTGGTATATCACATGAAACATCCGCTGCACGCACTCCACAACAAAACGGTGTCGTTGAAAGACGAAATCGCACACTTATGGAAGCTGCTAGGACCATGCTTATTTATGCGAACGCTCCATTGTTCTTGTGGGCAGAGGCTATTTCTACTGCATGTTTTACCCAAAACCGTTCTATCGTTCGGAAACGCCATGGAAAAACACCTTATGAGCTTCTACATGACCGCAAACCCGATGTTTCATTTTTCCATGTGTTTGGTGCTTTGTGTTATCCAAACATCAATAGTGAGAACTTGGGTAAGCTTCAACCAAAAGCCGACATAGGTATTTTCATTGGTTACTCACCGTCCAAAAGAGCATACCGAATCTATAACCGTCGTCTTGGCAAGATTGTAGAAACTATGGACGCTGATTTCGACGAGCTGACAGCGATGGCTTCTGAGCAACACAGCTCTGAACCCGCGCTTCATGAGATGGGACCCGGTGCTATAAGTTCCGGATTAGTTCCCAACAATCCTACTTCTACATCATTTTTACCACCATCAAGGCCCGAGTGGGATAAACTGTTTCAACCGTTGTTTGATGAATTCTTCGATCCCCCGACTGATGAAGTTCCAGTACCTGTAGTAATTGCTCCAATACCTGAAGTGGTTGCTCAAGTTAATGAACCTTTATCTAATGCATCTACAATTCAAGTTGAATCTGATGCACCTTCACCAAGTGATTCACAAACTACACCTGAATCATCACCCCTACTTGTGCCTAATGATGTAGAAGAGGATACTACTGATCACGACTTAGAATATGCTCACTTGCAAGAGCTTCCTTTCTTTGGTGTAGCGATCCCTGAAAACCCTTCAGCCGCGTCTACCTCAGAAGAAGCTCCTTCTATTGTTCACTCCAGACCACCTAGGATTGAAAACCATAGCACTAAATGGACAAAAGATCACCCAATTAGGAATGTTATTGGAGATCTAGATCGACCAGTCTCTACGCGCCATCAATTACAAGAGAGTGCACTTTATTGTTACTTTGATGCATTTCTCTCTGAAGTTGAACCCAAAAATTGGCAGCAGGCTATGACCCAATCTTCTTGGATCGAAGCTATGCAAGAGGAACTCAATGAATTCAAACGACTTGAAGTATGGGAATTGGTTCCTCGCCCTGACAAGGTTAACATCCTTACTTTGTTATGGGTTTATAAGGTTAAACTTGATGAGATGGGTTCGGTATTGAAGAATAAAGCAAGATTGGTCGCTAGAGGATATAAACAAGCCTTGGGTATAGACTTTGAGGAATCTTTTGCTCCTGTGGCTAGATTGGAGGCGATTAGACTATTCCTTGCGTTTGCTGCTCATATGAACATGATCGTCTATCAAATGGATGTGAAGACGGCATTTTTGAACGGTGAACTAAGGGAAGAGGTTTATGTTAGTCAACCGGATGGGTTCGTCAGCACGGAGTCTCCTAATCACGTGTACAAGCTTAAGAAGGCTCTCTATGGGTTGAAACAAGCTCCACGCGCGTGGTATGATCTCCTGTCAACATATCTCATGTCGGAAGGCTTCTCCAAAGGCAAAGTGGACCCCACTCTATTCACTCTCAAAGACGGCAACGACATGCTTCTGGTACAAATTTATGTTGATGATATAATTTTTGCTGCCACTAACATAGAATTGTCTAAACAATTTGAGAAGATAATGTCCACACGCTTTCAGATGTCGATGATGGGGAAAATTTCATTTTTCTTAGGATTACAGATTTCTCAGAATCCCAGAGGCATCTTTATAAATCAATCCAAATATGCTCTAGAATCTCTTAAGAAATATAACTTTGAGAATTGTGACCCCGTAGACACTCCAATGGTTGAGAAAACCAAGTTAGATGAAGATAGGGATGGGATTATTGTCGATCCGAAACTTTACCGTGGAATGATCGGCACCCTTCTCTATCTGACTGCTAGCAGGCCTGATTTGCAATTTGCTGTATGCATGTGTGCCCGGTATCAGGCTCGGCCTACCGAAAAGCACTTACATGTAGTTAAAAGGATCTTTCGGTATCTAAAAGGAACACTTCATCGTGGTCTATGGTATCCGAAAGATTCCTCGATTGCTTTAATATCATACGCAGATGCCGATCATGCTGGATGTCAAGATACGAGGCGTAGCACTTCTGGATCTGTGCAACTCCTAGGAGATAGATTGATCAGTTGGTCTTCAAAAAGGCAGAAAAGCGCTGCAATATCAAGCACGGAGGCTGAATACATCGCCATGTCCGGTTGTTGTGCTCAAGTCCTTTGGATGAGATCACAATTAACTGACTACGGTCTTGGATTTAACAAAATCCCGATGTATTGTGACAACAAGAGCGCCATTGCCCTTTGCTGCAACTATGTTCAACACTCCCGGGCCAAGCACATAGACATTCGCTACCATTTCATCAAGGAGCAGGTGGAGAACGGAGTGATCGAGCTGTATTTTGTCACTACTGAGTACCAGCTGGCGGATATGTTCACCAAAGCCTTAGATCGAGGACGAATCGAGTTTTTGATCGACAAGCTTGGCATGAAATCATTCACTCCAGCGACTCTCAAAGAGTTGGCAGAAGAATCAGCTGAATAGTCGTGGTAAACTATTCATAGTATCCTTTGGTTGTGATCATGTATATTATCGTAAATATATAAACCACAAAAATAAAATACAAAAATATAAAACCAAGAAAAACCATAAAAAAATATAAAACCAACAAAAACCATAAAAAATATAAAACCTAGAAAAACCATAAAAAGTATAAAATCAAGAAAAACCAAAAATATTTTTTGTTTTAAATCGGGCATGTCTTTTAATACGGTAATATTTACGGCCTTAGAAATGTCGATTAATATTGACACGGTGCCATAAATAGAGTCCGTATAAAAGTTGTACATTTTTAAAACATGCCCATAATGGCTTGTAGTTATTTCAGACTGCAACCCGGTTTTCATATTAAAGTCACGTATTTCCTTGGAAAACGTTGGCTCAGAACGGGAATTAATTTTCTCGGGCGTGATTTACAAGCCAAATCATGCAAAGGGATCAAGTTTACTTTATAAACTTGGTCTGACACGAATTTGTGTACGTCTCAGTGCATTAATTTGTTAAAATAAGAGAAATCTTATTGACACCACGAATCAAAATTTTTCAAGAAATAAATTGGAAATGCTTTCATCACTATTTGACTCTTTAAACAATGACTACAGCTCTTTAAATAGAAAACGGGTCATCGTTTAAGGGGGAGAAAATAGTAAAATCATCTTTGTCATTAAAATTGCTTTTCAAAAGTGATTGTGAAAATTAAGGGCTTCATGGTAATTGAGTGGTTTTGCTTTAGAAAACGACTTGTGTTCGTTCTAAGTGATAGGCATGGCTTTTAGATTTTGAGGATTTGCTAATAGATTGTGTTTGTTAAGTTAAGTGTAAGTGAAACAAAAAGGGTTAAGTGATATGAAAACATTAGAAACAAAAGGAAAAAGAAAGAAAATGTAGGGACTAAAGTGTGATTTATTGAAACTAGTCAAAATTGACCTAAGTCAAAAATCAAACACCCCGCCCCTCACATTATTTCCATTCACTGTTTATCAAATAACTTGCCGCCATTGTTTACACACACAAACACGCATTCAAACCTTCGTCTGATCATTCCTTCTTGTTCATCTGCTAAATTAAGGTATATACATCAACCTGATTAACTTCTAATCCACAGTTCTTATCATATTATTCTGATTAAACATGCTCAATTACTCAGTTCAATCCACTTAGGGTTTTTGATTAAATTAGGCTAAACTGATTAGGGATTTATGGTGGGATTTGCTCGGAATAGGTTAAATGATGAATATATTGCCTTAGTTTGCCTTAGAAACTCACAAACGCGCTAGATTATTCATCATAAGCTTCGTTTGAAAAGTTCCGAATGAACACTGGATAAAACTTCCGAATGAAGGATTTCTTCTGAAAAACTTCCGAATGAGGAAGTTCCGAATGAAGAACTTCCGGATGAAGGAAGTTCCGAATGAAGAACTTCCGGATGAAGGAAGTTCCGAATGAAGAACTTCCGAATGAAGGAAGTTCCGAATGAAGAACTTCCGAATGAAGGAAGTTCCGAATGAAGAACTTCCGAATGAAGGAAGTTCCGAATGAAGAACTTCCGAATGAAGGAAGTTCCGAATGAAGAACTTCCGAATGAAAGAAGTTCCGAATGAAGGAATGTTCCGGATGAAGGAAGTTCCGAATGAATAACTTCCGGATGAAGGAAGTTCCGAATGAAGAACTTCCGAATGAAGGAAGTTCCGAATGAAGAACTTCCGGATGAAGGAAGTTCCGAATGAAGAACTTCCGAATGAAGGAAGTTCCGAATGAAGAACTTCCGGATGAAGAAGTTCCGAATGAACAGAAGTTCCGAATGAGGAAGTTCCGGATAAATATGTTCCGAATAAGGAAAAGTTCCGGATGAAGAGTTTGATTATTCTTGTTTGCATGCTATCTATGTACTTGTTGTTTTATCTTATGAAATGTGTTATGATTAGAAATAAGAATGATATATATCTATCTGTTTTTTGTGCATCAACCTTTCATGTCTTATCTTAAGCAGATAAAATGACTAATCCAACAGTACAAGCTATCCAAGAATCTAGGGAAGCCGATATTGCTAAAGCTCGAACCCTTAAGTTTATACCCAACAACTATAGGCTGAAGCAAGTTTCTAAATCCACTCACCATGGTTTTAAGGTCGCCATAGCCATTCTTGATAACTCTCATTTCAAGAACGCCCTTAGGAGTACAGCCTCGGTGCCTTATGAGTATATGTTTGAATTTTGGGCAACCAAGGATTTCACTTCGAACAAGATCACCTTCACCATCGACAACAAGCAGCAGACACTCACCGTTTCAGACTTCCGTAAGATGCTTGGTATACGGGATACACCCAAGGGCATGTCTTTCTCAAGGGATCCTACTAAAGATGAACTCGCGGAGTTATTTGACGCACTTGGATGTCCGGAAATACGAGTTGCATCTGAGTTTACCACTGCTAAGGTAGGACAACCCTGGAGAGCTTTGATGGGTATTCTCAGTAAATGCCTTACACCAAAAACAAGTGGACATGATGCTTTGAGAAGTCCGATAATGAACCTCTTCTATGGCATGTACAAAGCTGCGAATTCAGATTATGCTTTGTTGATATGGGAAGAATTCACCTTTCAACTCTTCCACAACAAGAAGCTAAAGACAAACTTCTTTCCTTATCCTCGATTTATTAAGCTTATCATAAATTATTTTATGAAGCTTGATGCTACTATTGATAGGCGAGCAGGAGGTCGCTATCACACTGAAGAAGCTGATGATACTGTAGATCTGAGGCATGAAGGACCGTCTACTGGTGTGATTCCGGGTCCTGTTCCTAATTACCTTCTGTCAGACAAAATCAAAGGTTCTGCAGATTACAAGCTACTACAGTTAGAAATCCAGAAGCTGAAAGCAAACCTTCAAACTGGAGAAGACTCTTCCACAACGGTTAAGAGTAAAGGTAAACGCAAACAACCAGCTGAGTTACCTGAACCCGAACCCAAGAAGAAGAAGACAGAGGGTAAGAAAGGAAAGGGTAAGGATTTGATGCGTCTACGTGATGAAGCAGATATTGTTGATCCTACTGTTGGTAAAACCGAGCAACAAATGCTGAAGATTGCTATTAAAAGGAGTAGGAAAGATACAGGCGGTAGTGGTTCAGGTGCGAGGGTAGATATCGAGGATGAGTACGAGGAACCGCATGATGTTGATGAGTTTGGGTCACCTGAAAACTACTCTACTTCGAAGGAGCCATCAATCCCTATTTCAACAAGTGTGGAAAAGGAACCTGTTGCTTCTACGATCATGGTGACAACTCAACCTTTGGCAACTCTACCACCACCAATCCAACCCTTAACAACCCGACCAACCCGACCGGCTTCCACACCATTTCTTCCACCACCCATAATCCCTACCCTTAGTACAGCAGTTACAACCGAGCCTATTCCATCAACATCTGCAACTTCTGCAACATCTGCAATGGCAGCAATAGTATTGGGCGAGATGTTGGATAAACATACGGATGCTCACAAGAGAGAAATGAATGAACTTCGCCAAGAGTTAAATAGAAGAGCTCAAAGTGAAGAAGCATCAAGGAAAGCTCAAGAAGAGTTGATTGCCAAGTTCGCTGCAGACTTGGAAGCTACCCGAAAGGCTCATGCAGAGGAAATTGCTCAGGTTAAGCAGGCTGAGGCTAATAAACATGCTGCACGCATTACCAGACTTCAAGCAATGAGGGATAAATATAAGGAACAAAAAGAAGCACTTGAAGCATCTGTGAAAGAAAGAGTGCAAGAATCCGTTGAATCCTTAATGCCTAAGCTTCGTGACGAGTTGAAGACACTTGCTGCTGACAACTTGATGGTCAAATCATCCAACCCTTCAGAAGCCGCCTATAAGATTGCTTATGACCTGACGGATTTTGAATTGAAGAAGATCCTTAAGGCTCGAATGGTGGAACTTGGGTCGCATGATAAATCGAGGATTCAACGGGCTCTATATAAATCCCTGAATGATGCTATCATGGAGGATGATAGATTATTCAAAATGTTTGGAAGTGTGGTACCATATCACATCTTACCTGAGGAAGAAAGGGAAGAGAGTGAAGAAGAGGGTACGGGTGAAGAAGAGGAAGAAGAAGAAGAAGAAGGTGAAAAGGAGAAAGACGATGACGAAGGTGGTGATGATGATGAAGATGATGAGGATGATGACGATGATGAAGATGATGAGGATGATGATGGCGACGATGGTGGTGATGAGAATCAGGAGAGTGTTAGGGATAGTAACGGGGATGACAATCAGGATGATGATGGGGGTGAACAACCGAAAAAGGGAGACAAGGTTACCAGCTCCAAAAAGACTGCTACTAAGACTGGAACCAAGTCCACCAAAGATGCAGCACAGAAGGACAAATCGACATCCTCGGAATCAAGACGAACTAAGTGGCGCCACGATGTGAATGCCACTACAGCGTCTTCGGCTCCTGGTATCTCTATCGCTGTGTCTGTACCTATTACCACTAACCCCATTAGTTCTGCTGTTGTTACTCCTGTGACTGCAGAATCAGTGACGGAACCCGAAGCTGCACAACACTCCCCAGTTCAAGACACTGCTGAAATGCCTGAAACTGAACCAACTGATGTTCGCACTTCAACTCCTCTACAACAAGCTCAACAATCTACGGTTCCTGAACCAAGCATAAGAGTTTGGGAGGACACGTTGGAGATAGACGAGTCTGCACCACCACAAGCTTGGATCACGGCAGCAGCTCAATATGATCCGATCACAGATGCTGACAAAGATGTGCTGTATCTGCGTATCCGAAGTCCGATTGACTTATGTGCATTTCTTGCTCATGAGTATAAGACTTCGGTTACTCCATCCTTGGTCAAGAAAGCGATGAAAGATAAGAGACTGCGTGCCAAAACCCGATTACCCCGAATGGAGTTCGAGTACTATGCCGATGAGATCATAAAGGCTTTGAAAACCGTTCAAAGGCCAGGACTTCATGAATCAGAAAGAGCTCCACCTCCAATGGATCCTGCTCAAGATAATCAGATTGCTCTTGACTTCTTCGTCACCAACGATCTTGAGTATCTACTGAAGGGATCATCAAAGTACGCAACTTCCCTGACTTTGCTGAAAGCGGCCAACTGGGGGACAATACCCTACATCGAGGAAAAGGTAAATCGACTCTGGGTCCCTAAAATGAATCGTAATTATGATATGTATGCTGTCATAGGTGCATCTCATTGGGACGAAAGAGTCCGAAGGGCGTACAGGGGTTGCTGCTTGGTCAAATCTGGAAGCAATGTTAGATCCGATATCCGTATCTCCAGCATTTTAGGGTTGAAAACAGAAGCCAAGAACGGCTATTATCATGTGACGGAGATTCGGTTGAAAAGGGAGGATGACCGGGAATACAAAATCCAGCAAGGAGATTTTTCCATCATTCGCCTGGAGGATATCGAAGATATGCTGCTTCTAATGACCCGAGATCAACTTACTCACATTCCTCGTGAAGACCTGATTGCTCTAAATACAGCACTTCGTATGTTTACACGAAGCGTTGTCATCAAGTCACGAGTGGAAGATCTTCAGTTGGGAGTCGAAAGCTATCAGAGGAGGCTCAATTTAACTCGCCCTGTGAATCAAGTGCTACCTCAACATGTAGAAAGATGTCCCTACACCGGCATTTCTGTCCCGAATTCTGGAATTTTCTACTTGAACAGTCGAGGTTTGATGAAGTTTATGAGGGTGGGGGAGCTCCACAAGTATAGCGATGGCACTCTTATACAAGTCAGAGATAAGTTGGAGCATCTGAACTCGGGAGGGACTTTGCCAGAGATGACGGAGGATTGGCATCCGGGTTACCGGCAGATGGCAAAGTATGTGATCAAAAAGATCGATCAAAAGCTCCGTGAACGTAGATTGATGAGGAGCTTGGAAAGATTCGTGGGTGGAAGACCGTATTTAGTGCACCACAAGCTACTGCAACGATCCATCTGATGGGTCGTACATCTCAGGTCACTTTATATTGGTTTTCAATTGTGAATATGTAAATTTGTGAATAATGTGCTTGAATGGCTTGTTGTAGTGTTAAGGTATGATAATTTTTCAAGAATTTCTCACGAGATTCTAAATCTTTCAAAATATGTCATACCAAAGCACTACAACTATCCCTTATTACCTTAAGGGGGAGCAATAACTTGTTCTATGGCCAAACATTGATTTCATTTTTACCCAAAGACCGGTTAATCCATTCAATATCCCAAATATTAATGGTTAACATTTTGGATAAGGGGAGAAAATGGGATTAAGGAGACGTAAGTGTTACTTGGCTAAAAGATGAAAAAGACTTAATGATAATCCAACTTAATATGAGTTAAGCACGTGTTAAGGGGGAGCGTTTTTGATGATCAAAACACCTAAGGTACAAAACTTTTGATTTCAATATCACAAGTACCTTAGGTGATTTTCAATGATGTTTTCATGGTGGCAATTCCTTCCCAAAACACGCTTAATTCACGACGGATGTGGTGACAAAAGGGTGGTAGGAATAGGTTAAGTCCAATGATTCATCAGAGCCGATGGAATCTTCCCAAGGACAATTCCCTAGTTAGAATTAGAAGTCCTAGGAAAGATGGAGAAAGAATGTGAACGTAGCTGAATGCCGACCAAGTACTTAAGCTAGCACTGGAACAATCACAACAAGGTGCTAGTGATGACGTATTGGTAAGCATTGAAGGGGTTGAAGAATGAAAAAGAAATGTAAAGATAAAGGGTGTAAAGAAAGAAGCCCTCCTTACAACTTTAGGCAGAAACCGGGTCAATACATATGCTATTGAGGTCATTTTTGTTAATGATTCTCGGTATTGAAGAAAGACATCATGGACCCAGTGATGCAATGCACAACCCTTCCCCAGCTAACTCAAATATCTCTCAAAAGGTATTTGTTTTAATCACACGGAGATCAACACGTTATCTATTGGTTTATTCACTCCGAATAAACTGGTATTGAAAAGGTGGCACTCCTCTCCAGCCATCGCTCACTAAATCAAAACGCACAATCGAGTCTAGAGCCAAGAGATCATCAAATGTCTCATTAGGACACTTTCCATTTATTCCTTGCTTTCTCACACACTGTGAAAAGTAAGAGATTTTCATGAGTCCTACGCAATATTCTTGTAATATTGCCAGAACATCCGAGTAATACGTAAGTATTACAATGAAGATGGAAATCCTGCTTGAGCCAACATCAAACAAGCTCATGGTAGGTTACACGTGCGGTTCTTTTAGAACCAATCTTGTGAAAAACTGGAAGGTAACAGTGGTTTAATTCTTAATTGAACTTAAACTCGTTCCAGGCCTCTTCGCATTATCATATGATCTTGCCAGAACACTCAGAGTGACTCTTTATTGACCACAGTGACGAGTGGAAATCCTTCTAGTGTCAACATCAAACAGCACTTGGTAGGTAACGTGCAAGATTCTTTATGAATTGAGCTCGTGACAACTGGAAAGCAACGATGGTGAAAATCTTAATTGAAATTCACTTGTTCCAGGTTTCATGAATTGACGGCTTTTAATCACAAGGATAATTTATCCAAGTGATTCACTCTTTATGTTCGCAGTCAGCTTTGGACGGTCGAGTAAAGAGAACGGGTTTACCCGCGAAATCCTGTCAGGAAGTTACTTAATTGAAACTATCTGTCACGGGTACGATATCTAATATCGTCCAACGGTCTTCACCGACCGGAGGTAAAATGCTACCGAATTAGAATAAAATGTTCAAAGCCATTTTATTCGTGTCGTTGCTGTGTACCTGTTGAAGACGGTGGCGTTGCTGTGTACCTGTTGAAGACGGTGGCGTTGCTGAGTACCAGTAAAGACGGTGGTGTTGCGGTGTACCTGGAAAAGTCGTTCTCACATGCTTATGTCTTCTGCAACAAAAAATTCAAGAAAGTACAAGATGAAGTCTTCCGCTGTACCAAACTCTGAAGCTTTCAAGAATTCAACAAAAAGATGTAAGTGTGTGGAACATGAAGTCACGAGGAGGCAAAGTTCACTAGAAAGGCAAAGATCGCACGTGAAAGGCCAAAGAAAAATGCTCTCAAGTCAAAGCCAAAAAGATCAAATCAACATATTCACAACAAAAGAAAGTAAAGAAGAAAAGACTACGAGCTAAAGAACGAAGACTTAGTATAGTATGCTAGGTTTAGAACTTTGTAACGTGGAGTGACCTCCCTTAGGGGGAGATTGTTAGAAATACGTTTTAACGTATATTAGAAGTATCGGTCACTCCACAATATGATTTATGTTGTAATAGCTCGTAGTTAGTAATTAGTTAGTATTTGCTTATTAAGTTAAGTAAGAACCGGTCCATGGGCTTGTCATGGACCGGCCCAAGTCCACTTATGACTTGGAACTATAAATACCCCTTTCCACTAAGGAAAGGGGTTGGTTGTTATCATTTCTTACTTATCCTTAGACCTTGAGTAGTTTACAGATGTGAGTACCACAACCAGTGTCATAAACCCAAGATTTATTAGGAAAAGTAAAGAGTTCTAAAGTGAAGATACCTGAAGTGCTAGCTCCTTGAGAGGACTTCTTTTTCTTCCATAATCCAGCGAGATACTCTGGACAGTTTCTCTTCCAATGAACAATGTCACCGCATTGGTGACAAATGGCATCCTTAGCAGGATTCTCTCTTCTTGGTGGAGGGGGAATCTTGGTTCGGGGAGTAAAGTTTGCTACTTTCTTCCCTTTACCACGATTCTTACCCTTCGCAGCATTAGACGGTTTAGCCTTATTAGGCTTTTGGATCCTTCCTGTCCTAATAGCATTGATGGTATTAGTAGTAGCAGGTGCAACCTTCTTTGGCAACATTTTCTCATGTAGCTTTAGCATGGCATGTAATTCGGGTATTGTCTTCCCCAGGCCATGCATATTGTAATCTTACACGCACCTATCATAGTCCTTGTTCAGTGAGGCTAAAATTAGGCTAACTGCAAGTTTCAATGACACGGGGTGACCCAAACGTTCCAAATTCTCTATGTAGCCCTTCATCTTAAGACATAGGAGCTCACAGATTGTCCATCCTCATGTTTACATGCGTGAAAGGAACGTGCAACATCAAGGAGTTCTTGATCAGCTTGTTCAGTGAACATAGTTTTCAATTCTTCCATCATTGACCATGCGCCATGACCCTCCAAAAGTTTCTGGAGTTCAGGGGACATAGTCATCAGCATAAGGCCAGCGATTTCTCCAGACCTTTTGACCCAAGTTGGATGTAAATCCGGGTCTTGCTCTGGGCCTTCACGACCATGAGGCAGAATTTCTGGTTGATCAGGAATAGGTTGCTCAAGGTATTGAACCAAGTCATTGGTTTGGAGCGCTATCCTAAGAGCACGATACCAATCAACGAAGTTATTTTCAGTTAACTTCATCTTTTCAAGGAATGACTTAACAACCGTGCTGTTTAAACAAGAGTTTTGATTATTCATCTACAAAATAAAAGGTCAACGATTAGTATTTTCGATAATTACATTCCCAAAGAATTAACTACCTAATTAATCATTACGAGACTAAGATCCTTGCTTGCACTCCCACTTAATATTAGAGGTCCGACCGTCTAGTATTAAGTAGGGCAAGAGGTAAGCGACGAGCGTTAATTGCATTACAAGTGCAACTCTTAGATTTATGAGACGATTCATGAATTTTATTAGTTGTAGAGTGTTGGGATGGGACGTTCTCTCATCTCTTTCGAGTACCATTGAACATCTCAAACAAACGTGTTCTATATGTAATAAAGTCCATGAGTATGTTTCATCTCATCTTATGCCTCGGGTTCCGAATCTGACCGGGAACTCGACTTTAAGTCGTACCAATTTGAAGCATGAAATTATTGGCAAAGGTCTGTAATGTTAGGTTTTTGCAATCCTATTTAAACAATGAATGTTCGTTTCTCGGTATCTTCTCGAATTGATTTCCGGTTCAAAATGCGACTCAATAGTTTTTGGTGAAAAAGAATATCTTTGGTTGTTTTAAAATAAATGTGCAAGACGTAAATGAAAATGACGTTAATTTAAAATAAATGACGGGAAATAAAAACGTGACAAAAAGTAAAAGGCGCTTAAAATAAATAACGCAAACTTAAAACTATCTAAGGCAAACTTAAAATGCAACTAAAACTTAAACTAAGGCAAGGCTTAAAATAAATCTAAGGCAAGTAAACTTAAAGTGCAACTAAGTAAAAAGGCGTGAAAAGTAAAGCTTGAAAATTTAAAACTTAAAACTTAAAAACTGAAATTAAAAAGAACCTGAAAACAGCTCATTCGGAATAATCCTTCGTTCGGAATAATCACTCATCCGGAATGTCACCTTCGTTCGTACAACCTTATTTATTGAAGATAAGTTTATTAACAAGCGATGGGAGAATAGGCTCATAATTAACTCACATAAATTCACGAAAGAATACCAAACTTATAATTGACTCTATCATCTCTCGTTCTCCACAGTTTAAAATCTCAAGGAATGAGACTCGTGGATGCTTAGCCTATTAAATCAAAGTTTTAGGTTTTCGAGTCGCCTATAGGATCTTGCAAACTCTTAGACTTTTTCAAGTTTTAGAATTCGCATTTTAAAGTTCCCTTGATAAACGACTCTCTAGGATCAATTATAGGAAATTGTGAAAAGTTCTTGTTCTTAACCCGTGAGAGTTAAGACTTTCGCGTTTTATAGATCCCTATATAAAAGCCTAGCAAAACATGACTTAAACACGTTAAGGATACTAGCTAGAGTAAACTTAGATAAGTAAACTCGGGTTGAGTCAAAAGATTCACAATGTTTGAAAATTAAAACCACTTTATTAAAATTTATTCTAGTAAAGAAAGAAAATAACTATACAAAGGAAAAACTAATAGGCCAAAATAGATCAAAATTTTTGGAAAATGTCGAAAAATTGATTTTCCAGTTAAAATGAGGACAAATACAAGGAAAAGGCCACTTAACTTCGATAGAAGTCCCCCTACACTTAATATAAACATTGTCCTCAATGTTTAAGCATGTGGGAGTAAACTCCCCTACACTTAGGACATTGTGCACTTTGTTTAAATCTTGTTAAGGAAAAGAAAACTAACGAGATTCCTATTTTAATATTGAAAAATATAAAATAGTGAATCGAAAAGAGTTTAGGATAGAACCGGGAAGACGGAAACACGGAATCACGGGTCGTCAAAAATCATCAACAGTGGATCATTGAGCGTTCGAATCCCTGAATAAGAGAAGAGAAGAGAGGAAATAGCAAACACCAACGGGTCTCCCCTACACTTAGGATAAAGAAAGCTAAAAGATAAATGCATGGGTTGCCTCCCAAGAAGCACTTGATTTTTGTTCACCGAGTCGTGAGCCTGACTCGACCTTGATTATCATAGGAAGAAGCATGAAACACATCCACCGGGATCAAAGACATAGTTTTCGTCCATCAAGTAACACAAGCTTAAGGCGAACAAGGCAAGCCAAAGAAGAGTAGGCAAGGTTCCCTTAAGCAAAGATGGAGCACGGTGGTAGCAAGGGTGAAGAGGTGCAAGCAGATTTCCATAAGTTCCAAAGATTTTTCCTTTTATTTCATCAGATGGATACTGAGATGGCTGAAGAATATCGATACTAGGGTCGAACACCTTTTCCTTTAGGGGAAAATAGCACTCAGGCTCAACAGAATTTGAAGATGATCCGCGAAGAAAATGCACAACCTCGTCCTCAGAAGGTGGACAAAGAGGTGTTAAATCATACGTGCTGCGGATGTTGGTGTCGTCCGGTTGGTTCTCCTTTGAAAATTTTTTCTTCAAATCCGAAGAAGGATTAAGACCATAATCATCAAAGTCTAAAGAAGGAGCATCACTCTCATGAGGGAAGTATGTATTATGAAAAGTAGAAAAGTCTTCCTCAAATGAGTAGTCATCCAAAGTAGGATTAAGCATGGATGGCGGAGGATCTTCATCATGTGAAGAATCACTCGAAAGAGTATCGGCCTCATCAAAATCATCCTAAGTGGGCATGTCGGGATACTCAGAAGTAAAATCATCATAATCATCCGAATCTGACCTAGAATTATCATCATAAGCATCAAAGATCGGTGGAGAATCATATATGGGAGAAGGTTCCAAATTGGAGAGAGAATCATCCACATCATCTTGAAAAAGTGGATTATCAATGCAAGAATCAAATAGAGGATTGTTGTAGACGACAAAATCATCAAGCACATTAATCATATTCGCTGATTCTCTTCCACAGGATTTGCTTGTAAGCTTCCCCATTTCAAAAACTTGTGCATCATCCCCGACTTTTAAGATGAGCTCACATTTATCCACATCAATTAAAGCTCTACCGGTTCTCAAAAATGGGCGTCCAAGTATTAACGGAATACGAGGGTCCATTTCATAATCAACAACGACAAAGTCGACCGGAAAAGTGAATGTGCCAACTTTAATGAACACATCTTCGGCAATACCAACGGGGTAAGCGAGAGTGCGATTGGCTAGCTCAAGATTCATTTTGGTGGGTGTAAGGTCGGGCAATGATAACTTTTTCCAAACACTTAGAGGCATCAAATTAATACTTGCCCCGAGATCGGCTAAGGCAGTAAATTTGTCGGTTTGGTTAAAAGTACAAGGAAGCACAAAACGACCGGGATCTCCAAGTTTCTCCAGAAGTTCTTTAAGAAGGACGACAGAACAATTTTCATTCAATCGAGTATTAACAAACTCGGCCATCTTCTCCTTCTTACTAAGCAATTCCTTAAACATCTTAACAAATTTAGGCATTTGTGCTAGAGCTTCAACAAGAGGAAAAGTGACGGTCATTTCCGAAACTTTCTTCAAATAGTTTGACACTTGAATGTCATCCTTGGTGTGCATTTTGGCCTTGCCTAAGCGAGATGGATAAGGAATTTTGGGTTTGGGTGGTGGAGGTGTAGAAGGTGAAGGTTGAGATGTTGAAGGTGGGGTTGGTGGAGGATTCTTGGTGGGTACTTCGTCATGACGAGGCGGAGACGGTAATGGTGTACTAATACTAGGTGTGGGAGGAGTAGGGATAAATGGTGGTGGAGGAGGTGTAGATGATGGGGGCGGGATAGATGGTCCTACTAAAGTAACTCCACTACGGGTAGTAATAGCACTCACATTCGCTCGCGGATTGGTGACGGTGTTTGAAAGTAGAGAACTCGAAGTAGAGGGTTGAGTAGTGGGCAAGAAATTAGTCAGCATATTCTTCAAATCATTCGTTTGATTTCTGAAGGAGGATTGCATATATTATCTCGAAGCTCGGATCTAATGTCATTCCCTTGCTTGGTGATATCCCCTTTCAAATTGATAATTTGGCTCTGTAGATTCTTGATTTGCTCTCCTTGGGTTCTCATTAACGCTTCAACATCTTGATTGATGGGTGGGGCTTGTTGAGCGGGTGGGTGATAAGGATTAGAAGCTCTAAGTGGGATTTGGTTGCTTCTATTGTAGTTGTTGTTGGGGTTTTGGTTTTGAGGAGAAAAAACCGGGTGAAAGGTAGTTGTTAGACCGGTAACTCAGCAAACTCCGATCCCCTTGAGGTCGGGCTTGGTAATTTTCCGGTGAATAATTACCATAAGCCGCATACATGTTTTCCGGATTTCCTTGAGTAGAAGGACAATCAGTGTATGGGTGAGGACCGCCGCATGTCTCACAAGGATTGGCTACCGCTTTAACTTGTTGTTGGTTTGTAGCGAGAAGCAAGATATTTTTGTTCATTTCGGCCATCATGCGGGTGAATTCGGTCATATCGGGGTTTGCTGAAGTAGAAGAAACATTGACTCTCGGGTTGTTCCTTGAAGAAGCGGAGGAATCCCAGTTTTTATGATGAGTAGTCATGTTCTCAATAAGCTCTCTACACTCCTCGGGTCTTCTTTTCATAAATGTTCCACCGGCGGCTGCATTAATCGTATCACGATCTCGAAAAGTCAAACTGTTGTAGAAAGTATCAATTAAGGTCACAGGGAGCATGTTGTGGTTTGGACAACGATCGATCAAAACATTATATCTTTCCCAAGCATCAAAGAGAGATTCATCGGGTTCTTGCATGAAACCGCTGATTTGATTGCGAAGGCTCATGACCATGGCTGGTGGAAAGTAGCGCGACAAAAAGCGTTGAGTCATGTCATCCCAAGTATGAATGGAATTCTCCGGGAGACGATCAAACCATTTCTCGGCGTGGTGTGATAAAGTATGTGGAAAGAGTTGAAGGCGAAGAACATCCATTGTGGCACCGGGCAACTTCATGCTTTGAGTGATTGTAATGAATTTGTCGAGGTGCTTGTTGGCATCATCATCAGGCATTCCTCGAAAAGGATTTGTTTGCACTTGCTGGATCATGTGATGCTTCAACGAAAACTCCGGAGCCGTGATTTGCATCGGCGCAATCGGTCCTCCTCGTCCAAACATGGTGGGTTGACAAAGCTCCTCCATGGTCCGAAGATCGGGCTGTGGAAGAACATTGTTGTTGTTATTGTTGAGGTGCGGTGGATTATTGTTGTTGTTCACACCTGCCATACCTAAATCTTCTCGAGTCTCTGGCTCTTGATAATTAGAAGATCTAGTACGCATACACCTGCGAAAGCAAAAGAAAAAGAAACCAAACAAAAAGACAATATATATACACTATAAGGAAAATAAAATCTTTTTGGATTTTTGAAATTTTTTAATTTTTATGGATTTTTTAACAATTTTTTAATTTTTATGTATTTTTGGAGATTTTTAAGCAAGAAAATAACGCTCACGAATGAACGGATCCCAAAAAGCAACGCGTCTCTCACAGAAAACCGTTAATCTTTACGAAAAGAGCCGGCAGCGGCGCCATTTTAATGTTAGGTTTTTGCAATCCTATTTAAACAATGAATGTTCGTTTCTCGGTATCCTCTCGAATTGATTTCCGGTTCAAAATGCGACTCAATAGTTTTTGGTGAAAAAGAATATCTTTGGTTGTTTTAAAATAAATGTGCAAGACGTAAATGAAAATGACGTTAATTTAAAATAAATGACGGGAAATAAAAACGTGACAAAAAGTAAAAGGCACTTAAATTAAATAACGCAAACTTAAAACTATCTAAGGCAAACTTAAAACGCAACTAAAACTTAAAATAAGGCAAGGCTTAAAATAAATCTAAGGCAAGTAAACTTAAAGTGCAACTAAGTAAAAAGGCGGGAAAAGTAAAGCTTGAAAATTTAAAACTTAAAACTTAAAAAATGAAATTAAAAAGAACCTGAAAACAACTCATTCGGAATAATCCTTCGTTCGGAATAATCACTCATCCGGAATGTCACCTTCGTTCGGAATGATTCTTCTTCACTCGGAATATTTACCAAAACCCTTCATCCGGAATAAATCCTTTACTCGGAATATGTCACTTATCCGGAATAAACTCTTTATTCGGAATATTGCCTTGGTTCGGAATACTTGATGTTCCGAATGAACTCCTTGATTCGGAATATATTCCGAATGAACCACCTCTTGATTCGGAACTTTGAATCTTCCGAATAAAGACCT
Source organism: Glebionis coronaria (assembly GCA_025667525.1). Classification (NCBI taxonomy): domain Eukaryota; kingdom Viridiplantae; phylum Streptophyta; class Magnoliopsida; order Asterales; family Asteraceae; genus Glebionis; species Glebionis coronaria. The sequence goes on from CM046880.1 coordinate 519,333,244, forward strand.
TGATCCGGAATACAAGTTATTCCGGATGAACACCTCCTCGATTCGGAACTTTGAAATGTTCCGAATGAACAATCTTTGATTCGGAAGAAGTTGTCTGATCCGGAATATGTTGTTGGTTCGGAATGTTGCACTGATCCGGAATGTTCCGAATGAACCCTTTATTCGGAATATATGAACACCCTTCGTTCGGAATGTTCCGAATGAACCCTTGATCCGGAATATATGATATTCCGAATAAAGGTGTTTGATTCTGAACAAATTCTTCAATTGGAATGTACCTTGATTCGGAACAAAACAGCTTGATCCGGAATAACCAACAAACAAACCTTGATTCGGAATAAGTGTTTTGCTGGTCCTTGATTCGGAATACCTGGGGAAACAGAAAGAACGAAGAACACGGGATACAAAAACAACACGAATCTAGATAAAATTAATCAAAATAAACCAAAAGATTAAACAAGATTAATCCAATAACATCTACTAATCATAAACAAACAATCCAAAACAATCAAACTAACAAAAATAATCAAAATAATCAAAACCCACTTTAATCAAATCAATAAAACATCAAAAACATAAACATGAACATAAAGCATAAAGATTAAAGATTAACAAGAAAGGAAGATAAGAGATTGACAATAAAAATAAAGATTGACAATAATTAAAAGGAAACTTACTTGAAATTAAATGAATTTAAGGTGCAAGACAATGTATTTAAATGACATGTAATTAAAGTGCAAGGTAATTAAAATGGTGGAAGAACTAGTGTCACTCTAGCCAACAAGAGGAAATGAAATGAAATCTAATCTATTTATAGGAGGATTAGCGAGGTGCTTAGGAAGCTTCCTCCCCTCTTTCTTCTTTCTTTAATTGCATCATTAAGTCCTTAATCTTCTTAGTTCTTCGACTTTAATGACTTTGTCTCGGGATTTCTTTAAACTCGTCTTGAAATTTCTTCATAAATAAGACTTGAGTTCTTCGGCTTTTAGTAAACTTCCGTCTTTTGACTTTTTCTTCGATAAATCTTCAGAATTGGTCTTGGACTTCCGTTCTTTTTGCACTCTTGATTTCTTGACTTCGTCTTTTGTCTTTTTCTTCGATAAAAGCCCGTGAATGCCCGTGTTTTCTCCCCGTTTCACATTTTCGTCCTAAATCACAACAAAAACACAAACCACGCATAATTCTGACATTTACGACATAAAATACACGTTTTGGCTCGGTTATTATTGTAGTTAAGTGGTAAAAAGGATGGGTGTTTACACACCTATCAGTCTGACCAATGACAAAGATCGCCTCGGGTATGTAATTCGCCCTAGGTCTGACTAGATGACAAAAAACAACTACAAGTGCTTCTAAATTGATGGCATAGACTTAAAAATTCAAATAGGTATCACATAAGTTTAGGAAAACAAATGTCAAAGTGTGTAAAAGAATGCATGCAATTCATTCTCTTAGCACAAGTTAAGAATACAATTTATTAACTTTTTGGTTTAGGCGTGTTTTACCGCGGGAAAAGATTAAAGAAAGATCAAACCCTATATCCTACTATTCATGCACCCGAAGGTGCAAGTGCTTGGGATAATTATCCCATAAGTGCCGAAACACCTATGGAACACGGGAGAAGATTAAAGATCTCTCAAACCCTAGATAGCTCGACTAGAGCACGAAGTGCAATAGCAAGTCCATCATTAGTAAAAACACAAAACGGTGTTGTAATTTAGGTATTATAAACCAATTGATTTTGCAAATCACGTCGTTGAGAAGATAGTTTATAAGTCATCATTACGGTATGTAAGCCCAACTCGAGTGACAATATGATTTCGCAAAATAATTAGAATACAATAAAACCAAGTTTCATAGATCTTATGTCAATATTAAGATTTGTTAAAAAAATCAAGATTTTAACAAATAACACATAGCCGATTCGCAAGGAAAATATGGTGTATTAATATGACATAGTTTTAAAGCTAGTTTCGATATAAGTAGAATCCGTTTTTATGATTCCTAGACTCTTGAATATTACGTTTTGCAATTCATAATGGAAAACAAATAAGCACATAAAAACAGACTAGAAGGGGGTAGAAGCAGAAGATAAACTCTATATGAAAGCGATAAATCATATAAGATCCAAGTCTCGAATGAGTCTTCCCCAAGTTGAGGACCAAAGACCCTCATCAAGTTTTCGAGCAACGTACTTGATGACGTGCAAAGTATCACAAAAGTGAGATGCAAAGGTCTTTGACGGATAATAAAAAAACAAAAGTAATTATTAACTGGTTCAATTTTTAACCTACCCAATTTTAATAGATCTAGATCAAGATTAAAACTTTATGACAAGTATGCATGTAATTGTCATAAAAACATAAATAAAAGAGATTTTAAAGTGAAGCAAGCGTGTTTTATTCTATGTGCAACCCATGAATGCCATACGATTTGACTCGTGATGCCACTGTTGGGATTTAGAAACTAGTTAAACCATCAACTACGAGTACACAGCGGAATGGATCTAGTATAACAAACATGATTAACACATAATAAAAACAATATTAAAACCAACCTTTTAATTAAAATAAATCAATTAATGATCTTGATCTTGAAGCTATAACGGTAAAGTAACCGCCCTCTAAAGATTGCTCACACGACACGTCAAACGAACAAAGCACGATGCTAGTGGTAACTTCACTTTAATAGATCTTGCAACTAAAAACCCTAGATCCAAAACCCTAAGTGGGATTACGTAAGGATCGGTTTTGTAGACGTTACAAGACTCTTGGAAAAATCACCGAAAACCCTAATAGGGTTTATATCTAGTCGAACCACAAGGGAGAACTAAAACCTAGATTTAGAGATCTAGGGTTTAGTTATAAAGCTTAAGACTTTATAAGAAAACCACCAAAAAGGATTGATCTTATAAAGGTTAAACCTTTAATGTGATTTTAGGTTAAAGGAAAAATTCGTATGGTTTTGGCGTGTGTGGTGGGTCGATCGGACGCAACAAGGAGGCAAGGGAGAGACACAAATTTGTGAGGGGTATGGGATTGTATTTATACACATCCTTGCACCTCCTCAAAATCTTTAAGACCCAACCCACACTTAAATTAAGTAAGTAAATAACTTAATTAACAAACCAAAAATCCTTCTAGAAACCCCATAGGGGTATTCGGCCGCGTATGATTATAGGGGTGTTCTAGAAGCGTTTTTCCTTCCAAAATTTAATAACGCACTCACGATAAATTAATTAAATCCCGTTAATTAATTTAACCACCGTTAATTAAATAAAACGTGAAGTTTTTATTAAACGTTTAATTATAAATAATAAAACGTAAATAAACGTGTGTTCTCCGTATTGAGTGTGTGCCCCGATAGACTCACGCATTTACCGATGGCTAAACGATCACATATCTCAACACTATCTAACCTATTGAACAATGCATTGCCGCTAAAAACGCCCGCGCTTCGCCGCAGCGAAGCGCGAGCTCAAAATCCTAGTACAACTAGAGAAAGAAAAAATATAAACACTTTTCGAGCTTATTTTTGTCAAACACAAAAAGTAACACAAATATGGTAGTAGTTTAATGACAATAAAACTTGAAGGATGAAAGAATAAAAATGAAGGGCAGGTAACAGGTAACAGGTTAAAATGACATGAATAAAGCTTGAAGGACCAAACAGAATCATATGATTAATGAACCTTCCTTAACACCTTCCTGGTGGATTACTTCATTTTGTCATTTGTGTGTGACTGACTGTGTTTGTACTACTACCACATTTAACTTTTTCCTTAAACAACAACTGTTGTTAGACAAATGCTATTGAAACTCTTCCATTTCTAAATACACTTTTATTCTTCTTATCTTTGTCAGAAATCACAACATGATCAGTTCATCCATACATGAAGAAGGTACAACAATCCTATGTTATATGTCTGAATACCTGTGTGTTATTGTTAATTGCTGATTATGTGATTTGTTGCTACAAGTTACGTATATTATAAAGCTTTTTTCATTAGTTTCAATTTTATGAAATGGATTTTGTAACGAGTAACCATGGTTTTCGACCTTTTCGCGGTTTAATCCACGGGGTTTGAACCCCCCCGCACTTCAGGGTTAAAATGTAAGTTTATGGTTTAAATGTAAGCTTACTTTTTATGGCTTATTTTGAAACTTTTCTACTTAAATAAGTATGATAGTATGAACTTATATAAGCCGAAAAGTTTCAAAATAAAACTTAGCTTAAGAGCACAGGGGAGGTGGTGTCATAGCAAAAAACGGTAAAAGTACTTCCACATAGGCTATGACACCTGAATGTTATGGCACCACATTTGGTTGGTTTGTGGTAAGCAGTGATAAAAGTGATGTCATATGAATAAAAAGTGATATTTTGGGTCAACTTATACCCCTTTATTAATTAAAAACAAAACAAAAAAAACAAATCGAAAACACCACTTTTTTGGGCTGACAACCACGGCGCCCAGAAGCCATGGCGCCAGCCTTGGTGTGATATGCCATAGAGTTTCTTGGCTGTTAAAGTACGGCGCCAGGTATGGCACCACCATACCCTGGGCTCTAAGAAACATAAGCCCAAAACCGAATAAACCATAAGCTGGCTATATAAGCCGAAACAAACACTGTCTTAAACTACTTGTCAGATGAATCTTAACTATATTAATGCATAACTGTTTCAACACAAGGAAACTATGAATAAAATTAATTTGGTTAAAGGTTGTGGTTTCTAGGATTTGAATCATGTAATTTCAAGTGATTGGCTATGACGTTTAATTAATGAATGTGATTCGCATGTGTTTTATTTTGTCTTGGTTAGCTTATTTTGACTTAGTGGCTTAAATATGTTTTATTTTGTTTGGGGGTTAGCTTATTTTGACTTAGTGGCTTAAATATGTTTTATTTTGTTTGGGTTAGCTTATTTTGACTTAGTGGCTTAAATATGTTTTATTTTGTTTGGGTTAGCTTATTTTGACTTAGTGGCCTATAGAGATTTAGGGGGTGTTTGTTTTAGCTTATATAGTGGGCTTATAAGCCAAAATTAAGTGTTTGGTTAAGCTTATATAAGTAGGCTTATAAGCTTATATATGAGGGTTTTGGTAAGCCCAAAATTTATGGCTTATATAACAATAATATATAAAAAGACATTTATGCCCACATTTAACTACCACATCATTAGTATTCATGTACTTTATGTACTTTTTTCTCATTTTACTTTATTAATTTTGATAAGCTAAACCAAACACTAAATATAGGCTTTAGGCTTATGATATATAAGCCATAAATAGCTTATAAGCCTAAGCCAAACTAATAAGCTTAACCAAACACCCCCTTAAAAAGGCTAAGAAGCTTTTTATTCCGGATTATGAACTTATCAACGTTGATGCGCTCACAGGTTCAGACTTCAGAAAAGCTAGCTACTGAGCTGTTCCATCTCTCGAAAAGCCAATAAGCCTACAAAATAAGCTAATCCACAAGAGATGAAAATTATGCTTATAATCGGTTAATGGTTATACTTTGATATAGGTTCATGCATGCGTCTTATGTTTTTTTTATCCAAAAGATACGAATTGCTGATGCGTATAAATAGCTTAATGCATCAAATTGAAGTTTGGTTTATGTTTTTGTGTACTTATTGAAATATAATCAATAAAGACTTTGCTGGGCTGCTGGCTGATTCATCACATCATTCACATGGTCCTGATTGTTCGTATATGTGCAAATGTATCTGTAGGAGCAATTTACGCTAAGTTCTAGTTTTATTTCTCATGATACATGAATTTCAACTAATATTACTGTAACAACTTCACAGAAATAGTTGACTTAGAGACAGGGACGATGACTCCATTAAAGCATAATAAAAATTTAAGTCTTCTCAACGAGCCTTCACCATCACAATCAACGTCACCATCTTCTACATCTACTCCAGCACTTATACTTACAGCTTCTGGGAAGCGGATTGATCAGGCTGGAAAGAAGAAGTATGTGAAGCAAGTGACAGGCAGGCATAATGATACTGAGCTACATCTAGCAGCCCAAAGGGGTGACCTGGCGGCTGTGAAGAAAATCCTTGATGATATCAATTCACAAATGATGGGAACTTTAAGTGGAGCTGATTTTGATGCTGAAGTTGCTGAAATACGCGCGTCGGTGGTGAATGAAGTGAATGAGTTAGGGGTAACAGCACTGTATGCAGCTGCGGAGAAGGGAAATCTTGAGGTTGTGAAAGAGCTATTGAAGTACTCAGATAAGGAAACACTTACGAGAAGAAGCCGCTTGGAATTTGATCCTTTGCATATAGCTGCTAGTGAAGGACACCATGGTAAATATCTTTACAAATTTTCTATAAGTGTTTTTCTTTTGTTAGTTTATTTCCGTAATTATGCCAACATCTATTTATTGAATCTTTTTTTGCAGCTGTGGTTGAGTTGCTACTTAATCATGATGTATCACTATGCCAGACCAAATCACAAGGAAATGCTACTCCTCTCGTTACTGCAGCTTCAAAAGGACACACTGCTGTTGTTCAGGAGCTACTCTCAAAGGATCCAAGCTTGTTAGATATTCCCAGATCCAATGGTAAAAACGCATTGCACCTAGCAGCAAGATCAGGCCATGTTGAGACGGTAAAGACGTTGCTTGACAAGGATCCGCAATTGGCACGAAGGACCGATAAAAAGGGCCAAACTGCGTTGCATATGGCTGTAAAAGGAGCTAGCAGTGAGGTTGTTAGATTGCTGCTGCAGGCTGATGCTTGCATTGTGATGTTGCCTGATAAGTCCGGTTTTACTGCGTTGCATGTTGCTACTAGAAAAAAGAGAGCAGAGGTACATTTCCATCATTCCATGTTCCTATATTCATCTTGGTTTTTCATTAAATATTCTTTGTTGCCATTGATAACGCATTAGTCTTGTTTTAAAATTGAATGTCAATGTGACTACTAGACTATCCTATCTACATAGTGATGATTTAGGCTTACTTATTTGCTTGCTTTTAACATGAACATATAGCAGAAGTGGCAGTTTTTGACCCATATGCTTATGATTCTCAAACGGGTCAAATGAGTCAAGGGAATGGGTCATACGGCTTAAAAGTTACCTAATGTCTATTCTTGATGCATACATACAACCTACTATTGTTTATGAATGAATTAGATTAGTATGATAAGATAATTCGTCATCAATATCATTTAATTTATAAAAATGAACAAATTTTGGCTCATACGTGGCCGTCAAAAAATGAACCATTTCTACCGATCCCATTACTCTACCCTCCCATTGTGATAAGGGTTGAAAGTGAAAGTCTTACCATCAATTTACATACTATTGCAGATAGTAAGCGAGCTACTTAGTCTTCCCGACACAAATGTTAATGCACTGACCAGAGAGCACAAAACCGCACTTGACATAGCTGAAGGCCTTTCACTATCAGAAGAATCTACAGACATAAGAGCCAGCCTAATTCGCCGTGGTGCTGTCCGAGCAAACGAACTGAACCAACCAAGAGACGAGTTAAGAAACACTGTAACTCAGATAAAAAACGATGTCCACATCCAACTCATGCAAACCAAAAAAACAAACAAAAATGTTCATGGGATTGCTAAAGAGCTAAGAAAACTCCATCGTGAAGGAATCAACAACGCCACAAATTCAGTAACTGTGGTGGCTGTGCTTTTCGCAACTGTTGCTTTCGCTGCTATATTCACAGTCCCTGGTGGGGATAACAATGACGGGATGGCGGTGGTGGTCCACAGGATTTCCTTTAAGATCTTCTTTATTTTCAATGCTATCGCTCTTTTCACCTCTTTAGCTGTGGTGGTGGTTCAGATCACATTGGTTAGAGGCGAGACAAAAGCTGAAAGGAGAGTAGTTGAAGTTATCAACAAGCTAATGTGGTTAGCCTCCGTGTGTACTTCAGTAGCTTTTATGGCGTCATCTTATATAGTGGTGGGTCGTAAGTATGAATGGGCTGCTATTTTGATAACAGTTGTTGGTGGTGTTATAATGATGGGGGTGCTCGGAACAATGACTTATTATGTGGTCAAGTCGAAGAAAACTCGTTTAATGAGAAGAAGAGAGAAGAAGATTGCAAGAAGTGGCACAACTTCATGGATGCCTTCTGATTTTTCAAACTCAGATGTTGAACGTATTTATGCTATTTGAGTGTTAAGATTTGTTGTTGTTAATAGTTAGCTGTAGCGAGAACAATTGTGAGTACATTTTGGAGCCTTTGTTTTCGGCCTAAAAGCTCACTTGGTGTGTTCGTATAGCATCATTTAGAGTTTTTTTGTAGGATCGCCTGAAATGTCAAGAGATGCTTGATTGATGTATTAATATATTCTCCAAAAGGTTCCCTCCTTGACTAGTCAGCTGGACGAGTGATACCATTGGAGCAAGCGATGCTCCAATGGTGATGTATGAATATATTGAATAGCATCAAGTTATAAGTTTAGCAAAACAACAATTTTTATGATTGTAATTCACATTCTTGTATAAATTGATTCTGTTATTTGAAAAAAAAAATCATACTGTATTAAGAACATGTATGATGGATCATGGATGATGAAACATCGCCATCCATAGTCTATCTGGATAGATACAAGTTATAAAGTTGAAAGTTGCTATATACATTTACTACTGAATTTTTTTAATATTTTCTGACACATGTGGTACGGAGGTACTAGGAGAAAACAAGTCGTGGTCTCAAAAAGGGAGGTAAGGAAATTACTCAGAAATGCTTCTGATATTTACATAGGCTGATAGCAGACGGTACCATCTGCTCGTTAACATTTTTATATAAATTTAGGAGCTTGAGTCATGGTTGAATGTGCAGACCAATAAAGAGAAGCTTCAACGCTTAATTATCATTAAGAGGTATGCAATTACATTCAATGGTTTTTAGTTTTTTACTTTAGTTATTATGCTGATAAATGGTGTTATCTTGCAGACCAGTTGAAAATAACTGAACAAGTTAGCCAGCACACACGGGTTCAGTTGAAGAGATGTATGCCATGATCAACAAGAAGGAGCGCAAAACAAACATTCCGGTCCCGCCGCCACCACCAGAAAGATCAACTCTTGATAATTATACGACCCTATGGCGTCCACTGCCGCCAATTAGGAACCCTCGTGAAGATATCCTAGGTAAAATAGAGCCCCTTTGTGAATATACTCCCCGTTTTTTTGAATATTCGATTCAGACTGATATAAATCCATGCATCTAGGGATGAAAATCAAAGTATTTTTATATCCTAAGTTAAAAATAATCTCCAAGCGTAAATCTTCAATATCTTAAAAAGATATGCTGCACTTATCTTGGAATGTTTATGTAATTGCATTGAAACAGGTAAGCCAAGCTACTTCGAAATATGTGTCCCATTGTACGAGGCTTGTATTAATGGTAATTGGAAAGCTGCCAAGAAAATCCTTGATAAACGCCCAGAGTTGGTACGCTTTGCTATCACTGAAAATTTGGAAACACCACTTCATGTTGCAGTGTCAGCAGAAGAGAACAAGCGGACAGAACAATTTGTGAAGAATCTGGTGGATCGGATGGATGAAAGGGAGCTAGAATTTCAGAATAAGGGTGGGAACACTGCACTTTGTTTAGCATCTGCAGCTGGAAACATCAAAATGGTTATGACTATGGTGAATAAGAACCACAATTTGCTGAACATTCCTGGTAGTCAAAGAATGATGCCGTTATACATGAGCGCATTGTATGGGAAATATAACACGGTGAATTATCTCTATGATAATTCGCAAAAGATGACCGGTGAAAACTGGACACATCAGAATCGGGGTTGGGTACTATTGAAATGCGTGGAGTGGAATTTCTTTGGTAAGTAATTAACATTAATTACTGAAATATTTGCAATGCATGGAAACCAATCTTAATGTTACCTAAAGGCAACAAGGAAGTCGATGAAATCAAAATCCATATTAAAAAAAAAAACATAAAAACACAAACTGCGAAAAAAAACTGTACAATATACTACTACTTGTTACATCTGTCAAAATTCGAGGGAAGTAATGCAATCCATGTATAATATTTTTTAAGCCTAGTGATGTACATGATCGTTAATATTTTGTATTCTAATTCAGTATTTCTATGTTTTTGTAAATCCATATAAATTTCGTGTGACTTTCATATATATCTTCCACAGATGTTGCGCTGAAAATTGTGAAGGACCGTCCGGAACTTGTTAGTGATGGGTATGTATTTGGAGCTTTGGCTCGAAAACATGATGCTTTCAATGGAGTAGAACAGAGTTTACTCACGAGAATCATAAATTTAAGCAAGTCATTTGGTAGTCAGTTGTTCCTACGAGGACTTTATGCTATGAGGGGTGTAAAGATGGGTGTAGAAGGTACATTATCTAATTCATTCATGATATTATCATCCATCTGTCTTATTATTAGTATGGCTTTGTAATACCTTAGATGTAAAAAATTTCAGGGCATTATACTACCGAATCTGATGCACTAAAATTCTTAAGAATCAGTTTGATGGCTACTTTCCGAAAAACGTCAAAGCAAGAAGTTGATGAAATGGTCATCCGAGAGCCTCGCTCGGTTGTCTTAAGTAATGGAATGTCCCAAAATTATTCCAAAGTATTATTTGTGGCTGCAGAAATGGGCAACAACGTCTTTGTAGTTGAGCTCCTTCGAGCCTATCCTGATTTAATATGGAACCTAAATGATGACAACTACTCTATATTCCATGTAGCTGTTATGAACCGTCATCAAGATGTCTACAACCTATTACACGAGATAGGCTCAATGAAGGATATGATAACAACACTCGTAGACCAAAATGGCAATAATATGCTTCATTTGGTTGGGACGACTTCAAGGATTATGAGATCTCATACGTCCGGAGCGTCTCTACTAATGCAACGTGAATTATCGTGGTTCAAGGTATGTATTTGGTCCCCATGCTTTTCAGTGTTATTTTGGCTATAAACAGCTTTTAATTTTAGCAGATGACTGATCAGGCAAAAAACTTGACCATAATCTATAAAATTTCTCGCGTTTATTGTAGGAAGTAGAAAAGATGATTCCACCTACTTTGAGAGCAAGGAAGAACAATGCTGGTCACACACCCTATGGCGTATTCTTTCAGAATAACAAAGATCTACTTTCCCAGTGTTTGAAATGGACGAAAGATGGTATGCTTGTTGCCACGCTTTTCATCACAATAGCATTTGCAGTAGCTTTCACGGTTCCTGGTGGCTATAACGATCATGGAAATCCTAACTTCATTCATAAACATACTTTCCTGATCTTTGTTATTGCAGATGCAATTTCTTTATTCTCGTCTACGACTTCACTTCTAGTATTTTTGTCTATCCTCACATCTCGCCACAGTCCACGTATTTTCATGTTCTCTTTACCCAGAAAGCTTATGATAGGACAAATAGCACTTTTTATCTCTGTAGCGGCCATGATGGTCACTTTTAGTGCTAGCTTCTTCGTGCTATATCACAAGCGATTGACCTGGGTGCCCAACCTTATAGCTACACTTGCCACCATCCCTGTCATTCTGTTTGCTGTATTGCAATTTCCTCTTTTGGTGGATATGTTTCGTTCTATCCATGATTCTCATAATCTGTTTAGGCCCAAACAACGTATGCTTCACAACACAACCCCGTGTTTCTAAATCCTGATTAGCTTCCTCATGGCTAGCTAGTTCCGAAATTTGAAACTTCCTTATAAATAAAGATTGGAAAGATGTCGACGAAGACTTGATGTTCATATTTTAGCTGGCATGTCTTGATGATCTTATTTGTATTATGAATACGTTATTTCCTCCTTTTGTATCTACTCCAGTAGATTGACAATCACTTAATTGCATTCTTTTTGGATAAATTTGTGAGAAAGTCGAATGAGCTCGATAAAAGTTTCACAGGAGTGCAAATCTTATATCTTTCAACTAAAATACAGACACTTTATATACCGCTGAAAATTGCTAGAAAATGGTGAGCTGATCTATGCCTAGTCAAAGTGCTACATGGCACGTCCCACATGGGGACGACATCCCGCGATATCTGGGTAACAAAGTGCTTACTTTTGACACGAGGGCGTCACTTGCAGTTGCTCTGCGGACACATATGTCATCAAGACTTCAAATTCGGTATATAATCAGTTATAAGCAATTGCAATAGCAGTTGTGTAAATCATAAAATCCTATTTATTATTCAAGATAATTAAACAAAAGGAAACATGATTGGCCTATTAGCTCAGCTGGTTAGAGCGTCGTGCTAATAACGCGAAGGTCGCAGGTTCGAGACCTGCATGGGCCATATATTCAAGTCCAAAAGTAATTTGGCCCATTTTTGTCTACTTTGACCATAACAGATTGTCTAACTTTTCTGTTACTTCAAGTCTTCAATGCTAGTATTATATAAACACAAAGTTCCCGAATTCTAATTCAAATTATAAAAGGACTCAACAACAACATTGTGCGTGACTTCTACAAGGCGTTGGCTAAGATGGTGCAGTACCTTCTAGCTCCGGATATTGATTGGTGGTTCAACGGCCCACCTGCTCATAAATACAATCTTATGCAATTGCTCACTGGTATATATGAATTTGATTGTAATGAGTCTTACGAGCCTCTTGGTGTTGTTAGTATTGGCACGATAGTAGTGGCGGAGGGCTACCACATTCATGAGAACCGAAAATTGTTTTGGGTGCATGTGTGGACGGTGGAGAATGGGAAGACTATAACAAAAGTGAGGGAGTATCTCGATACTTCTGTTACAGTTACTCATATTTGAAAATCTAGTAACGTTTCTTTGGTTTCACCACGGTCACCTAAATGCAAGAACATGTGGGAAAGCAAACTTGCTAACAATACATCCGTGCCTCATCTTCTTCTAGTAGTTTAAGTTTGCTAGATTACTTTCTAGCGATTGTCAGCTTGAATGTTTCGACTTATAGTGTTAAAAACCAATTCATATAACTTAATCAAGAATAGAATATGATGATAATAGTGCATGTCTATTAAAACTTGTAGAAATGTTTCGATACTTCTGTTACACGAACCTGGTCGATAAAGATGTGAAACAAGTCCAAAATAGAGAATTACTTTAATCAATTTTATCCCACATCGACTAGAATAGGAACATACAAGCACTTTATATACCCCTGAAAATTGCATAACGTTCGTCCCTTCGGGGACATCCTATAAAATTGGAACGATACAGAGAAGATTAGCATGGCCCCTGCGCAAGGATGACACGCACAAATCGAGAAATGGTCCAAATTTTTTTCTCAACCATTTTCTTAATTGACGGAATCCTTATAATTGGCTCGGCCCATTTTCGTGATCGTATGAACCCTTTTGTATTGAAGTACTTTGATTTTGTTTCCCTGCGCAAGGATGACACGCACAAATCCAGAAATGGTCCAAATTTTTTTCTCAACCATTTTCTTAATTGACGGAATCCTTATAATTGGCTCGACCCATTTTCGTGATCGTATGAACCCTTTTGTATTGAAGTACTTTGATTTTGTTTTGCAGTATATTTTGGTCGTGCACATCATGATACTTGGACAACCCAAAATGCTTAGACATCACTTCTGGAGCTGTTTTTGTCGCTTGCAGATACAGGTTGCATAAGCGCCTATCACTGGTTTCCACTGTTTTTATAAATCCACAAAAATGTCTAGTTCAGCTAATACTTAATGTGGTATGTGAACTTGCGCAAGGATGACACACACTTATCGTGAAATGGTCCAAAAAAATTCTCATCCTTTTTCTTTATCGATGGAATCCTTATCATTGGCTCGGCCCATTTTCTTGATCACATGAACCCTTTTGTAGGAAAGTACTTTAATTTTGCAGTATGGTCTAGGGATATGTTTTGGTCGTGCACGTCATGGCCCTTGGACAATCCAAAATGCTATCAGTTACAGTAATTCATTTTTGTTTAATGGCAAAGTTTTTGTATACTAGGTACTTATGATGAGTTTAGCATGATTCGCAAATTTGATATCTAAATCTACTAAACCAAACAATTGGTTTCACAGTCATATCTAGCTTCCAATTCCGTTCCACGCAATAGCCAAACCAAATTCTTTAGTGGCTCGATTTGTAGAATATGGCAATTGATAACAAAAGCTGGTTTGCCCGAGAGGTTAAGGGGGAAGACTTAAGATCTTCTGCACATAAGTGCACATGGGTTTGAACCCCATAGCCAGCATATTTTTTTATTTTTAGCGTATATATTTTGAATATTCTTTTATGTCGGAAGTGGTGCCTCGTTGTGAGACTAGTGACGAATGAAAGGTATCCCATACCAGTGTAGGTACTTCAACTCATTAGGAGAGCCATCAGCCACAAGTACATAACAGTAACAGTTTATATGTTATACAATCTTATCATCTAATGTGCTGTAGTTAAAGAGTTGGAGTTAGCAGATACTTTCTAATCATGTTTGGAATTTGTCACCTAATACAAGAATATTGGATTGATGGTCGGTATTTGTAGATGATCTTAATCGATAACAAGAGATTATAACATTAAGAAAGAATCAAACCTGCAATCAAGAATGCATTTATCACAGAATAAATCTTATTCGATACAAATTACAGCAAGGAAGTGTTCTACATTCTTTCTTAAGTTGGCCAGGTCATGACATTGTTCTTACTTAGGAATCAATGGACATGTTATTGAAGTGAATCCTGGGTGCATGGTCGATGAATATAAGACACGAGTAATGAAAAGGATAATAAAAACCAATGTTATGGAGAAGCAGATAATGAGAGCTTGATACCAAAGGTGTACAAGTATATAATATAAAACCAAGGCTCGTCGCTGCAGCTGTAATCAAATAAAGGTAGAAAAGGGTTGAGAGGATGTCAACTGTTTAAAAGTTGGTATTTGTAACTTATCCCACATCGGCCAGAGGATGTAAACAAGGAGCAAGTGAGGTGTATAAAATAAGGGGTTGGGGTACAGTTGAAAGCATCTTTGCGCTTGGGGCAATGACGCAGCTAATGAGGTAATAACCGAGGCGCGTCAATTGCTGGTTGAAAACTATTTCCAAACCCCCTCCTTGGCTTTGGTTCTGCCTTAGCCATCGAGAATTTCTGGAAGGACTCCCTTTTATTAGGGTAAAGTCCTACAATTTTCAGTCTAATTTTTTTTGTGTTCAAGTATTATGAGCCTGCTTTTTGGCAGCCACAACGCCTTGTAGAAGTCTCGCACAGTTGTGATGTTGAGTCCTTTCATATTTTGAATTAGAATTGGGGAACTTTTTGTTTATATTATTGCATTAAACAAACAAAATAGACCAACAAAGTGAGGTAGCAAAATGGTGGTTTGTGCAGTTCTTTTTGTTATATACGTAATTTTTGTGTGTGCAGAAAATGGGTTCGGTTAACAGGCCGTGTTGGATTGATCTGAAACATTCTTTTGACCATTTAAAGAAGCGCTTACATAATCTAAACTTGTTACATATGATCAACAAAACAAATCTATCACAAATAATCTGTATACAGTAAAATACACTACACAGCTACACCTTAAGCAACTTTCAGCTCAGATGACCCATTCGACCCGTTTAACCAATTTCCTTGTAAAAGTCATCTTCTGATCTTGCCAATTTGACATTACAAAGATAAAACATAACCTATATTAGTCCAGTTGATTAGATATCAACTCTAGTTTTGGGCTTCTTGCCTCTGCGTAAATTTCCTCTTGGCGTAGTGTTGTTAGTTCCTTGGATTATTGCCACCTATTAAGTAAACTAACCTCGGTTATTCACTTGATTTCCAAGAGTTAGCTTAGTAAGGCTTGAGTTATTGGTCAAAGCACTCTTACTTTGAATCTTAGATGCGCAATAAACTCATTGAGGTCAACCAATTCTAACATATAAATACATCAACCAAGAAAGAGTCAAGACTTGACTTATATGGGTCAAAGTAGATGACAAGAATAATCGGAAGTGCTATCATCCATCCGATAGCAATTATAATATGTCGATATTGTTGTTAATCCGACAAAAAGTTCTTAAAATGTACTGTATTCAGCATTGTTGAAGATTGTTACAACCTCTACGCATGTTACTAAAGTTACACAGAAGAACAAACATGAACTTGTACGATGCCTTATGGAACTGTTGTGCTTCATCATTGCAATTTGAGATCAACCTCTAAACCCGTTAATGAGTACCATCTGTTTCCTTATAACATTTTAGGGAGTCCTTCCATTATCGTTGTTTAGCTTCATTTCATCAAGTTTGCTTTCAAAAATACGTCTGGTAGTTTTTCTAAACGTGTATACATTCTGGCCAGGGTTGTTTCAGACGTAACAGAATTTAATATAATCATACTTGCCTATAAAAAAGATGTTTTACATAATCATCAGTTTCATAACACAGTTTATTGTTGAAGTCTCGAGTTTAAAGAGAGCACAAAATGTTTAAGATAAGTTTTACAAAAGTTAGTCTTTATCCCACATCGGTGGGTGAAGTAAACATACAAGTGGGAGTTGAGTATAAAAACAAAGGCATGTGAACTTAACAAGCATACCTTTCTCGGCCTTTTGGCTAAGATCAAGTGTAGTATCTGTTCTTATCAGTTTAATATCTGATATGTGAGCCATCGGCTCACTCGATATTAATCTTATTTTTTATGGGAGAAGAACTCACCACAGTAGCTTGCTGCTGGGGTTCTTCATGTGTCGCCTTGGCGTTGCACTACTGCCTAGGCTTGGCGCACCCCTCCAATTAATAGTTTCAAAGTTTTCTTTTTTCCAGCAGGTCTGTTATGCTATATTTCTTTGTTTCCAACTAGGTAAGAAAGGGTCCTCCCTGGTTTCAAGTTAACTACCCTGTTATCTTCAATGTTGCCACCCCCTTCCGTGCCTAAAAAATAAAATTTCGTAAACTGAATCAAATAACCATTTAAGTACTCGCATCTATATATAATCTGCATACAGATGTTCAGCCCAATTGACTTTTGGATGCTTATGACCCAATTAACTTTTTCCTTATGATTTATAGGCCATGGGTCATAATTTTCTAGTTCCGTACAAACGTCTGCTGTGCAGTATCGTCCAAATCGAGACATGGTCCAAAAAATATTTGGACTATTTCTTTGAACGCCGGAATCCTTATCATTGGCCCGAACCTGTGAACATCGCATGAACCCTTTCATATCGAAGTACTTATATCGCCTAGTATGATTTATCAATGCGTGACTAGTATGATTTAACAAGTTATGTTGAGTTGGAAAATTGAATGTTCTTTTCCAATCTTCATGGTAGTTTATACATATACAGCTTAAACAAAATTCTTTTTAGCTAAATTCTTTTTACAAAACTTTTAACTAAATATTGGTTGGAGTTTTTCCTTTAGGAAGAAACTCTCCAAAAATAAGCGTATGCCAATTAATAACGAGCACACGGTATTCTTTAGTAAAAGGCGAAAGAATAGTTCGCTTTGTGCTCATTGCTTGGCTGCGTGCCTTTATCGTTGTTCAGCTTGTTTTTTATATACAACCTTCTTCACTCTCAACTTCTACTATCCAAGCGATGTGGGATAAACCCAACACCCACTTGCCCAGCACATATATATGTAGCAACTGACAAAACAGAACTCCAAAACTCATTGTCCAACCATAAACCTCGGACACCAGTTACTTACTAGCCACCAAAGCCAACAACCTTAATCAATCAATCAATCAATCAGGAGAGACAGCAATGAGGCCTATTTTTTTTTATGTCTGGTCATGTTAGTCTACTCTGGTTTATGCTAATATATCTTCACGGTCTAAAAAAAAAAGTCGGCTCATGTTACCCGAAGTGGAAGGGTGCCAATGGACTGGTCGGGTAATACGTCTACTGATCAAAACGGGACATGACGAAACCAAACGCCTTTTTTTCTTCAAAAAAAATTAGTTTTTAATGTGTCAAGTATGTTCAACATTAATTATATTATGACAACAATAGTCTAAGGCGCTATAACAAAGCGGCATACTGTGTTTCCTGAATTCCTTCTATAGCTAAACTTACCCATTCGGTTGTTAGAGATATAACCCAAATTGATCCATTTGTATATAAATGCGTAAAAAGTTGACACCTCTACCTCTACTTTTGTTCATTTTTGGTTTAGTTGTTTACACATTGAGGTGCTTTTTCCTGGGTCTCATCCCTTTAATTGTCTTGTTAGAAGGTGAGATGCCATTATTTGTGTAATTGTTTTTGTTTGGTTCTTTAATATATGTTGCCTTTCCAAAAAAAAAAGACCAGCAACTGAACCCTTAACCAAGTTGAATGAAACATCAATTAGGAGGACCTTTGATACTGCTAGACCATGAGAACGCTGGTCCGAGGCTCCCAAGTACGTCCTAACCACTAACTCCGCGTAAAAATTACAAGTAGGCAAAATGAGTTGGCCTGTTAGACACATTATTCTTTCAAAGCTGTATTCAGTTGTGTTTGAACCTCAGTATCTTACTTTAGTTGTCAGTAAGCTTCGCGCGTCAACTGGGCTGCAGTCAATATGTTTTAGCAATTACATGAAAGCTTTAACAAAACTTCACCATAAGTTAAAAACCACTTCATATAACTTTATCAAGAATAGAATATTATGATAATAGTATATTTCAATTCGAACTCTTACAAGCTTTAGTCGATCTTGGCACATTGTATATATCAACGGAGGCTGTTTAGCTTAATCTTGAACTCGATAAAAATTAAAGTCGAATGAGCCCGGGTTTCCTGATAAAATTTTACATGATTGGAAATCTGAAATATTTCAGCTAAGCTGTTCAATATACAAATATAAAGACATAAAACAAGTACAAAAATAATTGATAAGAAGCTGTAGTCAAATTTATCCCACATCGACTAGAATAGAAACATAAAAGCACTATATATACGCCTAAAAATTGCATAACATTCGTCCCTTCGGGGACATCCGATAAAATTGGAACGATACAGAGAAGATTAGCATGGCCCCTGCGCAAGGATGACACGCACAAATCGAGAAATGGTCCAAAATTTTTTCTCAACCATTTTCTTGATCGTATGAACCCTTTTATATCGAACCACTTCGGTTTTGCAGTATGGTGAAGGGATATGTTTTGGTCGTGCACATCATTACACTTGGATAGAGGTGGCAAAATGGGTGGGCTAAACGGGCGCAAGCTAAAAAAGGAAAAAAAACATATAAAAACCTACAAATAAAAAATAAAAATACTTGTTTGAAAGTCGGGATAAAAAATTTAATAAAAAATATTCGTCGAGTATACTAATTTGTATTTTACAAGTGCGCCCGTTAAGCCCATTTAGTTTCTTACATATGCGCCCGTTTAGCCCATTCATTAAAAAGAATGGGCAAAAAGTGCCCCATCCTTTTTTGAAAATGGGCAAAAAGTGCCCATATGTATCAAAATGGGCAAGATTTGCCACCTCTACACTTAGACAATCCAAAACACATAGACACCAATAGTCAGCTGAATGGTCTCTTGCAGATACATGCTGCATAGTGCTGATCACTTCTTTCCACTGTCATGCAAATTCACTAAAACGTTATGTTCAGCTAATAATTAATATGGTATGCGAATTTACTTAAATGACTTCAAAGAATTGAATTGGCTGGGAATAAGGGCTAATTCACTTTGCTGGTCCATTTTAACAAACTGGCAGGGTTCGTATCAAACACAGATGGTGCAGTTGCACTAATGCTAGTTGTATGCAGGCGTGTGCTGTGCGCAAACTTTAAATAGCTATGATGAAATGCAGAAAAGCAAATCACACGATTATGAGGTGGGTGTGTTATTGTGCTTGAACTTCAGTTTTTGACTATAGTTGCTGGACTTTAAATGGGGCGCATTCAACATGTTTTGTCAATTACAATGCTAGTTCATTTCCGTAAGTGATATAGTATCAATGTTGTGAAGCTGTTTTAAAGTTTGGGATGTTATCCTAACGGATCATGTCAATACATTACCTGCAGTATTCTAAAGCGTTAGTTGCTCACGTTATAAACTTTGCGGGGAGCATTTGAGCCAACTTATGGCCTTTTGTTAGGATGCTCAATGTCCAAGTGTAACGAAACCTCACCATAAGTTCAAGTCGCCCTTAACCAATGTGCAACATATACGTTCAGGACTTCAGGTAACATGAGCCAACTTATGGCCTATTGTTAGGATGCTCAATGTTCAGGTCATAAGCCCATAATAAGTAGTAAAGGGGTGTTTCTAATGCTACTGAACTTTGGAGTACTGGTTCATAATTTTAGTTGCTGTGGTAAAAACTTGAACTAGTTTCTCGTACTGTAACATTGCTACCCTGCTGTTTTTATGACACTATATACAGCTGAAAATTGCTAGCACGTGTTGGCCTTGCTTAGGGTTTCTGAGAGTACTCGAGTAAGTATGGGTCGGAAAATGGTGAGCTGAGCTATGCCTAGCCAAAGTGCTTACTTTTGACACGTGGCCGTCACTTTCAGTTGCTCGACCTCGGTGTCCTGCGGACACATATGTCATCAAGACTTCAAATTCGGTATATAAACAGTTATAAGTTTTCTTAAGCAATTCCATTTGCAGTTGTGTAAATAAAAAAAGCCTATTTATTCAAGAAAATAAAACAAAAAGATACAAGATTTATAAGATTTCAAGAGTAACAAAATAAACTTAACAAACAGGCCTATTAGCTCAGCTGGTTAGAGCGTCGTGCTAATAACGCGAAGGTCGCAGGTTCGAGACCTGCATGGGCCATATTTTTTTTAAACTGAGTTTTAGTTTCTACTTGTATGAGCCGAAAGACTTGTTTATGCTACAGCAGACTTTTTTGCTAAATATGTTTTGTAAATTTAACTTAGATAAGAATCCCTTTCTATATCTTGTGATCCTCTCATAAAGATCAGCAGCTAAATCGTAGAATCCCTTTCTAAAGCTACAAGGAAGTTCAAGTTGCTATGTATCGCAAGTGATTATGTTTTAGCTAATTACATGAAGGCTGTCACGAAACATCACTAGAAGTTCAAGTCGAATGAGCTCGATAAAAGTTTCATTGGCTTGCCAATCTTAAATATTTCAGCGAATCACATATATGTTACACATTGGTATATTCAAGTCCAAAAGTAATTTGGCCATTTTTTTTTCTACTTTGACCCATAACACATTGTCTAACATTTTTGTTATTTCACTGCTACTTTGTTGTCTAACTTGTTGGAAAGTACCTATAAATTTAAATGAAAGCTGTTTACAAAAAAGCTGGTTTGCCCGAGAGGTTAAGGGGGAAGACTTAAGATCTTCTGCACATTAGTGCGCATGGGTTCGAACCCCATAGCCAGCATACTTTTTATTTTTAGCTTATTTATTTTCAATTTTCTTTTATGTCGGAACTGGTGTGGTAAAAACATAAACTTGATGTGAGACTAGTAACAAATGAAAGGTATCACATACTAGTGTATGTACTTCAACTCATTAGGAGAACCATCAGCCATATGTCCATAACAACTAACAGGCAACCTTTTGGTTTTTGTGGACTGCGGGCATTTGATGTATTAAGGGCGTCGTAAGGAATGATAATGATAAGTGGTGGTTAAATAGTTGTGATGAAATGCAGAAAAGCAAATCAACATGATTATGAGGCAGGTGTGCGATTGTATTTTTGAACATCAGTTTCTGACTTTAGTTGGCTGGACATAAAATGGGGCACCACATATTCAACATGTTTTGTCAATCACAATGCTAGTACATTTCCGTAGCTCAAGTGATATAATCTCAAGGTTGTGAAATTAAAAGCTATTACTAAGTTTTCCTTACGAATTACTGTAGTAGATAAAGTAATAAGAAGCTGTGTAGTCAGTTTTATCCCACATCGACCAGAATAGGAACATAAAAGCACTTTATATACCCCTGAAAATTCAATAAAATTCGTCCCTTCGGGGACATCCGATAAAATTGGAACGATACAGAGAAGATTAGCATGGCCCCTGCGCAAGGATGACACGCACAAATCGAGAAATGGTCCAAATTTTTTTCTCAACCATTTTCTTTATCCCTTGAGCCCATTTTTTTGTTGGAAGCTCAAATTGGCGGACTGATTTCTGTCGAGTTTTTTTTCCCAACCATTTTCTTGATCGCTAGAGTCTAGTTTTTTCGTCGGACCAGTTTTCGGAAGCTCAAATTATTGGATTAGTTTATAAATGCTGACATATAACGTAAGCGGCATCTCTGAAGTAGCCACACTTGTCTCCCTAAAAGGGGAGGGCTTTATCTGGTTTGCGGGTGGCGGTGGGCTCAAGCCCCGCCGTGGTGTCTTGGCCAAAAGTCAGAAACCATGATAATTTTTTAGCAAGTTTACCCTATTATCAGTAAGTTAAAATCTGCTTCTCCCAATAATTTACACCGCGGAAGCAGTTTTAGTAAAGAAATACGAAACACAGCCTTATAGGAACACTAATGGTGTTATAATGGGGATGATTCACTACTCATGCTATGAGTTTCTGATGCAGGTTGGCTTGAATTTACTTCTTTCATCGTCATAAAAACAGTATGGTAGGGTCTGAAATGATTCCTATAACCAAATTTGATCTGAAATAAACTGTATGAGCTCTGTTTCTCGTACTGTAACATTTCATGCTCTTATTACAGTTGTTCCGTGGGAGTTATTTTACCTGTTTATTCTATCTTTAAAGCGATTGAGACGAATAACAGAACTTGATCAACAAAAGATGCTTTTATAGATTGTTTTTTGTCTGTGCGCTGAGCGCGTTCTTTTAACCTGAAATTATTAGCTGCAGCATATGGGACTTTTAGTATTGCAGAAACATTTGCAGACAAAGTTATATTATGGTACATCTTAAAACCCGATTTGGTTTATAGCTTAATATCTTGGCAAAACCCATTTGGTCGCTAGAGACATATAACCCAGTTTGACCCATTTGTATCTAAATGCGTCAAAAGTTGACGCCTCTACTTTACGTGTCGGAGCAAAGGACCAACAACTGAACCCTTAACCAAGTTGAATGAAACATCAATTAGGAGGACCTTTGATACTGCTAGACCATGAGAACGCTGATCCGAGGCTCCGAAGTACGTCCTATCCACCAGTAACTCCGCGTAAAAATTACAAGTAGGCAAAATGAGTTGGCCGTGTCTGAAACTTGTTAGATACATTAGTCTTTCAAAGCTGTATTCAGTTGTGTTTGAACCTCGCTATCTTACTTTAGATGTTTGTAAGCTTCGCACGTCAATTGGGCTTTAGTCAATATGTTTTAGCAAATCTTGAATGGTATACAATCATCTGTAGTTAATCTGTTCAACATACGATAAGTATATAAAGACGTGAAACAAGTAAAAAATTCATGAATTAGTTGATAATGTAATAGGATGCTATAGTCAAACACATATAACCACTTTATATACCCCTGATATCAGCATGACACTCGTCCCTTCGGGGACATCTGATAAAATTGGAACGATACAGAATCCTTAGCCCGAGCCTGTTTCGAGAAATGGTCCAAATTTTTTTCTCAACCATTTTCTTGATCTCGCCAGAATCCTTAGCCCGAGCCTGTTTCTCCGTTTGCAGAACGGTGTACGATATGTTTTGGTCGTGCACATCATGAGACTTGGACAATCCAAAACGTATGACACTCGTCCCTTCGGGGACATCTGATAAAATTGGAACGATACAGAGAAGATTAGCATGGCCCCTGCGCAAGGATGACACGCACAAATCGAGAAATGGTCCAAATTTTTTTCTCAACCATTTTCTTGATCTCGCCAGAATCCTTAGCCCGAGCCTGTTTCGCCGTTTGCAGAACGGTGTACGACATGTTTTGGTCGTGCACATCATGAGACTTGGACAATCCAAAACGTATAGACATCATTACTGGAGTCGTAATGGTATCTTGCAGATACAGGTTGCACAAGGGCTGATCTCTTCTTTCAAGCTAATTTAATATGGTATGCAGTTATGCACATTTACTAAAAGATTCCAAAAGAAGCGAACTGGCTGGGATAAGTGCTAATTCACTTTGCTTGTCCATTTTAACAAACTGGGCAGATGCTAGGTGTAGTTGCACTAAAGCTAATTGCATACAGGTGTTAGTTGCGCAGTTGCAAACTTTAAATAGCTGTGACGAAATGCAGAAAAGCAAATCACACGATTATGAGGCGCATTCAACATGTTTTGTCAATTACAATGCTAGTTCATTTCCGTAGTTTAAGTGATGTAGTATAAATGTTGGGAAGCTGTTTTTTAAAGTTTGGGATGTTATCCTTACGGATCATGTCAATACATCAACTTGGTGGGGAGCATTTGAGCTTCAAAGTAACTGAAGGTCGAATACGAGTTGGTCAATCAATGATCTTAGTAGCTCTTTCATTTGAGCATCCTGCAATTAATATCTCATATACATTGTACGTATGGTATCTATTAATGAATTTATGTTGAACTGCAAATTTCTGTACACTAGTTCCTGGTTCAAGTAACACGAGCCAACTTATGGCCTTTTGTTAGGATGTTCAATGTTCAGGTCATAAGCCCATATAAGTAGTAAATACATGTTTCTAATGCTACTGAAATTTGGAGTACGGGTTTTGGTAACATACAACTGAAATCTGTAAGTTTAAATCTTGTACACATAATTTGATAGATATCATTAATACAAAGTGGCAACTCCAGCAAGTTTTAACATGAAATTTTGCACTTAATGCCGTGTTATGGTATCCTGTTACAGGCGTAGCTTTGTTAGGACTAGGGAGGGTTGTGTACCCTCTATTGGTGGTGGGATTATAATCTCATTCTCATGCCTATAGTAGTGATTTTCTAATACGAAACGGATGCCTTTTTAGAGGTAATTGGTTTAGTTTATAAATGTTGACATATAATGTAAGCGGTGTAATAAACTTGTGAACGTTTAGACTAAGTCTTTAAGATTTCATGCTCTTTTTACGGTTGTTCCATGGGAGTTATTTTACCTGTTCATTCTACCTTTAAAGCGATTGAGACGAATAACAGAACTGACCAACAAAATATGCTTTTATACTAGGCAGGTTAGTGATCCTATGACCTATGCTTCGTATAGATTGTTTTTTGTCTGTGCGTTCTAACTTGAAATATTGGCTGCAACATATGGGACTTTTAGTATTGCAGAAACATTTGCAGACAAAGTTATACTATTATGGTATCATCTTTAAACCCGATTTGGTTTATACCTTAATATCTTGGCAAAACCCATTTGGTCGATAGAGACATATAACCTAATTTGACCCATTTGTATCTAAATGCGTCAAAAATTGACACCTCTACTTTATATGTGGGAGCAAAGGACCAGTAATTGAACCCTTAACCAAGTTGAATGAAACATCAATTACGAGGACCTTTGATACTGCTATACAATGAGAAGCTGCTCCGAGGCTCCCAAGTAAGTCCTATCTACTAACTCCGCGTAAAAATTACAAGTAGGCAAAATGAGTTGGCCCTGTCTGAAACTTGTTACATACATTAGACTTTCAAAGCTGTATTTAGTTGTGTTTAAACCTGGCTATCTTACTTTAGTTGTCTGTAAGCTTCGCGCGTCAATAGGCCACAGTCAATAGTTTTAGCAATTACATGGAAGCTTTAACAAACTTCACATAATAGTATATGTCAATTAGAACTCTTACAAGCTCTAGTCGATCTTGGCACATTGTATATATCAATCGAGGCTGTTTAGCTCAATCTTGAACTCGATAAAAGTTAAAGTTGAATGAGCCCAAGTTGCCTGATAAACTTTAAAATGATTGCAAATCTTAAATATCTCAGCTAATAATTTATATGGTATGGAATCATATGTAATTAGTCTGTTCAACATACAAGTATATAAAGAAATATAAAGACGTGAAACAAGTACAAAAGTTGTGAATTACTGTAGTAGATAATGTATTAAAAAGCTGTGTTGTCAATTTTATCCCACATCGACCAGAATAGGAACATAAAAGCACTTTATATACCCCTGAAAATTCAATAACGAACGATACAGAGAAAATTAGTATGGCCCCTGCGCAAGGATGACATGCACAAATCGAGAAATGGTCCAAATTTTTTTCTCAACCATTTTCTTGATCGCCCTGGAATACGTACCCGTTTCTCGTTTCCGTACCGTAGCGTACAGCGTTTCGTGTGACTATGCTATAATGGGGATGATTCAATACTCATGCTATGAGTTTTTAATGCAGGTTGGCTTGAATTTGCTTCTTTGCCGAGTTGGTTCCAACATCGTCATAAAAACAGCATGCAAGTGTCTGAAATGATTCCTATAACGAAATTTGATCTGAAATAAATTGTATGAGCTCTGTTTCTTGTTTATTACATGCTCTTTATTACAGTTGTTCCGTGGGAGTTATTTTACATGTTTATTACAGAACTGATCAACAAAAGATGCTTTTATACTGGGCATGTTAGTGACGCTCTGACCTATGCTTTGTATAGATTGTTTTTTGTGTGTGCGTTCTTTTAACTTGAAATATTGGCTGCAGCATATGGGACTTTTAGTATTGCAGAAACATTTGCAGACAAAGTTATATTATGGTATCATCTTTAAACCCGATTTTGCTTATAGCTTAATATCTAGGCAAAACCCATTTGGTCGTTAGAGACATATAACCCAATTTGACCCATTTGTATCTAAATGCGTCAAAAATTGACACCTCTACTTTATATGTGGGAGCAAAGGACCAGCAACTGAACCCTTAACCAAGTTGAATGAAACATCAATTAGGAGGACCTCTGATACTGCTAGACCATGAGAACGCTGGTCCGAGGCTCCCAAGTACGTCCTATCCATTAACTCCGCGTAAAAAAATCAAGTAGGCAAAATGAGTTGGCCGTGTCTGAAACTTGTTAGATACATTAGTCTTTCAAAGCTGTATTCAGTTGTGTTTGAACCTCAGTATCTTACTTTAGTTGTCTGTAAGTTTTGCGCGTCAATTGGGCTGCAGTCAATATGTTTTAGCAATTACATGAAAGCTTTAACAAAACTTCACCATAAGTTAAAAACCACTTCATATAACGTTATCAAGAATAGAATATTATGATAATAGTATATGTCAATTCGAACTCTTACAAGCTTTAGTCGCTCTTGGCACATTGTATATATCAACGGAGGCTGTTTAGCTCAATCTTGAACTCTGACAAAAATTAAAGTTGTCTGATAAAATTAACATGATTACAAATCTTAAAAATCTCAGATAATAATTTATATGGTATAGAATCGTATGTAGTTAAGCTGTTCAACGTACAATAAGTATCTAAAGAAATGAACAAGTACAAAAGTAGTGAATTAGTTGATAATGTACTAAGATGCTATAGGCAATTTTATCCCACGTCGACCAGAATAGGAACATAAGCGCAGTTTATATACCCCTGAAAAGTCCATAATGTTCGTCCCTTTGGGGACATCCGATAAAATTGGAACGATACAGAGAAGATTAGCATGGCCCCTGCGCAAGGATGACATGCACAAATCGAGAAATGGTCCAAATCTTTTTCTCGTCTTTTTTCTTGATCCTATGGACCCTTTTTATATAGAACTACTTCGGTTTTGAGTATGGTGAAGGGATATGTTTTAGTCGTGCACATCATTACACTTGGACAATCCAAAACGCGTACACACCAAAGTCAGCTGAATGGTCTCTTGCAGATACATGCTGCATAGTGCTGATCACTTCTTTCCACTGTTATGCAAATTCACTAAAACGTTATGTTCAGCTAATAAGTGCTAATTCACTTTGCTGGTCCGTTTTAACAAACTGTAAGGGTTCATATCAAACACAGATGCTAGGTGCAGTTGCACTAATGCTAGTTGTATGCAGGCGTGTGCTGTGCGCACACTTTAAATAGCTATGATGAAATGCAGAAAAGCAAATCACGATTATGAGGCGGGTGTGTTATTGTGCTTGAACTTCAGTTTTTGACTTTAGTTGCTGGACTTTAAATGGGGTGCAATCAACATGTTTTGTCAATTACAATGCTAGTTCATTTCAGTAAGTGATATAGTATCAATGTTGTGAAGCTGTTTTAAAGTTTGGGATGTTATCCTAACGGATCATGTCAATACATTACCTGCAGTATTCTAAAGCGTTAGTTGCTCACGTTATAAACTTGGCGGGGGAGCATTTGAGCTTCAAAGTAACCGAAGGTCGAATACGAGTTGGCCAATCAATGATCTTGGTTGCTCTTTCACTTGAGCATCTTGCAATTCAAATCTCATATACATTGTACTTATGGTATCAGTTAATTAATTTATGTGAACTGTAATTTTTGTACACTACTTCCTGGTTCAGGTAACATGTGCCAACTTATGGCCTTTTGTTAGGATGTTCAATGTTCAGGTCATAATCCCATAATAAGTAGTAAAGGCATGTTTCTAATGCTACTGAACTTCGGAGTGTTGGGATTTCAAATCTAGTTAGCGGATTGGATCTAGTTGAGCAAATATGGTTAACACATACTAATAAATAATAAAAGGGTAACGAGAAAACGTACCTTCATCGAAAAGCAAATGAAACAAATAAGTGGCTAAATAAACCACCTCTACGGTTGCTCACACAAACACGTCAACCAAGTACGTTCAGAATGCTAGCCGTACTTCACGTATACCCAAACACCGTGTGTCTAAAACCCGATCCGAACCAAAAAAACAAAACAGCCTAAAACGGCTTTGTTGTCCGAGATATAGACTTTACCTGAGAACCTTTCCCTAAGATAACGGACAACACTGTCCGATCTGCACAGAAGCTTTTGTCCGAGAACGATCATAATAAGTCCCGAATAGCTTCTGTGATCTCTCACGCCTTTGACAGATTATCCCACGATTTGTAAACCTTTAGTAGTATCAAATAACAACAACTAAACAACTTGGATTGATTGAATGCAAGTGATTTGAGATGGAGTTATCAATTTAAGATTATAAAACCTAATTGAGTTTAAACCTAAATTGATTATCAAGAGTATGTTAATGGCAGAGCTTTTCTTTGTTTTGCTTTGTAAAATTCGTGTGTTATGAGCTGGGTAGAAAGGTGTTTATATACCCATCAAATCCTACTCATGATAAGTATTCACACAAGCCATCTTCTAGAAGCAAGATCGGCCGTACATCTGGCAGCCCGGCCCACCCACTAAGCACTGGTGTAGAGGGAATCCTCAAAAGTGGTGCCACAACATTGGGAAGGAGTGGCGCACCCTATTACCCAGGGGACCTTCACATGGCACCCGAATTAAAGCCTAACTCGTCTGCACACCTCAAAAGAAGGAAAGATTCCCTTGGGAACAACCAGCGCACCCTATTACCCAGAGGCCTCACATTACCTATTGGACCAAGGGTTGGCCTGTCAAATCACAAGGCTCAAGGAGTACAACCTCCGAGGAGCTATAGTAAGCTACATTGTTCTCAACACTATAAATACCCCCCTTTGTATTCAATGTAATTCAGACATTCTCACTCATATTTATTACACATATTCATTGGCCTCTCAGCTCTCTATATTATTGGCCATCCGGCTCTCAGTCAGACTCTTACTCTCACACCGGAGTTGGTCTCGGGCCTCCCACCCGAGGCGAGCTAATGTGTGCTACTTTCTTATAGGTTTGTGGAGAAGATAGCCCAGACGGCCCAGAGGCGTTCTCAGCCCATTTAGAGGCTCAACAGACTTTTGCA
The DNA here is from genome assembly GCA_025667525.1 of Glebionis coronaria. Classification (NCBI taxonomy): domain Eukaryota; kingdom Viridiplantae; phylum Streptophyta; class Magnoliopsida; order Asterales; family Asteraceae; genus Glebionis; species Glebionis coronaria. The sequence continues at coordinate 519,362,917 of CM046880.1, forward strand.
TCTACAAACTGGCGCCATCTGTGGGACCCTAAATTCGATCTACCTAGTAGCTAAAGAATGGCGGGTCTTGAACCATTATCACCTGAAACCGAAGCTCACGATGACAACCACAACAACCTCACGAATGAATAAATTATCGAAGGTCACCTCTCGACACTGAAAGAGTTGATAAAAAATAAAAGTAATCGGGATTACCTCAAACTAAGGCTAATTAGCTTCGATGAAGGAGAAGAACCTTCAGGAGACAAGGGGAAGAAGAAGGAAAGCCAGGGCAATGGGGAGAAAGACAAAGGGAAAAAGGTGCCAGATGATGATTTGGGAAAACCTTTCAAATCATTGGCCAAATGCCCTCTTAGTAGGAGAATCATCGAGTACTCATCCCCTAGTCATAGAATGCCAGCCAATGTTAGGATATACGCGGGAAAAGGAGATCCGGCAGATCACATCAACCACTTCAAAGGGATGAGGAACCAGGGAGAGTGGCCCATGCCCGTATGGTGCCGAATGTTCCAGCAGACGCTAGATGACAAGGCCAGAGCCTTGTTTGACGAGCTACCACTGAGAAGCATAGATGATTGGGATTATTTGGAGGCCAAATTCCTCACACGATTTGGGATGTTGAAGGCGTGCGCAAAGGACCCCACTGAGATCACGAAGATCATCTGCAAGGCCAATGAGAGCCTACCGGTATTTAAAGAGAGGTGGGTAAGTGAATCTAATTCCATTCCTAATGTACCCGACCTCATGAGGATATCTTCGTTCATGGGTTCACACAAATGTCCCGGTCTAGCCAAGTGGTTCGCTGAAAATATACCCAAAACGATGGATGAAATGTTGAAGCATGTGGACGATTTTGTTCGTGCGGAAGCGACATTTAGGGATGCCGAGCTGCCTAGAGGGGAGTACATCCGAGGGGACAGCTCCCCGACGGGAGGCCAAAGGTATGACCGTTCTCAGAAAAGAGGTTTTGGGGGAAGAAGAGGTGGAGGCCGAGGTGCCTACCAGAACAGAACCCCTTATGCTCAACCTTACACTTTGCCTTACCGTCCTCCCCAACGTCCACAAGAAGTGAACCGAATATTCACCCTAGAATATTTGTCCAGCACACCGAAGGAAATCTTAGCAGAGGAACACCAGCTAAACCTTCCAGCCCCACCTCCTCTAGTAGGAACGCCGAAGAAGGAAAACATGGATAGATATTGTGACTATCATTGTGCAAAGGGGCACTACACAAATGATTGCTTTCAGCTGAGAAGACAATTGGAGGCCGCCTTGGAATCTGGAAAGCTCAATCACTTGATCAAGGACGTGAGACAGAGAGGAAAGGGAGGCCAAAAAGGCCATCCTCAGAAGGCCAAGGTGATCAATATGGTATCTGGGTACAGTGATAACCGGAAGAGGAAGTCAAGATGGGTGGACGAGGACTGGATGAACGTCCCAATAACGTTCCCACCATTCCCAGAGGAGGATTTATCAGAGGAAGCAATTGTGATAGAGGTTGAAGTCGAAGGGTATCTGGTAAGAAGGGTACATGTGGATGGTGGTGCGTCCGTGGAGATAATGTATGAGCACTGTTTTAACAGCCTTCACCCAAGCACACAAGCTAGAATGACCAAGACGCACAGCACGGTATCGGGATTCTCTGGGGAAAGTGTGAAGCCATTGGGGAAAATAGAGCTGAAAGTTTGTTTTGGAGATGGAGGGTTGTTCCGAAGGGCGATGATGAGGTTCACCGTCATACCCGCCCCTTCTCCATACAACATTATCCTAGGAAGGCCATGGATAAGGAGGCTACGAGCCATCCCATCTACCATCCATGCTATGATGAAATTTCCAACACCACGAGGTATTGCAACTCTTGTCACCTCATCTTCGATTATTAATGAATGCAGGGAGTTAGGAAAGAGGAATTTGCAAAAGAGGAGCCGGAAAAGGAGAATGGCCAAGCGGTCAACTTAACAGAGGAGGTTGTGATCAACCCGGCCTTCCCCGACCAACTTGTTACCATTGGGGGAAACTTGTCAAAGGAAGGCTCGGAACAGTTAAAGCGATTGCTAAAGAACAACCTAAATGTCTTCGCGTGGGAACCGCAACACATGACCGGAGTGCCAAGAAGGATCGCCCAACACAAACTTAATGTGAACCCCTCGATGACACTGGTGAGCCAAAAATGAAGGGTATTGTCTGCTGAAAAGAGTGAAGTTATGGCTAAGGAAGTAGAAGAATGGGTGAAGGCATGGATAGTGAGGCCAGTTAGGTATCTCACGTGGATATCCAACACGGTATTGGTCAAAAAAGTGGATGAAGCATGGAGGATGTGCATAGACTTTAAGAACTTAATTGTCGCATGTCCAAAGGACTATTATCCTTTGCCAGAGATTGACGCCAAGATAGAGGTCGTCATGGGATACAAGTACAAAAGCGTTTTGGACGCCTACAAGGGCTACCATCAAGTACAGATGTCGCAAGAAGACGAAGAGAAAACAGCCTTCTACACCGACCAAGGAACATATTGTTATACCAAAAAGCCCTTTGGCCTACAAAATGCAGGGGCAACATATCAAAGGTTGGTGGACACGGCCTCCGAGTCACAGATTGGACGAAACTTGGAGGCCTATGTGGATGACATGGTCATAAAAAGCAAGACAGAAAAGGAAATGTTGGCCGACATAGCTGAGACGTTTGACAAGTTGCGAAAGATAAACATCAAGCTTAACCCCAAAAAATGTTCATTTAGGGTAGAAGAGGGTAAGTTTCTAGGTTACATGGTAACGTCAGAAGGAATCAGAGCCAACCCGGCCAAGATTAAGGATGTCACGGACATGCAGTCACCCAAAACATGGAATGAGATGCAAAGCTTGGCTGGAAAGTTGGTCGTGCTCAACCGTTTTCTCTAAAAGTCTGCCGAAAGGTCACTACCCTTCTTTGATACTTTGAAGAACATAACTAAGGACAACAAGGAGGAGTACAAGTGGACGGAAGAGGCAGAAGAGGCCTTCCAACAAATGAAAAGAATGGTGATAGAACTTCCATCACTCACCACATCCAGGCCCAAAGAAACACTCTCCATATATCTAGCAGCAGCAAAGGGAGCAATCAGCGCAATATTATTGGCAGAGAGGAATGGGATCCAACGGTCAGTCTGTTATGTCAGTTGAAGCAGAAAGAAACTATGCACCATTAGAAAAGTTGGCCTTGGCCCTTCTAAGCACATCAAGAAGGCTAAGGCGGTACTTTGAAGGCCACCCAATCAAAGTCATCACGGATCAGCCAGTAAGGAAAATCCTGAGCAAGGCCGAAGCATCAGGCAAGCTTTCAAAGTATGCCATAGAGTTGGGGACATACGATATCACCTACGAGCCAAGAAGCGCGATAAAGGGCCAAGTGCTGGCAGACTTTCTGAATGAGGTGCCAATAGGGACGGACACTTCGAAGGACCTTGAATCACATGTCTCTGATGAAGAAAAGGTTGATAAGGAGGAAGAGTGGGTACTGTACACTGACGGGGCGTCAAACCTGAAAGGCGCAGGCGCAGGTCTAGTGTTGATCAGCCCCAACGGCATGGATTATACGTATGCTTTAAGATTGAACTTCGGCAGCACGAACAATGAATCAGAATACGAGGCCTTGTTAGATGGCTTAAGGATAGCTGAAGAGATGAAAGTAGAGCATTTGGCAGTAAGGGTGGACTCAAAACTTATGGCCAGTCAAATCAATGGAGACTTCGTGGCTACAAAAAAGCATGATCAAATACCTAAGCAAAGCAAAGGAGCACGTGGAAAGATTCAAAAGCTTCAAGATCATCAACATCCCGAGAAGTGAGAATCAAAAAGCCGATGTATTAAGCAAGCTGGCCTCAGTAGCATTCAATCACTTGACGGAAGAAGTGTTAGTAGAGGTGCTAGACAGTCCCTCTACAGATCGAGAGGAAGTAAATGCCATCGTTGAAGAGGAAGGGGATAACTGGATGACGCCCATTGTAAGATGTTTGGAGCAGGGAATATGGCCGCAGGACCATAATGAGGCACGTGCCCTCTGGATAAAGATCATTAAATGTGTTATGGAAGGATGAGTGCTTTTCAAGAAATCTTACATGATGCCAATGTTACGATGTGTGGGGCCACTCCAAGCCAACTATGTAATCCGTGAGATACATAGGGGAGCTTGTGGCGCATTTGAAAACAAGATCCGTGGTAGCAAAGGCGCTAAGGCAAGGGTACTACTGGCCTACGATGCACCAGGACGTGAAGGAAGAGACAAAAAAGTATGATGCATGCCAGATCCACTCCCTAGTGCCAAAAATGCCCAAGACACTCATGACATCAATCATGGCCCCATGGTCGTTCTTTCAGTGGGGCATGGATGTTTTAGGCCCATTCCCTGCGGCACTAGGCAAAGTCAGGTACATCATTGTGGCAAGTGATTATTTCACTAAGTGGTTAGAAGAAAAACCCTTGGCCAATGTTAAAGGCAAGGATGTGATAAAATTCGTGTGGGATAACATTGTTTGTAGATTTGTCCTACCACATGTGATATCATGAATGATCCATTTAAAACATGGTGCAAAAATCTCAACATTAAGCAAATGAATACAGTAGTGGCAAACCCGCAGGCCAATGGCCTCGTAGAAAGAGCAAACAAGTCATTAATGGAGGGGCTAAAAACAAGGCTAGGGCGTGATAGGACTGGATTGGCAGATGAACTCCCAAATGTGCTCTGGGCACATAGAACCTCACTGAAGACAAGTAATGGAGAGACACCATTTAGCCTAATGTATGGAAGTGAGGTCGTGATCCCTGCAGAGATTGGTATGCCAACCCATCGGACGTTGATGATCAAGGACGCAGAGGCCAACGATGGGGATCTCAGACTCAACCTAGACTTGTTGCAAGAAATAAGGGAGGCCGCAACTATCTGGAAGGCCAAATATAAGAAAAAAATGGAGCAGTATTACAACAAGCGGGTCAGAGCCAATTCCTTTAAGGTAGGGAGCTACGTATACAGAAGAAATGAAGCTAGTCGTGTGGAGAAACCTGGAAAGTTCCAACATGGGAGGGTCCCTACAAGGTGACGGAGGCATACATGAATGGCTCGTATAAGTTGGAAACGGTGAACGGCAAGACAGTGCCACGAACTTGGCATGCAATCAACCTAAGGGAATGTCACATATAGTCTAGCATCTAAACTTATCATATCGTTGTAACATTCAAGTGTTGAAGTTAATGAAAGCTATCTCCCAGCTATGGAGTAGCAATTTTCCCTACTATGACAAAGGAGTAAAAACATAAGTTAAAAATGACCCCCTCCGAAAGGCCAATCACCTTCGGTAGGAATGTGTGGCCAATGTTTATCACCATCCTTTCTTTTAAAGAACAAACACATAAGTGGATCCGTGTAGCCAATGTTCGTAGATAAATAAAAAGCGATTCTATGTAATCGATATCTAAACTAAATAGGCAAAGCATAAGCGACCTCGACGGAAGGCTCGCAACCTCCAAAATCGAAAAATATGGTCTATGTCTATGAAAGGGGAATAAAGGATTAGGTGGCTCCGGGTGGAACTTAGACCCCTCCACCCGATATATGTAGTCAATATTCCCTAACCAAAATTAGGAGTTGAATAAATATCCAAGTGGCTCTAGAGGGTAGGTGATTCCTCCCGGCCGATCTATGTAGCCAAGGTTCACTCCTTGGAAATAAAGCGAATACAGGCCAGAATACCTACGAGATTATATACGCGAGGCCAAGAGTAATAAGATAACAAAAAGGAACATAAATAAAGTGGCACAACGGCCAAACATACAAGTCTAACAAATGTTTGAGTGCATAAGGCCGAACGGCCATTAAAATGTTAATACAGACAGCATTCGCGCAGGTTTAAAATAAGTAACTGAACAGAGGAGCAATCTTGCGGCATAGGACCTTGGCCAGGAGTCACTTCTCCATCAGGCATCACGTTTTGAAGCTCCATGGGACTCTTAAAGCAAGATCGAGAGACTTTCTCCACAAATGGATACTTCATCACAAATAGGGCGTTATATGCCTCCACCAAGCTAGTCTCTGTCACGGAAGAGTCAATATCAGAAGCTTTGGCCAAGATGGCAGTTGCCTCCTCTTCAGCCCTGTCATGATCTACGGCCTACATAAATCCAAGGAAAGAGAAAGGCTGAATACCTCCCCGTGAGAAGACTTATACTCCTTGCTGGCCAAAAGGCGTCGAATGAGCACTGGGAAGAGGTCCTTCACAAGATTCTTTCTCAAAGTGGCCTCGCGACCAAGGTCAACAGCCAACTTAGTGTTGTCAGCTCTTAATCCTTGGGCATCCTCCTCGGTAGCCTTCAACTCACTCTCCAAGGCAGCAATCCTAGCATCCTTCATTGCAACAACCTCTTCATGAAGCTTTTGGCCCTTCTCAAGACCAGCCAAACACCCAGCCATTTCCATTTCAGAAGAAATAACAAGGTCATTTTCGCCAAGAAGTCTGTCATAATCTCGGTGGCTCTTCAGCAAATCATCATTGGCAGCATCAAGAGATCTTCGACATTCCTCTAGCTCTGATCGAGAGGACACGCAGGCACTATGTTCTTCCAACAAAGATTCAAAACGAAGCAAGACACTAGACTGCATTTGGGTACTTTGGGCCAAGCGGCGCCAGCTAGACCGAATGGCCATGTTATGGTCAACACCCTCATTGAAGTATACTTGATCAGCAGGAGTGAATATGTTGGAGAGTATCTCACAGCAACCCTTGGACTTGTCTACCCGGCAAGATTCAGTGAGGCCCCACTGGGGATTGAAAGGTCGATTGCCGAAGCGTGCATACGGGTTATCTGCCAAGGATGAAGCAAACATAAGAAGAGAGGCACACACACCAACAACAAAAAATATAATAATAAAATAGACAAGTGGTCTTACGGAAAGAACTCTCAACTTCATCAGGAACAACCTCAGCATCCAAATTGATAGGCTTCGAAGCATCACCTAAAAAAGACAAACAACACATATATAAAAAAAGGGGGAGAGAAAAGTATATACATAAGGAAAAGAAAAGAAAGGAAGAGCTCACCTCTTGGGAAGAAAACATTTTCATCACCATCACCAAGGGAAACATGATTGTGGCTAGGCACAGTGGATGCAGTATGAGGAGGGGATGAGGGAGAATGTTCCTCCACATGAGGCTACTTCTCATAAACATGAGGCTGAGACAAGGCATCATCAGTATGCTCTCGAAGGTCATTCATGATATTAGGCCTCTCGGTCGAAGGAGTAGGAGTGTGAGACCTATTAATATCAGACGCCTCCCCAGCAGGAGTAGAAGGCTCAGCATGTGAAGCAACATGAGCCCGAGTGGCCTTACTTTTCTTGTAAGAAGAACCTTCACCATCAGCTTTCCTCTTTGACTTCCTTGTATGAGTGGTAGCTCGAGTGGCCCTAGTGCCAACTCTATGAGAACCACCAGCTATTGCATCCTCTCGGGCGGCTTTTTCAACGGCACGCCTCTACTTCCTCTCGCGATCAGCAATCACCCTTACGTCGACTTGCTCAACTTGCTCCATGGCGATAGTATTTGTAGGGATGGGAACATCGTGGGCCAAGGGGGTGTAGTGTGAGTAGCAACAACTGTACCCTCTGAAAAAGGGTTTCCTTAACGAATGGCCGCACCAGCAAAACGGGGGATCCTCAGAAACTCATCCATAGTAATATCTACAAAAAAGAGAGAAAGTTAGGCAGTGCATAAGGTATAAAAAGCCAAACAAAAGAAAAAGGGAAAACATTACTCGCCCCAGACGGACCGTTGAGGACGTAGTCAAAACTTGGGTACTTCCAAAAAGGAGTAAGGCGACCAGCATATAAAAGGCTTTGATATGGCTTACGGAGTGGAATAGCAAATTCACAAAGTTTCTTGGCATCCAATGGATCATATTCAGAAATCTTAGGAAGGGGGTCAGCCACACTGGAGTCATGATGCCTCCAGGGCATGACAATAGGAGCGGCCCTACGACCAACAAAGAAGAATAAGGTTTTCTTGCCATCTTCCCAGACATACAATAGACACACTTTTTAAATGACCCAATTTTGGAACTGAGAAAATTAGCAAATCAAGTTAGACCTTCCGTTGGTGATATCTTTGTCAGCACAATGAAATACAAAGGATTTGTTCAGTTTTAGAATCATCTTTTTGGTCATGTCCTTGAAGAACCAGAATTGGGGATGATCTTGTTTAATCACCCTAAAAAACAAGACTTTGTGAGAATCAGCGATTTGGATGAAATGAACAACGAACTCCTATGGAATGTCCAACGAGTATTCTTCATTCACCACAGAGGTCCAGGGTTGACTGAAGCCGCCAAGACCTTCAGTATGTGTTTGCTGGGAGTGCTTGACATAAGAAACATGAATCCACTAGTGCAAACTCCAGTGATAGAAGAACTTAGAGCTGAAAAGCAATAGGATAATAATTTGTACTTTTTTTGTAATTTGTAACTGTTATGAATGAATGATTATTAGATGTTTATAAGTATCTTTAGTTTTAGTGCAAGTAAGAAGAAGTCGTTATGCTCACTTAATACTGACTTTAACTTAGGTTATTTGTATATCCAGATAGGGGGAGATTGTTGGGTCAGTATTTATTGACGCTGAAGCAACTCTATGATTTGAATATAAAATCCCCTAAGTGTTTTATGTTCAGCTGAAAGGTGGCTCTGCTGAAGAATGCCCAGAGGAACAAAGGTTCCTATTGAAGAATGTTTTGTTGAAGAAAGTTCAGCCTTCCTCTTCCAGAGAACTTAGAAGACAAGAAGTCTTTGCTTAAGTGACCAGGCGGTCTAGTTGCTGAAGAACAAGTCCTGAAGAAGAGCACTTAGTTTAGTTTGGTCTGACAATACCAAACTGAATGATGTCGATCTCCTCTAGGATAGCGAAGACAGTTCAGTCATCCTAAAGGTTTACATTAAGCGGGAAAAGATCTGCTTTAAGTCAAACAAGAAATCATATCTCATTAGGAAAAGGTTGCTTGTAAAGATAGTTATAAGTACAACCTTTATTCTTTTCCTAGTTAGAATATTTAAACCTTGTACTGATTATCACGTGGGATATTCAAACACCCACTAGATAAACAATGCATGGTAACTTGTGCACATGTAAATCCTAATATGTGTTGTCTATAAAAGGAACTCGTCTAGGAGAGAATTTACCATCTCTTGTACTTGAAAGATAGAACTATTCCAAAACCCATTCTCTCCTAACATCAACCTAACCATACGGCTATAAGCTGATGAACGTTAAGCTTGAGACTTAAACTCATAACCAAACATTGTCATTCAATCACTTTGCTATTCCGGAAGCAAGTTGTGTCATAGATTCTTTATTAAGTTTTAATAAAATCTCTATACGTTGAAAAGTTATTTGGTATTGTTGTTTTAATGGTTTACTTTGTTATTGATTTGTTAAAACAACTCACTTAATCCAATATGCAAGATATTACTTAAGGTTGATAAGTAGTATCGTGTTAAAAGGGACCAACAAGTCGCAATCATCGTAGCCATATCGACGTCATTCAGAATATGGATGGTGTTGAATTCACGGGGGCTAGTGTGTCAGAGGCTTTTGTTACTCATTATACTCAGTTTCTTGGCACTATTTTTTCTAATGGGCACTTACTTAAGGAGGTGAATCATACTTTTTAGCTCTTATTCCGAAGGTTGCTGTTCCGGTTAAAATTCATGACTACCGTCTGATATCTTGTTGCAATGTATTATATAAATGCATTAGTAAGATTTACTAATCGTATTATGTCGGGTATTAAGGAGGTTGTTAGTGATAACTAATCTGCGTTCATTCCGGGAAGGCGAATTTTGGATAACATTCTTATTACGCAAGAACTTATGCATAATTATCATAGGAATCATGGCCCTCCTAGATATGCTTTCAAGGTTGATATCCAAAAGGCGCATGATAAGGTTGATTGGAAGTTTTTGGAACATATCCTTCGATGCTTTGGGTTTCCTAATGTTATTATTCAATGGATTATGGCATGTGTGACTTCATCGTCTTTCTCGATTAGTCTGAATGGTGAGGTGTAGAGGCGGAGGAAGGGGGTGACTAGAGGGTGCTAGGCCTCCCCTAATAAGCCCAACAAGTTCTTATATAATGTAAGTTTATTGACAAAATTTTGGGAATATATGCATTCAACACCCCCTAACATTTGGTTACATATATCTTTGGAAGATATTAGTGGCATATATTTAGGGTATTAGAAATGGAGCTGAAAAAGTAGATTTGCTTTATAATGGAAGAGAAAGCTAGATGTAGAAGAAGACTAGTTTTTAAAGAGAAAGAGAAAATAATGTTTTTAAATTATGTATGTTGGTTAGATTCACGTGGATACATGGAAGGAAAAGTCTATATGTATTACTCGTATTTTATAAAAAACCTACTTTGTCAGTAGGTTACTACTAACATTTATTTGGCTTTGTACCTTTACTTTTTTTCAGACGCTTCAAATGTAGTTTGTTGTAAATGAATTTCTCATTACTTTGCAAATTTGAATATACACCCTTTTACTAGTATTATTGGTACGTGGTATATGAATTAAAATATTTTTATTTAGCATTGTTGGCATGTAAAATATTTATAAAAGCATCAGAGGCATCATAGTGCTCAAGACTGAGCCCAAAAATATCCAACGATTATGTTTTTCAAAGTTTATTAGCCAATATTTTCATTTAATTAATTGTCTCCACGCTTATTTCTTTTGATGATCGCAACTAATTTTGAAATATTTATATATGGCATTCTTGAAGCTTAAGAGCACGAAAAATGATGGAGTCGTAAAAGTGGTATTATAATAAAAAAATAGTGTTACATAAGCAAAATAAACTATGGCACGAGAAATGCTATAATACCACTTTTTAGAGAGAGTGATGATTTTTGGTGTTATAATGGTATTTTTGATGCCATAGAGAATATACTCTTTAAATTCTAAAAAATAGTGTTACATAAGCAAAATAAAGTATGCCACAGCGCGATAGCCATGACACCAACCCACATAATCTCGTGTTGTTCTTTTTTTTTTAGGCTATGGCTCGGCGCAACGAATAACATGATCATTCCAAGTACACTTCTGTAGTAGTATATGCTTCAAGCGATCTCCATTTAACTTAAGATTTCATTTAAACTAGTATATTATGAATCGAATATATGTTCAAAGCTAAAAATTTATACTCACAGTTTTTTTTATGATGCATGTTGTTAATTATCTTACACTAGCTAAGCCTCAAACAAGTTAAAATAGGACCTTTAATCGATAACTAGGATAAAAATACTGTTAGCTCGTAGATCGCGGTTCGGCCCCCCTTAACTTAAAATCCTGGCTCCGCCCCTGGTGAGGTGCATGTAATATTAAAGGAAATCGTGGTTTTCGTCAAGGTGATCCTATGTCCCCTTATTTATTTACATTAGTGATGGAGGTGCTTACTCTTTTGCTTAACCGGAGGAGTCGTATGAGGTCGGATTTCACATTCGATCACAAGTGTGAGGCCTTGGGTATTATTAATGTGTGTTTTACAGACGCGTTATTCATTTTTGCTATGGGAGATGTTAATTCTTCCCGTACCATTATGGAAGATCTTGATGAATTTAAGTAGGTGTCGGGCCTTGTTCCTAGTATTCCTAAGAGCACGTTTTTCTTTTGTAATGTTAGTATGGTGGTTAAAGAAGCCATTCTTGGGATTATGCCTTTCCTTGAGGGCTTGTTGCCAGCTATGTACCTTGGTGTCCCTCTTATATCGCCGCGTCTTCTAAATAAGGATTGCAAGTTGCTTGTGGAACGTTTCAAGAACAGAATAGGTGATTGGAAGAACAAAACGCTTTCCTTTGCGGATAGGTTGCAGCTGTGTAAGTTTGATTTATCTTCCATGCATGTACATTAGGCATCCGTTATTGTTATTCTGTTGGGTATTATTGATGATATTCAACAGCTTATGAGAGGGTTCCTTTGGTATAATGGGGAATATAAACGGGGTGAATCAAAGTTGCTTGGAATGATATATGTCTTCCTATTGAGGAGGGAGGGATTGGATTACGTAGCCTTACGGTTTCTAATATTTCTTTAATGACGACCCATATTTGGAATATTGTGTCCAATAAGGAGTCGTTATCGTTTAGATGGATTCATATGTTAAAATTGAAAGGGCATACGTTATGGGATGTTTCGGTCTGTGTTGATATGAGTTGGGGATGGCGGAAGTTGTTGCATATTCGGGAGATGGTGAGACCGTTTGTATAGGTTCAATTGTGTAATGAGAATAGTGCTTTGATGTGCTCGTACGCTAGGTGTTTTTTAAAATAATTGCAAGTACAAATCCTAGACAAGAAGCTAAAAACTTGATATGCGATCTTTCCACACATTGGGTTTTAAATTTATAACAAGAATTACCGATATAATTAGGAACACAAATTCGAGCAAGTATACTCTAGTCATGTTGCAATTAGGTTGGTAAGTCAAGCTCGTCCCATTGGACTTGGTTATACTCAAGTGTAGTTGTTTGTAACAATGGTAAGTATGATTGTCACGATCACACCACCATGAGAATCGTTAAAGGCACACACAAAAGACATACATGTATGGATAAATGGTCATATAGACATATGGATGCATAGTTTGGAAAACATATTAAAGGTAATCCTTTCGACCTATAGAACCAATAATAAGACACTAGTGCTTTATAAATCAAATATACATAAGTCTCAATCAAGTGGTCACTCATGAGCCTTATGCCTAAACCAATAACAACAAGAATCCTTTCGACCCATAGACTTGGTTATCGATTTGATAAGTTCCATTTACTTGAAAGATGATTAGAACAATATATTCAAAAGACTCCTTTTGACCTATAATCTAGATTAAACCTTTACTTTTTATGTTTATTAAGTCTCTTGCACAATCTTCACAAGCACAAGACCAAATCATTTGTCGATTAATGAATTGACATCAACCATGTTGAGAATAATTTCGACATATAGACTCAACAATGATTAACCAAATTGACAAACAAGAACAAGTTTTAATTCAACCAAATATAATGTTATCACCACAATCCAATGACAAGCACTAATAAAATCCAAACATCCATTTATCACAAGTTATCATATAAACAATACAAGTATCGCAACATTCACAATATCACAAACACAAGAATCGCCATGAACATGAACATAAACTACATTGAATAATAAAGAAGAAGTTACCCAACATTAGAATCCATAGTTACAAAGTATCCAAATGATTCTAACCAATATAACAACCAATATACAATTCGTCCTACCCATAGCCTTCTTGGACATCAGCCTCTTGGTGCGAGTATAGAGCCTTTTGGGGTGTTTGGGAATAAGGATTGTTGGAGATTGAATTGTTTATGGTGTGTGGTTTTCATCTCTACTTCTTCCATGTATTATAACATGAACATGGTAACCAATTCCACCCCTCACCACAAGGGTGAGGGGTGATATCAAAATCATAGAAATATGATGGAGTAGAAGATGTAGAAGATGATGATTGAGAGTGTTAAAAGATATGTATAAACACTACCCCATGGGTTTTATTTATACTTGAATTATGCTTGGCCACCAAGTAGTTTTCTTTGGCTCCAAGGGTTGTAAATGTTCCAGGGAATGAAGTAATGAAGAGAAGATGATAGGTTATGGAGTGATTAAGTTTGCTTGGAGAAGTGGAAGATATGTTTAATGTGACTTTTGCTAGACTTGACTAACAACATGCTGGTGGCAACTGATGGTGGATTTGCCGGTGGCACGGACTTGCTTTCCGGTGGCAACTGAATGCTACTGTAATGTTGGTGGCAAATGAAGGATGGTTTGATGGAGGCAAGCTAAGTGTTGTTGGTGGCAACTTAGCCATTTTCCATATTTTTCCTTCTAGTCCTTCTTCTTTCTTTTCTTTCTTCTACACTTCCCAAAAATCCTTATTATTGTATTATTTATCATACGAGAGCTACACTTTCATGTCTCGTTCATCTTTTCACCTCCAATTCACGTCTTTTCTTCATTTATCGTGATGTAACCATTGATGAACCTACAATAGCAAATAAGCATCATTAAGTATCATATGTTCATAATAATCATACAAATATATGCATAAACACCACGAATACGCTCATATAAATATGTTAGATTTGAGCGTTATCAAATCCCCTCACACTTAAGTTTTGCTCGTCCTCGAGCAAGGAAAAGAAAAACTTTAATTGCCCTCAAGCAAATAAAATAAATTTAAAGTTGAACAAAATAACTAAGTTCTAAAAGAAAAGAAAAAATTTAAAATTTTTATGAAAAGTTGAAAATCTTTTTGATTTTTTTTTAGAAATGGCTAAAGGTGCAAACCCCCTCACACTTAAGAGGTTGCTTGTCCTCAAGCAAATAAAAGAAAAATTTTTTTGGGGTTTTTTTATATGAAATCGCTAAAGGTGCAAACCCCCTCACACTTAAGAGGTTGCTTGTCCTCAAGCAAGTAAAATAAAAATACTTTCCACCATGGTGCATGAAAATGGTTTAGAAAAATAAGATGAAAATCTACCAAGTACAAACAAGACTAAATCATGGCATGAGCACCGAGTGTACACATCTAAAGAGGACTTTTATTGGGTTAAGGCTAAGGATTTGGGTTAATGGGTATGGATAAGACATGGGATATTTATAAGAAGTGTCACGAATATACAAGTTAAAAGTCTAAGTCCCATGTTGCTAGTTACCGGACATATCACAAGCCCAAAAATGATCATAGCTACGATCTTTATTCAACACATAACACACACATACCACGTCTTAGCACATTGGCTAATCGATATCCAAATATACTCCGTCTTCCTTCATCTTCATAATTTATTATAGCTCATTGATTATTTTTGTCATCACTTTCTTTTTTGTTACTTTTTTCGATGACTTATTCTTTTTCTTTCTTTTTCACTTTTCTCATCCTCCTTTTTTAAATTTTTTTTCATCATACATCACATGCTCCCCTCACACTTCGTTTAAGCATACGCCACAAAAAATACAAATAGAAGCGGGCCCTCTCCATCTTTGTTGAAATGGCACACACACATAGCAAAGTGTGGCAACTAATAATAATCAAAAACGATCCACCATACAAGCAACTAGCAACCCAACATTTAGACTTCGACAAGGGTTAGGCTAAGGTTTAAGGTTAGATATATATTTTTTTCTTTTATTGGATTTAACAAAAATGAAAAGAATGGCTCAACGGGTGTTCTAAGGGTATCTAGCACTAAACGAGAGTGCTAACAAAAGGTTAATATGGGAGGTTAGCAATCGATGCAACTAGGTAAGAAGAAAAATGTAAAAGGCTTTTTGGGTATAATTCCTACGGTTGCCTCTTTATCACGCATATACACTTATATCACACAAGTGTGATCTCACTACAACTTATTTTATTTTTTTATTTTTATTTTTATTATATTTTTTTACACCATGTGAATGATTATTGAAACATATTTATAAATAAACGTGTGAAAATATTTAATCCTAAGGGCAAACAAGTATACAACTTTCCCTCTTTTTTCTTTTTTCTTTTTTTCTCTTTTTTTATAATAGCCCAAATACTAAAATTTAGTTTTATTATCCCATTTATTTCTCCTCACACTTAAGTTTTGGATTAGACTCAATATTAAAAATAAACTTCAAAGCATGAATATTGAGGAAAATAAATAAATAGTCCAAGAGACACGAAAATTCCCGGGCTAAGAAATTGCAATTGATCTCCATATGATAAGATGCCAAGTAAGGAAGATCAAGCGATTTCATGTCCAATGAGCGTATACACATACAATCCATCAACACGATCAATCCATCCTCCATAAGCTTTATTGAACCTGCAAATTAAACTAAACTACAAAACACGTGAATTTATTAAGCACACTTTCGTAGGCAACACGATTGCATTTAGCATATGCAACAAGCCTTTAAACCCCTCGGTATCCTGAGTGGACGAGTTGTAGTCTCGTGAGGGTTTCCAGCGAACACACCCACAAAGTTCATACATTAACCACATGAACTCAAACAAACACAAACACAAACACGTATGCATGCAACCAAAAAGAAACAAACACACAAGACAACAAACACAAACAAGAACAAACATTATTCATATAAACATCACACATATGACAAATAAAAATAATCTAAACACTTAAAAACATAAAACGACTCAACAAAAGTAAAATATGAAAACCTAAAATTTTTTTTATCATGACTCAAAAATTTTACTACTCGCAAAAATTTCCGGGAAACAAATAGTATAAGTTTCGAGCAATAGTTTCTATAATTTGTTTTTTGTAAACCGCAACCAATAAAATGTACACAAACTCTCAACACCAACATATATCTCAAATCTAAAAATAAAACCTATTTAATTTTCAATTAAATGAAACAAAAACACATAATAGAGGTTTTGTACCAAATCTATTAAACCGGATGATTTTCTAGACTTCGGGTTCTATCTACGGGGTTTGGGAATTAACTGGGGCGAATAAAAATACAAACAAGGCACAAAATTATTAAAACGGGGCGGTTGGGCGGGATATAAGCTTTATTAAGACTTGGTTTAAAACTCGATTAACGGATGTTTAACAAGTTAAAACACAATTAAGAATGATTTTGGTGAAGGCCTAGTTCAAATAAAAGAAGATAAAAAGAAATTTTTTTATTTTTTTACTTTTTATTTTTTTTTGGCCTGACAACCTTGCTGGCCGGCATGGGGGTGTTGTCGGCGGCAAGGAGAAACAGTGGGACATTTGCCGGCCAGCAAGGTCATGGTGCCGGCGGCATGGGGAAAACAGTGGGTCAGTTGCCGGCCGGCAAGGGTGTGGTGTCGGCGGCAACTGCCCCAGTGCAAATTTTTTTATTTTTTTATTTTTAGATTTACCATTTCTTTTTCAAAACAATTTTTTTGATTTTTTATTTTAACAAATATGACTAAAGGTATCAAATACCATTTATTTTGACTAAAGGAGAATTTTTGTAGTGATCAAAATCGTTAGAAAATGATGAATCAAACGCCCTCTTATACTAGGAAAATAAGAACTAAAAGTATGCATACAATGGGAAATGCAAAGCACACAATCAAGCAAGCACACAAGACATAAAAAAGCTTATACACATGACACATAACAAGACACAAACTCACAAAACAAGAAAACAAACAAACAAACACAATTCATGTGGTCAAGTAGTTCTAGTCATAAACTAGAGTAATTCGGGACAAGGTTTTTGGGTTTTTGAAACAAGCACTTTGGGACACATTTAGCAATCAATCATTGAAACAAGCAATTTAAGCACACAAGAGAGGAAATCCCAACACCAAATATTTCATTTTGGCGCCAAGATCATTAAGCAACTTTTTGAGAAATAAGAGATTTTAAGCAAAGGGTGCTCTAACCTTTGTCAAGGGCTAGAGCAAGAGCAATCAAACATTGGAATTTGGAGCAATTCAAAGCCTCCAATTGAGTAATCAACCACCAACCGAATTCCTCCTATGCGAAATTCATCCCCCCTATGCGGGTAAATGGGGTATAAAACTTTTTCGGGTTATGTAGAAATTGGTAACACAAACGATTCAAGAAACAAGGACACAAGCAAGCAAGCAGTCAACAAGATAACGATTCCAACTAACAAAGATACAAACAAACAAACTCAAGAGTAGGAACTAGCAAGTCCCTAGCAGCGGCGCCAAAAACTTGATGTGCTCGTACGCTAGGTATTTTTTAAAAGAATTGCAAATACAAATCCTAGACAAGAAGCCAAAAACTTGATATGCGATCTTTCCACACATTGGGTTTTAAATTTATAACAAGAATTACCGATGTAATTAGGAACACAAATTCGAGCAAGTATACTCTAGTCATGTTGCAATTAGGTTGGTAAGTCAAGCTCGTCCCATGGGACTTGGTTATACTCAAGTGTAGTTGTTTGTAACAATGGCAAGTATGATTGTCACGATCACACCACCATGAGAATCGTTAAAGGCACACACAAAAGACATACATGTATGGTTAAATGATCATATAGACATATGGATGCATAGTTTGGAAAACATATTAAAGGTAATCCTTTCGACCTATAGAACCAATAATAAGACGCTAGTGCTTTATAAATCAAATATACATAAGTCTCAATCAAGTGGTCACTCATGAGCCTTATGCCTAAACCAATAACAACAAGAATCCTTTCGACCCATAGACTTGGTTATCGATTTGATAAGTTCCATTTACTTGAAAGATGATTAGAACAATATATTCAAAAGACTCCTTTCGACCTATAATCTAGATTAAACCTTTACTTGTTATGTTTATTAAGTCTCTTGCACAATCTTCACAAGCACAAGACCAAATCATTTGTCGATTAATGAATTGACATCAACCATGTTGAGAATAATTTCGACATATAGACTCAACAATGATTAACCAAATTGACAAGCAAGAACAAGTTCTAATTCAACCAAATATAATGTTATCACCAAAATCCAATGACAAGCACTAAAAAAATCCAAACATCCATTTATCACAAGTTATCATATAAACAATACACGTATCGCAACATTCACAATATCACAAACACAAGAATGTCACACCCCACCATGGCGGAATATGGGGCGCGACGTATGGATATCATCACAACATGGCGTGTCTATAGAGATAACTATATGAAATAAGAAATGTCATAAAATGGTGACACAAAAGTCATGACAATATCTCATCAAAAGCAGGAGTCTAGGTAAGTAGGTAACAGTCCTACCTCTTACCCAAGACAAACAAGTAACACAAACAAAACAAATATATAGGTGCCAACAGTATCACTTATTCAAAAAAAACATAAAGGTAAACTAAGAAGGAACGGGGATCTCCTTCTATATGCAATCTTAAGGCATCCAAGTCTAGCCACTTCTATCCTCAAGCTTAACTATATCCACACCTGAAAGAGACACTAAAACACGTCAACATAAAGTTGGTGAGAGTCATAGGTTTAGACTCCAACGCTAAATCAATTACAAGCTGTGAATAACGAACACAAATACAATAACATATGGACAATGTGCTACAATTATGTATTAACAACTAGCATTCAAGATCAATCATTCCAAACCAAAATCCAAGGCTCCTACCTTGCCAAACAACATGGTACCATAGATGATCACACTATGTACCTATCCCAAGGCCACTACCTTGTCAAACCACAAGGCCACTACCTTGTCAAACCACAAGGCCACTACCTTGTCAAACCTCAAGGCCACTACCTTGTCAAACCTCAAGGCCACTACCTTGTCAAACCACAATAACTGAGACGGCACGTGTCCCCCGATCCAAATCATACACAATCAAAAATCACATAGCAGTTAATCACATAATGTACACACAAGTCCATCTCAAATCACAAACACATTCACAACATCAATTTAGAAAATAACTCAACACAGTGTCTCTTCCATCCCATCTGGAAGTCAAAATCAATAGTAAACATGGGACTATGAAACTCACCTGATTGAGCTTCTCCAAATGTCCTCGCACTAGCAAAAAGCTAACAAACCAAAAACACATAGTCAAAACATGAACCAATCACTAAAACGGCTCATCAACCTATGATGGACATCTAGCCTCCTCCTATATAAATACCTCATTTATATGCTCTAAGCATCTCATTACACCCCTCTATAAAGCCCTTAACTCCTTTTACTTCATAACCCGTCCCGTTAACATTTTACCCAAAACAGTCCCGTTTTTCATACCTTAAACTATGGGTCGATCTCCCCCTTAAACATAACCATGATCTCTGTAAAAGGAATATTCATACCCTTACATATGTTGGCTAACACCTCCCACTTGCTCTAATCTTAAAGCTACTGTTAAGGCCCCGATATACATACATCTACTTTTGTCATTCCAGATTTCCTGATTTTAAACGTACTAAAGGTTTGTTACCATTAAGGGGTCTTACCCTAAACCACAACCTTAGCCCAAGTGCAGATACTTAATACAATATATAAACCATCTCTCACGTTCGTGAGAAGATCCCAATGCAACCCTAAGTACCCCAAACAACCCAAAACTTAAAAAGAAAACAGGCTGAATTCAAAACTGTTTTGACCTCCGACTGTTGTAACCTGTTTTTGACCCACTTCCCGACCTTCAATTTAGTTCTCGTTTCTTGCATTGGAAAGCCACTTCAAATATCTTTCCAGGGGTACTTGGATCGTAAAATAAGAGTTTATAGAACTGCCGATATGATCAAAACAATTGACTCAAAATCTGCCCAGTTTTTAAAAACGGGTTTAAACAAATTGAACTAATTAATTACCCATAACCCCATCTAATACAAGCCCTAGATTATATCATCATCATATTATGATTATAACATCATTAATTTACTGATTTTATATAACCCTAACCCTAATCCATCATAATAATGATTAAGAAATCATTAAAACAATTAAATTAAAAAGGGATTTGAAGGTTTTACCTTATGATTAATGAAAGATGAAAAACCCCCAAAATTATGAAGAACCCTAACTTTTTTTAGTGAAACCCACGAATTTTATTAGCTCCAGGGATTTATGTTTTTATTTTTTGTTTAGTAAAACATTATATAGTGTACACAAGAATCCTAGTCCAATTATAACACTTGTTTCCTTTTTTTTTCCTCTTTTTTTTTTCCAAACCGACCTAACACCCCTAAAATTCGTTTTTTATTTATTTTTATTATAATATATGTAATAATAATATTACCTTAATTTTCCTTAATTTATTTCAGCTCCTAAAGCCTCCAAAACCTCAAAACGGTAAAACTAGTCAAATTTACGCGTTTTACCGAAAAAGTCGTACAATATACACTTTTAAAAAAAATCTCAAATTTTGAAATAAACTTTATAATTAAGTCCTAAATGACCTAAAACCATCCCGAAAAATATTCATATGACTAATTACCTCATTCGAGACCTCTAAATGCTAAACTGTAAATCCTAAAAATACACTATTACTATAATACTTATACGTATACGTAAACACCAAAATAACACCATTTCATTTCATAGTCACTAATTGTGAACTCATGAACATGAAATCATCACACATCGTTTCACTCACAAGGTACCCCGTACCGGAAACGATATCCAAACCACAGTATATACACACCAATAAACACATAAACACATAAAGACACGTAACTAGCACAAAATAAAACTAAGTGACGAACCTCAAAACCAGGGTTGTCACATCACTCCCTCCTAATAGAAATCTCGTCCCGAGATTTACTCCTTAGGATCAACACACAAACAACAAATCACACGAGGATACTTGTTCTAAATGAACTCCCCTCATTTCCACGTGAACTTTAGTTCAAGTTTCAAAATACCACATATACAACCAAAAATAATTAAACTCATTGCCAAACTCTTGACCTCACAGTCAATAAATCTCACAAATGGCTCTTTGATAAAACAAAGACTCTTATTAACACAAGTCCCGAATAACCATACATGCAAAATGCATTCTCAAACAACATTTACCAATCTCAATACTTGAAATGTATCATGTATACAACTCATTTTCCTCAGGTAATTCTATACCCATAATCTACTGGTCCGATCTTTCCAAAAATCATAAATGGACCTACAAAACTCTACATCAACTCTTCTATTTTACCCAATCATACCACCCGTTACTATGGGTGAAACTTCATACATAACTCTGTCACTAACTCTAGTGGTTTCCTCCTTTATATATAGCATCCCTTGTTGCACTCATTCTTTCCACAAACATCACTACCACATTAGTAGCCTCTTTTACCATTTCTAGTCCATAATGGGGACATCTCACCCTATCCTTTCACATAGTGCCTCAAATGGCATTTATCGACTTCTAGCATGATAACTATCGTTATATGAAAACTCAGCCATCGCTAAAGAGTTTTCTAACTCCCTCTAAATCAATCACCCATGCCCTCAGTGTAACTCCTAAGGTTGTACAAATATTTCACTTGTCTATCCTTTTCCCAGTTAGCTGGATATAATCATATCCAATCATGTTCATCAACTCTCTTCAGTCCGTACTCCAAACTACTTAAAAATTCCAATTTCCTTACAAAGTGACCTACGACGGTCTTTCACAGATCCATTAGTTCTTCCAACTTCCCAACTACGTGACTTCTCATTCCTCTGGAAATAGGTGATGAATTAGTCAGTCTATCGACTATCACCCAACTCTCATCGTACTTAATCGTCCAACTCATTATGTATCCCTTCCACCAACTTCGTCCTTACATCGCCCCTTTCTAAGCTACTCCTATCTATGTAGGAAGTATAGTCTACGTCCTTTTCTCCATATGATTGTCCAAGCCACGCAACATACATGTTGACGCGTTCTCTGCTTTAGACAACTCAACTCGTGCAACCTACATCTTTCATCCAAGCCGCCCTAATACGTCATCCCTATAGTTCAAGTTCGTCTCAGCTTCACTTCATTCTTCTTATTCCATGTCTCATCAACCATGCTTGCCTTTCCCAGATGGTACTTGGCCTTGCAATTTTCTTTCACCACTTAACCTTTGCAAAATGTTCAATCAAGACGATTGAATATGTGTTGGAGACGTTCATGATCCGTATAGATCATTCTCCACGTCTCGTACACCAAATGCCTCTAGCATTCTAGGCAGATATAATAGTCCAGCTCCACTAACTAAGTCTATCCAGTTCTTCCAAATCTTCAGTTCCTGCAACGTATAAGTGATCGCCTTTCTTTGTCGTCCTCATACGCGTCCAATTCTTTGCTCCACATATCGTCATGCTTCGCGAATTCATCCAGTCCTTCCGATAATGCCAAGATCGGCTCATTATCCCATCCACCTCTTCAGCCTCCAAAATGCTTCCTCATCCTTCTTCACTTCGCCCCTCGCTGGTTCCATGATATGCCATCATCTCTAACTACTCATCATGGTAGACTTAATACTAAAACTCACACTTTGAAAATCTCACGTATAGTTCCACTCCAAAACCAACACATACTTCGCCTCACTCTCCTTCTTAGACTTTGAGTAGATCAAGATGTCGTCGATACTCCCGATGACAACTCATTTATATACGTTCATGCACACTCGCTTCATTGTCTCCATGAAATCCGCTAGTGCTTGGCGAAGCCAAATGCATAACCGTAAACCCAAAGCGTTCATACAACATCCTTAGCAGTTTCAACTATGTCCTCCTTGCACCCTCTCTTAGCGGCAATACGAATAAATTCCTACCTCGTTCTACTTGCAAAATTCTACACGCATTTTAAAAGACCAATGCTTCCTCTCATCAGACAACTCAACCAATTTCCACATCCAATCTACTACTAAGTAACTCAACTTTTATCCGACATTCCCTGCAATTTCTAACAGCTCTTGTTTTTAAATCACTCCATCAATGATTTGCCTTGGAAAGGCACTAACTACAACTCCTCTCACCTCCCCTACTTGCTCTATTTATGGTTCTACCTCACCGTAATAGGCAAACCTACTAAATTTCAGGAAATTTTCGGAAAACTTACATACCCTACGAACAATCATAAATACCTTTGAGGTATTGTATCCCTTTCCAACACTCTCTACGGCGCGTTACTTGTGCTAGTATCCCACAAATCTCTATTTATCTCCTTGGTACTCCTAAGAGACCTCATGACCACCTTAGTTCGTCTACGAACTTCTTTCCTCCCCACCAAGGGTATTCCAACCGTTATATCATGGTCACCTCTTAAGCGTGTAGGCGCGACCAAGTCTTTCATACGACTACCTCAACGCTCCCGAACAATACGAAACCAAAACTACATCCTGAATCCATCAGATACGATCAACGAATCAAACCCACGGATAACTAACGACATTTCACGTGCACCAGTTAAAACAAGTCAAAACCACGAGACTCAAAAGAAAACTCAAACCCAGTACGTGTATCAATTCAAAATGACCCATGACAACGAAAAATAATCCAAGAAACACCCAATGGCAACCATACATATTACGCCCCGCGACATATTATTTAAACCGTGCAAAAGATCGACTTTTCCAAAAGAATATATATCTTTTTTTTATTTAGTATTACCTCCCACATCTATGTGACTCAAACAATCTACAAACAACCCTCTTGACGAACTCAAAACTCAACTCAAAAACTAGGTATCCCGTGCATCCCAAATCATAAAAATAAACTACTATTCAAACTCAACTTCTAACCCGACACTTGTACAATAATTTCGGCCAAGATACTGACCTCCCATGACTATACATTCTGAATATTTGAAAAGTATGTCCCGAGTACATAATTTTTGGCTTTTCAATCACTCAAAAAGCTCTAAAAACGAACAAGTTATGACCAAATCAGTTTTAAATTAGTTGTTTTTTTAAAAAAAACTAAAGAATAAACTTAGTGATCAATGTAATCCTTTTAAATGACAGATATAATTGTATGTGAAATCTTCATAAACTCAATTTAACCTTGTATAAATAATTAAAAATGACATAAATCGGTCAAACTCAATTATATAAACTATGTAGGTAGAAAGAAATTTTTACTTCGCTTTATTTCAAAGAAAGTCTTTTAGAATTTTAAATATATAAGTGTTGATTAAAAGAAATCTTATGTTACATCTTGTTTCAAACACGACTCCCACACCTTACCCTTATTTACCGAATACAACCAACCATCTAACTCAATATATACCGACCAAAAGAAATGCAAGACCCAACACAAAATATTTCATTATCTCAAAAGAAATCCCAAGTTATTTCAGTAGACTTGAAACCCAAAACACCATTTTAAAACGTACACGTGAAATACGAGACTCAAAGAATACGCTACAAGACACACTTCAAAAGATTCAAAACGTCGGTGGAACTCTAACAAACTCTAGCACCATAAAACACGACAAACACGAGGTATGTTCAAGTTATAATAACTAGTGAACGACCATATACCATAACCCAACACGTAGTAGTATATATACATCCGCATATATATACCTATCGAATCTCCCAAACATACTCGTTATCATACATGTCAAGTCAATCAATCGCTTTATACGCTCGTTTTTCCATACGAGTAATCACCATCTAACCGTGCCACAACAAGGCATAAAGCCCACCTCCAAAACCAAACCATATCGTGTGACCCCATAATCACACAACACAACTATAATCCAAAACATATAACACAAAAAGAACAATAGCCATATCATAGGCAGCCATTACATAAACTCATATATAATACGTATACCCAAATTCTACATCTCACCATATACAAGCATGTACTAACCCTCTTTCATGCAATCATACTTGAGAACCCATTGAAGTTGTGGTACTTGTATAACTATGTTGGCCACCATACTTATACAATTACCCTTTCCCCAATGCACTCCCTCCTATGATGACACTTATAAGAATCAATACAACATATAACACATAATTCCATCTACTCACATAAGCTCATAACCACATAAACAATAAGGTCAAAAACTCCATCTATTAAAATAACATAGTAATACTCTTGGAATACAAAAATCCATAGTCTAGCTAAAACAGCATAGACTAAATCCAAAACGAAAACATAATCAGTTATAAGTCATGTCGCCCGTAAGACTGGAAACAACTTAAAATCCTTCCTACCCGTGTACTCCTAGTAGCTCGAACCACCACACGATTCTTAGGGAACATGACTTAAACATCAAAATAAAAGTAACATACCTCAGGTATGTAAAATAACTCGATAAAAGATAGAAACTACCTTGTACTAAATTATGTACTATAATGTACAATTGAAGCAAAATACAACAGTGACTAGCGTAGACGATTATGGTTCAACCTACACTAGTCATAAACCCGAAAAGAAAATAACATGTGACTAAGTATGAACATACTACGGTTCAATTCATACTAGTCAAAACATCGCAATAAATAACATCCAAACACATCAATTATAATAAATGCACACATACTCCTATGACGCCTATATGCAGGGACCCTTAAGCTATAGACTAGGCTACGCGACTAGGCAACCTAATTCTCTATAACCATTGTCTCTGATACCATTCTGTCACACCCCACCATGGCGGAATATGGGGCGCGACGTATGGATATCATCACAACATGGCGTGTCTATAGAGATAACTATATGAAGTAAGAAATGTCATAAAATGGTGACACAAAAGTCATGACAATATCTCATCAAAAGCAGGAGTCTAGGTAAGTAGGTAACAGTCCTACCTCTTACCCAAGACAAACAAGTAACACAAACAAAACAAACATATAGGTGCCAACAGTATCACTTATTCAAAAAGAACATAAAGGTAAACTAAGAAGGAACGGGGATCTCCTTCTATATGCAATCCTAAGGCATCCAAGTCTAGCCACTTCTATCCTCAAGCTTAACTATATCCACACCTGAAAGAGACACTAAAACACGTCAACATAAAGTTGGTGAGAGTCATAGGTTTAGACTCCAACGCTAAATCAATTACAAGCTGTGAATAACGAACACAAATACAATAACATATGGACAATGTGCTACAATTATGTATTAACAACTATCATTCAAGATCAATCATTCCAAACCAAAATCCAAGGCTCCTACCTTGCCAAACAACATGGTACCATAGATGATCACACTATGTACCTATCCCAAGGCCACTACCTTGTCAAACCACAAGGCCACTACCTTGTCAAACCTCAAGGCCACTACCTTGTCAAACCTCAAGGCCACTACCTTGTCATACCACAATAACTGAGACGGCACGTGTCCCCCGATCCAAATCATACACAATCAAAAATCACATAGCAGTTAATCACATAATGTACACACAAGTCCATCTCAAATCACAAACACATTCACAGCATCAATTTAGAAAATAACTCAACACAGTGTCTCTTCCATCCCATCTGGAAGTCAAAATCAATAGTAAACATGGGACTATGAAACTCACCTGATTGAGCTTCTCCAAATGTCCTCGCACTAGCAAAAAGCTAACAAACCAAAAACACATAGTCAAAACATGAACTAATCACTAAAACGGCTCATCAACCTATGATGGACATCTAGCCTCCTCCTATATAAATACCTCATTTATATGCTCTAAGCATCTCATTACACCCCTCTATAAAGCCCTTAACTCCTTTTACTTCATAACCCGTCCCGTTAACATTTTACCCAAAACAGTCCCGTTTTAATACCTTAAACTATGGGTCGATCTCCCCCTTAAACATAACCATGATCTCTGTAAAAGGAATATTCATACCCTTACATATGTTGGCTAACACCTCCCACTTGCTCTAATCTTAAAGCTACTGTTAAGGCCCCGATATACATATATCTACTTTTGTCATTCCAGATTTCCTGATTTTAAACGTACTAAAAGTTTGTTACCATTAAGGGGTCTTACCCTAAACCACAACCTTAGCCCAAGTGCAGATACTTAATACAATATATAAACCATCTCTCACGTTCGTGAGAAGATCCCAATGCAACCCTAAGTACCCCAAACAACCCAAAACTTAAAAAGAAAACAGGCTGAATTCAAAACTGTTTTGACCTCCGACTGTTGTAACCTGTTTTTGACCCACTTCCCGACCTTCAATTTAGTTCTCGTTTCTTGCATTGGAAAGTCACTTCAAATATCTTTCCAGGGGTACTTGGATCGTAAAATAAGAGTTTATAGAACTCCCGATATGATCAAAACAATTGACTCAAAATCTGCCCAATTTTTAAAAACGGGTTTAAACAAATTGAACTAATTAATTACCCATAACCCCATCTAATACAAGCCCTAGATTATATCATCATCATATTATGATTATAACATCATTAATTTACTGATTTTATATAACCCTAACCCTAATCCATCATAAGAATGATTAAGAAATCATTAAAACAATTAAATTAAAAAGGGATTTGAAGGTTTTACCGTATGATTAATGAAAGATGAAAAACCCCCAAAATTATGAAGAACCCTAACTTTTTTTAGTGAAACCCATGAATTTTATTAGCTCCAGGGATTTATGTTTTTTATTTTTTGTTTAGTAAAATATTATATAGTGTACACAAGAATCCTAGTCCAATTATAACACTTGTTTCCTTTTTTTTCCTCTTTTTTTTTTCCAAACCGACCTAACACCCCTAAAATTCGTTTTTTATTTATTTTTATTATTAATATATGTAATAATAATATTACCTTAATTTTCCTTAATTTATTTCAGCTCCTAAAGCCTCCAAAACCTCAAAACGGTAAAACTAGTCAAATTTACGCGTTTTACCGAAAAGTCATAAAATATACACTTTTAAAAAAAATCTCAAATTTTGAAATAAACTTTATAATTAAGTCCTAAATGACCTAAAACCATCCCGAAAAATATTCATATGACTAATTACCTCATTCGAGACCTCTAAATGCTAAACTGTAAATCCTAAAAATACACTATTACTATAATACTTATACGTATACGTAAACACCAAAATAACACCATTTCATTTCATAGTCACTAATTGTGAACTCATGAACATGAAATCATCACACATCGTTTCACTCACAAGGTACCCCGTACCGGAAACGATATCCAAACCACAGTATATACACACCAATAAGCACATAAACACATAAAGACACGTAACTAGCACAAAATAAAACTAAGTGACGAACCTCAAAACCAGGGTTGTCACAAAGAATCACCATGAACATGAACATAAACTACATTGAATAATAAAGAAGAAGTTACCCAACATTAGAATCCATAGTTACAAAGTATCCAAATGATTCTAACCAATATAACAACCAATATACAATTCGTCCTACCCATAGCCTTCTTGGACATCAGCCTCTTGGTGCGAGTATAGAGCCTTTTGGGGTGTTTGGGAATAAGGATTGTTGGAGATTGAATTGTTTATGGTGTGTGGTTTTCATCTCTACTTCTTCCATGTATTATAACATGAACATGGTAACCAATTCCACCCCTCACCACAAGGGTGAGGGGTGATATCAAAATCACAGAAATATGATGGAGTAGAAGATGTAGAAGATGATGATTGAGAGTGTTAAAAGATATGTATAAACACTACCCCATGGGTTTTATTTATACTTGAATTATGCTTGGCCACCAAGTAGTTTTCTTTGGCTCCAAGGGTTGTAAATGTTCCAGGGAATGAAGTAATGAAGAGAAGATGATAGGTTATGGAGTGATTAAGTTTGCTTGGAGAAGTGGAAGATATGTTTAATGTGACTTTTGCTAGACTTGACTAACAACATGCTGGTGGCAACTGATGGTGGATTTGCCGGTGGCACGGACTTGCTTGCCGGTGGCAACTGAATGCTACTTTGATGTTGGTGGAAAATGAAGGATGGTTTGATGGAGGCAAGCTAAGTGTTGCTGGTGGCAACTTAGCCATTTTCCATACTTTTCCTTCTAGTCCTTCTTCTTTCTTTTCTTTCTTCTACACTTCCCAAAACTCCTTATTATTGTATTATTTATCATACAAAAGCTACACTTTCATGTCTCGATCATCCTTTCACCTCCAATTCACGTCTTTTCTTCATTTATCGTGATGTAACCATTGATTAACCTATAATAGCAAATAAGTATCATTAAGTATCATATGCTCATAATAATCATACAAATATATGCATAAACACCACGAATACGCTCATATAAATATGTTAGATTTGAGCGTTATCATGCTTCTACGTGGTATGATAAATGGGATGCCTTATTTCATCTTATTAATTACTTTCCCCCTAGGGATATTACAAGGGAAGGGTTTAACCTTTATACTAAGGTTTTTGAGCTTATTGAGAATAATGTGTGGAAATGGCAGGATTCTTGGCTGAATAAGGCGCCTATTTTGCTTCTATCCCTAATCATGTTTTGGTTGACGAAGTCAATGATAAACTTAGATGACGGGATAGCAATGGTAAGCTTTCTCACTTCTCGGTGCAGGCAGCGTGGGAGGCGTTTAGGCCTCGGGCTACTGAAGTAGCTTGGTATAGAGTCGTTTGGTTTTCACATTCCATACCTAGGCATAGTTTTCATATGTGGATGCTCCTGTGAAATGCGTTAAACACTCAGCATAGGCTTCAAGCGCGGGACTTCGGGGTTGCTGTGCCGAGTTCTATGTTATGTTTGTTATGCGAGACTTAAATGGATTCACATACTCATTTATTTTGGAGTGTCCTTTTGTAGCTAGAGTTTGGAGTTTGGTACGTCACTATGCATTTATGGATAGTGTACGACCGGTGTTAGAAGATATTATGTTAGTGCTGATTCTTAGGCTTTTAATCAAACAGTTAAGAGTGTCATTGGTAGGTTTCTTGTTGCAGTCGTGCCTTACTTTGTTTGGAGAGAATGGAACAATCGTTTATTCAAAGGAAGTAAGCTCAAGCATGAGGATGTTAGAGATCAAGTTCTTATTACGGTCCGGTTGAAGTTACTCACATTCATATTTATAAACCGGGCTGAGGTCAAGAAGGTTCTTGCTCTTTGGAATATGCCTACCCATTTTCGGTTTTATGGTTATTAGTTTGTTTGGGTGTTTCTAGTATTTGTAGGTTTATGGCATGCCATAAGCTTATTTGTAGTTCAAGTTTTTTGCTTGAGGTTAATGTGGTATGTTAGTCACATTCCATTGTACTTTTATGATTTATTGATGGTTAATATATTTATCGGGGTATCCCTTTAACCAAAAAAATAAACTCAATTAATCATAGTATTTATAAAACTATGAAACTAGAATCACAAAACTATGAAAGTGAATAAGTATTTAGATGTGTTAGAGGACTAGATGTGTGTCGTGTACCTGATAGAGTGATAGTGAGTAAGATACGTTAGAAGTGTAAAATAGTAGTAGCATATATGTATTAGTATGAATTAATTAATGTTTTCTATGACAAGAAGAGACGAACTATATTATATTTGATGATTTAATATTTCCTCTTCATTTTTTAGTTTAGAAAATCAAACATTCTTTTTTAGTTTAATGTGATTTCTTGATATTAGTAGCTATTAAAATTATAAGAACCTCACAAGTCACAAACAAAAATAGCTCTGCTGCAATACACAACCAGTGTTGTTTTCTAAGACAACTCAACACGAAAAACCTAGCAAATTATATATTTGACAATAAAAAATAAATAAGCATGTTGCAACGCGCGGGCCGCACTCATCTGTGAGACCCCCAAAATCTGACATGGAACAACTAGGCAACAAGGGGGTAACACGTCATAGTACAAGAAACAATGAATTACAGTTCATACAAAGCTGACGAAATAAAAACATGTACATTACATCATAAAAGGTCAGAGTTTTTAAACATAGGTCCCAGAGTTTTAGAAGCGGAAAATTATATTATTTCGTCTCGATTTATAACATAAAGTTTCCCAAAAGATAGAATAAACTCCTGACAGTTTTTACTAAAAACAGTCTTTTACAAGCATCACAGAAATCTCCAAGCTGCGATAATATCCTGCGAGCTCCCATCCAAGCAAAGCTAAGTAATAATACCTGAGATTAAACATGTAAAATCATCAACACAAAGTTGAGTGATATTCATAGGTTTAGCAATAAGGATGTGTAACACAAGCATTCATTTGTAAAGCAAGTAGTATGGAGTATGGTTATATACGTATTTAATACATGGTTTTAGCCAAGTATAAAAGTTCGTTGAACCAGTCTTTTCGAATTGATTACTGGTTAATAGTGCGACTCAGTCGTCTTTTGGTGAAAAGAAAATATATTTGGTCGTTGTAGTAAAATTAAATTGCAAAACTTTAAAGTAAATGACAGGTAATTAAAACTAAAACTAATTAAAACGTAAATGGTGCAATATCAAAACTTTTAAAAGTAAATTAATTAATGACGAGAAATTAAAGCTTGACGAAAAGTAAATTTGACAATTTAATAAAAATGAAAATTTGAAAACTTAAAATAATGCAAACTTAAAAATAAAACTAAGACAAAATATTAAATACCTACTGTCTGAATACCCTCCATCGGAATCCTGTCGGAATCCGATCGGAATGTATGCCATCGGAATGCATGTTTACCACTACTATCAGAATGATGATCGGAATCAGCTTCGGAATGAAGGTTCACAAATCCTATCGGAATCTTACTGTCGGAATACTATCAGAATGAACATGAAAGCATCGGAATAAAGAAAAATAAAGCTATCGGAATACTAATAAACACATCCGTCGGAATCCCGATCGGAATAATGATCGGAATCCCAAACCCTAATCCGATACAATGTATCGGAATAATGATCGGAATACAAAACCCCAATCCGATGGAAACCGTCGGAATACCTGAAACCCTTTTCCGATGGTTGGAGATTCGTAAATAAGCAAAAATAAAATAAGCTATAAACCAAATAAGCACTTATCTAAAAACTTAACCTAAACATGTATAAGAAAAAGCTAATATGCCAAAATTTAAAAACTTTTAAAAACACCAAATGATAAAAATATTTAAAAACAACTTTGTTATAAAATAACTTTTATAAACACTTAAGTAAATTTAAGAAAGACACAAATAAGCTATAAAATCAATAATCCGAAACAATCAAAAACATAAAAACATAACAATTAATCAAATAAGCATAACAATAAGCACATAAACATAAAGATTAAGCAAAACAAGAAGGGTAGAATGAGAGATTAAAAATAAAAACTTGATTAAAAATAAGATTCAACAATTAAAAGTAAAAGCAAGAATTAAAGAACTTACAAATTTAAGGTGCAAGACATGAAATTAAATGACATGAAAATGAAAATGGTGGAAGACTAGTTTGTCAAATTAGCCAACACCTCCTAATGTGTCATTAGGAGGGTATTTATAGGAGATTACGGAGGTTAGCATGTGTTGCTTCTTTCTTTCTTCTCTCGTCTTTTCGTCTTCTAAATTCTTCGACTTTTTCGACTGTCTCGGGATTAATTGAACTCGTCTTATAATTTCTTCATTTATTAGACTTGAGTTCTTTGACTTCATTAAACTTCCGTGTTTAGACTTTTTCTTCGATAAATCTTCAGAATAGGCCTTGGACTTCCGTTCTTTTTGCACTCTTGATCTTTTGACTTCGTCTTTTGTCTTTTTCTTCGATAAAAGTCCGTGAAAGCCCATGTTTTCTTCCCTTTTCACATTTTGGTCCTAAATGACAACAAAAACACAAACCACGCATAATTCCGACATTTACGACATAAAATACATGTTTTGGCTTGGTTATTATTATAATTAAGTGGTAAAAGGATAAGTGTTTTCACACTTATCAAATCCCCTACACTTGACCATTGCAATGCCCTCATGTAATGCATTAGTTACAAAGCAAGTTTTATATTTTCCATCGTAATCAATCTACCTTGGCCTTTATTAAACATATGACAAGTAAAAAGAACAAAGACTTACCTTAGGGTTTTGGAAATGTCATGAATGTTCATCATCCTCAAGTTTCACGTTCCCCATACCAAGCTTAAAAACGAGATCATTGTTATTATATGTTAGCGAACTAACGCAAACTCATGTGGGCCAATTATTTACTTAGACTCCCTTATTACTAGGTGTATCTCTTATATTTTATTATTGTCTTGAATGATCTCGAGGATGAATTGTTGACTTACTTCGATAATTATTTAGGCTGAAAATAAAGTAGGACGATTTAATCAATAGTCAGCTAAAGGACAAAATCTTTTAAAACTGCTTCTCGGAACCTCATAAAGTTCATATCTTGGCATAAATCACTTCACGATTTGAGACCTTTCTCGGACCGATATTTGGCATTGACTTCATACTTCAAATCTTGAGAGACGTTCATGAAATAATGGTCTTCTCTTCATAATAGGAATTTCTTCACTTGAACTTTTTGAGAGATTCTTCATATTTGGACGACGACTTCTTCATTTTTCTCTAACCTTTATTTGGGATTTTGATATACAACGATACGCCTCCTTTTAGGACTTGGATCTATTTATCCTCATACCTTGTTAGGGTCTTTTCGGATAGATTTCTCCATGATCTTTACGGGAGTATTTGCTTTTCGTCGTGTGTCTCGATCCTTCATATTGATTTTTGATAAATGATTCTTCACATCACTTGGGATCTTTAGCAACAAAATGTAGCCCTCATGTCTTGTTAGGACCTTTTCGGACTCGCCAATTTTTACATCCCGCTTCAATAAGTTATGCCTTGGCTATGAACTCTAATTAATACCGAGCAACTTTTAAACGATCTTGTGCTAGAAGCTAAGTAACTTTTCAAATCGTACAACCTTATTTATTGCAAATAAATTTATTAACAAGCGATGGGAGAAAAAGCTCATAATTAACTCACATAAATTCATGAAAGAATGCCAAACTTATAATTGACTCTATCATCTCTCGTTCTCCACAATTTAAAATCTCAAGGAATGAGACTCGTGGATGCTTAGCCAATTAAATCAAAGTTTCTGGTTTTCAAGTCATCTATAGGATCTTGAAACTTCTTAGACTCTTTCAAGTTTAGAATTCGCATTTTAAAGTTCCCTTGATTAACGACTTTCTAGGATCAATTATAGGAACTTGCGAAAAGTTCTTGTTCTTAACCCGTGAGAGTTAAGACTTTTGCGTTTTAAAGTTCCCTATATAAAAGCCTAGCAAAACTTGACTTAAACACGTTAAGGATACTAGCGAGAGTAAACTTAGATAAGTAAACTCGGGTTGAGTCAAAAGATTCACAACGTTTAAAAATTAAAACCACTTTATTAAAATTTATTCTAGCAAAGAAAGAAAATAACTATAACAAAGGTAAATACAACTAGGCCAAAATAGATCAAAAATATTGAAAAATGTCGAAAAATCAATTTTCCGGTTAAAATGAGGACAAATACAAGGAAAAGCCCACTTAACTTCTATAGAAGTCCCCCCTACACTTAATATAAACATTGTCCTCAATGTTTAAGCATGTGGGAGTCAACTCCCCTACACTTAGGACATTGTGCACGTTGTTTAAATCTTGCTAAGGAAGAGACAACTAAAGTGATTCCTATTTTAATATTGAAAAATATAAAATAGAGAATCAAAAGATTTTAGGATAAAACAGGGAAGACGGGTACACGGGATCACGGTTTGTCGTAAGTCATCAAGAATGGATCTTTGAAAGCTCGAATCCCTGCACCTGATAAGAAAGAAAACAACGAACACATACTAGGGTCTCCCCCTACACTTATTATAAAAAACAGATAAAAAGGATAGATACTACGGGTTGCCTCCCGAGAAGCGCTTGTTTTTGTTCACCGAGTCGTGGGCCTAACTCGACCTTGATTAGCATAGGAAGAAGCTTGAAACATATCCACCGGGATCAAATACATGGTTTTCATCCATCAAAAAGCACAAGCTTAAGGAGAACAAGGCAAGCCAAAGAAGAGTAGGCAAGGTTCCCTTAAGCAGAGATTGAGCACGGCGGTAGAGAGTGTGATGAAGTGCAAGCATATCTCCATGGTTTCCAAAAATCTTTCCTTTTATTTCATCAGATGGATACTGAGATGGCTTAAAAATTACGATACCGGGATCGAACACCTTTTCCTTTAGGGGAAAATAACACTCAGGCGCAATAGACCTTGAAGAGGATCCGCTCATAAATCGCACAATCTCATCCTCAGAAGGTGGATAGAGAGGTGTCAAGACATAGGTGCTACGGAAATCGGTGTCGGTCAGCTTCTTCTCCTTTGAAACAGGTTTCTTCATATTCGAAGGAGGATAAAGAGCATCATCAAACTCCAAAGGAGGAGAATCATTCTCATTTGGGAAGTAGGTATTGAGAAAAGTAGCAAAGTCTTCCTCAAATGAGTAGTCATCCAAAGTAGGATCAAGTATTTTTGGCGGAGGATCTTCATCAAACGTAGGAGTAAGGTCATCATGAGAAGCATCACTCGAGAGAGTATCGACATCATCAAAGTCATCATAAGTTGGCATGTCTTTATACTCAGAAGAAAAATCATCAGAATCATCCATATCATTACTAGAATCATCATCATAGTCATCATAGATCAGTGGAGACTCATAAATTGGTGGGGGATCTAAATTGGAGAGAGAATCATTCACATCATCTTGGAAAAGTGGATTATCATAGCAAGAATCGAAAAGAGGCTTGTTGTAGACGACAAAATCATCAAGCACATTAATCATATTCGCCGATTCTCTTCCATTGGGTTTGGTTGTGATCTTCCCCATTTTAAAAGCTTGAGCATCATTCCCGACTCTTAAGATTAGCACACCTTCGGCAACATCGACTAATGCTTTTCCGGTTCTCAAGAATGGCCGACCAAGTATTAATGGAATACGAGGGTCCATTTCATAATCAACAACAACAAAATCAACCAGAAAAGTGAAGGTACCAACTTTAATAAATACATCTTCAGAAATACCAATGGGGTAAGCGAGAGTACGATTTGCTAGCTCAAGAGTCATCTTTGTTGGTGTAAGATCGGGTAATGATAACTTTTTCCAAACACTTAAAGGCATCAGATTTATACTTGCCCCGAGATCGGCTAAGGCAATAAATTCTTCGGTTTGGTTAAAAATGCATGGCAACATAAAACGACCGGGATCTCCAAGTTTTTCCGGAAGTTCTTTAAGAAGGACAGCAGAACAATTTTCATTCAATTGAGTATTAACAAACTCGGCCATCTTCTCCTTCTTATTAAGCAATTCCTTAAACATCTAAACGAATGTCGGCATTTGGGCAAGAGCTTCAACAAGGCTAATGGTGATGGTCACTCCTGAAATCTTCTTCAAAAAGTTTGACACTTGAATGTCATCCTTGGTGAGCAATTTGTTCTTGTCTAACCGAGAAGGATAAGGGATGTTGGGTTTAGGTGGTGTATGTGTAGCAGGTAAAGGTTGATATGTTGAAGGTTTAAAGGTGGAAGGTGGGGTTGGTGAAGGGTGTTTCTTGGGAACTTCTTCAGTAAGAGGTGGAGACGGTAATGGAGAACTAATACTATGCGTGGGAGTAGGAGGGATAAATGGTGGTGGAGGAGGTGTAGATGGAGGAACTGGGGGAGGGATAGATGGTCCTACTAAGGTTGCTCCACTGCGTGTAGTAATAGCACTCACATTCGCTCTTGGGTTGGTGACGGTATTAGAAGGAAGAGAGCCCGAAGTAGAGGGTTGAGTACTTGGAAAGAAACTAGCCATCATATTCTTCAAACCATTCGTTTGATTGATAAAAGAGGTTTGCATATCATGTCGAAGCTCGGTTCTAATATAATTCCCTTGCTTAGTGATATCTCCTTTCAAGTTGATGATTTGGCTTTGCAGATTCTTTACTAGCTCTCCTTGGGTCCTCATGAAAGTTTCAACATCTTGATTAATGGGTGGTGCTTGTTGAGCGGGTGGGTGATAAGGATTAGAAGCTCGAGGTGGGTTTGGATTGCTTCTATTATAGTTGTTGGGGTTGGGGTTTTGAGGAGAAAAACCGGGTGAAAGAAAATTGTTAGAACGGTAACTTAGCAAGTTACGATCACCTTGAGGTCGGGCTTGATAGCTTTCCGATGAATAGTTACCATGAGCCGCATACACGTTTTCTGGATTGTCATGAGTAGAAGGACAATCAGTGTATGAATGAGGACCTCCGCAAATCTCACAAGAAGTTGCTATAGCTTTAACTTCTTTTTGTTGATTTGTAGCCAAGAGTTGCATATTTTTGCTCATTTTGACCATTGCGCGGGTCAATTCGGTGATATCAGGGTTTGGAGAAGTAGAAGAAACATTGACTCTCGGGTTTCATCTTGAGGATGCGGATGAATCCCAATTTTTGTGATGAGTAGTCATGTTCTCTATGAGCTCTCTACACTCCTCAGGTCTTCTTTTCATAAATGTGCCACCGGCGGCTGCATTAATCGTATCACGATCACGAAAAGTCAAACCGTTGTAGAAAGTATCAATTAAGGTGACGGGAAGCATGTTGTGGTTTGGACATCGATCGATCAAAACATTATATCGTTCCCAAGCATCAAAAAATGATTCATCAGGTTCTTGTGTAAATCCACTAATCTGATTCCGAAGGCTTGTGACCATGGATGGTGGAAAGTAGCGCGACAAAAAGCGTTGAGTCATCTCATCCCAAGTATGGATTGAATTTTTCAGAAGACGATCAAACCATTTTTCGGCATGGTGGGATAAGGTGTGTGGAAATAGGTGAAGGCGAAGAAAATCCATAGTAACACCGGGCAACTTCATGCTTTGAGTAACGGTAATGAATTTGTCGAGGTGTTTGTTGGCATCATCATCCGGTAATCCGCGAAATGGACAAGTGTTTTGGACTTGTTGGATCATGTGATGCTTCAACGAAAACTCTGGATCCGTGATTTGCATCGGCGCAATCGGTCATCCGCGTCCATTCATCGTAGGTTGACACAACTCCTCCATCGTTCGAAGGTCGGGTGGGGGAACATTGTTGTTGTTATTCATGTTGGGGTGAGGTGGGTTATTGTTGTTGTGCACACCAGCCATATCTAAATCTTCACGAGTCTCGGGCTCTGAATAAGATGAAGATCTACTACGCATACACCTACGAAATAAAAAGAAAAAGATACCAAAGAAATAGAGAATATATATCCACTTAGAAAAATAAAATCTTTTTGGTGCAAAACTTTGAAAAAGAAATGCTTTTTATAAGTTTTTTTTAATGTTTTTGTATTTTTGAAAATTTTTAATTTTTATGGATTTTTGAAAATTTTTGAGCAAGAAAAATAACGTTCACGAGTGAACGGATCGCAAAATTCAACGCGTCTCTCACAGAAAACCGTTAATCTTTACGAAAAGAGCCGGCAGCGCGCCATTTAATACATGGTTTTAGCCAAGTATAAAAGTTCGTTGAACCAGTCTTTTCGAATTGATTACTGGTTAACAGTGCGACTCAGTCATCTTTTGGTGAAAAGAAATATCTTTGGTCGTTGTAGTAAAATTAAATTGCAAAACTTTAAAGTAAATGACAGGTAATTAAAACTAAAACTAATTAAAACGTAAATGGTGTAATATTAAAACTTTTAAAAGTAAATTAATTAATGACGAGAAATTAAAGCTTGACGAAAAGTAAATTTGACAATTTAATAAAAATGAAAATTTGAAAACTTAAAATAATGCAAACTTAAAAATTAAACTAAGACAAAATATTAAATACCTACTGTCTGAATACCCTCCATCGGAATCCTGTCGGAATCCGATCGGAATGTATGCCATCGGAATGCATGCTTACCACTACTATCGGAATGATGATCGGAATCGTCAGAATGAAGGTTCACAGATCCTATCGGAATCTTACTGTCGGAATACTATCGGAATGAACATGAAAGCATCGGAATAAATAAAAATAAAGCTATCGGAATACTAATAAACACATCCGTCGGAATCCCGATCGGAATAATGATCGGAATCCCAAACCCTAATCCGATACAATGTATCGGAATAATGGTCGGAATACAAAACCCCAATCCGATGGAAACCGTCGGAATACCTGAAACCCTTTTCTGATGGTTGGAGATTCGTAAATAGGCAAAAATAAAATAAGCTATAAACCAAATAAGCACTTATCTAAAAACTTAACCTAAAAATGTATAAGAAAAAGCTAATAAGCAAAAATTTAAAAACTTTTGAAAACACTAAATGATAAAAAATATTTAAAAACGACTTTGTTATAAAATAACTTTTATAAACACTTAAGTAAATTTAAGAAAGACACAAATAAGCTATAGAATCAATAATCCGAAACAATAAAAAACATAAAAACATAATAATTAATCAAATAAGCATAACAATAAGCACATAAACATAAAGATTAAGCAAAACAAGAAGGGTAGAATGAGAGATTAAAAATAAAAACTTGATTAAAAATAAGATTTAACAATTAAAAGTAAAAGCAAGAATTAAAGAACTTACAAATTTAAGGTGCAAGACATGAAATTAAATGACATGAAAATGAAAATGATGGAAGAATAGTTTGTCAAATTAGCCAACCTCCTAATGTGTCATTAGGAGGGTATGTATAGGAGATTAGGGTGGTTAGCATGTGTTGCTTCTTTCTTCCTTCTCTCGTCTTTTCGTCTTCTAAATTCTTCGACTTTTTCGAATTTGTCTCGGGATTAATTGAACTCGTCTTATAATTTCTTCATTTATTAGACTTGAGTTCTTTGACTTTATTAAACTTCCGTCTTTAGACTTTTTCTTCGGTAAATCTTCAGAATAGGCCTTGGACTTCCGTTCTTTTTGCACTCTTGATCTTTTGACTTCGTCTTTTGTCTTTTTCTTCGATAAAAGTCCGTGAAAGCCCATGTTTTCTTCCCTTTTCACATTTTGGTCCTAAATCACAACAAAAACACAAACCACGCATAACTCCGACATTTACGACATAAAATACACGTTTTGGCTTGGTTATTATTATAATTAAGTGGTAAAAGGATTAGTGTTTTCACACTTATCATACGTCAACCATAGTCCGAAATCATTATTATTGTTGTTTAGTTCATGAACCGAAGCATAACTCAGTGTAAGTTCCTCTAGGGAGTATTCGGCCTAAATACTTGTAAAACCCGCATGCTTTTACCATGCATAGTACCCTTAGGATCGTACGTACTAGATTAAAACTTTCCTAATATAGCATGATTACGATTACGTGTTAGGAGTTTACGTATTACGTACGTGTTAGAACACGATAAGTATTTACTATGCACGATCACGTAATAATTATTTAACGATAATTAATCACGAACATGCGATCATGAAATCATGAACGTAATTAAAACACGAAGTATTATTAATTACGTATATATATTTATTACGAGCGTAATTAAATATATTAGGTCACGGTAATTATTTAACGAGAACACACAAAACGCGAACACAAATAAACACGAACAAACACGTAAAACACGAACACGAGAACACAGTTATTAATTAGACACGGAAAATGATCGGGTTACCCCTTGTGGGCCCCATTACCACGAAATTAGGAGGGAGGATGGGCTTAGCCCATCAATTTTTCATTAAAAGGGGTTAAATAATTTTTCACTACTCATTTTTCATTCACGGAAGATTTTAGAAAAAACCCTAAAACCCTCCTTCCCTTCTTCTTTGTGCCACCACCCTAAAACACCACAAGGAGGTGATTTTTGATCTTTGATCTTGAAGTTTTGGTGATTGATCGTGTTTGTTCTTCGTCCTCTTGATCCACGAATTCGGTAAAACCTTTTTAAACCTTTTCTTTTGATTTAATCTTTTTATAAATTATGAACATGATATGTTTTTACAAAAACATAATAATTAAGCATAGATCTAACATGTTTTGGTGTTAAATAAAATCAAAAGGTTGTTTTTAAGGGGTGTTTGTTTTGGCCGCAGGCTGCAACCGAACCCGAATGGGTTTCGGTTTGCCAAGCCGACCACCACCAAGACCATATGGTCTTGGTTGGTGCGTGTGGGTCCCACGGCAGCAAGGTAAACACGGGGTACCCCGAGTTGGTTCGGGGTACGGTGTCGATTTCATCTCCGGTTCATGTTTTTAGCCTAGATCCGGTTCATGGTGTATGTTAGTTTTTTTTATGTTTATGAACTTATGTTAAAATTAAATTAATAAAATGATGTGATTAATTTAATAACATGACTTAGGTTATTTAATTATTAATGATCATGAAATTATTTTAACCTAAGTATTTATATATTTAAGACTTATAATTAATTAATTATTTTAAAACCATGGATATAATTAATTAATTAACATGACTTAGGTTATATTATTAACATATAATAATACATATTTTAACCTAAGTATTTAACTTATTTAATTAAAAACATGTTATACTTTAATTAAATATTATAACCTATAGTTTAATTAAATTACATGAAATAATTATTAAACTATACATTATATCATATGACTTAGAAAATAATCATGAAAACACTTAGGCTTATATACTTAGCTTATTTACCAGCTTATTCCTATTTTTAGAAACTTTCTATTTTTAGAAACTTTCTATTTTTGGAAACTTTCTATTTTTGGAAACTTTCTATTTTTGGAAACTTTATATTTTTGGTAACTTCCTATTTTTGGAAATTTTCTATTTTTGGAAACTTTCTAATTTTGGAAACTTTCTATTTTAGGAAACCTGCTATTTTTGGAAAGTTACTTATTATTACACAGTAAGTATAATAACACATGAAATACCAGAAATACTTAATCAGATTAAACAGAATATAAGATAAAACACAGTTTAAGGCTTAGAAACAGTAAAACATGGTAAGAACACATAAAATAAGCTAAGACATGACATAAAACCAGCTATGTATTTAGTAAGCAGATACTTATTCATGTACGTATTTATGTAGCACTAGTGATTCGGAAGTAGGATTCTCGCAGTTCGTCTTTCTCGTTCACTGGACATAAGGTACGGATTCTCGTCCTTTCAGTATGGACATTCTTTCCTTATTAGGATTCCCCGTATGCAACCAACTGTTTTCCCGTAGTATAAGTTATGAGTTTGATTGCTTATGTTTAATTAAGATTACCTATAGCCATATACATGCATGACCAGTTTCACCTAGTTATGGAGGTACCATAACCATAACATTAGAGGCACTGATGTTATGACTTCACCACAGCTGAGTGATTGCTCGTGGCGTCCCTTCTGCTTTTGGCCATTTATATTATATTTATCATGTGGGGCGTATGGGTGCCTCCTAGTTACATGTTTTCAGTCAGGATTTCATGGTGAATGTGGTGTGTGCCTTGCATCCTTCACAAGGAGCTGATCCCTCCTACCCAAAGCCAGTATATTAAATTAGAGGCAGCCCCTCTAATTTGCATGATGAGGTCACCCCTCCAAGTATTCATGCACGGTGGATTTTCATGACCTATATTGGCTAATGGTAAAATATGTTAAACAGTTTTCATAAGATAAACATAAGGCTTTTCAAACTATAAAACCAGTTTTATGAACATGTTCCAGGACTTATGCATTTCCGCTACTATTAAGTCTTTATTATGCTTAGTCATTCATACTATGTCTATATCCGTGCACTGATCGTTTTGCTCAGCCGTTACTTTCCTTTCCATGTCCCAAAACGGCAGGTACCCTAGGAAAGACTCGAGCATTTGGAGGACGTGCATCGGATGGAAGCTGCGAGAGACTTCTTTTCCTGTTGCCTTCATATATTTATGCTTGTGTAGTCTTTCATTCATTTCTTTTGCTTTATTATGTATTAGGCTTATGTTTGGGAACCGATGTTTGATTCCGGTTATCCCTATGGTCATGTAATGTTTTATACATTTATCCTTGTATGCTTTGATGACACGCCATAATTACGCGTGACATTTCCATTATCAAAATGAGGTGTTACAATACTGAAGTGTAAACAAATATTAGTGCGTCAAGGTAATCGGGACGGGGATAGTCAATCCTGATGGATCCACCCACAACATTCGCACTTGGTAGCAGGATTAATTAACGGTTCATGATTGGGAGAGGAAACTTAAGGCTAGACTAAAAGCAATAATAATATTGAAAACCTGAAATTCATACATGTTCTGGATAACATACAAGTTCTGGATAGCATACAGTTTTTAAATGGTTGTGTTCTGTTGGGTCCACTAGATGTGGATCTTGCAGCCTGTCAGGAACGGTGAACGACTTCTGTAATCACAAGTCTATTCACAGAGAGACTCTATACACAATATAAATGCGGAATACAAATACTATAAAGAAGAACAGAATAACTATAAAGACTTGATCCTTTCTAAGGATTTCTAATATTGATAATGACTAGAACTACGTTTGATGAAGGTGTGTATAACCCTTCTGCCTAAGGCTCCTTTTATACTACAAGGAAACCCTAATACATCATTAAACAAAACGTGTAAAACTGATATGCATATCCTTTCCTAACACAACTCATGCATATCCTAACAGAATAATAAATAAACAATAAAGTTTGACTTTAACTAGGACCAGGAGCACGACTTGCTCCTACAACTACTAGGACCAGGAGGAACTACATACCTCCTAGTCTATCTATTACAATTAACTATTCCAATGGTCCTAACAATCCTCCCCTAAACTTGAATTTGACCTGTTGAGTTCAAGTTTCCTGGTAAAACGTACAATAAAGCTTGAGGATTGAATCAGCAAAAGAAACAGCAGCATCAACAAGATAAGAAACACAAGAACTGCCGCAACATGGAACACTAGAAGCTTCTCCAAAGCTTGAAACAAATCAGCATCGTGTTGAATCTTTACAGCAACATGAGCAGATTTGATGAGTCTTTACCAAGTAGCTGCTCGCTCTTGGGCTAGCCAGTCTTTCTGGTGGAATAAGCATCACCCTGGGAGACCAGAACCCAGCCTAACTCTTAGAACGTGAATCAATGGTGAGTGGGGGTACCCTGATGATTTTAGGCAAACCATCACAGCCGTCAACGGATTTGATATGTCTTTACCAGAAGCCGTACCCCTCTGGACTCGCCAACTCTTAGCAATGAAGCATCGGTGAGTTGAAAACCCTATAGCTTTAAGCAAGCTATTACAGCTATCAACGGATTTGATAAAATCTTTACCAAGAGCCGTACCCCCTTGGATTAGCCACTTTTCAGTCTAGGACCATAGCAAGTGAAAACCATCCAGTTTTGGGTAACTTGGCAACCATCAACGGATTTGAGAATCACACCAGGAGCCGTACCCTCAAGGTGAATCAACTCTTTCTTGTCGGTGAGACATGGTGAGTTGAGGACCATTTGTTGTGAGGACCAAGTCTAACACCAGATGAAACCAGTAACCAGCACAAGTATGAAT
Organism: Glebionis coronaria; assembly: GCA_025667525.1. Lineage (NCBI taxonomy): Eukaryota > Viridiplantae > Streptophyta > Magnoliopsida > Asterales > Asteraceae > Glebionis > Glebionis coronaria. Next base: position 519,407,807 of record CM046880.1, read on the forward strand.
CAGCAACCGGAACCCAAAGTTTGAATCAACAGATGGTATTGTATTCACAAGTGTAAAATCCATGATTTGTTTAAAGTATAAGCAGATATTATATAAAAAGTATATATATTTTTTTTTTATAATATTTTTTTTTAACTATAAAGAATGAAAGTCACCAATCACTTTACATATTGGTGAAAAGAATGGCAGTATTAACAAATGATCAAAAACACAAAACATAAAAACTTACAAACCAACCATATCACAGACCAGAAGCAGCCACCTTATCAGCTTGCAAACGAGCTTGGATCCCTTCCACCAGTGTAGTTGCCATAGAAGACTCATTCCCGGAGGGGGCAGTAGAAATCTGCAAGTGACAAGCAAGCATAGCCTCCATCGAAGCAATCGTCAACGGATAATCCAAGTCTATGAGCATGAACACCATAATACCAGACTCCAACTCTAACATATGCACACCACAGCCAGCATATAACTTCCATCGCTGAATAACCCATTGTGGCTGATCCTTCCAAACACCAGAAACAGGAGCATGGGGAGGGGCATCAAGCATCATTTTCAAATCAGCCCATACTCGCAGACCAGGCTAGGAGGGCACATCATTAGGATGAACAGGCATACCAGCATCCACAAACCCATATAAAGCCATAAGATCCTTACGATCCGCCCAGGACAAAATACCTTGCAGACCCGAAGCAAACCGAACAGAACCATCACTAAGAGTAATCCTATGAGATACAGTACCAGGTAGAGTCGTGGAATGCGTAACCGTCCAACCAGTAATATATCCATTACCCAAAGGCAAATCGGAGTCACTATCAGAAGCTGCATCAATAAGATTTTCGGGAGCACGCTTCTCATAGGGAACAGTCTTGCCACGTCTAGCACGTCGAGCCAATTTCTTGTGAATCGAACGGCGAGGTGTGGAATCACTAGGTGAGGGTTCAACCTTTACCTTTACCTGAGCAGCAGAAGTGGGAGCAGTAGAAGTTGAATCATTAGTTTTCCCACCCAAAGGATCAACAGAAACTGCACCAGAAGAAGGAATAGGTTGAGGACCAGGCACGGGTGGTGATGGTGATGCCATAGCAGGTGTAGCAGTGGTAGTGGTAGTGGTAGCAAAGGTGGTGGTGGTAGTAGGACCAAGAGAAGAAACTTGAGGAGCAACCGAAGGAGTAGGGATGGTACCAACTGTAGAAGCATCAACAACCGATGGAATAACAGCAGAACCAGGAGTAGTATCAGATGTAGAACCAGTAGCAACAGCAGGGTTAGAAGTAGGCACCACACGTGGAGAAGGACGATAGATGAATCACTCCGGAATGGGGGTGCTCTGATGCTTGATCATTCGTTCATAGAGCGCCTTAAGCTCATCAAAAGTCATTGCTCTAACCCGTTCCCACGTCCAACCAGTAGTGAAATAGGCAGCCGACTGATACTTCACATACCGCTGCATCTGCTTTCGCTCCTCAGCTTTCGACAAAGTCCTGTTCTTCCTTTTCTCACGAAGTTGTGCAGCAAGCGCCAACTGCTGCTTGCGCATTAACACCATGGCTAGAGGAATACAGTTATGCTCATTCACATCCGAACCCAAAAGATCAGTGAACTGGGAATAATCCGTGGTAAGAATAGTCAACACCCGCATCCAATCGCTATCATTCCAATGCATAGCATCATGTTGCACCTGTTCACGTCTCTGCTGTTGAAGCGCTTCCTCCTCAGCCCGAGCAGCTTGATCAATTTCTGCTTGCATCCGTTGAGCAGCCTCCTCACCCAACCTATCCTCCTCAAGTTGTCTACGTGTACGCTTGCGAGGTGGTGAGGGAGCATCAGTCATGGGGGCCTTCCCCTTTGGATCATGAGATGAACCAGCAGTGGAACCAGCAGTAGGACCAGCAACACCTTCCATTGGTGTGGGAATAGCAGCAGGAGAAGGAATGCTAGAGGAAGTAGGAGGAATCGTCAGATCATCATACAACTTATCAGCAAAGGCAGCCTTTGCCAACAAAGTCAAACCATCCTCAACACGATCCTTAACCTCCTCATCAGAATCATAGTGAACCACATGCTTCTTCCATCGCTGTTGCTGTGTCTCCAAGGCTTTGATTCGATCAGCCATGGGAAGAACAAATTCCCGAGTAAGCTTCCGGTGTTGATTCAAATCTGCTTCCAAGGAAAGAATCCGAGCATGATACCTGTGCATAAGATCAAGTAAAGAAGTAAGTGTAATAGGCTCCTCCGCTTTCCCACCAAGAGGACTTGGGTCTGGGAAGGCTTCATTAGAACCAGAAGCAATAAATGGGTCATCATTAGGAGCACCAGCACCAGAAGGCTTATCAGAAGAGTGTGGAGCAGGACTAGGAGGGGGAGTCTCCACAAAGGGAGACGAATGTGGCACTGAAGAAGGAGCAGCCTTGGAAGTGGATGGCCTTTCAACCACCACCTCCTCAACCGACTCTTCCTCAACCACATGAGGTGCACCACCAGCATGATCCTCCTCCTCCATTGGGTCATCACCTAATTGAGGTTCCTCCTCGGCTTGGTCAGCCGGAGGAACAACATCAGGAGGACCCTGAGCAAGGCCCAACATGTCAGCAGTAAGGTGCCTCCACTCCCCGCTAAATCCATGGGCCATGTTATAGTATACTTTAGCAGTAAGTTTAGAAGGCACATGTTCCGCCCTATCACGAGGTATACAAACAAGTATCTGTTGTAAAAACCTAGGATACATCAGAAACTTCTTCCTAGAACCAGCACTAGACATATTACTAACCATCCCCTCAAACAAATAACGAGAGAAATTAAATACCCTACCCTGTGCTAAGCATATTAGACCAGTAGCCAAAGGAGTAGGAAAAGCATCCCAACTCCCAGACTTGGGGCTTAAACAATGAATCAGAAAGTGCACTAGAAGCTTCCATTAGGGGGAAAACCGATTCTTTTGGAAGTTAAACTTCCCCCATGATTATACCCAATAGCAGCCATCCCCTCCAACACCTCCACATTGGGAATGGAAACAACACCACCTTCATCTTGAAGATGAAGGGAACTACGAATAGAAGCTTCAGAAACCACGTATGAACGTCCATCTATGGTAGCATGGAGTTCACGTGGACGACCAACCACAGCCACAAGACGAGCAGAAGCCCAAAACTGACGAATGACACTATCATATATAATGGCACATACAGTAAAAGCATACCTGAGGTTTGAAGCCTCAATAAAGTCCAGAATGTCAGTGAAATCATCACGATGTGGACCATCTCCTAGATAAGCGACTTTATTATGAGCAGGTTGGTATACCAGGGCAGCCATGGATGTCGATTAGTAAGAATGGAAGATGATTTGTTAGGGTTTGAGCGAGTAGGATCGGATGTGTGTATGTTATGAGTGAGAAGAATGAGTCAAGAAAGGTTAATTAACCATAAATAATGGTGGGAGTAACTGTTCATTGACCCCTAATAATGGGGGTTGCCATTTCAAATTAGACAGTTATTACAAAGTAACCACTTGCCCCTTTTTAACATTATTTCCAAATTCCAATTTACCAAAGTTAAATAAGAGGATATATACCAGAATTTGAATGCGCTGACTAAAAGTCAAAGCGCACAATGGTCAATACTAGAAGCAGAATGTGGTCAACAGAAGTCAACAAGGTGAACAGTGTCCCAAACCAGTACCAGAAGTCAACCACCACTTGACAAAAAAAGATTTGTATCCACTAGAAGCCAACTAATGATGACTAGAAGCTAACCAATAAGGACTAGAAGCCAGTCATGAATGAATATAACCATCAGAAGTGAGCAAAAACCTCCACCAGGAGTAACACACACCACTAGAACCTATGCAATATGTTGTTAAAATCTACTAATATGTTAGTCGTATGCACATAAATATGTACACTAAGCCTCCACTTAGGCTTAGCCTCCCCTCAATCCTAAATCTCAAGGATTGACCATCCCAATGTGAACCACCAAGTGGTTGAACCGAGGACCATCAAAGGCTTTAGTCAAAAGATCAGCAACATTATCATCCATATGAACTTTAAGAACCTGTATCAACCTCTTCTCATTGGCATCCCGTATAAAATGGTGCCGAATTTCAATATGCTTTGTACGTTGATGAAAAACTGGATTCTTCACAATGCAGATAGTGCTTTGATTGTCAATGAAAATTTTGGTGTTCATAAAATTGAACCCATAATCCAACATCTGATTTTGGATCCACAATACTTGTCCACAACAGCTAGCAGCAGCAACGTATTCAGCTTCTGTTGAAGAAGTAGCTACGATCGTCTGTTTCTTGCATTGCCATGAAATAAGTCGTCGACCCAAAAATTGACAACCACCAGTAGTAGACTTTCTGTCATTATTAGCACCTGCATAGTCACTATCACTATATGCTTCAAGAACAAAAGGTGATTCTCTAGGATACCACAAGCCAAGCTTGGGTTGAGCCTTGATATACTTGAAAATCTTCTTGACTGCATTCAAGTTAGAAACCGTTGGAGCCACTTGATGTCTAGAACAAGCACTTACTGCAAACATGATATCTGGACGTGATGCAGTCAAATACATGAGTGAGCCAATCATAGACCTGTACATGTGTACATTTACCGGGGGATCTGTCTCATTCTTGAGTTTGACTTTAGCAACTTCATAAGGAGTTGTTGCTGGTCTAAGAGGATCCATGTCAAACTTATGAAGGATCTCATGAACATATTTATCTTGACTGATGAAAATCCCATCCGACTGTTGCTTGACTTGAAGACCAAGGAAGAAGGAAAGCTCTCCCATAGCACTCATCTGAAATTCGCCTTTCATCAGTTGTTCAAACTCATCACACCATTCCTTCTTAGTAGAACCAAAGATAATATCGTCCACATAAACCTAAACAAGGATAATGTCCTTGGTGTTCCTCTTAAGAAATAGTGTCTTATCAATTATACCTCTTTTATAGCCATTCTTTAACAAGAAAATTGAAAGACGCTCATACCAAGCTCTAGGAGCCTGATGTAGTCCATAAAGAGCCTTGACCACCTTGTAAACTTTCTTGGGATGAAGTGGATCTACAAAGCCCTTAGGTTGAGTGACATAAACTTCCTCATCAATCTTGCCATAGAGAAATGCACTCTTGACATCCATCTGATTAACTGTAAAGCCCACATAAGAAGCAAAAGCCAAAAACAGACGAATAGCCTCAATCCTAGCAACCATAGCAAAAACTTTAGTGTAATCAGTGCCTTCAATTTGAGTGTGGCCCTGTGCGACAAGTCTAGCTTTATTCTTTACTACAATTCCCCGTGCATCTTTCTTGTTCTTGAGAATCCATTTGGTATTGATTGTTGTCTTTCCATCTGGTAAGTCAACTAGAATCCAAACATTCTGAAACAAGAATTGCTGCATTTCCTCCTGCATAGCCTCCACCCAACTTTGATCCTCAAAAGCATGAGTGACTGATCTAGGCTCCACCTGTGAAAGAAAACAAGCAAACAAACAGTGTTGAAAGTCCGTATGATTATTACGCTTTTGATCTTCAATATAGCTCACAAGAGCATGATGATCAGACGAGGCCTTCTTAAGCATTCTGCGTGTCTTGACAGTAGAACCAGGATCTCCAATGATTTGAGTAGTAGGGTGATCTTTGTGTGATTGCAACACTGGATTGGAAGCTACCTCCACTTCTGGTGCCAAGTTATTGAGAGCCCCAACAAAGTCATCATCATATGAAGCAGTGTTGAAAATGCCATCTATTTGTTGTTTATGAATGTCATCCAGCTTGGTAGAAGACTTCTTTTGATGGTTCCCTAAATCAGAAGGACTGGAGAATCGAGTATGAGAAGCAGACTCACTAGCCGGACTACCAATAGGTGTTAAACTAGCACTAGGAGTAGTAGCTGGGGTACTAGGAGCAGCTTTTTTAGTAGGCGTATGTAAGGGAAACTCAAAGCCACCTTGAGCAGCTGCTGTGGTAGCTTCTTGTTGTTGTTTAAGTAGGGTGTCAAGAGCTACTTGTGAATCTAATACATCCAATGGAGTTGCATCACTAGGAGGAGTAGGAGGGACTGAGGTGGAGTAGGATGGAACCACAAAAATATCATCCTCGTCATCTGAGTCGGAAAGACTAGAGTGAGCACCTGTACTAGAAGTTGCAAACACTTGTGGACCTGCATCATGGTTAGTTTTGAAACGAAAATATCCTAATGAATCACTAAGATAATCAAGATCAAAATACCATTCAGGACCCTTGCCTTGGATGTTTGACTTCTCTTCAAAATACCGGAGATTTATAGTTTCAATTACTCGCTTGGCTTGGAGATTGTAGACACGATAAGCCCGAGAGTGAGCTGAATATCCCACAATGTATCCTTCATCTGCCTTGCCATCAAACTTCCCCAAATAGTCACTCGTATTCAGAATGGTGACAGGACACCCAAATGGCTTCAAATGAGCAATATTTGGAACTTTGGCTGTTCGGAGCTCATAAGGAGTCTTCTTGTGAGGATTTGTAATAGAAACTCTGTTCAAAACATAACTTGTAGTATTAACAGCCTATGTCCAGAACATGGTTGGAAGCTTGGAATCGGCAAGCATTGTTCTTGCTGCTTCTATTAGAGTCCTGTTCTTTCTTTCTGCCACGCCATTCTGTTGAGGAGTTCTCGCTGCACTATAATCTCTTTTGATGCCTTTAGAATTACAAAGTGCTATGAGGTCTTTATTTTTGAACTCGGTTCCATTATCACAACGAATACCTTTAACCTTCTTGGACAACTGGTTCTCTATAAGGGTAAGAAAATCTTTAAGAATCGAGTAGGTCTCACTCTTGGCAGCCATGAAGAACACCCACGTAAACCTGTTATATCCATCAGTTACCACCAGACAGAATTATTTGTGGTCAATGCTCCTAATAGAGGTAGGACCAAATAAATCCATGTGTAGTAGCTGCAATGGTTCAGTTATAAGGCTTAGAGCAGTAATGGCCTTGAAGGATGCTTTATGTTGTTTGCCTTTGTTGCAAGCAACACAATTAATATAACTTCTAAATGACTTGGGAGGTAAGCCAGAGACCAGGTTCATATTTGCTAGTTTGTGAATGGTCTTGAAGTTCACATGCCCCATCCTTCTGTGCCATTGAGTGGCTTCATCTTCTGAGGCTTTAGCAACCAAACATGCTAGTTGACCAGTAGGGTTGACTTCATTCAGCTTGATGCTATAGAGATTGTGTCTTCTAGGGATTCTGAGTAGAACCTGTGAGTCATCCGGAAGTTTAAAGTCTTTGGATAGCACAAGTGCATCAGTATCCGTAAAGAGAACAAACTGCTTCTTGTCACAAATCTGAGAGACAGATATCAAGTTGAAGTGTTGAAGTGCTTCCACATAGTAGACCTGCTCAAAATTAAGATTGGGCGTCTGAATTGTTCCTTTGCCAGTGATCCTGCCTTCACCTCCACCAAAATAGACCTTTCCACCTTGAAATGGTACAAAGTTAGAGAGAAGATTTTTATTTCCTGTCATGCTCCTAGAGCAACCACTATCAACAATTCCTAGAGTAGGATCTTGGTATGGAGTAACCTACAACAACAAGATAATAAAGATGCAAAAGTTAGTGTCTTAAGGGGACCCAAACCTTTTCAGGTTTGAGCCTGCCTTGTGGATCTTTAGTAGAGAGCCAGGAAGATTGATGAGATCCACCGTTGTTCTTTGGTTGCCTATGCATCATATTGGTATTATTGTTTGACCAAGAACAACCTGCTGAGGGCTTAACAGCAGTTCCCAAATGTCCCAAACCAAAATACATGTGGTCAAAATTATGTGGATAAATTGGATTAAAATTCTGAAAATAGTTACTGGTGGTTCTATTTGTTGTTAATCCAATGTTTCTCCAATGATCAGAAGCTAATGGAGAGGTCCTTCTAGAAGAAGAAAACGATTGAGCACTAGGATTGAGTCTTCTAGAAGAATATGGAGCAACTCTTGGTGGACCAGGAGCAGGAAATGCTTGATGAGCAGAAGAATGTTTCTCATAAAAATCACAATCTTTAATCAAATGAAATGCACTTCCATAAACAAAACATGTTTTAATCGACCTTTTATTAGAATGACATTGTTTCATACTGCTAACTTTATTACACACAATTCTAGGAGAATCAATCATCCTAGGACTCAATAAACCAGGACTAGACACAGCCGAATTAAAAGTAACTCTCTCTTCACACTTCCTAGGACCAGTAGCATCATGATCATTCGACTTGGAACTTGTAGGTCTCGACTCTTCACTTGAACCACTTGATGCAGAGTCACTAGCTTTGTCACTGAAAGTACACGAGACAAAGTCATTAGTATTAGTAAAACTTTTTGGGGACTCATGCATCTGTGATCCATCCAAGTCATTATACCTAGAAGTGGGCATGAAAGTTCCAGTAAGAGGTGGAGGGACAGCATGCATTTCTGCTGCTGGTTTAAACCTATTGTAACTAGGTTCTCCCTCTTCCTCTTTGTCGGCATCAAAGACACTCGAAAAAGATAAATCAAACACATCTTCTGAATCAATATATTTATCAAATCCTAACCCTCTTTTAGTCCTACCAGACATGCTACTATTGATTAATTTTGAGAGATTTTTAGGTTCCTTTTGCCATTTTTCAAATCTTAACATTGTAGCGTCTAATCTTTCTTTCATCCCCTGTTTTTCTTTGATACTGTCATCTTTTACCTTTTCTGTATATTTAAGCATATTTGTTGTGTTTTCTAAATCGATGCTCAGTATCCTAATTTTATCCTCATACTCACGTTGAGTATCTTGAAGCCACCTCTTTTGTTGTTCCAATGTGTTTAAAGAAGCCTTATATGCTTGAACTTCTAAAAAATACTTATCATTCTGATCATTTACGTCATTTTATTGAGACAACAATTCTGAATATTTATCATGATAACCAAGAGGACAATGTTGTACCTGAGGTGAGATGCCCATAAGAGCAAACTCGTCTGCTTCTTCTGCATCGGATAGATTCCCAGCAATCATTGCAAACACGTCAGTCGAGGACTCAGCTGATTCCAAAGTGGTAGTCTGATGATCATTACAGTTGACCATAGAGTCAACAGATACCAATGCCTTCTTGTCATCTTTTACCTCTTGAACCTTAAAAGCTGAGTATTTGCTCTTATCCTGGTCATTCTTGCTAGGGCATTCCCTTGCAAAGTAACCTTGCTGCTGGCAGTTATAGAAACGAACCTTGCTTCTGTCGAACCTTGCTGGCTCCCTTGGGTTATAATTGAATTTACGACCAGCTTTCTTTTCAAACTTGTGAACCCTAAGAGTGAGCATGGCCATCTACCATTTAAGATCCATTTCATACAGGTCAAGTTTATCGACCTGTTTGAAGTCATCAAAAGCAATTTGTTGTTGAGCATCAACATCAGCAACAAAAGAATGAAGAACGGCTTCTACCATGCTACCAGACTTGGCTGTAGGATCAGGAGCAGAACTATGCTGAAAAGTATGTTGAGAAGACACAGTATTGCTTGGGCTGCTAGCATAAGACATGGGACTGGATGCCATAGAACTTACAAAGGCAGAATTAGCAGGAGTGGGAAAATAATCACTTGAATATCCTCTCACATGAGGTTCAAAAGTTTTGAGCTTATGAAATAAATCATCAAAGTTGAGATAGTCAAGCCCACCTTTTGCTTTAAGAGAGATTACCACCTGATTCCATGAGTATGGTAAGGCTCTAAGAAATCTTGCATTAATATCACCATCTTCAGGTTTTGACTGAAGTTGATTCAATTGGCTCAACATCTTTTGGAACCTGTCATACCCTTGATGAATACCTTCAGTTTCTGAGATTTTGAATTCTGTGAATTCATCTCTTAGCATGGATCTTCTCATTTTCTTTGACTCCTCATTCCCACTAAACCTTGCTTTTATTCCATTCCAGATCTCTCTAGCATCATCCAAATGGTAGAAGTCACCCATGTGATCATCAGGAAGAGATTGAAGCAAAATAGTTTTTGCTTTGACCTCCTTCTGAATGGCTATGATTTCTTCATGAGTTTTAGGGTCAAGAAGAGTAATATTACCATTCTTGTCTCTTCTAGTTAGCTTCCTGCTGTTCCCATTCAGAATAACCTTCCAAAGGTCTTGATCAGTGTTGGTGATCCACCATTCCATCTTCATTGCCCAACTATCATACTCATCCTTTTTCAGAAGAGGGAATTTCCCATTTGTGTTGGAAACCGTAGCAACGATCTGCCGAGGTTGCATAGTTTTAGGAGTGCTGTCTTCTCCTGTTTGAGTAGAACTTGAGGCAGACATGATAAAACAAAAATGTTAGTAATAAGAAAACTTGATTCTTCTTGTACAAAGACTCTCCCAGGCTCTGATACCACTTGTTGGGTCCACTAGATGTGGATCTTGCAGCCTGTCAGGAATGGTGAACGACTTCTGTAATCACAAGTCTATTCACAGAGAGACTCTATACACAATATAAATGCGGAATACAAATACTATAAAGAAGAATAGAATAACTATAAAGACTTGATCCTTTCTAAGGATTTCTAATATTGATAATGACTAGAACTACGTTTGATGAAGGTGTGTATAACCCTTCTGCCTAAGGCTCCTTTTATACTACAAGGAAACCCTAATACATCATTAAACAAAACGTGTAAAACTGATATGCATATCCTTTCCTAACATATCTCATGCATATCCTAACAGAATAATAAATAAACAATAAAGTTTGACTTTAACTAGGACCAGGAGCACGACTTGCTCCTACTACTAATAGGACCAGGAGGAACTATATACCTCCTAGTCTATCTATTACAATTAACTATTCCAAAGGTCCTAACATGTTCCATCATGTAAAATCTCACCCCGTGTTTAGAAACCATGTATAAGTAAAAAGGGGCTATGAACTCACCTTAGCCACATGGTAAGTCAATCACGATACTCAAAACCTGAGTTGAAACAATGGTAGTGAGACGATCACCAACGATATGGATGCCCGGGAAACACGAAAACCGCAACCTATCAAAATAAGGAGCGCGTTAAAACTCGAACTCAAATATCGATATATACCAAGTATAATATGACTCAAATGTTTTCAAAGTATTCATGTTTCAAAGCTATTGACACGAACCAAATGAATCCATTTATCCAACAATACACGTTAAAACACTTGAACACTTGAAGTCGAACCATCATAAGACGCCAAGTCAACGCAAGTCAAACTATCCTTTAACCTTAATCGGACCAGTAGATAATCATTTATATAATGACTAAGCACTTGAGTAAGTCACCATTTCCGATGGTGAATACTCAAACTCACGCAACACAAGCATTGAACTAAGTGTCCAAAATTAAAATCAGCAAGTACACCTCGAATGTACACACCGATCTACCCTATCTAGACTTGTCCGATTTAGATGAAAATTAGTGTCAAGGTCACTTATAAACTTTATAAGACCTCAGCAAAGTTTGAGCCAAAGTTAACACTTTAAAATCCATCAGCTTGACACTTTACTCGACACTAAATTTGAGACAGATTTGTATACTTATTTTATAAAACCGTTTGGACCACTTTAAAAGTACTAACTCGACAATCCGTCTCTTGAAACCACTACTAGACTCATCAAACTAAGTTTGTAAACTTTGAAAACCAGTAGTACCCATTATCTAACCAAGCCTAAAGTCTTTGAGAGTCGTCCCAAAATCAGCCACAATTTCGGATTGTGTCGATTTGCGTCTCCCGGTACATGAATACTAAAACTAGCATAACTTTTGACTCGTAATGAGTTATAAGCTCTATCTTATAACAAAACGAGCGTCTCGGAAAACTCTACAACAATATCAAATAATCTCAGCCTATCTCAGATCTTAAACCCACGAAAAATCTGTTAAAGACTTGCTGTCCCAAAATACCCTTTTAGAAAACATGACAAATCAATTTTCCAAGCAAAACCAATCATTCCCAAACCTATATGATCATTATACCATCATTCCCATCAACCAAACATTCCTAAAAACACTTGCATGCAAAATTTAACAAAAACCCAAGATCAAAATACAAATTTTAAGAATCAAAAAGTATGATCTTACCAAGATCATCACATGCATGAGGTTTTAAAATCATCCAACCATGGAATCATAAAATCTTCAAAAGTTGATGCATGTACATGTTTTTGGTATCAAAAGAATCATCTTTGAATTTGTAGCATGGGACATGAATTAGTTTTGATTAAATCATGTTAAAAATCAAGGTTTTTGGTTGATTTTGGTGTGTAAGGGTGGCGGAAAAATGAGGGGGAGGGAGGAGAGAAGAAAAATTATTGTGTGTGTTTTTTAAGTGGTGTAAATAAGAAAGATTTGTGAAAAAATGTTTATATAGAATTTTGTAACTTGTGGACTTAAAAACAATTAATAGTTTAAATGGTAGAAAATGGTTATTGGTAAATATTGAAAATATTTACGGGGCTCGGGTTTCGTAAAAATACCTTTCAAAAGTTACAATGCATCATAAAAATGATTATATGATTTCCCGACACGATATAATACGTAATTACAACGAAATCGTCGAAAATATTAATTATCGAAATGATCAATAATAAAATGTAAAATTTTACGCATCCGTCGGTATCGCGATCACTAGGAATTCTCGTTGTACATTGATTTGAATAAACTCGTTGTAAAACGCACGCAGGTGATTTTAAATTAAAAACTTTGGTTTAAATTAAATATGGAAAAATAAAATAATAATTTTATAATTCCAGATAAAATATTGTCAGTGAACAGAAAATACTTAAAAAGTATAATTTATTTGAAATTTAAGAATCTCAATATTTACATATAACAATACAAGAAAACGTAATACATTGGAAAATTCAAGAAGCACGAATAAAAAGAATAAAATAATGCTGGGAAAGTACGGGTTCTTACGGTCTTCCCCCCTAAAGGAACTCTGGTCCCGAGAGTTCTCCTGAAAACAGTAGAAGATGCAAACTGTTGGAAATACGTTTTACGTATTTATGAAGGATCGGTCGCTCCAACGATAATTATGTAATGGGCTCGTGGTCCACTTAGTAACATAGCCCACATGTAGGGTGGGCTATATATATACCCCTCCTAGCATGTTAGGAGGGGTTGGTGGTTCTTCTCATTTTACAACTTTTCATTTATCAAATAACACTTTCTCTCTCTACTTTTCTTTTCTCTCCTTTCTCTCTCCATACCTCATCTCCTTCTTCCCCATTTCCACCATCTAATCAATAGATCAATCCATCAATTACCAAATCCTTAGAAATCGTAGACCTTCAATTGGTATCAAGAGCCATGGTTAAATCTTAGGATTTGTTTTTTTTTTATCTATTGATTTGATTGAAATTTTTTAATAATCTTTTCGTTTTATTTTTTATATAATCGTCTCGTTTTTTTTCTTTCTTGAAAATCTATCCAATCAGTTTTTATCAAGTTTTTTAATCACATTCTTTAATCATTTTTAATCAGTTTTAATCAGTTTCTCATTTTTCTGGTACAACTTTGTCTAATCATTTTTTTAAATAATTTTTTTAATCAGTCATTTTTTATTCAGTCATTTTTTATTTTTAATCATTTTTTTTAATGAGTCATTTTTAATCAGTTTTCTTCTTCATTTTCATATCAGTCCAATCCAATCTGTCAAAACTGTCTACAGTCCAAACCAATCCAAATCTTTCAGTTTTTCTTATCAGTTTTCCGTTCTTTCCGAATAGATCTTTTTCCGAATAGACTTTCCGAGTAAATTTTTCCGAATAGCCCATCTTTCCGCATAGACGGTTTTCCGAATAGACGGTTTTCCGAATAGACGGTTTTCCGAATAGACGGTTTTCCGAATAGACGGTTTTCCGAATAGACGGTTTTCCGAATAGACGGTTTTCCGTATAGACTATTCGAAATAGACAGACTCTCGACTGAAAAAATATAACGGGACCGGACTCGAACCAACTCAAACTCCCTCAAACCATTCTCAGCCTCGACTACAAAAACACACCCGTCACAAACACCCAAGACTCGACTCTCTCGACTGACACCAAAAAGATTTAGACACCAAACCAAGCAACACCCTCGACTCACAACCCTCAACCTTCGAACATTCTCACAGACCCACCCTCACATCACCACTCAAAACTCTCGACAAACATCCTCGACCACACACAACCCAAACCAAACATCCCCAGACTCGATTTATCAAAAGAAAACTTTCATCATCTCTCGACAACATAACATTTCTTGTCCATCTTAACCAAACCGACTCACAGAAACTCATCGACCCATCACAACTCTCGCATTCACACAAACCAAACTCTCTCGACTCGACACACAGTCCAACCTTAACCACTTCTCGACTCACCCCAACAGACTCACAAAGACACCCATCCTCTCGTTACACCTTTCTCAAAACCCTCGACTTACCCACCCTCATCAAACCCACAACGAAGACCAAAACGACCTTCACCCTCACCCTAACAATCTCGATTTCAATTTGAAACAAAGACTCTCGAAAACACTAGACTCAAACCTCGACACAAAAACAAACCCAAAAAACTCTCCACTCCCTCACCCACATCCGACACCCTCACGGCTCGCACATCAAAGAAAAACATCACGACAGAAAGACTCGAACAGATGAGAGAGGGACTCAATTAACCAACATGCAACAATAACACCTACCCGAGACCTTCGATAGATCTTGAAGACGAAATTGTTTTGTATCTTGGCTCTTTCTTATGATTTGAATGATGTTTGTTCATAATCTTAGATGGTGATTGTGATTTAACTTGGCACTGATCATAACACCATAGGATTGAATGGGTTTATTATTTAATTGATGATTGTATAAGATATGAGATTGGGATATAATCTTTGAAGCGGAGGAAACAAGGTAGATTGGAAGATAACTGGTTTAGTTTTTTGGACGATAGAGAAGAAAAGTATTTGGGGCGGAGTAAAATTGAGAGAGAGAATTTGGTATTTTCGAGTGATTAAGTCAATGGGACAATTTTATATAATTGTTTAAAGATAAGTGTGGACGGAGAAAACAAGAAGCAATTTAGAAAGGCCACGTGTGTGCGAAACGTGGGTAGTTATTTGGACTGGGCCACGTGTGAGATATTAATTCTATTTTTGACAATCAATTCTAACTTTTATTTTTATTTTTATTTTTATTTTTTTATTATTATTTAAACTTTTATTTTGGAAAAATATTGTGATATTAAGTTATAGTCGGGAGAAAGATGACGTGACAACGTGATAAAGTGCCAAGATTTATTTTGCTGACGGAATTTTGATCAACGTTTGAACCGACATCAATTTTTGAGCTGCGAAAAGATCTTTATCATCCATCGAGGATTTTTAAGAGTTATTTACGGATCCTTCGTTGGCTCTGTCAAATCCTGTGAATTTCATTTTCTTGGTTTATCCACGATTTGTCAAGTATCGTATTGGTCTTTCGACATTTAACACGATTATCTTTCTTCGACTTTCAATGGATTTTTTGAATTCGACATCAAACAAGGGAGAATCATATAATTTGCAAGACAAGGTCAGAGAAAGTGGCATCACTTCATTTCGAATGCTTCAATCTCATCTTGTCACTCTTTCGGGGATTCAAGGAGGGAGCGAATTTGTGACAATCTTTGGTCAAGATCGTCATATATTCATAGAATCAATGTTCACCATCTTGACCCAACTCGCAGAGCAACTCAACAATGAAAATGTTAATCACTCTGCATCGGCACTTGCTTATAAGGCTCTTGTGACACAACTCACGCCTTTCCTCCAATTCAATATCATCAAGTCTGAAAGTTCGATGCTTTGCCAATCATTTCTTCGAGATACACACACCGAGCTTCGAGTGTTTCGTGATACAATATTGAAACTCATGACCTCGGTCTCGTCTTCGATTTATGAAAGATCTCGACTTCAGCAAGGGTATGATAATGAAGTGCAAGACTCTTCGATGCAAGAGGAAATTGGTCATACGGTTGACAACTTGGAGCATAACAATGGCAAGAGCACGGAATCGGAAGGACAACATGATACCAGTGGCACGTCAGGGAATGTTCACGAGATCCTTCTTAATGATACCTTGCCCGTTTATGACGAAGAGCCTGCAAACATGGTACAATGTAATGTTCTTTATGATGTATATGTTGATGATATGCCGCATATTGAGCATTCTGAACCTAATTATGACAAACATGGGATGGAAAAGAGTGATAGCAATACCACTTCTGATTCATCCGATGTAAGTCATAATGGGGGAGAGATTGTTCAGAATGATATAGTACATCATGATAATTGTATTTTAACTGCTTCATTGACTGCTTCTGATTCCAAGATTAGAGAGCTCGAAACGATTGTAGCTCAACAATCAAAAGATCTTGAGGATGCCAAAATTGAATTTTCAAAGATAACGAACAAATTTGAAACATATTTTGAAAAACTTGAAAAATCAAATGTTGTTCTTGAAAGAAAATTGGATCAAAAAGTTTTAGATTCTAAAGCTGAAAAGGATAATCTTTTGAAACAAATTCAACTGCTTGAATCTAAGTTGGCATCCCAAGATAACTTGCTCAAAGAGAAAGAGACTTTGAAGGCCCAAGTACAGGAAAAGGTTTTTGCTATAGCTGCGTTGAAAAAACGAGTTAAGGAAAAATAGAGGATCTAGTGTGGACACTAAGCTTGAAAACCCGTCAATCTTGGGGAAACCGCCTACAAATCAGTTCGTCAGACAACCGATTGTCAGACAACCTACTGCATTTAGATCCGAGCGACCACAATCCTCGAGACCGCGGTTTGCCTCCCAAGTTGATTTGGGTCATATTTCTAGAACAGTCACTCCACCAACTAGGCCTAATGTGACTAAATCAGTTTTAGCAAGACCTCATCACATGATTGCCCCTAGTTTCTCTAAGAATAGCTCAATGAACACGTCTAGAACTAGTTCAACTGATGTGCGCCATGATTTTGGTCAAAGGGAAGCTAATCAAAAGACACATGTAAGGATAGCAATGTCCAACCTAGTCAGATGCCTTCTAGATTACCCAACACTGCTAACCGTAGCACGTCACATCCTAGGAGCATCAATCAATCATCTAGGAATTCTAGATCTTACTCGGACATTAAATATGCTACTTGTAAAACATGTAGAAAATGTGTCTTTACGGCAAATCATGATTCTTGTATCAAGAAACTACTTAATGAGGTGAACTCCCGTGCTAGACTTAAATCCCAGTGGGTCGCTAAAATCAAACCCATTGGTAAAATGTGGCGCCCCACTGGTAGAACTTTCACTCTTGTAGGAAACGAGTGTCCTTTAACTAGGATAGTCTCTGATTCTACGAAGACTACTAGGGAGGAAATTGCAAAGGATGATACATCACTTAAGCCTGAACTTAAGATTTTCTATAAAAGGAAACGTTTCCCAACTAAGACAAGTGAATCATCCCCTCAGGCCACCTCTGACACAAGAAAAGAAAACCGTGAACCCCCATGTGCTTCTAAAATAGATATCTCTAACCCATGCAAAAGTATACAAACTCCTAATGAGAATGCAGGTACCAAAGTTGATGTTCCACAAGAACGAAGCGGTCCAATCATTGTATACCGTTCAACTAAGGACACTCTCAGAGTTTGGTTGCTGAAGAAGCAGATATCAGAGAAACTAGTATCTCAGGGGATTCATGGTTAAAGCTCGTGAACAAAGGCTTATAGATAAATGACAGTCTATAACCCGTTCTTCAAAGGCAGGAAAGTTTATCGCCGATGATAAACTTATCCTTACAACGAGAAATTAATTTTTCTCGGGCATGAGCTTATATCGAAAACATTCAAAGTTTTTAAGCTCATGCACAATGACTTACAGTTAAATGTCAGACTGTAACTCGAACTTCAAATAAAGGAAAGTTTATCATTAATGATAAACTTATCCTCATAACGAGAAATTCAATTTTCTCGGTCATGAGCTTGTCTTAAAACATTCGAAGTTTTAAGCTCAGAAAGGAAAGTGTATCTTTTAAATAAGAGAACTTTTCCTCATAACGAGAAATTAACCTTTCTCGGTCATGAGCTTTCTGTTAAAACAGTCAAAGTTTTCAAGCTCATGAAAACGACTTCTAAGTAAATGTCAGCTTAGGACTCGTCCTTCAGATAAAAGGAAAGTTTATCGCCGATGATAACTTATCCTTACAACGAGAAGCTTACAACTTTTCGGACTTAAGCTTTCCCAAGATATTCTAAATCTTAAGCTCAAGTAATTGGTTTTTCAAAACTTTGAACACAAATTTTCAAGAATTTCTCAAAAGGTTTTTCTAAATCTTTCAAAATTGTGTGTTCAAAAACGTTTTGATAAAACGAGCATGTCTTCTGGAATCGATAATATTTACGAACCTAGAAATGTCATTCAATAATGACACGGGGTTGTAAATAAAGTTCGAGCAGAAGTTTAAAAGATTTAAAACATGCTCCATATGGTTTGCTATTATTTCCGATAGTAACCCGCTTTTCACTTTGAAGTCAAGCATTTCACCGGAAAGCTTTGACTTCAGAATCCGAAGTTATCATCTCCACCAACCGTAGCAACTTACAATTGATATCTACATACTCGACGATGCGACTACTCAAACAGCGACTACAGCTCTTTCAATAGAACACAGGTCAACAATTGAGGGGGAGCAATTGTCCAGCATTCAGAATCCTTGATGCCGAGAATTCCAAGTTCACATATTGGTGTCAAGACAAAGATATCAATCATACACATGGAGTCAAGAGATAACTTCAGACGTGACGAGGTGACCAACATTCGTGAACAAGAACCATGTGAATCTTTCATATGATGTTCTTCATCATTCAGGTCCAACCTCGTAAAATTGCTAATCTTGTGAATACATTATCATATATGATATTTGCACGTGATAAATACCTTACACTTGTGTTTAAAAGGTATTTAATTTACGTTTCAAGTACACCCTCATTAATTTGAGGGGGAGCTTGTGTAATTCATGAAGATAATTGGATTTGCATTTTTCTTCCCAAATTTTTCTTAAAATGCTATTAAATCAATTGATATTAAAAACATCGATTGGGTTAATATTTTTAATATGGGGGAGAAAATGTGATTTAATATGGGATATGATCAATCATAAATGGTTTGACTTAACGTGATAGCTCATCCCGACATGTGCAAAATGTTTTCGGATATCGCGGCATATGTTAAGGGGGAGCAAAATGGATTTGCACTTCAAAATGGATTTCATGGTGACATACACTTACCCAAAACATCTCTATACACGACGATGAAGATTGTGGTGACATAAGGATGGTAGGATAGGTTAAAGTCCAATGATTTCTCTAGAACCGGAGGAATCTTCCCAAGGACATTCCATAGCTAGAAATAGTAGTCCTTAGGAAAGATGGAGAAAGATTGTGAACGTAGCTGAATGCCGACCAAGTACTTAAGTTAGCACTGGAACAATCACAACAAGGTGCTAGTGATGACGTATTGGTAAGCATTGAAGGGGTTGAAGAATGAAAAAGAATTGTAAAGATAAAGGGTGTAAAGAAAGAAGCCCTCCTTACAACTTAGGCAGAAACCGGGTCAATTCATATACTATTGAGATCATTTTAATGATTCTTGATATTGAAGATAGACATCATGGACCCAGTGATGCAAGGCACAACCCATCCCAGCTAACTCAGATATCTCTTAAAAGATATTTGTTTTAATCACACGGAGACAACACATTATCTACTGATTTATTCACTCCGAATAAACTGGTATTGAAAAGGTGGCACTCCTCTCCAGCCTCCGAACACTAAAAATCCAAAATGCACGATCGAGTCTAGAGCCATTTGAGATCATCAAATATCTCATTAGGACACACTTTCATTATTCCTTGCTTGTTCACACAATGTGAAAAGTAAGAAAGATATTAAGAGTCCTACGCAAAATCTTCATGATCTTGCCTGAACATCCGAGTAATACGAAAGTATTTACAATGAAGATGGAAATCCTTCTTGAGCGAATATCAAAAAGCTCATGGTAGGTGACTTGTACGATTCTTTATGAATCAAACTTGTGATAACTGGAAAGCAACAGTGGTTTAATTCTTAAATGAATTTAAACACGTTCCAGGCCTCTACGCAATATCTTAGTGATCTTGCCAGAACATTCAGAGTAATACTATTAAGTATTTACAGTGACGAATGGAAATCCTTCTAGTGTTAACATCAAACAGCACTTGGTAGGTAACTTGCAAGATTCTATATGAATCAAGCTAGTGACAACTGGAAAGCAACGACGGTGCGGTTCTTAATTGAACTTCACTTGTTCCAGGAACATGAATTGACGGCCTCAAATCATGCGGATAATATTATCCAAATGATTCACTCTTTACGTTCGCAGTCAGCTTTGGACGGTCGAGTAAAGAGAACGGGTTTACCCGCGAAATCTTGTCAAGGAGGTTCTTTATTGAAACTACCTGACACAAGTACGATATTTAATATCGTCCAACGGTCTTCACCGACCGGAGGTAAAATGCTACCGAATTAGAATGAAATGTTCAAGGCCATTTCATCCGTGTATATTGTTTGTTGCTAACTGTCTTATGCAGCATAACAAAAAGGTGGCATTGCGGTGTACAATCCAGAAGAAGTCGTCACCACATGCTCATACTACATACACTTAGTACTTCAACAAATTCAAGAAAGTCTGAAGGTCAAGTCTTCCGCTGTATCAAACTCTGAAGCTTTCAAGAATTTAAAGGTATAAGTATGTGGAACATGAAGTCACGAAGAGGCAAATTTCACAAGTGATGAATGCACAAGGTCAAGGCAAGGAAACATGCTCAAGACTAAAGTCAAAGATCATATCAAGCATATTCACAAGAACAAGATCGAAGACTCACGCATAGATGCTAGGTTTAAGATTTTGTAAAATGGTGTGACCTCCCTTAGGGGGAGATTGTTGGAAATATGTTTTCCCAAAGGAAGTCTAGGTCACATCATTATTAGCATAGATCACGAGCTATAGAATATTTAGAACTTTGTAACTTGGAGCGACCTCCCTTAGGGGGAGATTGTTGGAAATACGTTTTACGTATTTATGAAGGATCGGTCGCTCCAACGATAATTATGTAATGGGCTCGTGGTCCACTTAGTAATGTATAGTCCATATAGCCCACATGTAGGGTGGGCTATATATATACCCCTCCTAGCATGTTAGGAGGGGTTGGTGGTTCTTCTCATTTTACAACTTTTCATTTAATCAAATAACACTTTCTCTCTCTACTTTTCTTTTCTCTCCTTTCTCTCTCCATACCTCATCTCCTTCTTCCCCATTTCCACCATCTAATCAATAGATCAATCCATCAATTACCAAATCCTTAGAAATCGTTGACCTTCACAAACAAGAGGAGGTACAAAGTGTAGAACAAAATTCATTGCTTCCCAGGTAATTTCTGCATCACGGCGAACCTTGCCAATTAAAACTCACTACGCTTCAGTATGGAGAAATATTCAAAAGATAGAATGAACATGAGAATTGCTTAAATGGACAAGGTGCGTTAAAATGAATCAGGATTTGTAAATCAACAATGGGTCGTAAATCGTGCAACTGTAAAACGTGACAATCTTAAAAAGTTAGAATCTAGTCACAAGCGAAATAGAAGGGAAAAACAAAATGAATAACATATGATCATTCAAAATACAAGCTGTCAAAATCTGTTGTCTAGGTTTTTGGTATAACTTTAAAACTCAGTTTAAATATTTTCTTGATTAAAAGAAAATTTACAAGGTGTAGTGATTTAAAATCAAACTATTTGTATTTAGTGAGTATGATGTTGCTATATCTTTTTCTTGATCAGGATTTTCAAAATAAAAGTAAAACAGTTCAAAATCGTTATCCTGATCGGCTTAAGAACTTTTGGATGTCTGCATGAAATTATCGTTAAAAACTCAGATTTATCGTTACCATTAGAGAAAATTCATATTTTCCAAGTTATTTAGATTCATTGTTAAAAATTATAAATTAATTTAATAATTTCATTATGAAGTTTGATATAATCAAATACTTTAAAAGATACAGCTTGATATCCTTTTTAAATACTAGTTATAAATTTACCAAAGAGGATATATAGATCTGGTACTTAACTTGAAACAGTTATTTTGGTAATTTAAACATTTGATAAAATGTATAAAACGTTCTTAAAAATTAATAATAATTTTTCAGAAATCCAAGAAGGTGATTAAGGTATCAAATGGTAAACACGTAACATTTTCTGGTTTTCAAAAGGTGACAAGACAGCAACGAATATGAATCATATAAAAGTCAACAATCTGTATGCGAGCAATAACATAAGGGAATAAAACAAAAATCGTATCAATTCTTAACAAACATGATAGAATAGACGCGTTGATGATGATAAAAATAATAAGAAACAAAGGATTATAGCAATGATTGATCCACGAGTGTGGCTGACATCACCAAAATGGCTTATTAAGTTCTCGGTGGTCGATACATGATCGAAGGAGAAAAGCCACACAACGAATTTTCGAATCACAGAAAATTATTAAGAAGTCACTTAAAAGTAATTCCAGTAAAATGAACAACACTAGTAATGAAAAGCGAAATTAACACATGATTCACACGAATGAATTTCAAGACGATAAAGTCTAATACACATCATGGCAAATACACGTAATCATTGGTCACTTTCATTCATAAATCATAATACGCGTCCGGAGACGTTTCGAAGGTCTAACAAAATAGATAGAGATGGTCGATCATAGAAGCATAACAACGTTTAAACCTTCAAGTCTGGTATCAATGGTCGATAATTAATCGAGTGGTAATGAGAATTATGTCACGAAGGAAAATGAGGTAACATGTATAACAAAGGTTGTTGAATAAGGAAATATGTGTTTGAGGCATGTACTTTGTTCAAGAAAAGATAAAGGTTCATATGTGTATG
Source organism: Glebionis coronaria (assembly GCA_025667525.1). NCBI lineage: Eukaryota > Viridiplantae > Streptophyta > Magnoliopsida > Asterales > Asteraceae > Glebionis > Glebionis coronaria. The sequence goes on from CM046880.1 coordinate 519,430,813, forward strand.
TCGTTAATTGTTGCTACTCGCATAAGATGTAAACGTTTTCAAAACTTTTATTTTATCTAACTTTTTATGGAACATAATTAAAAAGTTGATTGTTGGTCAAATATTTAGGGCGACTACTATTTGGCCTTGCATGGCTCCTTCTAAATTAGGCATAGGTGATCAGGCCATGCATAATTTAGGACTAGCAATGCGATGCTCAGCTTCGTCAAACCAGTATTACATATCATATGATTTAAAATATGTATATAATAGCATTTGTAAAAACAGGAATCAAAATAACATATGAAACTTTTTGCCTATAAGTTATTGGCTAACTGTTTAAATCAACAATTTGTATAGTTACAAGGGTTCTTTATAAGACCATACTGGAACAATTTGTGAAAATACATTGTAAAATTAATATAAATTAATTTATAAGATAGCATTCAATTATTTAAGAAAGCTCAAATGAAACCTTTTGTAAAATGATTCGCAAACATATATGTTTGAGTGTATATGGTAGCTTGTAAAATAGCGAGTGGGTTACAAGAGGGAAATAAGGAGTAGTTCAAGACAGTCAACGAAATGGTTACAAGGTGATAAGGTTTCAAGAGGTTTAGCTGAAATCGTCAAGAGACACGTGTCAAGATGATAACGAACGATATGAAAGCAAGATCTTCAAACCTCGGCCCAAATCAGTTGTACGATAGAAGCAAAGAAAGAAAATATAGAATGACAAATAAGTCATATATAAAAGAAAGGATAAATGAATCCGTAGGTGTGCACATCGTAATGTATTTGACAAAAATACACTTTTAAGAAAGTAGAGCATCATTTTATCAAACCATTTGGTTCCTAAAAGTTCAGGATTTATGTATGACCAAGCTCAAAGTTACTATTTTTATACTTGTTCAAACGCAATCAATGTTTTTAGTTTGCAAAATATCATTAGTTAAAGTTTTACGAGCTCAAACGAACTCAAAAACGTTTCAATCCATATTTTTAAATTTTATCAGTTTTGACCATTTTCAGTCAACTTTGACTTTCGGGTTTGACCAGACCCATTGACTCACTAAATGACATTTTTAATACTCGAAGTCTAATGCAATTCAAAGTAAAACGACGTTTCAGGCAACTTTCTAGTTTTACTCAAGACTTGAAATGGATAAAAAATGGACGAAAATGCCCTTGCATTAAATCTGTCAACAAAATGATGTTTTAGAATTATTCAGAAAATAACTTCTTAGATTTTACAATCTCAAATTAGCGTAACCTGCTCGATTTTAAAGTTTACTGATAAAACATTATGTCCTAAACGAACATCTCAACAAGTAAAAATATATTTTTATGTCTAAGGTTATAAAAATATTTTCTCGACACTGTTAAATTTCCTGTAAAGTTTCTATACAAAGTATATTTTTCGACACAGTTTGAAATTAAATCCAAACTTTATAATAACTAAGAATTAATGTACACACAAGACTTGTGGATTCCATAAAGACGAAAGAGAATAAAATGTATAGTTAATCATGTAAAGAAAACACAGTATAGAAATGGTTCAAGAATGTCAACGATAATCTAAGAAATAAAAAACGACGCATGACATCCGTGTCTTAGATATCATAATGCAATGCAGGAAGGTCTCTAGGCGGTCATGATTTTTCAAAATCACAAGACATATCGAGAAAGAAATAGAACATTAATGGGTCACACTCCTGGAACGAGCAGGTTTAATGAAAAAGGGAGGATACAAGTAGGATCGTATTCTAAACAATCGTCACATAATAAATGACGATCACGTGTTCAAGGTACAACGGATGTTGTAAGTCGAAGTCGAAACGTAGAATGGTCAATGAAATAAGATGTAATCCATGTACAAGTGTCGTGTAAAACGGTGGCGTAAAGGTAAATCAAGATTACGAAAACCCACGATATTATTCAGTACTGATTCAACGAATGCTTCGAGATGTGTGACTCACACGATGTCCTTTAGTCTTTCTAGGAGACACGTTGAGATAGACAATGGTCGATAGACTAATTTTCAAGGCATCCAATCACAGATGGTCAGAAAATAATCTGGATATCTAAGTAGATATCTTAAAAGAATTAAACAATGAAAGCAACACACACGATAGTAAAATGAAAATCAGAAGTTTCATCGAAAACAACACTTCTTAATTCTGAACAATGGTATCTCGAGAGTATGCACAACATGTAACAGCGAGTCGAGAAAAATAGACGGTTCAAAACGAACGAGCATATGAAGTCAGTCGTATCACGCATAAATGACTAGCAATAGTACTCAAAAAAGTGAGCATGAAAAGTCGGCAGCATACGCGCTCTGAATACAAGTATGTAACGTCATAATGATATAAAATCATTGTAATAAGATCAAGTCACAAGAATAAGAAATCAAGAAATACAGTAAGAGCATATGTAATAAAGTAATACCCAATGATAATTTATGAAGCACAAAGGCTTTGAAAAGACATAGTAATTATCGTCATTAGGGTAATGTAATATTTCAACATGTAATCAAAAGATTAAATACTATAACGATAATTAAAAGTAAATAATAAGGATTAGAGAGTTACCCGCAAAGATATCGAACAACATTGGCAGATTCTGTGGTTGATACTTAAAACATGAAATATTTGAACTTTCGGTTATAGACTAAGTTTTTGAAAAATGACTCAGCTCCCTATAACCATCGCTCTGATACCAATCTGTGAGACCCCCAGAATCTGACATGGAACAACTAGACAACAAAGGAGTAACACGTCATAGTACAAGAAACAATGAATTACAGTTCATACAAAGCTGACGAAATAAAAACATGTACATTACATCATAAAAGGTCAGAGTTTTTAAACATAGGTCCAGAGTTTTAGAAGCGGAAAATTATATTATTTCGTCTCGATTTATAACATAAAGTTGCCCAAAAGATAGAATAAACTCCTGACAGTTTTTACTAAAAACAGTCTTTTAAAAGCATCACAGAAATCTCCAAGCTGCGATAATATCCTGCGGGCTCCCATCCAAGCAAAGCTAAGTAATAATACCTGAGATTAAACATGTAAAATCGTCAACACAAAGTTGAGTGATATTCATAAGTTTAGCAATAAGGATGTGGAACACAAGCATTCATTTGTAAAACAAGTAGTATCGAGTATGGTTATATACGTCAACCATAGTCCGAAATCATTATTATTGCTGTTTAGTTCATGAACCGAAGCTTAACTCAGTGTAAGTTGAGTATTCAGCCTAAATACTCAAGTGTAAACAAATATTAGTGCGTCAAGGTAATCGGGATGGGGATAGTCAATCCCGATGGATCCACCCACAACATTCGCGCTTGGTAGCAGGATTAATTAACGGTTCATGATCGGGAGAGGAAACTTAAGGCTAGACTAAAAGCAATAATAATATTGAAAACCTGAAAATGATACATGTTCTGGAGAGCATACAAGTTCTGGATAGCATACAATTTCTGGATAGCATACACTTTTTAAATGGTTGTGTTCCACCATGTAAAATCTCACCCCGTGTTTAGAAACCATGTATAAGTAAAAAGGGGTTATGAACTCACCTTATCCACGTGGTAATTCAATCACGGTACTCAGCAACTGAGTAGAAACAATGGTAGTGAGACGATCACCGACGATATGGATGCCCGGGAAACACGAAAACCGCAACCTATCAAAATAAGGCGCGCGTTAAAACTCGAACTCAAATATCGATATATACCAAGTATAATATGACTCAAATGTTTTCAAAGTATTCATGTTTCAAAGCCATTGACAAGCACCAAATGAATCCATTTATCCAACAATACACGTTAAAACACTTGAACACTTGAAGTCAACCCGTCATAAGACGCCAAGTCAACGCAAGTCAAAATATCCTTTAACCTTAATCGGACCAGTAGCTAAGTCATTTATATAATGACTAAGCACTTGAGTAAGTCACCATGTCCGATGGTGAATACTCAAACTCACGCAACACAAGCATTGAACTAAGTGTCCAAAATTAAAATCAGCAAGTACACCCCGAATGTACACACCGATCTACCCTATCTAGACTTGTCCGATTTAGATGAAAATTGGTGTCAAGGTCACTTATAACCTGTATAAGACCTCACCAAAGTTTGATCCAAAGTTCACACTTTAAAATCCATCAGCTCGACACTTTACTCGACTCCAAATTTGGGACAGATTTGTATACTTATTTTATAAAACCGTTTGGACCATTTTAAAAGTACTAACTCGACAATCCGTCTTTTGAAACCACTACTAGACTCATCAAACTAAGTTTGTAAACTTTGAAAACCAGTAGTACCCATTATCTAACCAAGCCTAAAGTCCCCGAGAGTCGACCCAAAATCAGCCACAATTTTGGATTGTGTCGATTTGCGTCTCCCGTACACGAATACTAGCATAACTTTGGACTCGTAATGAGTTATAAGCTCTATCTTATACCAAAACGAGTGTCTCGGAAAACTCTACAAAAATATCAAATAATCTCAGCCTTTCTCAGACCTTAAACCCACGAAGAATCTGTTAAAGATCTGCTATCCCAAAATACCCTTTTAGAAAACATGACAAATCAATTTTCCAAGCAAACCAATCATTCCCAAACCTATAGGATCACTATACCATCATTCCCATCAACCAAACATTCTTAAAAACACTTGCATGCAAAATTTAACAAAAATCAAGATCAAAATACAACTTTTAAGGATCAAAAAGTGATGATCTTACCAAGATCATCACATGCATGAGGTTTTAAACATCATCCAACCATGGAATCATAAAATCTTCAAAAGTTGATGCATGTACATGTTTTTTGTATCAAAAGAATCATCTTTGAATTTGTAGCATGGGATATGAATTAGTTTTGATTAAATCATGTTAAAAATCAAGGTTTTTGGTTGATTTTGGTGTGTAAGGGTGGCGGAAAAAATGAGGGGGGGAGGAGAGAAGAAAAATTCTTGTGTGTGTTTTTTAAGTGATATAAATGAGAAAGATTTGTGAAAAAAATGTTTATATAGTATGATGGAGGGCTAGTTTTGCCAATTTTAAAACTTGTGGACTTAAAAACAATTAATAGTTTAAAGGGTAAAAAATGGTTATTGGTAAATATTGAAAATATTTTCGGGGCTTGGGTTTCGTAAAAATACTTTTCAAAAGTTACAATGCATCATAAAAATGATTATATGATTTCCTGACACGACTTAATACGTAATTAAAACGAAATCGTCGAAAATATTAATTATCGAAACGATCGATGCTAAAATATAAAATTTTGGGCATCCGTCGGTATCGTGATCACTAGGAATTCTCGTTGTACATTGATTTGAATAAACTCGTTGTAAAACGCACGCGGGTGATTTTAAATCAAAAACTTTGATTTAAATTAAATATGGAAAAATAAAATAATAATTTTATAATTCCAAATAAAATATTGTCAGTGAACAAAAAATACTTAAAAAGTATAATTTATTTGATATTTAAGAATCTCAGGATTTACATATAACAATACAAGAAAACGTAATACATTGGAAAATTCAAGAAACCTGAATAAAAAGAATAAAATAATGCTGGGAAAGTATGGGTTCTTACATCATCCTTGTTTATATATAAATACCCATAAATTATAAGTTTTTTTCTCATGCATCGCCATCATGGCGTGATGGTGTGGTGTATATTCGTATTTGTCAATGATCTGAATTTGACCAATGTGGTTATAACTCATTTTAGTTAATTAATTATAAGATCCGTTGAATATGAAAAATATATTATTCCATTAAATGTCTTAGAGCACCCACAATGGCATCAAGTCTTATGACTTGATGCATTAAATGTAATTAATGCATGATGAACAAATGGCTAGAACTTAGGAGAATGACTTGAGGTCATCAAAAAGCTATAAACACAATGCTAAAAAGTCTTACAAATAGCTTTTTTAAACATCAAAAAGCTTTACACAACTTTAAGCATCGTAGATGCTCTTAGAAATTGGATATATGAATTAGTAAAGATATATGTCTCAAGAAAATCATGAAATAAGATGGCAAATTACCTCATGTTTGTAAATACGTGAACTTTCCTACTTCTGCCTTCGGACATCCTTTTGCCATGTAAGAAATTACACTATTAATTCGACATATTCGTAGAAATTACCTATAGGGAGAAGATCCCCATACACCCATATTTAGCATAGTCTTCATGTATCAATTCACACCATCCATCATAAAATGATCTAAGGGTTGTGATTAAACCCACCTTTCTTATAACCTACCTTTATTTTTCAAAAAAAAAACAACGGATCATCGACCTCATCTCCCACCTCCACCGCAACAACCTCCACCTAACCGCCGACCACTACAACAACCTCATCTCTCACCTTTTTTCGGTGACCACCACAACAAACCCACCTTTATCCCGCGACCACCACAACAAACCCACCTTCTTCCCGCAACCACCACAATAAACCCACGTTTTTCCGGCGACCTCCACACCAAACCACTCTTTTCTGGCGATCTCCACTCCAACCCAACTTTTCCATACATATATGAAGCTGATGCCGATGTTATTGAAGATGCATATGTAGTTGTTGTTTGTAATATAGGTAAAGTACATGCTATGATATTTGATGCACACCATGTGTTTAATGAAATGACACAATGATAATCACATGTGATTTAGCAAGTTCTAAGTTATGAATGAGTATTTTTATTGAATTTTGGTCGATTTTTGTAGTTGATAAGCTGATTACAGAAGTGGGATTTTTGTAGTTGATAAGTTGATGTGACTCATACATGAGTCATAGTGACTTATGTATGAGTTACTGTGACTCATACATGAGTCACTATGACTCATGTATGAGTTAGTGTGACTCATGCATGAGTCAGTGTGACTCATACATGATTTATGCGCACTTATTAACTTGTTTCATGTTAATGTTCAAGGTTCTCCGTAATCCTGGAGATGGGTCAGTTGAGTGTAGGTGTAGGCATTTTATGCGTTATGGTTTTCTTTGTCGCCACATATTTTGTGTTTTGAAGAACCGTGATATTGAAGAGATTCTAGAGAAGTACATTTTAAGGCATTGGAGAAGGGATTTGATAACGCTTTCATTAAGAAGAAACACAAGCAGATACGGAGAGAAGAATGAAACAATTCAGAGACTAACAAATGAGGCTAACTTCCACATAGACGAGTGCTTGTTTTAGTTGAGAACCAGATACAACAACTACTTCAAGTGTTGAAAACATGTGTTGAATATCTGATTTAATTTTCTGTTTTTCTTTTATAAATATGTAAAAGTGAAAACATGTCTTGAATATTTGATTTAAATTTATGATTTCTTTTATTAAAGTGTTGAAAACATGTCTTGAATATGTGGTTTGAATACTATGTATTAAATATCATGAGTCACCTGACTCATGCATGAGTCGCCTGCCTCATGCATGAGACACCTGACTCATGCATGAGACACCTGACTCATGCATGAGACACCTGACTCATGCATGAGTCGCCTGACTGCCTGACTCATGCATGAGTCATATAAATTTGTAAGTGTTAACACTTATACATTTGATTGTTGTCATTTCTACACTTAATACAGTTTTATAAATATGTAAAAGTGTTTTTAACAGTTAAAACAAATTCCGAGTCATTATGACTCATGCATGAGTCATATAATTTTGCAAGTGTTTATAAACACTTGTACATTTGATTATTGTCATTTCTGCACTTAATACGTAAAAGTGTTTTTTACAGTTAATACATATTCTGAGTCATTATAATACATATTATGTCATTATGACTCATGTATGAGTCATACTGACTCATACATGAGTCACATGACTCATGTATGAGTCACCTAACTCATTTATGAGTCACATGACTCAAGTATGAGTCAAAGGCACTTATGATTATCAGACACCCAAAAACATACTACTATGATTTTTAAAACATACTACTTAAAATCATAAGTATGATTCTCAAACACTGAAAAACTATCAATAGAATTAAGTACTACTATTAGTTCTATTACAATATAACATTTTCCTTCTGCAGGCTCTGCTTGTTTCTTCTTGGCAGATGGTTGTTGTTTATACTCTTTGATATCCTGCTCTTCGTAGTTTGTGCAGTATGGTGATATGCACGTAACTTGGCTACTAAATTTGTTGCATCCTTTGCAACATTCATAGCAAGAACCTAAATTAGATGTAGGCAATTATTGTCTTAAGTTCTATAAAGACTACCCAAATTTGTAATTCTCGACACATGTAATTTGATTAAAAGTTATGAATAGACTATTACCGAGTAAGGATGATAGTTGAGTTCACTCCGGAAACGAGGGGTGTTTTGGGAATCAAACGAGTAGCATCCAAAACCTGCAACTAACTAACCAGTCTCGATTTAAACAGCCTTTGAACGTAAATACGACATTTATTGGGTGAGATTATTACACTTTCCATTGCTAAGAATACAGAATATAACTCGTAAATTTATACAAACAAGCATAACAATAATCAAACGATACTATATAAGAAATTCATAAATAAATCGAATGATTTAAAATGGCTTATATATGCATAATTAAATGGGAATAAGCATGGAAATAAGTATACATTGACTCATACATGAGTCACAACGACTCATACATGAGTCACAGCGACTCATACACGAGTCACATCCACTCATGTATGAGTCATAGTTCCAGCTGTGTAATCATAAATCTCACTTCTGTAATCAGCTTATCAACTACAAAAATGGATCAAACTTCAATAAAATGCTCATTGATAAATTAGAACTTGTAAAATCACATGTGATTATCATTGTGTCATTTCATCAAACACATGGTGTGCATCAAGAATCATAACATGTGTTTTACCTAGAGTAGCTATGAAATTTTGTAAGCATAATCATAATGGAAAAAAAACATAGAAATAAGCATAATCAAAACAACTTACCATCATCGACATCTATTTCGTCTCTTATATCCATAAATAATGAAACTTAGTGCTAAAAAATTAGGTTTTGGTGGTGTGGATTTTATAGGGATAGTGTGGATATGGTCGTGGCTGCTGGTGGTAGTTTGTGTTGGGGTTGGTGGTGGCGGTGGTGGGCGGCGGTGGTGGAAGAAGATGGTGGGCAGCAGTGGTGGTTGATGGGTGCAGTGGTGCTAGATATAAAATCCCGATGTATGTGTGTATTTTGTGTTAAAGATTTATTTTTAATAATTAAAAAGGTTATTAATTACAACCCTTGGATCATAGGTAAATGAAGGGTGGGGATGGATTCATTGGGTCTTTGCTAAATTAGAAGACTTTATTGAACTTTACATTCGCATGAATTCCCTTGCCGGCCATTGCAATTTTAAAATATATTTTATTGTCTTTGTTCTGATTATATTTGTGACTATATGTATCCCACCGTTACACTAGCTCCTCATACAACAGAGCATCGCCTTTCTCTGACTTTTAACAAGGATCCTAGTTTTCAAAAACTTGTAAGTATAATTCTTATCCAAAGTCTACATTAATCATATCTTTTTTATAAGAACTAGACACAAGACATTTGGTCTTGAATTAGGAGGTTACATCACGGATACGGATCACTGGATCAGATAGATTTTGATTATGACGTGACTTATTTTACACATCATAAGAGCCCTGGGAGCCATCGCGGCGCGGTGGCCCATTTCCGCGGCGCGAATGGCGTGATCACTCCGGCGAAAGAGAAAACCCGCGGCGCGGGGTGTTGCGTGATTCAACTCACGCTGCGTGAGTGCCATTTTTAAAATTAAAAAAAAAATCCAAATTTTTTTAAAAAACTAACCGCTACTTGCCATTTTATTTGAAATTTATTTTTGTTTTAATTGCCAACGGCTATATTTTAATTTTTTTTTTTTGAAAAGTAGGTAACGGCTAGTAGTTTTTTTTCCCGACTAGTAGTTTTTTTTCGAAGACTTTGCTAACCTAACCGCGACGTTGAAGATTCCGAAGACTCCTCCGACTAGTAGTTTTTTTTCATAATTTTTTTAATTCGTATATTATTTTTCGTTTTTTATTTATTCGAAGTTGTATTTTTCTATTTTTTTAGGATTGTAATATTTATTTTTAATTATGAAATGAATTAGTTTAATTTGAAAATATGAGATCTGACTGGATCTTCACCTTTGACACAAAGCGGGATGACTAATTATGAAATTAATAATAATAATAATTTTGTTTCTTCATGTTAACTTCTAATATAATAATAATAATAAGAAGAAGAAAAAATTTCACGTTTGGTCCCTATCGTTTACCCCAAACATCAAGTTTGGTCCCTATCTCAAACTAAGTGCACAGATCGTCCCTATCGTTTACACTTTGGATCAAGAATGGTCCCTATCTTGGATGGGGGTTAGTTTTATCCGTTAACTCTTATGGCTAAAAGGGTATTTCGGTCTTTTACTAGTTTTGACTTCTTTTAATGCATACACCCACCCACCCCTTATCCACCCACCACCTATTATATCTATCTCTCTCTCTGACTCTCTCTAAACACCCCCTAAACCCAGATCATTACACACACTAAAACACACACATATGAACATGAACCCTAATCCTAATCACACTCATTTCAAAGGGGTTTTGACCCATTCACTCCAGATCTTAAATTAAACTTTTACTAAACCAATCCCACTCCAAAAAATCCCTCTCTCGTGACGGCGCTGATGGCAGCGCCGCCATCAAACACCAACAACAGCCATCATCCGGTCTACCCCACAAACAAGGATCTTTTCATGTCGCTACTAAATTAACTGATGAACAGGATGACATCTCTCTATTCTATTCAGATATCATGCCACTACTTGTATGTCGCATCTTCCTTTTACTCATCCAACGTTTATCTCATTAATGTGTGTATGTGGGGCCTTTTTTGTATTAGCAGTCATTCCTGTGAAGTTCTTAATTATGGCCGCGGTCGTGGCCTTTTTTGCGACAACGTCAAAGTTGGGGAAGCTTATTAAGAGGAAACAGAATGACATGGGAAGCCATAAACTCAAGGGATGGTGGGATGCAATTCCAGTTATTCCAGTTGAAATTGTAGACAAACCTGAAGAGGTTCCTAAGGCAATGAAAACCGAGTAGCAGATAGTCAGTTTGAAATTTCTTTTGTATATAACTGTTGGTTTGGGGTGTAAACGATAAAAATAAGTGCTAGATGAAAATCTGATCTGGGTCTTCTTATTATTAATCTAGGGACTGTTTCAGGAGTATTTTTGTCTTTGAGCTATATAAAATGTACAAGTTTTTTTTAACTTATGTAATACTTACGGAAATCTAGGCGTTCCCGTATTTATGGGACATATCTCAGATATTACAGCACTAGACTACCAGAAACAAACGGACCTAAATTTCTATTTGGATGCGAGTTGGTGTTGTTTCGTCAGCAAATGGGGAGTTAGTGGTGCTAATCTTTCTTTCAGACTTTTTAAATTATTCCTTTTTGTTTATAAGATTTGGATTTGTGAGAGAGAGAAGGTGATGTTTAGAGATAAGAAGTTGGTGCTGTGATTTTTTTTATGTTGGTGAAGGTGATGTTTAGAGAGAGAAGGTGTGTATTTGATCTTGTGGGATGAAAAGGGGTGAGTGTTTGTATTTAATGAAGCCAAACAAGGAAAGGACCATAATGCCCCTCCACTTACACGATTTAACTGCCAAAACTAACGCCCATCCAAGATAGGGACTATTCTTGATCCAAAGTGTAAACGATAGGGATGATCTGTGCACTTAGTTTGAGATAGGGACCAAACTTGATGTTTGGGGTAAACGATAGGGACCAAACGTGAAATTTTTTCTAATAATAATAACCGTATCATCTCCATCCACCTTCCTCACCAATCCACCTTCATCACCAATCCACCATAACCGTATCCCTTCATCACCATAACCGTATCCCTTCATAACCGTATCACCGTATCATCTCCATAACCGTATCCCTTCATCACCAATCCACCATAACCGTATCCCTTCATAACCGTATCACCGTATCATCTCCATAACCGTATCCCTTCATCACCAATCCACCATTACCGTATCATCTCCATCCACCTTCCTTTCACGTGTGTGGGCGATTCACGCTACTCTTCCCTGTCACATCATCCCTGTCGCATCATCCCTGTCCTTTCACGCCACCCACCAGTAACCTGTATTGCGTTCTGTTCATAATCCCCCACCAGTAACCTGTCGCATAATCCCTGTCCTCCACCAGTAACCTATCGCATAATCCCCCATTTCTGTTCTTCACTGTATTACGTTCCCCTTTTTTATGGTTTCTGTTCTTCATCTTCTTTGATTAGCAGTAACACATGATCGTTTTTGTAGTTTGACTGTTTTGGTTGTGGGTTTGTTTTGGTTGTGGGTTTTCGGTTGTTGGAGTTGGGTTTCGGTGTGCAGGTTGGTTTACTGTTGGGTTGGTTTTTTGGATAGCTTTGTTGGTTAGCGGGAGTTTGTTTAGCTTTAGGTCTGGGTTTTGTTAGCGCGTTGTGGGTTAGTACTCCTGTTGTGGTGGGTTTGTTAGTAGGTTAGTACTTCTGTATCGTTTACACGTTGTGGGTTAGTACTTCGAGTTTTGATCGAGATTTGGTCGGTGTTTTGCCGGTGTGTTCTGTTGGGTTGTCTAGTAGTGGCACGTTTCATTTTGTGGTTTTGAGCGGTTGGTTTGTGATCAGGTTCAGTTGGTTTCGAGCAGTGTGTTGATTGTTGTAGCAGGTTGGTTGTGACGTCTGGTGGTGTTCGTTATAGGTTAGGGGAGGGTGGTTGTTTTGTTCGCGGCTTGGAGTTTCTTGGTTGATTGGCGGTTGGCGTGTGGTAACTAGTTGTGTTCGTTTTAGATTTGGTTTGGTGGTGTCATGGCGGTTGTTCGGTTCCATTGCCCGTTTGTTGGTCTTAACGGGTGTCGAGATGGTAGTGGGAATGGGCTTACTAAGTCTTCTTTGATTATTCATCTTCGTGATAAACATTTTAGAGGCGATGCGCTAGCTTGCACCAAACATTCCATTCTATCCAATTTGGTTGTTTATGAGAGGGCTGAGTTGACTTTTAAGAGTATGGGGATTTGGTTGTGTGGCGGTTGTTTCACTACGCACACGTTTCGGTCTAAGTGTCGGCATGGTAAGGGTTCGGATTTCGTATCACCTCCTGATTGTGGTGATGGTATTGTTCACTTTGTTCTTTATGACCTCCCTAAGCCTCCCGTTCCATCATGTACTTTGCATCTTGTTAGTGGTGGTGATGAAGTTCGTGACTTGCTTGGTGGTTTTGATTTGGGGACTCTTGATAGATTATTTTCAAAAGGGTTGCGTACTGTTAAATCTATCCCTCCAAAGTGTCATTTGGGTTTTTCTCGCGCTTTGAAAGGGGCCATTGACAGGGTGGTTAACAAGCCTGATGACATATCTTCTTGGGTTCGTTTGCTTGTTTTGCCTCTTTTTCTGCTTAAAACCTTTCGTCCGAGAAGTAATCTGGAGTGTAGGTCCGTTATCAAGAGGCAAAAGCAAGAGGAGTATATTAATAATGTTATTCGTTCTTGGGAGATGTTTGATGGTAGTTTACAGCTTCTTAGAGAGTGTTTGGCTGAACCTTCCCCCGCTTTGTCTGATGTTCTTAGTGAGGATAGTGGGTTGGTTGAGCAAAATATTAAGCAGTGTAGACGGAAGATTTCTGATGGGCATTATTCTGCTGCTGTTAGAGTTCTTTCTTCATCTGGTGTAGCTCCTTATAATGATACTACTCTTGAAGACCTAAAAAATAAACATCCTTTTGTTCATGCTCCTTCTTTGCCAGATATTTCTCTTAACCATCATCTCCTGGTTGCTTCTGGATCTAGGGTTCTTGACATGATCAAGAGTTTTCCCCGAGGCACGTCTTGTGGGCAGGATGGGTTGCGAGCCCAACACCTTTTAGATTGTTTGAGTGGTTCCGCGGTTGCTATTTCTGATGAGTTAGTTTCTTCTATCACCCAAGTCGTGAACCTTTTTCTTGATGGGCGGTGTCCCAAGGTGTTGGGTGAGTTTATCGCCAGTGCTCCCCTCACTCCGTTGGTTAAGCCAGGTGGTGGGATTCGTCCCATTGCTGTTGGTACTATTTGGAGACGGCTTGTCTCCAAGGTATGTGCTTTTGAGGTTGGTCCTTCTTTGGATGGGTATTTTGGTGACTTGCAGTTTGGGGTGGGAGTGTCGGGAGGGAGTGAGGCTATTCTTCATGCTATGAATCGTTTTCTTGAGAGATATGGTGATGATGTCGGTTTGTCGATGTTACTTGTGGACTTTAAAAATGCTTTCAATTTGGTTGATCGAGAGGTTATGTTGCGAGAGGTTCGTCTTCGTTGTCCCTCTATCTCGTCTTGGGTGGAGTTTTGTTATTCTAGTCCGGCAAGGTTGTATTACGGGGAACATGTATTAAGGTCATGTCAGGGGGTGCAGCAGGGTGACCCTCTTGGTCCGTTACTCTTTGCTCTTGTACTTCAACCATTGATATGTAAGATTCGGGACTCCTTCTCTCTTTCTCTACAGGCCTGGTATTTGGATGATGGCACTATTATTGGGGATACTTTGGTTGTGGGGAAAGTTTTGGAGTGCATCATGGAGGAGGGTCCAGTGTATAGACTGCATCTGAATATTGATAAGACTGAAGTTTTTTGGCCGACCGAGGATCCTCGCAGTAAGTTTATTGGTGTGTTCCCTGCTAATATTGCTCGACCTACGAGTGGTGTTAAGTTACTTGGGGGGCCTGCGAGTGTAGATCTTGATTTTTGTAATAAGCTTGTGTTGAAGCGTGCGATTAAGACTATTGAGCTTATGGATGCAGTGGCCAAAATTAATGACCCCCAATGTGAGTTGCTGCTTCTTCGTTCATGTGCCGGTATTTCCAAGTTATATTTTGCTATGCGTACTTGTTCACCTTGTGCTTTCAAGTCTGCCCAAATTTCTTTTGATTTGGCACTCCGTTCTTCTTTGGAGCGTATCGTTGTTGCTTCTGGACCGGGATTTGGTGATTGGCAGTGGAGACTTGCTACATTGCCCTTTTCCTTTGGAGGATTGGGTGTTTATTCTGCGGGTGACGTATTGCATTATGCTTTTCTTGCTTCTCGGTTATAGTCAGTTGATCTACAGTCTAAGTTAATTCAACACACTGATATTAGATCTTATGGACTCCAGTTTGATGATGCCTTACGTGTGTTTAACTCGGTTATGGAGATTGATTTTCTAAGTAATCCGAGTGAGGTCACTGCCCCCAAACTCATGAAGAAAATGGCAGATATATATTTTGCTCGGGTTATTAAGAATGCTGAATCCACTTTCACTTTATCTGCTCGTCAGTTGGCTTTATGGGCATTTCAGAGGGAGGATCATACGTCTGACTGGCTTAGGACGGTTCCTATCCCCGGATTAGGTCAGACTATGAATGAGAGGTCTTATCTATGTGTTTTGTGCTATCGCGTAGGTATTCCCTTGTTCTCTGTTTTGAAGCCCTGTTCAGCTTGTTCTAGGGTTTTTGATGGGGATATATTTGGGGATCATGCCGTATCGTGTGCTGGCATCGTTGGGATTAAGCATCGTCACAATTTGGTTCGTGATACTCTTGTTGACATATGTTACCGTTCAGGGATATCTGTCGGAAAGGAAGTTAATATTGGATTAGATGGTGGACCTGCTAATGTCCTTCGTCCGGCAGATATTTTGTTTTATTCCTGGGATGGAGGTAAAGATATGTGTGTTGATTTGACTGGTTCTTCTCATTTGACTCGTACGGGGATGAATGAATTTGTACCTGGCCGAGCTGTGATTGATGCTGCACAACGTAAACGATGCAAGTATTTGGCTAAGTGTGCATCTCTAGGATATGGGTTTCTTCCTGCAAGTATTTGGCTAAGTGTGCATCTCTAGGATATGGGTTTCTTCCTTTCTCCTTTTCTTCTTTAGGGGAGTTACAGGAAGATGCAGTTGCGTTGCTGAAGCGGATTCAGAGATTTTCAAAGGCTCAAGACATTGGAGCGCGCGCTGCTGTACATATTTTTCATAGAATAGGTTTTACCATTGCTAAAGGGGTGGGAGCGCAGATAGTATCTCGACTCCCATCCAATTTGTTGTAAATCCCTTTTCGTTTTTAATAAAAGTGATGGTTGAATAAAAAAATAATAATAATAATAATAATAATCTTTTTGTGATGGAGGACTTGATGTGTGTGTGGATCTGACTGGATCTTCACCTTTGACACAAACCAGGATGACTAATTTTGTACCTGGTCGAGTGGTGGTTGATGCTGCAAAACGTAAATGTGTTAAGTATACGGCTAAGTGTGCAGCTATTGGATATTGGTTTCTTCCTTTTTCTTTCTCTTCCTTGGGGGAATTAGAGGCGGATGCAGTTACATTGTTGAAGAGGATCCGAAAATTCTCTATGGCTCAGGACATCGGTGCACGTGCTACTGTTCATATATTTAATAGGATTAGTTTCGCTACTGCTAAAGGAGTGAGAGCTCAGGTAGTATCTCGGCTTCCCACTAACTTTTTGTAAATCCTATTATTTTAATGAAATAATTATTAATAAAATAATAATTATTGTTATTATTATTATTATTGTATTCTTTTTATCATTGTTAATATTTATAAAAAACATTCCTAATTATTATTCATATTTACCAGAAAATCAAATTCCACACTACCCATTATTATTTGTCTTCGTGAAACCTATTAGTACTCTGACCGCCTTTATAAACTCCGGCTTCCTTAAAAAAAATTCATGCTTCTACACTAGTTTTTCGATATCATGGTAATATGGTAATACTAGTAGCATTTTTCACCAAAAGCTTTTACCAAAAATAAATAAATAAATAAATAAATAAATTTTAAAAAATGTCATATCCCATTTTTCCCATATCAATCCACAAACACATAACATTAGTAATTTTCTTTTTATAGATTTTGCTACACTTTAAGAATTGTGATTAGGAGTATTAATTTTATTATAATTGTTTAAAAGAATATAATTCAATTAATCAAAATCAAGTATCAATCATATATTCACTAATTCCGAGATTGTCTTCATTTTCTTTTGAGATTATTATTCATTCAAAATTATTCATAAGTTGTATTGTAATAAAAATTATCTGCTTAACGATGACCCTTAAGGATTTTATTTTCCATCAAGAATTTTACATATCGAATACTACATTTTAAAATTTCGTGTTTTTGTAAACAATAATTTTGGAAAATATCATTTAAGAAAATAAAAACAAACCTACAAATATTTGGAAAAAAAAAATCAACACACCCAAAACCCAGCTGACAAAAACAAACATAATTACATGATATTTAAAGTTACAAGTCCAATCCAAAAACCAACTACTCTCTTTTCTTAAAAATAATTGTAAGACCTGAAATTACAATTGAAGTCCCTAACAAAATCATCACCAAACATACTTATAATCTTCAAGATCTTGGAGAACAATCATTTTATATTTTGGAGTGAAAGAGAAAGGGTTGGGATAGAAATAAAAAAACTTTATGTTCTTGAGATTTTCAAGAAGAGAAGTGGAATGTAAAGGATAAATTACACCAAATTTACTCTCCAAATCTTCTTCCCAAATTAGAGAGTAAAGGAGTGAATTTGTTTTTAAGGCTTCTTTCTGGTTACATGCTCCTCCTTTCTATCCAACTCAGGAACACAAAGTAAAAAAATGATTTCATACTTATCTCCTATTTACTTCTCTCTTTTTTTCCATCTTCATCTCTCTTCTTTCCATTTTTTCTCGAGAACAAAGTGATAATCTTCAAGATCTTGGAGAACAATCATTTCATTATCTTCATCATAAAAACTATGACTCATAATCTATTCAAGATAATATGGTTGGATTTCGCATGGTGATGGGTTGTTGTTTTGAATCTAGTTGTTAGGGGTAAGAATTTTAGACCATCGATTAAATCGGACATATGGTATTTCAGTTCGATCCTCGATTTATGAATTTCGTTATATTCAGTCTTTTGTTCAGTTCGATTTTACCAAAAACCCGTTGATTATGTGTAATAGGATCGAATCGAAGACCGGGCTGCACTGGACCGATCCGAACCGGACCATTTAGGTCCGGCGTTTTGGACAATTTCAGTCTCGATCTGGGCTGGTTTTGATCGATTCGGTCCGATTTTAACCCATTGTTCACCCCTTAGTTGTTGGAGGGTTGTAGGGTGACGTGTTTCGTGGTCGTGACCTGGGGGATGGTTGAATGAGTGTTGAAGCGGTGGTGTGTTATGGTTGTTGAGAAAATATTTCGTTTGTGGGTTAGTTCATTTATTTTAATGATAAAGTCGAAATGAAATGACACAATTAGCCTTTCATGTGATGGGTTAGGAGTTAAATTAGCGGAGTCTATGGTTAAAGGATCAAACCTAACATCGGTATATGTTGTCCTATATATTTGTGATGATTAAGCAAGGAAGAAAGAAAGAAAATAGATGAAGAAGAGATGGATTCCTAGAGAGAGAAAGTAGTGAGAGAAAGTAGAGAGGAGGTGTTTAACTTGGTGAATATTAGATTAGAAGAAGATTAGAGTTACAAATGACCATCCACCATCCTAACATGCTAGGAGGGTAGTATATATAGTCCACCCACATGCGGGCTTTAATGGGCTATATATTGGGTCGGGCTTGTCTTATGGACTTTGATTAGTTTAAATCTAAGCCCGTGAACCACGACTAATTAACTACTTATTACAACGTTCTAATAAATATTACAATAGAAACCTATGACCGAACATTCTTGTTTGACTCATTATTTTGAGGCTAACAATCTCCCCCAATGTGAGGTCATTCCTCTTCGATATTTAGATTCCAGTGGAGATTTATGAATTTCGTCATAAGTGAGTCTTGAACGTGTAATAGTAGTGTTGTTCCTTCATGCTGTGATCTTTGAGCCTTTGTCGTTGTCTTTTGAATTTGTCTTTTTATCTTGAGATCTTCAAATCATCCTTGACTTGTCTTTGTCATCTTGCGATCTTGTGTCTTTATCCACATGCTCAAACTTTTAATTGCTGAATAAGTCTTTGGGCATGAATATGTGGTTTTGAATCTTTGACTTTGCTGAGTACACCGTGACGCCATCTTCTCGAGACAAAACATAGACAAACTGTCATTGCTCCAGAGAACACAAATCAAGCAGACAATGCATTATCTGACGAAGACGAATTTATCAACCCATTCGGTACACCGGTACACGAAACTGGAGAGTCTTCTACTTTTTAACGCACTTCCCTTGTACCCCTCAAGCTCTTTGGTTTTCTGAAGGAGCACATCTCTATAGCTTTCAGTCATCTCAGTAGATTTGATAAGAGCAGCTTTGCATTCTTCAAAACTTTGAGTGAGCGTAGCGTTTGCCTTCTTTAATTGCTTTTGACTCTTTTTATTTTCAGTGACATCTTTTTGTAAAGTAGCAATTAAATTAGCAAGCGCAATACGTTCCTCTTCATCATATTCATTTGCATGTTGATCATCCTCAGACTCATTATTGCACATGTCTGATGAATCGGGTGTGGTATTACTATCAACCGTTTCCATCATACACGTGTCATTAATGGCATTGGGTAGATCACTATGCTCAGGAATATCACCAAACACATTATATTCATCAGTAGTGTGTACCTTATCGATTGGCTCAGTGTCAAAGATAGGGCCATTGTCATCTTCAGTGACTTTGAGAACTTCTTCAACCTTTGCCATGTACGAGTAATGTGCATCAAGCTCTTGATCAGAATCTTCATCATCAGTATCATCAAGCATTGCTCCTTCCTCAGCTGACAATTTAACCCCTGCTTCCATTTTCTTGCATAGCAGCATCTTTTCTTTATGATAGCTGGAGTCTCTAACCCTTTTCGACTTCCTGCATTCCTTTGCCATATGCCCATAACCTTGGCAATTAAAACATTGAATCCCACTCTGCTGAACCACTTGACTTCCAACAGTTTCCCTATTCCCGGTAGCAGCAGCAATCCTCTGAGTATCATACTTGGCAGTTTGTCGATCATACCTTGCAGAACCCTCAACATGTGTTGGATTATGTCGATCATACCTAGAAGGACTTTCACCACGTCGACGTGTGTCCTACCTTGGAGGACTCTCAACATATCGGTTCTTTGTGTTAGATGATGTACGAAGATTGTTGTTGGTGGGTATATAGATTTTCTTGTAAGTCTTCATTATGAAAGCAATTTGTTGTTTCATCTCTCGGTTCTTTTGAGCTTGATCTTCATCACTATCTTCTTCAGATGAGGACTCAGATGGTGGTGATGGTGCTCTTGGCACTTTACCTCGAGATTTTGTGGATGATGAAGATTTAAATGATGTGGAAAATCGTGGTGAAGATGATGTAGTGGAGTATGGCTTAGGAGCACGAGAGTGATGATCTTGAACATGTTGTTTGGTAGTCACTAAAGCAAGTGGATTAGCCGTCTTGGCAACACGTTCAGCTCGAATCTCATTTGCTTCATTCTGAAATTGCTTCAAGATATAAAAGAGTCGATGATATGAGACCTCGTCTAACTTTTCTTGTTGTTTCACTAAAGTGACGAACTGTGTCCACTCTGGTTGAAGTTGTTGAAGAAATTGAACATTGACTTGCATGGTGGAGACTTGCTGATTATTTCTTGTTATGTCATTCATCATTTTATAGAACCTGTAGTAGTATGAATCAATTGATTCTCCATCCCTTGAAGTAAACTTGCCAAAATTCCAAAACAAGTTTGTTTTGACATCTTGTTTGTTGAGTGATTCTCCTTGTTGCAAGCGTTCAATCGCAGTCCACATTTCATGTGCTGTCGGGCATGCATCAACCGTGGAGTAAATATCATCTCCAATCCCACTTAAAACCATATAGATGGCTTCCTTCTCTGCATCATGCCAAGCACAATTTTTAGGTGTGAGATCGGCTCTTGTTTCATCACGTTCACTTGCAGGTATTAGATCAGTAGTATCTGTGGCTGCTCTTGGAGGAATTGAGATCTTCTTAAATATATATGGTCCATGAGTAATACATTTTCTCAAGGCATCACCATTAGGTCTTGTATCAAGGTATCGTATGAAACGTGATTGCCATTGAGCATACCGACCAGATACAAGCATTGGTGGTCTCTCTTTGTTACCCGCCACCATTATGTTGTTGTTCGTCACACGATATTCGGCAGTAGAGTCCATCTCAATATTCTCTGAAATGATGAAGTGAATATGGATCTTAAGTAGATTTGTTGTGAGCGTTGTTGTGGTTTAAATTCCGAAAATTTCAATATTTCTCCAGTCCGACAATAAATTCACCAGTCCGACAAAACGGTAGACCAAAAAATTTTGTAATCGCCAAATTTTGAAATCGAGCTAGAAATGTCCTAAAACTAGTATGGAAAAAATTTGAATTTACTTGACGAAAAAATTTTAACTTTTTTTTTTTTTTGATCTTCGTGTAAACGATATTCCGAAACTAGTCTAGATGGTGGTTAAGTCTAAAAAATACTCAAACAAAATTTGGCAAAACACATCATCAGAATGTCGTCGGAATCACTTATCGGAATACAATCGGAATCCCTTCGTCGGAATGATGTCGGAATTTCTTAATCGGAATGCAATCGGAATCCCTTGTCGGAATGATGTCGGAATGTCCTAATCGGAATGCAATCGGAATCCCTTGTCGGAATGATGTCGGAAAGACCTTGTCGAAATACCAAATCAGAATGCAATCGAAATATTTTAAGTCCAGTCGGAATGTGATCGGAAAAGCTGGTCGGAATGTTTAAACCCTTTTCCGATGCGACTGATCGGAACCACTAATCCCTTTTCCGATGACACTGATCGGAATAATAGTACTGTTTCGAGATTTTTAGGTAAAAAGATGAGATTTTCGACAAGAAATCTGTGATTTGAACCAACCAAATGCGACCAAATCCCTACCACAACTATGTAGAAGATTTATATCAAGATTTAGAGCTTGGAAAACACAAAAAAAGTCTTGAATTCGAGATGATTATAGGAGAAAATCACACGAACCAAGTAAAATCAACAACGAATCACAAAACTACCCCATGGCGATTGATACCAAATGTTGTCCCATATATTTGTGATGATTAAGCAAGGAAGAAATAAAGAAAATAGATGAAGAAGAGATGGATTCCTAGAGAGAGAAAGTAGTGAGAGAAAGTAAAGAGGAGGTGTTTAACTTGGTGAATATTAGATTAGAAGAAGATTAGAGTTACAAATGACCATCCACCCTCCTAACATGCTAGGAGGGTAGTATATATAGTCCACCCACATGCGGGATTTAATGGGCTATATATTGGGTTGGGCTTGTCTTATTGACTTTGATTAGTTTAAATCCAAGCCCGTGAACCACGACTAATTAACTACTTATTACAATGTTCTAATAAATATTACAATAGAAACCTATGACCGAACATTCTTGTTTGACTCATTATTTTGAGGCTAATAGCATAGGTCGAGCAAAATTAATCGAATCAAATCGAATATTTGAGCTCAGCCGAGCCAAACTGACAAAATTGAACTAATCAACTTGTAGGTTTGGTTTTCGGTTTTGTATATTTATGATTTTCGGTTTGGTTTTGTCAGTTCAGTCCGGCTTTCGTCTAAAACCAAAAAATGCGTCTAAACTATCCATTCAGTTCGGTTTTAGGTTTTTCTCAATAATCTTTGGTTTGATTTTCAGTTTATTTTTTCCTCTAAGTCGGTTTTGGCTTCAATTCATTTTTTGTCATTTCGGTTCGGTTTTGAATCCATGCTCTGCCTTATACGGGTCAAAGGCACAAGAGAGGATGCCGGATTCCCGAGAAAGAAAATGTTTTGGGACTAGACCCGTTTTATAAAATTGATTGGTGTTAGAACACTAGGCTATGTTCTTGAGTTATTATTAGGATGAAAAGAAAAGAATTAAATATAAAAGAAGAGAAGAGAAAGAAAAGAAAAGAAAAAGAATCATCCCAAAAGTGTGAAGAAGATTTTATAGCCAAAATGGCTTGTCTTTTTTTTCTCTTCCTTTCTTTTCTCTTAATAAAATTTGAGAACACAACTAACTTCTAGTTTCTTTCCGAATCCTTTCCTTTCTCTCCAAAATAAATCTCAAGAACATAGTGTAATTCGTAGATTAAAAGACTAAACATGATGTCATAAATCAAACATAAATATATATTCTGGGTAGGGCTGAGCATCGGTTCAAAACCGAACCGAACCGAATACAACCGAACCGAACCGAAAACCGATTTTGAAAAAATCTCCGATCGAAAACCGAACCGAATTATGTTGAGCAAAACCAAAACCGAACCGAAACCTAACCTAACCGAGTAAAACCGAACCGATATGTATTTTAGGCGTATTTTTCATGTTTTTAACCCGAAACTGAACCGAACCGAGCAAAACCGACAAAAAAATACAAAACCGAAAACCGAACCGAATTTGCTCGGTTCGGTTCGGCTCGGCTCGGTTCGGTTTATCGGTTCGGTTCGGTTTTCGGGTTCATTTGCTCAGCCCTAATTCTGGGTGCAAAAAACGCTGAATCTTTTTAAATTGTAGCAAGTACTCATGCCAGTGTATATCACATGTGATAATTTTGAATATTTGTTTTTCCCTTTTTTTCTTTTATTTTCTCAAAAATTTATGAATGAATCATATTAATTTAAAAATTCAAATATTATGTGTGATACATATGGTTAAAAAACTGAAGAAATATATTTTTCAATGCTACAAATTCCGAATCATTTGGATATCTACATAAATACTTACGTACATTTTTGGACAACATGTTATGTTTAGAATTGAGATTCTGTACCGGAAAAGAAGCCAAAGAACTTTGTTAAAAGATATATGAAAGTGCAGATATATGAAAGTGCCTCTCCATTAAAAGTATGCTCGTTCAGATGATGTAATTTATGTAGGTTAACGATTTAAGGTTCTTTTAGAACTGTTGTAATAAATTGGCTGGCTCATCTTTGTCTCCTGAAGAAAAATAATTCATAAATGATTTTTTCTCTAATTATCATTGAGAAATGGTGATATCGTGCAGGCCAGTAGAAGATAACTGACCAAGCTAGCAAGTACACATAGGTTCAGTTGAAGAGATGAATAGCATGATCAACAAGAAGGAGCACAAAACAAACATTCCGGTCGCGCCGCCACCACCAGATAGATTAACTCTTGATGTATATATGAACCTATGCCGTCCACTGCCGCCAATTAAGACCCCTCATAAAGATATCCTAGGTAATATAGAGCCCCTTTGCGTATATATTCCCTGCTTTTGAACATTCGATTCAGATAACTGATATAAATCCATGCATCTAGGGATGAAAATCTATGATTTTTATATCCTTAGTTGAAAATAATTTCCAAGCATATATCTATAATGTATAAAAGAAGTATGATACACTTATCTTGGAATGATTAGAAATTTATTGACGTACATTGATGTAGACTAAAAAAACAAAGTAACAAAGATAAGTAATTAGATCTGTTGATTCAACAAGAATGCCAGAAACAATTCTGCTAATAATCGTTGATTCTGAAGAATGCCCGAAAATTAGGGTAAAACACGGCAACTCAACGGCCAATGGTTTAACTTTTATTAAACTGATAATTGTCTTGCTAGGGTTACAGCAGATTCATTAAATAATGACTGCAAACAAAGAAAAACCCTATCCAACGGGCTGGACCGTAGCCCAATGACAAAGTCCAACTGAAAATGAAAAAAACATAAAAATGCAAAAAACTGATAGTAAAAAGGCTTTTCGGGCCTTGAAAAATCCGCAACCTGCTAAAAGGTGGTTACAGCGTCGTCGGTCTCCTTTTTACGCACGTTTTGACAGGTCACGGGCTGAAAACGGACTTAGGATGCAAAAGTTATGCCCATTTTACTAAACCCATCTTCGTCACGCGATCTCGGGCCTCCAGAAACAAGTCAGCCCGTTCTTCAATACTTGGGCCTCCATCATTCCCCCCTGGATAAGAAAAATTCGCCCTCGAATTCCCAACTGTATCATCATCGGAAGAATCACCATGGTAAGGCAACAAGTGCTTCACATTAAAAACATCAGAACAACGAATATGACTTGGCAACTTCAAACGATAAGCATTTGAGTTCATCTTATCCACAATTTCCACTGGACCAATCTTCTTAGCAAACAATTTATTATATTCACCAACTGGAAAACGATCCTTAGTCAAAATAGCCCACACAAAGTCTCCTACTTCAAAGTCAACATGTCTCTTTTGATCTGCATCTTGCTTGTACTTCGAATTAGCGCGCACCAAGTTGTCACGAACAGATTTATGAACATCATGCAACCCCTCAACAAAATCCTGCACTTTCTTCGGAACAGACCTAGAAATCTGAGGAGTCATAAGATCAAGAGGACCACGTGGCTGAGCAGAATAAACCACATGGAAAGGACTAAACCCAGTGCTCCGATTAACAGCATGATTATGAGCAAACTCAACTTGATACAACTTCTGATCCCATGCCTTCACATGATCCTATGCCTTCACATGATCACCCACCAAACACCTTAACAGGTTACCAAGGGATCTGTTAACAACTTCGGTTTGCCCATCAGTTTGAGGATGATAAGCACTACTAAAATTGAGTTGAGTATTCACCATCTTCCACAAACTACGCCAAAAATGACTCAAAAACCTGGTGTCCCGATCAGAAACAATGGAGGATGGTAAACCATGTAAACGGTACACATCCCTAAAGAAAAGTTGGGCTACATTAACTGCATCTGTTGTCTTCTTGCAAGGAATAAAATGAACCATCTTAGAAAAACGATCAACAACAACAAATATTGAATCATTACCCCTTTGAGTACGAGGTAGTCCCAACACAAAATCCATGCTAATATCAACCCAGGGCTGCAAAGGAACTGGCAAAGGCATATAAAGACCTGCATTAGTAGTCGTCCCCTTTGAAACTTGACAAATACGACACCTCTTAACGTAACGATCCACTTCCTTCCTCATAGTAGGCCAAAAATAAGATGTTTGAACCAACTGTAAAGTGCGATCACGACCAACATGTCCTTCACCATGCAACTCCTTAATAATTTGTAATCGAAGACTTGAATCAGGAATACAAAGTTGATTCCCTTTGAATAGGAACCCATCATGCATAACAAAATCTGTTTTCTCTCCGGATTGAAAATCCTGCATAACAATTGAAAAGTATGGATTCATAGTCACCATGTCACGAATGACATCCAGTCCTGGAACATCAACCTGCATGGTTACAAGTAAACTACTTCTCCTGCTTAAGGCATCAGCAGCACGATTGGAAGCACCCGTTTTGTGTTTCACCACAAAAGTAAATTTCTCAAGAAAAGCCAACCAACGCCCATGTTTATGTGAAACCTTATCTTGAGTACGAATATGCCTTAAGGAATCATGGTCAGTGAACAAAACAAACTCCTTATGAAACAAATAATAGCGCCAATGCTTCACAGCTTGGACCACTGCATAAAACTCCAAGTCATAAGTAGAGTACCTCGACTTCGGCCCTGTCAACTTCTCGCTAAAATAGGCAACAGGCCGCCCACCCTGACTAAGAACTACACCAATTGAAACCTTAGAAGCATCAGTATGAAGCTCAAAAACTTTAGAAAAGTCAGGCAATACCAGGATTGGCGTTGTAGTAAGCTTTTTCTTGACAACCTGAAAAGCCATCTCTACTTCCTCCGTCCACACAAATGACTTACCCTTCATACAGTCTGTCAAAGGGGCCATAATGGAACTGAAATTAGGGATAAACCGCCTATAGAAAGAAGCAAGACCATGGAAACTCCAAACTTCAGTAATGGTAGTTGGAGTTGGCCACTCCTGAACAGCTGCTACCTTAGATTCATCCACCTGTATGCCATCACCAGAAACAACATACCCTAAAAACAAAACTTTAGGGGTCATGAACACACACTTCTTCGTGGCTGCATAAAAGTTATCCTTCCGAAGCAAGGTCAAGACCTGCCTCACATGATTGACATGCTCATTATAAGAAGCAATATAAATAAGAATGTTATCAAAATAAACAACCACAAACTTGCCAATAAAAGGCCTGAGCAGTTGATTCATCACACGCATAAATGTGCTTGGTGCGTTTGATAAACCAAAAGGCATGACCAACCACTCATACAACCCTTCACGGGTCTTGAAAGCGGTCTTCCACTCGTCACCAGATCTAAGACGAATCTGGTAATACCCACTCTTCAAATCCAGCTTCGTGAAAATGGTAGCACCACTAATCTGGTCAAGCAAATCATCAAGGCGAGGAATAGGAAACCAGTACCTCACAGTAATCTTATTGATGGCTCGACTATCAACACACATACGTCATGTACCATCCTTCTTTGGAGTCAATAGGGCAGGAACAACACACGGGCTCATACTCTCACGAACATGACCCTTGGAAACCAGCTCCTCAACCTGCCTGCGCAACTCCTCGTGTTCTCCCGGGCTCATCCTATAATGTGGCCTGTTAGGCAACTGTGACCCAGGCTCTAGATCAATATGATGTTGTATGTCACGCAATGGTGGCAAACCATCAGGTAATTCATCAGGGAAAACATCAGAGAATTCCTCAAGTAAAGGGATCATGGCTTCAGGAACTTCACCGTCTTCAGAAACCTATCGTCGTGGAGGAAAAATTGGACTATTTGGGTCCCTATTAATACAAAAACATCACCTCCCACCTCCAGCTCGTCTTCGAACTGCGAAAGAGTTAGTAAAGTACCAGTGGGTTTATTAACTACTTCCTTAGGTTTATTTGGCATCAAAGTAATCTTCACACCCCCAAACAGGAAACTATAAGTATTAGTTCTCCAATGGTGAGTTACATCACGGTCATACTCCCAAGGTCTACCCAACAATAAGTGACAAGCATCCATAGGTATCACATCACACCAAAGATTATCCTTATAAGTTGTTCCTATAGAAAACGGAACTTGGACACGCTTGGAAACTGTTATCTCCCCACCCTTTTTAAGCCACTGTAACTTATAAGGTTTGGGACGATCTTCAGTTTTCAGCCCTAATTTCTGGACTGCTCCTTCAGCTATCAAATTATCACAACTACCTGAATCGCATACAAAAGTGAAAACCTTACCCATAATGGTACAAGTTGACTGAAAGATGTTGTGTTTGAGCCAATCATCACCATCAGCTTTAGGTGTTAAGCAGGAGCGCCTTACCACTAAATTCACCCCCACATCTCCAGACACATACTCCTCCTCATACTCAGGTTCTGCATCATACACTGCTTCTCCCACGTAGTCATCATAAGCCACATCATCATCTTCCTCAGGTTCAATAAATAACTGCCTCTTCCCAGCCTTCTTACACTCTGATTGTCGGTGACCAGGTTCACCACAGTTAAAGCACTTGAACCCACCACTGCCGGCCGCTTTAGGAACTGGTCAAGTATTCTCACCAACTGCTTTAGCCTGAGTTGGGGCAAAACGCGATGCTGCATTACCCGAACCAGAAGCACCTGTTATTGCAGGAGAAGAAGAACTCCCCACTTGTCGGTTCTGCTTCTCAAAAGTCAGTGTTCGTTGATACGCTTCAGAAAGTGTCATCGGATCAAACATGTTAACAGAATCCATGATCTGGACTCTTAAACCACCAATGTATCGAGAGACAAGCTGATCTTCTGTCTCTTGAACGTCATTCCTTGCAATTAGTTGGTAAAATTCGGTCGTGTAATCTTCAACAGACTTGGCCCCCTGTTTCAGATTCTGTAACCGTTGGTACATCATTCGCTGGTAGTTATGAGGAATAAAATTATCCCTCATGACTTTCTTCATCTTCTGCCAACTCGTGATCTTTGACTTCCCAACTATGTTCCTCGTCAGTTTCAATTGTTGCCACCACGCGGATGCCCGATCACGTAACTTGGTAGCGATCAACGAAACCCTTTTGTTTTCTGGAACTTCTTTGAATTCAAATACTTCTTCAACAGCAACAAGCCAATCAATAAACTCATCAGGCTTTAAAGTGTCCCCATTAAACTCAGGAATATTAACCCTCATTCCGGTCTCCCAACGCCTATCATTATTCCCACTGCGATCTCTCATCCGTCGCCCTACTGATTGTTCATCATCAGACAAACCATCACCAAACGGATTTTCTTCCAGATCTGCATCTTCTTCCTCATGACGGCGATTACGAGGCCTCCTATTGCTCATCAAAGTGTTCATCTGGTCGGTCAATTGATCAAACATTTGATCGAATCTCTCTTCCATTCTTTCCATCATACGCTGCTCAAATTCCTGTTCATTCACATCGTGAATAGGCCTAGTTCTCCTTGGAGGCATCTTGATCAGGAACTTTGGCTCTGATACCAACTGATGTAGACAAAAAAAACAAAGTAACAAAGATAAGTAATTGGATCTGTTGATTCAACAAGAATGCCAGAAACAATTCTGCTAATAATCGTTGATTCTGAAGAATGCCCGAAAATTAGGGTAAAACACGGCAACTCAACGGCCAATGGTTTAACTTTTATTAAACTGATAACTGTCTTGCTAGGGTTACAGCAGATTCATTAAATAATGACTGCAAACAAAGAAAAACCCTAAAAATCCAACGGGCTGGACCGTAGCCCAATGACAAAGTCCAACTGAAAGTGAAAAAAACATAAAAATGCAAAAAACTGATAGTAAAAAGGCTTTTCGGGCCTTGAAAAATCCGCAACCAGCTAAAAGGTGGTTACAGCGTCGTCGGTCTCCTTTTTACGCACGTTTTGACAGGCCACGGGCTGAAAACGGACTTAGGATGCAAAAGTTATGCCCATTTTACTAAACCCCTCTTCGTCACGCGATCTCGGGCCTCCAGAAACAAGTCAGCCCGTTCTTCAATACTTGGGCCTCCATCATTATGCTTACGTAATTGCATTGAAGCAGGTAAAGCAGACTACTTTACTATATGTGTCCCATTGTACGAGGCTTGTATTAATGGTAACTGGAAAGCTGCCAAGGACATCCTTGATAAACGGCCAGAGTTGGTAGGCTTTGCTATCACTGAAAATTTGGAAACACCACTTCATGTTGCAGTCTCAGCAGAAGAGACCAAGCGGACGGAACAATTTGTGACGAATCTGGTGGCTCAGATGGATGATAGGGACCTAGAATTTCAGAATAAGGGTGGGAACACTGCACTTTGTTTAGCATCTGCAGCTAGAAACATCAAAATGGTAATGACTATGGTGAATAAGAACCACAATTTGCTGAACGTTCCTGGTACTCAAAGAATGATGCCGTTATACATGAGTGCATTGTATGGGAAATATAACACCGTGAATTATCTTTATGACAAATCGGAAAAGATGACCGGTGAAAACTGGACACATCAGAATCGGGGTTGGGTACTATTGAAATGCGTGGAGTGGGATTTCTTTGGTAAGTAATTTACATTAATTACTACAATATTTGTAATGCATGGAAAACAATTTCACTGTTACCTAAATGTAACAAGGAGGTCGAAGAAATCAAAATCGTGTGATTTTCATGTATATCTTCCACAGATGTTGCGCTGCAAATTGTGAAGGACTGTCCGGAACTTGTTACTAATGGGTATGTATTTGGAGCTTTGGCTCGAAAACATGATGCTTTCAATGGAGTAGAACAGAGTTTACTCACGAGAATCATAAATTTAAGTAAGTCTTTTGGCAGTCAGTTGTTCTTACGAGGAGTTTATGCTATGAGGGGTGTAGAAGGTATGTTATTTTAATTCACTTATTGTTATAAATCTATTCCAGACAATCAAAAATGTATGTATTAATGGTTGCCACCTTTGTCAACTTTAGACTAATAATATGGCTACTCCATGTCTCCTAAATTACAAAGAGTAAAATGGGAAATATATAGTGTAATTGAGTACTATAAATACTCATGCAAACTATAAAATATACTTGCACCAATATCACCTATTAAGGTATATTACTTCTCTTCTATCATATTTATCTTATGGTTATTGAGTGATACTTGAAAGTTGTGATTATACTAATCATCTTGTGATAAAACTGGTTAATTACAACACGTTATCAGCACGATCGTTCACGCCGTTATAATCAAGTAAGTTTTAGAAAATCTTTTCGAAGTAAACATTTTCTCAAGTTAGTTTTGTAATCAACAAAAGTCTCCATTTTATCAAAACCATTTATAACTAACAATTACACTTATTTTCATAAAACGTTATACTTTATATCAAACTTAATAAATGTATAAAAAACTTTCTTACCACCAATCTAGAATGACAATTAGAAGCATAATTACCTTAATCGACTACGTGGACACATATGATAATCTATCATGGACATATGACAATCTTGGGACTACTAACCATTTGTATCTTATTATTACGTTAACTTTTTATTATTGTTATCACTAACCTTTTATTCATGCAACTAACATTTACTTTGTTACAACTAACTTCTATTTATGTTACTAACATTTATTTTGTTACAACTAACTTCTATTTATGTTACTAACATTTACTTTATTACATCTAACTTCTATTTATGCAATTAACATTACTTTACTACATCTAACTTTAATTTATGCAATTAACATTTACTTATGCCATAACTAATTTTTATTTATGTGTTAGTTGTTATCTATTTATGTAGACTAAAAGTTATTATCTGCTAATCTTTATATTTTATATTTATGTTAACCAATTCTTATAAATAAATTAAAAACTTTTTATAAAAAAAATGTATATGCACAACGGCTCTTTAACAGATATAAACAGAAACAAACAGTTTTACAACGTTTATATTTTTCACTATAAATTCAAATCTGGCAATCCACAAAGTTTTCACAAAAAAATAAAATCATCCTCTATCTTAAATCAAGTTTGTTGCTCGAAGAAAATTTTCAAATATGATTCACCCACTTCTCATTGTTATCGCCATCATACTTGTCTTACTTCTTATCCCGATTTTTCAGCTCCCACCTAATGTATTTGAAATTAGTTTATTTATGTATCTATTTGTAGCTCTCCCAATGTATTGTATTGCATTACTTATTGATATATATGGATTTTGATATTGACTATGTTATTCATTCTATTTATAGCAACAAAATGTCAAACATCGAAAATCCCAAAATTCCAGCTCTTAAGATAACTGGAGAAAATTACATACAGTGGACAGGATTTGTCAAAAGGCGCCTCAAATCATTGGGTGCTTTAGAAGCAATAAATGAAGGCAACGAATGCACTGACGAAATAAAAGCAAAAGCTGATGAATTTCTACATCTTCACATTGATGAAATGCTCGAATTTGAGTATTCAAATTGTGATAATCCAAGCCAATTGTGGAAAGATCTGGATGAAAGATTTAATAATCAAAGGGATGTTTTACTCCCTACTGCTAGGGATGAATGGAACAATTTAAGGTTCCAAGATTTCAAAAAGGTAAATGAGTATACATCTGCCTTGTTCAGAATTTGCCGCACACTCAGGTTTTGTGGGCAAACTGTTACTGACGGTGATATGTTGGAGAAAACTTTCTCCACATTCCATGCCTCAAACATAAACTTGCAGCAACAATACCGACTGCAAAATTTTAGGAGGTATTCTGATCTGAATGTAAATCTTCTCGTGGCAGAGAAAAACAATGAACTGTTGATGAAAAATCATCAAAGTCGTCCAACAGGATCATTGGCAATTCCAGAAGTAAATGTTGTTAACAATACCAATACTAGAAACTTTGGAAATAAAAGAGGACGAGGTAACCCTCGTGGGCATGGTCGTGGACATGGTCGTGTTCGTGGTCGTGGTCGTGGCCATTATGATCACAACCGTTTTTCCAACCAAAACCATAGTTACCACCAAAGTGGTTATAATGTTCGTGGTCGTGGTCGTGGGCGTGGTCGTGGCCATGGTCGTGGTCAAAGAAATTACACTTACCATGCTCCACAAGTTAATAACCTCAGTCAGAAAGATAATGATGTTGGTACCTCCCAAAATGCTGAAGGAGCATGTTTCAGGTGTGGAAGTGCAAACCATTGGGCAAAGTCTTGTCGAACACCCCCTCACATCTGTGAGCGATACCAAGCATCTCTTAAAGGAAAAGAAAAAGAAGTGAACCATGTGGATCACTTTGATAACACAAACACTGAGCTTGTTGCCTCAGACTTTTTCGATGACTTGGAAGTTTGAAAGAAAAGTTGTTGGATCTTTAATAAATATGTATAATACCTATGTAAAATAACTATGCATTTTTCTTTCAGTAACTCTACTTAAATATGTATAATTATTTTCCTTTCATGTAGAATAAATAAAGATTGAATAAATATGTTATGCTCACTCATTATTTTCCTTTATGTTCATATTAGAAATGAGTCTAAATGAAGCGAAATACCAAGAAAAAGGTGGAGATCTGTGCATAGCGGATAGTGGTGCCACACACACTATCCTCAAATTCAAGAAATATTTTGTTGAATTAAAACCAACAAAAGGAAGCATTAACACAATTTCAGGTCCTACTAACTTGATAGACGGCGTAGGTAAAGATAATGTAGTATTACCAAATGGTACACAACTCTTGATAGAGAATGCTTTATTCTCCCCAAAATCCAAAAGAAACTTATTAAGTTTCAGATGCATATATCATAATGGTTATGATACTCAGTCAAGGACTGTTGGAAACAAAAAGTATTTGCAAATCATAAATGAGAATAAAGTACTTGAAAATCTGCCAATGCTCCATTCTGGTCTGCATTATACATATATTAATATGCCTCAAGCACATATGGCAGTAAAAGAGAAATCTTGTGATCCTGATTTAGTAAGTTTGTGGCATGACCGTTTAGGTCACCCAGGATCAACAATGATGAAAAGGATAATTGAAAGTACACATGGACATCCATTGAAGGATAGAAAATCATGGGAAAAATAGCTCCATGTACATCGTGTTCCCTTGGGAAATTAATTGTAAGACCATCTCCACTTAAAGTTGAAAAAGAATCGCCTGTGTTTCTTGATAGAATTCAAGGCGATATTTGTGGGCCAATACATCCACCATGTGGACCATTTAGATATTTTATGGTCCTAATAGACGCATCAAGTAAATGGTCTCATGTATCACTGTTATCAACTCGTAACGTAGCCTTTGCAAAATTCCTTGCTCAAATTATTAAACTGAGAGCACATTTTCCGGATTACACTGTTAAACGTGTAAGACTTGATAATGCTGGTGAGTTTACATCTCAAGCATTTAATGACTACTGTATGTCAGTAGGGATTGTCGTTGAACATCCAGTTGCTCATGTACACACACAAAATGGTTTAGCCGAATCATTAATTAAGCGTCTACAGCTAATAGCTAGACCGTTGATCATGAGAACAAAACTCCCCGTATCTATATGGGGTCATGCAATCTTGCATGTTGCGTCTTTGATACGCATGAGACCAAGTGCAAACCATGTGTATTCTCCTCTGCAACTTGCTTTTGGCCAAGAGCCAAGCATATCCCACCTTAGAATTTTTGGGTGTGCAGTATATGTTCCTATTGCACATCCTCAACGGACAAAAATGGGTCCTCAAAGAAGGTTGGGGATATATGTTGGATATGAAACGATTTCTATCATAAGATATCTTGAGCCCTTGACAGGTGATGTCTTTACAGCACGTTTTGCTGATTGCCAATTTAATGAGGCAATTTTCCCTCCGCTTGGGGGAGAAAAGAAAATGAATGAGAAAGATGTCTCATGGAGTGAACCTTCACTGATGTATCTTGATCCTCGTACTAAACAAAGTGAGACTGAGGTTCAGAAGATAATGCACATGCAAGAGATTGCAAATCAGTTACCTGACGCATTCACTGATACAAAGAGGGTGACTAAATCTTACATACCAGCTGTTAATGCTCCAGCCCGGGTTGAAATTCCAAACATAAAATCTGATGATAAAGTCACTCAAGAGTCCAAAGCACGTTTGAAGCGTGGGAGGCCAATTGGTTCTAAGGATAAAAATCCTAGAAAAAGAAAAGCAGTCAAAAATGCAATTAACAATGAGGATGTTGTTCTTGAAGGAACACAAAATGTTGCTCCTTCAGAAGAGGAAATTGATGATATCAATAAAGATATTTCAATCAATTATGGTCACTCAAAAATACCATTGGAACAGATTGGAACATAAATTATTGATGATAAATTCTGTTATAATATTGCATGTGATATCATGAATGGAAATGATGATCCAGAACCAACATCAGTCATTGAATGTCAAGGTAGACATGACTGGAACAAATGGAAAGAAGCAATGGAATCTGAATTAAATTCACTTAATAAACGAAAGGTTTTTGGACGAATTGTTTTTACATCTGGAACTGTGAAACCAGTTGGGTACAGATGGGTTTTCATACGAAAACGAAATGAGAACGATGAAGTCATAAGATATAAAGCTAGACTTGTTGCTCAAGGTTTTTCTCAAAGACCAGGGATTGATTATGAGGAAACGTATTCACCAGTAATGGACGCAATTACGTTTCGATACTTGATCAGCCTAGCAGTTTATGAAAACTTAGACATGCGTCTTATGGATGTTGTTACGGCTTACTTGTATGGATCACTTGATAGTGATATTTATATGAAAGTACCTGAAGGGTTTAAAATGACAGCTGCATTAAGTGCAAAACCCAAAGACATGTATTCAGTCAAATTACAAAGATCTTTGTTTGGGTTAAAGCAGTCTGGACGCATGTGGTATAATCGTTTAAGTGATTATTTGAAAAGCAAAGGATATAAGAGTAATCTTATATGCCCTTGTGTTTGTATCAAGAAAACAACGTCTGGGTTCGTAATTATAGCCGTCTATGTTGATGATCTCAACATCATTGGTACAAATAAAGAAATCAATGAAGTTATTGTGCACTTAAAGGAAGAATTTGAAATGAAGGACCTTGGGAAGACAAAATATTGTCTTGGCTTGCAAATCGAGCACATGCCTAATGGCATACTTGTTCATCAATCGAATTATACTGAGAAGGTCCTAAAACGTTTCAATATGGATAAAGCAAAATCTTTAAGTACACCGATGGTGGGAAGATCACTAAATGTTGACAGTGATCCGTTTCGCCCATGTGAAGAAGATGAAGATGTTCTTGGTCCAGAAGTCCCGTATCTAAGTGCAATTGGAGCTCTTATGTATCTAACAAATTGTACCAGACCTGATATTTCTTTTGCAGTTAATTTGTTAGCAAGATTCAGTTCATCTCCCACAAAAAGGCATTGGAATGGAATCAAGCACATATTCCGATACCTCACTTGGGTTTATTTTACTCTAACAATTCAAAACAAGGATTGGTTGGTTATGCTGATGCAGGTTATTTGTCTGATCCTCACAAAGCTAGATCTCAAACTGGTTACGTATTCTTAAATGGAGGTACTGCTATTTCATGGCGTTCTCAAAAGCAAACACTCGTAGCAACATCATCAAATCATGCTGAAGTTATTGCACTACATGAAGCTAGCAGAGAATGTGTATGTTTGAGGTCAATGACACATATGATTACGACATCTTGTGGGTTAAATAAAAAGAAAAGCCCAACACTTATCTACGAAGACAATGCAGCTTGTGTCGCACAAATGAAAGAAGGCTACATCAAAAGCGATCGAACAAAACATATACCGCCAAGATACTTCGCATACACTCAAGACCTTATAAAGGATAATCAGATTGAAATGAAGTATGTCCAATCAAGCAACAATTCAGCGGATCTCTTCACCAAGGCACTTCCAACTTCGGTTTTTAGGAAACACGTCCATGCTATTGGCATGCGGCATGTACAAAAGACATAACACTATACGGATGTCTAGATCAGGGGGAGTCAACCATACTGAACTCTTTTCCTTGACTAAAGTTTTTTCCCACTGGGTTTTTCTTTAGCAAGGTTTTTAACGAGACAGTACTTTAAAGTTGACTTTACTTTGACAAAGTGGCATCCAAGGGGGAGTGTTATAGATCCATTCCAGACAATCAAAAATGTATGTATTAATGGTTGCCACCTTTGTCAACTTTAGACTAATAATATGGCTACTCCATGTCTCCTAAATTACCCAAGAGTAAAATGGGAAATATATAGTGTAATTGAGTACTATAAATACTCATGCAAACTATCAAATATACTTGCACCAATATCACCTATTAAGGTATATTACTTCTCTTCTATCATATTTATCTTATGGTTATTGAGTGATACTTGAAAGTTGTGATTATACTAATCATCTTGTGATAAAACTGGTTAATTACAACACTTATGATATAATCATCCTTCTGATTTATTATTAGTATCGCTTCGTAATATCTCAGATGTAAATATTTTTCAGGGCATTATACTACTGATGCACTAAAATTCTTAAGAATCAGTTTGATAAATACTATCAGACAAATGTCAAAGGAAGAAGTTGATGATATAGTCATCCGAGAGCCTCGCTCCACTGTCTTAAGTAATGGAATGTCCCAAAATTCTTCCAAAGTATTATTTATGGCTGCAGAAATGGGCAACACCATATTTGTAGTTGAGCTCCTTCGAGCCTATCCTGATTTAATATGGCACCTAAATGATGACAACTACTCTATATTTCATGTAGCTGTTATGAACCGTCATCAAGATGTCTACAAACTATTATACGAGATAGGCTCAATGAAGGATATGATAACAACACTCGTAGACCAAAATGGAAATAATATGCTTCATTTAATTGGGATGACGTCAAGGATTATGAGATCTCATATGTCCGGAGCGTCTCTACTAATGCAACGTGAATTATCGTGGTACAAGGTATGTATTTGGCCCCCATACTTTTCAGCCTATGTAATTTTTGCTATAAACAACGTACAATGATTGATCAGTCAAAACCTTGACCATAATCAATAAAATTTCTCGCGTTTGTTGTAGGAAGTAGAGAAGATGATTCCCCCTACTTTGAGAGCAAGGAAGAACAATCTTGGTCGCACACCCTATGGCGTATTCTTTCAGAATAACAAAGATCTACTTTCCCATTGTTTAAAATGGACGAAAGATGGTATGCTCGTTGCCACACTTATTATCACAGTAGCATTTGCAGTAGCTTTCACCGTTCCTGGTGGCTATAACGATCATGGAAGTCCTTACTTCCTTCATAAACATGCTTTCCAGATTTTTGCTATTGCAGATGCAATTTCTTTATTCTCCTCGACGACTTAACTTCTAGTATTTTTGTCTATCCTCACATCTCGCCACAGTCCGCGTATTTTCATGTTCTCATTACCCAAAAAGCTTATGATAGGACAAATAGCACTTTGTATCTCTGTAGCGGCCATGATGGTCACTTTTAGTGCTAGTTTCTTCGTGCTATACTGAAAGTTTATGGACTTTAAAATCGATAGTCGTGTGATAGGATCGAACTCGAGATCACGGGATTGCACACATTACGTGAATAGTTAATTTATTTATTAAATATATTTATTATATTTATTAAATCAAACTGCAGCTAACGACCGTTAAGTAATTAAAGGTTAAGTTTTAAACGATCGTTATAGAATATTAAAGAAGCTAAAAGAAGGTGTCAGAAAGTTCTGGAAACCCCCTTTTAGCACATAATATATCCGGCCTAAATAGAGGAGACAAGAGAGAAGGGAAAAGATTTTGTTGCTTTATCTTGTTTAACCTTGGAAGAGAAGTTTTCCAAGGTGTATATAAACAAACCTAAAGCCTCATAATTTTTCACTCCATTCTCTCTTTTCTTAGCTCCAAACCGCCGGCCAAACACACCCTTATTAGGGTTCTTCTTTGATTTTCTATAAGCTATTTTAGATCTAGTCCTAGCCCCTCTCTAGGGTTGTTGGGTAGATCTTCCATAGACTTGGAAGGCTCGGTTCTGTTCGTGCTAGACTCACGATTAGCTCATCGTATCACGTGTGTACAAGATCGTGGTGTGATCTTATTTTAGATTACATCCTGGTGGTGTTCTTGATCTATTTTTACCGGTGATCGTTCTGCTAAGGAAAAGGTATGTAACCCTAGCCTTGATTAATTATAATTGTGTTATTTAAAGATCTTGTTAATCTGCTTCCGCTGTATGCTCTTTGATCTATGTTAGGGTTTTTATAATTGTTATGATGATCTTAAACCTTCAGTGGCATCGAGAGCCGTTTTAACATGATTATAATTATCAAGATCTAAAGTTTTTTTAACTAATAATGATTTGTGTTAAAAATTACATGTTGTTTTTTAGGTTTTATGAAAAATTAGGGTTTTGTTTTTTTTATTATTATTAAAATCGACTTATGTCGAATTTTTTATAAAAAAATTTTTTTTTTTTTTTTTGTAAACCCTAAAATTACATGGTAATTAACTTTAGATTTATGCATGAATTAATTGTTATGTCATGTGTGGTTACGATCCGTACTAGTTTTAATTGTTAAGAGAATATGGAAGATCCGTAATAAACATGCATGTTTTTACGGATCATATAATTTTGATTGCTATTTGCTTCATTTGATTCAAAGTTTTAAAATTAGGGAAGACTTTTTATGTTCATAAAAACCCTAGATTTGATGTTCTTTGAATAAATTGTTTGCATGTGGCTATTTGATTTAGTTTTTTTTTTGTACTACTTGTTTTCATGCGTTTTTTTTTTGTATGTTGTAAACAAGGGTAATTTTTTTAAGAAAAATAATATGGACTAAATCTTATCAAAATTAATGAATTGTTTTGAGACCTAAATTACATATGATTTGTGTTGATTAGAATTGCAATAGCAACTTAACGGCCTACTCAATTTTGACAAACTATAAAGTGGGTATAACGCACCGCTGGTCAAGTACCCGGTTAAGGAAGGAGGTGCTATGCTTTTACGCTGACCAAATTCCCGGCTCGCCTGTGCGTCAAAATTGGAATTACCTACGGTTGTTATTGGTATAATTCTTTAAGGTTGTTTGGTTTAACCAATACCTCAACTTGCAAATATATGATGAACTTTTAGTCTCACCAAAAAGTTTACTAAACGTTTTATTAAACTTATGCTATGGAGATGTATGCATGCTTCTCCATACATGATTTTGACACCAAAATCTATACCCTAAAAATTTAAGTCATATGCCCTCTAATTGACGAACACTTGAAGTTACAATTGTCGTCATATAAGATATCGGACGATGTTGTAATGGAGAGAAAACTTCATGACTGAATAAGATTGCACATGAAGGTTTTACGTTCTTTAGATTAGTCGACTTAATTGAGTTACTCAGTGAGAACTGGAAACTTAAGGCATAAAGAAGGGATAAAACATGTTTACAATGCAAAAAGGTTTTGGCAATGTAAATCCCTGACATATCTAGAAATTGCAATATGATTTGGCAATTATTGTTCGACAAGTTACTATGTTGAATACATTTGTCACTAGCAGATCAACTGATGTGATAAATCTATGTCAATATGGATTCTAGTTTTTCAAGGAAATACTATGGTTTTATTACCGGGGTAATTTTATTTTCTTGAATTTTATTATCGAAAATACTAATGTTTGAACTTATTTCTGTAGAAATGGCTCAACCCGAAAACAATCTGACAATAAGCTCGGCGTTCAAAGCATTTTTTGAACGGCCTGAACTTACTGGCCCTAATTTCAATGATTGGTACCGCTCACTAAGAATTGTTCTGAGAGCAGCGGGTACCATCAATATCTTGGAAACTCCTTTTCCGGAGGATCTTGCTGAAGGAGCAACTGATGCTGAAAGGCTTCAACACGCTGCTAACGTTAAGAAGCACCATGAGGTAGCTGCTGTAATGTTAGGGAGAATGGCTCCATCACTTCAAAGGAAGTATGAGCTATTTCATCCTAAGCAGATGCTTGATGAACTCAAGGCAGTGTATGAAACGCCACAAGCTGTAGAGATCTATGATCTGGTTGATGCTCTACATAGTTGCAAGCAAGCTCCTGGAAAGTCCGTAAGTGCACATTACATGGAGATGAGGGGTTATATGGAACAACTCATCGCACTAGGACAACCCTTCGATCATAATATGGCTATTAACTTGATCAATAGGTCCCTTAATAAGGACTTCGGTGATTTTGTTCGTAACTATAATATGCATTGCACGGGGAAGACAGTGAATGATTTGCATGCAATGCTCATTGACTTCGAAAAGGGTTTGAAAGATAAGGCACCCACTGCTACTCCTCAAGTACTTTATGTACAAAAGGGTAGAGTGTCGAAACCAAAACCGCAAGGGAATAAGAAGCAGAAAGGCAAAGGCAAGGTTGATAAGAGCAAGCAAGTTGCGACTACATCAAAACCGAAGCATAAATTTGCTAAGAAATCTCTGAAAGATGAGACTTGTCACCACTGCAAGATGACTGGACACTGGAAGAGGAATTGCTCTCTCTATCTCCATGAAATGGCAGAACATAAGAAGAAGGCTGAGCAAGTTGCTGCAGCACCATCTTCAGGTAACTTATTTATGATAGAGTTATTTAATCTTTCATACAAATCAAACTCCTGGGTATATGATACGGGATGTGGTATTAACATTTGTAATACCCTGCAGGGATTTGAGTTGAAGAGGAGACTATCCTATGGGGAACAATCTCTGCAAGTGGGCAATGGCGCACAAGCACCGGTTGAAGCTATAGGAATATTTAAATTAGTTTTACCTTCGGGTTTAGTACTGTTTTTAAATAATTGTCATTATGCACCTACAATTGTTAGGGGTGTTATTTCCTTTTCTTGTATGTTGGATCTTGGATTTACTCACATGATTGATAATAATAGAATTTCTGTTTTCAAAGATGGTCTATTCTATTTTGATACAATTTCTGTGAATGGTGTTTTTGAAATTAACATGCATGATGAAAATTCCAAGAGAAAAAATAATTCTGTTTTTAGCATGAATAAGAAGAGAAAGTTAGACAAGAACTCTTCTTATCTTTGGCATTGTAGGCTTGCCCATATTGGGAAGACTCGCATACAAAAGCTTCAACGTGATGGGCTTTTGGAAAGTATCAATGATGAATCATTTGATAAATGTGAATCTTGTATCTCTGGGAAGATGACCAAGAAACCTTTTAATAGCAATATTGAAAGGGCTACTGAACTACTTGGTTTGATACATACTGATGTGTGTGGACCACTTAGACATGTGTCGAGGAAAGGTGCTAGCTACTTCTTGACGTTTACGGATGATTATAGCCGTTATGGTTATGTTTATTTACTTAAGCATAAACATGAGGTATTTGAAACATTCAAAACGTTTAAAGCCGAAGTAGAGTTACAACTGGGAAAGAAGATTAAAGCTCTTCGTTCTGACCGTGGTGGTGAATATTTAAGTCAAGAGTTT
Organism: Glebionis coronaria; assembly: GCA_025667525.1. NCBI lineage: Eukaryota > Viridiplantae > Streptophyta > Magnoliopsida > Asterales > Asteraceae > Glebionis > Glebionis coronaria. The sequence continues at coordinate 519,473,203 of CM046880.1, forward strand.
AAAGATTATTTAAGTGAGAATGGAATTGTTCAGAAACTTACTTCTCCGTATACTCCACAACAAAATGGTGTATCTGAAAGGAGAAATCGTACATTATTGGATATGGTACGATCTATGTTTAATCTTCGTCTTTACCATTATCTTTTTGGGATTATGCTCTTGAAACTGCTGTTCGTATTCTGAATATGGTTCCCACAAAGAAGGTTGATAAGACACCATATGAACTATGGCATGGCAAGAAGCCATATTTGTCTTATTTGAAAGTCTGGGGTTGTGAGGCGTATGTGAAACGTGACTCTGGAGATAAACTCCAACAACGCTCAGTAAAATGTATCTTTGTAGGTTACCCTAAGGAAACTATGGGTTACTACTTTTATTATCCGGCTGAGAACAAGATAGTTGTGGCTCGGTATGGAGACTTCCTTGAAAATGATCTTGTAAATCAAGAATTCAGTGGGAGAAATTATGATCTTGAAGAAATTCAAGAAGATACATTGCCTTCTGAAAATACTAGCGATGAAATTCCTGTAGAACCAGAAAGTCTGAGTGTTCCACCGGAATTAATTCCTCCACGTAGGTCACAAAGGACTATACGTGCGCCGGACAAACTATGTCTTTACATAGAGGATGATGAGGAGGAAGTAGGGGATCTTGGTGAACCTGCTAACTATCGATCCGCAATGTCTGATCCAGAAAAGTCAAAATGGATGGTTGCGATGAATGAGGAAATGAAATCCATGGAAATCAATGATGTTTGGATTCTTGTGGACGCACCTAAAAATGCTAAAGTAGTGAAAAATAGGTGGATCTATAAGAAGAAAACTGACATGGATGGCGATGTACAATCCTACAAAGCACGTTTAGTGGCTAAAGGTTTTACTCAAACTTTTGGCATAGACTACGAGGAGACATTCTCTCCTGTAGCAGACTTACGAGCTATTAGGATTCTCATAGCTATAGCAGCATACTATGACTATGAGATATGGCAAATGGATGTTAAAACTGCCTTCTTGAACGGTCGCTTAGATGAAGACATCTATATGCAACAACCGGAAGGGTATGTTGATCCTAAATTTCCAAAACGCGTGTGCAAACTTCAAAGGTCTATTTATGGTTTGAAGCAAGCATCACGTCAATGGAATAAGCGATTTGATGAAGAAATCAAAAAGTTTGGATTTATTCAAAATCGTGACGAGCCATGTGTATACCGCAGAGCTAGTGGGAGTAATGTAGTGTTCCTAATCCTATATGTCGATGACATATTGATCATGGGAAGTAACATTCCAAGACTTAAGGAAGTTAAGGATTATCTTGGTAAATGCTTCTCTATGAAAGATTTGGGAGATGCTGCATATATTCTGGGAATTAAGATCTATCGAGATAGGAGTAGACGGTTAATTGGTCTTAGCCAAGATGCTTATATTGATAAGATATTGAAGAAATATAACATGCATAACTCTAAGAAAGGTTTCTTACCGATGGAGGTTAAGCATGAGTTAAGTCATGAGAAAGATGCATCATCACCTGAAGAGGTGGCTTACATGAAGAAGGTGCCTTATGCTTCGGCTGTAGGATCTATTATGTATGCTGTAAGATGCACAAGGCCCGATGTGGCGTTTGCTCAGAACTTGGTCAGTAGATACCAACAGAATCCAGGGAAGTCCCACTGGACTGCTGTTAAGCATATTTTGAAGTATTTGAGAAGTACGAAAGATATGTTTTTGGTATTCGGGGGTAAACCAGACACAGAATTGAATGTAACAGGATTCTGTGATGCGTCCTGGCAATGTGATAAAGACGATACGAAGTCTCAGACGGGTTACGTGTTTGTCATCAATGGAGGAGCAGTTGACTGGAAGAGCAGTAAGCAGAAAACCATTGCTATGCATGCGACTCAATCTGAGTACATGGCCGCTTCAGAAGCTGCAATGGAAGCTGTTTGGATTAGGAAGTTTATTGGAGATCTTGGAGTGATGCCTTCAATTAAAGAACCTATTGATATATATTGCGACAATTCTGCGGCAATAATATTCGCCAATGACCCTGGAGTCATGAAGGGCGCCAAACACTTTAAACGTAGATATCACTACGTTCGAGAACAAGTGGAAGCTCGAGAAATAAAATTGATAAAAGTTCACACAGATGATAACGTAGCTGATCCTTTTACTAAGGCTTTATCTAGGCCAAAGGTAGTTAAGCATGCCAAGGCTATTGGGCTGCAACTAGCTAGCGAATTCATGCAATAAATCTGTTGATTAGTATTTGGATAAAGGATGTAAGACATTATTGAATTGATGAATAAAGATTAGATTTCGTTTATTTGTCTGTTATTTGATTTTGTATCCTATTTTACATGTTTTAATCCATGAGCATTTTGATGTTTCTAAATGTCCGTTGTCGATTAATAATATGGGAGTATTATTAAATTAAGACAATTCAAAATAGTGACAGAGTATACTTGAAAGTATATTGGTCAATTTTGGATGATATTTGATGGATCAAATATTGGACTTATCCCAACTATGTGATTTTACTTTATGGATTTTTGTCATTAAGTAAATCATAAACAGTTATCCTTAGACCTGAGATGCCAGAAAACTGCATTGAATATAGTGCATTTCTGTAAGGTAACCTAACGCTAAACGTAACTGGTAGTCATAAGGGTTATTTTCAGAAGTGTTGCGAAGTTCATGTGTTTTGCTTGTAGTCGAAATGGGATTCGTTTCCTTCAAATTATTATTTGAAGTATAAATACAACTGGGCCCCTCGGGGGAATAGTAAGATGTTTGTGTGGCCACACCCAAATGTGTTTTGGTAATCTTGCTATATCCGTAAACGAGAAACAGAATAGTTAATGAAGGAATGACTAAGATCCATATCCTTATTAACAATGTATTTGAAATGAGAGGATAATAATAATGATTATATATCATTAAAAGGTTTTGTCCAGGAAGCCTTACTCGAGTTGTACTAGTGACATTGTTAGTGTAACTAGACGCTAATCAATGTGATCACGACATTCGAATTTTGTCCAAGTGGGAGCTGAAAGTTTATGGACTTTAAAATCGATAGTCGTGTGATAGGATCGAACTCGAGATCACGGGATTGCACACATTACGTGAAGAGTTAATTTATTTATTAAATATATTTATTATATTTATTAAATCAAACTGCAGCTAACGACCGTTAAGTAATTAAAGGTTAAGTTTTAAACGATCGTTATAGAATATTAAAGAAGCTAAAAGAAGGTGTCAGAAAGTTCTGGAAACCCCCTTTTAGCACATAATATATCCGGCCTAAATAGAGGAGACAAGAGAGAAGGGAAAAGATTTTGTTGCTTTATCTTGTTTAACCTTGGAAGAGAAGTTTTCCAAGGTGTATATAAACAAACCTAAAGCCTCATAATTTTTCACTCCATTCTCTCTTTTCTTAGCTCCTAACCGCCGGCCAAACACACCCTTATTAGGGTTCTTCTTTGATTTTCTATAAGCTATTTTAGATCTAGTCCTAGCCCCTCTCTAGGGTTGTTGGGTAGATCTTCCATAGACTTGGAAGGCTCGGTTCTGTTCGTGCTAGACTCACGATTAGCTCATCGTATCACGTGTGTACAAGATCGTGGTGTGATCTTATTTTAGATTACATCCTGGTGGTGTTCTTGATCTATTTTTACCGGTGATCGTTCTGCTAAGGAAAAGGTATGTAACCCTAGCCTTGATTAATTATAATTGTGTTATTTAAAGATCTTGTTAATCTGCTTCCGCTGTATGCTCTTTGATCTATGTTAGGGTTTTTATAATTGTTATGATGATCTTAAACCTTCATATACCGCAATGGGTTGAGATGGGTACCAATCCTTATTGCTACATTTGCTGCCATTCCTATCAGTGTATTTGCTGTATTGCAATTTCCTCTTTTAGTGGATATGTTTCGTTCTATCCATGATTCTCATAATCTGTTTAGGCCCAAAAGACGTATGCTTTACAACACAAACCCATGGTTCTAAGTTCTAATTAACTAGCTTCCTTATGGCTAGTTCCGAAATTTGAAGCTTCCTTATGAAAAGAAGATTAGAAAGATGCTGACGAAGACTTCATGTATTTCGAGTGTTTCTTGATGATCTTAATTAATTGCGTTGTTACATTACTCCTCCTTTTTGTATCTACTCAGATAGATTGACAATCACTTAACTGCATTATTTTTGGATAAACTTGTGACTAATTTCTTTGTTGTGGAGTTGGATAAATTTGTGCATCCATTTTTTTATGATTGTGTATTGTGAACAGTGATGCAAGTCATGTGGCTTCCGTTTAATTACAAAAATAGCCAGAGATCTTAAAGATTTACACTACAATTTTTTTCGCTGAGGGGGCACGTGCCCACCATGCCCCCTTCCTGTCTCCGCCTCTACTTGCACGGTTTTCATGGGCTGGTGTTTTGACTGTCCTTGTTGGCTTGTTTTTCCAGATGCAGAATTCTGTACTTGTAAAATGTGTTTGTTTATTTGTTTTCTTGAAGGTAGAATCGTCTAACAAAAAAATAGGACTAAAGAGTGGCAGAACGAACAAGTGGACAGATTTATTCTAACTTGCGTCAAAGGTTGCCGTTTAGGTAAACATATAAGGTTCCTATTCATGTTACCTAGTTATGGGATCTTCTATGTCTCAGATATACGCAGCAACCGGAGTATTTCTGTGACTGTTTTCGACCCTTTCCTGTCACCCTTCAGTATGTACCTAGCGAGGTATTAACCCTTAACCTTTTGTGAATGAGTTAAGTCTCTTGCCACTAATTCCAATCTTTTGGTAAATATACAATAAACAGCAAGTGAAATCAAGTTGTGTAACATACCCAATCACATCACTTATGGAGATCATAAGTGATTGACCTGGGTGCCCAACCTTATAGCTACACTTGCCACCATCCCTGTCACTGTATTTTCTGTATTACAATTTCCTCTTTTAGTGGATATGTTTCGTTCTATCCATGATTCTCATAATCTGTTTAGGCCCAAACAACGTATGCTGCACAAGACAAACCCATGTTTCTAAGTTCTAATAGCTTCCTCGTGGCTAGCTAGTTCCGAAATTTGAAGCTTCCTTACAAAATCAAGATTGGAAAGATGTTGACGAAGACTTTATGTATTTCATATTTGCAGCTGGCATGTTTTGATGATCTTAATTGTATTATTATTACATTATTTCATCCTTTTGTATCTACTCCAGTAGATTGACAATCACTTAATTGCATTCTTTTTGGATAAATTTGTGAGAAAGTCGAATGAGCTCGATAAAAGTTTCACTGGACTGCAAATCTTTAATCTTTCAACTAAAATACAGACACTTTATATACCGCTGAAAATTGCTAGAAAATGGTGAGCTGATCTATGCCTAGCCAAAGTGCTACATGGCACGTCCCACATGGGGACGACATCCCGCGATATCTGGGTAACAAAGTGCTTACTTTTGACACGAGGGCGTCACTTGCAGTTGCTTGACCTCGGTGTCCTGCGGACACATATGTATACAACTTTTTTGCTAAAATTAACTTAGATAAGAATCCCTTTCTAAAGCTACAAGGAAGTTCAAGTTGCTATGTATCGCGGGTGATTATGGGCCATTTCTTTTTAACCTCAACATAAGTTAGTTTCAGCGAATAACATATATGTTACAAATTGGTATATATTCAAGTCTAAAAGTAATGAATTAATTGACCACATTCTTTCTTTAGTCAATGTAATTTGGCCATTTTTTTGTCTACTTTGACCCATAACACATTGCCTACTTTGTTGGTCTAACTTCAATGCTGTATTATATAAACACAAAGTTCCCGAATTCTAATTCAAATTATGAAAGGAATCAACAACAAAATTGTGCGCGACTTCTACAAGGCGTTGGCTGCGCGTGATGCTAAGATGGCGCGGTACCTTCTAGCTCTGGATATTGATTGGTGGTTCCACGGCCCACCTGCTCATAAATACACTCTTATGCAATTGCTCACTGATATAAATGAATTTGATTGTAATGAGTCTCACGAGCCTAATGTTGTTGTTAGTATTGGGACGATAGTAGTGGCGGAGGGCTACCACGGTGGAGAATGGGAAGACTATAACAGAAGTGAGGGAGTATCACGATACTTCTGTTACAGTTACTCATATTGGAAGATCTAGTAACGTTTCTTTGGTTTCACCACGGTCACCTAAATGCAAGAACATGTGGGAAAGCAAACTTGCTAACAATATATCCGTGCCTCATCTTCTTCTAGTAGTTTAAGTTTGCTAGATTAGTTTCTAGCGATTGTCAGCTTGAATGTTTCGACTTATAGTGTTAAAAACCAATTCATATAACTTAATCAAGAATAGAATATGATGATAATAGTGCATGTCTATTAAAACTTGTATAAATGCAAATACTTATTACACGAACCTGGTCGATAAAGATGTGAAACAAGTCCAAAATAGAGAATTACTTTAATCAATTTTATCCCACATCATCTAGAATAAGAACATAAAAGCACTATATATATTCCTGAAAATTGCATACCATTTATAGAGAAGATTAGCATGGCCCCTGCGCAAGGATGACACACACAAATCGAGAAATGGTCCAAATTTTTTTCTCAACCATTTTCTTAATTGACGGAATCCTTATAATTATCCTTATAATTGGCTCGACCCATTTTGGTGATCGTATGACTATGAACCCTTTTTTGTATTGAAGTACTTTGATTTTGCAGTATATTTTGGTCGTGCACATCATGATACTTGGACAACCCAAAATGCTTAGACATCACTTCTGGAGCTGTTTTTGTCGCTTGCAGATACAGGTTGCATAAGCGCCTATCACTGGTTTCCACTGTTTTTATAAATCCACAAAAATGTCTAGTTCAGCTAATACTTAATGTGGTATGTGAACTTGCGCAAGGATGACACGCACAAATCGTGAAATGGTCCAAAAAAATTTCTCATCCTTTTTCTTTATCGATGGAATCCTTATCATTGGCTCGGCCCATTTTCTTGATCACATGAACCCTTTTGTAGGGAAGTACTTTAATTTTGCAGTATGGTCTAGGGATATGTTTTGGTCGTGCACGTCATGGCCCTTGGACAATCCAAAATGCTATCAGTTACAGTAATTCATTTTTGTTTAATTGCAAAGTTTTTGTATACTAGGTACTTATGATGAGTTTAGCATGATTCGCAAATTTGATATCTAAATCTACTAAACCAAACAATTGGTTTCACAGTCATATCTAGCTTCCAATTCCGTTCCACGCAATAGCCAAACCAAATTCTTTAGTGGCTCGATTTGTAGAATATGGCAATTGATAACAAAAGCTGGTTTGCCCGAGAGGTTAAGGGGGAAGACTTAAGATCTTCTGCACATAAGTGCACATGGGTTTGAACCCCATAGCCAGCATATTTTTTTATTTTTAGCGTATATATTTTGAATATTCTTTTATGTCGGAAGTGGTGCCTCGTTGTGAGACTAGTGACGAATGAAAGGTATCCCATACCAGTGTAGGTACTTCAACTCATTAGGAGAGCCATCAGCCACAAGTCCATAACAGTAACAGTTTATATGTTATACAATCTTATCATCTAATGTGCTGTAGTTAAAGAGTTAGAGTTAGCAGATACTTTCTAATCATGTTTGGAATTTGTCACCTAATACAAGAATATTGGATTGATGGTCGGTATTTGTAGATGATCTTAATCGATAACAAGAGATTATAACATTAAGAAAGAATCAAACCTGCAATCAAGAATGCATTTATCACAGAATAAATCTTATTCGATACAAATTACAACAAGGAAGTGTTCTACATTCTTTCTTAAGTTGGCCAGGTCATGACATTGTTCTTACTTAGGAATCAATGGACATGTTATTGAAGTGAATCCTGGGTGCATGGTCGATGAATATAAGACACGAGTAATGAAAAGGATAATAAAAACCAATGTTATGGAGAAGCAGATAATGAGAGCTTGATACCAAAGGTGTACAAGTATATAATATAAAACCAAGGCTCGTCGCTGCAGCTGTAATCAAATAAAGGTAGAAAAGGGTTGAGAGGATGTCAACTGTTTAAAAGTTGGTATTTGTAGCTTATCCCACATCGGCCAGAGGATGTAAACAAGGAGCAAGTGAGGTGTATAAAATAAGGGGTTGGGGTACAGTTGAAAGCATCTTTGCGCTTGGGGCAATGACGCAGCTAATGAGGTAATAACCGAGGCGCGTCAATTGCTGGTTGAAAACTATTTCCAAACCCCCTCCTTGGCTTTGGTTCTGCCTTAGCCATCGAGAATTTCTGGAAGGACTCCCTTTTATTAGGGTAAAGTCCTACAATATTCAGTCTAATTTTTTTTGTGTTCAAGTATTATGAGCCTGCTTTTTCGTGTTGCAAGTGGTCTAGGAACACAATGCCCCTCTTGTATCAGTAAACCATCACGGGCAGCCAACGCCTTGTAGAAGTCTCGCACAGTTGCGATGTTGAGTCCTTCCATATTTTGAATTAGAATTGGGGAACTTTTTGTTTATATTATTGCATTAAACAAACAAAATAGACCAACAAAGTGAGGTAGCAAAATGGTGGTTTGTGCAGTCCTTTTTGTTATATACGTAATTTTTGTGTGTGCAGAAAATGGGTTCGGTTAACAGGCCGTGTTGGATTGATCTGAAACATTCTTTTGACCATTTAAAGAAGCGCTTACATAATCTAAACTTGTTACATATGATCAACAAAACAAATCTATCACAAATAATCTGTATACAGTAAAATACACTACACATCTACACCTTAAGCAACTTTCAGCTCAGATGACCCATTCGACCCGTTTAACCAATTTCCTTATAAAAGTCATCTTCTGATCTTGCCAATTTGACATTACAAAGATAAAACATAACCTATATTAGTCCAGTTGATTAGATATCAACTCTAGTTTTGGGCTTCTTGCCTCTGCGTAAATTTCCTCTTGGCGTAGTGTTGGTAGTTCCTTGGATTATTGCCATCTGTTAAGTAAACTAACCTCGGTTGTTCACTTGATTTCCTAGAGTTAGCTTAGTAAGGCTTGAGTTATTGGTCAAAGCACTCTTACTTTGAATCTTAGATGCGCAATAAACTCATTGAGGTCAACCAATTCTAACATATAAATACATCAACCAAGAAAGAGTCAAGACTTGACTTATATGGGTCAAAGTAGATGACAAGAATAATCGGAAGTGCTATCATCCATCCGATAGCAATTATAATATGTCGATATTGTTGTTAATCCGACAAAAAGTTCTTAAAATGTACTGTATTCAGCATTGTTGAAGATTGTTACAACCTCTACGCATGTTACTAAAGTTACACAGAAGAACAAACATGAACTTGTACGATGCCTTATGGAACTGTTGTGCTTCATCATTGCAATTTGAGATCAACCTCTAAACCCGTTAATGAGTACCATCTGTTTCCTTATAACATTTTAGGGAGTCCTTCCATTATCGTTGTTTAGCTTCATTTCATCAAGTTTGCTTTCAAAAATACGTCTGGTAGTTTTTCTAAACGTGTATACATTCTGGCCAGGGTTGTTTCAGACGTAACAGAATTTAATATAATCATACTTGCCTATAAAAAAGATGTTTTACATAATCATCAGTTTCATAACACAGTTTATTGTTGAAGTCTCGAGTTTAAAGAGAGCACAAAATGTTTAAGATAAGTTTTACAAAAGTTAGTCTTTATCCCACATCGGTGGGTGAAGTAAACATACAAGTGGGAGTTGAGTATAAAAACAAAGGCATGTGAACTTAACAAGCATACCTTTCTCGGCCTTTTGGCTAAGATCAAGTGTAGTATCTGTTCTTATCAGTTAAATATCTGATATGTGAGCCATCGGCTCACTCGATATTAATCTTATTTTTTATGGGAGAAGAACTCACCACAGTAGCTTGCTGCTGGGGTTCTTCATGTGTCGCCTTGGCGTTGCACTACTGCCTAGGCTTGGCGCACCCCTCCAATTAATAGTTTCAAAGTTTTCTTTTTTCCAGCAGGTCTGTTATGCTATATTTCTTTGTTTCCAACTAGGTAAGAAAGGGTCCTCCCTGGTTTCAAGTTAACTACCCTTCCGTGCCTAAAAAATAAAATTTCGTAAACTGAATCAAATAACCATTTAAGTACTCGCATCTATATATAATCTGCATACAGATGTTCAGCCCAATTGACTTTTGGATGCTTATGACCCAATTAACTTTTTCCTTATGATTTATAGGCCATGGGTCATAATTTTCTAGTTCCGTACAAACGTCTGCTGTGCAGTATCGTCCAAATCGAGACATGGTCCAAAAAATATTTGGACTATTTCTTTGAACGCCGGAATCCTTATCATTGGCCCGAACCTGTGAACATCGCATGAACCCTTTCATATCGAAGTACTTATATCGCCTAGTATGATTTATCAATGCGTGACTAGTATGATTTAACAAGTTATGTTGAGTTGAAAAATTGAATGTTCTTTTCCAATCTTCATGGTAGTTTATACATATACAGCTTAATCAAAATTCATTTTAGCTAAATTCTTTTTACAAAACTTTAACTAAATATTGGTTGGAGTTCTTCCTTTAGGAAGAAACTCTCCAAAAATAAGCGTATGCCAATTAACACAACGAGCACACGGTATTCCTTAGTAAAAGGCGAAAGAATAGTTCGCTTTGTGCTCATTGCTTGGCTGCGTGCCTTTATCGTTGTTCAGCTTGTTTTTTATATACAACCTTCTTCACTCTCAACTTCTACTACCCAAGCGATGTGGGATAAACCCAACACCCACTTGCCCAGCACATATATATGTAGCAACTGACAAAACAGAACTCCAAAACTCATTGTCCAACCATAAACCTCGGACACCAGTTACTTACTAGCCACCAAAGCCAACAACCTTAATCAATCAATCAATCAATCAGGAGAGACAGCAATGAGGCCTATTTTTTTTTATGTCTGGTCATGTTAGTCTACTCTGGTTTATGCTAATATATCTTCACGGTCTAAAAAAAAAGTCGGCTCATGTTACCCGAAGTGGAAGGGTGCCAATGGACTGGTCGGGTAATACGTCTACTGATCAAAACGGGACATGACGAAACCAAACGCCTTTTTTTCCTCAAAAAAAATTAGTTTTTAATGTGTCAAGTATGTTCAACATTAATTATATTATGACAACAATAGTCTAAGGCGCTATAACAAAGCGGCATACTGTGTTTCCTGAATTCCTTCTATAGCTAAACTTACCCATTCGGTTGTTAGAGATATAACCCAAATTGATCCATTTGTATATAAATGCGTAAAAAGTTGACACCTCTACCTCTACTTTTGTTCATTTTTGGTTTAGTTGTTTACACATTGAGGTGCTTTTTCCTGGGTCTCATCCTTTTAATTGTCTTGTTAGAAGGTGAGATGCCATTATTTGTGTAATTGTTTTTGTTTGGTTCTTTAATATATGTTGCCTTTCCAAAAAAAAAAGACCAGCAACTGAACCCTTAACCAAGTTGAATGAAACATCAATTAGGAGGACCTTTGATACTGCTAGACCATGAGAACGCTGGTCCGAGGCTCCCAAGTACGTCCTAACCACTAACTCCGCGTAAAAATTACAAGTAGGCAAAATGAGTTGGCCTGTTAGACACATTATTCTTTCAAAGCTGTATTCAGTTGTGTTTGAACCTCAGTATCTTACTTTAGTTGTCAGTAAGCTTCGCGCGTCAACTGGGCTGCAGTCAATATGTTTTAGCAATTACATGAAAGCTTTAACAAAACTTCACCATAAGTTAAAAACCACTTCATATAACTTTATCAAGAATAGAATATTATGATAATAGTATATTTCAATTCGAACTCTTACAAGCTTTAGTCGATCTTGGCACATTGTATATATCAACGGAGGCTGTTTAGCTTAATCTTGAATTCGATAAAAATTAAAGTCGAATGAGCCCGGGTTTCCTGATAAAATTTTACATGATTGGAAATCTGAAATATTTCAGCTAAGCTGTTCAATATACAAATATAAAGACATAAAACAAGTACAAAAATAATTGATAAGAAGCTGTAGTCAAAAATAATTGACACCCCTACTTTATATGTGGGAGCAAAGGAGCAGTGACTGAACCCTTGACTAAGTTGAATGAAACATCAATTAGGAGGACCTTTGATACTGCTAGACCATGAGAAACTGGTCCGAGGCTCATAAGTAAGTCCTATCTATTAACTCCGCGTAAAAATTACAATTAGGCAAAATGAATTGGACGTGTCTGAAACTTGTTAGATACATAGACATTCAAATCTGTATTTAGTCGTGTTGGAACCTCGCTATCTTACTTTAGTTGTCTGTAAGCTTCGCACGTCAATTTGGCCGCAGTCAATATGCTTTAGCAATTACATGGAAGCTTTAACAAACTTCACATAATAATATATGTCAATTAGAACTCTTACAAGCTCTAGTCGATCTTGGCACATTGCATATATCAATCGAGGCTGTTTAGCTCAATCTTGAACTCGATAAAAGTTAAAGTTGAATGAGCCCAAGTTGCCTGATAAACTTTAAAATGATTGCAAATCTTAAATATCTCAGCTAATAATTTATATGGTATAGAATCATATGTAATTAATCTGTTCAACATACAAGTATATAAAGAAATATAAAGACGGGAAACAAGTACAAAAGTTGTGAATTACTGTAGTAGATAATGTAATAAGAAGCTGTGTTGTCAAATTTATCCCACATCGACTAGAATAGGAACATAAAAGCACTATATATACGCCTAAAAATTGCATAACTTTGTCCCTTCGGGGACATCCGATAAAATTGGAACGATACAGAGAAGATTAGCATGGCCCCTGCGCGGATGACACGCACAAATCGAGAAATGGTCCAAATTTTTTTCTCAACCATTTTCTTGATCGTATGAACCCTTTTATATCGAACCACTTCGGTTTTGCAGTATGGTGAAGGGATATGTTTTGGTCGTGCACATCATTACACTTGGATAGAGGTGGCAAAATGGCCCCTGCGCAAGGATGACACGCACAAATCGAGAAATGGTCCAAATTTTTTTCTCAACCATTTTCTTGATCGTATGAACCCTTTTATATCGAACCACTTCGGTTTTGCAGTATGGTGAAGGGATATGTTTTGGTCGTGCACATCATTACACTTGGATAGAGGTGGCAAAATGGGCGGGCTAAAACGTTATGTTCAGCTAATAATTAATATGGTATGCGAATTTACTTAAATGACTTCAAATAATTGAATTGGCTGGGAATAAGGGCTAATTCACTTTGCTGGTCCATTTTAACAAACTGGCAGGGTTCGTATCAAACACAGATGGTGCAGTTGCACTAATGCTAGTTGTATGCAGGCGTGTGCTGTGCGCAAACTTTAAATAGCTATGATGAAATGCAGAAAAGCAAATCACACGATTATGAGGTGGGTGTGTTATTGTGCTTGAACTTCAGTTTTTGACTTTAGTTGTTGGACTTTAAATGGGGCGCATTCAACATGTTTTGTCAATTACAATGCTAGTTCATTTCCGTAAGTGATATAGTATCAATGTTGTGAAGCTGTTTTAAAGTTTGGGATGTTATCCTAACGGATCATGTCAATACATTACCTGCAGTATTCTAAAGCGTTAGTTGCTCACGTTATAAACTTTGCGGGGAGCATTTGAGCCAACTTATGGCCTTTTGTTAGGATGCTCAATGTCCAAGTGTAACGAAACCTCACCATAAGTTCAAGTCGCCCTTAACCAATGTGCAACATATACGTTCAGGTAACATGAGCCAACTTATGGCCTATTGTTAGGATGCTCAATGTTCAGGTCATAAGCCCATAATAAGTAGTAAAGGGGTGTTTCTAATGCTACTGAACTTTGGAGTACTGGTTCATAATTTTAGTTGCTGTGGTAAAAACTTGAACTAGTTTCTCGTACTGTAACATTGCTACCCTGCTGTTTTTATGACACTATATACAGCTGAAAATTGCTAGCACGTGTTGGCCTTGCTTAGGGTTTCTGAGAGTACTCGAGTAAGTATGGGTCGGAAAATGGTGAGCTGAGCTATGCCTAGCCAAAGTGCTTACTTTTGACACGTGGCCGTCACTTTCAGTTGCTCGACCTCGGTGTCCTGCGGACACATATGTCATCAAGACTTCAAATTCGGTATATAAACAGTTATAAGTTTTCTTAAGCAATTCCATTTGCAGTTGTGTAAATAAAAAAAGCCTATTTATTCAAGAAAATAAAACAAAAAGATACAAGATTTATAAGATTTCAAGAGTAACAAAATAAACTTAACAAACAGGCCTATTAGCTCAGCTGGTTAGAGCGTCGTGCTAATAACGCGAAGGTCGCAGGTTCGAGACCTGCATGGGCCATATTTTTTTTAAACTGAGTTTTAGTTTCTACTTGTATGAGCCGAAAGACTTGTTTATGCTACAGCAGACTTTTTTGCTAAATATGTTTTGTAAATTTAACTTAGATAAGAATCCCTTTCTATATCTTGTGATCCTCTCATAAAGATCAGCAGCTAAATCGTAGAATCCCTTTCTAAAGCTACAAGGAAGTTCAAGTTGCTATGTATCGCAAGTGATTATGTTTTAGCTAATTACATGAAGGCTGTCACGAAACATCACTAGAAGTTCAAGTCGAATGAGCTCGATAAAAGTTTCATTGGCTTGCCAATCTTAAATATTTCAGCGAATCACATATATGTTACACATTGGTATATTCAAGTCCAAAAGTAATTTGGCCATTTTTTTTTCTACTTTGACCCATAACACATTGTCTAACTTTTTTGTTATTTCACTGCTACTTTGTTGTCTAACTTGTTGGAAAGTACCTATAAATTTAAATGAAAGCTGTTTACAAAAAAGCTGGTTTGCCCGAGAGGTTAAGGGGGAAGACTTAAGATCTTCTGCACATTAGTGCGCATGGGTTCGAACCCCATAGCCAGCATACTTTTTATTTTTAGCTTATTTATTTTCAATTTTCTTTTATGTCGGAACTGGTGTGGTAAAAACATAAACTTGATGTGAGACTAGTAACAAATGAAAGGTATCACATACTAGTGTATGTACTTCAACTCATTAGGAGAACCATCAGCCATATGTCCATAACAACTAACAGGCAACCTTTTGGTTTTTGTGGACTGCGGGCATTTGATGTATTAAGGGCGTCGTAAGGAATGATAATGATAAGTGGTGGTTAAATAGTTGTGATGAAATGCAGAAAAGCAAATCAACATGATTATGAGGCAGGTGTGCGATTGTATTTTTGAACATCAGTTTCTGACTTTAGTTGGCTGGACATAAAATGGGGCACCACATATTCAACATGTTTTGTCAATCACAATGCTAGTACATTTCCGTAGCTCAAGTGATATAATCTCAATGTTGTGAAATTAAAAGCTATTACTAAGTTTTCCTTACGAATTACTGTAGTAGATAAAGTAATAAGAAGCTGTGTAGTCAGTTTTATCCCACATCGACCAGAATAGGAACATAAAAGCACTTTATATACCCCTGAAAATTCAATAACATTCGTCCCTTCGGGGACATCCGATAAAATTGGAACGATACAGAGAAGATTAGCATGGCCCCTGCGCAAGGATGACACGCACAAATCGAGAAATGGTCCAAATTTTTTTCTCAACCATTTTCTTTATCCCTTGAGCCCATTTTTTTGTTGGAAGCTCAAATTGGCGGACTGATTTCTGTCGAGTTTTTTTTCCCAACCATTTTCTTGATCGCTAGAGTCTAGTTTTTTCGTCGGACCAGTTTTCGGAAGCTCAAATTATTGGATTAGTTTATAAATGCTGACATATAACGTAAGCGGCATCTCTGAAGTAGCCACACTTGTCTCCCTAAAAGGGGAGGGCTTTATCTGGTTTGCGGGTGGCGGTGGGCTCAAGCCCCGCCGTGGTGTCTTGGCCAAAAGTCAGAAACCATGATAATTTTTTAGCAAGTTTACCCTATTATCAGTAAGTTAAAATCTGCTTCTCCCAATAATTTACACCGCGGAAGCAGTTTTAGTAAAGAAATACGAAACACAGCCTTATAGGAACACTAATGGTGTTATAATGGGGATGATTCACTACTCATGCTATGAGTTTCTGATGCAGGTTGGCTTGAATTTACTTCTTTCATCGTCATAAAAACAGTATGGTAGGGTCTGAAATGATTTGTTGAGAAGTATACTCTGTATACTGATCTAGACTAATACTTGTACTCAGGGATCTCTTTTGCCAAATACAATACCTCAGGTAAGTAAAGGTAAGATTTATTTACATTTATTTCTTTTGTATAAGTTTATATTATGCAGGGATGAGTTTGTGCAAATATGAGGGACTGGAAGTGACAAGTTAAAGAAGTACAAGCCCATTCGTGCTAAGTAGTATTTATAGGATATTTCTGTTTGTTTTATTCATTATTTCATCTCTCTTGTTTGTATCATTTACACAGAGTTAATAAATCTCTCTCTAGTTGGTTAGGGTTTGATCTCAATCTGTGAGATCATTGTTTCTTTTGGTTGTATTGTTCTTGATCACAAACCCAGGTATTATAGTTGAAGTAATAGCCTGAGGCAGTTAATAAAGGGGTGGTTGGTTGACTTGTTCATTGTGTTAAAGATCTTTGTATATTTTTTCCACATGGTATCAGAGACAGGTTGGCTTTGATACAAAGATCGTGTTTGATTGTTCTAAAAAAAAAAAAAAAAAAAAAATTTTTTAGGGTTTCGAAAATTTGGGGGTTTTCAATATTAAGGGTGTTTTAAGGTGTTTCTTGATAGAATCTGTTGATTCTTAAAGTTAATTGATCATTTCTGTGGTCAATTTGTGGTTTCTCAAAATTAGGGTTTGGACTGATTTTGGGGTTTTTGAGTATTTGTTCTTTCTTGATAGATTAATCAACATTGTAGTTGATTAATCTTGATTGATTTGTTTTTTGTATCAATCTTGATTGAAAACCCTAAGATTCAGAAATTAGGGTTATTCATATCTGGTAAGATTTGTTCTATTTTGTTATTTGTTTGTCTGTTTCTCTAATCTTGCAGGTTTGCTTGATTTTGAGGTTGTTTTTCCGCTGCGTACTTGATCTTGTTGATCTTGTTGATCTTGCTGGTTGCTGCGCGTGATTGTATCTTCTCACGCTTATATCTCTCTTTTATTTTTTGTTTAGTGGGTTAGGTGTCGAAGGGAGTTTTTCTTTTGCTTGATCTTGGAGTTGTGGTGATATAAGGTGGTTTTTGTTGTGTTTCTTTGTGTGATTTATTGTTAGTTTTGTTTGTTGGTTTGATAATATGGCTCCTGAAAATAAAAATAAAGAACAAGAGGGGGGTTCTAGTAATAATGAGATTGATGTTTTTGACCCTTTATACTTGCATAGTAATGATACTAGTGGGGTTCCTCTAGTTGGGTTTAAACTAGAAGGAACAGAGAATTATAAGATTTGGAAGGCTGCTATGACTCGTGCTATTCACACTAAGAATAAGTTAGGGTTTATAGATGGGAAGATTGCTAGACCTGAAGCTGCTGGTTTTTTACAAAATCAGTGGGACAGGTGTAATGCTGTTGTGTTAAATTGGATTTTGGGTTGTGTTTCACAAGATGTTTACATGGGACAAGTGTTTTCTAATAATGCTAAAACTGTTTGGGATGAGTTAGAAGAAACATATAGCAAGAAAGATGCATCTGTTATATTCAATTTGCATTATAAAATCCAATCTTTGTCTCAATCTGGTATGGTCTTATCTGAGTACTACCATAAGTTTAATGCTTTATGGAGGCAATATGACTCCCTTGTCAATTTGCCAGAATGTACTTGTGATAATTCTGCTGAGCTTAAAGCTCATAATCAACTCATTAAGCTGATGCAATTTCTCATGGGATTAGATGAGGTATATGCTCCAATTAGGAGTATTATTCTCACTAGTGATCCTATCCCTGATGTGAAGGGTGCTTTTGCTACTTTATCTAGAGATGAATCACACAGGGGATCACATTCCCAAAGTGAATCTAGAGGAAGTGGGACTAGTACTGCTTTTGTTGCTAGACCTAACAATACTAGACCTAATAACACTAGACCTAATAATAATGGTGGTTCTAATTGGAATAATAATAGGTCTAGTAATGCTAGATCTAACAATAATAATAGGTCCTCTTTGATTTGTACTCATTGTAACATGAATGGTCACACTGTTGACAGATGTTTTGAACTTGTTGGTTATCCACCAAATTTTAGAAGAAATAATGGTGTTAATAGAGGTACCTCTAGTAACAATGTTGTTACTGGAGGAAGTGATAATGTGAATGTTTCATCTAAAATGTTTACAGATGAACAGTATAAACAATTGATGGATTTGATTAGTAATAACTCTGGATCAGAAAGCATATCTGCAAATGTTGCAGGTATTAATTGTGCTATAAGTTTTTGTTCATCTAGATTTTTTAATCATAATACCAATATTAGTACCTATCATGTTTACATTGGTTGGATAATGGATTCTGGTGCAAGTCAGCATATGACTTTCACCATTATTGGCATGGTTAATGTTGTTGATGTGTCAAAGCTTAATATGACTGTTGGTCACCCCAATGGTACTAAAGCTTTGGTTACACATATTGGCAGTATTAAACTTACTGATACTATTATTCTTCATGATGTTCTGGTTGTTCCAGGATATCAAGTTAGTTTGTTATCTGTTCAACGATTAAGTAAAGATAATAAATGTAGAGTCATATTTGATGAAAGTTCTTGTATGATTCAGGATTCTGTGCTAAGGACCCAAGTGGGGACTGGTAGAGAACAAAATGGTTTGTATTTTCTTAATACAGGTAAAAGAATTGAAAATAACAATGTTCAGTTTTGTTGTTTGTCTAAATGTATATGGCATAATAGACTTGGTCATCCTTCAGACCAAGTTTTACAAATTCTTAAACAAAAGTTGAATATAGATATGAAAAATAATAGTGATGTTTGTGAGGTCTGCCATAAGGCAAAACAAACCAGAGAACCATTTCCACTTAGTGAACATAAGACCAAGAGTCTTGGTCAGATTGTTCATTTGGATGTATGGGGTCCATACAAGGTTTCTAGTAGAGAAGGATATAAATACTTCTTGACTGTGGTTGATGACTTTACTAGGGCTGTTTGGGTGTTTTTGTTGAGGGGGAAAAATGATGTTTTTGAGCAAATTGTTGGGTTTTGTAATCTGATTAAAAATCAATTTGATAAATCTGTTAAGATTTTTAGAAGTGATAATGGAACAGAGTTTGTTAATAATAATATGAAAGTTTATTGTAAAAATAATGGGATTATTCAACAAACCACTTGTGCTTATACCCCTCAACAGAATGGTGTAGCTGAGAGAAAACATAGACACTTGTTAAATGTTGCTAGGTCTCTCATGTTCCAGGGGGGAATTCCTCTGAACATGTGGACCGAATGTGTTCTAACTGCAGTTTATTTGATTAACAGGACTCCTAGCTCTGTGTTATCTGGAAAAACACCATATGAAATGATTTATAAAACTGAACCTAATCTCTCTCATATTAAATGTTTTGGTTGTCTTTGTTTTGCTTCTGTGCTTAATAATACTGATAAGTTTACTTCTAGATCGGAAAAATCTGTTTTTATGGGTTATGCATTTGATAAGAAAGGATATAAATTGTTTAGTCTTGAAAGCAAAAAGTTCTTTTTCTCAAGAGATGTAAAATTTTATGAAACCGTGTATCCTTTCAAAAATAAATCTGAGAGTAAAGGATTTCAATTTGAAGTTGAAAATGTTGATAACCTAAATTTTTTTAATACTGATCAAGAGGATAACTTGTCATATGATCCCTATGATGAAAAGAGAGATAATAGAACTGATAGGAGTGAGGGCACAGACCAAGTATTGCCTGGAGGTACTGAAAAGTCTAGTGTTGCCGATAAGAATGATGAGGGGCATTCTAGTGATAGCACATTAGAAGAAGCCACCAGAAATACTTTGGAGAGTGCAACACTTGAAGAAGATTTAGAATCTGAGGGTGATGACGAAAATTATCAAAGTTTTAATGAACAGGTTAATAATCCTATAATGGAAAGAGAGATTAGGAAATCTGCTAGAAAATCTAGTATGCCTGTTAAGTTTAAAGATTTTCAAGTTAATACTAAAGTTAAGTATAACATTGATAATCATGTTAATTACTCTAAATTGAGTACAGAACATTTCATGTTTACCACTAATCTTGATAAAATCCATGAACCTAAAACATATGCTGAAGCTGTTAAAGATAATAGATGGATTGAGGCAATGAACCTTGAAATGGAAGCATTAAATAGAAATGGTACTTGGGTCATAACTGATCTTCCTCAAGGAAGAAAAGCTGTAGGACATAAGTGGGTTTATAAGGTCAAATATTTCTCTGATGGGAAATTAGAAAGGTTTAAAGCTAGAGTAGTAGCTAAAGGCTATAATCAGAAAGAGGGAATTGATTATGAGGAGACTTTTTCTCCAGTAGTCAAAATTGTTACTGTAAGATGCTTACTAACTCTAGCTGTTAATCTGAACTGGCCATTATATCAACTTGATATTAATAATGCTTTTCTGTATGGTGAACTGGAGGAAGATGTCTATATGACACTTCCAGAAGGGTATTTTGATAAGGATGACAAGAGAGTTTGTAAACTTGTTAAGTCTTTATATGGGTTAAAGCAGGCACCTAGAAAGTGGAATGAGAAACTTACTTCAGTTTTAATTGAAAATGATTTTATTCAAAGTAAGAATGATTTCTCATTGTTCATTAAAAACAAAAATGGGGTTTTTCTTGCTTTATTGGTTTATGTAGATGATATTGTTATCACAGGGAATAATGTTACTGAGATTGAAAATGTTAAGAAGTTTTTAAGTTCTAAATTTCTTATTAAAGATCTTGGAAAACTTAAATATTTTTTAGGAATTGAGGTCATTGAGTCTAATAACAGTTTGTATTTAACTCAAAGAAAGTATTGCTTAGAGGTTCTATCTGAGTTTGGAATGCTTGGTTGTAAACCTTGTGGAACACCTATTGAAACTAAGGTCACTTCTGTGAAAGACAAACCTGTTATAGACAAACCTTTGAAAGGTATTAACAATTACCAGAAATTGGTTGGTAAATTGATATACTTAACTCATACCAGACCAGATATTAGTTACGCTGTTCATGTTCTTAGTCAGTTTATGCATGCACCCATGGAATCTCATTTGAAACTGGCTTTTAGGGTTCTAAGGTACTTAAAAAACTCACCAGGTAAAGGTGTTTCTTTCACTAAAGGGAACTTTGAGCTTAGTATCTTTGTTGATTCTGATTGGGCAAAATGCAAGGTTACAAGAAGATCTGTAACTGGATATTCTGTTTTTCTGGGTAATTCACTTATATCTTGGAAAAGTAAGAAACAGTCTATGCTAGCTAAATCTTCTGCTGAAGCAGAATATAGAGCCATGAATACTGTTACTTGTGAGGTGATTTGGATTCTTAAAATTCTAACTGAGCTAAATGTTAACATCTCTCTACCTGTGCCTATACATTGTGATAATAGCTCAGCAATTCAAATTGCTGCTAATCCTGTTTTCCATGAGAGAACAAAACATTTTGAAATTGAATTGTTTTTCTTAAGAGAGAAGGTTGCTGATGGGATTGTTAAGACAGTGAAAGTTAAATCTGAGAATAATGTTGCAGATATATTCACTAAAGGTCTGAGTGTTAATGAACACAATAAGTTTTGTAATAAGCTTGGATTGTTTGACATGTACAAGAATTAGTCTATGGGGGAATGTTGAGAAGTATACTCTGTATACTGATCTAGACTAATACTTGTACTCAGGGATCTCTTTTGCCAAATACAATACCTCAGGTAAGTAAAGGTAAGATTTATTTACATTTATTTCTTTTGTATAAGTTTATATTATGCAGGGATGAGTTTGTGCAAATATGAGGGACTGGAAGTGACAAGTTAAAGAAGTACAAGCCCATTCGTGCTAAGTAGTATTTATAGGATATTTCTGTTTGTTTTATTCATTATTTCATCTCTCTTGTTTGTATCATTTACACAGAGTTAATAAATCTCTCTCTAGTTGGTTAGGGTTTGATCTCAATCTGTGAGATCATTGTTTCTTTTGGTTGTATTGTTCTTGATCACAAACCCAGGTATTATAGTTGAAGTAATAGCCTGAGGCAGTTAATAAAGGGGTGGTTGGTTGACTTGTTCATTGTGTTAAAGATCTTTGTATATTTTTTCCACATGATTCCTATAACCAAATTTGATCTGAAATAAACTGTATGAACTCTGTTTCTCGTACTGTAACATTTCATGCTCTTATTACAGTTGTTCCGTGGGAGTTATTTTACCTGTTTATTCTATCTTTAAAGCGATTGAGACGAATAACAGAACTGATCAACAAAAGATGCTTTTATAGATTGTTTTTTGTCTGTGCGCTGAGCGCGTTCTTTTAACCTGAAATTATTAGCTGCAGCATATGGGACTTTTAGTATTGCAGAAACATTTGCAGACAAAGTTATATTATGGTATCATCTTTAAACCCGATTTGGTTAATAGCTTAATATCTTGGCAAAACCCATTTGGTCGTTAGAGACATATAACCCAGTTTGACCCATTTGTATCTATATGCGTCAAAAGTTGACGCCTATACTTTACGTGTCGGAGCAAAGGACCAGCAACTGAACCCTTAACCAAGTTGAATGAAACATCAATTAGGAGGACCTTTGATACTGCTCGACAATGAGAACGCTGATCCGAGGCTCCCAAGTACGTCCTATACACCACTAACTCCGCGTAAAAATTACAAGTAGGCAAAATGAGTTGGCCCTGTCTGAAACTTGTTAGATACATTAGTCTTTCAAAGCTGTATTCAGTTGTGTTTGAACCTCGCTATCTTACTTTAGATGCTTCGCACGTCAATTGGGCTTTATTCAATATGTTTTAGCAATCTTAAATGTTTTAGCAAATCTTAAATTGAATGAAACAAGTACAAAAGTAATGAAGTATTTGATAATGTAATAAGATGCTATAGTCAATTTTATCCCACATCGACCAGAATATGAACATATAAGCACTTTATATACCTCTGAGAGTTCCCTAACTTTTGCCCCTTCGGGGACATCTGATAAAATTGGAACGATACATAGAAGATTAGCATGGCCCCTGCGCAAGGATGACACGCACAAATCGAGAAATGGTCCAAATTTTTTTCTCAACCATTTTCTTGATCTCGCCAGAATCCTTAGCGTGAGCCTGTTTCACCGTTTGCAGAATGGTGTACGATATGTTTTGGTCGTGCACATCATGAGACTTGGACAATCCAAAACGTATAGACATCTGATAAAATTGGAACGATACATAGAAGATTAGCATGGCCCCTGCGCAAGGATGACACGCACAAATCGAGAAATGGTCCAAATTTTTTTCTCAACCATTTTCTTGATCTCGCCAGAATCCTTAGCGTGAGCCTGTTTCACCGTTTGCAGAATGGTGTACGATATGTTTTGGTCGTGCACATCATGAGACTTGGACAATCCAAAACGTATAGACATCATTACTGGAGTCGTAATGGTATCTTGCAGATACAGGTTGCACAAGGGCTGATCTCTTCTTTCAAGCTAATTTAATATGGTATGCAGTTATGCACATTTACTAAAAGATTCCAAAAGAAGCGAACTGGCTGGGATAAGTGCTAATTCACTTTGCTTGTCCATTTTAACAAACTGGGCAGATGCTAGGTGCAGTTGCACTAAAGCTAATTGCATACAGATGTGAGTTGCGCTGTTGCGCAGTTGCAAACTTTAAATAGCTGTGACGAAATGCAGAAAAGCAAATCACACGATTATGAGGCGCATTCAACATGTTTTGTCAATTACAATGCTAGTTCATTTCCGTAGTTTAAGTGATGTAGTATAAATGTTGGGAAGCTGTTTTTTAAAGTTTGGGATGTTATCCTTACGGATCATGTCAATACATAAACTTGGTGGGGAGCATTTGAGCTTCAAAGTAACTGAAGGTCGAATTCGAGTTGGTCAATCAATGATCTTAGTAGCTCTTTCACTTGAGCATCCTGCAATTAATATCTCATATACATTGTACGTATGGTATCTATTAATGAATTTATGTTGAACTGCAAATTTCTGTACACTAGTTCCTGGTTCAGGTAACACGAGCCAACTTATGGCCTTTTGTTAGGATGTTCAATGTTCAGGTCATAAGCCCATATAAGTAGTAAATACATGTTTCTAATGCTACTGAAATTTAGAGTACGGGTTATGGTAACAAACAACTGAAATCTGTAAGTTTAAATCTTGTACACATAATTTGATCATTAATACAAAGTGGCAACTCCAGCAAGTTTTAACATGAAATTTTGCACTTAATGCCGTGTTATGGTATCCTGTTTTATAATCTCATTCTCATACCTATAGTAGTGATTTTCTAATACAAAACGGATGCCTTTTTAGAGGTAATTGGTTTAGTTTATATATGTTGACATATAATGTAAGCGGTGTATAAACTTGTGAACGTTTAGACAAAGTCTTTAAGATTTCATGCTCTTTTTACGGTTGTTCCATGGGAGTTATTTTACCTGTTCATTCTACCTTTAAAGTGATTGAGACGAATAACAGAACTGACCAACAAAATATGCTTTTATACTAGGCAGGTTAGTGATCCTATGACCTATGCTTCGTATAGATTGTTTTTTGTCTGTGCGTTCTAACTTGAAATATTGGTTGCAACATATGGGACTTTTAGTATTGCAGAAACATTTGCTGACAAAGTTATATTATGGTATCATCTTTAAACCCGATTTGGTTTATAGCTTAATATCTTGGCAAAACCCATTTGGTCGTTAGAGACATATAACCCAGTTTGACCCATTTGTATCTATATGCGTCAAAAGTTGACGCCTATACTTTACGTGTCGGAGCAAAGGACCAGCAACTGAACCCTTAACCAAGTTGAATGAAACATCAATTAGGAGGACCTTTGATACTGCTCGACAATGAGAACGCTGATCCGAGGCTCCCAAGTACGTCCTATACACCACTAACTCCGCGTAAAAATTACAAGTAGGCAAAATGAGTTGGCCCTGTCTGAAACTTGTTAGATACATTAGACTTTCAAAGCTGTATTTAGTTGTGTTTAAACCTCGCTATCTTACTTTAGTTGTCTGTAAACTTCGCAGGTCAATTGGGCTGCAGTCAATATGTTTTAGCAATTACATGGAAGCTTTAACAAACTTCACATAAAAGTATATGTCAATTAGAACTCTTACAAGCTCTAGTCGATCTTGGCACATTGTATATATCAATCGAAGCTGTTTAGCTCAATCTTGAACTCGATAAAAGTTAAAGTTGAATGTGTGCAAATCTTAAATATCTCAGCTAATAATGTATATGGTATACAATCATATGTAATTAATATGTTCAACATACAAGTATATAAAGAGATATAAAGACGTGAAACAAGTACAAAACGCAATTTATATACCCCTGAAAATTCCATAATGTTCGTCCCTTTCGCAAGGACAGATTCGTCGCAGTTGAATGAGCCCAAGTTGCCTGATAAAACATGATTGCAAATCTTAAATATCTCAGCTAATAATTTATATGGTATAAAATCATATGTAGTTAAGCTGGTCAACATAAGTGTATAAAGAAACGAAACAAGTACAAAAGCAGTGAATTAGTTGACAATGTAACAAGATTCTATAGTCAAGTTTGTCCCACATCGGCCAGAATAGGAACATATAGACACTTTATATACTGCTGAAAGTTGCCTAGCTCTCGTCCCTTCGGGGACATCCGATAAAATTGGAACGATACAGAGAAGATTAGCATGGCCCCTGCGCAAGGATGACACGCACAAATTGAGAAATGGTCCAAATTTTTTTCTTAACCATTTTCTTCATCGCTTGAGCCCATTTTTTCCGTTGGAAGCTCTAATTGGTGCCTTTTTTTTTCTTTTCTTCATCGCTTGAGCCCATTTTTTTTCGTTGGAAGCTCAAACTGGTTCCTTTTTTTCTTGATCGCTTGAGCCCAGTTTTTTCGTTGGAAGCTCAAACTGGTGCCTTTTTAGAGGGAATTGGATTAGTTTATTAAGGCTGACAATGACATATAATGTAAGCAGCGATTCTGAAGTAGCCACACTTGTCTCCCTAAAAGGGTAGGGCTTTATCCGGTTTCTGTGTGGCCGTGGGCTCAAGCCCCGTGGATTAGTCTTGGCCAAAACTCGGAAACCATGGCATCTTGAATCGAAGGGTTTAACATGGTCTTCATTCGGTGAAGCTTATGGTAATGATGTTGCTCGGGGTCGGTCGACAAGTACAAAGTCTCCTGTCACCCTCCCTACACAGGTGATTCACATAGTTCATATAATGGGTCACGGACAAAGCAGGAAAAAGGATGGAATGTTGAATGAATAGAGATCACCTTCCCACAGAAGTTAAAGGAATAGAGATCACCAATACTGAGATAAAGATGGTCAAAATTATAGACCTCGAGAGATATATTACTTAATTAAATCCATTTTCATTGTGTTAACTTCATATAAGTGGCCTTCTCACAAATTACGTGAAGAAGTTTGCTATGTTGCGAGGAAAGCATGAACAACAGTGGGAAAAGTTCCTTCAAGTTCTGATAGAAGTACAAGCTAATCGCAAACCTTTAAACCACGCAAACCTTAGTTGGTGTTTACCCATGAACACAGAAAAAAAAAATTGGGTTATAAGATCCACCGAAGTGGAAAGCCTTAACCGGATGTGTAACAGGTAAGCTCGAAAGCTGTTCCCGTCCCTGTCAGGGGGAGATGCCAACCGTCTCTCCTCCTTACGAACACATGAACTAACATTTCACACCTATATTATATACATGTCTTTGTTTTGCTTTTCATCCGATGTGGGATGGGAATTTTTTGTATATATTTTTGTTTTGTAGCTACTAGCTAAGACTTTTTTGTCCCAAAACTAAATCCAATAACATTTATCATCTCCTGATCATGTGTGAGAAGCATTTGAGCTTTAAAGTAAGTACCGAAGGTCGAATACGAGTTAGTGTTGGTCTTTGGCCCGAACAGTTTTTCTCTATCGCTTGAGCCCATTTTTTCCGTTGGAAGCTCTAATTGGTGCCTTTTTTTTTCTTTTCTTCATCGCTTGAGCCCATTTTTTTTCGTTGGAAGCTCAAACTGGTTCCTTTTTTTCTTGATCGCTTGAGCCCAGTTTTTTCGTTGGAAGCTCAAACTGGTGCCTTTTTAGAGGGAATTGGATTAGTTTATTAAGGCTGACAATGACATATAATGTAAGCAGCGATTCTGAAGTAGCCACACTTGTCTCCCTAAAAGGGTAGGGCTTTATCCGGTTTCTGTGTGGCCGTGGGCTCAAGCCCCGTGGATTAGTCTTGGCCAAAACTCGGAAACCATGGCATCTTGAATCGAAGGGTTTAACATGGTCTTCATTCGGTGAAGCTTATGGTAATGATGTTGCTCGGGGTCGGTCGACAAGTACAAAGTCTCCTGTCACCCTCCCTACACAGGTGATTCACATAGTTCATATAATGGGTCACGGACAAAGCAGGAAAAAGGATGGAATGTTGAATGAATAGAGATCACCTTCCCACAGAAGTTAAAGGAATAGAGATCACCAATACTGAGATAAAGATGGTCAAAATTATAGACCTCGAGAGATATATTACTTAATTAAATCCATTTTCATTGTGTTAACTTCATATAAGTGGCCTTCTCACAAATTACGTGAAGAAGTTTGCTATGTTGCGAGGAAAGCATGAACAACAGTGGGAAAAGTTCCTTCAAGTTCTGATAGAAGTACAAGCTAATCGCAAACCTTTAAACCACGCAAACCTTAGTTGGTGTTTACCCATGAACACAGAAAAAAAAAATTGGGTTATAAGATCCACCGAAGTGGAAAGCCTTAACCGGATGTGTAACAGGTAAGCTCGAAAGCTGTTCCCGTCCCTGTCAGGGGGAGATGCCAACCGTCTCTCCTCCTTACGAACACATGAACTAACATTTCACACCTATATTATATACATGTCTTTGTTTTGCTTTTCATCCGATGTGGGATGGGAATTTTTTGTATATATTTTTGTTTTGTAGCTACTAGCTAAGACTTTTTTGTCCCAAAACTAAATCCAATAACATTTATCATCTCCTGATCATGTGTGAGAAGCATTTGAGCTTTAAAGTAAGTACCGAAGGTCGAATACGAGTTAGTGTTGGTCTTTGGCCCGAACAGTTTTTTCTCTATCGCTTGAGCCCATTTTTTCCGTTGGAAGCTCTAATTGGTGCCTTTTTTTTTCTTTTCTTCATCGCTTGAGCCCATTTTTTTTCGTTGGAAGCTCAAACTGGTTCCTTTTTTTCTTGATCGCTTGAGCCCAGTTTTTTCGTTGGAAGCTCAAACTGGTGCCTTTTTAGAGGGAATTGGATTAGTTTATTAAGGCTGACAATGACATATAATGTAAGCAGCGATTCTGAAGTAGCCACACTTGTCTCCCTAAAAGGGTAGGGCTTTATCCGGTTTCTGTGTGGCCGTGGGCTCAAGCCCCGTGGATTAGTCTTGGCCAAAACTCGGAAACCATGGCATCTTGAATCGAAGGGTTTAACATGGTCTTCATTCGGTGAAGCTTATGGTAATGATGTTGCTCGGGGTCGGTCGACAAGTACAAAGTCTCCTGTCACCCTCCCTACACAGGTGATTCACATAGTTCATATAATGGGTCACGGACAAAGCAGGAAAAAGGATGGAATGTTGAATGAATAGAGATCACCTTCCCACAGAAGTTAAAGGAATAGAGATCACCAATACTGAGATAAAGATGGTCAAAATTATAGACCTCGAGAGATATATTACTTAATTAAATCCATTTTCATTGTGTTAACTTCATATAAGTGGCCTTCTCACAAATTACGTGAAGAAGTTTGCTATGTTGCGAGGAAAGCATGAACAACAGTGGGAAAAGTTCCTTCAAGTTCTGATAGAAGTACAAGCTAATCGCAAACCTTTAAACCACGCAAACCTTAGTTGGTGTTTACCCATGAACACAGAAAAAAAAAATTGGGTTATAAGATCCACCGAAGTGGAAAGCCTTAACCGGATGTGTAACAGGTAAGCTCGAAAGCTGTTCCCGTCCCTGTCAGGGGGAGATGCCAACCGTCTCTCCTCCTTACGAACACATGAACTAACATTTCACACCTATATTATATACATGTCTTTGTTTTGCTTTTCATCCGATGTGGGATGGGAATTTTTTGTATATATTTTTGTTTTGTAGCTACTAGCTAAGACTTTTTTGTCCCAAAACTAAATCCAATAACATTTATCATCTCCTGATCATGTGTGAGAAGCATTTGAGCTTTAAAGTAAGTACCGAAGGTCGAATACGAGTTAGTGTTGGTCTTTGGCCCGAACAGTTTTTCTCTATCCCATGAAGATTAGCAATTTAGCATGCCCCCCCCCCCCCCCCCCCCCCCCCCCCCCCCCCCCCCCCGCAAGGATGACACACACAAATCGAGAAATGCTCCAAAAAAAATTCCAAACCGGCCATTTTCCTAATTGCCGGTATCCTTATCTTTGGCCTGAACAGTTTTTCTTGATCGCGTGAACGCATTTGTATAGAACTACTTTGATTTTGCAGTATGGTCTAGGAATATGTTTCGTTCGCACACATCATGACACTTGCACAATCCAAAACGCATAGACATTGTTACTCATCTGTAATGGTCTCTTGCAGATACAGGATGCATAGTGCCGCTCACTTCTTTCCACTGTTATGCAGACGAAAAACGTTTTGTTCAGCTAACTGTTAGTATGGTATGCAGATTTACTAAAATGATTGCAAAGAATTGAATAGGCTGGGAATAAGGGCCAATTCGTTTTGCTAGTCCGTTTTAACAAACTCGGCAAGGTTGGTATCAAACACAGATGGGTCAGCCTAGGCGCAGGTGCACTGGTATATGTGAATTTGATTGTAATGACTCTTATGAGCCTCTTGTCGTTGTTAGTATTGGGACGATAGTAGTGGCGGAGGGCTACCACATTCATGAGAACCGGAAAAGTGTTTGGGTGCATGTGTGGACGGTGAAGAATGGGAAGACTATAACAGAAGTGAGGGAGTATCTCGAAACATCTGTTACAGTTACTCATATTGGAAAATCTAGTAATGTTTCTTTGGTTTCACCACGGTCACCTAAATGCAAGAACATGTGGGAGAGCAAACTTGCTAACAATACATCCGTGCCTCATCTTCCGCTAGTGGTTTAAGTTCGCTAGATTACTTTCTAGTGATTGTCAGCTTGAATGTTTCTACTTATAGTGTTTTAACTCATTCCAGTATCGTCCACTAACTGTGTCCTAATATTCTAATATTAGTATTAGGGGTGAGCAGAAACCGCAACGCAAACCGCAAAAACCGTAAAAAAATCGCATCGCAAAAACCGCACCACGACAAAAAGCGGTGGAGCGGTTTTAAGAAAAAAGAAAAACCGCAAATGCGGTGCGGATGCGGATTTAACCCGTTAAACCGTACCACAAAGTCCACACCGCACCCATTAACTATATAAAACCGAAAAACGGCACATCAATTATATAACGTGTGTTATAAGGATTTTATTGCATATTATCATTAACATTCTAAATATATAAAGAAATATAAAGACGTGAAACAAGTACAAAAGTTGTGAATGATGATGTAATAAGAAGCTGTGTAGTCAATTTTATCCCACCGCCAGAATATGAACATTTAAGCACTTTATATACCCCTTAAAATTGGATAACATTCATCCCTTCGTGGACATCCGATAAAATTGGAACGATACAGAGAAGATTAGCATGGCCCCTGCGCAAGGATGACACGCACAAATCGAGAAATGGTCCAAATTTTTTTCTCAACCATTTTCTTTATCGCTTGAGCCTAGTTTTTTCGTCGGACCAGTTATCGGAAGCTCAAATTGGCGGACTGCTTTCTGTCAAGTTTATTTTAGTTCATGGTTTGCTACTGAAATTTGGAGTACTGGTTCATAATTTTAGTTGCTGTGTTAAAAATTTGAACTAGTTTTGGTTCCAAACATAAATGATACAAAGTGGCAACTCCAGCAACTTTTAATATGAAATTTGGCACTCAATGCCGTGCTATGGTGTCCTGTTAAAGGCGGAACTTTGTAAGGACTAGGAAGGGTTGTGTACCCTCTATTCGCAGTGGGATTATAATCTCATTCTCGTACCTATAGTCTTAGTGATTCTCTAATACAATACTGATGCCTTTTTAGAGGGAATTGGATTAGTTTATAAATGCTGACATATACTGTAAGCGGGCACCTCTGAAGTAGCCACACTTGTCTCCCTAAAAAGGGAGGGCTTTATCCTGTTTCCGTGTGGCGGTGGGCTCAACCCCATGGTGTCTTGGCCAAAAGTCAGAAACCATGATAACTTTTTTACAAGTTTACCCTATTATCAGTAATGATTATCTGCTTTTGCTTATTACCATAGGTTGTTTAAACAGACAATCCTAAGCACCCTGTGAGTTATAATTGGAAACGAGCGGAAGCAGTTTTAGTAAGAAATACCAAACACAGCCTTATACTATCTATAGAAAAGGAATTTCTTAATTCTTTGAGATTATTTCAAGCAACACTAATGGTTTTATAATGGGAATGATTCAATACTCATGCTATGAGTTTCTAATGCAGGTGGGCTTGAATTTGCTTCTTTGCCGAGTTGGTTCCAACATCGTCATAAAAACAGCATGGTAGCGTCTGAAATGATTCCTATAACTAAATTTGATCTGAAATAAATTGTATGAGCTCTGTTTCTCGTACTGTAACATTTCATGCTCTTATTACAGTTGTTCCGTGGGAGTTATTTTACCTGTTTATTCTATCTTTAAAGCGATTGAGACGAATAACAGAACTGATCAACAAAAAATGCTTTTATACTGGCATGTTAGTGATGCTATGACCTATGCTTCGTATAGATAGCGTTCTTTTAACCTGAAATTATTAGCTGCAGCATTGGGACTTTTAGTATTGCAGCAACATTTGCAGACAAAGTTATATTATGGTATCATCTTTAAAACCCATTTGGTCGTTAAAGACATATAACTTAATTTGACCCATTTGTATCTAAATGCGTCAAAATTGACACCCCTACTTTATATGTGGGAGCAAAGGAGCAGTGACTGAACCCTTGACTAAGTTGAATGAAACATCAATTAGGAGGACCTTTGATACTGCTAGACCATGAGAAACTGGTCCGAGGCTCATAAGTAAGTCCTATCTATTAACTCCGCGTAAAAATTACAATTAGGCAAAATGAATTGGACGTGTCTGAAACTTGTTAGATACATAGACATTCAAATCTGTATTTAGTCGTGTTGGAACCTCGCTATCTTACTTTAGTTGTCTGTAAGCTTCGCACGTCAATTTGGCCGCAGTCAATATGCTTTAGCAATTACATGGAAGCTTTAACAAACTTCACATAATAATATATGTCAATTAGAACTCTTACAAGCTCTAGTCGATCTTGGCACATTGCATATATCAATCGAGGCTGTTTAGCTCAATCTTGAACTCGATAAAAGTTAAAGTTGAATGAGCCCAAGTTGCCTGATAAACTTTAAAATGATTGCAAATCTTAAATATCTCAGCTAATAATTTATATGGTATAGAATCATATGTAATTAATCTGTTCAACATACAAGTATATAAAGAAATATAAAGACGGGAAACAAGTACAAAAGTTGTGAATTACTGTAGTAGATAATGTAATAAGAAGCTGTGTTGTCAATTTTATCCCACATCGACTAGAATAGGAACATAAAAGCACTTTATATACCCCTGAAAATGCAACATCATTAGTCCCTTCGGGACATCCAATAAAATTGGAACGATACAGAGAAGATTAGCATGGCCCCTGCGCAAGGATGACACGCACAAATGGAGGACCATTATCGAGAAATGGTCCAAAATTTTTTCTCAACCATTTACTTTTTTGCCGAAATCCTTATCATTGACCCGAGCCTGTTTCACCGAACCCTTTTTATTTTTGTATCCTAATACTCTAATTTTGCAGAATGGTCTGCACATCATGAGACTTGGACAATCCAAAACTCACACACATCATTAGTTACTGGAGCCATAATGCTCTTGCAAAGATTCCAAAACGCACACACACATCATTAGTTGCACGGTGATCGAGTGGGTAAATCTTGATAATTTTTAGAAATCACACTACAAACCCGATTGTTAGAGGGGCAAATTACAAAAATAGCTACACATTCTAAAAGATTTACGCTACAAATTTTTTCGCTAACTGGGCACGTGCCCACCATGCCCCCTTCCTGTCGACGCCTCTACTTGTGCGGTTTTCATGGGCTGGGGATTTGACTATCCTTGTCGGTTTGTTTTTCCAGATGCAAAATTTTGAACTTGTAAAATGTGATTGTTTATTTGTTTTCTTGAAGGTAGAATCTTTTAAAAAAAAATAGGACTGAATAGTGGCAGGACAGATTTAATCTAACTTGCGTAGAATACATATTTGGTGACGGTTGTCTGGCTGTTCAATCTGATATATGGTAAACATATAAGGTTCTTCCTATCCAGGTTACCTAGTGATTGGATCATCTATGACTCAGATATACGCAGCCTAAACGGAGTATTCATGTGACTGTTTTCGACCCTTTCCTGTCACCCTTAAATGTGTACTTAGCGAAGTATTAATCCTTCACCTTTTTTGAATAAGTCAAGTGCTTTACCACCAATAGACCATTTGGTGGTCGTTGCTCTTCAGCTTGTTTCTAATTCTAGTGAATTCCTTTACATTTGACCTGTTAAGGCAAAAGATAACCCAAGATGACTCGTCTGTCGGTTGGTATGCTTGATTGATTATCATTCCTAGTACTTTTCAGCTATGACAAATAATATGTTATATTGAATCCAGTCTAATCAGATTCTCATTCAGTCATAGTTGGAAAACAACTATTTGCTTGGCCTTCCAATCTTTTGGTAAATATACAATAAACAGCAAGCGAAATTCAAGTTGTTGTCATACCCAATCAAATCACTTGCATTATTCTACCTAACAAAAACTCTGCACCAATGGTTGCACATTATATCCACATAAAGACCATTGCAAGAGTGACTAAAAGCAAGTTAAGGCGGCAGAGCCGAGAAATACCCCACTGGAAAGCTGAACCGAACAAGTGGGAGAAAAATGATGATATGTTCTATAGAGATATGACCGACTTTCCAGCAATGTCATAGACAGATATCAGAATTTCGGCACCGATCAATACAATAATCAGCCATTCCAGAAAATCTGATTTCCTGTTCTGCAGAATTTCTTGTAGAAACCGAATGTTGTGCTGCAATATAAATTTGAAAAAGATTAAATTCTGCCATATTGGTTAAATGCAAAACAGTCGGAAGATATTCACATGATGCATCATACCTCCACAAATTTCAACTTAAAATCCAAACTTGCGAATCTTTGAGTTAACTCGAATTCATCTCTTAGATACTCCCAGATTTGTGCATACTTGGCATCCTTCCAAGCAATATCAGATCTATACAAGCCGATACATTTCCCATTAGCAACTTTTCAATAGGCTTACTAATTTTACAAAAACTGAAATTGGAGGATCTAAAGAGTTATTAATTCTCCAGGATAAAAATACTATCTAGTACTTGAGTTATTTATTTTCAACCTCTAATCATTAACAGAATCTATGAGGTTGAAAGACGTTTTTTTGGTGGAAGAAAACATCAGAAAAATTATCACTCCCTCCAATCCACTAGTAGTTTATCGTTACATTTTATAGTTTCAAGCTCTTTATCATTGCTATTCATACTAGTTTACACTTTCCACGATCATACAACAATATTTGACACCCGTTGTCAAGTATTATTGCGTCCGAACAAACAAAAATGTTTCACGTTTCAAGTGACACCCAACAATACTTGTCATATAGTAAATTGTCCTATTCTATACTAGGTACAAAATGAGTAAATTAAAGGTTACCTCTCGAAAAGTCCAAGCTTAAGTATAACATCAGCAAGATTTGAATTTGCCTTCCCCACCAACTGAAAAAGTTTCTTCCTTTTCATTGTGAATGTTCCAGTTTTCTCCATGCCACGATTTATATCAGTAAATTCCGCAACCATCCCATCGACCTTAAAAAACAAGTATGAGAAACGGCAGTGAGTATTTATACTTGGTAGAAGTAGCAAAATGGAAAGTCCAGCAGTTTGTTATGGGTGCAAACAGATTCAATTAAAAACAGGCAATTTCCTACAGGTCATGTCGGATTGAACCAAATATTTTAATAAATAATTACTGTGTCACATGAAAGCTAATTTTGTGAAGAAATTTAGTTTGCAGCTCTTAATGTATTAGTATGAAACTTTTTACCCATTTGACTCATTTCCTTTTTAGTCAGCTTCATACGGTCTGACATGTTAGATCTAGAAGCCTAGATCATACCCGAACTGACCCCACTCATAAGCAAATGGATCCAAATTGCCAAAATCTACATTTACTAACAGAAATATAGGCTGTATAGGTCAGGAATCGACTTACCTGGCGCACATAGTAGTCGAGAGCTATACTCTGACCTAATACACTACCAATTGTACGAATCCCATCGATGTTCAAATACTGCAGCATTATATAATCCAACCCACCTTCCATCCATGTATCCATAGTTGGTTTCTCTTTCACTTCATACTCTGTGTATCATAAGAGTTCGAACAAATTGTTAACTAGTAGACTGAATAATCAGCAAAAATGTAATTCATATAATTACTGAACTATCACAAAAAAAGGAAGATGATAAAGATCTAATTATAAGAGAAATGTAAGTATCATAAACACAGTGCGACCTTACCATCCTTCCTCGTCTCGCCCGCTGATCCTGAGGCATGTGCTTTTACAATTTCCAGACGCTCATTAATATCAGGATCACAAACATTGAACAAGACAACTGAACCATACTGAAAAACTACCATATAGCTGTTGTCGCTTCCACTTATACTTGCACCCAAACCCTAAAAAGCATAATCGTTAACATATGTATGATACTAATGCACTGCTGGTTTATAAATAATTCTCCTAATATAACTGATGCACATAACTGAATGAACAAAACAGACTTACGATAGTCTCAGGCTTGGTGCTTCCAAACCTCAATACAACATAATTAGTCATTCTGGACGTAGGCTGGATGTAATTCGGTCTGTTCTTTTCCACTAGACTTTTCAAATCCACACTGAAACCAGATCATAAAGTGAGATTCACATTCAAACCAGACACAGTAATCAATAGCAACAAATCCTATTGGTATAAAAGTAAAATGATATACAACCCGGCCAGGTAGACTCGGTACATACACACTTCTGCAGATTGACCCATATGGCCATATCAACAATACGTGATGTCCTGTACTCCTGTTTGTTTACTTTAAGTGAGACTATCCTCAAATAAGAGCTAAACTTGTATCCATCAACCTTCCGCATTCCCTTCTAGGTATGTAACTCCTAAAATCTTAAGCACCGCACTTTCTAGAACGTTAAGGGTTGTTAGGATTGCTACTACAACTGTTATCTGCTCATTGCTTTTTAAAATAACCAGCTTAAGACTACTTATTCATGAGTTTTGGGGATTGCTTATTTAGACAACTCATCTGTTTATCGGGTCTGCTATAAGCAAAATAGTACTTGTAAACACTTTGACAAAAACAAACATCTATGCCTATTTCAAACTGCAAAATAACAAATTTACAAATTTACCCACTGCAAAATAACTACTCCAAACTAAAACATATCACCAATCCACTATGGCTTGAGTGGTTCATTTGACTATAAATATCATTTACTAAGTATATCTTTTAACCCTTCTTCAATAAGCCTCTAGGTCTGTAACTCCAAATAACCAGCAGTTAATCTACCTATCTATAATTCAATGAAACCATTATTACATTTCATAAGCAACGCGCTTCCTGAAATGCTGAGGAAGTCTTCGGGATTGCTACTAAAACTGTTATCTACTCATGGGGTGTTTGGCATTGCTTATTTGAACCACTTATATGCTTATCGCCTTTTCTTTAAACACAAAAATTAACGCTTATTATTTATTTATTTTTTTGCTTTTTTGGGTAAAAGGTTTGTCTACCCGGTAAATATATTAACCAAAACACGGATTAAGTACATGAATGTGGCAGAGTACCACATTGATAAAACGCACTAAAATGCGTAACTTAAACTTGCTATGCTATGCCATGCCATAAACATGAATGCTAAACAGCTATAGACGTTAACGCTTATCTTTTGGTAAAAGCGTTTCCTAAAGCAAATAATCACTTTTATAAACAAAGACGTTTTCATCTCCTTATTTGTTAGCGAGTTAAGCTGTTTTCTACAACAATTCTCAATCCTTATTCTAAACTACTACTCATCAAAGTTACCAAATTCAAAATCAAACGCAAAATAATAAGATGTTTAAATAACCAATCCCGAACATCCCCTGATAACAACAACAACAACAACAACTAACCCGTTATCTCAAAACACGAAATAAACACATTTAACGAACAATGAATCAAACACATTTCATAATTCAGTAATTCTATTATTAGAATTACCTAGTAGAGAAAAAATAAGCGCGAACCGGAATAGACCCCTTAACATCCTCATCAACCACCCCCTCATTCCCACTCTTACCCCCATCCACCACAGCCTCCTCCCACTCCACCGTATCCGCCACCGACATCGATGGCGATTTCGAAGTCGAAAACGTGGAAACACATTTCGCCAAAACAGAGCTCATTCTCGGCGCGTGAAACTCACGCGCCACCTTCTCAGCGCGTGAGGAGGTGTAAGAGTGTGTGAACCGGCATAAGCCTAGTTGTTGTTGTGGTGGTGGTGATGGTGTGAGGAGATTGGTTAGGGTTTGAAATGATCTTAGGGTTAGGGTTTGTGATGATGATGAAGGTGTGAAGATGGTGATTGTGTGGTTGATGATGCGGTGGTAACGCTGAAACATTTTTTTATGCCGTCGTTTGTTGTTTGAGGTTTTTGTTTTTTTTTTATGTTAGGGTTTAATGTTTGTTTTTTCAATAAGTCAAACAATGATAATCTTAACTTATTATGGATAGGGGTGAGCATGGTGCGGTGCGGTGCGGATTTTGGCAAAAACCATACCGCATCCGCAATTGCGGTTTTTAGAAATTATGAATCCGCACCGCGCGGTTTTTGCGATTTCGGTTTTGCGGTTTTCTGTGGGTTTTGCGGGTTTTTGCGGATGTTAACCGCACCGCACCACCACCTATGATTTATATAAGTAATGTGGGTTTTTGCGGTTTTTGTTTCTCAAAGTTAGTATTTTCGGTTATAACAATGTATATATTTAATGTAAACACTTAAGCTACTTACAATATTAATGATAATATGCACTAGAACCCTTATAACAAACGTTAAATTATCCATGTGCCGTTTTTTCGGTTTTATATAACTAATATGTGGTGCGGTGCGGATTTTGTGGTGCGGTTTTACGGGCAAAACCGCAACCGCACCGCATTTTGCGGTTTTGTTTTTTCTTAAAACCGATCCACCGGTTTTTGCTGCGGTGCGGTTTTTATGGTGCGGTTTTTTGCGGTTTCTACGGTTTTGCGGTTTGCGGTGTGGTTTCTGCTCACCCCTAATGGATGGAGAATTGATATTCAAAACTTTCTTAATCGAGACATTTAAATGTATAATTTATTAAAGTAATAGTATAATTGTTTAATGTATAGTTTGAAATGTTTTAATCAAATTTTTGAGTGTATAAATTATTAGCTTTATGGATAGCTGGGCTATACCCTACACGTGTATCGAACGAGCGTCAAGTTCGATTCATTTGTTTTTTATCGATTCGAATCGGTCCTTTTCGACTCGTTTTTATACGGCTTTTATTGGCCAACAAAACCAGTGTTGGCTCAAGTTCTTGATTGAAATCATAGATTCAGTATGGCTTCTAAAATTATATGTACTATCAACATGTTAGCAAATGAATTGTATGAAGATTTTTGTATTAGTTTGTATAATGTGTATATT
Organism: Glebionis coronaria; assembly: GCA_025667525.1. Classification (NCBI taxonomy): domain Eukaryota; kingdom Viridiplantae; phylum Streptophyta; class Magnoliopsida; order Asterales; family Asteraceae; genus Glebionis; species Glebionis coronaria. The sequence goes on from CM046880.1 coordinate 519,512,339, forward strand.
TACGTGTACTTTTATAACTTGTATAATAACAAGTGCATTTATTTTAAAGAGGTATTACATATGAGTGATGATTTGCACATTTTATATATTGATTGGTACACTCTAAAATATGCATGTCATAACCAATATTACTCCCTTTATTCATTTAGCAGAACTAAAAAAGTTTGTGAGAGAGGTGAATGTGAGCCGTTCAAATTCCCTTATGGCCATACCTTCATTTCATCAAAGTAAAATCTCACCGTTCATAACAAACTCGCCCATACTTCATCCCATCCCACCCATAACATCTCACTTCTTAGCCACAAAATTCCACACACAAATCTACTTTTTCTGTGAACAGATCTACTTTTGATTGAGTTTGATGCTTTTTATCTATTGATTGTTAAAGAGGATCAGAACACCTTTTGTTGCCCCGATCTATTCATTGCCGCCGTTTGGTGTGTGGTGTTATTGATCGGCTGGTGATGATGGGTTGATTTCTTACCTTTTATTGAGAGGTTCGATTTCTTGATTGTTGGTAGAAACAAAACAGGTGATTGAAAGCACTAATTTTTTATGGGTTTTGATTCTTCTATGGTGTTCTTTAATTGGTATTATGTGCTTGATTGAAAGGCCTAATTTCTTGGTTTTGCTGGAAATGCTAAATTCTTAATGAGGTTTTGGGTATTCATGGGTTTGCTGGAAATGCTAAAATTCTTAATCAGGTTGTGGGTGTCTGGTAGGTTTTCACATTCGATCTAAGTTCTGCTACTTTGTTGATTGTTTTTCCTCATTATTAAGCTTGAGAAAAATCCATATGTGCTCCTGTTTGAGTTAATGATTTGGGATATTAAGTAAACGTGTTTATGATTTTTGGGTTTTTATAAACGGTTATCTAAGTTTTTTTTATAAATCAGGGCCATGGCGTATTAGCCACATCGAAGTAAGTCATCAATTGCTTACTGATTGTTGGGGACTAAATCGGTATTATTGAAATTGTTGGTTGAAAGCCCTAATTTATAGGGTTTGCTGGAAACCCTCAATTTTATGGGCCTTTGTTCTTGAATGCCGTTCTTTACTTCTGGGTTACTAAGTTTCCTATTCCGATTCAACGTGGGGCTACTTTTATTCATTAAAATTTTAGGTTATATCAATGGGTGTATGGTTGTTGATATATGCTACCAACTGGAATTGTATTTAATCGACGGCTATGGTTAATTTTCAGCCGCGGTCATGGCTTTGTGAGACACTAATTAGGTTTGTGACATAAATTACTGTCAAACGCTGTTGGTACACTAATTTTGTGGTAACGAATAGTATTTCAGCACCCTTCCTTTCGTTGCCGCTATCCATGGCAGGCGACGATACACTAATTTGTGTGGCAACGAATACTATTTCAGAACCCTTCCTTTCGTTGCCGCCATCCGTGGCAGGCGACGATATTGACGGGCATGTAGATGTAGTCACAGTGTCGCTCCTAAAGTCATTCAACGTTGTCCATTCACTAATTTGTGTGGTAGCGTCTGTTGGGGTTTCATGGTGTGGTAATTTGTTACGTTGCCATAGTATGTGTTGATTTTCATGTTGTAAGGTCCTAAAAGGCGATGATGATACTATTTGAGCGTCCCTAACCGGAATCAACCCGAATTTGGATTGTGTGCCTCTTGGCGGGGCAACCTTTGTATGTTTGCAGCCAAAGTGCGCATATCCTAATATTCGATCCCTCATTATCTGAGCCTCGACATACTACAAAAAAACATACTTTTCCTATTTTTTGCTACATACGACATGTTATCAGCTTTGTGCTACTCCCGTGACATCAGCTTCTAGCACATATCACGTACATTATGGTTTTGTATGCTCCCTTTTCTGTTTGACCTTTCTGTTTGACCTTTCTGTTTGACCTTTGCAGTTAGCAGCACACTGCCAAACGCGCAGACACACATTGGTCCGCCAGATTTGAAGATGTCGTTTTTGAGAAATTACAGGTACGTCATGCAATTGATAACACATATTGAATGAAATTGCTCGAGAACAGCTAAAATCGGTTATATAAAAACTGCCTAATATTGATTTGGGTTTTAGATCGATTTGAATGATGATAAAAAAAGTGTAATTTTTTTCTATTTAAATGGATACGTCCACCTGCTGTTGTAATGATTGTATCAATGAAACCTTCTAATTCGTCTACTTTTAAGGGGTATTGAAAATTACTTATTAAAACTTTTAATAGATTGTGTATTGGATTTTGATTTGTTTTTTACTGATTGTTGTAGTCATTGTATCAATGAAAGGTTAGAGCCTGGATGATTTATCAGAAAAGCTTGGATGGGATGGGGTCATGATCTACGGTTGGTCTCAACTCGGCCTTGGATGAAGGAGTGGAAGTTGCTGATTAGTTCATTTAATTTATTAGGAAACCGAGTCGATAGGTTCGCTTAAATGAAGGTACGTCAATGAAAATCTTATTAGAGATTTCTGAATGATTAAGGTGTTTGCAATTGCTTAGCCTTATTATAAGTTAGTATGTGCGCATTTAAATATCTTGAATCATCCGCCTATATAATGTCAATAAAGGGGACATAAGTTTCTATATGAATTGAACAATACAAATATGTGAAACTAGATCATAAACTTATATATGAATTTAACAAGAAGATAAACTTTTTTATAGACGTTTATATAAATTTGTTTTGGGTGTTTGTTTAGGCTTATATAGTGGACTGATGGCTTATCTGGTTTTCGTCTTATGATTCATAAGTTCATTTTTTGTGGCTCATTCTCAAACTTTTCGGCTTACATAAGTTTATTACGTAGGCTTCACCTGGGCTTCGGGAGCGGTTGAATTACGGAACTGAGCATCAGATTATCATTCCAGGTAACTTCATTCATGTTGTGTAGTAACAGGCGGTTTATGAATGTATTGTAAGAGGTTTAGAAAGGTATGGGTAACGAGCAGATCTGAGGCAAACAGTTTGTGTTTTCTTTTAAAAAACAGTCCCGGACGGGGATTATTTGTTTAGGCTTATATAGCGGACTGATGCCCATAGATACAGGTTCACATACAAAGTCTCCTACATAAGCTGAACCATAGAGCTGGCTTATATGCATATATAGGTTTCTTGGGATGTTTGTTTATTGTATAGCGGACTGATGCCCATAGATACATACATCTATAGCAATTCAAGTTTACTTTCAAATATATTTATAAAATTTAAAGTTAGGGAATCCCATATCGTGCTAAAAAAATGTATTGCTAATCACTGAATTATTTTCTCATATATTTCAGATAGATGAACGAAACACGACAAGCAATAAGGAGTGACAAAAAAGATAAATTAACAATGTTTCAAATCTTCATCGTTTGTGTGATCATATTGTTAAGTTGGCTTCAGATAGCTAAGAAGGATCCAGATAATGCTTTTTTGAAAAACTTGAAGGATTTTACCATGTGAAATAACAAAATTAAAACCAGGAATCTATGCATTCGCAGTTTATGGTTAGCTTTATTAGACCATACTACCATTCAGTTTGACACAATTAGGCTCAAATATGTGTACCTGACCATTTTGATACATGCAGTTGATAACTTCTTCAAAAGTGCTAGCTACACAATTGAAGTCCTTTTTGCAGCTTCTTTTGGTAATGAGAAGGAAAGCCTGCATACAATTGAAGCTCATATTTCAACAAAAAGAACAAACATATCTAAGTTTAAAGCTGAATATAGACAGGTTTCTTTACCAAATTAGCTTAACCGGACCCTCACAATTTACTTAGGCTGTGAATATATACAGTGCAAACACTCCCGATCTGAAACCTACCACCTTTGATGGGTCGATGCTCGCATATGTTAATTGCTTATTATTGCTTCTTCTCTCTGATCGAAACTTTTATCCATAGGAAAATCATCCGATGTTCAGGATTTCAGGGATCTTTAGCAGGTCTATCGAAACATGGTCACAACCACATGTTGATTCTCACGTCTTGCATAGACATTCTAACTGTATCAACTTGATGTCCGACCACAGTCTCACTTACGAGTGAGCTCCATGTATATTTGAAAGGTATATTTGATTTAACCCTTTTTCCGAATTTGCCTTCTTTTATTGTCTACATCTGTTATTTAACAAGCTTACCCGCAGACGATTGTCGTTCAACTATTCCAACATGTGTGTCACAACCCACTGACTTAGATCATTCCAAAGTTACTGGAACCTCTGTTCTCTAAATGTCATTTCGCAGCTTGACGTTGTTGGTGTTACAATTCGATTGCTACAAGCTTCCCATCTACCATATTTAAAGAATGATGTTCTTGCAACAGAGGTTAAATAAAAGGTCCACTATGGCTATGATTAGAAGTAGTACTGGGTTATTTTGTGGTACAGTTGCAATTGCATTCATTCATGATTAATCAATGTATTTGGGATCACTTTAGGTAGGGATTATAACAGCTTATTTGGTACATGACCAAACAGCAACTCTGTACCAGATTGCTACCATATTTAAAGAGAATGGAGATCTTTCTTATTTGATAAAAAGTTTATATCAACATCTTCTATATCTAACCCGCGGCAACGCGCGGGCATCAATCCTAGTACCTTTAATTTATGCATACATCACTAAATAATGTAGGGGTATAAATGGCAAGTCACGTATAATTTAAGTGTGCAAATAAATAAATAGAGCGTGCAAATCACCACCCATTACATATATCTCTTATTGAACTTTAATAATTACATATATCCTTAAAATATGATTTAATAATATTGTACATTATGTATTTAGAAGTTTATTTTTAAGGATATATATAATTATTAAAGTTTATATAAGTATATATATATATATATATATATATATATATATATATATATATATATATATATATATATATATATATATATATATATATATATATATATATATATATATATATATATATAGGGTGGCGTTATTGTGGTGTACAGTTTTATAATGCGTTATAATAAGCACAGTTGTGAGCCGTTAGATTAACTATTTAAGATAAGATTTGATTGCATCTAAACAATTAATTGATAATGGCATATATGTAAATAATTGAAACACTATGAGGTTTTCTATACCTGAGATTTAAATGTACACCGACACACTTCATGATCTATCGTTTTTTAAAACCTGGATATAATTATGTTACTACTGACACAATATAATACCAACAATTTATTTGAATTATTTTTAACCTATTAGTGGTACATAATAGTAGTAATGCACAACCAAAAATATTTTATTAAATATATTCATCATACAACAATCTTATCCATAATATTATTTGATACACACATTTACGTATCTGTAATTTTTAATCAAATTCTAACCTTTATGAGGATACCGAACTACATACAAAATTCATGATACCTAATTATGTATTTAACTGTGATACACATCAAACAATCAACAAACTCAAATACACATATTGAAATTAATGTTTTGAAAACCGATTTTTAAATAGATTTAGTCAAATCATCGGGTCTAGGTCAACCCGATTTTCTAAAAAATATATTCTTTTTCCTCATACTTTTAATACTTAAAAAAATTATGAAAATTTTCGTCTATCGAACATATAAACTATTTACTAACCAATAAAATATGTAAAAACAAATTTCGTCGCAAATAAATAAAGATTACATATCTTTTATAAAAACCTCAAAAAATCGAAATCCGGTCAGGTCTCGAGAACCGAATTGACCCGGATCACCTCAAACTCGACGAGTTTAGTCGGGTTTCAAAGATATAAAACACGGTTCAATATGACCCGTTTTGACGACCAAAACCGGATCGACCAAGGCTAAAAAGATTACTTGAAATCACAAAAACGACTTTTGCTATTATTCTAAACTAAATCTTTTTCTATTATATATTATATGTTTTTCACGAAATATGTTGAATCCAATATATTAAATAACCATAAACGAAATTGCTAATCATGTTTCCATACTTTCGCTAATTTTTTATTTTTTTTATGTAATGGTGACACATATCAGTGAGACAATAGTCGTGACACATTTTTTTTAGTGGGAGTATATGCTTAATGACACAATCTATATTTTAGTGTCAATATTATTGTGTATCACCTCGTACGTGTGTATATAACCATGGTGGATCTTGTAACCCACATTTAAGAACGTGTATCACCTTCTTCATTTGAAACTTTGACAAAACGGTGTTCAACTTGAAACCTCATCGGAATTTAAAAAGCATGTATCACCACGAACCAGATTTTGAGGTCGATTACAATAATGACAAAGCCACAAGACAACTTAATAGTCGTGATTAGTTATCGAAAACTACTCACCATCATCGAAATTTACTAACATGTAGTAATGCCCAAAATCTATCAGTATATAAAACTTCATTCATCTATCAATGTTGATCCACAACCATTGATAAACCCTATTAATTCCCAGCTCTTTTGAAAACAAAAAATAAGTAAAAACCTTGTTAAACCTAAATCCCGGCCGAAAGTTGAAAGAACACGTGTACCCTCGAAACAAGTGTAAGAATTGACACACAACAAGGAGGTTAGATCCTTTTCAGAAATACAAAAAAAACGGTGGAACTCTTCACGAAGAAGGTGATTGGCAACTAGATCGATGGTAACCACATGAAAAGATCTGAAATATGGATCCCGCACTGTAAGGTTTCGATCGATGGTGACAATAATCAAAACGACGAGCGTAAATGAAGATGCGGATTATAGCGGCTCGTAAGGTTTCGATCACAAAAAAACACCATTCCCTCAAAAAAAAAGACACGACGAATCCATTGGAACCAAACATAAAAACATCTGCGTCCGAATGTGTATCGACATATACGATCTCCTGGTACACATACCTAAATCATAAACAATTCGTCAAAAAGGAGGATTTCGATGGGTTATATACTCATCGGAAATTAAATGCAAAAGAAAAGAGATGAATAATCAATCGCTTGTAGATCTTATTTGATAAATGGAATACTTAAAAAAAAATTCTAGTAATGAATGATGGTGGTTTTAGATTAAAGAAAAAGAAATGATGTTAATGTTTTCACGGGAAAGAAATAAAAAGGTAGATTCAAATGACGGCCTTTTTTATACAGGTGATATTAATTGGCATTATATGAAAAACTTAAGTTACCATTATACCCTTAATTAAATTAAAATTAATTAATATTTTCTTTAAACAAAAAGGACACGTGTCACTTTGGCGTTGGTGCTTATTGTATTGCATTTTAAGATGTAACACATTAGAACGCAAATCTATATATATATATATATATATATATATATATATATATATATATATATAGAGAGAGAGAGAGAGAGAGAGAGTTGGGTTATTGTAGTGTAGTAGCTTAAAGTTGTTAAAATGAAAAGTCATCTTAACAACTGATTTTATCAACTAACATGTGATTGATTTAATATTAAACACAAAACAATAAATCTTATACATAAACATTAGTATGAAATCACTAAAATTTTGATACGTAAAAATTTATAGTTGATACATATGATATATAGTTATACTTCAAAAAATATTATTAGCATACATAATCATTTATTCGCAATTCAGTGATACATTATCACATGTTGCATTCGATATAACAAAATAATTGATAAATTATGATACACAACTGATACACGAAAAACTAGTAATATTAAAAATTGTGAACTAGCTACTCGTACACGAACTTAGAGTTCCAAAACACTCGTACACGAACTAAAAAATCATAAACGAACCGAAACTAATCAATAATTGTGATATTTGTCCGTTTTCTATTACTTCTCATTTTAACAACTTTAAGCACCTAAACCATTTTATCTAAATTCTATATATATATATATATATATATATATATATATATATATATATATATATATATATATATATATATATATATATATATATATATATATATATATATATATATATATATATATATATATATATATATATATATATATATATATATATATATATATATATATATATATATATATATCTTTATATCTAATAAATGAAAATGTTTTTGAATGACAAAACTTCCATATGTGACGTCATAATCTTACGTCATAAATCAAACCCTACACTTCACTTATCCAACTTCTTATCTTTGTTAAAAAACCGTCTCCGTTTTTCATGGCTACCAAAACCTCCTATAACATCTTAATCCCCTTCCTTAATTTCTGCTAATTAACCTCCAATGATGCTTGTAAGTTGCTCTCATCTTCTGTTAATTTACTGGTTTAAAATATTTGGATGAACTTTCAGTTTATTTAGTTCTTTTTATGATCCCCTATTTAAGATTTAACTAATTTGTAATTCCATTCACACTCCCATCTTTTATTTCTTGGAAATAAACTAAACATGGATTCCAAAATTAGCAAAGGTTTCTGATCTGAGTCCTTTCAGAGATGATTAGGAAATCAAGGTTCGGGTAATCCGATTATGGAAACTTACTCTGATGGATGAACATGTAATACTCATCTCCAAGTATCGCTCGCTATAACCAATTCTTTCATCAGTATTCAGTTTCTGAAATGATACAATCAAACAACCGTTTGACAACAATCCACCAAGGTAAGTCATAACTTTATATTGTTTTTTTTATAACTGATGCGTATTAGGGTTTTTTTTTTAATTTGAATACTCCTTTTAAATTGTATGATTATGTTATGTTAATGTGTGTGTTTGAGCGTTTTTATCATGAGTATGTTATAGATCGAATGTTATGGATAAATTAGGCGAATATTAAGTGCTCGATATAATTACTCAACTAAGGTGAGATTATAATCTTTAACACTATTTTTCTTTTTTACTTTCTTGATTTTGATACACAATTTTTGTATAAACCGTTTGATTCTCGAAACCTTTTTATAAAGCCCAGACGATTCTTCTTTAGGCACTATCTCTGTAAATTGCCCCAATTCTTTATCTATAATAAAACAAAAACTTTTTGAATGGCATGAACCCTTTTCTGATGTCATAAATTGACGTCATATTCTCAGCCTGACAGTTTGACAGTTTTCTACTGCTATTTCATCTCCATCTTTTTCGATCATCTACCAATTGACCAGTATTATGAAACCCCTACTTTATTAACAACTTCGTACACTCTTTCTGTTTGTGCTATATTTTTATTTGTATCAATAACATCTCCGCCTTTGATTTGGCCTTTGGGTTGTAAGATATCTTTTGGCCAACTTCATACACTCTTTTCTATTTGTGCTTGATTGTTTCAGGTATCTTCTATCGTATATCATTATAATATATATCCGAGCTTGAGCATATTCAATTTTTATACCCTAATCATATTGGGGGTTCTTATTATGATGATTCATATTAGGTGTTCTGTTATGATTATAATTAAACTGATATTTGGTATTATCATTTTCCTTCTAATTGGCTGTTTCATTATACTCTGAATCTATTCAAGAATAAGGGAGATTATTAGTTCACTGAGAAATAATTTATTAATTGATGTTTCGTGTTGTTATAAGCCTGGTTAACTATTTTGCATTCACAATTTTTGAATGTGAAAAACAACAACAAAAATATAGGGGGATGACTAAAGAAAATGTTTGTTGGATAGTACATGCTATGACCATAGTAAAACATTTTCTCACAACTGTGCTTTGTATCAGTAATTATAAATCTAGAAAAGAGGTTGTGAATAGGTTGCCTATGTTTTTAATTTTTACATACATCCAGGTTTCGGTTAGTTCGGGTGCACTTCCGTGTGAAGGTGCAAAATGGGTCGGTCAGGCAGTGTGGGTAACGGGTAGTAACAAGTTTGGGCTGAAACGTGTCATGTTAGATTGACCCCCAAACTGAAGCCCCACAATCTTATACTAAGTGTTCATCACCTTTTTGTATACAGAGTGTGATTAAAGATAGCTTTTGGTTGAATTTATTAACTTGTGCATACTCCTTGTTGATGAAACCTTAGTTATATCCAACAGCCCAAGCAACATCTTGATCATAGTATACATATCAACAGCAAATCACTTTATCAACTAGCGTAAATTTTTTAATAACCAATTTTTCTAAAAATAATCCAAACACCATAGTGTTTTTAAGTTTCTAAAAGTTGAATATTATTATAAATGTTTAGTGTACAGCTGGTATCAAATTAGTCTTTTACAATTTATTAAAGTTGTATCATTTTCTTAGATATTGCTTTGCCATACATGGAGTGAGTGACTTCGCATGTTATTATGTAATAAAAGTTGTGTTGTTATAGTAGAAAATGATATATTATTAAGAAAATTCCTCGATTTTGAATAGTCCTGATCTAATAGTAAAGAGTGTATAATTAAAGTTGAAACCGCAAACTTGGCCTAATAGTGAAACTGTTGTCGTATGATGAAACACATAAGCATGAAAACTTGTGTTGTTATAGTAGTCAATACAGGTTGTATAAGAATCACCCTATCAATACATTTCCTTCCTATTTTCATGTTTATTATTACCACTCTTTCTCTGCACTTTCAAATTCCTCAATACTTCACATTGATCTAAAATGGAATGTTACAAGACCACAAGCTTTTGAAGCATCGCAAGTTAGATGCAGTCAGGTGAGCTCAAAAAAGATGTCTGTTTTAGATTCACTTTCATGCTACATGTGGGAAATTGGGTGGGTCGGTCGGTTTGGGCATCAGGTAAATTTAAACAAGGTAAAGTTTTATTTCAACAATGATTCAATTTGTAACTTATAAAATAGTTACTATCAGGCACATCTCAGTTTCATGGTAACACACCATTCTATGGTTACTTTCTGCACCAGCTCAATTATATATGCATACGTCTTGGTGTTCGGGACGGATCTCTTAATTCACGGGTAGCTATCATTTCTATTTCGCTTAATGCTTGACTTTACTTTAGAATATTGATAGACGGTCAAAGAATACCGAAGATTAGTAACTGGTAAAGCAACCGCTATCTTATTGAAATAAATGTGTTAAGATGTGCAGTAGATCTGCTTATCTGCATTTTAGAATGGTTAATAGTTATTTAAGCAATCTAAAACACATCCTAATGATTTAAGATTTTAGATGTCGAATGGATATAGTTGTGTTATGAGTGGATTTTTATCTATGTTTATGCACTATTAAATGGCTGATGTTGTATTATGTTTATTAACTTCGTATGTCATGACCAATCATTTTGCCAGGGTTTGAATATGTAGAAGCTGTGGTAACATGTTTTTCTTATATATCCTGATTTAGATTCTCTTAATCGATTGTGTGATCCTTTTATAGATAAATGTAAATTTGTTTTGCGTTATTTTGTGAGGGAATTGATAGTTAGCATGCAAAAGAGGGAGCATTATATCGTCCTAGCTATTAGGAAAAGTCTGTTTTTCTTGCTTTGCAAGAGCTGTATGACGTGTTACTAGCTGCTTAAAAAGTCACTACTTACCTAGTCATAAAGAACCTAACAATAACAGCATTAACCTGCAATTTTATTAAATACATTCAGATTTGTGAATTCTATTAGCAGCTTAAAAAGTCATGTTATTAGATGCATGTGTGTGAGTCAGCACTTACCTGGTCATCAAAATCCTAACTATAGCAGCATTAGCCGGCAAGTTATATTAATAGGTTGGTCATTTGCTTCACTTGACTATAAAATGATGGAGTTGTACAAGCTAAGCTATAGTAAGATATGTACCAATTAATAGTTGTGTTGCACTTTTTTTCAGGTGGGGTGCTTAATTCGTTCTTTGTATGTACAATAGAAGACATATCCACACCTGCTGTTACTCTTCCCTTCTCCTTCAGCACGACCATTAGCAGTATTTTCGATAGCTGAAGGCATTCAGATAAGTAGTGCCGCTTTTTTTAATTACGGTAGCTTGCATCTCTATTAGTATATGTTGTACGAAAGATTTCTATAACAAAGAACTTGTAACATTAGGCAATTAAAGCTTGTGAAGAGGCGGATAAAGTACAGAGCTTTTAGAGAGCTTTTAGACGAGAGTTTGTCCGGCTAGAATTAGCTAAAGAGCTTCATGAAAAATGTAAATCACCTAACATTATGTTTATAATATAATTTTAAATATATCGATTGAAATGTGACCATGTGTATTTTTCTATCACAGGCTCGAGAGGAAAAAAGCTTGCGCTGAAAAGTTGAAGTGGTCGTTTGGTGAAGGGTTTTGCTAATATGATCTTTATTTTTGTAACGTTGAAGAGATATGTGTAAATTTCAACTTAAACAATTGTACTTTGTATCGTATTAAGAGGTGAAATAACAAATGTCTTGTGAATGTTTATTTCGGGTAATACATATCAGTGTTTTACTTTTCAAGTTTTCCCTAATTCTAATTTTTTAATTGTCACCCGCGAAATCCGCGGGTCTATAGTCTAGTATATGTATATATATATATATATATATATATATATATATATATATATATATATATATATATATATATATATATATATATATATATATATATATATATATATATGTATATATATGAAATCATCCTATTTTATAAGAGAGTATTAAGTTTTGGATCCTCTGATGTTCAATTTTAACATGAGAGGCAACATTGAGGTATATGTGAGTGAAATATTTATCATTTAATAATTTGAGAAATCAATCCAGATATCGTCTTTCGTCTCACATAAAACTCAACTTTACCTCTTATGTTCAAATTGAACATTAGATTATCTAAATCTTGCTAAAACAACATTAACTAGTCTTTTTAATTAATGTAAGAAAAGTGGTTCTTACATTATATATAGTATGTATGTTTTAGTTTTTTAGATTATATAATATCAACATATTTATTCTATACGTGAGTAATCTATACCTGCTTATAAAGCATGTTAAACTTTTATTTTTAACATAATTGAATTTTCAACTTATATCTATTTATGCATAATGTACAATCATACAAACATAATAAGAAATTGTCAAGTAAAACATACAAACGTGATTTGATACTCGTTAAAACTAATTAATACATAATAGTTACTTAATACATACTTGAAAAATAAAAAATATTAATATTAATTCATATATAATTAATACACCCGTAATATATAATTAATACACCTTATTATTTAAAAATACAATTATATATTAATATTGTAATTAAAAGTGTATATTTACAAAAGCCGTCGGTACACATTTTCAACTCGGAACATGAGTGGCCACTGGTTCGGCTAGCAAATAAAATTCATCCGAAAACGAAGTGGCTAAAACCGATAATAATGAGTTAATTGAGTCTGATCGGGATGATTTTCTTTTTGTTATTCACTGGTTAATCACAGTGTACCCATCTCCGCATCGTGTGAATACCCTGCTAATTTGAGCAAGAGAGTGTTTTAAGATGAGTATTAATTATATGCCGTGGTTTAATATATTTGTGTATTAAATAGTTGTAAACTTAACTTTCTAACTTGTATTGTTATTACTTATTAAATATTTAGTTTTGTGTTTAATTGGTTGTATAATTTGTATGTTTATTTGAATGCTTAAGTTTCAAGTTTTAAGTCCTTTAGTGTATTTAATGCTTAAAGATTCATTTGTGCATTATAAGTAGTTAAGATTTGCAGGATCATCATTCTTTTTATATGAGGCATGTTGACTCGTGGGATGCACACGACTTGTATCTTAGTGTTGATTACCTATGATTTTTGTGAGCTGGTGAGGTCTAAGGATGCTAGTGCGTGACGTTTAATATTTAGGTTAGGACAATAAGATTGCGGATTTGACATAGTTGATGAAGGTAAAGTCGAATTCGTTTGACATTTTTTCTTATAAAAACCGTGTTTGAAAATTCTATGCATGGTTTAATCATTGCTATCTATCCCGGTGAAGAAAATACTTCCGCCCTAATAATTTGATTTGTAAAATGTGGTTAAGCAATGTTAAGCGTATATGATTAATTTCTAAATTACTTTTTTTACCTGTCATTACTTTCACATAACAAAGTTGTTGTAATATACTTTACCGTTATTTATTATAGCTTAGTTGACAAATGGTCTCTCTTCGTATTCGGTATGTGATCATGTTCAAGTGGTAGAGATTTTTATCTTGTTTTCGTTTGGATTAATATATTGTTTGATATGCAAACAAAATTTATACTAACAATACATTGAATGTAACTCTCTATACTATTAGTCTCTTCTAATTACTTAGTTTTGATCATAAAACTATTAATCAAGAGAGAGACTTAATGCATGTGTCCAAATAAATTAGCTACCGTTTGATACTTTGATACTTGAATGCATGAGGCTTTGTTTTTCCGCACCAATATCTTGGCCATTTGAACATCTCCAGCTGTAACTGGTATCGGTGTTGCAAAATTGGTCTCGATGGCCGATTAATCGGCGATAAATCGCTTGGTGGGGATTAACCGCCACGATTTATATTAATCGGCCTTTAATCGCTTTGGTCAAACGGTCAAAAATCGGATAAATCAAAGATAAATAGGTCAAATCATAAAAAATGATAAATCACCCAACTCGGTTTCGAATATAAATCGGCCAAATCGAAAAAAGCGGATATATCGGCCTAATCGGGCATATACTTTCAAAATTTTATAATTTTAACCCAATCCGATGAATCCTCGATTAATTCCCGCCAAACTGATTAATCGTTTAGCGGTACTCAACCACCTATTTAACGTCGAGCGATTTTTAAAACCTTGAATGCTAATCTGCTATACATGAGATTGTGTGTCAAAGAACAAACTTCATCAACATTAGCCTACCAAAGAATTAGAACAAAAATCTATGAACTTACAGATAACTACAATAGCATATTAGCAATATTAAAAGGACACGGGAATATGAAACATGCCGACTTTCAATGGTTCTTCACAAACTTACATCAAGTTTGCTTTTATACATTTTCAAAACGTTCAACAATGTTACGTGGAAAAAATAGAAGAGTTTGATTATCTTTAGCTGTCTTTATTAAAGTGGTGGATTTTTTCACTCATAAGTAATTGATAATCTTATTATGCATCAATAACAACATTAAACTCGGCTCATGATCCACTAAATTTAGGATCTTCGTCTTTCTTTGGAATGAGCTCTATTAAAATAAAAAATAAAACCTTTGATGTATAATGCATATCATGACATAACTGAAAACTTTGGAATAAAATATCAACTACAAATGAATGTAAATATTTTATGTAACCTTTATTAGGCTTATGAAGAATGCCAATATTGACCTCACCATCCTGAAGATGAATTACCAACGAAAAAGCTAAATGATGTGCATTGTTCATTTGTAAAAAAATTCCCTATTTTTAATCTACCAACTAATCAAGGATCTACGGTGTTTGAGAAACTGAAAGAAATGTGCAAAAAGGGTTTATTAAAAAGCTGGAAATGATCCATTATTTATAGGACAACGGAGCAACGACTATATTTGCCTGGGGCTTAATAAATACCCATGCGGCTGCGCGTACCTTTCATGAGTCGCGGGCTCTAGACTCCGCTCTTTTTTTTCCTTTAGTGTGAAATGCCATTTGGTGAAGATTTTATCCAAAATGGATATTCTTAGACCATTTGGAATATGTCAAATTAAAATTTCCATTTTCTTTTTAATAAAACATTTTCTTAAAAATAAAGTTATTAACAAAATACTTCGACACTTTAATTAAAAGTGAGTTTTAAGAAAATATTAATCTTTGATCACTTAGTAAGGTTAATGACTTGTTTATTCATACTGAAGGTCTACGATATCTTTGGCCTATTCTACATGATAAATTAGATGGATTTGATGTATGGATAGATTGATAAATATAAAAGAGATGAGAAGAGAGATGAGGGAGTAGAGAGAGAAAGGAGAGAAAAGAGAAGAGTAGAGAGAGAAAGTAAAGATTGAATGTGTGTATTATGAAAATGACCAACCCCTCCTAACATGATAGGAGGGGATATATATAGCCCACCCTATATGTGGGCTATATGGACTATACATTTACTAAGTGGATCACGAGCCCATTACATAATTATCGTTGGAGCGACCGATCCTTCATAAATACGTAAAACGTATTTTCAACAATCTCCCCCTAAGGGAGGTCGCTCCAAGAGACAAAATTCTAAATAGTCTATATCTCGTGATCTATGCTAACTAAGATGTGACCGAGACTTTATTGGGAAAAACGTATTTCCAACAATCTCCCCCTAAGGGAGGTCAGATCTTTTTACAAAATCTTAAACCTAGCATCTATGCTTGAGTCTTCGATCTTGTTCTTGTGAATATGCTTGATGTGATCTTTGACTTTAGTCTTGAGCATGTTTCCTTGCCTTGACCTTGTGCATTCTTCACTTGTGATATTTGCCTCTTCGTGACTTCATGTTCCACATACTTATACTTTTAAATTCTTGAAAGCTTCAAAGTTTGACACAGCGGAAGACTTGACCTTCAGGCTTTCTTGAATTTGTTGAAGTACTAATTGTATGTAGTATAAGCATGTGGTGACGACTTCTTCTGGATTGTACACCGCAATGCCACCTTCTTGTTACGCTGCATAAGACAGTTAGCAACAAACAATATACACGGATGAAATAGCCTTGAACATTTCATTCTAATTCGGTAGCATTTTACCTCCGGTCGGTGAAGACCGTTGGACGATATTAAATATCGTACTTGTGGCAGGTAGTTTCAATAAAGAACCTCCTTGACAAGATTTCGCGGGTAAACCCGTTCTCTTTACTCGACCGTCCAAAGCTGACTGCGAACGTAAAGAGTGAATCATTTGGATAATCTTATCCGCATGATTTGAAGCCGTCAATTCATGTTCCTAGAACAAGTGAAGTTCAATTAAGAACCGCACCATCGTTGCTTTCCAGTTGTCACTAGCTTGATTCATATAGAATCTTGCAAGTTACCTACCAAGTGCTGTTTGATGTTAACACTAGAAGGATTTCCATTCGTCACTGTAAATACTTAATAGTATTACTCTGAATGTTCTGGCAAGATCACTAAGATATTGCGTAGAGGCCTGAAACGTGTTTAAATTCATTTAAGAATTAAACCACTGTTGCTTTCCAGTTATCACAAGTTTGATTCATAAAGAATCGCACAAGTCACCTACCATGAGCTTTTTGATATTCGCTCAAGAAGGATTTCCATCTTCATTGTAAATACTTTTGTATTACTCGGATGTTCAGGCAAGATCATGAAGATTTTGCGTAGGACTCTTAAGATCTTTCTTACTTTTCACAGTGTGTGAAGAAGCAAGGAAATATGAAAGTGTGTCCTAATGAGATATTTGATGATCTTAAATGGCTCTAGACTCGATCGTGCATTTTGGATTTTTAGTGATCGGAGGCTGGAGAGGAGTGCCACCTTTTCAATACCAATTTATTCGGAGTGAATAAATCAATAGATAATGCGTTGTCTCCGTGTGATTAAAACAAATATCTTTTGAGAGATATCTGAGTTAGCTGGGATGGGTTGTGCATTGCATCACTGGGTCCATGATGTCTGTCTTCAATATTAAGAATCATTAAACAATGATCTTAATAGCATATGTATTGACCCGGTTTCTGCCTAAGTTGTAAGGAGGGCTTCTTTCTTTACACCCTTTATCTTTACAATTCTTTTTCATTCTTCAACCCCTTCAATGCTTACCAATACGTCATCACTAGCACCTTGTTGTGATTGTTCCAGTGCTAACTTAAGTATTTGGTCGGCATTCAGCTACGTTCACAATCTTTCTCCATCTTTCCTAAGGACTACTATTTCTAGCTATGGAATGTCCTTGGGAAGATTCCTCCGGTTCTAGAGGAATCATTGGACTTTAACCTATCCTACCATCCTTATGTCACCACACTCTTCATCATCGTGAATAGAGATGTTTTGGGTAAGTGTATGTCACTATGAAATCCATTTTGAAGTGCAAATCCATTTTGCTCCCCCTTAACATATGCCACGATATCCGAAAACATTTCGCACATGTCGGGATGAGCTAGCACGTTAAGTCAAACCATTTGTGATTAATCATTTCCCATATTAAATCACATTTTCTCCCCCATATTAAAAATATTAACTCAATCAATGTTTTTAATATCAATTGATTTAATAGCGTTTTAAGAAAATTTGGGAAGAAAGATGCAAATCCAATTATCTTCATGAGTTACACAAGCTCCCCCTCAAATTAATTAGGGTCTACTTGAAACGTAAATTAAATACCTTTTAAACACAAGTGTAAGGTATTTATCACGTGCAAAGATCATATATGATAATGAATTCACAATATTAGCAATTTACGAGGTTGGACCTGAATGATGGAGAACATCATATGAAAGAAGCACATGGTTCTTGTTCACGAATGTTGGTCTTCCTCGTAACTTCTGAAGTTATCTCTTGACTCCATGTGTATGATTGATATCGTTGTCTTAACACCAATATGTGAACTTGGCACTCTCGGCATCAAGGATTCTGAATGCTGGACAATTGCTCCCCCTCAATTGTTGACCCGTGTTCTATTGAAAGAGCTGTAGTCACCGTTTGAGTAGTCACACCGTCAAGTATGTAGATATCAATTGTAAGTTGCTACGGTTGGTGGAGATGATAACTTCGGATTCTGAAGTCAAAGCTTTCCGGTGAAATGCTTGACTTCAAAGTGAAAAGCGGGTTACTATCGGAAATAATAGCAAACCATAATGGAGCATGTTTTAAATCTTTTAAACTTCTGCTCGAACTTTATTTACAATCCCGTGTCATTATTGAATGACATTTCTAGGTTCGTAAATATTATCGATTCCAGAAGACATGCTCTTTTTATCAAAATGTTTTTTAACACACAATTTTGAAAGATTTAGAAAAAACCTTTTGAGAAATTCTTGAAAAATTGTGTTCAAAGTTTTGAAAACCAATTACTTGAGCTTAAGATTTGGAATATCTTAGGAAAGCTCAAGTCCGAGAAGTTGTAAACTTCTCGTTGTAAGGATAAGTTACCATCAGCGACAACCTTTCCTTTTATCTAAAGAACGAGTCCTAAGCTAACATTTACTTAGAAGTCGTTTTCATGAGCTTGAAAACTTTGACTGTTTTAACGGAAAGCTCATGACCGAGAAAGGTTAATTTCTCGTTATGAGGAAAATTTCTCTTATTTAAAAGATACACTTTCCTTTCTGAGCTTAAAACTTCGAATGTTTTAATACAAGCTCATGGCCGAGAAAGGTGAATTTCTCGTTAAGAGGATAAGTTATCATAAAAGATAATATTTCCTTTATTTTAAGTTCGAGTTACAGTCTGACATTTAACTGTAAGTCATTGTGCATGAGCTTAAAAACTTCGAATGTTTTTAATATTAGCTCATGCCCGAGAAAACTTAATTTCTCGTTGTTAGGATAAGTTTATCATCGGCGATAAACTCTCCTTTCTTTGAAGCACGGGTTACCATCTGATATTTAATGATAAACCATATACACGAGCTTAAAACCTTTGAATGGTTTTAGGATAAGCTCGTGTCCAAGAAAACTTAATTTCTTGTTAAGAGGGTAAGTTATCGTTGCGCAGATAAACTTCCCTGTCTCTGAAGTCGGGGTCATCGTCTGTCATCTAACGAGGAGCCATTGTGCATGAGCTTAAAAACTTGGAGTGTTTTGATATAAGCTCATGCCCGAGAAAAATTAATTTCTCGTTGTTAGGATAAGTTTACCATCGGCGATAAACTTTCCTTTCTTTGAAGAGCGAGTTATAGTCTGTGATGTGACTATAAGTCCTTTGTAAGCTTTAACCATGAATCCCCTGAGATACTAGTTTCTCCGATATCTGCTTCTTCAGCAACCAAACTCTAAGAGTGTCCTTAGTTGAACGGTATATAACGATTGGACCGCTTCGTTCTTTTGGAACATCAACTTTGGGACCTGCATTCTCATTAGAAATTTGCATGCTTTGACATGGGTTAGCGATATCAATTATGGAAGCACGTGGGGGTTCACAGTTGGTTTTACTTGTGTCAGAGGTGACTTGAGTAGATGATTCACTTATCTTAGTTGGCAAACGTTTCCTTTTATAGAAAACTTTAAGTTCAGGCTTAAGTGATGTATCATCTTTTTCAGTTTCCTCCCTAGCAGTCTTAGTAGAGTCGGAGATTATCCTAGTTAAAGGGCACTCGTTTCCTACAAGAGTGAAAGTTCTACCAGTGGGGCGCCATATTTTACCAATAGGTTTGATTTTGGCAACCCACTGGGATTTAAGTCTAGCACGGGACTTCACCTCATTAAGTAGTTTCTTGATACAAGAATCATGATTTGCCGTAAAGACACATTTTCTACATGTTTTACAAGTAGCATATTTAATGTCCGAGTAAGATCTAGAATTCCTAGATGATTGATTGATGCTCCTAGGATGTGACATGCTATGGTTAGCAGTGTTGGGTAAACTAGAAGGCATCTGACTAGGTTTGAAATTCGTATCTCTTACTTGTGTCCTTTGCTTAGCTTCCCTTTGACCAAAATCCTGGCGCACATCAGTTGAACTAGTTCTAGACGTATTCATTGAACTATTCTTAGAGAAACTAGAGGCAATCATGTGATGAGGTCTTGCTAAAACTGATTTAGTCACATTAGGCCTAGTTGGTGGAGTGACTGTTCTAGAAATATGACCCAAATCAACTTGGGAGGCAAACCGCGGTCTCGAGGATAGTGGTCGCTCGGATCTAAATGCAGTAGGTTGTCTGACAATCGGTTGTCTGACGAACTGATTTGTAGGCGGTTTCCCCAAGATTGATGGTTTTTCGAGCTTAGTGTCCACACTAGGTCCTCTATTTTTCCTTAACTCGTTTTTCAACGCAGCTATAGCAAACACCTTTTCCTGAATTTGGGCTTTTAACGTTTCATTTTCTTTGAGCAATTCATCTTGGGATGCCAACTTAGATTCAAGCAACTGAATTTGTTTAAAAAGATTATCCTTTTCAGCTTTAGACTCTAAAACTTTTTGATCTAATTTTCTTTCAAGAACAACGTTTGACTTTTCAAGTTTCTCAAAGTATGTTTCAAATTTGTCCGTTTTCTTAGAAAATTCAAGTTTGGCATCCTCAAGATCTTTTAATTGTTGAGCTAAAATCATTTCGAGCTATCTAATCTTGGAATCAGAAGCAGTCAATGAAGCAGTCAAAAGACAATTTTCATGATGTTTAGCATTTTGAACACTTTCTCCCCCATTATGACTCACATCGGATGAATCAGAAGTGGTATTGCTATCACTCTTTTCCATCCCATGTGTGGCATAATTAGGTTCGGAATGCTCAACATGCTGTATATCGTTGAAACTTGGCACCTGAACAGTTGGTGCTTGCGACTTGCTGCTCGGTTCATGCGTTCCTCCTGATTCCATGTCATTGCTTACCGGGACGACCAAATTAGCCCCCGTTTCTTGCACCGGGCAGAGCTGATCATCTGTTGACGATAGCGTGAAGCGTGTCTGTCTCTCATGTTCATGAGGTATTGTTGCCTCAATACACTTCTCAAGTATATTGATGTGATTGAGTAAACCACTTCTAAAGGTTTCAATCTGCCAACCCGTATACGCGTTGAAAAGCTGGTGAAGGATTTGAGTCAAATAATCATAAGGAGGTACCATTGTTGAGGCTAAGAAATCCTTAAATTGAGTGCGAAGGATTTCTAGACATATCTTTGCTTTAACCTCATGAAGATTTTCCCTTTCAAGTTGCAACCGTAACTCATCCAAATTATTGAAAATCTTCTCTTTAAAATTATCCACTTTGCCAAAGAATATTTGAACAGTGGCTGGAAGTTCAGGCATGTTGTGCGGATAAAGAAGTGCAAGATGTGTCTTGAGCTCGTGAAAGATTTCCAATGTTTTTTGACGCAATTTGATCTCGTTGAGTTCCACGAGTTGTAGTTCTTCCGCTTGAATTGTCGAATTCGACGATTCCATTGAAATTTGATGAAAGATAAGTGACAACGGGAGAGTATAATTCGACGAGAAATTGATTTCTCGGGTTTTGACAAACCAACAAAAAATCCGTAAATGACTCTAAAAATTCTCGATAGATGATATATCTCTTTTGTCAGCTCAAGAAATTTTTGTCGACTCAACCGTTTGATAAAACAAGCCCGCTACTAACACATCCAATTACCTCGGTTTTACAAAGTAAGTAAACTCGACCCAAGTCGAAATACCCCTAGTGACCCAACAAAAAACAAATCGCAAAAGTTTGACTCAGGAAAACGTGTCTCCACTCAACTATAATTAAAGAATGATACACGTGTCCAGGCAAGTGTGAATAAGATAGACTCTAAAAGTCTTTGTTTTGTCCGTCCCTTATTTATAACCTAATCACAATTCCCCACATAATCTTGTAAACTCCGTCTCACTGTTATCTCTCTCCCCTAATATCTCTCTAACTTTGTGTTATCCGCCCCCCAATATCATTTATCCCAAAACCTCCATCTCATCTCATACAAAATCAGTCTATCAAAAACGAAAGAGGTGCTTATAGACACAAGTCTTCAAGATCAATTAAGTTTGGTCTCAGGTAGGTACTTTCTTTTGATTTGTTGAGTCTTTCTATCATCTGTAGAGTCTTGATGTTCGTGTCTAGATTGGGTTGTAGATCGATGAAGGTTTGGAGTGAAACTGAGATCGAGAGTCTAATGATTTTGGTTTGTTGGAGTCTTTTTGGTTTTTGAGTTAAAATTGATGTTGGGTCGAGGGTCAAAGTGATTTTGAGTCAGTTTTGTTGTGGGTTTTTGTTAAAATAGAAAGTGTGATCTAGTCAAAAGGTTTTCGAGTTTGTGTTGGGTATGGTGTGATTCAGAGAGGGGTGTCGAGGGTTGTGAGGGGGAGGATAGGGTCAGCTGGGGTTGGTTGGTTTGACCGAGAGAGGTGAGGGTGAGGGGTGTGAGGTTGTTTGGGTCGATGTGGTGTCCGAGAGAGTGAGGGTGTGAGTTCGAGGGTGTTGTTCGAGGGTGTGAGGGAGATGTCGTTGGTTTAAGGTTGGATTGATGGACAGTGAGTGTTTTAGGTGTTGTGTGAGTCTGAGTGGGTTTAGATGAGTGAGCTGAGAATGGGTGTCGAGAGTTTGTGGGAGGGTCGAGGGTTTGAGTGGTGTCCGAGAGGGTGGGTCGAAGGTGTGAGGTGAGACGAGGGTCTGTTTGTCGAGAGATTTGAGGGAGGGTCGAGGGTCTGTTGTAAGTGGCGTTTGAAAAAAAAACAAAACAGTTTTTGGATTTGTTTTTCGAGAGTCTGTCTAAAAATTGAGTCTGATGTGATTGAGTCGAGTCCTTGTTGGCCGTTATGTTTGAATCAAAGATGCTTCGTTCGGAACTTCGTTCGTTCGGAACTTCGTTCGTTCGGAACTTACTTCGTTCGGAACTTCGTTCGGAACTTACTTCTTTCGGAACTTCGTTCGGAACTTCGTTCGGAAGTTCGTTCGGAAGTTCGTTTGGAAGTTGTTTCGGAAGTTCGTTCGGAAGTTCGTTCGGAAGTTCGTTTGGAAGTTTACTTGATTCTGAACTATCTTTGATCCGGAACTTTTGATTCCGAAGAAACTGATTCGGAACTTGATGAGACTGTGATTCGATGAAAGACAGTTGGACAAAATTTGACAGAAACCCAGATCAAGACAAGCTTAGAAAAACAGATAAAATGATACTAAAAATAAAAATAAAATAAAATAATAAAAAATATAAAAAAAATTTTAAAAGCTGATGATAAGAGAAACCCGATGGATAGATTTGATACGAATATATGAGAAAAATTGATTGTTTAAAAACAAATTTAATAAACTTATTATTTTAAAAATTTGATAAAAAACTGATTGGACAGATTTGGAAGAAAAAAACTGATTATAAAAAATTGATTTTTGAATAAAAATTTGTGATTTTTATATAAAATAAGTAAATCAAAGATTTAATTATGATTTAAAGCATAAAAACACAAACTTTTTATAAAAAATACAAACTTTTTAAGATTTAAGCGTGATTAACTCAAAATCCATCAAAATCAAACAAAAGAAAAAAACAAGAATAAACCAATCAAACCTTGGCTCTGATACCAATTGAAGGTCTACGAGATCTTTGGCCTATTCTACATGATAGATTAGATGGATTTGATGTATGGATAGATTGATAAATATAAAAGAGATGAGAAGGGAGATGAGGGAGTAGAGAGAGAAAGGAGAGAAAAGAGAAGAGTAGAGAGAGAAAGTAAAGATTGAATGTGTGTATTATGAAAATGACCAACCCCTCCTAACATGCTAGGAGGGGATATATATAGCCCACCCTACATGTGGGCTATATGGACTATACATTTACTAAGTGGATCACGAGCCCATTACATAATTATCGTTGGAGCGACCGGTCCTTCATAAATACGTAAAACGTATTTCCAACACATACCTTAAGTGATTCATGACGAATGCGATCTTGGAGGTGTCGAGAGAAGTATACAGATGTATACTTGAGTGATTACGTGTACCTTACACATTTTACATAATGTATTGTGAGTTATATGTTTGTCGTCACCAAAACACAAAGAGATTATATCGATTAAACGTCATAATGTTTGCGCTAACAATCTCCCCTTTTTTGTTGACGGCAAACAAGTAAACCGTAACGCATATTAAAATGTATAAGTTACTCGTTTACAATTACTTCTCCCCCTTTTGTCCAATAAAAAAGGTATCCGACGTCTTGAAGAATAGAAGAATCAACGTCGAGAGAGCATGCATCCAGATGGTAGTCCTTGATTTCACGTCATTTGAAGAGGAGAAGAATTGACGCCAAAAGAGCTTGCATCCAAAAGGTAGTCTTCGTTTATATAAGAGATGGATAGACTTCAAGAGAGCTTTCATCCCAATAGATAGTCGTTGATTGAGAGTCAAGAATTCGAACCTTAGACCCATCATCCAAAGATATTGAGCTTGCGTCATCCTAGTGAAGTCTTCAATCACCATAGGTTAACCAACTTCATGCATAAGACTATGCTTATCTTCGAGCTCCCCATATAACTTATTACTTGCAAGATGTTCGATGAATGCAATTAAAGTGAGTGAGCGATCGCAAATGTAATAAATTAAACTCTTGCAAATGCTCCCCCTTGATTTGAGCTCCCCCTTGCTTGAGACACCAACAAAGAAATGATAGTGACAAGCTACAAAGAAGGGTTAAATATCCTACAAAACAAAGTTAGTATACAAGAGCATATAAAGCAAAGTCACCCAAGCGAAGTTAGCTTAGACAACTCGAGTACAAAGATAAGGACTCTAGATGATGCTAAAACAATCTTAACTTTTAGAAGTGTAAAAAATTTGACAAGTTAAGAAAAATAAGTGGGCTATTAGATAGAAAAGAGAACCTAACTTATTTTGGTGACACCAAAAAATATAAAAGAGACTAAGAGAGAAAAGATATGTCCAATTTATAAAGAAAAATATTGTCAAGAGGACATACTCCACTTTAATATCTTGGCAAGAATACCAAACTAAAGAGAGTATGACAAGGACAATAAAACTGTTCCACATAGTCAAAAAAAGAGGAAGAATGACTATGAAGGAAAAAGAAAACGAGGACGATAAACAAGTCGTTTACACAAATAATGACAAGCATTGAAGAAAGAAGTGTGCACACAATGCTATCAATCCAAAGAATGTCCAAGGAGAGGATTTTGACAAGATCAATTCACAATTGTTGGAATATAGGTAGAAAAGAAACATCAAACAATTTGAAGATATTATTTCAAAGGGTTAAAAGCTTATAATTTTTAGAATCACCCAAGAAAATTCAAGATATAACCAAAATCAACTCTCAACAAAGAAGTTAAGGATAACTTTACAAGATAATTTAAGAATATTATACCCTAGTAGGTGATAGTGAAATCTTGAAAGAAAACGAGAGAAGAAACTCAAGAGAGTTCAAGAAGACATGATAGAGTTAGCACAAAATCTAACACAAAATCAAGTTAACACATAGGAGAATGCATGAAATGCTTAATGTAATAATAGAAGAAGGATTGACATTAAGAAAAGATCCTAGTTAATGCCTATATGCAATAAAAAGGAGATGACGGGTTGCTTAACATTCAACAAAGTAAAACCTAACTCAACTAAGCATGCACAATCAAGGAAAAAGTTCGATCATACTAAGACCTAAACGCATATAGTTTTGAGTACATAGATATAAGCATGTAATACATATATGTTTGAGCATGTAGAAGCAATGAATCAAGCATCAAAACAATAATCATAGATATTAATGTGCATGTATAAATGACATCTAGAGACTTATATAGAAAAGGCAAGCCTAATAAAGTCTACTATAAACCAATGTAGAGAAGGTGCACAATTAACATGTAAGACACAAAGAATGGCACGCAAGGAACATGATTACTTAAAATGGATAACACTAAGTAAAAACATGTTAACACATAGCATTTAAGGACATGCATGAGTTAGACACATCTACGATATATTATATAGGAATTTCTAGACATAGACAAAACCTTTATAATAAGCACGCATTCAATAACTTAGTAATTAAGCATATAGCACAAGGATAAACAAGAAGATATATAAGCATGTAACATACAAGCAAGTTATCAATCTAGATATCACATATCAAGCTACACGTAGTGTAAATATCCAAGGAGAATCTTAATTCTTACTAGTCTATAAAAGAAGACTCAAAATAAGAGAAAAGAAAGAATACAAGAACAACGAGATCCAAGACCCATAGATAAATCATGTTATAAAACATGAAAAGAACTATAAGAAAATAAAGATCATACAAAGATGTATGAAACACAAGCATAAAAATTAAGCATAATCAATCCTAATTACACTAGAATTCAATGATTAGCTTAAATTGCATGTCTTGTTGATAAGCAATACACATGCATAATTAGAAGACGAAGTGGTAGCAAAATTTGGTGGAGAAGGCTAGGTGATAATCTTGTAATTCAACTCATCATAAATATGAGACATGGCAAAATGTTGATATTGACAACAAAGACAATATGTTCCATGATGCATGAAATTATCGCGTGATGGAGGAAGAACACTAAAGGGAAGTGGTAGAAAATGAGAGTTTCCAAAATAAATTTCCTTAGAAAGAGAAGAGATTTAATTTGGTGCGTTCTTTGGTGAATTTGGATTGAAAGAGATATGAAAAAATGGTGGAGAATCAAGGCTTTCATTTGGTGAATAAGACATTTTTCTTTGGTGTGAAAGAGATGCAAAAATGCTTTGGGTTAAGTAGAGATAATAAAAGATATTTTGGGAGTTGTCAAGTGTTTGAAACAAAGATTCCAAAAAATGTTGGAACAGCTTAGGAGGTTAAGAAGACACCAATATCACAGCTTCTGCCTGCGGCTCAATACTTAAGCCTGCGGTTAAGTAAATATATTGAACCGCTGACAATTAATGATCCGTGGTCAGAGAGTGTGTTTTGGGGATAAGGGAATTTTTCCAATTCAACAAATCTAAATGTTCTAGTCTAACTTATCATAAAGTTATGCTAAAGAGAAAATAAAGACTATGAAACACACAAAGGAAATAACACATAAGATCAATTAGCATGTGGGAAGAAAGCTAAGAAAAACCTAATGGCTACAAATTAAAAAGACTCCTAATGACATACAAAGTTCATTGATGTAAACTATCATTAGTCATATTCAGGAAGAGCCATTTAATCAATTTACAGAATGAGAATGAGACTATCACTATAGGTGCTCAGTTAAGGCTAAGCACGACCATTTTTACGAGTTATACACTAACCCAACTTCTCATATAGAAGTAATTCAACCGTTAGGTTAAATTGAATTTTCTAATGCAATAGATTCTCTAGTAGTCCTTCTCAAGTTAGACAAAATATAATTCCTACATTTGCCTAATGAAGTGTAGCAAAGATGAAATTTATATTACCACACAATGCATAACCTAATGGGGTTTAAAAATGCACCATTTTTTTGAACGGCGATTTATTAATAGACAAAAAATACTAGCAAGGAGCTGGAATTACAAAGATATAAAATTTGGATGGCTTAGCCAATCAATCCAACTAAACCTATTTTTTCCTCTATATCGACACCAGAGAAATGATTTATTTTGCAACTCGTCAAATAAGATCGCCTTTTTTGGAGCTTTATCTTTGAAGATTGTAGAATTTCGAAACCACCATATCATCCACCAAGCAGAATAAAAGACGGCTTCCAGCATTTGTTTAACCTGCTTAGTCAAGTGTAAGGAGACAATCCACTCTACCCAATCATCGAAGCAATCCAAATTAACAACGGGGACGATCCACCAACGGGCTATAAGTTTATTGATCTCACGAGCCATACTGCATGAAAAGAAAAGGTGTCCTACAGTTTCAACCCCCACATCACAGTTAGGACAGATGATCGAGTCCAACACGATACCTTTGCGAGAAATGTTAAATCTGGTTGGAAGGAAGTTATTCATCAGCTTCCAAACTAAAACGTTCACCTTGATTGGAACAAATTTGTTCTATCTTGATTCAATATCAATGTTACAGAACGATTCTTCATCCACCTTTTTTTTGACTGAAGCAGCGGAAAAACTGCCAGATTTGTCCAGATTCCATGTCCAGCAATCATCACGTGAATTTAGCTTGATATCCTTGGTAATTTGATTAATATGATCGAATTGTTCTTGTTCGATACCACCTCTAGGAGCTCTTCTAAACGATTGGAACAAATCATGTTGGGCAACTTTATCAGCAATAGAGATATTCCTGCATGATTCCAAAGAAAAAACACGGGGATATTTATCTTTGAGAATACCTTCATCATTCCAACGATCATACCAGAATTTGCAAGATTTTTCGTCGCCAATTTTCATAGACATGTAATTTAGGACATTGACTCCTATCTTTGACAGCGAACTTACTTCATTAATAATGTTCTTCCAGCATGAATTATAACCTTTGTTGGCTCGTAAACCAGATATATTGAAATCACCATGGATAGCCTTGATAGAACGCGCCCATAAGGATTTATTTTGCGAAACAAACTGCCACACCCACTTCATGAGAAGCCCTCTATTAATTGCGTACAAACTTGAAACGCCCAACCCACCTGTTTCCTTAGATTTAAGCACCTTATTCCAACTAAACCACGTGATTTTTTTGCTATTCTGCTCGTGCCCATTGAAAAACTTTCTACGAATGCATTCTAGCTCGTTAAGGATGCTTTTTGGGACTTTGAAAATGGATAAATGATATATAGGAAGTGATCCAAGAACGGATTTAACAAGAGTTAACCTGCCTCCAATTGAAAGCATATTCATTCCATCTAGATAATCGTATCTTGACTCGATCAATGATTCCTCTCCATGCATTTATTTTCGCCATATTATCTTCCACAATAGAACCAAGGTAAGAAAATGGTGTTTTAAGAATTAAAGACCTAAGTTGTCTAGCAACATGCTGAACCAAATCTTCATCTACATGAAGTCCTAAAATCTTGCTTTTACACATATTTATTCAAAGACCAGAGACTCTGTGGAAACATTCGAGCACATGATTGAGAGTTGTGATATTACTATCGCTCCATTGACCAATGAAGACAGCATCATCGGCATAGAACAAATGAGTGATATTAGCAGACCCATCACCTATTTTAAGCCCAGAAAATAAACCTGCATTAACAACACGAGTGAAGGAAAGATGCAAACTTTCCATTACTAGTATGAATAAAAAAAAGACAGGGGATCTCCTTGTTTGAGACCTCTGCCAAACTCGAACTCCTTCATAGGGCTACCATTCACGAGGATAGAGCCTCCCGACGATTGAAGGCAACACTGGATCCATTTTACACCACTTGTCCCCAAATCCAAATTTTTTCAAAACTTCATCAATGAAATCCCACCTAACTGAATCATAAGCTTTTTCAAAGTCTACCTTGAATATAAGAATCTGCTTTTTCTTCGAATTACTCCATTGAATAACTTCACTGAGAATGAACGGGCCATCTAATATTTGACGATCCGCAAGAAAGGCAGTTTGCACCTCATTTATTAGCCCTTTAATAACCTTAGCCAACCTAGATGTTAAAACTTTTGTAATGACTTTGTAAAAGCTCCCAATCAGGCTTATGGGCCTAAAATCCTTAACTAACTTGGCATTCTGATTCTTAGGAATTAAGGTAATGAATGAAGAATTGCACCCTTGAGGAATGTTACAATGGTTGAAAAAAATGCATGACAGCGTTGTTTACGTCTCCTTGAATTAAATCCCAGAATCTACGATAGAACCCGAATGTGAAACCGTCAGGACCTGGAGCTTTATCAGTCCCGCATTCCCATACTGCCTTTTTTATTTCGTCATTTGTCACCTCACTTTCTATATATTGCTTATCGTCCGCAGATGACACATTGGGAAATTTCATATCAATGGTAGCTTTTTGACACCTGGACTTCTGAACCTTGTACTAAAGTGATTATAAAACTCATCTTTAACAACATTTGGATTATCAATCCAAATACCATCAGTTAGGACACCACGAACGATGAGTATTCTACGCCTCTTATTTAACATACCATGAAAAAAACGAGAGTTTTCATCACCTTCGATAGACCAGTTTATCTTGATCTTTTGCGTCACCTATTTCATTTGAACATTATTCAAATCTCTCAATTTTTGAATAGTACCCAAGCGATTAAGAACAATTTCGTCATTCCCGTCGCCTCTATCAATTATCTTGACAATAAGAATCTAGTTAAGGTTATTTACCTTAATATATCTTGAGGCCATTAACATTAAATTGCATAAACAAAGTTTACACAATATGTTAGAACACTCTTGATTGGTCTTTCGGAAATGACACATTTACCAATTACATTGCAATGTAAATTACTTGTGTTTCAGATGAAACATCCAAGTTGTCAAACCCACTTCATTGTGTATTAAGCAGTTACTAAAGAAATTTGTCTAACAATTTGAACAAGTAGATTTAATATAACATTATCAACACAAGTGTGAGTTATGATCCGATGTATATTCACTTCATGTCTACACCAAACAAACAGTTCAATTAGATTCGATAACGATATCAATCATAATTTGAATAATGAATTGATACATATTCGAAATCTTTCTTGATCTCCACAAACACTTATTTCAGAGAAAAAAACTTAGATTTTTAAAGAGTGTTTCATGTTTTATGGTGAGACATTTATCTGCTTGAACTAATAACACAATGATAGTTGTAAGAAGACCCTTATCAATAGATTTGACAAGATTAAACCTAAGAGTGTTATTAAACATAACAAGGTATACAAGATGTTTATGTAACATTTGTAAACCGAAAGATGTTAATCCTATATGCAATGCACAAACAATGTTGCAAAAAAAATGCAAGAAGACTAGTCTAAGTCCTATTAAGGAAAAACTAGACACACACAAATATAATGCAATGCACAAGAAAATAGACATATAAGAAAATATACTACCAATAGTAATGATCACTTAATAATGTCTATAAATACAAATAACACATAAGAAAATACACAAAGACATTTAGCTTAACATATAAAAGCATTCGTCTTTGTTTTGAGTGTTAGATATAACAAAGTATACATAGCTTGATTTTATTTGAAAATATTTTTTGACCCATTTCAAAATTTTAATAAGTTCAACCCTTTGTAAATACATCAATTTTTAAATATATACCAACAAGAGATGTCCAACTTAATAGAAAGGAGTAAAACACAAGTTTTAAGACAAAACGAGACTCAATACTTTGGAAAAAGTATAGAACTTAGAAAACATCCAAAATTTAAAGTTTTAGTAAAAGTTTAGAAGTATTTTTAAATGAAATAATACTTAATTACGTTCGAAATGACGGGTGGCACGACTTCTGCGGACTTACGGTTGATTTTATATGATTTTTCAAAGTTTGCAAAAATCTGTGTCGGACTGACCGCGGCTCATTATTGATAATGAACCTCGTGGAACAATTAATGATCCGCGGATAGTGGACAAAATGGTATTTTTAGACAAAATCATTTGGAGACTTTACGAAAAGACGTAAGACTCTAAAAATCGTTTTTCACACGTAGAACTCGTGTTTTAATGTTAATTGGGACACAAAAGATTTCTATACTTTCAAACATGAAAAGATTTATTATCAAGTTATTATACAAAGTGTCTTTAACACCAAAACTTTTACGAATGAAACAATAAAAGACATTTGTAATCACTCTTCATGGGAAATGTGATACAAGGGACCGTCTCTATTTTTAAAAACCATTTGTTTTGAAAACGAGAGAAAAGATCGATCCAAGCTTTAAAACACAATCTACTTCAAAGATCTTGAAAAACCAATCTAAATTTCTCAACTCTAGAAATCTTAATTATTCTCTCAACACAACCTTTAAACCAGAAGGCATCTCTCCATTCTAATATTTAACCATAAGTAATACTACCCAACTCTATCATCTCATCCTAACGTTTCCACAACCGTATAACTAAATCAACCATGACGTGTACCAAACGAATTCCAAACAATCGCATCCCAAAATAAACTCATCTTTTATATTCATTATTTTATCAAAGATATCAACTAGTTAGTATACTACAATCTTATTCTAACCTTTATCTTGTTTACTCATATTAAACTTATTTCACTTGTTATTATGAAACCAATACATATTTATAAAATATAGTGTTTTTATTCATTTTATTCCATATTTTTATTATAATTATTATTATTTTCTATAATCCATTTAAGCTGGTTATAACTAAACTATTATACGTTTACAAGGTATGGTGTTATTATTATCACTACTATAATAAAATCTCTCTTTTTACTCTTTCCGTCTATTTAAATACTTCTAAATTTTTAACTCCACTTAAGAAAATTATTGTAAAATTTGTTTACCCATTAAAATGTATTATCACATGTTACTTAGAAAACTAATCCAATTATTTTCAAGACATTTTTTTAACTTACTACCACAAACTTAAAGAAAAGATATGTAAGTCACGATATCATACCATACACTTACAAATTATTTTCAAAATCGTTTTCCTATAATTAGCCATACTTGTTTGCAAGAAAATTTAGTAGTTCTCATTAATTAAAATACATACCCGAATGTACACACGCATAAAAAAGTCTCAAAACGTCGTTGGAATTCCATCAAACTCCAGCACCATAAAACACGAGCAAACACAAGGTACGTTCAAGTTATAATAATTACTGAACGACCGTATATCATAACTTAACACATACTAGTATATATACATCCGCATATATATACCTATTAAATCACCCAAAACATACTCGTTATCATACATGTCAAATCAATCAATCGCGTCATACACTCGTATTCCATACGAGTAATCAGCATCTCACCATGCCACAACAAGACACAAAACCCATCACCAAAACCAACCCATATCGTGTGACCCCATAATCACACAACACGACTATAACCCAAAACATACAACACACTTAAAAATAGCCATATCATATGCAACCATTACATAAACCCCTATTGTCTATATATACACAAAATCCACATCTCATCATATACAAGCATATACTAACCCCTTTTTCATGCAACCATACTTGGAAGGCCATCGGTGTTGTGGCACATATATAATTACGTAGGCCTCCATAATTATAGATGTCCCATTTCACCCATGTACTCACTCCTATGACGACACTTATAAGAAATTAGTACTACACGGAACACATAAGTCTACCACATATATACCACATCAAGTACACTCTATATATATATACCGTATAGGTACAATAAGAACATCTCATACGTCAACCCAAACTTCGTTCACAACTCGATGCTCAAACGCCAAAATAAATCAATAACAACAAAATATCCAAACTTAAAAATGATCATAACAATTCAGGCGTAAATTTGAACCTACTACTAATCGCAGACTCAACATCAGTACTATCCTATTATTACCTAGCGCACCTCTTCTTCTACGCGGCATGGGTAACACTAAATAGGTTCCTACACTTCCGGTTCATACGTCGCATCAATAGAAAATAAATGAATGTACTTACATATACTATATCTCAATAAGTAAGTATGAAAGTAAATAAATATCCAAAATGAAATTAACACTTAAGCACTCCATATACTATAATGCACACTTACCCCTATGACACCTACATGCATAGACCTTTAAGCTATAGACTAGGCTACTAGACTAGGCAACCTAATTCTCTATAACCATTGGCTTTGATACCATTCTGTTACACCCCACCATGGTGGAATATGAGGCGTGACGTATGGATATCACCACAACAATAGCGTGTCTATAGAGAGAACTAAAAGAAATAGAAATGTCATAAAAAGGTGACACAATGTCATGACAATATCTCAAACACTGCAGGCGTCTAGGTAAGTAGGTAATAGGTCTACCTCTTACCAAAGACATTCAAATAACACACAGCAATCATATAAGGTGTCTACAAAGTGTCACTTATACAAACATTAATTAAAGACTAAGAGGAAAGGGGGTTCCTCCAAATGCAATCCTAAGCCTCCAAAGCTCGCCACTCCTATTCGCATGCTTAACCACATTCTCACCTGAAAGAGACACTAAAACACGTCAACATAATGTTGGTGAGAGTCATAGTTTTAGACTCCAACGCCAAAATCAAGTCATAAGCTGTGAATATTAACCATTAATTAAAGAGCACATGGACAATGTGCTACAAACATGCATTAACAACTAACATTCAAGATTTAACCATTCACCACAATTCCAATGCTCCCAGCCTTACCAAACATCATGGTTCCATAGGCGCCCATATGTACCAATCCCAAGGCCCCGCCTTGTCAACATCCCCTTGATACCAAATTAAACCACAATAACTGAGACGGTACGTGTTCCCCGATCCAAATCATAAACATAATCAAGAATCACATAGTATTTAATCACACAAGTGTACACACAAGTCCATCACAAACCATAAAAACATTCAAAACATTAGTTACAAAACCATACAGTGTCCCTTCCATCCCATCTGGAAGTCAAAATCTTTAAAGGATATGGGACTATAAAACTCACCTGATCAAGCTTCTCAAAATATCCTCGCTCTAGCGAAATATATAAACACACAAACATATACAATCAAGACATGAACCACATACCAAAATGGCTCATCAATATATGATGGATATCTAACCTTCTCCTACAACTTAACCTCATTTATATGCCATAAGCATCCCATTACACCCCTCTATAAAGCCCTTAACTTAGTTAAGTTCATAACCCGTCCCGTTAACATTTTACCCAAAAGAGTCCCGATTTTCATACTCCGTATTATGAGTCAAACGCCTACCAAACCTAAACTACATTCCTTGAAATGAAAACCCCATAAAATTATATGTGTTATCTAAAATCTCAGCCCTTTCCCCAACATCAAAGCTAATTTTAAGTCCCCGATATACAACGTATACTTTCACCTATCCAGATTTTACCGATTTTGAACATATAAAAAGTTTGTTATGATCAGAGGGTCTTCCACTATCCCAATTGATTAGCCCCCTTTCAGATATCTTATATAACATAAACTCTCATGTTCGTTTGAAAGTCCAATTGTACTCATAAGTACCCTAACCACCTTAAAACATTAAATTAAACCCGACTGATTTCAAAACTGTTTTGACCTCCGACTGTTGTAACCTGTTTTTAACCCACTTCCATACCTCCAATTTGTTCCTCGTTTCTTTAATTCAAAAGAAAACTCAAATACCTTTTCAGGAATACTTGGTTCGATTAATGAATGTTTCTAGAACTCTAGATATGATCAAAACAATAAGCCTAAAATTCTGCCCATTTTTTAATTACGAATTTAATTAAACTAACCTAATTAGTTACCCAACAATTAATTAATTACAAGCCCTAATTAACATAATCATTGTTTTATCACTAAATAACAGATTTTATTATAAATTCTAACACCTAAATCCTTCATATAATGATTAAGAATGAATTGAAAACAATTAAATTGAAAAGAGATTGAAGGTTTTTACCTTAAGAATAATGGAAGACAAAAAATATGAAAAACCCTAAAAACAAAAAAAAACGTCGACTCTTTGATTTCTCCAGGGTTTATGTTTTTTTACTTAGTTAACACCTTATATAGTTATAATACCAATCCTAACCCAAGTAAAGTTGTCATATATAATTCCCCTACTTTTTCTCTTTTTCTTTTCTTTTTTTGCGTCACATAACCGACCTATACCCCTCTAATTTCGTTTTTTTTATTAATAATTGTATTAATAATATTACCTTAATTTTCGTTAATTTATTTCAGCTCTTAAAGCCTCCAAAACCTCAAAACCGTAAAACTAGTCAAATTTATGCGTATACCGTAAAAGACGTAAAATATACAGTTTTATAAAAACTCTTGAAATATGAAATAAACTAATTAACTAAGTCCTAAATGACTTACAAACATCTCGAAAAATACTCCCGTGACTAATTACCTCATCCGAGACCTCTAAATGTTAAACTTTAAATCGTAAAAATACGATTTTCTATAATACATATACGTATACGTAAAACCACTAAATAACACCATCTTATTTCATAGTCAGTACTATGTGAGCTCATGAACATTAAAAAACATCACACATCGTTTCACTCACAAGGTACCCCGTACCCGAAAATGATGTCCAAACCACACTCTATTCACACCAAATAACACATAAACTCATAAAGACACATAATTTCATGAAATATGCCCAAAATAAAACTAAGTGACGAACCTCAAAACCGTGGTTGTCACAATAATGTATACCACATACCAACCAATTAGGCATCTAATAACCGAGATAATAGAAAAACCAAACACCCTTTAGAACAACAACATCTAGAGCATCAACAGTTAAAATATAAAAGAAAGCACCAAAGAGAGCCTCATTTAAATCATACAACATTGACTTTTCAAGCATGTGCACATAATTGCTAACATGTATCCAGATTGAACTTTTTTAAACAAGCAAATACGACATGCTTAGTAAACAAGCAAATATGTTATCTTGGATACATCAAGTATACAATGTGAGATAAAAACTATATGATTTAATTGCAACCGTTTACTAATGGATGTCTTAATTTAGTCTATGCACTATCTCTAAGAGATTAAACAACCGAACAATATAGTAACAAATATCCACAAAAGTAAATGGGTCGTATTGTGAAAATAATTCACAAAGATAAAAATATCATTATTTTCAAAACTTCACATAATTAAGTGTTAGCTGTGATTATCTTATGATTAGTTGTACACATAGTATTGATTAGACTTTCCTTATATGTACATTAGATGAGCTGTAAACAAGGGTTGATGTAATGCATATTAGTCTCAATAATAGACAGACAGTTATCCTTTCTACATGGTATCGAGTCTTCATACGATCCAAAATCACCCTAACCCTTACAGTCGCTGTAATAAATTTTGTTGTGTTGGTGATTTGTACCAGGTTACAAATCCACACGGTATTTAACATTCTTGTGTTGGTGATTCGTACAAGGTCACTGGATCCACAAATCTGGTAATCACAACGTGTTGGTGATTGTGCTTTTGGTCATTAATCCGCACGTGTTATTGGTATTCGTGCTTTAGGTCACGAATCATTTTTTTTCTTAGTTTGTCCCTGCCTTGTTTGTTACTCTTTCTCTTCACCACAATACCACACAACAACAGAAAAGTTCATACTTTCCCATTGTCCAACGAAACCTTTCATTTTTTAAGTCATCACATCACTTTGCTATACAAAAAAAAGTAACACAAAGTGCTACCATGACTGATATAAATGATTTTTTATCTAAATTGATAGAAAAGTTGGGGACTTTGGAAACCAATTCGACTAATCATTTACCCCACAGCTCTCCGCATGTAGCGTCTTTGACTGGTCCAACCCAAAAATATTTTTATGGTCCACCTTTTGGTCAACTGGGCCACCATGTTCAGCCCACACATCATGTTCAAGTTGGTTGGCCACCAGGTTTTGTACCTCATCAGCCCATGATGCAACCCCAACAAGGCCAGATATATTCTTCTCATGTGGGCCATAACAATATAAGCTCAACAGTCCAGCCCACAGGCATGTTTGGTTCGGAACCTGTTCATCCAGGGTCAAAGGGACCCACGGCTCACTCGGGACAAGTGACCACATTACCTCATGTTTTTGCTGCCGGGACACGTTGTGATCCCTCTACTGCGTGGAATATGGATACAGGTGCGAGTTCTCACCTTAATGATTCGGTTACTAGTCTTAGTAATATTTTTAATATGTGTATTTATCCATCCGTCTCGGTTGGTGACGGTCATTCTATACCCGTCACCAATACTGGACATAGTATTTTGCCAACTCCTACGCGGACTCTTCACCTTAATAACGTTCTTATTACTCCCAATATTGTCAAAAACTTAATTTCTGTCCGTCAATTTGTTCGTGACAATCATTGTACAGTTGAATTTGATGCATTTGGTTTTTCCGTTAAAGACTTCATGACTCGTCGGGTGCTTCTCCGATGCGATAGCACGGGCGATCTTTACCCGGTCACGCAACCGTCCCCAATTCCTCATGCATTTCTTGTCAATCAACATACGTGGCACCAACGACTTGGACATTCAGGAAGTGAAGTGTTATGTCGTCTAGTATCTAATAATTTTATTTCGTACAATAAAGAGAAACCTCCTGTGCTTTGTCATGCTTGTCAGCTTGGCAAACACGTGAGGCTTCCATTTGTCAGTTCTAATACTGTCGTTGCTTCTTGTTTTGATATTATTCACTCGGATGTGTGGACTTCACCCATACCGAGTCTTTCAGGTTTTAAATACTATGTTTTGTTTTTAGATCACTATTCACAGTTTGTGTGGGTTTATCCTTTACTTAATAAATCCGATGTTGTGTCTAAGTTTGTATTGTTTCGTACCTATGTTCGTACTCAATTTAAGTGTGAAATTCGTTCATTTTAGTGTGATCTTGGTGGTGAATTCGACAACCGTAACCTTCATAAACTTTTTGCAGACAATGGCATTCAATTTCAATTTTCATGTCCAAAAACATCCCAACAAAATGGCAAGTCTGAACGCATGGTTCGCACAATCAATAACCTCATTCGAACCTTACTTTTTCAAGCCAATCTTCCACCTACTTTTTGGGTAGAAGCCCTCAATGTGGCCACTCGCCTATTAAACGTTTTACCCTCTAGAGCCATTAAAAATGAAATACCTTATACCCGCTTGTTTGGAACAAATCCCGACTATAGCCTTTTACGTACCTTTGGGTGTTTATGTTACCCTCACATTCACACCGACCACAAGCTTGAGCCACGCGCCACACCTTCAATCTATCTAGGACAAGCTTCTAATCATCGTGGGTATCGTTGTCTTGATTTAAAAACAAATAAGATCATCATTTCTCGTCATGTTACATTTGATGAGACCGTTTTTCCTTATGGATCGACTCAACCCGCCTTACCACCTACATATACCTTTTTAGATGACATACCCGATATGATCTTACCATCAATTCCTGTCACTCCCGCTGTCCAACTCCCACCTGAACCCATCACTCCAATTCATAACACCCCAATTCAACACCACAATAATGCAACCCCATTACCTAAAACACCCCAACCAGTATCATCAGCCCAAGTTCAGACCACCGATAATCAAGCCTACTCACCGCCCCCATCCACGTCCGCGGTCCAACAAGAAACACCTACCCCAACTCAATCTGTCACGACCCAAACCGAACATGTGGCCCAGTCACCTATTATCATACCCGATCCACCTCAAAACCCTAACCCTGTCTCAGTTCATCCCATGGTCACACGTTTTCGTGTCGGGACTAATCATCCTAATCCAAAGTATAATTGTCATGTGTCTACTATCTCACCGTTACCAAAGTCTTATCGAGATGCTTTTCATGATCCAAATTGGCAAAATGCTATGCGTGATGAATATAATGCGCTTATTAAAAATAACACTTGGACTTTGGTACCTCGGCCTACGGACACCAACATTGTTCGTTGTATGTGGCTATTTCGTCACAAGTATTTGGCAGATGGTACCCTTAGTCGCTACAAGGCTCGTCTTGTGGAAAATGGTAGTACACAGATAGAGGGGGTTGATGTTGATGAGACTTTTAGTCCGGTTGTTAAACATGGGACGATACACACTGTTCTTAGTTTGGCGGCTTCTAGACATTGGCCGATTCATCAACTAGATGTCAAGAATGCCTTTTTACATGGAGATTTATCTAAGACAGTTTATATGCATCAGCCTCCAGGGTTTCGCGATTCTGAGCATCCTGATTATGTATGTTTATTACAGCGATCTCTCTATGGGCTTAAGCAGGCACCTCGAGCTTGGTTTCAGCGATTTGCATCATTTATTACTCGTGTTGGGTTTCATCATAGTCGCTGTGACTCATCTTTATTTATTTACAGGAACGGGATGAATACAGCTTACTTGTTGTTATATGTTGACGATATCGTACTCACAGCTTCTTCTGAGACTTTCTTATAGCAGATCATTACTTCTTTACATTAGGAGTTCTCTATGACGGATCTGGGTTGTCTTAGTTATTTTTTGGGTAGTTCCGTGACACGAGATTCTGCTGGGCTATTCTTATCTCAGCGGAAATATGCTGTCGAGATTCTTGAGAGGGCACACATGATTACTTGTAATCCTAGTCGGACTCCTGTTGATACTGACTCTAAGCTAGGTAGTGATGGAGATCCTGTGTCCGATCCAACTTTATATCGGAGTCTTGCAGGTTCTCTCCAGTATCTTACATTTACAAGACCAGATATCTCTTATGCCGTTCAGCAGGTTTGTCTTTACATGCATGATCCTCGAGAGCCTCATTTTTCGGCTCTTAAAAGGATCTTGAGATATATTTAGGGTACTTTGGATTATGGGTTACAATTGTTTGCTTCTTCGATTACATCTTTGATTGCTTATTCATACGCGGATTGGGCTGGTTGTCCTACTACTAGGCGGTCCACTTCTGGTTACTATGTGTTTCTTGGTAACAACTTACTCTCATGGTCCTCTAAACGTCAACCAACACTTTCTCGTTCAAGTGCAGAGGCAGAGTATCGCGGTGTTGCCAATGTTGTTGCTGAGACTTGTTGGTTACGGAATTTACTCCGTGAACTGCATACTCCTTTATCTTCCGCTACGCTTGTCTATTGTGATAACGTGAGTGCTGTGTATCTTTCTTGCAATCCGGTTCAACATCAGCGTACAAAGCATATTGAGATTGACATACATTTTGTTCGTGATTTGGTTGCTGTTGGTCAGGTCCGTGTTCTCCATGTTCCTTCCCGCTATCAGTACGCGGACATTTTCACTAAAGGTCTGCCTTCTGCATTGTTTGAGGAGTTTCGTTCCAGTTTAAGCGTTCGGTGTCCACCCGCTCCAACTGCGAGGGAGTGTTAGCTGTGATTATCTTATGATTAGTTGTACACATAGTATTGATTAGACTTTCCTTATATGTACATTAGATGAGCTGTAAACAAGGGTTGATAGTTATCTCTTAGGCTATATATGTAATGCATATTAGTCTCAATAATAGACAGACAATTATCCCTTCTACATTAAGAGGTAAAACAAATAATAACTTTATTATATAAAAATAAAAATTTTACAAGATTGAAATATTTTTGACTTTAAGATTCAAATATTTTTACAAAAGAGTTAGGGAGATCACACTCTCAGTGAAGTTATCTCGACTAGAAAAAAGAGCTAGACATTAAAGACAGATGAGAGATTGCTGAATTTTTAAAAAACATTTAATGAATAATCATATTCTTTGAACATAAAAGTTAAACAAGCACATTGTTGTCCACAAATTATAAAATAAGCACATACTTGGAATTGAAATTCTCTTAGTCATTAATAGGTATATGCTAGTTCGTCCAAGACACGCCTAGAGCACTTCGATCGGGATGCATTTATCATAAAGTGTGGTTAACAACAATAGCAATAACTTTATTTAAGTAAAGTTTGATATAGATGATTAGGTTCGAATCACAAAGTGTAGGGTAAAATGGATTTGTTTGTTTTTTTTTCTCGCTTGAACCAATGAAGATGGTGAATTAAAGCTAAAGGTAAAACCTGATAGATCAATCTATTATTAATTCCACATAAACTCTCAATGATTTTTTTATATAAAGTTTTAAAAAATTTAAACCATTGGTTAAGGCATACCTTAATATTAGAAGTGGAGGCAATTCAATGGGTTTAGATCATTACCTATGATACAAAACCAACATCACGGTCTATTTCTTGTCGATGCAACAACATAAAAAGAACACGTGAAATAGTGCAACAATGTAAAAGTATGACTTTCGTGGCCATATAACTTAAATCACTGATATTATACATGTATGTAAATTTGTGAGTATACGTAGTTGCTAGTGCATTTATTTATTTTAAGAGACATGACTATTATCTTAACTA
Organism: Glebionis coronaria; assembly: GCA_025667525.1. Taxonomy (NCBI): domain Eukaryota; kingdom Viridiplantae; phylum Streptophyta; class Magnoliopsida; order Asterales; family Asteraceae; genus Glebionis; species Glebionis coronaria. The sequence goes on from CM046880.1 coordinate 519,554,776, forward strand.
TTGAATACGACAGATAGATGATCATTGTAAATATGTGAGTAAAAATTCAACATTTTCAACATCAAGATATAGCTTTTATAAATGAGTAGAGACATAGATGAAATTGTGTCCACTTGGGAGTAGTGGTGTTGTGGTGAGTTGAATAGGTCTACGCGCTATTAAATTGCCATCTCATTTTTCCACCACATACCTAGAATCATATATCTAATCACTTTTGTTTTAGCATATGGAATCCTTAGCTTCTTATTAAGCATATTATCTTCGGTTTTTTCTTTTTTATGAAAACATGTTTATATACTTATGATATACATGCTGATATGTTTATATACTTATTTTTTATAAAACATAATTTTTATAAAAATTGATAAATTTTTCAAAAATTCATTTTATAAAAAATTATTTTATATAAAAAATTATGTTTTATAAAAAATTATTTTTTATAAAAAGAATTATAAAAAATTTTTTTCAACAGAGAGAGGGAGTAGATGTAGTATTTAAGCAAGGGTGAAAACTGTAAAAAAACACAAGTGTGAAAAAGTTAAAAACTCTAGGGGCATAAAATGCAAATGACTTCAAATTAGTCATCTTCTTCATCATTGACTTCAAACTTTGACTATAAACAAATATGGTGAACATGACGAAGAATTTTCGGGGATAAAGTTGATGTTTGGATCGCTCTCCATAAGGAACAAAGAGTAAGTAGCACCACCTCCATCTTTTTTATTTATATTTTACTACTTATATAATGTGCCATCGTTTGGATCAGTAACAATAAAGTCTAAAATGCAATAAAGTCTTAAATTACAGTAACAACTACAAACACGTCTTTTATTAAGGTGTTTCACATACAAGCAGGGACGGAAGTGGGTGTCCCATCAATTATTGTGGCGTAGTGTTAAGTTTGTTAAAAAACATCGGTTTTTGTTAAATGCATCATGTTCTTAAAAATTATGTTTGTAGTACTGTTTATTCTATTGTAAGTGGACTGGGTCGTTTTGTGTCCTGGTTCCGTGCCTACATAAAAGCATATAAACAAATTTTGAAAAGTAAACACGACTAGTTGCTATACAATAAGCATTATATTCTAAACACTAATTAGACTATGTTTGGCAAAACTAGGTATTAGTTTGATTAATGAAAGTGTTGGGTAACATATTTGTATCAGACTATCAATAGCAATAAAGTGTAAAATTACAGTAAAAGCTAAGTTAAATAGGAGCGGTTAAACAAAAAACCTCAACAAGGTACACGCCTCTAGTTGCAAAACAGACATTATAGATTAGTAGTAACTATTTGTTTAGTTATTGCCATTGATGGTGTTTGGTTTGTTGATTAACGATGAACATAAGCATCTGTATTGGTTGATTGATGGATAGTCTAGGGGTGTCTTAAAGATGGGAACATTATAATGGTTGTTGACGGTGTTTGGTTATAGATGTAGCTTTACTTTTAAAGTATAAAGTGACAGAAGAAGCTATTAAATAGTCCCATCATAATGATTGTACATACAACTCAAAAAAGTTAAGCTAACACATAGCCTTTACAATTACACAAGACTATAAACAATGGCTGAAAACAACCACTTATGATATCCATCGATCCAATTGATTTGTAAATTAGGTCTAAAACCCCCAAATTATCACAAACCCCAATTGGATCCTCAAAATTGGATTGTAAATTTAAAGTTTGAATAAAAGTTTAGAAGTATTTCTAAATTAAATAATACTTAATTACGTTCGAAATGACGGGTGGCACGAATTCTACGGACTTACGGTTGATTTTATATGATTTTTCTAAGTTTGCAAAAATCTGTGTCGGACTGACCGCGACTCATTATTGATAATGAGCCTCGGGGAAAAATTAATGATCCGCGGACAATGGACAAAAATGGGATTTTTGGACAAAATCATTTGGAGAATTTACGAAAGGGCGTAATACTCTAAAAAACCGTTTTTCACACGTAGAACTCGTGTTTTAAAGTTAATTAGGACACAAAAGATTTCTATACTTCCAAACATGAAAAGATTTATTATCAAGCTATTATACAAAGTTTCTTTAACACCAAAACTTGTACGAATGAAACACTTAAACACATTTGTAATCACTCTTCATGGGAAATTTGATACAAGGGACCGTCTCTATTTTTAAAAACCATTTGTTTTGAAAACGAGAGCAAAGATCAATTCAAGCTTTAAAACACAATATACTTCAAAGATCTTGAATAACCTCGCTCTAATACCAATTGTAGAAACGGAAGAGGGGGTGAATACGTTTCTCATTAAGTATTAACAACATTTCATTAAAAGCCACTGACCGCGGTTCAATAAACATGACCGCGACTCATTATCAATAATGATCCACGGGTTCAATTAATGAACCGCCAATAGTGGATGTAAAAACATTGTTACTTTAAACCTTAACAATATTTTGTATCAAATTCCTGATTAAGCTTGACTTAATATGAGATGTGTTTGTTATAGATATAAACAACATGTAACACCCCGCTCCGAAACGAGACAAAGTACTACTACACGGGGTCACATCAGATACATCATATTTTAAATGGGATAAAATGAAACTTTTATTAAATCCAAAATACTCAAGTAGTAGTATCTTAATAACAAAAATCCCCAAAACAACAGGGTCCAAACTACAAATGTAAAATTTTTTAAAATGTCATAAATTTTATTAAACTCTTGGGTGACTCTAGGTAAGCTCATACTCTCATAACCTAGTTTCCCGCTTAATACCTGCCGCATGGAAAATATAACGGCTGAGGAAAACGCCCAGTGAATGGATATAACAATTATGGTTAAAGTAAAGAAGATAACGAAGTTGCGAGTATCACAAGGTATGAATATATGGATTAATAAGAAGGTTAATGAAAGATAAAGGGATGCACATGAGCTCAAATAACAAATCACATACCCAAATCAACCAAATAGTCATATAAGTGTACAAGGAGCGCGACTCCTATGTACTAAAAGTGATAGAGTGTATAACACACATAAACCAATCACATCAAATCACATCACACTTACCAAACAAAAACCTAGGATGCATCCATACGCTCCATGCAAAAAGAAAGTCAATAGCACGTGCACTAGCTCATGACTAGCACCCACACTTATAATATTATAATAATTATGCGTATCAAAAGGGAATACCGGGATCTAATCGCACCGCCCCAAATGGTGTCATGTCAACGGTGAATCGAATGACATGGTCATGGTACCCGCATGACTAGAAAACAAAGTATGACTCGGGCATAAGGGTTCATTTCAAAGGCATAACAAGTGTATAACATAACTGATCAAATAGGGGACATATTAAGGCAAATCAACATAACGAATTATAACAAGGCAAAAGGAATTAAGGATCTTATCGAAACAGCAACTAACAACATGGGAACATACCAATGGCATAGGGATTTATCAAATGGATTAGTATACAAAAGAGTAAAAGAGTGTTCTTATTAAAAGAATCGAATATTCGTACCTTAAATGCACAAACAATCAAAAGAATCGTACACAAAGCAACAAGTCCTACTCCCGTGTCATCAAGGCTACAACATATATATAATAATATCTTATACACTAACCTAATACAAAGATTACAAGTTTTCATGATTTGGTGATTATAAAACCCTAATTATCCATTTTCCCAAAACTCGTCATTTAGGGACTGTTTTTATAGATCCGACTGTAAATACATTTTCCAAACCTTAACCACTTATTAAAGACCATATTTGAAAATTAAATTCAAATTAGATAGTTTTAGGCTCCGGATTCACTTAAAAATCTTTCCCGAAGCTCAAGTTATGACCTTTACAAGATGACCTTTTTCTGATTTTTAAGGACTGTTTTCAAAGATCAGAATAATAGTCTTAGTTCCCGACCATTTTAAGATGATTAGAGACCAGTTATGAAAACTAGATTTGAAGTAGATGATTTTAGGCTTTAGAAACACTTAAAAAGGTATTATGAAACTTGTTTTATAGTCTTTACAAGATGACCAAAAAACCAGACAACCTTGGGTCATAACTTCGTATTAGCCGGTTTAGTGATCTAGATCGTCATAGGACATCTAGATCTTCATGAAAACTATATAATTAACTTATTAGAACATTATTATGGATGATTTAAAAAGATCTAACATATAAAAAGGTTTTTAAGGTATTAAATCACCAATAACACATTTTTAGGTTTTATAAACCATAGAAATCATGTTGATTACCAAATCAAAATTTATAAAAGCCATAAGGGTGACACAAGGATCATAAGAACTTACATAGGATGTGTTAATGATATGGTAATAAATATACACAATATGTAACAAGAATGGAGGTTTAGTAACAAGAATGGAGGTTTAGAGAAGAGAAAGATCAAGAACAACCTTAAGGTCTTAAGGTTTTCTTAACAATAGAGATGAGAGAATGTTTTGATAGAGTTTTGGCTAAGTAAAATGTGTATGTGCGAGTTGTTTGGCCAGCCTATAGGGTCCTTTATATAGGGTATTCTATTTTTTTGCCAAAAGCATGAATTAAGGAAGACAATTTACTAGTTTTTCAAACCATAACATATGTGCATTTAAAACTTTCAAAAACCTTCCTATAAGCATTGGTTTCTAGCCATGTGTTTTTGGTAAATTCAAAAGGTGTTTCATCTTGATTTTAATGGCTTAATAACACATTAATTACTTACTCTTTTTTTCAGTTTAAAAAGTCATACATTTAAATGTACATGTTACAAAAAGTGTGTAACTTTTAATTAATATAACCTAAGGTTTAAGAAAGTTTATTTATACTTTTGTCTTCATTTAAAACTATAGGTTATATCATAATTTAATTAAAAGATTTTATAGTCTAAGTCTTATTTATTTAATATTTATGAAATAATTAAAATATGCTTTAAATTAAATTAAATAAATCGAAATAAAATCTCTATTATTAAACTTACATAAATTCCCAAATTTCATAAAATGTTCAAATATCGTACTTATTCATATTTCTGTATTTTAAAATGCGGGTTTTGCACAACAAGTAAGTAAACACACAAACACATCAAATCAAGAGTACATCAAGCAATAGTCTAAACACTAAGCACACACGTACTAAGCCTTAGCTTTTCCGCAACTAAGATATTTAGACTAAAGGATGCACACTTGACCATAATCTAAACATGAAGCACACACATATTAAGCCTTAGCTTTTCCGCAACTTAGATGTTTAGATTATGTGATGCACACAAAGACACACAACACAAGTATGTAACTATGAAAGTAAAGACATGAATGTAAAGACATAAATGTAAAGGAGCATACCGACACGATGATTTATAGTGGTTCGGTCACGAAGCTACTCTTCGCCCTGCTCCACTCCTCGAGTACCCAACTCGAGAGTTACTTCACTACTCAACAAGCTCCTTTCAAGGCGGAGAAAATCATACACGTCGCTTACACCATTTCTGACTCTAAACTAAAAGTCGAGATCTAATCTTAGCTATGATCAATTTACACCAATGGTTATGTTTTATGGCCCAACATAACAAACCTTGTGTTTTATGGCCTAAACACATAAACCATCTAGATCTAAGTACACACCACTTAGATCTAGAACTCTAACACTATATCCAAGTATATACATAACTTGGATCTACATGAATTGCGTTGTATTAAAAGTATAATCTTGACTAGATCTATATAAAGAGAGATCTTCATCATGCTATGAACCCAACACTTCATAGTGATGAAAGTGTTCTTCTCTTTGAGAGGATGAGAGGATTGGAGAAGAGAATCACATCTTAAACAAGATTAATCTACCAACTAATCGGTTCTATGGTGTTTGAGAAACTGAGAGAAATGTGCAAAAATTGTTTATTAAAAAGCTGAAAAAGATCCGCTATTTATAGGACAAGGGAGCAACAACTATAGTCGGGAAATGCCATTTGGTGAAGATTTTATCCAAAATGAATATTCTTAGACCATTTGGAATATGGCAAATTCAAATTTGCATTTTCTTTTTAATAAAACATTTTCTTAAAAATAAAGTTATTTAAAAAATACTTTGTCACATTAATTAAAAGTGAATTTTAAGAAAATATTAATCCTTGATCACTTGGTAATGTTAATGACTAGTTTATTCATACCTTGAGTGATTCATGACGAATGTGATCTTGGAGGTGTCGAGAGAAGTATAAAAATGTATGCTTGAGTGATTACGAGTACCTTACACATTTTACATAATGTATTGCGAGTTATATGTTTGTCATCACCAAAACACAAAGAGATTATATCGATTAAACATCCTAATGTTTGCACTAACACCTTGCACTTCAACCTCATGGATTTTGAAAACCCTTGCACTTTCATCTCATCAACTCCGTAAGGTTATGGAGACTTCACAGTTATGTGCACTTCCAGATCGTATATATATACATATATAAGTTTAGTCTGAACCATTCAATTTAGACTTTAGAGTGTGTTTGACATTAACACATACCAGTTGTCCTAAATAAATGTGATGAAGATAAAAAGTTCAAGCAGTTTTATGTATTATATATATAAAGATTAACAAGGGGGTTGGTTATTAGTACCCCTCTTTTTTGGATTCTAATACCCCCCTTACCCCACAACATGTCATTTTTTTTATCTTTTTGTCTTTTTGTTGTTTTTTTTAGTTTTTTGTTTTTTTGTGTATTTTGTCTTTTTATTGTCTTTTTTTTACATTTGATCTTTTTGTTGTTTATATCTTTGTATTATATTTTTGTATTTTTTTTCATATACGAATGTATATGTATTTTTTTGTCGGAATAAAAATAGTGAACGAGAAAAAAAATTACGAATTAAAAAAATGTAGCAAATATAAGAACCTAATAAAATAAAGTCACGATTACATTAACGTAAATATTACATTTGTCTTCGATTATTAATATATTCAGTATCGACCTGAATATATGTTTTCCCATACAGCTGCGTTTTCATTTCTATACCTCCTCCATTGTAGGTGAATTGGCGGGAGCGGAGAACTTTCATCCAACGTCACACTAATGTAGTGTTCGCCCCCCACAAGTGGAATCACAATGGGACTAGTTGGTTCTGACCAGTTTGGACCATGCCAAAGCGGAAAACATGTCACGCTTTGGTTCGGGGATAAAGATATAACTGGTCGCTTATATAATGAAGCAATAACCAACCCTGTGTTTGGCATAGTCATCTAATAATCCCGCGGTGCAAATCCATGATAAAAAAAAATCCACCCTTTTTCGAATTAATTGAAAATAGTCGTGCCACATAGCCGTGTAACCTAACTCGTGTTGATCTAACTCTTGTAACAATTTTCGTCGGATTACGGGCCACATATTTTCGTCAAGACCAACACTGACAGCAACTGAACGAAATCCACAATTTCCATCACCTAAAAAATTTTGCATACTTGTGATATGTGGCCGATAAATCAATGGTAGGGAAGTCTTTAATCATACAAAAAAAACATTGAATTCTTCTAATCATTCTTGTTATGGGTGACTTTGATGGTTTCGTTATATTATCACACGAATACGTGTTTACAGGTAGGTTGTTTTGGTTGGTTATCGACATGGCTGTGCGACGGTTTTAGCCGGAAAACGGCTAGATCTAGTTGTCTCACAATCGGATCTAGTTATTTTAGCAAATCAAAATCTTGGTTATGTTAAAAAAAGGTTTGCACTAAATCGGATTCGTTCATTTCAACGAATCTAGTCATTTTTAAAAAATGGGACATAGTTGGGGACTTGGTTTTGCTTATGTTAAAATATGTTTTTCAAAAAACTTAAATTGGTTATGTTAAATAAAGGTTTTTAATAAACTCAAATGGGTTGTGTTGAAAACAGTTTTACAAAATATTTTGGTTTTAGTATATTAATAGTTCAAATAACCAATAACTAAATAGATTTATTTTCATTTTATATAAACTTGAATGTGTTGTCTTTTTTGGGTTGTTCACTTATTATGGTTGTTTTTATAAAGCATTAATTGATTTGTTTAAAGCATTAACTATACATGTAATAAGGTATTTTTGTTTTTTTTATACTATGGAATCAATGCCACTAATGTGTTTAAAGCATAAGTAATATTGGACGAATGTGACATTGAGAATGTATTCAATGGGGAAGTGATGATGTATATCATGACATTTTGAATATTACGATAACCTATACATAATCTCGTTGTGGTTGGCATTTTCAAAAAAAAAAAATCGATTTTTACAAATAAATAAAAAAATTTTAGTTGGTCACGATACGTTTTTCTAGTCATTTATTAAAGACTACACATATTCACATGCAATATGAGAGAAAAATATGTAATAGCATAAAATTTAGTACATGTTCCGTATAAAACGGACGTATTCGTCATAGTCCAAACTAAAAACAAGAAACAAAACTTGATATTTTCGCTTGTATTTTCGGACCCAAGATTTTTCGTTAACTCATGAAAACTGTTGGCATATCCAACTTTTCTGTGAACTTCTATAACCAGTGACTCTACCCTTGCATTTTACTCATGTCTCTAGCATAATGAGTTAATTTTAGTGTTTGTAAAATGTGTTTAGATGATATTTTAAATGGTATTTATATATGTTAAAAGAATATTAATTAGGTAAGATTGTAAATTTTGACAGTGTAAAAAGACAAAAAAAAAGAGAATAAAACCTGAGTAAAAATGCATTATTAGGGGGTATTTGCAACAAAAAGGATAAATAAGTACTAAGTACACCAGTTTAATTTAGAAAACATAAAACGAAAAAAAATAATATTAATTATGAATATCGAGAAAAAACATGTACGAAAATAAGGGGTATTACAATCATTTTGTTTTAGGGAGGGTATCAATAACATCACCCTTAACAAGTCTTAAAGCTTTAAATAATTAATGAATCCATTAGCACAAAAAAAGACAATCATGATATGTTAACAGTTTTGATAGCATATAAATACAGAAACTCTAATCACAACAAGCACACAAAGCCGGTTAGTCATCATGAACTTCCATCTTCGACTCATATCTACAACTTCCATATACAAATCTCATCTATTTGAGTATGTATTTTACTTGAAAAAACTAATTCTGTTGTAGTCTTTTCCACAACTTCCATCTCCGACTTACAATCACAACAAAAACACAAAGACTAACAACAAGAATCGAAATAAAAGAAAGAAACAAGATCTTGGATTTATCATTTCAAGTGTTCTTTCAAAATCTTTAATATATTTAACACAACAAATCATCATCTTGAATTTTTTTAACAAAAACATAAATTTAAACCAACACCTACCGGAGACCTATTATAAGATCTTGAAGCCTGAAATTTCTTGAGTTCTTCATTCGAACACCGTTAAACGTTTAGAAAAGGAACGCAACAAGTGGTATAAGATTTTCTATGTTGTTGTGGTTAAACATAAAAGCTATGTATTTGATTGAAATGTATTAGCTTTTTGTTTTTGTGATGGAGTTATTTCGATATGTGGGCTCGAGAGAAAAAAGTGGATATAGGCGTGATAAATATATGAGATAGTGTTCTACAGTACTCCACTTTATAGTGGATGGGCTGGATCATTGGCTCTAGATATGAATTTTAACAAATGTGTCAGTTTTCTTGATAAAAATAAATCATTGTTGTTAACAAAGGAGCCGTGACAATATTTCTCATTTCCTATACATGTGACGTGGGGTTGTTTTTGTTTGATTTGATTAAAATAAAATGAATAAATTTTTTTATTTTTTTTGAACAAGAAAGATTTATTAACTAGCAAGACGCTAGAACAAAATTACAAATAAATTAAATGAGGGTTTTTAAACCGAGCATCTCTAGAAAATAACCTATTGCATCCATTATGATACCACAAAAATGAAAGCGACACTATATCATCAAAAATCAATGAACGAGCAGTCAAGCTAGCATAAAAAAACAGTACGATTCTGCAAACCCCATATCACCCACCACACAACAAAAATACCCCCTCTAACAAGCTTTTAACTTTAGAAGGAAGCCGAATAGACAAAAACCAAACATACCATTTCGAGAATGAATCACATTCTTGATAACCAACATCCCACCATCGACACACACGTTAAAGAATAACATGAGCCAAGGCATCCTCCTCACCTTTGTTACATAAAGGGCAAGAATCAGATTCCAAAGAAATACCACGATGAATAAGATTATATCGCGTCGCTAAAAAATCACGACAAGCTCTCTAAGCAAAGATATTAACTTTTATGAGGACGACCTTCACCCACCTAGTCGAGTCAAATTGAGAAGGAAGGTACAAATCATCAATTGCATTATGAACCACTTTTACAGAGAACATGCCATTACTAGACAACGAAAACCTCCATCGATCAGCTGAAGAAGCCAACGTCACTTGACCAATGATCGCCGGCAACCCGAAAAATTATTGTTGTTCCAACCCTCCTTTAACATGTTTTCGAAAAGAATCCTCCAAAGGAGTTTCCATTTTCGCAGCCACAAGCACATGTTGATTTGAATCAAGAGCAAAAAATTGTGGAAAAGCATCACAAAAAGGCATATCACCATACCAAATGTCCAACCAAAACCGAGTACTATACCCATCTCCGATACGCTTAGAACAAAAGGATAAGAAGTCAAACCCAAAATCCTTCAGAAGTTAGGATCCTAAGTTGGATATTGTGGTACAACGAAACCCATTTTTGTTAAAGGCGAATTTTAAGAAATCCAAACCCGTCATCATCGATATATCGCTATAACTAATAATATAACTATATGCCGATATGTGTACTTGTCTAGTTGTAGAAACATATACGTAGTACTATCTTAAGCCCAAATTAAATCTTCAAACAATAACCTCACTTCATATGAATGAAATTAATAGAAATCAAAACAACACCCTTATATTCCTAAACATCCATAACAACATTACTATAATATCAATAACAAAAATTCAACACAATTTTACAAGTTAGGATCCTAAGAAATATCATCATTCATCAACTCAAATTTGGAAATAACAAAATATTCATAATCTAATCACTCAAAGGTGGCGTAGTGGAAAAAAGGTTTGAGGTTATAATTTCAAAGTGTGTGAGGTCTCAATTTCAATTCTTTCTAGGTGCAAACAAACTTGAAGTGGCCACACCAACCTCCTTAAAAGGGAGGGCTTTACTTGGTTTGAGTTTGTGTGGCGGTGGGATCAGACCTCGTAGATTAGTCAGCAAATGTGCTAGAAATCACGATTACCAAAAAAAATATATTCGTAATCTATACCACTTACCAACCAATTAGGCATCTAATAACCGAGATAATAGCAAAACCAAACACCCTTTAGAACAACAACATCTAGAGCATGAACAGCTAAATCTTTACTCCTTTATAAAGGAAAAATGACTATGGTTGAATGTTGAATTGTTGAAACTAGAATGGCCCCACCATGTGTTTAAAAGACTTGTACTATCTGTTTATAATGGTTGTACTATCAACACTATGAAAAGTTTAATATAATCTTTACTCCTTTATAAAGGAAAAATGACTATGATTGAATGTTGAATTGTTGAAACTAGAATGGCCCCACCATGTGTTTAAAAGACTTGTACTATCTGTTTATAATGGTTGTACTATCAACACTATGAAAAGTTTAATATAATCTTTACTCCTTTATAAAGGAAAAATGACTATGGTTGAATGTTGAATTGTTGAAACTAGAATGGCCCCACCATGTGTTTAAAAGACTTGTACTATCTGTTTATAATGGTTGTACTATCAACACTATGAAAAGTTTAATATAATATTCTCTTCTATACTACCTTAAAATTGACACAAACACCGATACCATTTACTTCTTTTATTTCTAAAAGAATACCCACACAGAAAACTCTCGTCTCACCAAGCAAGACACACTAATATCTTCCATTATGCCACCACCACCGTGCCCCACCGCCTCCACGGAAATGAGACAACCACCAAAACTCATCCCTTCACATAAATACCCGCAACCACATAACCACCACAATCATAAAGCTATTTCATGTTTCAAGGTAGGTTAAAATTTTATTCAATAGATCTATCTACACTAATCAAGTTTTGGAAACTCTTTTATAAATGTATGAGTTATATTTTTAGAACTGGGGTTGTTTTATAACAATTTAAGTGTTTTTGCTACAGCTGGTCGACGGCTGCCGCTTTTAACTAGCCCGAAAAAAATATGTCTCATCCGATGCACCTGGTGCCTCCGCTTTTGAGGTAGTTATTAATTTAGTTTATAGATCTATCATATTACTCAAGTTTTGTAAACTTTATAGATCTATAAATTTTATTTTTAGATATGTGTATTCATAATATTTTGGGTAATTTTTGTTCCAGTCGATGGAAGCCGCCGCCTGAACTCGCCGGAAAAAAGATGCCATCATCTCTCACCAGATGTACCTACTGTCGCTGCTATTGGTACCAATTGTCATAATCCTTATTTTGTTATAAAGCATATTTGTCAACCTTTTTGTTTTTATTGGTCTCATTCTTATTATTGAGTTGCTTTAATGTTGACTACTTTTTAGATCTTTGTTGCCGGAACCATAGCCTCCGTCGCCGGAATCTTTATCGAGTTCGTCAGAATCTTCACCTCACCGATGCTGTAACCGGAAGTAACTTTAGTACGGAACATGTGTGTGGTAAATTGTGTTATCAAGCTTATTGTGTTAATTTTATTATCAAGTTTGTTGGTAAATTTTGTTGTATTGTTATGTAAACACACTTTGTGAGAAAATTGTTTATGCTGTACGTAGTTTATTTTGTTTCTGAGTTTATTCGTTTAAGTTTTTTTTATTTGGTTAGTAGATTGTGGGCATATTTAGTTTGGTATATGAACTTTTATATAAATATTGTTTTCAAGTTTCTTGATTTGAATTTTGATATGTAAATTTTTTAGCTGACACCAGAATATATATATAACCTAACGGAAACTGTTTAGCCGCTGCTGGAAAATTTCTTACATCTAGGCTCTAAACACAAGCCCTTAAAGTTTAATTGGAAAGTACAAGTATTAAAATATTTTATTCGAGGTACAAGTTTAAAATTCGAAACTACATATATTGAAAGTGCATAAAGCAAAAGTCAGTAAAGATAGGTTCTCTTTTAAAATATTTTATGGGCTCAAAGTCATAGACATACAAAAATGTCAGGAATCTCCTAGGGTAACGAAATGGAAATGACAGCATAGAAAAAGAAAGAGTTGCCGTCTCCGATGCATTTATAAAGTATACATTCTCACATACTAATTTTACTTAAGTTTTCTATATGCCATCTTTATTTCTAGAGAAACTTTAATTAAATACTCTTTCATAGCTTTTGTTAGGGGTGTAAACGAACCGAACGCACGCGAACGGAGGTATTTTCATGTTCGTTTATTTTGGTTTAGCCGAACAAATAAACGAACGCGAACGCTTAATCGGACAAAAATTGTTGTTCATGTTCGTTTATTTAGATTTGAACTTGTTCATGTTCGTTCATATAGTTAAACGAACGTAATGAACGAACATAAACGAACATAAATGAACGTTGACGGCGATATATAAATGTAAACGGGCTAAATGACCATGTAACTAAAGTTGTTACTTTAGACGATTTATATCATCATCTTCTATTCTTACATAATCATTATATCCCAAAATATTGTTTTGAAAATAACATCATTTTCATCATAACCGATCTTAAAATACACATGTTACCATATTAGAATACTTACATAAGTTAATCTAAACAACATCATAGTTAATATTCACAATAACTTCTATAATCAGTCTTTTTGAACGTCATCAAACAAGAGGTAAAAGAAAAATATTAAGTTTTCAATTTCTAAATCTAATGTGCTTATAATTTAAGAGAATTATAAATACTTTGTAACCAAGTAATATATTACTAATATATTATTATTAGACATTTTAAAATACTGTATATGTAGTTTATTATATTTTTTAACATTTGGGATATTAATCGAATGTACACGAACGAAATAAACGAACGTAATCGGACGGACATAATCGAACGTTCACGAACGTAAATGAACGAACGAAGCCTTTATTCAAGTTCGTTTATTTAACTAAACGGACCGAAAATCTTGTTCGTGTTCGTTTATTTATTAAATAAAACATAAACAAATTTTTTGTCGAACGATCGGCGAACGGTTCGCTAAACGTTCAGTTCATTTACAGCCCTAGCTTTTGTAATGAAAAACTTTAACGTAAATGTAAAGTCTAATTGTTCGATGAAACCATACATTTTCATCTGATTGACTTTAACAACTAATGCCTAAGTGTAGCCGAAACCCATTAAATCTAATGTTTCGCAATCCGGTTTTTAAATCTACTTTGTAAGGACTTTTGGCAACATTTAGTTGCAACTTGAGAATAAAAAATCATGTTCCATTATTTTACGATAAATCAAGAAAACACCGTGAACTACCTACGGTAAGAATGTTGGGAGCGGTTGGTACTAGAATTTGGTGTCAAAGTCGCTACGTAGAATTTTTGGACTTTAACACTAGAACATGCTTGACATCATATTTCAGGGGTAACAGTTGGCACCAGAAAATCTGGTGCCAACGATTTTTTTTTAAACACAAAATAACTTAAATAAAAACTTAATTAAATTAGAAAAAAAACATTACAATAAAAAAACTTTACAATAAAAAAACATTACAATAACATAATAATAACTTAATGATTACGACTCAAATGCTTCACAAGATCGGCTCAAGCCAAACGACTATTTTTTTTAATATTTTGCCCCTTCCAACGGCTATTTTGATTAAGTTTTTAATTACTTTTTTTGCAAAAACACCCCTCCAACGGATATGTATTTAAATTTTCAAAAAAAGGAAAAAGGATGAACAGTAATCGCACCGGTTGGTGGGGTTGGCGCGATCATGCTTGGCGCGAGGGTAAGAGTGATGCGACAAAGACTACCAGCCCAACATCCAGCCAACCGTTCCCCCCACTCTAAAAATGAATCACTCGATCCGACATAACTCGATGCAAATACCATTCAGACACGATACCCCGACCAATAGCACTTGTAATTGATAAATCAGAACATAAATTATCGAAAATAATAAACAGCTGCCGTTATAGGACGAAGATAGTCTATTTTAAATAACTATTGCCACTTATAACTACACAACAAGGAAAATAGTGCCCCCATGACAATGAAAAAATATGGAATCATGTTGTCGAAAAATTAATTTATGTTAAAATTTGGTCAAAACTACATACCGCTATTCAATCATGCCATCAACAGAATAATTCATTGAAAATAATTCCCGAGCACCACAAATACATTTTTTGATTGAAAAAGATTTGCGGTCGTAATTTTCTTGAAAACTAGACACAGTTTCTGTTAGGCGCGGGTACTCTGCTAATGTCATTGATGTTGGATCTTACCACGATGTAGCTTTTCGTTAATTATCTGCCGCCAGACAATTCCGCCGCTATGCGCGGGTACTCGGCTAGTACCCTATAAAGGGTTTATTCCATTTGTTAAAAAATTGAAAATTGAAACTTGAAAGTTGAAAAATCAATAATTTAGGAAACTTAAAAAAAAATTGGTACTTGAAAGCTAGCTGTGGTTGAAAAAATAATTTAGGAAACTTAAAACATCCAAGCTGAAATTTGTTATAAGCAAATCACAAAATTAATTATTAATATTTTCAAGTTTAGTAATTATTAATAACTTTTTGTTGAAAAGTGAAATTATTCAAAACTCAATGCGAGAATAGAAAGTCTTTAATTTGACGTATTGACAAGTTGAATAAACTAATATTGGAAGTGGTTCTATGATGATATGTTTCATTGAATTAGTTGAAACATAAGCTGAACTTTCAAGAGCTGGCTTTATATTTATAGAATCCATTTTACGAGTTGAAACAACAAACGAGTTTGTGGATGGTTTTTCTATCATTTCATCAACTATATAAAGAACGGAAGTGATACAAAACCACTTGCCACTGTCATCGATGTTATTACTACATGCCATTGGTCATGCTTCGTGTTTGTTTACATCAGTTTATATGATACAATAACCATTTGCTACTGCCATCGATGGCGATACCGCAAAATCGCCAGAATACATGCATGTTTGCTTTTTAAATATGTATATATTCAAGTATTGATTTTATCTCCATAATGTTTCTTTATAGTCTTGAGTTATTAAGTCACCAGTGTGGTTTTCAGAATATGTTGGAGTCGTAATTTATTGGGTGAGTCCATAATACAAGTTTTTTTAGTTCGAAACACATTTTTGTAGAATAAGATATTGATGAATAGTCAAAGACTTCAATTGTATATTTATGGATTAAACTTTGTAAGATGCAGTGAACATGCAGGTGAGGAAGAAACCTTTTAGAGCATGAAGAGTGAAGATTCTAAACGAGAACTGAAAACATTGACATGCCACAAGTCAAAATATTAGCGGCTGCCATCGCGAAATAAAGGTTTAAGATGCTATTTGGCCCGTGTAAAGATGATACGTGCGTGTTCTTTCAAGTTTACATGGTGTAAGAGTGTATCCGTCGTTAATGTTATGTATTGATATTGTTAATAATTGTATATCGACGTGTAGTTATGTTGTGTACAGAGTTTTATTATTTTGTGTATCATCGGTGTAAGTTAACATTATTACTATTCAAGCATTCCATTAATCACTATACTAGAAACCGATCAATTACGGATTTGTTGTTTATCATTTTGGTCGTTTCTTGTCAATTAAATGTTAGTAATGTGTACGCATAAATTATTACCGTGATGTATACATTTATGTTCGTAACTTTGTACAACATATACCTGTAATTGTATTTGTGGTTAAACATATTGTATGTGACATTTGTGTTTTAAATTGTGACGTAAATAAAATTACATGTGTTGTAAGATTTATGTATCATTCTAATCCAAAATAAATGCTTGAGAAGAAGAGCATTCGTGGCATTGCATAATCTGTATAATTGGTTAAATACACATGCTAAGAAAGTGCAGATATTTGGTAGTGGGTTAATTGTCTACAAATTGAGTTTCTAAGGTAGCCTTTAAAGTTCATATTAAGTAACAAAATGTCATTTTATAATTTATAATTACTCAAAGGTAGCCATCAAAAACCATAACTTTGTATGTATATTGTAATGTCTTAAATTGTTGAAATATCTTTGCTACAAATAGTTATAAGTGTAATTAAAAACATTAAATTAAGAAATTTACATTACAAATTTTTACTTACTATAATTTTACAGGTTAACATTAATTAAAACCTTTATATTATGCCATGCCTTTCGAGTATTGAACTAACACCTAAAACTCCATTAACATTCTCCGGATAACTATTCAATCTTTTATATTTCTGTTATTTATTTGAACACGTCATCTAGAATCTAAAATTAGTTTTATTTGATAAGAATCATACGGGATGAGATATTATCTATGTCATCCATGCATATTATTTGTCTAATTTTTAAGATTTTATTACATACATAATCTAAGTTTTTTGGTTAATGCTAACCTACATTCTTTTAAATAATGAGATCTCATTAAAATTCACTGTCCAAATTTTAATTATCATAATGAATAGTACTTTTAGTTGTTAAATTACAAGTGAAAGCGGTCGGGTTTCTCAACACAACTGAAGAATATGTTTAAAACCATATCGATGATACATGGTTTTTAGGAAAAAAGAAAGAGAAAAAACTAAATAAGATACAAGTGATTCCTTTAGTTTATATAAAAGCATTATGTTGCCTTTGTTCTATCACATAGATTTCATATTCTCAATCTTCTTTTTTCATTGAAGTTGTAAGTTTCTAGCAATATCACACTTTCTCTTACCTCATGCCAAATTAGGTATGAAATTTCATTAACCTTGAGATATTGATATTTGTGTGTAATACAATATTGTTTTTGATTTGAAATTGTCTTACTTTCACATTCTAGATTGAATGTACACGAAATACTTACCACAATATCTCATATCGTTAATTATTTGTCGCTAAGTATTTCCGCCGTTATGCGCGGGTACTCGCCTAGTATAAAAGAAAGCACCAAAGAGAGCCTCATTTAAATCATACAACATTGACTTGTCAAGCATGTGCACATAATTGCTAACATGTATCCAGATTGAACTTTTTTAAACAAGCAAATACGACATGCTTAGTAAACAAGCAAATATGTTATCTACAGATACAACAAGTATACAATGTGAGATAAAAACTATATGATTTAATTGCAACCGTTCACTAATGGATGTGTTAATTTAGTCTATACACTATCTCTAAGAGATTAAACAACCAAACAACGTAGTAACAAATATCCACAAAAGTAAATGGGTCGTATTGTGAAAATAATTCACAAAGATAAAAATATCACTATTTTCAAAACTTCACCATAATTAAGAGGTAAAACAAATAATAACTTTATTATATAAAATAAATTTTTTGACTTTAAGATTGAAATATTTTTACAAGAGAGTAAGGGAGATCACACTCTCAGTGAAATTATCTCGACTAGAAAAGAGAGCTATACATTAAAGATATACAAGAGATTGCTGAATTTTTAAAAAACATTTAATGAATAATCATATTCTTTGAGCATAAAAGTAAAACAAGCATATTGTTGTCCACAAATTATAAAGTAAGTGCATACTTGGAATTGAAATCGTCTTAGTCACTAATAGGTATATGCTAGTTCATCCAAGACACACCTAGAGCACTTCCATCGAGATGCATTTATCATAAAGTATGGTTAAAAACAATAGCAATAAATTTATTTAAGTAAAGTTTGATATAGATGATTAGGATTGAATCACAAAGTGTAGGGTAAAATGGATTTGTTTGTTTTTTTTCTTGCTTGAACCAATGAAGATGGTGAATTAAAGCTAAAAGTAAAACCTGATTGATTAATCTATTATTAATTCCACATGAACTCTCAATGATTTTTTATATAAAGTTCTAAAATTTTTGAACCATTGTGTAGAAACTAGAGGGGGGGGGGGGGGGGGGGGGTTGAATACTTTCTCTTTGATTGGCAACCAAATTAAAATTATTTTCAATTTGGTTTGTATCAAAATTATCTTTTGCTTGAAGCTAAGTTGCATAATGATTAGGTTCAATTCAAATGCACTAGGAAAGATAATAGGTAAGTGTAATGATAATGAAATAAGTAAAGAGTAAGGAAGGAGACAACCTAGTGGGAAGACACCAAGATTTATAGTGGTTCGACAACGAGGCTCTATCCTCGTTTCTACTCCACTCCTCGAGTACACCTACTCGAGATTTTCACTATATCCACAAGCTCCCTTCTCAGCGGAGAAAACCTTACATCGTTGCTTACATTATTTTCCGACACTAAGCTAAATGTCGAGACCTAATCTTTAGCTAGGACCAATCTACACAACGTTGCCTACTTCACAATTTAACGACACAAGGCTAGATGTCGAGTTCTAATCTTAAGGTAGAACTAATCTTCACGACGTTGCCTACTTCACCATTTTACGACACAAGGCTAGATGTCGAGTTCTAATCCAAAGCTAGAACCAATCTTCACGACTCTTCACGTTGAAGCTAAGTGAGAACTTCACACAACACAACTACTAATCACTTTCAAGTTTAGTGAGAACTCACAAGACACAACCACATCACTTTATAGTTTAGTGAGAACTACTAATAAAATCTATTACAACTCAACTAGACATATACAAGTACACATGTAACTTGGATCTACACAACATAAATCCAAGCAAACACATATGCAATGGATGTACACAACAAATCCAAGTATTCACAAATAACATGAATGAACACAACTAGTCCAAGTATTCATAAATACAATGGATTAACCTAGAACAAAAAAGGTATCATGATGAATATGACTAGTTCATAGATTCATCTCTATCACAACACTAGTGAGTGAGTGATCTTCTCATTGGACAAGGTAAAGGAGGGGATCAAGAGGATAATCATATGTAAACATCCTTAACACTTTAAGTGATCATTTACTAATGATTATGCTATAGAAAATAGAAAGGGGGCTGAGAAAAACGTCCAAGAGGCTTGTTGGAAAATGAGATTTGACCCACTATTTAAAGGAGACAAAGTATAACGGATATATAACGGCTATCTGGGCGCGGTACCTTATCTATCCCGGCGGTTCCATATCGCTAGGGAACCGCCTAGCTACTTAAGGTACCGCCCCTAGAGTACGCTCCGTTTTTTGTCTTTTAGTGGGGTGGGAATATCTGAGGTATTTGAAGCCTTCAAAGGATATTCTAATAGCATATGGAATATGCTATTTTCAAATTTTTATTTTCCATTTTAATAAAACATTTTCTAAAAAAGAAAGTTTATTAAAAAGTCTTTTGTCATATTAACAAAAGTGAGTTTTAAGGATAATCATTTTGATGATCACTAAGTATGATTAAGAAAGGTTAGTGATATGATTATTACCTTGATGATAGTGTTAGTTAAATAATTCGTTTTGTGTTTTACACTAAATGTGTTGTATAGTTTGTTGTGATCAAAACTAAGAAAGATTAGTTAACACTAATAATGTTTTAGGCATCACTTGCATTAACACATTGGTTAAGGCATACCTTAATATTAGAAGTGGAGGCAAGGCAATGGGTTTAGATCATTACCTATGATACAAAGCCAACATCACGATCCATTGTGGATGCAACAACATAAAAAGAACACGTGAAATTGTGCAATAATGTAAAAGTATGACTTCCGTGGCCATATAACTTAAATCACTAATATTATACATGTATGTAAATTTGTGAGTATACGTATTTGCAAGTGCATTGATTTATTTTAAGAGATATAACTATTATCTTAACTATTGAATACGACAGATAGATGATCACTGTAAATATGTGAGTAAAAATTCAACATTTTCAACATCAAGATATATCTTTTATAAATTAGTAGAGACATAGATGAAATTGTGTCCACTTGGGAGTAGTGGTGTTGTGGTGAGTTGAACAGGTCTACACGCTATTAAATTGCCATCTCATTTTGCCACCACCTACCTAGAATCATCTATATCTATACACCTTATAAAAGGTGCATCTATTTTTTTCAAAAAAGTGAAAAACTTAAAACTTAAACTTCTATAAATAGCAGATGAAAACTTAAACTTCATAAAGTTAAAATACGGTTTGATACTATATATATGGATATGATTTGTGATTTGTGAAAATACTAAACTTTTATAAATAGCAGATGAAAACTTAAACTTCATAAAGTTAAAATACGGTTTGATACTATATATATGGATATGATTTGTGATTTGTGAAAACACTGTGTTATATGAATTCCATATATAGCTGGCTCAAATCCATTAAGTAAACAAATAGCTGGCATTAAATATGAAAGGTAATAGCGGAAAGTGTTTTTCTGGACATTTGTAAAGGAAAGTATTAAACACACGATTCAAATTTCAGTTTCAATTTTCAGCATTCAAAAGCACGCTATAGGCACTCCAAAATCCTTTTCATAATTCAAAAACAAATCAGAGAGAAGTCATATACAATCAAATCCTTTTATTGTACGTGTTTTCTGCCACACCGAGTCAACTACAATAAAAAACTGGTAAGTAACAATCCGATTCAACCACCAACAAGAAGAGATGTATGTTCAAAGATAAGAAATTGGAAGGCTAAAAAAGACTTGGTACGGGAGTTATGTGGGACACATAGTGTTAACGTGTTAGCTCTGCAGGAAACTAAAATGGAGCATATGGATCTATTCACTGTTAAATCTACTTGGGGAAACTTTGCCTTCGATTTTGTTCATAGTAATTCAGTTGGAAACTCGGGAGGTATCCTTTGCGTGTGGGACCCAATTTTTTTTCATAAAACTAGCTCGACTACTTCAGATTATTATTTCATGATCAGCGGCGTTTGGCTTCAGTCTAAGACCAATTTGCTTCTTGTTGTGGTATACGCTCCTCATGATAAGCGCGAGAGAGACGTATGCTATGGGATCATTTGTGTTATAGGTTAACCAGGTGGAAAGGAGAGGTGGTTTTGATGGGGGATTTTAATGAGGTTCGTTTCTCTTCCGATCGATTTGGCTCAGTTTTTCATCATAGGGATGCTGAATTATTAAATAATTTCATTCAAAACGCTTGCCTTGAGGAAGTACCTTTAGGTGGAAACAAGTTTACGTGGTGTCATAGATCAGCAAGCATGATGAGTAAACTCGACCGTTTTCTGGTTTCTGAAGATCTTGGGATTGATTATCCGAATTTAAGTGCTGTAAATTTGGACCGGTTCTTATCTGATCACTGCCCTATTTTACTTAGAGATTCTTTTATGGATTATGGACCTCCTCCATTTAGATTCTATCATCACTGGTTTAACATTGGAGGGTTTATACAATGTGTGGAAGATGCTTGGCGGGAGGCTCCAGGGGATCATCTCAATGCTATGCGTAGTTTCGCTTCGAAACTTAAATTTCTCAAAATAAAAATTAAAGTTTGGAACTCACATCAGATTGGTAGAACGAGAACTGAAGTGCAACTCCTTAAGGATTACCTTCGGGTTATAGATAGTGTCATTGATAATGGTTTAGCTACTGAAGTGTTAGTGTCGAAACGGGTGGAGATCTTGGACACACTGATCAGTCACAATAAGAACTTCGCTACGGAGGCCCTTCAGAAAGCTAAAATTAATTGGTCGGTGGAAGGAGACGAAAATAGTAGATTTTTCCATGGCATGATGAAGAAAAGGCGTAAACAAATGAGTGTTAAAGGGATTATGAAAAACGGCCTTTGGATCGATAATCCGAAGTTGGTTAAAGAGGAGTTCCTAACTCACTTACGGGATCGATTTGCTGCTCCAGTAGGTCACTGTCTTACTCTTAACATTGACTTTCCCAATCGGCTAAGTTTGGATCAGAAGGCAGGTCTAGATAGTGACGTCTCGCGGGGTGAGATTAAAAGAGCAGTCTGGGACTGTGGCTTGGATAAATCTCCCGGTCCCGACGGATTCTTTTTTGGTTTTTATCGTCAATTTTGGGATATCATTGAGGAGGAAGTTTACCATGCGGTTACATTCTTCTTTGTTCACGCTGAATTCCCTCCGTAATTCTTCCTTTATAGCCTTAATCCCGAAGGTTCCTAACGCTAATAAAGTCAATGATTTCAGACCCATTAGCTTAATAAGAAGTTTGTATAAGATTATTACTAAAGTCCTCGCTAACCGTTTGGCTCCTGTCATTAGTGTCCTTATTCATGAAACTCAATCTGCTTTCGTTTCGGGAAGACAAATCATGGATGGACCGTTTATTCTTGATGAGATCATTAACTGGTGTTCTGCTAAAAAAAGGAGGCTCTCGTTTTTAAGGTGGATTTTGAAAAAGCTTATGATTCGGTGAGGTGGGATTATCTTGATCATATTATGGAGAAATTTGGTTTCGGATGTAAATGGCGGAAATGGATTCATAGCTGTCTGTGTTCCTCAAAAGGGTCAATTCTTATTAATGGGAGCCCGACTAATGAGTTTAATTTTCGCAAAGGACTTAAACAAGGTGATTCCCTCTCCCCTTTTTGTTCATTCTTATTATGGAAACCCTTCATATTTCTTTTCAAAGAGTGGTGGAGGCGGGCTTATATAATGGGGTTAACCTTAACGATTCGGTCTCTATTTCCCACTTGTTTTTCGCTGATGACGCTGTCTTCATCGGAAAATGGAGTGAAGGTAATTTCAATACTATTACTCATGTTTTGGATTGTTTCCGTCGGGCTTCAGGCCTTAGGATACATATGAGTAAGAGTAAAATCCTAGGAGTTAACGTGTCGATATCTACAGTTGAACAGGCGGCTAATAAATTTGGTTGTAAGATCCTTAAAAAGCCTTTTAAGTATTTGGGCACTTTAGTGGGAGGTCCTATGCATCGTATCGAGACTTGGCAAGAAGTGGTGGATATGGTCAGAAATCGGTTATCTAAATGGAAGTTGAGAGCCTTGTCTATTGGTGGCAGGTTTACACTTCTTAAATCGGTTCTCGGGTGTATTCCCATTTTCTACATGTCTATTTTTAAAGCTCCAAGCAAAGTGCTTCATGAGTTGGAGTCTATTAGAAGGGAGTTTTTTCACGGTCATGATGGCGTAAACTCTAAGGCTGTTTGGGTAAAGTGGAGTTTGGTATTAACAGATAAGGAAAAAGGAGGGCTGGGTGTTGCTAGTTTATTTGCGTTGAACCGCGCACTCATGCTCAAATGGGTGTGGAAGTTTTATGAGCAAAAAGAGTCTTTATGGGCAAGAGTTATTAGAGCGATTCATGGAGAGGACGGGTACATTAGGTCCGGTATTAAACAAGGAAGAAGATATGCTGGAGAAGTATCATCAATGAGTGCAGCAAGTTAAAAGTCCAGGGTGTGGATTTCTTTGAATACTACAAGCGTAAAGTGGGAGATGGTTGTAACACCAAATTCTGGAAGGATAGGTGGTGTGATGTTGGTATTTTGAAAGACACATTCCCTCGCCTCTTTGCCCTCGAAAGGAATAAGGATGCATCTATTAGTGCCAAACTGCTTGCTGACAGGTTTGAGACTTCCTTCCGACGTGCAGCTAGAGGGGGGGGGGGGGGCAGAATGTTCCCAGCTTGAAGATATTTTGCGTATTACTAGCAGGGTATCTCTTTCCCTGCATCTAGATACTTTCATTTAGTCCCTATCTAAAGATGATAAATTTTAGGTGGCTTCGTTGCGCAAGAAGATAAATGACATTCAGAATCCTCACATCGGTTCTAAGACGAGATGGCTGAGGTGTATTCCAATTAAAATAAATATTTTCGCTTGGAAAGTTAAAATGGATGCCCTTCCAGCTAGACTTAATCTTTCAAGACGGGACATGGAGATTAACTCGTTGTCTTGCCCAATTTGTGACTATGGTGTGGAATCTACGACTCACTTGTTTTTTGGGTGTAGTTTAGTTAATGCTGTGTACCTTAAAATTGCTAGCTAGTGGGGATTGTCGTATTCGGGTTGCGCGAATTTTGAAGAATGGTGGCAATGGATCTCTTCGGTTCATCTTCCAGCAAAGTTAAAAGAAGTTTTTGAAGGCGTTACTTATATCACTTGGTGGGCTATTTGGGGTTTCCGCAACAAGACTCTATTCGACAAGAGCCGGCCGTTCAAAGAGGCGCTTTTCGACAATATTAGATCTTGGTCTTTCAAGTAGTGTAAGTATAGATGCAAAGCATCGTTCAATTGGATTGATTGGCTTAAGAATACGAATCTTATCTCTTTGTAATCTAGCTCCTTGCTAGTTTTGTTTAATAAAATCGCCGTTCCAAAAAAAAAAAAAAGAAGAGATGTAATTTTGTTCACTTGATTTCGAACTTTTTGTTGACTTAATTAACAGGAAGAATGATAGGCACACCCTATAAGTCATTATAAGCTTCTCCAAAAAGGTTGATGACGATTCAAGAACATGGCATACTGTTTGGCTTGATTTCCAGTTAAGTTAACTGTCTATGTCATATTTCTATCACGTTCATGCTCATTTCACATTCTTAACTTTGGAACCAAAATTCGTGACTTGATATTGGTATGCATGTACCAATTTCGCATTTTGCAGATTTGATCATCCCTATTGAAGAGACAAATAAATAGGTTGAATATATAACATTAAGGTACCAAATATTCTATTTACTTACACTACACCGTTTTTCTTTGAACATGCTTGGTATCTTCCTTTTTTCTATCTAGCCACATTAACAAAACATACCAGGACATTTTCTCTCAAAGCCTTGTGCGGATCAGACATGTTCTTAAAGAAGTCTATAACTTTGCTGTAAAAAATGCAATAAGATAATGTTTTATTGCAAAAAATAATATTTTGAATAATTCTCAAACTGATATAATGATTTTACCTTCCAATGTCAATGACTGATTTAGATTTTTGGGTGGTGCTCCTCCTAATGCTTGAGAAAATAAAACAACAAACGAGGAATCCGTCACATGCTGATGGTATGCTTTAAGCAAACATCACAGATTCCTAAAACGTTGTGATAACACATACCACCTCCCAGTCCTCTATAAGAAGTTTGTCTATTAAAAGGCAGAATATGTGTATATGTTTGATCATCAGATTAGAAAAAGATAGGCAGAATATGTGTATAGCAAAGCTATACTCGCCACATTTCCTAACGCCAATTTGACAGCTGTGAGTAGTTATGGAAACTATATGTTGTGGTTGTGTACAAGCATGTCTACTTAACGCCGAGGTGTAACAAAATAAAATTGCAAAGTCATCATTCACCGTTTGCTGTAACAAAATAAAATTATAAAACGGTCTTTTTTGGTGTAAGATAAACAATATGCTTGACCCTGCTCTTGTTCTTTTATCTTCAAACCTCCATTCAGTTGATGCTTCATGAAAACAAAATTTTGTTCAAAAGTTTTTCTCGAAATCACAAGTTTCTTACATGCGTAGTTATGTCTTCATATACCATTGTGAGTGCGTAATTGATATATGGTTTTGCAAAGATTTTGAAAGACATTTTAGAATGGTGTAGATAAAAGTTTGAATAGGTAAGATGAATTAAAGTATAAGGATGAGATCTTAGGAATATGAGGTAGACAGTTATAACAAAAATGGTTGGTAATTTATTTTTGCAAAATATTTGTTCATATTCTTATTACGTTAAGTGTGGTATAAAAATGTTAGATGCTAAAATCCATATATTAAAGAATGGGTTTTTTGGTAATTCACATGACTAAGTTATAAAATAATTTATCAAAAGCTCAAAAAGCTGATTATTTGATAATTACGATCTCAAACATTACAATCAAACCCAAATACTATTTTTTCAACCCACATTTTATAAACACTTATTATTAGTTTTCAAAATACATAATTCTATACACTACCGAGGTTGCCTCAAAGGATGCATTGATCAATGCAATATTTCCTTCGTTTGGCACCAACGTTCATACGTCTGCTGACATAGTTTCAAGATCAATATTATCAACTAAAAATGAACATGTTGATAGCATCAAGGAAATGTTAATTGGTAGATTTCCCGTCGAAGAACAAGTTTACCATAGTTTTGATGAAGCGGAAGACGACACACACAACCTTTATATATCCTCTTGAATTCTTAAACTTGCTCAACGTGAGCGGATTGGCACCACATTACTTGCGCTTCAAAATTGGACGCCTGATTATTCTTTTGAGGAATCTCGATCCGGCAAACGGATTATGTAATGGTACAAGATTGATATGAAAACGGTTTGATCCTAATGTCATCGATGCTGAAATAGCTGTCGGGCAACACACTGGAGTTAGAGTACTCTTGTGACAATCTAACATTTTCAGGTAGTGAATTATTTTCTCGTATAATATTTTGAAACTTATTTTTGTGTTGGTTGATGAACTCACAATTTACGGATTTAAATTTGGGCTTACGTGCATAATTTAGCGTCCTTTATGACTAAACCGGAAACCTTAGGATTACGTATTTACGTTTTTGAACTCCGTTTTTGATGAGACAATTTTTATTAGATTCGTTTTGTGTCGTTGATTGATAATTTATAAAAACGTTTTTCGTAAGACGACCCGAGGGCACGCAAATCGAGGAAACTAGAATCGAGGAATACCCGTAAATTAGCGGGATGGGACAAACTAATTTATCCCACCCCACTAACTATGGACGGTCAAACTAGGGACACCACATCAAAGATGTGGCATCCTTACACTACTTACACTTGTAAACTTAGCTTCATCTTGAAGCTACTCATATCCCACTAACCACAAAACCAACTAGCTAAACCATTTGCTTCTATTTCTCTCATGCAAACAACTTACAAACTCTCTCCCACTCTCTACCATTTCCGTCCCACTTCACCACCCTACACCATCATTTGATCTTTTCTAGCCACAAGATACATGTTATCTAGCCATATTATGGAGAAACCTTGAAGCCTTGATTGATTGGTGGCCATTTTAACAACAAAGGAGGTGATTTTCTTGTGTCCTAGGGCTAATTCTCAACAAACTATCTTGGTGATTGATGATCTTGGAGATATATTTGGTGTTCATCAAGTTGTTGTCTTCCAAAAACAAGATATAATCTTGGTTGGTAAAGAAGATCATCCTTTCCATTTCTCTTGTTATTTTTGTAAAGATCAAATGTATTTTCTTTCTTTTTGTATATGTATATGATGAATATATGATGATAAAAATGTTGTGTGGGAATCAAGTGTTGATAAATATGCTTAAAAAGATGAATAACCATAAGAAACAAGGCTAAAATCATGCTTAAATTGTTGGTTGTATAAAAACAGTAAGTAACCAAGACTTAAACTGATAAAATTGCATGGTGGAATCTATTTACAGTAAGTATAATATGTCATACACATGTGAGAGTTGGCCATGCAATGGAATCATCAAAATGAGTGAGATATGATCAAAACAAGATGAGTGTGCTAATCTGAATAGTCTGTTTTGTAGGGACTATTAAGGATAGTTAGACATGGAATGAGCAGTAGCTATAACTAACTTAATTGTATCACATAATATGAAGTTCAAAACATCCAAAAATGAGCTTCTAACTCATTGTAGAACTCTAGATATGATAAAAATGGTGAAGATGAAACTAAAAATCAAATTTTGAAGAATTAATGTTTAATACTATTATATAAGCACTCAAATAATATAGTATAAAATGTGAAATTAAAACCCACTAACTTATGAATTTCATTTATATAAATATGTATAAGGTTAAATAAATGGACACTTTATAAAAATGGTAGTTGAATAATATTTATAAGTTATAAAAACTATAAACATGATTTTTACGACTTTTTCGACTATTACCATAAAATTAACGTTTTTCGCCAATTAAAACTTAGACGATCAAACCCGTCTAATGTAAAGTTTTTAAAAGTCATATACTGATATATAAGTACCTAATACAAGTAAAAACTGATAAAACCCGAACTATAGGACATACGGACATTAACGAGCTAAGTTAGCATAATGGACTAATAATTTAACTAGATAAGTTAAACATTTATGAAAATTACTTATTGGGCTTAACCCATTTGGGCCCAACATGTAAAGTATAAATACTGATAATACAAGTATAAAATGGACTAATACAAGTTAAAGAACTTATAATAAGCTTATTGGACTTAAAATAGGTAAATAGGTAAAACTAGTAAACTAGTAAAAAGTTACCAATACATAAACACTAAAATGAGTAAATAAGAATATATAAACCCACTTGATCATCATCATATGTACAAAATAATCATATGTATATTTGTTATTTTGATAAAGTCATTGAACAAAAGTCTAAGACCGATTATTATTTATATAGGTTTCCGTGACCGAAGCACGCCCGTAGCCGATAATCCGCCTTTCATTATCAACGTGAGTTCATAGCCTCGCACTCTTTTAAATGTTTTATAAAATGATTTGTAAACCCGCGAGGGAGATAACATGCTAGTTTTTGATAAAAATAGAACACAAGTAGTCCCGATGGTATGCTTAATGATATGGACCCGAATGATGCTATGACCCTATAAACGAGATAAAAAGGATTATTAGTAGTTAGGTTATGTCACTTAAAGTCCCATTAGCGTGAATTGTGAACTACCGGGATTTGGTAGACGCTTATGCATATGATAGTACTATTTGGGGACGATCACCCCAGTTCGCGCCTTGACGGTTGATCCCCATCGTACCACATTGATTGGAAAGCGAATTTATGTATGAGAAGATTTACATAGCGTGATTTTTGTGACGACACGCTAACTTAGATGGGCAAATTGTTTGTCGGGTTCGCGGCCTGTTGTTTGATAGTAAGGTAAAAATGTCATGCGGCTAATAATAATCCAAATGTAATCTAAATATCTGACGTGATACGATGCTAATAACGATAATAATATTACCTATAATGGTAATATTGAGGCTACGGTCTCATGGACGGTTTAAGATGTATGCTTGATTTATATATTGCCTGACTAGCAATACGAGGACTTACTTCCGATATTATACTTGTGTTCTGATTTCAACGATTGTTTTATATAACGGTTTTATTAAACTCTATGAATTCACTCGGCATTTGCTGATATGATTTTTGCATGTTTTTATCTCAGGTGCTTGAAGGTAATCCGAATGGAGATCTACTCTGATGGCCCACATAATATTAAAAATGTTCATTCGATCTATGTTTTGTAAACTTAATGACCTGTATAATTTGGGACCTGTTGTACGCTTTAAAACTTTTTATCGAATGAATGTATGTTGAACCTTGTACAACCATTTTTATGTGTTGTCAATGATTGGAGTTATTGTGCTATCTCGTAACACTCTAAAAGACCCTTCCGCTGTACCGATATGAAAATTGAGAGTGTTACAGTTTGGTACCAGAGCTCTCGTTATAGAGAACAAAAGATTTTAAAAACCAAGGTTTTGAACAAAACTTTTCAAAATCTTTTTACTATGAACATTTGAGAAAATATTTGAAAAATCTTTTGACTATAACGGTGCCAAAGATCTCCTATGTTACCAACAAGCCCTATTGAGAAGATATATATTTTGATATATATAATTTAATTTATATATATGTATATATTATGATTTCAGTATGTAATTGTTTAATAAGTATGTTATCCTAATGCGAGATATATATATAAATGCAGATTGTCATGGCTGACCCTAATATTCCTGTAGAGAACCATGCTATTCCTGAACCTAATGTAGATGATGATCCTTACTTAGACTTAGTAGATTATGATATCGATGATGAGGAGGAACCATTTAAGGATCCCGAGCCCGAGATAGGACTAGGAGATCAGATTGCCCCTCAAGTTGATATGGTAGAGAATGAGATTGATAATGTTGATATTGAGAATGATGATGATGAGATTGGGATAGATAATTTAGATGATGAGATTGACGACGAGGATGTCGAGGAGGATATAGGTATAGACGATGAGGTTGATGATGATGAGGAAGCCGAGCCTATTTACCCTTATGATGTTACAGAGGGCGAGCCCTTACCCCTACCAGTTTATTTGTCTGATTCTAAGGTTGAGCTACCTAGGGATGAAATGTCTGAATCGTCTGAATCTGATCCTAAATCAGAGGAGGATGAGGATGATAATGCACTTGACGGTACTGATGGTATTGCTACTCGTAGACATGTGATAGGAGAGTAATCTAGTGCTCGAGAGGCTACTCATATGGATGGTCTTGCACCATGGGCCTTGAGACGTGATTTAGATGCTTCCCGTGTTAAGAGTAGTATGATAGAGATTGGATTAGGTGTTGTTCAGACTCATGTTGCTTATTTGGAGTCGAAGACTAAGGTTGGTGAGAAAGAGCGGGAATTGCTTAGTTTGGATTTGACTGATGTAGAGTGTGGTTTGAATGAGGCTTTTAGGAGGTTATCGGTGTTAGAAAGTAGTGAGTTTGCTGCTATGAAGAAAAAGGTGAATTATATGGAGATTCAGTTGAACGTAGCTCGTGAGATGCATGAGAAAGCTGAGAAGGAGTTGAATATATCTGTGGGATAGAATAGTAGATTTTATGCTGACATGGTTGAAAGAGGAGTGATCCGTAAGCGCCCAGCTAAAGATGTGTCTAGTGATCGTCCGACAAAGATACAGAAGACGATGGATGATGGACCATCTGGCGGTTCTTAGTAGACCAGTCTGTGTTTAGTAGTGACCTTTGTATCTTTTGTACTTTTGTAGCTTTGACTAAACCGACTTGTTAGTAGTAGACCTGGCACGAATTTTGAGTATGTATAGTGCTAGAACTTTGATATGGGATGTAATTAAGACAATGCTTTTGTTTCAAATCCAATGAAATATGTATCTTGTCTTGAATTCCATATTGTGCCTTATTTGTATCATGATTATGAATTCAATCCCTATTATATGAATCCCTCGATTGGGTGAATGCTTAATACTTTGAAATTATGAAATTATAGAACTATGCCGCCCAAGAAAGCTGTGACTGAGGATGATGTACGTAGGATTATTACGGAGCAAGTTACCGCATCTATGACTGAATTTATGGCAAATGCTAGAAATGAAGCTGGCGGTAGTGGAGTTGGCGGTAATGAAGCTGGCGGTAGTGGAGCTGGCGGTAGTGGAGCTGGCGGTAGTGGAATTGGTGGTACTAACATGAATGTGAATGCTAATAATATGAATGCTAATGCTGGAGGAAATATAGGAGGACTTGGAACTAATGCACCTGAAGTTGGTGGCTGTACTTATGTGACGTTCATGAAGTGTGAACCTCTACCTTTTAATGGAACTGAAGGTGCTGTAGGATTAAGCCAGTGGATTGAGAAGATTGAGTCGGTGTTTCGGATTAGTAAGTGTAAGGAGGAAGATAAAGTGACTTTTGCTATGGCTACTCTTAAAGGTCGTGCGTTGACTTGGTGGAACGGGAGAATTGCTTTCATGGGTATTGATGCTGCTAATGCTACTCCTTGGGCTGAAATTAAGAAGTGGATGACTTTGGAGTTTTTTCCTCGTAGTGTGATCAATAGGTTAGAACAAGAGTTGATTCATCTGAGAATGAAAGGTGTGGACATTGATAGTTACACAAACCGATTCCATGAGTTGGCCTTGCTATGTCCTCGATTGGTGGAACCCGAGGAGATCCGAATTGAGCAATATATTAAAGGGTTGACCAAGAATATCCGGGGGGACGTGACATCATCGAAACCACTGACCATTGATGATGCTGTTCGAATGGCTGACCAACTCATTGGACAGATAATTCAGGATAGGGAAGATGAAGCCCGTGTTGGTGAGAAAAGAAATGGAGGCGGTGATCGTGTAGATAGAGGTGATAATAGGAAGAATTTCAATCGCCATCAGAACCAGAGAAAGGGGAATGCAAATTCTCTTACCAACAACACACCAAGCAACGATGATAGATGTCCTAAGTGTGGCAACAAGAGGCATGCTGGCGACTGCTGGAAGTGCCGAAATTGCGGAAAGCTTGGACACAAGGTTGAAAGGTGTAAGAAGGGAACCATTTGCTTCAACTATAATGAAGAAGGTCATAGGAAATCGGAATGCTCCAAGTTGAAAGCGATTGTACCTGGAAGAAACCCCCAGGGTGGTGTCTATCAACTTGGAATAATTGAGGTGAAGAAAGAGGATCCGAATGTCGTTACCGGTACGTTTTTACTCAACAATCATTATGCTGTTGCTTTATTTGATTCGGGTGCTGATAGGAGCTTTGTATCCACTAAATTTAGTGCCCTTATTGACATTGAACCTGTTGAGATAAATACCAGTTACGAGGTGGAATTGGCTGATGGTAAATTAGTGAAAACTAATAAGCTATTAGAAGGATGCTCTCTAAATCTCTTGAACTATTCCTTTCCGATTGATTTGATGTTGATAGAATTAGGTAGTTTTGATATTATTATTGGTATGGATTGGTTGTCGTTGAATAATGCTACTATTTTATGTGGAGAGAAGAAGGTTAAGATTCCTCTTAGGAATAGAACGTTAGTAATTGATGGTAATCGAGGTAAATCCCGTTTGAAAATCGTTTCATGTATTAA
This sequence comes from Glebionis coronaria, assembly GCA_025667525.1. Lineage (NCBI taxonomy): Eukaryota > Viridiplantae > Streptophyta > Magnoliopsida > Asterales > Asteraceae > Glebionis > Glebionis coronaria. The sequence continues at coordinate 519,588,368 of CM046880.1, forward strand.
CAACTTTATCCATCTTCTTTGCCTCATATTCTCGACCAGAAGGAATTGAACATGAGGCAAAGAAGATGGATAAAGTTGTTAAGTGATTATGATTGTGATATAAAATATCACCCAAGAAAAGCCAATGTTGTTGCCGATGCATTAAGTAGGAAAGATAGAGAGCCTATCAGGGTACGTTCTCTAGTCTTGACCGTGCACAATAATTTGCCTGAGCAAATTAGAAATGCGCAAATAGAAGCCTGTAAGAAAGAAAATTTTGTTAATGAAGGGTTCCGAGGAGAAAGAGATCCTTTAGAGGTTAGAGCTGATGGAGTAAAATGCTTAAGAGGTCGTATGTGGATACCTAAGTTTGGAGGCTTAAGAGACTTGATTATGTTAGAATCCCATAAATCTAAGTATTCCATTCATTCGGGATCTGATAAAATGTACCATGATTTGAAGAAGTTGTACTGGTGGCCGAATATGAAAGCTGATATAACTATGTATGTTCTTCAATGCTTGACTTGTGCTAGAGTTAAAGCGGAACATCAAAAGCCATCAGGACTACTTCAACAGCCAAAGATTCCAGAATGGAAGTGGGAGCGAATTACGATGGACTTTATCACCAAGCTTCCTAGAACATCATCTGGAAACAACTCGATTTGGGTTATTGTCGACAGACTGACCAAATCAGCACACTTCATTCCGGTTAAATAGCAGTTCTCACTAGAGAAGTTGACTCGTATTTACCTTGAGAATGTTGTATGCAAGCATGGAGTGCTTGTATCGATCATTTCAGATCGAGATCCTAGATTCGCATCGAATTTTTGGAAATCTCTCCAAAGATCTTTGGGAACGAATCTCGACATGAGCACTGCTTATCACCCCCAGACTGATGGGCAGAGTGAAAGAACGATACAAACACTAGAAGATATGTTGAGAGCTTGTGTGTTAGATTTTGGTAAGAATTGGGATAAACATTTGCCTTTAGCAGAGTTTTCGTATAACAATAGTTACCATTCTAGTATTAAGGCTGCACCGTTTGAAGCTTTGTATGGTAGGAAGTGTAGATCTCATGTATGTTGGAGTGAAGTTGGGGATACCCCGCTCACGGGACCGGAATTGATCCGGGAGACTACGGAGATGATAGTTCAGATTAAGAATAGGTTGTTGACTACCCGTAGTAGACAGAAAAGTTACGCGGATGTGCGGCGGAAGCCAATGGAGTTTAAAGTGGGTGACCGAGTAATGTTGAAAGTATCGCCATGGAAAGGCGTTATAAGATTTGGAAAGCGAGGAAAATTTAATCCCTGTTACATTGGACCCTTTAAGATTTTAACTAGAGTAGGTCCGGTGGCTTACAAACTAGAGTTACCCCCAGAACTTCATGGTGTTCACAACACATTCCATGTATCTAATCTGAAGAAATGTCTAGCAGTGAGTGATGAGAAAATTTCGTTGGATAAGGTTCGAATAGATGGGAAGTTGCATTTTATCGAAGAACCCGTAGAGGTTATGGATCGTGAGGTAAAGCAACTGAAACAAATTCGGATACCTATTGTCAAGATCCGATGGAATTGAAATCATGGACCGGAATATACTTGGGAACGAGAGGATGAAATGTGGAAGAAATATCCGCACCTCTTTGATTTCAATAAGAAACGGACATCCAAATGAAATGGATCACGAGGACGTTGATCCCTTTTAGGAGGAAAAGTTGTGACAATCTAACATTTTCAGGTAGTGAATTATTTTCTCGTATAATATTTTGAAACTTATTTTTGTGTTGGTTGATGAACTCACAATTTACGAATTTAAATTTGGGCTTACGTGCATAATTTAGCGTCCTTTACGACTAAACCGGAAACCTTAGGATTACGTATTTATGTTTTTGAACTCCGTTTTTGATGAGACAATTTTTATTAGATTCGTTTTGTGCCGTTGATTCATAATTTATAAAAACGTATTTCGTAAAACGACCCGAGGGCACGCAAATCGAGGAAACTAGAATCGAGGAATACCCGTAAATTAGCGGGATGGGACAAACTAATTTATCCCACCCCACTAACTATGGACGGTCAAACTAGGGACACCACATCAAAGATGTGGCATCCTTACACTAAGTTTACTTACACTTGTAAACTTAGCTTCATCTTGAAGCTACTCATATCCCACTAACCACAAAACCAACTAGCTAAACCATTTGCTTCCATTTCTCTCATGCAAACAACTTACAAACTCTCTCCTACTCTCTACCATTGCCGTCCCACTTCACCACCCTACACCATCATTTGATCTTTTCTAGCCACAAGATACATGTTATCTAGCCATATTAGGGAGAAACCTTGAAGCCTTGATTGATTGGTGGCCATTTTAACAACAAAGGAGGTGATTTGCTTGTGTCCTAGGGCTAATTCTCAACAAACTATCTTGGTGATTGATGATCTTGGAGATATATTTGGTGTTCATCAAGTTGTTGTCTTCCAAAAACAAGATATAATCTTGGTTGGTAAAGAAGATCATCTTTTCTATTTCTCTTGTTATTTTTGTAAAAGATCAAATGTATTTTCTTTCTTTTTTTATATGTATATGATGAATATATGATGATAAAAATGTTGTGTGGGGATCAAGTGTTGATAAATATGCTTAAAAAGATGAATAACCATAAGAAACAAGGCTAAAATCATGCTTAAATTGTTGGCTGTATAAAAACAGTAAGTAACCAAGACTTAAACTGATAAAATTGCATGGTGGAATCCATTTACAGTAACTATAAGATGTCATACACATGTGAGAGTTGGCCATACAATGGAATTATCAAAATGAGTGAGATATGATCAAAACAAGATGAGTGTGCTAATCTGAATAGTCTGTTTTGTAGGGACTGTTAAGGATAGTTAGACATGGACTGAGCAGTAGCTATAACTAACTTAATTGTAGCACATAATATGAAGTTCATGCCATCCAAAAATGAGCTTCTAACTCATTGTAGAACTCTAGATATGATAAAAATGGTGAAGATGAAACTAAAAATCAAATTTTGAAGAATTAATGTTTAATACTATTATATAAGCACTCAAATAATATAGTATAAAATGTGAAATTAAAACCCACTAACTTATGAGTTTTATTTATATAAATATGTATAAGGTTAAATAAATGGACACTTTATAAAAATGGTAGTTGAATAATATTTATAAGTTATAAAAACTATAAACATGATTTTTACGACTTTTTCGACTATTACCGTAAAATTAACGTTTTTCGCCAATTAAAACTTAGACGATCAAACCCGTCTAATGTAAAGTTTTTAAAAGTCATATACTGATATATAAGTACCTAATACAAGTAAAAACCGATAAAACCCGAACTATAGGACATACGGACATTAACGAGCTAAGTTAGCATAATGGACTAATAATTTAACTAGATAAGTTAAACACTTATGAAAATTACTTATTGGGTTGAACCCATTTGGGCCCAACATGTAAAGTATAAATACTGATAATACAAGTATAAAATGGACTAATACAAGTTAAAGAACTTATAATAAGCTTATTGGACTTAAAATAGGTAAATAGGTAAAACTAGTAAACTAGTAAAAAGTTACCAATACATAAACACTAAAATGAGTAAATAAGAATATATAAACCCACTTGATCATCATCATATGTACAAAATCATCATATGTATATTTGTTATTTTGATAAAGTCATTGAACAAAAGTCTAAGACTGATTAATATTTATATAGGTTTCCGTGACCAAAGCACGCCCGTAGCCGATAATCCGCCTTTCATTATCAACGTGAGTTCATAGCCTCACACTCTTTTAAATGTTTTATAAAATGATTTGTAAACCCGCGAGGGAGATAACATGCTAGTTTTTGACAAAAATAGAACACAAGTAGTCCCGATGGTATGCTTAATGATATGGACCCGAATGATGCTATGACCCTATAAACGAGATAAAAAGGATTATTAGTAGTTAGGTTATGTCACTTAAAGTCCCATTAGCATGAATTGTGAACTACCGAGATTTGGTAGACGCTTATGCATATGATAGTACTATTTGGGGACGATCACCCCAGTTCACGCCTTGACGGTTGATCCCCGTCGTACCACATTGATTGGTAAGCGAATTTATGTATGAGAAGATTTACATAGCGTGATTTTTGTGACGTCACGCTATGGGCAAATTGTTTGTCGGGTTTGCGGCCCGTTGTTTTGATAGTAAGGTAACAATGTCATGCGGCTAATAATAATCCAAATGTAATCTAAATATCTGACGTGATACGATGCTAATAACGATAATAATATTACATATAACGGTAATATTGAGGCTACGGTCTCATGGACGGTTTAAGATGTATGCTTGATTTATATATTGCCTGACTAGCAATATGAGGACTTACTTCTGATATTATACTTGTGTTCTGATTTCAACGATTGTTTTATATAACGGTTTTATTAAACTCTATGAATTCACTCAGCATTCGCTGATATGATTTTTGCATGTTTTTATCTCAGATGCTTGAAGGTAATCCGGATGGAGATCGACTCTGATGGCCCACATAATATTAAAAATGTTCATTCGATCTATGTTTTGTAAACTTAATGACCTGTATAATTTGGGACCTGTTGTACGCTTTAAAACTTTTTATCGAATGAATGTATGTTGAACCTTGTACAACCATTTTTATGTGTTGTCTATGATTGGAGTTATTGTGCTATCTTGTAACACTCTAAAAGACCTTTCCGCTGTACCGATACGAAAATTGAGAGTGTTGCAACTCTTGCCAAGAATTCCTCTTGCTCCGTCCGATGAAGAGATGTTCTGTTTTAAGCTAAAGAGAACACAATTTCCTATCCATCTTTGCTTTGTAATGACAATCAATAAAGCTCAAGGGCAAAGAATTTCATATGTGGGTGTGTATTTGCCTGAATATGTTTTTTCGCATGGCCAGCTTTATTTTGCGTTGTCACGAGGGATATCGCGTTCAACAACAAAGGTATTAGTGAAACCATCCAAAGAGTTTGGCGAGGAAAGAGTCTACACATCAAATGTCGTGTACCAAGAAGTTTTACGCGACGATTAACGTTTGTCGTTAGATTCTATCTTATAATTGTATAATTGATGTAATGTTTTACTTTTGTTTTTTATATGAATTATCTCTTGTTACGAGACTTTACAATGAGAGTTTGTTTTTTCCACGTATAATGTTTCGTTAATTATCTATCGACAGATAATTCCGTCGCTTTGCGCGGGTAATCGCCTAGTATATCTAATTACTTTTGTTTTAACATATGGAATCCTTAGCTTCTTATTAAGCATATTATCTTCGGGTTTTTCTTTTTTAAGAAAACATGTTTATATACCTATGATATACATACTGATATGTCTCTATGAAAGATATGGCCGACAATAGATAGTGGACTTAAGTTCACTAATAAGTTGGTTAATGGGTTATATTTAGGCACTGTAATGACAAAGTGAATAGATTATTTTTGAAATCAAAATTGATCGTTATAAAGAATTACTGGAACTTAATTTATAATAGATAGATTTATTATGTAGTTTTCTAAGTGGCCTTTGATATGTAACAATTTGATTTTTCCAAAAATCAAGCCCGATGCAACGCACGGGTATAAATGGCTTGTAAAATTAAGGGGCCTAAAAATTATATTAATAGATAGATTGGAAACTACTACTTGACAATAAGTATAGATCATAAATCTATGGGTAAAAGCTTTAAATTACCTACGAACTTTCCATTTTGTCCATGATTAACCTATGAACTATGTTAAATACCAAATTAACCCTTAAAACTTGTTCAATTATTCCAGATTAACCCCTAAAACCGGATATATACCACCTAGCAGCCATGTTGGAAAACATTGACACCTGAGCGTAGCCACGTTAGCTCCAAGTTTTGTTTTTTTGTCAAATTTAACATATTAATTCTTTTTCTTCTTAACCAACCACTCCAAATCATAACTCCATACAACAATTCACTTTTTTTTTCTCTTCATCATTTCATCTTCCTCGTTATCGTATGTTCTTCCATTTTTTCCAGATCAAGATTGTATGTATGTATGCCTGATCTTGGATCACCACAAAACATAACTTCATTTATATCTGATCTTGGCCCACCACAGAAACATAGCTTCATTTTTACCCACGTCTCCACCATCACAACCGACCATCATGAGCTACCCAAATCAAAAACATTATCTTCTTTAATTAAGGTTTGTTTTTGACTTGATTTAAAAGATTAGTTTGTAAAGATGAAGATAATGATAAAAGGTGATGTTTGGAAGAACACCAAAGATAGATCATTAAAGCTGTTATAAGGCTCATTGGTATGAGTGGCTTGATCATTCTCTTAAAAAGACTGAGTGAACTAAGGAAGAAGATGAAAAGTTGCTTCATCTTCTAAAGCTTTTGTCGACCCAATGGAGAACAAAAACCATCCAGACCAAGAGATGATTGTTGTTGTTACAAACTAGGAGGAGATGATTTTTCCTATGTCCTCCTTTGTGGCTAAAATACCAAAAATCACCTAGATCAATAGAATGATCGAAAGGTGAAGAAGGTTAAGCCATGCTGGTTTTGAGGGTTTAGAGTGATGGTGAGTGTTTGTCAAGTTCTTGTGTTCCCGACATGTTTTTGTTACAAAGGTGATTTTAATTGTGGTATGTCAACATCTACTTTCAAGATCTATAAGAAATCAAGATTCGCATATCTCGTTTGGTGAAGTAATGGAGGTAGCAAAACTGATGGTGGTTGGTGTTGGAGGTAGCAACTGGTTGGTGGTCGGTGGTGGCCTGATATGCTCTTTTCCAACCACCACAGTCGCATCTAGAAACCAGATCCGTCCAACCACCAAGGGTCAGAGATGGTCTGATCTGGTCTTTGCCCAGATTACCATTGTGTAACGTGGAAACGAAATCCGTACCTCATCACCTTTTTCTTTTTTTGCAATGTGGAAAAACTAAAAAAAAGATATGGATATTATACCCGGTACCCGGTTGCCAAAAGGGTGATTTGACACAAAAATTGTAAGTACATTGGGTTATCTGGTATTTAACGGAGCACATGGGTTAATCATGGACAAAATGGAAAGTCCGTGGGTAATTTAAATCTTTTATCCTAAATCTATCCATAAAATTCGTAGATTGCCGAAACATTATGACAATAGATGTTTTTTTGGCATTAGTCATTATCCACATTAAGGGGTCGTTTGGTTCACAAAATATTTTTGAAGGAATTGTAATCTTAGGAAGGAATTGTAATTTGATGTAATTGTAATTTAAAAGGTTTGTAATTTATTGTAATTGTAATGTGTTGTAATTGTAATTGATTAAATTTGTTGATATGTTTGGTTGACTTGTAATGTAATGTAATTCATATTTTATATTAAATTAAAAAAATGAAAAAGTAAGAGTTAAAATATAATATTATAATAGATTATAAATGAGTAATAATAAATTATTATAATTAAAAAAAATATAATAAAAATTATTCATATTTTTTTATTATTTATATAAAAAATAAATATTAAAAAATAATAGTAATAAAAGTAATAAAAAATATTTTTATTTTTTGTTTTAATAATAAAAATATTTTTTATTTTATTACTTTTATATTAATATTTTTATAAAAAATAATTTTTTTTAATTCTTTTATTTTAACTAAAAATAAAGAAAGATTTTTATTTTAATAAAAAATAAAAAATAATAATAATAAAAATTTATTTTTTATAAATATTTTTATTTGTATTATTAAAATAAAAAATAAAAAGTATTTATTTTTTATAAAAATATTTATTTTTTATAAAAATTTTAATATAAAAAATAAAAAATATGAATAATAAGTAAAAGTAATAAAAAAAAATAATAATGATAATAATAATATAATATTATTATTAACATTAATATTAATAAATAATATAACTATTAATACTAATATTAAAATTAATTATTATTATTTTTTAATTTATATAATGTTAATAGGATTATTATTATTATGATTATTATTATTATTATTATTATTATTATTATTATTATTATTATTATTATTATTAATTACTATTATTATTTATAAATAATCATATTTTAATATAAAAATACTGAATTACGACGTAATTCAAAACTTTCTATCCAACTTCTTATGTAATCTCAATTCTCTCATTGAATGTAATTGTAATGTTTGAATTACAATTACGATACAAACCAAACACTCTACGTAATGTAATTCGAATTACAATTCATTTCATTTGTGAATCAAACAACCTGTGTAATGTAATCTTAATTACAATTACATCCAATTACAATAGATTACACCGAACCAAACGTACCCTTAAAAGTTATAGCTCCAACAACTCTCTAGGCATGCGAAGCATAAACTGAAGTGATCATGACCCAAAACTAATAGTTAAAGGGACATTACTATATCAACATGTGTTATTGAACTTGTTACATATGTCATTCTATATTTTTATAATGAATGTTATAAAAAAACATTTCTTAAAATTATTAATAAAAACACATAATAAATATCATAAAACCCAAAATAACTTCAAACTGCAAGTATCAACAATTCATCGATTCATATATCTAAAACCAGGTTTTTATTAAATAACAAAAGCTTACATCACATATCGAAGTTACACCGACCATATTCACGAATAGATGCTTTGAGTATAATATTACCACAGCCTTGGTCGCGATTGCGGAAGACAATTACCTTTAGGGGACGGTATTTTGGGAGGAGGAGATGATGAGGTGAATTTGGTGTTAAGACATTATCATCCTTTCTTTTATTGACATGTGCTTTTACAACCTCCAAATACTCATCAATTGCAAGATCACAAACATCAAGTAAGATAACTGCACCAAAACTATAAACCACCATATAGCCGATGTCACTCTCACTTATAGCACTCAAATCCTGAAGAAAGAAAAAACATAATCATAAGGATACGTATAGACATGAGGAGCCTCTTGGTCGAGCAATGGCTCATCAACCTAGAGGTTATGGGTTCAATTGTCGAGAACATGTGAGAAAGAATTTGTAAGATATGTGGTTTAGGTTGTAATAAACTCTTGTTTGTAAAAAGACTAATGTTAATAATTAAAGAGAATTATTTTTGATACTATATTAATCTTGATACTAAAGGACGCATCCCACCATCCATCTCTATCCCAATCTAATGGATAAGACTAAAAAGTATTTTATTAATTTACCTATTTTTATAATTTAAATATCTCTTAAATCGTTAAGTGTTAAACGAAAAAATATATACCATCGCGACGAGCATTTAATTATCTTTCTACCAATATGCACTATGATATACTTTTGAAGAAAAATGTTTTCGTTTTTTCTTGTTATTAAAATTTCGTAGAATATCATATATGATTATAGTGTTTCATCATATATGATAACAGTGTTAAATCATAAATTATTGTTAAATCATATATGATATTGGTTTATATAATATATGATAAGTTATATCATATATATGATAATAGTGTTTCATTATATATGATACCAATGCTAAATCATAAATTATTATTAGATCATTATGATATTGGTTTATATCAGATATGATAAGTTATATCATATATGATACTGGTGTTAAATCATATATGATATTTTCGACAATGAAAAAAACATGAAAAAAACGAATTTTTTTGGTCGAAAGTGTATCATACATCATAATTATAGAAAGATAACTAAATACTATTCATAACGGTATATTTTTTTCGTATAACGATTAACGGTTTAAGAGATATTAATGCTTGAAAAAAGATGGTGAAAATAGATTTTGTGTTTAATCAAATCCATTGAATTAAAGTGGATATTAAAGGTGAGAATTTGTCTTTTGGTATCTAAATAAAGTTTAGTATCCAAATAAACTTAAATCTGATAATTAAACACATAATAAAAAATTGCAACAAAAGGTATTTAATTGGGCAAATGAAATAGACTTACCATAGTTTGAGGATTGGTGCTTGAAATTTTAAGTACAACATAATGAGGGAACGTGTGTACAGAATTAGGTTTGTTCTCTCTTGCTAGGGTTTTCAATATTATCCTGAAATTGAATTATGAAGTAAATCCACATTCATACCACGTAGTCACACAATATGTAAGATAATAGGACTTAAACAACCAATCGATAATAAACAAAAGTAACGATGTCTAATCTTGAACTGTCAATAAATCTCAACATTAGTTAACATATGTTCGGAATTTAAGTCATCAATGCAAATATTTTGGGCCGGAAGAAAAAAGGGTTTTGAAATAATTTGTAAAACCTCTGGTTTTATCTTATTAACTGTTTTACTCACTATTTTTGGAATCTATAAAATTCTATTTTTATATGACTTATTAATAATCATATTCTTTTGTCATACTATTATTCATATTTATTTGTATATTTATATGAACCTTTAGTCTTTATTGACTACGTTGGCAATTGACTGGCCACATGATTGAATAAGGACTCACCATCTCAGTACACACTTTTGATAAACTGTAACATTATTTACTTAATTAATTAAGTACCTGGATTTATATTTATATGTATATGTTTACATATACCTCATACTATGAACAAACACCTAACACTTTAAAACAATGTCTATTATTATACATTGTCTTTTATTTATTTTGTTCAAGTAAAATAATTATAGTGATATACTCATTATATACTTTCACCAAGTGATCTAAAGGTTTAACCAAAATACCTAAAAACTTTACATATATCTACACTATAATACATGGATTATTATTAACTCATAACTTGATACAAGTCAACACAATTTCACCCCTAAAACACAAGTGTAGCCATGTATGTATGCACTTACACATTCATAATAACTTGGAAACTTACAAGCAAACTTATACTTCCACTAGGTGTACACTATACTAGTACTATGCACCATACCTAGTCCATACTTATAACACTATTAAGTGTCATATTTGGTCCCATTTGACTTCACTTACACACGGCAAGAAACCACAACATGGGAAGGAAATGCATTTGCTAATTTAGCCATGTGTTTGTAAATCCTACAACATATCTTACCATATCTAAGTATATCTTCCAAGGATACCTAGTATACAACTTGGATCCACCAAATCTCCTCTTGCCTCCATATATCCGAATATCTTCAAGACACACAAACATAAAACATTTTGAATCTCATTTCACTCTCCAACGGCTTATATTACTTTCTTCACCAAAATCCTTCAAAGTTCATTTACTACTTCATTTACTAAGGCAATCTATCTCTCTTTCATCCTAAATACCAATCATTGTTACTCCTACAACAAGCTTGATCTCCAAGACAACTCCAAGGGTACTCACAAAGCTTGAAGGTCACGGCTAGGTTTTTACATAAGCTACCACCATTATTGAAACAAGATCAAGTTACTACTAGTTCACTTATTCACTCCTAGAACTATCTAACAAGTAAGTATCATGAAACCTATCTTTTCTATATACTTCATTTTCATACACTTGAACATATATGTACATATCTCTAGTAAAACTTAACATAAAAACAAATCTAAGCAAACCTAGACCATGATAGGTCACGGCTTAAAAATGATGTATCACTTTATGTGATGTAAAATCTTGTTAACTATGGTGACCACAATCTCATGAACATGCTTAACTAGAAAAATCATGAAAACCTATGCATGTTTAAATCTAAACGTGGGGTTTACCTCATTTTTTAGTGTGATGGATAACTTTGAAATATTGATATAAGCCTAGAAATCATTAGATCTAGGTTATTAACTAAACATGTTAACTAGTTACCTTAATGGATTATAAGGCCCAATGAATAGTAAGAATATAGTTAGGCCAATTAAGCCCACTATGTAAGCCTTATAAAAACTAGGAGCCCATTAAGCCCACTAGGAAAATCATACTTAAAATAAACTTTATATTTGTTAAATAATTTATTATAAAACTTTTGTATCAAAAATATGATTTTTATAAACTTTCGGATTAAAATGTGATTTTATCAAAGTTTCGGACTAAAAGTGTAAATATAGTCTCTCAGATTGATTTTGTAAATTTAATAAGCTTAGGGACTTAAATGGTCATGTTTAGAAACTCATTTTAACAAAATTTAAAACCTAAGGACCTACTTTGTAAATTGCCGAGAGTTAAGGGTGGCTTGTTATACCATTCGAGACTTAAACCAAAGTAGGAGGACCCATTTTGTAATTATTGTTAGTTATGTGTAGTTGTGTAACCTAATTAGAACCTTAGGGACTCCTTTGGCCACTTACCGAAACTATTAGGAGCCCTAGGGGCCTTTCTTGCCAAGTTAAGTAAGTTAAACAAGCCCTAATTAAACCCTAGGGGCCATTATGGCATTAACCGAAACTTGTTTGGTGCCCTAGGGGGCGTTTATGAAACATTCCCAACCCTAATGCAAATCGAATACTACAAGGACTAAAAATGACAATCTTTGAAACTTTTATAAGCCCTAGTTACACGTGTAACTAGGGAGGGACTAGTTTTGCAAGTACTTGAAAGTTTTACAAACCCTAGGGGTATTCTAGTAATTAACCGCGGGTAATTATATAAATCGAGGGACTAAAATGTAATTTTCATAAACTATAACAAACCCTAATTTACTATATATATATATATATATATATATATATATATATATATATATATATATATATATATATATATATATATATATATATATATATATATATATATATATATATATATATATATATATATATATATATATATATATATATATATATATATATACCCAATATTAAAAACGTAAAACTTAAATAAATACAACACTCGTTATTTTTCCAAACTTATAATTTAATAATTATACACACTTCCGGAACGTTGAATTAAATTAAAATGTTACACATTTTTATAAACGTTATTTATATATGTTATATAAATTAAATATGGTTAACTTATAAAAATAAATATATTGATTATATTTATTTCTTTTCACTTTAAATATATATAAAACTTCATTTTATAAATATTTAAATTACTTTATAAACGATACAAGTACGAGAATATAAATTAAATAAATTAATTAATTGAACGATACTATTACACTTAAAAATAAATACTTCTATAACTTGTACAACGATAAACTAAATTACAGATATCGTAATAAAATGCTTAAAACCAGTAAAAGCATGCACATACTTGTTATGAAACTTTTATACATTATGTTATGCATTTACTGAGACCTTATAATTATTTAGGTTGTTGACTATATCGTGAGCACCACATCAGATTTCTTGTGACTTATTGTTGTACTACTGAGGTGAGTTCATGGCCCCACTTTGTATATTGACAAACTTGTAAAGCCTTTTATGAGGAAGAAAACATGCAACATATTTTATTTGATGGACATAAACTGAACTATGAAATCTTTGATTACATTTGCCTATTGTAGATGAACCCGCATGACCCCTGCATCTGAAACTGTTAAAATTATTGAAATTGCCTGAATGTATAAATAGATCTATTTGGGATTGACCATCCCCATCCGAGTGAGTAGCGCTCACTGTGCCTAGGCCAGGACAACAGATGTTTAACATGTTGGAACATTATATTGGGTGCATTTTTATTAATGCGAAGGGTTCTCATTTGTTGTGAACTTAACGTGTCAAAGTATCGGGCAATAGGGAATGTAATTACCTTTAAGTGGTGATGCTATGTGCATTACTACTTCAGTGAATGTTTATTGTCCAAACCCATTTTTATTAAACCTGTGAATTCACTAACTTTATGTTGACTCTCTAAGCATATTTTCTTAGGAAATTAAAGCAGGTATTCACGTGCATGGAAATCAAGCATCATGATAGGCTGTATTTATAGAGCTCATCTGGGGTTTTATAAACTGGGAATGATTTCAACTACTGAATAATGTTTAAGACTATTTTAATAACATTTGCACTTTTATTCATGTAATAAATGTAATGATAATCTTTTATCTGTTGCTCTACATACTATCTGCTGTTGATCCATGTCACGTGACACCCAAACATTATTTCCGCTGCATTTGACCAATTTGGGGGTGTCACATAATTGGTCTTGGGACGTGGTTTAATCTCAACTCCCTTAAGATCACATAGAACAACTAAACATTGCAAGGACAATATAGGAAAGGTCATTCGACACCCACAAGTGTACATAGTTGAGGTTCTTCTCTAATTTAAGCCTTTTAAAGATACTGATTATATCTAGATATAAAAATCCATTTTATGATCACACACACCATGTCGAACTTGAATAGTTAATATATAGGAGCCAAAAGTTCGGCATAGAATCAATATTTAATATAGATCCAATGAACCAATCTTAGCCATTAATTTTTTTCATCTAACAAAAAACCCACTTTCATCATTAAAAAACAAATATTTCACAAATCGTTAATCGTTAAGAAAAACGAAATATACCATCGCGGCGAGAATTAACTTATCTTTTTATAGAGGGCTACACGTATATACTTTCGGCGAACTTATTTTCGATTCTTTTTTCTTAAATCACGTTTGAAAAAATTATATATGATTCGTATCATAAATCATATATAGTGAAATAATGACGTGCTTGTATATGGTATGTTGACTTTCTTGTTGACAATAATTTTAAAAGGGATTAAAAAGAAAGATACGTGCTTATATATGTTGACTGTTGATAACTATGATTTTACAGAGTTAAAAAGTTCGTTGATGTATGTCTAATCGAATTGATCCTGGTTAACTATGCGACTCAGTCGTTCTTTGGTGGAAACAAATAGTTGTGTCGTTGTAGTAAAATTAAAGGTGCAAAAACTTTAAAGTAAATCTAACTCTAATTTAAAATAAATGGCGAGTATTTAAAAGCGTGACGAAAAGTAAATAGCACTAAAAGTAAATAACGCAAACTTAAAACTATCTAAGGAAAACTTAAAACGCAATTAAAACTTAAACTAAGGCAAGGCTAAAATAAATCTAAGGCAATTAAACTTAAAGTGCAACTAAGGAAAAAGGCGGGAAAAATAAAGCTTGAAAATTAAAGAATTAAAAACAGAAACTAAAAAGAACCTGAAAACAGCTCATTCGGAATAATCCTTCGTTCGGAATAATCACTCATCCGGAATGTCACCTTCGTTCGGAATGATTCTTCTTCACTCGGAATATTTACCAAAACCCTTGATCCGGAATAAATTCTTTATTCGGAATGTGTCACTAATCCGGAATAAATCCTTCGTTCGGAATATGAAGCTTGGTTCGGAATGTTTAGCTGATCCGGAATAAAGTCTTGATTCAGAATATATTCCGGATGAACCCAAACTCCTTGATTCGGAAAATATGACCTTGATTCGGAATATTCTGAATCAATTCCCTTGACTCGGAATAATCTGCTGATCCGGAACAAATCTTCAAAACCTTCGTTCGGAATGTTCCGAATGAACCTTGATCCGGAATAAATGATATTCCGAATAAAGGTGTTTGATTCGGAACAAATTCCTCAATTGGAATGTACCTTGATTCGGAACTAACAGCTTGATCCGGAATAACCAACAACCAAACCTTGATTCGGAATAAGTGCTTTGATCCGGAATAATCTGGGAAACAGTAACAGAAACGAAGAACAAGGAGAAAAGAAATAACACGAATCTAAACCAATCTAATCAAATCAAACCAAAAGATTAAGCAAGACTAACCACAAATGATCTAATAACAATAACCTATTAATCCAAGACAATCAAACTAACAATACTAATCAAAATAATCAAAACCCACTTTAATCAAATCAATAAACATCAAAAACATAAACATGAACAATAAAGCATAAAGATTAATGATCAACAAGAAAGGAAGATAGAAGATTGACAATAAAAAGTAAAGATTGACAATAATTAAAAGGAGACTTACTTGAAATTAAATGTATTTAAGGTGCAAGATAATTAATTAAATGACATGTAATTAAAGAACAAGTAATTAAAGGGTGGAAGACTAATTGTCACACTTAGCCAATAAAAACAAATGAATATCCTAATAATCTATTTATAGGGGAGGATTAGGGAGGTGCTTAGGAAGCTTCCTCCCCTCTTTCTTCTTCCTTTAATTGCATTATTAAGTCCTTAATCTTCTTAGTGCTTCCACTAGAATGACTTTGTCTCGGGATTTCTTTAAACTCATCTTGTAATTCTTCAATAAATTAGACTTGAGTTTTTCGGCTTTAAGTAAACTTCCGTCTTTTGACTTTTTCTTCGATAAATCTTCAGAATTGGTCTTGGACTTCTGTTCTTTTTGCACTCTTGATTTCTTGACTTCGTCTTTTGTCTTTTTCTTCGATAAAAGCCCGTGAATGCCCGTGTTTTCTCCCCTTTTCATATTTTCGTCCTAAATCACAATAAAAACACAAACCACGCATAATTTCGACATTTACGACATAAAATACACGTTTTGGCTCGGTTATTATTGTAGTTAAGTGGTAAAAAGGATGGGTGTTTACACACCTATCAAATCCCCTACACTTGACCATTGCAATGTCCTCATGTAATGCATTAGTTACAAAGCACGTTTACATTTTTCATCACAATCAATCTACATTGGCCTTTATTAAAGAGATAGAAAATTATAAACATTCAAAGTAAAGAATTAAAAATCATACCTTAGGGTTTTGGAAATGTCATGAATGATCATCATCCTCAAGTTTTCACTTTCCCAAACCAAGCTTAAAAACGAGATCATTGTTATTATAAGTTAGCAAACTAACACGAACTCATGTGGGCCAATTATTTACTTAGACTCCCTTATTCCTAGGTGTATCTCTTATATTTTATTGTTGTCTTGAATGATCACGAGGATGCATTGTTGACTTATTTCGATAGTTATTAAGGCTGAAAATAAAGTGGGACGATTTAATCAATAGTTAGCTAAAGGACAAAATCTTTTAAAACTGCTTCTCGGGACCTCATAAAGTTCATATCTTGGCATAACTCGCTTCGCGATTTGAGACCTTTCTCGGACCGATATTTGGCAGCGACTTCATACTTCAAATCTTGAGAGACGTTCATGAAATAATGGTCTTCTCTTCATAATAGGAATTTCTTCACTTGAAGTTTTGAGAGATTCTTCATATTTGGACCACGACTTCTTCATTTTTCTCCAATCTTTATTTGGGATTGTGATATACAACGATCCGCCTCCTTTTTGGACTTGGATCTATTTATCCTCATACCTTGTTAGGGCCTTTTCTGATAGACTTCTCCATGACTTTTGGGGAGTTTTTGCTTTACGTCGTGTGTCTTGATCCTTCATATTGATTTTTGATAAATGATTCTTCACATCACTTGGGATCTTTAGCAACAAAATGTAGCCCTCATGCCTTGTTAGGGCCTTTTCGGACTCGCCAATCTTCGCATCCCGCTTCAATAAGTTATGCCTTGGCTATGAACTCTAATCATTAACGAGCAACTTTTAAACGATCTTGGGCTAGAAGCTAAGTAACTTTTCAAATCGTACAACCTTATTTATTGCAGATAAATTTATTAGCAAGCGATGGGGGAATAGGCTTATAATTAACTCACATAAATTCACGAAAGAACACCAAACTTATAATTGACTCTATCATCTCTCGTTCTCCACAGTTTAAAATCTCAAGGAATGAGACTCGTGGATGCTTAGCCTATTAAATCAAAGTTTTGGGTTTTCGAGTCGTCTATAGGATCTTGCAAACTCTTAGACTTTTTCGAGTTTAGAAATCGCATTTTAAAGTTCCCTTGATAAACGACTCTAGGATCAATTATAGTAACTTGCGAAAAGTTCTTGTTCTTAACCCGTGAGAGTTAAGACTTTCGCGTTTTATAGCTCCCTATATAAAAGCCTAGCAAAACTTGACTTAAACACGTTAAGGATACTAGCTAGAGTAAACTTAGATAAGTAAACTCGGGTTGAGTCAAAAGATTCACAACGTTTGAAAATTAAAACCACTTTATTAAAATTAATTCTAGCAAATAAAGAAAATAACTATACAAAGGGAAAACTAATAGGCCAAAATAGATCAAAAATTTTGAAAAATATCAAAAAATTGATTTTCTTGTTAAAATGAGGACAAATACAAGGAAAAGACCACTTAACTTCGATAGAAGTCCCCCCTACACTTAATATAAACATTGTCCTCAATGTTTAAGCATGTGGGAGTAAACTCCCCTACACGTAGGACATTGTGCACGTTGTTTAAATCTTGCTAAGGAAAAGACAACTAACGAGATTCCTATTTTAATATTGGAAAATATAAAATAGTGAATCAAAAAGAGTTTAGGATAGAACCAGGAAGAAGGAAACACGGGATCACGGGTCGTCAAAAATCATCAAGAGTGGGTCACTGAGCGCTCGAATCCCTGAATATTAGAAGAGAGGAGATAGCAAACACCAACGGGTCTCCCCTACACTTAGGATAAAGATAGCTAAAAGATAGATACATGGGTTGCCTCCCAAGAAGCGCTTGATTTTTGTTCACCGAGTCGTGAGCCTGACTCGACCTTGATTAGCATAGGAAGAAGCATGAAAAACATCCACCGGGATCAAAGACATAGTTTTCGTCCATCAAATAGCACAAGCTTAAGGCGAAAAAGGCAAGCCAAATAAGAGTAGGCAAGGTTCCCTTAAGCAAAGATGGAGCACGGTGGTAGCAAGGGTGAAGAGGTGCAAGCATATCTTCAAAACTGCCAAAGATTTTTCCTTTTATTCATCAAACGGATACTGAGATGGCTGAAGAATATCGATACCGGGGTCGAACACCTTTTCCTTTAGGGGAAAATAGCACTCAGGCTCAGCAGAATGTGAAGAAGATCCGCGAAGAAATTGCACAACCTCGTCCTCAGAAGGTGGACAAAGAGGTGTCAAATCATACGTGCTGCGGATGTTGGTGTCGTCCGGTTGCTTCTCCTTTGAAAGAATTTTCTTCAAATCCGAAGTAGGATCAAGACCATAATTATCAAAATCTAAAGGAGGAACATCACTCTCATGAGGGAAGTAAGTATTGAGAAAAGTAGAGAAGTCTTCCTCAAATGAGTAATCATCCAAAGTAGGATTAAGCATGGATGGCGGAGGATCTTCATCATGAGAAGAATCACTCGAGAGAGTATCGGCCTCATCAAAATCATCATAAGTGGGCATGTCGGGATACTCGGAAGTAAAATCATCATAATCATCCGTATCTGAGCTAGAATCATCATCCTAAGCATCAAAGATCGGTGGAGAATCATATATGGGTGAAGGTTCCAAATTGGAGAGAGAATCATCCACATCATCTTGAAAGAGTGGATTATCAATGCACGAATCGAATAGAGATTGTTGTAGACGACAAAATCATCAAGCACATTAATCATATTCGCTGATTCTCTTCCAAAGGATTTGCTTGTAAGCTTCCTCATTTCAAAAACTTGTGCATCATCCCCGACTCTTAAAATGAGCTCACACTTATCCACATCAATTAAAGCTCTACCGGTTCTCAAAAATGGCCGCCCAAGTATTAACGGAATACGAGGATCCATTTCATAATCAACAACGACAAAGTCGACCGGAAAAGTGAATGTGCCAACTTTGATGAACACATCTTCGGCAATACCAACGGGGTAAGCGAGAGTGCGATTGGCTAGCTCAAGAGTTATTTTGGTAGGTGTAAGGTCGGGCAATGATAACTTTTTCCAAACACTTAAAGGCATCAAATTTATACTTGCCCCGAGATCGGCTAAGGCAATAAATTTGTCGGTTTGGTTAAAAGTACAAGGAAGCACAAAACGACCGGGATCTCTAAGTTTTTCCGGAAGTTCTTTAAGAAGGACGGCAGAACAATTTTCATTCAATCGAGTATTAACAAACTCGGCCATCTTCTCCTTCTTGCTAAGCAATTCCTTAAACATCTTGACAAATTTAGGCATTTGTGCTAGAGCTTCGACAAGGGGAAAAGTGACGGTCATTTCCGAAACTTTCTTCAAATAGTTTGACACTTGAATGTCATCCTTGGTGTGCATTTTGGCCTTGCCTAAGCGAGATGGATAAGGAATTTTGGGTTTATAGGTGGAAGGTGTAGGTGTAGCAGGTAAAGGTTGAGATGTTGAAGGTGGGGTTGGTGGAGGATTCTTGGTGGGTACTTCATCACGACGAGGCGGAGACGGTAATGGTGCACTAATACTAGGTGTGGGAGTAGTAGGGATAAATGGTGGCGGAGGAGGTGTAGATGATGGGGGCGGGATAGGTGGTCCTACTAAAGTAACTCCACTACGGGTAGTAATAGCACTCACATTCGCTCGCGGATTGGTGACGGTGTTTGAAGATAGAGAACTCGAAGTAGAAGGTTGAGTGGTGGTCAAGAAACTAGCCAGCATATTCTTCAAATCAGTCGTTTGATTGCTAAAGGAGGATTGAATATTATCTCGAAGCTCGGATCTAATGTCATTCCCTTGCTTGGTCATATCCCCTTTCAAATTGATAATTTGGCTCTACAGATTCTTGATTTGCTCACCTTGGGTTCTCATCAAAGCTTCAACATCTTGATTCATGGGTGGGGTTTGTTGAGCGGGTGGGTGATAAGGATTAGAAGCTCTAGGTGGGATTTGGTTTCTTCTAGTGTAATTGTTGTTAGGGTTTTGGTTTTGAGGAGAAAAACCGGGTGAAAGGTAGTTGTTTGATCGGTAACTTAGCAAATTTCTATCCCCTTGAGGTCGGGCTTGGTAATTTTCCGGTGAATAATTACCATAAGCTACATGCACGTTTTCCGGATTTCCTTGAGTAGAAGGACAATCAGTGTATGAGTGAGGACCGCCGCATGTCTCACAAGGATTGGCTACTGCTTTAACTTGTTGTTGGTTTGTAGCGAGAAGCAAGATATTTTTATTCATTTCGGCCATCATGCGGGTGAATTCGGTCATGTCGGGGTTTGCTGAAGTAGAAGAAACATTGACTCTCGGGTTGTTCCTTGAAGAAGCGGAGGAATCCCAGTTTTTGTGATGAGTAGTCATGTTTTCAATAAGCTCTCTACACTCCTCGGGTCTCCTTTTCATAAATGTGCCACCGGCGGCTGCATTAATCGTATCACGATCACGAAAAGTCAAACCGTTGTAGAAAGTATCAATTAAGGTTACAAGGAGCATGTTGTGGTTTGGACAACGATCGATCAAAACATTATATCTTTCCCAAGCATCAAAGAGAGATTCATCAGGTTCTTGCATGAAACCGCTGATTTGATTGCGAAGGCTCGTGACCATGGATGGTGGAAAGTAGCGCGACAAAAAGCGTTGAGTCATGTCATCCCAAGTATGAATGGAATTCTTCGGGAGACGATCAAACCATTTCTCGGCGTGGTGTGATAAAGTATGTGGAAAGAGTTGAAGGCGTAGAACATCCATTGTGGCACCGGGCAACTTCATGCTTTGAGTGATTGTAATGAATTTGTCGAGGTGTTTGTTGGCATCATCATCAGGCATTCCTCGAAATGGATTTGTTTACACTTCCTGAATCATGTGGTGCTTCAACGAAAACTCCGGAGCCGTGATTTGCATCAGCGCAATCGGTCCTCCTCGTCCAAACATGGTAGGTTGACAAAGCTCCTCCATTGTCCAAAGATCGGGCTGTGGAAGAACATTGTTGTTGTTATTATTGAGGTGCGGTGGATTATTGTTGTTGTTAACACCTGCCATAGCTAAATCTTCTCGAGTCTCGGGCTCTTGATAAGTAGAAGATCTAGTACGCATACACCTACAAAGGCAAAAGAAAATAATACCAAACACAAAGAGAATATATACACAATAAAAATAAAATCTTTTTGGATTTTTGAAAATTTTAATTTTTATGGATTTTTTACAATTTTTTAATTTTTATGGTTTTTTGAAATTTTTAAGTAAGAAAAATAACGCTCACGAATGAACGGATCCCAAAAAGCAACGCGTCTCTCACAGAAAACCGTTAATCTTTACGAAAAAAGCCGACATCAGCGCCATTTGATAACTATGATTTTACTTAGTTAAAAAGTTCGTTGATGTATGTCTAATCGAATTGATCCTGGTTAACTATGCGACTCAGTCGTTCTTTGGTGGAAACAAATAGTTGTGTCGTTGTAGTAAAATTAAAGGTGCAAAAACTTTAAAGTAAATCTAACTCTAATTTAAAATAAATGGCGAGTATTTAAAAGCGTGACGAAAAGTAAATAGCACTAAAAGTAAATAACGCAAACTTAAAACTATCTAAGGCAAACTTAAAACGCAACTAAAACTTAAACTATCGTTCGTTGATGTATGTCTAATCGAATTGATCCTGGTTAACTATGCGACTCAGTCGTTCTTTGGTGGAAACAAATAGTTGTGTCGTTGTAGTAAAATTAAAGGTGCAAAAACTTTAAAGTAAATCTAACTCTAATTTAAAATAAATGGCGAGTATTTGAAAGCGTGACGAAAAGTAAATAACACTAAAAGTAAATAACGCAAACTTAAAACTATCTAAGGCAAACTTAAAACGCAACTAAAACTTAAACTAAGGCAAGGCTAAAATAAATCTAAGGCAATTAAACTTAAAGTGCAACTAAGGAAAAAGGCGGGAAAAATAAAGCTTGAAAATTAAAGAATTAAAAACAGAAACTAAAAAGAACCTGAAAACAGCTCATTCGGAATAATCCTTCGTTCGGAATAATCACTCATCCAGAATGTCACCTTCGTTCGGAATGATTCTTCTTCACTCGGAATATTTACCAAAACCCTTGATCCGGAATAAATTCTTTATTCGGAATGTGTCACTTATCCGGAATAAATCCTTCGTTCGGAATGTTTAGCTGATCCGGAATAAAGTCTTGATTCGGAATATATTCCGGATGAACCCAAACTCCTTGATTCGGAAAATATGACCTTGATTCGGAATATTCCGAATCAATTCCCTTGACTTGGAATAATCTGCTGATCCGGAACGAATCTTCAAAACCTTCGTTCGGAATGTTCCGAATGAACCTTGATCCGGAATAAATGATATTCCGAATAAAGGTGTTTGATTCGGAACAAATTCCTCACTTGGAATGTACCTTGATTCGGAACTAACAGCTTAATCCGGAATAACCAACAACCAAACCTTGATTCGGAATAAGTGCTTTGATCCGGAATAATCTGGGAAACAGTAACAGAAACGAAGAACAAGGAGAAAAGAAATAACAGGGATCTAAACCAATCTAATCAAATCAAACCAAAAGATTAAGCAAGACTAACCACAAATGATCTAATAACAATAACCTATCAATCCAAGACAATCAAACTAACAATACTAATCAAAATAATCAAAACTCACTTTAATCAAATTAATAAAACATCAAAAACATAAACATGAACAATAAAGCATAAAGATTAATGATCAACAAGAAAGGAAGATAGAAGATTGACAATAAAAAGTAAGGATTGACAATAATTAAAAGGAGACTTACTTGAAATTAAATGTATTTAAGGTGCAAGACAATTAATTAAATGACATGTAATTAAAGAACAAGTAATTAAAGGGTGGAAGACTAATTGTCACACTTAGCCAACAAAAACAAATAAATATCCTAATGATCTATTTATAGGGGAGGATTAGGGAGGTGCTTAGGAAGCTTTCTCCCCTCTTTCTTCTTCCTTTAATTGCATCATTAAGTCCTTAATCTTCTTAGTGCTTCCACTAGAATGACTTTGTCTCGGGATTTCATTAAACTCGTCTTGTAATTCTTCAATAAATTAGACTTGAGTTTTTCGGTTTTAAGTAAACTTCCGTCTTTTGACTTTTTCTTCGATAAATCTTCAGAATTGGTCTTGGACTTCCGTTCTTTTTGCAGTCTTGATTTCTTGACTTCGTCTTTTGTCTTTTTCTTCGATAAAAGCCCGTGAATGCCCGTGTTTTCTCCCTTTTTCACATTTTCGTCCTAAATCACAATAAAAACACAAACCACGCATAATTCCGACATTTACGACATAAAATACACGTTTTGGCTCGGTTATTATTGTAGTTAAGTGGTAAAATACACGGTTTGTCTAGTTATGCATACATGTTACAGTATGTCTGTGATTCGTGGAGATTACACTCGTCTTGTTGCAAGATCTCAGCCCAAAACCACATTGAGCTAGATGGAAAAACATGACTTGTAACTTTTGTTTTAACGGCACATAAAGTTTCTATTCGGTAAACTAGGTATAAGGAGCTAGCGAATACAAATGCGGTAAGGAAAATGATACTAAAACCAACGAAGTCTTCAACCTGTGGCACTACCTATGAAACTTTCGACACAAATCTACCGGATAAACCCATGTAAAGAATAGTTAGTATTTCAAATTAACTAATATATGTACATATAATTAAAGAGAAATGATATAAGCACAAAATTTTCACAAAATTAAATCCACAAAATGAGGTGCCATGTTAATATATGGTTACCTCTTTCTTACTTTTAAAATTATGTCATACTTTCAACCAATAATAATCATGACAAATCATTATGTGAGTTTTATTTTGTAAAATTTTTGTGATTCTAGCATATCTCATAATTAAACATACAAGAACATTTGTCACTGATACTTTTAAATGAATGACTGGAAGAGACTTACGATAGTCGGATGCTTGGTGTTGCCAAATCTCGATACAACATAAGTGCACCAACTGCTGAAACGACATGTCAAGCAGCTGTGAATCTGGGATCTGAAGTACAGTAAATAGTATTGCGATTCAAATTAACAGAACACTTTAACACTAACTTACACAATGCAAACATTTTCGTTTGAAGCGATTACTTCTAACCGTGCACGTTTATAATTACACAAGAAATCTTCAAATGTGAACTGTAGTATATATATATGGCTTTTTTTTCATCAAGCAAATGATGTTTTATCTACAGTTCTTAGGATTCCTAAGTTCCAGCTACGGATTCAATGTATCAGAAGTTGGCGGTTCATTGTTACTTTATAGTTCATAGGGTCATAACAGTCATCATTCTTAAAAAGGCAAAATTAGTGATAATAGGAAGTAGAATGTTACTATATAATAACTCGACACTGTACAGATATTTCTAATTAGAGGTGAGGGAACGGTGGCGTCATGGCTCAAGCCATGGCTTACTAGCCCAGAAATTGTATGGTGCACCACTCCCCACTATGGTGCCATAGTTGTGGACCCATGATACAACTTTTTAGTCATTTGTCACCACTTTTTCCATGACTTACCACTCCCCACAAAAAGCGGTGCCATAGGCTACGTGGCAGCACTTTTTGGCTATGACACCACCTTTTGGCTGTGGCACGAGTCTACCGCTCCTTGTGCTCTTAGAATCATTTATCACTTCGTCAATAAACAAATCCTGAATATTTGCACTCACGTGGGCATTTGGTCTAGTGGTATGATTCTCGCTTCGGGTGCGAGAGGTCTCGAGTTTGATTCTCGAAATGCCCCATTTTTTGTCACTGCAATAGAATTTTCAAATTTTTGCTTTTTTCCTTTTCCGTAATCAGAACATATATTTTCCTTAGTCAATTTTACCTTAATGTTATCATATTGGAGCGAGTATTCATGTAACTGCATCCAAGGTCTAATTAGGCATGTTTTAGTAGCAATCAGTTTTAAGTGCACAAGCAGGATTTCGTGTCAGCTGCACCCAATGGATATAGCACAGTAGAGAAAACAAATCAAGCATGTGTGTGAGAAACTTAGATGTCTGTATCTTATTTAAAAGGTCATGTGAATTGTGAAGTGGTGCTCATTTATCTTCTGCTGAATTGACAAGTTCCTGAGATATTTCGAGGCATAGGCCGGTCACTCATACAGATTATAATTTTGCGCATATTAAACCCAAGTCTTTCACCTACATAACCAAAAGAGTACGACAAGACTCGCTCAATGAAGTGCATTGCCGCTAAAACTGGATTTCGGTTTCCCCTGGCTTCTCAAACTAAACGCCTAATGTCTCAAACATGGAAAGGAAGTAGTTCCACCAAGTCCATCAAATTTATTACACATCAACAGCAATTGATGCATCAATCTACTTATTCATATGCAATATGTTATCAGATAAATGATTTCCAAAGTACTTCCAAATTTACACCTAAAATCGAACAAATTGCACTAATACCATAGAGGTGAATACTTGATTATGCAGTGTCATAGCTAGAGGACTAAATGTTAGTGTTTGCTTAATTTGTGCAACAACAAAAACGGTATGGATCAAGTTACATTTCATGGATGATTTTAAGTCAATCTGCATCATCGCCTCAGATCAAAAGTTAAC
Source organism: Glebionis coronaria (assembly GCA_025667525.1). Lineage (NCBI taxonomy): Eukaryota > Viridiplantae > Streptophyta > Magnoliopsida > Asterales > Asteraceae > Glebionis > Glebionis coronaria. Next base: position 519,614,641 of record CM046880.1, read on the forward strand.
ATTTCGTGAAGATGCATATATCACTGAGAAAGCCGTATCAGCTAACTTGTTACATTAAAACCGATAATAAGCTAGTGAGACACACATAGATTTTAATATACAGTAATTATTAAATGCTTAAAACTGAAAAATGAAAGTATATCATAATTTACCACTAAGAAAGAAGAATGAACAGATTTTATTGGTATATCGCCGGAAAACAATAAGGTCAAAGTTAAATAGTTCAGATTTAAAAAAAGTAAAATGTGCGTTTGACGGGAGTCGAACCCGGGTCTATTGCTTGGAAGGCAATTATCCTAACCGTTGGACTACGAACGCTGGTTTGTTCTGTTAATGCTTGGCATATTAATTACCTAACTACACAAGCTTGGATGGGTGGGTTTTTACTATTTCGACCCGTTTAAAGTTCAAGTTCAAAAACTTAAACCAAGTATTAACATTTGCAATATCAATGTATCAGTTTTCGTAGTCTTGCAACATAAATGACAAGATGTTCAGGCTACATCCCGGGTGAAATTAATCGGTCTTATTAGTTATGGAGTACGCGGCTTTCCAAGTAAAGACATCATTTTGAACCAAATATACAAAATGCAAAAGTTTACTGATTTCACTTGCAACATAATACAGTAAGTACTCTGGGGTCTTTTCACGCTAAGTCCTAACTGTGTACATCATGAGCTCAACTCCATACAACATTTGAAAAACCATAATTTCATCATCACAACAAACCAAACTTAAAACCTCAAACCATGACACCAACAAAACATTCAACAACCAACCATGTATGCCATACTCCAATCCTCAAAATAGTCTCTGTGGTTAATTAGGTACTAGAACGGTACCCGCGCAACGCGGCGGCGAGTACCTAATAACGAATTTTGAGACTAACAAATATTAGTCTTTTACTTATTGTAAAGTTCTAAAAATCGAATTAAAAAACCCACTAAAATTGAAAAGGACTAAAAGTTAATAAAAATATATATCAAAATGGATATCGAATTAAAAGCACAAAATTTTAAAAAATATAGTGAAATTAGATTATAAAAATAATAAATAAATAAAAAGATTTTTCAATTTAAAAGAAAAAATATTGTTAAAAAAAGTTGTCATAAAAGTTTGTTACAAAAAGTTGTTAGAAAATGTTATAGTATATAATGTTGATGAAGATATCAACAACTTGCTTTATTTAGTAGTTAAAAAAATCTGAATTTTCAACCTTACTATTTTTAGAAGGTCCCAAATGCTTTATATAGTAGTATAGATTATTATCATATAACAGCTCTTTTCGCTAAGCAAAATGAACAGCAAGAAATGTCATGTAGAGATATAAGTATGAAAATATCTTTTGGAAATGGTTTTTGTAATATGTTTCCCTAGATTTAGAGATGCAATTATACGTTGTTAAATCAAACTAAACAAAATGGGTCAGCTTGGTTTAGTTTTGGATGCACTGTGATCTTGATTCAGAGTTCAGACTATTAACGGGCAGAAAAGTATGATGCAAGTTTTGAGGTTAGTATTCGCTAAAATTTCATGCACTGAAACAAGGCCATCACTCATGTGAATATTAAATCGACCTCAACAAACATAATTGGCCAAGTTAAGATATGCCCAGTCCTTTGGTTCAGGATGAAATATACATGACACCACTCATGAAACCAGAACTATGACATTTGTTTGTGGGCTACAACCAATTCACCAGACGACGCCTGGTCAGGTCTCCACCAAAGTTCAAGAACAATGTTGATATTAAGAAAACATTCAAGTATTCAACAAGTTTCATCAAGCAGCAAAGCAGTATGGTGGGCCATAAAAGGGTGATAGATTCACTTAAGTTTTCAATAAAAATCCTTGCAACTACCGTACCAGTGACATGTTAAAAAACTTCACAGGACATACATATGTTGAAAAGGTCTGACGAGATCTAGGAAAACAACATTAAACCCAGTGAGATCATTCCTTAGCAGGACCCTGCTTTGCATCTTCGGCAGCTGCTTTTTCAGCTTCAATCTCTGCAACAATAGTATCCATCTCAGCTTTCTCGAGTTGTCGGAGTCCCTCCTTTGTCATGACAGCAACTTCTATGCTGTTTCCCCCACTCTCAACAACCTAAGTTCAGTAACACAAATAAAAATAAGTTTTATTTCAAAATGAAACATCACAGAAATATACGTACTACTGTAAGTGAGTGTAACCCGATACGTTACTCCAAAAATAGGCACATTCTTGCATAAGTAGATGGAACTTCCAACTTCCATCTATAATATTTCCATATGACTAACTGTAATGCCCCTCACTCCAAAATATAAGGCAGTATACTAACATGATAACGTCTAATTAGGTAAAAAGGGTGGTGGGGGTCTGTGTTTTGAAATTAATCATCTTCAAGTTACAAAAATCATCTTTTAGTGCTTAAGTAAACATAAATGCTTCTGATTCTCATCATTCAGGGTCAGTTTTGGAACCTAGTTTAGAGAATAACTTCCAATTAACAAAACGTCTCTTCTTAATTTACAATAATGTCATTTTATACAATAGTCCTAAATATATTCGTACATATATCTGAGTATTACAGCTGCAAATAAATTCAAATACCCTCTTTTATACTAGCTCATTATCAAGCCGATTGTTTAACTTTGATCAATAAAAATCATACACATATATTATAGGTTGTAAACCATGTCCAAAAGCTAAGAAAGAAGTCAGCACTGGAATCCACTGATCCAGTGGAGGTTTATTTCAGTTCACTGGATGACGACCCGTCAGTTTCTGCCCGTATTCTACAATCCCAGGTAACTCTTGACGTCACTATATATTTACTGGTGAACGAGTTGATGTGGGTTCTGCTTTATCTTTAGCAGACGAAAGTTTCAAAGTTCTAGTTAATGAGAGATCGCCTATTGGCTACTAGTTAATGAGAGATCGCCTATTGGTCACCAAACAGACAAAAATTATCCATTTGACCTTTTATCCAACCCGCTAGATTCATTTTGCCACCTCTAGTTCTAGTTAATGAGAGATCGCCTATTGGCTATTAGCTTTTGTTAAGTACGAGTTAATGGTTTTAAAACTACGTTATTTTTTCTTATCGCAGGAAGCATACATCAAACAGGCGCTAGAATCCCCTTTACTCGACATTAGCGTGCTACCAAACCATGCAGTAAATACTAGTGTTTGCTTCATATATTTCCTAAAATCGAACCAAAATATGTTTCCTTAGTATTTAACTCACAATATAACTGTGTTCTCGGTTCTTGAACTTGCCCTAGGCTTTAGTATTCTGATACTAACTCTGTTTTTGAAATTTGCAGGTGGTCATTGCTGAAGAGACCTACAGAAATATCTCAAACTGTGACTTCAAGATCACTATGTCAAGATCAGCATTAGCATTTAACGAAAAGGCAATCCTTAAATTATATGCAGGTCAGTTATCCCTCTTTCTTTTCCGCGTTACAAGTAGCTATGTAGGCGGGTCAAAGTGGGTCACATCGGTTGCGCAGACCCACCAACACATATCAGGAAGTCGTAAACACTTGTAACCTCAAGCTGTGAAACCGATAACTTCTATAGTAATACAGTAAAATGAACGGATACCCAATACACTCGCTATCATCTCTTTTGGGCAGGGAATTCACAATTTGCAAAGCTTTACCAGTGTACCTACGTTCAAGAGACTACGGGAATCTAAAATCTGAATTTCAAGTGGGAAACAGAAAGGTTTGTATTCACAAAACAAGCTTTTCTTATGCGTTTATGTGAATCTATAAGTTACTAAGGAATTTGAGGTGTATCTTGACTTGCAGATAATTGTGGATTGCATTGAGAAGTTCCCTAAGGGGTTTGTTATCTTACGTTTGTGATGATGAAGCTATGACCTGATCAGATGGATCAATAATCTGTTACCTTAGAATAACTAGACAAATAATTTCAGATTAACCTTTAGAATTAATAGTCACTACTATCTAGTTCAGTGAAATGACACTTTCTTTGGACAAATGAGACTAGCAGCTAAGGTAGTAAAAAAAGGCCGTGCAATAATAGCCAAAATGATACTGATGGCAGACTTGTAAAATAATAAAGTTAAGTCCTAGTATTCTCAAAACATATGCTAGCAAAGAGGACGCACAGTTCTCTGAGTATTTGCGATGTTAATGAGGGTTTATGGTTGTGATTGATATGTTTTTGGTTATTTTTGGGTTTTATATTCAACCAAAATTTTTGTTTCTTAATTAGTTTGATTACGTAAGCCCAAATAAACTTACCCGATCGACCCATGTCACAAACCGGGGCAAACCAAAACAGCGTAAAAAAAAACAACCTAGGTTAAAAAACGTTTGTTCACACTTGACACACACTTTCACTGTGTGTGATCGATGTAAAGAAAAACAAGAACCTTAAAAACAAAAAATGGCTTTAGCTTTCGATGAGTATGGTCGATCATTTGTTATCTTAACAAGAGAGCAAAAGCAGGTTAAGAGGAATAGATGCACAGAAAGCGAACATTGCGTCTGCTGTCGCGGTTCTTAGGATATTAAGGACTTCTCTTGGTCCTAAAGGGATGGATAAGATGCTTCAGAGTCCTGATGGAGATATTACTATTAGTATGTTTCATATGATCGATCTCTTATGTTAATGTTTTTGTGTAACAATGATTTGTTGTTATTTAGGGTTTGATCTTAAAATATGTGTAACAAAAAGGCTGAATTTCTATCTAATAGGTTTGATTTTGGATCGAATAGATTAGAAACGTATGTAAGTAAGTGATCGAATCTTTGCCTACGTGGTCTGACGGGGTATTTCCGTCATTCTTTCCAAATGTGTATAGAGAGTGATGTTTGACCATATATATATTATTTGTACCTCTGGTCCTAAGGGAATATGATGCTTCAGAGTTCTTATATGGAAACATCAGTATAAGTATACACATCGCTTATCCTTTATGTTATTTTGATTTCTTATAAATGTTGTGTGTTTTTTTTATTAGTTAGGGTTTTATTGGATGTTGGATCATGGATGGTAAGTTTATTTGATTTATGTGAAAGGAATAGGCGAAAATGATTTTGGTGATGCTTGTTATATACTCAATATATTGAAAATTAGGTAGTGCTTGATTATTGGTAGTACCGTAGTATATGATGATATGAATCACTTCTCATATTTATGCAGGTTTGTTTTTATAATCGGTTTGCGTAAAAAGTATATACACTATATTTGAATTTCACATTTGACATTGATCTGTGCCACTTTAATCTTGAGCTTGGACATGTTAAAAGCTAGGCTTTTTGTGCAACGTTAAGAGAAATGTGCGTGAAAACAGAGAACAATGAGGAAGCGATTTAGATTTGTGGGTTCATGATATAAGACTGTATTTTTAGTTTCTCGACTTACTTGAAGATGTTTTGGTATAATAGTATATCTAGTTATCTACATAGTGACTTGGTACCTTGAATGGGGTAGTACTCTAAATTTGAGTTTGTTTTGGACTTTCTACTAATCAAAATAATAACTCCAATTGCCTTGACAAGTACTCGGATAACCCTCAAATATGAAACATCTAATCTATACTCTAAAGATTGCCACTTTCATGAACTTTGGTTTTTGTAATGTCATGTGTCACAATCTAAGTAGTATACAAGCGAAAAAGTTGTTGACAAGAATGAATAGATATTTATGTTTAATCAAGCTGGTTATTTCAGTCATTTGCTTTCCGTTAAGAAATATTTTCTGCATGTTTACTTATGTATTACTAAAGAGGACACGTTTCAGAAATAACCTTATTGAACACGAAGTGTTAAGTAGGTTCATTAATCTATATTTTTGTTTATTTCATCTTCCTAACTACTTTTGTTTTCTCAATAATATCTCTTTTCAGCAAATGATGGTGCAACTATCTTAGAGCAGATGGACGTTGACAATCAAATTGGAAAGCTTATGGTTGAACTATCAAGGAGTCAAGACTACGAGATTGGTGATGGAACAACTGGTGTTATTGTTATGGCTGGTGCACTCCTAGAACAAGCTGAGAAACTGTTGGAACGTGGAATTCATCCTATTCGTGTTGCAGAGGGTTTTGAAATATCTTCAAGGATTGCTGTTGATCATCTAGAATCAATAGCAGATAAGTTTGATTTCAGCGCCAAAAATATTGAGCCTTTGGTTCAAACTTGTATGACTACCTTATCTTCCAAAATGTAAGTTTAATTTCATCGCCACAATTTTTCTTAAACGTTTTGGGCACACATGTGTTCTATATTATTCACATATTTTGGAAACATTAAAATTGAAAAACTAATAATGTAGATTCGAAATGATATGCAATATGTATACTTTTCGAACTTGTTTTTAGATGAAATACTTTTAATGTCTTGGTGTGGCGAAATTTAGGGTCATTTCGTATAAACTTGAAAAAGGGCTCCATTTTGTAATCACTCGTGCAAGAAATGCTTTAATATTCTCATCTCATTAAAGCTAAAACTTTGTAATCAAAACATGTTCATTAGTTATTTTCAAAACTAGTATCGACTCTTCTAGAAAGTCAATTTAAAAAAATGCGTTTAAAGGGAGTCATGGCCGTTGCTAATTTTGATCGAGTTTTATATCTCAGCGTGAACCGATGCAAGAGAAGTTTGGCTGAGATTGCTGTAAAGGGAGTCATGGCCGTTGCTGATTTAGAGAGGAGAGATGTTAACTTAGACCTTATTAAAGTCGAGGGGAAAGTTGGTGGGAAATTGGAGGATACTGAACTTATCTATGGAATCCTTGTTGACAAAGATATGAGTCACCCACAAATGCCAAAGCAAATTCAAGATGCGAACATCGCGATCTTGACTTGCCCATTTGAGCCCCCAAAGCCTAAGACCAAGCATAAGGTTGACATTGACACTGTTGAAAAGTTCGAGACTTTACGTAAGCAAGAGCAGCAATACTTTGATGACATGGTTCAGAAATGCAAGGTACGGTGTTATCTATAGTCTTCAAGTATCATTTTTAAGTTCATTTCAGATTGGGAAAATCTTGTGGGTGGGGTGACAGAGTCAAAATGGGCTCGGGTTGATTTTCACCTTTAAAAAACAAAAACAAAATTAGCATCTTTTGTGAAAAATAAGCAAGTATGATTTGCCAAACTATATGATTTGCCAAACTATATTAGGATTAGTAAAATCTAGTATTTTTTATCTGTTAATATCTTGGGTTACATGGTTTTATTAGTTATAACAATCCATCCTTTCATAAGTAAATTGTTGGTGGTTGATACACGTGTACTTAGTTGTTGACATGTTGGAATCTCATGCTGTTTTACCTTGACTTGAATCAGGACGTAGGGGCAACATTGGTAATCTGCCAATGGGGATTTGACGACGAAGCAAATCACCTACTGATGCACAGAAACTTGCCTGCTGTCAGATGGGTTGGTGGTGTAGAACTGGAGCTTATAGCTATCGCGACTGGTTTGTGCTTACCAACTATAATTTAAACAATGATTTGTTTAAATTTTGCTGTTGACCATAGCTGGTAGATTCGTAGATACCTTCTTAATGCTGTTTTATTGTTTGTCTTCTGCAGGTGGTAGAATTGTTCCTAGGTTCCAGGAACTAACACCCGAAAAGCTAGGAAAGGTAATTATTATGATAATCCACATCAAAATGTGTAATTGTTTAATTGCATAAAATGCATGTTAAAATCACTATAATCTTACTGTAACGTAATTAATACGCAGGCTGGTTTGGTTAGAGAGAAGGCATTTGGTACCACAAAAGACCGGATGCTATATATTGAGCACTGTGCAAATTCAAGGGCTGTAACCATATTTATTCGTGGGGGTAAGTTAGCATTATGAATGTGTTTGTTATAGTTTATTCATACACTCGTTCTCGGACACTAAAGTATTCTGTCTGTTGCTTGGTTAACAAAAGCGAATTATGTTGGTCTATATTAGTTTACTTGAAACTTCTGTGATGAATCAGGTAACAAGATGATGATCGAGGAGACCAAACGTAGCATTCACGATGCATTATGTGTTGCTCGAAATCTCATTCGCAATAACTCTATTGTGTATGGTGGTGGTGCTGCAGAAATTTCATGCTCAATTGCTGTAGAAGCCGCCGCTGATAAATATCCTGGAGTTGAGCAGGTACCAGCATTTATCTCTATATATATATGCGGTTCTCATTTAAATGAGCATGTACTAAACATCTCCCCATTTTTTGTCGGACAGTATGCCATCAGGGATTTTGCCGATGCTTTGGATGCTGTACCTATGGCTCTTGCAGAGAATAGTGGTTTGTCACCTATTGAAACACTATCTGCCGTGAAAGCGCAGCAAATTAAGGTAACCTCGGCAGTAACTTTTATTATTGTTTTACTGATAAGTGATAACCGAGTTAAAGTTATTGAACACACACCCGCGCACACACACACACATAATAGACTCCCAAATAAATAGTGGCAAAAAGGGCCATGAAAACATGGAAGTTAGGTAAATAACTTGGAAGGTTACATATATATTTTAAATGATAATGACTCAGTTGACACAGACACTTTCATTATTTTGTTTTTTTCGAGTTTTCATAAATAATTGTGTGTTACTATTACTACAAAAGCTGTGTAGCTTATATTACGTACCTTTTATTAATCAATAGAAATGGTTGTTGGGTTTTAAGCGCTATGAGTTAATAATAAAACCCAAATCGACCCGTTGTAGGTTAAGTGGGTCAAAGTTGCAAAGCTCTAGTAAATGGTTCAAGACAGTAGACCCCATATTGTGGTAGCAAATAATAACACATATTTACATGTCAATGTAGGAAAACAATCATTGCTGTGGCATTGACTGCAACGATACTGGTACTAACGACATGCGTGAGCAAAATGTGTTTGAGACCTTAATCGGGAAGCAACAACAGATCTTACTTGCCACACAAGTCGTGAAGATGATCTTGAAGATCGATGACGTTATCTCCCCATCAGACTATTGATAGGAGGTACCTACCTGCAAGTTTCGGTCTATGTAGAACATTGCGACTAATTAATTGCTGGAAAATCTTTTTCATGCATTTAAGCTGGTTTAGATTTGTTTTGTACTTTGGTCGATTGTTTTTCTGGTCGTGGGTAGTGTTTGTGTTGATATTTCCTTTTGAGACAAGAAAGTTCTACTGTTTACGCAAACAACTTTTTAGGATCTGTCTCCATGCAGTGGTTTCTCTAGTTATGCATACATGTTACAGTATGTCTGTGATTCGTGGAGATTACACTCGTCTTGTTGCAAGATCTCAGAGCCCAAAACCACATTTTGATGGAAAATCATAAAAACTTGTAACTTTTGTTTTAACGGCACATAAAGTTTCTATTGATAAACTAGGTATAAGAAGCTAGCAAATACAAATGTGGTATGGAAAATGATACTAAAACCAAACGAAGTCTTCAACCTGTGGCACTACCTATGAAACTTTTGACACAAATAATGGTGTTCAAACATTTGCGTTTTAGGCGATTACTTCTAACCGTGCACGTTTAGAATTACACAAGATATCTTCAATTGTGAACTATAGTATATGGCTTTTAAGCAAATGATATGATGCTTTATCTATCTACAGTTCTTAAGATTCCTAACAACCAGCTACGGATTCAATGTATCAGAAGTTGGCAGTTCATTGTTACTTTATACTTATGTTCATAGGCTCATAGCACTCATCATTCTTAAAAAGGCAAAAATAGTGATAATAGGAAGTAAAATGTTATATAATAACTTGACCCTGTACAGATATTTATAATTAGAGGTGAGGGAACGGTGGCGTCACGGCTCAAGCCATGGCTTAGTAGCCCAGAAATTGTCTGCGCACCACTCCCCACTATGGTATCATAGTTGTGGACCCATGATACAATTTTTTAGTCCTTTGGCACAACTTTTTCCATGACTTACCAATCCCCACAAAAAGCGGTGCCATAGGCTACGCGGCTAACACTTTTTGGCTATGACACCACCTTTTGGCTGTGGCACGAGTCTACCGCTCCTTGTACTCTTTGAATCATTTATCACTTCTTCAATAAACAAATCCTGAACATCAGCAGTCACGTGGGCATTTGGTCTAGTTGTATGATTCTCGCTTCGGGTGCGAGAGGTCTCGAGTTCGATTCTCGAAATGCCCCAACTTTTGTCACTGTAATAGAATTTTCAAAATTTTGCTTATTTCCTTTTTCGTAATCAGAACATATATTTTCCTTTGTCAATTTTACCTTAATGTTATCATATTGCATCAAGTATTCATGTAACTGCATCCAAGGTCTACTAGGCATGTTTTAAATGTTGAGCATCGTAACTAATATCTGCTTTAGTAGCAATCAGTTTTAAGTGCACAAGCAGGAATTCGTGTCAGCTGCACCCAATGGAGATAGCACAGTAGATAAAGCAAATCAAACATGTGTCAGCTGTAAATGCATGTATCTTCTTTTAAAAGGTCATGTGAAGTGGTGCTCATACAGATTATAATTTTGCGCATATTAAACCCAAGTGTTTCACCTACATAACCAAAGAGTAAGACAAGACTAGCTCAATGAAGTGCATTGCCGATAAAACTGGATTTCAGTTTCCCCTGGCTTCTCTAACTAAAATGACTAATGTCTCAAACCTGGTAAGGAAGTAGTTCCACCAAGTCCATCGATCAAATTTATTGCACATCAACAATTGATGGCATCAATCTACTTATTCATATGCAATATGTTATCAGATAATTGATTTCCAAAGTACTTCCAAATTTACACCTAAAACCGAACAAATTGTACTAATACCATATAGGTGAATACTTGATTGTTTTTTTTGTTTAGACTGAATTAATTTTATTGGTATTATATCGCCGGAAAACAATAAGGTCAAAGTTAAATAGTTCAGATAGAAAACGGTGAAATGTGCGTTTTCCGGGAGTCGAACCCGGGTCTATTGCTTGGAATATTATCCTGACCGTTGGACTACAAACGCTGGTTTGTTCTTTAAATGCTTGGCACATTTATTATCTAAACTACACAAGCTTGGATGGGTTTTACTATTTCAGCCCGTTTAGAGTTCTCAAGCTCAAGAAACTTAAATCAAGTATCAAGATTTGACAAGATGTTCAGGCTACGTCCCGAGTGAAACTAATCGGTCTTATTAGTTACGGAGTACGCGACTTTTCAAGTACATTATACAAACGGGCCTAAACAAAATAAAGACCATCATTTTGAACCAAAGATACAAAAAGCAAAACTTTACTGATTTCACTTGCAACATAATACAGTAAGTACTCTGGGGTCTTTTTATGCCAAGTCCTAACTGTACATCATGAGCTCAACTCCATACAACACTTTCAAAGTCAGTAATAAACAAATCGTTGGATGCAGAATACACTAAATGCCAACCTTCAGCAACGTCTAGGTTTGTTTTGTAGTTTAATGTTCGTAAAGTTATCAAGTGTAATTAAGGTCTATGAAAATGGTTTTTGTAATATGTTTCCTTAGATTAGAGATATTAGCATACGTTGATAAATCAAACTAAACAAAATGGGCCAGCTTGGTTTAGTTGTGGATGCACTGTGATCTTGATTTAGAGTTCAGACTATTAACGAGCAGAAAAGTATGATGCAAGCTTTGAGGTTAGTATTCGCTAAAATATTACATTAGTTTCTTATTTGCTTTCTCATTCACTTTATATAATTGTTTCCCTTATATTAAACTCATTCCGAGGGGATTTACTCATGTTTCATAAACGTCTCTCGATCTCTGCCCTTTCTTCACAAAGAATTTCTTTTCTTGTCATAACTGATCATGTTTACTGGGTTTGAGGGTAATGTTTCAAATATAAAAGAGTAAACAGATCTTGGACAAGATGGGGTCCAAAACATCATGAATTATTCTTACAGAGAACATCGTTTTGGTCACCCTACCTGTGCAAAGAATTATTTTGGTCACTCCTTCAGTTACTCTCAAGGTGCCATTATATCGATGAGCTTGACCATTTAGACCACTTATATCCTCCTTACTAAATTCAATAACCTAAAGAAATCGTAAGCTTTTGGTTCAGGATGAAAAATATACATGACACCACTTGTGAAACCAGACCCATGACATTTGTTTGTGGGGGTATTTTCTTTAATTGCAAGTATGTAGTTGACCTGTATGATCTGTTTTGTTTTAAGTTTACTTTTGGTGTGTTAGAGATTTAAGCATAACCATTATATATACCCATTTGTGTATTGCAATCATGGTTATCTTTCTAAACCTAAATTTCAAAATGGCGCAGGCGGGAGTGGCGAGATTGGAGAAACGTAGGAGATTTGAGCCTAATGACAAACAATTAGTGCTTGACGAATTAGAAAAGCACCAAGCGCCCATATATTTAAGTTCTTCAATAAAATTCCTTGCAATACCAGTGACATGTTAAAAGACTTCACAGGACATACATATGTTGAAAAGGTCTGACGAGATATAGGAAAACAACAATTAAACCAAGTGAGATCATTCCTTAGCAGGACCCGTCTTTGCATCTTCGGCAGCTGCTTTTTCAGCTTCAATCTCTGCAACAATAGTATCAATCTCAGCTTCCTCGAGTTGTCGGAGTCCCTCCTTTGTCATGACACCGACTTCTATGCTCTTTCCTCCACTCTCAACAACCTAAGTTAAGTCACACAAATAAAAATAAGTTCTATTCCAAAATGAAACATCACAGAAATTTATGTACTACTATAAGTGAGTAGGTAACCGATATGTTACTCCCGAAATCAGACATATTCTAGCATAAGTAGATGGAACTTCCAACTTCCAACTACCATCTATAATCTATAATATTTCCATATGAACTGTAATGCTCCTCACTCCAAAATATAAGGCCCTATACTAACATGATAACGTCTAACTAGGTAAAAGGGTGGTGGGATTCTGTGTTTTGAAATTAATCATCTTAAGCTACAACAATCATCTTTTAGTGCTTAAGTAAACATAAATGCTTCTGATTCTCATCATTCAGGGTCAGTTTTTGGAACCTAGTTTAAAGAAAATAACTTCTAATTAACAATACGTCTCTTCTTATTTTGCAATAATGTCATTTTATATAGTAGTCCTAAAGATATTCGTACATATATCTGAGTATTACAACTGCAAATACATCCAAACACACTCTTTTATAGCTCATTATCAAGCCGATTGTTTAACTTTGATTATAAAAAATCATACACATATATTATAGGTTGTAAACCGTGTCCAAAAGCTAAGAAAGAAGTCAGCACTGGAACCCACTGATCCAGTGGAGGTTTATTTCAGTTCACTGGATGATGACCCATCAGTTTCTGCCCGTATTCTACAATCCCAGGTAACTCGCTACTAGCTTTTGTTAAGTACGATTTAATGGTTTTTAAAACTATGTTATTTTTTCTTATCGCAGGAAGCATACATCAAAGAGGCGCTAGAATCCCCTTTACTCGACATTAGCGTGTTACCAAACCAAAGTACTAGTGTTTGCTTCATATATTTCCTAAAATTGAACCAAAATATGTAACCTTAGTATTTAACTCACAATATAACTGTGTTCTCGGTTCTTGAACTTGCCCTAGGCTTTAGTATTCTGATACTAACTTTGTTTTTGAAATTTGCAGGTGGTCATGCTGAAGCGACCTACAGAAATATCTCAAACTGTGACTTCAAGATCACTTTGTCAAGATCAGCATTAGCATTTAACGAAAAGGCAAGCCTTGAATTATATTCAGGTCAGTTATCCCTCTTTCTTTTCCGCATTACAAGTAGCTATGTAAGGCGGGTCACAGTGGGTCACGTCGGTTGCGCAGACCCACCAACACATTTCAGGAAGTCGTAAACACTTGTAACCTCAAGCTGTGAAACCGAATTTCCCCTTTTGCTAACTTCTGTAATAGGCCCACACGAAATCCACTGATTTTGAAATTGCGCTTGACAGGATTGAAAAATGGGCGTGTTCCAGAAGTTTTGGTCTGGGGACCCGTATTCCTTGGGACGAGGAGTTTCTAGTAGAATCATTGTCCGATTCTACAATCTACATGGCTTACTATATGATCAGTCATCTATTGCAGAATGGAGAAATATATGGTGAAGACACTAGAAGCGTAGACCCCGAACAGCTTACAGATGAAGTTTGGGACTATATATTTCTTAAAGGCCCAGAACCTAAATCATCAAATATTTCATTGAGTCTTCTTAATAAGATGAGGAAGGAGTTTGAATATTGGTATCAATTTGATCTTCGTGTTTCTGGTAGGGATCTTATACAAAACCATCTTACGTTCTGTATATATAACCACACAGCAATATTTCCCAAACGACACTGGCCACGTGGGTTCAGATGCAACGGTCACCTTATGTTGAACAATCAGAAAATGTCAAAGTCAACCGGGAATTTCAAGACATTAAAGGAAGCAATAGAGGAATACTCGGCTGACGCCACTCGGTTCTCTCTTGCTGATGCTTGTAACTTTTGATTTAACGGCACATAAAGTTTCTATCGATAACTTGGTAGAAGAAGCTAGCAAATACAAATGCGGTAAGGAAAATGATACTAAAACCAAATGAAGTCTTCAACCTGTGGCACTACCTATGAAACTTTCGACACAAATCTACTGGATAAACCCATGTAAAGAATGGATTGGTATTTCAAATTAACCAATGTACATATAATTAAACATACAAGAACATTTGTCACTGATACATTTAATGAATGACTGGGAAGAGACTTACGATAGTCTGAGGCTTGGGTGTTGCCAAATCTCAATACAACATAAGTGCAACCACTGCTGAAACGACATGTCAAGCAGCTGTGAATCTGTGATCTGTGATCTGAAGTTCAGTAAATTTTTTTGCGATTCAAAATCAGCAGAAGACTTCTAATACTAACGTACACAATGCAAACATTTGCGTTTAAGGCGATTACTTCTAACTGTGCACATTTAGAATTACACAAGAAATCTTCAAATGTGAACTATAGTATATGGATTTTCTCATCAAGCAAATGATACGATGTTTTATCTAGCTACAGTTCTTAAGATTCCTAACAACCAGCTACGGATTCAATGTATAGGAAGTTGGCAGTTCATTGTTACTTATACTTATAGTTCATAGGCTCATAGCACTCATCATTATTTTAAAGGCAAAAATAGTGACAATAGGAAGTAAAATGTTATATAATAACTTGACAATGTACAGATATTTATAATTAGAGGCGAGGGAACGGTGGCGTCATGGCTCAAGCCATGGCTTAGTAGCCCAGAAATTGTCTGGCGCACCACTCCCCACTATGGTGCCATAATTGTGGACCCATGATACAACTTCTTCGTCCTTTAGCACCACTTTTTCGATCACTTACCACTCCCCACAAAAAGCGGTGCCATAGGCTACGCGGCAGCACTTTTTGGCTATGACACCACCTTTTGGCTGTGGCACAGGTCTACCGCTGCTTGTGCTCTTAGAATCATTTATCACTTTGTCAATAAACAAATCCTGAATATCTCCACTCACGTGGGCATTTGGTCTAGTGGTATGATTCTCGCTTCGGGTGCGAGAGGTCTCGAGTTCGATTCTCGAAATGCCCCAACTTTTGTCACTGCAATAGAATTTTAAATTTTTTGCTTATTTCCTTTTTCGTAATCAGAACATATATTTTCCTTGGTCAATTCTACCTTAATGTTAATCATATTGCAGCGAGTATTCATGTAACTGCATCCAAGGTGCATGTTTTAGTAGCAATCAGTTTTAAGTGCACAAGCAGGATTTCGTGTCAGCTGCACCCAATGGATATAACACAGTAGAGAAAACAAATCAAACATGTGTGTGAGAAAGTGGTGCTTATTTATCTTCTGCAGAATTGACAAGTTCCTGAGACATTTCTAGGCATAGGCCGGTCACTCATACAGATTATAATTTTGTGCATATTAAACATAAGTCTTTCACCACATAACGAAAGAGTAAGACAAGACTCGCTCAATGAAGTTCATTGCCGCTAAAACTGGATTTCGGTTTCCCCTGGCTTCTCAAACTAAACGCCTAATGTCTCAAACATGGAAAGGAAGTAGTTCCACCAAGTCCATCAAATTTATTACACATCAACAGCAATTGATGCATCAATCTACTTATTCATATGCAATATGTTATCAGATAAATGATTTCCAAAGTACTTCCAAATTTACCTAAAATCGAACAAATTGCACTAATACCATATCGGTGAATACTTGATTATGCAGTGTCATAGCTAGAGGACTAAATGTTAGTGTTTGCTTAATTTGTGCAACAACAAAAACGGTATGGATCAAGTTACATTTCATGGATGATTTTAAGTCAATCTGCATCATCGCCTCAGAATCAAAAGTTAACATTTTGTGAGGATGCATATCACTAAGAAAGCCGTATTAAAACTGAAAAATGAAAGCATATCATAAATTACCATTAAGCAAGAAGAATGAACTGATTTTATTTTTATTATCGCGGGAAAACAATAAGGTCAAAGTTAAACAGCTCAGATAAAAAAAAGAAGTAAAACATGCGTTTGCCGGGAGTCGAACCCGGGTCTATTGCTTGGAAGGCAATTATCCTAACCGTTGGACTACAAACGCTGATCTGTTTATCAATTGCTTAGCACTTTTATTATCTAAATTACACAAGCTTGGATGGGTTTTACCATTTCAACCCGTTTAGAGAGTTCAAGTTCAAGAAACTTAAATTAAGTACTATCAAGATTTGCAATATCAATGAATCATTTTTGGTACGCTTGCAACATAAATGACAAGATGTTCAGGCTACGTCCCGGGTGAAATTAATCGGTCTTAT
Source organism: Glebionis coronaria (assembly GCA_025667525.1). Lineage (NCBI taxonomy): Eukaryota > Viridiplantae > Streptophyta > Magnoliopsida > Asterales > Asteraceae > Glebionis > Glebionis coronaria. The sequence continues at coordinate 519,631,447 of CM046880.1, forward strand.
TAGTTACGGAGTACGCGGCTTTCCAAGTACATTATACAAACGGGGCCTAAACAAAATAAACACCATCATTTTGAACCAAACATACAAAAAGCAAAAGGATTTCACTTGCAACATAATAAGTACTCTGGGGTCTTTTTATGCTAAGTCCACTGTACATCATGAGCTCAACTCCATACAACATTTTCAAAATGAACAGCAATAAATGTCCTATGCTACCAGCAAATGCAGTAGTATACAAATCGTAATCGTTGGATGCAGGATATGCTAAATGCCAAACTTCAGCGACGTCTAGGTTTATTAAGTGTAAGGTCTATGAAAATATCATTTGGAAATGGTTTTTGTAATATGTTACCTTAGATTTAGAGATATAAGTATACGTTGATAAATCAAACTAACCAAATGGGTCAGCTTGGTTTAGTTTTGGAAGCACTGTGATCTTGATTCAGAGTTCAGACTATTAACGAGCATAAAAGTATGATGCAAGCTTTGAGGTTAGTATTCGCTAGAATATTAGTTTCTTATTTGCTACCCATTCACTTTATATAATTGTTTCCCTCATATTAAACTCATTCCGAGGGGATTTACTCATGTTTCACAAACATTACCCTCAAACCCAAAAAACATGATCAGTTAATTAGCCGAGTTTAGATATGCCCGGTCTTTTGGTTCAGGATTAAATACCTATGACATTTGTTTGTGGGCTACAACCAATTCACCAGACAACGCCTGGTCAGGTCTCCACCAAAGTTCAAGAACAATGTTGATATTAAGAAAACATTCAAGTATTCAACAAGTTTCATCAAACAGCAAAGCAGTATGATGGGCCATAAAAGGGTGATAGATTCACTCGATGCATATATTTAAGTTTTTAATAAAATTCCTTGCAACTACCATACCAGTGACATGTTAAAAGACTTCACAGGACATACATATGTTGAAAAGGTCTGACGAGATCTAGGAAAACAACAATTAAACCAAGTGAGATCATTCCTTAGCAGGACCCTTCTTTGCATCTTCGGCAGCTGCTTTTTCAGCTTCAATCTCTGCAACAATAGTATCCATCTCAGCTTTCTCGAGTTGTCGGAGTCCCTCCTTTGTCATGACAGCAACTTCTATGCTGTTTCCCCCACTCTCAACAACCTAAGTTCAGTAACACAATAAGTTTTATTTCAAAATGAAACATCACAGAAATATATGTACTACTGTATGTGAGTAAGGAACCTGATATGTTACTCCCAAAATAGACACATTTAGATGGAACTTCCAACTATCATCTATAATATTTCCATATGACTAACTGTACCGGGTGGTGGGATTCTATGTAAGGCGGGTCAAAGTGGGTCATGTCGGTTGCGCAGACCCACCAACACATTTCAGGAAGTCATAAACACTTCAAGCTGTGGAACCGATTTTTCCCTTTTGCTAACTTCTATAATAATACAGTAAATCGAACGAATACTCAGTACACTCGCTAACTTTTCTTGAGGGCAGGGAATGCACAATTTGCAAAAGATTTACAAGTGTACTTACGTTCAAGAGACTACGGGAATCTAAAATCTGAATTTCAAGTAGGAAACGGAAAGGTTTGTATTCACAAAACAAGCTTTTCTTATTCGTTTATGTGAATCTATAAGTTACTAAGGAATTTGAGGTGTATCTTGACTTGCAGATCAAAGTCGATTGCTTTGAGAACTTAACTGCAGTGGATATGGTCTTGCAGCAACATGTGTTTTTGACTACTGGGGTTACCATGCGAGCCAATCGAATTGGCCATAATTTGTATCTTGTAAAAAGTTAAGGATTCATCATGAAAACTTATATAATGATTCTGTACCTTTTTGAACTAAATGAGCCCTTTTAGTAAAATTCTATCGAGAAACAAGAGATGTCACCAATGAGCAATTCACACATGTTAACATTTTGTCATTTGCTCTAATTAGTTCACATGATTCTTAATTTCCTATTAGCAAATGCATAATGAATATAATGAAAGGTGCGTCCTAATGTAATGG